>HG996489.1:12609778-15219557 GCA_905340225.1 Abrostola tripartita
TTTTCTGCGGTCCGCGTCCGGAGCGTACAAAAATAGGCTGCCCGTATTACACAAACTTTATTGAAAGGAAAACGAGGTTTAAATATTTGAAATAATAATTAGGTTCGACGGAAAATTGTTTGGTGATTTTTGGGACTTTTATTTCGTGTTATTGAGATTATAATGGTTTTGAGTGTGGCGTATGTGTGTCAATAGCCTTGCTTCTAACAAAACCTAAGGGTATCTAACACTACACTTGTGTAATTATAAGGTTCTCCTAATAGAACACGGTGGCCTATCTCATCTGAGAATAGCCAACTACGCAGATATATTATTATTTTTTTAAACAATGTCGCCCCACACTAGGAATTTCTCCTGTATCGTGAGTGCGTTTCACAAACATGAAATATCACATACACAAACACCCAGACTGGGAACAAACATCTGCGGATCGCACAAATTTTTGTCCCGTGCGGGAATCGACCCCTTTGCACAGCAGTCCAATCGCTTAGCCACTGCGCCAATCGGGTCGTCAAAAGTATCAAAGTATGCGCGCAAACACAGGTGCACTCCCTATTCTGTCACTCTCATAGTCCGATGGGACGGTAGACCGACACGACCGGAGAGAGATCAGGTTCATCACCTACATCAGGTGTTGTGACCCACTGCTGGGCATAAGCCTCCTTCCTTGAACGCCACACTGCACTAGTTTTAGGTTATTTAGACAAAATCTACAGAAGAAAGTACGGAAAGGAGTATTAACACACAACATGAGAACACTAAAACCTCTGCGCCTGCAACACGTGCGAATTGTGTGCACCAATCAAAATACAGAACCAATTCCATTAGCACCAATCAAAAGCATCCAAGCTCAAAAAATATACATTACTCAGGTATAATGAAATCACAGTACCAACACAACGATAGTACGTGCCAGCAATTACGAGCGGACTTTAATATCGTCCGCACAAACAGTCCATAAAATTCTTTATGGGCTTACGGTATACAGTTGACCATAAAACCTCAATGGCACATCTGTTAGTCGCTCGCCTTAGTCTTTGATAAAGTAATTGATGTGCATTGTTAATCTTTTGACATATAACCTACATATGTACGTATACCTATACACTCTTAAAAGTTTTAGGACGGATCGTTTTATGCCTACGAGTACGTTGACTTTCAGAATCGAGGATTTTTTTACCGACGAAGAATGGAGCAATTTTTTCAACAATACCTGCATTGAAGTTATGATCTACAACAGCAAACAATACTAATGCTAACTAACACGTTTTAAGAGCTAGACTAATAATCAATAATCATGACATTTATATTATGATATAAGTATAGGTCTATTTTCAACACACGGAGCAAAAAGAGGGGTGTTGTAATAAGGCCTGTCTGTGACATCGTAGCTTCTAAACGAATGGACCAATTTTGATGCAGTTTTTTGTTTAAAAGCTAATGTGATTACTTTATTTTATACAATATATTAACAAAACACGGTTGTATGTTCAAAACTTCAGTCGTAAAAAGGAGGTACTTATATGGATGTAAGGATATGGTATATCGGTCTCTTCCTACTCCTCCAAGAAACAGGCGTGACATTGTATGAGTTTCCGACGCGATTTCAACGAGATTAATTTTAAGAATATGTTCCAATTGCACGTAAAATCTGTGCATGTACATCGAACCATAAGATAGTATGTACTGCATATAGTATATCAAGATACATATAGTATGGTACCTACTATATCTAAATATATACGCGATATCATTTACAAGTCGCGGATATCACCGACACGGAGCAGACACTAGATGTAAACTGAGATTAACAACAGACATATAATTGTTTATAGAATTAAAGGTATGTTACGCTAGCTAGAGATGTACCGACACTTATCGATAAAGAACATATCGACGATAAAAAGACGTTTAAAAGCTATCGAATTAGTTGACTAACTTCAAGATTGTTTTTCAGACTGCCCGTAACCTTGAATGTTGTCAATAATTCGAAACGTTGCGTTGGGACCAAAAAACATGATAAAACCGCGATAACATCCGTAAAAATAATCGTATTTCAATCTGTTGCTTTAGTTAAGATCAAGCATTAGACAAATTCTTAGATTTTTATTTATTCTCATAAGGACACAGCTGTTGTAATATATATCGATAAAAAAGGCTTCGCAATGCGTAACCTTTACCTATTCATCAAAGTTAAGTCTTCAATACCCATACGAAATAGAATACCCATATGAAATAGAAGCTTACCCAAAGAATACACCTAACCGAATATGTAAATCTCGCAGTATTGAAACAAATGCGTGTTATTTCTTTATCCTGATTTCGAATATTCAAGATGTCTGGATAGTATTGAGTCTTCTAGAGTTTTTGGATAACAATGCCTCAGGGAATATACTGGAGCGAGTGTACCGAGCAACTGTTTCGTGTCGCAGGGGATCGCAAAAATATCCGGACTGACAAACCTACACTAGTCGAAGGACGCTTTAAAAACTCTTCTATTCTACTTCATAGTGTTGTTACTTCTATATTTTCGAAAATATGTTTTTATGTATGTACGAATTAACACCGATGAAACTATGTATTTAAAACTACTATAAAATAAGTACATTCTTTAAAATAAACTTTAATCTAAGTTAGGAAAATGAAAGTAACAAATTCAGGGACGGCAAAAATCACGTTAGGTTGAAGGTCAATAGCCTGGACAAGAAGCGCTGAAAACGGAGAAGAATGGTGAAGAAAAATAGAGGTCTATACTCAGCAGTTGGAAATACTGAAATGATGATGATGTAATTTAAGTACGTTGACTAAAAATATGATTTCTAACTATAATTTAATAACTTTTGTGAGTGTATTCCATATTGTTTAATATACAGGGTTAAATTTTAACACCATTTTCCTCTTTAGGGTTCGTTGTACTCATAATTATGGACAACTTTTACTATGGGACCAAACCTGAAATCGAGAACAAAATCAGCTGTTCCCCCTACATTTTGACGAGTTATGCGAACTAAATGTAGGGGGAACAGCAGATTTTTTTTTCGATTTTAGCCGGTTTTACTCACTTGTGTATTTCGGGATTCATCGAAAGCCGAACTAGGCTCACGAATTTTATAGACATAATCTACAACACTATATAACCCCATATCTAACAGTCGAAGCACATCACTAGCCAGAGCCCGATACCAAAACCTTGCAGTCAGATGCTGCCCAGACAGTCAGTACAACTGCCGGTTGCCGGATTGACTGACAGAATTTGACAGTTCACCAGAAACCATCGTAAACTCTACTACTATCAAGCTACGGAATTATTAAAAGTTTTGTTTTGGTTTTATATAACTGGTGTCGGTATATTTAAATTTACTGTCGATATTTATACGCGCACGTCGCTCAGAGCACGCCGCAAGCATCTTGTTGAGACTCTGGATAAAAAGTTTAATTTTTTGGCCGATAGATGGCGGTGGCGTCGAGTTAGCTCGCGCTATGGTTTCGTTACCGCGGAAGAATAAGTATTAAAGATATTTTTAATTAAAGTGTGAATTTAAAGATGCCTGATGTGTTTTTATTTACTTTGGCTCCCTTTTTTAGATATCCCTAAGTTTTAATATAGTTTTTGTGACACATCTCGTCTCCTCTGCACGCCGTATTAAGCTTGCAAGGCAAAACTCACTTTTCGGCCTTGTACCGCGGCTTAGCTTAATATCAGCAAGGAACACTCTCACATCACCGTTTTCATCGCGGCATACAGATATAATACTTTTCCGCTCCATAGTATCCACTTAAGATGAGTGAATAAAGAAATACTATTGGTTTATTAAAACTCATTTCCGCTCCGTTCCTTTCATCTCCGCTTTTGGTGGAGTCCGGGCCTGAGTCATAACGATTCTATTCATGAGTGTAAGAAAACACATTGTGACAAAGATTAATAAACAGAACAGACACAAAGGAATGCAGTCACCGCGCAAAATATAAACAAACATATAAAGAAACAAAAGCCAAACACAAACAAACAAGCAATCTAGACATACGAAGGTACTCCATCCTTTCCGGAATCCTCTTCAAGAAAAGGTACGGTCTTAACACAGAGAAACGGCTCTGTTGATGTTTACCTAACATGAATTATTCATTGTATACGATTTGCCGATGCTTGTGATGTGCTTGACAGAAGCCAGACAAGACCAACATGAATTTCTAGTTGAATTTAAAATATACCGTGCCTAATATGGTGCGTAAAATGCAACTTAAAACATTGTTAACAAAATCCTCAACAATGTCGTAAGATAATAAGGTAAGAAACTAAGCCATATACCTATAACTAAAGATTTCTTACATATAATTTTGAACAAAATACAGGAACAAGATAATAAGGTGATACATGTAAAAGTAAAAACTGCGGCAGAGTTACAAACTTCTCCAGATATAAAAAGGCTAACGTTCTATACAACACTTAACCGTAACGTACTCTCCGAAGGGGTAGGCAGAGGTGCACATATACTACACACACATTTCGCCAGTAAGCTATGCCCCAATGTCATAGGCAGCGGTTATATTGCCATCTACTGGGCACAATTTTAGACTCCGTGCTGCTACTGAGATACCTACTGGATAAACCCAGTGACACATTGCCCGACCGGGACTCAAGCCAAAGACCTCATGCACCGCTGTCACGTTTAGCGATTAATAGACCAACGAGGCCTTCATACATACCTACATAAATACTAACTACTTCAAACATCCATATTACATAACATCACGCCTGTATTCCCCAAAGGGGTAGGCAGAGGTGTAGATATAGTACACCCACATTTCGCCAGTTATTTTGTAAGTCCCAATGTAATAGGGGGCGAGCCTATTGCTATCAACCGAGCACAAATCCAGACTCCGTGGTGCTACTGAGAATTATCTAATGGAAAACTCAGTAACACTTTGCCCGACCCGGGATTTGAACCCAGGACCTCTTGCTCAGCAGTCGCGCTTAGCGACCACTAGACCAACGAGGCAGTCATCCATATTATAGTGAGTCTATAAAGGTCGTGTACACACATCGACTCTTTAGCTTGACATTAATTGACCTTATTGTACGTTTACCGTCCGTCCAATGAAACAAATATGAAATAAATGTTCAGTGAAACTACAATTTGGAACACAATGAAAGTTTAAACAGCCGTCAATTACCTTTCATCGTCGATGTTATTACATCCCTCGACATCGATAAATATAACTAGCTTCGATAGCACTGATGGCCGAAAGGTACGACCGTTGGTCTGCCAAGTCAAAAAGCTTGCAAATTCAAACCTCCGCACGCAATAGTATTTTCGAATTCATGTGCGTATTATATTTTTTTTATCAGTTGCTAAAAACGGTGAAGGAAAACATCGTGAGGAAACCGGCTCACCTGGGAGATTTTTCAACGGTGTGTAAAGCCATGTCAGTGGCCTTCAGGCGGTTCAAACTCTGACACCAGGTTGTTCCTCAACCATACGATAAGAAGAAGAAGAATAACATCGATAAATGTAACGTGTAACGGGCATCACTAGAACCTCGTGAACTGCGAGTGGGAGCAAGAGGTCAGATGTAAATGATTTATGTAGTTCAAATCAGCCGGACAATTTAATCGAAAGTTCGATTGGGAGTCGGAAATATGATTTTATGCAACGAACGGGTGCGTCGGCTATGGCGCAAAATTATAATTTATGTTAGGCTAGTGGATGGTTGGTGGATGTATGTCGCCTTTGTACGCACAGGGTTGCAAGTTCAAATCCAGGAAAGATTTTCAAATTGACTTTTTGTAAAAATTATTTTTTCGCCTTGTTAATAACAATTTATTAATACACCGACGTTGCTCCCTGTTGCCTGTATCGGTGATTGTTTTGGTGGCCCATCAAGTGTCTGGCGAGTTACCGTCTGCTTATTAAAATTCAATATTAATAACAATAATGTTGCCAGGTAGACGCCGTTATTATTCAGTATTAATAAAAAATAATGAATCTACGAAACATCCCAACACAATACCCGATTAGCGCAGTGGCTAAGCGATTGGACTGCTGAGTTAAGGGTTGCGGGTTCGATTCCCGCGCGGGACAAAAATTAGTGCGATCCACAGATATTTGTCCCGAGTCTGGGTATTTGTGTATGTGATATTACATGTTTGTGAAACGCACCCACGATACAGGAGAAATTCGTAGAGTGGGGCGAGGTTTTTTTAAAAAAAAAAAAAAACAAAACAATAGACCAAATCATTATAGTATACACAATTACACAGTTCACAATAGTCCTACACCTTCTGGGGACTTTTCATGGCTATTCTTTTATGAAGCAGCCGTGTTTCCCTTTAGGAGAAAGTTCTCAACGGGCCTCTGCGTGATGGACCTGCCCTCTTACCATTAACTCAAGTTTAAGATGAGGAAGCGAGACGCCGCTACGTGCAGTATAATGCGGCGTCTCGCTTCCTCATTGTAAACTGTGCTGTTTTAAGAGTTCATTGTAAGGGGGCTGTCCCCACGTAAGCCTTTAAAAAGTCCGGGTATCTTTCGTATAGATGATACCCCGAGTATACAAAACTTATTCTAATGGCATCGCATGTTATGTCCATAGGTATTCTAATACTTGTAGGCGGTGCAGCATTAAATCTGGATTAAATGTTTTGGAATTTATCATCATCATCATCATCAGCCAAAGACGTCCACTGTTGAACATAGGCCTCCCCGTTTAAGCGGGGGGGTTTGCCATAATCCCCACGCTTGGCAAGCGGCTTGGGGATCGCAGTATTGGTGGTGAAGTCACAGAAGACGCTGCTGCCCATCTTCTGAATTATCCCTTAGTCGCCTCTTACGACACCCACGGGAGGAAAGGGGGTGGTCAATTCTAGGCCGGATACCACACGGCACTAGAAGTTTTGAAATTACCAACCAGTAATTATCAAGCGTGTTAATTAATCTTCGTTCTTATTCCACACGAGAAGACTCATTGCCCTATATAATGTCGTAACAAATATACACACTCAAGTGAATCATCCTATTTGCTGATTCATGCTTGAATAAATCTGTAAAACACTTTCATATGCAAATGTGAACGTCATGCGATCATTTAGAAGATGCTAAAACAAGTCATGCACACATACTGTCTGTGTGTGGATTATTGCTATGACGTAAATATTTCTCTGTAACTAAATTGATAAAGAAAATTTGAAAATTGATGGACACGGGCAGGACTTGAACCTGCGACCTTCGCCGTACCGTGGCGCTGCTCTAACCAACTGGGCCATCGTGTCACTGCCCGCATCCATCGATTTTCAAATTTCCTTTATCAATTTAGATTCAAGCTTAGCATGGGCAACATGCTAAAATGACACCAAAACCAATGTCTTTTCGAATTCATGTGCGTACTATAAATGAGTTATCAGTTGCTAATAACGGTGAAGGAAAACATCGTGAGGAAACCGGCACTCCTGAGAGATTTTTCAACGGTGTGTTAAGCCATGTCAGAGGGCTACAGGCGGTTTAAACTCTGACACTAGGTTGTTCATCAACCATACGATAAGAAGATTTCTCTGTATGTTTGTTTGGTAAGTTATAGTGACGAAAATAATCACAATAATTGCATTTGATTGGATCACTGAACCGATCTTAATCTATATCTACTAATATTATTTTAACGACCTGATTGGCGCAGTGGCAAAGCGATTAGACTGCTGCACTGACGGTTGCGGGTTCGAGGCCCCAACGGGGCAAACATTTATGCGATCCACATTTGATTGTCCCGAGTCTGGGTGTTTGTGTATGTGATATTTCATGTCTGTGAAACGCACCCACGACACAGGAGAAAAATTCTTAAAAAATATATATATACAGGTATAATTAGTAAAATTTAACTGTCTCGTTAGACTAGTGGTCGCTAAGCCCGACCGCTGAGCACGAGCTCCTGGGTTCGAATCCCGGGTCAGGAAAAGTGTTATTCGATTTTTCCATTAGGTAACTTTCAGTAGCAGCTCGGTGTCTGGATTTGGGTGCACTAATTTATGTGCACCTCTGCCTACCTCTTCGGGGAATATCGGCGTGATGTGATGTTATATTTGTTAGATACTTTAGGGCCAGTTTTATCACAAAAAACCGCATTAAATTCTTATTACCACACGGACTGAGCCGCGGGCGAAATCTAGTGCAACAATATATCAGTGTCTAAGTTTCTTTTCAAGAACAAAAGCCCGTGGAAATGAAAACATTTCTTTAAAACTCCACAATGCACCCAATGGTTGTTTTCATTATAAAGAAGCTGTGAATAACAATAGCTAAACATTATTCACTGCTTCTACATTGTAAGACTACAACAGACAATGTAGTCTCAACAATTTCTTTAAGTACGCAGCAGATATTAAATTTCACACGTTTGGCAAGAGACCAATTCAGGAATTCGTGTATTTAAATATCAGAGGTACGTAAAAGTACCTAAAGCAGCTTTGATGTAGTTTTGTATATTAACATTAAACAGTAGTAACAGCCTATAACTGTCCCACTGCAGGGCAAAGGCCTCTTCTCGTATAGAGAAGGATTGAGCACTGATCACCACGCTAGCTCACTGCGGGTTGGTGTTTTCAGATAATTAAATCCAGGTTTCCTTACGATGTTTTCCGTCACCGTCAGTCATTGGTGTCTTAGAATATCTAAGAAAGTATTTATGACATTGAAAAAGTCACATTGATACTTACCTGGGTTTGAACCTGCAACCTCGTGCATAGAAATCCGGTATGTCAATCACTAGGCCACCACGACATTACATTAAACAGATATTACCTATAACAGTACATACAATCACATCATGTTGCTATTCATCAAGCTTACAGTTTTTCTCTCACCTTTTACGACTGACTTCAACATTGTTTTTTTTTTGTTTCATTATTTATACTACTTGTTGTTACATACTACTTTTAATTGTAATTGTTTTGTGTTTGTGTTTATGGGTTTTAATAATTGCCTGAAATAAACGATATTTAATTTAATTTTTTAATTTAATTTAATTAACTCGTGACAAAATGGCAGCCGTGTTTTTTAAATGAAAAAAAAAAACAGGGATAACCTATTGTTCTTATGCAGAGTAGAGTGATAAACACAGTTGGAAAAAAGTGAAATATTTAATATATATTTTTACAATGACACATAGTTTACATAGGAAAGAAAAATTGCCGAGTGACAAACAGAACGAACACAAGCTATCACATTTGAATCTGAAGTATATTCTCTAGATGGCCAGCGTCACACTTCCTACAAAACCCTATGAATGTGTTACAGGCATCAGACACAGTTGTAATCCACTCCTGGCACACGACGTCACGTCGGCCCTCGTTACTTCCGCTCCACAAAGTCCCGTCTGCGGCAGGGGGAACTCGCCCATACAATATGGTAATGCTTTGATGAAGGAAGGACTTGCGGTGTATCAAACGTATCTTGTATCTGAAGATGTTATTATACTGTCTGTTTGGATTAGCGGCTGAGAAAAATGGCTACGAATTTCATTAAAAAAGAAGCTTTTTAAAAAGTCCCTTTCACTCTAATTGTAATGGAAAATATCTCAGGTTATTTAAGCGTATATTTATAGTATCAACCCAATTTCATCAGTAATTGACCCTCTATATACGATGAGTCTCTTTTAATACACCAACATTTTTATACCTCACTGATTTGCCGATAAAAATTACTACTCACATCAAATCTTATTTTTGTAGCACTGATAGCCGAGTGGTATGACCGTTGGATTGCCAAGTCAAAGGTCGCTTGTTTAAACCCCGGCACGCACTAATATCTTTTTGAATTCATGTGAGTATTACAAATTAGTTATCAGTTGCTAAAAACGGTGAAGGAAAACATCGCGAGGAAACCGGCACATCTCAGAGATTTTTCAACAGTGTGTAAAGCCATGTCAGAGTCCTACTGGTAGTTTAAACTCTGACACCAGGTTGTTTATCTATCTTCTACTTATTATATATATATATGTATATATATATATATATTATTATAATATTATAAAGCTGAAAAGTTTGTTTGTTTGCTTGAACGCTAATCTCAGGAACTACTGGTCCGATTTAAAATATTATTTTAATGTTAGATAGTCCATTTATAGATGAAGGCTTTAAAACATTTTACCACGCGGGCTAAGTCGCGGGCAGAAGCTAGTCAACTGTACGATAAGAAGAAGAAGACCCTATTTAACTAAAACAATAATCTCAAAGTATACACCGTAAACAATAACATACCATCAAAAACAACTGATCCACACGTCCCTCATAATAAAAACAAATGCCGAATGCCAGGAGTCGTCACCTTCGCTTTGTTTGGGGCGCAACCCCGACCGTTGGGCCCGTAGGCTGAACCGGGTGATTTGATTTATAGGGTACGTACCATTTGAGCCCCGTAGCACTGATATGAGGCGATATGTTTGAGCACGTACGCATAGGTAGTTTTTTTACTAAAGTTATGTAATAAATAAAAAAAATAAGCGTGTTTTAAAGAACGGAAAATCTCAGACAGTATCTACCTTATAGTGACGTATACGCTTACCGTACGCTTCGCTATTTTTTACAAATCTTATATAGCGTACCTGTGTACTTGGTGCTATATTATTCGTATTTTTTTACTCGTTGGCCTAGTAATCGCTAAGCGCGACTGCTGAGCATAAGGTCCTGGGTTTGTATCCCAGCCCAGCAAAGTGTTACTGGGTTTTGCCATTAGGTAATTCTCAGTAGCAGTTCAAAGTCAGGATTTGTACCCAGTTTATATTGGGACTTATAACGTAGTTGGCGAAATGTGGGTGTACTACACACCTCTGCCTACCCCTTCGGGGAATATAGGCGTGATGTTTCGTTTATGCTTTTATAGTTATATAAGACGACTACAGTGTATATATAATTATGACGTTTGGTGTCGTCTTTGCATGTTGCCCATGCTAAACTTTAATCTAAATTGAAAAGGAAATTTTTAAAATGATGGACACGAGCAGGACTTGAACATGCGACCTTCGCCGTACCGTGGTGCTGCTCTACGCAACTGAGCTATTGTGTCACAGCTCACACCCATCGAATTTCAAGTTCCCTTTTAGTATTTACGTCTAGTGTGTATATAACGCAGTTTATGAAATCATAAAGCTATTGTTTACTACAATACCAACGACAATAAAAGACATTTTAACATTACTTTTATATCAACTTTTGTGACCGCATCATTCTACGTGACAATGCTTGGAAAAAAAACAACTTTCTATTTCCCTGACAACACAGGGCGATGACCTCGCGCCGTAAATAAATAAAAACAAGTGAAGCCCGCCCATTAATATCAGTCTGAACACGTTGCATATATTTATGTATATTGTTATTTATTTATTCTACTAGATTTTGCCCGCGGCTTCGCTCGCATTAATTTAGATTGTTACTTAGTATTATATATAGGTACTAGTATATAAAAACCTTAGAGGGTTGAATTACAAAAAAAAGTAGCCTATGTCCTTTCTCGGGTCTTAAACTGTCTACATGCTAAATTTCATCAAAATCTGTTCAGCGGTTTGGTCGGGAAGGTGTAACAGACAGACAGAGTTACTTTCACATTTATAATATTAGTATGGAAAAATAAAGTATGGATATAGATTATTCATACCTTAATTGTGGAGCTGAACGGGAGCTCATGAATAAGACCTCAACCTTTTTATTCTCTACGTATTTTTAGAACTAGCTGTAACCCGCGACTTCACCCTCTTATTTCTTTTTTTGCCGCCGATCCCTGAATATTTCCAGCCTTAGTCACTCCTTATATTAACAACTATCTGAGAGAGAAAGTCCTGGCAAAATCGGTCTATCCGTTTCGGAACAAACAGACAAACTTTTTTTTGCCTTTTATAAAGCTTATTAACATATTAATATTGAGAATTTCAGTACTGTATTTCGCAGTCATTGGGTTATTGAAGTAACATACTAGTAGGAAGTACGGATAGTTGTATAGTATACCTCTAATTTTCGCCAGTTATGTTATAGGCCCTAATGTTATAGGGGTCGAGCCTATTGCCAAACCAACCAAAACCAAGGAAAAATCTAGACTCCGTACCTTAACCCTAAACCCAATAACACTTCACCGAGATTTTAACCCAGGCCCTCGTACTCAGCAGTCGAACTTAGCGATCACACATCATCATCATCAGCCAAAGACGTCCACTGTTGAACATAGGCCTCCCCGTCAAAGCGGAGGGGTTTGCCATAATCGCCACGCTTGGCGAGCGGCTTGGGGATCGCAGTATTGGTGGTGAAGTTACAAATGACGCTGCTGCCCATCTTCTGATTTATTTTCCCTTAGTCGCATCTTACGACACCCATGGGAGGAAAGGAGGGGTGGTCAATTCTAGGCCGGATACCACACGGCACGCGCAGCGATCACACACACACAGTGAACTAACGATGATGATATGATCAATGCTTATTCCGTCTACAAAGAAGAGGTCTTTGCCCACATAAGGACAGTTATACGCTCTATTGTCACATAAAACGCTGTAAAATTCCGGGCGAAGACGCGGTCGGAAGAAACGTTATATGATTCTAGTAAAACATGAATACAATGTTACATAGAAAGGCCTTCGCGTGTCATTGGCCTTACTTGGCCTTGTGAGGGGCAAGGCCTTTGCGAACATTTCGCATATTTAATACACAGCCTCATATATGCTTGATATTTATTTATTTAAGGCTTCAGTACAGTCGTGTACAACTTATACCTAAGGCTTGATTTCCTTTTACGCTGACGTCGTTCGAGCGTACGAATATACACTATTCTATGAAACACCGCACTACTCATAAGCACGATAGCCGAGTGGTATGACCGTTGGACTGCCAAGTCAAAGGTCGCAAGTTCAAACCCCGGCACGCACTAATGTCTTTTCGAATTCATGTGCGTACTATAAATTAGTTATCAGTTGCATGAAACGGTGAAGGAAAACACCGTGAGGAAACCAGCACACCTGAGAGGTTTTTCAACGGTGTGTAAGGCCATGTCAGAGGCCTACAGGCGGTTTAAACTCTGTCAGTAGGTTGTTCATCCACCATACGATAAGAAGACCGCACTGCAACGCTGTGAACGTAGTAAATAATCTACCGCTGACGACAGAGTTGCAGTGCGGGGCTTCATAGAACTAGTGTATATTCGTACGCTCGAGCGATGTCAGCGACCAACGTCAGAGAAAATCAAGCCTTAGGCAATTTCTACCAGTCAAACCTTCAGGTAGAGCAGAAAAAAAAATATATCAAAAAGCCCGCGTCAAAAAACAATTCTTCCCAGGAAGCAGTACGAAATGAATTCACACAGTTTGTGGAATCCAGATCCCTGAGTTCTATCGCAAGGGTTTAAACGATCTTCTAATAAGATAGCAGAAATGTATAGACAACGAGGTGGAATTTAAATGAATAAATATATTTTATCCTCAAAAAAAAATGTTTTAATTTTTCAGTACGAAACGGCAATTTAATTCTTAAGCCCCTAATATGGCTACCTAACACTTTAACGACATACTAAGTAAGTAACAAATTGACTTTTTAATTACACTTTCATTGGGTTTTAATCACAACATTGTATCAGTTACATACGAGTAATTAAAACTGTTGATAATTAAAAAGACAAACAAATGAATAAGTGCTACATTTCAGGCCAATTTCAATCATAAATAACGTGTGACGTTGGCCTAGCTCACAAACAACTAATGATCAACAACATTCTGAATTAGAGATGGGTAACCCAGCATTTCTAAGCGCAACCTGCTGCGCCAGCTCAGTGGTTTAACTCAAAATTACGTAGTGCAGCAAAATGTAACCCGAGTCTGTTTTGAATTTACGATCATCTTGTAAAGGAAGAAAAGTAAGATTGTAATAAAGTATGAGTTAAAAGGCGTTGTGTGCCAACACACGTAAAGGAAGTGAGTCAACACATTTGACGCAGTGAAGTAGCGCAGTGTTACACATCTCTCTTCCGAATCACGTGATTCGATTACATTGTTATCTTGAGTTCACAGTTTAACGCTTTTTGACTGAATAATTTCCTAATTTACATTAATTGTGTATACATGTTTATCCATCGATATTATCTTTCACGCTTGCTGCGGCGTTGATTTATACAGACACTACGATACAGACAAATTTTCCGTGTCTGTGTGTTTGTGAATGTGATTTTGATGTCTGACAATGTTTTTACTACATAGCTCTTGGAGACACGTAAAAAAAGTTAAATATAATTGTAAGACAATATGGTCTATCTTGTTCTGGAGAAAGGGATAGCAGGCTCCTAAACAAACGAGCATTAGATGAAGAATGTGATAGGAGAGAATAAAGCAAGAGGGGTCTGTCAAGATCGAAGCTAACGACAATCAGTGGCTGGAGGCCTTCACTAAGAAACAGCCCCCTTACCATGAACTCTTAAAACAGGACAGTTTACGATGTGGAAGCGAGACGCCGCATTATACTGCGCCTTGCGGCGTCTCGCTTCCACATGGTAAACTTTCCTGGCAGGTGAATGATCGTAGCTAATGTAGGTTCGCGAACGTAAAATTAATATTTATTAAAGAAAAGCGCTCTCTACTATTTTTATGCTCTATGTACTTAAAAAATCAAAGACCAGAAAATTCAACAGATCCGTTCTTGTTTTCATTATTTACGAGGATAAACAAGACGTTATTCTGGTTTGTAGTTCCAGCGTTGTTGGTAATATAGCAAAAACAAGTGAGCATCGGTAACGTGACAGATATGTATATGGGTACTAGGTGAATAAACCACAACTTTTGAGAACGGGTATAATGGGAAATCGATGTTGTTAACGCGCTACCCAACCGTAGGACAGCGTAAAACGCTCAGTTTTTTTGTCGCACAGTTAGGCGTACTGATACATATTGTAACAAGCCAAAAAAAAAATATTTCAAAGCAAACACATCTTCAAATTTCATAAAAATAAAATAGAATCATGATTAAATAAATCGTAAAACAGAGCTGAAAAAATATTTTTCGTCACATAATTCTCAAAATTTTGAGCGTAAACTGTCATATTATATTTGATCATTTAATGATATTACAGGGAATATAATCTACTAAAGACACCTTAAAATTATTTCACTGAGCCGTGTTTATTTTTTATTTTATTTAAATTGCAAAATTCCTCTTCAATTGGTGGTCGTTCAATTCAACTAACATCGAACGCATTGCTGTTTTTAACATTTGCTTCTCACCGCGCCTTAAGGCAATATAGCATTTTTAATTTGTGATTTACAATTGATAATTATTATGTATAATTTAGAATATACATACTCGCGAATATTTATTGAATTTCAGAAGTTTAAAATACAAGAAACCTATACCAAAACTTTGCCTGTTAGATAAAAGTTTTTAAATAAAAGTTCCTATTAATTCTATTATTTCCCTGTTTTTGTGTTCCAACTAATAAGAATTGCCTGTAAATATATGGACCATGTGGCTGGAATAAACATATGAAATTATATTTCAAAACTTACAGAAATTGGACGTTAGCATTTTTCATTTCTACCACTATAATGTAAAATAATAATGTAAAACTAAATCTGTGTATGTTTGCTAACCCGTCATGAATAAACAGAACCGTTCGTAAATATATATCTTAAGTTATGCAAAATTTCTGAGAATGAGATAGTTGAGAGTACTATCTCATTTCTCAGAATTCTAGTACTACTATTAATTCCGGAAAATCCGTAGTTTTACGTAAAAAAAGCAGTAAACGCAGCTAGTTTTAAACAAATTCTCAATTCAAATTTAAAAAATGAATACGTCGTTCTATTCCGTTTTCAAACCTCTCAATTTGAAATCTCTCCGACAAAATTCATTAAAGTCAGTTCGGAAGTTTTGCTATGAAGACAAACTCATTTTCGCTTTTATTTTTTAAAACGAAAATGCGGACAGCAGTCTCTTACAGAAAAGAGATCGCTTGAGTTTATTTATAGTTGAACCATGATTGGTTTCGAAGTTAGACAATCATATTCTGATTATTTAATTTTTTTTTTATAGTAAGATTTTTTGCATCAGTCATTTAAAATTGTTTAAGCCCTATCAATTTTGTTGGGTTTTTTTTTTCTTATTCTGTTTGCGTGGATATAGGTATGTCCTATACATAGTAGGTACTTTTATAGGTGCTTGTGTTCTGTCTGGATCAACGAAAATATATGTAAAAGGCGTGTATTTTTAACTAGACAATATTCTAATTAATATGTTGATTCTTATCAGGCACAAAATACTGACAATACTCAAATAAATATTAACGGTAATCACAGCTCAATCATTCATTCATCATTAACTTGCCTTTAAGTCATTTATGATTTTCCTCATTGACACGACCCTATTGTGGAATTCAGAGAATAAATTCAAAGGCTCCGAACAGGGTTGTCAGCGTGACGCAAAATTATTTATTTACAATCCAAAAGAGGTTTGAAGTGTTTTCCAAATTCAAAGTTATTTTGGGATTTGCTTTCTTACTTTTGTTTAATAAAATATTCAATTTGCTTTAACCAGATGAGCGCAAATACGAAGACTTTCAGTATTGTTTGCGGCGTGAATAATGGAAAATTATAAATTTACTTTTTAATTAGTATTATCGGTGTTTTCTAACCGGTTGGCTTTGAAAGGAGATACAAATTCAGTTGTTTAAAGCTTCTTCTTGTTCGTATCGCCATGAGCTACGTTTAAGTAAACAGGTGATGCTCATGCCATGGTGTAGAGATTGGCTAGTCAACAAAGATGGTAGGTTGTCCGACTAGGGTATAGGACTTACTTAGGTACTATCACACGTGGATCGTGGAGGCACTGTTGTTTATTGCTAAAGTGAGTCTAGATTTTATTTGTCATGGTTAAGTGGAAATTAGAATTTCTATGTTATAAGGCATCTTATTGATATAATAAAAAAGGTATATATGACGTTATTTTTAATAAACAGATAAAATATTTTGTTATAAAGACAAGGGTTTGTGACAGCCCTGTTTTAGGGTATGTATTAAATCCCTATTACATTGGGACCTACAACTTAACTGTAGAAATGTGGGTGTACTACACACCTCTGCCTTCCATTTCGGGGAATACAGGCGTGATGATATGTTTTAAATCTTAATTACGTACATATTTTATACCATAACGTGTTTAAAATTGTTTTTTTGATTACATTGCCCCTATTTTAGTAGACCAGCTACGTAACTACAGGGAAATAGTCAACGAAAACTTAAGGAATCCTTATAAGTGACCGTTATCGTCACGTTTGAAACTTCTGAAATCTGTATCAATGATGTTTAAAAAAGTACAGATATGTTACTAGCGCGCTCATTTTGAACACTCGAAAAGGGGACAATTGTAGTCTCGGGTAGTACAATTGTCGTCGGATTTGACAACAGACTAGTGCAGTTCGGATTCAGAGTTCGGAACACTTTTCCAAATTCATATTGTTAGTCTTTGTTGATGGGTAGTGTACTGTTATATCTGCATGTTTAAAATTTTGTGAATCTCTTAATTAATTCATATGAACTTGTCTGTGTCTGTGTGAAATATTAGTAATGTAGAAATTATATCAATTGTTATAGTCTTATCATTAAGTCGAAATTTACCACCACATAATAAAATGTGGTTAAAATATTGTATATGTTCATGTATGTAGGAGTGTATTTAATTTGTATCTATTTTGTAACGTCTTAAATTACTGTAATTGGTTTATGCCATTGTAATTTAATAAATAAATAAATAAATCTATACTTTTTGACATATCATTGCTCTGTAGTCTCAGAATAACTTACAGATTACATAATAAATTAAAAAAGTCTCATCGGTATTTGTCAAGGTTGAACACTCAATTTTAAGCTTGGGTGCAAGTAGAGAGTCTCCACGAGTGAGGATACTTAAGTTCGTCCGGCACACCGTGGACGGTCAACCTCACTACCATCCTTGTTGACTGACCAATCACTAAGCGGCATGATCTATTCCATGTGGCTATTGGCTCAGTTGTGGTAAACCAGTGTATGTTGCCAGTGATGACGTATGGCTCTGAGACGTGGTCGCTAACGGTTGGCCTTTTAGAGAGGCTCAGAGTCACTCAACGAGCTATGGAGAAAGCTATGCTCGGAGTTTCTTTGCGCGACAGGATCCGGAATACGGAAATTCGCCAAAGAACTAGGGTCACCGACATAGCTCAAAGCATATGCAAGTTGAAGTGGCAATGGGCAGGCCATATCGCTCGAAGAACTGACAACTGCTTGGGAAGAAAGGTTCTCGAGTGGCGACCACGAACCAAAAGGCGCGGCGTTGGCAGGCCTCCCACCAGGTGGACCGACGATATCGTCAGAGTTGCGGGCAACCGGTGGATGCAAACGGCAAGTTGTCGTTCATTATGGCGTTCTAAGGGGGAGGCCTTTGTCCAGCAGTGGACGTCTTCCGGCTGATGATGATGATGATGATGATGATTGGCTCATGCCGATACGAAGCTGAAGAAGCATCAAAAACTACTCAGAAAATCTCCGACCAATGCGATTGCATTCAACACCGGATATTTTAACATCTAAAAGCTATTGAAACGTTATTTTTATTCAACCTTCATTTCAAGCGCTCTAAAGCGATTTTTATACTGAAACCATTACCTTCTGCAGAAGTCGGTTTAAAACTATTCAGCTGCAAGCACTTGCTTTTAAGCTCATTGACATAGTAAAATAAATCTTTCCAGACTATCTTCTTTTTACAAACTATCTAGAAGTTTCAATAAAATGTATAAAGGCTTGAAATAATCCTTTGTGGTGAGATCAAAGGGTTTTCAAGTAATAACAAAGTCAAGTTACACTGTATTTTTCTTTTTACGTGTTTAAAAAAAACGTTGCTCCACACGAGGTATTTCTCCTGTATCGTGGGTGCGTTTCACAAACATGAAATTTAACGTACACAAACACCCAGACTCGGGACAAACAACTGCGAATCACACAAATATAGTCCCGTGAGGCAATCAAACATATCAAAAATCTCGTTCCATTTCATGGTTTTGCGCAAAAAAAATTATTTTAAACCCCGCTGACCGGCCGAAGCGCGATTCTCTTTTATTTTAAAGTGGGTCACGTGGTCGGCTTGCCGCGTCAAATCGGCTTCGCGCCTCATATGGGCTATTCGGCGCTTGTAATGTGGGCTGACAATGTAAAGAAAATGGGCTGGTTTCCTAATCGAATAAAATGGCAAGTTACATTTGTGTGTAAATAAAAAACCTCCACGAGTCACAATACTGAATTGATCATACAGCGAACATATTCAGGTAGCCCGCTACAAACCTGCTTACTTGATAAATGATTTTATTTCTGCAAATAGGTTTTTAAAAAACACTTTTACACGTCATTTTTTATATACTAGTTTGAATGATGGTGTCGGCATTTCCTAACTGACTACCTCTGAGAAGAAATGCCGAAACAAACTCAGGGGTCTCTTTTAAAGTCCAGACAAACGTAAGTTTGTGTGAGAACAGTGTAGGTCGTCCGAGATGGTTTTTTTTTTTAAGAAAAAATTCCAATGCCGGCTTGAGTCGACCTGTCCTGACAGACTCCCCGTCTCGTACCATCTGCAGGACATTTGGGTAGGCCGTGTAAGATACTCAAACCGTCAGAGTCAGACTTAATCTTCTTTCTTGCTGCAGTCGACACGATTCGCGTGATGTTTTATCCTTCCAGTTCCAGACTCTTCCAGTTCAAGTAACATAAGCATAAATAATAAAAATATTTGACGACCTGATTGGCGCAGTGGCTAAGCGATTAGACTGCTGCGCTAAGAGTTGCGGGTTCGATTCCCGCACAGGACAAAAATTTGTGCGATCCACATTTGATTGTCCCGAGTCTGGGTGTTTGTGTATGTAATATTTCATGTTTGTGAAACGTACCCACGATACAGGAGAAATTCCCAGTGTGGGGCGACGTTTTATTAAAAAAAAATATATTACAGGAATTTGTATTTAAACATTTTTAATAACGGAATTCCAAAAATTCGCACCAATCTTGCTAAAAAAAATATCACCTATGAAGGAGCACAACTATATAATAATTTACCGTCGGAAATAAAAAATGTAAGCTCATTCAGTGATTTTAAATCTCAATTATCTAAACATATAGGTACTTAAAAACTACGCTGGCTTTTAAATTCTTTCTACTGTTGTAGTTGGGAGTAGCACTACCGAATTAGTATTGGTACCTATGTGTAAATTGGTTTGGTGACGGTTACCCTAAGTAAGTCTACCATATGTTTCTTGTTCTATTCTCATGTAAGTGACTTTTCTTTGTCTTTATGAGAATAAATAATTAAAACCTTTTAATTCATCCATGTTATTTTACCTACGATAAATTCGACGCAATATCTTAAACAAACAGGCTGCAATATTAATTGACATAAAACATAACATCACGCCTGTATTCCCCGAAGGGGTAGGCAGAGGTGAACATATAGTACACCCATTTCGCCAATTATGTTGTAAGTCCCAATGTATGTAATAGGGGGCGAGCCTATTGCCTTTAACCGGGCACAAATCCAGACTCCGTGCTGCTACTGAGAATTATCTAATGGAAAACTCAGTAACACTTTGCCCGACCCGGGATTTGAACCCAGGAACTCTTGCTCAGCAGTCGTGCTTAGCGACCACTAGACCAACGAGGCAGTCAATTATTAATTGACAGATATCAAAAACGTTACTACAGAAGCAAACCAACAAAATCGTTTACAATTTCAAACAAAATCAGAAAGTCAACCCGATAAACACATCGTTTATCAATTTGATGCACACATACGCACTCTTTTGTAACACACATCACACACACATACACAATGATGTACGTATACAGTGTCACACCCACACATCTACGCGCTTCCTTCGTACGCTAACAAAATGTTTTGATTGGGCCTATGATATGGGCCTGGTTTTATAACAAAACATCAGAAAGTTACGCAATCTGCGAACACAAAATAAGGGTCGTAGCACATATATCAACCCGGAAAGGGAAGGTAACCGTATCAACTCTTGACGACCTGATTGGCGTAGTGGCTAAGCGATTGGACTGCTGCGCTAAGGGTTGCGGGTTCGATTCCCGCACGGGGAAAAACTTTGTGTGATCCGCAGATATTTGTCCCGAGTCTGGGTGTTTGTGTATGTGATGTTTTATGTTTGTGAAACGCACCTACGATACAGGAGAAATTGATAGTGTGGAGCGACGTTTAAAAAAAAAACTCGAGCCATGCAGTATGATTTGTTTGAAACTCCCTACTGCAAAGCACACTAATCGGATTCGTAACGTAATCGCCTCGCCTCGGGACCCCGTAAGCGCGGCGTCGGTCGCCTAGCCGTAGCCGAGTCGACGTATCGGAGCAGCTGATCTGCTTTGGTTACGTCTCAGACCAGATATAAACTAGACCGGTGATCTCGCTCTAACCTACACTGTACTAAGGTCTTTCTATTTCGCACAGCCAATCTATAGTAGGAACTACTTGGTATTCAAAATCTATGGGTTACGTGCTTACGTAAGGTTGTCGCCTTTTGATGGCGAGGCGAAAGGCGATACGGTGACGTTCTCTTTCCGATTTGATATGTGTGCTATGATCTTAAGGAAGGAAAGACATTGAACTGTCAGTTTACGGTTATCGAAAAACAAAATACTACGAAGCTAGTAATAAAAGAAATATTACGCCGTATTTCTCTCCATACAAATAATATACAAATCCATTACCTGTATTCGTACTTTTTACGATAATAACTTTCGTGGTTGTTATCCATTTTATTTATTTATTTCCTTCCTTTTTATTCTTGAAAAAAAGTCGCCCCACACTAGGTATTTCTCCTGTATCGTGGGTGCGTTCCACAAACATATAATATCACATATACAAACACCCAGATTACCAAATATCTGCGGATCGCGCATATTTGGCAAATTTTTGTTTCGTACGGGAACCGAACCTGCAACTTCTAGCGCAGCAGTCCAATCGCTTAGCCACTGCGCCAATCGGGTCGTCAAAGGTTTGATCAATTAATCGATTAAGCTGCGCTTGCCAAAGTCAGTTCGTGGATGCGCAAACGTTTAATATTATAGGAGTAATTATTAGTTATAAATATTTTAAAATTAAGGCACCAAATATCTCGCTGCACCAACAAATAAAAGCCTAAATAAGGCAGAATGTATGCTAAACTCGTTACCGTATTTCAATACTCCCAAAGCTTTGAACGTTCTCTAGCAATATGGTGCACGTCCACCCAGGTAACCTAAACGCGTGCAAACCATATCGGGTTACACACAGCACACATTTCAAAGGGGCGCCAGCGAGCTCCCTTATACGGTTACATAACAGCGGGGCTCATAGCTATGTGGCTTCCCCGCAGATCAGTCGATCTGCGAGGTTAAGCCGTGCTCGCCGCGGTCAGTCTTGTGATGGTTGTCGGACCGTTTTCACATGACGAGACCCCACCGTGCTTCGGAAGGCACGTTAAGCTGTTGGTCCTGCGCTTGATCTCTCTCCGGTCGTGTCGGTCTACCGTCCCATCGGAGTATGAGAGTGAGGGAATAGGGAGTGCACCTGTGTTTGCGCGCATACTTGTGCACTATAATATCTCCTGCGCAGATGGCTAGTCTCAGCTGAGACAGGCGGCCGTGACCGAAATTCGGTCAGGAGGACATTACATATCAGCGCCGGTCCATTTGCAGCCAATCTTATACCCTCACCGTTACTGTATGCGTTACGATTGTTAATGTTGTCTTGTTGGCACGCGATGGATAAACAACTGCATTGTTACTTCCTCCACTTTCTATAAATATTGCTCCCTTACCATGAGCTCCTAAAGCAGGACAGTTTACGTTGTGGAAGCGAGACGCTACATTACACTTCACGTTGTGGCGTCTCGCTTCCACATCGAAAACTGTCCTGTTTTAAGAGTGCATGGTAAGGGAGCAGATTCATTTAGTTGCATTTTTTCCTTCCTCTATTTGTGGGTATCAATTATTTTAGTCATAATTGGTACCCACTTAAAATAATATAGAAAGGCAAGTGATAGCCGAGTGGTAACCCCGGCACGCACCAATGTATTTTCGAATTCATGTGGGATAAATTAGTTATCAGTTGCTAAAAACGGTAAAGGAAAAGATGGTGAGGGAACCGGCACACCTGAGAGATTTTTCAACTGTGTGTAAAGCCATGTCAGAGGCCTACAGGCGGTTTAAACTCTGACACCAGGTTCTTCATCAACCATACGATAGGAAGAATTTTGGCTGTGTCAGTCCGTAGAGGGACAGGACGGTCTTCTGTCCCATTGTACTATGAGAATGAGAAAACAGACTGCACTTGTGCTGTCTAGTATCTCCTGCGTCGTAGTAGGCCAATCTTAGCTGAGATAGGCCGTCGTGACCAAACTTCGGTTAGGAGAACATGTTTTCTCTCCCTGTTTCCTCAGAATCCTATTGAGTAGCAGTTGTGACGGTGAGATGAACTCATTATTTTCTGCCAAACCATCTGCTCATTATAAATCGGTATGATCGACGACCCAAACAGTAGCTAAGAGTTACTTTCACCGTAAAAGCAATGTTTTATTTCTCCGCGGGATAATTATTGTGTCTTGCGCATTATTCAGAAGCTACATTTGTAAATTAATTTTCATTACTGTCACAAACTAATTACCTAACAATTTAAGTGAAATATGTAGAATTATATAATTTTTAATTTGCAAACCCTGTCTGTATATTTTTTACAAATCTGCCAGCATACGGCGCTTCTTGTAACGCACAAAAGAAATAAATAAATATTAGGATATAGGATATTTTAAATTGGTTGGCAAAGGCAGGCAAGGTTGGGTTCAAGCCCCGCTCGTGTCCACATGACAAGATCGCTTCGTTGGCAGAACTACGCCACGGATCGGTGAACGTCGCGGGTTCGTGTCCTGCTCGTGTCCAACTGTCCATCATATTTTAAATTTCCTTTATCAATTTAGAACAAATATCTTTATTTCCCTGCAATAAAAACACAACAGATTTTATAGTGCAAAGTTTCAACGAACCGTCGCATGTTTCCTGCACCCCTAGTCCCTGTAGACGACGGATTATTTGCGCGCACGAATATTACAAGCTTTTTTTCCTATAAAAGAGACTTCTAAACGTAACCGGCATCGTATTGACACCTGTCAAAGGCATTCGTATCGTAACGACACGCTTCAGCGACACGAATCGATACCTACTACGTAGGACCTTAGATTCCGTCAATATTTATTCGTTCTGACAAACGTATATGATTATCGGGCCTAGACAAACAAGAGAAGGGCTTGGAGGAATTGACTTAAGACAAGACATTGTGACCTATATGTTTGCGGAAAATCATGTCATTTTGATTTTGCCGTACATAAAGCTAATACACTAATAATAATATTATAAAGCGGAAAAGTTTTTTTGTTTGTTTGTACCGAATCGGCTCCGAAACTAAACGGATTGTTACCATTTTTTCACCGATGGAAAGCTTAATTATCAGTAAACATAGGCTACAATTCATTTTCAAAAAAAACTAGAGATCCTTAAGAATTATTGCAATAAGTAACCCAAAGTAGCAAATTTTTGATTTTGATATGATGGTGAAATAACTTGCAATGTACTAGGATATCAGAAGTCTGATGAAGATAACACAAGTCTAAACAGAATAATTTTGGGTTTGTTTGGTTTAGATTCGGTTCAAGATTCGCAAAAGGGTGTCAGAAGTCTAATGGAGATCAAACAAAATGAATGCAAATGAAACGCGGATAAAACCGCGGGGCACAGCTAGTAATGCATATATAAAAACAACCTTAGTACAAAGTTAGGTAGTTGTAGAAAATCTAAAACTTTTGACACACTGAAAACTAAAGCATAATTATTATGTCTCATTAATTAGGCATCGCATTCAGGCTAAAAGCTTTCTACGACTCATTTCTAAAGACACCAACATGATACCGTAAGGCGAAGACTCACTAGCGAGCTGAAACTATAACCGAACAGATAACGTTCGAGGTGCTAGTGCGTACGCGTGAAACGATCTTCTTCTTATCGTATGGTTGATGAACAACCGGTGTCAGAATTTAAACGGCCTATAGGCCTCTGACATGGCTTTACACACCGTTGAAGTCCATTAAGTAATTCTCAGTAGCAGCACGGATTCTGGATTTGTGCCCGGTTGATGCCAATAGGCGCGCCACCTATTACATTAGGAGTTATGCCATAACTAGCGAAATGAGGGAAAGATAAGATAAGATATTTTAAGGGGGGACATATATGTCTTCCCCTTCGGGGAATACAAGCGTGATGTTATATTTTATAACCATGTAACATAAAATTCAGCCTTTACCCAGCAGTGGGACACAATTTAGGCTAAAAAATACATAAAAATCTTCAGTTTGTGAGCCTAAAATATAAAATAGCCAGTAAGAATCGCAATAAGTATGCCGCTACTTCTGTCGGTACGTTCCTTTTCAATCTTTTCAAAACAAAGTTCGCGAAGCTCAATAGGTTGGCAGCCGTTTAATTAACAAAGTTTACTCAAATAGTTTGACTGGAACACAATTCGTGACGGCGTCAGCATCGGTGGACTTTTTAGACGTTGTTTGATCTAGTAATGGCCCGCCTACGCACTTTAGCTTTCATAAGATTGACAATGTTAGGAGTTCGATAATTAATGGGTTTTATTGTTAATTAATGTCACTGGTGTTACAGCGGTCGCTGGTTTTGGTCGATAGAAAAATGTCTCTCGTTGGTCAAGTGGTCGACTGCGACTGCTGTGCATGAGGTCCTGGGTTCAAATCCCGGATCGGGCAAAGTGTCACTGGGTTTTTCCATTAGGTAATTCTCAATAGCAGCACGGAGTCTGGATTTGTGCCCGGTTGATGGCTATAGGCTCGCCCCCTATTACATTTGGACTTACAACTTATCTGGCGAAATGTGGGTGTACTATATATGCACCTCTGCCTACCCCTTTGGGTTCTTGTTATGTTTTATTATTGTGTTGAAATATTGCTCATTAAAACCACGCAGTGTATCGTAGCATATTGTATCATCATCATCAGCCATCTCCGTCCACAGCTGGACATAGGCCTGTCTATTTTTTAATTTGACAGTTTTTTTTATTAGTAACACCATTTTGAGCCACTTTCATCATCATCATCATCTGCCGGAAGACGTTAATTGTTGAACAAAGGCCTCCCCTTTAGGGGGGGGGGGGTTTGCCATAATCCCTACGCTTGGCAAGCGGCTTAGGGATCGCAGTATTGATGGTCAAGTTACGGAAGACGCTGCTGCCCATCTTCTGGATTTTCCCTTACTCGCCTCTTATAACACCCACGGGAGGAAATGGGGTGGTCAATTCTAGGCCGGATACCACACGGCAAACTCTGAGCCACTTTAATGATTTGTAATTATTTTGATAAGTTTGATTATAAGTACGACGTGTATGCAAATAACAGTCTTTATTCTTTGTTCTATGGCTCGCGCATGTATGTATGCGCTGAAATCACTCGTCCCACTTTGTGTACCATTTTCAGCTGGCAATTTCACTGAAAATTGGCTTGGCGATATATTTGTTTGACCTAAAATCAAGAATATAGTTGTACAAAGAGTCAATATTACTATTTGCTTAGTATTCTGTAACACTGAACTGCCCCCTTACCATGAACTCTTAAAGCAGGACAGTTTACCATGTGGAAGCGAGACGCTGCATTACACAGCACGTAGCGGCGTCTCGCTTCCACAAGCTAAACTGTCCTGCTTTAAGAGTTCATGGTAAGGGCCATGGTATCAACCGGGCACAGATCCAGACTCCGTGCTGCTACTGAGAATTACCTAATGGAAAACTCAGTAACACTTCGCCCGACCCGGGATTTGAACCCAGGACCTCTTGCTCAGCAGTCGCGCTTAGCGACCACTAGACCAACGAGGCAGTCCATCCAGAGGCAGAGTCATTCATCAATAACATACCTATATTTATTCTTCTTATTTATTAACGAAACCCTAGCGTATTATTTGTCATGTATCGTTTTACGGACGTGAAATGATTATTCACAAATACCCGGATAAATAATAAATACATATCTTCAGATGACTCGAGCATTTGTTCAGCCTCCGTACCATGAACTCATAAAGCAGGACATTTGCCGTTCTGGAAGGAAGACGCCACACTACAATGCAGTATGCACGTCGCAGCGTCTCGCTTCTACATCAGCAAATGAACTTCTTTAAGTGTTCATGGTACGCGGGCTAGTCAAGATCAAACTCACACAGCAGTCCAATAACACACTAGCAAAACTTTTTGCAAACAGTAAATAACAAAAGTATGATTCCGATCTATGGTCCCTATACATTCTCTATAGGTTTATATGAGATTACATTCCAAGTTCCGCAGCACGGCTCCGCACAGACCAGCCCCCTTACCATGAACTCTTAAAACAAGACAGTTTAAGATGTTAAAGCAGGATGCCGCTACGTGCAGTGTAATGCTGCGTCTCGCTTCTACAACGTAAGCTGTCCTGCTTTAAGAGTTCATGGTATGGGGGCAGTAGTGAAACCAGCCTTGCTCGGAATTAACGCGGCAGGCAGCAGTGCCGCGCAACCCCAAAGGGGCAGCCAACATTATTTGTAATATGTTTGAATATCCTCGTTCATTGTCTTCAGAATAGAGAAATATTATTAAATATGTATGGCAGTTACGTAGGTGCTCTTGTTCTTCTTCTTATCGTATGGTTGATGAACAACCTGCTGTCAGAGTTTAAACCGCCTGTAGGCCTCTGACATGGTTTTACACACCGTTGAAAAATCCCTCAGGTGTTCCGGTTTCCTCACGATGTTTTCCTTCACCGTTTTTAGCAACTGATAACTAATTTATAATACGCACATGAATTCGAAAAACATTGGTGCGTGCCGGGGTTAAACTTACGACCTTTGACTTGGCAGTCCAACGGTCATACCTCTCGGCTATCAGTAAGTAACAGAAAAATTCTAAAGTTAGGTCCCAGCTAAGAGATAAACACGACTACGGACGTCATGACTTTGTGCCCACATACGCTTAAAATGTCGGTCATAAGTAAACGAGTTAGCATATTTTTGCATCCGAATGTAACTGAATTGGAACGCACGATAAACTTTAATGGATAGAGTAGCTCTGACACGATCGCAATCGTATAACGTGCTAACATGTAGCGGGATAGCCTTATGGTCTATTTGGGAAGAGCTAAACGATGAATACAATAAGTCAAAATCAGGATTAGGGTCATAACACATATATCAGATCGGAAAGGGATCGTCACCGTATCGCCTTTCGCCTCGCCATCAAACAGGCGTCAACCCTACGTAAGCACGTAACCCATAGATTTTGAATACCAAGTAGTTCCTACTATATTGGCTGTGCGAAACAGAAAGCCCTCAGAACAGTGTTGTTGCAACGTTAAAGCGAGATAGGTAGATAGACGTCTTACTTACATACAAGTACTAGATCACCGGTCTAGGTTATATCTGAACTGAGACGTAACCAAAGCGGATCAGCTGCTCCGATGCGTCTACTCGGCTACAACTAAGCGACGCCGATCTTACGGCTCGCCGGTCCCGAGGTCCGGCTCATCCGTCGCTTGTCCCGTCATCAAAAGGACGTTGTTAAAAGGGTTAGTTTTTAGCAATAAGCGTTGGTCCTTGTTGCTCACATAAAGGCAACAAATACAGTATTTGGATGGTAATGTCGCGTTTTATTTCTACCTCTAACTCTGTGGCACAGTTGAAGGAGCGCTGGAATCGCTTTCGAGTGACTTTTCGGTGGAACACGCGTAATTTAATGGATTTCATGTCAAAAAACGAACTAAAAAGTAAAAAACAAGTTCCATCGCAGTCGGGGTACCTCACAGAACAGTCGTGTTTTTTTTTTTTTTTACTAGTTTAATTTTTATAGCCTCTATACTATACTCGGGATAGTGTAAGGATTCTAACGACACTGCATACATAAAAATATAAGCAAGCAAGCAAGGTCTAAGCATACATACATGAACCCTGACAACATTACTCTCGTGTTTTTGGGCAGTCGTGTAAAAAGAACAGCGTTTGAATCATTAAAGGAGGGAGACACGTGCCACCATTAAATTAAAAATAGCCAACTAAATATAAGGCTGCTATTAACTTAGTGGCAGCGTTAGAGCCTTAATGATTACACCGAGGGCTCATTAGACAGGTAATGCGAGCCCAATCGTGTTAGCGCCACGAGAGAACCGACAGCAGGAAGTGAACACACTGTATTTATAGAATACAGTTTAGTTATAAATGGAAGGAGAAATTATAGACATCGCCCTGTATATACAGGATATTTGTATAATGTAGTTTCTCCTTTACATCTTTGAAAGGACAAAGCAGGACATTCAAAAAGTTTCTATTATTTTGAAAATTCATTACTTTCCCGTCTTCTTTTTGACGTTAGGTATTCAACCAGATGCAATCGTAGCCTAAAAGGCAAAATATAAAAGGCGAAAATTTTCCGTAATGAGATGCGGAGTAAATGTGGATGTAATTACGAAAATTGAGAAGAATATGCTTAGATGGTTTGGGCATGTAGAAAGGATGGATGAAAGAAGAGTGACAAAGCAAATATATGAGGCGAATGTTAGTGGAATATCGGGAAGAGGAAGACCTCGGCGAACATACTTCGACCAGATCGGAGATGTTCTACAAAAGGGTCAAGTGAGGAGTACCATTAACCGAGGAGCGTGTATGAGGAATGTGATGATGAGGTAATCAGGCGAAAGAAGTATGTCAGGATCGTAGCAGATGGAAATCCGTGGTCTAAGTCTACCCCTCGTGGAAATAGGCGTGACTTTATGTATGTATGTACAAAATAGCCGTGTATAATACATATAGAGATTATTATTATTGTATTATTATTACAAGCCTGTAATGTCCCACTGCAGGGCAAAGGCCTCCCCACTCTCCCTCCAGACGACATAGAAATAGAAAATAAACTAATAAGTTAATAAGGAGTTCTCATACTTGCCGGTATCGACATCTCAAGGTGTTTTACGGTAGGCCATTAACCTGTCACTGCTGTTGCACTATTACGATCGTAAATCCTCCAAGTTACTGTCACTAAGAGGATTACAAGATGAACTCTACTTACCGCTACCAGACTTATATATTATACAACAGGGTTTAACGGAATGGGGCGGAACGGAAAGGAGCGGAACGGAAAGGAAATAATAAACTCTTTTTTTCAGCCTTTTTTGTCCCACACACAGCCTTTCAATCTTACACTTTATCGTATGTTCACTGTATTTAAATCATAAAAAAGTATGTTATCAAACTACGCACTACTTACAGCACACCCTGTACAGTGTACATACCTACTATTGAATCGTAGCGTAACCTAAACTTTTATTGAACCGTAGCATGTCGTAGCACAGTTACTACGAAAATGCTACGAGATTTATATTCATCTCTGTTACGGAACAAATTATTTATTTCAATTTTAAGGAACCTACAAATTCTTTATTTTGTGAAAGCATTTATTCAATGACACTAGACTAGTCGTAGCATGATTACTAAAATATGCTACGACGGAAATTTAAGCGGTCCAATTAACATGTTCTATAAACTAATATTCTTTAGGAGATAAATAATAATAGTTCTGAGAGAGAGACCTTTGTTCAACAGTGGACGTGTTCCAGCTGATGATGATGATAAATAATATAATGATGAATGATTCTTATTTTCCAAATAGGTTTACAAGGTCTACAACACTTTTACACGTCATTCTTTTCTTGAGAATAACCCAATAACAGTTTGCCCGACTCGGGATTCGAACCCAGCACCTCATGCTCAGCAGTCGCGCTTAGCGACCTAGATCAACGAAGCAGTCTGTTTTTTATACTTGTATAAAAACTCACATTATGTCGCTCATCTAAAACTAATTTAAAAGCGTTATTAATTAATTAATTAGGTAGCATATGACTTTTGGTGCCATTTTAGCATGTTGCCCATGCTAAGCTTGAATCTAAATTGATAAAGGAAATTTGAAAAATGATGGACACGAGCGGGATTCGAACCCGCGACCTTCGCCACCCTTAAGACGTAAATACTAAAAGGGAACTTGAAATTCGATGGATGCGAGCAGCGACACGGTGGCTCAGTTGGTTAGAGCAGCGCCACGGATCGGCGAAGGTCGCGGGTTCGAATCCCGCTCGTGTCCATCATTTTTCAAATTTCCTTTATCAATTTAATTAGGTAGCAATTATGTATTACAATATCAAAGTCATAATTTCCATAAATTATACAACTGTTTTGTTTACAATATAATTAATTCAGAAATAAAATTAACTAGTAGCAACTGAACGCAAATAAATTAAACACCTGCAGCAAGTTCTGATGAAAAATACTCTACGCTCAATTTTTCTAAAAGTAGAAATACAGAATAACGCATTTCAAACAGCAAATTTTTATACAGGTTTCATAGCAGTCTTCTTCTTATCGTATGGTTGATGAACAACCCGGTGTCAGAGTTTAAACCGCCTGTAGGCCTCTGACGTGGCTTTACACACCGTTGAAACATCTCTCAGGTGGGCTGGTTTCCTCACGATGTTTTCCTTCACCGTTTTTAGCAACTGATAACTAATTTATAGTACGCACATGAATTCGAAAAGACATTCGTGCGTCCCGGGGTTTGAACTTGCGACCTTTGACTGAGACACACGTGAGGCGCTTGAAAATTCAATAATACTGCCCTACCCGGGATTCGAACCCAGCAGTCGCGCTTAGCGACTAATAGACCAACGAGGCAGCCTCACCTCTTCAATTACTTCAAAATAAATACGAAACTTCAATCAAACTTTAATTAAATTAAAATATAATAAAATACATTTAATTACCGAGTCCATCTCAAAACTTCAGACAACGAAGTTCACATTATAACGAACGGTGAGATCCTTTTGATGGTACTAATTACACGCTCGACAGATTTAGAAACGGGTGTCAAGTACACGAGGGTTAGCAAACGAAGCATCACTGCTTAGTGTTATATCAGGTGGAAGGCTGGTGAAGTGTTTAGACACTTTAGCAAGGATATTATAAGAAAAATCTTCAAGAAATCTGCGCATATACCTACGTAGAAAAAAAAATCTTTTTTTTTAAATTAATCCTTTGACCGCCACGGTCATGCATAGAAGAAAATCGTTTCCGTGCTCTCCACGCCATAACTTTGAATAGAAGATAATACCTACATAATCGTTATAAACAATTTATTACCATTAGGTAATACATTTTACAATTAGATATTGTCTAATATAATGTTTATCAAGACTACCTCATTAGTCACTAAGCATGAGTTCTTGAGTTAGAATCCCGGGTCAGGCGAAATGTTATTGGCTTTTCCATTAGGTAATTCTCAGTAGCACGGTCTGGAATTTTGCCCGGTATTGGCAATAGGCTCGCCCCTTATTACATTGAGCCCTATTACATAACTGGCGAAATGTTAGTGTACTTTAAGGTACACCTCTGCCTACCCCTTCGGAAAATACAAGCGTGATGTTATGTTATGATATCAAAGTTAAACTTATCTTCTCAATGTATGGTTGATAAACAACCTGGTGTCAGAGTAGCCGCCTGTAGGCCTCTGACATGGCTTTAAACTTACAACATTGATTACGGCTTACTATCTTGTCAGGTAGACGGTACATACATACAACTAGAATATGTACCTACACACTATAGTATACTATGGTTTTTGGGCGTACAAAGGTCGGGAGCCAACCGCAAGGCTGCTTTTACGGCCGCTTGATTGCGCATGGCAGCGGTTAGCATTCCCTAAGGCCAAATCCTAGTCCTGTTGAGAATTACATCAGTTGGACTATTCTTGTATCTTGGAAATTCAGATTCGGTCTAAAATCACCGGTATTAGGTTATGTTACTTTTAGTTGCAAATAAATTAGATTAACCCTACTTTAGACAGAAACTATGTTCTTATTATTCCATGATCGCTTATCTACTTTCATCTCTTTTCAAGAATATTTGCAAGAGTATGTGATAGCATAGTTAAAGATTATATGGAGAACATTTTCAGAAACCATATTTTACATAACTTTTAATGTCATTTTCGCATGTTGCTATTGAAGAATGACGGACACGAGCGGGATTCGAACCCGCGTCCTTCGTATAACCGTGGCGCAGCTCTTAACCTCCAACCAAGCTACTGTGTCCATATTTTATTTACCATATTTTTAATTAGAGTAGAGTGTTTTAGTTTACTTGGACTTTAATTATTATTATTTTGTGTATGTCCTATATAATATGACTGTATATTGCACAGACTGTATATGTGTTCGCCTAAAAGGCCAAACGTGTCGATAGTTTTAGTATCGATATGTAAGCACAAATAAAATTTCTCGATTCTTGATTCTAGATCACAATGCGGCCAGTATTTATTTATTGCACTATATAGTCTCCACTACGAAAGTACTAAGCTTAATTAGGCATCTAATTGAAAAGATCGGATAATTTTCACTATATAAGCTACCAGTCCTTCTACCAACAATGATTTTACTAAATAATAATAACATAATGGCTACCCTTTCATGCGGGTGCCATACACAAAAAAAAAAACACACTCTACAAAGAAAAACAATTCCCTCCGATAAGGGTGTTATCAAAGTCGTGGGTCATTAGAGACGCAGAGAGCAAGAGAAAAAGTCACGTATAATTGTGACAATTACTTGGCAACACTCGTAACTAGAGAGGAGGGTAAGTTGACATGCTCCGAGGGTCTTTCAAACGTGGTGAAATTACGGGCTTCTGCTGAGAAATAATGTGACACTTCTGTATATTTTTTTAAAGACATTTTAACTATACAAGAGATAGATATACTTTAAGTTAGCTGATTGTGATTGGTATCATGGAAGGAAAAAATGGGCCATGGAAGACCACCAACCCGATGGACAGATGTGAAGGAAATATCCAGACATCTGTCCTCATGGCCGAAAACCGTCCAGGATGGAGAGCGTTGGTATTGAAGGCAACGACTTCATGTGGTCACGACCGTCAGTCACGAGGAAACGAGGAAGAAGAGAAGTTAAATATACATAGAGTAAGAATTAAAGTTAATGAAGAAAATACCGTAGCATATCATTTGCTGGGAGATAAGAGGCGGCAAACTGGGTGCGAGCATAATGTAAAGCAATTATTCTAGACTTTTGAACACATGGCAATTTTTATTATATATTTATTTCAGCCATTGTCGTCCCACTGCAGTGCAAAAGCATGGCACTACATCATCATCAGCCGGAACAGGTCCACTGCTGGACGAAGGCCTCCCCCTTAAAGGGGGGGGAGGTGCCATAATCCCCACGCTTGGCAACCGGCTTGGGGATCGCAGTATAGGTGGTCACGTTACAGAAGACGCTGCTGCCCATCTTCTGTTTTTTTTTCCCTTAGTCGCCTCTTACGACACCCACGGGAGGAAAGGGAGTGGGAATTTTAGGCCGGATACCTCACGGCACTACATGGCTATATTGAAATAAAACTATTTTTACGGATTCATCGCGGTTTGTTTTTTGGTCCTGATGGTCCAAATCTTTTACAGTTAACAGCATTTATGATCACGGGCAGACAAAATGAAACCGCGATAAAATCCGTAAAAATAGTTTTATTTCAATGTCTTAATTCACGTAAGTGAGAAATCATTACATGGCGATAATTTAATTAATGTCTATAAGTACTTTCTGGGATTAAACACTAGATTAATTTGCGTGCTAACCAGACGGCGAAAACAACTTTATTGTTTTGTGTACGAGTATAAAAATTAAAAACAAAATATTTGTCCTGAAACAGAAGTCACTTTATCTCACTTAATTTCTGAAATAAAAAAATTCTTTCCAAACACTTTCCTTTTGTAGGTGCTCAAGAAGAAAACTCAAAAGTAAAACCCTTTGAGTAAGCGGATTTGTTTTAAACTTCGTTTGTAGTTTATTTTAATCTACTCTGAAATTCTTGTGTAACACGGAGGAAAATTGTGAAATAAGATTTAAATAAACCGAGCCATTTGTAATATATTTTATGGTTGAAAGAGTACGGCTCTTGTTTTACGAATCAGTAAGGAGTTGGATGGTAAAAATCTGTTGATTTCTAAACCCGGTAAAGCAAAGATAAATTAAAAAAACCGCCAATGAAAAAAAGAAAGCGTTCATTTAAAAAGTCAAAAATAATACCTGTCATTGAGCCATCAAATCCGATCGAGTAACACCTATTTAAGACAATGTCGCGACAGGGTACCGCTTAAGTAAGTCAGACTCTTCATTTAATGGGGTTTGAGTACTATCTATTAAGTTACTTTTTATTTGGTTATTGCACTAAACACTGAGCGGTACCCCGCTGCGACATTGTCTTAAATAGGTGTTACTCAATCAGATTTGACACACAGCGGTCAAACTTATAACACCCCTCTTTTTCCGTCGGGGATTAAAAAAGAAAGAAAATTATTTATTTGCAGACAATAGGTATGAAAAAAAAGAAATAAATAGAGAGAATCATAAAATGTGTGTCTCACAGCTATGTCCAAAAAGAAGCCAGATCAGCATAACGGTACGTATACTGAAGCTTTCAAAATATGACACCTTGTGATACCTTGACCGCCATGCAAGAAACAATAGAAAGCTAATGTTTGTGGGTCACCTATCGACCGTTTGTGTCCAAAATGATGGTGGTAAAAATCCCTAAAGGTACTTGAAATTATAGATATGTAGGAAGAATGTGCCGTTTGGAATCCGGCCTAGAATTGACCAGACCCTTTCCTCTCGTGGGTGTCGTAAGAGGCGACTAAGCGAAAATCCAGAAGATGGGCAGCGTCTTCTGTAACGTAACCACCAACACTGCGATCCCCAAGCCGCTTGCTAAGCGTGGGGATTATGGCAGCCCCCCCTTCTAAAAGGGGGAGGCCTTTGTTCATCAGTGGACGTCTTCCAGCTGATGATGATGAGGAAGAATGACATTTTAGGATGCTATAAAAGAGACATGCCACAGACAGTCAGCCTCGCTACCCGCTTAACTTTTACAGAATATCATCACTCGTTGAGCTTCTTTTGATACACCGAAAATACAACCACAGAGCAAATGTTATTGCTCTTAAACCACATCGGTAAACTCTATCCCATAATCATAAACGAGGATTATACCTGTATTAAATTAAACTTGTCATAAGTCTTTTGGCATATCTATTCTTTGACATGCAAACGTCAGTGACAGGTATAATTTATTCATTCATTTTATCATGTCATTTTTTTAAAATAAGAGTGCAGCAATAAGACAACAGCCTTATCTAAGAAAGCTTGTACAAACCAAAAGCCTGTCTTATCATAACTTAAGAATAATTAGCGAATAATCGCAATAACAGGGAAAATATAATAGGAATCCTTGTTAAAATGAAATTTTGGCCAAAATCTCCCTAAGGCGTACACGTGTTAGGCTAACAAAGAGATCTTTGGTTTAATAATGTGTACATTATATTATCTAAGCTATTTGTTTGAGGACTTGACCTTGGTGTGCGCGGGATTTATTAAAACCTTATTACTTAATACTGCAGAACATTAAGAACATGCTGGAAAAAATAATTACGATCAGACACGCGCTTGTAGAGCGAAACTTAAATTTAAAACATAACATAACCTCACGCCTGTATTCCCCGAAGGCGTAAACAGAGGTGCACATATAGTACCTACACTCATATTTCGCCAGTTATGTTATAAGTCCCAATGTAATAGGAGGCGAGCCTATTGCCATCAACCAGGCACAAATCCAGACTCCGTGCTCCCCCTGGAGTCTAGATTTGTGCCCGGTTGATGGCAAAAGGTTCGCCCGGTATTACGTAGAGACCTATAACATAACTGGCGAAATATGGGTGTACTATAATATGTTAACCTCAGAATACAGGTGTGACGTTGTTTATATCTGTAACAAAATCTTCTCCTGCCACAACATAGAAGAAAATACGCCAACAATAGTTAATCTACCAAACCAATAAGTGATTAAACACGTCACTCACAAGTAATATAATAATTCTCAGACATCATTTATTACGTGGCAACACAGCGTAAGGGAACCGATTAATTTCCCTGACAAATTAATACTACTCACATAGACACGGCTTCAGACTGTCATCCGAAAAACATTTATTCCTCTTCGGTAAAGGGGATTTATGTGTGTGAACAAATACTTAGATATATCCTCCGTTTGACAGTTTTATAATTGGCATATCGAGAGCGGCACGCTCAAACATCAGTCACAATTATCGTCAGTGTTACCAAATTACTTACAATTCCTACTATTTTAGTAGAAATTTTATTAATACTTAACACAATTGTAAAACAATCAATTTAATTATCTTTTATTACAATGAATACCTGTTGGTGTAGTGGTTGCTAAGCGCGACTGCTGAGCATAAGGTCCTGGGTTCGAACCCGGGGTCGGGCAGTGTTATTGGGGTTTTCCATTAGAAAATTCTCAATAACAACACGGAGTCAGAAGTTGTACCAGGTTGATGGCAATAGGCTCGCCCCCACTATTATATTGGGACCTATTTCTAGTATATTTTTACCTCTACTTCAGTTATTCATGACAACAAAACCTGTCAGCTTTTCAATAATAAATTGTATGTTATTTTGTTCTTTTAAAGTGCACCCGATCGTGCAATTTAATGGCACTCGGATCGTTGATGCTATTACTACGGTCAATTTAGTTGAAAACCTTCCATTATGTGGACCGAGTAACGGGTAATAGATAGCCCGGGTACCAGGGTAGCAACAGTTACTAGGAGCTTTCAGAAATCTTTAAGTAACGGAACGCGAGCGAGATAAATCTTGTTATCTGTTGTAACTGTTGACTCGATACAGATTTTATTTAAGTTTAAAAAAATAAATATTATATAGTCCCATTTTTTATTAGCCTAATTGATGTCCCACGAATCTTCGAAAGGCACGTTAAGCCGTTGGTCCTGCGCCTGATCTCTTGTCGGTCGTGTCGGTCTACCGTCCCATCGGACTATAGGAGTGACGGAACAGGGAGTGCACCTGTGTTTGCGCGCATACTTGTGCACTACAATACCTCCTGCATAGTTGCCTTGTCTCAGATGAGATAGGCCGCCTTGACCAAAATTCAGTTAGGAAGACATTGTTATTAGTGTTTCAAAGCTGGGAAAAGACCCCTACGTTCTTTATAACCACTCTATCCTTCTGTTTCTAGCTATGTACTTGTGTCCAGCATATCTGGCCAGATCATCACACCATTTTTAACGCATATTTTTCACCATATTCATGTGCATTAAAAGAAAGTTTGTGAAATTGTCGCACGTCCTAATAGCATGATTGACCCCCTAGACAAGTGGCAAAACGCTTCATAGAAAGATGTATGACGATGACATAATGTTTTGACTGTGTTATCGATGATACTTGTGTAGGAGGGCTGCTGTACCATCTACAGTACGTGCAATATTCTAACAATTTAAGCGAGTAAATGATTTGTTTCCAGAATTCAGGTTCGTTCGAGAGTCCGCAGTATACATTTCATATCTCTAAAACGGAATTATCAGGGTGCATTCTGCGAACTACTACGCTGAGCTTCGCCAATTAAAACACAATTACTACACCCACTAGTTGAAGTTATTGGAACTAGTAATTGAACATTTATAACTCACTAGGAGCCCAGAGTAGGCACGTGTTAGTTTTTCAGGTTTTAAAGAAAATATATGTATCGTTTTCTCTTTTCTGAACTTTTGTTCGATCACAAAAAGATGACTGCACGCTGATTGTCTGTTGCCTGTAGTCGCCTTATTGCAGATTATTAACTTTTCCGTATAACCAAATGAGCTTTGATTATTATTTACACACTATGTAGTTATTTGCTTTTCCCTTACAGATGGACACTTTCATTAATGTGTGACGTCAACCGTTCTAAGGGAGGCTTTTGTCCAGCAGTGGACGTCTTCCTGCTGATTATGGTGATGAACCGAAGCTTGGTCAGAACTTCTTAGAATAACTTATAAAGTACTACTCTCTACTCTCTCAGCCTATCGCGGTCCACTGCTGGACATAGGCCACACCGAAGTTACGCCAAAAAACGTAAAGTTATGGTACAAATAAGGATAAATACAAAAAAGTCATATTTTGTATTGATTATGTTATGCTTTGTACCTAAGTACAAGTTTTACTGTGGGTAAGTCGCAATTTGTATTATGTATTAACTAGATATATCTAACCGGTCACAAATCCAGACTCTGTGCAGCTACCGAAATCATCTAATGGAAAAACCCAAAACCACTTGCCCGACTTGGGAATGGAACCCAGGATCTCACGGTCAGCAGTCTCGTTTTGCGACCATATCTAGCCCGAAGCAGTAATAAACATATTTGTAGCAAATATAATAATTACTTGGAATACATCGATGTGCAAACTTGATACCTTAGTACTAGGATATCAGGAAATTCAAGGTAAACACAAGTGAGTAAACACAAGTGCATACAGACAACTAGAGTCCAGTAACGTAACAAGGCTTATCTCGATTCCCGATATCGATATTAATTCAGTTACAGAGCAAACAAATGAAAGCAAACAGGATGAAGACGATAGGCCACTTCATACACAATAACTTCTTGACTCTTTGAAGAGGGAATAAGGACGGGAGCGATAAGCTTTGTATAAGAAATCAAAGAGAAGTTACAGGAAGGAAATTAAATAAGGGTCTTAGCACATATACCAACCCGGACCCCGAACCCGGACTATAATGCTTCTTGCATATTAGTCTTTGTTAAGGAATTCGAGGAATACAGGCGTGATATTTTATGACGTTTAAGTAATGTGTCCTATGCTGTGTCATTAAAATAATTATCTTGAAGATGACGAACATTTCGAACTAAAATGGTAGTCTATAACTCATCATGCCAAAGTAGAACAGTTCCAACTAACGGAGTTTAATCAACATTATGTCACTTTCAACATTTTGAGGCACATCCAATATACAACATTATTTTCCAAAAATTGCACCCCAAAAACTGAAATCACTTTCAATTTTACACCTTATGTAATAGGTAATAGAGGTGTTCGATCTATTTTCGAAGTGCTTATAAATAAGCCAGTCATTTGGGCGACGGGGAAGAGATTTTAGATGGATTATGGCGCAACGCTTTTAGTAACTTTCTATAAGGCCAGGATATATCAGAGTGGATACACAACTTTGTATTATATCGAAATATGGTACCAATAAGGTAAACGACACGTGTAGGGATGCCATCTTTTGCCTCGAGATTATTTTCCGATACAATTTAGTTTACGTTTCTGTAACATCGCAAGCAATAATAATAATTTAAGCTCTAAATAATAGATTTTTATTTGTTCCAAAAAATAATGATATTTTGAAACCGAGCAAGTAACATTGACATATCGAATTAATTAATCAAAGAAAGCAATTTATTTACAATTCCAATTCTTTACTTGTATATCTTAGTATGCTTCTGGTAAAAAAGCAGCTGTTTCATCACTGATAGCCGAGTGGTATGGTCGTTTGACTGCCAAGTTAAGGATCGCAAGTTCAAACCCGCAACGCACTAAAGTCTTTTCTAATTTATGTACGTATTATAAATTGGTTATCAGTTGCCAAAAACGGTGAAGGAAACATCGTGAAACCGGCACACCTGAGAGATTTTTCAAAGTTGTGTAATGCCATGTCAGACGCCTACAGGCGGTTTAAACTCTGACACCAGGTCTCATCAATCATACAATAAAAAAAAGCCTTGTATATGAACGAAAATCCGACTCGCTGCAGTCCTAAAGCGAGTCTCAGGCGGGGTTGCTTCAGCTTCACTTGACGCACACGTAAATGTTAAAAATGGCGATACCAATTTTGTTTTCTTCTAGCAGCCTTAATAACGATGAGAACGTCTCCTTTTTTTTAAGTCGGTTAAAAATGTTTTGTTTTCTACTTGCAGCCTACTAATAACGTTGATAACCGGGTCATTAATGCCATGAAACAACGTTTCATATTTTACGTGCGTTACACATTTTCTGCAATCGTTATTTTTTGTCGTACGTCTATAGCGTTAACAGACTGTTTGAAGCAACTCACCCTTAATAGGAGGTGACGGGAGATCCCGTTAGTGTTTTGGACACGTGTAACCTATGGACTAAACGGCTCGATTTGGGTCAAAGCTGTGTCATCCAACGCTTTGTTCCGGGACAAATACAGTTGATCTTCCATCTCTTTAATGGTTTTGTCGTCTAGTCGACCCCACACTAGTCACTTAGCTCGGAACGAAGCTTGAAATGTCTTTTGTACGTAGTCGAGCTCTTCTGTTTTCTTTTCATTTACCTTAATTAGTTATAAAAAATGTTTATGGAGCGTCGCCTTGTGTACCTCTATAAAGAAGAATAACATATAACATAACATCACGCCTGTAATCCCCGAAGAGGTAGGCAGAGGTAACTGTACACGCACAGTTATGTTATGTCCCAATTTTGTGGCCAAAATTGACCCCTACCCCGCAGATCAGTCGATCTGCGAGGTTAAGCCATGCTCGCCGTGGTCAGTCTTGTGATGGGTAACTGTTTTCACATGTCGAGACCCCACTGTGTTTTGGAAGGTACGTTAAGCCATTGGTCCTGCGCCTGAACTCTCCGGTCGCATCTTCTGCGTAGTTGGCTAGTCTCAACTGAGACAGGCCGCCGTGACCGAAATTCCGTCAGGACATTATTATTATTATAGGTCCCAATGTAATTTACGAGCGTATTGACATTCAGACTCCGTGCTGCTACCGAGATTTACCTAATGGAAAAACCCATTAACACTTTGCCCGACCCGGGATTGAAACCCGGAACCTCATGCTCAGCAATCGCGCAGACCACTAACGAGGCAGTCATAAATAATCGACAGTATAGTCACAATTAAATCAATTTGTTTTATAATATCCTACGTTATCAGTTTCTCGTCCGTGTCTTGCTGTCTCCCCAATCAATTGGGTCAAGGAACTGTCTTGATGTTGCCCAGCTCGCACGAATACAAATGTTATCCAATAATAAACCAGGTTACAGAACTTTATTGGTTTTCTTTTTATTCATTTTGGCTTTGATATAAGCTGGGATTGGCTTCCTATTGAATCGGCTCATTTTCAAGATGTAGGTCTTCTTCTTATTGTAAGGTTGATGAACAACCTGGTGTCAGAATTTAAACCGCCTGTAGGCCCCTGGCATGGCTTTACACACCGTTGAGAAATCTCTCAGGTGAGCTGGTTTCCTCACGATGTTTTCCTTCACCGTTTTTAGCATCTGATTACTAATTTATAGTACGCACATGAATTCGAAAAGACATCGGTGCGAGCCGGGGTTTGAACTTGCGACCTTTGACTTGGCAGTCCAATGGTCATACCACTCGGCTATCAGTGCTGCTGTAGGTAGGACCGGAGGAGTGCGATGACTTTCATAATGATGCTAATTATATTGTACCGGTTCTACATCATGGAAAGCATTTACTTTTACAAGGCACCTTGTAAACATATGACTATTTCATATTATTTACTATATATCCCGGTTATACTCACGTGTGTATTCGGGAATGCCCGACTAGTTTAATATATGGATAACACTCACGGAAGTTATTATAGTAAAATATGACTATTTCGTTGATTTCGCTAAGCGAGACTGCTGAGCACGAGGTCCTCATTTCGAATTCTGAGTCGCACTGAGTTTTATTGGGTATTTTCATTAGGTAATTGTCAGTAGCAGCTCTGGATTTGTGCCCGGTTGATGACAATAGGCTCGCCCCCTATTACTTTAAGACCTGTCACATAACTGGCGAAAAGTGGGTGAACTATATGTGCACCTTTTTTTTTTAACGTGATGGAAATGCGTTACGCATTCCCCGCCGCTGGGAGGCGACGGGGATATGTGGGACTCTCCCCCATGAACCCAATAAGATCCACGAGGGCCTACCCACTAAAAACCTCACGAGTTGCCTGCATCGGCGCATAAGTGGCGGAGAGGCGGGATCGCTATAGCACTCTACCGCCAAAACTATATGTGCACCTCTGCCAACCCCTTCAAGGAAAATAAGCGTGATGTTGTGTCTTGAAGTTAAGCTTATATGCATTTGACAAAAATGCTGTTGCTTCCTATTTTTGTATAGACTACTATAACTCCGCTCTAGAGACAATGTCGTATAATAATGTTTTTCCTCCACTATAGACAAACTACCACACTTTGTAAGTGTCGGGTGACGCGTCACACACACCACTTTAATGCACGTGTATGGTTAGCTTACTTACCATTTATCGCTTACAGTGTAAACCTTACACTAACGGTACGCAAGCACTTAGTCAGAGTATAAAAAGGACACGTGCTGAAACAAGGACATCTGGAGTGAGGGAGTTACAGCTATAACGTTAGGGATTTCATAATTTTGTTGGAAATGTTGTCACTGTTTACCCCACAGTCTAATGTTTAAAATGTTGGTATGATTTGGAAAATGAAAATCGAAGTCTAAGATCTTCTTCTTATCGTAGGGTTGATGAACAACCTGGTGTCAGAGTTTAAACCGCCTGTAGGCCTCTGACATGGCTTTACACACCGTTGAAAAATCTCTTAGGTGTGCCGGTTTCCTCATGATGTTTTCCTTCGCCGTTTTCAGCGACTGATAACTAATTTATAGATGATAACAGATTTGTTTGATCAATCATGATGAGATTATTTAGTGGTTAATGTAGCAAGCAACTACGATAATTGATATCTCGTGTTAACATTTAGATATGAATAAGATTAATCAGAATTATAATGTGATCTCATAGATTCTTTTAAAAGTTGTTTGGCGACCTGATTAGCGCAGCGGCTAAGCGATTGGACTGCTGCGCTAAGGGTTGTGGGTGCGATTCCCGCACGGGACAAAAATTGTGCGATCAGCAGATGTTTGTCCCGAGTCTGGGTGTTTGTGTATGTGATATTTCATGTTTGTAAAACGCAGTCCTAGAGTGGGGCGACGTATTTTTTTTTTAAAGAAAGAATTTTTTTATCTTCCAGATAATTATTACCAGTTTTTATCCCTGAAGTCAGATAATATTTCGATTAGTCGCCTATGTATCCCAATGAAGAAATAGAGTACCTACTTACCATGCTGTACCCTTATATCCTATACTTATGTATAGTTATTAAAGCTACAACCAACAAGATAAATTGAATTCTTTAAAGGGAGAATAGTGAAATCTAATACTATGGTCTAGCTGCGGGATATTGACGGATATCGTATTACTATGAAGGTCCTAATATGCAGACAAATACTTAGCTGTATTATAGTGCAATAATGTCCTCCTGACAGAATTTCGGTCACGGCGGCCTGTCTCAGCTGAGACTAGCCATCTGCGCAGGAGATATTATAGTGCACAAGTATGCGCGCAGACACAGGTGCACTCCCTATTCCCTCACTCTCATAATCCGATGGGACGGTAGACCGACTCGACCGGAGAGAGATCAGGCGCAGGACCAACGGCTTAACGTGCCTTCCGAAGCACGGTGGGGTCTCGACATGTGAAAACGGTCACCCATCACAAGACTGACCGCGGCGAGCACGGCTTAACCTCGCAGATCGCTTGATCGTCGGGGTAGCCACATAGCTACGAGCCCCACATACATTATAGTGCAACATAGATTGTGAAGATATATCTTTTCATCGGGAAAATTTAAAGTGCAAGTGTGTGAAGAATTTGACAAAGGCAAATGACACGAAAATGGTTTCCAAGCGACGATAAGACGAAGCTATTTCTATGGTTTAAGTTCGATGTGTAGGTAGCCGAAAAGTTGTGTCAAATCTATGATTTATATAACATTTTAAGAAACATTAAAGTTGTATGTACCTACTGTAAAATTAAGTTAGTATTAGGTTAGTAGTTAACTTGTTCTGTGAAACTATTGTTTCAAGTTTGTTAAGTTTGTTCCAGGACTATGCATATCATGGAACAAATAAAAATCTTAAAAAATGGGGGCCTTGTGCTTGTCAAAGTATTTATTAAAGTACTTGCAATAGTGAGCAAAGTCCAAGGTTCGATTAAGGAAGGTGCTTCTGAAAGTACCTGTTATCCATAAGTTCATAACATAACATAACATCACGCCTGTATTCCCCGAAGGGGTAGGCAGAGGTGTACATGTAATACACCCACATTTCGCCAGTTATGTTGTAAGTCCCAATGTAATAGGGGGCGAGCCTATTGCCATCAACCGGGCACAGATCCAGACTCCGTGCTGCTACTGAGAATTACCTAATGGAGAACTCAGTAACACTTTGCCCGACCCGGGATTTGAACCCAGGACCTCTTGCTCAGCAGTCGCGCTTAGCGACCACTAGACCAACGAGGCAGTCGTTCCATCCATAAGTTCCCTAGAAAAATAATTTACTTTTTTTCATTGCTACTTAAAAATGATTAGAAATGTCGCTGAAATAAGGAACCTTCAGTACTTAGAATACTACCGAGATACAGGCTAATATTATGAAAAAATATGTTAAGTTTCATTACGAGCCAAGGAAAAAACATACAACCAACTGTTTCCGCACAAAATAAGTCCAAAGAAAAGGATTATTATAGCACTCTGGATGCCATAACGACAGCCATATAGTTCTACGACTGTACCACACTATAAAATAAATAGGTGCAGAACAACCATTCTGTATAATACTTTTTGGACGTTTCTTTGAAATGTAATGATGTTGACTCATTAATATAATTATTTCTCAATGTAATTCAGTCTGTGTGTTACGAGTAATGGCGTAATAATAAAGTTGAAGATAGGTGTTATGTGGTATCAACTGCTTTGTATCACGGAAAAAGTAAGGTTATACAACCACACAAATGAAGACCTAAGCGAGAGTTAGTATTTATACAATTACAAGGTCAATTTTCATCAACCGCAAATATGTATTTTTTCGGCTTCTTTAAGAAATTTTCAATGATATTTTCCCCCAAATGTATTATTATAATTTGCGCACATATTAGGCAACTTTGATATAAACGACTAACTCATTTTGCCAAAGTTGAACATTTAAATATTATTTTTGTAAGTACTTGGAATTGCATATTTTTCATGACTGCATTGTCACTGTTCCATAGTTTAAATTTGTGCCCAGCCGAGCATGCCTTGACGCGCTTGTTACCACAGAACCTACTTACACTGTGGTACTTCTGCACCACTTTGTTCTGTGACAACGTTACAGCGGCGCAATTTACAGACCAAATTAGATTTCAACTGTCGCAGAAGCCAGTGTACCTTCTGTATGCTAATGAGCTTCGGCCAAAAGGGGAGTTACCTAAAAAACAAATGTAGATACAATTTTAAATCCTAATTATTCTGATATTTTAATGTGAGATTGTGAATCTCTGTTGGCTTATCTTTTTATGATTAGACGTGATTTTCTGCAATGGAGAGATAGTTTAAATATGAGCAAATGCCCGGATCTTGTGTGGTAGGTATTACAGGAAAGCCGCGGACCAAAGGAATACATAATTGTAGCATAAGGACCAAGAATTTAGTATATTTTTTTGACATAAAAACGTCGCCCCACACTCGGAATTTCTCCTGTATTGTGGGTGCGTTTCACAAACATGTAATATCACATACACAAACACCATACTCGGGACAAATATCTGCGGATCGCACAAATTTTAAAATATAGATATTGTGTTATAGAAATTGAATAGTGAAATAATTGAATAGTCGGCAATTATTAGGATATTTTTAATAAAACGCTTTTGTGGATATTCCTACTTCTAGAATGTACAAAAACAATGGCGGCATTATTAAATTATTGCTGTAGATCGTATTAAATTCAAATAGATTCTCTTCACTCTAGGGCGGGCTAATATCCTGGGTATATATTTTTAACTTATTTTTTTCATAACCTATTAAGTATTACTCTTCTGTCCCCGTAATTCGATTCCAGTCTCAAGACTTACCGACCTTACTGTATAAAGAAGTAGGAAATAACCGAACCAATAGTATTAGCAGCTTAGAGTTAGTATCATCATCATGATCAGCCAGAAAACCACTGTTTAAAGATGAATTAGTATCATCATCATCTTCAGCCAGAAAACGTCCACTGTTGAACAATGGTTTAAAGTTAGTGCTTCGTGTTAATTTCCAAAAGCAATCTCTTTTGATGTCCAAAAGAAATCACTACCGCAGTACCGCCATCTAGTTAGACTGGTACAAATCGATAAAATAATCGAGTAAACCTAACTCGATCCCTACATACTATACTGGCAAGTAAATCACGAAAGAAAAATAAAGTTCTCAAACGGAACTATCACTGCACTCGCCAATTCGTGATGAATGAAATATTGAACCGAATGCGGTCTGTGATGTCTTCTATTTTTGATTTCTATCACTTCGACCTGTCAGATGCATGTTTTATAAATAAGGACTAATGGCATTGGCTTTTTAGTCTTACTGGCTTGTAGATTGAAATAATATAATATCTTGGGACATCTCACACACGGTAATCTGATCCCAAACTAGACAGAGCCTGTATTATGGTAACCAGACCACTGATAAACATACTTATAAATTTCTATGTACATACATAATATAGATAATTTACACCCAGACACAGAACAAATGATTATGCTAATCACACATAGATTTGTCCTAGGTGGGAATCGAAGCCACGACCTCCGGTTTAGCAGTCAGGGTCACTAACCACTAGACCAACAGGCCAGTTTATAAAATCAATCTATATCTATGAAAGATCAAATTGATTGTGTTAGCATTTTGGGCCTATAATGTCCCACTGCAGAACAAACGCCGCCCTACTCTCTTTCTATAAGTCTCTTAAGGATCAAATATGTAGACTAATACATTAGCACAAATGTACCTTTTTTTCTATATGAAATGTTTTTGCTACAATCAGACACTGCCGTGTGCCGTGTGGTATCCGGCCTAGAATTAACCACCCCTTTTCGTCCCGTGGGTGTCGTCAGAGGTGACTAAGGGAAAATCCAGAAGATGGGCAGCAGTCTTCTGTAACTTGACCACCTACACTGCGATCCCCAAGCCGCTTGCCAAGCGTGGGGATTATGGCAACCCCCCTCCCCCTTCTAAAATGGGGAGGCCTTTGTCCAACAGTGGACGTCTTCCGGCTGATGATGATGAATCAGACACTTGTTATAGGGTTGACTTGTTACAGGTAGACTCAGGTATAGGAAGTCATCGTGATAAAACTTATACAGCCTAAAATTGCTAACCCGTCAAAACGCGTGCTGATCAATTATCTTTTCTTTTATGCTCAAAACGTCATCACTTTACATCGGGACAGTAACAAATGTTAGTAGAATATCGGGAAGGGGAAGACCTCGGCGAACATACTTGGACCAGATCGGAGATGTTCTACAAAAGGGTCAAGTGAGGAGTACCCTTAACCGAGCGTGTATGAGGAATGTGATGCGAGTGAATGAGGCGAAAGAAGTATGTCAGGATCGTAGCAAATGGAAATCCGTGGTCTCTGCCTACCCCTCGTGGAAATAGGCGTGACTTTATGTATGTATGTATGTAGTAACAAGCTGATATTATTGAAGGTAATTAAAGTGACTTATAAAGAGACATTGTTAACAGATTTTTCCTGTTTTTCCATCAACGTACTGACTAATAATCTTCATATAGTGGAGTATGAACGGTTACCAGTGTAATAATCGTAAAATGCTAATCAATACGCGCGGTATCAGCTGTTATTACGTACGTATTGCTCGTAAACCGGTAATGTGTGCTTAATACCGGTTATAACCAGTATTGTGTGTTTTTCTTTACTCTGAAACACTGAATAAGTGGAAAAGCTTAAATAGCTGTGTATTTTACTTAATTGGTAAGTGGATGTATATAATACGGAATACCTATTTGTTATCACGCAGGATAGCCTGCATTTTTATTTATTTTAAAACGGTAAATAATTATAATAGCCTATAGCAGGGCAAAAGCCTCTTCTCGTTTAGAGAAGGATTCAGCAATGATCACCACGCTAGCTCACTGCGGGTTGGTGATTTCAGATAATTAAATCCAGGTTTCCTTACGATGTTTTCCGTTACCGTTAGTCAGTGGTGTCTTAAAATCAGGGCTCGGATACCGGTTAAATTTTCAAACCGTTATTATGTACTTGGACGAAAACCTTTTTATTCCGGTTTCGTTCGCATAAACCGGTTTTTATAAACGGGTTTTAGAAAGAGTTTTTGCAAAAAGGTTTTTTCGGATTAAACGGTTTAGAGCAATAAAAACCGGTTAATTCGATGCAAGATAAACAAAGTCGCGCGCTGTTCAATATTTAAATGACTCAAAAATTTCGACCGCCCACCACTTTCCAAGATAAATCAAATATATTGTGTGAGGTATCATTACAAAAATCTCGTAGGGGATAAATCCTAAGCACCACTTAAGAGCGAGAATTTTTTTTATAAAAATAATAACCGCCTTTAAAAACATGAACTCAAAAATGACAAATAATACTTGATTGACTTCACTTCGCTTATGTAAATAACAAAGTCGGTGCGATGTTTTTTAGTTTCCGAGTTATGATTTTTTTTCTGACTTTTTGGGAATTTTAGATCCGACTAAGCTATTTTTTTTAAAGAAGATGATTTTTTCGGGAGCATATAAAAAAAATTATTACTCGGACACATTAAAATAACGCGGAACACACTCCATCTAGACATATATATAATCAAAGGCTAAAATTATTATGAAAGCGAACGCATAATAACGATACAGGAGAAACTCCTGAATCGTGGGCGCGTGTCACAAAGATGAAATATCACATAATACACAAACACTCAGACTCGGGACAAACATCTGCGGATCACATAAATTTTTGTCCCGTGCGGGAACAGAACCCGTAACCCTAAGTTTAGTTTAGCTGGGCATTGTCCGCACTTAGCCACTTAATTGGGCCGTTCTGCGTGATGTGTTCCTTCCTTATACTCCAACCAACCAAGCTCATCCCTAAAAACGAGCAGCCTTTCCGGATCGCTGAAAACTTCCGGTAACGATGCTGGACGGTAGTAGTTCGCGCCCGTTGATAGCCCACACTTTTGCACTGTTGTGGCGTTTCTTCCGCCTCCATGCAGCCTCAGCATAGAGGGCTGTCCGCCACACCTATGGTAAAAAGGTGTTTGTTTAGGAGGCAGTGTCCGATTATTGTATCTAGTTCTTTACGGATCTTGTCCCTGTTAAGTCTGGTGAGGTTGCGGGCAAACTTTTTCGAAGCCACCGGAATTGCATTCTTTGTCTGTCTGCAACCTACACTGTTCCTCCATTCTGTTTGATGGTTTTATTCTGTTTTAATGCGCAGCCAAGATCTGACTTGTGCCGGGGGTATCGCCAGTAGTGGTTGCGGTCCGTATACTGCGCTGGCTGCGCCATTGTCTAGTGGGTTGCTATGTCGCTAGCTTGAAGGACGGATGCACTGCCTGATACAATTTTAATATTGTGACATCTGACACCTCTGGCTGCAACCACTTGTGCTGCTTTGGTGATACAGTGAAGCTATGAAATATAGTACTAAGTTTATTTAAGGTGGTTGAGATTTTAATATTAAGGTCAGTCGAGAAGACTCCTTTTTCAGTCTCCTGTGTAGTTTTGGAGCCATCTGTATACATCCTATCTTCATTGATGCCAGAGTGGTCTTGCATTTCTCATGTAATTTGGATATTGTATCTTCTATCGAAAACATTGTTCTGTCTGTACGCGCCTAGAAGAGTTGTTTCTGCTTTAGGATTTCCTTCAAGTCGGCAGTTGAGTGTGTTGTTAGTATATTTTGTTTCCATAGTCCGTTGGCTATCAGTCTTAGTGCTGCCGCTTGTGCCAGTACTTGAATGACTCGTTGTAGAGGACTGAGGTTCAGCAGGTATTCGAGAACGGCTGATGGAGTGGTTCTCATGCAAACAGTTGTTGCTACACTTACTAGGCGTTGCAGGCTTTGGAGTTTCATTTTTACTGCGGTCAGTTATGTTTTGGGTCACCATACAACTAAACCGTAAGTCAGAGAAGGTCTGATAACTGAAGTGTACAACCAAAGAGTTATCTTCGGGTTGAGACCCCATCTTTAACCAACTGGTCTCTTAAACTGATAAAAAGCTATGTAGGCCTGCTTTGTTTTCTCCACGATGTGACTCGCCAAGTTCGATTTATGGAAATGAAATGTGTTTTTGTTGTAAGTACTGTAGTATAGTATAGTATATGGATAGTAGTATTTTTTTTTAGCTAGGATAGGATTTTGCTATTGTGATATTTGTGTATAGTCATCTTTTCCGGATTTCGGTAAGAATACTACTTGCGCATGCATCCATGCTTTTGATATATATATAAAGGCTATACATGCCTTGCATATTGGTACTCAGTACTTTGTTGTCGGCCGTGTGGTATCCTGCCTAGAATAGACCACCCCCTTTCCTCCCATGGATGTCATAAGGGGCGACTAAGATAAAATCCAGAAGATGGGCAGCAGCGTCTTCTCCACTAATACTGCGATCCCCAAGCTGCATGCCAAGCGTGGAGATTATGACTACCCCCCTCCAAATATGGGGGAGGCCTTTGTTCAACAGTGAACGTTATCCGGCTGATAATGATGAATGATAATGACCTTATTGTCTGACTTATTTGCCAATGTAATAGTCCTGGGAAAATTCCATTCAGTCCGGCAGATTTACAGGGCTTAAAGCTTTCAGAACCCATATTACTTTATCTGCCGCCACTACCTTGGCTGTTATTTTCCATTCATGGGATGTTGGTGTGCTGTGGTGCTCGTCCGGCCACTCGGAGTCTGACGTGATTAGACATCCGGGAAAGTATGTTCCGAGCAGTACTGCACTGGTTTTGTCATCAGCCTTTCTGAGGGATTTTCTTAAATTTTGCGACTTGGTTCGTTGAGTTAATACTGCTACAGAAATACTGCCAGATTTCGCTGCTGTGTTTGTGCGGCTTTGTAGTTATCCCAGTCCTCTTTAGGTCTGGTGTTTTTCGCTCGATTAAAAAGCGTCCTGAGTTTCTTCCGTAAACGTTTCAGTTCCGGCCCCCACCAGGAACTTTTGCTCGGTCTTTGGTGTCAGTTCATCACATTTTAAAAGAGCGGTGGTTATTGATTGCATGTTTGATTCTATGTTGTCTGTACTAAGTGTCGTGTCTGGATAATACTGTATGTAAAGTGAAGTCATCAAAGTACTGTTTTTCACTTTTAAGTTCATGTTTTCGAAGGCGGTTTTTATTTTTATTAAAAAAATTCATCATCAGTTCAGTTTATTAGACATAACACATGAGAACAACGTAGAATATCAATACACTAATATTAAACACAACATCAAAAAAGTAAGCAACAATATTAAATTGAATAAAGATAAACTAAGTAAACTGAGCCCCTCAACAAAACAATTAATTAACGAACGACAAAAATTAAACTTGTATACACCAGAATATAAGGCTGCAGACCGCTTAGTTAAGCGTAGTATTCGTAGAGATTTAAGGAACTACAATACTCGTGTCATCCAAATGGCGCTAGAACAAAATTGTTCGCTGAGGGCAGCAAAACAGGGCTTAGCTAGCAAAGGACGACCAACAATAGCTTGCCTCAAAGATAGTATGGGCATTAAACATACAGACAGGGTAAAAATTATAAACATATGCACGGAATATTATAAAAATTTGTACTGTGAGAAATCGACTTTTCAACCAACTTCCTGCGAATATTCGTGTTCCAATCACATCTTGCCAGTCACCGGTTGGGAAGTACATAAGGCACTACGGAGCATGAAATACAGCAAGAGTCCTGGTGATGATGGCATAACCACCGAAGCCCTAAAAATAGGAGAACCGGTTCTTCTTCCGCATATTACAAATTTCTTCAACAATATTCTAAAAACTGGAACTTTGCCTCATAAATTTTGCCATTCACATATCATCCTTCTTCATAAAAAGGGTGACAAAACTCTCCAAAACTGTTTACGGCCGTACTAGAGGAGATCTTCAGAGAGGGGCATTTCACTCGGGGATAAGAGATTAACTAACCTCCGATTCGCCGATGATATTGTTCTCTTTTCATCTTCAGCCGACGAGTTGAAACTAATGCTAGACGACCTTAGCATGGCAAGCCTCAGGGTCGGACTTCGGATGAACATGTCAAAGACCAAGTTGATGACGAACACCACACATCACAAAGTCGAAATAGAGGGCGAGGAGATTGAGTACGTCGATGAGTATCTTTATCTAGGCCAAATAGTCTCTTTCCAGGCGAGACAAGAAAGAGAAGTTGCGAGACGCACCGAAAACGCCTGGAAGAGCTATTGGGCCATGAAAGATCTACTGAAGGGCGATCTTCCATTATCCCTTAAAAAGAGACTCATGGATATGTGTATTCTTCCTGTCCTCACATATGGCGCCCAGACATGGTCTTTGACGGTTCAACAGAGGTCCGCCCTTGGGGTTTGTCAGAGAGGAATGGAACGAAGTATTCTGGGAGTTAAACTTGTTGACAAAATCAGAAATACTGTAATTCATTCCAAAACTAAAGTTTATGATGTCACTCGAAAAGCTGCTGCGTTAAAATGGACCTGGGCTGGTCACGTCTGTCGTATGGCAGACGAACGATGGGCCAAACTTACATCAAACTGGACCCCTCAACAAGGGAGACGACAGCGAGGAAGAGGGAACAGGGAGATGTGGAAAGAGAGTGGGGAGGCCTTTGCCCAGCAGTGGGACACTTTAGGCTAATAATAATAATAATAAAAAAAATCATTGTAGTTAAAGTGTATATATACAACTTAAAATCACAACAAAATTTCGCTTTCTACCCAAATAGCACGAATAATAAAATTAACTGGTGATTAAATCCACTGCGCAGGAGACGTCGGCTCATGAAGTCGCGAATCGAATAAAAAGAAATAGCCTACGTCTACGTACCGCGCCGCTATTCGCGGCATTCTTACAATTACAAGTAGTTACAAGCTGCATCGCGTTTACCGAATAAACCGGTTAATTTAAATCAAATAAAGTTCTTAAAACGTTTACGTTTTTTAGAAAAGTTCGGAGGAAAACCGAAATAAACCGGTAATAACCGGTATTTTTCAAACCGGTTCCGAGCCCTGCTTAAAATATCTAAGAATGTATTTATGACATTGAAAAAGTCACTTGACACACAACAATTGATTCTTGTCAGGATTTGAAACTGTAACCTTATGCATACAATTCCGGTATGGCAATCACTAGGCCACCGTGACTTAAAAAAAAATTATGAAAGAACTGTATTGTTTTTAATGTTAAACCCAAACTGCATATGTGCCTACATATGACATCGATAAGTCACAATTATACTCATCAGAAAATAAATCCACGATAAAGTCCACATACACCTAAGATACACTGCAACCGACATAGCATTTATAGACGAACGAAAGAAAAAAACAATAATCCGTATTTAATTTTCGGTACGCAGCTTCAAGCTATTTCAAAAAATAAGACGTCCCACAACTTAAAAGAAGTTTTTCTTAACAAATGTAAACTAGCAGAACAGATAAATAAGTCGTACTTATCGTTGCACACACAGCTGCACTCTATATTATTATTTAGGTCCCCGATCACAACGGCTCTCATTAAGGTAACTCCGCAGATATTTACATAACAAGGCTCGTCGCTTACAAGGATACACGATTGCAGACTTACACGTGGACACGTGTATTACTTAGGTTATTTATAGGTAAACACGAACGGAATACACATACAATCAGAGTACATCGTTCTAATCGCATACAGGTGTCGTATCTAGAAACCTTTTTAGTTAACACTTTCCGTATTTATCACGAGTTACAGATGTTTTCTGAGTGCCTCGTTGTTCATCACAAGCGTGTTAAACGTACGATTCTGGTCTATTCCTAGGTTGGACAAAGTATTTTGGGGTTTTCAATCGAATATTACACAAGGGCTCGTAACTTCGGGTTTTAAAAAGACAGAAACTGCATTCAAATCCGTTACGTATTTGTTTAAATAGTCTAGTATGAAATAATGTTACGTATATATTCTTTAGTTAAAAGAACAATGAAAAGCGTTACAACGTGTTTTACTAAAATGATTCACAGATTCAAGTGGCAACAACGACATTACGTCCTGGGAAAAAGGACCAAAAAACAGTGTGCGGACCAAAGGTTCATCCTTCAACATGAGCCGGGGATGAGAAAAGCAATACAGTCGTTTAAAATAGATCAATAATAAAGCTATGCAATTAACAATAGGTGCAATATGATCAAGCCAATAAACAATTATAAGTTAAAAACTTGTTCCTGCGCTTTCAATAGTGAAAGGCTATCGAGAGGCTTCACTTCAATCAATGCACATTTTAAAGTTCCGTTTAATACTACGTTCTATTTCTTTGAGTGGGAATCATGAATCAAATACCAACTAATACTCGCAATAGTTCTTTTGTAATAAATTAGAAATCTATATTTAAATACTTTTATTAATTGATAATTCCGCGATTTCCGATACTGAATATTTCAAATTTACGATAACATAAATCGAATCTTATTTCATCCACAACTGAAGGAAAGAGAGTACTGATGTGTGAAATAAGCTTTTGAGGGGAGAGCGGCTTCTGATTTCAGTAGACTTGTTTTGCTAGATGACAGTCTGTAAATCAAACTGTTTATGGTGGCTAAAGCAGAATAAAAAAATAACACAGTTTTTCCAGTACATCTTACGAAGGGGTCTCCTTTTCAGTAAAGAAATACTTGTGCTAGGAGTCATAACAGAGGAAATTAAATGAAGAGTGTGGATTTTTACTAATTTTGGATACCTATATAAAAGAAAGAAGAAAGTCAACATAAAGATAACTTGGTAAAACCTTGACTAAACATTATTCAGTCGTTATTATCGAATGATACTCGTATTATGTAATCATACAATTAATGGAAAATACGGAATAAAATTACCCTTTTGACGTGTAACGCAATATTTGCTCCGGCATTTATTTATTTGAATTTCCACGTTCGTTTTCTTTTCAGATGAACATGAAAACCTTTGACTTATACGTGTATCATATGTAAGCGAATTTTATGCGTATTATCTACAGTATTTTTACAAATTTCGTGCAGAGTAAGGTTATTAGTTATTTAGCATATAATTATGTAGATCCCTGTTTGTACATTCTGAAGTACAGAATTCAGACGACAGACGTAAAATATTGTATTCATTTATATTTGCTTTTATTAGAAGCCTGAACATGCATTCTAAAGGTTATTAAATAACTCCCTATTAGGCACCCTGCTATTAATTTGCAAAAGTAAAGCCAAAAGGACCAAATTTTAATTTACAATAAATTACAAGTTCCTAATAGAATTAAAGGACCACGCTAACTGCTCGAATTTTGGAGATTAATGATAGAAAACAACCTTGACACAATGTAATTAAAGTAACGAGGCCCAGCGAGATAATGATTAATTAGTATAACAGTTATTAGTTTAATTGAAAAACTTTCAGTTTATGATCACTTAAGGTAAGTCAAAACGAAATACATTTTTAATTTACAGTAAACCTTTTGTTTTTAGATGTTACCTGTTGATTTGAAAAACATAATAAGCAGTTCCCCGCGTAACCAGCTCATGAATAAGGGCCCTGTTCGAGCTCGAAACTAGTCGGGCATTCCCGAATACACACGTGTGTAGAACCGAAATATAATTATAGTAAATAATATGGATAACATTCTCGAAAGATATTATATTTAAAAATCTTAATATGCTACTGTGGTTAGTTCTTTGTTAGAGAAGATCTTTAAAAATATTTCTTCCTAATGTCATGACGTGAGGTACCTACTATATTAGAAGCGGCGAAAAAAAGCACTCTCTGTATTAGACGCACCTGCTATAGTAAAACGGTTTTAAAACGACAGTGAAGTTACTCAATGGCTTTGTCGTACCTTTTTGAGACCGCATGAAGAATAAGAACTGTCAAGAAAGTAATGTGCCCATTTCTGTCATCATTCCTTTACCCAAAATTCGGACCACACAGCAAAGTTTAAGGCCATATAATACCTACCTTACCAATTTTTACATTTCATTTCGTAATTTCGTGACCCATGACAATCCTAATAAAATTATATGTAGGTCACACAAATACTTGACCTAATGCTAGTTGCGGCTCAAAGGACCACAAACGAACGCTTCGCCGTTTAGATCGTCAGCGGATCGTAATGGCAGGACACCGGTTCATTACCTTGCTTCGTCGTTAAGTTACCCTTTACCCTCAGATTATACGCTCGGGAATACGAGAGAACTCATCGTCGTTGGTAAATGAAATGTACTTACTGAGAAGGTACATAATAATGCTGAATATTGAAATTCTATTGACTTTTAATACATGTCCCTTCGATCCTGTTATTTTTAATGTCCTCTAGATTTCTTCGCTATGATAGAATAATAGATCTGGGTAGATTAGCTTTTGATAAAGTGAGAGAAAAGTTTCCTTATCGGAAGGGTAAGTAGTTATAGTCAAGTTGAAACTAAAAACCATACGCACGCACCAAACGCTGATGCCAATCTTCTGAGTTTTTCCTTAGTCACCTCCTACAACACCCACGGGGCGAAATGGAGCGGGAGGTGCTGTTCTAGCCCGGCAACCATGTGTTAGTAATATTAGTAATAGAAAATAACATTAAAATATTCTGCTGAAAAATCTTAATTGCTCCAAGCGAAATTAACAGTCACGATTCAATGAATTAATAATATTCTTCGAAACCACTTTTTAATTTTAAGTTATATATCTGTCATTTGCAGGCCATCCTGAAAATAAACGGGCCATTAAATGCCACAGGATTATACCAGAAAATACTGTGCTAATGGTAACGATGTTCGCAAAGATAGATTCATACCCAATAGAAACCCTTTTCAACGTGAGCACATTAAAATATCCTTTTATAAGCGCACGCTTTTATATTATCATGATAAGCAATTTAATCATCGGGGATTCCGAATGGTTTCGTTATGAATGGAACAAAAATGAATGTTCATCACAAGTTTGAAACATGATTGTGATATCAAATAATATATTCTGGCATAAATAATTTGCGATCATGCAAAAGGGTGATCTCCGTTTATAAGGATTTTTAACACTCACATTTTGACATTTATCATCTAACAGGGCCTGTGCAGGAGGGTTTTATTATTATGACTCGCCTATCAACGATGTAACTCAGTCGCAGTAACGCAGTCATTATAAAATTGCAGAATGGAGAATTTTCCTTGTATTCCGAAGTCCAAATCCTCCATTCTGCGTATCGCATAATCACCTATTGGTTACGTGAGAGGCTCGTAACTACGTGGCTAGTAGATTAGTCTTGTGATGGGTGACCGTTTTTTCATGTCGAGAGTTCTACGCCGGATCTCTCTCCGGTCGTGTCGATCTATCGTCCCATCGGACTATGAGAGTGAGGGAATAGAGAGTGCCTGTGTTTGCGCGCATTATGTTTTTGTGCACTATTATATCTCCTGCGTAGTTTCTCAGCTAAGAAAGGCCGCCGTAACCGAAATTCGGTTAAGAGAACATTGTTGGTTATGTACTAAGGAATAAATTATCACACTACCGTTTTCATATGAATAGTGTGTGCGTTTAACAAACAAAATTCAAAATGCACCAACATTTAAAACGCGAGACATATTTCTGCGAATCGCGCAATTATTTTCACCAATCAACAATAAAGGCAACAGTTTCATTATACATTCCTCGGTTTATAAATCAATACGAACGTAATGAGTTATATTAATATGCTGTGTGATTGTATTTGTAAACGAAATTTTACATCAGAAGCATGCATTTAATAATAAACATACATAATCATTTTCGTAATTGGGCTTCGTACACCAGATATTAAAGTCTCCAATTAGGCAAACAATGCCTGTATTAGATGACTCCTACAGCGGTAACAAAAACCCCGCTATTATACGTGAAATAACATTATTTGATAATTTTATGTATATGGATTAGTCACAGGGTAGAGCCTCCAAGAGTGATGATATAAGTAGGTCTTCTTCTTCTTCTTAACGTATAGCGGATGAACAAGCTGATGTCAGAGTTTAAACTGCCTGTAGGCCTCTGACATGGCTTTACAAACCGTTGAAAAGTCTCTTAGGTGGGCCGGTTTCCTCACGATGTTTTCCGTTTCACCGTTTTTAGCAACTGATAACTAATTTATAATACGCACATGAATTCGCAAAGAGATTTGTGCGTACCGGGGTTCGAATTTGCAACCTTTAACTTGGCAGTCCAATGGTCATACCACTCGGCTATCAGTGCTGTCGATATAATATACAAGTAGGTATGCCTGACGCACTTAAGGTGAGCCTTGCAGTCATCCTAGTTGACTGGCAAATCTCTACACCACGGCATGACCTGTTTTCACTGATGCCAATACAAAAAAGAAGACCTAATAATAATTTATTTACCTACCCTACCTAACATTCCGCCTTCAGCTTTTTAATAATAAAATCATCATCAACTAATTCATCATTATTGTTATTCAGTAGCACTAATAGCCGAGTGGTATGACCGTTGGACTGCCAAGTCAAAGGTCGCAAGGTCAAACCCCAGCACGCACCAATGACTTTTCGAATTCATGTGCGTACTATAAATTAGTTATCAGTTGCTAAAAACGGTGAAGGAAAACATCGTGAGGAAACCAGCACACCTGAGAGATTTTTCAACGGTGTGTAAAGCCATGTCAGATGCCTACAGGCGCTAGGCGGTTAAAGCTCTGACACCAGGTTGTTCAACAACCATACGATAAGAAGAAGACTATTCAGTAAAACAAAACGGCATTAATTTTAAGTGATAACTACGGATGGCAACAACCCGCTTTACCTTGACTTTTATTATAGCGTATGGACAACAAAATCGAGATCAATGGATATGGGAAAAGCGAACCTACAATGGGAGAATCGCGGCTGTAATAAAAATAATAACAGCTTTTATTAAGGAAGGTCAATTACCTGATGAAAGAAGCTTTTACCTACTGGGTTGATGTGTATTTCGTAATCTTAGTGTATTGATTATTATAATACATAGGTTGCTTCGGAAGACACGTTAGGCCGTTGGTCCTGCAACTGATCTCTCTCCTGTCATGCCTACTACTGTCCCATCGGACTATAAGTGTGAGGAAATAGAGAGTGTACCTGTGATCGTGCATACTTGTGCACTATAATATCTGCTGCGTAGATGGCTAGTCACCGATCGAAGTTAGACCGCCGTGATCGAAATTTGGTCAGAACATATTATATGGCTATGTTTAATATATGTATTTTAATGTGTATAGGTGTATGATGTATAAACATGATGACGTCATACTCAGAACTGTGTATTCTTTAGTCATTATGTTTGAATATGTCACTACAAATGTTTTTACTTCGTTCCATATCCATTTGCATAATCATGTTTATTATAAACACATGTTTTAATTACGTTAAAACGTTGTACGAATTACTCGAAGAGTACGTTGATTGTGGTAGCAATTAATTAAAACTTTTATAAAGGTATCACTTACTTCATATCTAAAGGAGTGAATTCGAGGAAAATTATGTCGATGTAAACTTATCTAGGTTGTGTTTAAAAAATTTCTGTTTTGGTCCTTTGAGTCTGGTTTTAATGGTTCTAAAAATATAGAAAATTTCAGCCATGCTTTAAAGATAAAGCTAACCCACAAACAAAGATAATTATGACAAGTATTTTTTTTGTCAACAAATAAATAATTTCCTTCTTGTACCTAACTTGTGTTAGTTTAGTTTCATCAGTAAGTTTGATCATGTATTTCATATTAACCTATTATACGATATAAAGAATGCAATAGAGTGAGTTACAGTCATAAAGACATAAAAAATAAATTTGTTTGTTGTTCGTATACTTTACGACGATCTCATACCATTCATTAGATTATGAAACATTTTTGGATTGTTGTTATTGCGCTCGCGGAGATTTCTGACATTGCAATGCATGTCGTGCACAACTAATTTGAAGTATAAGCGTAATTTTAAACATAAGCTTATCTTGTTTAGAACATTTGGTCCTTTCGTTCTTTGGCTGGTGTAACTAGAGCAAACAAATGGTTCCTTTCTAACTTGTAGTTTCCATTTTTATTACGATTATCAGCGTATTTTTATCATCCATAATATCAAATAGAAAAACGTTTTGTTTCATTATGTTTTTTTACAAAGCAATTATAGTAGCAACTTTTGTTTCGTGACAACTCGTCACCGTCGATGGCTGGAGGGCTAGTTAATACAATTTGTATTTAAATTATGACACCCGGTTACAAATATTACCTACAACCCCTGAAAAGACTTTAGAAAAAATATTGTTGTGGTGCTATGGGAAATCTGGTAATCACATTTAATACTTTCAGCAGCTGATTGGTAATAACTGTGATTTGTTTTACAGCTTGGAAATTTATATGGGTATTATTTCTTTTAAAAACAATTGACTAAAATTGAACGGCTTTCCATACACAAAAACTTTAATCAAACATTTAATTGATAAAGTTAGTACATGTAAGTAATAGAAACTGCAGTTGCTGCATTCAAAATTCATACACATCTATAACTTTTTTTAAATTGCTTGAACTTGATTACAACCAAGACTGTATAATAGCGGGAAACTTAGACTATAAAATTTTAGAATATTATTTGTGCGTCGGTATGCTATCTGGTCCTTTGGTACGGTCATCTTAATACGCGGCTATCGTTTAATTGCTGAATGAAAAACACTGAAATAAAGGGCCTCCGGTATTGCGCGAGAGGCGATTAACATTTTAATTATACTTACATCACAAATTCGGCTGAACAGCACAGCACAGCGAAAAATGTGCAAGAGTTATCAAAATAAAAACCAGGTCACAGTTTTTCGAAGATACACTCACTCACAACACACAAAACGTTTAGAAAAGATATAGTATGCACGTAGGTAAATATTTAAGGCAAGTTTTGATCAGAATTGGAAAGTCTAAAATTGATTTTCATTAATGATTTTTAGGTTTTCTTATCGCACGGTTGTTCGTTGCGACCGACATAGATTTTACGTGTGTCCGTCGCAGCGCCGAAAGCGCGACTGGCGGTGTCTAGGCGGGCGAGGCGCCGAGCAGTCTCGGGAAAGCAGGTGCACACCACCGATTCACACACGCGTGGATGTGGCAACTCAAATAAGGATGACACCATACTGCTATCTCTTTTACCCTCAGTCCAGTAGCGCCGATGTAAAAAAGAGATAGCGAGATGAAGCGTAGCAGTAGTACGCTGGCGTATCTAGTGAAACGTAGGTATTTTCTCCGCCCTGCTACACGGCAACAGCCTGCCGCTTAAATATTTAAGTTCGGAGTGTATTTAAGCACACTGAAAGGGCATTATTTAGGCACGAGGGTCAACACCATCAGTTATTTAAATGTTAAGAGATATTACGATTATAGACGACTGTGCTTCAACAAAGTTGGTTATTGTCTGCTTAATAAACAGACAATTTCGGACTTTAAGCACCGGCTGACTTCGTCATTATGGAATCAATAGAATACTTTAACTTTGAGGATAGATATGTAAACATATGTGTTACAATTTAATGCTTAAGTCTGGTTTTGTATTACAGCCTTTAAAATATAAATATCTTTAGTACCGAATTTATAATTACTGTATTTATAAGATCTTTAACGTGGTTACGGTAACGTGATACAAGACAATCCGGTAAGTATTTGCAAGACACTAAAACGTAATGTTTTTCAATCCATCATAACACACGAAGCCTAGTGATGTAAAAGGTTTGAGTACCTTTAAGACAAAATATTTTATACTTTGTTAATCATTATTAATACTCTTAGTACAGTAAAATCATAGGTACTTTTTAACCGACTCCAAAAAAGGAGGAGATTCTCAATTTATCGGGATCTTTTTTATTTCAGGCGGAAAGACTCAAAACTTGTAGCAGAGACTACAAGTTTTGAGTCTTTCTCAAGGATTACGCATCATATTATTAATGTGAACTAAAAATATATACCGACCTCCCCTCAGTCAGGCCGTCAAAATACGATAGCTTAAAACTTAAATAGAATATATTATGTTACTTTTTACTAACTTCAAACGTACGTCAACATTTTCAGGCAGTTGAAACCGCGGGAAATACTAGTTCAGTAATAAACGCGCTGTCTTAGAGTTAGGGTTGTCTCATCAATCATCGAGCGAGAGAATTAAGATTGATAGTTGACAAAACTTATATCCGAATCATTCACCGCTATGTTACATATATATTACCTGTGACCTTGTCAACCTAATTGGCGTAGTGGCTAAGCGATTGTACTGCTGCGCTAAGGCTTGTGGGTTCGATTCCCGTACGGGTCAAAAATTTGTGTGATCGGCAGATGTTTGTCTCGAGTCTGGGTGTCTGTGTAGGTGATACTACATGTTTGTGAAACGCACCCACGATACAGCAGAGAGTCCTAGTGTAGGGCGACGTTTGTTAAAAAAGGGGGAATCGAACTCGCAGCCTGTTTCGCAGGGCAGCAGTCCAATCTCTTACCCACTGCGCCAATCAGATCGTCAATGTATCTAATAAAAAAATATTTGGGCGAAGACGGTTTCATATTTTTGTCACTGTACATTGTACAAGTGTGCGCTATACTTTATAGCCTTGCTACGTGCAGCGTAATGCGGCGTCCCGCTCCCACAACGGAAAATGTCCTGCTTTAAAAGTTCATGGTAAGGGGACTGTAAGTGTATACACAACCTAATATAAACATACATAGGTAATTTAAAACGAGCCCCAGCGTCTGTGTCGGGATGCCCCACTTACGCCAATCTCGGAAATTACACTGTCGACCGCCGCGAAAAGTTTCAATTACAACATTTTGAAGTCCACCATATTTAACGTTGGCTTCTCACGGCGGGTTATAACATGCACCACGCCGCGCGGTTCTAATTTTGACGGGCCAACAAGTACGACAAACGAGCCTAAGCCAACCCGTCTCACCGTGCGTTGCTAGGTTCGGCGCTACCGCGGTCCGTGTAATCACACGCGCTTCAGAAGCCACTCTAATATAACGTATTGTATGCAAAGCATCCATCATTATGCGATGGAAACACATCCCTTATTTTGTTGACATTTCAAATTTGTAACGAAAAAATTACCAAAGTTATAAAAGACAACGTTAAGATAAAATTCGTAAGAGGTTCTACGTCACAGTTACGACGAAGTTGTTTTAGGGTTATGGAATAACAATGTAAATTAAAACCAAGAAGGAATATCCAACTTGGACAGAATTATCAAATACAAATTTATACACGCTTTAAGTAATAAGTCTCTAGATATTATTATAAATTATATGGGTACATATGTGTTAGTATAAGTTGGTTAATAAATAAATAAATAAAATTCTATAACTCACGTCTTTCTCTTTGGCATAGTAGAGTGTGCGCCCGCGCAGCCTGAAGTACCGGCGTTGCCATCGCTGGAAGCTGCGCGTCTGCTTCATCAGGTAACCCTCCTTGACCACGGGCTGGTGACAAATGTAACATATTAGTTAATAAAAAATACTTAGAAAATACTAAAAATACTACTGAGGAATTTCTCCTGTATCATGGGTGCGTTTCACAAACATGAAATATCACATACACAAACACCCAGACTCGGACAAACATCTGCGGATCGCACAAATTTTTGTCCTGTGCGGTAATAAAACCCGCAACCCTAAGCGCAGCAGTCCAATTGCTTAGCCACTGCGCCAATCGGGTCGTCATTGTATTTTTTTTTGAGTTAATGTATCTTTTTTATGCAGTCCACACCTTTTGTTTCTTTCAAATGAAGAGACCCTAAACAACTTCATGTGCCAGAAATAGCCGATATTCTTCCTCAAGGTTTCAGTTATAAAGTGGATAAGTTTCACCGAATTTCAACTAAATAAAATCTGTGGAGCTAAATCGTTAAGAAAAGGATGAGTCATACTCTGGTATGAAATATAGAGATGTAAGAAAACGCAGATTTTTTTTTCGGAATTAAAACTTTGGGCCCAAAGAGGAAACTGCTGTTTCATGGTTTGTACTTTTTCACCTATAAATATGACCTCGAATTAGCACACATATTAGATACACGTGGACATACAATACATAAGTTTTACATAACGTTCAACTCAAATGGAAATCCGTTGTCACTATCTACATGATCCTTGACTCTGCTAACTTATGTATTTAATAGTCATAGCCATAGTCATAAGGTTTTTTATTTCATATAGGCTATAAAAGGGTACTAGTAAAATGTCAAATCAAATGATTGGATCAAAAGTGTCGTTTCTAAGGAGAAGAACCAGCAAGAAACTCCATAGTCACTCTTTTTAAAAAGAAAAGTAGGTAGATTTAACAATCGTTCAAATGTATGAGAGAATTATGAGCTACATAATAGTCGAGTAGCAGCTACAGAATACTACAAGAGTCGAGATTTGACTTGCGAGCAAGACGTTGATCTTTCGCTTCGATTCAGTGTTTATTTTCAAAGTTACCAGACTAATTAACTACAGCGCCATCTGGTTTAAAATAAACTCCTAAATTATTTAAATAAACCTATTCAATTACTCGTATATTCACTGTAAAGACTCGATTGGCGCCGCGCATAAGCTATTGGCTATGTTATCTATACTAATATTATAAAGCTAAAGAGTTTGTTTGTTTGCTTGAACGCGCTAATCTCAGGAATTACTGGTCCGATTTGAATTGAATTGAAATTTGAATGATTATTTCAGTGTTAGATAGCCCATTTATCGAAGAAGGCTATAGGCTATAAAACATTCGAAATCCACGTGGGCGAAGTCGCGGGCGGAAGCTAATCCTTCAGTAAAAGTATACACAATACACATAGGTATATTTCGGAACCGTAATGAGTGCCTCCCTGACGTTTCAGGTCGTGAACGACGTCCATGGCTGTAACGATCTTGCTCTTGTTGTGCTTTAATAAAAGTCTATTAATCATAATTAATGTCCTCCTGACCGAATTTCGGTCACGGCGGCCTGTCTCAACTAAGACTAGCCATCTGCGCAGGAGATATTATAGTGCACAAGTATGCGCGCAGACACAGGTGCACTCCCTATTCCCTCACTCTCATAATCCGATGGGACGGTAGACCGACACGACCGGAGAGAGATCAGGCGCAGGACCAACCGCTTAACGTGCCTTCCGAAGCACGGTGGGGTCTCGACATGTGAAAACGGTCACCCATCATAAGACTGACCTTGGCTTAACCTCGCAGATCGACTGATCTGCGGGGTAGCCGCATAGCTACACACATAGGTATATCTCGAAACCGTAATGAGTGCCTCTCTGACGTTTCAGGTCGTGAACGACGTCCATGGCTGTAACGGTCGTGCTCTTGTTGTGCTTTAATAAAAGTCTATTAATCAAGATTACAAATGTACCAAAGCATTATTACCAATAGTGCGAATCTATTGCCAATCGAGCCCACGCCAGGTGCATCGTCTTTTTGAAATTGGATTAATTTTCGTATGAACTAGGTACGTGATAGCTTAATTATGATCGAGTTATATTGTTATTTGATATTTTAAAGCTCTTATTGGAAAACAGCCCTATGGCGAGTGGCATAGTCCAAATATATGTTTTTACATCGAGTCTCTATGGCCAAATTTTTTGAAATAAACCTATTTTTCCGGATCTTATCGCGGTTTTATTAGTTTTTGGTTCCGACGCGCGACGTTTAGAATCCTTACAGCATTCATGGTCAAACAATTCGTAAACATAGTTTTATTTCAATGTCTAATATTCGCGTAAGTGATAGAAATAATTATGACCAGAAGGATTTTTTTTCCTTCAAACCTTCAGACTATAAAAAATAATATTCTTAACCCACGCGGTTTTTATTATCTTAAACGTCTTACTTTGAGTCTATAAATAGTACTACTTCTTGTCTGTTATGGAGGACATCGTCTAACAGACAGCACGTGAGGGAACCCGTGCGTAAAAACCGGGACGTGCGGAAGGGAGCGGAGGTGGAAATATGGCGGAAACACTGCTTTGAACTGATATTAAAATGAGCACAGTTGAAGACGATGAAATATTGAAATATAACAAAGGTGATATAGGTTATTTGATGGATTGAAATTACAGTATTTCCGCGCTAAAGAATTGGCTTCTCAGACTACTCGTAACATGTCTGAGAACGATGGCTAAAAAATAATTAAATATTTTTTTTAGGTATTTTTTATTAGATGTAACGTACTTTTTAGACTTGAAATATCACAAGCCATAATAATTGTTTTCTACGAACATAAAAAACTAGATTCTCCTTTTTCGTAGATCTTAAAAAATACTGGCCAATTTTAAAAGGCATGTCTGGATATATTTTTCCACTCTAGAATACAGATAAACCTACTGTTAAATAAAAAATATATTAAATTTTAAATATGGAGCAAACGTGTCGAATTCGAAGTCATGGATTCACATTCGATTTTTAAGTATCATATTCGTACGTGCTATTCGAAATATGAACTACTTACCTCCATTCAAAGAAAGAATTATTTAAAAAGTATTTCCATGTAAAATAATAACATACCGGCCGTTATGCGCGGACGATAACTTTAAAGTTTTATGCGTCATAAAAACTAAAGGGCAGTTCCTACGTATGTGTTCGCAATTTCAATTTTATTAGAAAATGTTTATAATATGCAACGTTATGGTTAATTCAAATGTTTTATTGAAATTAAAAACATCATACGTAAAAGTATCAGTATTTTCTGGAGCGAACGATTGGTGACGCTCCTGTAACATACTGATGTTATGCTTAAGATTTGGAGTATAGTGTAGTGTGTGACGCATCTCCTCCATATAACCATGTGTCGTAGCTCATAAGGATTGAGTATATTAAAGACCATCTAAGACTAAACAGGACTATAATTGCGCGACCCGAACCTGCGACACCCCACATTGCACTACCCTCTAGGAGCCAACCTACTTACTACTGTTATATACATAGGTAACATATGTACAGCCCCCTTACCATAATTAGCACTAGAAAAATAATTATCTCTTATAGCAGAACAGTTTCCGTTGGGGAAGCGAGATGCCACACCACACTGTACGTAACGGTGTCTAGCTTTCACAACGGAAAATGTCTTGCTTTAAGAGATAATTATTTTATCACTACAAAGGTACTGAGGCAAACAATAAGTACCTAATTAGCAGAGCGGTATCATGTCACATCTTTGCTTTTGAAGATTTCCAAGAGGCGTTTGTAAACGGAGCCTTTAAAACAATTCATGTTGAACTGACGTTTACCCACGAGTTTTCCGGAATAAAAAGCGGCTAATCTTTGTCCGAAGATATCAAGATTATTAAATTACTATTTTAATAAGCATTCATTTGAAGAATTAACAGTATTTGTGGTTCACTAAATTCGCGTCAAAACGGTATTTAACATGTTAGCTATGAAAAAATAAGAAACCAAACTTAGGGGCTAATGTGCCAAAGTCTAAATGTAGGTACCACAAATTATATGAGGACAGTGTTGGTTTATTGAAGAGCAACTTAACCGAAGATTTAATCAAAGAGGGTTTGTGTCTACCTGTTCTATGTTAGACATTATTAATGTCTAACACACGGACAGGGCAGGACAGGACACACACAAATTGCCCTTAATTGCAATTCGGTCAGGAGTCCTTCTGGCAATCTCAAATGAGATTATCCAACTACGCAGGAGATCTGGAGTACCTATAAGGCTCTACCTAATGCAAATGTGTGTACAATGCCGTAAATATGGCAGTGCCAGCTGTGCCACAGGGCGCAGATCCTAGAGATGCGCAGAAATGACCAGACCAGGACAACAAACAATAAAGAAAGGGCGCTGTTAAAGACGTTCGCACCAGGCACACTTAATGCTACTTACGGCACTGTGTGTGTAACTGTGTTTGCGTACACAGTTACACACACAGGTGCAGATATTTCCTCATATTCGCCGGGAAAACAATTTATTGCATCACTGTACAATAACGTCATCAGTTGGAGCATGGGACCCTATATAGTCCACGTGCTTCACCCAGGTGGAGATCCTGCCTGGAGGCCTTGTATTAGGTCTCGCCAATCGTCCGGTTAAGCAGTAACAGCTCCCTCAGAGCTAACTGCGAGAGACAATTTCGAAAAAAAAAACAAAACCAGGTGGATATCCTAGGTGAAGCACGGATCCGGCTTCGTCCTAAGAGACAGTGAACCGATACGCCCAAAGAGAAGAGTGGAAGACCAACATCATAATTCTAAGTACTTGCAAGTAAAATGTTTAGACCTTTCGTCTCAGATTACGCTCTTCGAGTATACCTTTAAGATGCCACCATACCAATCTAATGTAAGCTAATGGCACTGAGTCTCAAGTGCTCTATTACGGTAAGAATACCGAGGCCTTAGGTAATCACATCTGCCTTCAACGTTACGATTCCATAACATAGTGTCGAGTGTTCCTAGTTCAAGGACTAGTAAGCTTGTAACATTTGGATTTTGGATATTAACAAATCGTATTAAATATTTAATACTTTTAACATGTGGCCATTTTAAGTGATTTATACAGCGAGATTCGAGTGTATCATTTTTTTTAAACTTATCACATAACATAAAATCTCTCAGTTGTGCCGGTTTCCTCACGATGTTTTCCTTCACCGTTTTTTGGCAACTGATAACGAATTATTGTACCTACATGAATTCGAGAAGACATTGGTGCGTGCCGGGATTTAAACTTGGCAGTCCAACGGTCATACCACTCGGCTAACACTGCTGCACTTTTCTGGTAATTTTTTTAAGTTATTCGTTTCAGTATTTAGGTTCAAAATAGATCGTCGGTTTAGCATAATTTTTATTTAATTCCATAATATAAAAAACCTTGTTCAACGGAACAGAAACGATATACTAAATCAATTAGTGTCACTATTCACTACGTCTCTCAGAATCTTGGATGGATGCCAGGGAGTAAACAGGGTATACACAGGGCTGTCACAACAGAAAAGGAATAAAACCATAGATTTTAAATACTAAGTAGTTCATCTGGTCTGAAAATAAAACAGTCCTTAATTTTTATGAAGATTTAAATTTTACGATTTCTCATCGTTCGTCATCTTACCTCCTACGATCTTTATTAACCTTTTGAGCGACACGAACGTCTATTCACGTCAAATTTAACCGTGCACACGACGCTACCGACGGCATGGCACGTCAAGAATACAACTTTTTTATATATATTCGTTTCTCGGTATGAAAGAAGGAATTTGTCGCTTGGCGTGGAGAACACAGATTTTCGTTATCGACGTGGCGGTCAAAAGGTTAACGTTGGAGTCTTAGATCCTGGATGCGTAGCTGAAAGCTGGATACTAGTAAATAACCAAAGACCACACTCTACGGTGATAGTTTTTCTCATATAATTTTTCTAGTGTTCATTAGTTTGCATTGAACAGTCGTATTTACAACTTAACTGTCCCTGTTGCATGTTACTCACGGGAAAGTTAAGTTGTTGATTGATTGATCTATACATATAATAAAATCGTAAACGACCCGTGTCAGTACATTCAATATTAAAAAAGAAAAACAATTTATACCAATGTATTGTATTATATAACATATATTGTATGTATATAACAATGTATTTATGTTACCGAAGCCAAAAATATAATTTTTGAAATGTTTGTCTGTTTGTCTATGCGTTTGAACGCGCTAATCTCAGAAACGACTGAACCGATTTGAATGCGGTTTTCACTGATGTATTGTGGCAAGCTTCCCATAATATTACATCAATCTTTACATACATGTAATAAAACAGTAGGGCGTGGCGTTAAAACTACTAAATATAATCCAATTATACTGCTATATATAATAAATAAAATCACACGAACGCTAAAAATAAGATTCAAATGACTAACAATTAAAATAGGTCACTTGATAAACGGACTGTCTGTGAAAAAGCCGGATAACCGGCAGCCCTAACTACATCACTACATACTACGTGAGTATGTTACTACAGATCGGTCGTTGATCCGCGAATCGTAAAATAAGCCTTATAGAAGATTTAAAGTTAATTGCGTGTAAGACTGTTTTGATTGGTTCTTATTTTCATAAATAGATTCCTGTTGGAAGTGTGTGTCTCATTCATACCTCCCTATATCGTATCTTGTGTTTTTTTTTCTTTTTTTTTTTAAACCTCGCCCCACACTAGGAATTTCTCCTGTATCGTCGGTGCGTTTCACAAACATGTAATATCACTCCTTGCTTGCTACGGTGTACACCAAAACATATTTTAATGTTTGGTGTAGAGCTTGAGTCTTATGGTGCATACATAAAGTCACGCCTGTTTCCTAGAGGGGTAGGCAGAGACCACGGATTTTCATTTGCTACGATCCTGACATACTTCTTAGGGTAAAGACTTAATATATCTTGTAATTATTTCTGTCTTATCTATCAACGTATTAGTTTTTAATGGGATTTAGTTGCCTAATATAAGGGAAGTATTTTATTTGGCTACGGCTACTCCTTATCCCGAATAGGACACGAAAAAAGTATCAAGCAAGTATTTATTAGTTTTCAAACAAAAGCAAATAAATAAATAAAATAAATAAATATCGCTGGACATTACACACAGCGCCATCTAGTGCCACACTAAGCAACGAGGCTTGTGTCGTGGACACCAGATAGTTGATATACTACATAGATACTTTTTTGTTTGTAAATACATACTTATTATACATATAAACATCCATGACTCGGAAACAAATGTACATGCTCATCACACAAACACTTGCTCCTACCGGGATTCGAACCCGGAACCCTATGAACGTAAGGCAGCCTCACTACCACTGCGCCATTCGGGTCGTCTGATATGGCAAGTTGTCGTTCATTGTGGCGTTCTTAGGGGGAGGCCTTTGTCCAGCAGTGGACGTCTTCCAGCTGATGATGATGATGAAACAAAAACACGTATCCTTATTGAAAACAATGTAGATCGCGTAGAACTAAAGTGTAAACACTATTTCTTATTATTCATAAAAATTAAAAACATAACATCACGCCTGTACTTCCCAAAGGGGTAGGCAGACGTGTGTAGGACACCCACATTTCGCCAGTTATGTTATAGGTCCAAATGTAATAAAGGGGGGGGGGGTTATTGCCATCAACCAGGCCCAAATTCAGACGCCGTGCTGCTACTCAAAATGACCCAATGGAAAAACTCAGTAATATTTTGCCCGACTCGGGATTCGAACCTAGGGCCTCGTGCTCAGCAGTCGCGCTTAGCAACAGTAGTGGCAGGCATATTTTGTAATATTTATACGAAGCAAGAATTGTTTTAAAAAGATAAAAATAGTTCAGAATAATCTATATCCTAGGAATAATATAATTACTGCGGATAACATAGTTCGGAAGTACGCTACTCAAGCTCTCCTATCCAGGGCACAGACACTGCAATCGAAATTCTAAATCAAACCACATAGAGTTGGATCTTGCACAACGGATATATTGTTCGCTGCAGTTTTTGTTCGAGAGTTTTTCTTATTTGATTTTTAATTAGAATCCCGTGCATTATGAGTGGTCTTGATTGAAAAGGATTAACGTTTTTATATTACTTATCATTGGAATCTTTCGAGGGAGCCAGATATTGAAGTGCAAATATAACCGGTATTTTGTCGTCGATTTTAGGCCCGGTTTCCACCAAAGGTGAGAGGAGAGGAGACGAGAGGAGAGGAGAAGAGAGGAGAGAAGAGGGGATGAGAGGATAGGAGAGGAGAGGAGACGAGAGATGTGTTTTAATAAAATAATCAAATTAGCTAGGCGGAGAAGAGATGTGGAAATTTGATTGGTTTATTTAAACACATCTCTCGTCTCCTGTCCTCTTTGCTTTGGTGGAAACCGGGCCTTAGAATACGATAGAGTCTTTAATAAGTAGCTTAGTTTCTTATTGCGCGATGGCTTAATGTTTGTGGCTAACAAAAGTTGAGTTTTTCAGTTTGTAATTCTTTCAATCCGGGGTTGGGGTGCAGTTCGAGAGCCTCCATGAGTGACGATACTTAAGAAAGTCTGGTGCACCCTGGACAGTCAACCTCGCTACCATCCTTGTTGACTGACCAAGCTTTACCTCACGGTACTAAGCACTAATAGCCGAGGTATCATAACTTAATTGATAAAGGAAATTTGAAAAATGATGGACACGAGCGGGGTTCGAACCCGCGACCTTCGCCGATCCGTGGCGCTGCTCTAACCAACTGAGCCACTGTGTCGCTGCGGGCAATTTAGATTCCAGCTTAGCATGGGCAACATGCTAAAATGGCACCAAAAGTCATATAGTATCTAATCTTTCTCTTACATGGACTTAGTGTTTGACAAAAAGAAGGTAAACATCGTTACGACTCGTCCTACCGTTATGAGGACAACCGTAAAGATGCACATTAAACTGTAGCCCAACTTAAAAGCCTAATTAAATTAAATATACCTAATGTTTCACGACTTACGGACCGAATCCGGAATACAAAGCTGCGCTCCAAAACACGAATCGCCGATATCACCCAAAAAGCTGCCAAGTTTAAATGGAACTGGGCTGGTCACGTCTGCCGCATGACCAACAACTTATGGGGAAAAATTTGCACCGACTCGGTCCCACAAAATATACGACGTCATCGCGGCAGACCCAGACGGCGGTGGCATGACGAGCTGCTTGCCTACAGGAGAGACTGGTCCACTTTAGCACACGACCGAGTAAAGTGGAAGAGTGAAAGGGAGGCCTTTGCCCTGCAGTGGGCCGATACAGGCTAAGAAAAAAAAAGGTTTTACACAGTAAGGTCATTATTATTTTATGCCTACGATAGCTCGCCCACTCAACAAAGGTCACCGGAAAAGCAAGCACTCTAGTCTCCACCACGATGCGGTTGTAGGTTGATGTAATAACGACTCCTGTGTATAAATCTGCATGCATTAAGCTTGCAGCTACAAAGGTACGGTTGCACAATGCACATTAATCCCTACAAAGAACGAATGTTTAAGTACTTAGTAAGTTTTTGTCGTAGAGCAAAGTGACAATGGTAAATTATGTGTCTTGCCTTCTTCTTTAACAAACTGGAGTCAGAGTTTAAACCATCTGTAGGCCTCCGACATGGTTTGGTTTTACACACCGTTGAAAAATCTCTCAGGTGTGCCGGTTCCTTCATGATGTTTTGCTTTACCCTTTTTTTCAACTGATAACTAATTTATATTACGCACATGAATTCGAAAAGACATTGTTGCGTGCTGGGGCTAGTTGAATTTGCGAGGCTTTGAGATCTTTGAGACTCTCCATGGGATTCCCAAAATTCATTTAATTAATATTTAGTGAACCTTCAAGGTGGATATAGGCTATTTTAATCCCGGAAAAGATACGAATTAGTATTAGGTACACGCAAACGAAGTCGTGGGCACAATGTAGTGCCTAATAAAGTCGACCCTGACGTAATCTAAACACTGAGAATTCACACAGGAACCCAAATCACGACCATATCACAAATTAATCAAAACCTTATTATTCAACGCGAAACAGGTTTTCAACCTCAACACAGATTATTGAATAGTCAACCAAGTCTATAGAGAACACTCCACAAAGGAGATCGAAGCTAGTATAAAGGCGTGTATACAGCTAACTATAGTATAGTATATAAGGTGCAAACACACGAAACTGGAACAGTCCAAAGATTGACAGCTACCGGACATCCGTGGTCGGACGCGGTGTAATGTAGGGTGTCTATGTAGCTGCCAGCTTAGAGACACACAGTTAGCCCTGACAGCTGTCAAATCTGACGTACCGATAAGATAGTTTGATACTTGTAGTGTATGCGAATTCGCGATACATGACGTCTGAAATGGCTTTACTCAAACGTAGAGCGCCTTAAGTGATGTATGTAGTAATAGTTTGGTGATTTCATAAAACTTATTATTAGAAATTTCCAGGTTCTTTTGCTACAATCGAATCATAAAAATTCTGTAACTTCATGTGTCGTGAACGTATAGAAAAAATAATTATTGCGAACATGACGGACACACCGAGCTGCTGTGCCTATAGGCCATACCTATATAAAGATAGGCGGAATTGAAACAATATTTTCCTAATAACGAAACCAATCCATTAGTCTATTCAATAAGGGAAAGCGGCTAGCGTGTTTATGTAAATATTATCAACCGAATTAGATCGAAAACATCAATTAGTAAGGTGCTTATACCAATTAGTTAAAATATTAAGGTGGTGAACCACGTATTTATAAAAAGAAATACTTGTAACAAACGTAAAAAATAAAACTAGATTATAACAAAAGCTTATTTTAAATAAACTCCAGTATAATCTGTCTTGCCTAAAACAATATTTTACCGCCAAAAAGCATGGCGCTCTCACTGGCTCAGGCAATTTATCATCGTGTCGAAACTAATGCGCACAGCAGAAATAGAATGCTGACTGAAACAAATTAAAATGAAACGCTTTTGACGAAGTACCAAATAAACTCCAACAAATCCCTCTTTGATTTCTTTCATCTGCGAAGCTGTATTGATTCTGGTACAATAGTAAACAATCGCATTGTTTAACGTATTATTCAGTACGTTGAACCACCTGTCGGAGTACGTAGGATCAATAAATATGAAGGATCAGATTTGTCCTGCACAAAATCATGGTCACCACACGAATACTCTAGCTCCACTTGATACGTACAACCCAAATAGGTCAAACTCCACATCTCATTACTTGAGCACACAAAATTTAATTTCGCCGCTAAACAAACATAATATCTTGAAAAATTGATCTTCGAAAATTGGGTCCCCCGTCCCGGGCACATGGAGCCCCCCTCCCATCCGCGCGTTTGACAGTTGTCACGCCCAAGGTTTTGATAACAGATCCTTAAGTACTTATCTCAAGTGGGAGCTACTCACAAGTCTTCCGACGCACTTGCTTGTTGATATCCTCCGCAGGAGTCGCTTTCTCTCGGTGTCATTGTCGCTGTCCGTGCTGTCTTCACAATAACCTGGTTTTTTATCATCTCCGGTCGCATATCCACCGGCCACTGACATCACTCCACGGGCGTTCGCACACCACACTCACGGCACTCATTAAACACTACTACATCATACAGAATAAGCTTATAATTTACATCGTATAAACTAGTCGCTAGCTCAGTGACATTTCACGCGAACGCCATGACAATAGTGACAGTATGCCGCTGAAAACAAAACAACCCTGAAACGAAAATAGTGACATCTAGCGAACGATGTAGGAACTTTTTGGTTAGGCCCCTTCTGACTGTAACGGGCATGATTCCTGTTTCGCTTTATTTACCCCTTCAAGATGGTTCATATAAAATCTATCAGATGGTGCTTCTGTTGGTTACGCTATCATTTATAAATATTTTTCTCTTTATTATTACTCGAGAGAATTATAGACACAGTACGAAAAATTATATTAATGAAGAACATTGTTATACATATATTAACAATAGTGAATGCATAAATTATGTATGAATAAAAGTACTGGTTGCAGAAGAAAGACTGGCTGACTAAAAAAATTACTTCTTTTCGTAAGCTAATTCTAGAATTCCATTTCAAAATTCCAGGACGGAACACCGTTGATTTTTGAAATCACTTTTCTGAAATCCGACGTAAGATGCACACGGTGTAATTTGCGTATTGATTTTTTTTTATTTTTTTTATTAGTTTTTAAGCTAATGTTAAGCATCAATTTTGAGAACAAGTTTGGATAGTTTTTACGATAAATTGGCAAGTACCTGTATCTGCACCGATAAATTATCAAGATGAGGGAGATCATTAACCTTCAGGTTGGTTCGTGTGGGAACCAGATCGGCGGAAAGGTGAGTTTGCGTCAGCGTACGAGTAAGTTGATACGACAAAGTGAGACCCTTCCCAATAACGCTTCTGATTTCAATTTCAGAAAGTGTTGTAACTAAAATTATAGCGAAGCTTGGGGGTGCCCTAGCGCACGCAGGGTTAACGAAAGCCTTGAACAACAAATTATATAGTTTGTGGCATTCTTTCCTATTCATGACTAACCTTATCCATTTGTCTGCAGTTCTGGGAGGTGATATCTGACGAGCACGGTATCGACCCGAGCGGATGCTACCACGGCGACTCTGATCTCCAACTGGAACGTATCAACGTGTACTACAATGAGGCGTCCGGCGGCAAGTACGTCCCGCGCACCATCCTGGTGGACCTCAAGCCTGCCACCATGGACGCTGTACGATCGGGCCCCTTCGGCTGCCTCTACCGCCCTGACAACTTTGTCTACGGACAGAACGGAGCTGCGAACAACTGGGCACGAGGGCACTACACTGAAGGTGTGGAGATCCTGGAGTCCTGCCTTGACGTAGTACGACGAGAGGCGGAAGGCTGCGACTGTCTGCAAGGCTTCCAGATCTCACATTCGCTTGGCGGAGGCACCGGCTCTGGTCTCGGCACGCTCCTTATCAACAGAATACGCGAGGAGTATCCCGACCGAATCATCCTGACGTTCTCTGTATTTCCGAGCCCCAGGGTCTCGGACTGCGTTGTGGAGCCGTACAACACGACGCTGGCGGTCAACCAGCTGGTGGAGAACACCGACCACACATTTTGCCTCGACAACGAGGCGTTGTACGACATTTGCTTCAGGACACTGAAGCTCACAACACCCACGTACGGTGACTTAAACCATCTTATCTGCGCCACCATGTCTGGCATTACGACGTGTCTGCGTTTCCCCGGACAGCTAAACGCGGACCTGAGGAAACTGGCCGTCAACATGGTGCCGTTCCCAAGGTTACACTTCTACACCCCTGGCTTTGCGCCACTGACGTCACGGGGCGCCCAACAATACAGAGCACTTACAGTGCCTGAATTAACACTACAAATGTTTGACGCTAAGAACATGATGGTCGCTTGTGACCCGCGACACGGCAGGTACCTGACCGTAGCCACGATATTCAGGGGTCGTATGTCCATGAAGGAAGTAGACGAACAACTTGTAAACATCCAGAATAAGAACAGCACGTACTTTGTAGAATGGATTCCAAATAATGTCAAGATTGCAGTGTGTGACATTCCTCCAAGAGGATTGAAGATGGCGTCTACTTTCATTGGCAATACGACAGCTATCCAGAGCATATTCAAGAGGATAGCAGAACAGTTTGTGGCCATGTTCAGGAGAAAAGCTTTCCTTCACTGGTATACTGGTGAGGGTATGGATGAGATGGAGTTCACTGAGGCGGAGAGCAACATGAACGACCTGGTCTCCGAATACCAACAGTACCAGGACGCGACGGCAGACGACGAGGGAGAGTTTGATGAAGAAGCGGAAGGCGAGGGGTTAGAATAGCAATTATTCGACTTTTATGTGTTTGTGTATGTCCTTTGTGAATGTCTGAATAAAACTGGAATCATAATCATCTCGTATTCATTTTTATAAAAATATCCGTAGCCTATGAAATCCAGACGTTGATGTACTCTCCAAACAAATCATACATGGATGTTGAAATGAGTACCTTTACTACCTAGTAGTAGGTACCTATATAAGTTCCAAAGAACAGTGGCAAAATATGTCTTACGCAAATACTCATCTCTGAAAGGCGCTCTCCCTCAGCGCTGTATCGCGTCATAAATATCGATCGATGCTGTCTCGATACTCCCGTCAATATCGGCAATATGTATTGTCTCGTCCTTAACATCTTCGCCTGTATATTGTCGCGTCACAGTATAGAGTATGTACGTGTATTGATATAGTCGATTGTCACGACATAAAATTCAATATTGTCGCGATGCAACAGAATGCAACAGATTGACGTGACATAGAAATCGATATTGTCGCGATGCAACATCGATTGACGCGACATACAAATCGTTATGGTTGCGATGCAACATCGATTGATGCGACATAGAAATCGTGTCGTGATGCAGCTTACATAAATTGTCACACATAAACATCGATCGTCGGGACAAAAACCTCGGTCGCGACATAACTATAATCTATATTTTTAGCAATACATTGCAGTGATCGCCGGTTGGTACCTATGACGACCGTTGGACTGCCAAGTCAAAGTTCGCAAGTTCAAACCCCGGCACGCACCAATGTCTTCTCGAATTCATGTGCGTACTATCAATTAGTTTTCAATTACTAAACACGGTGATTGAAAATATCGTGAGGAAATCCGGCACACCTGTCCCCTTAGACAAGTGGTAAAACGCTAGACGAATAGAATGTTAATGTATGGGGATGACATAATGTTTCGACTATGTTATTGATGACATCATCATCATCAGCCGATAGACGTCCACTGTTGAACATAGGCCTCCCCGTTTAAGCGGGGGGGTGCCATAATCCCCACGCCCGGCAAGCGGCTTGGGGATCGCAGTGTTGGTGGTCAAGTTACAGAAGACGCTGCTGCCCATCTTCTGGATTTTCCCTTAGTCGCCTCTTACGACACCCACGGGAGGAAAGGGGGTGGTCAATTCTAGGCCGGATACCACACGGCAATTGATGACATATTATTATGTCAATTCCATAATTTTTTATTCGATTCGTCTAAGCGTTTTGCCGCTGTCTAGGGGGGCAGGGATATGTTACAGGCCTGCAGGCGGATTAAACTCCACGTTGTTCATCAACCATACGATAAAAAGAAGAAGAAGCAATACATTATAGCTATGTACTTCAATTGTCGCGACAAAATTAGATTGTTGCCAACTTGCTACACGAACATCGATATTGTCTACAATTTCTTGTAGCGTGTTGCTACCACGTTAAAGAATAAGCACTGATAACTTAGTGGTATGACCGTTGGACTGCCATGTCAAAGGTCGCAAGTTCAAACCCCGGCACGCACCAATGTCTTTTCGAATTCATGTGCATACTATAAATTAATTATCAATTGCTAAAAACGGTGAAGGAAAACATCGTGAGGAAACCAGCACACCTGAGAGATTTTTCAACGGTGTGTAAAGCCATGTCAGAGGCCTACAGGCGAAACTCTGACACCAGGTTGTTCATCAACCATACGATAAGAAGAAGCTTCCACGTTATACATACCACCCGTAGCATTAGCCACATACGCTACGATTGTTGTCGCTGCAGTTTAAACTGTGATTGTGTAGCGCTACGGAGCTACGAAGTACCTTGTATGCCCAATGAATACTCAACACATTTTAAAAAGTATTTCCATTTTCGGACACAGCCTCTTTACAGCTCCTTATTGAAAATACACTTACTCCAAAAAGTATAGTTAATATTCCTGGCCACCGTGATGATCGTAATGGCATATTTTCAAAATAAGAATAAAAATTTCAAATCGATTGACAAAAGAATGCATATGTCCATTATACAAGAAAATTCCGTGTACGATGCACACGCAGTGATCTGAAACAATTTTTTTTATAGATTTTTTTATTTTTACTATTTGATGAAAAATTAAACTGTAGTGAAATTTTGATACTAGAGTTTTGGCCCTAAATTTCTAGTGAATTTAGCATAATGAGGGAAATCGTCCACATCCAGGCCGGCCAATGCGGTAACCAGATCGGAGCCAAGGTAAACACTAAAGTTTGCATGTCACTTGCAGTCTTCGTCGTAAGAATTCCTGTAAACATTAATGACCAATCTTGTTTATGGCTATGTCACTAAGCTAAAATGGCATGACAATATAACATTTTACATATTGTGTATAGATACTATAGTATATTCTAGTGCAGGACATTTCTAAGGACTGTATCTAAGTTATCAGTAGATCGATGGCTGATCGCAAGATCTTTGTATACAGAAATCGGCCTACAGCGTCAAGCTTAGCATACCACTAAGCATTGAATATAATCACTGTCATTTGACATAACAATGACTTAGAAAATTAAATAGACCTTAAATCTTCACATCATACATCATAGGTTTTAAATATAAATCAATAACTGAATCTATTTATCTAACACATTCCTTTGTTCTAGTTTTGGGAAGTTATTTCCGACGAACATGGCATCGACGCCACGGGCGCCTACACCGGGGACTCCGATCTGCAGCTCGAGCGCATTAATGTGTATTACAACGAGGCCTCGGGAGGCAAGTACGTGCCCCGCGCTGTCCTCGTCGACCTCGAGCCTGGTACCATGGATTCCGTGCGCTCCGGACCCTTCGGGCAAATCTTTCGCCCCGACAACTTTGTCTTCGGACAATCTGGAGCAGGCAACAACTGGGCGAAAGGTCACTATACCGAGGGCGCGGAACTAGTTGACTCTGTCCTCGATGTTGTGAGGAAAGAGGCAGAAGGATGCGACTGCCTGCAGGGATTCCAGCTGACCCATTCACTCGGAGGCGGCACCGGATCCGGAATGGGGACTCTGCTGATATCAAAGATCAGGGAGGAATACCCTGATAGAATCATGAACACCTTTTCGGTTGTCCCCAGTCCGAAAGTATCTGATACTGTCGTGGAGCCATACAACGCTACGTTGTCAGTGCATCAGTTAGTTGAAAATACGGACGAAACGTACTGTATAGATAATGAGGCGTTGTATGATATATGCTTCCGTACACTAAAGCTGACAACCCCGACATACGGCGATCTAAACCACCTGGTATCTGCAACAATGTCGGGCGTCACAACGTGCCTCAGGTTCCCAGGACAGCTGAATGCTGACCTGAGGAAGCTGGCCGTCAACATGGTGCCGTTCCCGAGGCTGCATTTCTTTATGCCAGGCTTCGCACCACTGACGTCACGCGGCAGCCAGCAGTATCGCGCCCTCACTGTACCGGAGCTCACGCAACAGATGTTCGACGCAAAGAACATGATGGCTGCGTGCGACCCTCGTCACGGTCGGTACCTCACCGTAGCCGCAGTGTTCCGCGGTCGCATGTCCATGAAGGAAGTGGACGAGCAAATGCTTAACATCCAGAATAAGAACAGCAATTACTTCGTCGAATGGATTCCGAACAACGTTAAGACTGCCGTCTGCGATATACCTCCGCGAGGGCTGAAGATGTCTGCTACCTTCATCGGCAATACCACAGCTATACAGGAGTTGTTCAAGAGGATTTCTGAACAATTTACAGCTATGTTTAGAAGGAAGGCTTTCCTTCATTGGTACACTGGTGAAGGTATGGATGAGATGGAGTTCACTGAGGCGGAGAGCAACATGAACGACCTGGTGTCCGAATACCAGCAGTACCAGGACGCGACGGCAGACGACGAAGGAGAGTTTGATGAAGAAGTAGAGGAAGAGTGATTGTTGAATGTTTGTACCTGTCTAATGTATTGTTTTGTCCATGTCCATGTTTAGTGTTAGGCGTAACTATTTGTTTTGATGTTATTTTATTTGTTACAATAAATATTACGTAACAAAACGTGGAATTGCATTTTCTTAAGTATAAGCCGGGGTACCTACCTCTTAAGAAAATAATAAATACCTATCTACCTTTTCAGCAATGTAGAAGTCCCAATTTTCTATAGTAGCAATAATTCCAAAATTTTGGTCGTAGCCTATACGCGGCTAGAGAAATTCTATACTCACGAATAGTGTTGCCAGATCCTCATCGACAAAAATAAGAATATACATAGATCGTATCGATAGCTGGCAACGTAATCGTACTACTTCTCAATAACAATAAAATATCTCGATAGCATCGATACTATCGGTAAAATCGCCATAATATAACTCGATACTATCAATAACCTCATATTATGTTTGGGATTTTTTATGTAACTTTTAAATAAAAGAATTCCTCTTTTTTGGGTTTGTTAAAATGCAAAACAAAAAACTCAGATAAACAATAATTTATTAAATAAACGTTAAATAAATCTATGCATCACTATCGTTGGCCTCTTCGCCGCCGTCCTCTTCCTCCTCAAACTCCTGGTCTTCAGTGGTCGCGTCTTGGTACTGTTGGTACTCCGATATCAAGTCGCTCAAGTTGTTGTCAGCATCCGTGAAGTCATTCTCATCCATACCCTCACACACGTACCAGTGAAGGAACGCTTTCCTCCTGAACATTGAAGTGAACTGCTCCGAAATCCTCTTAAACAGTTCCTGTATGGCTGTTGTATTGCCGATGAAGGTAGCAGACATCTTGAGGCCTCTTGGAGGTATGTCACAAACAGCTGTTTTGACGTTGTTTGGTATCCACTCCACAAAGAAATCTTTATTTCTGTTCTGTATGTTAACCATCTGTTCATCGACCTCTTTCATTGACATGCGACCGCGGAAGATTGCAGCGACAGTTAAATATCGTCCATGACGAGGATCGCAGGCAGCCATCATGTTTTTAGCATCAAACATTTGATGAGTCAGCTCTGGTACGGTGAGAGCGCGGTATTTCTGGCTGCCGCGTGACGTCAGCGGCGCGAAGCCTGGCATGAAGAAGTGCAGCCTCGGGAACGGCACCATGTTGACGGCCAGCTTCCTCAAATCCGCGTTCAGCTGTCCTGGGAACCTAAGGCACGTCGTAACGCCCGACATCGTGGAAGAGACAAGGTGATTCAAGTCGCCGTACGTCGGAGTTACAAGCTTTAATGTTCGGAAGCATATATCGTATAGCGCCTCATTGTCTATACAGTACGATTGCGTCGAATTCTCTATCAACTGATTGACAGCCAGCGTAGCGTTGTAAGGCTCCACAACCGTGTCAGAGACTTTAGGACTGGGTACCACGGAGTAGGTAACAGATATCCTATCTGGATACTCTTCAGTAAGATTGGCTAGTAGCAACGTTCCTAATCCAGAGCCGGTGCCTCCTCCAAGAGAATGTACAACTTGGAATCCTTGCAGGCAGTCACAGCCCTCCGCTTCCTTCCTCACCACATCGAGAACTGATTCAAGCAAATCTGCGCCTTCTGTATAGTATCCTTTAGCCCAATTATTGCCTGCGCCTGAAACGCCGTACACGATATTGTCGGGCCGGAATATTTGTCCGTACACCCCAGCTCGTATAGCGTCCATGGTCCCAGGCTCGAGGTCTACTAGGACCGCTCGGGGGACGTACTTGGCACAGGACCCTTCGTTGTAGTACACGTTGATGCGTTCCAATTGGAGGTCCGAGTCGCCCTGGTATCTGCCTACTGGATCGATTCCATGTTCATCCGAAATAACTTCCCAGAACTAGAAAGAGAAGCCATTGTTAAGAATATCGATTTGTACTATATTAATAAATGTGAAAAGTCATTATGATCCCAGGTTTTTCATCCATCAATCTTGAGACATTGCGGCGTCATCGTAGCAGACCCGACGACGGTGGCATGAAGAACTGCTTGCCTACAGGAGAGACTGGTCGACTTAAGCAGAGGACCGAATAAAGTTGAAGAATGAATAGGAGGCCTTTGCCTTGCTTTACAACAAAGGCTTAAAAAAAAATCTATTTCTTTACTCATGCGATACACACAAAGATGGTAAGACAGTATCCTCGACTACAACCTTTTTTTCTGTTTCAAACCCTAACCAAAGTTACCTTAGAGCCAATTTGATTGCCGCACCTTCCAACTTGAATATGGACAATTTCTCTCATTGTTAACGACTAATTTATCAAAAAGAAACAAGTAAAATCCAAATGATTGATTAAAAAACTAAGTAAAAACAACAAAGCTTGTTATTAGGTCTACATCTAATTATTATAAAAAATAAACATAAAGATGACAACTGTATGAGATTTGTTTCATGGCCTTGTAGAAATATCGCGTTGGCCGTGAGAGACACCAACTCGATTGATTTCGAAGAATCGAGAGAAACGATTTAAAAGTCCATTTTGTCCTAAACTATAGAACTAACTACCAAAAGATATATAGATATTCTTGTGTGGTTTATTAATTTGAGAAAGATGCCTTCTTACATACATTTGCTTTCCATCGAGGTACGCCAGAGGTAAAGCATGGATTTCCAGTTGCTACGGACCTAGCGAACTTAGGCAAAAGGGGTAAACTTTTCACTTAGAAAAATATCAAATCATGGTTTGCATGGACACAATGAAAATATGACATCTGTAAATAAAATATCCGCATTGTATGTAGACCGTAAAATTAAAAGCTATTAAAGACAAACGTATTTTCAGGAATAACTTTAATAATAAAAATATAAATAAATTACAAAAAACAATAGTTACATCAAAATTGCGACGTGCTTATAAAAATGCAAAATACAAATTATTTTTCTAGCTCAACAATTAAATGTATCAATTAGGGTGTCATCTCTTCGTGGCAATTAATCTTCACTAAATACAGTCAGCGTCATTAAAATGATAGAAGTATATTCAATTTAATTTTCTTCTATGAAAACGTCCACAACCATTAAATTGGTATTAAAATAATATATTTCGCTCCTGCTCTGTATGTTGCACAGACTAGCGGGCGAGATACAGTTAATCTTAAATTTATCAAAGTAATTAAATAGTTATCCAATTGAAATAAGGTATATATTTCAATGCTCGGTGATCTACCTCAAAGCGTAGATGTGGCAGATGTAGTGCATTGAAATATACACCTTATTTCGATTGGATAAGGATTAAATTCAATTGATAAATTTAACATTCTTTACCGACCCATCCGACAATCTGCACAAGTCATTACTGAATAGTTCACATGATAATATTGAGAATCATTGGTTTAGCTTTAAAGCCTGATATTTTTCTAGCTCAATAAAATTCGCATATTACAATATTACGAATAAAATTAACTATAGAGCAGAATCGAAAGACAGCTTTCGCAATTTTAGTAAGAACATATAGTAGGAACTTATATAATTTTCAAAAACAATTACCAACCACTGACTGGGTTTTTCAATTCACTGTTACTTTATAGTTCGATGACGTATAAAGAGGCAATACGGTAGTTGACAACATTATCCAATAATTCTAAGACACCACTTCAATAAAAAATGTTTTATTATAGCCTTATAAAATTTTAGTTAACTGTAAAATTCGATTTTTATTTCCTTCGAAATCAATAAATAGTAAGTCAATTGAGTTGGCATATTAGTGACGTCACAGGTTCCTATTTCCAAACAAAACCTATGGCGGAAAAGCGGCTGACAGCTCATAAAAAGTATATCAATTGATTAGTGGTGTCAAATACCCAATTCTCATAACTCCAAACGTTTAAAATCAAGTTACGCTTTAACAACAGTCCTAAATATCATTTTGACATTGCGGTCATAAATGTCAATTTTGACATTTACATATTGAAAATAGGTCATAACTACATCCTAATCAAGTTAAAACCTGCTTGTAACATTATTATTGCACAAAATACTTACAACTACTTAGGATATTATAGCGTATATGTAATTATGACTAGCTCCATATTGTAGGATGGTACTTCTGCTATTCAACGTCGTAAGAGAAAGATTATTGATATGTTATATTATTGTATGACACTGAGTGTTGGTCTATTATGTTTGACTAATTAACAACTAGGTGTAGTAATTAATCGTTCTGGATTCTTTTTATCATCAGATTAAGACACAACTAAAGGTCGTTGCCTACCGCGCTCGCACAGCAGAAAAAATGAGCATTCAAATATGGGCTTAAGCTTGTACGCCGTAGATATACATTGCCGTGTCACTGCACACAGGGTACGGTAACAGCGCGCTGTTGGCTTTATTATGCTGTTACTGTAAAGTGTATCCACAGCATACGAGCTAAAGCCCATATTTGAATGCACATTTTTTTGCTGTGCGGAAGCTGTGCGGTATTAATGGGCTACGACCTTTAAGTAACCCAACGTCTTTTAAACCGCGTCTTCTTCCTAAGTGACAAGGACGCAAACAGGTATAAGCGTTCTAAATAATGTTTTGTCCTATTTCAATAATGTTTTAAACAATGTGATTTAAAAAGTCAGGCGCATGCTTTTTTCCCGTATCGTATTCTCTATTTCTTACGTATTGTAGTGACCGTATTGGTTTTAATTACATAATATCCGGATCCGATCATAAGTTCAGACAAAATCGATGCACAGACTAGCAAGCGAAGTAAAAGTGATAAATATTGTTGTCTGAATATTATTGTCTAAGATTAAATTCTGAGGTATATTATGCAAAGAGCAATACATTAATCCTTAACATTTTTAGACCAAACTCAGTGCATTGGTAACATGATAACGTTATTTTAAGTATTTAAACATTTTTAGTAAGTCAAGACATATTCGTTATAGCTATTCAATCTCACGAAGTCCGTCTGACTGTGAATGTTGTCACGTGCACATGCACATTGTTTACTGCGCAAACGGAGACTCTTTATGTTACCGACACGGCACACCATCACGGGTAACCGTATTTGCTGTGTCCTGTAGCGGCGATTTACGCCTGCGCAAGGAGTGGCTGATTTCAAACTGGTTATATAGAAATCAAATATTCATTGGTAGCTTGTATCACAACACACAAGTGTCCACATTTGCGCAGCGCCTTAGGGTGTTACTTGTAGCTCAGTAATGGTTGCGACGCGGCGACACACCAGCGCGGTAACCAGTAAACGTTACGACTACAGCGAGAGCCAAACGGACATGATGTCATAGAACAACTGTACTATTTATAAATACTCATCACTACCTTTACATTTTCAGTGATGAATCAAACTCTAACTTATTTTACGTTGTGCCTTATAATTATTGCTTTAAATACAACGATTACTTTCGAGACTGTATGACCGACCAGTTCTGTTCTCAGCTTATACATCACGTGGGTGTCACGTGACAGTCACGTGGTCAACCACCATTGCAGCTAATTGATTGGTTTATTGCGAAAAGGGTCACGTGCTCAAATATTGAGTGTTCTACCGATATTTGTTCTTACGTTTTTTTACGAATGTCTATGAGTGTATGTAATTAAACTATCATACAGCAGAAACAAAGGCATGACAACCTGGTTTCACTCTGAATGTCATGCAAAAATAGCCCTTATATCGTCTCATATGTAGCTCAACCTTGAAAAAAGCTATTTAAAAACGTATAAATACTTAAAAACCTCACTGACCTCAAATCACACCAGTACCTTATTCTTCAACAAGTACAAATGAGCGTAAACATTATTTCTATGTGACAACACTGGGACATAAAAAGCTCTGAACACTTGGTGGGACTTCTTAGCGTCTAGTATGGCAACACTGGATACAATCTCCCACGCTGGGTCCTTATGGTAGGCTGGTTCTAGGGCCGATGGCTTGCCGATGTCGGAGTCTATGAGGTAATGGCATTGGTTCGGTTGGACGTAAGTCCTGTTGTCGCCTTTATTGAGATCGTTGAAGTGGGGGTGGATGAGGCGGGTAGCTGGAACGAGAAAATGCTGTTGAAATGACGCAATATTATTATTATTCGACTGCAATTAGACTGATAATGCAACTCTGATAAACCCTAAATATAAAAACAAGTCCTGTCCGATATCCTAAAAAACAAAACCCAATATATTCTTGCTTTTATTGCTATCCTTATGCCTACGAAATAAGACTTAAAATCGGTTGAACAAACATTAAATAGCTTTAAATGTAAAAAATTGATATATTTGCTTTTCATACTACCCTTATGCCAACGGAATAGAACATAAGATCTCTTGCACGAACTGTAAACAGCTTTGTTCACTCACCATTAGACTTACGCATAGTAGTTCGCGACTGAGATCGCTCCGTCTAGTTCGCCACTCCTAAACGAACTAGTTCGGTCTGCTAGTTCGTCAGCTCCCAGATCGGATCAGAGGAAGGCAGATCGCTCGCTCATTCGTTCGATCTATTGTTACATTTCATATTTTTACCTTTACTTTTGAGACGCATCAAACGAACTGAAGAGCTTAAGAGCGAGAGATCTGAGAACTATTTCGCGTAGTTCGTCTGTGGGAGCGGTCTTACGAACTAGTTCGCGAACTACACAAGACTACTCACCATTATGAGTATCAGCGTAAGGCGCGGGCAGTTGTCCGTCAAACTGGCTGGGGATGAACCGGATGCTGTACCCTGGGGGCAGGTGGAAGCTGGAGGGCGAGCGGTACCAGTCCTTGCCGAAGCAGAGCGTGCGCGGCGCATGCGCGGGAGGCAGGCCGCGCGTCACCGACATGGGCCCGTGGTAGTGGCTGTACACAGACACCGTGCGGGACACGCCTGGGGGAAATCAACAGGTTTTACTTCACTTCATTGGGATTTTTTGAGATAACTGGCGGTATGTGGGTGTGAGAAAATTCTGCATATCACTATGAAGAATACAGGCATAATGTTTTGTTTATTTTAAGTTCATCTTCATCAGCCGGAAGACGTCTGAAATGGGGGGGGGGGGGGGGGGGTAGCCATAATCCCCACGCTTGGGAAGCGGCTTGGGGATTTTATTTTTTCCCTTAGTCTCCTAGCCTCTGACGACACCCACGGGAGGAAAGGGGGTAGTCAATTCTAGGCCGGATACCACACGGCATGTCTATTTTAAGTTACATTTAACCAACTTGAAAAATTAATGGTAGGATGATATGTCATGGGTTTTACAGCAAGGATTTCTTGCATTAGTGGGTAAGTCAACGAACATTTGGACGATATGATGATCGAACGTATTGCCAGCTACTTGGTGCAAATATACCTAAAAAACATCTAAATAACTTCATAAGTACAAAAAGAGCATCCAAATCGGTCAAGCAGTTTAGGAGGATATGAACACAAACACACACCGGAATTTTACAGAAATATAGCCATCTCACTCACCCGCAAGTCCCGCGACCACAACACACATGACCATGAGCGGGCCGGTGTAAGCGAGATAGTGGCGCCTGTCTCGCTCGCGCCTCCAGCGGAACAGCTCGGTGCCGACGGCAAACGTCATCTTCTGGAGGCAGTCGAGCGCTATAGCACCCGCCAGGATTATCATGCTGTATACTGGGTACAGGAATCTGGAAGAAGACAAATCATTACAATTAATAACTTTTAAACTATCGCTTTGCATGATTATAAAATTAAATTACGACCACCAATACTGCGATCCTCAAGCCGCTTGCCAAGCATGGGGATTATGGCAACCCTCCCCTCTTTAAGGGGGGGGCCTTTGTCCAACAGTGGACGTCTTCCGGCTGATGATGATGTTATTAATTTTGGCTCGATTTTGACCGGGTTGCGCCGGCAGTGGTCGCAAGACATCAAGCGAATATAAAAAAACATGAGTTTGCGCTGATTCCCGTGTCGTAATTTAACTTTATTAAAATCATTACAGGAATTGGTAAGATTTTTTTTTATTGGTATCGGCTTGATCACATGGAAACAGGCTGACACGTCATCTCATCGTGTAGTGATTGGCAAAAATATCGATAGTAGCATCGATTTTTTTATCTCTGAAATGTTTTCCTCTCTTAAAGAGGTTGACCTCACAGAGCGCACTGAACGGGCTGCTACTGGACTTTTAAACGCGACTGTACTTCGGGATCTTCACTCCCTGATTGGCGCTGCGGCTTAGAGATTGGACTGCTGCGCTAAGGGTTGCGGGTTCGATTCCCGCACGTGACAAAAATTTGTAGGAACCGCAGATATTTGTCCCGAGTCTGGATGTTTGTGTATGTGATAATTAAAACTACAACACAGGAATTAACGCGAACACAATTTTTAAATTTTATCTTGACGTTTGACCGAGTTGCATCGGCCGTGGTCACAAGCAGACTCGAATGTGATATTTCATACGATACAGGAGAAATTCGTAGTGTGGGACGAGGTTTAAAAAAAAAATAGGTACACAACACTACTGGTGGAGACGTTTTGCTTACACTCCAGAGGCAGTGACACTGGCAGTGATACTTATGCCGAAAAAAATTATAAGGAAGATAAGACCAACCGGACATGTGATTGATAAAGCAATATAGGTCCTGAAGATTTTTAAATGTGATAATAGAATTATACCTTTATAATACGTACCTCTCTTCCTTGTGCGGCTGCAGCATGAACACAGCCAACCACAGCGCGAGCGGCATGAGGTCCAGCCAATAGGGTGCGCAGAAGGAGGCGCGTGCCGTCGACCGCGACGTTATGGCAGTGCAAGCCAGTAAAAACACCGGGCACGATAAGGCTAGCACCTGATAATATACCACACACTTACATTTAAAATCTATACTAATATTACAAAGCTGAAGAGTTTGTTTGTTTGCTTGAACGAGCTAACCTCAGGAATTACTAGTCCGATTTGAAAAATTCTTTAAGTGTTAGATAGCCCATTTATCGAGGAATGCTATAGGCTATAAAACATTCGAAATTTACGCGGGTGAAGTCGCAGGCGGAAGCTAGTATAGGCATTTAACTAATATAGTAATTGGTGTACACCGTGTAACTACAGTAAAAACACTTCAGATAAAATGTTACGAATGATATATCTAAGACACCAACAATAAGATTCTGTCTACGATTTCTTTTGTATCGAATTTATACAAGACTTTCCTGGAATATTATCTAAAAATTACGTTCAATACTGAACAAGTGCTTTCGTAATAAAAAGATTAAAGTCTTTACGTCACTCTGTCACGTGCACTTAAATGAACACATTTAAGTTATTTCTCCTTTAGTGCCGTGTGGTATCCGGCCTAGAATTGACCACCCCCTTTCCTCCCGTGGGTGTCGTAAGAGGCGACTTAGGGAAAACCCAGAAGATGGGCAGCAGCGTCTTCTGTAACTTGACCACCAACACTGCGATCCCCAAGCCGCTTGCCAAGCGTGGGGATTATGGCAACACCCCCCTTCTAAAAGGAGGAGGCCTTCGTTCAACAGTGGACGCCTTACGGCTGATGATGATGATGAAGTTATTTCTCTACGTAAGCACACAAAATATGCAAATCATAAGTCGGCAAAAACTCACCCAAACAATATTAAAGTTAAGAAACCCATTAACAAAGTAATAGGTCCAGGGTTCCACTCCATACAAATCGGGTCCATGTTCAGTAAATATGTTGTAGGCGACTATGTTCCAGGGTGCTACCACCAGTCTTCCGTAGTGCCAGGAGTCTACCGCCACGGTAGGCACCAGGATGATGAGCAGAGAGGCGATAGACCACTTCAGGAAGTCCAGTACTTGACCCTTTATTAGGACCATGTCGATCGCGATTGGGATGCCAAGTAGCGCTGTGAATGGCCAACCTGTTGAGAAGAGAAATTGGAATAGATTCAATCCATACTATTATTATAAATATGAAAGTAACTTTTGTCTGTTACGTCATCACGTCTAAAGGTTTCAAAAATGGACTTTAGATCATACAATGTAGACTAATCTTACAGTGACAACATAAAATAGCAATCAGCATGCTGTAACTGTAAAGTGTTACTGTAAAATGAATCTACATTGTACGATCTTAAAGTCCATATTTGAATGTTCATTATTCTGCTGTGCGGAAGCGGTGCGGTAATAATGAGCTACCACCTTAAACCGCTGGACGGATTTTGAGTATATTTGGCATGTAAAGGTTAAGACCCAAGGAAGGACATAGGCATACTTTTTATTTAAATTAAACCCTCTAAAGGGTTTAAATAGGGGTTAACGCGGGCCAAGCCGCGGGCAAAAGCTATATATAGGAGGTATATATATAATACTAACAAACAATCTAAATCAACGCGAGCGAAGCCGCGTGACTAAGCTGGTATTAACTAAAGCGGGAGGTAGAATATGCTCTCCGGTTTTGTGTGAAAATATCTTAAAATATTGTATGTACTGTAATAAATAAATGCTGTTGTTGTTTCTGAAGAAAATAGGTCGACATACAGGCACAACCTGGTGTCAGAGTTTAAACCGCTTGTAGGCCTCTGACATGGCTGCACACTGTTGAAAAATCTCTCAGTTGGCCGGTTTCCTCACGATGATTTTCTACACCGTATTTATAGTAAGCACATGAATTCGAAAAGACATTGGTACGTGCTGGGGTTTTAACTCGCGACCTTTAACTTGGCAGTCCAACGGTCATACCACTCGGCTATCAATGCTTTTTATTGCAGTGCTATTATATGCAGACTCCACACACTTACTGAGCAGCGCGGACGCGGCAGTGAGCAGCACGGCGGGCGGGTACCGGCGGCGCCACCAGCAGGCGAGCGCGCCGCTGGCCAGCGCGGCGCTCCAGGCGGACGGCAGCAGCGCCGCGCCGCACGCCCACATGCCCGCCGCCGGCAGCGTCAGAGCCAGCCACACGCGACCCACGTGCACCCCGAACTCGTGGCAGACAGCCCTAAGAAATTATGCATATCAATTACAGTTAAATTTAATAACTGACTGTAATTCGTCGACCCCTTGCGTGCTATGTAGGAGTTTTGAGTCAAAAATGAAAATAGATTTTTACTAAGTAGATACCTAATAAAACAATAACAAATAAGAACTTACTTGTAAAACATAAGTTCAGCGCAGGCAGAGAGCACGGCCAGTAACATACGTAGACTGTAGAAGACGGAGACAGGGCTCATGAACCAAGACAGGATCTTGGCAGGGACAGCAAACAGCCATAGAGGCATATATGAGCGGATCGCGTAGACTGGACTGTACTCCCATGTTTGAAGACCACTGCCATACACTACGAAGGAAATGAATGAAGAATACTAAATAGACCTATTCTAAAACCTGCTGTAAAAAACTGGCTTTCTATGTTTTGTGATTGTGCTGACGAAAACAGATACGACCACGCAGAGACGACCCTTCCCGCGGTGGATATCGGTTTTGGATGCGAAGATTTTTCACATTGTAACAATTTTTTACATTCCAAAAACACAAACTAATTGCGTGCATCGCCGCCACTTCAATGATGTGTGACTACACAAATATAATAATCTATACAGATATAGAAAGCCAATTCGAAAATCATGGAAAATAAAACATTGAAACTGAACTGACTTGGCATACAACTTACCTAAATAATGCAACGGTTCCCAATAGTTATATGTTTCGTCACAGTCTGCGATGTGGCCCCAGTACGCAGACGCTACGCGGGCGGTCAGTAACAATGCTAGTGCGACCGCCCCACCCGGGTATGCTATACTGCGCAGATCTGATGGAGCATTAGTTACTAGGAACTCTCTGAAAGTTAGATAAATTATTGTTGTAGGCATTAATGATTAAACAGATTTAAGAAGAAAGGACATCAGCTTTCTTACAATGAACTCTCATAGTAGGTAATTTTCCGTTGTGGAAGCGTGACGTCGCCGCCGCTACGTGCAGCGTAATGCGGTGTCTCGCTTAAACAACGGAAAATGTCCTGCTATAAGAGTTTATGGTACCGGCCAGTAGGGTATTTCAAGTCGTTTTAAACCATAATTTCGTGTGTTTAATATGACCGTACCATATTCAACTGTGACGAAATATACACTAATTTACTACTTTAAATCATTGTGGGTAAACCAAAACCATATTTTAAGCATAATTATACAGCAATGGCTCATAAAGAAAACTTTAACAATCACAACTTAAAAATCGCTAACACACATTGTTGATCAGTCTTTAAATCAGTCTATTGCAACAGATTGGACATGTACTGTATATCTACCTATATATTTAGGAATTGCTGACTTCTTAAATACATACTAAATCAATCGGTATTTTAAATTAGTCAGCTCTTTACTCTATCATTGATATCTGTAAGAGACAATCTTCTTCAGAAAAAAAAGACTACCTGATTGGCGCAGTGGCAAAGCGATTGGACTGCTGCGCTAGGGGTTGTGGGTTCGATTCCCGCACAGGACAAAAATTTGTGTGATCCACAGATGTTTGTCTCGAGTCTGGGTATTTGTGTATGTGATATTTCATGTTTGTGAAACGCACCCACGATACAGGAGAAATTCATACTGTGGGGCGACGTTTTTTTTTTTTTTTTTAAACTAAGTAGTAGCTGGCTACATATTTAACTCTGTCCTTTTACTGTCCTAGGAATATAAGCAGCATTTGACTATATTATGCACTAGTTAAACATTATAATGACAATGGCAGTAGATGAGATCAGGATTGGATATTATACAAATCAATTAAGAACAATTCACTCAAGATCATTTAGGAATTAGGACATAAATGTTTCATTGCTTTCTTGTAAGCAGTTTGAAGTTCAACTTAATATGGGGAAAGTACATGGTTTTTAACTAAGTCTAAGGAAATTTTGAACATTTTCATATAAAATAGTTTTGCTATTTAAAGATAATAATCTTGTATTGTATTTTTAATATTTCTTTTACCTTGGCACTGCACAATCAAACAATAGCTGAAGCACTGTATATTTCTATTATTATCTGTTCCAATTAAATTGAAGTAATATAATAAACCTAATTTATTAAAATTAAGGTATATTAAAGAAGTATAAAATGAGATGTTTTTTATTCAAATGTGTAACAACACAATATAGTTTACATGTTTTGTATAAATATTTCAAGACAGAGTTATTTATTTGAAATGACATTTCAAACAAATATTTAACTTACAAAACAGTTGCCATGTCAGTTTGAGTTGTCTAAATGCTGACTTAAAAATGAAGTCAACAATATCATTTTATTCCAATTAGATTACAATTGGGTGACTTGGCAGTAAATGTAGCACAGCAATAAATTCGCAAATAATTTGCTTATTTACAATACAACTGACACCAAATTATAGGCATTATATGAGATTGACATAGACTAATGTACTATAAACGAAAAAAGTTAGCATTCAAGTCGAAAATAGTTTTTGTTAGTGTAGCATCATGCTTAATTAACGTCAGCGGACGGTTTTTACCTTTGTTTGAGTACGGAAACGTCTGGATAAGCGCCAAACTGTAGTACCAGCAACAAATTAGAGCATTGATGAACCAAAATAAAAATCATTATAACCTAAACTTTAAATGATGCCAAGTCTTTAAACCACAGAACATTAAAGCACGTTTAGAATTTAATAATAGACATTAATATAAGCATATAAATTCACAGTAAATAGGTTTAATTGCATACCCCTCGTTCGCTTTTCGTTTTCCTTTGCTAAAACTTGTAGCTCTTTTAGCACCGTTTTTATTGTGTATACTCCGTTGCCTTGCCGTTAGTGGCATGTTTAATATGTGTCGTTTCGTCTAAATCATTTAATCCACTTATTGTGCGTAGAAGAGTCGCGTATATGCGAATTTTTAGTAAGAATTAGTTTTCATACGCGATACCGATGCAAACCAAAAAATGACACTGCGTCACTGACGTAAAACTAAATATGACGGTGACGTTTCAATGTGCGTTTATAAATAAAGTATCGCATTATTACCAACGCGGCAACGTAGAAAATCGTTATTTTTTTAATATTAATAATTATAATAATATTGATAAGGGATGATGGAATAAATACATTTACATCAGGCAGAGGTGGTAATATACCAATAATGGATTTATAAGATTTATATCTGTTTATTTAAAGTCTATATTTCCACATTTCACGTATATTAAGTGGCAAACTTTTGCATGACTGCCTTGTTAGTACAGTGATTGCTAAGGGTGACTGCTGCACATGACGTTCTGGGTTCGAATATCGGTTTGGGTTTTTGCCGGGTCGGGCAAAGTGCTACTGGGTTTGTTTTTTCACTAAGTAATTATTATCAGTAGCAACACGGGAAACTGATTTTTTTGGACTGCAATAGGCTCACCCCTTATTACCTTGAGTCGAGACCTGTAACATGCGAAACTTAGGTACATCTACGTTTCCCCTACACACCTCTGCCTACCAATACAGGCGTGATGTTATGTTGTGGATATTGTGATTTTTCGCTTTCCTGGTTTTTAGATGTGATTATAAACAAAGTACGCTGTGCCTATCTCGGAAGGAAGTCGTTTAGACTCATTTAGGGTATAATAACTATTTTTCTGACAGCACATTTTTAGACAGTTATAAACAGGGTAAAATGACAAACATAAATCAACATAAATAATATATTTATTTGACAAATATATAAATACATCGTCAGTAACACAACAGTTATACAATCTACCTATTATGGTATTCTTAAATATTAGCTTACAGCTTGGTACTAATTTCAGAGCTACTTTATAAAGGGAAACTCAAGTAGAATATCAACATTATATTTTACCATAATAACTTTCGTGAGTGTTATCCATATTATTTATTATTTATGCTGGTTTTACTCACGTGAATATTCGAGAATGCCCGACTAGTTTCACTCGCGATCCAGCCGCGTCACCTGCTTATAAATAGGGGCTCCGTTTGAGTCCAAATTAATCAGGCATTCCCGAATATTCACGTGAGTAAAACCGGCTTATAGAGTAAATAACATTACTATTGTACTTTATTATTATTCTGTTATCTTTATAGGGCGAAGTAAATACTTTGCCTGCAATTGGAAGACAGAGGAAAACCTTATTCCTTTTGTTTTGTCAGTTTGTGATAATATTACTAACTATTACAGATCCTTTATTTGGCACAGTGTAATTATTTTCTTCACCTTATAAATAACTATGTATTACAAAGAGGATTTATTGAGACTTTTTATATAAATGGAGCTTACATGATTGTTCATAAATTCTACATCAGAGTCTTACATCTAGGGTTGGTTCGATAATAACGAATAATCAATATCAGTACTTATAACAGTACCTAAAAAGGGTATACATAAGCCCTATCAGTAAGTATCGAATTGATTTGCAAGTATCAGCGCGATTTCCAAGTATCGATACTTTTATCGATATTTTTCTTTAAACCACCTACTCTACCAATGAGTTGTTTAATTTCCACAGCTTTTAATCAAAGCACTAATCAATTAATACTTACATTAATCCAATACAATATTATAGACATAGAAATGGAAACGATTGAATAAATACATGTTTTGTATCGACGCAACCCTGCCTAATCCTTAACTATCGAAAATAAACCTATTAGTTTAAGTCCAAACTGCTTGTAACTAATTGTGTGGTTATTAAATTGTTTGAAATACCTTAACGTTAATAAAATGAGGTATTTAAATTAAATTCGACGCATGCGTGAATAATTGCACCTGCCCCCCCCCCATAAAATGATTTAACATTCAATTGAAATATGCATTGTAAAACATGCGGCAAAGATGATCATTCTCGATCTTCTAGTTCCAAATGTTTAAACCGGTAAGAAGGAGTTCGTGAACTTGACCGATTTTTTGAACCAGAATAAAATAAAATACTTCAAGCCAGGAAGTTTCATGTCCTTAAACAAAGGAACAGGGAGCGTGCCGAATTCTGTGGCAGTCAATTGTGCAGAATTTGTTTTTTTTTGGTGCAAAATGTAACTTTATGGAAGCGTCTGGTACCATTTACTTTTGGGTATGCGCGGTCAGCATGTGCGCGATTTGCGGAAAACTAAAACTTTGACATATAAATCAGCGGTGCAGCATATTCTTAACCATCAAGCAGGTTGAGAACATATACTCAGTCATTAGATTCAGTACGAAGCAGACTCATGTAGATATTGCGCAACCTATGGAGGTTGGCAGAACCTAAAAAACGACTGTCCCCACTTAAACAGGTCAGGAAAGGGAATAAAGCTAGTCAAAGAGATCTAATTCTTAGGTCTAACAATCGACAGTAAACTCACCTTCAAACCTCACATAGCGGCGCAATGCAGAAAAGCAATCGACATCTAAAATAGCTAGCATGCGCTGCATAGGTGACCTCCCCACTATGTCTATATACTCCCCACATGGACTACTGAAACATTCACAGACGGGAGCAAAATAGAAGGAATAGTAGGAGCCTTGCTCACATGGCGGAACAGCAACAAGGAATCGTCTTTTGTCAAATTCAAACTAAGCCCATAAACTAGGCTACTCAAATAGTTTAAAAACAGAAGCCGGTTTCATTGGAAAATAGTAGATTCCGCGATGGCGACTGCGATGTCCCCCAAACTATGGACCACCTGCTGTTCTGCCCTAGATGCCCAGTGAACGTCACATCGGAAGAACTAATCAAATAGCAATGGATTTGGCTATATATTGGGCTGATCAGACTTAATCAAGAAAACCATCGACACGATACGAAGAAGACCTAAAAGACAGTCAGTCAGACAGACAGCGAGTGCGACCCAAGTGAAAAAGAGAATGTTTTGGCATATCTTCATGGACGACAAACGATCGACGATAGTATCGTGCAAGCTGCACTGTCCCCAATCGATCCAGCGATGCAAACGCTCTAGACTGGCTAGAAAAAGCAGTCAAAAGTATGACGTCACCACACTGGCTGAAGATGCAGGGCATCTTATTCATACCCGCATCTCCGACGCCGCGACGCTGCAGAGAATACTTTGTGTCCAGAACCAATGGTACAGCGTAGACTCCTGGCAGTGTTACGACATGACGATGGATGAGAAGACCTAAGAGGAAGGCTCGAAGGAAAAGATGGTACATCTGATCCTGGACATTCAAGAAGACCAAATCAGATCATACTTAACAGAGGCCGCCGTGTAGCCTACATATTTGAAACCGGAGATATCGAAGAGGCAACAACGAGCGAAAAGAAACACAAATATATAAATACAGCGAGCGTTTCTCCTATGTGAAACCTCCTAATGCTCCGTGCAGATCCCACCATAGAACCCTCCTAAAATTCCTGCCCCACAAAACGGATTACTTTTCGTATTCGTTCTCCGTGCATGCAGTTAGACTATGGAACTCACTGCCAACCGACATACGAAACTCACACACTGTCTCTGTCTTTAAGAGAAGAGTTAAAGATCACTATCTTTCCTCACTATGATATAGTTTATATTTATTTGTATTTATGTATGTATTATATTCATGTATTTTTATCTTAATTTTTTGCACTGTTGGTAATATTATTTATCCTACACACTGTCGTCTTCATTTCAAATGTATTTCTCCTTTCGCAGGACTGCTGGAAGAAATTTCTTAATGAAATAAGCAGTACCTTTGTACTATCTTACTCTATCTATATGTTCTCTCTTTTTATAATATTCCTTGTGTGTACATAAATTGTTAATAAATAAATAAATACATCGTCAGTGACAAGCAAAGGAGACATTGACTTCAGAGCCATCCAGCCTCAGCTCCCCAACAGGGTCCGAGCGAGATGAAGCCGAATTCGCTCCATCGCGAGACTAGCTACGAAGATGATGTCTCAGTCCCTACCTCCCTAAACCTCATATAGACCAACCTCCAGCACAAACAAATAGCAGCGGCCACGTTAGGCAGAGAGTTGGAGCGAAACAACAAGACCGTCGCCCTGATCCAAGAGGCCAGGAATATCAGAATTTGCGGTCTGTACAATATTGGAGGAAAATTACTGTTAAACACCTCTATTGACAAACCAAGAACTTGCATCTTCATGCCTAAAACCATAACAACAACTTTGGTGAGCCAATTCTGTTCTAGAGATTACCGGAAGTCTGCAGCAACCTGAAAAGGGTGCTCGCTTTTTAGGATGGCTCGAGTAAAAGAAGAAACCAAAATCACGTACAATGGCCCAATCAAGTGGTTAAGTGTGGATAATGCCCAGCTAAACTGAACTACAGTAACCAGTTACCGCATATTCTTTCGTTAACCAGTTAATATCAGTATGATATGAATGTAATAGGCAGTGGAACTTTAAAAAGGTCAATATCGCAAATCTTTGTTGGTTACTGAGACCGTTTAAAGATTAACAACCAGGTGCCGTACCATGAGCTTGCATTGCAGGTCATTTTCCGCTGTGGAAGCAAGACGCCGCTATGTGCAGTGTAATGTGGGGTCTCACTTCCACAGAGGAAAATGACATGCAATGCAAGTTCATAGTAACCCTGCTGATATGAGTAACATACAAGCAGTTCGGACATAAACAGAATTCAACTAGAAGTACTTAGAATAATTAATTCCTTCTCCTCGACCGCACTACAGTCCAGCCTGGGTCTCCGTCTTCGTCCATTGGCTCTGGTGCCGGTTTTTTAGATGAACATGCTGCGGCTGCACCATTCATATTATTGTCTGGACCCTCATTCTCATCGCTACTGGATGTCGAGTCGTCATCAGGATTGCCATGGCACTAGAAATATTTTAATAATAATTTTTATGTAGAACACTCGGAATATTCATATATTTCATTAATCTGTTTGTTTAGCTGTAAGTTTACCAAAGATATTAAATAAAAAAATATTGCTGTCTTTGTTAAATTAAATTAAACTTGAATGACATGTCTTTTAGTAGTTTAAGATTTTTACTCGAATGCCAAGGAAGAGTATGTTTTAAGTAGTGCTAAGATTCTGGAGGGATGCAAAAATTACTTTAAAAAAAAACGACAGATCAAAACAAATATTCAAGAATCAAGATCTGTTAGCTCTGAAACTAAAAGCATTACTTATTATGGAAATGTTATAAATTCAGACTTAATAGTAAATAAACAGGTACTGCTTGATACTCACTTGTGGTGGCACTGACTCGTGTATTGGCTGGCTTAGCCATTTTTGACATTTTGGCATTGCATCAATTCTAGCTCGAAGTTCGTCATGGCGCCCCTCTTTCAACAGGCCGAGAAACTGCAGCAGTACAACTGATATTTCTGAAAATATTTTTTTTATAAATTTAAAAAAATATGCAAGCTTGGTTTTATTATCAACTAGCGGCCCGCTCCGGCTTGGCACGGGTATAAAATATATATTATAAGTATTTCTCCACTATTTAATGGATGTTATTATACATATAAACCTTCCTCTTCGATCACTCTATCTATTAAAAAAAACCGCATCAAAATCCGTTGCGTAGTTTTAAAGATTTAAGCATACATAGGGATATAGGGACAGAAAAAGCGACTTTGTTTTATACTAAGTAGTGAAGATCTTTTAAACCTGTTTAATGTGTTTAACCTGATAGTTATTAAACCTGTTTAGAGATCAATTAACTACTATTAATCATTGCTCCAGATTCTGAAACAAATCACTAATTTCTGAATGAACATGGGAGTACAAATGGAAAATAGGAAATGCTACAGATAACACTCACACAATAAGGCAAAAGTTTGTGAGTTTATTTTTTACTTCGTCCCACTCAAACAGCAGGACCAATTTTGATAAAACTTGGTATGGAGCTGCTTTTTATCCCAAAAAATGTAGCATGTATCACTGGGGAGCGCAGCTAGTAATATGATAAAGCAGAGATAGTAATACCTACCTTTTGGAGAATCATCATGGCACACAGTTTCAAACTCTTCATCCATCAGGTCTTCAATTACTTCTGTGAGCTCATCTCGATCAACTACGTTTTCAACACAGTATCTTGCGATGTACACTGACATTAATTGTGCTGTCTGGAATTAAGAAAAAAATATTATTATAACTGTACGTTAACAAGTTCCAATTCAATCCAAAATGGATTTAACTATTGTGTTAATAAAAAAATGTGATAAAGTATTAATAACTAAAAAAAAAATTAATATATGTATGTATTAATGGGTGGCCTTTTGCTATTTATTTGAATTAACAGAATATTTTAGAAATACATGCATAAAATAAATAAACTACTTGGCATTGCTGAATGAATAATGATGGTGTGATAGTTAGTAATGATGGTTTTACAACTGTATTTAAAATAATAGACTAGTTTTATTCAAAATATTATGTATTTAAATATAGTAATGTTGCATATTTAAATAGGGAGTGTTAACGTTATCAGACGAAAAATAAAATAATGAGACTATTTATTATATCTTATTAATAGTGACTTAAAAACTATTATTAACTATTTGAGTGCTCATACCTTTTCACCCCCGGGTGCTCCCATTCCATGTTCGACAGCTAACTGCAGCGCAGTCCAGTTGTTAAGCACTAAATCCACAATCGGTTTAAATTCGTCGTACAACATTTTGCTTTTTATTCACTTTTACCTAAATTTAATAAAGTGACTAGAACATCTCACATTTTTATAACCTAGCGCAGAAAGAGGAGCGACTTTTAAGCCGTGTTTTTTTAATTACAGATAACAAATTTTAAACCTATCGATTTGGTGATTGGCCATGACATAGATTACTTTGTTCAGAAACTCAACATTGAGCCATATTTTTAGTTTTACCTACTTTCATGAAATTCTCTTATATTTTCATCCTAAGGAATCCCAAAGTGGTCATCATCATCATCGCATCATCTTTTAAAGACACATTATAGACGAATATTATGTTTTGTTCGCAGAGTGATTAAGTACTTATTAAAGTATAGTTGAGTTTACGAACGAAATAAACGTAAGATGGCGGCAAATTCTTCTTTCAACCGTCACCATCATCTGTTGAAGTGTTGATGTCTTCTTTCATTCACTATTTTAAAACTTGTAAACAAAGCGTTGAGGTTAAATCGTTACACTTTTATTCGGAGAATGTAAATTTTAATTGTTAATGTCCGCATTAATGTGTGTGAAAAGTGATTAAGTTAAAAATACAACAAAATGACTGAAGATATAAGTGTTACGTTTATTATACCAAAAGACTGCCGAAGCGAAAATGAATGTTCGGAAGAAATGCAACTTGCGTTTTTGGTAAGTTAATCATGTAACATTATACAGCTCTATGTGTTTAATATTTTGTGATAACTGTGATTCGCTACGTCGAGGACTTATGCTCCCTTGTATCAGTCATTTGCATACAATTTCTATTCTAATGGAAAGTGGTACCTTTCTTTAGTTAGCATTGATGATTGGCACTATGTTCCTAATTATATATAGTACACTCACTACTCAGTTTAGTCAGATGCCTGAAATCATCAGCAGTGTGAAAGCATAGCATAGAGACCAACTCTTTACTAATTCAGTATTCATCATGTAGTGTTCCAAGTATTAGAACTGTTTTCTTCTGAAGGGAGTTACATTTATAATAAATTGTTTTTATTCTAATAGACATGTGAACAACACTGCGGTGGGGGTCTAAAAGCAAGATGGGTGCAAGAGAATCAGTGGACACAGTTTGAAGGCCTAACAAAACGGGATGTGTTTGTCCTCACAGAGTTTGAGGGAGAGCTGTATAACAAGTTGCATGCTACTAAGTGTTTGTATGTATTGTTTTGATAATTGTTACTTATATTCACCCAAATATAGGTGATATTGTTCTGGAAAGCTCTAGATTGTTGTCAAAATCTATGTCTTAAGAGTAAGTTAGGCAGCTGCTGTTAAATTTTTGTGTTTACTATGCTTGTGCCATTAACAATTTATTAACAAAACAAAGATTCAAAACCTTGCATTTATGATTCTGTTTTTCTAAACATTCAGTCAATAGAAGCATAAAAAAGACAGCTTTAACTTATATTTTTACTAGGTTTTGCCTGTGGCTTAGCTTGCGTTAATTTCGATTGTTGGTTAGTATTATATATGTATAGCTTTTGCCCACTGCTTCACCGGCGTTAACTCTTATCTAAACACCAAAGAGGGTTGAATTGAAAAAAAAGTTGCCTGTCTCCTTTCTTGCGTCTTAAACTTTCTACATGCCAAATTTCATCAAAATCCATCCAGCTGTTTAGACATGACGACATAATAGACAGAATGAATTACTTCCACATTTATAATATTAGTATGGATGAATATCAAAGATTAATCATTATTCTCTCAACAGATTGGTAGGTCCTCGCTGCCTATCATGTTGTCTGACGGAAGGTAGCCCTATACCGTCAGGTCCAGAACCTGTGTTCACAATAGCCATGAGAGGTTTGGTGGTCACTGCTAGTGGATTGTCAAAGCATCAAAAGGTTTGTATTGCATACTATTATTATGTTTTTATATATTTTATACATAATACCCTCTTGTTCATAAACGAGGATCATACCTGCATTAACTAAACTCCATTTTAAGTCTATTGACATCTCTATACTTTGATATGCATATAAATCCTTGGTTTAAACCAAATTGTAATTATATATGAATAGGAGGGATAACATATTATAAGGAAGGAGTATTTGGTAGTCGAGTTCTATGTTATTAATCAATTAACTTAAGGATGTTTATAGAATAAACAAGAGTAAGAAACTTCAAAATCTTTCTTTCTTGTTCTTTTAATTCAAATGTGAGTATATTTGATTATTATTATGGCTTCTATTTCTGTCACATTATCACATTAGATAATATGGTAAGTAATTCGAATGTTGATCGTAATGTAGTCTTTCTTTCTCAATCTTTACAGGAGGAAATAAGAAAGAAAGTACATTGGATGGGTGGTATATACAGTACTGTTTTAACAGATGAAACAACTCATTTAATATCAGATACAGTACTGTCAGATAAATATGTGGTAAATATGCATTATATTCTATTTTGGCACACCATTATAAAATAATCTTAAAAAAAAGCCATTATATTTTTTGTTTGTTTAACATAGGTGATTTATAAATTCATCTATATTTATATGACTTTTGGTGCCACTTTAGCATGTTGCCCATGCTAAGCTTGAATCTTGACTCGGTGGCTCAGTTGGTTAGAGCAGCGCCACGGTTCGGCGAAGGTCGGGGGTTCAAGTCCCGCTCGTGTCCATCATTTTTCAAATTTCCTTTATCAATTTAGATTCACATTTCCGCAATTCCGTCGAAAACCCGATTTTTTCGAAAAATTAATTTCTTTCTTTCATATTTAGTTTTTATTAATATTTACATGTCAATAAATAAAGCCAAAATATGTAGAAGTAATTGTAATAAAATAGTAATACCATAGTACACCATACCATAGCCAAAAAAAATTGCATTTTAATTTTTATCTATATACCACAGTCACTACATCAATGGCCCAAAACGAATATATATAACAGTATATATCATACACTTTATACTTTCACCTTACAGAAAGCAATAGAAAAAGGCATACCAGTGATGGCTATATCCTGGATAGAAGCAGTTTGGGACCTCTCCCTCCGTCTCAATGTCAGTGGCTCTTCACCAGACTTTCTTGTCCACCGGCTGCCTCCTTTCACCAACCTTCAAGTGACCACTTCTGGTATTACCAAGAAGGAGAAGCAGTTGGTCATGAAGCTTGTTAATGAACACGGAGGAACGTTTTCCGGGGCGTTCCAGAGTGAGACCACTGATGTGGTTGTGTTGACCAAGTTAGTAATCTACGTGATAAATACTTAATGTTATAGTTACTGTAATGCTCCTGCTCCATCTGCGTTAACGTTAATGTTAGTGTCCAAACACGCGTTAATTAAGGCATTAAAAAAATATAATGCGATGGAACTTGGTTTTCACTTTTTAGTTCGTTTTTTGTCATGGCAGTCGTGATTTTAGTTTTTTTTATTTATATATATATTTTTTTTCTATTGAATTGAATGCGACAATTTATTATATGAAATGAGACGGCGCGGCGTCGATGTAGCCAACATAGCTTAGCGCGCTAAACTACTCGCTAAAGCCTTTGATAAAAAAATAATAAAAAAAAAACCTACACCCGAGCTATCGCTTAGCGTTTAATGCGATTAGTAATGTATTTAGTCAATTAACACGTTAAAATGTTGGCCCCATCTACTTAACGCCTAAACTAGCGCGTTAATTATCGCGTTAAGACTCAATTGGAGCCGGACCATAAGATATAAATGGAAAATAGTATAGTATCACACAAGTGAAGTTAAGAGCAATAGAGAGGAATAGAGCTGAGAGTGTAATAATAATAATATTTATTTATTTCACCAAATATATGTTACAGTGTAGAACATTTTGATTTAAAGTAGATCTTATAAATACAGAAGTTCCAATAATACTTAAGTTACACTTGTGAGTAGGTATATAATAGTACATACATACATAAAGTCACGCCTATTTCCACGAGGGGTAGGCAGAGATCACGGATTTCCATTTGCTACGATCCTGACATACTTCTTTCGCCTCATTCACTCGCATCACATTCCTCATACACGCTCGTCGGTTAAAGGACTCCTCACTTGACCCTTTTGTGGAACATCTCCGATCTGGTCCAAGTATATTTGTCGAGGTCTTCCTCTTCCCGATATTCCACTAACATAGGTATATAATAGTATAATATTCATAAAATATTAATGCTGCCAGCCTAAACTAGGGTTAACCTGTGTTTCAGGCGATCAGCAGGTAATAAGATTATTATGCACCAAAATTTTGTCGCTCATTAAAGCCCTAAAGTCATCAAAGTCAAAATCAAAGTCATTTATTATTTGTAAAAACATAGGTATAAAAAATGTAGATCTTATAAATAGGTAAAGTGCGCTATGTTTTGTCTATGGTGAGAAATACAAATATGGTTTGGACTATAACAAAAACAAAATAATGTACAATATTAAACATGGAAAATTAGTCATTTAGAAATTCATCAACGGTGTAATAACATCCTATGTAATAGGCGAATCTATTGCTATTTATCAAGCCCTAACTGAGTTCTTGATGCATAAAGCAGCAGACCGGGCTTTGTGGCTTACATTAGGAGAGGCCTATGTCCAGCAGTGAACTGCATTGGGCTGATGAAACTGAGATCGTCGCCTATTACGACTTGCATGCTATGACCGGGATTTTTAAATCAGTATACCTCTGTTTACGTCCATAGGGAGGGAATAGGTAGCGAGAAGTATAAAGCAGCATTGGAGTACGGCAAAGCGGTTGTCTTACCATCGTGGGTGAAAGACTCTACGGCTAAGGGTGTTGCACTACCGCTAGCTAAGTACAGGGTCGCTGGCGCATCTACTTCGTCGCCTTTAGCAGAATCAAGACTGCCCGATATGAGTGAGTGTGTTAAAAATAATATAAAGAGTTTTTGACATTATATTTTCAACGTTCGTTTATTGACTTATGGTTTATAATTCTTTGATTTAGTAATTGCCTCTTTTTGCTTAAATATTTGTTATCTATATTCGTCTTGTATCGTACACTAATCCACTGATCATGACATTTTTATTTCAATTATTATTTGTACATAATTATTCAATTACTTATACTGGCACAAAAAATATATAGGTATATCTTAAACTTAAAAAAAATATGTAAAAAATATGCATCGAAGCATTCCTCCTCATCGCTGTCGACTGGTAAGGTGCCCAAAAGGCTGGCGGCATTACCACGTCGAATGGCAATGACTCTTTGGCCGAAAAACAAGCCAGCCTTTGGTCACGTGAAGAGTCGACCAACCGTTTTGATAGGTCTCTAAATAAGAGGCGAGCACTGATTATATTAGAATGTTTTATTTACAGGTTTAAACTTTTCGCGTATTACAAACTTGAGGCCACCAAGTAACTTTGTGGATGAAACTAGAGCGGCTGATATGTCCGTGATGTCGGGGAAAGCTAAGGTAAGGTAAAATCTAAACGTAATGTTAAAAAATGCTCGACCATCGATATTTTTTTTGGGATGTTTGTATGTCAGTTAAATTTTATTTCAGTTATCACAGGAGGCGAAGAAAAATGACGTGTCCATGGATAAGGAAGTGCAAGCAGCCTTTGAAAACTTAGACATGTCTCTCATTAAAAAGGCTGGTCCTATATTTGATGGGTTTTGTGTAAGTTCTTATTATGATTACATTTTCTTTTGCATATTTTGTTTCCCATACATTACGTTTTTTGTTGTTGTACCTATATCGCCCCCTTCTCTATAGATCTGGGTGTCGGGTCTCGAGGGCGTGGCCCGGGAGCGCGCGGCCGCGTGCGTGTCGCGGTGCGGCGGCGTGCGGTACGACGGGCCGCACCCGCGCGTGACGCACGCCGTGTGCGGGGCGGGCGGGGCGGGCGGGGCGGGGGGCGCGGGGCACGCGGCGCGCGCCCTGCCCGGCGTGCCCGTGCTCAGCCCGCTGTGGCTGCTGCGGAGCGTGCAGGCCGCGCGCGCTCTCGACGAGGCTCAGGTACTCATCATACACAGCCTATATCCATATGCAGCCACATATTGACTGGCAGTTTTGCACACCTGCGCATGCGCAATATGCACGAATTACGCGTTTTGCGCATGCGCAGGTGTTTTTTTTAATAAACAGTTGGTTTTTACATAGCATTTATCAGATGCATTTCCCTTTGCGATTACCTAGTCGGGCACAAGCAAAAACTCGAGCTTTAGTCCCCTTGAGTAACAACAGTACATAACACATCATCATACTTCAGTTCCTCATAGATACAAAGCCGAGCACCCCTGCTAAGTCGAGCGCGCGCAAGCAGCGGCTGGAGCCCGCGTCGCCGATGAGTAAGCGCAACTTGGCGCTGCTGCGTCGAGGGCCGCTCGACTTGCCGCCACCCACGCCTGAAGTTGAAGAACCACAGGATGAGCTCGTCAATCATTATCTCAGCCGTAAGTGGAATTTTGGTTATTAAAACGTAACTTGCATTTGTATTACAGCTGGGTAAAAAACTACTTTGCGCTCACTTATCTATGTTCGAAGGCATTTCTGGTCAAAACTTTCCCAAAGTTTCCTTCCCGAAAAGCTTTATGATACCTAATGCCTACAAAATTATGACGTCGACAAAAATAGCTTTATACACATAGGAAAAAACATGGATAAAATTTTTGAAAAAATCCAGAATGTAAGTAACAGTTTTGTCTAACCAGAGAAAGTACCAGAACCCGAAGAATCGAAGTCTCCTGAGAAGACTAAAGACGTGACGGTTCGGCCACAGCAACCCGACATCACGGAGGATATGGCCGACGATATTACCGAGGAGATTGAACAAATATTTACAGGTGAGAAACTATAAGACACAATAGTAAAACAATCGTCATACTTAGGGTTAGGGTTGCACCTACTACCAGCTAGTGTCAGGTTATATGCGAATATCAGCTACGAGACAGTTTTGAAATGTCGTAAGTATACTTACGACATTTAAAAACTCCGTCGTGTGGTATCCGGCCTAAAATTGACCACTCCCTTTCCTCCCGTGGGTGTCGTAAGAGGCGACTAAGGGAAAATCCTGAAGATGGGCAGCAGCGTCTTCTGTAACTTGACCACCAACACTGCGATCCCCAAGCCGCTTGCCAAGTGAGGGGATTATGACAACCCCCCTTCCTCTAAAAGGGGGAGGTCTTTGTTCGACAGTGGACATCTATCGGCTGTTGATGAAGTCATACTTCCATTAGGTACACTTATAAATCTAAACTTAAAAAAAAAGCATTTTTGTATAAACAAACTAAAGTTTTAAGGAATATATCCTTAAAACTTTTGTTTGTTTATACAAAAACGCTTTTTTTTAAGTTTGACTTGAACTTTTATTTCATCACTTTATTTTTAAGTGACTAATATGAAAGAAGTCAAAAGCGAGTGAACGATCGATACATATGGTGTCAATTCAAATTCCAAATAGAGTATAAATTAATTGCAGGCATAAAAATTGAAGTGCAAGGCTTAGACGAAGATGCGATATGTGAGATAGGAGCCGAAGTGTCGGCCGCGGGGGGCACGCTAGCGGCGGCGGGGGCGGGGGGCACGCATGTGCTCGTGCCTCTCGATTTCGACTCCGATGAACTGCTGACTAAGGATGCTGAGCCCATTACCGTATTCTGGGTGGTGAGTGTAGTAGGTTAAGGGCTGGCTAGAATCGTCTGCAGAACGCATGCTGGCAGCGGACGCAGGGAAAATTTTTCATAAAAAAACATGTGGGTTTCTACATCAGTTTCCCCGAATTTCTACCTTGTATTTACACATTTGCAAAACATTATTATTATTAGTTGCGGGCAACCAGTGGATGCAAATGGCAAGTTGTAATTCATTGTGGCGTTCTAAGGCGAAGGCCTTTGTCCAGCCGTGGACGTCTTCCGGCTGATGAAAACATTATTATAGAACATTTTTTTTATCACTTATAGATGTACCCTTTAAAATATTTTAAGTATGAATGTTATGACGTTATCTTTTATTTTAATTTTCACTATGTGTTCTCCCGATCCATAGGTATTCTCAATTATCCTCCATCCATAGGTATAATGGCTTTTTTGATGTAAAAAGTCGTAAGTAATTATTCCCCTATTTCTCTGTACTGCCCCTTACCATGAACTCTTAAAGCAGGACATGTTCCGTGGTGAAAGCAAGAAGCCGCTACGTGCCGTATAATGTGGCATCAGGCCTCCACAACGGATAATGTCCTGCTTTAAGAGTTCATGGTAAGAGGGCTGCCCAAGTCAAAAATTACATTTGATTTCATTTATGTAAAAATCCAAGATGCACAGTTCCTTACAAAAAGTAAAACTGGCGCACGGACGCATCAAATTAAACAGCATAACCAAAGGACCGAGGTCTTAAATAATTACGCGGTTATACACCTTATACCCTTCACATAAAGTCGTTTTTTAAATGCAACCTACAAAAAGTAAAATTGTATGACCGCTCCGCCCGGTCCGCTCGGTCTCTCGAATGGCGATAGACTAAACGAAATGAACGCACAATTTTCAGATTGATCAGATCAGACTCGCATTCATTTTTTCGGGCCGTTTTTGAATCGCTGAGTGTTTATCTTGGTTCTTTATATATAATTTTTGATATCCATTATCAATGTTTGATATCCATTGTTCGTGTGACCAGAAAGACTGCCTGTCCCAACAAGAGCTGGTCCCCATCCAGTACTACCACCGGCCAGTGCGCGTGCCCGCGTGGCGCGCCGGGCCGCTGGGCGGGGTGGTGGCCAGCCTCAGCACCTACAGCGGCGTGGAGCGGGCCTTCCTCGACGAGCTGGCCAAGCTGCTGGGGGCCACGTGAGTCTTGTGTAGCCATTAACACTGCCCGTCCCAACGAGAGCTGGTCCCCATCCAGTACTACCACAGGCTGGTCATTTGTGGCGAGACAAGCCACTCAATTGGACCTAAAATGTACAGATGTTACGGAGCTTAGGTTTTAATTCTGAAAGCTCGGAATTTCCGATTCACTTTTCACTTTCCGTTCCGATTTCGGTTCCGAAAGTTTTCAATCGGATGTTTTTCGGAGCTTGAAAGCAATACGCAGTGACTACGAACGTCTAACGAAAAGAAATAGCAGCAAGAAACATCTTTCATCATATTTTTACTAAATATGAATTACAACTGTTCTAAACAACCCGACTAATTCGATTTCGAATCCACTTCCAACCTATACTGTGTTTCTATATTATTACAAATAATATTAATATCATATCAAATAATATCAACATCATATCAAATAATATCTATATCATATCAAATAATATCAATATCATACCAAATAATATCAATATCATATCAAATAATTCCACAAATATGTTTTTTAAATATAATTCTAGTGAAAATATTAATTACAGTTTTAGCAAATCATATTGAAATATACTATAACTCTATAAATCTCCCACAGTACTCAGCTACGGTTCTGCAGACGTAACACAGCGAATGCCCTCGCGTCCACCCACCTAATATGTCCGACTGCGACGGGCGACAAGTACCTGGGGGCTCTGAAGTGGGGGCTACCAGCTGTGCAGGCGTCCTGGCTGCTGGAGTGTGCCAGGGAGGGGAGGAGGGTCAGTGAAAGGGGACATCTGGTGGGGGATACAAAAGGTGAGTGAAAGAGAGTTATTGCCGCCACCCCAAGATATGCGCACGAGAAGGGACATCTGGTGTGAGATACCAACGGTGAGTGAAAAGAGAGTTATTGCCACCACCCCTAGATATGGGCACGAGAGGGGCAATCTAGTGGTAGATAGTAAAAGTGAGAAAAAAGGAGGAGAGGAGGATTGAAAAGAGAGTTATCGCACTACCCTAGATATTGGCAAAACGCTAGACGAATGGAACAGTCAATGGGTTTGACATAATAAAAAAGGAGTGTAATGTTTTCAGGGTTGAACCGATTTTGATGTATGGAGTGTCGTTAGAATCCTTACACTATCGCGAGTAACATAGGCTATAAAAAATACGATTAAAAAAATATTTTTTTATTTACATCCAGATCAGGCCCCTGGAATACTCTACTAATCTCCTTCTCACGGCATATGTTATACTTATCCTATAGCTCATATCTACACTAAAGAAAAAAGTATTCCAATTTCATTATTTACCACACATTTCTCTACACTCAGCTCCACCATCGCCACAGGCGGCTGAAGTCTCCGAACCAATGGGAGCAAACCCCGAACCAGTGGAAGCTCAGCAGGAACCAATGGAAACTCACCCCGAACTAATGGCAGCTCAGCTTAAACCAATGGAAGTGAACCCTGAGCCAATGGAAGTGCAGCCCGAGCCAGAGGCACAAACACACGATGAGGAAAACATGACAGATAAAGAGAACGCGATGTTACCGCCGGTCGTGACAGCGATACCAAGAAGAGGATCGCTGCCTAGCAGAGAGCAGACGCCTAAAGGAAAAGGGAATGGTGAGATTTGGTTAATTTACTTAAAACACAGATTGGTATACATAAAGAGGGATAGATAAGATAATATATTAAATTATTTTTATAATTATTAGCCTGCCCCCTTACCATGAACTCACAGACACAGACAATCACAGTTTAAGGATAATTAGAACATCGATAAACTGTGTAAGTTCTTATAGTATGGTTTATGAACAACCTGGTGTCAGAGTTTAAACCGCTTGTAGGCCTCTGATATGGCTTTACATACCGTTGAAAAATCTCTCAGGTGTGACGGTTTCCTTTAACTTTGACCACTGATTTCTTTAGATGTGGACAGCGAGATGTCGCCAGCCTCCCGATACATAGCGATGGCGCGGCAAGGTCTGCTCGGGTCCGACTCTCAGGAGACGCCCAAACGTGTCGCCGACCTCAAAGACGATGCTAGACAAGGTATGTGGTTTACAAAGTATCATCATCAGCCGGAAGACGTTTATTGATGAACGAAGGCTGCCCTTAAATGGGGGGGGGGGGTCGCCATAATGATCACTTCTATTTGCACCTTCTTCAAATTTAAAATTTTATCAAGTTTAGTATATCACTATACAATGAAAAACCATCGTGATTTCTTCCATGATAACTTTACCAAAACAATGTTCAGTTAAGTAAATATAAATCTTTAAAACAGTATATCGACGGTAAACGAAACAAGTTTGTATTTTGTATTTTCAAATCGGAACAGTAGTTCCTGAGATTAGCGCGTTCAAGCAAACAAACTCTTCAGCTTTATAATATTAGTATAGATTTTTTTATCTCCTGTAAATTTTGTTTTTGTTGGATACCATATCTGTCTAATATCTAGGTGGCGATACCGCAGTGAGAACACCGACACTTGAAGACGCTCTATCAACTCCGAACCTTGTAGGACTAAGTCCGACCACCCGGCGTCGCCTGCAGGCGGTGCGGCGCGGGGAGATGCCCTCAGACCCTATCAGGACGCCCGTTGACCCCTGTGAGTATACCCACGATGTTAATTAAAAGCCAACTAATGTGTGACAGATGAAATGTCTTCGCTTAAGCACCTCTTAAATTTAGATTTAGGCCAACTTAGGTATAAGTGATAGATTAAACGTCTTAGCTTAAGTGCTCTATTCTTTTACATGTCTTTGAATTTTATCTACGATATTATAAAATTTACAAATTTTTAACTGAAGTAAAACTATATTTTGTCTTACTTCTCTCTTTCACTAAAAAGCGCAGTTGTCAGCCCGCAACCGATTCTGTCTTTAGGCTTATGCTACGCTTTCACGGTTAAACCACTGAATCAATTTTGATTGAATTTTGGTATGGAGTAAGCTTGTACCACAAAGAAGGACATAGGCTACTTTTAATCTCGGAAAAGAGGCCATAGGCTACTTTTTATCCCGGAAAAGAGGCCTTAAAAGTGGATAAAATCAGGTTCGTAAGCTGGTCTTTTATACAGACAAATACATAAGGAATCACTTTACTATCCACAGTCGACAGAAACCCGTCGACTCCGGACAGTGCGTTCGGGGCGGCGCTACGTCCGGGATCCGGACGGATGTCCCCGGATGCACGCAAGAGGCTGTGGAAGTTCGTCAATGACCTGCCATCGAAACAGGAGGAGCCTGTTAGGGATAAACATACGGTAAGCTTGATAGAACTATATTTAGAAGTTTCGTTACTTTTTAAAAGGTAGAATCAACGAATTTTGAATTGATTTTGGCGGTCACTATTATAATCGACTTTATTATAATCGAATTACTAATAATTATTAGTGACCTTTGGTGTAGATATTTACTTTAATTTTTTTTTTTAAACTTCGCCCCACATTAGGAATTTCTCCCGTATCGTTGGTGCGTTGTCACAAACATGAAATATCACAAGCAAACACCCAGACTGGGGACAATCAAATGTGGATCGCACAAAATTTTGCCCCGTGCGGAACCCGCAACCCTTAACGCAGCAGTCTAATCCCTTAGCCACTGCGCCAATCAGGTTGTCTTGTATATATGTATGTATAGGTTGTATTGAACTTTTCATTCATTTCAGGTTGTATCTTTTGTATGTAATATGACTTATTTAATAATTATTCGAGTTCTGTCTTAATGTTGCAAGTAGTCGTTCATTGTGGCGTTCTAAGGGGGAGGCCTTTGTTCAACAGTGGACGTCTTCCGACTGGTGATGATGTCAAAATATCAGTTTAAAAATGCAGCTACTTATTTCTTGACTATACTTAACTTAATTATTTCATTATATTTTGCGGGACCAATGAGCCTACTGTGCAGACAATACAATACTTATAATGACTAAAATTAGCTATAAGCAATTACTTGTTACTAACAACCTTGCCTTGCCTATGGACTTTTGTTGCCTGAAAGAAATGACTTTTATTTTATTTATATTTGAATAGCTTTCCAATTCAAGGGGATGTATAGTAAGCAACTAACCGCCAAACTCAGAGATATTTAATGATTACTTAAACTATCACTAAGTAAAGGTTTCCTTTGTAAAATCTTTACTTAGTGTCAGTTTAAGTAATAATTAACGTCTCTGAGTGCGGCGGGTAGTCTATTATAATACCCGATTACAAACTTCGATATTATGCAGTAATAGTAAAATTATGTTTTGTCTAGCAAAACGGATTTAGTATTATGGATACGATATGCTTTAGGGTCTAAAAAGCTAGATCCTTACCCTCCAATTCTTCAAGCATGTCTTTAGTGCAGGAAAATCAGAGAATTCCGAATAATAATAATAATATCCTGTTGTTTATCAGCCCTTGTCAGAGATCCGCAACAGATTCCTAGCACAGTTCAACGGGGACGCGCCCACACCTCCCTCCGAGCACACTGTTGCACCACGGAAGCTTCAACTACAGGTAAGATGTCTGAACACAATGGTGTGAAATCATCTTATACATCTTTGAACGATTAAGTTCATTGCGGGTTGCAAGACGTTCGAGGCATTCTCTGGGACGCCTCGAGCTCTATGGCCTTGTTGGCTCCTAGCTTACAGGAGTTTAATGAAGGGCGCGACGCTTGTCCCGAACATAAAAAAAAACCTATCTATATGTCATAGACACACACACTATTTATGATTTCATACTTATAATAATTATAATTATTTTTGTTAGTATTAAAACATACAAGTTTATGTGTTTAGGGGTTAAACAAATATTTGTACTGGTTTTTAAATCAATATTTATTATTTATTATTATAGTAGTGGAGCTAGTGGCTTACTGATAATCCTAGCTAGATAGGACTAGTTTCCGGTTTGTATTTGATCCAATCAACAGTATGAATTTGTTCTCAGGACCAATGTGAAACTCCGCCAGCTAAAATCGCGAAATTAACTCAGGAGCAGGTAAGTGTCAGCTTATATAATAATAATAACAGCCTATAACTGCTGGGCCTCTTCTCGCATAGAGAAGGATTGAGCATTGATCACCACGCTAGTTTACTGCGGGTTGGCGTTTGTTGATCAATAGTAAAAGAGGTCAAATGAAGATAATTAAAATTAAATAAAGAGTGATTACATAATTCAGAAACATTAAGCTACAGCATATTTAAAAAAAAAGATGAAGGTGAAAGAATGCAAATGTTGTCTCACCAGAATATAATAGGGTTACAACCGGCGCACCTGAGACATTTTTCAATAGTGTCATAAAGCCATGTCAGAGGAACTCTGACACCAGGTTGTTTATCAACCATACGATAAGAAGACTGTTATGTGCAGAGTCCAGGCGGCTACAGCACTCCAGGTCCGGACACTCCTAAGAGCGTGTCGTGCACATCGATCCCGGCGGCTGTGGACGCGCAGCTGCAGCGGCTCAACGCGGCGCTGACCGGCCGGCTCAGCTCTCAGCGGCCGCGGCGGAATAGGGACTCGGCTAACCTGCCTGTACCTGGTAATTGTGCAATATTCTTCTAATTTAAGATGTTTAAAATATAGTTCTGTAGTCTAGGATGTCGTAAATCTATACAAATTTAAATATTATATAGTACTAGCGGCCCGCTCCGGCTTCGCACGGGTATAAAATATATATTATAAGTATTTCTCCACTATTTAATGGATGTTATTATACATATAAACCTTCCTCTTCAATCACTCTATCTATTAAAAAAAACCGCTTCAAAATCCGTTGCGTAGTTTTAAAGATTTAAGCATACATAGGGATATAGGGACAGAGAAAGCGACTTTGTTTTATACTATGTAGTGATTTTGTATAGTATAGTTTAGTAGTTTGTATATTTAGAATGGACCTTTAAGGTGGACCTGTACACAGCCTACTTAAATCCCGGAAGACCTGAAATATTGTTCCACGCAAACGAAGTCGCAGAACCTACATTTTGTGATAAAGAGATATTTTTCTTAAGCGCCAGATTCAGAACCTGCGCCTGAGTCGCAACCGAACACAGTGGGCTGGGACGACACGACGCCTGCGCAGCAACAAGCAACTACACCGGAACCTGAACAAGAAGCGTCGATACAAATCAAGAGGTTCATGCTATCTTCCAATGTTGATGTGAGTACATTGTAACTTTGCTGAGATTTTAGTAAAGTAATTTGTTAATTAGATCTAATTATATAAGTATCTATCAACTTAATGGATCTGTCGCAAAACCTTCAACGGCTACAACGTAGTGGATTGTTATCTACGACGTAGCACGACATGATACGCTTTAAAAATGTTTGAATTTGCGTGCGAACAGTAATAGAGAAGTCCAATTATGAATTAACTGCTCGTTTTATAGAATCGCGAAGAAATAATCGCTATGATCACGGAGCTGGGCGGCGAGGTATGCGAGGGTGCAGAGCTCGACCCCGAGGCCACACACCTCGTGTGCGCCGCGCCGGGCCGCAGCGAGAAGATGCTCGGCTCTGTGGCCGCCGGCCGCTGGGTGCTGCACCCGCTGTACGTGGCCAGGAGCAAGGCGGCTGGGGCCTTCTTACCGGTGAGATAGTACTTTGGGTATCGGTTGGGGAGCTGGGCGGCGAGGTTCACGAGGGGCTGTGTGGTGCGGTGTGGCTAGACTGTCTAGTATCCATCTGGCTAGTTTTATCTCTTGTGACGATTTGTGTCTGATTGGCACTTATTAAAATATTTGGTTATAAATAAACTTGTATGAGACGTTGACGATGTGGTCATTTACTGCTTTATGACTTTACTTATGATTCTGTTTTGGATTTTAGTTGACTAAAATAAATGTATTATTATTATTTAGGAAGAAGAATACGAGTGGGGCAACCCCCTAGCGACGTCCCTGCCACCGGTGTCGGGCGGGGAGCGCACGCTGGCCCGCGCGGCCCACCGCTGGCGCGCGGCGCGGGCGGCGGGCGCGCGCGGGCCCTTCGCCGGCGTGGCCGCGCTGCTGCACGTGCCGCAGCCGCGCCGCCGCCTGCTGGCCAGGCTCGTCGGCGCGGGAGGGGGGCACGCGCCCGACGACCAGTAAGTATCACACACACACCACACGTGTCGGGCGGCGGGCGCGCGCGGGCCCTTCGCCGGCGTGGCCGCGCTGCTGCACGTGCCGCAGCCGCGCCGCCGCCTGCTGGCCAGGCTCGTCGGCGCGGGAGGGGGGCACGCGCCCGACGACCAGTAAGTATCACACACACACCACACGTGTCGGGCGGCGGGCGCGCGCGGGCCCTTCGCCGGCGTGGCCGCGCTGCTGCACGTGCCGCAGCCGCGCCGCCGCCTGCTGGCCAGGCTCGTCGGCGCGGGAGGGGGGCACGCGCCCGACGACCAGTAAGTATCACACACACACCACACGTGTCGGGCGGCGGGCGCGCGCGGGCCCTTCGCCGGCGTGGCCGCGCTGCTGCACGTGCCGCAGCCGCGCCGCCGCCTGCTGGCCAGGCTCGTCGGCGCGGGAGGGGGGCACGCGCCCGACGACCAGTAAGTATCACACACACACCACACGTGTCGGGCGGCGGGCGCGCGCGGGCCCTTCGCCGGCGTGGCCGCGCTGCTGCACGTGCCGCAGCCGCGCCGCCGCCTGCTGGCCAGGCTCGTCGGCGCGGGAGGGGGGCACGCGCCCGACGACCAGTAAGTATCACACACACACCACACGTGTCGGGCGGCGGGCGCGCGCGGGCCCTTCGCCGGCGTGGCCGCGCTGCTGCACGTGCCGCAGCCGCGCCGCCGCCTGCTGGCCAGGCTCGTCGGCGCGGGAGGGGGGCACGCGCCCGACGACCAGTAAGTATCACACACACACCACACGTGTCGGGCGGCGGGCGCGCGCGGGCCCTTCGCCGGCGTGGCCGCGCTGCTGCACGTGCCGCAGCCGCGCCGCCGCCTGCTGGCCAGGCTCGTCGGCGCGGGAGGGGGGCACGCGCCCGACGACCAGTAAGTATCACACACACACCACACGTGTCGGGCGGCGGGCGCGCGCGGGCCCTTCGCCGGCGTGGCCGCGCTGCTGCACGTGCCGCAGCCGCGCCGCCGCCTGCTGGCCAGGCTCGTCGGCGCGGGAGGGGGGCACGCGCCCGACGACCAGTAAGTATCACACACACACCACACGTGTCGGGCGGCGGGCGCGCGCGGGCCCTTCGCCGGCGTGGCCGCGCTGCTGCACGTGCCGCAGCCGCGCCGCCGCCTGCTGGCCAGGCTCGTCGGCGCGGGAGGGGGGCACGCGCCCGACGACCAGTAAGTATCACACACACACCACACGTGTCGGGCGGCGGGCGCGCGCGGGCCCTTCGCCGGCGTGGCCGCGCTGCTGCACGTGCCGCAGCCGCGCCGCCGCCTGCTGGCCAGGCTCGTCGGCGCGGGAGGGGGGCACGCGCCCGACGACCAGTAAGTATCACACACACACCACACGTGTCGGGCGGCGGGCGCGCGCGGGCCCTTCGCCGGCGTGGCCGCGCTGCTGCACGTGCCGCAGCCGCGCCGCCGCCTGCTGGCCAGGCTCGTCGGCGCGGGAGGGGGGCACGCGCCCGACGACCAGTAAGTATCACACACACACCACACGTGTCGGGCGGCGGGCGCGCGCGGGCCCTTCGCCGGCGTGGCCGCGCTGCTGCACGTGCCGCAGCCGCGCCGCCGCCTGCTGGCCAGGCTCGTCGGCGCGGGAGGGGGGCACGCGCCCGACGACCAGTAAGTATCACACACACACCACACGTGTCGGGCGGCGGGCGCGCGCGGGCCCTTCGCCGGCGTGGCCGCGCTGCTGCACGTGCCGCAGCCGCGCCGCCGCCTGCTGGCCAGGCTCGTCGGCGCGGGAGGGGGGCACGCGCCCGACGACCAGTAAGTATCACACACACACCACTTAGAAGAAGATTTTAAGAAATAAAAATTAATTATTTTATTTATTTTCAGGCCGCCCTACACGAACGAGAACATAACAGTATGCTTCGCAGACATCAAGCGCTACCCTCTCTCAGACAGAGACGCCGCGTGGCTCATATCAAGAAAAATACCAGTATGTGCCCCCGTTCTATTAAGTTCCTATCTCACTGATGACCCACCCCCAAAGCCTGAAGAACACTGCTTACCGGATTTTAGACCTTAACGCATATGAATATAGGTTATAATCGAATAAGACCAAGAAAGTTTTCTATGAAAATTCGCGATTTAAAATTGGCAGTCTAACTATTACCGAAGGATTTTGGATCTTAAAGTAATATTGTTACAGCTGAAATTTCAGTGAATGTATCCAGCATTGAAGCTTAGCTTGCTCACCTAAATAGAAATCTTAACGATTCGGTTAAAGTCTACAATCGGGTGAAATAGTTACGACTCTTGTTAAATCTGTGTAATTATTATTATTTCGTTTGAAAAAAATCGGTTTCAGAACTGTTACTTCAAGATTGAACGTAAAATGCTTGTTTATGATAAAAATGGATGAAAATTAGTACGTTAAGATTAATGATTAGTCGATTTTGCGAATAAATAATGTTATCGATAATTGCATCCGCTGATAGTCGAGTAATCGCCTATCTTAAAATTTAAGTGAATTAAGAAGTTTATATTTGTAATGTTAAAGTTTAAAGTGGACTGACATGTATAATTGTTTATTATTAGTTGTATTTTAATTATTTTATGACAATAATTATTATTAAAGATTTTTTAAATTTATTTTGGTTTTCTTTCAACATTTAGTTGACATCAATGATATTTCAAAGTAAAGATATGTTACTTGCGCGTTCATTTTGAAGACTCAAAAATGTCCCATTTGGAACAATTGACTGGGGGACTTGTTAAGCAGTGACTGGGTAGTCTGAGTGACGTTTGACATGCGCGTGTAAGTGTCAAACACTTCAAATTTAAATTCGTTTATTGCTTGTGGAATATAGTTTATTTATTTTGATTTACATGGTTTATAATAGTTAACTTTTACTCTTATTAAATACGCTATCCCTTTTACGTCTTCTTCAAGTTGTTTAATTATGTATGTGTGCAGTTTGGAACACTTGTCGTTCATTTTCATTTTGTTCGGATATGACATATCTATACTTTTTGTCACATCACTGGTTGACATACATAACTTGTTTACTTAAATAAATTCATATTCATACATGCTTTTCAGTTCATGGTCAGAGGATTTTCTAACTGACTGACGTTATGTTAAAGATTACAAAATACCTGTTATTAATGATACTAAAAGCGGTAATCGATTAAAATGCAAATTTATAATGACATATATTTATTTGGTCCTAAAAAATTTCAAATAAATTACATTAACATTAAACAGAGAAGAAATATAAAAACAATTTATATTATACCCTGTTATGTGCGATTTCTAAAGCAGTTTTTATACATTTTCTTTGATTTCATTTGGTTCACATTATTGTGGCACGAAAATGGACAAGAACCGTAAATTTTCTTTTAATTATCAAGATTTTTAAAATCTCTGAATAGTTAACGCATCTTTTCATACATATTTGGTACTTAGCATTTTCCTATAGTGCCTTAAAGATCTAGAAATCACATTACCTTTCTTTGCGTCGCGCAGTCGGGTAAAATAGAAACTCGCTTTGCGTTTTAAACTTACACAATTACTGCTAATCACATTGCTTTGAGGAGCTGTCAACGTAATTAAAAGATTAACAAGATTATTTCTATTATAATATAACAATGCGACTTCGTCAGCGTGGTTTTTAACCAAATAATATGTTATAAAAGCTTTAAATTTAACAAAAGATAAACCATAAATTTAATTTTGGTTCGTTTTCTTATCGAAAATATTCGATATGACACTGGGAACAGTTATTAAATTATCAACAAATTAAATATTATTTAACAAATAAGATTTTAAAATATAACGTAAAACCAGGTAAAACGTTTTATCCGCTGGCAAACGTTACAGACGTAATGTTGCCAACAATTAACACGAAAGACACAATTATACATTCTCGTGAAAACATTCGTATACTTAACAATTCCTTCATACTTAGCCTATAGTTATTAGTTTTCACGAAAGCATTAGCACTTTAGCAGATGGGAAGTAGCTGTCAAAAAATTTGCTCATAAGTTCTAATATGACGTCATTTTGACGGAAAATGCCTCTTACATTTTCTAGTAAACAGGCCATACCTTTAGGTATAGCCGTGTACACTCAGGGCCTAATTACATTATTGTTGGATGATTTATAGGTAGTATAACCTAAAAAGTTATTTTACAATCATACTAAACATATGTATGTACATAACATTGACTAAACTTGTTTCTAAGCGTAAAATTATTCAAATTTCTTCACCATAACCTTGAGGCACCTGTTCTCATCGCTCGGGTAGTCTAGTCCAGCATCAGCTAGCTCTTTCAAAGTGATTGTGTCAATGGTTTCGAAGCCGGCCCTCTCTGCGCTCTTCTGAGAGGCGGGCCCAGTAAACACTGTTGTGGTGGCTTTGATGCCGCTGTGTAGAGCTAAAGGTTTTCTGAAAGAGGAATAATAATCAAGGTTAGAATTAAAATTTATGAAGGATACTTGAAAAGCGAAAACGGTCGATCGAGCCTATTAGCATACCCTGGGGGAGCTGGTATAAGGTCTTATTTTTTATCACAGGGGCAAAGTGTTAAACCTAGGGATATAAGATAATTCTCCGTAGTTGAACGGAGTCTGGATTTGTGCCCTGGTTGATGGCAATAAGCTCGCCTCCTATCATATTGAGACTTATAAACTGGCAAATTGTGGTAGTAGGTGGTGCTGCACACCTCTGCCTACCCCTTCGGTGATAAGTTATGGCAATACGCTCGCCTCGTGCTTACATTGCTACCTATAAAATAACTGGCGAAATGTGGGTGAACTTGTTTTTTTGCTCGGAGTTAGGAAGATTCACAGCATGTAAATCTAGGAAAACGTACGTCATCTTATGGATATTTATCAATGAGAAGTTAACCTATGTATACATGTGCAGTATTGTTTTGTTATGCACATATATTGTTAATTAGGTACGCAATTCAAGGTTATGTAGCGTCATTACTATCTTATGTAATATGAATTTATATACAAAGGTTTCCTTTTGATTATAAAGTGATTTAATTAAACGGAAAAGACAAACACGTAATTATGTGTGTTAAAATATTAGCATGACTATCAGACATTCATCAGACGACCGACGATGACGTACTACAAACGCAGATAACACAAGCCAAAATCTTCATTCTTTATCTTAATAATCTCTGCAAATAGGAAGCGCGTATACGATGCGTCTAACACACTATTATTTATCTTTGCTAGTTCTTCAATGAGTGTAGATAACAAGCACTTATCGCTTGTTTTCAAGGTCCTTGTATAATACATGTTAATATACTGTATGTAATGTACATAATACGTAAGTAACAATATGTGGTTTGATTGCTAAGGTCAACTAACAGAAGCTTTATCAATTGTTTTGAGGGATATTCTCGTACGTAAGTACCTACCTTCTTTTTAATGCGTCAGATAATGTTATTTATTGTAGCCAAAATCTCAATATACGAAAAGATGTCTCTCAAAATTTTTCGTTACCTATTACGACCTTGCCACACCACTGCAGCAGAGCGTAGAACCAACTTTGATATGGCTGATAGGTACTTTGAACAAGGTAGGTACTTTAAGCACAGCTTTAAGTTTATACCAACAAATAATATTAGCAAAACAATTTGCAAGCCAACCCACCAGGAGCTGGTGACCCTCAGTGCGGAGTACGTGAAGCTGGCGCGGTATGTAGCATATACATTTTATCTTAGGAATATTTTCAACCATAAAAAACTCCAATTCCCTTAGGAGACGCCACACTACAGTGCACGTAGCGGCGTATCGTTTTCAGAACGGAAATTGACCTGCTTTAAGAGTTTATGGTAAGGGCCTATTATCTCTTCACAACCAGGTACATTGAAATAAAACTATTTTTACGGATTTTATCGCGGTTTTTTTTTTGTTTTTTGGTCCCGACGTTTCGAATCCTTTATAACATTCATGGTCACGGGCAGACTGAGGTGTTAAACGTCTAATTTGAACAATTACTATCAACTACCTTACATTTTTAGTTATTATTTACAATCCGATTCACGCAAAATGAGCTCACTGTGTCATTCGGTCTTGCAGTTTTACGCTTGGAATTAACTTTAATAGAATCTATGATGGGATTCCAAGCAGGTGGTATGTCCCAGCCATCTTTTCTATTGAAATTGGGGTGTTTCTTAATTTCAATAGCCTCGCGTATCATCCTACCATTTCAGCGATTTTCTTTACCAGGTACATATTTTTAATCAAGATCACATTCATAATTATCTTTCCCTTGTATGATTAAAGTGGCAGATATCTAACAATATAGTATGATAACAGTCCTTTATCTGAAATGGGTGTACAGGAACATAGTAGGCTAAATTCCTGTACACCCACTTATGCGATGAGGAATCCAGAAATAGAGTACCTACTTACGCCTAAAGATCTTACGTTGGACCCTAACAGAACTGTTTATTTATTTTAATTAAACACATACAAGCCAATTCCCTTAATTAAGGTCGCTCGTATACGTTACTACATAGAGATTCAGATCTATTAAAAATAGAGGCCATTCGTTCGTGACCACGTTAACCAGGTTTTACTTCCAAGAAAGCATTTAGCACTGAATGTGAGAGCATCCCTAATCAGTATCATAGTGTGTACGGCATCACATTATCATACACATAGCAGGTATCTTCTTCTTATCGTGTGGTTGATGAACAACCTGGTGTCAGAGTTTAAACCGCCTGTAGGCCTCTGACATGGCTTTAAACACCGTTGAAAAATCTCTCAGGTGTGCCGGTTTCCTCACGATGTTTTCCTTCACCGTTTTTAGCAACTGATAATTCATTTATAATACGCACATGAATTCGAAAAGACATTGGTGCGGGCCGGGGTTTGAACTTGCGACCTTTGACTTGGCAGTCGTGCAGTCCAACGGTCATACCACTCGGCTATCAGTGCCCCTATCAGGTATGCCCATAGCAGGTATAATACACAGGTACTTTTTAGATACACTCTTTCTGAGAATACGTGCAGAAGTAAACTGTTTCACTCCTAAATTTTTCCAGACAGTATTAGAATTAGGTAAGTTTTGGCTTACAGTTCAAAAGAACGAACGAACGCCGACAGAAATACGAAGGCACATTGGCCCTTGCTTGAATTGGAGCTTGTGTCTGAATCCAGTTTGTAAACGTCACACTACATACATAACATCCCGCTTGTGTTCCCCGAGGGGTAGACAGAGGTGCACACGTAGTATATAGTACACCTACATTTTGCTTGCTATGTTCTAGGTCCCAATGTTATAGGGGCCGAACCTATTACAATTAACTTCTACTGAGAATTACCTAATGGAGAAACCCAAAAATACTTAGCCCGATTTGGGATTCCAACTCCGGACCTCGTGCTCAGCAGTCGCGCTTAGCTACGGCTACACCAACGAGACAGTCACACTACCGAGCTATTTAATATTTTCTTCAAGGAATAGTCGAAAATATTTTTTTTGATGAAAGCCATACCTTGCATCCAAAATCTTCGACCCCAGTCTCGCTCCGCGATAATCTCTTGTTACCACCAGGCCAAGAGCGTACAGTAACTTGTCGAGTCCTAAATATTTGAAGGCATCTACTCTCTCACTAACTTTTAAGGCTCCGTAGACATTTGTCCACCCTTTGCCTTCAACCTGAAATTAAAAAAGCCTTTTGAAGACCTTGTCACATTTTAAATTCATTATATTCGTGCGATTCACAAATAAACGGTTTATGGTTCATATCATAAATGGTTTACGACAAATATATTCAGGAAATAAGTTTATTATCGTACACGTCTAAATAAGATGATGATTCACTAGCTGTTTTATTATTACATATACAGCTATTTTGAACAGTTTGTCAGTCTTATCGGCATGTGCTAATTGTGTCATGGAAACTGATCATACCGTAGTCTTCTTAACGTATGGTTGATAAACAACCTGGTGTCAGAGTTTAAACCGCCTGTAGGCCTCTGACATGGCTTTACACACCGTTGAAAAATCTCTCAGAAGTGCCGGTTTCCTCACGATGTTTTCCTTCACCGTTTTAAGCAACTGATAATTAATTTATAATACGCACATGAATTCGAAAAGACATTGGTGCGTGCCGGGGTTTGAACTTGCGACCTTTGCCTTGGCAGTCCAATAGTCATACCACTCGGCTATCAGTGCTATTAAAATATAGCACTACCTATATATACCCTAGTGTAGAAACTATTCTGCCAAATGACACTTTTAGGTTCGCACTGTACTAGTACCTGAATAATATACTAGGACACCTTAATAGTAGCCAGATACAATACCTATGTACCTATCTAGAACACAGAAATTTTCGAATGTTCCTCTTTATTCCTCTAGATTCCAGATGGGTTCCAATAAGATTGATGGACAATCCCCGAAGATAAGAAATGAGAATTTGTCTTACGCTTACCCTTAGAGGTTTGTTTATTTTCAGACGGTGTATGAAAAGTCCGATTAACAATTCGCGTTCGGTAATGTTTCTTTTCGTACAGTGCCGAGGATCGTCACCAATTAGAACGTGAACTACACAACACTAGTAGAAATCGGCTAATCACCAAAGATGGTAGCGTCCAGGGTACGCTGAACTTACGTTACTATCATCATTCGTGAAGGCTATAGGTACTTGCCTTTAAAAGAAACAATAGTATGACAAAAAGAAAAAAAAACTGGTATATAACCCTTACCTTGTCATTAGCAGGTTCTCCATTACATATAACCACGCACACGTTCAAAGCAACCAGCTTACTCTTCCCATTCTTCTCTTCGTAACAAGCCAATGACATCCTCTGTGCCAGATAACCTCGCCAGAACTCCTGTACGCAACTAAGACTTACTGGATCTTCGCCTACCTCTGGAATTAATATAAGTTGAATTTAATATGAGAATGAAACTGGTCCCTTTTTATTACACGACTGCCCAAAAAAAGGAGTGTAATGTTTTCAGGGTTCAATGATGAGACTTCAGTTGTGTGAGTTGAGATGACTTAAGACGTAAATACTAAAAAGGGGAACTTGAAATTCGATGAAAGCGAGCAGCGACACGGTGGCTCAGTTGGTTAGAGCAGCGCCACGGTACGGCGAAGGTCGCGGGTTCAAGTCCCGCTTGTGTCCGTTTTTCAAATTTCCTTTTTTTTTTCTTTTTTTTTATAATATCTATTTATCAATTTAGATTCAAGCTTAGCATGGGCAACATGCTAAAATGGCACCAAAGGTCATATTGTGTTGAAGTATTTTGAAAAGTTCAGGTCTGGCGTCCGATTGGTTCCCTAGGACCATGCATTTCGAACCCAATCGTAACATGTTGACGGCTTAATATCGTATGGATGTCGGTTATGCTTCTTTTTTTCTAAAAAATGTCTTCTACATAGTAATAACCAGCTTTATTTAGACTTTTTCCTATGATTCTTGTAACGAGAGTAAGTGCGAGGCAAAAACAAGTGGTGGGCCATAAGAATACCATTTTGTTTTTGGAATGACAGTGACGGGCTAAAACGAAGGCTTTGTCATATTTTTATTGTCCAGCAAATTGGCAGTAATTTTGGATAATTATCCAAAATGTACGTCTCTTAGTTTTGTCATGGTATGTTTATTGTTTATTTTTATGTAGGTACATAATTATTTTTTAAATGAAAATAGTAAATGAGATACTAATAATATCTAAGGTGACATTATACACATGCTTGCTACTGTTAAATTAGTAATCTGTAGCTGCTGTATATGTAAATGTGTAATACATTGTTTCTTAGATATTCTTGTATCAATGGATTCTAATAACAAGAACCTCGTCTCCATTTTCTTATAGAACGAATGAGGTGTTTTAGTTGTGCTAGGTAATTGAATAGGTACTTAGATATCATATCATTGAATACATACTACTGAGGCTGCACAGGACTTCATCAGGGACCAAGTTCTCTACCAGTATCTTCAGAGCCAGTTCATCGTCTTGAGGAGGTAAGTCTCGGATCACCCACGTGGTGCCGTTGTCCTCCCACTTGTCCCAAACACGAGGGCATGAAGAATCCCATACTCTTTTGAAACCCATTGTTCTTTCTGTAAAGAGGTTTATGATAATTATTACCTGAATTAAAAAGACTTTGGTGAACATACTCTAAGAGATGTTCTGGAGTAAGATCAGGCCTTATTTTTCTTATCGTATGGCACACGAACAATGGGCCAAACTAACATCAAACTGGACCCCTTAAAAAGGGAGACGACAGCGAGTCAGACCCAGACGGAGACGGCGGGACGAACTCGACTTGTATAGGCAAGACTGGTCGTTTGCAGCTGGTAACAGGGAGATGTGGAAAGAGAGTGGGGAGGCCTTGGCCCAGCAGTGGGACAGTTTAGGCTAATAATAATAATGGTTGATGAACATGGTTGACTGCCTCGTTGGTCTAGTGGTCGCTAAGCGCGACTGCTGAGCAAGAGGTCCTGGGTTCAAATCCCGGGTCGGGCAAAGTGTTACTGAGTTTTCCATTAGGTAATTCTCAGCAGTACGGAGTCTGGATTTGTGCCCGGTTGATGGCAATAGGCTCGCCCCCTATTACATTGGGACTTACAACATAACTGGCGAAATGTGGGTGTACTATATGTTCACCTCTGCCTACCCCTTCGGGGAATACAGGCGTGATGTTATGTTGATGAAAAGCCTGATGCCAGAGTTTAAACCGCCAGTAGGCCTCCCTACCAGTTTCCTCAAGATGTTTTCCTTGTTGTTGTAAGATCAGGTAAGGAGACACCTAAACATCTTTTTTTTTTGCCCCACCCTAGGAACTTCTCCTGTATCATAAGTGCGTTTCACAAACTTGAAATATAACATACTCAAGCGCCCAGATACGGGACAATCAAATGTGGATCGCAAAAATGTTTGCCACGTGCGGGAATCGAACCCAAAGCGCACACCCTTAGCGCAGCAGTCTAATCCCGTAGCCACTACGCCAATCACGTCGTCTGAAATGACGAGCATTTATAATATAAATGATAGAAGTATAGAATAGAAGCCTATTGCAGTCCACTGCTGGACGTAGGCCTCCCCCAGGGTACGCCACAAGGTTCGCTCTCCAGTTTTCGCCACCCAGTCACTACCAGTTACCTCGAATAGTAGGGCGGCTGCGGGAACTGGAGGCCGTTTTCTTTGGCCCCTTTGGGGGGGGGGGGAGGCTATTGTGATGAGAGAATAAATTTAAATTGAATATTTCTTCTTCATTGAGACCACAGAGTAAGTACTTTGTAATGTCCAGAAAATTGAGGCAGTAGGAAAAAAAGAATTCTAGGTTAAACATTAGAACAACACGCAGTATGACGTCATCTAACAAATTGTCAAATGGTGCAACTCATTTTTTGCCTAACAGCTATTTTAACATGTTTGTTAATGTTAAAGTAAGTTGGTGCAACCCAGCCTTAGCTTTTATTCTCTTTATCAGAAAAAAGGTCATAGGCCTACGGATTATAAAAATATGACAACTTTGTATGATAAGGCTGTTACTGTAATAATATCGTTTTTGGAAATAGTTGACGCACGTTCTGGGTCAATAAGTGAAATTAAAAAACACGCTTCACGCTCAAATTGATGGATTCAAGAAGGGTAAGCTGGTAACCAAAATGTATAAATGTTGAAAATGTAAATCATTCTTCTTCTTTGTATCGGTATGAGCCAATAGCTACATGGAATGGTCATGCCGTGGTGTAGAGATTGGTCAGTCAACAACGATGGTAGCGAGGTTGACCGTCCAGGGTGAGCAGGCCGTACCAAAGTATCGTCACACTTATTATATTGTAATTATCTTATACGTATTATACCACACATATGTACTTATATACATAGATGCATATTATACAACGTTTGTATCTTAATTAATAAATATTTTGGATAGGTTTTATTATTTTTAGAAAATTATACTTTTTCGTTAGATACTAAACGTAACTCAAAAACATCGTCAAAATGTACCTAAACATAAAAAATCAAAGGACCTAATCAGAAAAAAAATTATAATTAGAAAATTATGATTGCAATGCGTATTATTTAAATATATTAAAGAACGAAGTAAACACAAGCGTATGACAATAAAACCAACCTTGAAGGATATAGCTTGTAGGATCAACATGCGTAAGTCTACGAGCAGTAATCAATTGCCCCACATTAGTGCAGGCAAAGCATCAATTACAAACAAAATCCAAAACAGAAGAAGAACGAAGAAAGATAAGTGCCAACCTGCTTTGAGGAGTCGAGTGTAATGGTAGGTTTAAGTCACTGATGTTCACTAACGTACCCAAATGTACCCAAACTGTAAAGACCAACGCGAGAGTTAGCGACGTGTGAAACACGTTACACTTGGTAGCAAACTGGATGATTGATACCGGAACGCGCAATAAATACATTCACGACTACTGCTGTAAGATGAGACATTCATTTAGTGCTCAGATTAGATTTAATTGCATCTTGTGTATCTAGTGAGTTAACAGATAAAAAGATATACGAAAACTGCTGGATAACTGCGATGTAGAGCGAAATTTCGTGTTGATTTAATAAGTCGATGACACTTTATAGTTTTATTTTACACTTGCTGATCTGGTAAACTTCGTTCTCACCATTTAAACCTTCCTTGGACTTCTACGAATATTTCAAAACCAAAATTAGTCAAACCGCCCAGCCGTTCACGAGTTTTAGCGAGACTTACGAACAGATTTTTTTTTGTATAGAAGACCACAATGGGTGCCTCGAGATTTCAGCCACGTTAAATTTGAATTATGATTAGAAAGTCACGTAGCGCCATCTAGCGGCCAAAAACAATTGTGAGCGTAGAATGATATTGTTTTTCCCTCGGAAATAGTACCTTCTATTTTCTGGATGACAGTTACCCTCTGTCCTTTTAAAAGTTCAATATTTGAATATTATTTAGACACTTTTACTCCTTACCGGCTCGTTGAAAAACACCCAAACCAGTGAATTAACAAAATAATTAGAGTTTACTTAGTCCACGAAACATGTCAACACAATAGACCAAATTATTTTAGTATTCATTTTTCTTAATAGTCAACATTCTGGGGACTTTTCGTGGCTGCCTTGTTATAGAGCAGTTGTGTGTTGTCCCTAGCTGGTGTTCCATTATCTTTCCCATTATACAACTCAACGGGTCTCTGCGTGTTGGACCTGTCTCCCCACGTAAGCCTTTTGAAAGACCGGGTATCTTCCGTAAGGTTTTAGCACGAAAATAAAAGAGAGTTAATAATATTTATCAGAGAGCTTAAGTTTTAAATGCACTGTAATAATCCGAGGTCTGAATTCTACACGGAGGGCTTGGGTTATTTTAACTTATTTGTGGGGTGAAAAAGCGTAATTAAATCTAAACTAGAATCCATTATCTAGCTGTTCTAAACATAGCAGCGCTATGTGCGTGAATTCTAGTGTTTTTATCGACTGTTGATTATAGATCATAAGCCTGATTGAGGACCTTAACTATGGTCGAGCTAAAATTTCGTTCAGTTCAGTAGTCTCTTTCCCAAAACTGCCTATATGGAAGCAAGATACAAATTTAAAACAAATTCTCCGGAAGTGTCTCATTTCTTGAAATAGATCATGAAATGTGGAGTTGATATTGGTATCGGCATTTCAAATATGATCTCAAGAGGAATGATACTAACAGGAACCTGAGAATAAGTTTAACCGATTTGGATATTTACTGAAAAACGAACGTAAGTAAGTATCTAAGTATTTATTGGCTCAACAAAAACAGAATTAGGTACATAAAAAGTAACTTAAAACTATGGATTCGTTGCGCCAACTAATGGTACCCTCAATCAGCATAAAAGCTGCAATACTGCGTAAGTAGTATAAGTATTAAAATATGTACAGAGATTCGCTACGTATTTCATAAGTGGAAGATTCACTGAAAACCTGTAAACACCTTAAATTGAAAATTGTACCTTTAATAAAGTTAACGCTTCCGAGAACTGCTGTATCTTATTCTGTTTGATGTATTTAAGATTATGATTAGCTGGCCTAACTTACATTTTAACATAATAAATAAGTAGGCCAACATTTTGAGTTTTTCGATGTTTATTTACTTTTTAATTGAGTTATTCTGAGACATCGCCTGTGTTAGACTGTTGAAGTTAGACTCCTGCCGCCTTACCATGAACTCCTAAAGCAGGACAGTTTAGATGTGGAAGAGAGACGCCGCTACGTGCAGTGTAATGCGGCGTCTCGCTTTCAGGACGTAAACTGCCCCCTTACCATGAACTCTTAAAGCAGGACAGTTTAAGACGTGGAAGCGAGACGCCGCATTACACTGCACGTAGCGGCGTCTCGCTTCCACATCTAAACTGTTGTCATTTGCCCCCTGTTACATAGTACTTAAAGTGTTCAGCGAAATTTGGATATGAAAAAAAAGAACCACTCCGTTTACACGCCATTGAAGCATCGTGAAATACGTATAAGGAAAACTGAGTGTAGACATAATAATTATTACATTGTTTTTAAACTTAAAAAATAATGGCGTCATAAAATTACAGGCAACAAAGTGATTTACGAGATAGTTAACGAATCAGTAAGTTTATGAGTTAAACTAATCTAGTAAACAAACACTTCCTTAGTTAAATATTACAGTCTTGTTTAACAGTTATAAATGTTATGTAAATTGTTTGTCGTTTGACGGGACTTTGTTCACCTGAGAGGCGCAGTAAAGTGATAAATGATAAATGATTTTATTTCTGCAAATAGGTCTTAAAAAAACACTTTTACACGTCATTTTTTTTAAACTAGATAGATGGCGTCGGCATTTCCTAACTGACTACCTCTGAGAAGAAACGCCGAAACAAACTCAGGGGTCAATGTCTCTTTTAAAGTCCAGACAAGTAAAAATAATTTATGTGAGAACAGTGTAGGTGGTCTGAGAAGAGGTCTTTTTAAGAAAGTACCACGGCGAGTTTGAGTCGACCTGTCCTTACAGACGCCCCGTCTCGTACCATCTGAAGCACATTTGGGTAGGCCGCTTGAAATACTCAAACCGTCAGACACGTGAAAGAAAAATTAGTAGAAAAATAAAAAAAGCAAATCCTACACAATGCTCACATTTACAAATAATATAATTTCATGTCTGTTTGTACAATGTAGGTCGTCTGTGATGGTCTTTTGAAGAAAGCCAAAGCAGATTTGAGTCAACCTGTCCTGACAGACGCCCCGTCTCGTACCATCTGCAGGACATTTGGGTAGGCTGTATAAAAAATACTCAAACCGCCAGACAAAAAACAACTACATAAAAAGGATAAATCCTACATCGTACATTAATTTCACATTAATAAAGATAAATTAATACATAATATCAGTTTGTAAAAAATAAATAAATAAATCAAAAACAAAATAGATAAGTGATTGGACTTCTAGGAGGAGATTTCAGTTATAGTTAATAATAGGGATGTTGATTAGTTTACCAATAACATTGAAATCTAAAAAAGAGTTTAAAAGGAACACTGAAAAAATTAATACAATCCATGGAAAAACGAAGGTTTTTAAGTTTGTGGAAATTTACAATGCTACTACAGGACATTGACGTCACCATCCTAAGGTGCCATCACAGTCTTAGAATAAAATTTCAAATGCTTATAACTTTATAAATCCTTGCCATATTTTTTTATGTTCACAGGTAAAGTATGGTATGGTAGGTATTTCTAAAACCTTTCTCAGAATTGATGAAAATAAAATCCCATTCAACATCCCTATTAATCAATTAATTAATTTTGTTTAGTTGGGGCTTAATTTACACTATTTGGTCTTAAGAGGTATAATTTGTGCTCTCAAAGTGATTTTTTAAAATTTATTCCATACTAAGATTTTTTCCCCTGTCGTAGATTTATGCCGAGTTTGCCAAACTTCTTGACAGTATATGGTTAGGCGTAAATGAGACAAAGTTGTAGTATAGTCTGGTTATAATTATCCAAAGGTGCATCTTATATACTAACGACTACGTGTTGATCACGGATAGTAGAAACATTTAGTAGATATTGAACGTGCGATAAAGATCGTAAGATTGCGATGTAGATTGTAGATACAGCACAAAGATATTGTACTGTAACAGTACACCCTCCTTTAAAAAAAAAAAAAAAAATATTATTATGGTAATAGTGTTTACAATATAAATTTGACCTAGACCTTACTAGTTATTTGCTGATGTATATAAATAATAATGCTATTGTACGCGGTGGAATTTGATGACGCCTGTTGTGGTGTGATTTGCTGACGTATGTAATTTTGACTTAGCTGTTGCACGAGTGTTTATTATTTTTTTCCGTTAAACTCTTCATTCTTCTGTCCAGTGTTTTCATTATGCCGTAAAGTAGGATCACGCCGATTGTTAAAATAATCTGTCCCATTGCAACATTTCTTGTCCACCGTAAGTCCTCCTGGATCAGGTTACGGAGTTTGTCCGCTTCGTTTTGATTGAGGCAACTGTCCGTATTGTATGTTATCTGGTCCTTAGAACTTTGATTTCCCATTTTAGATGTCTTGTTGTTACGAGTAGTTGTGAATTAATGGTATATGTTAAGATCTATGTTAATATATATACGAATGGCTTGCTTATATCAGCGATTTTTTATAGACGCACTACTGGCTTTACTTTACGTCCCGATCGTGTAGTGTACGTGTGTGAATGTCTGTATAAATCCTTTGAATCTGGCACGTAGTTTGATTCGTCATTGATCATGAATGCTGGTTTCAATCTATCAATTGATATCACTGTCTCTTTATCCCTAATTCTAATGCAAAATGTTTTATCTGTTTTACTAATTACTGGGTAGGGTCCTTCATACGGCGGTGTCAGGGCTTTCTTAATTCTATCACACCGAACAAATACGTGTGAGCATTCTTTGAGTTCGGGATGCACAAATATAGCTTGGTGGTGGTTTTTTCTTTTCGGAATTGATGTCATTTGTGTGATGTCCTTTTGAATTTGTTTTACAAACTCTTCGTACGTTGATAACTGTGCTGCTGATGACTCAAAAAATCCTCCAGGGAGTCGTATTGGCGTTCCATATGTCATCTCTGCTGAACTATAACCTGTGTCTTCTCGCAAGCTACTCCGCAACCCGAGTAAAACTGTTGGAATTTCTTTTAACCAATTTTCGTTGGATTCTCTTGTCATTAACGCCACCTTTAAAGTTCTATGAAATCTCTCTATCATTCCATTGGATTGCGGATGATAAGGTGTTGTCCTAATTTTATGTATTCCCAAAAATTGTGAGAGTGACTCAAATATTCTTGATTCAAACTGTCGGCCTTGATCCGTAGTAATGCGCAATGGACATCCAAAACGAGTAATCCATCCTTCGAAAAGTGTCTTGGCTACTGTTTCTGCCGTTATATCTTCTACCGGAAATATTTCGGGCCATGACGTACAACGATCTATGATTGTGATTAAATATCTCTTCCCTTGTGAAATCGGAAGTGGTCCGACGATGTCAATATGTAAATGTTCAAAACGTTGCGCTGTCATAAATGTACCAGGAGGTGATATCGTATGTCGTTGTATTTTTGATTTTTGGCAGGCTATACATGATCTACACCAATTATTGATATCTTTGTTCATATACGGCCATAAATACCTTTGGGTTATCATTTTTCTCGTAGTTCTTTTTCCTGGATGGCTCATACCATGAATGGTATCGAAAATTTGTTTGCGAAATTGCTTTGGTAAGTAGGGGCGGCTTTTTCCAGTAGACGTGTCGCAGGTGATGTTTATTGTGGAACCCGGAAGCGTAATGTTTCTGAATTTTAATCTTTTATTGTCACGTAATTTACTTAGTTCATTATCTGTTGATTGACATTTTTCCAATTCAGCGTAATCGATAGGTGATGGCACGTATATTTCCTCTATTCGAGATAAGGCATCGGCGGTAATATTGTCACGTCCGCTTATGTGTTGAATGTTGGTACTGTATTGTGAAATGAAATCTAACTGCCGGACCCGTCGCGGTGTATCGTTTGATGATGGTTTTTGGGAGAATGCGTATGTCAAAGGTCGGTGATCCGTAAATATTGTAAATTCTCTTCCCTCGATTAATCTGTGAAAGTGTTTGACGGCCATGTATATTCCTAACAGCTCTCTGTCAAACGTAGAATATTTTTGTTGAGTTTCGCTCAATTTTTGTGAAAAAAAACCTAATGGTTCCCAATTGCGTCCGGATTTTTGTTGTAAAACTCCACCAACGCAAGTAGCACTAGCGTCGGTCATGAGCGCTAGTGATGCGTTGCGGGAAGGATGCGCTGTTAACACTGCGTTTTTCATGCTTTCCTTGCATTTTTCGTAAGCTTTGTCTGCTTCCGTTGTCCAAGGAACAGGTGAATTATCGTTCTTTTTTGAACCATGTAGATATTCGTTTAAAATTCCTTGATTTTCCGCTGCGCGTGGAATATTACTTCTGTAGAAATTGACCATGCCCAAAAATCGTCTTAATTCTTGAATTGTTTTCGGTTTGGGAAATTCCATGATTGCTTTGTAATTTTCTTCGGTAGGTTGTATTCCTTGGCTCGTTATATGATAACCTAAGAAATCTATTTCCCTTCTGAGAAATTCGCATTTTTCGAGATTAATGGTTATTCCATTCTCGTGTAAACGTTTGAAAACCGTTTCTAAATGCTGATAATGCAAATCTTCGTTGTCCGATGCGATGAGACAGTCGTCTACAAGTATAAATACGAAGTTTAAATCTCTAAATAAGGAATCCATGAATCGTTGAAATGTTTGTGCCGCATTGCGTAATCCGAAAGGCATTCTTAAGTACTCAAAAAGTCCGAAAGGTGTGATGATGGCTGTTTTTTCTATATCTTTAACAGGAATACAGTGGTATGCTTTGCGTATATCTATCTTGCTTAGTATCTTCTTATTTTCTAATATGTATGTAAAGTCAGTTAATCTTGGTAGTGGGTATTTGTCCGGTACTGTCGTGCTATTGAGCATTCGATAGTCTCCGCACGGTCTCCATTCGCCATTTTTCTTTTTTACCATATGTAATGGGCTTGCCCATGGGCTATCTGACGGTCGGCAAATTCCGAGCTCTATCATATTTTGAAATTCCTTTTTGGCTATGTCGTATTTTTCTGGAGGTAATGGTCTTGCCCGAGCTGCGACGGGTGGCCCTGTAGTGATAATGTGGTGTTCAATCTTATGTTTGGGCGCATTGCGTAGAGAGGACTCTTTCGTGATGTCTTCGTATTTGTTTAAAAGTTGCGTAATACGTGAATTCGTTCCCACTGCGATAGTACGAATTGTTTGTTGTGTCGCTTTTTCTGAAGTTACATGCGTTGTCAGCTCTGTAACTTTGTCGATAAGTTTGCGACCTGCTATGTCGACTAATAGTTTATAGTGCTCTAGAAAATCTGCTCCAATTATTGGTTGTGTAACATCGGCGATTATAAAATTCCATTTATAACATCGTTGTAGTCCTAAATTCAAGGTAAGCGTCTTCTCGCCGTAAGTCCTAATTTTAGTCCCATTTGCAGCGTATAGTGTGTATTGTTCATTTTGTAAAATTGAATATCTCTGTTGCTTGCTAATGACTGAAATATTTGCGCCCGTGTCAATTAAAAACTTCATACCACTTTTTCGGTCGGTAATGGTGAGGCGATTGGATGGGTGGATTGCACAGAGTTTCGCCGTTGTCTGTGCTCTTATTCGTTTCCCTGGTTCCGTACGTAAGCCATTGGTTTCCAACCGCATGGTTTAATGCAGTTCCTTGCATGTTTTCCGAATCTTTCGTGGTAGTAACAAAATCGATTTGCTCCTCTATAGTTTGTTCTCGGCCTCATAATCGGGAATTGTTGACGTTTCTTGAAATGATTGTGCGTGCTGGGTCGATAGCCATATTGACCTTGCTGAATTGCGTCAATATCTATCTGTAATTTTGCTAGCTGGGCTAAAATGCATGCTGTATTGTTGTCGTTTGAAGTGTCGTTGCTAACAGCTGATATTTCGGTTACTTTTGAATTCATTATTATTTTGTCTGCAATTTGGCTCAGTTTGTCAATTTCCATGTCTTCCGTAACTGCTAGAACCGTAGTAACTGATGTTGGTAAAAGCCTGAACCATAGTAGTTTAATTGTTTCGTCACTGATTTTTCCTCTCCCGAGGACTCGCATTTGACGTAATAACTGCGAAGGTTTTTGATCACCGAGTTCTGTCTCTGATATTAATTTTTGAAACTGTCGCTGTTCTGTTTCTTCGTAACAATCAATTAAACGTTCCTTGATGTTTTTATATTTATCTGTAGTCGGTGGTGAAGTGATTAGGTCACTAACTTGTAGTATTTCTTCCTTGGATAATTTTGCTATTACTGTACAGTATTTGTATTCGTCTCCTTGCTTCTGTGGTGCTAATATGGCTTCTAGTTGCGTGAACCATAATCTTGGTTGGTCTTTCCAAAATTCCGGAATGCGAGATAAAACCGAGGTGCCAGCGGCTACTTCAAGTGTTCCTTGCTGATTTATGTTCGCCTTGCATGGTGATTGTGCCATGTTTCTTGCTGCGTATTCGTTCGTCGGGGTCACCAATTTGCCAAACTTCTTGACAGTATATGGTTAGGCGTAAATGAGACAAAGTTGTAGTATAGTCTGGTTATAATTATCCAAAGGTGCATCTTATATACTAACGACTACGTGTTGATCACGGATAGTAGAAACATTTAGTAGATATTGAACGTGCGATAAAGATCGTAAGATTGCGATGTAGATTGTAGATACAGCACAAAGATATTGTACTGTAACAGTTACAGATTAAGTAGACAAGCGCCCAGACTTGGGACAATCATCTACCGGTCGCATGAATATGTGTCCGATATCAGACATTGAATCAGCATTTACGCAGCAGTCCAATTACCCACTGCGCCAATAGGATCCTCAAAAAGTGTTCATGGGTTTTCCTACATAATTTTTATTACATCCTTTAGTTCAGAAATAAATCTTTTAATCACACTAATAGGCCTATTACGTACGTGAGACTTGTAATGTAATTTATCTCATCTACGTGCGGTACGCTTTGGTATCTTGGTGACTCAGTAAGCGCCTTAAGCTGTTGATCCTGCGTCTGATTTCCGGACGTGTAGGTTTGTCCCATTGGACCATGTAAACAAGTAATTGTATAAGTACAATAAATAATGTTAGAATGTACCTCACCATAAAAATGAGAGCTAAGTTCTTAAATGATACGCCGTCAACTTGGCCGACAAAAGAATTGAGATTATATGGGTGCCAAGTTCTGTATAGAAAGTCCTAAGACTCGAGTCAGGCAGTATAACGTACCGTACTGCCATTTTTGAACGTTAATGAGCTACTTTAATTACTAACTTCCCTGTCCCGTGAGTCACATGTGATACATGGTCATTGTTTAACTATTGTGTCTGCATCGTGGACAGTGAAGTGGTTAAATTAAATCCTATATATTATTTAATTTTTATTATATTCTATATATTGTAATATTTATGTTATAGTTATAGTTTTAATGTGTACTTTGTATTTGCACGATGAAAAAAGTAGGTGAAATATGTGAAACTACTATTATAATATCTCCATCTGTTTTGAGCAAATAAATGATTCTTATTCTTATACAAGCTGGGTCTTTAATAAATGTGCTAACTGTCAGGAATGTAGATCCAATAGTTAACGAGTAGTGGAGGGGTCAGAAGTAATAATAATAATACGTATATATTTCTCACCTCATAATATTAGAGATGTTACAAGTAATGGTATTATGCTGTTCTTATCAATAATTACAATATTGTGGAAGACTGAGCCTAAGCTAGGCCAGAGGCCTGTGTTTCAGGACACCAGGTAAAGTACTTAAAAGTAGCTCAAAATGGTTCGTGTAATTTTAATATTACACACAGCAGCTCCTCTCTCTCTCACTCCTCTCCTCCTCTTTATCTTTATCTCCGTCACCAGTTCCTTTTTTACACGGGTGCCCAAAAAAAGGCGTGTATTGTTTTGTTTTCAGGGTTTATGTATGTAATATGTATGTGAGTTTCTTTATTCCATCATAACTTCTGAATGCCTGAACCGATTTTAATGTATGGAGTGTCGTTAGAATCCCTACACCATCGCGAGTAACATTGGCTATAAAAAAATTAAACCATTCTGTGGAACACTGTCTTATCCAAAGGGTACCCCGACTGCGATGAAACTTGTTTTTTACTTTTTAGTTCGTTTTGTAACATAGCAGTGGTGATTTTTAATTTTTTTATTTGTTTAATAATTTTTCGATTGGCATAGTATCGAGAAAGAAATTCAACGGTTGCCATAGACAAGTAACTGGACGCTTGATCAATGAAATGAAAAGTAAATGTGATAGGTGCTTATGTCATAGATGACTGCCTCGTTGGTCTAGTGGTCGCTAAGCGCGAATGCTGAGCATAAGGTACTGGGTTCAAATCACCAACAGTCAAGGGTTGGGCAAGGTGTTTCCAATAAGGTAATTCTCAGTAGCAGCACGCAATCTGGATTTGTGCCCGGTTGGTGGCAATAGGCTCGCCCCCTATTACATTGGGACTTACAACATAACTGGCGAAATGTGGGTGTACTACATGTACACCTCTGCCTACCCCTTCGGGGAATACAGGCGTGATGTTATGTATGTACTTAAAGTCACGCCTATTTCCACGAGGGGTAGGCAGAGACCACGGATTTCCATTTGCTACGATCCTGACATACTTCTTTCGCCTCATTCACTCGCATCACATTCCTCATACACGCTCGTCGGTTCAGGGTACTCCTCACTTGACCCTTTTGTAGAAGATCTCCGATCTGATATAATTTTACATGATGGCGAAAAAACTAAGTTTCTAAAAACTGATCGGCAAAATTATGGACAACTTGAGTAGTGGACCGTTTCTTTTCCCCAAAATCGAATGTATTTTAAAATCAATATTCCCTCAAGTTTATTTTTGAAATCGCATTTTTACATTCGCGGTTTTGAATATTGTTAGTTATGCGGTATTGGACTATCGACGACGATATCAGTCAGTACCGTTGTCTGTAGACATCTAGTAGCCACTTGATAAGTTACTACAGCTTACTCATCGTTACAGAATCTCGCTCCAAAGAGTTGACAGCTGTTATCGTAGAGGGCGCTTTTGTAATGGTATACCATTATTTGATGTGAAACTAGTCTTTAAGTCTTTGCATGTAAAAAATTATGTAACAGAATGCAGGAATTTCAATATTTTGATCGTAATTATGAAAAAAAAAACTTTTAGATTTCTGCACTTCTTCTCCATTCATCGCTTAAAATGGAGAAGAAGTGCAGGAAGCCAAAATTTGTAGCATAATTACGATCAAATTTTGGCCGCAGGGTGACCTCATTTAATTCAAATATGTCATCACTCTAATGGTGATCATTTTTCGAATTCCCAGCATTTTGTCTATTTTTAAATGTTAATTTTTATAATCAGAATCATATTTAATTTGTCACTTAACAGAATTCCGTGATAGGAACGTCCGCAGGTCACATTATGGTTCATTATTATTATGATGTACCTATATATATTCTTTAATGTGGTTTATATAAACTAACTAACTTTATAAACTCACTCAAACTTTTGCCTTTATAATAATGTCCTCGTGACCGAATTTCGGTCACGGCGGCCTGTCTCAGCTGAGACTAGCCAACTACGCAGGAGATATTATAGTGCACAAGTATGCGCGCAGACACAGGTGCACTCCCTATTCCCTCACTCTCATAATCCGATGGGACGGTAGACCGACACGACCGGAGAGAGATCAGGCGCAGGACCAACGGCTTAACGTGCCTTCCGAAGCACGGTGGGGTCTCGACATGTGAAAACGGTCACCCATCACAAGACTGACCGCGGCGAGCACGGCTTAACCTCGCAGATCGACTGATCTGCCGGGTAGCGGCATAGCTACGAGCCCCACGCCTTTATAATAGTATGATATAGATACATTGGGTTTTTTATATGATATATAATAATTTTGTTATTCCTAATGTGTTTTGTTTTTAACAATCAAAATGGATGTTGTTTTCAAAAAGAAATTACTGTTATTAAAAAAATATGGTATCTTACCTTATGGTATACCATTGCGTGACTTTGCTATATTATAAGTATGATAATAATAAATAATAGCACGTGTACGTCATATAATTATATTTATATATACAATTATACCAATTATCGATATTAGAACATAATATCACGCCTGTATTCCCCGAAGGAGAAGGCAGAGGTGCACGTACAGTATACCCACATTTTATAGGTCCCAATGTAATATAGCACGAGCCTATTGCCATATAATATAGCGTATGTCAAGTAAAAAAAACTGATTATAAATCCTTTTTAATCGGCGCAGTGGATAAGTTATTGGAATGCTGCGTTACGTATAGCGGGTTCGATTTATGCACGGGATAAAAGTTTGTGCAATCCGCAGATGTTTGTCCTGAGTCTGGGTGTTTGTGTATGTGATGATTCATGTTTGTGAAACGCACCCACGATACAGGAGAAATTCAGAACGCGGGGCGAAATTAAAAAAATGTCCTAATTGTGCTTCAAAAGTATTATTTTATCAAAATATGTCAATTTCACAACTTGTTAGTGCGATAGTAAATTTACAATCGTAATGATGACATTACATTTAAAACGGACATAAAATAAACAAATGTTTATGTTATTTAGTTTGACACTAGATAAGACTATTGGATCTAATATAAATACACATACACTGGATCATATGTTTATAATCAAGTTAATAGGTACTGCAGAAGCAGGTCAAAATGTTTCTGCCGATAATTTTAGTAGCCACAGTCATAACATTAATAATCGTTTATTTTATTGGAAGAAACAATGAGCAGTATTGGAAGAACCGTGGTGTCAAGTTCCATGGAGAAAACAAAATCTTCGGTCCATTCTGGGGATTCATCATGCGAAAAGGTGCTGTATTCGAAATGTTTGGCGAACTCTACAAGGAATACAAAAATGAACCAGCTGTTGCCATAGGAGGCCTTCTGACGCCTTCGTTATTCGTAACCAACGTTAAGAACGTGCAACATGTACTACAATCAGAGTTTAATTCTTTCAACCACAGAGGAGTGGAGATTCCTGGCGATCAGTTGTCAGATAATGTCCTCTTTATGAACGGCCCGAGATGGAAGCTGATGCGTCAAAACATGAGCCCACTGTTTACCACAACCAAGCTGAAGAACATGTATTACATCATGGACAGGAGCGCCCAGGATTTCGTGGAGTACTTAAAGAATAACCCCAAAACAAGGGAGGGTAAATGCTTTGATGTTCTCTCAATGTTCTGCAATGCTGCCGTCTGCGGCGCAATTTTCGGAATCGGGTCTGAATCTACCTTCGACTCACCGTTTGTCAATATGGCCAAAGATCTCTCCTCGTCCAATTGGAAAATAAGTTTAAAGATGATACTAATGAACTTAAGCCCAAAATTATCAAAAATGTTAGGAATCAAATTGAGTGGGGGGTATGAAGACTTTTTCATTGACGCAATTACTCAAGTTACTAATAAAAGAGAAAAGGAGAATATTACACGCCACGACTTTGCTGATTTATGCATCTCTCTCCGGAAAAAAGGCACCATGAAAGATGAAGCCACTGGTTGCGAAATGGAACCCACATTTGGTTTATTATCAGCTCAAGCCTGTTTCTTCTTCGTAGCTGGAGTTGAACCAAACGCAAATGCTATGTTTTCTACTTTTGTTTTACTATGTCAGCATCCAGAAATAATGGAAAAAGTACATCAAGAAATCGACTACCACTTCGAGAAGAACAAAAATAATATAACTTATGAAGTAATATCTGAAATGGATTACTTAAATAAAGTATTAAGTGAGTCAATGAGGATGTACCCTCCCGTTGGTTATCTGACTAGAAAGTGTGTCAAAGATTCAGTCTTACCGGTTGGTGATATCAAAGTGGAGAAAGGGACAAAACTCTATACTCCGATATACCAAATACATCATGATCCGGATTTTTATCCCGATCCAGACGTGTTTGATCCTGAAAGATTTTCTAAAGACAGGAAACCTAATGATGACATTTATATGCCTTTTGGTATGGGCAACAGATCTTGTATAGGAGCAAGATATGCAAGATTGCAAATAATGGCTGGACTGATGCACGTTCTACGACATTTCAGTTCAAATTTAATTCAGACCGGAAAGATGAATTTCCAACCTGACATTCTTAATGTTAAATTGAATAATGTAGACATCAAATTTGTTCCTAGAAATGTTAAGTGAATTTCAAGTTAAAGTAATGCTAATCCTAGCTTGTCTAATGCAAATGTGATAAAAGATTCTATCTATACGAATACGTATTATAAATATTTTGTGTAACCTAAATAAACGTATTATGCCTTAAAGTTTTATTTTATTTATTACTAGCTGTGCCCCGCGGTGTTACCTGATAAATTTTTCGTTATAAAAAGTAGCCTATATGTTAATCCAGGGCGTCAGCTACCTCCATACCAAATTTAATCAAAATTGGTCCAGCCGTTTGAGCGTCAAGAAATAAGAAACATACAAACACAGCTTTCGCCTTCATAATATTAGTGTGATAAACAACTGGCGATGTTTGGTAAAGGTTAACAACCTGCGATACAAGTCATCGAATGTGTTTTTTATAATTGCTCCTGACCTAATTTCGGTCACGGTTTCGGGTTCCGTATCTCAGCTGAGGCTAGCAAACTACGCCGGAGATATTAAATATAGTGCACAAGCATGCGCGCAACCACGGGTGCACTCCCTATTCCTTCACTCTTATAGTGGTGATGGGACCGACACGACCGGAGAGAGATCTGGCGCAGGACCAACGGCTAAACGTGCCTTCCGAAGCATGGAGGGGCCTCGACATGTGATAACGGTCACCCATCACAAGACTGACTGCGTTGAGCCCGGCTTAACCTCGCAGATCGATCAATCTGCGCGGTAGTCACGTAGCTAGGAGCCCCTTTAACAAACGAGCAAACTTACTACCGCATTTATAATATTAGGTAAGGAGTTAGCATACTTATACCTTATAGTATATATCTAACTAATAGTTAGGATGAATTACATATTTACGTCATGATACTCCGACAACTCAGCAATAATAAAAACTAGTTATATCTATACTAAGCACCATTTTTGGTTAGTTTGTTCGTAACAAAAATTACGTCGCTTCTTCTTCTTATCGTATGGTTGATGAACAACCTGGTGTCAGAGTTTAAACCGCCTGTAGGCCTCTGCCATGGCTTTACACACCGTTGCAAAATCTCTCAGGTATGCCGGTTTCCTCACGATGTTTTCCTTCACCGTTTTTAGCAACTGATAACTAATTTTTAGTTCGCACATGAATTCGAAAAGACATTGGTGCGTGCCGGGATTTGAACTTGCGACCTTTGACTTGGCAGTCCAACGGTGATACCACTCGGCTATCAGTGATTATATTACGTCGCTAAAACGAATTTAAAAACTGCTGCTTCAGATTTAATATAACTCACTAGCTTTTGCCCGCGTCTTCGCCCGCGTTAACCCCTATTTAATAACCTTAGTGGGTTGAATTAAAAAATGTAGCCTATGTCCTTTCTCGGGTCTTAAACTTTCAACATGCCAAATTTCATCAAAATCCATCCAGCGGTTTAGTCGTGAAGGTGTAACAGACAGAAAGACAGAGTTACTTTTACACTTTTAATTTTAGTATGGATTATAAATATCCTTATTTTCGATTAATCAAAAAATTCTTGACGTGCGCAATATACACGAAGTCATCGCTATTCATAAACGATGATAAACCTATCTTAACTAAAACCGTTTTTAGGTCAATTGACTTCTAAATTGATAATGGAATTTAAAAAAATAATGGACACGAGCAGGACTTGAACCCGCGACCTTTGCCGAGCCGGAGCTCAGGTCTGTCCACTGAGCTATCGTGTCACTGCTCACACCTATTAATTGACAACTCTATTCTTTGACATGCAAACGACATTGATGAGAATAATTCAATCCATGGTTTAAAATTGACATTATTATAGACCCTTTACGACACAGATGCGGATTAAATAATACCAAGTGGGATTTATCATTTCATAGAACAGAATGGTCTGCCGAGGTTTATCGGGCGAGAAGAAGAATAAATTGACTTCTAGTAAAATCATAGAAATTAAAACAATCTTCACATTTATCAGAAATTACAATAAAATCATTACACTTTCGCGTTGACGGAGTTGCTGACAAGCTGTTTCCATACGACTCTGTCTTCAGCTTTCCTCTGTGCAGTGGTTGGCAATACAAAGTGGAGTTGGTGAAGAGAGGCTGAGTGACTGATCTTTTTATGGCGTCATGTATTGCGCATCATCTATGCTAGAAACCCAGCTCGTTGTTTATCACGTTACAATTTGCTAAAGCAACAATTTTTACATGTGACTATAAATTGTTGTTCACACAAGCCATGCCGTGCTACAACCATATACCAAAACGATTTAACGATAAGTAAGCAAAATTTAATCTATCGGAACACGCAGTGCTATAAAAACATAAATCTTGACAGTTTCTTAATCAGTCGCCCCTTGATCTTGAACCAGAAGTAACCTCAAAAATGTTACTGACGGCGATACTAGCAAGTGTGATAGTCATATTAGTAATCGCACATTTAAAAGGCAGATACAACCAGTACTATTGGACTAAACGTGGTGTAGTGTTTTGTGATAAAAATAAAACTGCCGGACCCTTTTGGCAGTTTGCTACGGGAAAAAGACCATTTTTCCAAATTTTGCATGACATTTATAAAGACTACGAAAATGTCCATGCAGTTGGTGTTGGATCGTTCGTCGACCCAGCTTTGTACGTGAAGCATCCGAATGACATCCAGCATATTACACAAGGGGAATTCCAATCATTTTATCATAGAGGAGTTCCAATTAATGACGATGACCTTTTGGCAAATAACGTGTTATTAATGAATGGACCAAAGTGGAAGCTTATAAGACAAAAACTAACGCCGCTTTTCACTACCGCCAAGTTGCGTAACATGTACTACATTATTGACAAAAGTGCTCAAGACTTCGTGGAGTTCTTATTGCAAAACCCAGAGAAACTGAAGAAGGATACGTATAATACCTTAACACATTTCTGTTCTGCGGCTATCGCTGCTGCAGTTTTTGGCATTGGTACCAAATCGACATTTGATTCACCATTTCGTGATATGGCAAGAAAAGTCTTGCACCCCACTTTCGTCACGAATCTGAGGTTTGCTATAAATGGAATAAGTGATTCCTTATCAAACATTTTGAGGTTAAAACTATTCGCAGATCAAGAGGAATTTTTCATCGGAGCCATAAAGCAGGTTATTAGACAACGCGAAAAGGAAAATGTGAAGCGTCACGATTTCGCTGATATGTGCGTCACCCTCCAGAAAAATGGCATAATGGAAGACAACGAAACTGGTGAGAAGTTAGAGCCAACTGATGAAGTTCTAGCAGCTCAAGCATTTTTCTTTTTCCTGGCTGGTATAGAGCCGTCAGCTGCTGGAATGTTTGCAATTCTATTAGAATTAGGTAGACATCCTGATGTCCTGAAACGAGTCCACGAAGAGGTTGATGCAGTTTTCGAAAAACACAACGGTCAATTAACCTATGACGCTGTTTCTGACATGAAATATCTTAACAATGTTATGAACGAAAGCTTACGTTTACATCCTCCCATCGGTTATTTAACGAGACAGTGCACCCAAGATTCAGTTTTGCCTGAAGCTAATGTAACAGTTGAAAAAGGAGTGAAGATATTTACACCGATATTTGAGCTTCATCACGATCCGAAGTATTTTCCTGAACCAGAAGTTTTTGATCCTGAGCGGTTTGCTCGGGAAGGTGAAGTCAGCGACAATACTTACATGCCTTTTGGGAAGGGAAATAGATACTGTATTGGAGTAAGATTCGCTCGAGTTCAGGTCCTAACAGGCGTCGTTCATTTATTGAGGAAATATACGCTGTATACGCACGTTTACAAAGGAGGTATAGAATACAGTAAAGAGCCGGTACAAGTTAGACTGAATAATGTAGATGTCGAATTCATTCCCAGAAAATGATGTACACACACATAGTTGCTGGGAGATTTGATCTTTATTGGCTTGAACAAAAAGACTATAGTTCAGTGAATAATTAATGTGATATTAGGTAACTTGTTATCAACTTTCAATTCGAGGAAAAAAAGTGTTTTTTTAGGTAGTAATGTGTGATTTAATCATTAAAATATTTTATTTTGTAATCGCTTTTTTATTTACTAGTTTAACAAGATGTGAATCTCATTTTGGAGGTCAATCCGATATTTTTTTCAAACACAAACGATAATTGACGACCTTATTGGCGTAGTGGCTAAGCGATTAGACTGCTGCGCTAAAGGTTGCGGGTTCGATTCTCGCACGGTGCAAAAATTTGTGCGATCCACATTTGATTGTCCCGAGTCTGGGTGTTTGTGTATGTGATATTTCATGTTTGTGAAATGCATTTACGATACAGGAGTATATCCTAATGTAGGGCGACGTTTGTTTTTATAAAAAAAGTGTAAATAATAACTATCTTTGACGGATGTAAAATTACTCTTGATTTTTCATCTTATCACATGTTTGATAAACAACCTGGTGCCAGAGTTTAAACCACCTATAGGCCTCTGACTTGGCTTCACACACAGTTAAAAAATCCCTCAGGTGTGCCGGTTTCCTCACGATGTTTTCCTTCACCGTGCACATGAATTTGAAAAGACATTGGTGCGTGCCGGGATTTAACTTGCAACCTTTGACATGGCAGTCCAACAGTCATACCATTCGGCTATCACTGCTATATAGTCTGATAGTAAAAGTTGTTTATAATAATGACTACTGAAATAAAACATTTTTTACGGATTTTATCGTGGTTTTTATTTGTTTTTTTTTGGAGTCTGCCCTTGACCATTAAGGCTGTAAAGGAATCAAAACGTCGGGACCAAAAAACGACGTTTTATTTCAATGTTTAATATTCGCGTAAGCGATAGAAATCATTATCATGACTTCTTTTAACCCTAAAAAGGATGTTAGTGTTTATAAAATAACCCTGTGTTTTGTTTACCCATTGCAAGTGTTCAAATTACCTATTTGTTGTTTGTCTGTAAACATACCACACAAATTAGGTATGCTGCAGGCCATGATAAACAACTTGAAGGCAAAGGAATAGGCATTCTAATGGATCAGAATTACTTCCGAATCTAGATTAGCAAGCAACTCATTTTAAGTTGGATGCTCTATCGAGAGGCGCGCATTTTGTATTATTTGCTTATCACGGCTCAGCAACACTCTTTGGGAAAGCAATGACTGAATATGCGGCAACTGAGACGTCTATCACATGTGTTTTTTTTTAAGAATAATCGTCGCCCCACGCTCTGGATTTCTCCTGTATCGTCCGTTTCACAGACATGAAATATAACATTCACAAATACCCAGACTCGAGATAATATTCTGGTGATCCCACAAATGTTTGTCCTGTGCGGGAATGGAACCCGCAACCCTTAGCGCATCAGTTCAGTCGCTTAGCCACTACCCCAATTAGGTCATCGTATTAATTGAAAGTATCAGTATCATCTTCTATATTATTATTATTGCTTGTCTTGCCAAAAAACTGTATAAAAATAATTGGAGATAGTTATAACTAATATATAATATATAAAAAATAGTAATAACTGTATATTAATAATTAGAGAGCTTTGTTGCAATATCATGGATATCTATGTGATACTATTAATTAAAACTAATTTAAAAAGCCCTCAACGCAAAGAGGAAAAGCGATCATTCAAAAAGCCAAAAATAATACCTATCGTTGAGCCATCAAATCCGATCGAGTAACACCTATTTAAGACAATGCCGCAGCGGGATACTCTTCATTTGATTGAGTATTTTGCCATAAAAAGATCATTAATGTTTTTTAAATACCAATTTGAAGTATCTACTGCCTCGTTGGTCTAGTGGTCTCTAAGCGCGACTGCTGAGCAAGAGGTCCTGGGCTCAAATCCCGGATCGGGCAAAGTGTTACTGAGTTTTCCATTAGGTAATTCCCAGTAGCAGCACGGAGTCTGGATTTGTGCCCGGTTGATGGCAATAGGCTCGCCCCCTATTACATTGGGACTTACAAAGTTACAACATAACTGGCGAAATGTGGGTGTACTTTATGTTCACCTCTGCCCACCCCTTCGGGGAATACAAGCGTGATGTTATGTTATGTTATGAAGTATCTAACTAGGTACGTAAATAAAATTATAACATGTATATTCAACATGACTTGCAGTTCCTCTATCAACAAAAAGTTCAAGGCTCTTAAATACGCTTAGTCATACTTACGTAGGTACCTATTGTGAAATGCCGCTATCAGTTTGTTTGTTAGTTTGCTTATCTTAATGAAATAAGAACGATGAAAATTAATAATCGAAATAAATAAACTATTATTTTGATTTTTGACTGCCTCGTTAGCCTAATGTTCGCTAAGCGTGACTGCTTAGCACGAAATCCTGGGTTCTGATACCGGGTCGGGCAAAGTGTTACTGGGTTTATCCATTAGGTAATTCTTAGTAGCACGGAGTCTGGATTTGTGTTCGGTTGATGGGAACAGGCTCTCCCACTATTACATTGGGACCTATAACATAACTGGCGAAATGTGGTTGTACCTACGCCTACCTATATACGTAAACCTCTGCCTATCCTATGTTATATGTTTGTTTATACGTTATATTATATATCCAGGTGTTATAAATATTATCCTATTTAATTTAATATTATAAATGAGAAAGATTGTGTGTTTATGAGTTCGGATGTTTTTCACTCAAAAACGCAAAACTGCTTGACAGAGTTGGATGAAATGTTGCTAATTAAATAAATACAATACCTGTATTGTCTTCTTTTTATACCGGAAAATCGCGTTCAATTAATCTATGCGGAGGTACGAAAAAATTGTTATTTACTAAAAATCTAACCTTCACGATTTGGGGATCACTATCTAGTCTATAGTTAAGTACCTATAATAATCTATACGGCACAGTAACCAGACCAATTCTGTACGATGGGCTGGAGGCCTTTCTCGTCCGTATGGGTTGGAATGCGGGGTGAGGCAGGGGGGATTGAGCTTACCAACGCTTTTCAACCTATACGTAAACGAATTGATTGGCGAGCTCAGTAGCACCAGAGTCGGTTGTCACATAGACAGGATCTGTGTCAATAACATTAGCTACGCAGACGACATGGTGCTGCTGAGCGCATCAGTTTGTGGACTCAGAAAACTAATATACATTTGTGAAGAATACGCTCAAAGACACGGGTTGTTATACAACTGTCATAAGTCAGAGGTCATGGTATTCGAGACAGGGCGTAAAATCACTGAAAATGTGCCACCCGTGAAACTGAACGGAGTAACATTAAAACGAGTTACGCAATTTAAATATCTTGGTCATGTTCTGAAGCCTGGTCTCAATGATGACCCTGACATTGAACGCGAGCGGAGGGCGTTGTCGGTAAGAGTGAATATGCTGGCTCGCAGGTTTGCACGCTGCTCACTTAAAGTAAAAATTACTCTTTATTATTAATTGCTCTTTCGGGCCTATTGTACCACCTTCTACACATGCAGCCTGTGGGCCAGATATACGCAGAAATCGTACAGCGCCCTCCGTGTTCAATACAACAACGCATTCCGGGTGCTGGTGGGGCTACCTCGTTTCTGTAGCGCATCAGGGATGTTCGCGGATGCACAAGTAAATTGTTTTTATACGATTATGCATAAGAGGTGTGCGTCTCTGGTGAGCAGGGTGCGGGGTGGCTCCAATAGCATTCTAAACATGATTGCTAGTCGGCTGGATTGCATGTACGTGAATCGCTGTGGTGCCATCTCTCACGGAATGGTACAGCGGTAAGTCACGGTGCAGGCCAAATTAAAAAAAATATTTGTGTTTTTTTTTATGTCTCACTAACTTAGTTTGTAAGTTACACTAACAATAATGAGTCATGGTAACTTGAATAAATAAATATTATTATTATATGTATAATTAAATCTTAACGAAGTCGAAACTTTACCCTGAGAATTTTTGCAAAACAAAAATAATTCGCTACTAGGTGAACAAACCATTCTTATGCAATAGGTAAATATATTTTTTGTTTACGTGTGTATGTAATTGTAAATTTACTATGTATAATGTAATCGACAGTGTTAGTAAACAGATGATTAGATAACCCAATAGTTAGTTGACAATGACAAGTACTTTTCTTATCAATTAAAAGTCATCGTGATTCTGTCGTTAATTAAGTAGTAAATAATTTATTAAAGATAAAATATGCCCTTAGAATTGCCCCCTTATACACGTATAAATAATTCTGTCGTGGGCGGTGAATTAGTAAAAGTGCTTATTACTTTATGGAATATTATCTTTAGATTCAGCCCGCGACTTCTTCTGCGTGAAAAAATTGTCATCTAAGTCCACACTAAAGATTTATTTTAAATTACGTTTAAGAATTTTTGAAGTCGGATAGATAGTTTCTAAGATTTACTTCGTATAAATGAGTAAACTTAGGTGATGATTTTAAATGCATACAATATATTTACTTAAAAAGTAATTTTAGATATAATAAAGCTTCCCAAAATAACGTCTAAAGCGATAAAGGTAGTCAGTAAATACAATAAGTAAAATACATCATAACTCTTAAAATAACATAGGTAATGGAATTTTAGATGCTTGCCCCCTTACCATGAACTCTTATAGCAAGACAGTTTGGGTTGTGGAAGCGAGACGCCGAATCACGCAGCACGTAGCGGCGTCTTGCTTTCACATCTTAAACTGTCCTGTTTTATGAATACATGGAAATAGGGCTGTACTAGGTTAAACCTGTATCACAGGCGTTAAAAATAAAGTGTTTAAATTATACAAACATGTTCTACAAGTATTTATAACCTTCAATCTTCTAGCGAGTTTGTGAATGAATAAATAAAAGACAATTTTGTTTACATGCAAGCCCTCGGTACTATTGAATGTTGGCTACGTTTTTTAGAAGCATAATCTGGTTTTCGTCTTACCTAACTTTAACAGTTATATTTTTTGTCAATACGTTTGAGGAAATACCTTGCTTAAAAGGCATATAGAACGTGTCTGCCTCGTCTTTGTAGTGGTCGCAAGACACGACTGCTGAGCGTAAGGCCATGGGTCCTGGCTGGAGGCTTTGTATTAGGTCTCGCCAATCGTCCGGTTAAGCAGTAACAGCTCCCTCAGAGCTAACTGCGAGAGACACTTTCGAAAAAAAAAAAATGGCCATGGGTCCGATTGCCACGTCAGCCAAACTGTTTTTGGGTTTTTCTATTAAGTAAATCTTAGTAGCAGTGTTCCAGCACTGATAACCGAGTGGTGTGGCCGTTGGACTGCCAAATCAAAGGTTGAAAGTTTAAACCCCGGCACGCACCAACGTCGTTTCGAATTCATGTGCGTATTATAAATTAGTTATCAGCTGTTAAAAACGGTGAAAGAAAACATCGTGAGGAAACCGGCACACCTGAGAGATTTTTCAGCGGTGTATAAAGCCATGTCAGAGGCCTACAGGCGGTTTAAACGCAGACACTAGTTTGTCCATCAACCATACGATAAGAAGAAGAGAATAGGCATATGAGAATATGCTCGCTCTCTACACCATGGGAATTATAACATATGTGATGTAACGTTATACCTACACGTGTCTAGCTCCGAACCCAAAGAAAACTTGGGTGTTACAAACTACGGATTGTGGCACCAATATTATTTATTTACACTTTTCGTTTTAGAAACACCAGTGCCAGTGTCGTTACGTTCACATTGTAAGTGGCATTTGAAACAGGATGCCAATGTTTATTGATGGCATTATCGTTTTCATCAATGGATCAGTTCTCACCGTGGACGGTTAGGCCTGTGTAGTCCGCTGTAATACTTTGCCGCCGCAAGATTTGGAAAATGAGGATCGCCCTTTATTTGTTGTTTGTTTTTGGAGCTGTCGAATGTAAGTAGATTTTTGTTATTATTGAAAGTCTAGGGATTATAAAGGTAAGTCTTCTTCTTATCGTATGGTAGATGAACAACCTGGTGTCCGAGTTTAAGCGGCCTGTAAGCCTCTGGCATGGCTTTGAAAAATCTCTCAAGTGTGCTGGTTTCCTCACGATGTTTTCCTACACCGTTTTTAGCAACTTATAGCTAATTTATAATACGCACATGAATTCTAAAAGACATTGGTGCGTGCCGGGGTTTGAACTTGCGACCTTTGACTTGGCAGTCCAACGATCATACCACTCGACTATCAGTGCGATTAGGTAGGGAAGAGTAAATCAGATCGATAGACGGTTCTTTACACAGATAAAGTATTATTAAGAGTTTCAGGTCTTGGATAATTAGTATGGTGACTATCTAAACTGTTTTTGAATACAACAGAAAAATTTAATTTTTTTTGAATTTATTTAAAAATGTTTCTGGAGTATTAAGTGCGGTTTGGAGAAAAAACGGTATACAATTATTTTGTTTCGAGCAAAGAGTTTAATTTTTTTTTTAATTTACGCATCGTCTCTGGCCATCTTTTGTCCTTACAAACCTGAATAGTTCCATTGTGCGCTGATTTATACGAAAAGATTGGCTGTTATGACAACTTTACGAATAATAAAAAAGTCCATTATAACTTGAGATCAAAGCCCGCAACGTAACTGAAAACAGTTCTTCACCTATCTACTCGTTGACCGCACCAACTACAGCTTAACTGTCCTAAAATAAGACGTAGTATTACAAGTAAATTACGAGCGGCCATACCAAGCCAAGTTCTTTGCTTCAGCATTAAATATAGCCAAAGAAATGCGACCGGGTTCGTGCCAACTTCGAGTAGTTTTTTTCATTTTTGGCATGGTGAACACTGTTTAAAATATTTGTTACAGTATCTTCCCCATTTTATTTTCTTTGTTAAAAACATAAGTGGTGAATTAAGAGTTCTATTTTATTACTGCTAAATGTTTAGTGATTTTAAGAATTACATATTAGTTACCGTTTTGGTCCTTGTAGTTTTTTTGTTTTTCTCCACTTAACACGAACACAATATCTGCAGGCCATTATTTGTAATTCATCCAAAACATTTGAGAGACCAACTTTCCAAGCACTGCTTTGGCTGCAGCATATAATCCCACCTTCTGTAAGAGAAACCTAATAATATGATTTTTCTATATTTCAGATACTTATAGTCAGTTCCTCACAATCGGATCAAATCGCAAAGGTTCAAAATCCTCATGTGACCCAACAAGCAAATCTTCATTAGTGGAACATTTCTTCAACATAATCTTCACAGAATTCCACAACACGCCACCCGTTTGCGTTTGTGTTCAAATGTGTCCAGAACAACCGACGTACTGCTATCCCAATGGGTGCCTCAAAAGATCAGAGCAAAGTAAAAAGATTGAGGTCCCACTTCCAGTAACACGGATAAGTGAAAACACAAAACCGATATTCTTTATTGATGAGAAGAATGACTTCATGAATGATTTCCTTACGAAGAATTACATTGATGATAGTAAAGCGGTTGCCGCGCCAGGTAATTATAATTTTCTTCAGTCCAACATTTCAACAGCTATCTCAATATCCATGTTTTCATTTCTATTTCTTTCTGTAAATCACAATTCGTGCGATGCATTTTGTTATAAGTCCGTCAACTATGCAATTCCTAAACATAAAACATTAATTTTGTTATAGGACCAATGAACCCTGAAAATAATATAGGATCAAATCTTCGTCCTGACCCGTTCAAAGACAGGTACAAGATTCTCTTCAAATATAAGAAAATGCCTAAAGTGGAGCTCAAGTATAATCTAGGTGAACAGGTGAAAAACATGAAATCTGATGCGCTAAAACCTGAAAACGTAGACGTATCCAAAACAAGATGGCCGATGAACAAGATCGATCGACGGCTAGGAGGTCAGCGAATGTATAATGAACCCCACGTACAGAAAGGCACAACAAATCCCAGGTACTTCATGACTATGTTCCCAGATAAAGACATTGCAAGCTACCCACCAAAATACTTCAAAAGAGAACTACCCAACAATACCCATAATGAAAACGAAGGTCTTGATATTAAAGCTATTTACGTGGTAGGCAAGTCCGAATCAGAAAGTAGCGCCTTTTCACTAGAAAGACTCATTGATAGCTTAATTGAAAGCAGTTTCGACAGTAACAGTACTACAGACAGCACGACAAATAAGAGCAAAGACGTTGAAACATCTATTAGAATACCAAAACTCATGGACACCAAAGCAAACTCAACAAACAATGAGACTACAAACATCATATCAATGAACTTCACAAACGAAAATGTTGACAAGAACAAATACACAGAAGAGTTTCCTATTGGAAACAATTCCAACACAGTCAGTGACATGATTGCGACACTATCTAAGAGGATCGACAGACAAAACAATACAAGCTTGGAAATGATGAGACGAATTACCGGAGAATTTGAATTTGATACTAACCACACAACTACAGATCGACCAATAAAAACAACAATTAATGCGAGCACTGATGTTCTCACCACAGAAAACACCAGCCTGCCGATGGATTATGAGACTAGAACGACGAAGAAGAGTCGACAAAGATTCGTTAGACGGCTCCAACATAGCAAAAATAATTAAAACACTTAATTCCATTAAGCATAAGTAATAAAATATTTATTTTCATAATAGTACTCTGTGGTTACTTTAATTAAAAATATTTTTCCAGTTCGTTTGCAATTATTTTTAGTTAGCATTCAGCCAATATTTTAATAGACGTTCAAATTATTTCTTTAGGCTGGTTTCACAGCTGTCCGGGGGACCCGTACGTGCTCCCGGAACGGAAACACGTGTAAGACTCTACAACATTGTTTCACAGTGTCGCTTATTGATCCGTACGAGATTTTTTTAATTAAGGGACAATACCACCACTCGTGTCCATCACTGTGATTCCTGTAAGCCAGGATCACAATGATAACCATTAAAAACCATCGAGGCAATGAAGCTAGAGGCGTCCCAAAGAAATGACTCGACTGTCTTGGAATCCGCAACAAAATTAATCATAAAAGAATAAATAGGAGGAGTAGGAATATAAATTTCCACTTCCCTCCTTAGCAAGCGGGAGACATATCGACTAATAGGTATGTATGCCAATAGCATAATAAGGGATTCAAACTGAGATAATCACCACGGGTATAAAAGTTACTCGCTCCGTGTAGAGCCCGTACGCCCGTAACGCTATCCGCGTCCTAGCAACCGTATCATAGTGAACCCTCGTTTCAGAGCACCGCGGGCGCTGTGAAACCAGCCTTAGACATTCACAGTTGTCAACTAGCATTGTTTATCATTAATGAATAATTGGGACGTCTGAAAGATTGTCTAGGTTCAGAATAATTGGCACTCGACTTTGTGTTTCAAAAAGATAAGATGAAGTATACACAATGTGACTTAAAGGTTGCTCAGCTACAATTATATAATCTTTATTTACTGAATAAGCAAATACAATGCAATGGTTTACTGGGTCCGTGGTACTGGAACAAAACGCTTTACAAATAGAAATAGAATAGAATAATGAAGTGACATAATATTTTGACTAAGTAATCGTTGACTTGTAATGGCATTGGACAAGGGTTTGTGGAAGAATTATTATATAATAAGACAGAAAAAAAACATGATTTGGATGATGACGTGTACATAAATGAGCGTTGATAACAAGGCTTGTTCACTGCGGTTTGGCGAAATTAGACCATTAATTCCAGGTTTCATCACGGGGTTTTCTTTAACCATCTCTGGAGTCCTTGAATATCTGAAAATACAATAAAACTTTTATAGCTAAGTACATCGTTACTTGCCTGGATTTGAAAATGCCGCGTGTATTTATTTATAATTGAACCCGATTGTATATTTCATATCTGCACAACACAAAAACCTGTTTCACAAATACACATCTGGTCCTAATTCTGTAAACAAGATTCTGGTCCTTTAAGCACTTGGCACAAAGACCAGAAAGCTTACGTCAAAGCGTTCGTCAAAAATAAATTGACCACAGTCAGCCAAATTATATGCAATGAAAATTGTAATTTCGTAGGGCGTTTCATTTGTATTGTAGAATTGTGCTCCGAAAGGGTTGAGCTTAATGGTAGAAAGCATCTGCGTCCGTTTTGTGAAATGTGTTGAATACGGCCTCTAATGCGGATGTTTCTCAACCTTTTTTCCCTTCGAACGAAATATACTACGAAATATTTTATAATTCTTGGATTTGTGTTCGGATTTGAATAAAAGTTTTATGAGAACTATCCACCGCTGTCCGTTGGAGGAAACTCAATTCGCGTGGGTTTGCGTGATGGTACGCCTTCTATTTATGTAGTAAAAAAACAAAATTGTTATGTAACGTGACGTCACCACGTCTGTATGTCATGTGATAAAAAGCAGAGGTGTATAGTACACCCAAATTACGTCAGTTAAATTATATCTTACAACCAATATCGAAGACGACCCGATTGGCGCAATGGCTAAGCGATTGGTTTGCTGCGCTAAGGGTTGCGGGTTCGATTCCCGTACGGGCCAAAAATTTGTGCGATCCACAGATACCTATATGTCCCGAGTCTGGGTGTTGGTGTATGTTATATTACATGTTTGTGATACGCACCCACGATACAGGAGAAATTTCGAGTGGGGGGGACGTTTTAAAAAAAAAAAACCAAACCAACTTTTGTCTTTAACGAGGCATAAATCAAGACTCCACGCTACTACTCAGAACCTTATAAAAGAACCCAATAACACTGCTCGACCCAAATACAAATCCGGGACAACAGAACAACAAAAAGTCACCTACTTACCAACAAAGCATTCGGTATAAAATTAGCGAACGCTACGTTGGTGAGTTGGATGATCACACTAATATTATAAATGCGAAAGTTTGTGAGTGTGTTTGTGTATCTGTATGTTTATTACTTCTTCACGCTCAACCGGCTGGACAAAGTTTGATGAAATTTGAAGGTAAAATGTAGGTACCTGTCACCCTGGTTTACTCAGCTACTTTTTATACATACTTTTAATATCACATACACAAACACCCAGAATCGGGAAAAATATCCGCGGATGGCACAAAATTTTGTCCCGTGCGGGAATCGCATCCGCAATCCTTAGCGCAGCAGTCCAATAGCTTAGCTACTGCACCAATGAATTATAATTCAATCAATTAATTATTTCCGATCGTTTTGCGGTAAGGTTCGGAAATAATTAATTCGCAAGCTCTATGAATCGTTCTTGGCAGAAAAAGTATTATAGAAACGTTGAGAATCACTGCAAATGACCTCGATTAGCGCTATTATAGCGATATAAAAGTGGGATATTAACTGTAATAAGCTTTCATTGGCCTGTATAAGATTATTAGCTGGTGTCGGCGTATATAATAAGTAAACGATGGCTTTTTGTACCAAGATTGCATTTTGTGAGGGTTACGTAACTTTATTATAGGATTTTAGGGCTTATAAGATTTGAGCAAGAGGTCCTGGGTTCAAATCCCGGGTCGGGCTAAGTGTTACTCAGTTTTCCATTAGGTAATTCTCAGTAGCAGCATGGAGTCTGGATTTGTGCCCGGTTGATGGCAATAGACTCGCCCCCTATTACATTGGGACTTAAAACATAACTGGCGAAATGTGGGTGTACTATATGTTCACCTCTGCCTACCCCTTCGGGGAATACAGGCGTGATGTTATGTTATGTTATGTTGTAAGATTTGATATACGCTCTCTTAGATATGTACATATCTAAGAGAGTGTACTACCCAAGGACATTTTCTATGTGAGATGTGCTTTCTGAGGTCAGAGATGTTCTTGATATGGTTCACGTTAGGTTTTGAGGTGAGGTCAGATTGTAGCAAATGGAATAAGTGTGAAATTTTGTGTATACTGTCTTGTTTCTTTTAAAAACAATAACATCACGCCTGTATTTCCTGAAGGCGTAGGCTACGGTACACATATAGTACACCCACATTTCGCAAGTTATGTTTTGGTCCCAATGTAGTAGGGGGCGAGCCTATTGCCGTCAACCGGGCACAAATCTAGACTCCGGGCTGCTACTGAGAATTACCTGATGAAAATACCCAGTCACACTTTGCCCGACCCGGGAATTGAACCCAGGGCCTCGTGCTCAGCAGTCGCGCTTAGCGACCACTAGACCAACGAGTCAGTCTGATCATCTTATAAAACACCAATGAATAATTTACAATTATTATAACTGATGACAATTAAAATTGACCTCTATTATATGAGGTATTACAGTCTAAGATCGCCTTGTGACTAAATCTAACATAACATAACATAACATCACGCCTGTATTCCCCGAAGGGGTAGGCAGAGGTGTACATGTAGTACACCCACATTTCGCCAGTTATGTTGTAAGTCCCAATGTAATAGGGGGCGAGCACAGATCCAGACTCCGTGCTGCTACTGAGAATTACCTAATGGAAAACTCAGTAACACTTTGCCCGACCCAGGATTTGAACCCAGGACCTCTTGCTCAGCAGTCGCGCTTAGCGACCACTAGACCAACGAGGCAGTCAGTAGTTTGACTAAATCTGTAAAACGAAAATTGAGCGTGTAATTGAAAATGAATAATTACCTACACATAGACTTGGTATACATACATACTTAGAAGAGACTCCAGGTAAATCCAAATTAATTTTAAGGCTTCTCTTAAGGATCACGTGCAAATCTCTCGTTGGTTAAACAGATTAATAAGGTTAGACCATCAAGAATGTCGTTTGTAACAACTGCTTAAAAGTGTAGCAATTTTCCTCGGAGAGAACCGACTGGGCAATAGGAACTTGAGGATTAGGATGTGGTCCTTAAGCAAGCGGCAGCGGGTGTCTTTATTTTAATTAAAAACGTTGCTCGGCTACTGCACTGGAAATTTCTCCTAAATCATGAGTTTTACAGATTTATTGGCAATAGTTGTGGTCCTTATGCAAGCGGCAGGGTGTCCATTATTATTTTCTTTTTTTAAACGTTGCTAGGAAATCACACTTAGATTTTTGTCTAAATCATGAGTTTTCAAATTTAAATAATCTTGAAACTAAATTTTTATTTGTTTGGCATTGAATCTTTAAACTTCCATATAACGTGCGTTTCTCAACATTCACCGCCTGGAAGAATAAGAAATGGCGTAACTAACTACCCGGCACCTCTATACTAGCGAGACTAGAGAGACGCAGGAGATGTATACTTATGTGCACAATGTGTCCTCAAACATGGGTGTACGTCTTTAGTATCTTGGTCCTTGGATCTTCAACTTGCTACAGTAAAAAAAAGAAAATGTGAAAGGAACTTGGTTAGCGATACAATTCACGACGACAACTCTAATACTACTTAAATATTTACTCACATTCTCAATGGTTCTTACGTATACGCTCTCTTTGGTAACGCTGTGTTCTTAATTCATTCAAATAAAAGAAAGAAAAATCCAATTTGTACCGGAAACAAAGCAGGCTATTCTGAGGATCCTTTTTCTATTAAGTTGTGAAAGAAAAACTTTTTCCATTTGACCCATTAAGCTCGAGGCGAGACACTGGATTGCACCGTATATTGTCTTAATGTTGGTAACGGCTATTTATTTGATATTTTTTTTGGTTAAGAGGATTATGTTGGCAACCTTGAATTATTTGAAATTTGCTTTTTGATTGGGCCAGTGGATTAGCGCTTGGTTTTTCTTTTTTAGAATAAGCTAAATTTAGATGTGTCACTCTACGTATAGTAATATTATAGTGGATTGAGTCCTAATTTCTTTCAATATTTTGCTAGCTGACATTGTAAAGGTCGTTTTATGTAATTTCCTCCAATGCTGTGTTAAAAAGTAGTATCTGTATGAAATCTGTATATTATTATGAGCCTGTAATGTCCCACTGCAGGGTAAAGACCTCCCTACACTCTTGCCACAAGTCTCTGTCAATGTCTAGTCCAGTTCATCTCGCCATTTCTGTTTGGGTCTGCCTTAATATTACTTTTTTTTTTTTTTTTAAGATAAACGTCGCCCCACACTAGGAATTTCTCCTGTATCGTGGGTGCATACACAAACAATTGAGGGGTTAATATTATTAATTAAATGGCCTTATACGTATAATTAAATATTCTTCTAACAATTAATTCATACTGCATTACAGTGTGCATCCAAATATAGAATGTACTTTAAAATTTGAAAATATGATCAACTTTATTTTTATTTTCACTGGCTCTAAGATAGATTTATGAAACCCAAAATTCAGTACTTCAAAAACATAAGCAGTCATAACACAAGTTTCAGAACACACTCTTGTAAAACCCATTAAGATTCGCCCCCAATTGTGAAAGTTTTTGCGGCCACCGAATTTTTGCCAAAACATCTTGATAACTCTTTTTGGTCGAGTCAAAATGATTTAGCGTTGTTTCTAACAGTTCTTTCAGAGATAAAAACGACTGTTCTGTTTCAGATGTTCGTTGAATTTGTCCAATTTAGGCTTGTTTTCCTCCTTGAGTCTTGTCCAGACCATTGGACTTTAATGGATCATGTTTTTATAAAGCGCCATACAAGCAAGTCCGTTAGATAGGTCTCAAAAAATTGTAGAATAGAATCGTAACACATTTATTCAGAAATAATAATAATAATAATGATTATTTATTACATTATTATTATTATTTATTCAGAAAGACGACCTAATTGGCGCAGTGGCTAAGCGATTAGACTGCTGTGCTAAGGTGTGTGTTCGATTCAGCACAAAAATTTCTGCAATCTGCAGATGTTTGTCGGGTCGACCCGAGTCTGGGTGTTTGTGTATGTAAAACGCATCCACGATACAGAAGCAATTCCTAGTGTGGGGCGTCGTTTTATTATAAAAAAAATATAATAAAATATCTACTTAATAATCATAATATCAAACTGACATTCGATATCTGTTTCTAAATCAAACATCTTATCCGTTCAGCCGCTTAATTGAATATTTAATGGGGTTACCCGTCCTGTAATTTCACGGTTTGGATCAATCAATTAATCCGTTCTCAGTAAATGGACCGCGGGGAGAGATCATCGTTCTTATGTTATTTAAGGACCACATCAAAATCTGGGCAGTGGTTTCGTTAACGATCCATTATACTGAACTTTAAATATTAAATCATGTAATCCTAAATCTATACTGATATTGTTATATTTATAATCTATACTATATATTTTACACATTGACAATGCGCGAAGAAGTGTTTAAGAAATAATTGTGTCTTAAAAACAGTATGAAAATCAAAAGCGTATCACATATAAGTACCACAAAATCCCAACATCCTTCACAACCTACAAGGAAAACCAAACAAAACACAAAAAGGAATATTCAATTCATAATACGGACCCGAAACCGGCTAATCTCGCCAAACATAAGCGGGGATCAAAATATACGAATCTATATTTTATTTAAACACAATACAAAAATATTAGAATGCCTCCAAGTTGCTTAAAACGTAAAAAATATTTATTGCCTTGAGGTAAAAAATCGGTCGTCTAGTAAAATAAAAAAAGTGTAAGCGAAATATGGATTTGTTTGTCCATGTGTTACGTATTTTGGTGATAGGAGTTGAGGGGCTCATAGCGACAATGGTAGCCACACCATGCAGATCATTTGATCTGCGAGGTTAAGCAGTGCTCGCTGCGGTAAGTCTTGAGATGGGTAACCGTTTTCACATGTGGAGACCCCACTGTGCTTCGGAAGGCACGTTAAGCCGTTGGTTTTGCGCGCATGATCTCTCTCCGGTCGTGTCGGTCTACCGTCCCATCGGATTAAGAGAGTGAGGGAATAGGGAAACATGACGTGATTGCGCGTAGTCGGCTAGCCTCTGACAGGCCGTGACTGAAATTCGGTCAGAAGAACATCATTATTATTATTTTAGTGAGGAGCTTGGTGCATAGCTCACCTCACAGATCTTCAACCAACGAGGTTAAGCAGTGCTCGCTACATTCAGACTCCTGCTTGCCTTAGAAAGCTTTTTAAGCCGATTGTCCTACGCTTGTTCACATACTCAATATGTTGCCTAAAGACACAAAGCAGTATTTTCCGTTAGGTGTTTTCCTTACGACTATTTCATTTTATAGGTTCCCGTCGTAATCGTCATAAATCCTATGCGAATTTTAAATTAACCATAGTATGGTCTTTTGATCCGCATTGCCTCACAACATAATTATTATCTGTGGAGTAAGTACAAAGTTCTTCAAAACAAAATCTAGACAAGTACACCCGCAGTATAATGTTAATGTATATTAAACTGTTTACGGACCGCCGAAAGATTTCAGATGAAATATTACGTGGAAACGATAAAAAAACCGGCTCAATGCTATGGAATTAACGCTGGAGGTGAGGCGGTATTTTCTAATAATAATCCTGTTTTTAAATTGAGTAGATTCTTTGTCATAAAACTTAGAGCTCAGTACTAAATAGTCAGACTTACAACATCATCAAGCAGGGGGGGGGGGGTTGCCATTATCCCCACGCTTGGCAAGCGGCTTGGGGATCGCAGTATTGGTGGTGAAGTTACAGAAACGCTGCTGCCCATCTTCTGAATTTTCTCTTAGTCGCCTCATACGACACCCACGGGAGGAAAGGGGGTGGTCAATGCTAGGCCGGATACCACACGGCAAGTTATAACAGAGAATAGTAAAATAATGTTTGAGGTCATTTAGGCTTTGGACTTGTGTGAGTCCCATACCTACTGGCTATAGAAGAAGGGCCGGTAGGCTGCTGGTTGTAGATAAACTCTTGAGGCAGTAGACTCATAAGGTTAAACTGCGTTTGCTACAGTCGGCCGGTAGATGGGTGACCATCCATTTTAATATCAAAACGTCTCTGTGCCCTGGAACCTTAGCCGTCGACCTCGGCTGCAAATCGTTGATTAGGTATCTGTCCACAAGACTGGCAACCTGTCTTTCTTAGGGTTTTATTCTTATTCTTATTCTTTATTGCACATTATAAAGTACACAAATACAATATTTGAAAAAAAAAACTTGTATGCACAAAGGCGAGCTTAACTCAGTATTGAGTTTTCTACCAGCAAACCTTTGAGTGATAGAGGACAGAAAACAGAGGGCAAAATATAAACGAGGGCGAAAAGAGAAAACTAACACGTATTATAACTACTTACTTACTACCTTATTACTAATACCATACGTATATACAATATAGCTATATAATATACATTTACTTTACATATACATAATACTCACTATAGGTTACATAATTCAGAGTACACTAAATATTTACTTTGATAAGAAAAGTTTTATTTATCGGGACAATTTTTTAGAGTTATCCTTTTTTCGACAGGCAGTTCTGTGTACTGATATCCAGCTGCATCAATAAGTTCCATATGCGCCTCGAGCCTATTCATTAAAATACATTCATGATTAGTGATAATACAATGTCTGAAAATAACTGAAGGACATTAAAATGCCTGTAGATCAATTCTCGTAACGCAATATTAAGACGATGCAAGTGATAAAGTTTAATGACCTTGCAATTCCTGCATCGCGCTAGTGAAGTAATGACAGCTTTTATATATTCACATTAGATACACAGCCGCCCCGAGTTGAGTAGTGTGGCGCCGCGGCCCACCAGGCATACCACCCGCCTGTAGGAAGATCCTCCCTTTTCGTTGGAGGAACTCCACAGTCCACATCTTTTCCTCCACATGTTAATTTCGATTTGCCTCTATAATTCACGAACAGATTCATAGGCACAATATTTTTGAGTTCAATCAGTAAATCAATTCTCTTACATGAGACGTCATCAAGCAATGCAATAGCTGTGCTTTCGATAAAAAATTCAATAATTTTGGTATTAAATTTGTTGTTATTTACCGTAAGTACATCGCTATTGCACTGCTTTATAACGACATAAGTCACGACAATTGGATCTATGAATCTGTTCGTGACGTCTGTTCGTCACAGAGGCTCATCAAAATTCAGATATCTAAGTGGTGTCTAGTTAAATACATAAACCAACCATTACAAATATTTAGCGCGTGTATAATTTCAAGCACAATATACTAAGGTAAGGGGCAATTGAGAATATAACATACCTACAAAGTGGCGTAGAATTGACACTTTGATTACAGAGAGGATGTTAATATTAGATAACTGGTATAATAGTGCGGGTTTGAGAATTGACTATAGTAACTTGAGAACTGCTATTAGGAGTTGTTTGCAGCTGTTTATGTATGAAGCAGATTGTAAGAGCGATCTTCAAAATTTTAATTAACATTTGTAATATTATACATGGCGGATGGCATTGTTTAAGGGAGGTTTATATTAGCACTGGGATATTGAAGAAGTGGATGATGACGATGACGAATATCATAGTTTAGAACCGCCTTAGAACGCTAAAACATGCAAACAACTTTTGACGACGCGCTTGGCGTAGTGGCTTAGCAATTGGGTCGCAGCGCTAAGGGTTGTAGATTTGATTCCTACACGGGACAAAAATTTGTGCGATCCGCGAAACGCGCCCACGATTTAAGAGAAATACCTACCTAGTGTATTTTTTTAATATAACATATAAAAATAACAAACTACACTCAGAGTAAGTCCTAGAACTTTTTCAAAACACGTAAACAGAAAACGCGACGAGAATTCGCAATTTAAACTGCGTTGAAACTAATTTACAAATGGTCACCCCAGTCAGACATAAACTACATTCTTTAGCGCTAAGGAACAGCTTGTTCCAGTGCCGGGCACCATGATTTACATAAAAAGTGGACACTCCACGTCCCGCTCTCTCGTAATTGGACAATTTTGTTACTCCACTTTTTTAATACTATGCGCTTTTGCAGTATTTGCCTGTTTGTCAATGTATATTGTGCACAGTAATACCACTTTTTACAACGTGTGATATCAAAAAAATCAAAAATGCATTTTAACCACTTATATTCTTATTATATTGTTGAAGCGAACTTAAACAATGTTTTTACGTAAACGCAATTAGTTTTTAGACAAGCTGCGTCTCGCAGTGTTACCTGCTAAATTTTTTCGGGATAAAAACTATGCCTATATATTATCCAGGGGGTCAGCTAACACCATACGAATTTTAGCAAAATCGGTCCAGCCGTTTGTGCTTTGAGTTTTTGGTCATGGTTTTAAACCTTCTGTATTTATTTATACTGTGTCATTAGCCTGTTAGAGTACTGGCCGCGGTTCAGTTGTTTATGCAACTGCTGTTGTTCCGCCCAATCATTACTGAGACGAAAATTGGCCGTCCATGTTGTTTTTACCTGTGTGCAGTTCAGCAACTGGGTGGAAAGAAAAAACTGATTAATTTGCCACACATTAAGACTAGTTTATCTTTGGAATAATATGTATATGACACAAAAATAAACTAAGTAATGATAGTTTTTCGAAAAAAAATTTAAAAAATGTGTAGCCGCACTTTTTTTTGTTAAAAAAAATATTTTCCAGCGTAGTGCGGTGACACATTTCTTACGATTTGAATTCAGTAAACATTTTTTTGTCAAGCCTAGATTGTTTCCTACAGCTGGGCAAAGGCGTCTCCCCTGATTTTCCAATGACCCCTATTCTCGGCCTGGTCTGGCCAGTTGTTCTGGAAGGCGTCCAAATCGTCCCGCCGTCTTTGTCTGGGTCTTCCGCGTCTCCGGCGTCCGTCTTGTGGCAACCATTTGGTGGAGATGTTAGCGCACTTCTCGGGTTGCATGCGACGGATGTGGCCGGTCCAGTCCCACTTCAATAATCACAGTATAGCAAAAAAAAAATTGTTCATTATTTAGAGCTGAAATTATGAAAAGGGATTCTATACCAGATTTTCTCTTAGCCTCTTTAAATATACTCGTACCTATTTCCGTTACACGTTGTATAAAACAATTTATAGCCAACTTTGTAGTGTCAACACGCTCTCAAACGAGTTTCGTATCAGAGTTTTACCGAACAACATTCTGTTTCGTCACAATTTTATATCATCGTTTGTGTCGTTCGCGCTCACAATATGAATTTAGCTAACTTCAGCAATTTTATTACCAACTACGCAGGAAACTCATGCATAATTTTAACGAGTTAAAGGATTTAAAATTATTTACTGCTGTTATTATTTAGTTATTCTTCAGAGGTTTGTTATTATGAGCTCATTGTGAAAAAATGGCTTATGGTGAAGTGCCAGCCGCCGTTCGATTGAAGGTTAACCGGTGCTTGTCGCGGTCGGGGTTATGATGGGTGACCGTCCTAAATTAGACTAGTTGCTTTTTGTGTGGGTCAATACCTACCCGAGACAAATATTTGTGTGATCCACAGAGATTTGTTTCTAGTGGTTGTGCTTATGATAATTTAGGTATTACTAAAAAGTATCACTAATAGCCGAGTGGTATGACCGTTGGACTGCCAAGTCAAAGGTCGCAAGTTCAAACCCCGGCACGCACCAATGACTTTTCGAATTCATGTGCGTACTATAAATTAGTTATCAGTTGCTAAAAACGGTGAAGGAAAACATCGTGAGGAAACCAGCACACCTGAGAGATTTTTCAACGGTGTGTAAAGCCATGTCAGAGGCCTACAGGCGGTTTAAACTCTGACACCAGGTTGTTCAACAACCATACGATAAGAAGAAGATCACAGATATGGATATGCCGGTGGATGCAAACGGCAAGTTGTCATTCATTGTGGCGTTCTAAGGGGGAGGCCTTTGTCCAGCAGTGGACGTCTTCCGGCTGATGATGATGATCACAGATGTAGGCGACATTCCTTGAGTGAGGCAGCATTTTTTAAACAAAAAGTTAAGTAGGTCCTACAAGTACCTACTTAGGGTAATTTTCTACTTTCTTTCATAACTTGTAGCGATATAATGTACAAAATTGTTCGAAGCCCCAACTTGTTCCAATCACCACCCTTGGAACTTAAATCGAATGAAGTTGATTGATCTTACTTACTTTGGTACGATTTTTCATGTTTAAAGTTGTGAACAAACCACGGTTAAACTCGATGAATAAAAGAATTTTCTTTTGAGAAACTTCACTACGCTTAGTTTTTCTTTTGCTTGTATTTTTGTAAAAGGAATGTTCTTTTTTCGTTCCAGATCAATTTTCTTTTTATTTTCGTATGGCGTGCGATTGAAACTTCTGTTAATGGTGAATCGAAATATAATTATTGGCTAGTAAAATAATGGTTTTTTACTACCATACTATCACGGTTATAATCCCTGAAGGTGTAGGCAGTGCTTTCTTTTATCATACACTCATATTATTCCACTCAACATACCTAACTCCCATGTTGTAAACCTATATTCTTCTTCTTCTTATCGTATGGTTGATGAACAACCTGGTGTCAGAGTTTAGACTGCCTGTAGGCCTTTGACATAGCTTTACACACCGTTGAAAAATCTCTTAGGTGTGCCGGTTTCCCGGTCATACCAATAGGCTATCAGTGCTTGTATCAGTAAGCCTATAATTGCCATTTATCGATATTTTATGCCTATTCACGCATTAGATACTCGATAAATTAAAATGTCATGTATTTATAATTCCTTTGTGATGAACGTCGTGAACTCGTGAATGTTTTTTGTTTTGAATCAATTTCCATACAAAAACTATGTACCAGATACCATGATGCTTTGTCAGCCAGTGATATTTTCAACTATTCAGGGATGTCCAAGATCGATATACAAATAGACCCGATTTTACTTTGACAAGGTTCCCCAGCATACCCGAATATCTAACACTATCGAAGTTCGGTGTCTAGAATCTAGTACTTAGTGCGAAAAGGTTGTACTCATTAGTACGCAGGCAGCGCCAAGTTCACAGCTTGGCTTAATGTTTCACCGTACAACTATCTTGTAGGAATTTATCGCCCCTCCGAGCCCGCCTTACAATAAAACTTTACATTTTATTATTATTATTAGTCTTGCTATTTACTTTTTTAATCTCGCTTTTTGGTATACGTGAGGGGAGATGGTGTTTGGTATGTGCAGGGTTGGATTTTAAGTACGTATTTGTGAGGTAATATTTTAAAGGGTGGTTAATATTTATTTATGAGGAGGAATATTTCGATGCATAATTTTTAGATGTTTTTTGGTTGGTATAAAAAAATGGAGTATATAAATAATGTAAATTGTTTTTGTTAAATAAACTACTCATGTAGTTAAAGATGATTAAACGACCCTAGTATAAAAAAAAGAAATATTTATGTATAATTTATTTACTAAACACAATTGAGTACAGCGTTGAGCGAGACTGCCTCGTTGGTCTAGTGGTCGCTAAGCGCGACTGCTGAGCAAGAGGTCCTGTTGATGGCAATAGGCTCGCCCCCTATTACATTGGGACTTACAACATAACTGGCGAAATGTGGGTGTACTATATGTTCACCTCTGCCTACTCCTTCGGGGAATACAGGCGTGATGTTATGTTATGTTATGAGTACAGCGTTTTGCCAGGTACACTAAATTAGAGATAAAACTAAATGTATTAAACAAAAAACATAAAAAGAGAGAAAAAAAATACAATTGTTAGTCCCAAACATGAGTGAAAATATGCATAATTTGAGTAATACCTATCACTCAAACTCACAAAATCGCAAACATTCTAACATAGTGAAAATTATAGATTTGTATGCCATGGGCATAGAGCAGCGAGACGCCGCACAATGGAAAATGTCCTGCTTTGAGTTCATGGTAAGGGCTGATTCAAAAACAATACGGTACAATGAACCAGACTAAAATAAAAAATATGTCATAGAATAGGAGTTTCGATGATTGTTAACAATTCAATCAATTAATTAAAATGTGTTTGTAGAGTAGGAATCATGGAGGACGTGTATTTGTGTGTGTGTGAGTGTGTGTATATAGTGATGTTGTTAGCATACGAGTAAAGAAAGCTATACGCAGGTCCAATACGTCACTACTACAACTATGAAATGAATGGTAATCATGACAACTCCATGGTACCAACAATAAAAAATTATGTATTTTTTATTAAAAAAAAAATACGTGCCCCACACTACGAATTTCTCCTGTATCATGGGTGCGTTCCACAAATATGTAATATCACATACACAAACACCCAGACTCGGGACTAATATCTATGGATCGCACATATTTTTGTTCCGTGTGGAAATCGAGCCTGCAACCCTTAGCGCAGCAGTCCAATCGCTTAGCCACTGCGCCAATCGGGTCGTCAGTGACTGCGTCAATTAGTATTTACGAAAATGAATTGCAACATATGTGCAAACTCTATGATTTACAACGAAAAAAGTATAATGCACGTACAAATACTATAAAAATATAATCCGTAAACAATAAATGTTCACTCATAGACATTAACAGTCTCATTACAAAAAACTAAATAAACATCGGTTTAAACCTGGCCTTTCAAGTCCAGGCTTATCTGAAGAACCATGGTCTAAATTTGTCCTTATTACAAAAGATATAAAAACCGTGGTTTTCTTAGCACTGTCATTTGAACCATTGTTTGTATATCAACCACAGATTAATACAAACATCGTTCGTTCATAATGTTATCATTCTACAAAAACGTTCCATTTGCCCAGAAAAGAAAAAAGTTTAATAATAGACTAATGATTAAATATTCTATAGAAGTGTTAAAAATATTGAGACTATTATTATTTTGCTTAGATTTTAATATCAAGTATATCGTCAACTGTAGTTTTGTTTAGAATGAAGCTTTTTGTATTAGCTAGTAATACAACTAAGTACATCCGTGTAACGAAACGTGACGTAATTCGAACTTATTTGTTTATGAGATGTTTGTTGACGTAATTTAGTATGTTAAAACCAAAAGTATGTATTTTATGCTAGTTTATTTATTGATAAACATAAATGATGCGTTAGAACGGCATTTGTAGTGAAATATATGCGAATATATTGTCATACCGGGAGCCGGTATGGCTCACAGACGAGAAGATCTAATAATTCCTCTTGTGAATCGTATTCTATTATATTTTGTATGATGAACCAACAAAAGCAAATAATATCTGTTATATCGGCTTCAATATCCTCAATATCAATTAAATTGACCATTATAATATCCATGTTCAGGTAAAAACAACAACAATATATGATAACCTAAAAGATGAAATTTGACAGATATGATATTTAAAACCATAGTTCTTTACTTTAAACGAGGGGCCGCCCAAGTTTGGCGTTAGACCATAGAATGGACAATGGTTTTTCGCAAAACCACTTTTTGTAATAACACTTTCCTATAAACCGTGGTTTTTAGAGGTTTTAAACCTTGGTTTGTAGATAAACCGCTTTTTGTAATAAGGCCGTAAATGCCTCGAGTATCGAGCTTGGAGTTATTTATTCCGTTTCAAATGGATTGAAAGTGATTGATCGCGGCTCCATCGAGCTCTATCGGAATAAAAGTTCGTATAAAACACTTTATGGAGGTATTGATGTAGTGTGGTTTAGCGGAGGAGATCAACTTTGTCTATTGTGTACATGCAGTGTACATGGAAAAAGTTTAAAATATATATTAGCTAGTAACTGTTCCATGGGGTGCTAGGCCAGAATGGCACCTCATCTCGTCCCGTTGGGTATCGGAGGCTACTAAATCAAATTCCAGAAGATGGGCAGCAGCGTCTACTGTAACTTCAAGACCAATACTATGATCCTTAAGCCGCTTGCCAAGCGTGGGGATTATGACAACCCCCCTCCCCTTAAGGGGGAGGCCTTTGTTTAATATAGGACGTCTTCCAGCTGATGATGATGAACTGTTCCATTATATGACTGAGCCTCTTGTTCAACAAACTATTTATGATAACTGCGTCACTTTAAAAATTATGCTTCTTCTTCTTCTTTGTATTGACGTGAACTTACTAACAAGTAATCACTCAATGCCACTGCACCAATCAAGCCGTGAAATATCAATTAAATCAAACTTCACCGAAACCTGCACAAAATATGAATTGATTGGAAACGGGAGAGCGTGTATAGTTGCTTATATAACTGCAGTAGTTACCAATAAACGTTTCGCGTTCAATTCTTGGTCTACTTGCTTGACTAGTTTCAAGTTCCGAAGTTCTATGGTAGTGTATTGAATATGTATTGCAGAAATGTTCGGGTTTCTTAAATATTCTATGGTTTCGAAACGTTGTGCGCTTGATATAAGAGGTTGCTAGCTTTTAAGCAAATTAGATTCTGCATCATTCGGAAATGCTAAGATGGAAACAGAATATTATTTAGTGGAGCTCATAGTTATGATATGAATTACATACATACATACGCAAAGTCACGCCTATTTCCACGAGGGGTAGGCAAAGATCACGGATTTCCATTTGCTACGACCCTGACATACTTCTTTCGCCTCATTCACTCACATCACATTCCTCATACACGCTCGTCGGTAAGGGGTACTCCTCACTTATATGAATTACGAGGGTTTAAGTAATATTATTAACTTTTAGAGATTAATCAGATTTATTTTGGTAGAGTATTCTACTACTTCTATTTTGTGTTATATGAAAATGCAGCGCATCAGTTCCTCTTTTCTTATTAAACTGAAAAAGCAATGATATGACAAATACATAGTTCAAGCAGACCGGGCTTTGTGGCGTACATTGGGAGAGGCCTAAGTCCAGCAGTGGACTGCAACGGGCTGATGATGATGATGATGATGAGGATGATGATAGTTCAAGTTGTCAACGAAGATAGAAGCCAGGTTCACGACCCACGGTGCACCAGACGTCGTCATTACACGTGGAAACTCCATACACTTTCCCGTGAAGAACATAATACTTGATGAAGAAAAATACGCCAATGTAGGTGTCGTTACTTGTGGGGTGCAATATAAGTACACAAAGGTAATTAAAGACACAATTTTTCCCTGCAATTGTCTGGTAGTGTACAAGTGTCTGCTTACTCGAATGTCTGCAGATGGTAAGATACAGAGTGTCTGTCCGGACAGGTAGATTCAAGACTGCTTTGGGCATTTCCAAAAAAAAAACCATCTTAGACATACTATTGTTAGCACATAAATTTACATTTGTCTCTATCTAGCTTCTTGCTCATGTAATGACGTGTTTTTGTAAAAACTCATTCACAGAAATATATAATGATTCATACATTCATAGGCGAATGTTTTCCCTTCTTGCTCTCCGGTGAAGAAAATAGGAGTTTGCGTCAATCAACAGGATTTGAAAAGCTGATGTAGAAGCTTAGCTTAGCCATGCCCTAAATAGTATTCTCTAAGCACTGATAGCCGAGTGGTATGACCATTGGATTGCCAAGTCAAAGGTCGCAAGTGCAAACCCCGCCACGCACCAATGTCTTTTCGAATTCATGTGCGTATTATAAATTAATCATCAGTTGCTAAAAACGGTGAAGGAAAACATCTTGCAGAAACCGGCACACCTGAAAGAATTTTCAACGGTGTGTAAAGCCATATCAGAGGCCTACAGGCGGTTTAAACTCTGCACCAGGTGTTCATCAACCATACGATAAGGAGAAGAATAGTATTCTCAGCTCTTAAGAGAGTAGGTACTTACGTAGGATCCTCTTGAGAGCTCGCCATAAATAAAGCTGAAAATATGATACTGAAAATATATAACGGTACATTGTACAGTAAGCCTCTTAGTAGGTACAAAGTTTTTCAATTAAAATGGTTTTACAGGTTTGCAGCGACCGCGGCGCGGAGTATACTGTGTTTGGATTTTATGATGAATTTTAGTTGTGTTATTATAGTTGATAGCAATGATAATAGTCTGGCATCATTTTTATGTTGTGTTTATCAGCTTTTTGTAACATTGAAGAGTGATATTTGCGACTATTGTACGTGGACGTAATAGATTTGTACCCGGTTAATGGAAATTGGGGGAGGCCTTTGTCTAAGGGTGGGTGGGGGGGTTGCCTTGTTACATTGATAGCCGAGTGGTATGACCGTTGGACTGCTACGTCAAAGATCACAAGTTCAAAACCCAGCACGCACCAATGTCTTTTCAAATTCATGTGTGCATTATAAATTAGTTATCCGTTATCGTGAGGAAACCGGCACACCTGAGAGATTTTTCAACGGTGTGTAAAGTCATGCGAGAGGCCTACAGACGGTTTAAACTCTGACACCAGGTTGTTCATCAATCATACGATAAGAAGAAGATCTACATAAAATATTATGTACATACAAACCTTTAACTACATAACGATAACTGAAATTAATATATATGCTTCCTCGCAAGAATTTAACTACATATAACTACATAGTGTGAAGTTCGTGGCGACTGTAAACGAGAAGAACCATGTGTGGCAAATCCGTTGCATTTGCTAATTCTACAAGAGAAACCCACAATCAACCGCAACACATACTTAGTCCCGCTCGTTTGTGGTCATCGCGGGCTAGATCCATTATGCAGCTTTGATTTATTAACGAGAAACAAAACTTAAGAGTATTATAGATAACAGTTCAATTCGATGTGTTTTATTGTCTGTGGTTTTATTTAAATAAAAATAATATTTACTTTTCCTATTGAGTAATTCTCAGTAGCAGTACGGAGTCTGGATTTGTGCCCGGTTCATGGCTATTGGCTCGCCCTCTATTACTTTGTGACTAGGGGTCGCGAAAATTTTGGAAATCCCGGTGGTATTTTGGTGATTTTGACCCGATATTCCGGTATTTGGGTTCCCGGTTTGCGAACCCTAATTGGGACCTATAACATAACTGGCGAAATGTGGGTGTACTATAGGTACACCTATGCCTACCCCTTTGGATAATACAGGCATCATGTTATTTTATGTTTAATATTTACTATTATAACTTGCGTGAGTGTTGTCTATATTATTTACCGTCCTGCCGCGTCACCTGCTCATGAATTAGGGCTCCGTTTGGGTCCGAAAGCATTGTCGCATTTCCGAATATACACGTGATGATAAATAATACATAAAATTATAAAACATATTGGTGTATTTTGTGTAGGTAGGTACATATATAATGCCGTTTTGTAAGTCACCAGTATTTCACATCCGGACAACTACGCGCCAAGAAGACTAGAAAAATAGCTCTTTCTAGATCACACGCAGTGATAAATTAAACAACTACACAGTGCTATTCTCTTACAAAAGAAATATACTACAAAAATTGCTAAATTAAACAAAATACATCTTCGTGAAACATCGTATCTATTCGGCTATCATCGCTCACCGTCGACACTGTCCCGAACGCATTCCATTTTGAATTGAGAACGTCCATGAATTGCCGTTTTTGTAGTCGCTCGGTTTAGCAAGCATGCGCTCACAGCTAAAGGGTTGATTGAAAAATTTTCGCGCGTCCTACGAAATATGGAGGGAGCTTCTTATACTTGACAAGACAATGCCAAGATGGGAGCAGTTGACATTGCATTTAAGAAGAACGTTGATGTATTATGCAGCTTTTGGCGTTCACGACGGAATTTGCGTATGGCTGGAGGTTCAACTTACACTGGTTTAGGAAGTTATTGAAAAGCGTTAACATATTACGCAGTAAAAATGAACTTAAGCAATTAAAAGAAGAAGATTAGGTACGAGAACATTACACTAAAGCCTTTAGCCAGATCAATAACTTCAGAACCAAATCAAAGCTTGGATCTATATTATAAAGACCTTAAGGCAAGGTTAAAGTTCATGGAGAATTTAAAACTGTAAATTGTGTTATAATTTTGCTTATAAAACATCTCACTAAATTGAGCAGGTATTATATAACATTAAAGGCTACAATTTCAATGTTATAAATGTATAGGCGTTTTCACGCGGATCACTCCAGTCTTGTGGTATTACAATATCCAATTTCTGAGCCGACAAAATTTAGACAATTGCCATCGACTCGATAAGAAGAAAATAATGTCCAATGTTCTAATTGTATCCAGATGTTTTTTTTTTTTTTAAATAACATAGGAATTTCTCCTGCATCCTGGGTGCGTTTCACAAACATGAAATATCACAAACACAAACACCCAGACTCGGGACAATCAAATGTGGATCGCACAAATTTTTGCCCCGTGCGGGAATCGAACCCGCAACCCTTAGCGCAGCAGTTTAATCGCTTAGCCACTGCGCCAATCAGGTCGTCATATTACAATACATCAATTTTATAAACACGTTTATTTATCCCCGTCTTACAATACCACACACAGTGACACCTCCCCTTAATTACTTTTAAACATTTTTATTCAATTCCATTTTCAATTCCGACACTCTCAGAACGTACACTTAAAACTTTTAAATTATGTAATTTAAAAAAATCCCGGCCGAGGCAGTGCCGCAAGAATTTCAATATAAAGACACCGCCAGACAGAAACTATTTGAATAAAATCCCTTTTGTTGCTCGTAACGACAATGTCTCGGCCATTATTTGAAACTAGCTCGTGCTCGTGGAAATACTAGGAAATTACGTTTATTACCGCATACGTGCGGTGCCGTAGGAATTTGTTAGGTATTACTTACATTACTGTTTATGTTTGTTGGGTTTTGGACGGGTCGAAACATTTGCGGTAATGGATGTCAGATTTCGATTTGGTTGTTGATGAGAATTTTTTGGGGTGCAAGTTGTTGGGTTGTATACATACGTAGAATAACTAGTGCTTCTCAGAAGGTTAGGCTTTCACAGATTTCCACTTGCTGAGATCCTGAGGAATTCTGGATAAGTACTGGTTTGGGAGGTTTTTTAAACCTATAAATTGCAAGACAAGAAAGGATTTCGACTAATTGTTGCTACGTCACTGATTTTGTAATGTCTACTCAATTTAGTAGAATGTCATCATTTAACATACGCCTGTATTCCCTGAAGAGGTAGGCAGAGGTGCACAGAGTACACCCAAATTTCGCCAGTTATGTTATAGGTCCCAATATAATAGGGGACCTATTAACATCAACCGGGCACAAATCCAGACTCCGTACTGCTACTGAGAATTACCAGATGGAAAAACCCAATAACACTTTGCCCGACCCGGGATTCGAACCCAGACCTCGTGCTCAGCAGTCGCGCCTAGCGACCACTAGACCAACGATGCAGACTAATAGAATAAAATGTAACGGTTTACTTACTCAACAATATATTAAGTAATACCTATTATACTCCAAATGCTTGTTATAGATCAAGTCTGAGTTTTAAATGAATACAAATTATCCACAAGACTGCATTTAATCTTCAGTGAAGCTATTAATTAAGTGCTTTAATCAATATAGCCATTAGATCTTCATAAAGCACAACATATTGGTAAATTGCTGTAGTGAGAATCTATGGGATTTATTGTGGGTATGTTATCGGAAATTCTGGAGTAAGAGGCTTAAAGATGAAGCTGCTTGATGAAGTTTTTCAAAAAGGTAAAATAATTCTAAAGATAATTAAAATAAATTAAATATTATTGTTGAGAGTATACGCAATGTTTTGATAGAGTCCATACATGTGGTCGAGGCAATGGGACATAAAAAAAAACAGACTTTTCGTTGTCATGCCTTAGGTTGTCCATATAAAATTATAGAAAATAGCCATCGGAGAAAAGTCTAAGTTGAGAATTAGACACACCACTATAATGCACAAAAGTTTTTGTCTTATGAGAAACAAGCGCCTGGCGTTGTAGACTGCGGCATTTTTCTGGATAAAAGTAACCTATGTGTTAATCGAGGGTGTCAGCTACCTCCATACCAAATTTTAGCAAAATCGGTCTAGCCGTTAGACCGTGAAGAGGTAATATACATACAAACACACAAACACACTAAAAAACTTTCGCATTTATAATTTTAGTGTGAAGTGTGATAGAGGGGTATTTTTTTTTTTTTTTTAAAAAACGTCGCCCCACACTAGGAATTTCTCCTGAATCGTGGGTGCGTTTCACAAACATGAAATATCACATACACAAACACCCAGACTCGGGACAAATATCTGTGGATCACACAAATTTTTGTCCCGTGCGGGAATCGAACCCACAACCCCTAGCGCAGCAGTCCAATCGCTTAGCCACTGCGCCAATCAGGTCGTCAAGTCAGTTATTGAGTTAAAGGCAATTAAATTATGATGAACTAGAATATGTGTGTATTTTATTACTATTTTGCGATAATTATTAGCTTACACCACAGCGTGACGTATTGAAAGTTAGTTACAATACGAAGAAAATTCAAAAGGACAGCTGTCTGCTTACGAACTCTTGTAGAAAAACTGGTACGTGTATCGGTACATAATCATTACAAGATTAGCGACGAGGCAGAATGAATCACTTCGGTGGCGTGCATTTCTCGCTCCATTTCCCAGTTTTACTTATGCAAATAAGTTTCGACAGCGGACGAAAACCTGCTGAAATGAAAGCGTTTGTTTCGTTCACTGAGGCGGCTGTGGAGTCGTGTATTTTTTTAACACAAACTAGGAAATTCTTTTGTATTGGTGCGTTTAAAAATCAATAAACTAAACGGAAGGAAATCTTTTAAAATTGTGTTATACATTACTAGCTTCCGCCAGCGACTTCGCCCGCGTGGATTTCGAATTTTTATAGTCTACAGCCTTCCTCGATAGATGGGCTATCTAACACTGAAAGAACTTTTCAAATCGGTACAGTAGTTCCTGAGATTAGCGCGTTCAAGCAAACAAACAAACAAATCCTTCAGCTTATTAATATAAAAATAATATAAGTATACATACAAAAACACTACTACTTGCAAATTAAAACTGAAACTAGTGTCGATAAATAACGATAAATTCGTCTCAATTTCAAAACGAATTGTTTTAATTTTAAATCCATCCGATTAAGCATATTTTAACCATGATTGTCCCACCCACCTCACTTTCCTTCTTCCATTCAACCTGATGGTAAGCTACGGTTGTTGTTTTGTAAAACAGTCGATTTGGAATAATATGATTTTTTAACTATTTTTAATCTGCATGTATTCCAAAAACCAAATACAAACAAAAAAATATTACATCAAAATCGACTCCACGCCTCTGTTTTATAAAGGAAAACTTTTTGCAGACGCGAAGCGCCGAGCTCTAATGACGTCGGGTCACCGGCCGCTCCGAATATCGCATAATGGACTATTGTATGGCCTGTCCAATGATAGATGTTCACAAATATCCACGGAGGTTTTAAAACGAATTAAATAACTTTTGGGTAAACTAAATAGCGAGAAATTGTGATGTAAACGAGTGTGTACTAGGATTTTTTTACTGCGGCTCGACTCTCAAGTTATCGAAAATATGAAGGTAGTGTGATTTAAGATTGGACTGCTGCCCTTAGGGTTGCGGGTTCGATTCCCGCACAGGACAAAAACTTGTGCGATCCGCAGATGTTTGGCCCGAGTCTGGGTGTTTGTGTATGTGATATTTCATGTTTGTGAAACGCACCCACGACACAGGAGAAATTTCTAGCGTGGGGCGATGTTTTTATAAAAAAAAAAAACTTATCATTTTTTATATAGGAATCCTACGAGTGAATTTTTAAATGTATTCGTACTAATTGGGAGCGAAGATTGTCGAGGCTCATTAACTTTAATCATAGTACTGGAGGCTTAATAAATACCAGGATGACATGAAACAGTAGAAGAATTGATGCCTGGTTGGATTAGCAAATAATTGGCTGCAGTTTTCGGTTTGGTTTTTTTAAAGTAATAAACAATATTTATGTGATCCAAGTATGGTCGTTAGAGGATGAGATATTAAAAAAAAACTTCATTTGTTTTAGGTCATGTGATATTTTATGTCTCAAACGCAGCCATTTTTGTCAGGTATCACTTTTTAATTTACCCGCAAAGTTTAACGCCACTGTAAAACATGTGTGAAGAGGTCAAAATACAAGTTACATTCGCGTCGAGGTTAATGAGAAATGTGTAAAGCTTAGTTTTTTATGTAAGAAATATTACGCTAAAAATGCAGCAAAGTTTTTCTGCCCAGAAAATTATGCAACGAGTTTCTCTGTTCAAACCTTTTAAAAACAGCTGTATTCTTATCATCAAGGAAAGTAATATTTTAAATCTTCTTGTACCAACAAATTCTATCTTTATTTCCTCCTGTAAAACTATTTGAAACAATCTGCAGCTGCTACTGAGAAAATATAAAAAAAAGATCCCGACGAATTGAGAACCTTATTTTTTTTTTTGAAGTCGGTTAAAAAATAAAGATTAAAATGAAATAATGACCCAAATTCTACGCGGTACATTCATTTGTCACCAAGAAATCTACTACAACATGGTGTATCTTGCCTGACCTCTCTCACTGCGGTCAGTCTTTCGATGGGTGATCGTTATCACATATCGAAAACCCTCCGTACTTCGGAGGGCACGTTAAGCTGTGGATCCTGCATCTGATCTCTGTCCGGTCTTGTCGGTCTACCGTCCCATCGGACTATGAGAGTGAGGGAGGGGGATAGAGAGTGCATTTGTGTTTGCGCGCATACTTGTGCACTATAATCCCCCCCCCCGCTGAGCCGCCGCCGCGAACAGACGCGTTTTTTGAACGCTCCCGTTTTTATTCCTTTAAAGTGGTTTTAAATACTCAAATTATCTTTAAATTTACATAAATCCAATGACATATAAGTGATAATCAAAATAGTGTTAAAAGAAATACATAAACTAACTTATTTTAACAAAAGTGAAGCAAAATACTTTCCAAAAAAGTTGTTGTATAAAGTGTTGTGTAGTAACATTTACGAGAATTACGAGTGCGATTCTCAAGGTCATTGTGCACCTGCGCGCAGCTGCGCATTCCCGATCAGTATTTGGCAATAGAGACTAAAATTGAGTCTAGTGTTTGTAGTTACTGTGGTCTTGGGGAGTGAGACGTAACTTGTGCAACATTGTTACCAAGTTCGGGACTGATATGGAGCAATATTTTTTGCATTAAGATAATTTTGAACAAAGTTCATTCATTTATTTCCTATCGAAGAAAAGTAATAAAATAATAATTTGGATATATAATTTTATAAATTGTTATTTTAATTTATCCACACTAAGAGAATACCTGCACAATTTTGTAAGAACTTAAGGTGAAGATTTATTTAAATACACATATCTACTGTTATCGTTTATTCAAGACGTAAGACCTTACTCTAATTACTATATTCAATCACCATGCCTATTAACCGAACCCCGCGTAAATCCAGTACGAAAAAATTAGAAGTTGACACCAATTTGAGCTTAACGACAATAACGGATACAGATACTGAAGATTCCCAGAACGTAACATTCCGCTCGCGATCCCGCACAAGACATGATTGTAAGATTGCCGACTCTATGTCGGAAATTAGGAAGATCATAACTGAACTGAAAGAAGAGCAAAATAACAAATTGGATGTGTTACAGAATACCATTAATGACATTAGGAAACAAAATGCCGGGATCATTGCGTCTGTTGAACATTTGTCGAATGAATATAAGGACCTTAAGAAACAGTTAGAAGATATAGAAAAAGAAAGAAAGGGTAACTTAGAATACATACAGGTATTAGAAAACAGAATTGATGGACTAGAAAAAGCGCAAAAAAGTTCATGTCTAGAAATTAAAAATATTCCAATAAAACAGATGGAAACAAAACAAGATCTTTTGGATATAATTAATAAAATTGGTACAGCTATAAATATGCCAATTCAAACTGTCACCATAAGAGATGTGTTTCGAATCCATACTAAAACCGAAGACTACAAGCCCATCATCGTGGACTTTAATTCTATTCTGATAAAAGAGTCTGTCTTAGAACACTGCAAAAATTTTAACAACCAACATAAGGACAACAAACTTAACACCTCTCATCTTCATATAAATGGTCCTACAAAGAACATTTACATCTCCGAACATCTTACGCCGAAATCCAGAAGACTGTTTTTCCTCACTCGCGATTTTGCCAGCACTAATGAATATAAATACTGCTGGACAGCTGGTGGTAATATTTTTATACGCAAAAAAGAAGGTGAGCGACATATACGTATTAATTCAGAGGCTGAATTAAGTAAGTTGAAGACTGATATGAAAATATGACTAGCTGTGTTCCAACTTGTTGTTTTAAATGCTGATCTCAGTTTATGGTTTATACTACTTTTAAAAAAATTGTTCTATTTTATACTTTTAAGTTTGTCAATAATTTTTATGTATACAAATTACACTTTTACACAATACATCTTACTCACTGCAACTTCTACTCGCTCCCATAACCACACATACTACACACTCAACTCTAACATAAACACAGAATACACACAACTACACTACTATATACAAATATTTTGTTACAATTTGGGGTCAAAATATGGAATAAAAAGTATTAGAGATGAGGCTTATACTTTTCAGTGCACATTAATAAACTTTACATTTAATTATGGCTGATTTTACGATTAATTTTAATAAAGACCTAGATTCTTTTTCAGTTGCACAATCAGCCACATGTGAAATTGAGGATTGTTACAAATTGTTGCAAAATCCGAAGCAAACTATAAAGATCCTCACACAAAATATACGCAGTATACACCGTAATTTGACTAGCTTTCAAACACTATTAATAAGGTCCAAGATAGATTGGGATATCATTGTATTGACGGAATGTTGGTTAACACGAAATCCAAACATTCCTGTTATAGACGGCTATAGGTCATACAATAACACTAAAAATCTAACTCAAAATGAAGGCGTGGTGATATATTGTAAGAACACCCAAATGCCTACAATTGTAGAACCAGAGTTCACAGATGCTAACTGCCTTATTCTAACAATCAATCCTGACACACTCATTATAGCCATCTACCGACCACCAAGCCATAGAAATTTAGATAACTTTTTAAACTCCCTCAATGAATGTCTTTCCAAGCACTCTTCTTTTAAAAACATTATTTTAGTTGGTGATATTAATATTGATATTGCGGCCGGCACTCGTGACCAAAGATCGTCCACATATCTCGATATGATCGCATTTCACGGTATGCTTCCAGCACACACAATACCAACCCACAGTCGCACATGCCTAGACCATATATTACTAAAAACAAAGTTGACTGCTCATTGCTATGTTGCTCATACTTCCATTACAGACCATGATTCCGTTATCCTCTTCATGGAAACGAAATCTATACAATCAAATAAGATATCCTACAGCCGCCTAGATTTTGAAGGTCTAAATAAACAAGTAAGAGGTATTGATTTTAGTCACATATATTTCATGACTGACGTTAACGCGGCAACAGATTTTTTTACTAAATCTCTCACCCAAGCCATAGATGGAAACACAAAAGTTATAACTACAACTAGACGTAAAAGAATATTAAAACCCTGGATTACACCAGGACTCCTTAGATGTATGCGAAACCGCGATAAATTATATATAAAGGCTAAGAAATATCCGGATAATGAAATAACCCAAAGTACATATCGTAGATACCGAAACTTCTGTAATAACCTACTTAAGAAGATGAAAATTAACTATGAAAAAGAATTGATTGAGAAAGCCGGAAACAATAACAAAAAGTTGTGGGACGCTATTAGAAATATAACTTACACTACCAAAGTAAGGGATAAAGCAGCGCAATTAATTTGCCCTAACAACCCCTCTTCTTCAGTGAACGAAATTAACTCCTTTTTTGCAAATGTTGGTAAATCTTTGGCTGAAAAGATTACTTTAAGTAATTCATCATGCACACCTGATACAAACTTTTCAAACTCCTTTCACAAATCAATGATGCTATTACCTACTAACGAACTTGAAATTCAATCTTTAATATTAAATCTTAAAAATGATTGTGCAGTAGGTATCGATAATATTTCCGGGACATTTTTAAAACAGTTTATTGATATCTTAGTTAAACCACTAACTTTCATATGTAATCTATCTATTTCCACAGGTGTCTTCCCTTCTGCTTTTAAAAAGTCTCAAATAGTACCAATTTTTAAAAATGGGGATAGGTACTGTGTCAATAATTATAGACCTATCTCTCTTCTACCCACACTATCTAAAATATTGGAACGTTTGATGAACAACAGACTAGTTAAATTTTTGGAATCTAATAAACTTCTTTCTTCCTCTCAATTCGGTTTCCGTGCTAAAAGATCGACTTCTGATGCCGTTCATCACTTAACAGAATTTATTGTTTCTAATCTTGATAAAAAGAAAAATACTCTGGCCATCTATCTCGATCTGGCAAAAGCGTTTGACACAGTTTCTATCCCCATACTGATAAAAAAACTGGAACATTTAGGCATCAGGGGGATACCTTTAAATTTATTTATAGACTATCTTAATGACCGATCACAGATTGTGAAGGTGGATGGTTGGACTAGTGATGAACTACCAATTAAATATGGGGTCCCTCAAGGCAGTATCCTCGGACCGACTTTGTTTTTAATATATATTAATAACTTATGTGAGACTCAATTAACTAACGGAAAAATAATTACATTTGCTGACGACACTGCACTACTTTTCTATGCTGACACCTGGGTAGAAGTTTATAATCATGCTCAAAATGGCTTTAATAAAGTGTCCCAATGGCTAAATGACAACGTCCTTACACTCAATATAGATAAAACAAAATTTATGACCTTTACCTTTAGAATTCAAACTCAACCAAATTACCCAATCATAGCACACACTTGCAACTTACCATCTAGAATTTTGCACGGTTTATGTACCTGTCCTCATTTACTTAAAACTAACCATATTAAATATTTAGGTGTCATTATCGATAGCCAACTGACTTTCCAACAACACATTGACGCCTTGGTCCCTAGAATTCGTAAACTTATTTATATATTTAAATCTCTGCGTCATATTGCCGACACCGCAATTATTAAATCTGTTTATTTTGCATTATGCCAATCATTGTTGACTTACTGCATTACTAGCTGGGGCGGGGCTGCTAAAACGCACCTAATAAGTCTAGAGAGAGCTCAAAGAGCTATACTAAAAGTTAGTTCTTTTCTTCCCATACGTTTTCCTACGTACGATCTCTACCAACGTTGCAAGGTGCTGACAGTCCGACAACTCTTTGTTTTAACTACGACCATGAAGAAGCACTCGGAACTACCCTTCGATCCAAGATCATCCTCTAACACTAAAAGATCAACCGCTGTATGTCAAAAAACTAGATTTAGTTATAGTCGATCTCAAAATTTCTATGCTTTCTTAGGCCCATATTTATATAACAATATCAACAAACACCTGTCTATATACCCGCTTTCTAACTCGACCTGCAAGAAAAAGATATGTTTATGGCTACAGACTTTAGACTACAATGCAACGGAACTTTTGTTAAAACCCCTACATTAACCCAGATGACACACACACACTCTAACACACACACAGACACACACACACACACACACACACACACACACACACACACACACACACACACACAAACACACACACATATAAACACTATTTCCTGAAGTGTTTTTTTATTTTTTATTATTAATTTTACTGAAATTTAATTTGGTTATTTATTTTATGTAAGCAACATTCATATAACTCAATGTCTGACTAATATTCTAAATAGTTTTTAAGTTTTTCTTAATTTTATTTTGTTAAACTACCTATGTTCCTTTAACCAAATAACCTGCTATTAATTAAATAGAAATCTCACCCTCACGGAGGTAAGGCCTGGTGATCTGTGATACAGGTTTTACCTACAGCAGACACCAGTCTCTAATAATTGTCCAATTGTAGATGTAATGTATGTATGAGAATGAGAAAATAAATAAATTTATTATTATTATTATTATTATTATAATATCTCCTGCGTAGTTGACTGACTGGTGACTGAAATTCGGTCAAGAAAACATTATTATGTCAATTCCGTATATTTCTCATTCTATTCCCACTTGTCTAGGGCCTCTTGTGACAATTCTATTATCTGTTTCTACCTGTGTATAAATGGTTAACAGCCCAAAGAAAAGCAGACTTTACCTTCAAATACGTTAGCACGTATCCCTAATTCGTCTTCCGAGTAGGTCGATTAGATTGAGGAAAATAGGCTAATGTGGCCCAATTTCGAACCAATGCGAAGGCAATTTGTCTGTTCAGAACACTTTCAATTTTAAAAGCGTCGTGTTACATACTTATTCTCGGGTATGTGGTTATTTTATTCTTTTGAGCTTTTAGAAGGTGCTATGATTTTTTTATATAAAACGTCGCCCCACACTAGGAATTTCTCCTTCATCGTGGGTGCGTTTCACAAACATGTAATATCACATACACAAACACCCAGACTCGGTACAAATATCTGTGGATCGCACAAATTTCACAAAAAAAATTGTCCCGTGCGGGAATCGAACCCGCAACCCTTAGCGCAGCAGTCCAATCGCTTAGCCACTGTGCCAATCGGGTCGTCAATTATTCATAAAGGTTTATTTCATAAACAATTGTTGCCTTCTTCTGAGTCTTAAATGGCATTAAAGTGGATCTTGCATTAATTTAGATGTAAGTATTGACTGAGTGCCTCGTTGGTCTAGTCGTTTCTTAGCGCGACTGTTAAGCATAAGGCCTTGGGTTCAAGTCCTGTAAAGTATTATTGGGTTTCTCATTAGGTAATTCTCAGTAGCAGCACAGAGTCAGGTTGTGTCCGGTTAATGGCAATAGGCTCGCCTCCTATTACATTGGGACCTATAAAATAACTAGTAAAATTGGGTGTACCTACTATAATAATTATGTGGAGGTCTGCTTTCCGAGTTATATAGCGTGATTTTGTGTGTGTGTGTGTGTGTGTGTGTGTGTGTGCGTGCGTGTGTGTGTGTGTGTGTGTGTGTGTGTGTGTGTGTGTGTGATTATGTGTATGTGAGTGTGCGTGTGTGCGTGTAACTATGGATGAGCAACAATGCTCCTCTACATACCCTTTCGAGTAAGACAAGCGTGATGATTTACGCACATTTTCAATGGGCTGTCACTTCTACCTTACATTTCTATTATTCGTTGAATGTTTGGTCTGCCGAAACTAACGGAAGCTGTAGCAATACAGTTTGAATGGAAATCCGGTTGGGGTTTCGACGGACGTTTTGTCATCGCGTATTGTCATGCAAGTTTGACAGGACCTGTCTGTTAGGAAACCCTTCGGTGTTTTCAAGAAGAAAACAGTTTCACAATTGCACTATGTTGACATGACTTGTAAGTGCAAATCTACCTTCAACAGTGTACAGTCTACCTGTAACAACAAAACAACACAAAGAAGACTATGCAACAGTTTGATTTGCATTCTGATCGAATACAAGCCTAATTACTTTAGTATCCGACGCCATCTAGTTTCTTTTTGAATGAAATCTGTAGTAGTAGACGGGTAGTGTTTGTGAAAACATATTAACAGAAATAAATCATTTATTCATTTTAAAATTTGGCTTGTGACCAATGATTGAATGTCAAAAATTAGAGCCAATAATTCCACGTGACTTGTATTCAGACCTAACATATATTAAGTTTTAAAATTATAAGAATTGCTCTTTCAGAAAATAGATGTTATACTGAAGACGGACTAAGTAAAGACGAAACGTTACGAACAAGCCGAAACAAAAAGAGCAAACAATAGAACCTAACTCGATCCAGATTTGTTTCCTCACAATCCTAACTAACAGAATTTAGCAAATCATGTCTACTTGGAATCAAACGCCAAAGATCAGACACAGACACTATCAAGCGGAAATTCTTTTTTATCCTATTCCAACTTGTCTTTTATTTGTTCTATCGAACGATGGGGGGAAAGAAAATTCTATCCGTACAAATGGATGCCTCTGTTCAGAATTATTTTTAGGATTTCTGTTATTTCATCTGTGCGCCACTTGGATACAAAAACTTTTCGGTGCGGAACAATTTTGCGAGACACTTTTTTGGAAGGGTTGCGCGAACGTACGTTTTGATATTTTGTTTCCAGAAATGTTTTTTCTTATAAGATTTGGAGAAGTTACGCTATTTGGGGTTAAATATAGACGTGTATTGATGGTGACAGAGTCGATAAGTTACGTGAACAGGATTAATAAACACGCGAGTGCTCCTGAAAATAGATCAAGCTACACGATGGAGATGCAATCGTGCCGTCAGTCGGGTTGGGCTAACTTGATAAGCCAGTGCTGTGGCACTAGCCAAACATTTACGCGCCAATCTGGCGTTGATGACCCGATCGTTGCTGACGATAGATGTTTGGCAACATTCGGCAAATACTAGATTCCCAGAATGTGTTTGGAGTGTAGGTACTTTTACTTTTGATTATTCATGTCTGTAGATCCCACTAATGATATTCATAAGACACTTTTTAAGTACGGATAATGGTACAGATTAAAGTTTTGTGAAAGTATCGACTAGTCCTCACGAAAATAAATTCCTTCCCCAATCACTACTGTAATTACATAACAGCAAAAACCGTTAGCACAACATAATACCGTCTTATTGCAAAACTTATCACCATACATCACGCTGGAACTTTCCCCGAGCATACATTCTTTGGACCCGTGGACCAAAAGATCTACAGTACCATTACACCAATGAGGCATTACGTATAACAGGATAGTTACCCTAAATCCTCGCAGGGACCATTAGGCTGGACAAACAGGATTAATTAGAGATCCCACTTGGCAGCTCCCGACCTACTTAACATAACGTCGCTTCGCAAATTGGTAGAGGTATCGATACTGCGCGAGTGGATATAAGTACCCATTTCGGTGGATAATTGATTTTAAAAGAGTAATCTGAAAGTTCCCAGCTCTTTCATGAGGCTAGAACTTGGTATATTGGATATTATACTGAATGATGTAAGCGAAATATGTAAACTATTTCTGGTTTATATTTAGACTAAACTTATATTATTTTGCATTCATTATATTGAGATTAGGCCATGTTTACAGGGATTTTAATCTTCAAATATACTTTCTGACAAAAAAGCGAACAAAATTGTCAGATGATATAAGAAGTATTCTTTCATTTTGATTTCTGATTTTTGAGAAATTTACGCGCAAAGAATTGTCTTCGACTCGTTCTAAGCTGTGTCTACGAGTGTTCTAAGGTGGTCAATTGCTTGTCGAAATTTTAGTCAACCGATTACCGCAAGGTATCACCAAGTTGATCAAAGAAAAGGACCTGAAGGAAAGGACCTTTAGTTGAAAAGGTTGGTTACTCAAGAGTCGCTATCAACACGATAGCAAAAGAAAAACGAGTCCCGTTTGAAAGTGCAGTCGGAAAACGATATAAATAATTGAATGATATAAAGCAATAAGCGAATAGGAATACATAAGGGTTATGAAGTATAAATAACATCGGATCCAGGCTAGTGTAGACAGGAATACGGAATTTCAAAACTGCATGCATGAGAGACGAAGGACTCTTCACTATGGGCGAGTCTACTGGAATGGAGTATTGTAGGACTGCGGAGTTACCATGAGGATGCATTGCAGGTAATTTTTCGCCACAGTGCACGTAGCGGTATCTCGCTTACAAAGCGGAAAGTCACCTACAATGCAAGCTCATTGTAAGGCACCAGCCCCTTACGATTATTGCTTAAAGCAGGACATTTTCAGTTGTGGAAGCGAGACGCCGCATTACACTGCACGTAGCGGCGTCTCGCTTTCACAACATAAACAGTCCTGCTTTAAAAGTTCATGGTAAGGGAGCATTATAGTTATCTTCATGATTGTATCGAAGTATGGAAACTTGGCACTTGTATTTGCTTCAGAACTTTGGATCCCGGGGTTTGGTCTTTACGGGAACGATTTTAAATAGTGAAATTTCTATTACGTTTACGAAAATATGATTCTATTACGATTTTTTTTTCTATTTAAACCATTTTTTCAATCTAATTCCTTTAAACCACAAATTCTTCAAACTTTTTAAACGTCCCAAGTTTTTGGGCAAACCTACTACTCCTGCCCGTCATTGTAAATCCTATAAGCCACATTCTATGTTATTAAACCGTAAAACATTTCTGATTTGACTTTTTCTATCGTGCGACGAAATTAATCAGAAAAGTATAACTCCTAAATAAATATTGCATAAATCGGAAATATCTCCGATCCATTCAATAAATTATTACATTCGCAATTATAATTCCTTCTTTATTAGGTTACTTATTAAACGAAGCTTACGAGTAATTTCAAACGAGGCACAATCTCAAACCGCGGGGTGCCCACGGGAAATGTGGTTTATGCGGTCGCTACACAAATAAACTAGGTTTTAAGAAACCCCAAGACTTGGTGAAACTTGTCCGGACCAAGTAAAACGGTTTTTGAAGTCTGTACGCGGATGTTAGCTGCATGCTCTCGCCGTACTTGGGCGAATGTTTGTTGATCTTTACCACGGATTCAGAATCATTGATTGGTAGATGTGTGTTTTCTTTTTACGTTTTTTTAAATGTTGCCTCCTGGGTTGTGAAATTTGCAGACATGAAATATCTAAACAACCCGATTAGCGCAGTGGCTGAGCGATTGGACTGCGGCGCTAAGGGTTGCGGGTTCAATTTCCGCACGGGACAAAACTTTGTGCGATATGCAGATATTTGTCCCGAGTCTGGGTGTTTGTGTATGTGATATTACATGTTTGTGCAATGCACCCACGATACTGTAGAAATTGCAAATGTGGAGGGGACGTTATTAAAAAAATAAATAGTCGTTCAGACTTTTATATATTATGTTCAAAAGTCAACAGAATGTTATTAATTGTATGATTGATTGCTTATGATGTGGATCATCGAAGTATTGACACTACATGCACTTTTTAGGTTATTGATTTTGATTTTTAATCCTGCCTATTTTCCTATTAAGTGAAGACTTTCTTTATGCCTGTCACAATAATTATTTAGAAATTATTAATTATTTACCAGTCCAGTATCACGTTCAGTTATTTCTAAAATATCTCTTATTATACAGAAAGAAAGATAAAGTCGAATAAATTTTGACTAATCATATTCTGTTTAAGATCTTGTATAACATCCAAGTTTATCATCTCGTAGAATTAAACGGGTAAGCTGAATTACAAATTAATGCTATCCTAATGCTTGGAGGCACGTTTGACACATATTTTGAAGGAGATTTGTGTATTAACATAATCAGTACGCTTTAGATTTACTTAAAAGAGCATTACGAAGTCAGAAAAAACGGTGAAGGTTACATGAAGAGATAATAGAGTAGATAACTAGCCCCCCTAGGCAAGTGGCAAAACGCTTGACGAATAGATATCCAATAGAATGAAAAATATATAGCTTTGACATATGTCATCTATAACATTGTCGAAACAATATGTCATCCTCATAAATGTATCATGATTCTATTTGATTTCTAGTCGTCTAGCGTTTTGCCACTTGTCTAGGGTGGCAGGGGCTCTAAACCATTGGCAAAACTCTTTTCGAATAGCATGATTAATGTATGTTAATAAGAACTGATAGCCGAGTGGTATGATCGATGGACTGCCAAGTCAAAGGCAAGTTCAAATCCGGCATGCACCAATGTCTTTTCGAATTCATGTGCGTACTATAAATTAGTTACCAGTTGCTTAAAACGGTGAAGGAAAACACCGTGAGGAAACCAGCACACCTGAGAGATTTTTCAACGATGTGTAAAGCCATGTCAGAGGCCCACAGGCGGTTTAAACTCTGACACCAGGTTGTTCATCAACCATACGATAAGAAAAATGTATGGGGACGACATAATAGTTATCAATATCAAGAATAGAGATTTCAATAGACATCGATCATTAGTAAAAAGTAATGTTTGATTTGGGAAAAAATATTCGCAAAATAAATGTAACAACAATAGCCCATTTACATATTTCAAACTTAGCTTAAAAGTTACTTTCAAGTTACAAAACTTGGTTAAAACCCATGTGAGCTGCATACTTGGTACTTTGATGTTTACAGAACTTTTGCCGTCAATTTTGAATAATTAACTTTGTTTACGTGGCAAAAGACGAGCGCCGCGTACCTAAATTGGGTAAAAAGTTCGTGTGATGCCGCATTGGTGATGAGACGAAAATGACAGAACAAACTGAGTATGATATTAAGGTATAAAATCCTACATACAAGTATGGAATTTTATACCCTATACATATACTTAGGTTAACCCGTAAAGGAATGAGCTGAGTCACACCTTTGAGGAGAATATTTATTTACCTTTTTTTTTTAAAACTTCGCTCCACACTAAGAATTTCTCCTGTATCGTGGGTGCGTTTCACAAACATGTAATATCACATACACAAACACCCATACTTGGGACAAATATCTGTGGATTGCACATGTCCATTCCATTTTGTCCCGTGAGGGAATTGAACCCACAACACTCAGCGCAGGAGTCCAATCACTGCGCCAATCGGGTCGTCAGTCTCCTGATGAAGACACCTATTTTTACATTTACGATCATGAAAACATAACTCTGCAGTACCCAAAGGTTTGACTGGTAAAAAATGCCTGAGACGCACCTTCAGGCATTAGGTCCGCCTTGTAAGTACATTTTTCTATGAAGAATAAATAAATAAGTTCCTATACTATTGTTCTTCAGCCTGAGAGCATCTACATGAGGTCGATAGATTTGTAGGAACTAAAGATAAAGATATTCATTCGGTCGCATAATGTTCTTTGTCCGTCTAATTTATTGGAAAGGATAATAACCATTTATGTGTGGTACAAGGAAACCTAGATAGTTGCTAGCTAGAAATGCCAAGCTTTATACATTTAAGACCGTATATACGTAGCGTGGGTCGCCCTCTAGCCAGATGGCGGGATGACTTACATAAGAGGGCAGGCAATGACTGGATGCATAAAGCAGCAGACCGGGCTTTGTGGCGTACATTGGGAGAAGCCTATGTCCAGCAATTGACTGCAACGGGCTGATGATGATACATTTAAGCCTGTAATTTTGCTGATTTCGACTTTTCTGGAGGTTACACGAACTTTTGCCTAGTGTGGGAATCTATAAATTGTACTGCCACTGGCATATCCGTCTCTTAAGACGGTCCGTCTAAGTGGAAATGAGGTTTGTCTTTCAATCTTACTGACTGCAGCTGATAGCCGAGTGGTATGTTCGTTTGATTGCCAAGTTAAAGGTCGCAAGTTAAAATCCTGGCACGCACCGATGTCTTTTTGGATTAATGTGCGTACTAAAAATTAGTTATCAGTTGCTAAAAACGGTGAAGGAAAGCGTGAAGAAACCGGCGCGGATTCACTAACGGTGTTTAAAGCCATGTCAGAGGCCTACGGGCGGTTTTAACCCTGACACCAGGTTGTTCATCAACCATACGATAAGAAGAAGAAGACTGACTGCTCCATATATTAGGATACCAGTACTTTACATAGAGCGACTACCTATCCTTCCTCCACTAACCTTGTGAGTCTGGTTATCAGATTTTCGGGCTACTAACTAAAGTAATCTAAAACATACTTAAGACAAGGGTCCGAGAGGTGTATAGTACAACCACATTTCGCCAGTTATGTAATAGGTCTCAATGTATTCGGGGCGAAATGCCACCAACCGGATACAAATCCACTCCGTGCTGCTGGTAAGAATTTATTATCTAACAGAAAAACTCAACAACACTCACCCTGACCCGAGTTTCGATTCTAGGTCCTCATGCTCAGCAGTAGAATTAAGTGACCACTAGATCACACGTCAGACTTTATTTTTTTAAACATCGCCCCACACTAGTAATTTCTTCTGTGTCGTGGGTGCGTTTCACAAACATGAAATATCACATACACAAACACCCAGACTCGGGACAAACATCTGCGGTTGGCACAAATATTTGTCCCGTGTGGGGATCGAAACGGAAACCCTTAGCGCAGCAGTCCAATCGCTTAGCCACTGCGCCAATCAGGTCAAAGCCTTGTTTGTACATTCCAAAAATCATCCTCATTGTCTAGAAAATGAGACACATCTAGCACCACAACTCGCAGTAATTATTCAGCGTAGCAGAAAACCGACGGCAACTGAATTTCAATCGGCCGGCGTCGTGAGATTTGCAAAGAATGGTCGCCATAATAAACATATTAATAGCAAGGGACTAAGCCGCCGGATTTGTGTGCTTTGAATATATATTCTTTGTTGGCGTCAAGTTTATTTTCTTGTGTTGTGGGCGGAATTATAAGATTATGTTTGTATATGGATATGGTTATGTTCTTTTCAGGAAATTGTTGAAGTAATGTGCGGTTTGCGCTGCTCCCCCACGTCCGATAAATCAGTGACCGATTTTTGTTGGAGAAAATAGCAATAGACTGTAATAGTGCAACGCCCACGTCCTACAAAAAGTCGGTCAGAAATAAAAAGGAAGAAAAAGTCGGGCCGATTTATCGGTCCTACGAAAAGTCTGACGCGGGCAGTCATATCCATGTTTCGGTGTTTTCCATCTCACGGTACATTCATGCTACTCGTAGTGGTCATACAGTGGTCGAAATTCGTATGTAATTTTAGCTCCCTGCACTCTCCATGTGTCGTGTGATTTCTGACCTAGAATAGACTACCCCCTTTCCTCCCGTGGGTGTCGTAAGAGGCGACTAAGGCATATTTCCGCGGACAGCAGCGTTCCCTAGTGTAGGTATACTTCACCATACTGCCCCAACCAACAAACCAACCCAACGCCTACCAGCGTGGTGACTTTGGCAAAAGCGGGCATGAAGAGTAACCGAAGAAAACGGCCCCCAGACCCGGCCTACTGTAATTCCTGGTAACTGGTAGTGACTGGGTGGCGAAAACGGGAGAGTGGACCTTGTGGCGTACCCTGGGGGAGGCCTACGTCCAGCAGTGGACTGCATTAGACTGAGGTGATGAGACGACTGCGACTCCTTTTTCATATAAACCATTCCTCTGCACACACAATATTATACCTCGGCTTAAAAAGTGGTACCAAGTTCTCTCTTCACTCCATATATACCTATATACAGAGATACTCGATTGTAATCCTTGAATCGCTTGGCCGAGGGGTTTCTTGATTAGCCTTATACACCGCCCATGTCTCCATAAATATGTGTATTATATGTGTATTATGTATTATATATATTTAGAGAGCAACTTGTCGTCTTTAACGACTTGTTTTCTTGTCAAAGGACGGGAATTATACGCCTAATTTGTTCCCCACAAAACAGTATTCGGTGTAATTACAATAAATGTTCTGTAGCTTTCAATATTAATGTCACGAACTATGTAAAGCGTCACCAGTCATTATAAGTACAACAGATTTGCGTACTGAGGGAAATCTTAGTAAACACACCGCATTCAGCACCCGAATTTTCCACCTAGAAGCGACACAAAAAACAATTCGACATACATTGCTGGTGGGAAACGAATACTTAAAAGGTTGACAGCTTAAACGCAGCAATGTATGCTGTGAACGGTGGATTTATCGGTGCAGAAAAATAGGTTGGTGGTTATATGGTACGGGGTGCGAAGTGTTTGCAAAGCAAGCTAAGCTGCCTAAGGAATTAGGAGCCTCTAAGTATTCACGGCCGTTGAATAAGTGCGCGCTTTGATGTCGCCTCACGCTGTTGTCTCTTTAGTACTAGTTACGAAGGGAATGTGGTTTCAGATATCGTATAAGTACCCTTAGTAAGTGATAATCAACGTTTATTGAATTGATTCATCTTGATTGCAGTGTAAATTGTTAGAATTTACTTGTTAGGTACAATGCTTGTAATCCTCCGTGAAGCCAGACGTATTTTTTTATAAGAAAACACACATATTCCGCGGTTCATGATAAGAATCATGTCAGGTGGCGAACCAATATCGTTTATCGAGCCCATATTGGGTTCGCCTCTTACGGCTCACTTTCTTGATGACGTAATGAAGTTGTATTCTTAATCTCACGGACTATAAACATATTATTTAATAATGAATGTTGCGTTGGCCTGTAACAAAGGCTACGTCAAAAACGCCTACGTTTAAGTAACGTGAAAGTTTGAAAAACACCCACATCAGTTACGAAAGCAATTTAACGCTAAAAACGCGTGCTTTTTACAAAAGAAGTTTGTAATCCCGTGCTTTTAACAAAAGGCGTTTGAAATAATCTCCATTTGACCGACTTTTGGTCACGGCTGCTAATCTTAACTGAGACTGGGTGACTACGCAGGAGATATTGTAGTGTTATTTACTATATATTTCGGTTATACTCACGTGTGTATTCGGGAATGCCCGACTAGTTTCGAACTCTAGCGGAGCCCTTGTTCTCTGCCGTGTAACCAGCTCATGAATAAGGGCTCCATTCGTGTTTGAAGCTAGTCGGGCATTCCCGAATACACACGTGAGTATAACCGGAATATATAGTAAATAAGATGGATAACACTCACGAAAGTTATTATAGTAGGATATTGTAGTGCGTTGGTGCGTAAGTGCATACACAGATACCTACACTATTCTCTCACACTCATAGTCCAATGGGACGTTAAAGAAACAAGACCGGAAAGGGATTAGACGCAAGACCAATGGCTTCACGTAGTACCTGCCGAAGCAAGAATCCAATGGCAAACCGCGGAAGGCACTGCTTAACATACGTGGATTTAGGCGTTTATTATTTTAATATTTATTAGTATATTAAATTCTTTTTTTTAACTTCGTCCCACATTTGATATTTCTCCTGTATCGTGGGTGCGTTTCACAAATATGAAATTTCACATATACAAAAACCCAGACCAACAAGACACCAGAAATTTTTTACCGTGCGGGAATATACAGCACTGATAGCCGAGTGGTATGACCGTTGGACTGCCAAGTCAAAGGTCGCAAGTTCAAATCCCGGCACGCACCAATGTCTTTTCGAATTCATGTGTACTATAAATTAGTTATCAGTTGCTAAAAACGGTGAAGGAAAACATCGTGAGGAAACCGGCATACCTGAGAGATTTTTCGACGGTGTGTAAAGCCATGTCAGAGGCCTACAGGCGGTTTAAACTCTGACACCAGGTTGATCATCAACCATACGATAAGAAGAAGACCTTAACCTCTAGCGCAGCATTCCAATCACTTAGCCTTAACTATCAAACTAACCCATCAACGTTTAAAAGAGTGCCTTTTTTGTTTGAAAACGCTAACTAGGAGTTTACCCGAGAAACCCAGTTTAATCCTATTTATAAAGCTTTTCAGTTTAGTATTCTACAAACCGCTAACAATGACGGCGGGACAAAGCAAGAGAATCCTAATTCGTTAATTGAAGGCAGTTAAATGTGCAGCTAATTTGAATAATCCTTATGTGGTTGTTATTACGTGTGGTGATAGACATTAATGGCTATGAGAATTTTGACTATGGCAATGTACAATTTTTTGTCTTTTTGGTTCCTAGATCGTATAGGATATGCGTCATTCTAGGATTTGAAATACGCTCACCCACTGCTATAATACCTACACCCACAATTCCACAAATATTTTATTGGTATTTTTTAAATTTAATTGAATATAATAAAGGTGGCGAGCCTCTTGCCATTAACCTGGCACAAATCCTTACTTGTCTATTCAATAATAAATAAACCCAATAAACACTTTGCTCGACCCGGGAATCGAGCCCAGGCCCTGCTATTGAGAATTATCTAATTCTCAATTAGATAGTTGCTAGTATCGAGAATTATCTAATTTTCAATCCCAACATAGAATCAGGACTTGTCTATTTGATAATAAACAAACCCAATAAACACGTTGCTCAAACACTGATGGCCGAGTGGTATGACCGTTGGACTGCCAAGTCAAAGGTCGCAAGTTCAAACCCGGCACGCACCAATGTCTTCTCGAGTTCATGTGCGTACTATAAATTAGTTATCAGCTGGTAAAAACGGTGAAGAAAACATCGTGAAGAAACCGGTACACCTGAGAGATTTTTTAACAGTGTGTAAAGCCATGTCAGAGTCCTACAGGCGGTATAAACTCTGATACCAAGTTGTTCATCAACCATACGATAAGAAGAAGAAGACTTTGCTCAACCCGAGAATCGAACCCAGGACCTCATCAGCAGTCGCGCTCAGCGTTCAGTAGACTAACGAGGTAGTAAAACTGAATTTTACAGCATTTACAACCGGATTCTTTTAGAATTTTCAAAGTAAACCGCTAAGAATACTGTTCATCCCCCAGGGATTAAAAGCGGGAGGATAGAAGCAAATTATCGTGCATATTTCCCGGAGGACCAGCTAGCGTCATCCCGGAAAAGTAAAAGTGTACACATTCCATGGATTATTGTACTTTTTCTTAGACTGTGATTCTTTTTTTTGGAGGTATATATACTGCGTACCTGCTAATATAATTATTACTGTTCAATAATATTACTAGCTACAAAAAAGCTTGAAAATTGGAAACAGCCTGTTGCACATTTTGAACTGTTTTGCCAAATGTTTTGCCTTATCATACACTCTTAAAATATGTCAGTTTACGATACGGAAGCGAGACGCCATCAGCTTCTCGACTCGATTGGCGCAGTGACTGAGCGAATGGTCTGCTGCGCTAAGGGTTGCGGGTTCGATTGCCGCACAGGAAAAAAATTTGTGCGATCCGCAGATATTTGTCCCGAGTCTGGGTGTTTTGTGTATGTGATTTTACATGTTTGAGAAACGCACCCACGATACAGGAGAACTAGTGTGTTTTTTGTTTAATGAAAGCTTCTAATTGACAAATTGTTTATTATGAATTTTAGAATTTTACAACCCACGATACCACACTAAAATTAATAAAAACTTCAACATTAACTAGCAAATATTATTTTTTATATAAATTATTTACATATTAAGTTTGACATTATTGAATATAATTAAAGTGAGATTAATATTTTTTGTTACCTAATAATAATATTCTAATACTTTTTTTTGTTTTGTTTTATTATAAAGTTCCTTTTGCAAAATATTTGCACGCAATAATGTACAGCAAATATGTCTGAACTTACTAAGAACTTTAATTTTATTTTCTTGTCATCTTGCATGCACTAATTATGGATGTAGTGAACACATGTTAAAGCAAATAAATGCACCTTATTTTAACTGAATTAAACATCTTATTGGCCCATAGCTTATAAACTGGCACACAATACAATAATATAAACTCTATTGAGCCGTAGACATCGTTTGCCGTAATAGTTACGTTAAAATTTGCAGCCGATTTCAATAAGCCTTATGCGGTAATTCACCTATTACGTATGATAATAGAAATTACAAATAGTTAAATTGCTGTTATCATAACAATACAGAGTATTTTGTCGCTTCTAAATCATTGACAAAAATGATAAACGATTTTTATTTTGCTAATTGGTTTACAGAACACTTTTACACGTCATTCTTTTCTTTTAAACTCTCTAAGAATGGTGAAACAAACACTTGCAATTTAATATTGAAGTGCAATTGTATTTTTTTTAATTGAAGTTTATTAAAAATTAATAATCTGAGATCTTTTCTAAAATGACTTGTTTAAGTAGGTAATACGAATAAACGTAATTATATGATAACTTCTTTTTTGCCCTATAACGTGAAGTGTCGTTTTTACGGGGACCTCTGTCTAACAGTGAAATAAATAGAAATGTTTTTCATCATCATCAGCCGGAAGACGTCCACTGACCAACGAAGAGCTCCCCCTTTAAGGAGGGGGGAGGTTGCCATAATCCCCACGCTTGACAAGCGGCTTGGGGATCGCAGTGTTGGTGGTCAAGTTACAGTAGACGCTGCCCATCTTCTGGATTTTCCCTTAGTCGCCTCTTACGTGGAAACCTTACCCACGGGAGGATAGGGTGGTCAATTCCAGGCCGGATACCACACGGCACCTGTTTTTAATTGCCATAAAGTACCAAGCTTTTAATTGCTATTGCTATCTCAACACGTAATAGGTCACATGTGCATTTATATTGAGAACAACACTCAAGTCGCACCCGTTGACGTTGACTTAGCGCAATTGTTCTAATTGCACCCTGTGCGCCCGATGCGCTCCATGCACCCGATGCACCCGCCAAACTAATACAACTTAAAGCGATTGCTACTTGATCTATTGTTTGGTGTGCACATTTGTTGAGAAAGGTGGCGGTTCGGTTAAGACATGAATCTTGAACTAACCTTACTGGATAATAAACGTTGTAAAGAGGTTGTATAGTTACACTGTTTTGTCTTCTTTTATAATGTAAAATGTTAGGCCAAGACTATAGGACAATTACGTCACAGGTTTATATAGAGTTTTGCATAAAAATCGTTAAAAAATGCCCACACTTAAAACTGCTGTGTGTCGCTTAATATGTCATAACTGTTATTTATTTTTGGGAATTTAATTCTTTTAACTGCTTTTCAGAAATTATTTTGACGTATTTTGTGTCTTCAAAGTGGTCTACATCTCAAATAATCACTACTGTCTACTTAAAAACTTTCAATACGCTCATAAATCAACGTAATAACATAAAGGTATATAAAACTCCCAAAATAATAACCATATAACCTCCACAATTTTTCACCATGAGTTTCGCAAATGAACTGTGACACGGCATGACGTCACAAAGTGCGTTGAGTCTCAAAATTGCGTGGTATGATTAAACGTGGGGATTCAGAAGACGAATGCCGAGTCCCGAAGATGTATCGCCGCTGAGATTGTTTGGGACACTGTTTACCTCTTGAGTTTTGTGGCTTGTTCTTTGAATGTGGCCCATTACGAAGAAATACATAGTGTAATTTACGTCCAATTTAGGGAGGGGTTAACTTCATGGCTGCTGGCTTCAAGCTGGGACTCTGAGACCTGGTTGATAAACAACCAGGTCTCAGAGTTTAAACCGCCTGTAGGCCTCTGACATGGCATTACACACCGTTGAAAAATTTCTCAGATGTGCCGGTTTCCTCACGATGTTTTCCTTCACCGTTTTTAGCAACTGATAACTAATTAGTACGCACATGGATACGAAAAGACATTGGTGCGTGCCGGGTTGGAACTTGCGACTTTTGACTTGTAGTCCGACGGTCATTGCACTCGGCTATCACTGTTATAAAGCCATGATTACATAGTATTCATAACCTATCTCTCACATGCTATAGAAGATAATTATCAAGCTCCTTTCAGTGTATTAAACCTCTACCTGAGAACCTACGCTAGTTATTATTGAGGGAAATTTAATGCAGCTCCTTGGGGCGCGACTGCACCCCGACAATTAAACCTTAGTTATAACCGATGGGAATATACGGGAGGACGTTTTGTGCGTGTCAGTTGTATCGTTATTTAATTATAAAGAATAGCAATCTGAAATATGTTCATAAATACACTTTCATAACATAACATCACGCTTGTATTCCCCGAAGGGGTAGGCAGAGGTTTTATTTAAACATTATAATACACATACATTTTTTATTTTTTATTGGCTAAGCGATTGTACCTACCTCCTGTTCTCCTTGTCCTGCACTTTGTCCACGTAGTTCTTCCAGCAGGCTGCGTGTAGCACGTGTCTGCAGCTCGACACGTGCGGCTTTAGGCCCAGGCCGGCGGGCAGCCAGGTCTCCTATATGAAGCGTGGACTGCGGCGCTAAGTGTTGCTGGTTCAATTGCCGCTTAGGAGAAAAGTTGGTGCGATCCGCAGATGTTGGTTCCGAGTCTGGGTGTTAGTGTATGTGATATATCATTTTTGTGAAAGGTACCCACGATACAGGAGCTATTCCTAAACGTAAATTCACAACATTACTAAACGATAGCGAATATAACTTTCACGTCAGTCTCGTCCACAATAACGAGACGTATGTCCCCACTGGTCACCGAGAGCCCGTACAGCGCTGTATTTTCAACAACTACCCACTTATTAATGTGGCGGATACCCTTAATTATATATTAACATTAGTTAGTCGCCAGCGAAAAAGATACACCGTACTGTGATTTATAGGAGAGACGGGTGATAGTGTGTTCTGGTTTAAAATAAGATTTAGTGCCGTCCGTGTGTGATGATTTGAAATTTGTTCGTACTGACTTGTAAGAGGTAAGATTCGGTGTGATATCTCCGCACAGCCGAGATATTGTAAATAAATTACTTACGAACTCACTTTTAAATCCGCGGTGAGATTTGACACTAGTGCCACCAAATATTATGATGATGAAAATAGAGAGCGGGCGAGCGAGATGATATTAGTGAATGAATCACTTGTGGGTGCCAGATGAAAACCAGCGTCAAGCACGGGTATTATTCATTTAACTGTGCTTGACAATATGCTGATCTGTCAGCCCGTGTGGTCCAGCCGTGAGACACGCTGCTCAAACTGTATTATTATTTTAGTTAGCAATTTAGTTTTTAGACTTTTTATCTTATTATTCTATTGTATACTTATTCTATTGTTATACATAACCATATAAGTTAACCGTCGTTTATTTTTTGTCTAATTCTGCTGTCTCGTGAGTTTTTGATCAAATAAAATATACTTTCTTTCTTTCTGAGATTCTTTCTTTCTTTCTTTAGGAATAGCTGAGCAGGTACTTACTAAAACTGCCTTATCGTTGGTTTTAGTATTTGTGCTGAGAAATCTGTGAAACAATGTGAATGAAAATATAAGTTTTTGCTTGAATATTTTTGTCATTGATTTTGAATGGATCTCTCATAATCTTCAATTTTAAATAATTAAGAATGATAAAGCTCTTTTGAGCTATGCATGTTCTCTATGAAATGAGGTACTTCGGTACGTCTTCCCTGTTTATATCCCTTAACCATGAGTGCAATAATTTACGCAACACACGAAACTAAAAGCCTTACAAATGTAGGTAGATCAAACAGCCCAACGAGCTTATCATAAACGTCGCTTCATCATCAATTCATTTACAAAAACTCTGTTACAAGTAAGTAAATTTTAATAAAAACGTCCCACCAAGCCATACAAGGTTAATCGACTTATATAGTGCAGTAACATAAATATTTCCTCATTGGGTGACAAAATGGCCGCCGTATTCAGCGGTGTACAATCTACATTTGCATATCAACGGACCGAAACGCTACTTAAATACCAAGCTAAATATTTTCACACGCGTTTCCCAACAAATTGATAGTGTTTTTGTGAGAGAGTGATCAGACAAATTGTTTTACAAGAAGAGTTTTTTTATTGATATAACTTGATATTTTGTTGTACCTATAATATTAGGTTGCTAAGGTTTGCTTCTTGCTTACGCTTACGCTTTGTCTGCCGTGTGGTATCCGGCCTAGAATCGACCACCCCCTTTCCTCCCGTGGGTGTCGTAAGAGGCGACTAAGGGAAAATCCAGAAGATGGGCAGCAGCGTCTTCTGAAACTTCACCACCAATACTGCGATCCCCAAGCCGCTTGCCAAGCGTGGGGATTATGGCAACCCCCCCGCTTAAACGGGGAGGCCTATGTTCAATAGTGGACGTTTTTTGGCTGATGATGATGATGATGATGAAGGTTTGCTTCACTTAAAATTTTTAACCGACTTCAATATTATATATAATATTATATATATATATATATAATATTTATCTCCAATTAATTTGATCTGTAATTCGTCGTGGCCTAGTGGTTGACATACCGGATTTCTATGCAGGAGGTTGCAGGTTCAAACCCAGGCAAGTATCAATGTGACTTTTTCAATGTCATAAATACTTTCTTAGATATTCTAAGACACCACTGACTAACGGTGACGGAAAACATTGTAAGGAAATCTGGATTTAATTATCTGAAATCACCAACCCGCAGTGAGCTAGCGTGGTGATCAATGCTCAATCCCTTCTCTATACGAGAAGAGGCCTTTGCCCTGCAGTGGGACAGTTATAGGCTGTTATTATTATTAATTTGATCTTTACAATAGATTGTCCCGAGTCTGGTTTTTTTTTATAAAAACATCGCCTCACACTAGTTTTCTCTAATTCTTTAATTACTTCTGTATCGTATGTTCGTTTCCCAAACATGAAATGTCCCAACTGACACCTACGCAAACACTCACACTCAGGAAAAACATCTGCCTGTCCCACAAATTTATGTCCCGTGCAGGAATCGACACCCTAATCCTTAGAGCAGCAGTCCAATCGCTTAGCCAATGCGCCAGTCAGATCGCCTAATTTAATGTGATTTCACAGGCATCACCCATAATTATAAAAAGTTACCAGGGTAGACTTAGGTAGATACTAGAAATCATAGCATAAGCATTTATAGGTGCTAATTTGCATCGGTCTTCTTCTTATCGTATGGTTGGTGAACAACCTGGTGTCAGAGTTTAAACCGCCTGTAGCACTCTGACATGGCTTTACACACCGTTGAAAAATCTCTCAAGTGTGCCGGTTTCCTCACGGTGTTTTCCTTCACCGTTTTTAGCAACTCATAGCTTATGTTTAGTACGCAGATTAATTCGAAAAGACATTGGTGCGTACCGGGGTTTGAAAATGCGACCTTTGACTTGACAGTCCAACGGTCATACTACTCGGCTATCAACTCAACAATTGTACACATACGTTAGGATCGAAAGCAATCTTTAAGCCTAGCGCACACGTAAGCGGTTGGCTTCAAACCGAATCAACAGTTCGTGTTGACGATGCATCTAACCTTGTTTACGAAAACGGACGACTGCACGAGTGTATACGAGTGTACACGAGCTTACACGAGTTTACACGAGTGTATGTACTTACGTCGCGGGGTTCTGAACGTGAATGTACATAATTATGTTCACCTCTACGAACGTGTTTATGTCTGGTTTTAGCACTTCTTGCTGTGACTGTCGCTTTTCGAAAAGGTTCGAAAGCCTACTTGTATATTATGCTGACAATCTCTTATCATAACCATACTATACTATACATCCATACTAATATTATGAATGTGAAAGTAACTCCGTCTGTCTGTCTGTAACACTAAACGACTAAACCGCTAGACGATTTTGATGAAATTTGGCTTGTAGAAAGTTTAAGACCTGAGAAACGACACCCACATTTTGCCAGTTTGATGTTATAAGTCCCAATGTAACAGGGGGCGAGCCTATTGCCATCTACCGGGCACAATTCCAGACTCCGTGCTGTTACCTACTGAGAATTACCTAATGGAAAAACCCAATGGAAAAAAGCTTTGCCCGACCTCATGTACTACAGTCGCGCTTAGCGATCACAAGACCAACGAGGCAGTCTTGAATAACTAAAACAAACTTATAATGTATTTCTCTTTTTGTTTAAAAAAAAACGTCGCCTTACACTAGGAATTTCTCCTGTATCGTAGGTGCGTTTCACAAACATAAAATATCACATACTACATACACAAACACCCAGACTCTGGACAAACAAATGTGGATCGCACACGTTTTTGTCCCGTGCGGGAATCGAATCCGCAACCCTAAGCGCAGCAGTCTAATCGCTTAGCCACTGCGCCTATCAGGTCGTCTCAGGTCATATCTTTTTTTTTTGTAATTCTACACTTTATCCTACTTCTGTTTTTGAAGTCACACATGTTTTTTTTTTTTTTTTAAAAACGTCGCCCCACACTAGGAATTTCTCCTGTATCGTGGGTGCGTTTCACAAACATGAAATATCTCATACACAAACACCCAGACTCGTTCCCTTCGATATTATTGCAATCATCATTCAATTATAACAATCAGTCTTTGTACCTCCAAACAGCCAATAAGAATACGTTTCTCAAACTTTGCCAGCCATTCCTAAGCCGCTAAAGAAAAAACAACATAATTGCAAAAATATAAATATTTATGTTCACTCAGTAAGTTTCGACTTAAGTAAGTGGAATGTTATTCGATTCTCACATTGTTTATTCAAAAACTTTTATGATTAAGTCGTGGAATTGAATTTACCCAGAGCGGTACGGTAGGACGCGTTCAAGTGTTTTCTGACATACGGCCAGGTAATAGAGCCAGCAGAGAATGTACGACATGATTTAAACAATGGTGTTCTTCTTTTGTTTTGATTTGGCTACATGGTTGCCTAGTTACCTGTTTTTAGTCTCGTAATTGGTGTTCCTGTTTTAAAAATTAAACAATATCGCTTTTCTCTGTTCTTTTTCTATTGTAAGCCTCTTTTTTTCAACTATTTATAAAAAAATATGACAAATTATTGGGGTGACAACACAACGTCTTTATGTTTGACCTTTAGGGATGTGGTTGCGGTTTGATGTTTTGAACAACTGATCGAAATTATTGTACTCAATACTTTATTGCGTTCCATAAAAGTACAAAGATATACTACAGAGTAAACTTATAAATAAAACAGATCATTATGGACCCTGTCGGGTACATCAAAGTTGTATTTGTGAGAACTGCAGATAATTAATCAAAAGTCACTCACCAATATTTTTTTATTTCCGTCGTTATGTGTCAACATTATTTTACCGTCAAAACATATTATGATATGACCACAAGTCGCTTTTTTAAAAAGCTAGTAAAGAAAATTTTTCTCTTCTTGAATTTGTTCTTTTTAATTCTAGTAAATAATTTTTTGCTCTTATTGTATTTGTTCGCCACACTAGACACCCGTATGTCAATGCGTCGCGAAGTAACTTGTTTATTGGTTCGTATTTGTCAATCCAATCGGTCGGTGCGTGTCAATAAAAATATTTTTGTAGTCCCGAGCGAAGGCAATGTTGTTCTGTATCTGTGTATAAAATGTACCTACAGGCAAGTGTTTGTGGGTTAAGAAACACTGGAAAGTAGCTTGGTTCACATTGGTTAGGGTAATAATTTACTACGCACGAGAAAATTTTTAGGCTATTTGAATATTTTTTGTCCCTTTGTTAGGCGATACTGCCTAAAAAAAAATTCTGGCATTATTACTATATCGTTGGTGTGTTATCCCGTACATAAATTCAGATCACATTTATCACATGACATCAGCTTATTACAGTCCACTGCGGGATGTTGGTCTCCTCCAGAATACGCCACAAGGCCCACTCTCCCGTTTTCGCTATCCAGTCACTACCAGCAACCTCAAGTCATCACAGTAATTGGTACATTGTAACACATGTAATCCTCAAAAGAATAAACACAGGTGTCTTACACCCACAGTTCCCCAGTTTGCCGCTCATCACTAAGATCCATGTAGAGTCATGTAGACGGCCATTCATTTGGCCGTCGCATCCTACGAAAAAAAACTTCGTCAATCATCAATAAAATGTACACATAGTCTGTTTTTGGCTCCATACAAAAGAGTTCACACCCCACTAAACAGTAACTACAGAAAACATTTAGGAAACTTCGTCGAGTCTTTTCGTCGCCCATACCACAATGTCTTAAGACGAAAGTCTTTAATGGGTGCGCCCTACCCGTTATGACATAAGGAGCCGAGACGTGGACACTGAGGATGCGACTGATCCACCAATTTAAGGTCGCTCAGCGGGCTATGGAAAGGGCTATGTTGGGAGTTTCTCTGCAGGATAGGATCAGAAATGAAGTTATCCGACAAGGAACCAAAGTTATCGAAATAGCCCACAGGATTAGCAAGCTGAAGTGGCAGTGGGCAGGTCACATCTGTCGCAGAACCAACAACCGTTGGGGAAAACGTGTTCTGGAGTGGAGACCACGACTCGGTAAACGTAGTGTAGGACGTCTTCCAGCAAGGTGGGGCGACGATATCCGCAAAAAAGCTGGCAGCGGTTGGAAGCGGAAGGCCTAAGATCGGGCTCAGTGGCATGCCATAGGAGAGGCCTATGTCCAGCAGTGGACTAATATAGGCTGATGATGAAACAGTAACTACAGGCTGTAAATAATTTAAAGTAAAAAAAAAGCAAAATATGTAATTCCAAATACAACAAGAACTTTCAACAACAGAATTCTCGCGCCGCGCAACTTATTACGCACAACGTTCAACAAAGGCAGCGTTCCTAAACGTATTTCAATTTAAACGTCCCGTCTCGTCTGGCGGATACATAGAATTTTCCACCCAGTATACATGTCAAATGTCTTTGTGATTTTCAAACTTTCGGTGACGAAGCCCCAAATGATAAATGACGGCAGCTAATGAGAGCCCGTCAAAAGTTTTGAGAATTATTTCAATGATGAAGCAATGTTGAGTGTTGAGTGAGTTGGTTCGTGTACTGTGTGAGTTTTTGTTTTTAGGGTTCCATTATAAAGAGTGAGAAGCCTTTATATGATCGCTTATGAAGCTGTAGCAGTCCGTCAGAACTTTCGTATTTTTTTTTGTTCTTATTTCATAACTGTGTGTATTTTTGAGGCTGAGAATGTTTTAATTCTTTATTGTACACAAAACATATGATTACATATAACAGTACGAAATATGATGTACAGAGGCGAGCTTAACTCAGAATTGAGTTTTTTTACAGCAAACCTTAGAGTAGTTGAGAGATTTAGCATAAGAGGATTGAAAAAGTGTACAACCGAAATGGATAAAAATAAAATAATACTATATTGCAGGTAGTTATCATATAAAATACAAATACTTACTAAAAATATTACACACATAAATATACTATATAAACAAACTAAAATATATATATATATATATAAATATATACATACTAAAAACTCAAACTGAAAGAAAATGCTCTTTTAATGAATTTCAGGGTTTATTTAGCCACTATTTACAGGATTAAACGTAAAGTCAGTGTTATTATTAGTAGATATTTATTTGTTTTTAACCGACTTCAAAATAGGAGGAGGTTCTATGTTCGTCTGTATGTATTTTTTCCTAGTCATTTTTTTTACTGTAGTTGTAGTAATATTTTGAAAAGTAAAATAGGCGTGCTATCTTACGTAAGACTTATGCTTGTATCTTCACTATTTCTTAATTTTCTCTTTTTATGATTCCTTGCGCGTCAAGATGATTAATGTATTAGCACGTACACTTTCGAAAGTCTCTTACTTAAGAATAAACAGACGCATCCACAATCCATTATTCAAATTCGGCTATAATTCGTGAAACCAATGAAAGGCTATTATAAAATCACTCACGATTTATCCTGGGAGCGTCGAATAATTTATGCTTCAAAGTACCAACATCACAACGGCCAACTTCCCGGGACGACTGGTTTTTTTTGTTTGCGAATCGCCAATCCGAATGATTAACATTTTCTGTGACAGCCGACAAGGTTCCCGCACTTTTATTTTTTCCTTTTGTTTACCTAAAACGAGGTTTTGGTGTCAGTTATAATAATTCCAATTTCGATTTCGAAGTTTTTTTAAGCAGCGAATTTGCGTTCGTGTTTTGTTTAATTGTTGAAGAATTAGCCTTTGTTTTGGCTGGTTTTTAAATCCTATACAATGACGCCTAAAATAGTAGTAACATAACCTTCATCAGGAGTCCATACACTCTTGCAGTTCATTATAGGACCTATTTGAGATGAGCCTATTGAAATTTTTATCCGGACTACAGTAGGTTCATCGCCTTACACGGCTCTTTTTCCCGGTGACGGACTCACGACGGGTTACTTTGTCCCAAAAGATGTTATTTACAGGCAAACACGAAACAACACTAAAATGCGTGAACCCTAAAGTACTTTCGTTTTTCCCACGATATCTGCAATTTCGTGTCTCAGTACTGGACTGATTTCCTTATCAAACACTTTCCTCTTATCAAATGGTAATTTTGTCTCGTTTTCTTCTTACATTTCTTCCAAAATATTCTAAGAAAACACAACTCTGAAAATACAAAACATGAACACAATAAAACTCTATCAAAAATCATAAATTCTCATTAAAAGACTTTGTTATGGCATAAATCCTATTTATACTTTTCATATAAAAAAGTTTGGGAATTTATGTAATATTTTTGTAGCGGTTACAGTGAAGAGTCGTTTGTTATACAAATTCGATGTTCTTAGTGGTACAGAGAAGTTTTGCGAATTCTATTAATACAATAATGACTGCCTCGTTGGTCTAGTGGTCGCTAAGCGCAACTGCTGAGCATGAGGTCCTGGGTTCAAATCCCGGGTCGGGTAAAGTGATACTGAGTTTTCCATAAGGTAATTCTCAGTAGCAGCACGGAGTCTGGATTTGTGTCCGGTTGATGGCAATAGGCTCGCCCCCTATTACATTGGGACTTACAACATAACTGGCGAAATGTGGGTGTACTATATGTTCACCTCTGCCTACCTTTTCGGGGAATACAAGCGTGATGTGATGTTATGTTTTTATGTTAATAATAGGAAAAAACACAATGTCATTTTCTCGAAAAGACATAATTCGATGATCATATTAAAGTACTGTTTTATTGATTGAGCGTATGGACACTGGACAAGCGATTTTTTTATTATTTTAGTTTTGTGTTGGATCTGAACTAAAATATTTAATATTTATAAATGATATCAAACTTAATTGATGAATATTTACAGTGTAAATAAAACTTCAATTTTACATTATTTATTCGGCATCTCATTGTGTTGAAACAAACTAACATCGCAATAAAGTAAAAATAAATAAATAATTACGTCCGAAAAATGGAACGCAGAAACGCGGTGTGTCGTTGGTATTTAATATACCTACAATATATTTACATTGGCATTTCATTTGTGCCACAAATCACAGCAGCAGCACAAAAATATAAAACTCTAAATCGTTATTTAATATTATTATTTGTTATTAATCCATTTTGACGACCCAATTGGCGCAGTGGCTGAGCGATTGGACTGCTGCGCTAAGGGTTGCGGGATCGATTCCCTCACGGGACAAAAAATTGTGCGATTTGCAGTTGTTTGTCCCGAGTCTGGGTGTTTGTGTATGTGATAATTCATATTTGTGAAACGCATCCACGATACAGGAGAAATTACTAGAGGAGGGCGACGTTGTTTTAAAAAAAAAACGTATTAAACCAAACAATCAAAGTTAAAAATATAGCTTATCGATAATTAAGGCAATTATGCTATAGAAACAGCAAATACCATTTCATTTCCATTCGTCTTGATTACCATTTCGCATTTAAATACAGAAAAATGGAGGCAAATATTTATTTCAAACTGTGAAAATGGTTTTAGCTTCCCACTAGATTTTCAGGCAAGCGGGAGCTCTGAGTTCCGATCCCACCGACGTCACTTCCTGCGCAGGCCCTCGCTGCTACAAACCTTTGTTGAATAAAATTGTAAAATTCATGTAATAATAAATTCTCTTTTAAAATTCAATTGTTTTACTATGTTTTATTATTTCTTGTTAGCAACTGGGTAAAAGGAATTCGTTTGTTTTCGTTTCGTATCATAATCTATACATATAATAAAATAGTAAACGACCCCTGTCTGTACATTCAATATTAGAAAAGAAAAACAATTTATACACTCTGTATTTATGTTACCGAAGCCAAAAATATAGTTTTTTTAATTTTTGGCTGTCTGTTCCTTTGAACAAGTTAATCTCAGAAACGCCTGAACCGATTTTAATGCGGTTTACTGATGTATTGTGGCAAGCTTCCCATAACATTTTATGTTTGTTTCATTTAAATCGGTTCACAAACAAAAAAGTTACGTCAATCTTTACATACATGTAATAAAAAGGTGCGGCTTGGCGTTAAAACTACTAAATAGAATCCGCTCAAACTTAGCTAATTATATTATAACAATTTTAATATCATTTTGCTGTTTCCGAATGTCCGCGCAGACGAAGTCGCAGGCACAGCTATCATCATAATAATTATAATAACACGCCTGTATTTCCTGATGGGGTCGGCAGAGGTGTATAATACACCCACATTTCGCCAGTAATGTTATAGGTCTTAACGTAATAGGGGGCGAGCCTATTTACATCAACCGGGCACTATTCCAGACTCCGTGCTGCTACTAAAAATTGCCTAATCGAAAACCCAATAACACATTGCCCAACCCGGGATTCAAAGCCAAGACCCCATGCTCACGCTCAGTTTTCGTTTCTAGAATTGGATATTGAATTTCGAACTGTTGTTTATTTAATTAATTCGGTTTGGAATTCGAATTGTTTTGCTATCAATTCGAATTTCGGTGTGTTGTGTGTGAATGTGTTTCACACGGCCATTTAAAAACAAAAGGGTTCAAAAGATATTAAAAATGTGTGTTTAAATTCTCAATTTGAATTTGTAATTATTCGAATCGGTCCTTTCTCTTGGTAAAATGATTTTGGAAGGTAAATTATAATTGATTTAGACTTGCACAATATGTTCAAAAGACCAATCTGTACTCTAATGGTCATGTTTGATATCAAAGAACAAAAAAAATCTATACCATCTATTACTTATATTCACACACGCAAGTTTCCTGCCTAATTAACAATAATATACTAATATTACAAAGCTGAAGAGTTTGTTTGTTTGCTTGAACGCGCTAATCTCAGGAACTGGTCCGATTTGAAAAATTCTTTCAGCGTTAGATAGCCCATTTATCAAGGAACATATAAAACATTCGAAATCTACGCGGGTGAAGTCGCGGGCGGAAGCTGGTCTTAAAAATAAATCTGTTTCGCATCCTCGGTAAAGCTAGTCTTGAGGGTAAATGAAGCATCAAGATAATTATACCTTCAAATAATTGGAGGCTATACCCATTAAATACCCTAATTGAGGACTTTTTGCGGCATTATAGGCACGTGTTCAAAGTAAATAACTAGCGGTAATGATTATATTCTCAGAAACAAACGTTAACACCGCCGCTAACCTCGGAAACGTTGATCAGATTATGATATCGGCAAAGTTTTTAATATGAAACATATTTTTAATACAAAGCGTAGTACAAGGGCGTACTTAGGCGGACGTCGTGAGTAAATAATATCTATAATTTAAAAAAAAAAATACTGGCCTTATTATAATTATTTCGTTCATGTAAAGAGTGAAGAAAGCGGTCGATATAATTTTAAGAATACTCATTTTGTATGCGTGAGAGTATTTCGAATTTTTTAGGGCCTGTTTCACAATCTAAAAGTAAAGTGTTGAATAGTTACTTCTTGATTAACGCTAATCGGCAAGTAAAAGTTACGAGTATCTTCTATTATATCTTAGTTACAGGCCAGTATATCCCCTGATTAGTGCTACTCAGATGTTGTGAAATTCGTATGAGTAGTTACGGGTGACTTTAAGTGGCAGTTAGTCTTGACACTTTACTTATCGGTGGTGAAACAGGCCCTGATACGTATTGGTTTGTGGTAACTGACTGTAGGTATCATAGAAGCAGGTTATGCTGTGGTGTAGATCGGCCAGTGAAGAGGGCTGCTAGCGAAGTTGACTATTCAGAGTGCACCGAACGTACATAATTAGATGATCATCATCAGCCAAAGACGTCCACTGTTGAACATAGGCCTCCCCGTTTAAGCGGGGGGGGTTCGCCATAATCCCCACGCTTGGCAAGCGGCTTGGGGATCGCAGTATTGGTGGTAGAGATACAGAAGACGCTGCTGCCCATCTTCTGAATTTTCCCTTAGTCGCCTCTTACGACACCCACGGGAGGAAAGGGGGTGGTCAATTCTAGGCCGGATACCACACGGCACAGTTTAGATGATACCACTTTTGTTTAAATAAAAATAAAAAAATAAGTTAAGCAAAGGTGAAAACACCCATGTGTCGACACACTGCGTCGATGTGTTGCTTCACAGACCCATAACACACTACACGTCACAGTAGCAATGACGTCACAACACTAACCAGAATATAAAAAAAACTTTCGTCAGGTACCGAGAACCTTCTAGAACGTATGGCCATAACGTCCAATAAACTTTATCGCGGCTTCGAATGGGCCGACAATGAAGCCGCGCCTGGACCGCCGTTCGCCATAAAAACCCGTAACCCTCCCGTGCCCGACTGCCCGTCCGCTTTACTTCGCAAACGTGGCTAAATAATGGAAGGTTGTTGTGGTCAGGGCTGGCAGATGGTTATTGGTGTTTTGACAGCCGATTTGCTAAGGCTATTTTTGGGGGCGAAAGGACCAGGACCTAAGGACCAATAGTTGGCTTGTTAGCTCTTAAGATTATCGAATATTGCCACAGCTTAGATGGCTGTAAGTAAACAAGAAAACAAGTTGTCTTGTAAGCTTACCTACATTTCTTTTGAGCATTAATATATTTTTATTGTATCACTATTAATAGTTTTATTTAGACACACCAAATAGCCAAATAGGGGAATAGGGCAAAGGCCTGTTGTCGTATAGAGAAGATTTGAACATTTGTCACTAGGCTAGCTCACTGGGGGTTCTACTGCCATTCATCATCATCATCATCAGCCAGAAGACGTCCACTGTTGTACAAAGGCCTCTCTCTCTCCCTTAGAACGCCACAATGAACGACAACTTGGCATTACTCGAGTACAGTTCGAGACTAGCCACTTATACCTTAGAATTATAAAGTTATATAAAATTCATATAACTATGACTGAACTTCAACCCCTTCTGTTATAACGATGTTTTTTATATCACCTGCAATTATTCTATTTCCTCTTGTATTTTTGCTAACCCTACAATCATAACGCTCGCTAGAATAACAATAGCGGCACAGTGGGTGACTGCATGACATTGTCGAGTATTTTATGTGCGCGCCGTAACGCGGTTACGACTCTGTTACACTTCCTTACAGCGTGAGCGGAGATGTCGAGTAGGTAGGCTTTGTTCCCCGAAGGGGTAGGCAGAAAAAATGCATACACTTTTGGCCTAAGATGCTTATATTCAGAAAATATGATTATTCCAAGTAAAACTGTTACTGTTTTTCAATCAGGTAATTCTCAAACAGCACGTAGTCGGATTTGTTCCCAGTTAATGGCAGTAGGCTCGCCCCCTATTACATTGGGACCTATTTATTACATCAGTGACAAAATGTGAATTGCCTACCCCTGGGGAAATACAGGCGTGAAGTATTTGAGTACGTATAATACGCATTTGAAATCCAATTCAGAAATAACGAGACCTTACAAGTATCAAATTTCATGTACGTAACCAGTCATTTGTTTCTTTGAATAATAATGTACAGTAACATCTTTGAGACCCAGTCGAGATAAAGTTCAACCAGCTTATGCGATGCGCGTACAAAGAAAATTAACATACAAATAGTTTGAAAGTACGTGGTGTTAGCGAAGACCTGATTTAAGGGTGATACGGGGCGATGGATCGCAGCGATCGATCGCAACGAACGATCGCTTCAAAGTTGCCGCACACGTCAGCATTGGTCGTTACGATATCAATAATCAATTCTTTATTGCAGATGTTTGTCTAAAGTCTGGGTGTCTGTATGTGATATTTCATGTTTGTGAAAAGCATTCACGATACAGGAGAAATCCCTAGTGAATGGCAACGTTTTTAAACATTGAGATTCGTCGTTGCGTTTCGGCTGCGATCCATCGCCCAGTATATGCCCAGGCCTCAGCCGTTTTGACATTCGTTATAAAGGATCTTGAGGACTGATTACAATCTTGTTTAACATACATAGCTTGGAAAGTCTTTGGAGTTTTATATCAACTTACTTGTATTCTTAGAAGGGATTGTATGATATGTGAATTCGACACACAAGTTTTGCTACATTAAAGTCCTGCTTATGGTGCAAGCCAATTGGGCACAATTTACTGGTCAGTGTCTTTAGTGTGCTAATGCATTCTGGAACACAATAGCCCAGTTTTGGGGGAACAATCATATTAGCGATCTCGTTTTTACATGTATTAGAACTTGCTGTCACCTTATGATAAGTCAGACATAACAATATGCGTATATGATGATGAAATTTTGAAGTGTGTGATGCGTTCTATAACCGCTGGGGAAGAATAGTTCTCGAGTAGCGACCACGAACCGGATGACGCGGCGTTGGCAGGCCTCCGACCAGGTGGGCCGACGATATCGCCAGAGTTGCGGTCAACCGGTGGATGCAAATGGCAAGTTGTCGTTCATTGTGGCGTTTTAAGGGGGAGGCCTTTGTTCAACAGTGGACGTCTTTCTGCTGATGATGATGCATACTCGTAAAACTAGGTTTCATGGGTGAGATCACACAAACAGAGACCTAAACAACCTAAAAATAGGGTTGATATTTCATAACCTTATACCCGTGTCTAGCGGTGACAAAAGTTACAATAAAATGAGTGCTTACCTAAAATATGTGCGTTCGAGTATGTCTGTGTGATCGCGACTCGATCCCTCCCAATTCCATTTGGCGATCAAATACTATTTTCAGTTTTCGTTGTAAGAGTATAATATATAGGATGGTGTATTTTTTAGTAGGGCTTTTTGTGGTGTTAACTTTGAATAGTGTTAATTCTAAAATTTTTTGGTTTTTTGGTATAATATTTCAAAATATGCCGTGCTCGAAGTTTATTTTATGAATTAAAAATAAATGATTGTTTTGTCACGTGTATTTTATTTTGATTGATTCTAATAACTCTCAGTTATAATAAAGTTTTAATGATTTAACGTGAAAAAACCGGCACACCTGACAGATTTTCCAACGTTGTGTAAATCCATGTCAGAGGCCTACAGGCGGTTTGAAATCTACACCAACTTATTCATCAACCATACGATAAGAAGAACGTAAAAAATATAATAATATTTTAAAAAATCCACATGATAATAATATAAAAAAAAAACAAATTATTGGAAAAGTTTAACCTTAAATACCTACAGCACAAGAAATTAAACCAAAACTGAACAAAATTGCGTAAATTTAGAAAAATATGACAACCACATAAAAACCACCTGTATACAGAGCACCTGCCGGGATCACGTTCTTATTAATTCCAGAGAATAGAAATTGGATTCCCTTATTGAAGCAACGATTATTCCAACGGTTTTCATTTCGATTCCCGCGTCGCATAATTTATTCCAAAGATAATTGAAGAGGGATAGACTGCGTTTCGGCTCACCCTTGATTATATCTTATGCGAATTAGCTTTCGATGGAAAATAAATTGGGACGTGGAATTTATTCGCATAATATTGTGAATGTTAAATCATTGTTTATGAGGTTAAAAGGTCAGTAAGGTCAGTAGCTAAGCGATCGGATTGATGCGCTAAGGGTTCGATTCATACGGCACAACAATTTGTGATCCACAGATGTTTGTCCCGAGTCTGGGTGTTTGTGTATGTGATATTTCATATTTGTGAAACGCACCCACGATAAAGCAGAAATTCCTAGCGTAGGCAACGTTTTCTCAAAGAACAAAATGATTTCTAAGAGTATTTAATAAAATTATTATAAATCAAAAAACTTGCCTTTGGGTTTTATTTAAATACATTTTTTCGTCGATATTTTTGTATGTTATCATATTTTAGCAATAAGAAATCTGCTGTTCCTCCATCTAAATGACAATACTTAGTTTCGCTTTTCACAGCCTATTTTTTTCATTATCATATACATACATACAAGCATTGCACAACTAGCTCTTTATGACATGCTTTCGTACTTAAGGTCTTCAAATCAACTCTTACGCAATTCTTACACCGCGTACACCACCACCAATCACTTACTTTTCCCATGACTATAACTTCTCAAACGTAAACAAGTTATTTTTAAAGTTCTACGAAGCTTATTAACTGGATATTATAAAGGTTATCCGCGCGAACACTCGCTACCATTACACAGATAAAGACCAGAGGGTTTAATGTTAACAATCTTTTCATATAATTTTTCTTTTCATTAAATTCTAACCTATAAAAAAGTTGTAGGTCCTGTAACAGGACAAAAGCCTCTTCTTAAGCAGAGGAGAAACAAGAGTTGATCACCATGCTTGCTTGATTAGTTGTGGGCGGCCAGCCTATTGCCAACAACCGGGCACAAAAGGTGATAACGTTAATTAATTAATTTAATACGGATAAAAAAGCAGTCTACATATATTTGGAATCGGCATGAGCCAATAGCCACGTGGTCATGCCGTGGTGTAGCGATAGGTCAGTCAACAGGGATGGTAGCGAGGTTGATCGTCCAGGGTGCGCCGGACGTACTTAAGTATTGTCACTCGTGGAGACTCTACTTGCACCCAAAGATGGAAGTTAAAAACCTCTACAAATTATAGTACATAGTACGTTTTACTGTGCGTTAAGCATCTTATTTATAGTCAGTAAAATCTCATGCACTGATAACCAAGTGGTATGACTGTTAGACTGCCAAGTCAAAGGTCGCAAGTTCAAACGCCGCGCACTAATGTCTTTTCGAATTCATGTGCGCAGTATAAATTAGTAATTAGTTGCTAAAAACGGTGAAGGAAAACATCGTGAGAAACCCAGCACACTTGAGATATTTTTCAACGGTGTGTAAAGCCGTGTCAGAGGCCTACAGGCGGTTTAAACTCTGACACTAGGTTGTTCATCAACCATACGATAAGAAGAAGTAAAATCTCCATGGACCTTCGGTGTTCCCATCATAGTAGATGGCCTCAACTTCGATCTCACACTACAATACTAATGGGGTTGTCGCTACCCAGATGCAGCGCGTAGGTGTCAGTCCTTTACACGTATTTCTATAGGAGTTCCGTTATATAATTCTCTGTGGATTTCAAGATCCCTAAGTATGACGAGAATGGTATGAAGATGGTTAGTTTCATCGCGTGTCGTAGGTATGTTGCGGGATTATTGTTAAAACAAGAATAGTAAGGGTTAATTGTCTTATTGAGCTAGTGGAATTTTTTAGGGTAAGGACTTTGGTTGAAATACCAAATGAAATATTACCGAGTTAGTGATCATCTTAATTTAATTTGTGCACAAATTGAATTCAAATTAGAACAATAGACATTAATAATAATTTATGACAGTTCTCTTTATTTGTTTCGACTGCATCGTTGGTCTAGGTTTGAATACCGGGTCGGGTAAAGTGTGACGTAGTTTTTCCAATTAGGCAATTCTCAGTAGCAGCACGGAGTCTGGACTTAGGCCTGGTTGACAGCGCGTAGGTTCGCCTCCTATTACATTGGGACCTGTAACATAAGTGGTGAAATGAGGGTGTTCTGAATTAGCACCTCTGCCTACCCCTTCTGGGAATACAGGCGTGATGTTATGTTATTTTTTCCTCACCCAATATTTTTAATGATACATGATAAGAAAGATATTGGTTGAGCTTCATGTAATCCTGTAGCTTACAAACTAGCTGCTTTAACCGTTTTCTTAATAACGTGAGTGTGGATCTCTAACTAACTACAACTTTAAATATACAATTTTGATTACCAATCAAATTAAAGACATAACATACATTGCTTGTCAGTAACCGGTGATACAACAAACACGTCGCACCCGACCAGCTCATTATATCGTTCTGTGGTTTATGCGAAGTACTCACAACTGTGTCGCTAAACTTTTAATAGGGTGAATTTCAGTTGATAGTCACAGGTTATGTAGCTGGAGTTAGGGGAAGGGTTTAATTTTGTTTTAACAAGGATATTTCTCGTTGCTATAGAGACTCAAGGTTTTTAACGTATAAAGAGAGAGATATTCGTTATATACAGAGATCATTCTAAGCAGTGATAGCCGAATGGTATGACCATTAGACTGCCAAGTCAAAGGTCGCAAAATAATACCCCGGCACGTACCAATGACTTTTTAAATTCATGTGCGTACATCCACGTACGTTGTGGAAGCGTGACGCAACTGTACACTGCACGTAACGGCGTCTCGCTTCCACACCAGAAAAAGTCCTGCTTTAACCGCCGAACTCAGAGACATTTAATGATTTCTTAAACGATCACTAAGTAAAGGTTTCCTTTATGAAATCGTTACTTAGTGTCAGTTTAAGTAATCATTAACGTCTCTGAGTGCGGCGGTAAGAGTTCATAGTAAAGGGGCAGGTTTAAAATTCACAGTAGCACTATCTGAAAAGGTGACGAATTAAGCATTGCAAGACCACCGTTGGACGTAATATATACATATTTCAACACGACAGCAAAAGTAAACAGCTGATTTACCGACCAAAGATTAAAAGAAAGAACTTCTAAAAGACACGATTACTTCTTAAAGTTCGATACACACACGCAATGATATTTAAAAAAGTATAGATATGTTACTAGCGCGCCGATCATTTTGAAGACTCGAGAAGGGGACAATTATAGTCTTGGGCAGTATAATTGCTGATTTGACATAAGACTAGTGCAGTTCGGGCTCAGAGGTCGGAACACTTTTGTCATTCATTTTGTAAGTATGTGACGTATCTATACGTTTTGACATATCATTGCACACATGTGTATGTAACAGAGATAATAACCCCATTACCTTATTAGCCGCCTATTGGCTAATTATATTTGTTTCTTGCTCCCTTGTTTCTGCTAAAGCTATCTCTTTCTCTCCCGTTTCTAAGCCCCATTAATCTGGCGATATGTGTAATAATTCTTGGTAACTAATGTTTTATTCACCTCACAATATAAATCGTTTCTTTGCTTCCATTTGGTTTGTTTAAGGATATATTGGTTAACATGTTAATTTCATGTTTTGTCTCTGAAAATAAAATATATATATATGTCTCGCTTTTCTTTTCATTAGGTATTAGTTGCTGAAAACGGTGAAGGAAATATTCGTGAGGAAACCGGCACACCTGAGAGATTTTTAAACGGTGTGTAAAGCCATGTCAGAGACCTACAGGCGGTTTAAACTCTGACACCAGGTTGTTCATCAACCATACGATAAGAAGAAGAAGAAGAGACGTTTATAATTGTCGCAGGGATATGCAGAGGCTCTGATAATTGTGTTGATAAAACAAGCCAAGGATCAATATAAGCTGGTTACGCAGCGGAGTCGCGAGCCGAACACGAGCCGTAGTAAATAATATGGATAACACTCACGGATTATAGTTATTATAGTAAAATATTTTAATTTTTTATTAAAAAAATATATATTTAATTTGACGGACAATCCACATTCCGTGCTGCTACTGAGAAGCACCTGATGGAGAAACCCTGTAATACTTTGCCCTCCCTGGGATTCGATCCCAGGACCTCACGTTCAGCAGTCGCGCTTCATCATTATTATCAGCTGGAAGCCGTCCCCTGCTGGACAAAGGCCTTCCCCTTAGAACGCATCCATGCAGTCATGCTAATCTCAATTATTTATTTAACCTGAATTCACACATTACATTAATAAAAAAAATCAATTTTATACCAAGGATTAAATTATACCTGTCACTGTCGTTTACATTCAAAGAATAGAGATGTCAATAGACTTAATACGGGGTTTAGTTAATGCCGGTATGATCCTCGTTTATGAATAAGAGGGATAAAGTTTAAGATCGGAGTGCACACAGGAACAGAGAAACTTTAAACCGGTAATTACCTCTGTGGGGTCTTGTTCTGTATGCGTGTCATGTTCGCGCATTGCATTTGATGTTACCATTCATGTGAGAGTTAAACATTTTAAACACATTACTGATAAACGTTTAGAAGTTTGTATACAATATTTCGTCTTCTTCTACCTCGTTGGTTTTGTGGCTAAGCGTGACTGCTGAGCATGAGGTCCTGTGTTTAAATCCCGGGTCAGGCAAATTGTTACTGGGTTCTTCCATTAGGTAATTCTCAGTAGCAGCATGGAGTCTGGATTTGTGCCCGGTTGGTCGCAATAGGCTCGCCTCCTATTGCATTGGGACCTAAAACATAACTGGTGAAATGTGGGTGTACTATATGTGCACTTCTACCTACCCCTTCGGGGAATACAGGCGTGATGTTATGCATATATGTTTGTTGTCTTCTTCTTTTGAATGCGAAATTATTGATGACAGTAAGAGATATTGGTGAGGAAGGATTCACCCAAATTATGACAATAAGTTGAAGAATTCGACAGTGGTGTGCAATTGTCGACGTTCATTTTATTAATGTACCAGTTCCCGTTACCATGAACTCTTAAGGCAGGACATTTTTCGCTGTGGATACGGGGTGCCGTAATACACTACACGTAGTGGCGTCTCGCTTCCACAACTTAAAATTACTAAAAAGGAGGATAAAATGAGGAACCATGTTATTCAAAAAATAATTAAGATTTATTCCGTTCTAATACTAACAACTAATACCACTGGTATTTGTTTCAATTCCATTCAATTTTCTATTCCGAACGGGTACCATTGTTTAAACTAATACCAAAACAAGTTTAAGGATATAAGGTACAGTCAGTGAAAATGCTTTGTATGAAATTGTAAGACTTTTAATTTAAAAAAAAAAGAGTATCTTAATCCAAAAAATAATATTAACTTTTAGACGTTTGTAAATATATTAACAAACGTCTAGCTCAATAATAAAATATGTCTAATAATCAACATTATTATAATTTTAGTTCCTCCTAGTGCATGTGCATAACATCTTTGTTGCAAAAAAAACAAAACAAGAACAATTTACTTCCAATCTAAAATTACAAAATATCTCAGAAATTCAACTCTTAATTTGTAAATATCAAAATTAACCTAACATAGTTATTATTAGATAGTACATACGTATCTATTTACGTCTAACTATCTAATAAAGAAGTATCGGATTTGATTCTTCTGACCTCCATTTGACAATTGTTATCTAAACTAATCAACCGCAGACGAAACACGTCCCACAAAGTTCAAGAGCAATTAGTGAGTTGCCGTATAACGATGCGGCTACGACAGCGTAGCAGGCAGGTGGCTACGGCTACGACGTAGCAAGCACGTAGACTTTTGCATTTGAATAAATTTAGTTATATTGTTTGCGTATAAAATTATAATGTTTACTATTATAATTAAAACCATTTTGATGGGGCTCACCTATTAAGGGACTTAATTACAATGATCGGCGAACTCTGAACAAAACCGGGTTTTCAAAAGAAAACACCCATACCTACCTCTTCAAGGATCACAGGTATGATTACATGTATAGGTCATCGTTCCACCATGTTAGGACCTACCCAAGATGCGTTTGGAAAATAATAGTACACCTGCAGTGATGATGATGTTATCCCTTAACTTTCTACACCACAAACACTTAATGTCAAGTACTCTAATAAAAGCATTTTAAAGTATTATATTGTATTTATCTTATAAATGACGATAGGATTAATGTGCCGTGTGCTATCTGGCCTACAATTGACCACCCCCTTTCCCGCCGTGGATGTCATAAGAGGCGACTAAGAGAAAATCCAGAAGATGGGCAGCAGCGTCTTCTGTAACTTGACCACCAACACTGCGATCCCCAAGCCGCTTGCCAAGCGTGGTTATTATGGCACCCCCCCTTCTAAAATGGGTGATGATGATACGGTTGGAATATTATGGGAGGGTAATAATAGCCTCTCCCTTTAGATATATTTTATCCCTCAGAGATATTTTACTTTCAAGGGAACTTTTTGTTGGATGTCATGGTGTGTAGGGTTTTTGATTGTTAGATCATATAATTCCTAGCCTCTGTAATGATTTCTTTGTATTCATTAACATATTTAATTAAATAAGTACAGTTAAATCAGGGTTTAAAATCACTTGATTGGTGTAGAGCACGTAATTAAAAATGAATATGTATAAAATACTCACGAACATTTTCATGAAGCCGAAAGTCCATAAACACCCTTTTTAATTAATAATTAGTATAACGTATTAATAAACAGAACCTATAAGGGTGAAGAGGCGCCCTTAACACCCCAGAACCACCCTTATAATATCTCAACTCAAACCAAAAACTCATCAAATCTTGACGTATTTAAGGCTGATATAAAAATTTTCAACAAAGGCGTAGTCGCCGGTAAACTTTCACAATTAAGCCATCGTGGTATCGTATCGCTCGACTTTTGTGAGCGAATTTATTAAAACCTTGCTCGCGATATTTTGTTACAGCTTTCGGATCTCTGGAAGGGGTCCTTATTTGACTTTTGAAGACCTCTGAAGTCCAAATATTTGAGACGAGTTTGTAACTTTAAATTTTGAGCCAAAAATTCTGTGCCGGTTTTATTGCTATGAACACGACTTTTTTACATCGTAGATCAAAATTCCTGGCAAAATAAATTCAACCGTTTTATAGAGATCGCTGAATTTGTAGCTAGGTGAATTCTCGTGCTTTTTCACGTTGAAACTTAGTTTTCTATACTAGTGATTGGTTTAGGTTTGGTTAGTTGGTTTATCTTTGATGGTATTTAAAAGGTATATGAACCAAATTGATTGACTAAATAACAACGATGTATGCATAAGATATTTGTGGTTTAATAACATTAAAACCTGAGTAATGATTTTAGATTAGCTTTTAATTAAACTAAGCATAATTAAATCTAAATTAAATACTAAAAACCAATCAATATAAGTTCATCAGTAACAAAGATAAACGTCAGCTGAATTATTCAGTTCAACACCTTTTTTTTTTTTTTTTTTTTTTTTTTTTTTTTTTTTTTTTAACGTGAGGGAAATGCGTTACGCATTCCCCGCCGCTGGGAGGCGACGGGGATATGTGGGACTCTCCCCCGTGAACCCAATAAGATCCACGAGGGCCTACCCACTAAAAACCTCACATATTGCCTGCATCAGCGCATAAGTGGCGGGGAGGCGGGATCGCTATAGCATTCTACCGCCAACCCCACCAGCGCTATCCGCCCTGTAAAGTGGGGCGGATTCTTCGCTCCCCCCTATGTAGAGGTAGGGGGGTACAGGACTTCGGTGCAGAGGCCAGTGCAATGCAGAGGTGGGTCTCCCAACCCAGCCTCCGCGGGCCTCTGCTCAGTGAAGGGACGACAGCTCCGTCCCCTCACTGACCCTTTGGCGCATGGGTGCGCGTCACCAGAGGGAGAGGTGGGCCACATCAGGCAGACATGGGCACCACCTCCCCACCAGCGGCAGCTGGAGCAGGGGTCGGCCGCAGGGTTGCGGTCTTCCCCTTACCCTTTTGGGACACACTAGCCCCACAGGGCTTGGTGCCGATCGGGTGGTCGGCTTTTCGACCCGCAGCAGCACAGGCTGTGCAGTGCGGATCTCTGGCACACAACTTGGCCAGGTGGCCGACCTCGCCGCAGCGGTAGCACTGCGTGCGGCGTTCCTCCTCGGACGTGCAGAAGTGCTGCACGTGCCCGTTCAGTAGGCAGCGGAAGCATCGGGTGGGCCTGGCATCGAGCAGTTTTACCTGCGCCGAGACCCATCCGACCAGCAGCCTACCTCGGGCCACCTTTTGCGCGGCTGCCACGGGGCAGCGCACCCATACGCTGCCAAGGCCGGAGGGGGTGTGACGTACCTCCCCCGCCTTGACCTCGTCGGCCGTGCAGCCACCCGTACGGGCGACTGCGGCGACGACACTTTCGGACGTCGCGGAGTCGTCCAAGCCCGAAATGCGCATCTCTGCGCACTTGATAGGCCTGGAGACCCGGACGTCTTCGGCACCCAGTGCCTCTCTCAATTTAGCCGCGAGGGCGTCGGCCTTCTCGCCGCTCTTCGCCCCCGGCAACTCGAAAATGCGGGCCCCGGTCACCGCCTGCCTGTATCGCAGGCCGGTGATTCCGAGGTCCGCCAGGGGCACCTTCTCCTTGGCCGTTGTGAGGACGGCCGCGTAGGAGAGGCCGCGCTCAACCGCGCCTGGCTGCAGCGTAATCACCACAGCCGATGAGCGCGGCACGCGCAGCCTCGGTGCCCTCTTCTTGGGCGCCTTCTTAGGCGCCGTCTTCTTCTGCCCCTTTGCAGGGGCGCCCGAGCCCTTGGTTTTGGGCTGTTCGGGCCTCTTCTTTTGCCCCTTTTTCTTGGCCACCGTGGTCCAGCCCTCCTCCGTTAGGACGGGGCTGGCAGAGGTGGTGGCCTCAGGGGCGGCCGCCGCTGAAGAAGTCGAAGGCTGCGGAGGCTCCGCAACCTTCTTCTTCTTGGGCTGCTGCTTCTTTCCCTTGGGAGGGTCCGAAGCAGCAGCAAGCTGTGGGGCAGCAGTAGGGGCAGGCACCATCTGCACCTGCTCCGTCGCCGCCGGCAGACTCTCGACCGGAGCCGGAGAGTCCGCCCTTCTTCTGTCCGCCGCGAGGGGTGGACGGGTCCGCTGCTCAGGCAGCAAGCGGTCGTCCAGGGCGGCGAACCGCGCGTTCACCATGGTCCCGACTTGGACCATGATGGCGCGCGACAATTCTTCAACGTCCAAGGACGGTGGACGCGCCGTCGCAGCAGCCGCGGCCTCAGCCGCACCCTGCCGCTTCGCCATGGAGCGGACTTCACGGCGAAGCTTCTTCAGTTCGCCACTGAGGGCGCGGCCATGCGCCTTCAGATTGGCGTTTTCGTCCCTCAGCGCTATCATCTCGTCGTTGACGAAACGACCGCTGAGGAACCCCACATTGTCGCGGATGGTCTGCACGGCCTCGTTGAGGACCCGCACATACCCGCCCTTCAAGTTCCGCGACTTCTTGGCGACCCTTGTCACCAACGACAAAGCGTCGTCGACCGCGTCCTTGACGTGAAGGCCGTACGTTTCCAACGAATTAAAGTCGTCGGAGTCGACCTCCTGTATCGCCATCTGGCGAGCTTGGTTGCGCTGCTCGGCAGCTTCTGCCTCACGGAGGATCTCCTCCTCCGTGTCAAGCTCCCGCTGCCGAGCTTGCGCGGCCTTCAACTCGGCCTGGGCCTTGGCCACACCGACATATTTGCCGGAGGTTGGCGGTCGGCCCCTGCCTCGTTTTGACGCGCTCCCCGAGCGCGATCCGGACGATGGCCTCGAGCCGCCTTCAGGCGACGACGAGCCAGACCGTGGCCGTTTCCGGTAGGTTTTGCCTACCGCCCCAACCACTAGGTCATCCGGGCTCCTGAAACCGGACGCGCTGCCTTCCGAAGTCGGCTCCACGTCGGTCCCGGAGCGTCTAGAGTCCTCCCGACTCTTCCTCAAACTGCTCTTGCGAGCAGATGAGTGGCACTGGGTGCCCCCCCCAGAATACGAGGGGCAGACGGACCCCGAAGGGCCCGCAGAGGATTGTCCATCCGCGGAGCGGGTGGTACCTCCCTGGGGTAGTTTTCTATTGCCAGGTGCCATTTCATAAGTTTCCTTTTTTGTGCCAGGGGTGTGGTCCCCTGGGACATCCTCGGGACGGGGTTCGCCCCCGCCATTCAGCCCACGGCCGGACGTCACCAGCACGAGCTTAGGGTAATTTTATAGTGTTGTCTTCACGCAGCCCCCGGCCAATAAAGGCAAGGAACCCCCATTCCTGTCCCAAAAAGAACAGGATTACGGGTTCGGCCGGCGGTGGCCAACTGCCATGCCCGACTGCCCACTCTCGTGAACAGCCGGACCCGCCGCCCGCGCTCGTAACCGCCTCCCCCTCCAGAAGGAGAGGAGGAAACAAGCACTCCGCCGTCGCCGCTGCTCGGAATACGTCCGAGACGCCGACCGGCTCTCCGCACCTCGCAAAACCACAAAGTGCGGACCAACGACGGTGACCAAAAGGTCCCGCCCGGCCAGACAAAAGGCATCTGACCAGACCCGCCGCCATGATCGCTTCTCGCGAGAGAGGCGATCCCAACACAGTCAGTCGCTAGTTCGCATCCCAGTCATGTCTGAAAACAGACACGTACCAGGAGCGAACTTCCCCAACCCCCCAGCGACCGACTATGACCGCGTCCTCAATGAATGAGGAGCGGTCCCAACGCCTGGTTTTGGTCCGCGCCGGTCGAAACCGGTACCGCGCATATCTGCGCGGCGTTCCCCTATCCGCCACCCGGGGGACGCGCCCGATACGAGTCCAGAAACTCGTCCGGCAGGCCAAACTGACCCGCCGCGGGCCCATTCAGTTCAACACCTTCAGAATTTTATGAAAATTTTCAGTCAGTTTATCGTCTAAATAAAATTATCATAAACAGAACCAATGCATAGGAAGGCGTCCCCCAGGGCACCATCTTTGTTCCCTCCGCGAACTTCGACGGTAAACAATAAGCTTCTAATTAATTTCGTCTATAAAGGTGTGCGTGCGTCTCACAACTTTACTAAATATTATATTAATTTCTCAAATTTTACTTTAACACGTAAAATTTAATTTACGGGAAACACGTTAGAATTATCAGTAGGGAAGAATGGATGTTCTGCTTTGTGGAAGTTCTTATAATTTTGGATACATATATTATGCATGATTAATTTAAATATTTCCCAACAATTCTATGCAAACGTGCTCCTGCCGTCAAACTTAATCCTATTCAGAGTTTCTCATGGAATTACATAACAATGGAGACTAATAAACTTCTCGTTCACGTTATAATAAAGCGATGCATGTTTGTTGAGAAATTAATGAATTAGCGATAAGTCAGTACTTCATCTGTGTGGAACATTTAGTACGTACATTATATAATCGACAAAATGATTTGACGCGGATTTCTGTCATCCTTATTCACAGATTGCATTGTATTTAATATATCGCAAGACCTGACTGAACATCTAAAATGACAACTTGCCCATGTTAAGATTGATTTATCTGGAATTCACGACTCTATAAGCTGATGATGGTAACCAAAGATGGCAACTGTTTAACCGGATCCTATTTGATTCAACAGATATCTCTCATGCAAATAATAAAATTGTTGGCCTAGCTGTTTTGTTTTCTAAACATGAAAAAATTATATTTATAGATGTGATAACGGAATTTAAACTTTGCGTAACATTTAATACCGTGTTTGTTTTATAGCAATTTATGTTTAATGTCTAGAAAATCAACGACTATAACACGGTTTTTGTACCTGACTTTTTCCACCCAAAATAATTATATCTACAAAAGAGATTTTTTTAAATACCTAATTTATATAAACGAGACAATTGTCATTATATTTTAATTTGTAAAAAATAATCGCTTTTTTTATTTGGAATCGTTTCTGCGGATAATACGCAATCAGCGAAACAATTAAAGCTTGGCCGAAAAGGTCGGGACTTTTATTTTTTCCAACCCTTTTACCTGATCCCCGGCTAATAAATCCGTTGAGGGAACTTAGGGTACAAGTCACCACGTGGTAGCGGGGATCAAGTGTTTGATTTAAATCAATACAACAAGATGTACATGTAATAAAAAGTAGAAAAAAAAATAAAGAAAGCGGCAAAGACATGGTCCGAAACGGCATTGAACGAAGATTTGTGAAGAAATAATGGGAAGGCCTGCCCAGCAGTGGATATTGAACAGGTAAAAAAAAAGTCGTGCATGCCGTGCTAAAAAAGAAATTAGCCTTTTTGGTTTAATTAGGTTTATAATTATCTGCCTAGCTTTCAACTGTATTGAGTTTAGCCACCCGATTTATATCAATCCCATATATTTTTCGTTCTATTCGATTCCTATTCGTCAAGCTTTTTGCCACTTTCCTGGCCCTAGGTTGCTAGCAATGGTCATAGGTCATTAATGCTCCACCTAGTTCGTAATATTCTTGTAGGTATGGTTAGGGAATCCTTATAAATGTCATGAGTAAGTTAGTAATAATATTATGCTAAAGTTAGGTAATAACTCTAAATTTCGACATTCAGAATTCGGGAATGAACAAGTGAAGCTAGTCGGGCATTCCCGAATATTCACGTGAGTAAAACCGTATAATTATAGTAACCATATATCTATTTAATAAAAATCAATGTTTGTATGTTTCTCCCCTATGCGTTCCTGAAGCATTAATCAGAATGTGATGAAACTTTGGTAGGGTCATCTGAGGACGCCCGAGAGCGTTTCTGCTGAGCCCAAAAAAATTATATGTATAATTGTTAATCTAAAATCACATAACACGCGGACGAAGTCACGGGCATGCATCACGTAGTAAATATTTATGGATAACACTCGGGAAAGTTATTATAGTAAGTTGACTCTAAAGTTATTTGATTAACTCTACAAATGTGTATATTGGAATTGTTAGGAGTAACGCATAACTTTGTGTAAGCGAATTAATCATACTGTTTAATATACATGCCAATGTATTGTTTGTGTATGTATGACACGTGTATAACCCACCTTATATAAGGGTTAGCCACAAGAATAAATAAGATTATTATAACAGATTTATAGGGACGATTCAGAGCCCTATCAAATATAAAATTCCGTGTGTCACTGTGAGCGGTAAATTATAATTTAGTATACTACGTCAGATAAATACTGAGTCCAATGCGGAAAAGAAAAAAAAATCCGGTAATTTTTTTTTTTTAGTTTAAATAATACTTCGCCCCACTCTAAGAATTTCTCCTGTGTTGTGGGTGCGTTTCACAAAATTGAAATATCAGATACACAAACACCCAGACTCGGGACAATCAAATGTGGATTGCACAAATTTTTGCTCCGTGCGGGAATCGAACCCGCAACCCTTAGCGCAGCAGTCTAATCGCTTAGCTCACTGTGCCAATTGGGTCGTCAATAATATTTTCAATAATAATACCAGTCTCTGAAATCAAAATGTATTTTTTTTCTTTACAAGAATCAATCTACGGCGTCACCCTTAGTATCACCATCCACCATGTCGTAAAAAGTTCTTTTTCGAGTCGAAATCGCTAAAATCTTCACAATTGTACCACAAAAATATGGAAGGAAACGCCGACAAAGCAATATAAATGTTTTATTGTACTTTTGTAACTGAATTGCATATCAGCTTTCGTGTTTTATTAAAACGACCAGTCCAGCAGTGGGCGTGGGCTTACGTGGATACGGATTGTGTTTGTATTAATACGATTAAAATAAGCATGAATAAACAAGAGTCACACAGAAGCTTAGTCGACGGACCGTGTAGTTTTTTATGAACCTGTTGCTCTTTTGATACTTAAGTGGTTTTAAACATTGCAATTATTATGCAATTTAAATGAGAATCGTTTTATTTAAATACTAGCTTATGCCCGGGACTTCGTCCCCGCGGATTTCGATTAAAAAACCTGTACGTAGCAGCAGTAAGCAGTTTTTATTCTTTTCTCGCGGAACCCTAAATATTTTCTAAATCAAAAGTAACTTAACTTACTCCTTATTACATCAGCTATCTGCAAATGAAAATCCCGTAAAAATCAGTTCAGCCGTTTCGGAGATTAGCCGCAACAAACAGACAGAAAGACAAAATATTTTTAATTGCATTTTAGTTATGTGTAATGTCGTACATTTTTTTTATGTTTCAGCAATTCTATATTACACTGACTTAAAATCACGCTTAGGGTTCCCAAATGGGTAGGGGTACATTGGTGTTTTATTTTATCAGCCCCCTTACCATGAACTCTTAAAGCAGGACATTTATCGTTGTGGAAGCGAGACGCCGCTACGTGCAGTGTAGTGTGGCATCTCGCTTACTCAACCGAAAACGTCCTATTTTAAGAGTTCATGGTACGGGGGCAGTAGACCATGCCGCATCACCTACTCCATTTGAGTCCGAGACTAGTCAGGTATTTCCGAATATTCACGTGAGTAAAACCGGCATTTTTAGTAAAAAACTTTTGATTAGTCCTTCTGTAATGATGGTGCCAGGTAGATGACTTGAGGAGGGTAGCTGGTAGTGATTGGATGGCTTAAACGGAAGAGTGGGCCTTGTGGCGTACCCTGGGGGAGGCCTACGTCCAGCATTAGACTGCAATAGGCTGATGTGCTGATGACGATGAATAATGGTGTGGCTATCACCATTCATCGGGCCCACTTCTTAAACCTATAATCCTGACCGAATTTCGGTCACGGCGGCCTGTCTCTATCTCAGACTAGCCAACTACGCAGGAGATATTATAGTGCACAAGTATGCGCGCAAACACAGGTGCACTCCCTATTCCCTCACTCTCATAGTCCGATGGGACGGTAGACTGACACGACCGGAGAGAGATCAGGCGCAAAAACAACGGCTTAACGTGCCTTCCGAAACACGGAGGGGTCTCGACATGTGAAAAAGGTCACCCATCACAAGATTGACCGCGGCGAGCACGACTTAACCCTGCCGATCGACTGATTTCCGCGGTAGGCACGTAGCTACGAGCCCCTCAACTTAATCTATAAGCTGTACTTTTTATCTCCTTTAACTTATAAGCTGTAATCAAAAGCACAAATGAGCGTAATCTCCCACATAATTATTATACACTACAAACCCCACACAACACCACCCCTATACCATAGGATGTAACCTCAATATATTCGGGTCACCGCGACTTAAGTGCAAGACGGAGTATATATAAATTTTGTTTATCACTAATAGACGAGTCTAGGACGCGCGCTAGTAGAATATAAATGTTGCCACTCTATTGTAACTAAAGCTTCTAAGAAGTATGGATGCGTGCGGTGGATTTGCGAATTTAGATGGCTTTTATTTTGAGTACTGTTTGTTTTGGTTGTGTTGCCGAGTATTAATATATTTTTTTTGTGGTAGATTTTTGTAGGTTGGTCGACAGTGTTATATTTTGGTTTGCTTGTATGATTCATTAATTGATTGAGATTAATTCAATTTTTAAATGAATTGTTTAATAGACTATGTATTATTTTAAAATAACTAACTAACTATGGAGTTTCCTGCTGGTTATTTTCCATATAAATGACACTTTTGAACCAAGCCACTTGATTTGACGTTTTGTAAGTGCCTTTTTGTAGCCTATATGAAATAAAAACCCTATGACTATGATAAACTAAAATTATTCCATAATATAATTTTCTAGTGATATATTTTTATTTTATCATTCTGAAGCAACACGTTCATACTGAATAGTGCCCTACGTTTTGGTTTAAAGCTATGATGTTCAGCACTTTTGTGTTGAAGAAATAAAAACGAATATAATGTAACACAGGATTTTCCTAGCATGGGGGTCATTGATCCTCTTTTTGTACCCATTGTAATGATAAATAAACATTGATAAATGATTTTGTTTCTGCAAATAGGTTTTAAAAAACACTTTTACACGTCTTTTTTTTAAACTAGATCGATGGCGTCGACATTTCCTAACTACCTCTGAGAAGAAATATCGAAAAAAAACTCAGGGATCAAGGTCTCTTTTAAAATCCAGACAAAGAACAGTGTAGGTGGTCTGAGAAGAGGTCTTTTTAGGAAAAAACCACGACGATTTTTAGTCGACCTGTCCTTACAGACGCCCCGTCTCGTATCATCTGAAGGACATTTGAGTAGGCCGCATGAAATACACAAACCGTCAGACACGTAAAAGAAAAAAATTGTAAAAGAAAAAAAAAAGCAAATCCTCACGTGCTCACATTTACAAATAATATAATTTCATGTCTGTTTGTACAACGTAGGTGCATTATTATAATTATCTGACGAGTGAATGAATGAACTTGAACTAGAATAACGAGGAGTCACGTAAAGGGCCCAGACAGTACGGTTGACATGAACATGACATAAAAACTATTCCTGTGACACGCTAATAAAAGAAGATCTGCTCATAAAATCTACATTAAGACCCCCAGTCTCACTTCAAAAGCTCATTAACTAATTTAAGGGTACTCTTAAGAGTTATAATGTTTAGTACCTTTGACGTTATTTTTTTCATGACGCGCCTTTACGAGCGTTTTGTAAAATGGCGCCCTCCACAAGGCTGAATGTTTAATTAAATTATATTTATTTTAGCAATTACCTAATTATGGGTAGCTGTTAGTTTGAATGGGAGATTGTTTGTTAAAACAAAGGTCTGTTTATAAATTTGTTTGTTTGGAAATTCGTGGTCTCTGCCTACCCCTTGTGAAAACTTTTTTTTTTATAAATTTACAAAATAATATATCTAGGACTACTTCACGTTAAGCTCGATCCCATAACATCACACCTGTATTTCCGCAAATGGATAGGCAGAGGTGTCGGTATAGAATATCCACATTTAGCCGGTTATGTTATGGGTGTTTCGCGTTAATTCCTGTGTTGTAATTAAATTGTATTATCATCGTCTAACGCTATAGTGTAAAAGTTAGTATTTTTTTATAAAATTTAGAAATTATGCTCAACATGCTAAAAATAAAAAAAAGATTATTAAATATCCTTTCACCTTAAATATTATACCTCAAGGCGCGACCAACAAGAATAAGGACTAAGCACTCCTTACAAGAACCTCATTAAAACTTTTTCTAGAGAATTAAATAACATGGCCCAAACAAACCCGTTTACAGCGTAGAGTTTTAACTAAGTTTCGTAAAAGTGATTCTGGACTTCGCGGTTTTAGTTAGTTATCCTTTAGTGTGGGTAACTAGGAGTTTATGTTGATATTCTTAGACTCCGGTGTCTAAGAGTTTTAATTGATGACTAATTAGGCTTTTCCAGGCTCCGTGTTGCTATTTTTTTTTTGTATTTTTTTTTGACGTCGCCCCACACTAGAAATTTCCTCCTGTATTGTAGGTGCGTTACATATCACATACACAAACACCCAGACTCGGGATAATCAAATGTTGATCGCACAAAATTATGTCCCGCGCGGGCATCGAACCCGCAACCCCTAGTGCAGCAGTCAGTATTCTCATGACGACCTGATGGTCGTCATGAGAATACCGACTACCGGAGAATACCTAAATGAAAAAACCCAGTTACACTTTGCCCAACCCTGGATACGAACTCAGGACCTCGCGCCTAGCAGACACGCTTAACGACCATTAGACCAACGAGCAAGTCATTAAGACGAATGTAGGTTGTAGGCGTCACACAGTTACAATATAAACAAAAAGCACTGATAGCCGAGTGGTATGACCGTTGGACTGCCGAGTCAAAAGTTCAAACCCCGGCACGCACCAATGACTTTTCGAATTCATGTGCGACGTGCGTGGTATGAATTAGTTATCAGTTGCGAAAAACGGTGAAGGATAACATCGTGAGGAAACCAGCACACCTGAGAGATTTTTCAACGGTGGGTAAAGCCATGTCAGGGGCCTACAGGCGGTTTAAACTCTGACACCAGGTTGTTCAACCATACGATAAGAAGAAAAATATTAACAGAAATCGTTGTACGTTTATTTTTTAATAAGCCCCTTTCTAGACATTTTTCATTTGCACTCGAGACAATAAGATATGAAATAATATACAATATATTATGTACATAAGTTTTCAGTTTCATAAGATGAATCTCAATTGGTTCATAAACAAGCTTCGAGAATGTTAACCTTAATTTGGGAATTTTTGGAGTTTATAAAATAAAATCAAGGGACGCTTGAATTTCGTTGAGCGACTGACTTGAGAACATGACTTTCCGTCAAAATTAATAAATTTAAATGATAAATATATTTTTTTTATTGACATAAAAGGGTCGGTACATTTCTATTTGAAACCCTGACTCCTGAGCTAGGTGAGACCAGTGTTACAGCAGTCAGTGTCTTCACCCGTTTTGGAACTTACAATTTAAATGGCGGCGACGACCTGATTGGCGCAGTGGCTAAGCGATTGGACTGCTGCGCTAGGGGTTGTGGGTTCGATTCCCGCACGGGACAAAAATTTGTGTGATCCACAGATGTTTGTCCCGAGTCTGGGTGTTTGTGTATGTGATATTTCATGTTTGTGAAACGCACCCACGATACAGGAGAAATTCCTAGTGTGGGGCGACGTTTAAAAAAAAAAAAAATTGGTATGGTAGAATAAATTTAAAAAAATAAAAAGTTAAATTATCAATCATTATGACACATGAAATAATTATACCTTTCGCCTCAGTCACTCGCATCACATTCCTCATACACACTCGTCGGTTAAGGGTACTCCTCACTTGACCCTTTTGTAGAACATCTCCGATAATATGCATTGCATGGCAGCTTGTTCGAGACGCTATTAAATTTTAACCTGCATCAGGCTTTGTCGATAGTAATAACATACCATTACATTTGTATTCGTCGAAGGCGTAGGCATATGTGTACAGTGCGCCCACATGTCCCCAGTTATGTTATAGGTCCCAAAGTAATAGGGGGCAAGCTTATTCCCATTTATCAGACTGTTAATTCCGTGCAGCAAATTTTGCATAGTAAATAATTCCCTCTGATTATTGTTATTACTTTATTTATTTTCAAAGTACAGCAACATCGTAATGCATATATCACTTTACATACAACCTTAATTTAATAATCATTGTTCTTATGTTTACAACAATATTAGCGTTCATAACATTTATAATTAGATAAACACTTCTGAGCAATTAACAATTATATAAACTAAAAACAATATGAAGAAATTAAAGAGGTTCAATACATAACAAACTTTAAATTAAAATACAAACAGAAGGGACACTTTACAGGTTAAGAGACTTATCAAAGTGATAGTATATTCTGTATTAACGTGGGTACATACGCAAAGACACACACTCACATTAGCTAACTCTGGCGATCAAATCATCGATAGCTTGTAACATTCGCAAAAAAAGAAAAAAATATTAACCCTGCAAAAGCAAGTAGTAATAAACACAAGTAATTGACCCGATTACCCGGATCGTTACATTTTCCTAGGTTCCCTTACAGTTTTCCGGGTATAAAATCAAGGTAGATGCTGGCTGTTAAGAAACTTTACAGGTTATTTTGTTTGTTTTTTAAAAGACAATTACGCTGTTTACATTTTAGACTAATTCGCAGAGTGCCATGCCAGTTTCATTTCAGTGAAAACTTTTTAAGGCGGATGATAACTACAGTGTTATCCGGCTGTCCGGGTGAAGCGGGAAATAGTCTTGGTAGCTATAAAGTTTACGGAGGTTTACTTATTTAACTTTTTGGATGTTATTGCAATAAAACTGTTTAAACGGATTTTATCGCGGTTTTAATTCGTTTTTTGGTACCGAGGTTTGGAAGCATTTTATAATATTATTATTTACACATTTTATTTGATTTGATCGGAATTGGAAGTAATCTGCCGTCGATAGGATTATTCGTAATAGCTCATATTTTGTCTCATAAAAAGTAGGCGTACTAGTGTACGCCTACTTTCATCTCTACCTACACCTTCGAAGGTGTGATGGGAATAACATGTGAAAGCAACTCCCCTGTATTCACAAAAAATAGGAAAAATTTAATCCACGGATTAAATTATACCTGTCATTGTTGTTTACATATAGGGTAGTAGTCTAAGAATAGAGATGCCAATAGACTTGAGAAGGGTTTAAGATGATTGAGGTATTATGAAAAATTATTGATTATGAATAATGTTTAATTTTCGGTACAAACATATCGTGGGTGCAAATAGAGAGCCTCCACTAGCGCTAGTTAATCCCTGCACAAAGACATGTATATAAATGTTATATAGGTCATGTGTACGTATGTGCAAAGAAGTTATAGTCATATTGAAAATCTCTTCCTCTAATCGTATGGTTGATGAACAACCTGGTGTCAGAGTTTAAACCGCCTGTGGGCCTATGACATGGCTTTACACTATTGAAAAATCTCTTAGCTGTGCCGGTTTCCTCACGATGTTTTCCTTCACCGTTGTAGCAACTGATAACTAATTTATAATACGCACATGAATTCTAAAAGACATTGGTGCGTGCCGGGGTTTGAACTTGCGAAGAACTTGTCAGTCCAACGGTAATACCACTTGGCTATCAATGCTTTTTGAAAATCTGTCATATGTACCAAGCAAATAAATACATTTTAGATAATAAATATTTGACTGCCTCGTTGGTCTAGTGGTCGCTAAGCACGACTGCTGAGCAAGAGGTCCTGGGTTCAAATCCCGGCTCGGGCAAAGTGATACTGAGTTTTCCATTAGGTAATTCTCAGTAGCAGCACGGAGTCTGGATTTGTGACCGGTTGATGGCAATAGGCTCGCCCCCTATTACATTGGGACTTACAACATAACTGGCGAAATGTTGGTGTACTATAATTATGTTCACCTCTGCCTACCCCTTCGGGGAATACAGGCGTGATGTTATGTTATGTTTCAATAAATATTTTATTATATGCCCTCAAGTCTGGTGACCTTTAGACACCCGTAGGCGTTTCTTTACTTGCCAGCGTCAAACTAGACTTAATAAAACTTAAATAAATAAGTTATGTCTGTTTGTAAATTAAAAAATGGCGGTTAATAATAGATTCTCACTAAGAATATAGAATCGAAAAGCAGGCGAATAAAATACATATAACGAAAAAAAAAGGTTTTTTGTCTGTTTGTTCCAGCTAAGCTATGAAACGACTAGACCGATTTTCAATAACCCTCCAATCTGAGATCAGATGCGATCCTATGAAAGCTGATGTTATAAAGAGTAACTTAGGCTACTATTAATTTCGAATATAATTAGTATTCCAGGAGAAAAAAAAAAAAAAACGCGGGTGAAGAAGCGGGTTATAGTTAGTCCCTAATATACCTACATACGTATGTATATTTATTTTACTTTCGTTATAATATTGCTAGAGGCGAATTTAGGAAAATGGGTTGCCAACTACGTAATTGAACGAGGTATTTGAAGATCTTCGTGGAACCGACTCAATTATATAGCGTACTTATTTAGACAACATCGTGCCTGTAATCCCTGAAGGTGTAGACAGATATATATACGATATATGAGGTGAATGTTAGTGGAGTATTGGGATGGGGAAGACTTCGACGAACGTAATTGAACCAAAGTCAAAGTCAAAGTCATTTATTATTTGTAAAAACATAGGTATAAAAAAATGTACATAGATCTTATATATATAACCAGATCGATTTGACATCCTGATTGGCGCAGTGGCTAACGATTGGACTGCGGGTTCGATTGCCGCACGGGGCATACATTTGTGCAAACCGCAGATGTTTGTCCCAAGTCTGGGTGTTTATGTATGTAATATTTCATGTTTGTGCTACGCACCCACGACACAGGAGAAATTCCTAGTGTGGGGCGACATGTTTTTTTAAGAAAGAATGAAAGCGAAAGAGGAAAAAGAGATCGAGGTGTACTGCAAAAGAGTCAAGTGAGGAGCACTGTTATAAATTGTGCAGCCTCAACATATGAGGTAGAACTGCTGACGCCGCGTTTACTTCATGCACGTGGGCATGTCACGTTCACCTTACTTTACGATTTTAATAATGCAATTCTAATTAGGTAGACAGACTTTGAACCCCACGGCGCACACAATAATAATAAAATTGTACAACTTTCTTTTACCCAATAAACTTTATAGACTTGACCCCAAATAGGATTTTTCAAAAGTGACTTTGGAACCGCCCGGTAACAGCACCCTTAACCGATGAGCGTGCATGAGGAATGTGATGCGAGTAAATGATGCGAAAGAAGTATGCATGGATCGAAGCAAATAGAAATCCATGGTCCTTGGCTAACCCTCTGGGAAATAGGCGTGAAATCATGTATGTATGTAGACAGGGTTTGCTTTTCAATGCCAGCAATATTAATAACAACGAGCGATCCAAAGAGTGTTACGGAGAATATCATACTTGATAATCTACTTTTTTGTTTGATTAGAGAACTTCTTAGGAGGACCTAAGAGTTCAGAATAAGCACTCGCATATGCGACATGTTGTGACTGTTGCATAACCAAATATGACATCACACCTGTATTCCCCAAAGGGGTAGGCAGATGTTGTAACTGCTGCAAGGATATTTTATCAGAAAAAGGTACTAAGAAACAATTTTACACCTGGTTTTTAAAAACTTGGTGGTTTTCAAATTCCAAAATGATTGACACGGAACGCGAGACTGATAGTTACATAAACCTAAAACATTCCCTTTTCTAAAGAACTTTTAAGCCAAAAATCTCGATTCAATCGCAAAACTCAATACAATAATTCTCATTCTTAATGCTACACTAATACTCCGACTGTAAAAGCGAAACACGACTTACCAACCATTTTACTCCAGTTTAGGTGAGCCAAAAAAAAAACTGAATTCTCGCCATAATACAAATTACTTTACGAAGGTTCACTTACGTTGACAATGCACGGCATGTAATCCATAATGCGTCTAGACGAAGACACGTGAACACCGTTCGTAACAATTCCAGTGTGTAACTGTTCCACTGCACGGAAAAGGCCTCTATGGCGCAGTGGCTAAGCGATGGGACTGCTGCGCTAAGAGTTGCTAGTTCGATTCCCGCACGGGTCAAAAATTTATGTGATCCGTAGATGTATGGGCAAACTTGAAACTCGATGAGAACTTGAACTCGATGATCGAACTTGAAACAGTGGTCTATCTTCCCTTTCAAATTGCATCGAAATTAGCTTAGGGGTTTAATTGCCAAAACATAATAAATAAACGGACACAGTTCCGTTATCATAAATTTGTGTTCTAACCTTAATTATTTAGTAAAACCAAATTGATAAAGATAATTTGTAAAATGATAGACACGAGCAGGACTTGAACCTGCGACCTTCGCCGTACCGTGGCGCTGCTCTAACTAAGTGAGCCATTGTGTCGCTGCTCGCACCCATCGAATTTCAAGTACCCTTTTTGTATTTACGTCAAGGCCATGGTACGGTGAAGGTCGCAGATTCAAGTCCTGCTCCTGTCCATCATTTTTCAAATTTCCTTTATCAATTCAGATTCAAGGTTAGCATGGGCAACATGCTAAAATGACACCAACAGTCATATTTACTAAAGCGTTAATTATATTGAACCTTCTGAAACACCTGTGTTGTGGCGAAATGGTGAAAGCGTATTCGATTCCGTGTTATCCATTCATGAATTGCTTAGCCTATCTGGTACTAATGGACTTAATGGACGGGCAATTTTACTAGTAGTGTCCTCTCTATGTGTTTCTGTTGTTAGCTGGAGTTTTTTTTTTATAAAAAAAGTAATTGTACATCTATTTGTAGAGCGAATACGATTTTCTTTCTTTTTGTTTTTAGCTTATTGAAGAAAAAGAATGTAGAGGATTTTACTTTGAAAGTTTTTGTAGTTCAGTTGTTTTTTTTTATTAAGATATTCGTACTATATTATAGAACATGGCAGAAAAAAAGGGAGGCGTGTACCTATAAATTAGTAATCAGTAGCTGAAACGGTGAAGGAAAACATCGTGAGGAAACCGGTCACCTGAGAGATTTTTCAACGGTGTTCCATGTCAGAGGCCTACAGGCGGTTCAAATTCTGACACCAGGTTGTTCATCAACCATACGATATGAAGAAGACCACGCTAGCTCACTGCGGGTTTGCAGCTCTAAGGCCAATTCTAAACTGTAAGTAACTTTAATGTTAAAAACGAGCAAGAAACTCCATGTTTTTTCTTAAACGTTGCCCCACACTAGGAATTTCTCCTGTACCGTGGGTGCGTTTCAAAAACGTGTTATATCACATACACAAATACTACGCAAACTCGGGACAAATATCTGCGGATCGCACAATTTTTTTTTCGCAATCGCACCCGCAACCCTTAGCGCAGCGGTCCAATGGCTTAGCCACTGCGCCAATCGGATTGCACGTATACTAAGGTTACGCTTAGCAACCGCATACGACATACAGCCACCTTACCATGAACTCTTGAAGCAGGACAGTTTAAGATGTGGGAACGAGATGCCGCTACGTGCAGTGTAATGCGGCGTCTCACTTCCACAACGTAAACTGTCCTGTTTTAAGAGTTCATGATAAGAGGCTGCACCTACTTTATTTGCCTTCACCAACAGCATCTGCAAAATAAAACCTCAAATATACGAGCATACACCGCCTCTTTGTTGTGAGACGTGATGTTGGCTCGACCAATGAACGGCGTTAGCTCAGAATGCTCAGACTAGGATACGTTAGGGGTCTCTAAGGCACCCTAAACTTGAAATAGTGGAGATAGAACATTCTGCCGCGATCTTAGGTAAGCATTATATTGCTTACTTAAACTGTATATATATATCTCCCTGTATATGTAGTCGTAAGTTTTATGCCATCAAAAACATGTCTGTAAAAAAACCAAGTCTCGCGACTCAGTTTTTCTACCGTAAAAAGTTGTGAGATCCATATAATACCAAGTCGATTGCTTTATTAAGTCCCTACTTCAGTGACCTTCTGTCTTAAGTTATTACGTAAACAGCTAACCGAACAACATCTTATATTTATTAACCATATTAAGATTAAAAATCTTTTATGTTTTAAATAAAATAGATTGACTTGGCCATAACAAAGGCCATACCTAAACCTGTTCACTGTTGGGAAATTGTATGCTGTACATTACACTTACCTGGGCTTGAACCGCAACGCATCTGCCATCCTAGACAAGTGGCAAAATGCTTGACGAATAGAAATGGAATGTAATTTTTTTTTTTTTTTTTAAAAAAACGTCGCCCCACACTAGGAATTTCTCCTGTATCGTGGGTGCGTTTCACAAACATGAAATATCACATACACAAACACCCAGACTCGGGACAAATATCTGCGGATCGAACAAATTTTTGCCCCGTGCGGGAATCGAACCCGCAACCCTTTGCGCAGCAGTCCAATCGCTTAGCCACTGCGCCAATCGGGTCGTCAATGAAAAATGTATGGGGATGCCATAATGTTGCCGTATGTTATGGATGACATATGCTATCCTATCGCTATACATTTTTTATTTTATTCCATTTGGTTGGTTGTTTGATAAAATGATTAATTATAATTGGGATCTGTTGTTGACTTACCCATTAAATGAGGCTTTTGACGGGGTTGTCAAAGGCGTTCAGTAAATATTCAAAATCGCTCGCTCTTGTCCTTAAATCGATTTTAAAATCAAAATTTACCAATTTAAAAGGTATAATTTACAGACAGTTGTATTGCCGATATAGTTTATTTTATATATAATAATGAGATTCATTAATATGGGGCTTAACTGTTAAAATTGATATTTTACACTCTTTGAATATACCAGGGTAACAGCAATTGCTTTTTTATGCTTTTTTCTCTAGATTTTTTTGAACCAGGATTTGGTGTTTCTTATTTTGTTGTACACTTTTATTATCCTCGTAAGCAAATCTCTCAATAACTCAAAGGTTTGCTGTTAGAAAACTCAATTTTGAGTTAAGCTCGCCTCTGTACATCTAATTTCATGTGTATTTTATATCTAAATGTATGTTTTGTATGTACAATAAAGAATTAAGAATATTTAAATACTATTTTGTCTTTCGGTCTTTTCTTTTCTAACGCCTTAAAAACCAAAGAAGAACACAAAGAAACGGAGAAGGAGTAAAACGGAGAATCGTTTAAGGTGAGAGGTTGCTTGTTTATTCAGTTAGTTCATTTCAGTTGAAATTGTTAAGGATTAAGCTTTTTATAAACGAACAGTTATAATAGACCACGAAATCAAATATAAAATAAAAAAGAACTATGTGTGTAGGTGTACCAACATTTTTCACCCGGTTTCATCGAGCCGGGTAACTAGTGGAAAATAAATAGTGCTCGTTCGCGCAGTAATTAGGTTAGACGGATAAATTGGCGCCTGGGGCGTTATGTGCCCGGCTAACGAACGGACCTAGTATACACTGGCTAATCAGTATCCTGGTGCTTTGAAGAACATGTAAAGCTGGTTCTGCGCATGATCTCACTCCGCTCGTAGTATTGTCGTCTCATCAGACAATGAGTGTGAGGGGCTGTGAAACACCAAAATTTCGTCGTTATGTCACAATGTAATAGGGGGCGAGCATTGCATTTCATTTTTCATCATAATAACAGCCTATAACTGTCCCACTGCAGGGCAAAGGCCTCTTCTCGTATAGAGAAGGATTGAGCACTGATCACCACGCTAGCTCACTGCGGGTTGGCGATTTCAGATAATTAAATCCAGGTTTCCTTACGATGTTTTCCGTCACCGTCAGTCAGTGGTGTCTTAGAATATCTAAGAAAGTATTTATGACATTGAAAAAGTCACATTGATACTTGCCTGGGTTTGAACCTGCAACCTCGTGCATAGAAATCCGGTATGTCAACCACTAGGCCACCACGACTTCATTTCACTTCATTTCACTATTGCATGTAACCTGGGACAAATCTACATTTCGTGCTGCTAGACTATGAGTGTCGACATGACGACCCAATTGGCGCAGTAAGCGATTGGATTGCTGCGCTAAGGGTTGCGGGTTTGATTCCCGGGGACACGAGAAAAAAATTTGTCCCGAGTCTGGGTGTTTGTGTATGTGATATTTCATGTTTGTGAAAAGCAGCTGTGATGCGACGTATTTAAAAAAAAAAGTGTGAAGCATGTTCGGCTGTAAAACACCCGCATTTAGCCAATTAAGTTATAGGTCCCAATTAAATGGAGGGCGAGCCTATTGTCATTAACCGGGCAAAAATCCAGAGTCCTTGCTGCTACTGAGAATTTCGTAATGGAAAACCCCAATGACACTCTTCCCGACCCGGTAATCGAACCTAGAATGTTATGCTCAGCAGTCGAATTGTGTGACCACTAGACCAAAGAAGCAGTTCATTATTTTAAATGTCCTATCACACTAAGTCCTTTTGGCTCTCGCTGTATTTGTAAAGTTTGCTGATAAGCGCGCTTATGTGTGTCGACGCGTCGCAACCGTTACTGAGCGCTCTTCAAGTAACACACACACTAAAACAATGTGCATATGCACGCCTGACAACATTTGTAGTCAAACTTCGTGACATAGAACAACTATACAATAATTAGATTAACGCATATAACATTTTATGACTTCTTACGTTCATATTGCTGTATCCATAAAATCCGAAAACTTTAAAATGTAACTACCTGCACTGAAACTAATAATATTATTTATCTTAAAATATTATATTTGGCTTTTGGAGTTTATGAAGTGAAGTGGCAAATCTGTTGCCATAATTTTTAAAAAAATCTTTGAATCTAACAAAAAAAGGCGATTTAATACTCTTGTAGATTTATTTATGCACTCGGTCGCGTATCGCACTCTCGAAGACACGACTCCAGCCCCTTTACTATGAACTCTTAAAGCAGGACAGTTTAAGATGTGGAAGCGAGACGCTGCTACGTGCAGTGTAATGCGGCGTCTCGCTTCCACATCGTAAACGGTCCTGATCTAAGAGTTCATGGTAAGGGGACAGTGCAGTGAAGATGAAATCTACTTAAAGTTTTCTCCTTCGAACACATATCGGCATAAATATTTTATCAGTGATCGATTTTACAAAAGCTTTTGACTCACGGCAGCATACATAGCATAGGTCTTCTTCTTCTTATCGTGTGGTTGATGAAATATAGATAGCATAGGTTATACTGTGTTAAGTAAACAAAATATTAAACATAACATAACATCACGCCTGTATTCCCCGAAGGGGTAGGCAGAGGTGTACATTTAGTACACCTACATTTCGCCAGTTATGTTGTAAGTCCCAATGTCATAGGGGGCGAGCCTATTGCCATCAACCGGGCACAAATCCAGACTCCATGCTGCTACTTAATTACCTAATGGAAAACTCAGTAGCACTTTGCCCGACCCGGGATTTGAACCCAGGACCTCTTGCTCAGCAGTCGCGCTTAGCGACCACTAGACCAACAACGAGGCAGTCAGTAAATCAAATATAATTTCAACAGAGTATACTCCAGATATAAAACCGTCTGTCATTCAGTTCCTGGCTTCAAGCCAATACTCGGCATCGGCTGTCCGTCCACCACACCGCTTCGTTTTACTTTGGTTTACAATTTCACACACACTGGAGTTTGTTATCCTTATAAACTTCGCCTTATAGATAGGATCTTGATTAATTAGTGAGGGTAGTTAATTACGTCACTATTTGTGCGATGCTTGCTCTTTTATTTAGATGGATAATATAGGAAAAGAGGAGGATGTATGCTTACCTAATTTGTCTGTCCAAAACCTGGCTAGTACAAGTGACGTGTGTATTTTTTTTCACATCATATTAAAAAGTTGTGTGTTATGTGAGAAAGAATATACACACCGATTACCGATATACCATTTTGCTTTTAATCTTTAGTAATAAAACAATTGAGTACGTTTATTGTTTTGGACAATGCCCAATCAGACATTAACCGCCGCACTCAGAGACGGTAATGATTACTTAAACTGACACTAAGTAAATATTTTACAAAGGGAACCTTTACTTAGTGGTAGATTAAGTTTCCATTACATGTCTCTGAATTTGGCGGTAAGATATTTGTATTAAACAGAAATTACTAATTTATACGAACAATAAATGCGATAAAAAAATCTTGACTTTGATTGTTAACGATTCATTTTTGGACCTCTAAAACGACCTTGTACATCACCGATTAGTGTCGTAAGATACCTATTACTTTTGTAACAAAAAAGACTCATAACAATAGTCCTAAGGCAATAATACGAGTATAATTATGTGGCTTGAAAATAATGATAGTAGCACTGCCCAGTTTTTTGGGAGCATAGCCGCGCTGGCAAACGATAGTGTATAATGGCTGTTATCGGCATAATTGTGTGGTTGATGACTCGAATCTGAGTTGCCAGTGTGTGTTGTAACTGTACGTTGTTGTTTATTATGCAATATTGTATAGAAGGAGTAGGTTTCATGTTATTTTTTAAAACGTCACCACACACTAGGAATTTCTCCTGTGTCGTGCACCACTGTGGGTGCGTTTCACAAACATGAAATATCACATACACAAACACCCACTCGGGGCAGTCAAATGTGGATCATACAAATTTTTGCCCCGTACGGGAATTGAACCGCTACCCTTAGCGCAGCGGTCTAATCTTAGCCACTACGCCAATCAGACCTCTTAGACAAGTGGCAAAACGCTTGACAAATAGAAATGGAATATAATGACAAATCTATGGGGATGACACATATCATCGATGACATAGTCGAAACATGATGTCATCCCCATACATTTATCATTCTATTCTATTTCTATTCGTCAAGCGTTTTGCCACTTGTCTACGGAGGCAGGTCGTCAAATGATGTAAATGATGTTCAACTATGAATAAGAGTGAGTAACTATAAGTCCAATAAAGTCGATTTACATCTACGGCATAGATATGATCAATGTTTGGCTACCAAAAAGATATTTGACACACCGAAATGTAACTAGATTTCATATTAATCTTTTGTGTTGTCCCATAACTTTATTTATTTTATTTATTTATTTATTATAAACCACTTACTGATAGCTGTAAGTGGTTTATAATAAATAAATAAATCACAGGTGTATTTCAACCTAATACAATAGCGTAATTACACAATAAAACAAACATAACAATTTATAAAATCAAACAAGCATTAACTACTTCTAGATATTACGAAACATGCGGCCAGTGTGAATTCATTCAAAACACAGTTAAATAAATCAGTTTGCTGAGACACCGTGTTGAGCGTACAAAGAGCTCTCGTAATAGGCGCTAACTACTCATAAGTGTCTGGATACACAAGCCTTCACTAGATTTAAATACGGTAGTACTTTAATATGATGATTGAGTTATGATATTTATTCTAAGACTCAGAAACAGGCCTTAATAAGATTTACTGACCAAGTTGCTTTAAGAGCCTTCGGCTACGGCGCATAATTTAATTATAAGTATACTTAAACATTTTAATTAAACGCTTACAAAATAACGTCATGTCCGGATATACCCGTCATTCTGTTAGCCAGTGATCCGGGTGTCTATGTCACCGGTTAAACACGGTCCCGGGGATTAGACGGGCGGCGCCGCGGCGCAACCGATGTAGGATTACATGTGATTTAATAAGATTATTGGGATACCATCGTCTTGCTTCCCTTACTCCGTAGCTCTGTTCGAAGCACGTGATTTTAATGAACGATACTATACATTCATACACACATTTAAGGGGCTCGTAGCTATGCGGCTACCGCGCAGATTAGCCGATCTGTGAGGTTAAGCCGAGCTCACCGCGGTCAGTCTTGTGATGGGTGACCGTTTTCACTTATCGAGACAATTGTGCTTCGGCAGGCATGATAAGCCGTTGGTCCTGCGCCCGATGCCTCTCCAGTCGTGTCGGTCTACCGTCCCATCGGATGAGAGAGAGGGAATAGGCAGTGCACCTGTGTTTGCGCGCACATATTTGTGCACTATAATATCTCCTGCGTAGGTGGCTAGTCTTAGCTGAGACAGACCGCCGTGACCGAAACTCGGTAAGGAGTACATAATCATACAAACGTACCTTTACTTTACTTTATTTTAAAAATATCACGCCTGTATTCCCCGAAAGGGCAGGCAGAGGTATATAGTACACCCACATTTCGATAGTTATCCTATTGGTCTGAATGTAATACGAGGCGAGCCTATAACTGAGAATTACCTAATGGAAACACCCAATAACACTTTGCCCGATCCAGGATTCGAACCCAGGACCTTATGCTCAGCAGCGCTTAGCGACCACTAGACCAAAGTACCCCAAAGAGACAGTCTAAGTATTACAGACGCGATATTATTTTAAGTACCTAATAAAGATAAGTAGTAATTAGCAGAGTGTTATCTAAATTTTACAACTACTTGTTAGCTAATATTGATAGCGATACTATCAGTAAATTTTTAAGCATGAGTAAACAAATAGATGATTATTATTAATTAAAGTTACTCAAGATAAGTGTTTGTAATATAAGTACTTCCACGTGCATAACATAACATAACATCACGCCTGTATCCCCCGAAGGGGTAGGCAGAGGTGCACATATAGTACACCCACATTTCGCCGTTATGTTTTTAGGTCCCAATGTAATAGGGGGCGAGCCTATTGCCATTAACCGGGCACAAATCCAGACTCCGAGCTGCTACTGAGAATTACCTAATGAAAAAACCCAGTAACACTTTGCTCGACCCGGGAATCGAACCCAGGACCTCGTGCTCAGCAGTCGTGCTTAGCGACCACTAGACCAACAAGGCAGTCTCCACGTGCAGTGTTAAGAAACAGATACAGTCAAGTTGAGTGGTCACAAGTATTTTTGAGTAAAATATTAGTTAAATTCAAATGCAACGTCGTATATAAATCATTTATTTATCCTCACTTAAATAGACATAAATACATTTTATAATGATTTCTATCACTTTGCAAAATCTTTCGCGTTTTTATAGCGGTCTAACTTTGATTAACATTTCAGTCTGCCCGTGACTATGAATATTGGTAAAAGATTTGAAACTTCAGCAGAAAAAAAACATAATAGACCGCGATAAAATCCATAAAATTTGTTTATTACAAACATACATTTCATCTATTTCACAACTGTAAGAAATACATAGCTTCAAGTAATTTATTAAATTAAGTGGGATCAACATTTCTGTTGCATTGGGTGGCCCAAAGGCCACCTTCGGCGCGCCCTAGTTATGATAGGAGTTATAAATTTTTGAGTCAAATATTATTTATATAAAAAATCCACTCATACCTCGTGTTGGAATATTAAGTCTATGGTTGCTCGCACTATATTTCATTTAAAATTTTGTAATTTCTTTATCTAAATGTCTCTAAGCTTCAATTCATATTTGGCGTCAGGACTTCGAAGGCCAAAAGAACTCTTTTCGAACTGCACTGATGTGCAATTCTGTTCAGTTAACGTGAAGCGTCGCAATAATAACGCGAGTCCTGCTTTGACCTGCAAACGGGCGAATCTGACACCTGTAAAACAAATGAAAAATATTTTATAAATAGGTTTTTGGTCTCTTATTTCCTAATCCATTTAAGTCGAAGGCCGAAACTAGATCGTTTGTAGGGAAAAAATTTAAAGACGTAATTGGCTCAGTGGCTACGCAATTGGACTACTGCGTTAAGGGTTGCGGGTTCGATTCCCGCACAGGACAATAATTTGTGCGATCCGCAGATGTTCGTCCCGGTGAAACGCACACACGGTACAGGAGAATGATCTAGTGTGGGGCGTCACTTTAAAAAAATGAAATTATTCCTTTGTCCAGCAGTAAGATTATTATATTATTGTTATCACTACTTAATAGGGTGACAAATACAAACGCTACAATCAGTTTGTTTTTTTATTAGACGAAACGTTGAAATATTTGGTGAGCTTATGTCGAAAGAGATTTGTGTCACTCACGAGTTCATGACCTGTGTGTCCCAGACAATCAGTCAAGATGTTGGCTCTTGAATATTTTTATTTGGTAGTTTCTTGTGAATTAAGATACTCAATACATTCATTTATACCTGCGTTATTATGCTATTATAATATGTTATTAGAAGAGCGTTAAAATTATCATGTTGCAAAAGATGACGTAATAATAATACATGTTTTTTACATGTATCATTATAATCAGCCGGAAGACGTTTACTGTTAAATAAAGGCCTCCTATTCCCCCCGTTTGGCAAGCGGCTTGGATCGCAGTATTTGTGAAGTTATAGAGGACGTTGCTGCCCATTTTCGGGATTTTCCCTTTGTCGCCTTTTACGACACCCAACAAGGCGAGATGGGAAGGTGGTATTCTGGCCCAAGACTCCACAGAAAATTGTATCATCATCATCATCAGCCAGAAGACGTCCACTGCTGGAGGCCTCCCCCTTAGAACGCCATAATGAACCACAACTTGCCGTTTGCATCCACCGGTTGCCCGCAACTCTGACGATATCGTCGGTCCACCTGTAAAATTAAAATTGTATAGGCTTGATTAATTTAAAGAACTTACCAATACATATACGGTTTCCTTCACCAAACGGCAGATAAGTGTACTTTTTCATATTAGACGCATTTTCTGGAGCAAATCGTTCAGGGTCGAATACTTCTGGATTAGGATAATACTTCTCGTCTCTATGAAGGGCATAAACTGGTATCATAACGACCACTTCCTTCTCTATTGGCACTCCACTCGGTAAAACTGTGTCCTTTGTGCATATTCTTTGAATTACGCCTATTGGAGGATACTTCCTCATTGCCTCACTAACCACCTTGTCGAGGTACTGCAGTTTCTCGATATCATTATAAGTCAGTTCTTCACCGTTTTCAAATACTTCGTCTATTTCCTTGTGCAGTTTTGATAGAATTTTTGGATTGTTTGCTAGTTCTAATAGTGTGAAGTGCATTGCGTTGGCTGAAGTGTCCGCGCCGGCGATGAAGAAGAAAAATGCTTGAGCAGCTAACAGTTCGTCTGTTGGGTCTAGTTCAAACCCAGTAGTGAAGTCCTGCATCACCCCATGCTTTTGTAATTCTAAACAGATTTCAATAAAGTCGTATGTCTTCTGAGAATCATGTCTTCGACTCTCTAGAACACTTTTCACAGCACCAACGAAGAATTCTTCATGATCCCCAAATAATTTAAGATTTAAAAATTTAAACAGACCAGGAAATGAATTTGCTATAAATAATACGAAGTTCCCGTACGTGGTTGGTTCTACTGCTTTCCACGCCATTTCCATGAATGGTGAATCCATGGTGTTCTTTGTTTGAGTATCGATACCGAACACTGAAGCACCGATTGACGCTGTGGTGTAAGTATATAGTAAGTTGAAAGGCTTCTGCCTCAAATGAGGATTGTCTTCAACCAAATCCGCGAAATCCCGGGCACATTTCTCGATGATGTAAAACATGTTTTTGAGCCTCGAGCTTGTGAAGACCGGAGTGAGTTTCTGCCTGATCAGTTTCCATCTTTGAAAGTCATTCATGAACAGTAGGTTGTTACCTAACAAGTCATTTGAGTTGAGTTTTATGCCACGACTGTAGAAGCTATGGAAATCACCAGCTAGCACGGCCTGAATGTCTTCAGGGTTTTTCACGAGAAGAGAAGGAATCTGTCCCATACTGGTCCCGATATAAGGCCTGTCTTGCTCATCGTATATCGTCTTACAAATCTCTGCCATCGAATGGTTACCGAACATAAATTTTACCATTAAGTCATCGATTTGCAGTATGTTTCTCTTCTTCCAATATTTGGTGGATCTTAATTTAAAGTAAAGTAGCACTAAACACAATATAAATAATATTAAGAACAACATTGTGGACGCGTTTGTTCTCACTAAAGTCAAGCGACAGACTGGTGATATCTGTACTGTATTCGATACTTATTTATCTTTAATGTGTACGACGAATCATTCAATATAATTAGTTAATGACTCGGCAGAAAGTCCGCTGTAAACTTATTTACCTAACGGTAACGCGTTTTGTTTTAATTGTTAATTACATCATAAATGTCATGAATCAATAGTAAGCTTTCCAAATACTTACAACAATAGTTCATGGCGTGTGTGTATCAAAGGGCCACTTATCTAGGCACTTGACGATCAATTCAATGACGACCTGATTGGCGCAGTGGCTAAGCGATTAGACTGCTGCGCCAAGGGTTGCGGGTTCGATTCCCGCACGGGACAACAATTTGTGTGATTCGCGGATGTTTGTCCCGAGTCTGGGTGGTTGTGCATGTGATATTTCATGTTTGTGAAACGCACCCACGATACAGGAGAAATTCTTAGTGTGGGGCGACGTTTTTTTTAAAAAAAAAAAAACAAATTAGGTATCGTCACTTCTTTTACTGGAGAAAATCCTTATGAACTTACTCCGTCCTGGGGCGGATGACGGAGTATCTCGGGACTCTAACGGGCTAAAACCCCAGTGTCCTCCTAGCTTAGGTCGAAGTATCGTTACATGTGGAAGTTCCCATCTTAAAGAACACTCTAATAAGAAAAGAAAAATGTTAATCGTTCAATCCAGGCCAATGATTAAACATCTCGTCTAATGGAACACCGATCAATTCAACGAAACTAATAACTTGTTAGTTTAATTATCAATAACCTATTACTATACGTACGTCAATGCACCTAATGATAGCGATCATAATCACATTTTACTTAAAATAATAATTGGTAATTAAGTTGCGGTTTTGTTCATATTAAATGGTTGAATGGTTACACCAAATCCGATAATGTTCATAAGTGCAAAATATTTGGTATTTGGTTGAGGCCGAAATAAAAAACAATACAATACAATACAAATATTTGCGCACCTATTTTTTTTTTTAATAAAAACATCGCCTCTCGTTAACAATTTCTCCTGTATCGTGGGTGCGTTTCACAAACATGAAATATCACATACACAAACACCCAGACTCAGGACAAACATCTGCGGATCGCCCAAGTTTGTCCCGAGCGGGAATCGAACCCGCAACCCTTAGCGCAGCAGTCCGATCGCTTAGCTACTGCGCCAATCAGGTCATCAATTAATTTCAAGAAAAGTACATCTGATAAAGAAATACCAGATGTACTCTTTGTCCTTTTTGGATAGATATTATCGCACACTTAGATCTAAAGGGAGCTAACTCAAAAACCAATTTTTTTGCGTTATGCACACCATCGATTTCCTTTAACTCAAGACCTACCGACCAATTAATCAGAAAAAAAATATCTTCATTATTCGACGCTAGATACGACGCTTTATACAGAAAATCTCCTGCGGTGTACAAGGACACAGTAACCAGTTATCCGCGTTTTCTAAAAAACGTGTTTATTTTTGTTAATACTTGTTTAGATCTAGGTATGCGTTATAATCTTTCCGTTATACCCGGTGCAGGGAGTGTGTACTATGTAGTAGGTACACACACATTTAACCCAGTCTCGCTTAAAGACTTCTCGACCAAAGGCACAGTGATTTTTTGTAAAAAATCGCTAAATTGAGGGCTTATAAAACCATCAAAAGAATAATACGGAAACCAATTTGATTGGAGTACGAAAGTTCTTTTTGTTGGACAACTTAAGTTGGCTTTGTTCCAAACAATTTTGATGTTACATTTTATCTTCATACAAGTTATATTTAATCTGTTTCGGCTTAAAACTTCATCGTTCTGATGTGAGTGACTTATGTCATGTATTTTTATGCTCATAAGCTTGAGGGCCAAGAAAGAGACATTCTACCTTATCGTCTATTCTAGTAAATTGTCATTGCATTGGTCTGCCACCGATTATTCTATAAACCGGTTTACGGAGCGCGTGCTAAGATACGATTCCTAATCGTCACCAAGACAGCGAATGAGGGAAACGTGAATGGAAAGAGACGAGCTGAGTATGAGTCTGATAATTGACAAAACATTAGCCCTTGCCATTATACAACTCTGTCCATCCTTAGGTTATCTGTAAGAGATTTCTTAGTGCAATAAGATCGCCCATTGTACATTTTCCTTAGACTGTACTTGTTTGTATTTGGTATTCAATAAAGAGAATTCTATCTATTAGCGCCAAAATAATATAATACCTATGCACGTAATTGTGGACTCCTGCCTCCTTACCATAAACTCTTATCGCAGAAGAGTTTACGTTGTGGAAGCGAGACGCCGCATTACACTGCACGTAGCGGCGTCTCGCTTCCACATCGTAAACTGTCTTGCTTTAAGAGTTTATGGTAAGGGGGCCGATTAAAATGCATACCTCTGTCCACGCGTTTAACATTAAATATTATGTAGGTATTTTAGACTAAGAAAAAAGGGGCATTCTAATTCTATGTATCACCACGCGGTACCCCTAAAATATTGGCAAAGTATAGATTACTAGACACATTGAACTAAAAACTGTGTCACGACAATCGCCACGATTGTCTTACACAAGAACCTAACTTTCGCAACGTCATCGCTGAACTAGAATATAATCCTCCATATGGCGACTGAGTGTACGTACATACAGTCGTACAAGTAAAGACTCGGAAAAGTAATATGTGTCGTCTGTGAAGAGGGTAGACCTCCATACTTTTGTTGGCAGCTGATTTTCATTACTGTCGGCCACAAACACCTGTCCGGCTTAGCTGGCCTGCGATACAGTTGGCTTGTGACTTTTTTGTGAACTGATTAAGAATATTATTTGGTTTCGTCACAGGGAAACCACCTACACTGTTCTCACATAAATTATTGAACTTGTCTGGACTTTAAAAGAGACCTTGACCCCTGAGTTTGTTTCGGTATTTCTTTTCAGAGGTAGTCAGTTAAGAAATGCCGACGCCATCTATCTAGTTTCAAAAAAATGACGTGTAAAAGTGTTTTTTAAAACCTATTTGCAGAAATAAAATCATTTATCAATTTTATTATCATTCACCGTTGGTGTAAGACCGGTAAGTGGCAGATTTTTTTGTTTAAACGTAGTAGGGCTTCGCACGAGAGTAACTTAGAAGCTACGTAGCCTGGAGTTTGTATATTTCTGATAAATTGACATGATTGGCGCAGTGGCTAAGCAATTCGACTGCCGCGGTTAATTGTGTGATCCGCAGATGTTTGTCCGAAGCCTGGGTGTTAGTCTGTGATATTTTAAGTTCGCACTGAAAATACAGGAGAAATTCCTAGTGTGTGACCGGTATGTGTGTAAATAATTACGTTCATCTGTTCCCTCGTAATGTCTAAACTACATCATAATTTGATAAACGAGATATCGTTGGAAGCGTTTCAATCCTTCGCTTGCTATAGACTAAGTGACGTGACATTATTCAATAGATTTATTTGACTTATTGCGGGATAAAGATGTGCACTGTGCACATGAAACTCAGTATATTTTATACTCTAGGACTTACAGGTTTGTAAATTAATTATTATTAATTATGTGCGGTAATAAAGCTATTTATAGATATAAGAAAAAACAGACTTTATATCCACTTACGTCATACATACCTATACATAAAAAGTAACACAATAATCTTTGTTTGTCTGGCATGTTTGTGCCAGATTTCTGATTCCAGACAGGTGACGTCACTGGTGACATAGTGGCTTAATAAAGAACGTTACTCAACCTACGAGATATTTTAAACAATGAGGCCTTAATAATAACAGCCTATAACTGTCCCACTGCAGGGCAAAGGCCTCTTCTCGTATAGAGAAGGATTGAGCACTGATCACCACGCTAGCTCACTGCGGGTTGGCGATTTCAGATAATTAAATCCAGGTTTCCTTACGATGTTATCCGTCACCGTCAGTCAGTGGTTTCTTAGAATATCTAAGAAAGTATTTATGACATTGAAAAAGTCACATTGATACTTGCCTGGGTTTGAACCTGCAACCTCGTGCATAGAAATCCGGTATGTCAACCACTAGGCCACCACGACGATAAATGAAATATGAGGATTAATGAGGCCTTATTGAAATATTTTTATTTTTATCTTTTCTTTAATAAAGAGAATTTGAATTGAATTTCTTCTGGATCGTGGGTGCATTTCACAAAAATGGAATATTGCATACGCAACCATCCAAACTCGGGCCAAACATCTGTACATCACACAAATTTTCATCCCGTGCGGGAACTAAACCCGCAACCGAATATTTCGACTTAGTGTTTATTTTAATAGGACCACTGTCAGCAGACTATACGCAATAGTTTAACGATCCCCATAAGTCATATGTGATCAATAATTACTTCCGTGATATACCACTATCCTCCTAATCGAATTTCGGTCACAGCAGCCTGTTTCATCTGAAACTAGCCTGCTACGCAGAAGATATAATAGTGCACAAGTATGCGAGCAAACACAGGTGCACTCTCTATTCCTTTACTCTTATCTTTTTATCGTATGGTTGATGAACAACCTGGTGTCAGAGTTTAAACCGCCTGTTATAGGCCTCTGACATGGCTTTACACACCGTTGAAACATCTCTCAGGTGAGCTGGTCTCCTCACAATGTTTTCCTTCACCGTTTATAGCTACTGATAACTAATTTACAGTACGCACATGAATTTGAAAAGACAGTGGTGCGTGCCGGGGTTTGAACTTGCGACCTTTGACTTGGCAGTCCAACAGACGCACCACGCAGCGTATCAGTGCTTACGGTAACATAAACTTATACTAATAGATATAACAAATAGAATATTCCACCTTTGTAGCTTCATTTCAATTTACATTCATAAAGGAATCTTTTTATTGGAGTAGAAAGTATTTACGTAATGAAATGAACTTGGATCAAGTCTGAAGCCATACAGAGATATTTAATATTATTAAAATGGTATAATGTTACTATGAAGTCAAGATAAAATTAGAACAGAAGAATCGAAGCTCAACACAAGTAGCAAAACGATTGACGAATAGTGATCAAATGGGCTGATAAATTTATTATTATCATCATCATCATCAGCCGGAAGACGTCCACTGCTGGACAAACGCCTCCTCCTTAGAACGCCACAATGAACGACAACTTGCCGTTTGCATCCACCGGTTGCCTGCAACTCTGACGATATCGTCGGTCCACCTGGTGGGAGGCCTGCCAACGCTGAGTCCTGCCTAACTGAACAGTTTCTCCAAATTTATTATATGTTTCGACAATGTAATCTATGACCTAATTATGTCAATCCCATATATTTTTCATTCTATTTGTTAATCGTTTTATCACTTATCTAGGGCCCTGAGAGCGATTGCTTCACCGACAAATAGATAAATAATCATACAATGACTTATATGAACGAATAAGAGGATATTGCCAGTGTTCGCCTTCAGATCCAATTTATTTTTCGCAACTTAACAGGAAGGCAAATAACCCATTCATCATCATCATCATCAGCCGGAAGACGTCCACTGCTGGACAAAGGCGCCCTTAGAACGCCACAATGAACGACACCCATTATGCCTACTAAAAATTTAAGCTATCTCCAAATCAAATTTCACTACAATTGGTTCAGTAATTTCTTATTAATGATCAAACAAACAGAGAATTACCACCTCAACCAACCCCTTAGAACAATAATATACATATATAATCATATATATAATAACGACCCACGCTCACAGTACCCGTATCACAGACAGTATTGAATATGAAATGATAATTTTCTATTTTCTATCTCTGTCTCGCTCTGACTCTTGGGAATTAAATGTGTCAATATTCATACGAGCGTGTTTTTCTTGTAAAGATTTTTGTCTTAGAGTATGAGTTAGTTATAGAGCGCGTAAAACTATGATGTGGAGTGAAAATTTATATGTTAGCTTGTTCCACTTGATGGATTACATTTCGCTATTTATAACTAGCTGTGCTTGGCGGTTTCACCAGCCTAAAGTTTGCACCTTGAGCATAACGTAAACTTGAAGCATAGGTAAATACTATCGTTATAAACTGTAGTCTTACCGCCGCACTCAGGGACGTTAATGATTACTTAAATTGACACTAAGTAAAGATTTCACAAAGAAAACCTTTATTTGGTGACAGTTTAAGTAGTCATTAAATGTCTCTGAGTTCGGCGGTATGTGTTACACTGATGACATTAAGTTATATTTCTCTAAAGTTTCGTCAAAATTTGTCTAGTAGTTTTTGCGTGAAGAAGTAACAAACTGGATAGATGGAACGATCGATGCTCACAAACTTTATCGTTTATAATATTAGTAGGATTAATTATATAGGAAGGTACAGTGAAAACATTATTATTTTTAAAATGTACCTACACCTATTAAGTATTCTATTCACTTTTTTTGTGCGTATTCAAGAAAAAACTTTTATAATATAAAATACTTTCTCCAGTAAGACTATATATAATACTTGTCATAGCAACAGTTATAAATTAAATAAGGAATAAAGATGTGTTCTTAAAACTTTATAGGGTGTATCTATGGCCAGATTTCTCGTGAACGATTAGCCGTACTGGGAATTGCTTGTTTTAAATACTCCCGTAGCACTTTAGTAGGTAATTAAGGGTACTCACAAAATAAGCAATCGAGTGTCTATTCCGCGTGTTTCTGAATCTAAACCCATGCGTTTCTTTCACGCCCTCACATTATCAAACATTTCAACAAAACACTAACTTTTTGGCATCCATTTTAAATGTACCGCTACATTAGCCGTGACGCTTGCCTCATTAATACTCAAACGTATTTCTAGAAGCTTCGAAGCGCACATAAATATTTGTGCCCGGGGACTATGTGTGCTTTAGTTTGTTTCCCCTTGTTTTGCAAGCTTTGAATAATTATTTATGAAGTCCCCTTGTGCTGGGATGGTCTTCTTTTGTTTTATAGTATTAAATAGTCGCTGTTCTGTTTTTGGTGAAGACTGGAAGGAATTCGTTTAATTTATTAATTTTTTTAAATAAAAGTTGCTTTGAATTTAGATTTTATTTTATGTCTTATATCATTATAAGTAATTAACTTACATTACAGTGACTCAGGGAAGAATTTCTGTTTTCAGGGTAAGTAAATGAAGATATATGACTTTTGGTGCCATTTTAGCATGTTGCCCATGCTAAGCTTGACGTCACCCTTAAGACGTAAATACTAAAAGGGAATTTGAAATTCGATGGGTGCGAGCAGCGACACGGGGGCTCAGTTGGTTAGAGCAGCGCCACGGTTCGGCGAAAGTCGCGGGTTCAAGTCCCGCTCGTGTCCATCATTTTTCAAATTTCCTTTATCAATTTAGAAATGTAGGTATGCTAATAAGGTTGTTAAAAAATATTGGTGTAGAAATTTTATTTATTGCATACCTGTATCATTGTCTCGATACGCGTGTAATGTGAATCGGATACAATTTAAAACTAAATTAAAATGATAGGTCATAAAAAACGTTATTATAAATAATCACTACCACTAAAGAAAGCTGAAATCATTATTTTTATCTATGCATTTAAAAATACTTAACTAAACTATTGTATACAATTAATCGTCAATGTATAATGTATATGTCTATAAATCCAAAGTATACTTCTAGATATACATTGTTACGTGTATGACTAGACCGCACTCAAACAGTGATACACATTACACGTACCTGTGTTACATCACGTTGCTGCAACGCACCCGTTCCATCTAATTGAGTGATACGTGAATCGTGTTTGAAATGCAGCCGACGGCGACGTCGACGGCTCTCCCTGTTATAGTCCCCATATACGATACGATTTGTCGCTACGATCACGGAGTCCAGATTTATGCCTTATTAGTGGCAATAGGCTCGCCCTCTATTACATTGGGACCTACATAGCTGGCGAAATGTGTGTGTACTATACACCTGTCTTCACGTTTAGAGATACAGGCTAGAAATCGTGTTTTATTTGAAGTAGCGGTCCGTTGATTTGGTCGGTTAATATCGTGATCGGATGATATTATCGGATATCGCAACAAAAAACATGCAATCTTGAATTTGGTAACGATATCGGTAGTAAAAGGCTCCTTGCGATCGATCGTCACGATTTTGTTTCTGATTATTCGGAGCGAACCATCGTACCGTATACGGGGCCCGTTATATGCAGTTAGATTTTATTGTAATTAGTCTCGTGTTTCATTAGGGAATCTGTTTTCAATGTCGTTAGAAGATAATGTTTTCCTTATGAGTAAATAAAGTATGGTATTATTTTAGAATCGTGTTTAATTAGGTGCTAGTAACTAGTAAATAAGAGAGAATTTGGGTTTGTTATTCATTTAGAAAATCATTACACATGTGCTCAGGCTTATTATAAACGGTATTCGTGACTTCTTAAAGCTACTCCATTATAGTATTTTATAAATCAAACAGTATAAATTGACTTGTGAAAAGTTTTGTTAAAAACACCTCTAAAAATATTTAAAATCCCGGTTTTAAATAAAGTACAACTAATTTAATTTATGTTATTATAGTAAAGTACTAAATTAAATAACTTATTTTCTTTCTAATTATTATATAATAAAACTAATTAACGCCTACTACACCCATTGCGATACAAAATCGTTGTGCCATATAAGACCATCCAGAACATTAATGTCGGAACAACAAAACACAACAAACTAAGTAAGTTTTTAACTGAAACACGCTAACTACCCAATACAGATTACAATAACTTGAAGTTACAGCTTGGCCGTAGACCAGGAAGACAGAAACTATCGGCACACTTGCGCTAAGTGTGGCCCGCACTTAGACGCCCCGCAATTTATGTGTTACTTAGCAAACTAGATGGCCAAGTTAGAGTGCGGCCCTGAAACTAGCGAGTTTGAAACTTGAAGTGTTATGTTACCTTCTATAGCTATCTTTGTCCATGTTAGTGTGTGTTGTTTAAATAATAAATAATAATAATACATTTATTGAGCATAAACTTATGTCTAACTAAAAATTATACAATTTTTGGCTTTTTACATACAATGTTTTGAAAGACATCTCTGGGTTTGGACCTCTGGCACCCAAGCTAAGATTTAACTTGTGTTTTGGGTGCCAGGGCTATCGCATATTTCTTGATCTACATTGCAATTATTTATGCTCTTATGAAAACAATAAAATAGATAAATTAAATTAATAATTTTAAAAACCCCCAACGCCAAAAAGAAAAGCGATCATTCAAAAAGTAAAAAATAATACCTACCTATCATTGAGCCATCAAATCCGATTGCGCAACACCTATTTAAGACAATGTCGCGGCGGGGTACCGCTTATGTAAGTCTTCAGACCCTAAAATAGACAGTCAAACATAAAAGATGCTAATAAATTGTCTTATCTCCCAAAAGTAAGCATTCTTATAGCTCGTTTTTTGTAAGTTTTGGATTCAATAAACTAAACTATTTATTTGTAGGACCTTCTTTTTTAAATCTGTTAGTAAAAGTATTTAAGGTCTTAACGAATTTTGGAATTAATTAATGAATTCATCACATTTAGGAGACGTTTACAGCTTTAGCACTAGGAAGCGGCGACGGGCAGGCGTTTTGGGGGCTGTCATGATGTAATTTGACGTGCAAAAAGAACCTACTAAAAACTTTTTTTTAGGTCCATTTTGAATAAATGATTATTATCTTTTATCTTTAAAGAAACTATTGCCTATTGAAATCTTCCCATTCTCTGTTTACTCGTTTGTCAAATACATAAAATCCTCTTACAAAACATAAACCCATTTTATTACAACGTTCATAAATCCAATCATACACCCACATATTGACGATCCAACTACATCGCTCTCCAATACTCTAAAACCACTCCAAGTTACCGAACTGACCGCAAACAAAAACCGATACCGTATACTCCACAAAAAATAAAAAAAGCAGTCGATTTTCCCGCTCACTTCATGGCTAACCCGAGTGTTATCAGATGGAAAAATAACATCGAAACTTTTAGCATCCAGCCGTTTAAGTACTTGGTTTGTGACCAGCAACTCCGGCAGCCGTTGAGTAGCTGTAGCACGACAGTAGTTGCAGGGTTAAATATACCACTACATAGGTTCGTATATATTTAACCCTGCGACTGCAGTTAGTTTGTGTTTAAGAGTTTTTTATTGGAGTTATTTTTAGAGGGTTTTGCCGCGGATAAGTTCTCGCAACTTACCTGCAGCGTGATTTATTGAACTTAACTTAAATATTAGATAGATCTATCCATCTAACATCCTCTATCTCCACCCGTTCACACGGCCCGTGGCTCAGTCTCCGGGCCGGCGCGGCGCATGCTATCACAGGCCATGTGAAAGCACCATAATGTCAAAGTAGAATTCAATAGAATTTAGATATACTGATGTTACTTAATTGAACTAATCATAATTGAGTGACCTCGATTTCTTCATACTTATGGGAAAGAACAGGCCAGGCATTTCTATCTCCACCATAGATGATTCCCATCCACTCATAGACGAAGGTGAGACTGTCACGGCCGGAGAAATATTATAAGTAGGATCAGAATGACGTCACTCACGTGATCTCCGAAACACGGAGGCGTCTCGATAATTATAATTGAAAAAGAAGGGGAATATCATTTTGTCATTGTTAAATTTTCTGTTGCATGCTGTGTCTATTGCATCATATTGCGCACTATACTTGTATATTGCTTGTATTATAAGGTTAATGTGCCAGACGGGCGCTTCGGTCGAGTACAATACCAGCGTACCACACTCGTGAAGCTCTCACGTCCTGCACCTACGGTTCAGGGATCCCTGTGAATGACACCGTAGCTTGAAGATATCTATACTTACGAAGAAGGGGTATCTCGTACCTCGGACTAATGAAAACACTATTTTATAACTCTTCAGGACTATTCAGGGAACGACTCGACTGCTTCTAAATTCTTCAAGTGATTCTAAGTTAACAAAAAAATGGGCTCTGCCGATGACTACAAATGACCCGATTTGAGCGCGCACTTAAGTACGACGCTCCTTTACCATAACGAGAGCCACCGCGAGCCGTTCCCCGAGACAAACTTTATTATACAAAATTATTACAAAATATACAGTTTTTTGCTTATTCTACTTATACCCTAATCAGTACGCAGGCGTGTCATACATCATTGGAATCCTGCTGATCCCACCTATCTAATGAGGTATAGTGGTACCTCCTAAGCCTTATGGCTGAAAAGTTGTGGAATGAAAAAGGGGAAAAAATTGGAAATTTTGGTGGAATATTATTTTTCTAGGCGATTATCTAGAAAACTACAAGAGCTAGGTTCATGAAATAAACTGAAAGCACTAGCTAATCTATTAAATTAACGAAGTTAAGCTATCTAAACATTACATATCAAGCACATAAGGCACCATATACCCTTATGTGCCGATACAAAGAATCGCATTTCATGTTATTGCAAAAAAAGCTGCCCATCTGCCTATCCCCCTTTCAATCACGAGGATAAGAGTGTCTAGGGCATACTACGGCTGGGGCTAGTACTCAGAGTAAGTCTAGACCCAGGGTTCCTAACCGTTCATGAGTTATAACACTCTTACCGTCATGATCAAGTCAAGGAATTCAACAGTGGGTTTCTAAACTATTCTAGGTGTATGACTACCTGTTTATGAGTTTAAGTTTATTAATTAAATAAAACAAGACCTAAATTACCCTATTTTCAGTGACTCACTGTCCTGAAAACCTATCACAATGCTTTATTTTAGCTGAAACGCTATTGGCGAAGTATCGCCGTAACTATCTATTCTAATACTATCTTTATTGCGTATAACTCTTAAGGTAATACAAATAACAATTGAATGTTGGTGACGCTTCGTCGCGAACATCTCTCCCGCCGTGCAGTGCAGTGACGACTCGGCTCGGTGTCGGCGCGGCGCTGCATCACTCCGGTGAGCGACGACCGCAGTCGCGACGTTTGCCGTCGCGATGCCCGCCGCCCCGCTCTCTCTGCTGTGTCTGGTGACGCCTTTGGTAGCGTGATACTCGCCACCACGTAGCTGTGTTTTGCTCTTGCATTTTTGGTAGGCGCATCTGCTCTGTGCGACGCCTATCATCGCGACGTTCTACCGCGACGGGGGTCGCCGGTTGGCGTGGTGGATGCGCCTGGCTAGCGCGATTCCGGCCGTCACGGCCTGGGCCGTAACGGGGTTCGCCGCCAGTGCTGTCGGTGTCTGTTGCGACGCCTGCCGCCGCGACGTAAATTCGCGGCGGGGTTCGCTGGTGTGCCGCCTGGTTGGTCCGCCTCATGGATGCGGCGTCTGCGCGCCGGTGATGCACAATGGTGCACGCGTTATTACGCGCGCTGATGACACGCGCTGTGGTACGCGTTAATGACACGCGCTGCTGTGCGCGCTGTACTCGCGCGCTGATACGCGCTGTGGCACGCGTTGAGGACACGCGCTGCTGTACGCGTTATAATCGCGCGCTGCGGCACGCCTGCTGAAGGCGCCTGGTGATGCTGTCGATGCCCATGCGGTTCATACCGCTGGGACGACATCTGACGCATGTGGTGCATGCGTTGTTGCGCGCCTGATGACGCGCGCTGTGGTTGCGTGCTGTGGCACGCACTGCTGGAGCGCCCTGCGGCGCTGTCGGTGCCCCTGCGGTTCACACCGCTGGGACTGCGGTCGGCGCATGGGGTGCATGCGCTGTTGCGCATCGGATGACGCACGCTATGATTGCGTGCTGTGGCACACGCTACTGGAGCGCCTTGCGGCGCTGTCGATGCCCCTGCGGTTCACACCGCGGGGACGGCTGCTGGCGCATGTGATGCATGCGCTGTCGCGCATTTGATGACGCGCGCTGTGATTGCGTGCTGTGGCACACGCTACTGGAGCGCCTTGCGGCGCTGTCGATGCCCCTGCGGTTCACACCGCGGGGACGGCTGCTGGCGCATGTGGTGCATGCGCTGTCGCGCATCTGATGACGCGCGCTGCGATTGCGTGCTGTGGCACACGCTACTGGAGCGCCTTGCGGCGCTGTCGATGGGCACGGCGCTAGACTACGCGTCTCCCGCCGGTGCCTTCCTCTCTCGTCTACTTCGGGAGTGGGATGAGTTTCTTCACCGGACGCTTGAGAGTGCCGCCAGCTGTGCGCACTTCAGCGGTCCGGACTTCGCCGTCTGCTCCGGGGAAAACTGCTACTATCCTGCCTCGCGGCCAAGTGTTGCGAGGCAGCTGACCGTCCGCTATGAGTACGGGGTCGTCCACTTGTAGACTGGGGCCGCGGCTTTGCGGCTCCCGCCGGTATTGAAGCTCTGGGAGATACTCACGCACCCAGCGACGCCAAAACATGTCAGCAAGTATTTGAGAGCGTCGCCAGTGCTTCTTGCTGTCGATGTCTTGCTCGGTGAACTCGCCGGGGGAAGGTACTCTTGCCGAGCCACCTAGTAGGAAGTGGTTCGGCGTGATGGCCTCATCGTCTTCACTGTCGACGGACACGTGTGTCAACGGTCGGCTGTTTACTGTGTACTCTGCCTCACACAGCAGTGTGGACAACACCTCTTCGTGCGGGTGTTTCTCCTGGAGCACGTTATATAGCGCGGACTTTACGCATCGAACGAGGCGTTCCCAGGCTCCTCCCATGAACGGAGCGGATGGCGTTATGAAGCGCCACACTACGCCTCGACGACTCGCCTCCTCTTTAGACGCATCGCGCAGCTCCTTGTCGGCGCCATGCATGTTGGTACCGTTATCCGAATGTATCTCCGTAGGGCAGCCCCGACGTGCTATGAATCGGCGCAGCGCCAGTATAGCGGAGTCTGCGCTGAGGCTGCTCGCGATCTCGAGGTGAACGGCTCTAGTGGTGAGACACGTAAACAGCGCCACGTACCTTTTTTGATGTTGGCGGCCGACGGTCACGGACAACGGGCCGAAGTAGTCTAGCCCGGTGAAAGTGAAAGGCCTCTGGTGATGCGCGAGGCGCGTCCTCGGGTGGTCGCCAGTCGCAGGTACGGGGGGTTGTGCCTTACGAATACGGCACTGTAGGCATCTGCTCACCACCATCTTCGTTGTTGGTCGCAATTTTACGACCCAATAATGCTGTCGTACCTCGTTAACGGTGAGTTCGGTCCCACTGTGTTGTAGACTGCGATGTGTCCAGTCTATATATAACTGTGTGATGCGATGGTCGCCGTGTAGTATAGGCGGACGCTTCACTTCTTCTTCTATGCCGCTGACGGCGTCTATACGGCTACTCAGACGTATCACGTCGTCTGAAATTTCTATGCGCAGCGGTCGCAGCCTGCTATCTTTCGATATCTCTCGGTTTTCTTTAAGGTTCGCCCTCTCTTGAGCGAAAACTTCACGCTGTACTATCTGTACGAGCATTCTCTCGGCCTGTTTGAGATGCTCGGCTTCTATGTCGAGTCGCTCCGCTACACGACTCGTTCTCGGCGCCGTTGGTGGCGCTACTATCCTCGGTGCCTGCTTACGCCAGTCTGGATCGCTGTCGGCACCCTTCTTGGTGCGTTTGTAGTAGGTTTTCTCTCTACGCTTTCGACACTGTGTTATGAAGTGTAAAACACCTGCTGTTGCGCGCAGTAGTCGCTCCCACTTTGAAAAACGCGCTGAATCCGGCACGACCTCTGTCAGTACCCTATCGTCGGTACTGTCGATGGTGACGAGTGTCCGCTCCTCGCCTGTTGGCTCGTCTGTGAGGGGCTTCTCTGTCGGCCACGACGATGGCTCCTCATACAGGAAGCGGGGTCCGTTGTACCACTCGTGTGTTGAATGTAGGTCGTGTGGCACGTCTCGTGTGGCGAGGTCCGCTACATTTTGCTTGGTAGGTATCCACCGCCAGTCGTCCACTTTGCTGCCATCCTCGATCGCGGCTATACGATGAGCAACGAAGGGCTTGTACACGCGTGCTCCACGTCGTATCCACGTAAGCACGGTCTTACTGTCTGACCAATATGTCACTGATGCGGGCTCGATCTTGTGCTCGCGTATCACAGCTACAGCCACGCGGGTTCCCATCACCGCGGCCTGCAACTCGAGACGCGGTATGGAGTGAAGCTTGAGCGGCGCCACCTTCGCCTTCGCCATGACGAGGCTGACGTGTGTAGCGCCGTCTTCTGTGGTGGTTCGCCAGTACACCGCCGCTGCATATGCCACCTCGCTCGCGTCGGTGAACACGTGAACTTGTGTCTCTGTAGCTTCACTATATCCCGGGTAACATCTCGGTACACTGACGTCCTTAAGTTTCTTTAAGTGTGGTATCCAGCTTGTCCACTGCGTAGCCAGGTCTGAGTCGAACGGTTGGTCCCAGTCGACGCCTCGCCTCCAGGCCTCTTGTAATATTTGTTTTGCCCGAATCGTGACTGGTGAGGCGAGGCCGAGCGGGTCGTACAGCGACATTACGATCTTGAGAGCCTCCCTTTTTGTAGGCGCTCCCTTTTCTAATATACTGCTCGGGAGTCGTGCGAGCGTTAAATTGAAGCTCAGCACGTCTGACTGCGGTTTCCATATTAAACCGAGTATCTTCTCTATATTATCACTGTGTCCTATGTTGACCACTTCTGTTGTGCCGCGTGTCGGCTCTATATTTTCTATAAGTTCGGTGCTATTTGACACCCACTTTCCTAACTCGAAGCGTGCCTTCCTGTGTATGTCTCTGACAGCTGTCGCGATGCGCGTCGCCTCCTCTAATGTCCTGTAGCTGTCCAGGTAATCATCCATGTAATGATTCTCTACTATCGCCTCCACGGCCTCTGGATACTCTGCGGCGTATCTCCTCGCGTTCCAGTTCTTCGCGAATATGGCCATGCACGGTGAGCTGGCTGCGCCGAAGATGATGGACGTCATGCGGTACTCCTCGGGCGCCCCTTCACGTCTGTTTCCTCTCCAGAGGTATCGGAGTGCGTCTCTGTCCTCTCTGCGAACCTTCACCTGCATGAACATCTCCGCGATGTCGCTGGAGACGGCGATATTATTGTCTGCGAAAGCGCATCATCACGCCCGGCAGCGACTGCAGCAGGTCGGGTCCTGTTAGGAGGAAGTCGTTGAGCGACATCCCACGCGATTTGGCGGCGGCATCGTGTACTATACGGAGTTTATCCGGCTTCATCGGGTTGAAGACATCGAAGTGAGGTAGATACCAGGTTCTACCGGGTGTAGTGGTGCTGGGAGCTTTCTCTGCGTAGCCCTTCTTGACGAGGGCGTCTATCTGTTCTATATATCGGTCTCTGAGTGCAGGTTTGCTGTCCAGCTTCTTCTCTATAGAGACGAGTCTCTTTATGGCTGTCTCATAACTATCTGGCATTTCTATGCGGCTGTCTTTCCACAGCATAGCGGTTTCTATGTGTCCATCTTCTAACTGTACGGTATTTTTACTCAGGATGTCCTCTGCCTGCTTCTCTGGGTCAGAGTCTGGGCGTCGCGGGTTGACGATCAGTGATTCTAGGGCGAAGAATTCGCGTAGCTGCTGTTCGAGTTTCTGGTCAGCGTTCGTCAGTCCGTTGACGTAATTCACCTGCTGACCCAGAGTCCTTGTGTGCGCACCGTGCAGAGTCCAACCGACCGATGTTAGCGACGCGACGGGCTGATGCTGCGGCCCTCTACGTACCTCGCTAGCTAACAGTAGGTGCCAGTTGTCTTGCCCAATAAGAATCTTGGGTGCGCCTGTGTTGTATATCAGCTGCTCTCTGATGTCTTGCAGGTGGCTGCATCGCGATATGTCCTCTTCACTGACAGTCTGCGGGGCGAGGTCGAGCTTCGGTATAGTGCGCGCTCTGAACGGCACTCTGCTGTCTCCTCTGCTCGCGAGCGTAACGGTGACACGACGCGAACCGGGTGTGTCGATCATAGTGTTTCCGATCGCTCCTATTTTAAGAGGGTCAACGCGGCCTCTAGCTCCGATCTGCTTGGCGACGTCCTCATCTATCAGCGACACGGTCGATCCGTCGTCGAGAAGCGCATACGTCGGCAGCTCTCCCGCCGGTCCGATCACTCTCACAGGCACTATTTTCAAATACGCGTGACTAGAGGTAGCACGCGAGCTCGCGACTGTCTCTTGAGTCGAGTTATTCACTGTTGGAGTCTCTGGCTTGTCGCTCTGCTCGGCCGCGGGCTTCTTACTGCCGTGAAGGAGTCTATGATGCGTCGCTGGACACCCCTTCTCACCACACTTCTTAGGTTTACACGTGTGACCATATCGCCTCGTCCGTAGGCAACGAAAACACATGTGTTGCGCTTTAGCGAGCTCCCATCTCTTCTCCGGCGACGCCTCTTTGAACTTAGCACAGTCGGATGCGTAGTGTCCGCTCTTGTCGCACAATCGGCATTTCGCGGCCGGTCTGTCCGTAGCTGTGTGAGTCCTCTGCGTCGCACGTCTCTGCACGGGCCCGTCGGCGGCACTGATGTTCTCCGGCGGCGCGAAAGCACTACAAAACCGAGCTTGTTCGGTGATATAATCACTGAAGAGGGTGAGGTTAGGCACTGAGTTATATTTTTCCGTGTACGTCCTGTACCACTGCACACGAAGGGAATTCGGTAGCTTCTCTGTGAGTACACGCATCAACTCAGCATTCATGAGGTAATGTTCCTTCTTGAGAGCGCGAAGAGTGACGATACCGCTCCGGACTCGACTCGCGAACGTACATATATCCTTGGGCGTTTCACTACAGCGCGGCAGTCCTCGCAGTCTGTCTGTCTCCGCTTGTACTATTGAGTCTGGACGGCCGAACTGCAGCTCCAGCTCCCTCATGATGTCGTCCGGTCTCGCATGTCCGATAAGTTCGGAGCTCACTGTCTCGAGCGCTCTCCCGCGTAGGCTCCTTCTGAGTCGCGCTGTGTTTTCAACGTCGTTGAAATATCCCCGTGTGGTCTCATAGATGGCACGAAATGACAACCACTCTGTATGCGCCCCGCTGAAATTCGGGAGCGTCATGATGACCTTCGACGCCGAGGGGTTGCTCGGAGTCCATGGTCCTATCTTCTTGTCGGCTAGCGACGCTATAGCAGACGTCAACTCCGTGATGAACGGACGGAGTGAGTCCTCAGCCTTGGAGTCCTCTATCTGTTTTGATGGCACTGTATTCTTCTCATCACTGGGTTTCATAGAAGGCCCTGTTAGCTGGAGGTTCACTATATTCTCTGATTCCGCAGGGGGTGGCAAGTCGTCTCCCTCGGCGGCGATGTCCTCCTTTCTGGACCTGAATCGTTCAGGCTCCGGCGCTTCTTCCAGCCAGGATCGCACGTACTCGTCGTTCGATATCCTGTCATCTATGTAGCCATCGTCCGACTCCTCTTCGGCTCTCTGTAACGCTAACTGGGCAAGCTCCAACTTAATTTTCAATAAGTCTTCACGTGCTTTCATAGCTTTTCTGTTTGACCGGTTCGTCTTGTTTGACGGCGGTCTCTGATATTCTTGACGGGCGTCACCCCGGGTAGTCATCGGCATGCTCTTATCGGTTGGTTTCATCGTTCTGTCTGAATAGTCTTTCTCTATGCGGGTTCCCCTTCTGGCACTCGACGTAGCTACGGGCTCAACTTCGACACGCTCCAACGGTATCAGGGTTAGTGTAGGCGTGTTGTTTCCGCCGGCCGCTTGCGGTGGTCGCGCCGACTCGGCGCCCTCGATCGTGGATGGTGAACGCGGGGGTAGCTGATGTCGAATGGCGGGGGGATGTTCTCTGCTCGCCTCCACCACCCGTTCTTCAGGCGCCTTGCCCTGCGATCTGGTAACCGGCATTCTTGAAGTTGGCTTGAAGTCGTAGCTATAAGTCTTCTGTCTTCAGCGGCACCCACACGGATATCCGGCTCGAAGGACCATCAGGTGTGCCAGACGGGCGCTTCGGTCGAGTACAATACCAGCGTACCACACTCGTGAAGCTCTCACGTCCTGCACCTACGGTTCAGGGATCCCTGTGAATGACACCGTAGCTTGAAGATATCTATACTTACGAAGAAGGGGTATCTCGTACCTCGGACTAATGAAAACACTATTTTATAACTCTTCAGGACTATTCAGGGAACGACTCGACTGCTTCTAAATTCTTCAAGTGATTCTAAGTTAACAAAAAAATGGGCTCTGCCGATGACTACAAATGACCCGATTTGAGCGCGCACTTAAGTACGACGCTCCTTTACCATAACGAGAGCCACCGCGAGCCGTTCCCCGAGACAAACTTTATTATACAAAATTATTACAAAATATACAGTTTTTTGCTTATTCTACTTATACCCTAATCAGTACGCAGGCGTGTCATACATCATTGGAATTCTGCTGATCCCACCTATCTAATGAGGTATAGTGGTACCTCCTAAGCCTTATGGCTGAAAAGTTGTGGAATGAAAAAGGGGAAAAAATTGGAAATTTTGGTGGAATATTATTTTTCTAGGCGATTATCTAGAAAACTACAAGAGCTAGGTTCATGAAATAAACTGAAAGCACTAGCTAATCTATTAAATTAACGAAGTTAAGCTATCTAAACATTACATATCAAGCACATAAGGCACCATATACCCTTATGTGCCGATACAAAGAATCGCATTTCATGTTATTGCAAAAAAAGCTGCCCATCTGCCTATCCCCCTTTCAATCACGAGGATAAGAGTGTCTAGGGCATACTACGGCTGGGGCTAGTACTCAGAGTAAGTCTAGACCCAGGGTTCCTAACCGTTCATGAGTTATAACACTCTTACCGTCATGATCAAGTCAAGGAATTCAACAGTGGGTTTCTAAACTATTCTAGGTGTATGACTACCTGTTTATGAGTTTAAGTTTATTAATTAAATAAAACAAGACCTAAATTACCCTATTTTCAGTGACTCACTGTCCTGAAAACCTATCACAATGCTTTATTTTAGCTGAAACGCTATTGGCGAAGTATCGCCGTAACTATCTATTCTAATACTATCTTTATTGCGTATAACTCTTAAGGTAATACAAATAACAATTGAATGTTGGTGACGCTTCGTCGCGAACAGTTAAACAGTTTAAAACATGTAGATAGGCCAATAAATAAAATAAATGAAAATAGGCCACCCATCAAATGACGGACCGCAATAAGTGTTGATTAACCTTTGGGACGATCCGATTGATGCAGTGGCTAAGCGATTGTACTCCTGCGCTAAGGGTTGTGAACTCGATTACCGCACGGTACAAAAATTTGTGCGATCCGCAGACATTTGTCCCAACTGGGTGTTTGTGTATGTGATATTACATGTTTGTGAAATGCACCTACGTTACAGCAGAAATTCCTAGTGTGGGGCGACGTTTTAAAAAATACTTTGAAAATCAACCGATCTACGCGATACCTATGAACAGAAGCCCCCTAAACGATGCTGAATATAATAACCCATTACTTAAAGCCCTCTTAAAAATTACCTCACGTGTAAACTACACTCAGAGACGCTATGTTTGTTTCCGCTTTGATGCCAACGATGCGAGCGATTTCTTGCTTGCTTAATTAGACATGTCTTTGAGACACGTTTCTGTCTCTTAATGGGTATTGGAGTACTTTGGATTGTTTTGGGGTGTTCTTTTATGTTTCTAAATGTAGGTACTGCTTGGGTTTTGTTTTTAGATGATTGAATTTAAACTGTTTTGGTTGGTAAGAGACACATGGAAATGATTTGGTTGGTTCATTAATTTATCATCGTTCCAACGAAACCAATGCCGCATTTAGAGACGTTAATTACTTAAACTGGCACTAAGTAAAGGTGCCGTGTGGTATCCGGCCTAGAATTGACCACCCCCTTTCCTCCCGTGGGTGTCGTAAGAGGCGACTAAGAGATAATTCAGAAGATGGGCAGCAGCGTCTTCTGTATCTTGACCACCAATACTGCGATCCCCAAGCCGCTTGCCAAGCGTGGGGATTATGGCAAACCCCCCGCTTAAACGGAGAGCCTTATGTTCAACAGTGGAAGTCTTATGGCTGATGATGAAGTAAAGATTTCACAACGAAAACCTTTACTTAGTGATAGTAAACTATCACAAAAAAAAGTTAAAAGTATAATGTCTCTGAGTTCGGCGGTTAGTACGATTGCAATGAGGCTAGATTGTCGTTACCTGGTTCACTGCTGTGCCATGTCACATGGAATGAAGCGACAGTGAGTTGCGTATCGACTAGTATTTTACTAGTATAAATACTAACTTAGGTAATAAGTATTGACTAACACAAATCAGACATGGTCACTCGAAATAAATTTAATCTTTGGGTTGGTTTCGTTCGGCTATCTTCGGATTGGTTCGTGTTCTACGAAGATGGTTTCGTTATTATTCGGTTTCGGTGGTAACCAATCGGTTTGGGATAGGATCATAAAAAAAACTATCTATAAAACCTCCACAGTCAAGTTACTTGGTAATATAATGTCCGTTGGTGAGATTGGATGTCAAATACATAGGTCTTCTACATACTCGTAACAGCTGTCAAAAATCTTTGATCATTGAAAGTGATACGGTTTTAACCTAGTACTGAGACTGACATTCTATTACCTATGTTATTTTAAGATTTATGATGTATTACTACTACTGCCAAAAGCTAACAGGTAACGTGCTATCTGATTCAAGGTACATTTAGGACGTGGTCATTTGCTCCCAGTTCGACCACTGCGGAACTTAAGTTCTATCAATTAGCCTATACGCCAAAAATATAGGGTAGACAAAGGTAATCATTATACACCCGCTTTTTGCCAGTTCTGTTATAATGTCCACCTGACCGAATTTCGGTCACGGCGGCCTGTCTCAGCTGAGACTAGCCATCTGCGCAGGAGATATTATAGTGCACAAAAATGCGCGCAGACACAGGTGCACTCCCTATTCCCTCACTCTCATAATCCGATGGGACGGTAGACCGACACGACCAGAGAGAGATTAGGCGCAGGAGCAACAACTTTACGTGCCTTCCAAAGCACGGTGGGGTCTCGACATGTGAAAACGGTCACCCATCACAAGACTGACCGCGGCGAGCACGGCTTAACCTCGCAGATCGACTGATCTGCCGGGTAGCCGGATAGCTACGAGCCCCAAATTAGTACTGTTATATAGGTCCCAATATAATAAGGAGCAAGCCTATTGCTTCATCTCATCTCTTAACATTGTTTCAGAAGTTGTTTCCAGTCCAGTTTAGCTAACCTCTCCTTACATTTTAGAGACAGTTCGGCACTAGGACAAATATCTAGAGTGCTATGACGTCACAAATCACGTGCACAAACATTCAGCTTGGAACGAACATCTGTAGGTAACATAAATATCCCCGATGCGCGGTTTGAATTTGAAGATTTACTGCCGTGCCATTTTAGACTGTAAGGCATTAGGTGTATCAATCATTTTACCGTACATTGGTTTGCTGTATTACGCCTGTTTTCTTTGCGGAGTTTTTTCTGAGCGAAAAGATGTAACCAATTTTTATCTACTTCAAATACATTTAGGCTCTATAAAAATCCATACAGATGAACACAGAACCCGCTCCTTTTTGAAGACGGTTAATAATAGTGGCAGGCCATTATGAGCCAATTAATAACTCTTTCAGGGGTAATACATTAGTATTTATTAGTAGTATTGCTAGTAGTGATATTTTTATATATTAAAATCAGTTGTTTTAAAGAACTTTACTCTCACTAGAATTTATTTTTGAATCGTGATTCCTGAGTACGTTTTATAAAAAATAAATCTTCATCCACTAACAACAAATACTTTAATAATCATTACGCAAAATAGGTGTTTTTTAGAATTTAGCCTCATTCTATGGGTTCCAGTCCCGCTCATGTCCATCATTTTTCAAATTTCCTTTATCAATTTAAATTCAAGCTTACCGCCGAACTCAGAGACATTTAATGGTTACTTAAAGTCACAGTCAGTTTAAGTAATAATTAACGTCTCTGAGTGCGGCGGTACATCCTAAAATGACACCAAAAGTCATTTAGACTACATTTTAATGAAGAAAGTCCTATACCGACACGATTACCAAACACGAGCGTTGTAATGTGAACCAGAGATGACATAAAATACACTTTCTGCTCAAAAGCAGTTCAAATACATCACCCGCATCCTTTCCTCCTGTATCGTAATCTATACGTTTGCATTTTATACGCTCAAAGCTTCGCAAATTAGATCGCGTGTCTGATTTGAGATGTTCAAAGATCGTTTGATTAGCGCTTCTAAGGTAATGTTTGCGCAATCATCAATTAGCTACTAGGTGTCTACATATTTAGGACTTGCAGTCACTTTAGAAGATAATATAAGAAAATACGGTGATCTGTGATTCAATTTAAATCCAAGGCAAGTTTAAATCCTATGTGAAACAAGTACTAATTAAGAAAGCCTACTATAGTATTAATAGTTATATTGACGATAGGGACGTGTGGCACTGATTTTTCCTGCATTTGTGGCTTCCCTGGCATACTGCCATTCAACCATAATTTGATATTTAATATTGGTTACTGATTATATTGAACCTTTTCACTGTCATGTATTTTACCCAAATTGTAAATGAGAGAATAACCGATCTATATTAATATTTTTTATTTGACTTTGATGCTACTCGTATTCTCATTTTAGGTATATTGTGTAGCTCATTATTCTCTCATACTTGAAATGATTGTTAAACCATATTTTTAAAAGAGTAACTATGGAGTTTCTTGCCGGTTCTTCTCCATAGAAACGACTTATTGGAACCGTGCAACTAGTTTGACGTTTTGTAAGTGCTCTTTTGTAGTCTATCATCACTACATAGTATAAAACAAAGTCGCTTTTTCTGTCCCTATATCCCTATGTATGCTTAAATCTTTAAAACTACGCAACGGATTTTAATGCGGTTTTTTTTAATAGATAGAGTGATTGAAGAGGAAGGTTTATATGTATAATAACATCCATTAAATTGTGGAGAAATACTTATAATATATATTTTATACCCGGGCGAAGCCGGAGCGGGCCGCTAGTATGAAATAAAAACATTATGACTATGACTAATTTAAAACATGATTTTGATATTGTAGGCTATTGTAATGAGTATTCTAATTTAGTTATCTTGTATAATATCTGTTTAATGGTGTGCAATAATCATTATTGTATTGTATTGTGTTGATACACTTAGTTGAAACTTGTAACCAGATCTGCAGTCTTGTCTTGTGTCCATCCCCTTACCATGAACTCTTAAAGCTGTACAGTTTACGTTGTGGAAGCGAGACGCCGCTACGTGCAGTCTAGTGCGGCGTCTTGCTTCCACAACGTAAACTGTAAGGGGGCTGTTTCTTGTCTTTACTTACCGCGTCTTGTCTGTTGCATAAGAAAAGGAACAGACGTCTCTTGTCAAAAAATTAGACCTTTGTATATTCTTGCCTTTTGACCCTTAGGTATGTCTTGTTCCGTCTTGAATAGAATGATGGTCTCGACGTCTTGATAAAAAGTCTAAAGGTTTTTCAATTAATGGTTAGGTATTTTGGATTGGTTTGTCATCAGATCAATCGGACCGACAGGAACTCTTATTATGTGAAGAGCTTAATAAAGGTGCATTTTTCAGGATAAAATAACCTATGTGTTAATCCAGGGTGTCAGCTACCTCCATACTAAAGTTTAGCGAAATCGGTTCAGCCATTTGAGCGTGAGGAGGTAACAAACATACAAACACACCCACAAACTTTCACCTTCATAAAATTAATGTAAATTCTGATAAGCAAGAAGAAGTGTTGCATGTTTTTTTTAATAATCGCCATCTAACCCCCGCACTCAGAGACATTTAATGATAATTAAACTATTACTAAGTAAAGGTATTGTTCGTGAAATCTTTCCTTAGTGTCAGTTTTAGTAATCATTAACGTCTCTGAGTGCGGCTGTAAGTCCTGAACGTGACTGAATCAGATTACATTATAAACAGTATCGATTTCCCTGTATCAATTTTTCTGTACCACAAAACGCACATCGATCATAGTTATTTGTGGAACAAATTAAACGCCAGCCGATCCCTTGATTTCCAATCGAGTAGCGCACAAACAAAAATCGGCGAATCTCTAATTGCCTTAAAGCGGGTTATTTTATTTATTTAAACACACTCTACCCTTCGTATTGATGGTCCTTTCAGAACAACGATACAAAGTTTTTAACGAACCAGATATAACCCTTAATTCGTAGACATAAAGTTGATTTTTGCATGTCCGGGCTTCGTAGTCAAGTTGGTGCCCGTCTCTTGAATAGATTTATATTCAATTTAACTTTTCGCTGTTAGGTTTCCATTGGTTACAATAAATAAGGCGGTGATAGGTTGGTCCGTTGTTACGGATGTTAAAAGGTGTTAGTTTGTGGGTAGCTCCGTATTTGTGGTCCTGAATGGTAGGTACTACTTTATGGGCACTTACTCCGTGTTTTGGGTAACATACATATTAATGCTCGGAGATATTTCGGTTTTTGTAGGTGTACTTGATATAATGAGGCCAAATAGGCCATCTTATCTCCATAATGGTATCGGGTATCGTGCCTAAGTAAACTATGTTTTGTATATTTTTATTCATGCACTTCTCAGAAGAACATACAAGGCATTTAGGCGTAACAAAAATGTTACTGGGACTGTTATGTTAAGCTTTACTAAATTTCATTCATCATCAATACATTATAAAGATTATATCTTTGATAATGGGAACACGGAGGGTCAATGTATACACCCAAATTTCACCAGTTAGTAATAGATCCCAATGTAATAAGGGACGAGCCTATTGCCATCAACCGAGCACGATTGAGACTCCGTGCGGCTTTTAATGGATGGAATGGAATTACCCAGTATCAATTTGCAGGACCCGGGATTCAAACCCTGGATCTCATGTTCAGCAGTCGCGATAAGCGTCCACTAAACCAACGAGGCAGTCTTTTTGCCCAAGATCTCGCATTGAATACTCAATTTTGACGCAAGAATATTGTAATGTCCCACAGTAATCCCTCTATTTCACAGTGCATACAAATCCAATCCAAGGCATAGTTAAACAAAACACAACCATGCCAACAATACTTCAGGCCAATCAATGCTTAAAACAAAAGTCGAAACAACTTTCAACTGACCCCTAAACTATGTGAAATGTACATCAAAGGGTCCATCGAATCCGTTCAATTAAAACACTGCTCTTTGTCGATAGGAATTGGATAAGGATTTTTTCGGATCCTTTATCTGGCTTTGTGTCAGTTTCCAGTGATGGTTTTATATCTATTATATGATGGATGGATGGATTATCTTACTCAAAGGTTTATTGTTTTTAGGAATTTAGGTTTTAAACAAGGTTTTCCGTGTGGTATCCGGCCTACAATTGACCACCCCCTTTCCTCCCGTGGGTGTCGTAAGAGCGAAATCCTGAAGATGGGTAGCAGCGTCTTCTGAAAATTTACCACCAATGCTACGATCCCCAAGCCGCTTGCCAAGCGTGGGGATTATAGCAACCCCCTCTTAAGGAGGAGGCCTTTATTCAACAGTGGACGTCTTCCGGCTGATGATGATGAGACAAGGTTTCAGATGGAGGACTTTCGACAAGTGGCATAATATTTTTAGTATTAGGAACAAACATTGTGTATATTATGTGTGTGGAATAATATTTGTATTTACTTTATGCACTCTTGCTTCTATATTTTTTCTTGCACACTGTCACCTCAGTTCAGACGACCAGTGGCGCAGTGGCTAAGCGATTGGACTGCTGCGCTAAGGGTTGCGGGTTCGATTCCCGCACGGGACAAAAATTTGTGCGATCCGCAGATGTTTGTCCCGAGTCTGGGTGTTTGTGTATGTGATATTTCATGTTTGGGGAACGCACTCCCGATACTGGAAAAATTCGTAGTGTGGGGCGACGTTTTATTTGACAAAAAAAAATCTAGTATACTTCTCCCTTCGCAGGTCTGTTGAAAGCAATTTCTTAATGTATAAAGCAGTTCACTTGTACTTTATGATTCTCCCAGTGTTTGTTACTTCTCATAATGTGTGTACACAAATTATTAACTAATAAATAAATAAAAACTGTACAACGCTTTGCATAAGATCTTCTCTCCAAATTACATACAGTCAGTAACTATCAGAGAACGTTAATTTCACGTATGGTACACAACTGAGAGTCAAACTTCGGAACTCGCAACAGCTGCTGTAGCAAGATTCTGATGCTAATGAACTGAAGTTACGCCATAAAAGCATATCAAGATATTTGCATTTTGAATACTATTCTTCCGCGAGTGAGCGTAAGGAGGTTATTCTGAAGGAAAGTATAATTTGTTTTTAATTGTCTATTGTAATTCGTCTTTGCAACAGTAATAACTCGAGTATAATGGTTTAGGGAGTATGGTTGCGAGTTTATGACTTGCCATAAATTACGAAGAAATACAAAATGCAAAGCTTTCCTCAAAAATATTTCTAACAAAAACTCTGAATCTGGCTTTCTTTACCGTTAATGGCAATAGGCTCGTCCTCTATTACATGCATTCAATCACGCCTGTGTGGTATCCAGCCTAGAATTGACCACCCTCTTTCCTCCCGTGGGTGTCGTAAGAAGCGACTAAGGGAAAATTCAGCAGCATATTTTGTAACTTCACCACCAATACTGCAATCCCCAAGCCACTTGCCAAGTGGGGATTATGGCAACACCTCCCCGCTTACACGGGGAGGCCTATGATCAACAGTGGACGTCTTTGGCTGATGATGATGATGAATCACGCCTGTTCCCCAAAGGGGTAGGCAGAGACCTCGGATATCCATTGGCTACGGTCCTAGTATAGCATAGCATTTTGATGTATACACCTCTGAGAATATAAGGCGTGATTATTATGTTATGTAATTAAGTCAGATACTGAAATGCAGGTAATTAATATACTAAAGGTACTACTTACTTGTTATTTATACTTGGTGTCTAATAAACACCGACGTTAATGGTTGTCTGGAAGAAATTGCTTTAAGCAATAAGACCGCCACTTGCACTGTTTTCAGTTTTAAGGGTTTTCTGTATTCTGTGTTTCTTGGTGTGCACTAAAAATATTTTATGTATATCTATCTACTACTGCATTGTAGGTAGACACTAATATATTATATACTTCAGGTTAGCTTTTAGTTTTACAAGGTTTCAACTAGCTAAATTAATTTGCGGTTGAGCCAAAGCTTTTGTAAAGGGATTCCTCGAAATGTTAGTTTGTTAATGAAAAATTACTTTCGTGCTTCGTACAGTTTCATTATGATAATAATTATTTTATCAATTACACTAATATTATAAAGGCAGAAGTATGTGAGTTTGTTTGTTATTTCTTCACACTCAAACGGCTGGACTAATTCTGATAAAATTTGGTACAGAGCTAGCTGAAATCCTGGAATACAACATAGCATTATCCCGAAAAAATTTAGCGGTTAATGCCGCAGGGCGGATCTAGTAACAAATCAAGATGTAAGATAACTTTTACTATTGTACAAATTACACGATTGACATCCCTGCCTACCCGTGACCTAAGATACTGTAAAGGATTCGAAAAATCGAAAAAAAAACTAAAAATTATCAATTCCTAAATTATTCCGTACAGAATTTCAAACACACAACTTACTGATTTAGGGATTTGAAACATCAAGTTGAATCAGTTCTTAAATTAATTTTCTCATCGTTACAAAACTTGATGACGAACACAAACAACTAATACGAAAGCAAACGCAGAGACAAACACATTACCCTCCATCAAAGTTCGCAACTAAGCAAAAACATCACGCTTACACTCTCAAGATAATTGGATGCTGTTTACACGGAGCTAATTAATACATTATCATTAGAAGACAGTTTTTAGCTCTTAATAGGTTAGAATGATCGAGGAGTGGAAGATAGTGGACCGATAAAAGGTATTGGAGTCATTGATGTTCATTTGATTTTGAATTCTAAGCGACAGTTAGTTTCAATCCTCGTGCTCTTAAACTATAATGAGGATGCAGACGCAGAATTGCGAAACATAGAGATGCAAATTCTTACAGAATTTCGAAAGAGATCCATCTGCTAATAATATTGACAGATGCCAATATTCGCAAAGATTTTTTTAAGAATTTTGAAAGAGGTCAATCTGCTATTAATATTGACAGATATCAATGTTTGAACTGATTTTTTTCTTGAAGCATAAATATAACTGGAAGAGAAAGATGTGAGCTACATAATTCTGACTAAACTGGAAAAATTCTATAAGGCCAAAAAGCAAGTATGAAGAATGTGTGTAAAACAAATGAAGCAAAAACTGCCATCATTATAGTAGCATGGAAAAATCCATGGTCCACACTTCAAAGAACCAAAAAATACAGACAAATACTCTTTATAAACATAGATTTTCCCCAAAGCCTTTACAAAAAGGAAAATATAATTGAGGTCCTCAAAAACGCCAGTCCTTTCCTAAAGGGGGTATAATGATACTCTTTTACTCATAGCCAACAAAAGTAAGGAGTTGGTTAGGAGCGATGCAAAACTTCTTAATTGGTACAAAACCAAATTCTTATCTGTCGATCTTTGAAAAAACTTTTTCAGATAATGGCTCGAAATGGCTTTGTAAAAGGTTTTAGAGGAATCCTGATAAGACGCAAACTTTATATATCGTTTGATCTGGTAGCTCAAAGTTGTGGTTTTAAGGCTGTTTTGTATTTAAATATGACGGCGGTATGGGACGCTTTTAAAAGGTTATTCCTTAAAGGGGGGCATTGATTGGCTGATAAGTACGATTAAAGGTGAAGAAAATAAAGAAAATGCCATTGGTACCGATGACTGACGTATCTTTCTCAGAGTTACTTCACAAAATTATAAATATCTTTTTTCTGGGTGAGATTATTGTTTACTCACCAAAGCTTTTTTTTTTTTTTTTAAATACGTCGCCCCACACTAGCAATTTCTCCTGTATCGTGGGTGCGTTTCACAAACATGAAATATCACATACACAAACACCCAGACTCGGGACAAATATCTGCGGATCGCACAAATTTTTGTCCCGTGCGGGAATCGAACCCGCAACCCTTTGCGCAGCAGTCCAATCGCTTAACCACTGCGCCAATCGGGTCGTCATTTTATGCTGCTTTAATAAGTTTATGAGATAACATAAGCGTTAAAAATTTAGGATAAATTCTGAACAAAATTTTTGGAGATATAAATATTTATACATGTCCTACTATGTGGTGAGTTTTCACTGCCTGTTCCAATTTAGACATTTATTTTAATACCAAACATTTCTAGTCCAAATAAATAAAAACTATTTCAGAAAGTTCTTGTGTATACCAAATAACAAATGTCCTTGCCGCCCTCAAATATTTCTGCCTAAACTTAGACTGTGACTTAGACTTTCATAAAGTGAGCTTACATATCACCTCATTCTACTACCCTGAAGAGTTATGAACTCATGTATAAAATAGGCAAGACTACATTTTTGGTGAACCGCCGAAAATGTAGGGATATTTATCTCTGGAGTGGCGTAATGTAAATATTGCATAAAGGGTACGCGTAGGTAAAATATAGGTAGGTGTGATACAGTCTGATTTTTCAATGAATTTTCTGAAGTCCTAGTCAGGTAGCAAAACGCTAGAAGAATAGAATAATATGTGAATCGGGCTGGTATAATGTTTCGACTGTCTAATCTATGCCGGATGTCAATCCCATATATTTTTAAATAATTGACTAAGGCCCTATGTCTCTTAAAATAAGTTAAGAGCTTATTGTCATTAACCAAGCATAAAATTAATACTCTGATAAAAATAATGCCATTTATCATCCACTCATATTTTGAATTTGTTTTTTACTTCATACTAAACACAATATCATTTCTACGTACATTTCTCCCCCATTTGGTAGAAAGTCAAAACAATACACACATTATACTAATTAATGCTCCGTACATTGATAAGCACTTTTGAGTATTAGTATTTGTCAGTCAAAATCAAAAGTTCTTTATTCAGTTTATTCGTTTACGATAGTTGGTTATAGTTGATTGGCATGGGTCAGATTTGCAATTTGTGAAGTTTTACTAGTATTTTAAATTAGCTTTCATCGTAATCTGTCTGAAGCAACCACCAACTTTGAATCAATTTTGAAAGGAGGATGACAGGATTTGGTTGATCTTTGGTTCCACCCTCCAAAAACCTCGTGTAATACATTGTTTAATAAAGCATAACTCTAAAAGGAATTCTAACTCTAACATCTGGAACTTGGCGCCATTGAACTTTTGTTCCGCTCAAAAATACCTATCTAACGATGTATTACATGTAGCTATTGGTTATTACATTGGTGGGTAGGAACAAAATTGGAATCCTTGTTTTTTCACTGATCCCGTCTATAATATTATTATTGTCAGTTTCCTTAATTTCAATTAGGTTTTGTCTAATTCAATTGATTTTTGCGCCAAAATTGGACTGTATTTTTTTTACTAAGATAACACGTTTGACTGGGTCCCACGAAATTTCACACATCTATTTATCCAGCGATCCGTCAAACGCCAGATATAGCTCAATGGCACCAGACTCAAAACTTGGAAACAAATGAAGTTGAAAAAAGTAATTTTTTTAGTAGACTGATGTGAATAGTTTTTGCTATCAATCAATGTAGGTGACGTTTAAAATTCGAATACACACGTCACACCTGCTCCCTAAGGGGAAGGCAAAGATTGTGGATTTTAATTTGCTGTGATTTTAAGTAATAATATATTAGTATTTTTATCTGACAGACCTAAAATATTAGTATTTAGGGTGTCTATTCAAAAATTGTTTTGTCCTGTGTACGGGTTGAACTAGAAACTTGTAGTGCAAAATACAATAGATAATATAACATGCTATTTAACGTATTAATATTTGTATAATAATCATATTGCTTAAAATTAGTGAGATTTAAGTTTTATTTTTAAGAAATCAAATTAATGTTCAACAGTGGTCATCTTCCGGCTATTAGATAATAATATTAATTATGTGCCTTACTTTGTAATTATCGACATAATCTTCAAATCTGTTCATAATATATTAAGTGATACCGACGTGTAAAGACATTTTAATTAAATCTAGAAAAAAAGCAAATATTAAATATAGCTTACCTGCTAAACATCACTGTTTTTCGTATCCGACTGTATCTGTAAATAAAGCCTCACTGGTACTAACCGATAGAGCCCCCGTTTTGACTGTTCCTTCCTTCAAAATTATCACAATATTGTTTATCGATTTTCAATATTCCCAAGAATTCCCGTCAAAACTTTTGTGCTTTGATCCGTAATTAAATTACCAAATTGGGCCTTCCGTTGCTTTCCTAGAAACCTGAGCGACATATAAATAAGTACTGTATATCTATCACAAAGATTCCATATCTATTGTATTATGAAGTAAATAAATGTACTAGCTTAATATGAGGAAATATCTGGCCATATATTGGGTGCTTGAAATCCGTCCTTGTGTCTATTATTATAGGTACTTGATTGGGTAATACATCAGTTTCAGGGGTCTTAATATTGTTTATTTCATCTATTAACTGTTGAAGAGTTGGTCTTACTGTCAATGCTATTATTCGGGTTTGTCTGAAGGTAAACTAATATTCAGGATGAGTATCCTTGTATGTAATCTTGGAATTTATCACTGACTTGTAGTGATATTATTCGTATGAATTGATCTTCTTGGTAAAGCCAGTCGGGGTCTATTTTTTTGGGCCATACATGTTAAACAAAATTAGATGTTTTTTGGGTAAAAAGCATCAAGGTAAATCACACAACAAGGAATGGCCCAGTACTACACGTGCAACCTAACCTAACCTAACCTAAACGTATAATGATGCTGACGCTGAGTTAGAATCATAATAACAATTGACGTATTTATGGAGAATCAAGTGACAACGTACATTTTTAATCTCTAAATGACAATAATTATCACAAGCTCGACTATTTTTTTTGCAGCTTCCCTGTCTAGCAATTGACCGCGATAGGCTGAGAGAGAATACTCTGTCATCCAATTCTACATACATAACATCACGCCTGTATTCCCCGAAGGGGTAGGCAGAGGGAACATATAGTACACCCACATTTCGCCAGTTACGTTGTAAGTCCCAATGTAATAGGGGGCGAGCCTATTGCCATCAACCGGGCAAAAATTCAGACTCCGTGCTGCTACTGAGAATTACATAATGGAAAACTCGGTAACACTTTGCCCGACCCGGGATTTGAACCCAGGACCTCTTGCTCAGCAGTCGCGCTTAGCGACCACTAGACCAACGAGGCAGTCATCCAATTCTAAGACATAAAATTCCACTCCATGTCGCAAATTGATGTATATTATACGAGTTCGGCTCACTAACGTAGTCCCTAAGCTTCAACTTGCAACAATATGGATGTTTAGTCTTAAATATATTTTTATTATTAACCGCATTCTCATTTCTTTAAATCCCACTTAGCACCTATATTTGTTTAGTAAATCTTTATATAACCCGTATTCTCCTTCATTATAATATTAAATTCGTGGTATATTTACAAAACTGCGTCGAAATAAAAATAAATTATGCAATTTCTTACACCTTCCTTCCGCGGTGTGGCGGAGTGCAATCTAATTATGTGAAGCAACTCGCCGCTTGCGGGCGCAATCTACTGCCGAGGGATAAAGGTATCTTGTAATGGATGCGGTATAAAACAAAAGAAGTTATAAGATAACATGGACTGGTGCGGTAGGAGTTACCGTGGTGATGAATGTTTCTGTGATCCTCTGATATTTGTCATAAACAAAGTTAAATAAAAATCCTTTAGAAATGCAGTTTTTAAGAGAAGACATAAATATATATTTTTATAGATGAAATCTATAAGTATGGCAACAATCGCTTAGAAAAACATGATGTGTTAAGTCAATTAGTATTTTAGGAAAGAACTTAGACTCAAGGCCTTTTCAAGATCTGGCTGATTATCTCTCAAGGTTCATTTTAGGAGAATTAGATTCGTTACATAACAAACTTAACGCTAAAATCAAGTTTATATTCCAAGGGCAAAAGAGAAACATAAAAGTAGAAAACTTACAAATTAATCTTAGTATAATGCCACCTCCAATGAAATTTTCGTGTCTAAATGGTGATTCCATAGCCCCGAGTCGCAATAGGAATAAAAAAAGTTGTTTTTTTATTACAACGACGCCTGTTGGTTCAATTTTGAAATTCAATTTAGATTTAACTTGAAGCGAAAATGTCTTAAAAGCACTCAACCAATAACACTGTTTAACGAACTGTAAGAGCACATACCATAATGGCGTATCTGACTATTTGTGGATGAAAAAGAGTTGTCATATTGCTGAAGGAGAAACTAAGTTGGGATCATGAATGGGCAGACCTTCAGAGTGGTGTCTCTTCGGAGACAATAGCTTGTCCTACATCTAAGACTTTATGTTTGGTCCCCTGTACACATGAGAGTCTGATAAGTGTGGTGCTTCTCCACAATGGACAATCTTCCTTTTTACGCTGCATGCTTTGTCACCTTGGCCCTAAACAAGTGGAAAAACGGTAGCAAACCATTTGGGTGTGTTTGCAAAAACACCATGTCCTGAATCAGAAACAGAAAATATGTATAACTCTAATGCTAGAAAATTCTATTATGGTGTCCCTCAAGGCAGTGTTTTAGGTCCTTTACTACGCTAGACGAATATAACGATAACATTTAATGGGATTGGCATATGTCATAGATTACAACACAGTCGAAACATTACTATACACAACTGGATATCAGTATTTTTCGTAGCGACTGTTAATATTATGACCTTCATACCCCAGTTATAGAGGAAAAAGATGCCTCTGTCATCCCTTATAAGGGAAATAGCCACGTCACGTCACAAAAATTAATAAAAAAATATTTAATCTTCCCGCTTATTCTACATCGACAATCTATTTTTAATAAAGCAAACTGGCAGTTCTAAAAATAATATAGACCTAATTTCCGAAAGTGTTTTCGAAAAAAAATCCTACTTCAATTTATGGAAAACGTTTGTAATACGCGTAATTCTCTTCATTTTGTTGAAAGTTTTCCGTCATTGCGGCGTTATACGCTTAGTAGACGAAATTTAATAAGTTCTCAACGGTTGACGTCAAAGAAATAAATGACATTTAATGATAATAATGATGTATATTGAAAAACGAAGAGAATAATGATGTTGAGGTTCCCTTTTTTGCGTAATGAGTTTTTGTGGGATGGAGAATTTGGGTTGATGTCTCGAGTTTTGCTTTGTGTGAGTCGCCTGAAGAAATCCGATATTTCGTTGAACATATTCATCGGGGTTAATGACTTTTGGTGACACGTAATTAACATTATTACTGGCAATTTGTGACGGATTTTGACCTGAAGCCAATCACCCGAAGGATAATTTGCGTAACCTGGGAGCATAATGCAGACTATCTGGACGCCGCAAAACATTAATATTCTTCACAGTAGACTGTAGAGAGATGATTGGATGAGTTTGACTCTATAATAAATACTTTATTTCACAAAAAATTGCATTGACATTGATCACTTAATAATTCTAACGGACCACATTACTTCTAAAATGAAACAAACGGAAGGCAAAATTATTTTTGTGCGTAAAGATTCTTTTTCCATTTCATTGGACATAATGTTCTCCTGACCGAATTTCGGTCACGGCGGCCGATCTCATCTGAGACTACACAGGAGATATTATAGTGCACAAGTATGCGCGCAAACACAGGTGCACTCCCTATTCCCTCACTCTCATAGTCCGATGGGACGGAATACCGACACGACCGGAGAGAGATCAGGCGCAGGACCAACGGCTTAACGTGCCTTCCGAAGCACGGAGGGGTCTCGACATTTTTAAACGGTCACCCATCACAAGACTGACCGCGGCATGCACGGCTTAACCTCGCAAATCGACGGATCTGCACGGTAGCTACGTAGCTACGAGCCCCTCAAATTGGATTGGACATATGTTGTATGTAAATGAATAATACCAAAATAGTGGGTACATGCTAATTAATCCTAAAATACATAATAAGGGGTTTTAATCCCAAGGGATTAATTACCTAGTTAGGAATTATGGCATAATAGACCAAATTTATGGCTTGATCAAAGATAAAATTGTATCAACGATATTCCGACAGGTTTTAGTGCTGTAACGTGTTACGCTCGGGATTATCAATATTATTACTGTAAGGTTCCGTTTTAGGATGTGATATTTCGATATTTTTGGTATAATGTGTATTTTATTCTAAAGGTTGTTTTAAAGAGGTTGCTTCAGCGATAAGGCCGGCACCGCTGACTGTACCTACTTTGGCATTATACATTTTGTGACACTTATGATTTTTAAATATGCACCAAATTACAGATTCGGCCCCTTTACCATGAACTCTTAGAGTAGACAGTTTACGTTGTGGTAGCAAGACACTGCACGTAGCGGCGTCTCGCTTCCACAACGTAAACTGTCAACTCTAAGAGTTCATGGCAAGGGGGCTGATCTGTAGTATAAATACTTTGACATACTTTTTTGTAAGGGACCTTTTTAACAAGCATGCTTGTGATTCCAGAGAGGGAAGGCACAGGTGTTCTTTATCCTTCACACATAACTTCGAACTGTAATCCCTCTTTTCACCTCACATCGTAAGAAAGGTAGGTAGCGAATAAAGAAACTGTGTCTGCTGTTATCCTTAGACAACCTGATTGGCGCAGTGGCTAAGCGATTGGACTGCGACGCTAAGGGTTGCAAATTCGATTCCCACACGGGACAAAAATATTCAATCTGTAGATGTTTGTCTCGAATTTTGGTGTCTGTGTATATGATATTTCATGTTTGTGAAACGCATCCAGATGTAAGGGAAAGTCCTACAGTGGAGCTACGTTTTTTTTTAAATAAAATAATAAAAAATAATCGAACTAAAAGCACAAAAGCATAACTATGTCAAAATTGATACGAAAGATAAAAAAAATAGTAATATCTATGTGTATTCGTTTTTATTCTCAAACCGTAATAATCTAACTCACTTTTTATCAGTATTCACTAGAGCCAAATTCTCAATTTTATTTGCACGAAAACACGAAGTAAGAATAAATTGTTAGCTAAAATATTGTACTCATGCGAAATGGAAGGCAGCCAATCGAACAGTCAAATTTAATTAACTTCACATTTTATTTTTAAAAAGTTTTTAATGCACCAGCAATTAAATATTTAAGAGATGTTAATAAAATTCTTTATATTACTTCGTTGGTATTAAAGTCTTTATTTGCTTTTCTAGCAATTTTACCGATTTGAAGCACCATTTGATTTGATTTTCCGTATTTTTGCGACCCCAATTCTTAATAAATATAGCAAAAAAAATATCAGCCTGTAACTGTCCCACTTTACCACTCTATTTGTGCCCCAAAGTCTTCTTCTCGTGCAGTCTAAAAGAGCATAGATCATGCGTGGTGCCTACATAGCGTTCTAGAACGCCAATGTCCGGGTGATGTCGTGGTAGCTCTTAGGAACATGGACTGAATTTATATGCCCAAAGTTTCTGGACAAGACCAATCAGACACAATATTTATTTTTTGGACAATTCAGGCCCTTGAGATTGAGACACAATATCATTTTCCCGTTATAATATGGTAATAGGTTCTTCCATAATATGATATGCAAAACTAAACCGCTTCCAAAAAAATGTCACAATTACATCCACGCATCTACTGTCTTCCCACAATTCCAAAATTTCACCTCTCAAGCGAAACCGGTTCCGGAAGTTATACCAAACTCTAAGTTAGAAGAACGTGCCTGAACATAACTAGACGACTTAACTAAGTGAACGCTAACAGCTGTCAAGTTGAAACGTGTTCTTGGGACAGTGTTGTGTACTTGGGGTAAGGTATCCTTGATTGGTGGTAATCTTGGGGAAGTTAAAACACATGTGCTTGATGTTAATTTGAAGTTGTTGGTTGAACTTGTTTCATGGAATTCCGTAGGTAATTGATAAAATATTATTTAGTAAGAAAAAGCTATCAGTATCATGATAGCAACTGCGCCAATCGTGAAGACCCGATTGGTGCAGTGGCTGAGCGATTGGACTGCTGCGCTAAGGGTTGCGGGTTTGATTCTCGCACGGGACAAAAATTTGTGCGAACCTCAGATATTTGCTCCGAGTCTGGGAGTTTGTGTATGTGATATTACATGTTTGTGAAACGCACCTACGATACAGGAGAAATTCCTAGTGTGGTGCGTTTAAAAAAAAAACAGAAAAAAATCCTAACCACTATTGATATATTTCTCTCGCAATGGCTAGTTTCGACACTCTCGACTAAAATTAGCCAATGCAAGATTATAAATTTGTACCAGTGAATACACCGGAAAGGGCCTGTGTGAAAAATCAGCCACCCATCACAATCTAAACCGCGGCAAGCACTACTCAACTTCCCAAATCAACTAATCTAGAACTAATTCTCTTGAACTCAACTAATACGCAAGAGCTATTTAATAAACCAAATTGGACGTGGCAACAGCCAATGAAATCGCTCGTATGAAACAGGCAGCGTCCACACTCATCTATCAGCTGGCTTGTAATGGACGATGCTCGTTAATAAGGGCAATCGGGTGTGTTTTCAGCCTTTGTTGGGTATGTCGTTGTTTGTGGCGGTTGACGGTCGATTGGCGACTGTTTTGGATAAGTTTCGTTTTTAGGTTTCAATTGCAGTTCTTCGTAGTCTGGAAATTGGTGGAATGTTTTTGTGTGTTTTGCTTGATTAGTGTCTTAATTAATCTTTAAGCCAGTCGCAATTCTGCTAGAGACTTAGCTGAGAGAGACAATGTTGAAAAAATACTGAGTCACAATTTTCTGCTTGCGTCTCCCAATGTAATAGGGGGTGAGACAATTGCCACTAACTGGAGTAAATCTAGACTCCATGCTGCTACCGAGAATAACCTAATGCAAAACTCCAATAACAACAAACAACTTAAATGTCTTAAACGAATCGAACCTAGGAACTTACGTTCAGCAACCGCTCCTGGCGACCGAAACGAAGCAGTCATATTTCTTATAACATCATGCCTGTATTCTCCGAAGAGGTAGGCAGAGCTGTACCTTAAGATAGTACACCCACATTTCGCCAGTTATGTCATAGGTCCCAATGTAATAGGGGGCGAGCCTGTTGCCATTAACCGCGTACAAATTCAGACTCCGTGCTGCTACTGTGAATTACCTAATGGAAAAATCAACAACACTTCGCCCAAACTGGAAATCGAACCTCACGCTCAGTAGGAACGCTAACACCGACTAGAACCTATTTTTTATATTAGTGCATTATAAGTTTATTCAAATCTAATCACACTAATATTATAAAAGCCAAAGTTTGTGTGTTTGTATGTTTATTACTTCTTCACGCTCAAATGGCTGGACCAATTTTGCAGAAATTTTGTATGGAGGTTGCTGACACTCTGGATTCATCATTTCATCATCAGCCGGAAGACGTCCACTGCTGGACAAAGCCTCCCCCCCCCCCCCTTAGAACGCCACAATGAACGACAACTTGCCGTTTGCATCCACCGGTTGCCCGCAACTCTGACAATATCGTCGGTCCACCTGGTGGGAGGCCTGCCAACGCTGCGTCTTCCGGTTCGTGGTCGCCACTCGAGAACCTTTCTTCCCCAGCGGTTGTCAGTTCTTCAAGCGATATGGCCTGCCCATTGCCACTTCAACTTGCATATGCTTTGAGCTATGTCGGTGACCCTAGTTCTTTGGCGAATTTCCGTATTCCGGATCCTGTCGCGCAAAGAAACTCCGAGCATAGCTCTCTCCATAGCTCGTTGAGTGACTCTGAGCCTCTCTGAAAGGCCAACCGTTAGCGACCACGTCTCAGAGCCATACGTCATCACTGGCAACACACACTGGTTAAAAACCTTCGTCTTCACCTGGATTAACACATACGCTTTTATCCCGAAGAAATTTAGCGGGTAACACTGCGGGGCGCAGCTAGTGATACATAAAGATGTATCCATACTATTACAATATCACTATCACCGCTATCGAATAAACTGCACCCATAATAAATGCCGAATTATGTATTAAAACCACATTTGGCACAGGATCGCGGATCAAAAGGTAATAAAACTATACAACGCACCGACAGCTTGCCAACCCATCCTATCAGCGAATGGTAATGATAATAATAGCCTATAATTGTCCTATTGCAGCAAAGGCGACTTCTCACGAACGCAACGAGTGTTGATTTGAACGAGCTTACTCTTGAAGCCGTAGAAATTGCAAAGAGTCTACGCCCAGTAACCTATTATACCTAATAGTAGATGGCAAGATTACCATTCTTAGCACAAACCAAAGTTATGTTAACTAGCTGCGCCCAGCGTTTACCCGCTACATTTTCACGGTATAAATAACCTATATGTTAATCCAGGGTGTCGGCTACCTCCATACCAAATATTAGCAAAATCGGTCTAGCCGTTTGAGCGTGAAGAGGTAACAAACATACAAACACACTCACAAACTTTCGCCTTCATAATATTAGTGTGAAAGTAAATGACAAGATTAACATTCTTAGCTCAAACCAAAGTCATGTTGAATAACTAAATAAAAATGGATCTACTATACCTATATCATAAAGACGAAAGTTTGTGAGTGTGTGTATTCAGTGTGTTACTTCTTCAAGCTCAAACGGCTGGACCAATTTAGATGAAATTTGTTATAGAGGTTGCTTAAACCTTGGATTACCATATACGCAACAATAATCTCAAAAATAATGTAGTGGGTAACATTGCTGGGCGCAGCTAGTATAAAATAAAATCATAGCACAAAAGCAAAAGGACTTAATCAACAAATCTCCAGTTACTTCCAAAATCCATCAATTTACTCCACAAATTAAGCCATGTAATTCGATACAGCAGGTAATCATTGTTCTACAAGCCGGAGTTGCCAGGTTAGAGGGAAATTAAAGGTAATTATAACACATGTACCGCTCGACTGTAAACTGAACAGCCGCGAGACAGTGTTAAGTCTGTGCAACTAACCTGATTATACTGGAAATTCACGTCATTTTAAAATATGGTTTGTATCTGGTTTGAGCTGGTCAGTTTTGGTATTTCCACGGTTTTTCATCACGTCATTTAATTATTCAAAAGTTACCATCTATATTAACTCCTGACACGGCTAATGTTTTTATTTTTAAATTGAGGTTTGGACCTTACATCCATACTATCCATATCCAATTATCCATACTAATATTTTAAATGTGAAAGAACTTTAAATTACTTTTACACTTTTACAATAATTTACATTTTAAAACTAACATAAATTAAAAATAATACCTATACATACACAAAAATATAAACATTTAAAAAGCATCATAATATTGATCCCCATCGATGTCAACCGGTAACGTGCCCAAAAAAGTGGCAGCATTGCCACGTTGAATAGCAATGCTTATTCTTTGGCCAAATGAAAATGCACCAGCCCTTTGGTCACGTATAGACTCGACTAAGCTAAAGTGACTAATGTGAAAGTTACTCTGTCTGTCTGTCCTTTTTGATGAAATTTATGTAAGATTTTGTTTAAGACTCGGGAAATGACATAGGCGACTTTTTTTTTAATTCATCCCTCTAAAGGGTTTTAAATAGGAGTTAACGTGGGCAAAGCCGCGGGCAAAAGCTAGTCTATAATAAAACAAAAATTTAAAAGGCATGAGACGAGGCATTTAATAATCTATTATTTATTATGTTCTACACTTTACATTTATAACTATTTGTACCTTTAAGATATGTGATTATTTTTATGTTACCTATGTAAGCCCTTATCGCCTGAAACACAGGACTACCTAGTTCAGGCAAGTTACCCCTGTTAAGATACGTGTATTTATTTTAAGTAAGGTGCTAATTATATGTTACTTTGTGAATAAGTTTTGGAAATAAAAAAATATTATTATTATTATTTACCCTGCATTGGGATAGTTATAGGCTGGTATTATTATCATTTTTTAGGAATTGCCTTATGACATTAATACATGGGTTTCATTATTCATAAATAACGTTAAAAAACTTGTCTTAAACGTGTCTTAGCTTCAATCCGGTAGTCCTAGTACCCTACCGGTAGGTACCTATGTGTCACTAAGAGCTGTGCTGCATCGTCGCAACTTAGTGCAGTGTCAAAGTGCTTTGATATTTGGTACAAGTGATACGCATATAGCGGGTACTAATGTGATTGGGGAGTAAACGATTTTAGTTGAGAATGTGTAATCAAAAATTAATTATTAAGAAGGAGAAGAAGAATTATATTGGGGTGGTTTCGAGCGTGCAATATGGTGCGTTACAAGTTAATTTACTGGGTCAATTATCATAAAGCCACGAGTCATTTTTGTGCAATAGTGGCGGATTAGGTTCTATTCAAGCCAGAACCCATCACCATAATACCGAGTACGTTAAAAAAATGTTCCTTAAAAAAAACATCTAACTTTTAAAAACGGACTTATCAGTCAAAAATCACCCTTTTTCAAAAAGAAATGTTCAATGCTTCAAACAATATTAATAAGGGAATATTATTCTTACTCGACTGCTAAGGAAGGGTTAAGTTTTTAAATTATTTGCTTCTGCTACCAGAAAAGTGCATATTGTGTTTGTTTCCTATTCATACTATAATATCCTTTTCAACGTCTTATTGTTAAAAACGGCAAAAGATTTTAATTGACCAAAAATTTTAAGACACTATCGCTTATGACTTGGACCACAACCCAACAAAGGTACGTACATGGAAACTGTCACGGCAAAACGGAATCTGCAACTCCGCTGCTCATTACTACATAACATAATGTTTGTAGACTGGTGTAGCACGACCTTTATGAAGTATTCACACGATTCACACACCAAAATGTATCTAATTACAAGCACAAAGGGTTGCTAATCGTTTGTGATAATCCGGTGCAAATACGAGTCAGCTCATTGAGCATAAGTTGTTTTTGTTAATTGTACTTGCAAACGGTGGAAAGGTTTACTGTTGTTCATTTTATTACGCGTGTGTAAATTTAATGTATTATGACCACTATTATTAGCGGTAACTGTATGGAATTGTGCTGGTAATAGCGTGTTAAAACGATACAATGCTATTTAGCATGCTTGCAGACAGATTGTGCTGTATGCTGGGTAGTTTGTTGCGCCGTTTCTTCTACCCAGCTTTTTATCCTACCTATATACCTTTAGCACTAGGAAGCGGTGACGGGTGGGCGTTTTGGGGGCTGTCTTGATGTAATCTGACGTCCGAAACTACTTTTTTTAAGTCTATTTTGAATAAATGATTTTGCATCTCCATCTTGTCATTTATCCGATTGCTAAGGAAGGGTTTTGTTTTTCGCGCGTAGCTTCTATGTATGTATATTAGTTCGTATCTTACGGTTGGATGGATTTCGACAAATAGTGTCCATAGATAGGTGTTTTAAATAAGAAAAAAACAAATGCAGTAGTCTAGAATTATGTTAAGTAATCACATAGTGATTTTAACAGTCGAAACTAATCTCGACTGGCTCAAATCTTCCCAATAATGGCTCCCGACTGTTGAAGTCTTAAAAAAAAGGTGTCTTCCTTCGTATGTATGTATAATTTTTTAGTTTCCTGTCTCGGTTTTAGACCAACGTTTTTTCAACTTTCAGCTCAACAAATTATACGCCTGTCAGTCTATAATCCAATCTACAAACTAAAAGCAAAATTTATCTCCAAATTTCTAACACAACATACAGGTTCAACAAAGTTAACCTGACCTAACCTGACCAGCGCCTGCTAAATGCACATAACACTACAAGGGCTGTAACGAGACCGCGGTCGTTACTAGAGTCAGTTCGAAGTCTAAAATAAACATTAGTTAAGTTGCAGTTGCAGCAGTTTTATCCACTTCTATAAAAATGAAAATGATTTAAACAGGCAATTTCAATTCATCCACTTTAATGGCAAAGTGATTGCGCTTATCTTAAACACTGTCTCTTTAATAGGTACAAATATTATTGCGTTGATCGTAAAAAAGACTAAAAGAAGGAACAAAAAGTAAAATTTTGCCTCATAGTAGTTTCCAAATTCCAAAATTTTCTTGCAATGTTTGAAATACAGTATTTTTTCAATAATTCCTTTATTTTATTTTAATTCACGTCCCAACACAAAAGGTTTTCAGACGGACCTCTAAGACAAACATTTCGTCTTCCTTCAGAATTTCCAAAACTCTTAGCATTCTCTCCAAATATTTTTTAAGTACATCCATTACTATCTTTTTATAATTAGCATCTAAGTCACCACAAGTTGACATCTTTGCCCTTAAGCCTGAATTAAGGCTCGATTCCTAAAACACGTTGAACCCTTCAAAACAGACCAACAGAGCCTTAATGAAACCTCGATCATTATTAGCGCTAACGAAGTGGCCAGCTAGCTCATCCAATTACACGCTGATCCCGCGGGGTATAACTAACATAATTGGTGGTATGCGCTTAGTTCGTAACTTTTCAGGTATGTGAAACTATTGCTTGGGACTATACATACCATTGGTCAGATTTTAAGCAAAAATGAGCTCTAATTGCATGTAGTATGGTCGAATAAAGTTGCCAAGTTCGTAATGAATCTTAAATTGACAATTAATGAAATTGAGCCTTCTATCAGACATTCTAAATGGTAAAATAATACTGATACAACTGTATTTGGTGTTGATTAAATTAGGTATTGCTGCTGTACAGGGAAAGACCTGGATGCAAAAGGCCCAAATTAGGACAGCGTGGTGTTCAAGGGAGGCTTAAAGCCAGCAGTGAATCGCCTAAAAGCTGATGATGATGTTGAAATTTAGATTTGTCAATGAACAAAAATGTTTAGTCTACGTTAGATTGTCTTTCTTTTTTATCCCAATGATACAATACCTACTACTCGTTAGAAAAAGAATTCCCTTAATACGACAAAATTATCAAGAGAAAAGACAGTCTTCTCTCCAGATCACACATCAACACGCCCAAATGTCTATAGGCCTATCGTAAGATCTAACAGAACATTATCATTTCCAACACGTCCCCTATTACATATCTTTATATCCGTACCTTCTTCGGTTTCCTTACAAACTACTAGCTGTCGTTATGATAATCGTGTCACTATAAATACAATAAGGTAAACATAAAAAATAATGCAGTACGTCGTTACCTCGCTAGATGGCGTTGTAAATAATAAAATATCGACACTATTTTTCAAGGGAAAGGCGCCGTTAAAATATTTAACGTCCATTATTTGGATCTGAAAAATGCCCGTCCCTTCCGTGTCCGTACTTTGTATGCAAATATGAAGATCGAGTTAGTTTTGAAACATACGGCAAGGTCGTGTGTGCGGGTCCGCTGAAGATAAGCCCCTTATTTTTTAATCATTGATTATATTATACCTGTAACTGTCGTTTGCATGCTAGAGAATAGAAATGTAAATAGACTTCAGAAATGTTAAAGTTAAAAGACGTTTTTAAGTAAGAAGGTGGATCAAGAATGGATAAGTTAGAAGTAGGGTATAGTTTTGGCTCTTATCAAGCAATATAAGAACAGGGCGTTTTAAAAATGTTTTCAGTAATAGAGTACATTTTCAGTATGTCAGGACAAAACTAGATAAGATTTGCACGGAACCGCGGCAAAGAAACTATACACGGCAGTGGGATATAGAAGGCGATCGATAAAATGAGGATTAATCATACTATATCTATACTAATATTGTAAAGCTGGAGAACAAACTCTTCAGCTTTGTTTGGTTCATCATCATCATCAGCCTATCTAGGTCCACTACTGGATATAGGCCTCTCCTATGGTTTGTTAGGCTAACCGCGCTAATCTCAGGAACTACTAACTAGGAAAAAATATTATTTTTGTGTTGGATAGTCCATTTATCGAGAAAGGCTATAATATATAAGCTACAAAATATTCGAAATTCACGCGGACAAAGTCGCGGGCGAAAGCTATTTTATACCTTCTATAAAATTATAGGCTAACTGAAGATCACGTTAAAGATTTCATATCTAAATTATTAATAATACCTAGATATTAAACTTTATTTACCAAGTTCACCAAGCTTCTCTTAAAACCTTTTAAGTTTCATTCCTTTGTCTTAGATATTCTCAAAATTAACAAACTTTAAACAAAGAAAATATTTGTACACATAAATTCCTAAGTAGATTTTTATATACCTAAGTAAATACTAAACGTACATTGCAATGTTTTGTCCTCTTTTTTCGAGGTAAAGTTACAGATGAAAGAAAGAGAGAAAACTTTGTAACATAATGGATCATATGGCTAGTTGTCTTTGGATTTTGGGTATCTACGTATTTACAAAATATCTCCTAGATTGCGCATTAAGAGCCACATTTAGGCGGACTAATATTTATTTTTAAACTAGAACTTCTTCGGATCGTAGCGTTTTCCATTACCGTCTCACAAAGTTATATGGAACTACACTACATTTTACTTTCTGCATACCAAATTTTAGTAAAAAAATGCTGTATTCATGATCAGTCGAAAGATGTCCATTGTTGAATAAAGGCTTCCCCCTTTTAGAAGGTGGGGTTGCCATAATTCCCACCCTTGGCAAGCGGCTTGGGAATCGCAGTGTTGGTGGTCAAGTTACAGAAGACGCTACTGCCCATCTTCTGGATTTTCACTTAGTCACCTATAACGACACCCACGGGAGGAAAGGGGGTGGTCAATTCTAGGCCGGATACCATACGGCATGACACAAAAATGCTGTTTTAAGTGAATTTTTTTGCTTCTTGATGGGTAGATGACATCGTGGCTACGTTGGGTGGAACATGGTTAAGGCTGGTACACACGAGTGGAGATAGACATACAAAACGAGAGGCCTATACCCAGCAGAGGGTAAAGTCAGGCAGTGTAATGACGATGATAAAGGTGTTTCTGCCATATTATAACTATGATTATAGTTGGTGCATCTAGCATACCCATAGTTTGTTATTAGATGCTTTTTTAATCTATAAATAGAATTAACATTCGTTCTCTCAGAACTTTCTAGATAATAAAATCTATAAAGGACAATGCAATTGGTGTGGTGTTTACAGCTATTGTTGCTTACTCCAACTATATAGCTAATACTAGTAATACTCAAATGGTTTCACGAATTGTATTCGAATCTTCGAAATGAGTTTTGTCTTTATCTGTGAATTCTTTTATTTGTTTTGTTTTTGTTGTAAGTTAATTTTGTATTTGATGCTCTTTTCTTTTTGTTTGCAACATTCTTATTATTTTAAGAGCGTTAGTATAAGAAGCTTTATCTTACTTATAAGCTAGTGACGTTAATTGTGTTGTCTATTTGAATTGAAATGGTTATTTTTAATCTTTACAATAAGAATTATTTAATTTTAATCTAGGGAAGTCTTGTTGGTCTAGTGGTAGTATATTGCGACTGTTGAACGTTCACAGGTTAGAAAAAAGTTAAATAGGATTTTATTACATGAATATATACCCACATTAAGTGACGAAGTTTCTAAAATGGCACAGACAAAAGATTTCCATAGGCTAGCAATTTTTTTAAATAAAACGCGATTGCCCCGCTCCAACAAAAGGCTCGTGTCTTCAAGGCGGACTAGACTGTTGTTATTCGTATTACATAAAACGTATGTAGGGATTACAAAAAGTTGGAGTGATAAAATGGAGGCGTTCAAGGTGTTTGGACCGATAGTAAATCGATATTTACGTAACAAAGGAATTTGGTTTAGCTGTATTAAAATGTCAGACACACCAACGAGTCCCAGATTTGGAACAAGTATCTAGGTAGATACTTGCGGATAAGAAAATATATATTTGTCTTGTGCAAAAATCGAAGCCGCAACCCTCAGAGGAGCAGTCCAATGACTTAAGCACTGCGCCAAACGAGTCATCAAAGTCACCATCGTCTAGTTTGTAGTCATTGAAACTGTCTAAAGTATTCTAAAAAAAACAGTGGTTGTTCTGTACATACTAAAGATGAACTTTTTCGTACGTAACACTTCAACGTTATAATATTTTTGTTACGCAGCCTAGACTCAGTTTTATACGCATAATAATGTAAGGCTAGGAACAGATAGTCGTGCGAGTACCTAATGGTAACCGTTCTTTTATTAGTTATCAGTTATTGTTTACCGAAGTTTAAGGATCAAGGGAAATTCATAATCATATCTACATTTCACAAGGTATAAATATTTATTAGGGTCTCTATAATTATCATTGACATTAAAGTACGGTACAATTTCAAACTTCCAAGATGTCCTTAATTAGGGCCTTTTGTAAGGATTTTGTAAGATTTCTATTTTGTCTTTGATTTGAGTGCGCTATATGAGACTACCGTAGGCATGCATACAACTCTGCGAATAAATTAACGTACAAGTTTTGCATACCTACAAGAATTATCACTTAAGTGTAACATACATAGTTTCATTATGATAACAATGTCGTCAAAATAAAACACATCAGTCAATAATAATACATTACAGCCTAAATTGTTGGTAAAAATCCCGCTACAGTTGAAATAGCCGCGGACGAGACTTGTATAAATTTGTACGGTTTTATCGCTATACGCCTATCTGATCCTAGCCTAATACGCGGTGTAACGCGAGTATGTGATAATACCTCGTTTATGATTCCGGCTGATGTATGTGGTGTGACGAGAAAGAAAAGAAAAAAATAATACTGTTCTTGATATTTTTTTCAGCAATTTAACGTTATGCGGTGTCAGGTGGTATTCTGAAAGTGCCTTTAGATGGGCCGGGTTTATGCGATAACAGTTTCACGTCCGATGTAGGTTTTTGTGAACATAGAATAAGGATTCGCAGATGGTTCAAATCATAAAATGCAAATATCATCATCAGCCGTAAGGCGTCCACTGTTGAACGAAGGCCTCCTCCTTTTAGAAGGGGGGGTGTTGCCATAATCCCCACGCTTGGCAAGCGGCTTGGGGATCGCAGTGTTGGTGGTCAAGTTACAGAAGACGCTGCTGCCCATCTTCTGAGTTTTCCCTTAGTCGCCTCTTACCACACCCACGGGAGGAAAGGGGGTGGTCAATTCTAGGCCGGATACCACACGGCATATGCAAATATGGTATTCGTTAAATAAAATATAGAGAATTTCATTATAGACAAAATATTATTTCTTAGATTGAAAGATTAATATTATACTACGATGTTTACACCCATTCAAGAATAGGTAATCATCTTCGCACATTTATTTGTAATATCAATATTGTTATTTTATGTGATGATCTGAGATTATGAGAGTGCCTCGTTGGTCTAGTCGTTGCTAATCGCAACTACTGAGGTCCTGGGTTCTAACCCCAAGTCAGGCAAAGTGTTATTGGGTTTTTCATTGGGTCATTCTCTGTAGCAATATAAAGTTTAGAATTGTGCCCGGTTGGTGGTAATAGGCTCGCCCCCTATTACATTGGGATCCTAAACATAACTGGTGAAATGTGGGTATACCATACACCTCTACCTACCCCTTCGGGGAATACAGGTGTGATGTTATGTTTCTATGAATGTTAGTGAATTTTAAATATTCCGAAGAAATATTAACTCAAGAGTAATATAGGCCGACAAGCATGAAGAATATGAACAAGATGGACTGGATCAAGTGAAATTGATACAAGTACGTTTACACTTTCATGTGGATTGCTTTACTTTTTACCTACCTAACTGAAACCCAGCTGCCCTGCATGCTTTATGCTTCTTCTTATCGTATGGTTGATGAACAACCTGGTGTCAGAGTTTAAACCGCCTGTAGGCCTCTGACATGGCTTGACACACGGTTGAAAAATCTCTCAGGTGTACTAGTTTCCTCACGATGTTTTCCTTCACCGTTTTTAGCAACTGATAACTAATTTATAGTACTCACATGAATTCGAAAAGACATTAGTGCGTGCCGGAGTTTGAACTTGCGACCTTTGACTAGGCAGTCCAACGGTCATACCACTCGGCTATCAGTGCTTAGTGCTTTATGCTGAGTTGGGGACCTTTTTTAGCTCGTACAATGTAGCTTTTTACTGTTATATTTTTTTTTCTGGGTAGTCGAGACAAAAATAATTTTTTTTTTCTCTTTGTTTTATTTAATCCATTAGAATAAGGGTCGATTTGGTGCTACCAACAACTAAGTAACCAAGCAAAATTTATACAAATTCAAGACGAAATACTTAATGCTGTTAGTAACAAAATTGAGTGATCTTCAACACAATAGGAATCTAGAACTTTCGGCTTTATTTAAAGCCTTGAGCTCCGGTATCGCGATCCAAATAGGGGTCTTTGGAAATCTGAATCAAGATTTGAGGTTTGATAACAAAAGGGTAGAAAAGGGGACCTAAACACTTAGGGTTTCGCAATTTAAGTGTAAATGGACGAGCAATCTTGGAGTCAAAGTTCAATAGTAATAACTGTAAAAGTCTGCTAGTAAATGCTTTTCGTAATTATAATGGACGATATCCAATTTTGCACTAAAACTCTACGACGCTGACGTCTACCATTTTGGTCTGACATGAGGAAGACGTTTCCAACTTTCCAGTTTCACTTCTGCTACTAAAAAAGATTCTTCATCATCAGCCTACCTCAGTCCACTGCTGGACATATATGGCCTCTTATTTGGCACGCTACTGAGCTCGATCTTCGACCTTCTGCTACCAAAAGATTCTTATAAAGAATAAAATACTAAAAAAAGATACTAACACTTGATTTCCGAAGTTTACCCATCATTTTCGCGTCCACGACAGAGTAAGCTTAACGTTGCAGAAAGCACAGTAACTATATCTACAAGCCTCGGTCTTAATAAATACCGAGAAGCTCGTATTAAAATGGCGGTGCACCCACGCGGGGCTTGCGTGGTCAGCAGTAATATACGACGGTCAGCTTATAGGGGACACTATCACACCGAACTGTAACAGTAGGGCAATTTATGTAATTTACAAGATTAGATTGAAACTGTTAGTGGTGAAACGGGTTAAAAAAGAACGTCAAGCCACCACCAAGAATTTCTCCTATTGTAGGTGCATTTAGCAAACATGAAAAATCACATATATACAAACTCTCAGACTCGGGACAAACATCTGCAGATCGCACAATTTTTTCGTCCCGTGCGAAAGTTGAACCCTTAACACAGCGGTCCAATTGCTTAGCCACAGCGTCAATCAGATCTTCGGTTTTTTTTTTAATAAAACGTCGCCCCGCTCTAGGAATTTCTCCTGTATCGTGGGTGCGTTTCACAAACATGAAATATCACAAACACCCTTTTGATTGAGAATGAGATTAAAGGAATTTTAGTTTAATGTTTCTTGATGATGTTCCTTTCTTATATTATGTAGTTAAAACCAGACAAAAGTATTGTTTTTAGTGGGAAACCAAGAAAATTTATTTAAGAGGTGTTTTATTAACTTCAGCTGGAAGACGTCCACTGTTGGACAAAGGTGTATTATATATTCATTTATTGTTCTAACAAAACTAAATGCCTTTTCAGAAATCAACGCTCGCTTCGGTGTGACAACATCCCGTTAATCTGACGTCGTAACGTTTTTCCTATAGCTTAAGTTCATGTCAGCTGACTATAAGAACTTATGTCTTTAAGACTACGTGTTTGTAAAGAAAGAAAATGTACGGTTCTTGGTAAAGCTATACAAAAGTTAAGGACGTCGGAAAATGTATTCAGGTGGAACTTTTACATTTTTTTGTATGAATCTGTATTCTTTAGAATTTACTGCTTCTTTGGTCTAATGCTCGCACAGTGCGGTTACTAAAGCATGACATCCTGAGTACCGTGTACCGTGGGAACCCCGTATCGGGCAATGCGATGCTGGGTTTTTCCTTTAGGTAGTTCTTAGTAGTAGCGCGCTGTCTGGCTCAAGCTCGCCTCCTATTACATTGGGACCTATAACATAACTAGCTGCTGAAATACCTAACCTACCCCTTCGGGAATACGACATATATGATGTTATGTTATGACTTTATCAACATTTTAATAAAATAATTATATCAAATTGTAATGTCAAAATTAGTGATTTGTAATAATGTACAATTTTATGTTTGTAAAAGGCAATTTACGCAAATGTATATCAAAATGTATTCGTGGAAATTAAATCTCAAATAATATTAATGTTTCTGTTAAACATAAATATTTCTGTCGCAATATTACTGTGACATAGTAACTGTTATTTATAGTTCCTGAAAGAGAAACTGTTATAATTGGTACGTCGCTATTTATGAAACATAACGTAAAGCAATATAAGTATAGTACAGTTAGCAATAGTATAGTATAATGTTATATACATATACATATTTATAGTATTTATTCAGTTGTACTATTATAGAATTATGTTATGTTATGGACCTTGATGTCAGAAACAAATAGGCAAATAAAAATAATAACATCACTCCCGTTTTACCCTAAGGGGTAGGCACAGGTGTACATATAGTACCACCCATATTTCGCCAGTTATGTTATAGGTCTCAATGTAATAGGAGGCGAGCCTATTGCCATCAACCGGGCACAACCTAGACTCCGTGCTGCTGCTGGGAATTTCCTAGTGGAAAATCCCAATAACACTTTGCCTGACCCGGGTTTTGAACCCAGGACCTAATGAACAGCAGTCGCGCTTTGTGACCACTACACCAACGAAGCAAAACAATAATAAATTGTTTTTGATGGAATAGAATAGCATATATTGCATGAGGTCTATAATGTTGGACGTTGGCGATGGTCTTATGGTGGCTCTGAAGATATCGGACTGGATTCTTTTGCACTAATTTGTAGGTCTGCCATGTGGTATCCGGCCTAGAATGGACCACCCCCTTTCCTCCCGTGGGTGTCGTATGAGGCGACTAAGGGAAAATCCAGAAGATGGGCAGCAGCGTCTTCTGTAACTTGACCACCAACACTGCGATCCCCAAGCCGCATGCCAAGCGTGGGGATTATGGCACCCCCCTTCTAAGGGGGAGGCCTTGTTCAACAGTGGACGTCTTCCGGCTGATGATGATAATGATGATGAATTTGTAGGTTCAAATCCTGCTTGTGACCACGGCCGGTGCAACTCGGTTGAAACGTCAAGCCAAATTAAAAACATGATTGTGTTCGCGTTAATTCCTGTGTTGTAAATTAATTTTATTATAATCAGGCAACGCGATTGTTTGAAAGTTAGTAGAAATAAATTCATTTATGTTACTGTATTATGTTTTTAAAATGTTTTACTTTTTCTTAAGATTTCTTCAGATGGCTTCAGATTCTTAAGAGATTCTTTTTCTAAGTTCACAATTCTGTCTCGTCACGCTTCGGACGGAACAACGGACACGGAATTTAAAATGACTTTGCTGAAATGACGAGTTAAACACTACTCTATTGTTTCGAGAAATATAGAAGTGAACCTTCCAAAGCTCGCAATTTTGAAAACATTATCACTTTGACGTCATTGTGAACTTTTGAGTTCCACTGCCAAAGAAACGTCACAAGGCTATAGTAAAACTATAGTAATTTAAATGCGAATTCGAGATACATCAAGTTAAGTTGGGGACAGACTTGTACGCATTTTCTTTTAATGTAATATTTAAGGCGATCTTAGTCGGTTAGTGTTTTCTCAATAATTTATTGGCAGGACTGAAGTTGGATTTCCGAGACGCTTTTGAATGCAGTGAACATAAAAAAGAAATGAAAACTCGAAATTATTTAGTCTATGCTGTCCCATACATTGTATAGCCCTCCTTCTATCACATCACTCTAATATTATAAAGTTTTTGAGTGGTCGTATGTTTGTTACTTCTTACCGCTAAAACGGCTGGACCAATTTCGATAAAATTTGGTATGGAGGTAGCTGACACCCTGGATTACCACATAGACTTTAATTAATTTTATTCCATTTTTTTTTAAATGTGGCAGCTAACACTGCTGGGCTCTGCTAGTTTTTATCTATTTATCGCCGCCCTGAAGCAAGTACTATAGGTATGCGCCTAAGGGATCACAACACCTAGGTTCTGCCGTAGTTTGCTGAAATAGCTCACTCTAAGAAAAAAATTAAGGCAATCCGCTGCATCCAACGATTAATTGAGTATTGTCACTCATGGAGGCAATTTTGATACACCCAAGGCTGTTTCGCCCACCCAACGCGATTCCACGTAAATGTTCCAAGACTGTTACAGCCTTTAGGATCTTTGACGTTGAACGTTTCGTTCTGCGAGTATGAGAGGCTGCTTGTAATTCGTAGAATTCTGTCGACTGCGTTCCTGATTGTTAGTTTCCTTGAAAATGTTTGTGAAAACAATAGATTGAGAAACGTTGTTGAATTTTGTAGAGTGCATTTTGATTTTCACTTGTCAATGTTATGATGCTACTATTATATTTATTTAGTCAAGTGCAGTGTTTTCGAAATATAGCCGATTATTTTTATTTTATGATCTTTTGAAATTATTCGTTTTTTTTCAGTTTCGCCCCTCACCACGATTTTCTCCTGTATCGTGGGCGCGTTTCACAAGCATGAAATATCACAGAAAAAAGCAACTGGACTCAGGACAAACATTAGCGGATCACAAAATTTTTTGTCCGATGCGGAATTCAAACCCACTTCGCATATCATGTCATCAGATGTTTCTAAGGAGATTTTTATAAATGTCTAAATATAATTAACATTGACGCACACTAATACGTATTTTCGGTTCACGTTTTTTCTCGTATCAATAAAGCTTTTTACTGACGGTATTTATGACTGAAACCTGTTTTAGAACTGTTTTAGAACCTTCTAGGCGCGCATGGCAAACAACAAAGACACATTTAGCGACTTCGTCAAACAAATTTCTATAAATACAATCTCTTAACAGTATGTTACCAATGTTACTATTAAAGTTTGTTTGATCTTACTCACAAGCTAACTTAAACACGCTGTAAAACAACTGTTTCAGTTACAGTTGATTCACAAGCGGTCACTCGTTCATTCACCGTTCACAGTCGGTTGGCGCGCACGCTTCGCTGCTCGCCGACTTGTTGATACATCGCTGGTTATATACCCGGTTATTATACAAGTATACTAAGAGTAATGGTGGCTTCTCACGGCGCGTGATAACCTGGGCTGAGCCGAGCAACGCGCCGTGAGAAAGAATGGCTCGGGCTCGTTTGTAGTATTTGCTGGCCCGTAAACATTGGCTGCCGCAGCCCGTGTTATTACGCGCCGTGAGAAGCCACTATTATATGCTTGTAGTGCAATGGATTACGCGCACCGATCTGGCACGTTCGCCGCTGCTGCGTTTTTTGGCGTTGTGACAGTTTTTATGTATAGAGTTTTTTTGGATACAGCTCTAGGTAATCTCTCTCTCTACTTTATGGAACGAATTTGTAATGAAAGTATCTAGAATGTTGTGATAGAATGAGTCCTAGAATATATTAATTTATTATAGGTACCGGACATTTTTATTATTCCTAACATGTTGGGGGACGGAGTAAGGATAAAAGGAACCTCTGTCATTGGGAAAGTGAGTTGTAAGAACGACAAACCGCGTGTGGGCCAAAAGAATACAAATATAATAAAATCTCCTATAACATTGCACTTATTAAAGTGGGGTGGGATAATAGTCGTGTAGATTCCTGAAAAAAACAATCGATCATTCCAATAACCAGGTAACTACCAGCCCCCTTAAATCAACGTAACAATAGTCTGCAAAACCCATTCAGAAAAACTAGATCACTAAAATGTAAATTGGTTTAGATATTCGAATATTGAAAATCTGAAATCGTCCAATCGCATAGACCGTCGCTATACGCGTACATTCATTCGTGTGTTCGGACACGCTCGTGTGTGTTCGGCTGTGATCGTACATAGTTTGCTGCGCAGTTTTGCGACAAAATGTTTGCTCTACCTATCAACGTTAATTGGCAAAAAATGTTGGTGGAACACGTTTTTCTTTTTTGTGCGCACAAGCGATGTGCACGTCGGCCGTGTTTTATTTAAGTATTTTAACTAAATTTTATTTGTTTTTGGTTGGAATTTAACACGATACTATGGATTGACCCATAGGTAATAGACTGCCACAATTTATAGGTACAGTCAGCGTCATAAGTAGCTGCACATTTTATTTTTTTAACATACCATTAATTAAAGAACAGTTGTTCTTCATGATGAACTGAGAATATTGAATAATTTTCACTATATAAGAAGTTTCTTAGATAGTGAAAATTCATGAATATTCTCAGATCATCATTTAGATGTTGCTTTTATTGTAATTTGAATTTATGTTGGTTTCTTTTAATTATTTGGCATAAGGTTTCTTAACCTGTTAAGCTACTTATGTTACAGACTGTACCTTACATACCTGTAATGAATATTGCTATGCCCTTAAGTTCGGTTTCCTAATATTACAATAATCCTGTAAACTACTAGCCGTCTATTAAGATACTCTTATTAGTCAATCTGAGATCAAGATAATCTGATTGGCGCAGTGGCTAAGCATATCGACTGCTGCGCTAAGGGTTGTGGGCTCGATTCCCGCACGGAACAAACATTTGTGTGATCCCCAGATTTCTGTCCCGAGTCTGGGAGTGTGTGTATGTGATATTTCATGTTTGTGAAACGCACCCACGATACAGGAGGGATTCCTAAAGTGGGGCGACGTTTAAAAAAGTAATCTTCATAAATAGATTAAACAAGCAAACATTTTTTAAACATTATATCATAATTAAAGATCCGCAGATTTTTTTTTTAATTTACAAAATACAATCCTCTGAAGCACAATCCGGCAAAAATCCAAAAATCAGGCTCTAAACTTGATGATGCTATCAAAAATGGCCGACCAAGTGAACTATGAAATGCTCTGTAATCTGTTATTAATGTGGAATGTTCACTCAAAGCGAATTAATATTGTAGTATGTACATAATTATATGTTAATCAGTTATGTAAACATTATCTATATATTAAAGGCTAAGTAGTTAGCGTATGTACTCACGTATGTATGAAATATGCATGTTAGACTGATTCTCACGTAATGGTTTGAGGTTTATCATACGAATGTTAATGCAGGTTAAAGTTTCATTTCTGCAATCGCTAGTATCTACATAGGTACCTATGAGTTCTTCTAAATGATAGCTGAGTGGTATGACCGTAGGACTGCCAAGTCAAAGGTCGCAAGTTCAAACCACGTCTCGCATCAATGTCTTTTCGAATTCATGTGCGCACTATAAATTAGTTATCAGTTGCTAAAAACGGTGACGGACATCGTGAGGAAACTGGCACACCTGAGTGATTTTTCAACGGTGTGTAAAGCCATGTCAGAGGCCTACAGGCGGTTTAAACTCTGACACCAGGTTGTTCATCAACCATACGATAAGAAGAAGATTCTTTGAGTTGGTTTTATATAGGTGGTGTATTATATTGGTTCCGGGGTTTGAACTTGCGACCTTTGACTTGGCAGTCCAACGGTCATACCACTCGGCTATCAGTGCTGTGCTCAAAGAATGAAGACAGCACATAGATATGTCATACAATGTTATGGATGGTCGGTTTAGAAAGGATTTATTTATGTGAACCTTTTACAGATTCTGTCTGATACATGAATCTAGATGCTACATCCAAATGGCATTTCGATGGAGAAGAACGACCAAAATTCGGTTAGATTACACTTCAGAAGTTTTGTTGGAGTATATCGTATTACTAGCTTTGCCCCGCGGTGTTACCCGCTGCATTTTTTGAGATAAAAAGTCTATATGTTAATCCAGGGTGACAGCTACCTCCGTACCAAGTTTTAGTAAAATCGGTCCAGCCGTTTGAGCGTGAAGGGGTAATAAGCAAACAAACACACATACAAACTTTTGCCTTCATAATATTAGTGTGATATTAATACTAGTAGCAGTAGTACTGGTGCAATGATCGAAATAAGATCGTAATTAAACATAAATTTTAGGCTTTTGGAAAATGGGTACCTAAAGTTTTTTTTTAATAAACGTCGCCCGCACTAGGAATTTTCCCTGTATCGTGGGTCGTCTCACAAACATGAAATATCATATACCTACACAAATACCCAGACTCGGGTCATACATCTGTGGATCACACAAAAATAATTCCATGCGGGAATCGAACCCGCAACATTTTTGGTAATTTTCAGTAGCACGGAGTCTGGATTTGTGCCCGGTTGATAGCAATTGGCCGTGTGGTATCCGGCCTAGAATTGACCACCCCTTTCCTCCCGTGGTTGTCGTAAGAGGCGACTAAGGGAAAATCCAGAAGATGGGCAGCAGCGTCTTCTGTGACTTGACCACCAACACTGCGATCCCCAAGCCGCTTGCCGAGCGTGGGGATTATGGCAATGCCCCCGCCCCCTTCTTAGAGACCTTTGTGCATCAGTGGACGTCTTTCGGCTAATGATGATGACATGATAGCAATCGGCTTGCCTCATAATATTACATTGGACCGAAAACATAACTGGCGAAATGTGGTTACATTATAATATGTGCACCTCTGTCTACCCCTTTTGGGACGCAGGCGTAAAGAGAAAATTTAGGAATGTTACGGCCTACTAATTTGACAGTTCCTAGTAAAAATAACAATTGAGGCCACGCATTATTCTCTACCTCCAATCAAACTACCTGTAATGGTACAATAAAGATAAATTTAGGCACTGATCCGACCAGTAACTTACAGATCGGAATCACCAATAAAAAGTCCAATTATCGAAGCCGGAGATCGCAACTTGTTGCGGTGTGGAAGCCAATTTTGAATCAGATATTCCGCATTAAGGGTATAATGGTCGGCAGAAAAAACGCTTAATAAATTGTTGAATTTGTTTTAATTTATGTATATATGTAGGTATTGATGATCTTCTTATCGTACGGTTGATGAACAACCTGGTGTCAGAGTTTAAACTGCTCTGTTAGCCACTGACATGGCTATACACACCGTCGAAAAATCTCTCAGGTGTCCCGGTTTCCTCACGATGATATCCTTCACCGTTTATAGCAACTGATAACTAATTTATAGCACGCACATGAATTCGAAAAAATATAGGTGCGTGCTGGGTTTGAAGCTGACACTCCAACGGTCATACCAATCGGCTACCAGATGATAAAAGCAAATTATGTGAAGACCTAGTCGTTTACTCTTGATCTACTCGTATGTAAACAAGGTTGCAAATTGAATCCAGGAAAGTAGCACAGTGTGTGTAAGAAGTCACATTTACTTTAGGATTCTTTCCTGGGTATGAACAATGCCATAAAGTAGGAACCTTTTTTTTAGTTATTTGACGAAATATGCGTGCTTCGGCACACCCCTTCGGTGAAACTTGTGATGCATGTATTTTTTTACCACTAACGGACGGTAAAGAATAAAATTGTTTATTTTTATTTGTTTCATTTTTTATTGCCTATGTTACTCGCGATAGTGTAAGGATTCTAACGACACTCCATACATCAAAATCGGTTAAGGCATTCAAAAGTTATGGTGTAAAAATACCGTGGTTCTCTTCATCTTTTCATCGTATGGCTGATGAACAACGTAGTAAATAAAATATGGATTAAACGGTCTAATATCATCAACTCGCGAAATAGGCCAACTCTCTTCTTTTTCTTATAGCCCAAAAGTTTTTAGGATCTATTGTCTGATCCGAATTTATGTCCCTCTGATCCGAAGCTTAACAGCTTCGCCTTAAGTGACGAACTATTTGCATTCAGTTTGGATTGGCAAACGAGGCTCCAGAGCCGTAACGATTTCACTATATCGCTGATTTATAGACCTAAAAATATCTATCAAGTTGCAAATTGACTTTATTCAAATACCAGCGCTTGTAACCAGAGTTATCGTATACAGTCTGCCAGTCAGACTCAAAGGCTAGTCAGTTTTTTACCGTTACCTCATCTGCACGGAATGTAGGTAGATAACATTTTTCTGGATAAAAAAAAAAAAACCAGGGTCTTAGGTCATGATGGACTTAAAAACGGGCTATCATAATTTAATGCGTAAATAAAATTCTTCTTTGTGTAAGGAGGTAGGTACTGTTGTCCTTTGGGAAATTCCCATGCCTAGAATCATGAGTGTTAAATCAAGTCAATCATAAAAACAAGACAAAAACACAAAACCACGGATTGGCGAGAGTCGTGCATTTGAATCCCGCTCGTGTCCATTTGTTGACTTTTTAATTCATTTGAAACATAATCAACATGAAAATTCAAACTCGGTAGGATAACAGAAAGTTTTTCTAATTTAGTTTGCAAGATTTGAAGGTCTTCCTATCGTATGTTTGATGAACAAACTGGTGTCAGAGTTTAAACCGCCTGTAGGCCTCTGACAGGGCTTTATACACCGTTGCAAAATCTCTCAGGTTTCCTCACGATGATTTGCTTCAACGTTCTTAGCAACTGATTACTAATTTATAGTACACACATGAATTCGAAAAGAAATTGGTGCGTGCTGGGGTTTGAACTTGCGACCTTTGACTTGGCAGTCCAGCGGTCAAACCACTCGGCTATCAGTGCTGTAAGATTTAAAGGTGACAATTCACACTATTTCCTGATTGATAAGTACCTATCTTTGACATAACATGTGATGTATGTATAATATAATTAACGTACGCTTTTGTCTATCCCATCGGGGAATACGAGCATATTATAAATGCCTATTGCTACAAGCATTGATCACAATATACCACACAGTACGCCAGTAATGCCTGTAATTAGCGAAATGGGGTATCGATCACTATATCACACACTGCCAATTTCAGCCTTTTGATATGGTATTAATTATTTAGCTATTGAGTGTGTAAGCTTTTCTCTAGTAGCACAATATCCATAGCTGATTAGTTTCGTAGTTTAGTAGACGGCTAGATTTGCCATTTTGGCTGATGAGTGTGGAGTGGCAGGTTCGATCCCCGTTTAGGATATATTCGTCCTCGAGAAAAATCTTAACGCGTTTTTTTTAAATAAAAAGTAGCCTAAATGTTATGTCTGTTAAGTTTTATTCAAATCCGTTTTGCCGTCTTTTCGTGATTGGATATATAATCTATACATAATTATAATAAAACAGTAACGAAGTCAAAACTGAACATTGAATATATTTAAAAAAATAGTGCAATAATAAATGGTGTCTAAAAGATTCTGATGCCAAAAAGATATTTTTTAGAATCAATTTTTGCTGATGATACCTACCCACGGGAATCGGTTTTGTAAGTCAAGTAGCTTCATCTTAATTTAAAAAAATACCTTCATCATATAAATACTATTTTAAAATTCCTTTTGATAAGTAAATAGGTTTTGGTACTCTTGGTAAGTACATAATATTTATCTTACTTACTTCAAGTGTATTCATGTGTTTTATCTGAAATTCACGCCGACGAAGTCGCGGGCAACAGCTAGTCTAAACAATATAGGAACTTACAAATAAGTTCTTAATTATAACAATTTGAACCTACTTTAAAATATTTGCTAAATGCACAGCGAAAATCCCTTTCTTAATACAGCCTAATTTATAAATCAAATGTAGGTAGTCAATATCAAATAAAATATAAGTACTAGGATGCCATAGATACTAGGAAGCGATATTGAACGCAAACTATCAACGGAATCTTTTCCAATATGGCGGAAAATTTCGTTCACAATAAGTTGAATTTCCTGCCGCTTTGATATTTGATAGTGTTTGCGGATTGGTTGTACGTATGTTTTGTTACTATATACAGAAGTTCGGATGGGATAGGGATTATAGAACGACTAATGTGATTTATGTATGTAACGGGTTCACGGAGATTTTGTTGGATAGTGCTGGCGCCATTTCGTTTTATGAAATGTTGATAATTGTGTGTTTGGAAAGGTAATGCATGATTTTTCGTACTTCACTGTCGTAGAATTCTGAATCAGGTTCTACGATACTGATTTCTTAGGTACTATTATTCGCTTCTTCGACACAGCCACATTTTATCGTATGCCAAACAAGATCAATTAATATAACCCACTTGCTGCGCCCCGTAGTATTACCCGCTACGTGATTTTGGGATAAAATGTGTGAATCCAGGGTGTCAGCTACCTCCATACTAAATTTAAGCAAAATCGGTCCAGCCGTTTGAGCCTGAAAAGGTAACAAACACACAAATACACTCAGAAACATTTGCCTGTATAATATTAGTGTGATAATGTTTTCTTACACAATATCTTACTCGCAATATTTAATATTTAATTTACAAAGTATTTTTTATAACAGTAATTTTTTTCTGGTTACGAAATAACCAGTTGCGGGTTCGATTCCCGCGCGGGACAAAAATTTGTGCGATAGGCAGATGTTTGTGCCGAGTCTGTGTGTATGTAATATTTCATGTTTGTCAAACACCCACGATACAAGAGAAAGTTCTAGTGTGGGGCGTCGATTTAAAAAAATAAAATGAAAACAATATTCTTACATCCATAAAATAACAACAACTTGTTACCAACATAGAACCCTACACATTGGAACCAATAGTAACTGAAGGTAGCAGTAAAACAGTGTGGGGGCCAATTTGACGTGAATTAAACCGACTTCAGTGACGCGTTCGACGTTACGTGTCGATGTTCCTTAACATCGGTCTGGGAATCAGTTTCAATGTTTGATACGGTACGAGATTTTAAAGAACAAAAGCTAAATTAAAAGAACTTTGAGATTTAGGTCAGATCGAAGAAAACTCGAAATACCTGAGTTCTGTTAAAGGTTAAATTAGAAGAACTTTGAGATTAAGCTTAGACCGGAGTGGATCGTGGGGTATACGATCCACTCCGGTCTTTTGGTTCATCATGTCAACTTTTTAAACCTACCTTACCTGCCTGCCTGGAAAGCCGAAGATAAGGAATAAGTATTTTTAGATCACACAAAAACTTGTCTTTACAGGCATGGTTATTTAAAAAAAAATTATAGCTTTGTGATTCGTAAGTTTTCTTTTGGATATTAAATATCTAACTGCGCACTTTTATAATTGCAAAGACAAAGTCTCCAAGATCATTAAATCTTATCTTACACATTAAGCGTTCATCATCATCAGCCAAATACGTCCACTGTTGAACATAGGCCTCCCCGTTTAAGCAGGGGGGTTTGCCATAATCCCCACGCTTGGCAAGCGGCTTGGGGATCGCAGTATTGGTGGTGAAGTTACAGAAGACGTTGCTGCCCATCTTCTGAATGTTCCCTTAGTCGCCTCTTACGACACCCACGGGAGGAAAGGGGGTGGTCAATTCTAGGCCGGATACCACACGGCACACATTAAGCGTTGCTACAGTTTTATTCTATCTTCATCGTGTAGATTGAATAGAACATCATAGATTTTGACAGAAAAAACTGAACTTGGAAATTTGGAAACTAAACTTTCTATATTAAGATGTTCTGAAGTGTTGTCGGTCTCTATGTAAGTGGAATACAAGTAGAGAACAATGGAAACCAGCCGGAACACCTGCTTGCACCAGGAAATTGTATCTGATGGTACCTTTCGTGTTAAGTGGAAACTGAACGGACCCGTGTTATAGTCGCCGGTTACTTCGTACTGTAGTCGTTCAGGATGTTTTATTTAGAAGCTATTGACGTAAATACATATGCTGGCTAAAACAAGAATAGTATAACATAATTCTTGTATAAGACTGGGAGAAGTATGTAGGGTACCTAATAACAAGGGACGAGCCTGTATATTGCCCTCAACCGGGCACAAATCCAAAATTACCACTTTCAAACCATATCACATCATTATTAACCCAGTAACATGCTCACCAGTCTCCAGAAATTTCTGCAGCATGCTTTATGGTTATAAAAATAAATAAAGTAGGCTAATCACTCTTAGTCAGTAGTTCTTCTAGAAATGATACAGGAACAACTTGAATTAACCTAACCGACTTCACTTGCATATATACAATACTAGCTGCGCCCAGCGGTGTTACCCGCTACATTTTAACGGGATAAAAAGTAACTTATATGTTAATTCAGGGTGGCTACCTCCATACCAAATTTTAGCAAAATCAGTCCTGCCGTTTTAGCGTAAAGAGGTAACAAACACACTCACAAACTTTCGCCTCTATTTTATTAGTGTGATTTTACTATATTTATCCTTAATATAATACACTCATCAATAATCTCTCGCCACAGAGCCAATCTAATCGTCAAATCGTTAGCCTAATTATTTTCGCAGTTCCATTGTGTCAAAATGCTAATTAAAACCGCATCACATCCGCGTGTGCATCCGATATCAATTTACCTAATAAATACATATGAGCCGCTTGTATACGCTTACACCACGGAGCGGAGGCGTGGTCGACATTCACTGTCCAAGTGTCCAAACATAATGTCCTCCTGACCGAATTTCAGTCACGGCGGCCTGTCTCAGCTGAGACTAGCCATCTGCGCAGGAGATATTATAGTGCACAAGTATGCGCGCAGACACAGGTGCACTTCCTATTCCCTCAGTCTCATAATCCGATGGGACGGTAGACCGACACGACCGGAGAGAGATAAGGCGCAGGACCAACGGTTTAACGTGCCTTCCGAAGCACAGTGGGGTCTCGACATGTGAAGACGGTCACCCATCACATGACTGACCGCGGCGAGCACGGCTTAACCTCGCAGATCGACTGATCTGCCGGGTAGCCGCAAAGCTACGAGCCACACACATATTATTGTCCAAACATATTATTGCATTGATAAACTGACTGACTCGTTAATCTAGTGGTCACTAACTCTTTCTGGTTTTTTTTATTAGGTGATTCTCAGTAGCATGGAGTTTGAATTGTGCCTGTTTGATGGCAATAGTCCCTTGTTGCATTGGGACCTATAACATAACTGGCAAAATGTGTCATGAACTACCTTGTCTACCCTTTTTACCATAGTTCTTCTTCTTCTTATCGTATGGTTGATGAACAACCTGGTGTCAGAGTTTAAACCTCCTGTAGGCCTCTGACATGGCTTTTCACACAATAGAAACATCTCTCAGGTGTGCCGGTTTCCTCACGATGTTTTCCGTCACCGTTTTTAGCAACTGATAACTAATTTACGTACGTACATGAATCCGAAAAGACATTAGTGCGCGTCGGGTTTTGGACTTGCGACCTTTGACTTGGCAGTCCAATGGTCATACTACTCGGCTACCATTGTTAAGTACGTGTTTTAAATAAAATTTAATTGCAAGAACTGTAGTTCAATACAGATGTTCGTGTTTTATAGAGATCAATACAATTCGCTGAAAATAACATGCAATATTAAATGTTCTAGACAGCCTATTGTACTCAAATTAACACACATAACAACGCTATCTTAACTTATTGACATAGTAACAAGCCACACCAAACCAACTGATATCATCACATGCCTTTGACACCTAACCCTTCACTTCATAATGGAACGACCCGAGATTTTTTTTTTTTTTTTTTTAAAACAACGTCGCCCCACACTAGGAATTTCTCCTGTATCGTGGGTGCGTTTCACAAACATGAAATATCACATACACAAACACCCAGACTCGGGACAAATATCTGCGGATCGCACAAATTTTTGTCCCGTGCGGGAATCGAACCCGCAACCCTTTGCGCAGCAGTCCAATCGCTTAGCCACTGCGTTAATCGGGTCGTCAATTATGCCAATAATGATTTAAGCCAATAAATCAAATAAGGTCGCACCCGTTATTAACAAGCGCATAATTCCATCGTTTTATCAAATAATTTGTGGACACACCCCATTTGACAGGTTTGATTTCATTACGATACTGCAGTTTAATTTAGCAATGCTGATTAAATTTTATGAAAGGGATGGGAGTATAAGCAAGTTCAGTGAATGAAAAAGACGGATGTTATTGTACGTTGGTCTAGTGGTCGTTATGTGCGACTGCTGAGCGTGAGGTCCTGGGTTCGAATCCTGGGTCAGGCTTTTGTCCTTTTGTGCTTTGCCATTAGGTAATTCTCAGTAGCAGCACGGAGTCTAGATTTGTGCCCGGTTGATGGCAATAGGCTCGCCCCCTATTACACTGGGACTTATAAGAAAACCGTGCATCCGGCTAAATGTGGGTGTACTATAATGTGCACCTCGACCTACCTCTTCGGGGAATACAGGCGTGATATTATGTTCTTTTAACTTTTAATATGCAATCAGTTCATTACCCGAATCAATTAATAAGACAAATGTCAGCCGACCTCCTAGAGGATTTAGGCCATTGTTTTACAATTATGTCTGCAACCGCGTCTGAAAAAAACGCAGACAAATGTAAGGATAAAAGCAACACCTTTTATATATCAATCAGCCAATCAGTAGGTTTTAATTCCATCGAATCGTGTGAACCCGGACACTTACACATATCTATACACATAAACTATGTACCTTCCTACATGGTAGCCTAAAGCAACGAAGCTTAATTCAATGGTACCCAAGAGAGAGTAACTAACATTGTTTGGGGAGAGAATGTAAATATTTTAACCCCAACTAACGTGGACTAACTTATAACACTAGCTCTGCTCGTGTTTTCACTTGTATGTGTCGCTAATTTTCTAGAATAACGAAGGTAAAATCTTCCTCCAGCTTCCGAATAATTTCGTTGATAGCCATGATATAAAAGATTACTTTATGTGTAGAGGTCTTCTCGATTCTCAATTCTTTATTGCGTACCATAATAAATAAATAAATAAAAAATAAAAAAGCCTTTTATTTCCAGTTTAGCACATAAAAACATATAAAAAGATCTCTAACAGCTTCCTTATCTAACTAACTTACTTAAAAAGATTTTTAACATATTAAACTGCGTAGAATTAATTTATTTCTTTGGAACCCCCCTCAGGTAAAGGCCTCCTCCAAAGTTTGCCATTTCATCCGGTCTTGGGCTATTTGTTGCCATTGCGGACCGGCGATTTTTTTAATATCGTCTTCCCATCTAGTGTACGGTCTTCCCGTCTTGCGTTTTCCCGATGGTCCTTTCCATGATGTAACTATTTTTGTCCATCTACGGTCTTTAAGTCGTGCTATATGTCCTGCCCATTTCCACTTCAGCCTTTGACCATGGCTTAGAGCATCTATAGCTTTTGTTGTTGATCTTATTTTTGTATGCCTTATCTTTTGTATTTTTTTAATATTTAACATACTGCGTTCCATTCCTCGCTGGCATGTATTTATTTTATTTTTTATTTTATTAGTGAATTTCCACGTTTGGCACGCGTATGTTAGACATGGAATTAGGCACGAGTCCATGACCTTCTTCTTTAAGTTAAGGGGTATGTCGCTTTTAAATACCTCTTTGTAACTCCAGTACTTATTCCAAGTATGTTTGACTCTTCTCGCGACCTCTTGTTCATTTCCATCTCTGTTAAATCCAATTTGCTTTCCCAAGTATACATATTGGTCTACATATTCTAGTGGGTCGTTTTTAATCTTTATACTTGACTTTGTGTAGTTGGTCATGACTTTAGTCTTCGTGATATTTATTTCCAAACCCACTAGCCTGCTTGCTTCCTGTAAAGTGTTTAGCATGTACTGTATTTGTGAACTCGTTTCCGACAGCAAGACCAAGTCGTCTGCAAATCTTAAGTGGTTTAGATATCTACCCTCAATGTTCAGACCTCGATTTTTCCAGTCTAATTTACCTATGATGGATTCTAATATCGCAATAAAAATTCTTGGGGATAAAGGGTCGCCTTGTCTCACTCCTCTTCTAACTGGAAAGCTTGGGCCTAGGGTTTCTAGTTTGACTCTACTTGAACTATTCTCATATATATGTTTGAGTATTTTAATGTATTTTAGATCTACATTTTGGGTTTTTAAAGTGTCCCATATACTTTCATGCGAGACCGTGTCGAAAGCTTTTTGGTAATCAATGAATATGATATAGAGCGGTCTCTGTTGTTCCTGGTATTTTTCAATTATCAGTTCTAATGTATGGATGTGATCTATAGTTGAATAACTCTTTCTAAAACCCGCTTGTTCAATAGGTTGATTTTGCTCTAGTGTTAAACTTATTCTTAGATTTATTATTGTAGAAAAAACTTTATATATACTTGGCAAAAGGCTTATAGGCCGGTAGTTGCTGATGTCTTTTGGATCCCCTTTCTTGTATAATAAAATAATATTGGATTCAGACCATTGACTTGGTGTAACACCAGTTTCGAGTATCATATTAAATAATTTTGTTAATGGTGCAGTTAGTATAAAGTGGGCTGTTTTTATAGCGTCGTTAGTGATGTTATCTGATCCTGGGCTTTTGTCGGGTTTCAGTTTTTTTATTGTTTCAATAGTTTCTGTGTGATCTATAGGTTTTACGTCGGATCTCGGCGTTTCAATTTCGATGGTATCTTTTTCTATAGGGTTCGTGTCTTTGGGTAGGTTTGATGCGCTGTATAGGTTTTTGTAAAAAACTGTCGCAATGTTTATTATGTCTTTTCGGTTATAAGTTGTTTCTCCTGTTTCTTTCAGACCCTCGATCCATGTTTTCTTTGTTCTTAGTTCTTTGTATCCCATTTTCAGACTTCCCTTTTGTTCCAGGTGTTTTTGAATGATCTTGAGTCTGTGAGATTTGTAGTCTCTTTTTATGTATTTGCTTATCAGTTTGTATAATGCTTTAAGTTCATTTTTCATTGATCTTGTTTTATTTTTGGTTTTTTGTAGCTCTTGTCTTCGTTTTAGTAGTCTTTCTGTGTTTTCTGTTAGTACACTGCGAGTTTTTGTTGTATTTGAGGTTCGTGCGACTTGTAAGCTGTTTGTAATATAATTTATTATTTTATCGTGATAATCTTGTACTGTCTCATTTGGTTCAGAGTGGAATAGAGATATTTGGGTTTTTAAGTTCTCCTGATATATTTGTATTTCTGCTTCGTTTTTGAGCGTACTGTTTTGTTTATTCACAAACCTGGTTCGTCTTTTTACTGGTTTAGTAAGAGATATTTTGGCTCTGAGTGGTCTATGATCTGATGAAAAATTTATACTTAGCGTCTCTATGTCTTGAAATAAATGAGGGTGGTTAGATAGTATGAAATCTATTTCATTTTTATACTGGCCATTTGGAGACCGCCAAGTCCATCTTCTTTTTTCTTTCTTTTTATAAAAAGTGTTCATGATAGCTAGCTTGTTTTCCGTGGCAAAGTCGATAAGTCTTTGACCTCTTGCGTTTCTTGTTCCATATCCGTACTGTTTCATTATTAAGTGTTCCTCTTCTTGCGGCATACCAATTTTAGCATTGAAATCACCCATTATAATAAAATCTTCGTATGCTTTTTCCATTGCCTCATAGATGGAGTTGTAGAAGTTTTTTATATCATCTTCGTCTGCTGCTTCTGTAGGGGCATATACTTGTATAATGGAGAGACATTTTCCTGGTATTTTTAAATTAAGCAGAGCAACACGTTCAGAGATACCAAGGTAGCTTTCCACGTATTGTTTTAGATGTCTTTGTATTACAAATCCGACTCCATATTTGCCCTTTGTTTGTCCTGTACTGCAGAGAATAAATTCTGAGTATTCTTCTATGATATTTCCGAAGCGTCGAACTTCTGATATGCCTATTATATCGTATTTTACGTGCGATAGTGCTTTTTCCAGTTCTATTATTCTTTCGTATGACATCAGAGTTCTAACATTATAGGTTAATATGTAGAGTTGGTTTTTTCTTTTTCCTAGTAGTTTTTCGTTATCTGTTGATAATGACTTTGGAGGGTTGTAGTCATAATCTTCCTCGGTGACCGGCCGGCTTGGAAGATGTGGTATTGTAACTTGTATTTTATTTTTATTATTGTTATTTCCCGAGAGAGGTGCTGTTAATTGCTAATTCTGTTTATTGCTTTTGTTATTCTCATTTCCTGATTTTTCCCACTTTTATTAACTAAAAAGTTGAGTATGCCCGGCTTGACGATTCCCTCAGAAAAACTAGATGATCTTTGAGAGGTGGCATGTTTGTAAGATGGCTTATTTTTCTTTAGCGGTTGCGTACTACGTGGCATATTATGTGGACTTGTATCACTTTGTGGTGAGGTAGAGATGTTCCTTTTTCTTTTATCTGAATATTGTTCTAAATCTGTGTTATTTTTTAATATTATTAATTTATCATACTTGATTATAGCTTTATTTCCTTTCTCGTATTCAGCCTTTACTTGTTCCTGGAGTTCTTTCCGTTTTTCAATAACATATTGCGTACCATAATGTTACATATTTGGTAGGGGAATAAATATATTAGTCACAATTAAGGACCCTGTCGGGCACAGCAGTGATCAAGTAGAAGAGAGGATGCAGACACTGTGTTTTTTAAGTTAAATAAATAATACTGTTTTAATATCAGTACTTTTTTCTTATCGTTTGGTTAATGAACAACCTAGGGTCAGAACCTACACCGCCTGTAGGACCCTAACATGGCTTTACACATCGTTAAAAATCTCCCAGGTGTGCCGGTTTCCTCATGATTTCCTTCACCGTGTTTAGCAACTGTTAACTTATTTATAGTACGCACATGAATTCGAAAAGTAATACCACTCGGCTATCAGTGCAATGTTAAAATGTACGAACATGAAAAAAAATTGGCAAAGGGCAACGAACACTACAGTATCAACCGTTGCTATTTATTTTTTTAAATAAGATACAGGATTCATACAATCCAGATTAAGATCTCTTAAAAGCTGTTACTTGAGAACTGAAGTCCAAAAAGGCGATTTAACAATTGAAATACTTTATTACGTAATTTTAAATTTATCTTAAAATAAAACTTACAGCTGGGTGGAACAGAATGCATAAGGCTTTAAACCCTCTATTGTGAGGGGACCTAATCAAAAGAAGTAGCTACAATATATTTTATAAGGAAGTCCAAAATTTCAAGGAGTAACTGAGGAATTCTCGCAAAACAATCTAAAACTTACACGACCGCCACAAACTGTTCTATACACTCCACAATTTAGCTCCCAACCTAGGTTTGTTCAGGATTTATTAATACAATACACCTACCAAAATACAGATAGTAACATAACCCTCCACCGCATGTTTCTATTACGACAACGATATTTCGGTCCTTCGTCTAGACAAGACAGGCACGTGACGTTTTGACGTGACGTCACTTGACGTTTCCCAAGATTGTTTTGTCGATAGAAGTAGTTTCGGTTATAGGATAAGTATTTTCGTTAAAGATACTTTCAGCATTTGGAAGGAGACAGGTTGTTTTCGTTTTGTCACATATATTTTTTGTTGCTTGTTTTGATTTGATGTTTTGGGATTCGATTTTTTATATTTCTTTGTTTTCTTCTTCGTCTACATGAGCCAATTGCCACATGAAAGTAGGTGCCACATGCCAAGGTGTATATTGGTCAGTCAACAAGGATGGTAGCGAGGTTGACCGTCCAGGGTGCGCCGGACGTACTTAAGTATCGTCACTTGTGGAGGCTCGCTACTTGCATCCCTAATCCTTTTGCTGATTTAAACCTTAAAAATCCTTCTATTTCCTGCAGTTTAGAGATGACGCTGATACTTTCGCAACCAATAATTTACCAATTTTACAATTTATTTTTTTACAATTTGACAAAATCTTCTCTTGGCTGATGGCTGGCATGGCTTTAATGAATTTTGTGGGAGCTTCAATTAAATTATTACTGAGAGAGTTGAGATGTTTATTTACACGGAACACAGAACACGCAAATATCTCACCATTCCGTTGCGCCAATACACTTACAACATTTCCTTTTAGCATAACGTAAACATTAACCGAATCAATTGAAGGATGGAAAGCAAAACTACTTTAACGCTGTTATTTTAAAGAATTCCGTAAAACGGTGGATCGAATCTCAAGGGTGAATAGAAACAAAATTTTGGAACTGATTTCAATACTAAATTATGACAGTTGTCTAAAATTGACTCTAGATTGTTGTCTTTACTACAATTTAAAATAAGATCTTTAATGGTAACAATCTTTACTGTTTTTTCTATAAAAACAGTTCTACAGTTTTGTTTCCATTCACCGGTACTTAAGGTACGCCAGATCAAGGCAGAGTTAACAATAAATTCTTAAACACTTAAGTACATAATCAACGTAATCTACCAAAAGTCCCATCCAGTCTTTCAAAAGAAGACTATCTTAAAAGCAAACCCATTATACCTACATTGAATAAGGAATAAACTGTCCATTCAACATTTTTCTGACAAAGAAATCCTTGAGGAACCGTAGCACAATGCTAAGTTTTTATGAAGTCGCATTTAAGAGAACGTTGCTATTATTTATTGTAGGCCGTTATCTTTCGAATTAATTTGGCCTAGCAGACTTTATCAGGTCCAAATTTACCAAAATTTGTTATTTTATGAGAAATTGCCCCCTTTCCGTTGTCTCCGGTATTTATTTGGTTTGGCTCGTTATTGTCGTTATCTAAAAGCTCTTTTGTTCAATCGTGATATTGGAATTATGTTTTGACATTTGGAACCGTTTTACTTTGAACAGCAATTTGAGTTTTGTTTTGTTGTGTAAACAAATTTTGTATTGAAGTAATTAATTATGGCTTATAATTCTAAAATTTCTTCATAATTCAGTATCTTTCTCAATGTTTTATTACTGGTACCCCCATTAATCATATGAAATGTAATATCTGTATCTTTAAGTTGGTTATTTTTTTTATTACCCTTTTATCAAAAGTTTGGTAACTTTTTACTACTACCATTTTTATTTATTTCTCCTCAACATTTCAATCTTAAATCAGACAACTAATAAAGACTGGTGTCTGCAGTAGGTATAACCTGAATCACATTCACTATAACTAAGATTTCGTTTTTTAATAAAACGTCGCCCCACACTAGGAGTTTCTCCTGAATCGTGGGTACGTTTCACAAACATGAAATATCACATACACAAACACCCAGACACGGGACAAACATCTGCAGATCACACAAATTTTTGTCCCTTGCCGGATCGGGATCGCCTAGTTACTGCGCCAATCAGCCCCCTTACCAACTCTTAAAGCGGGACAGTTTACCATGTGGAAGCGAGCCGCCGCTACGTGCTGTGTAATGCAGCGTCTCGCTTCCACATGGTAAACTGTCCTGATTTAAGAGTTCATGGTAAGGAGGCAGGTTGACATTTATTCAGATACCTTTTACACGTGAACATTTTCATACATGCAATCAGTGTTAACGCCTTCTATACAGAGTGTTAACAACTTGTCTTGTTCTTAATTACACCACAAATGCTCACATACCGACATAGCTACTACACATGGTTGGAATCTGTTCAATACTGATAACTCAGAATATGCTTCAATAATTGGAGCTGCGTTGAAATTAGATCTGCTTGCTATAATTGTAGCTATAATTATCTGCTTCAGGCAAGCTTCGGGCAAGCCTGATGAGAATGTAGTCTAGGATCTAGACCTTATACATTATTTGGTATCGTTGAGATTGCCTGTGGAATTGTTGATAGTTTGAATTGTTTCGTGTCTATTTTATTGGAGTGGATAATGATATTTAGTTTTAGAATTAATTATTTGAGGATAATATTATTATAGTGTTTAAGATAGAAAGTAGCTAATTAAGTGGAAGTATTTAAATGGTTTTTCTATTTGTTTTTGATTGAGATTTTGACGTCCCAATTGGCGCAGTGGCCAAGCGATTGGACTGCTACGCTAAGAGTTGCAGGTTCGATTCCCGCACGGGACAAAAATTTGTGCGATCCGCAGATGTTTGAACCGAGTCTGGGTGTTTGTGTATGTGATATTTCATGGTTGTGAAACGCACCTACGATACAGGAGAAATTCCTAGTGTGGGGCGACGTTTTTTTTTTAAAGAAATGGTCCCACCAGTTGTTGACCAAAAACGTTATTTGACTTCTCTTGTGTTTTAGTATTATGATGCAGTTTGCAAGGTAACATAAAACAGATTCTACTCGTTAGAGTTGTCAAAGCGAATTCAAATAGACCCAAAAAACGTATATGCTACCGCGGCGGCTAAACTACGGGCGCAAGTAAAAATAAAATTGAAAAAAAAACACTTTATCCGATTAAGATAAAACCTAACCTATTTAAAAGATGTAGCCTAATCAATTTAATTATAATCTACATTTAGAAAGTCATTAAAAAATACGTCTTTTACCCAGAACGACTATTTAAAACAATCGCCTGAACCCTCGTTCGCGCGAATGAATGGTATTATTTTGTCACGCTAAACCGACCTTTATTACTTAAGGAATAGGGGAAGAAATCGATTAGTGATGAAGTCGATAATTGGTAGCACGAGTGATGGTTTTTAGGGTATATATTTTCGGATTAAGGTTACAACTTTTTCTGTGGAATAACTGCGTACGAGCGTACGCAGTAGCTGAATGAATGTATATTCGCTGTCTTTCCCACATTCCGGTAGCAAAGCAATTTTTTTATTATATTAGGGAGTGCTAAGATGTTTAATTCTTTGAGATTTTTTTTTTTTGTTAAAAAACGTCGCCCCACACTAGGAATTTCTCCTGTGTCGTGGGTGCGTTTCACAAACATGTAACATCACATACACAAACACCCAGACTCGGGACAAATATCTGCGGATCGCACAAATTTTTGTCCCGTGCGGGAATCGAACCCGCAACCCTTAGCGCAGCAGTCCAATCACTTAGCCACTGCACTAATCGGGTCTTCAAAGTATTCATACCTAGATGACTTTTTGGTGTCAAATTAGCATGATGCCCATGCTAAGCTTGAATCTAAATTGATGTGCGAGTGATTTATAGCTGTAAAGGTAACACTGAGTTGTAATCATAGATTCCAACAGATAATACCTGACGTCACCCTTAAGACGTAAATACTAACTGGGAAACTTGAAATTCGATGGGTGCGAGTCGCGACAAGACGGCTCGGTTGGTTATTGCAGCGCCACGGTACGGCCAAGGTCGCAGAATCAAGTCCTCCTCGTGTCCATCATTTTTCAAATTTCCTTTATCAATTTAATTTTTCATAGATTTTCATTTTTGCTAAATTATGGCATAACTTATTATAATTATAATAATCTAAGGATCTAATCCGACGGTGATATGATTGTAGAGGCCCCGCAAAAGTTATTTTATAACAAATAGTCATAATAAAGGACCAATTAAAAACAACCAAACTACAAATAACACAGCTCCCTCAAAAACCAGTCAAAATTAATGAAATAACTTAACGTTTTCCATACAATTATTTCATAGAATACAATCTTGAGCGTTAACAATCCGTGCATACAAACTGCTTTGAAACATTATAACATACCAAGTTGCTGTTATAACAAGTATTTTCAACGGCGATTCGTCAGGACACATTGCTAGTAAGTACGGAAGGTTAACTTTATACAAAATCTAGCTCAACGACCGAGCCATACTATTTGGCCATAAAACAAAAAAGATTTCGACGAATTGAGGACCTCCTCTTTTTTTAAGTCGGTTTAAAATGTATCAAATTATTGTAGGCTCTTGGCTCTTCGTATGATCTTTTATAACTTTTAAACAGTGAACGTGTAATTACTTATTAGCTTGTGAGTCTTAGCAATTAATTTTACACGAAATGTTATGATAGGATAATTTTCTTTGATTAATTAATGTATATGTCGACTCGTAAGTTGGTTTTGGACCTGCAAGTATCAAAGTGACTTTTCAATGTCATAAATACTTTTTAGATATTCTAAGACACCACTGACTAACGGTGACGGAAAACATCGTGCGGAAATCTGGATTTAATTATTTGAAATCGCCAACCCGCAGTAAGCTAGCGTCATCAATGCCCAATCCTCCTCTAAATGAGAGGAGGCCTTTAACCTAATCTGGGAAATTATAGGCTGTTATTATTAATTAGTATAATAAACACTCAGATTACGCTGTCATTTATCAAATCATAACTTAATTTACATTTGTCCCGTTTTTTGTTAAAAACGGTTCCTACCAGCCTAATGAGAGCACAATAATATCAATGGTTAAACTCTTAATAATCTTTGAATTGAAACTTCTGTCTTTCTGCGTTGTGGCATGATGTGGTAGCCTGGTTAGAGGAGCACCTTTCATTTATGGAAACGCGCCAAAGCTATGGGATTCAAATGGGAATTCCTGGTGTTAGTTGAAGCTGGCCTGGCAATGTTCTTGGGTATTGCGAATGATCTATTGTGATTAAAGCTGACGGTGTGTGGTCCTTTGTTTCGGTGATAGACTGTCTTTGTTATGATAACATATTTTTTCTGATGGCTAAGTAAGTCAAGTACTTCGTGTTATAAATGATTTTATTTCTGCAAATATGTTTTACAAAACACTTTTACACGTCATTTTTTTAACCTTGTTAGATGGCTAAGTAAATAACAGTCCATCAAACAAGGTTGAGCCCTTATGTATAGTCAGTATGAAGCAGCAGAAAATTTATTTTTTAAACATGCCATTACTTGAAGAACTATTCCTTACATAGTAAAAAGTGTTAAATATTCTCTGTTCATCATTTAAACGCTCCTATAATTTAAAACAATAAATTGAATTGATCTTCTTATCGTATGGTTATAAACAACCTGGTGTCAGAGTTTAAACCGCCTGTAGGCCCCTGACATGGCTTTACACACCGTTGAAAAATCTCTCAGGTGTGCCGGTTTCCTCACGATGTTTTCCATCACCGTTTTTTAGCAAATGATAACTAATTTATAGTACGCACATGAATTCAAAAAGACATTGGTGCGTGCCGGGTTTTGAACTTGCGACCATTGACTTGGCAGTCCAACGGTCATACCACTCGGCTAATTGAATTGATTTATGTTTCTCTCCATTCTTTGACTTAAGGTTTCTTAACAATCATGTTAAGCTTATCTTTCTGGCTGTACCACAACGTTCGGAAAAGAAGGAATCGTTTGAGTGTCCTGTCCCTATAACAATAGGGGAGGGTGATTTAGTAAATATCCAAAATATTATCTGAAAATGATTTGCTTAAAGTTATCTTCATAATATCAGGGCACAATAGCAAAATACAGACATGAAATTTTACATAAACAAACGTCCAAACTCAAAGAATCTACGGATCACACCAATATTTTGTCTACTGCAGAAATCGAACCCGCAAAATTTAAAATAGCAGCTACAGTGCTAATTTCAATCAATCAAAATTTACGAGTAGTACGGGTCCAATACCACGCCTTCTTACCTATTGACGTCACACAGAGAATAATCTAATTGCTAATTAATTAGCTCTAAGCCTGTTAGTTAAACACAGCTATGCTAATACATTGTCAGGGTAATAAGACCAATCTTGTGATATTGGTTTTAGTACGAAACTAGATTCTGAAACATTGATTACAATATAATGTTATGTCTCTTCTGCCCCATTACCATGAACTCTTAAAGCAGGACAGTTTAAGATGTGGAAGCAAGACGCTGCTACGTGCAGTGTAATGCGGCGTCTCGCTATCACATTGTAAACTGTCCTGCTATAAGAGTTCATGATAAGCGGTCTGTATTTTCCAAAGAGTTAAGAATTAGTGTACTGTATAGTACTATATATGTATGTATAATGTAATAGAGGGCGAGCCTTTTGCCATTTAATAATAATAGTAATAGCCCATAACTATCCCACTGCAGTGCAAAGGCCTCTTCTCGTATAGAGAAGGATTGAGCACTGATCACCACGCTAGCTCACTGCGGGTTGGCAATTTCAGATAATTAAATCCAGGTTTCCTTACGATGTTTTCCGTCACCGTCAGTCAGTGGTGTCTAAGAATATTTAAGAAAGTATTTATGTCATTGAAAAAGTCATACTGATACTTGCCTGGGTTTGAACCTGCAACCTCGTGCATAGAAATCCGGTATGTCAACCACTAGGCTACCAATTGCCATTTAATGGACGACACAAATCCAAACACTGTGCTGCTACCGAGAATTACTTAATAACACTTCGAGTCGGGAATCTAACCCGGTGTCTCACGCTTGACGGTTCCTACTACTAAATCATAAGACAATTTTAATGTCTGAACTGTCTTTTAAGAATTCACTAAATCAATTTTAAAAATAAAATGGCTTTATTGCTTAGCGTTATTCAGTTCCTTTATTTACAAACAAACTGGAGTTCCATTTTTTTTAATTAACGTCACCCCGCCCTTTTAATTCACCCCTAGCGTAGTCCAATCAAGTTTATCTTAGCAAGGGCTCGTAGCTATCCGGCTACCCGGCAGATCTGTCGATCTGCGAGATTAAGCTTGCTCGCCGCGGTCAGTCTTGTGATGGGTGACCGTTTTCACATGTCGACACCCCACCGTGCTTCGGAAGGCACGTAAAGCTGTTGGTCCTGCGCCTGATCTCTATCTGGTCGTGTCGGTCTACCGTCCCATCGGATTATGAGAGTGAGGGAATAGGGAGTGCACCTGTGTCTGCGCGCATATTTGTGTACTATAATATCTCCTGTGCTAGTCTCAGCTGGCTAGTCTCAGCTGAGACAGGCTGCCGTGACCGAAATTCGGTCAGGAGGACATTATTATCTTAGCAAAACTTAGTTACTATTCCATGCCATACTGTTCAAGAATACAGGCGAACAAACACGGAATCTAGCGACAATTTATGTAAACAAATTATTAAGTTGCCTTTAGCTAAATTGTGTCGTCACTGGTCGTAATTTGCCGGGCCGCCGGGGTAGCCTCAGTACATGAGGCGTCTCATGTCACGCCGTAAAACGATCCTTTCTGGTAATTAACTGGACTAAATTGGCTACACTATCCGCTCTTATGTTAGTGTCGAAAAGTTGTAATTAGTGTAGTTATGTCGTTTCATTCATACCTGATACATTATCAATAGTTTTCTGCTTAAAGAAATTTGATTTCTTTCTTAGATAATAAATAACAAAGACTTATCATTTGTGAGCGTAATGAAAAACGACCTTCTAAAACAAAGTTTTGAATAGACAAGACGCTGGCGTGTTTCACTGTTTCTTACAATAGGTATATTATCTAATATTTCGAAAAGATTATCAGTAAATAACCACAATATTGAAATAATTTTATCATTACTATTTCAAACGTGACATTTTTTTTAAAGTACTTGACATATTTTTTCCCGCGGGATACAGTTAGGGTCTCATTCGCTAAGCCGTTGAGGCAGTAGCCAAACGCCTCATTAGTTTAGTAATCCGTTTAACAGCACTGCTAACGCTTCAGAAACTAACTAATTACTCTCAATTGTCCCACCGACCTGCCCTATTCGTACCAGTTCCAGTATTGCCAATGCGAACCGTTCACAATTTCGACGTGCTAAACCCGCTTAGTGCAATTCAGAGCAATATCCTAAATTGAATTTCCAGATGCTTTTAGAAATTGTAAGCTCATAATAGCTTGAAGTCACTTCGCTAGCTAGTGGCAGACCGAAGTCTTGAGATTCTGTTGGCTTCGTTTTCAAGATTACGGCTATTTGGAGTATTTATAATCAGATCGGTTAATTATTCAGTGGTGACTTATTTGTGGGATGTGATGACTGTCTCGTTGGTCTAGTGGTCGCTAAGCGCGACTGCTGAGCAAGAGGTCCTGGGTTTAAATCCCGGGTCGGGCAAAGTGTTACTGAGTTTTCCATTAGGTAATTCTCAGTAGCAGCACGGAATCTGGATTTGTGCCCGGTTGATGGCAATAGGCTCGTCCCCTATCACATTGGGACTTAACATAACTGGCGATGTGGGTGTACTATATGTTCACCTTTGCCTACCCATTCGGGAAATACAGGCGTGAATCTTGAACGCGCTAATCTCAGAAAGTACTGGTCCGATTTGAAAAATTCTTTTAATGTTAGATAGCCCATTTGTCGAGGAAAGCTATAGGTAATAAAACATTCGGAATCGACGCGGGCGGAGTCGCGGGTGGAAGCTAGTATAGGCATAATGTTTCGACTATGTTATCGATGACATACAGTCATATCCATACATTTTTCCTATTCGATTTGTATTCGTCAATCGTTTTGCTACTTGTCTAGGGTAATATATGAGTATCCCAGGTGTATCTGGTATCCTAAATTGGGTCCGAAATCATCAGTCTGAATGTCCAGCTCATAATTAATTTGGGTAGGGCTTAAATCACAACAGATTTTGGAAGCATCAGAACGTTGCGTGCAATTCATTAAATGGACCAATGTGCCTGAATGTGCTTGATATATGGCAGAAGGACTGTATCGAGGGTGGCGCAGGGGAAAGACAGAAGCGAGATTGCTCATAAATTAATTATTATTGCGAGTAATTGACAAATAAATGACAACCTGCCCTGTTACCATGAACTCTTAAAGCAGGACAGTTTACGTTGTGGAAGCAAGACGCCGCATTACACTGCACTCACACTGTCTCACTTCCAAATCTTAAACTGTCGTGCTTTAAGAGTTCATGGTAAGGGGGTTAAATTGCGCAGAGGCTAAGCAATTGGACTGCTGCGCTAGGGGTTGCAGGTTCGATTCCCGCACGTGACAAAAATTTGTGTGATCCGCAGATGTTTGTCTCGAGTCTGGTGTTTGTTTATATGATATTTCATGTTTGTAAAACGCTCCTACGATACAGGAAAACATTCTAGTGTAGGGCAAAGTTTATTAAAACTTTTTTTTTTAATTTTCCAAAGACCTGATAAGTCTTCTTTTGTGTTCATAGAAAATATTTAAGGTTGCCTATTTGAAAGGCTTCAACCTCTAAATTTAATTTGGCGTTAATTAATGTTACGACATCTTAACATTCCCAAAAAAATTAAGTGTCATGAACACAGGTCATAAACAACTCCTTTTGAAAAAATAAGAAATTTATTTATTTTAATTAATTGCTAATTATTGTGTAGTTAAGTATCAAAGACATAATTACGAATTCTAGAAAAAACTTGACTAGTTGGGTTCTAATTAAAAAGCTATGATTAAAAAGCTTATTAAGAATCTTAAATAATAAATGCCCTTAGCCTCAAGGACGCAGAAACACGCTTAACCTAGAAGCAAAAGGTCGAAAGGAAAACTAATAATGGTGCTAATTCTTCAAACGAAATATGATAGACTATTTATGCTCCGCGGCATTTTAATATAATACAAGCTACTAACTTTAAAGCAGTAGACTGCCTCTTTGGTCGCTAAGCGCAACTGCTGAGCATGAGGTCCTGGGTTTGGATTCCGGGTCGGGCAAAATGTTACTAGGTTTTTCTATTAGATAGTTTTCAGTAGCAGCACGGGGTCTGGATTTGTGCCCGGTCGCCTTCTATTACGTTGGGACTTATTACATAACTGGCGAAATGTGGAATTGTGGATGTATTAAAATGTGCACTTCTGCGTACCCTGAAGGCGTATAAATACAGGCGTTATGTTATATTATGATTTACTCTAAAGTTTTATCAGAATCTGTAAAGTAGTTTTTGAGTAAAAAAGTAACAGACAAGAAATCCGTGCTCCTGCCCACCCCTCTGGGAAACAGTCGTGACTTTATGTATGTATTTATTGCAATTCTACGATGTTGATGTATAAAGGTGGTGAGATAGGAGATGCAATGCATGTTGCCAGTTTATAAATTACAATGCGGGAATTAACGCGAACGCAAGTTATCAATTTTGGCTTGACGTTTCTACCGAGTCAGACAGTCAGTCTACTTGTGACCGCGGTCGGTACAACTTGTAATTTAATTTTAGTATCATCGTGCAACGTGCGTTTAAAAGTTAGTATGTTTCTAGTTCACATCTAGTACCATACACTCTTGACTTGCACCAACAATCACGCAGTGATTTGTAGCTGGAAACGCGGCGTGATCGCTTGATTCACTCGCGCCTGTTAATTATTAAAAGCAATTACTGAATACCGTACTTTGTTTTATTTTCCAATTGTTTTCCCAACGTTTATTGTTGCCAGTTAAAATAGAAAGGTGTACGCTGTATTGTTTGATGTTACTGTGGGAATAAACGGGAGATTTTTGCTCGTGTCGGGTTTCATCGATTTGTTAGTATTCATAACGTTTTTATTTCATGGCGGCTACAAAAGAGCACTTACGAAACGTCAAGTCCAGTTGCTTGGTGTCGTTTCTATTGGTAAGTTACTACGACACTATACAGAGACACTTTCTGTATACATTTAATATACCGTGTATAGTGTCATAGTGTAATCTTACCATTAGGAAAAGAACCGACAAGAAACTATAAGACTAACCGCCGAACTAAGAGACATTTAAAGATTACTTAAACTTGCTTTAATCGGTTTTTGTTTAATTCTTTTGTTTTTTTTTTTTCATTTACATTTTAGGGCAAAAAACATTGTTTTCTCTCTTTCCTAAATCTGTAGAAACCGAAATCAATATTTTCCTGCCTTATTTCAGAATTTACTTGAACTTAACCGACTTGATCCGCCAATTGCTCTTCATCTAAAAATAAAGGTACCTCAAAATCCTCAATCAAACAGCTCCAACCATCGGAATAACTAAACCAGGTTCACTCACTCAGACAAACCGGTTGCATCGAGCAGCATAGTTTCCATTCCCTTTACAATGTAGATTAGTTCGCAAAAAGAATAATGTGAGAGAGCAATGTATGACTGGAATGAAAATTTAAACGTTCAAATGTTTATTAAGTGGGTGATGAATTTTAAAACATGAGCTCTCTCTGTTGCTGGGCTGGTAATCTTTACGAAAGGTGGATTCAGATGACCTAAAACTGTTCGTAAATGATAAATGATTTTACTTTAGAAAATAGGTTTTAAAAAACACTTTTACACGTCATTTTTTATAATCTAGTTAGAACGATGGTGGTCGGCATTTCTTGACTGACTACTTCTGAGAAGAAATACCGAAACAAACTCAGGCTCTTTTAAAGTCCAGACAAGTTCAATAATTTATGTGAGAACAGTGTAGGTGGTCTGAGAAGAGGTCTTTTTAGGAAAGAACCACGGCGAGTTTGGGTCGACCTGTCCTTACAGACGCCCCGTAATTCAAGTCGCTTGTTGGTCTAGTGGTCGCTATACGCATCTGCTGAGCAATAGATTCTAGGTTCGATTGGATCAGGCAAAGTGTTATTGGTTTGTTTTTTCTATGAGTTAGTTCTCAATAGCAGCATATAGTCTGAATTTCAGCCCGGTTAATGGCAATAGGTTCACCCCTTAATTGGGATTAACATGTGAAATGTTGGTGTACCTATGTACTACACACCTCTGCTTTCCCCAACGGAATAAACCAGCATGATGTAATTTTTAAATAAGGTTCAGTTTGGCAATTGTAAACTGGACCCAACAATGTATTTCATTTGCAAATTCCTTAAGGAAAGAAGAGAAATTCAAAAATATTTGTCTCAAAGGACCAAATTATATAAAATCTCTCCGTTTACCTAATGCCATTTACTGACCGTCTTGGCGCCGGGTAGCCGACAAAATGGCGACGATACGACATCTGAGTACATCATGTATGATGTCCGACTTGGTATTTATTCAGATTTCGTATTTCAGAAATATTAGACTGCAAATTGAGGAAGTATTTTCATTATATTATTATAAGTTATTATGATTTATGATTTATTTTCATTACTTAATCTCGTGTCGTTATTTAATTTGTTGACAGTAGTACTCAGTTAAGGTTGTTTTCATTATTTGATTTATTTGTCTCAATTCTATGTAGGTATATTCTAAATCCATGTGACATGAAAGGAAACTTACCAATAAGTACTTATTTAATTGTAGACTAGCTTTCTAATGCGGATGTTTTTTAAAGACGTCGTCCCACACTAGTAATTTCTCCTGTATCGTGGGTGCGTTTCACAAATGAAATATCACATAGAGAAATACCCAGACTCCGGACAAATATCTGCGGATCGCACAAATGATAGTCCCGTGCGAGAATCTAACCCGCAACCCTTAGCGCAGCAATTGCTTTACCACTGCACCAATTTTGTCTGCGTGTATCTCTCCTTTCCCTAGGGTCTAAATTATATCCAGATTAAGTTTAATTACGATTAGTTCAATGTGATAAAGTAAGAAAAAGATGGATAAAGTTTTCACGTATTTGTTATCTTAGAGATACTTAAATTGAATTCTTTTATTTTTGTTTTAACTAAATTATTTTATAATGCCTTTTAGAGAAATTCCTACTCACATTTTTGTACCAACTAAAGGCTTAGTAATAAATAATTTTATTCCGTCATTGCTAATGCAGTCAATTATTAATAACTAGCTTTTGCCCGCGGCTTCGCTCGCGTTAATTTACATTGTTTGTTAGTATTATATATAAATACCTATAAATTGCTTTTGCCCGCGGCTTCACCCGCGTTTACCCCTATTTAAATACCTTAGAGGGTCGAATTTAAAAAAAAGGAGCCTCCTTTCTCGGGTCTTAAACTTTCAACGTGCCTGTTTGGACGTGAAGCCGTAACAGACGGACAGACAGACAGAGTTACTTTTACATTTATAATATTATAACGGATTCAATTGTAGTAGTAGATAATTAAAAATTATTAATTAATAAAAATGTAAATTTAAAACATAATAGTGTGAACTATAATACCTCACTGTAATCCTACTTAGCATTTCAATAATAATATTTTAGGCCTCCACGAGCTTTCCCTAACTTTCGTCTGACTTTGGAACTAAAACTAAATTATGCGGGTTATGAACTCTATGCCGTTGTAATAAAACTTAATTTAGCTTAGCTATCTTTTTGCAAGGTCATAAGGGCTATCACATTGTTGTTACGACGTTTTATTGTGGGCTCAAGTTTTGTCGCTTTATGAAAGCTATTTATTTAGCTAATATATGGCACTAGTAGCCGAGTGGTATGACCGTTGGGCTACCAAGTCAAAGCTCGCTAGTTCAAACCCCGGCACGCAACAAAGTCTTTTCGAATTTATGAGCGTACTATAAATTGGTTTATAGTCGCTAAAAACGGTGAAGGAAATCGACGTCATCGTCGATCGTGAGATAACCGGCACACCTGAGAGTTTTTTTAACGGTGTGTAAAGCCATGTCAAAGGCCTACAGACGGTTTAAACTCTGACACCAGATTGTTCATCAACCATACGATAATAATAATAATGTCCTCCTGACCGAATTTCGGTCACGGCGGCCTGCCTCAGCTGAGACTAGCCATCTGCGCAGGAGATATTATAGTGCACAAGTATGCGCGCAGACACAGGTGCACTCCCTATTACCTTACTCTCATAATTCGATGGGACGGTAGACCGACACGACCGGAGAGAGATCAGGCGCAGGACCAACGGCTTAACGTGCCTTTCGAAGCACGGTGGGGTCTCGACATGTGAAAACGGTCACCCATCACAAGACTGACCGCGGCGAGCACGGCTTAACCTCGCAGATCGACTGATCTGCCGGGTAGCGGCATAGCTACGAGCTCAACCATACGATAAGAAGAAGAAGAAGATCAAAATTTAAAACACATTAAAAACTACATTTATATTTCCAAATTCAACTCACATTTTATTTAAGGTTCTTCGCTACTGTATACGGCGCTGTCGTTTCAAGGCAGTGGGTGACGACCCCAATTTGAATAATGTTACTAGATTTTTCATATCTTCTCGGTTCGTTGGCATAACGCTGTTACGACTCGCAAGTACTACATTTACACATTTAACGAGCCCAATCGGTTAATGGACAAAAATATAAATTGAGACTTAAATCCTACCTTGGCGTAAGAAACATATTACTATCCAAAAATATAAATTAAGGCGCAAATCCAACATTTTAGAAACCTTTAACCCCAGTAAGTTTACATCACTGACTAAGATTGCATTCGATCAATCTATCAAATAGCAATAGGCTACCTATTGAAATAGTGTCAGGCGATATGTGGATACACAAACACAGAACTGCCTACTACCATTGAAGAGTACGTGCTGTTTTAATATTCATAAGTAACGAGAAAACCAACATTTTTAATATGTAAACCCATATTCGGTAACGTTCAAAGGTTAATTGCGAAAAATAATTACAAAATATACGGTACACAGGTACGTTTCATTTAAAAATGTATCTGGAGAGTGTGCTATTAAAATCTGGATATTACATGTTATTTTTGGATGGCTTGGGCGTGAAGTGTGGAGGACATGTGATGCCCAGAGAACCCACGCTTTGTTAGTGAAATAACAGGGGATCTGAATATTATGTTTGACTTGACATGTAGTAAAGTGACTTTTTATGCTTTTGGCATATTAAATGCCTCGTTGGTCTAGTGGTCGCTAAGCGCGACTGCTGAGCAAGAGGTCCTGGGTTCAAATCCCGGGTCGGGCAAAGTGTTACTGTGTTTTCCATTAGGTAATTCTCAGTAGCAGCACGGAGTCTGGATTTGTGCCCGGTTGATGGCAATAGGCTCGCCCCCTATTACATTGGGACTTACAACATAACTGGCAAAATGTGGGTGTACTATATGTTTACCTCTGCCTACCCCCTCGGGGAATACAGGCGTGATGTTATGTTATATTAAATGATATATGATTTTATTTCTGCAAATAGGTCATAAAAAAACACTTTTACACGTCACATTTTTTAAAACTAGATAGATGGCGTCGTTTCCTAACTGACTACCTCTGAGAAGAAACACCGAAACAAACTCAGGGGTCAATGTCTCTTATTAGTCTTTAGGTCTCCCGCTGGGGGGAAGTGGGTACTAAATTGATATTCCTACTCCTCCTATATATTATTTTATGATTAATTTCCTTGCGGGTTCCAAGACAGTCGATTCGTTTCTCTGGGACGCCTTGAGCTTCATTGCCTCGATGGTTCTCAATGGTTATCATTGTAGATCCTGGCTTACAGGAGTCACAATGATGGGCACGAGTGGTGGGCTAGTCCCGAAAAAAAAAATTACGTCACGGAAGCGAGACGCCGCATTACACTGCACGTAGCGGTGTCTCGCTTCCACCTCTTAAACTGTCCTGCTTTGGGCCTATAGCTTTAGTCTGAGGATCATTAACGCGTTTTCTCTATAATAAAAACTAACTTAACAAAACATAGTCATGATATTTGATATCTTTTAGCATTTTACCCATGCTCAGCTTAAATTCAAATTGATCAAGATTTTTTTTAATAAGATAGTCGTTCTCCGAAAATAAAATTTAGAAGCACCAATAAAAATGATGCGAAATTTACTTTATAATGCTTTAAACAATGATTAACGCATGCGCGCTGTAAATATAATCTATATTTTATTATTAAAATTGAAAGAAAAGCCAATGTATCTTTTATATTAAACATAACCTCCTTTTTTTGAAGTCGGTTAAAAAAAGAAAAGCCTTGTGACATAATAATTATTATGTTCACGAGGCAGGACAAAAGTAGTATAGGTGAAGTTTAAAACAAATTACTACTTATTCAATTAGTTATACTATGAAAACAACTAACAAAGCATCCATTGAAAGAGAGCCGCGCTATTAGTCAGAGTATTTTAAACAGCTTAACAAATAGACGCTCGCTAATCTATTGAATACTCACTGATTAACTAAAGCGGGTACACAAACGAACCTAACTGGAGTTGTCTTTGTGTATTGCAACACAGCCGTGTGGTATCCGGCCTAGAATGGACCACCCCCTTTCCTCCCGTGGGTGTCGTAAGAGGCGGCTAAGGGAAAACCCAGAAGATGGGCAGCAGCGTCTTCTGTAACTTGACCACCTACACTGCGATCCCCAAGCCGCTTGCCAAGCGTGGGAATTATGGCAACACCCCCCTTCTAAAAGAAGGAGGCCTTCGTTCAACAGTGGACGCCTTACGGCTGATGATGATTGCAACACAGCAACGCTGTATATAATGTATGGATAAATAAGTATAGTATATATATAAACTATAGACTTGTAGATTGGATGTTACCACGCCTGTGTTCGAGGTAGGCAGAGAGTGTGAGAGAGAGTAAGCTAAGGCACATAGGCATTTTGATAGGCAGCCTAATTTTCACATGATCAAAAAAAAAACGACCTGTGTGGCGCAGTGGCTAAGCGATTGGATTACTGCGCTAAGGTTTGTGGGGTTGATTCCCGCACAGAACAAAAAATGTTTGTGTATGTGATAATTATTTCATGTTTGTGGAACGCACCCATGATATAAGCGAAATTACGTTAAATAATGGTAGTAATTATGAGTCATTGACATCAACACAGATCTCACGTATACACTAAATGAATGAGGCAGTTCGTCTGTTAGAGAATTAAAAAAATACGACTGCCATGACAAAAATCGAGCTAAAAAGTGAAAAACAAGTTCCATCGCAGTCTGGGTACCTCTTAGATAAGACAGTGTTCCATAGAACGGTGCCCCGACTGCGATAGAACTTGTTTTTCACTGTTTACTTAGTGCTTTGTCATGGCAGTCGTGTTTTTTTAATTATTTTTTTATTTGTTTAATTTTTTATAGCCTATGTTACTCGCGATAGTGTAAGGATTCTAACGATACTCCATACATCGAAATCGGTTCAGGCATTCAGAAGTTATGGTGGAATAAAGAAACTCACAAACATACGAGTACATGAACTCTGAAAACATTACACTCCTTTTTTGGGCAGTTGTGTAAAAAGAAAATATTTTAAATAATTTTGAACCTGCAACCTTGCTTAACAATCTAGATTCTAAACACCAGATCTTTTACGACACTCACAACATTTTTTTATATTAACTCCACCCAAAATTGTGTATATATGTACGTATCAACGAAAATGAAAATGTTAGCATCTCAAAGCGCTTTTTAAAATTCAGCGCAGCTGTCCTTGTTTTCTTTTAGAACGTCAGCGAAATGATATCAAAATTCACTTTAAACTTGAAACAACAGATGCAGCGGAATTTCTTGCCAACATAAAGATTTAGAATGCTTCAAAATTAAAAACAGTATCATGGAAATTGGGGGCTGAAGTTGGTGTCTTGTGTTAATTGTTGATAATTATGATAATTATTGTTTTTCCTACTGCCCCCTTACCATGAACTCTTAAAGCAGGACAGTTTACGATATGGAAGCCAGACGCCGCTACGTGCAGTGTAATGCGGCGTCTCGCTTCCTCAACGTAAACTGTTCTGCTTTAAGAGTTCATGGTAAGGGGGCTGATAGCCGAGTGGTATGACCATTGGACTGCCAATTCTAGGGTCTCAAGTTCAAACCTCGGCACAAACCAATGTATTTTAGAATTCATGCGCGTATTATAAATGAGTTATCAGTAGCTTAAAACGGCAAAGGAAAGCATCGTGAAGAAACCGGCACACCTGAGAGATTTTTTCAACGGTGAGTAAAGCCATGTCAGAGGCCTACAGGCGGTCTAAACTCTGATACCAGGTTGTTCATCAACCATAAGATAAGAAGAAGAATGGATCTACCTTGGAGTTAAGAATACAAATATTTACCTTGCAAAGAGAGTGAGCTGACATAAACTAAGCCACCAAGCTTAAATGCATAACAATTAAATAACAATATATTTTATATTCATCCAAATATAGTGCATACACGTAATTAGTTCACTAATCCCTTTGAAATACTCGTGAAAAGATGGGAGTCTCGTCTCGAGCCGCATTCAACAAGCGACAGGACTCTGGACTCGGGTCAAGTTGGTTCGCACAATACGCAACTGACAGCAACTGTTAATTATCGGGTTTTCATTGGATTTTAGAGGATTTGTGCGCGGTTCGGAATCAATGTTTGTTACTTAGTGTTATGTTGTAATGGTGCTTGTGGATTAATGTTATGTTTGTGTGGTGTAAACGTATCATTGATAGAGCAATAGTGTGATTGGGAATTGAAAATTTGAAGTGACTTTTGGTCCATATTCTGCGTCTAAAAATTGAAATAAAAGTCTATAAACGGATTTTATACCGGTTTTATTTTGACGTTTGAAGTGCCGCCACATGACTTGGGTTTTATAGTAAGTGGTACCACGTGAATGTATACTCTTATTAAAGAAAAACACCTTAAAACACACTCACTATTTTTAGGATCATAAGTATATAATATGTATATGGAGGTGTAAGATATTTTTTTTCTCAGCCTGTGTTGTCCCACTGCAGGACAAAGGCCTCCCTTTCACTCTTCTACTTTACTCGGTAGTGTGCTAAATTGGACCAGTCTCTCCTGTAGGCAAGCAGCTCGTCATGCCACCGTCGTCTGGGTAATAATTATTATAAATAATATTCATCTCAACTTCTACAATAATAAATATAAAGACAATAAAAATCTGTACCGAATTCCATTCCCACCTGCTCAGTTAATAAACGGATCCCATCAAAACAACGTTACAGCATCACAAAGAAACAATTGCACAGCTTAAGGAAAAACCCATAATCACACGCACACACACACGGTATATACACACACGACAATAGCGCACACACGGAAATTCTTTCAATTTCGATTCAATTTAGATGTCTTGCTCAGCGCCTTCACAGGGTGTTCTGTATAGAAATTGAATTTTAGGAGCGTGTGAACGTAGTGGACTCGTTCAGGTTTAAATTCAAGCTTGTTTGGACCCGTTTGTGGTCTGTTGTACTGTGAATGGTGTTATGATGTAAGTGGTGAAGTGGGCTGGTGTGTTGGTGAAGCTTACAGTTTAAGTTCAGAAAATTGTTGATATGTGTAGTCTAAAATTCTGGATGTTATTGACGTGTTAAATAGAAATATTTTATTTTATATTTTATGAGATATCCTGCTTTTATTCTATCTAGGAACTTGCACGATCACGTTTCAAAATTAGTAAGATGGGCGGATGACATAGTAGCCATCGCGGATAGAGCCAGGTTAAGCCTGCTTTGATTGTAGTTTTCAGACTGGCACATTAAACAAGACCTATCTAACAGTGGGTGAAATAGGGTTACGGGGGATGATAATGAATAGGTAGCAAGCTGATTCTCATTAAAATTAATCAGGAAAAAAGGAATTATTAGTTCATCTCTGCAACTTTCGAAAGAAAACAGGAGTAATCATAGAACATTTAAATTCACAATTTATATAATAATTTAGCAATAAAAGTCGTCTTAATTGAATTAATGAAATAACTTTATTTCAGAACATCCTGTGCCTCACCTGTCCCCGGAGATAACTCGAGTGTTACCTACCATCGAAGGTGTCGAATACTCCAGCGAATGAAATGATCTAAAGACTGTATTCATCAACGTTTTCTATACCACCCAATACAAAACCAACCTTATATTTTTGCTTCCAGAGTTCCATTTACGTTGACACGCAAAAATCATTTTCGAATTTGATCTGCGAACAAAGTGCTAATTTAAAGAGCTTTAAACTAAAGAAGTTTGCTTGAAAATTTTGCGCGTTCATAAAGTTTCGTAATTATTGAAGGCTTGTTGTTGATATGTTATTTGAGTTATACTGATGTTGTCAAAGTTTTTCAAGACAATTGTTGTTTCTTAAAGACTTGTTGCCTTTACAGGAGTTGCTTGTGAAAGTCTCTCCAAGTATCCAGTACCTACCAATATAGTTCTGAGAAGGAATTCTGAACAATTAAAACCGTCGTGCGTCCGCGTTATTCGCACGAAGCGTGACTGCTGAGCATGAGATCCAGGGCTCAAATCCCAGGCTAACCAAAGTGTTACTAGGTTTTCCCATTAGGTATATTTCTCAATAGCAGCACGGAGTCTGGAAGTTTTTCCATTAGGTTTATTTTCTCAGTAGCAGCACCGAGTCTATTTTATCCGGTTGTTGGCAATAGGCTCGCCCCCTATTACATTGGGACTTGTTACCATAACTGGCGAGAGAAATCTTATCTTTATCTTTATTTAAGTCTAAGAAGTAACGTCATAGCCGGTGCGTGCCGTCACGGCCACCTAACTCCCGAACAACAACCTAGGGAGTAGGAGTGGCTGAAAATCAGCGCTGGACCTGGTCATGCTTGTCCCGGTACAGCATTCGCTGAGTCCACTTCCTTTTGCTACTGTTTGTGTAATTGTTTTTTTTTTCAATGTTTATTTTCGTGAGTGTCTCTTATGTAGCAATAAATGTCTTTTTATTTTTTATTTTATTTTATTTAGAAAATAAGTGAGATTTGAAATTATATTTTTCGAAGAATACATGCAATACATACAAACCCTTAACGCATACAACAAAACGCGTAAAACAAAACAATATCTACATAAATAACGTACAGACAAGAACACACTATGATTAAGGATAGAGTACTGACGTTTGTAACACTAGCACGCGGATTAATTGTCAGGTGCTTTCTGTAACGCAGATTTATCCAAAGTTGTTAACCACTGCGCCTATCAGACAACAGTAAACAAAATACCTGGCTCCAAGTAACATATCTATAAAGAATATTTTTATCCGCGGAGGTCGGCATCTGGTCACGTCGTATCCGCCTAAAGTATCCGGTTTAATTTCCGAACGGCATTTAACGTGATTTCGTGCTCTAACGACTGGTAGGGATGTGGTGTTATCGATTTTTTGTTTTCGATGTTTTGTGTTTTTTTGGCACATATTTGTTTGATATTTAAAAAAAATATTAAGTCAATTCAAGGCTGAACCTGTTGACCATAATTATTATATTAAATTAACTATTTATTATTGCTAAGGGATTTGGTTTTCCGTTTCTTATTATTTAATTGAGTAGGGAATCAAGGAATTAGGTTCGTATGATTTAATTATTTTTTTAAACGTTGCTCCACACTAGAATTTTCTCCTGTATCGTAGGTGCGTTTCACAAACATAAAATATCACATACACAAACACCTAGACTCGGCACTAACATTTGCGGATCGCACAAATTTTTGTCCCGTGCGGTAATCAAACCCGCAACCCTTAGCGCATTTATTTTACAAAATACAAAACAAAATTGACTATCCGCAATTCTCTTTGCTAAGAACGTTAGCTCAAACCATCACGGTGCCTCAAGACAGCTATAAAATGCCGTATAATTGCTGCTTACTTCCTTTCATTGAAAAGGAACTTAAAGTAAAATCGCAATTTAATTAAAATCATTAATTAAATTACTTTATATAAGAAATTGTTTGAAATATTATACTATCGACATTACTACAATCGACAGTCGCCACTCCCTATCGTCCACGGCAGCAAATGAAACCAGCTAAAAAAGTTGGAGAACAGAAGCGTATTATAATTTAATTGCCTTCTTTAATTACGTATCGACGTAAATCTTTTTTAATTCTAACTTAATTAGCAAACGAAGTGGAACAATTTTATGGAAAGTGACGTAAATAATTTGCCTTTGTGTGTTTTATAGTTGTTGAGTTTTCGTGGGGTTTCTGGCAGGTGGGTGTGTGGTGTATGGGTGTTCTAACTACGAGACCTGATGTGACTTTAAAAAAATATTATCGTAATTATATTTTTACCCCTAAATGACCTAAAACATCGTGCCAGATAAATGGCAATAGAATAGCACTGATAGCCGAGTGGTATGACCGTTGGACTGCCAAGTCAAAGGTCGCAAGTTAAAACCCCAGCACGCACCAATGTCTTTTTGAATTTATGTGCGCATTATAAATTAGTTAAGAGTTGCTAAAAACGGTGAAGTAAAACATCGTGAGGAAACCGGCACACTGGAGAGATTTTTCAACAGTGTGTAAAACCATGTCAGAGGCCTACAGGCGTTTTAAACTGTGATACCAGGTTGTTCATCAACCAACGATAAGATAGAATGGCAATAGACTTTAAAACTATGATTGTAATAAATTAAAGTATTATTATACAGGTTAACCTATTATTTGTATATTTAATAATTATATGGCAAAGTCCCCTCACTTTGCCATATCATAATTGCCATGCAATAGCAATGTACGCCTAGCACTTTGGATGATTAATTTATAGGCATGATGATATTATTGGTCTAGTGGTCGCTAAGCGCGACTGCTGAGCAAGAGGTCCTGGGTTCAAATCCCGGGTCGGGCAAAGTTTTACTGGGTTTTCCATTAGGTAATTCTCAGTAGCAGCACGGAGTCTGGATTTGTGCCCGGTTGATGGCAATAGGCTCGCCCCCTATTACATTGGGACTTACTACAGAACTGGCGAAATGTGGGTGCACTATATGTTCACCTCTGCTTACCCCTTCGGGGAATACAGGCGTGATGTTATATGTTTATATTTAGTTTCTCAAAAATATTTACCATTAACTATGTTACACCGAATAAGTGACAAAAACAAATTACTCAACATTAAACCATATAATTAAATCGAATAAAACTGAAGCCCATACATAAATTATAACCTAATTACAAATTACTGCTATCAATACGTGTAATACTTCATCCACCAACCAATTCCTGCAAATGAAATGTTTGTATGCAATTATAATGATAATTATCGTTAATTATTTAATTCGTGGTGATCCACTGTGCCGTGTGGTATCCGGCCTAGAATTGACCACCCCCTTTCCTCCCGTGCGTGTCGTAAGAGGCGACTAAGGGAAAATCCAGAAGATGGGCAGCAGCGTCTTCTGTAACTTGACCGCCAACACTGCGATTCCTAAGCCGCTTGCCAAGCGTGGGGATTATGGGTACCCTCCCCTTGTAAAAAGGGAGAGGCCTTTGTTCAACAGTGGACATCCACGGCTGTTAATGATGATCCACTGTAAAGTTATCAGATTTTTCCCTGTACTTATAGTATAAGACGATATTATTTGCCAAATTTCGTAGTTATAGGTCAACGGCAAGTACCCTATGAACTGAGATTCCCTTGAGAGTGTCGAAATATACGTTTTTTTGCGACATAAATAGCCGTATCTTTTTTTAGATAAATTAGAAGTTTGATTTTTCAGAGCTTCAAGGGACCGCAGACTTAACTATATGGTTTTAATTTCAACTCGATAAAAGGTCTTGACAAACGACAGATTGAAAACAAAGTGATCCTATATTTTGAGGTACGGAACCCTAAAAAAAACAAAGAGATGTTTTATCGTTCTTAACTAAGAAAGCAAGATTGTTGTTGCATGGAATAGCTTACGACACCATGTATGACCATGAAAAATAATTCACTATTGTTATTTTCTTTACATAAATTGCTCCTTAGATTTTTAAAATCGTATCAGACTAATACGATCTGATATTTATCATACACTACACAAACTCAACCTTTGTGAATACCACCTTACCGTCGTTTACAAGGCAGCGATACCATATAATAAATCATGGCAACCGAAAAAAATTCAGATACTAAGTACATAGATTCGTGAATAGGCTCGCGGTATTATGATGAATGTTATACTCGCGTGCCGCGCCCCGTCTGCGGTTGTAGGGTTGACAGTAGGGTTACCACCTGAACTGTAAAATAAAGTATCATATTTCTGTGTTTACTGTAATGTATAATATCCTACCATATTTCAGCCAATTGTACTAGTATTTAATAAAGAAAAATCTTCAATTAGCACATTTTTTCCGAATGATCATATTTCGATAAATAAAGAACAGACGGTATTTTATCAAAAATTAAAGGTTCATCTTTATAGACTTGAGTTTTTTTAAAGTTCTATATTTTTTCTTTAAGGAAAGGTTAAGGTTAAGGAAAGGTTAAGGTTAAGGAAAGGTTAAGTAAAGGTTAGGGCTACCTTAGTTCACAGTACACGAAAACCAAAAAATAATACCAACCTAATACGAAATGAATCGCCTAAACTAATTTATCTAGTAAACTGGCATAGTAAAAATGTTAAGGTCTCTCTTAAAGATAAGAGAAAGATAAAAACACATTCATTCAAAATAAACTATTGAACAGTAATTTTTAAATGTGCTAATAGATAAGACAGCCAAAAAATGCCTTTATTCACTCTAGCCATTTTATTTAGCTGTTTATTTCACAGCGTTTTAGAAGAACTTTATAAAAGCACATTTTCCCGATGTTATTAATAATAACAGCCTATTACAGACCCACTGCAAGGCAAAGGTCTCTTCTCGTATAGAAAAGAATTGAGCATTGAGCATCACGCTAGCTCACTGCGGGTTGGCTGTTTATGACATTGCATAAGTCAATACACACTTGACTATGTTTAAAACTGCCAACATTTGCATATGAATCTACCTTAAAACCAAAAACCATTTCATCTATTGCATTGTAAAATAAATTGCACATTTAAATATCGATTTTTATATTTTTAAAGCTAAGTATTATTAATAAGCAAATGAGAATATTATAAAGTTCAAGTTAGTTTATCTTATTTTAATCTGAATTGTATTCCAGGTAAGTTGCTTAGGGGTGTCACAGATTTTTTTTATAATGTACTTTAAAAGGCGTTTTATACGATTTTTTATTAACATTAATTTGACGATCCGATTAGTGCAGTGGTTAAGCGATTGGACTGCTGCGATAAGGGTTGCGAGTTCGATTCCCGGTTGCGAGTTCCCGCACGATACAAAAATTTGTGCGATCCGCAGATATTTGTCCCGAATCTGGGTGTTTGTATGATGATATGATATTACATGTTTGTGACACACGCACCCACGATACAGGATAAGTCCTAATGTGGGGTGTCCTTTTTTTTAAAAAAAGGAACAAAAACATTTTCTACATCAATGCACGATGGTTTTGAGGCATATTACATCATGCATGGATTAAATTTTCCCTTCACTATCGTTAGTATGTCAAAAAATAGAGATGTTAGAAGATTTGAACCAGATTTCTTAATAAACAATTTCAGCCAATTTTCTCCAATTGAATACCGTAAATGATTTCTTAATTTTTCACGAACAAAGAAAAAAGATACTTCAAAGCCCTTAAACGCATTTTACGAGCATAACCCTCTCCGACACAGATTGACAGCACGCATTAAAAATAACAATTTACGACCAACCCTACCGCTGCGGAGCTCAAAAGAAAAAATATTATTTGTTACATAATATTAATTACACTCGCAACTGTTCTACCTGAAATTATAACAAGCTAAGTAGAAAATTAATTATTGTAATACCACAGGCCGTGGCGTAATGCAGATTTTGACAGGTTAGGTTGGTTGCACACGCGATCGTTTATGCGGCTACAAATTGGCGGCGTTTTGTGTCGAGTAACTTGTATGGGTATGTAGCTGGTCTATTATGGTAATGAGTTCGAAGTTCCTGGTAGCATTTGTAATAGGTAATAATTTTTAAGTTATCGCTTACTTTGTTTAATAATTTACTGTTTAAGGGAGTTGTCTATTAGGATTGCACTTTGATGTTAGTGTAAATGCATTATAATTTTAGCTGAGTGAGAGGTTGTGGGCTTATATATATATAATATGGCTATATATATAATTGGGGTCTGCCGATTTTAAACAATGTATTTTATTTGTAGAAGAATTAATTTTTAATGTACGGTGCCAATTAAACTCCTTACTTGCAATTAAGTAGTAATATTAAGACTTTAATTGAATTATTACATAACTTGAATGGTTTTCAATTACATTATAGAAAAAAAATTATCGTACAAAATGAATTAGGTATATGCAATTTTGTACAATTGTTCCACGTAAAACCGTAATCTCAAACAATATCTTCCCTTTTCCTTTTAAAAAAAAGATCAACCCTTTTTTTTTAAGAATAGTCTTGCGTTTAATCTTCGTGGTTCTTGGTAATGCAACATAATAATTACTATTCGAACATCAAGCAAAACAAAAAACGTTGCGTGTACAACAAACCTAAATTTTAATAATATTCGTAAAATGCACGCATGGTCGTGCATACCTTCGCGTGAACGTTTAAGGGTTAAATGAATTTTAAGTGCAGCATTAACCAAATTGCTCGAGTCATTATTTATATATTTTATGTTATTTTTGATGTTACACAAATATAATACAAAGGGTATGCAAATCAAAATTAATAATCTAAATTGATAAAGGAATACGAGCGACGAGCGGGATTCGAACCCGCGACCTTCGCCGATCCGTGGCGCTGCTCTAACCAACTGAGCCACCGTGTCGCTGCTCGCATCCATCGAATTTCAAGTTCCCTTTTAGTATTTACGTCTTAAGGGTGACGTCAGGTATTATCTGTTCCCGTTGTTAAATCCCGCTCGTGTCCATCATTTTTCAAATTTCCTTTATCAATTTAGATTCAAGCTTAGCATGGGCAACATGCTAAAATGGCACCAAAAGTCATATCAAAATTAATAATTTTTATGTAAGACTAGGTCTGTATTTCCCGAAGGTGTAGGCAGAGGTAAATAGCACCAGCGTTTCGCCAGTAATGCATGTGGTATTTTGGTCATGTATTTTACTCAAATTGTAAATGAGAGAATTACCGATCTATATTTTTTTTTTCATTTGACTGTGATGCTACTCGTATTCTCATTTTAGGTATATTGTGTAGCTCATTATTATCTCATACTTGAAATGATTGTTAAACAAACCTACCACATATTTAAAAAAAGTAACTATGGAGTTTATTCTTTATAGAAACGACTTTTTGGAACCGAGCAACTAGTTTTGACGTTTTGTAAGTGCTCTTTTGTAGCCTTTATGAAATAAAAACATTATGACTATGACAAAATGCACCCACGACACGAATGGAATTCCTTCAATGGAGCGACGAAAAAAAACTACATACGCAAATATAGCAAGGCCCTTAAAAAGCCCATAAAAAACCCTTTTCCCATAAAATACCCTTCACCTAATCTCCAAACTGAAACGCTAAAGAAATCCCACCTCAAAAACTCACGCTTTTAACAGTAAAGTGACATCCTAAAGTATGTTTATAGCCCGTTCGGAGCTTCTAAAGACGGCGTAAAAGCAGTATTAGATACACTGTAAATAAATTCAGTCGGAGAGTAATAACATGTCCCCGCGTTCTAAGCGTTGTATGTAGGAAGATTCTCTACACGCCCGGACGAAGTTCTGTCGATTTTATTGGGGAAACAATGGCATTGTGCAAGGTTTTGAAGGGGTATTCGTGTGTCTATGTTTTGATGATAATACATGCTTGTCGAGCGTGGGGATTATGGTACCCCCAAGGGGGAGGCCTTGTTCAATAGTGGAAGTCTTTTGGCTGATGATGATGATAAGATAATACATGCTTGTCAAGCGTGGGGATTATGGTACCCCCAAGGGGGAGGCCTTGTTCAATAGTGGAAGTCTTTTGGCTGATGATGATGATAATACATGCTTGTCAAGCGTGGGGATTATGGTACCCCCAAGGGGGAGGCCTTGTTCAATAGTGGTAGTCTTTTAGGCTGATGATGATGTTAATACACAGTGAAAATGAAACACATCAGATGTGAAATTCACGTAATTTAAATGATAGTTTTGGACAATCATTATCCTCATCATCAGCATCACAAGGCCTCCCCCTTTTAGAAGGGGGGGTGCCATTATCCGCTGGGCAAGCGGCTTGGGAATCGCAGTTTTGGACATTATTTCCTTACAAATAACTTTTCATAACATGTCATTATTGCTGTAAGAGTGTCTAATTGGTCTAATGCATGAAGTCTTGGGTTCGAATCCCGGGTCGGGCAAAGTGTTTCTGGATGTTTTCATTAGGTAATTTTCAGTAGCAGCACGGAGTCTAGATTTGTTCCCGGTGTATGGCATGGCCACATTGGCCACCCCCTACTGAATTGGCGAAGTCTGGGTGTCTTGTTCCGATCAGCGATATCGTTAGCGTTGCGACATTAAGATGCACGTGCGATCTGTCGAAACGATCGGTCTGATTCTACGGTTTTTTTTAAACGGGACAAGCCCACTACTTTGCCCATCATTGTGACTCCTGTTAGCCAGGATCCACAATGATAACCATTGAGAACCATCGAGGCAATGAAGCTCGAGGCGTCCCAGAGAAATGACTCGACTGTCTTGGATCCCGCAACGAAACTAATTATAAAATAATATATAGGAGGAGTAGGAATATCAATTTAGTTCCCACTTCCCTCCATAGCAATAATAATAATAATAAAATATATATTTGCTTAAACATAGGTAACATAAATGGTGTTAAATTATAATATTGAGAATTACTATGTTTCACCTTAATTGGTATACAAATGTTAATATTAAGTATTATAATATTTAAGTACAATTACAGTTTTCTATTTTATAACATTAATTAAATTATTATAGTTCCATTTTCAGGTATCACATTATTATTAAAAATAGTACATAAGTAGTTTATAACATTCGGAATTCGCATCAAAAATTAGCAAGCGGGAGACATAAAGACTAATATGCCAAAAGCATAATAAGGGATCTACAAATGAGCTAAGCCCAGTCGCCAAGCACCACAGGTATAAAAGTTAACACTAATGGGTCCTAGCTGTTATTTTGATTTGACGGATCATTACGATGGATCGTACCGTGTGATCATGACCTTTAAGAACCTGTCTAAGCTGAGACATCAAAACATAGTGTCCTTCGTGCACACAATATAGTGTATATTATCTCAACTGTCCTCAAATGTGCATTTGTCCTATTCTCTATTTCGAAACCCACTCACGTTCACAATGAAGCGAAGTGGTCGAGAGCAAATATTGTGTGAAATAAGCTTTATATGCTGGCTTTATAGAGCTTGGCTCTAAATAAATCCTTTATTTTGATTTTAAGTGTCAAAGGAGATAAAGATTTGATATGGTTGTGAAAAAATACGAATGAAATAGAGGTCTTTGACATTACGTATTTTATTTATATATTATTGTATGGTTAATGAACAACCTGGTGTCAGAGTTTAAACCACCTGTAGGCCTCTGACATGGCTTTACACACCGTTGAAGTATCACTCAGGTGTGCCGGTTTCCTCACGATGTTTTCCTTCACTGTTTTTAGCAACTGATAACTCATTTATAGTACGCACTTAAATTCAAAAAGACATTGATGCCTGCCGGGGTTTGAACTTGCTACCATTGGCTTGGCAGTCCAACGGTAATACCACACGCCTAGCACTTTTTCTAAGAGGTGTACAAGTAGACAGGTTTTTTAAGTCCATTGATAAAACAGTAGTAAATATATTCTAGAACAGTCCATTTATTGTGAAATAATATTTCATACCAAAATAAACTTTAACTAGAAACCTCTTCAAGAACTTACGTAAAAACCAAATAGTCAATGTAAAGTCTTTAAAGCTTATGAGTATAAATACTACCCATTTAAATAATGCAAATAAACCTGCATTACATTTCATATACACTATCCCACGCAATCAAATCAACCGTAAACTTACACCCAACTTTGTGTGCACACACACACATACACATAAACCCAGCGTTCAAAGCATACACACACATAAACACATAACACAACAAATAAACAACATCATCAAATAAAAACTAGTCTATTCGCTACGAAGTGCTACGATATCGTAGACAATTTGTAGACGCTGCTACGAGCATTTACTTTAAAGCTCCACTGAATATAACAAAGGCTTTGCTACGAACTATAAACTGATATGATAGAAGAATGCGCTTTATGACTAATGTTTGTGGTAGAATTTAAGTGTATTTTATTTTAACTGTTAAAGAGCCTTTTGTTAGAGTTCTATTTGAATAATTAATTACAGATCAAATCAAATCTTATTTGTTAAACATAGTTAGTAATTTTGGGTGTTAAATATAATATGGCACATATAATATAATAAATTGCTTTAAGGTTCTATGTTGTATATTATACAACATAGGACCTTAAAGCAATTTATAAATATAAAAAAGGTATACTGTCTTTATATAAAAAACGGCCCTTCTCTGGGAATTTCTTTCTATAGTGGGTGCGTTTCACAAACATAAAATATACATACATTAACAAACGGTCAGACTCGAGACAAACATTAACAAAACATCACGCCTACATTCCCTAAAGAGGTAGGCAGAGGTGTGTAGTACACCCTCATTTCGCCAGTTACGTTATAGGTCCCAATGTAATAGGGGCGAGCCTATTGCCATCAATCTGAAAATACCCACCTACTAAAAAAAGAAATAAACAAGTCTAGAATCTGGCGCAGTCGGGTAAAATTCCTTGGATTCGAACCCAGGATCTCATGCTCAGCAGTCGCGCTTAGCGACCACTAGACGAACAAGGAAATAATGTTTTCCGAAAAGAATAATCCCTGTGTATTCCACAGCAAGGTATTGCATTAGACGCATTACGTACAATGTTCTAGAAGCTTTGTTCAGGGACGCTAAAATGGCCGCTTTAGCAGAACATGATTTTAATTCCGTTACAAAAATGGTCACAATTCATAATATGATCTGCGTACGTTTCTAGTGTGCAAGGCTTAAATGTTTTCACTGAATTGGTAAGTAATGAAATGAGCACGATTCAGCTATTAAATATCATTATTTGAATATTAGAGGAATTTACAACCAAAAACCGCATCCAAATCGGTTCACCCGTTTCAGAGCTACGGTGCCACAGACAGACAGACACATAGCGGTCAATGAATAACACATATATTATAGTGCACAAATATGCGCGCAGACACAGGTGCACTCCCTATTCCCTCACTTTCATAGTCCGATGGGACGGTAGACCGACATGACTGGAGAGAGATTAGATGCAGGACCAACGGCTTAACGTGCCTTCCGAAGCACGGACGGGTCGACATGTGAAAACGGTCATCCATCACAAGACTGACCGTGGCGAGCACGGCTTGACCTTGCAAATCGACTGATCTGCGTGGTCGCCACATAGCTACGAGCCCCTCGAACGGAGGAGTCCAAATATGAGATGTATTGCAGGGTACTGGGAAATGATTCACTTTTATCTGAATGTTGGATGACCATTTTAGGCGTACCGGTCTATAGTACCTATGTACGATGGATCGTAAGACGGACAGCAAACATCAGTGTTTGCTTAGGTCTGTGTTAGCTCTCCGTGAGATACTCGGGCGTAGTCTCCGTACGATGTAATAAATACTAGCGGTGACATGCGGTTTTACTTGACATTTAACATGACGTAGAATAGCCGAGTGGTATGATCGTTGGACTGCCAAGTCAAAGTTTACAAGGTTGAACCCCAACACACACCAATGTCTTTTCGAAATCATGTGCGTACCTATAAAAAAATAGTTATCAATTGCTAAAAACGGTGAGGTAAAACATCGTGAGGATATCGGACAACCTGAGAGATTTTTCAACGGTTTGTAAAGCCATGCCAGAGGCATACAGCCGGTTTAAAGTCTGACAGATTGTTTATCAACCATACGATAAGAAGAACACAAAACATACATATAAGAACATCATAAATGAATATTTTAGGACAAGTATAAGCTCGTATAACCCCATTAAGTTCACCTTGAAAGCCTTAGCATGGAAAAACCAAGCAAAAACGGTCCCACTCTATTTCCCGTCACAATTTTGTCGTTGAACAAGACGCGACATGTCCGCGTCAGTGCTTGCCCTGATGAGGGTAGGTAAAAGGGTTACCTATGCGGGGTTACCCCTGTTGGAAACATGTCGGTGTTTGTATATTTTATGGCATCGTATTTGTAATGAGTATTACCTGGGACAAGTTGAACGTTACTTTATTTAAAGCTTTAGATCATAATGCATGTTGTTATCACTTTTGTAACCCCGATAATGTAAGATGAGGTGTCTGTTGCATATTTATACTTTATCAGATGAAATAAGTGTCAATTTTCAAATACCAATATGAGTATGAACTCTGAATTTATACTCGTATTCACGATTCCCGTGGAGTGCCAGAATAGAACCACCCATTTCGTCCCGTGGTGGGTGTCATAGGAAGCAACTGAATCCAGAATTGACGACCCAATTGGCGCAGTGGCTAAGCGATTGGACTGCTGCGCTAAGGGTTGCGGGCTCGATTCCTGCACGGGACAAAAATTTGTGCGACCTCAGATGTTTGTCCCGAGTCTGGGTGTTTGTGTATTTGATGTTTCATGTTTGTGAAACGCACCCACCATACAGGAGAAATTTCTAGTGTGAGGTGACGTTTTTTTAAAAATGAAAAAAAGAAAGAATATGGGCAGCAGCGTCTTCTGTAACCACAGCACCAAAACTGCGATCCCAAAGCCGTTTGCCAAGCGTGAGGATAATGGCAAACCCCCCTTTAAAATGGTAGGCCTTTGTTTAACAGTGGACGTCTTCCGGCTGATGGTGTTTTACGTTTCTATCAAAACAAGGGAAAATTTGAATTTAAAATAAAAAAATGTTATCGACAAGAACAGGTTGACATAAAAACTAGTCAAAACATACCTATGAAATCATCACGGGGCAATGGTTTTTTTCAATAATTAAAGTATACATGATTTCAGAAATAAAATCGATGATTCATTAAATTAAGAATCGCGAAGATTAATACTTTTTCCCTTAAATCTTCGTCTTACTAAAAACACATTAATTAAGTTAATTGCTTCAACTAGCGGTAATAAATCTCGGTGGAGTGAGGTAGCACCGTAAGAGGTATCTTATGACAAGGGACCGGTGTGTGCTCGACCAGCGAATGTTCCATGTTTGTCTAGGACAAACTAGCCTTCTGTTGTTTTTTATAACTTTGATTAACCTGCCACACAAGAGCCAAACCACTATCTGGACTGAAACTAAATATTTCTAATACAAAAATATATGTACTTTTAAACATAACATAGCATCACGCCTGTATTCCCCGAAGGGGTAGGCAGAGGTATACCTATAGTACACCCACATTTCACCAGTTTTGTTTTAAGTCCCAATGTAATAGGCGAGCCTATTGCCATCAACCGGGCACAAATCCAGACTCCGCGCTGCTACTGAAAATTACCTAATGGAAAAACAAACAACACTCTTGCCGGCCCGGGATTCGAAGATTCGAATTAGCTCAGCAATCGCGCTTAGCAAACCAAGACCAACCAGGTAGTCATAATACTTTTACTTGATGAAATAATGTTAAAATTAAAGATAGCATTATTAGCGCCGAGCACTGATAGCCAAGTGGCATGACCGTTGGACTGCTAAGTTAAAAATCGCAAGTTCAAACCCCGGCGCGCACCAATGTCTTTTCGAATTCATGTGCGTACTATGAATTAGTTATCAGTTGCTAAAAACAGTGAAGAAAAACATCGTGAGGAAACGGGCACGCCTGAGAGATTTTTCAACGGTGTGTAAAGCCATGTCAGAGGCCTACAGACGGTTTAAATTCTGACACTAGGTTGTTTATCAAACATACGATAAAAAGAATAAGATAGCGCTGTGAGAATCCATACAGCAGTATATACTTATCAGGTGAAATGTTAGTCGTTCGTACGTCAATATGTGTCTCTGTCTATCGCTTTTTAAGATACAGGCGTTATGACGTAACATGGACACAGTCCTCCTTGTATGCTGTTTATGCACGTCGCGTCGCCCTATATATGTTCATATAGTTTGATCTACTTTCATTGTACAAATGGATGGAAATATGCCAACAATTTTCAGAATTCAGAGAGAGAACATTTTTGTGTATTCAAATTGTCAATTTTAACCATTGATGGTCAATTTTAGAGTTTAGGTTGTATTCTAAATTGGACGGTTATAAAAGTTTATTGTTAAGTTTAAAGTTTTTGTATATGAACATTGTTTTCCTTTTCAACCGATTTTAAAATAAGAGCAAATTTACCAACTTCTAAATAGGAGAAGGTTAAATTGCGATTCTCGATCTCAATTATTCAATCAAGCTGATTAGATATTATGTACCGATATTCTTTGATATATATTCTCTGACTGCCTTGTTAGTGGACAAGACAGCAGTCGGACAAAGTGTTAATGACTTTTCGATTAGGTAATTCTCAGTAGCAGCATGGAGTCTGGATTTGTACCCGGTTGATGACTATAAGCTCGCCCCTTATAACGTTATGACCTATAAAATAACTGGTGAAATATGGGTGTACTATAATTACACCTCTGCCTACCGCTTCAAAGAATACAAGCGTGATGTTCTTTTATATTCTCTGGTTACGAATTGTTGATAAAGCATGGCTGAATAAATATTACCAGTAATTATTACACAGGCCAAGGTAACAGCTGAAACATCCAGAAGAACCACACTTACGCTTGCAACACGTGTTTAGGATTTCATACCATTAGCAGGTTTTATCACGATGTTTTCCTTCCCCATTAGTTGGTGTCTTAAAATAACTTTCCTACAAGTACAAGAAGACATTAAGGGCTTGTAAATACTTGATAAGTATTAAGAAATAGTTTTCTTGTTGTAACAGAGTATATTTAATCTCATATTCCGTAAGACTGGGTATGACTCGATTAGAATACTTGCTGATTATCCTATTGTAGGTATAGGTAGGTACATTTATTATGGAAGAGGTATCTTCTTCTTAACAACCTCAGAATTAACCAGTCAGAGATTAAACCGCCTGTAGGACACTGACATAGCTTCACACAACGTTGAAAATTCAACGTTTTTAGCAACTGATAACTAATTTATAATACGCCCATGAATTCGAAAAGACATTGGTGCGTGCCGGGGTTTGAACTTGCGGCCTTTGATTTGGCTTTTTACTGTTCGCGGTCTCGATAGGCCCGATGGCTTACATCAGGTTTGTCATTTTGGTCACATCACTAGGTCAAGGGTATTCATAACCCGTTTTTCCAGCACTGTGAAGTAATTATTTTTCACACTTAGCAACACAATTTTTCAGTTTTCTATTCCCTTAGATTTAATTTAGAAATATAACGGTGTGAACACGTGAAAATAAGAAGAATACCATACTATGGAGAACGTGATTGGAATACGTTATGGAGTCCTTTATACGTACGTTATTTAATGTTTTGTGAAGTAAGGCTAGCTAAGGGGGAGAAGCTTTCATGTGATGACAACTATAAATAAAACGATTTTTCTTTTATCTTTTCTGTTTTATCATCATAGTTAACTTATCCTTCGTGAATTATTGGTTTTTTAAGGAGCTTGTAGTGTTTAAATATTAAATTATCATAGTTAACCTACCTTTCTAAAAATTATAAGTTTCTAAGGAGCGTGTAGTTAAATATAGCAGGATGTTTAACGGCACAAGGTTAAGCTGCGCTTACTGAGGTCATTTCGTGGATGGGTGACCAAACCGTAATTATTAAGTTTTGTAACAAAATTCCACTAAGCTTTTGTTTATTGCATTTGGTTATCTCGAAATACAACATTTTAACACTTATTCTTTCAAATACAGTTCATTATTGTTTTATTAAAAACTAGCGGCCCGCTCCGGCTTCGCACGGGTATAAAATATATATTTTAAGTATTCCTCCACTGTTGTTATTATACATATAAACCTTCCTCTTCAATCACTCTATCTATTCAAAAAAACCGCATCAAAATCCGTTGCGTAGTTTTAAAGATTTAAGCATACATAGGGATATAGGGACAGAGACGAGCGACTTTGTTTTATACTATGTAGTGATTTCAATAAGCTGTTCTATGTTCGTACTTGTACATAATTCCTTCTGGAATGTTCTCCCAATACGTCATGGACCCTTGCCATAGATGTAGGCTGTGCATCACCCCGAGGGAGAAACTAGGATGACGTAGTGAGGGACTATGGTTTATGTCGGGTTTTGAATTGAGCACCTATTTAACTTGTAGTATAAATATGTCTGTATTTTACAAGAAAACTTGATTTTGAATAAAAAGTTATTTAAATTAGATTTCTATCACACTAATATTATGAAGGTGAAAATTTGTGAGTGTCAGCTACCTCCATAATTAGCACTGATAGCCGAGTGGTATGACCGTTGGACTGCAAAGTCAAAGGTCGCAAGTTCAAATCCCGGCACGCACCAATGTCTTTTCGAATTCATGTGCGTACTAAATCGAACATATAGCTAAAATTTGGTATGGAGGTAGCTGACACTCTAGATTAACACATAGCCTTTTTATCCTGAAAAAATGTAGCAGGTAACACCGCGGGCACGGCTAGCACTTCATAAAGGTACGCTTACACGGGCAGCTAAAATTTGTTGCTGGGATATCATTTTTGACCAAATTACCAATAATCGCGCAATTAATTGCCCGTGTAAGCGCACCTTAAGCATTATTTAAGTGTACTTGTCACACGTTACATATGCGTGTACTCTTAACACTCAAAGCGAAGGAAACGAACGCCATTTTACTGACAAAACTCAAATAAGCCAATATATTTATTTGAATAAAGCGGTATAAAACCACAATTACACTACTTAAAAAAAAATATTTGTCAAACAAAGTCACAAAAGTGCATATATAACTTTTATTATATTATTATTACAAGCCTGTAATGTCCCACTGCAGGGCAAAGGCCTCCCCACTCTCCCTCCACACGACTCTGTCAAGGGCTGTCGATGCCCAGTCCTTCATAAAGGAGTCCAGGTCATCTCGCCATCTCAGTTTGGGTCTGCCTCGCTGACGTCTACCTTGTGTAGGGGTCCGTTGGGATGTACGCTTGGCCCATTGATTGTTTGTCATGCGGTAGACGTGACCAGCCCAGTTCCATTTATAAAACTATAACAATATAAATTACAATAAAAGTAAATCCTTTTCGAACTCGAACTTCAAACATTCTGACAAGAATAGAATAGAATAGAATATACTTTATTGCACACCAAGAAACGAATAATACAGTATAACCTTAAAACTAGATAACAGTGCAAGTGGCGGTCTTATTGCTAAAAGCAATTTCTTCCAGACAACCATTAATGGAAAACTAGACAGAAAAAAATAATAAAACTAGATATAATAATCCTCTCAAACTCGCAAACACGTCACACTCTGGTTTTGAATCTAGGAATAGGTTGGGTAATTTAATTGTGCAGTATAAAGGGGATTTTGCTCTATATCTGACGGTCCAGCATTATGGTATTGCAAAAACGAGTTATTAATTTACCCAAAAGTAAGTACCAATATTATTGGGGGCAAGCATATTGACATCAACTGGGCACCAATCTAGATTGCTCTGCTACTAATTACCTAACGGAAAAACCCAGTAACACTGCTCAACCCGGGATTCAATCCCAGGACGCTAAAACTCTGCAGTCGCTCATAGCGACCACTAGACCAACGAGGCAGTCAGTTATAATTGTCTTTTTCGTTAAACGTGCTGTTGTCACCAAACTAAAGCGCATACTTTCTTCACTGTACATAAATACACAACCCAAACACTCGCAGAGCCAGCTGTGTAAACTTACCCGCAATAACGGGGCACAGGAAATGGAGCGTAATCAATTTGCTGGGGTACAGAAAGTAAACGTCACGGGGTCACAGCGCTAAGGACCACTATTTTGGGGACCCACTATACGGGAAAACATGAAATATTGCGACGCAGTGTCCGTTTGCTGTCAGTTTTGCCTTTTAATATTTTGTTAGGATTGGAAATAGCAGTTGCGTGGTAAATGTGTGGTTTGTTTACGTCGTCGTGACTTGTATATTCTGTGGTAGTTTGTGTGGTAATTGTATAGCTGCAACGAAACAGTGAAGGTGCATTCATATTTAGCTGATTTTAAGTAGGTACTGCTTGTTGCAGTAGGTTAAGTAGTCGACTGCGACGCTGTAATAATAATGTCCTCCTGACCGAATTTCAGTCACGGCGGCCTGTCTCAGCTGAGACTAGCCATCTACATCATCAGCCGGAAGACGTCCACTGTTGAACGAAGGCCTCCCCCTTTTAGAAAGGGGGAGGTAGCCATAATCCCCACGCTTGGCAAGCTGCTTAGGAATCGCAGTGTTGATGGTCAAGTTACAGAAGACGCTGCTGCCCATCTTCTGGATTTTCCCTTAGTCGCCTCTTACGACACCCACGGGAGGAAAGGGGGTGGTCAATTCTAGGCCAGATACCACACGGCGACTAGCCATCTGCGCAGGAGATATTATAGTGCACAAGAATGCGCACAGACACAGGTGCATTCCGTATTCACTCACTCTCATAATCCGATGGGACGGTAGACCGACACGACCGGAGAGAGATCAGGCGCAGGACAATGGCTTAACGTGCCTTCCGAAGCACGGTGGGGTCTCGACATGTGAAAACGGTCACCCATCACAAGGCTGACCGCGGCGAGCTCGGCTTAACCTCGCAGATCGACTGATCTGCCGGGTAGCCGCATAGCTACGAGCCCCACAACACGCTGTAGACACAATAGAAAAACTATTGTTCGCGGTTCACCGGTGGGCCGAGTGGCGTTTATCGTGTTAAACTTTGGTGTAAAATATACAGAAAAAAAAATATAAATTTGACTATTTTAAATAACTGTATAGCACTGATATGACCATTAGAGCCAAGTCAAAGGTCGCAAGTTAAACCCGCACGCACGAATGTCTTTTCGAATTCATGTGCGTACTATAAATTAGTTATCAGTTGCTAAGAATGGTGAAGGAAAACATCATGAGGAAACCGGCACACTTGAGAGATTTTTCAACGGTGTGTAAAGCCATGTCAGAGGCCTACAGGCGGTTTAAACACTGACACCAGGTTGTTCATCAACCGTATGAAAAGAAAAATAAATAGGTATTAGGCACTTCTTGAAGCCCGAAATCTCGTGAAATTAACATAACATAACATCACGCCTGTATTCCCCGAAGGGGTAGACAGAGGTGAACATATAGTACACCCACATTTCGCCAGTTATGTTTTAAGTCCCAATGTAATAGGGGGCGAGCCTATTGCCATCAACCGGGCACAAATCCAGACTCCGTGCTGCTACTGAGAATTACCTAATGGAAAACTCAGTAACACTTTGCCCGACCCGGGATTTGAACCCAGGACCTCTTGCTCAGCAGTCGCGCTTAGCGACCACTAGACCAACGAGGCAGTCAGTCTCGTGAAATTGTTGATTATTTATCTTAAAGATGTGCAATACTGTACAGAGGTAATGATTATCTGTGGACGTTTGATTTACAGAATACATATTTACTGCCAATCATATATATTTTTTATTTCTTATCTAAAAGACATATTTTGAAATTAATTTTATACATTAGATTTTTATTCGATTCTTTAAATAAGTGCCTTTAGCCATAGCATAGCCTGCAGCTCACAGAATAGATGGAAGCGTGCAGTTTTTAAAATTTCTGTTAGTCCGTCGGTTACCGGTTTGTGTGTGCTAATGTTCAATATTTGAACACTCAATGTTGCGGAGAGGCAAATTTTTACGATCAAATTTGGCCTGAAGCTATTAAAGGAAAAATTTATATGCCTGCATTCTGTCGCAAATAATTTTGTTTGCATATTGATTTCATGACAAGTCTTCTTCTTCTTATCGTATGGTTGATGAACAACCTGGTGTCAGAGTTTAAACCGCCTGTAGGCCTCTGACATGGCTTTACACACCGTTGAAACATCTCTCTGGTGTGCCGGTTTCCTCACGATGTTTTCCTTCACCGTTTTTAGCAACTGATAACTAATTTACAGTACGCACATGAATACGAAAAGATATAAGTGCGTGCCGGGGTTTGAACTTGCGACCTTTGACTTGGCAGTCCTACGGTCATACCACTTGGCTATCAGTGCTCTATTTCATGTCAAGTAATGTCACGTTACGCACTGACTATCCACGGCTCTTATTTTTCAATACAGAGCTGTGAATATTAGTATAAAAAATATATAAAAACAATTACTTAGTCTCAATGTGTTTATTTTGTTTGTTTTAAAATAACATCGCCCCACACACGAAATTTCCCTGTATCGTGGGTGCGTTTCACAAACATATAATATCACATAGAAAAACACCCAGACTCCGAACAAACACCTGCGGATCAAATTTTTGTCCCGTGTGGGAATAGAACCCGCAACCCCTAGCGCAGCAGTCCAATCGCTTAGCCGCTGTGCCAATCAGGTAATCTTATTTAATTGAAATCTGTGGTCTCTCTGCCTCCTTTGATAGATGGGCGTAACTTTTCGTTTGTATGGATCGCTAACATGTTCATACCTAGCACGCTTATAGTTTCCGAATTATCAGAAATGTATATACCCATAAATCCACGTGACATGTGGCGTATATATTTCCATTAACAAGGCCCAAAAGCATTAGCTCTTGCATGTAAATTAATGTTGAATTTCCTCCCTGATTCACATGTAAACTATCTACGTATAGCTTTGAACATTTTTAAAAATAAGTTAAGTAATTACATTTACAACAGTGAAACATTACAATAGATAATAAATTAACGTATAATTTTTATTTTTAAAATCTTATTAAAACAACAAAATCTTTTAACTTGGGCCACCGCCTTAACGCATGAATGCAGAGGACTCGCTTCTTATTTTTTGTTTGACAACTACCTACTACCTATTTAAGTTTTTTCTTTCACCCGCACCGGGATATGATATTATAAAATTTTTATGTTCTCATGTAAGTGACGATTGTCTTAATGGGAAATAAAGTTCTTTAAACCGAACTATTGAAGATTGAAAACACAACTTCTAAACTACATAACCCTAACGAATTTCATACTCAAAACATAAACTGTACTGATAATCCCCGGATTAATGACTTCTAAATATTTTAATTGCAATTAAATTTAAATTATTTGCGTCTAAACAACAGCGAGTTGCGCGGCCCAGATATTTATATCGCATTCCAAACGAGAAAGGACTATTCTGGAATGAAGGAGCATTTCAAATGAAAGATTAAAGCATTATTTATATTATTAAAGAACTTGTATACAACATCACACTATATTATAAAAGCGAAAGTTTGTTAGTGTGTTTGTATGTTTGTTACCGGTTCACGCGCAAACGGCTGGACCGATTTTGATAAAAGTTGAAATGGAGGTAGCGACACCTTGGAATAACATATAGGGTACTTTTTATCCCGAAAAAATGTAGCCGGTAACACCGCGTGGCGCAGCTTATTAAATTTAATTGTAAGTTTCATTATAGCTATAATATCCCGCTTGTATTCCTCGCCTGTATAGTGTGCACCCACATTTCACCAGTTTAGTTATAGATTCCAATAGGGCGAGCCTATTGCCATCAAGCGGGCACAATTCCGGACTCCGTGCTGTTACTCAGAATTTAGGTAATTCTCAGTAACAGCACGGAGTCCGGAATGAAAAATAATGAATAAAAAAAAATGAAAAAACCCGATCACACTTTGCCCGACCCGGGATTTGAACCCACGATCTCATTATTATCAGATCAGCAGTCGCGCTTAGCAACGCTAGACCAACGTCTGGATTTTTGTGCCGGTTGATGGATGGCAATAGGCTCGCACCCTTACATTGGGACCTATAACATAACTGGCAAAATGTTAGTAGGTATACTAAAATTTGTATTACTCTGCCTACCCCTTCGGGTAAACAGGCGTGATGTTATGTTATGTTTAATACTTCAGGGGAAAACAAATACAACTATACTCATCATTATTATCGGCCTCTTTCAATCAAATCAAACAATTCAATTAAAATAAAAATCCAATTATCCATAATACATATTTTGCTAAGTTAACAGTGGGTAATTAACCTTAACTAATATCATTTAACTATAATCAGAAAGTCAATAGAATTGTCATTCATAATATCGGAGTTTAAACTAAAATTAACTAACTAAATGTAATACCAATTAGCCTAATAACAACGTTATTCGATACGGATCAATATGGCTTTGTGAAACAAAACCATATTCTGTGTATTATTCGATGGTTGTACATTATTATTTAGTAGGCAAGCAACAGTTTTGTTTAACTATACAAATCTAATAAGTAGGTATTATATCCTGATTGGCACTTGCTGCGCTAAAGGTTGCCGGTTCATTTCCCGAACGGGCCAAAATTTGTGACAGCAATAGTTTGTCTCAAATCTGGGAGTTTGTGTATGTGATATTCCATGATTGTGAAACGCACCCACGATACAGGAGAAAGTCCTAGAGTGGAGCGATGTTTAAAAAACAATAATTTCAGAATATTTTTGTGATTTGAATATCTTCGATCGTTCTTTACTAATAAAACAAAAACTTGAATAAAGACACCAGTCAACGGTATCGTTTCTTTTATTTTTCGACAGTTCGACATACAGTGACAAGCAGACCGACAGCCGATAGATGGATGGACGTGCGGTACCTAAGCTTTTACTAAAAGTTTATCAACATGTACTTCAGAGAGCGAATTTCTAAGTTTGGCATCGTTTTTTTCTACAGTAGACAGCCCTATACTGCCCTATAGGCGCTATATAAAGTAAATAAAATATTATACGTAATTTTTTTATTTATTAACAATTTATGTACACACACAATACAAAAAAGTAAGAAACAAGAAAAAAGAGAAATATAAAGTACAAGGGTACTGCTTATTTCATAAAGAAATTTCTTCCAGCAGACCTGGGAAAGGAGAAATATGTATGTATATTAGAAATTGAGGCGACAGTGTGCAGGAAAATGTACAAAAGCAATTATTTGTGTTTGGAGGCTGAAGAGGTCTCGCCTTTTTCAAAGACAAAGACATTTATTGCCCAAACTGTGTTCATAGGTGCATTGACATAATTTTGGTATCAACAGCCTACCGCGGTGGGTGTTGCAATATTATTTAGTGAACCTCATATTATTAAGGCGAAAGTTTGTGAGTGTGTTTGTATGTTTGTTACCTTTTCAGGCTCAAACGGCTGGACCGATTTTGCTAAAATTTGGTATGGAGGTAGCTGATACATTGGATTAACTTATAGGCCATTTTACATCCCGAAAAAAAATTGCGGGTAACCGCGGGGAGCAGCTAGTTAAAAATAAAGAACTTATGACTAAATTATCTAATCATTGACATTTATACACAAAATATATTTTTTCATTTATAAAAAAACATTTTGAATTAGGTACCATTTTTTTGTCCGCTGGCACCCAATAAGACCTTTCTCAGGCTTACCGGTAATAAAATATTACAAACAAAAATCTAATTTATTTGAAACTTCAAAAAATGTTTGACACTAAAAAACAATTCTTAAGTGAAATTCCATTCACGCTTTTATCAAGTATTTTCTTTGTACCCGTCTACTAACAATTTGTCCACGCTTTTTTATACATACTTCAAACAGCCAAGAATTCTATTATAAAAACCACTTAAAAATACAATGTATTACCTAGGTACGAACCAATTATGGCAATAAAAAACAAGTTTCGAAGGAGCACAACTTTATAATAAGCTACCATCCAATATTAAAAATGTGAGCTCATAATTTAATATTATATACAAAATAAAATGATTAAAATACCTATATAGCAACATGACGTCTCTACTAAATCAACAATTAGAATCAGCTAAATTAATTATCATCAACATACGAAAGACGTCTACTTGAACGAAGGCCTTGCCCTTAAATAAGGCAGTTGCCATAATCCCCACGCTTGGTGGTGAAGATACAAAAGACTCTGCTACCCATCTTCCGCATTTTCCCTTAGTCGCCTCTTAAGACACCCACGCGAGGAAAGGGGGAGGTCAGTTATAGGCCGGTTACCACACGACACCAAATTAAATATCAAACCAGTTAAAATGTATTTATACACTGTTTTTATGTAAGTGACTGTGTCTTTTTGAGAATAAATTTTTTAATACTTTAAATTCGGGGCGTATCTTTCTAAAATTCAACTACGAAGCGGGTACCGTTTCTTAGCAAAATCAATTTACTCCTCATCCAGAATAAGGTCACAAATTTAATTAATGCGGCGTAAAATTGGAGCACGGTGATCAATTCGATTCATATTTCATATTTTAAAGTAAAATTCAATTAGGATCAAAATTCACAGCTTCCAATCTGATAGACAGTTTGATGAGATAGGTATATTTATAACTTTAACCACTTGGTGATTTTGTGGTCTAGTGATTCTTAATTCTGCAGTAGTCGGACAGATTAAGGTTTTTTTAAATGTATTTAGTGGTCTGCCTCGTTGGTCTAGTGGTCGCTAAGCGCGACTGCTGAGCAAGAGGTCCTGGGTTCAAATCCCGGGTCGGGCAAAGTGTTACTGAGTTTTCCATTATGTTCGCACGGAGTCTGGATTTGTGCCCGGTTGATGGCAATAGGCTCGCCCCCTATTACATTGGGACTTACAACATAACTGGCGAAATGTGGGTGTACTATATGTACACCTCTGCCTACCCCTTCGGGGAATACAGGCGTGATGTTATGTTATTTTATGTTTAGTGGTTTTGTAAGCTGACTTATTTTGATACTAAGTACAAAGAGACTGCCTCGATGGTCTCGTGGTCGCTAGCCGCGATTGCTAAGCATGAGGTTCAGGGTTTAAATTCCAGGTCGGCCAAAGTGTTACTGGGTTTTTCCATTAGATTATTCTCAGTAGCGACACGGAGTCTGTATTTGCGCCCGGTTGATGGAAATAGGCTCGCCTATTACATTGGGACCTATAACATAACTGGTGAAATGTGTGTGAATATATATGTGCACCTCTGCCTATCCGTTTGGGGAATACAGGCGTGATGTTAGGTTATAAAAAGAAGATTAAAAGATAATTAGAATCGAATTGCTAGTAAATCAAATGACCAAATCCGGCGGTGCGTATAATTATACACATATGCAGTATGCTACACAAATAATTGCATCATCTGAGACGCAAGAAAAATAACCATACTTAAAATTCTACTTACCTCGTACGGAATACGGTTATGAACATAAAACAACAATGGAATTACGAGAGAGGATTTTTAAACGTGCATAAAATATGTTAGGAACTGATAAAGTGGAATCTAAAAGTTATAAGGGTAATATATTGAATTCCTTTTAATATGACCGACTGTCACACCGTCTTAGCAATAGGCTCGCCTCCTATTATATCGGGAACTATAACATAACTGGCGAAATGTGGGTGTACTGTATACCTCTGCCTACCCATTCGGGGAATACAGGCGTTATGTTATGTTATGTAACACCGTGTTGTTAATTTCACATACACGTAGATAATTCTTATTATTTATTGTTCATAGCTATTATGTGTTTTTTTTTATGAATTTAGTAGTATTATTTTGACAAGGGACGCGGCGTATGTTCGTTAATAACGGGTTTTTTTACCAATAGACGTTTTTTGTCCTTCCAAAACCACTTTTTACTATTATGTTTTTTATTTTGTGAGCATCTAGGGATAAACCAAAGATGAACTAGTTAGCCGGATAGCCGAGTGCGACTCAATAAGCTCTATCTATTTATATTGAGTTTGCATTCTGTAGTTTGTGTTCAAAGTTGTAAGACAAGTTAACAATGATATTTACAGACTAAATAAACACTACGAAAAAGTTTAGTAAGTCAACCAAGATTTAGAGCCAAAGCAGCAAATTTTATACATCATCGTTTATGACTTGTTACGCTACGGTGTGACGCACACTCAGCATTGTGTCCACAAGATTTAAAATCACTTTTATTGAATTTCCTCATCTCACACGGCCATTTGCAGCGGGTCGTACATAAAAGTATTTGTAGCTAGAGATAGATTCTTTGTGAACGGTAATATTAGTAAGAATTGCTGGATTTGTACGATAATGTCATCATCGCATTAGTCTTTCTTTTATATTCTTTGTTACTACTGTAAAACTCGGTTGGGAAAAGACCGCACACAAACAGAAAACACTACTAATATAATCACTTTATTATACTTTAACATTCAAACGTTACTTACACTGTTACTGGTTCAACGATAGACAACCAGACATAACATAACATAACATCACGCCTGTATTCCCCGAAGGGGTAGGCAGAGGTGAACATATAGTACACCCACATTTCGCCAGTTATGTTGTAAGTCCCAATGTAATAGGGGGCGAGCCTATTGCCATCAATCGGGCACAAATCCAGACTCCGTGCTGCTACTGAGAATTACCTAATGGAAAACTCAGTAACACTTTGCCCGACCCGGGATTTGAACCCAGGACCTCTTGCTCAGCAGTCGGGCTTAGCGACCACTAGACCAACGAGGCAGTAACCAGACAAGCCCCTCACATTACCATTCAAGAATGTATTGACATTCCTAACACATTGACATTTCCTTAAGGGTCACGACCTTTAGCGCAGATTTGCTTACGACCTTTTTTGTGACCTAAAATTATTTTGTGTTGTTTATAAAATACTAGCGGCCCGCTCCAGCTTCGCACGGGTATAAAATATATATTATAAGTATTTCTCCACTATTTAATGGATGTTATTATACATATAAAACTTTGTCTTCAATCACTCTATCTATTAAAAAAAAAAACGGATCAAAATCCGTTGCGTAGTTTTAAAGATTTAAGCGTACATAGGGATATAGGGACAGAGAAAGCGACTTTGTTTTATACCATGTATTGATTAAACGTGAAGTTATTAGGAGACCAAGTAAGTTTTATATTCATCAATATAATTTCTGTTACATTATTATAAATGCGAGAGTGAAAGTCTGTTTGTTAGAAATGCAATTTTGTATGGATATAGTTTAACAGCAGATCGGGTTTTGTGGCGTACATTGGGAGAGGCCTATGTCCAGCAGACTGTATCGGGCTGATGATGATGATGATAATTTGAATCTTTGAACAGTGGAGTTTAAGCGGGAGGCTCATGCCAAACAGTGGGCCACATTATAGCTGATGATGATGATTTTATTTTATTTACTTTTTAAGACGTGGGTGGAAGCTACTATGGTATACGGTGGTAGACGAGTGGTATATGCATCAAACGTCCAGAATACGTTTTATTTAATGTGGTATGCATGTAGATCTTTAAAAGATATATCTCATTACGTATGAAAAATGTTTAGTGTTGAAAAATTGACCTGTTTATGTCGTTTGCATGTAAAAAAATAGAGACGTCAATAAACTTACAAAAATGGTTATCTTCAAACACATTTTAGCATCACTTATCGGGTTTTTTTAAATACCTCTATATTATTATTGTGCTTAGACACGTTTCGTATGATCTAGAAATAAAACTGTTCTAGCCTTCGGGGAAGACAAGAGAGAAAATATAATTGCACAAATTAGTCTCCAGCCAAAATCAAACGACCCGCAGAATAGAAAGCATTTCTGCAACCAAGTCATCATTTTTTGATCCCCAAAGCCTAATTTTTCTCACTCATATATTTTATGGGCATAATTTACCATTTTCTTTATGGCAGCTATGGTTTCATGTTCCAAACAGGACGGTCCTCCGATCCCATGGGTGCCCTAGCGAACTAAATGATGGTGTTAGGACGAACCTTCGTTGTATAAACCATGAACGACCATTGGTGAACATAGGGATCGCAATAACCGCTTTAGTTAATGGTAAATGTGGAAAATACCATTATTTTTGACACATTTGTTACATTATCAAGTGACTGCACATCAATTATATGTGGTTTTGATCCTCGAACACTTTGGAATTTGCTAAAATAACTAAGTGTAAATTAAGGTTCGAAATATAGAACTACTTTTAAAATATAAAAAAATCGCTTTAGTAAAATCTTCATCGTGGATCATGACAAATACATGTTACGAGAAGATATGTTTTTTACAGTTTATATTTTAATATACGGTAAAAATTACTGAGCAGAACCATTACTAAACCAACAAGAACAATCACTATTCACAGCTCTAGTTCTCTCTTACTTATTCAGCACCATCCACTTTTAAAACCGCCATCAATGAAGAAATAAAATCAAGTAGTCTACGAAACAACTACCCTGGTCCTTTTGACCGCATTCTTGACCTCTACAAACGAGCCAAACAAACGTTTTGCCGTTCAAGACTCTACATAATACAAGCCAGTCGACTTTACTCTACATAGAGACCCTAAAGTACTTTTGTAACAAAGGACCAGTATACGTTTCAGTTCGTTTTGTGAGTCGCAGTTTTTCGAAAGCTTTTGACCCAAAATGTGAATTTTAATAAAAATGTATCGAATAATACGGTGTGGGAGCCGAAAACAAGGGTTAAGGTAGTCCGCGAGTGGCGGGGTATTAGTGTAGTACACGATATTTATATCGAGTATTTTCTATTAGATGAGTTTCCATTCGCGAGATTGTCTGCGTGTAAAAAATCTTATCTCTTTTTCTGGATTACAGTAGCTTTGTCCACCCTGAAAGTCAATTTTAAACATTAGTGCAAGGATTTTGGAAATCGGTTGGAAAGTTCCGGAGATTACCCCCTACATACCTTACATAATGTTCATCTGTACCTATAAATTAGTACAGATAAACATTTGCTAGCGAAACTTCATCCAATATCAAGATGAACTGACGATATAGCAAGGATCCTAATACTAAACCTAGATAAAATTGCAGTTTATTTAATTCTACATTAGGATAGAAGACAACAAATCTGAGCCTTCATTATTACGGCTATCCTCTGGAATGCAGGCATAAATGAACGTAATAGGACTGCATTTAAAACAGTCCTTTTAAAGTTCCATTACACAGTTAAAATTGTTTTTCCGCAGAACAACTTAAACCCACAGGGATTCCCCAATAATAAGTGGCTTTAACAGCATGAATGAACAATGGAAATTAAAAATCTGACTACTACTACTCCGTAACGAGTATATTCTCGTTTTTGGCGGCCTTCCAAAAAGCACTGGGAGATAATCTTGAAAATTTAGCTGTTCGTGAAGACTAGTTGGCGAATGTAAGTCACGTTCAGCAAGCGTGATGTGCATCGCAGGTGGTCGGTGGGCGGGGCTAGAGCAAGTGTGGTATGGACCTTTACGGGATTAACTGGGGAGTTTCTAAAGTGTTGAAAGCTGTTGGGACTCTGAAAAATGGGTTGATTTAGACGAGTCGTGACTTGCAGCAGCTGTTAGTTGGCTGATCTTGGTGATTAGAGTTTCCTTTCATGGTGATTAGAAGGCTATCCATATTATTTTCTATATATTCCGGTCGTCGGGCATTCCCGAATACACACGTGGGTATAACCGGAAGATATAGTCAATAATATGATTATGAGGCTGTTTGTTGTATTGCTGTTCCACAAAAATTGTTGGCTGGTTATAAGGTTGGCGTGCTTGAATCTGAAATGGGAAATAAATGAATGGTATAAAATCCAGCAATTTTTGAGAACATTGCGAACATACAAACATACTTGATCATCACTTACTATTAACGAACGATGAATAAAATTTTGAGGATCTTCTTCACTTGATTTGAATACACTTAACTCTGAAAACTGAAGTTTTAACATATAACTACAGTTTTACGTAATACACCCCTAACAACAATATGGAAATAAAATGTCCGTTTATCGATACAGTTGATCGGACCCATTTCGCTACCAGGGTCTACATTAGAAGAGTTCCATGCAGGCGAATATTTTGTATTAAATAAAAATATTGTATGGCGTGAATGCGTGTCGGAAGACTTTATGTGACCGAAGCAAACGCCAAAAGAATAGAAGTCGAATGAAATGAAAAATATATGAGATTGACATGTCATAGATTTTATAGTCGAAACTTATGTCATCTTCGCCATGTCATGCCGTGTTGTATCCGGCCTAGAATTGACCACCCCCTTGCCTCCCGTGGCTGTCGTAAGGAAAAATCTAGAAGATGGGCAGCAGCGTTTTCTTTAACTTGATCACCAACACTACGATCCCCAAACCGCTTGCCAAGCGTGGGCATTATGGCAACCCCCCTCCCTTCTAAAAGGGGGAGGCCTTCGTTCAACAGTGGACGTCTTCTGGCTGATGATGATGATGATGTCATCTCCGCACATTTTAACACTTTCGTATACCGTTTTGCCACTTGTCTGGATGTCTAGGGCCACTAGGTTATTGTGTAATTAAACGGTTTATCGTTTGTCACATATCTAGACGCCACCGTGCCTCAAAAACAGTATAAGGGAATAGAGGAAGAAAAAAGGTTGCATCTGTGTTTGGGCACTAGCTTGTGCACGATAAATATCCTGCTTTGTTGGCAGGTAATGGCTTAGATGGGTAGTCGTGAAAAAAATATGGTCATTATGCTCTATACATTAGTTACTATAAAATTATAAATCGTGTTACATTTCTTGTCAAATCAGATATAATGGGGTTGTAGCTATGTGGCTACCGCGCACATCAGTCGATCTGTGCGGTTAAGCCATGCTCATCGCGGTCAGTCTTGTGATGGGTGACTGTTTTCACATGTCGAGACCGCTCCGTACTTCGGAACGCACGTTAAGCCGTCGGTCCTGCACCTGTCCCTCTGGTCGCGTCGGTCTGCCGTCCCATCGGACTACGAGAGTGAGGAAATAGGAAATGCACCTGTGTTTACGCGCATACTTGTGTACTATAATATATCCTGCGTAATTGGCTCTGATGGAACGCTGTGACCGAAATTCGGTCAGGAGAACATTATTGTTGTGTTCAGTGATAAATATTATTATGATTGGTTGGTGTTCTGGTCCAATTATTTCACTCGCATCAATATTGTTTGGTGCCCTGTAAAACAAACCAAAATAGGTCGTATACTGGTTTGTTTGAATTTTATTAACGCTCGATTGGTTAGACTGTTTATACAGTGTGTTACAAACAAAAATGGATTCATAGTTTCTGCAAAATTAATTATAAAAATATTTAAAAAATATTATGAATGTTAGTGGCTATTACCTACTTTATTATTGTGCATACATTTTAAATAGTTTACTATGTGTGCCTGCCTTTATAAGCTCTACAATCGAATTAGGTACTGGGTGATTTGATTCCACCAGGTAAGGCTGGTTGTCATTCATTTGTTCTTCTGACTATCCGTAAAGACTATCACAGATCTACAAATCACGGTCGAAGCTAAATGATTTTTAAATAGCGCAAAAGCGCTGAAGCAAAGCGAGGTCTAATTGTTACCAACAGCTGCATTAAGCGAAACTTAACCTTAATCAATCAATCCATGCGGATCTTAGCAACGACTATCTTATACTAAACATTTTATTTTAAAGCCGATACATCGCTCGGCCAATAAGCATTAAAATGAGAAACATTTCACAGCTGTTTCCTAGCGCTGCAGTTGGATAAAAACTAACAACGCGTGATGACACGCAGTTATTTGGAAGCTAACAGTGCGTTTGAAACAAATTCGTCCTGAAATAGTCCGTGGCTAAGTTTCCTACTCAAACGCGCACCCGTATGTGAGCACCAAAAATATTTCAAAACAACTGCACAACTTTGGAGCAAGCGATGTACATTGTACAGTGAGCAGCGTAATATCTTTTTTGAAGGTAATATGCGATTTTTGTGTACCTGCAAAGAAGATTTAGGTATTTGCAATAAATTCTATAATATAACACCAATGTTAATCATTTTATGAAAATAAATATTTTTTTGTAACTTAAGCATTTTTGAAATTATTCTTTCAGAGGAAAAAATCTGAATTAGGTCATTATCGACAAAGATATCGATGAACGAACACAAAAAAAAATAAGTCGGTATTTGAAGAATCTTCTTTGAATGTTGATTAAAATTGTAGTTTTTTAGTTTTTTACTCATACCCTAATTTTGAAAAAAATAAAATAAGTATCTAATAATTCACCATCATCATCAGCCGGAAGACGTCCACTGTTGAACGAAGGTCTCCCCCTTTTAGAAGGGGGGGGGGGTTGCCATAATCCCCACGCTTGGCAAGCGTGGGGATTGGTGGTCAAGTTACTGAAGACGCTGCTGCCCATCATCTGGATTTTCCCTCAGTCGCCTCTTACGACACCCACGGGAGGAAAGGGGTCACTGGTCAATTCTAGGCCGGATACCACACGGCAAATTTAATAATTACTACGTTAACTATTTCCTTTGTATATGTCTTAATGTGCATGAAATATAAATAAATATTATAATGACTTTTGGTGCCATTTTAGCATGTTGCCCATGCTAAGCTCAAAGCATCATTTTTCAAATTTCCTTTATCAATTTAGATTCAAGCTTAGCATGGGCAACATGCTAAAATGGCACCAAAAGTCATATAAATTTGGGTTGGTATTATCGTTTCAGTGATTTATAGCTGTAAAGGTATAACACTGAGTTGGTAATCATAGATTCCAACAGATAATACCTGACGTCACCCTTAAGACGTAAATACTAAAAGGGAACTTGAAATTCGATGGATGCGAGCAGCGACACGGTGGCTCAGTTGGTTAGAGCAGCGCCACGGATCGGCGAAGGTCGCGGTTCGAATCCCGCTCGTGTCCATCATTTTTCAAATTTCCTTTATCAATTTAGAAATATTATAATATTTCAAAAATTGTTATTTATCTACTTTAGGTTCTTTAATTAATTAAAACTCTTTTTATTTATTTCCCATAAATGACACCTTGTTTGCTATTTATGTTGCGAACTGTACCTACATTTGAGAACAAAATGCACTTTCCTGGTACCCTTTTTTCGATTTAGCCAAGTTGAGAGTTTTACGGTGCAGCTTAGTGCGTTTGGAAGAAAGTACTTTTTATTTTCGTGAATATTATAAAGAGTGGTCGGGTTCAGTGAATATATTCGTAGGTGTGAAGTTAAATAATTCTCTTTTGAATGTTGTTTTAAATTCTTTTCGTATGACGAATCTAGTTTTATTTCGTATTTTAATTATCATAGCTTTCGTGCAAATGCGTACCTACCTAACTAAGCTTATGATGACTCTTAACTTATAAGGTTTTAAACATAAATATGTCCATCATCATTTCAGCCCGGTATCACCCACTTCTGAAGCAGCAGTTTGTGTATGTGATATTTCATGTTTGTGAAACGTACCCACGATACAGGAGAAATTCCTAGTGTGGGGCGACGTTTTTTTAAACAAAAAAATATCCTAGGGTAAGGCGACGTTTTAATAAAAAGTAAAAATCATAGGCACTGCTAAACCATTATAAAGCCTACAGAAAGTTCCTAATACCCGATATACCCTGTTATTTCTCAACATGCTAACACTATTCGGAAGCAGTAACTCACAATAGTTAAACTATAAGATACTATCAAAGTTTCCAATGCAGTTGACTCGGTGACTTGATAAATAACTGTGTTATACTCAGTGGTGGGTTTCAGTTCAGTTACTGATGGTCAGTTTGTCATACAGTTTGGAGGTAAAATGTATTATTGAGTTTATGTGGTAAGTTCTGAACTGTATTTATGATGAGGCGATTGGACTGTGACGTGTCTTTGGATATGAGTGTATGAAAGACAGCACTGATAGCCGAGTGGTATGACCATTGGACTGCCAAGTCAAAAGTCGCAAGTTCAAACCCCGGCACGCACCTATGTCTTTTCGAATTCATGTGCGTATTATAAATTAGTTATCAGTTGCTAAATTCGGTGAAGGAAAACATCGTGAGGAAACCGGCACACCTGAGATATTTTTCAACGTTGTGTTAAGCCATGTCAGAGGCCTACAGGCGGTTTAAACTCTGACACCAGGTTGTTCATCAACTATACGATAAGAAGAAGTGTATGAAATTTGATGAGTAAGAGACAACATCAAAGACTTATTTTACTATAATACCTTACGTGAATGTTATGCATATTAGGAACGCGACTCTGCCGCGTATCCAGCTCGTGAATAAGGGCTCCGTTAGGGTTTGAAACTAGTCAGGCATCATCGAATACACAGGTTAGAAAAACCGACTCGTAGAGCCAAAAAATTTCAGACTTTATTGGAATAACACGTGGTGCTGCTCTAACCAACTGAGTTACCATATTACAGCATATCAATTCATTTATCGTTGAGTAAAATATTCGTTTTTAATTCAACGACCAATTCAACTTCTCAATTAAATCGTTATACAAAACATGAAATGTTATGTTTGAAAAATTACAACAGTAAATATTTTAGTGAGCACTGATAGCCCAGTGGTATGACCGATGGACTGCCAAGTTAAAGGTCACTAGTTCAAAGCCCGGCTCGCACCAATGTCTTTTCAACTATGAAGTTGAAAACCAATTTATAGTGCGCAAATGATTGCGCACTATAAATTAGTTATCAGTTGTTAAAAACGGTGAAGGAAAACATCGTGAGGAAACCGGCACACCTGAGAGATTTTTCAACGTTGTGTTAAGCCATGTCAGAGGCCTACAGGCGGTTTAAACTCTGACACCAGGTTGTTCATCAACTATACGATAAGAAGAAGTGTATGAAATTTGATGAGTAAGAGACAACATCAAAGACTTATTTTACTATAATACCTTACGTGAGTGTTATGCATTTTAGGAACGCGACTCTGCCGCGTATCCAGCTCGTGAATAAGGGCTCCGTTAGGGTTTGAAACTAGTCAGGCATCATCGAATACACAGGTTAGAAAAACCGACTCGTAAAGCCAAAAAATTTCAGACTTTATTGGAATAACACGAATAGGACTCGAACGCACGACCTTCGCTGATCCGTAGTGCTGCTCTTACCAACTGAGTTACCATATTGCAGTATATCAATTCATTTATCGTTGAGTAAAATATTTGTTTTTAATTCAACGACCAATTCAACTTCTCAATTAAATCGTAATACAAAACATGAAATGTTATGTTTGAAAAATTACAACAGTGAATATTTTAGTGAGCACTGATAGCCCAGTGGTATGACCGATGGACTGCCAAGTTAAAGGTCACTAGTTCAAAGCCCGGCTCGCACCAATGTCTTTTCAACTATGAAGTTGAAAACCAATTTATAGTGCGCAAATGATTGCGCACTATAAATTAGTTATCAGTTGTTAAAAACGGTAAAGGAAAACATTGTGAGGGAACTGGCACACCTGAGAGATTTTTCAACGGTGTATAAAGTCATGTCAGAGGCATACAGGCGGTTTAACAGACACCAGTTTGTTCATCAACCATACGATAAGAAGAACAACATTTTAATTCCATCTAATCACATCGTCATGTCGAATCCAATTTTCCTTCTAATATTTTGCTACATTATTAATCAGGATGTTTAATACTATAAACGCTATACGTTGCACACCATCGTCAGCGTTCATTAGCTCCCTTCAGACACGTAACACAAGACAGACGAGCAGCGATTAAAATAATGGAACAGAATCTACTAACATTAGTACGATAGTTAAGGAAATAGCGATGATCACCGCCACGTATGCTTGTATGACAAATGGATGAGTGTGTACAAAGCCAGGGATTACTTGTAAAGATTGGTAGTGGACATTACTGTTGTGTTGAATATTGTTTAAATTGTATTTTAGTATAATAATGTCATTTAATTATTTATAATTTTTGAGTAGCGACACGATGGCTCAGTTGGTTAGAGCAGCACCACGGTACGGTGAAGGTCGCAGGTTCAAGACCTGCTCGTGTCCATCATTTTTCAAATTACCAATTTAAATGTCATTTAAGTTTTTTTTAACCCTCGCCTCTCACTAAGAATTTCTTCTGTATCGTGGGTGCATTTCACAAAGTTGAAATAGCACATACACAAACACCCAGACTCGGGACAAACATCTGCGGATCACATAAATTTTTGTCCCGTGTGTGAATCGAACCTGCAACCCTTAGTGCAGCAGTCCAATCGCTTAGCCACTGTGCCATTTGGGTCGTCCATACTGATGATGAAGTATTATAAACTTCTTATTAAACCACATTAAAACATCTCTCTCAGCCTGTATTCTCCGAAGAGGTAGGCTGAATGTGTAGTATGCAGTGTGTACTGTGTAGTATACCCACGTTTTGCCAGTCATGTGATAGGTCTCAATGTAATAGGGGGAGAGCCTTATTGGTCCTAATTGTCCTAATGGCCGATTCAATCGGGCAAAAATCCAGGCTTCGTACTGCCACTGAAAATAATCTAGTGAAAAAAACCCAGCCACACTTTACCTGATTCAAGATTCAAACCTAGGACTTCGTGCTCAGCAATCGCGCTTAGCAATTACTAGAACAGAAGCTGTCAAAAAACAAATAAAAACGTTAACAATTTTTTTATACTAAGTAGGTGTGCACTTGCTTGCTTACTTATATAATTATTACAAAAATATGCAGAACAATGTTGGCTAATTAAATAAACAAATTGCAAATAAAACTAGTTAAATATAACAGTTAATTAATAACAATTAAATCCCATTAAAATAAATTATTCCAACAATTCACAATTGGTTATCAAATTCTCAGAACACAAACCATTACATTTTATCAATTAACTGATCAATTTATTTTCAAACATCAATTTAATTTGATCAAAACAATTATACAACGATTCATTATTGTGTACTTCAAAACTAAATGTAATTTCAAACAGTTTCAAATGAAACAATAATAATTTATGGTTCGCGTACCTAAATTAGTAAACCACAAACATTTAAATGCTTAGGTTAAAATTCGATTATTAGATTCGGCTTCAAAACGTATGGAAACAGAAAAAAATATAGAAATAATATACGTCACTAGACAAGAAGCACTGATAGCCGAGTGGTGGTGACCGTAGGACTGCGAAGTCAAAGTTCAAACCCCAGTACACACCAATGTCTTTTCGAATTCATGTGTGTTCTTTAAATTAATTATCAGTTGCTAAAAACGGTGAAGGAAAACATCGTGAGAAAACCAGCACTCCTAAAGGTCGCAAGTTTAAACCGCGGAACGCACCAATGTCTTTTCGAATTCATATGCGTACTAAAATTAGTTATCAGTTGCTAAAAACGGTGAAGGAAAACATCGTGAGAAAACCAGCACATCTGAGAGATTTTTCAACGGTGTGTAAAGCCATGTCAGAGGCCTACAGGCGGTCTAAACTCTGATTTCAGGTTGTTCATCAACCATACGATAAGAAGAAGACTAGAAAATCAAGGTAAACTTTGTCTAAGCGCGGCTAAGCGATTGGATTGCTGCGCTGAAGGTTTGTGGGATCGGCAGATGTTTGTCCCGAGTCTGGGTGTTTGTGTATGTGATATTTCATGTCTGTGAAACGCACCCACGATACAGGAGAAGTTCGTAGTGTGGGGCAGCCTTTAAAAATACAATGGAAATACCTAACAAAAAATAAAAAATATGTCTACTAACGACCTTGTTGCTTTAGTGGTCCAAAAACGCGGCTACTGAGCGTGAGGTACTGGTTTTCTGGGCAGTGTCATAGGGTTAAATAAATATTAAATAAAATACTTAACAAATATGCAATTGATGAAAGCAAACCGTTTTTTAAAATACTAGCAAACATCCTTGAATTAAATTTTGGTAGCAATTAAAACTACTTCTACATCTACGAGACTGCTACGCAGAAAGGAGATAATTTCGTAGCAGCTACAATACACGTAGCGCTACGAATTGTCTGTAGCGCTTACATTTTGAAACAAGAAAGTGTTTTAATTACTTAACTGTATCTAACAAAGTCCTTAACAATATTTAAAGTTATTTACAAGTTACGAGAATCTATTAAAAGTTTATTAATATTTTATGTAGTTCATTTCTATGCAAAATACAAAGTAATCGTTTTGCTAATGTAGTGTCTTGATTAGAAATTAATTAATTGCTTTGTCTTATTGTATCTTATTTATTTTTATATTATTCACTGGGCACAAATCTAGACTCCGTGCTGAGAATAATCTAACGAAAAAACCAAATAACTCTTTGTTCAACCCTGGATTTGAACTCAAGACCTCGTGCTCATTAATTGCGCTTACCAAGCACTAGACCAACAAGGCAGTGCTATAAAAACTAAAAGTACGTCACATCACATGTTTGACAGAAGCTCTCGCTTCACAAATGTTCCAACATAATGGCCCCATGCCGCTTCGACCACACTCAAATTACAAGCTATTTGTTAGCAGTTCTCGTTATTAATGGGTTTGTAAGTAGAATTATATTATAGTAGCTTCAGCCCGCGACTCCGCTCGCGTTAATTTAAATTGTTGGTTAGTAATACATATATATATATATAGGTACCTATATATAGCTTTTGCCTGCGGCTTCACCCGCGTTAACCCCTACTTAAACCCCGTAGAGGGTTGAATTAAAAAAAAATGTAGCCTATGTCCTTTCTTGGGTCTTAAACTTTCTACATGCAAAATTTCATCAAAATCCGTTCAGTGGTTTAGACGTGAAGACGTAACAGACAGACTGACGGATTTGGAAGTATGGACTAGCTGCGCCCCGCAGTGTTACCCGCTGCAATTTTCGGGATAAAAAGCCTATGTGTTAATCCAGGGTATCAGCTACCTCCATACCAAATTTTATCGAAATCGGTGCAGCCGTTTTAACTTGAAGAGGTAACAAACATACAAAAACACTCACAAACTTTCGTCTTTATAATATTAGTGTAAAATGTGATTGCTGAATAAAAACTCGTTCGTGGGATGACGGACCAGAATGGCAACTTCCCATCTCATCCCGTTGGGTGTCGCAGGTGACTATGGAAAACTCCAGAAGATGGGCAGCAGCGTCTGCTGTAACTTTACTACCAATACTGCGATCTCCAATCCCGTGGCACTGCAAACTGAAACGACCGGAGAGATCAAAATTCAATACCAAAAGCTTAAAGCCTACACTAATGACTCCAGTGTCCCGAAAGTCCCTTCGCCTGCACCCTGGTACACCTAACCCATGCCTCTGATGCCATCAACGTGGCAACATACTGAGCACTAAAAATAGAGTACCGTCGACTCGAAAAGAAGAAGAAAAAAAACGGGTCCTATTTCCTCTTCGACACCAGAAATGTATTGACCATAAAATAAAAGATCAAGACATCTTTTTAATCTGTGCCATTAAAGAGTGCCAAGAACTGCCAAAATAGAATTCAATAATATCCTCAGAAAAACATTTCATTACAATCATATTTAATAACTATAAAACATAACATAACATCACGCCTGTATTCCCAGAAAGGGTAGGTAGCGGAGCACAGCCACATTTCGCCATTTATGTTATAGGTCCCAGTATAATAGGGGAAGAGTCTATTGCCATTAACTGGGCCCAAATCTAAACTCCGTGCTGCTACTGACAATTACGTATAACAAAAACCCAGTAACACTTTGCCCGATACGGGATTCAAACGCAGGACCTCATGCAACCACTAGACGAACAAGGCAGTCACGATAACCTCAATATTGTTCCAACAACACTCAAATTAGTACGATTTGTTCAACGCTCCCTGCGCTTGATGTTAATGCCGTCTTCACTCATGTGAGACGAGTTCATTTCTTGGTTTGAAGGCGTTGTATTTTTCATGTAATTCTTAAGTGCTACTACGGTGAAATGAACATTTAAAATGTATACGTTTGAGTTTAGTTGTTCCAATATTTTGCATGAACAGAACATACAACTAGTTTGACGTTTTGTAAGTGCTCTTTTGTAGCCTATATGAAATAAAAACATTATGACTATGACTATGACATAGGACCAGGGATTTTTGGTATCAAAAATTTTATGTAGAGCCACGAGCTTACGTTCCATTTTTTTAAGTGTATTTTTTTAGCCAATGTTTTTTTAAATCTCAAACTGCCGCACTCAGATACCTTAATGACTACGTAAACAAATTACACAAAGAAAATCTTTACTTAGTAATAGTTTAAGTAATCATTAAATGTCTAACTAAAACTGCTTTGTCAATGTCATGTGTTTTATAATTTAAGTACGTATGTCAACAAAACAGATATTAAAAATATCGGTTCAATACTTAAACATTTATTTACATGTACAAAATTAAATTATAAACGCTTTCAAATTTCAAAGTGACGAATGTCTGATTTATCAGTTACAATTCAGCTTATATTCTAAAAATGTGATAAGGATAAAAGGGTAGAGAATTAGCGAGAACAAATAGCACTCATCGGCGTGCGGTCAAGTGTAGCGCCGTGCTAGCAGTGTAAGGGCCGGCACACATCAGGCGGGGCGAAGCGCAGCGCAGTGCTCTGATATGCATTGAAATTAAGTCGAAAATAAAAATGGACACTAACACAGGCCCCGGGTTTAACCGTTTTTCCTTTCGATGCAGTGTGTCCATATGTACAAATTAAAAATGTTATCCTAACATCTTCATTAGATCCCCACGCTTGGCAAGCGGCTTGGGGATCGCATTGTTGGTGGTCAAGTTACAGAAGACGCTGCTGCCCATTTTCCGGATTTTCCCATACTCGCCTCTTACGACACCCACGGGAGGAAAGGGGGTGGTCAATTCTAGGCCGAATACTACACGGCAAATTCTAACATGGTTTTCTAAAATTCCGACTGCAGTTTTGCAAATTGCCAATTAAATGCGCAGCGTGTAAAACGTTACAGCAATGCGCAATCTTTGTACACTGAATGTCAAATCATCCACGTATGCAATTACTCCGTTTTAGAGTAATTGGTGTCCCCTCACTTTTTACATTCGCGGATTCTGGTTAGTTCTGTATTCTGAGAACACTAATGAGTTTGACAGTGGCCGAGGTGATAATAATAACAATAGAGAAGTTGGTTTATTTACTTTCAACTGTATGTCAATGAGCGATAGGTTGATATTCATTTGGAAGTGAAAAACTGCGCTGCGCTTCGCCTCATGTGTGCCGGCCCTAACGTGCGGTATGCACGCATTTGTCACTGCGATGGCCGCAGTTTGCGTTGAGTGGCGACAACACTGTTAACATTACGTCCTTTTATATATTTTTTTGGATTTTTGTCGCTCGTTATATTGCCTTATAAAAATGTTATGTGATATGCTTCGTACCAAATACAGTTCGTACAAAACTGTGACGTCACAATGGTTCGGTTTAAATTGACAAATTATACTGTTACTGCTTCGTTGGTCTAGCGGTCGTTAAGCGCGACTGCTGAGCATGAGGTCCTGGGTTTGACTCCCGGGCGAAGTGTAACTGGGTTTCCCATTAGGTAATTCTCAGTAGTAACACGTACTCTGGATTTGTGTCCGGTTGATGGCAATAGACTCGCCCCCTATTACATTGGGACCTATAACATAACTATCGAAATGCTATAAAATAAATCTACCTACTCCTTCGGGGAATATAGGCGTGATTGATTGATTCGGGGAAAATCCAATAACACTGCCCGACCCGGGATTCGCACCCAGGACCTCGTGCTCAGCAGTCGCGCTTAGCGTCTTCTAATCAATTTTATACATAAATACAAAAGACGATAAAACTCACATACTTGTAGCAAATTTAAGCCATACTAATATATATAGCCATACAACACATGTAATCCCATGAAGATTAGACAGCAATAGCTATACATACATATAAATGTATCTCTGTTAAATGTAAAATTTAATCCCCTGAGCTGGATTAAATGTACATGGTACATGGGAACAACAGACGAAACGGGGAAATCCGGAGTCCTAAATCTGTACTCGTGTATAAAACTGCGCGAGTACCATTGCAAGATAACAATGCGATTATACACGATCGATGGGAGGGATACGAGATTCAAACAAAGCAAGCTATGTAAACTTAGCAGTAGGGTCATACGTTGGACTGCCAAGTCAAAGGTCGCAAGCTCAAACGGCATGCACCAATGTTTTTTCGAATTCATGTGCGCTTATTAGTTATCAGTTGCTATAACGGTGAAGGAAAACATCGTGAGGAAACCGGCACACCTGAGAGATTTTTCAACGGTGTTAAGCCATGTCTGAGGCCTACAGGCGGTTTAAACTCTGACACCAGGTTGTTCATCAACCATACGATAAGAAGAAGATATTGTACTAATTTAAACAAAGCTACCTACTCATTTGGCTACGGTTACCTTTAGTGAATAGGTGAGTTAATTATTTAGATTTTAAATAAGTTACTCTAGGTTCCATTGTAGATGAATTAATTAATTTATCGTCAGATTTTTAGAGCTGTTTATGAATTGAGTTCAATACCTGACAAAATATTATCTTTATTATTCAGATTTGAAGATATAGGTGTTATTACCATTCTTTAGTAAAGCGTGCAAGTAACATTACTTAAAACCTAACGACTGTATCAATATTACTTATAAAAAAAATGTTTATTACTGAATCAGACCTATCACTGCCGTTTTCATGTCTTATAGACGAAAAGACGTATCCTATAATGATAATTATTAATATATAATTCAAAATATTTGTTTGAAACTCAAATTAATTCTAATTTAAAAAAAATGTTATTGATATAACTATGTAATTGCAATTCATAATTTAATTTAAATTGTAAGTAAATACCAAACTAGCACGAAATAAAACCTTTTTTTTATTTATAAGTCGTTAGTATTTTATAAGAGTCTACAAATCAGAGAGAAAAGAGTCGAAAAAATGTTCACGATCTATGATGACCTCCGACTGAACGCTAAATTCATTAACCAGCCAATAAGAACAAGTTACTGTCTTATTCACTTTCATCTCATAGACACTATAAAGGCATTTACATCTGAACACAATTTTCCCCAATACTTAATTCTTACAATCAGACTCATGCACTTATTTCCTCAATCAAATATCCTCTTTCACATACCATACACAGATTGGCCAATCAACCATTCCTTTTAACCAGGGATAGTGAACCTTTTGTAATGGAGACAAATTTGATTTAAGGCCTTATTTATGGAATAAGATATCATATCCTTTGAGAAAATTGAGAGTATCGTGAAAAGTAAGCGCAGTTTAAGTATCAAGCAATATAATATAGCAAGCAGTATAAGCATCTTGGCGTGAAGTGAAGTGAAGTGAGAGCTATGCAAATTTATTTCATGCCAACTAAATTGGCAGTTTAAAATGTTAAACCACATTTTCATACTGGTATATATTTTATTGTATCTTACAAGTGACAAGACAACATATTTTTCTATGCACATAAATTGGTATGTTTAGGAAACGTACAAAAACATTAAAAAAATTACAATATTAGTAAAAAAATGTGTGGAAGTGTTGCATAATATATGACAGAACAAGACATATCCGAAACGTTCCAAAGATTGACCACCCCTGCAAATCCAAATACAAACAAAAAAGCCTGTACCATAATACTTCTAAGAGAAATTGGGTCAATGTTCACATTTGGTCAGACACACGCGATTCCGCTCTAATGCTGACATTATGCTGATTGCCCGCTCCTTCTACGTTGAATAAAAACTTAGTATTTCAAGAGGAATATTTTTCGAGGTACAAACGGTTTTCTAACATCTGTTGCCTTAGGGATCGCTTTTGTGGGCTAAAGATGTGTTTTGTGTGTTATTATGAAAAGTTTCTTTGGAACTGAAGTTTGTAATAAAGTATATTATACTGTTACGAATAATGGACTACGCGGATGCTACGATTTAAGTGACATCGCCACGCCGCTGTTACAAATTAATGCTACCCACTGACTTACTTTCTCTTGTTGATTTTTGTTTAGCAGTAACATTTTCTAGTCGACAATTTATAGTTCTAATATGTATACAATCTTGCACCAATAATGTAATTTAGTTGTATTGTAGACTCAATACTCCATACAAAATATGGGCTCGTAAATTACTTGGGCAGTTATTTAGGCAAAAAATATTTACATGACTGTAACATTTTTTATCTTAAACAATAATATCAAGACAGAAATAATTACATTACAATATTATATTTTTATTTCCTTCTCCACCTTTTTATGTTTAAAATAGAACAAAATAATAAATAATGATTTATGCTTATACAAGAAAGTAATCAGACTGAAAACTTAATCAAAACCTGACCTGAAAAAAATTGAGTGGGAAGGACAATTTCCATGTTAATCATAGAATTACGAAATGTACATCAATTCGTTTGTAAATAACCTTAACATACAAAACATTATCTTAATTTTTTTCCTCAATTTGATACATTGCTTTCACATTAAATAAAAATTTTATATTGCTTTTAGTACGAAAATCATGTATTTATAGCAGTGGAACTCGCTCCTTGAATTTTGGACAAGTACCAGATACAGAAGTCTAATCACTCTTAGAATCTCTCTTTGGATAAGTACTACAGGAGTCTATTATGGGTTTTTTAAACGTCGCCCCGAACTAGGAATTTCTCCTGTATCGTGGGTACTTTTTACATGCAAAAATATCATATACACAAACACTTAGATTTGGTAAAACATTTGCGGATCGCACAAATTTTTTGTCTCATGCAAGAATCAGACCCGCAACCCTTAGCGCAGCAATCCAATCGCTTAAGCACGGCGCAAATCAGGTCGTTAATATTGTGTTGCCGTTCATCTTTTTCTTATCGTATGGTTGATGAACAACCTGGTGTCAGAGTTTAAACCGCCTGTAGGCCCCTGACATGGCTTTACACACCGTTGAAAAATCTCTCAGGTGTGCCGGTTTCCATACGATGTTTTCCTTCACCGTTCTTAGCAACTAATAACTAATAAGTACGCACATGAATTCGAAAAGACTGGTGCGTACCGGGGTTTAAGCTTGCGACCTTTGAATTGGCAGTCCAACTACCATACCCCTCGGCTATCACTGCTTGCCGCTTATTAAAAGTCCCATGTCATGTGTGGTGTGAAGTCACGTATATTGTACATCAGCATGTCACGTATAGTATATAGTTTAAGTTAAGGTAAATAAGCTGTTTTCATAGTCTTAGTTAGCACGTAGTCACTTACTAACATAACATAACATCACGCCTATATTCCCCGAAGGGGTAGGCAGATGTGAACATATAGTACACCCACATTTCGCCAGTTATGTTGTAAGTCCCAATGTAATAGGGGGCGAGCCTATTGCCATCAACCGACCAACGAGGTACTATTTATGTATAAATATAAACCAAATAAAGGAGAAGAGAGTTCAGTTCTGTTGTTTACTTAACCCCATCGCACATGAATAGCGACCCCATAGCCATTCATGAGGGATATATGTAGATAAGCGCACAGGACATATTTGATGGTTTATTTCCCCACAAGTCTGCATATCTGGTATTTTAATGACCTGAAATATTGTAGCTTGCTTTTACTTCTGTATTTCTATAATCTATATTCTGTGACTGCCTCGTTGGTCTAGTGGTCGCTAAGCGCGACTGCTGAGCAAGAGGTCCTGGGTTCAAATCCCGGGTCGGGCAAAGTGTTACTGAGTTTTCCATTACGTAATTTTCAGTAGCAGCACGGAGTCTGGATTTGTGCCCGGTTGATGGCAATAGGCTCGCCCCCTATTACATTGGGACTAACAACATAACTGGCGAAATGTGGGTGTACTATTATGTTCACCTCTGCCTACCCCTTCGGGGAATACAGGCGTGATGTTATGTTATGTTATGTTATTTCTATAATCTATGCGAAGAGGAGGAGTTCTTCGTTGTTTAAATTATTTATTTGATGTTATTTTATGAACGATGTATATATAAAAAAAGTTTTAATGTAGATAAGATATTATTATCTTATATTAATTAATGGTAAATATATAGCGTAAAGTGTTAAATAGAAAAATATGAAATTGTAGCACTCATTCCACGATACAGAATCGATAACATAGAAGCAATTTATCATCTACTTCCAGCATATTGTCATGGTGATATGGAATCAAATTGATCTTTCGTAACATCAAATATCTTCGCAAAACGTAATTAAACCAAAACATTGAAATTGAGGAGGTATTTGACGTCAAAATTAATTCTTATAGGTAGATATAGGTACCTTCACAAGCGTCGATAATTAATTAGTAATCGTTTGTACATTCTCATTAATTAACGACCGTTCAGATAGTATTATTATGACAGGAGATAACAACACTGCCTCGTTATTGTAGTGGATGCTTACCGCCATGAGGTCCTAGGTTCGAATCTTGGGCCGGGCAGTGTTACTGGGTTTTTCTTTAGGTAATTTTTGGCAGCAGCACGGAGTCTGATCTTGTACCCTGTTGATGGCAATAGGCTCGCCCCCTTTCACATTGGGACCAATAATAGAACTGGCGTAATGTAGGTGTACTATAGGTACACCTCTGCCTAAATACAGGCGTGTTATGTTTTCTTGTAACAAATGTTCGATGAATATAATTATGAGTGTCATAGAGATTTAATGCATTTTAATTGTAGTAGACAAATTTTGTATCCTTATATTGCATTTATCTCAGGTGTTGTCGGGTCGCAACTGAGAGAGGACTATGTCCAGCTGTGGACTGCGAAAGGCTGTGTGATGACGATCTCACCAATCGCGACGCAGATTAAATTATCTACACTATACCTAGGTTCCTATGTAGCTACCAACCCTTCATGTATATTACCGACGATAAAAAAGCACAAAAGAAAACATAATTTAAAAAAAAGTCATCCTATTATACTATACACCGTAAACGCTGCTCAACGGGTCTTCATAACGATCCTAATTTCCTTGTCTCAAAATTATGAAGAGGTATCAGATAGCGGTTTCGAGCGACTGCTTACAGAAATAACTGGCGGTAAACGTTTCGTCGCTGTAAATGCCTGGAGGCTCCTACGTTACCGCCTTGGAACATTTACACTGGACTGTAATAGCTCTAATGTAACAGAACATACCATGATGTCTGTATTTACCGTTTTCGGTCGCAGTATTGGTGTTGAAGTACAAAAGACACTGCTGCCCATCTTCTGGATTTTCCCTTAGTCGCCTCTTACGACACCCATGTGAGGAAAGGGGGTGGTCTATTCTAGGCCGGATACCACTCGGCACTGTTCCCATTAAAGGCAATCTAAATCCCAACCCAATCACATTATGGATGGCCAAAAACCAAGTTAACAGTCATGTCTGTGACCACGTAACCAACGAATTCTAGTCTAAAAACCTCTACTTAAAAGGTTTTTTTTTAAAGAAACTGATGACTGACTTGACGACTTGATTGGAGCTGTGTCTAAGCGATTTGACTGCTGTGGTAGGTGTTGCGGGTCCGATGAATATACGGGACAAAAATTGGTGTGGTCCGCAGATGTTTGTCCCAAGTCGTGTATGTACATGATATTTAATATTTGTGAAACGCATCCACGATACAGGAGAACTTCCTAGTGTAGGGCGATGTACTAGATAGATAGAAAGATTTCTATTACACTCCTAGCATAAGGGGACGTCAAGAGAATCCCATAGAATGACGTAGGCCCTGAGAATCTGTCAAATACGTAAAGAAGAGAAAGTCCATGTCCAGCAGTGGATATCTTAACACTGAAATGAAAATGATGAAGTATGATTTAATTGATTATAGCACGTTTAACATCAGCACAAAAGTAGACAAAAATGAAATTTAATACAAAATTAGGCGGAATCTCAGAATGACCTAACTTATAAATAATTTATTAATATATATTTATAAAATGTATATATACATATATTTATATTTCTTAATAAGGTATTGTGTGTAATTTAAACATATTTTTTAATTAATGTAGGTATGTCTACTGTGTGTATTAATTATATATTATTAGATATAAGCATTTCTTGTACCCATTACTTATTCTATATTATTGCACCTACCACTTTGTCTCTGCACCACCCTATGGTTGACTGGTAGAGAATGCCTCAGGCATTAAGCCCGCCTATGTAAACTGGATAATTGCATAAAGTTTAAATAAAAATAAATAAATAAACTGGTGTTACACTTCTACATAAAGCAGTCCAGCTAAAACAGCCCCCTTACAATGAACTCTTACAGCAGAACAGTTTAAGATATGGAAGCGAGACACCGCTACGTGCAGTGTAATGCGGCGTCTCGCTTCCACAACTTAAACTGTCCTGCTTCATAAGTTGATGGTAAGGGGGCTGTATGCTTGTCCGTCCGGCGCCGGTGGAGGGCATTTCATTCATTGCTATCTTTTGACGAACACCGTCCGTGTAGCTACCGCCACTGTCCTTATCGCCATTGAACAATAGTTACCCTGTTTAGTTTATAGAGTGCCGCAAAAGTTTTTTGTTTTGAATTTGTGAAATGAAGTTAACTTGGTTTTTTTTTGTGTGCTGTTTTGGTAGTGAGAGTTTTTATTTGATACAATCATATTAAAAATGTTTTTTAGTTTTTTGTTTAGTTTAAGAATGTGACATTGTGTTTGTCACGAACGCAACTTTTACCATACCTATATGGTCATATTATTTTATATTCCTGTGAACATATTTTCATAAATCTAGGTTTGAACCAAGAAATGTTGTAATCATTATTAAGAGCTATAGACTCTATAGTCTATCAGTACGGGCATTGACCACCTCTTTTCGCTTAATACAACCTTTCAAAAATGCGTCCTCTACTTTTTGCAAGTTTTGCACGTTTTAATTGGAAGTAATTATATTATATTATTTTCCAATAATCATTACTGGTTTTGAGAGTAAGTTATTCACAAACCATGGCTATTGATCGCCATTCACTGTGTCGCTATGTGTTACGATAGCGTGTCTTTCGGGGTTGCATTTCGAAATGTACTATGATTATGTTTGAATTTTTAATAAATAGATTTATTTTTCAAATGTTTCCGATAAATTACCAAAGTGTGCCCGTCACATGGAACTTAGTCTATAGTTCAATATTGGTATGCAGTTGAGATGTAACAGCAGAAATGTAATAACTATGCCTTCAATGAATTTATTATTTAAAAGCTAATTAAAAAAAAACCTCGCCCCACACTAGGAATCTCACCTGAATCATGGGTGCGTTTCACAAATATTAAATATCACATACATAAACACCCAGACTCGGGACAATCAAATGTGGATCGCACAAATTATTTTCATCTTAAAAAAGGACAACTGATAAAATTATTTTCATCCTACAAAACAGAACCAATCGTGAAATATCATTACCAATCTTCCAATAGAATTTCAACGCTCCAAATTAATGCTGATTGACAGCATTAACCCTTTCTACGTGACGTGAGTCTAGAGTAATCTAGATGGAACGTGCCACTAACGCGTAATCTTGACAAATGTGAGCCCTACTCGCTACGAAATGTTAACTAATTGGCTTCGTCAAATACTTGATGTTCAACTCTTAGAAGTTCGGTAGCATTTTTGGGTTGATTTTTATTGTTAGCTTCAGTACAATAGTATATTAGGCGGACTTGACGTCATTTTGTACCAGTCTTTATGGCAAAATAGCGTGAAGAAGACGAGATATTATATAGCGAAGGAACATATTATATAAATTGAAGGAATCAGAAATTATATTGATGACAAAGTAAAAGTTGCTAGGAAAATATGAAAGGTATTTTAAAAGTAAAAAAATGGTCTAAAACATCAAACTTAGAAGATTTTATGTAAACAAATACCTAGGTTTAGTTAACAGTATAATAAAATGCGTCATAGTTTAGCAAACACATGACACAAAATAAAGCTTACATTATAAAAGCTATCCCACTGCGGGGCAAAATAACCCTTTCATACAGACAACGAAAGAGCATTGATAATATATTTATACTTATAAAAAAATGTTCGTTACTGTGCCTTAATTTACTAAACGACTTAATTTAGGAAACATATTGTGACAAGTTACAGAATGAACACGTTCTAACTTACTAGCGCCAACAGAAACCCTAACTTAGGTCTGACCTAGCTTAAATGTGGCATGTAACTTAATCTGAATGGGACCTTCTCAAGCTTGTTGCCAATACATAATTGGGTTAATCGGGTGCGTTGTAAGTGAGGGTCAGACCACTCAATGTAGATTTAAGCCCGGTTATAAGATGAAACGTGTTGATTCACGTTTTTGGTTTAGATTCATAATGCACAGTTTACCTTAAAATTTTAAGCACTGATAGTCGAATGGTATGACCGTAGGACTGCCTCAAAGGTCACAAGCTCAAACCCCGGCACGCACCAATGACTTTTCGAATTCATGTGCGTATTGTAAAAAAGGTGAGGGAAAACATCGTGAGGAAACCGGCACACCTGAGAGTTTTTTCAACGGTGTGTAAAGCCATGTCAGAGACCTACAGGCGGTTTAAACTCTGACACCAGGTTGTTCATCAACCATACGATAGAAAAAGCCTGACATTACCCACTGCTGGGTATAGGCAGCATATTGCAACCATAGTTACTCTTCTGAATCTCCCATTTCCCGTTATATAATTATCAGCTCATATTATATCATCAAAAGAAGTTATCAACAGTCTACGAAATATTTCTTGCCTAAATTAAGCTATAAACCTTTCATAATTACCGACCATAACCCTCACCTAACTACCATTAAAGATCCCGGATTCACGTTACCAATTACGAACGAGGAAAACTGTCTCAAAAATAATAACAAGTGAAGAACAGACGGATATACGACACTTGGCAAGGGCGATATTAAAACGGGACCTTTGGTCTTTATTGCCACATGTTAGAGCTACTTAGAAAGGGTCCCTTCAATCCGCGTATAGTTTTTTGGCGTGTGAAGGAACATCCGAGTTCTTTTAATATCAGATTGATACGGGTTTATTATTGCGTCTTTTTATGTGTGACATCACAACTTAAGTATGGATTTGGAAGTATGGATATACTTCCAAATCCATACTTAATATTGTAAATGTAAAATGTTAAAGTAACTGTATCTCTGTCCGTCTATCTGTCTGTCTGTCTGTTACACCTTCACGACTAAACTGCTGGATGGATTTTGATGTACTTGGCACGTAGAAAGTTTAAACCCGAGAAAGGACGTAGGCTTTATTTGAAATTAAACCCTCTAAGGGGTTTAAATAGGGGTTAATGCGGGCGAAGCCGCGGGCAAAAGCTAGTTTCATATAAGAGTACGAAGAGTTACTGTTGAATACATTTTGCTAGATACGAATAAGTATAATAGGCAATCTATTGTACATTATTGTGCGGGACAAGTGTGTATAGTTGTTGTGCGGGACAAATGTGTATAGTGATACAAGTGTATAGTGAAAAGAATAGTATAAGCGAACTGACAAGGACAGCAATAGTTTGATAAGATAGTTTTTTGATAGATATATGTTATGTTATGTTTTCATGTTTATTTTATTTTTTATAGATAGGAATAAGTAAATAGAATAAGAAAATATATAATATACCATATGTTTGTATAGTAAAAATAGGAGAAAACCGCAAAAATTGTAACGCGGCTCTCGCTATGGTAAAGTTTCGTTGTAGTTAAGCAAACTGCGTCGAACCCGCCCCTTTCTTGATTGGTCAAAATTCGTGTGCTCTGATTGGTTGACCAATCAAGGACTTTAGTTTAATTTATGAGATTTCATATAAATATGGGGCCAAAAAACGGCTTCGATGCAGTCGGCGAGCAGCAGTATTAGAAGACACACGAACAATAGTGGAAATAAAGCTTCAAGATTTCAAGACAGTGTTTTATTCTTCACCAATCCAGTGATAGCGAATGTGTCAACCACATTTAATGGTCCTTCGAGCCGGATTCCGTGAAGAATAGTGCATGAAGATAGTGCTACAGTGAAGAAATCTCGAAGAACGTACTGTACGTGTTAGTGTTTGTGCGTCATCGAATTTGAAGATCAGCTGACACCATGCCCGTTACGCGCTCCGAGGGAAGGGGCCGCAAGCCGTCGAGTGCACAGAAGCCGTCATCGTCCGAGGCCACTCCTGAGACCTCTGCGACCGGTACAAGCACGGAAGCCACATCCGAATCGACACAGACGGGGACAACTGCCACGGAGAGTTCCGAACAGACCTACACCTCCGCGACGACCGACCCCACCACCGTGACTTCCGTCGCCACCGCATCGACCGCTGCATCCGCATCAGCCGCCAGCGCGCGCCCCGCGCCGGTAGCCACCGCCCCCCCCCGTTCGGCCGCTAACGCGCCCCACGCCCCGCACGCCGGCATCGTCGCACCTACCGTCACTCCTTCCGCCGCGACGACGCTCACCGCGGGTGCGAAATCGAAACAGCTGATGAAGTCGTCCGCCGCTGTCGCATCGAAAGAAAATCGCCGTGAGACTGACGCCTCGACTGTGAAGCAGCGAGTTGTCAAGACCACCGCCGCCGGTACGTCGAAACCAACCGGCACACAGCTCCTCCGCCCCCCTAGCAAGAAGGAGGGAAGGGAGGGATCGATTTATAGTAAAAAGAAGATGCAGAGAATCGCCAAAGCAAAGGAAGATTTGCTCCGCCTCCAAGTTGAACTAGCCGCTGCCCGCCTGGCCGCGCTAGAAACGGAGGACTCCGATAGAGAGGAAGAAGGGGACGAGGATGAAGTCTCCCTCTACTCAGAAGTCAACGCCCGTGTGGACAACTGGTTGGATAACCAGGTGACTCGTCCAGTCCTAGCCATCGCCAACGAGCCTCACCGTCCGCCAGAGCCGACGATCGTCCACGAAGAACCACCGAAGCAAGAGGAGGTTCATCGAACACCGGCGGGAGGTCAAGGGGACCTAGCCCTCCTAGCTGAAGCCATCACTCGGGCTGTCAGCAACGCCCAGCGACCCAGGTTTATAGAACTACCTTTCTTCAGCGGGTCGCATCAGGAGTGGCTACCCTTCCGCGCCGCCTACTACGAGTCTGAACCAACGTTCAGCGCCGTCGAGAACATCAACAGATTAAGAAGAAACTTGAAAGGGAAGGCCAGAGAAGCCGTTGAAGGGTTACTCATCACAAATGCGCACCCTTCAGAAGTGATGAAGACTTTGGAATCAAGATTCGGAAGACCAGAGTCAATCGCAATGATTGAAATGGAAACGCTTCGAGGTCTACCACGTCTCTCTGAGTCGCCGAGGGACATCTGTATATTCGCCACGAAGATCTCCAACGTCGTAGCAACGTTGAAGACATTGGGTTGTTTCAACTACATGTACAACCCCGAACTTGCGAAGACATTGGTGGACAAGCTGACGCCGACGCTTCGGTACCGCTACTACGACTTCTCATCGACGCAACCCAAAGAAGATCCCTGCCTCATCAAACTGGAGAGATTCTTCAAGAGGGAAGCAGAACTGTGCGGGCCTTACGCGCTACCTGAACAGGTGGCAGCACCGTCGACAGCCACACCTCCAAAGAGGACTCAGCGGGTCACCAACGTCATAGAGAAAAACAACACACCGAAGTGCTTCGTGTGCGACGAGACAAGACACACCAGCGCAACGGAGTGCGACGCATTTAAGAAGATGGAAACCAATTCGAGATGGGATGCTGCGAAGTCCAAGCGCCTCTGCTTCAGATGCCTGCATTATAGGAGCAAGACTCACAATTGTCGAGCGAAGCCATGTGGTGTCAACGGGTGCAAATACACGCACCACAAGCTGCTTCATTACGATAAGAAAACAGAACAGGCTGAGAAGACAGACAATGAAGAGAAGCCAGAGGTCATCAATTCGGCATGGACAGTGAGAAAACAATCCTATCTCAAGATCCTCCCGGTCCAAGTTAAGGGGCCGAAAGGATCAATAAACACATTCGCGTTGATGGACGACGGGTCAACAGTGACACTCGTCGACGACGGCGTCGCTGCGAGCGTCGGAGCTACAGGACCCGTAGATCTGTTGAAAATAGAGACCATCAACGAATTGAGGACCGCAGAATCGGCCTCAAGAAGAGTGACCATCGGGTTGAAAGGGGTCAACGATCGTGAAGAGCAAATTCAAGCAAGAACAGTGAAGAACTTGCAAGTCTCCTCTCAACGGGTTCCACGAGAATTAGTGGAAGGATGCCCACACCTATCGGACATCAAGGGGCATCTCGCGTACTCGAACGCGAAGCCACGCATCCTCATAGGGCAAGACAACTGGCATCTCCTGCTAACCAAAGAGACCAGAAAAGGAGACAAGGACCATCCAGTGGCATCGCTCACGCCGCTTGGATGGGTGCTGCACGGTAGCCAAAGAAATTCCTTCGGTCAGAAGATCGACTTCGTGTCACATATGAAAGAAGCCGGAGATGACCTCGAGGAAATGGTGAAGAGAGACTTCGAGATAGACGCCCTCTGCATCAGCCCGAAGAGACCGCAAACCGACCCAGAAGAGAAGGCACTTCAAATTCTCGAACAAAAGACCGAGAAGATCGACGCAACAAGAGATGTACCCACAGCCTTCAACAAGAATCGTCTATGGTACAAAGGGCCGGACTTCTTGTGTCTAACAGAAGACTCCTGGCCAATAGAACCTGTGAAGACCACAGAAGAAGAACCCTCCGAAGAAGAGAAGACGCATCACATCACTAGTAAAAGAGGACTGAAGCTAGCAGAGGGTCTGCCTGATTCTTCGAAATTCTCCAGTTGGGACCGTCTCCGGTACGCGACAGCACGTGTGTTGCAATTCATCGACCTCTGCAGAGTCACCAGCCACAAGGTCAACTACCGACGAACAAGAAAAAATAAAGAAGCGGATCCTACGTGGAAGAATAATAAGCCTGTGACAGCAAAACGACAGGCACCCATACCGAAGAAGAAATCGTCACTCAACCTGCTTCCAGTCACCGCCGAGCTCCTCAAGAAAGCCGAAGAGCTCCTGATGCGATCTTCACAAGAAGAGGCCTTCACAGAAGAGATAGAAAGTTTGAACAGCGGGAAGCCGGTCGCCAAGGAGAGCCGCCTTCACCAGCTGTGCGTCGAATCAGTCAACGGCTCACTCCGACTTCGGAGCCGTATCCGAGCAGCCAACGACGTTGAAGAAAACGTCAAGAGCCCGCTAGTCGTCAACGGAGAGCATCCAACGGTGAAGCTATGGATACGGGCAGTTCATCGGCAGCTCCATCATGCCGGCGTCGAGGCAACCGTCAACGAATGTCGCCAACAGTATTGGGTATTAAGGTTGCGCCCCATCACACGCGCAATCCTTCGCCAATGCCTCTTCTGCCGCATGAAGACTCAAGCGCCACCATACCCGAGAACCGGAGACCTGCCAGCGTGTCGCCTAGCACATCATAAGCGACCCTTTACCTTCACCGGGGTCGACTACTTCGGGCCTCTCTCCGTGACCGTCGGACGCGCCAGACAGAAGAGATACGTGGCCATCTTCACGTGTCTTACGACGCGAGCCATCCACCTCGAAGTCGCCGGCTCGCTCAGCGCCGATTCAGCAGTGATGGCGGTCAGACGAATGATCGCACGACGCGGCTGCCCGGCTGAAATTTGGTCGGATAACGGCACCAACCTAAAGGCCGCCGACAAAGAATTACGACAAGCAATCGACGCGGCAACAGCGGAGGAAGCAGCGAAGAGAACCATCTCTTGGCGTTACATCCCGCCTGGAGCTCCGTTCATGGGTGGTGCATGGGAGCGCATGGTACGCTCCGTGAAAACCGCGCTCGCAGCAACACTGCACGAGCGCCACCCCACCGAAGAAGTCCTCGCCACTCTACTAGCTGAAGTAGAGTACACCGTAAACAGTCGCCCGCTGACCCACGTCTCCGTCAGCGCAGAAGATCCTGAGGCCCTGACCCCCAATCACTTCCTGCTGGGGGGTCCCGGGCGCGTGCCACAGCCAGGCACATTCTCCGAACAAGACACGGTCTCCCGGTCCAGCTGGCGAGCTGCACAGAGGCTCGCTGACGTCTTCTGGCTCCGCTGGGTGAAGGAGTACCTTCCCGAGCTCCAACACCGGCGGGAGCCCCACGGACGAGGTCAAGAGGTCAAACTGAATGACCTCGTGCAGATCGTCGACCCGAACCTGCCCCGCAACGTGTGGATACGAGGACGAATCGTCGCGGTGTATCCTGGCCCCGACAGCATCGTGCGGACGGTGGACGTGCAGACCAAGGGAGGTGTCCTGCGCCGGCCAGTGAGGAAGCTGGTGATCCTGCCCCTGCCTACGGACGACGTGCCCGCACCGGAACGAGATGCGACGCAGTCGCACGGCGGGAGTGATGTGCGGGACAAGTGTGTATAGTTGTTGTGCGGGACAAATGTGTATAGTGATACAAGTGTATAGTGAAAAGAATAGTATAAGCGAACTGACAAGGACAGCAATAGTTTGATAAGATAGTTTTTTGATAGATATATGTTATGTTATGTTTTCATGTTTATTTTATTTTTTATAGATAGGAATAAGTAAATAGAATAAGAAAATATATAATATACCATATGTTTGTATAGTAAAAATAGGAGAAAACCGCAAAAATTGTAACGCGGCTCTCGCTATGGTAAAGTTTCGTTGTAGTTAAGCAAACTGCGTCGAACCCGCCCCTTTCTTGATTGGTCAAAATTCGTGTGCTCTGATTGGTTGACCAATCAAGGACTTTAGTTTAATTTATGAGATTTCATATAAATATGGGGCCAAAAAACGGCTTCGATGCAGTCGGCGAGCAGCAGTATTAGAAGACACACGAACAATAGTGGAAATAAAGCTTCAAGATTTCAAGACAGTGTTTTATTCTTCACCAATCCAGTGATAGCGAATGTGTCAACCACAATTATGACATTTTACAAAATAGTAATTTTAATAAAACAATTAAGATACACTATTGAGTTTCATTCTGCGACATGACATTAGCATTGAACCTAGCGTGTGATTATAGAAGAACAAATGACAGTCAAACGCCTAATAAGTCTTTTTAACGTTGTTTTAGTCTACTCCTAAGGCCTCCCCTCTGTTCCTTCAATGTACTATATTCCGTGAGATTTCTGGCCAACAAATAAACTATTTTTTAATTATCTTCTATGAATTTCTCCTATTTCATTTGAGCGTTTTATAGACATGAAATATCTCAAGCACAAACGCCTAGTTGAGTATTTTTTTTTTAAGTAGCCTGTTCACTGTCCCACTGCTAGGAAAAACTCTCCCCATTATTTTTTTACAATACTCTGTCCAATGCCATTACGGGCCATGTCTTTCCCGCAAAAATGTCCAAATTATCTCTCCATCGCCTTCTCGGTCTGCCTGGTCGTCGGCGGCCGGCGGTGGGTATCCATTTAGTGGTAATATTGGCCCACCTTTGCGGGTCCATACTCACGACATGGCCAGCCCACTCCCACTTTAGCTTGGCAGTTTTTCTGCCCACGTCCGATATACCTTTCATGGAACGCAGTATAATTATAATCATAACATAGGCCCCTCATATGGCACGCCTATGGGGGCCGAGTTATAAGCAAATTACGCATGTTCGTCCTCTTCCAATTACAGTCATCAAACGCTTAGCGCACCACAAAGCACTTCATGTTTCACGTCGTCAAATATCTGAACCTACTAAAACCCGTTCATTTTCATCTTGAACCGTAACACAAGCGTTAAAACTCCTACGTTTTACGCGTATAAAGGTACAAACATACTAAATCAAAAACGGATCGTAACCGTATCGCCAACCTTACGTAAGCACGTAACCAAAGCGGATCAACTCCGATACGTCAACCCGGCTACGGCTAGGCGACACCGCGCTTACGGTTCGCCGACCGCTGGTTGAAGAGACGACTGCTCGGGTATGAACAGACGTAAGCGGGGACGGCGAGCCGTAAGCGAGAGAACTGCATGTTGAACACGTGACCGCACCGTGGCTCGAGCTTGTCCCGAAGCGAGGCGATTACATTACGATTAGTGAGCGTTGCAGTAGGGAGTTTCATAGAAAGAATACTGCTCGGCTCGAGTTGATACGGTGTCGATTTCGGGTTGATATGTGTGCTACGACCTTTACGCGTATAAATATGATCATGTCCCATAAATGCGACTCTCATAACTCCTAAGCTTGCCTCATCGAATATTTGCCATAAATCTGTCAGAATGATCCCTGGATTCTAAATTATGAGTGCGGTCTATAACGAATTAATTTTACATTTTAAATTTGATCGTGGATGGTATTACTTGCGTTTTTAGGTTGAGAAGGAATTTGTGTTATGGTGCTTCGGTAGGAGAGATTTTGGTGTCTGTCTGTCTGTAGTTTCGAAATAGTTATTTGTGTTTGTTAACTTTTATTATTTCCAAAAAAACGTTGCAGTTCACTAGAAATTGTTCCTGTTTCGTTTCACAAACATGAAATATCACATACAATACGGGGCTAACATCTGCGGATCACACAATTTTTTGTCCCGTGCGGGAATCAAACCCGCAACCCCTAGCGCAGCAGTCCAGTCGCTCAGCCACTACGACAATCAAACCACATATGTTTGTCCCGATTTTGGGTGTTTGTGTATGTGATATTTCATGTTTGTGAAACGCACCTACCTACAGGAGAAATTCCTGGTGAGGAGCGACGTTTTTTAAAAAAAATTGTGCTCTTTTTCCCCTATGTACAACTAACATTGAACTTACGGTAAGCTAAAATACTGTACTGTAAATTATTGTGATTTGTGATTGGCATCTGTGGAATAAATAAGAAATAGTTTTTCTTGAGTTATTTTTTATATTATTATTTTAGTTGCAAGAGCTTATCCACGTTCATTTTTCGTCTGTCAACAATTTATTGATGATCGCAGTTTAGTTGTTACCTTTTCATCGGCACTGCATTTACCCTGCTCCCGTCATAAACTTAAGCTGCGTTACGATATGGCGACAGACTGATCCTATTGGTTCCACACATTACTTCCACTTCAGGAGTTATTATGACATTTTTTTGAAGTAAACCATGGTAAAAGGGGATTTGGTTTTGACAACGATTGGTTTATGAACTGTGATGGGACCGACAATTTAATGCAACTTGAGTGTTTAAGAATATTGTTTTTGGAGGAAGAAAGCTGTATTTTAAAGCGGTAGGCAGATGTATTATGTTTGCACTTGATTCAGGATAAACTAATTTTCATTTTTCGAAGTTTGGTTCAGTAATTTTCACACTTCACACTAATATCATAAAGGCGAAAGTTTGTGAGTTTGTTTGTATATTTGTTACTTCTTCACACTCAAACAGCTAGACCAATTTAGATAAAATTTGGTATGGAAGCAGCTGACACCCTGGATTAACACATAGGCTCCTTCTGATCCGCGAACACCGCGAAGCGCAGCTAGTTGCCATGAATCTTTTCGTCCATTCCGAGAATTGAACTTTGACATCACATTTGTGCCTATTGTATGCTGTACTGCGGAAAACAATAAACATTTTCTAATTAATTCTAAGTTACTACCGTAGTTAAAAGACGGTTAAACTTAAAATATTTTAGGTTACATTATCGTATTTAGGACATGTAACAAAGGTTTAAACTATTCCCTAGTACATTATTTATCAACATTGTTATTAGACACAATCAAAAGAGACCCATCTCAATGAATGTCGGACAGCGTAGAACATAATTTAGCCCTTTATCCAATATCAAGATTACACAATACATTGACAAAACCATACTCAAATTTATTCGTAGCAATACCGAATATTTCACACGAAAATCGACTCTAATCCCTGCAGTTAAGACCCTTATCTTGTATTATTTAGAGTATATCCCAAAATTCCGCGCATACTCCTTGATCCAGATAATTCTCTAAACTTATCCGAAGTCAGATTAAGGAAGGCGAGAATTCGGAATTCTTAGTGCGGCTGCAGAATTACGCTTGGGCGTATTTCACACTGGAATCAGGCGAACAAGAAGTAAGTAAACAGCAATTTGAATATCAACTTTATTTTGTGAGGCTTTAAGTTGAAAATAAAATGTGGAAAAATGATCTTTTCTTGATAGAAGCAGACGCTAGATACCACGAGTTTAGCCGCGGATTTTAATTCGGAACAGTATTTAAAGTTGATAGGAGTTATGATTTTTAAGCTGCTCTTTGAAATTAAGCTGTGCCCTACAATGCAGTTGGAAAGTTCTACATTGAAGGTTTTGTGCTTGGATAGTTAGATTAATCTGAGGATTATTATCTGATAGTATTTTGTAGGCCACACTAAGATAGTAGGTCACCTGACGACCTGCTTGGCGCACTGGCTAAGAGATTGGACTGCTGCGCTAAGGGTTGTGCGTTCGATTCCCGCACGGAACAAAAAATTGTGCGATTAGCAGATGTTTGTCCCGAGGATAGGTGATTGTGTATGTGATATTTCATGTTTGTGAAACGCCTCACGATACAGGAGAAATTCCTAGTGAGGGGTGACGTTTTTTTTTAAATAAAAAGGTATAATACCACTATTAGGTATAGTCATCAAAGGTGCCTAAATATTGCGATCAGTTCATAACCGAAATAATGCTAGAACCTTCCGTTACCGCTAAAACAAATCTTTAGAAGCGAAGCAACGGTGTAGACCTAGTGATTTACCATAAACTCTTCCCCATCATCAGCTGGAAGACATCCACTTTTGAACAAAGGTTAGGAGTTCACGGTGAGGGGGCTGATTAAATGCTAAAGGTTCGTCCGCGATTGGACTTGGGACTTATGATGGGCGACGATTATGGGCGGATAGACTCCTGGAGTCCTGAAACAGAAGAATACCCTGCCTCCACTTAATATGATATATAAAGGATTAAAAGATATCATGATGTGACGATGACATTATTTTAAGTCAAATGCGTTAATTCTCATCGTCTCAATCCGCCGTTGTAAACAAAACCTTAAACTTCAAGGCATAAGATAACTATTGAGGTTTGTTACAGGATCAAGTTTCTGAGAGTTTCCAAGAGGTACGTGTGAAGAGAGAAGGTTTGTAGAAATTTTAGTCTAAACGCCTTTTAAGTTGTGGCGAGAAAAGGGCCTTCGTATTCATAGATATTTGACATGACCATGATGCTTTATTCGTTGCCGTGTGGTATCCAGCCTAGAATTGACCAACCCCTCTCGTCCCGTGGGTGTCGTAAGCGGTGCTAATGGAAAATCCAGAAGATGGACAGCAGCGTCTTCTGTAACTTAACCACCAACACTGCGATCCCCAAGCCGCTTGCCAAACGTGGGGATTATGGCAACCCCTCCTGGCAATTTGTCCTGTGTTGTAGGTGCGTCTGACATAAATGAAATGTCACATATACACGCTAGACTCGGGACAAACATCCGAGGATCGCGCAAATATTTGTCCTGTGCGGGAACTGAGCGCCAAATTCAGGGTAATATTGAAATGGCTCAGTGATTATGTACTAGACATAGATATTGTATTACTACAGCTACTATGACTGGCGCCACATAAGCGTCAATGTTCTAGAACATAACATAACATCACGCCTGTATTCCTTAAAGGAGTAGGCAGAGGTGTTCCTATAGACCGCTCACATTTCGCCATTTACGTATAGGTCCGAAGTCGAGCCTTTGGTATCAACCGGGCACAAATTCAGATTCCGTGCTGCTACTGAAAATGACCTAATGGTAAAGCCCGATAGCACATTGCCCGACCCGGGATTTGAACCCAGGATCTCATGCTCAGCAGTCGCGCTTAACCTTTTGAGCGCCAGTCTTGGCGGAAGACAAGCGTTTTCGTGTTCTCAACGCCACGATTTTATTAGAAGACAACATCTAATCGATCTACTACGATTATTATTTGATATAACATTACACAAATGTTACGATTTGATATTGTCTCCTGGTAGAGTTATCGCGTGAAGAACGCGGAACTTTGTCTTCTATAAAATACCGTGGCGCTTAAAGGGTTAGGACTACTAGTCCAATGAGGCAGTCAATATTCTAATTGCACTATTTACTATACATAACCATAATCAACTGCCTCGTTGGTCTAGTGGTCGCTAAGCGCGACTACTGAGCAAGAGGTCCTGGGTTCAAATCCTGGGTCGGGCAAAGTGTTACTGAGTTTTCCATTAGGTAATTCTCAGTAGCAGCACGGAGTCTGGATTTGTGCCCGGTTGATGGCAATAGGCTCGCCCCCTATTACATTGGGACTTACAACATAACTGGCGAAATGTGGGTGTACTATATGTTCACCTCTGCCTACCCCTTCGGGGAATACAGGCGTGATGTTATGTTATGGTTTAACCATAATCAAGTTATTTTCATAGATAGATGCTGTAGGTAGCTGCATCAAACTTTACACTGTTAGGAATGTTGGTGGAGGAATTTCGCCGCATGCCGCGAAGCTTGCGCGCGTCAGTAATGCTGTGTTGGAGAAGGCGCCTCGGCTAACGACCGACACCAAATAAACGACTATCGGTAGATATATTTACACCTCCCCCCATACCATAAACCATTTTTATATATTGTTACTCTCTCTCCCTCTACTGTGCAATGATTTAGTGTAAACTGTTATGTTGTGCATGTAATTTGATAAATAAATAAACTCTTAAAGCAGGGCAGTTTACGTTGTAGAAGCGAGACGCAGCATTACACTGCACGTAGCGGCATCCTGCTTTCACATCTTAAACTGTCTTGTTTTAAGAGTTCATGGTAAGGGGGCTGAATGCGATTCGACGCTCGTATATTTGACTGACCTGTTGGTCTAGTGGTTAGTGGCCCTGATTGCTGAACCGGAGGTCGTGGGTTCGATTCCCACCCACGACAAATCTTTGTGTGATGAGCGTAATGATTTGTTCTGTGTGTGGGTGTTATTTATCTAAATATGTATTATCTGTATTTAGGAATATATTAGTATGTATATCAGTTGTCTGGTTACCATAATACAGGCTCTGCCTAGTTCGGGATCAGATGACTGTGTGTGAGCTGTCCCTAGATGTAGTGTGCTAGAGGTAGTGTGCAAAATATGAGGATCGCAATCTGTTAATTGCTTTAAGCTTAGAAAAGCTTGCAGATTAAGATTCCGGATGTTCTCGGTAAGATTGTTGGTTCAATTTTTTTTCCCTATCCAAGGAAATATCACGTATATTGACTGAATAAATGCTTAAAAGCCTTTGTAGTTATTGTTACAGCAAAAAATTTATTTTTTCTTATTTTGACTGGTATTTGTGGCCAATCAACTGAAAAAAATTCAACTGAAATGACCAAATATTACATAGTTACTATTTGCATCATTTATTGATGGGTCTGCCATGCATATAAATGTAAAGGACCCTTAAAAAAATGGAATTAAAAAAATAAACAAAAACATATTATTTATTCTATATCCCGGTTATACTCACGTGTGTGTACTCTGGCACAAATGAAGTTAGGATATATTCAGATGGCTCCAAAACCTCACAGGGGACCGGAGCGGGAGTCTTCTCGAACGACCTCAACATTAAAATCTCGACCACCCTAGATAAACTTAATACTATATTTCAAGCAGAATGTATAGGCATCACCAAAGCAGCACAGGCGGTTGCAGCCAGAGATGTCAGAGGCTACAATATTAGAATTGTGTCAGACAGTGCATCCGTCCTTCAAGCTCTACAGAACAATACCATAACCTCTGTCCTAATACTGGAATGCCACAACGCACTCCAGTCCATCGCAGACACAAACAACGTAACCCTGCAATGGATTAAAGGACATAGCAATTCAATAGGTAATGACGCAGCCGATGAACTGGCTAAAAGGGGATCAAGAACGGCGGTATATGGACCGGAACCACTACTGCCGATACCCCTGGCACAAGTCAGATCTTGGTTGCGTCTGAAAACAGAACAAAACCACCAAACAGAATGGAGGAACGGTGTAGGTTGCAGGCAGACAAAGAATGCAATTCCGGTGTTTTCGAAAAAGTTTGCCCGCAACCTCACCAGACTAAACAGGGACAAAATCCGTATAGTACTAGGTACAATAACCGGACACTGCCCGCTAAACAAACACCTTTTTACCATAGGTGTGACGAACAGCCCTCTATGCAGAGGCTGCATGGAGGCAGAAGAAACGCCACAGCACGTACTCATGGAGTGCGGAAGTGTGGACGATCAACGGGCACGCATTCTCCAGCGTCCAGCATCGCTACCGGAAGCTTGCAGCAACCTGAAAAGGCTGCTCGCTTTCTGGGGCGAGCTGGGATGGCTGGAGTAGAAGAAATAAACCCACCACGCACAATGGCCCTTTCAAGCGGCTAAGTGCGGAAAATGCCCAGCCAAAACAAACAAAACAAACAAACAAATACTCACGTGTGTATTCGGGAATGCCCGACTAGTTTCGAACTCGAACGGAGCCCTTATTCATGAGCTGGTTACGCGGCGGAGTCGCGAGCCGAAGAGTTCGGCTCGCGACTCCGCCGCGTAACCAGCTTAACCACCGCGTAACCACCGGGATATATAGTAAATAATATGGATAACACTCACGGAAGTTATTATAGTAAAACAAACAAAAACATTTTTTTTTTCTCCCTTTCAGTGGATAAGTCTTATGATTATACAGAAAATAGCCAAAACCTCTGTCCATATATCTGTCAATTGTTTCCCTCGCCTCATTACCACACAACTCGTATATATTCTACTTGGTAAAATACTTTCCCAAAATGTATTTTATCGCCTCGACTTTACTCTCCATATTTTTATTTGGCACAATATGGCATGTGTAAATAAAAGTTTTTTATTGCCTCTTTGCTACAATACTATAGTTCCATATGCCTGCTATAAAAAAGCGTGTAGGCAGACATGTGTTTTATTTCTATGTTGATTTAGATGGTGATAAAATATAATCAAACATGCATGGAATTGCCGAGTGATAGTTTAATGGGTGACCGGTTTGTAAAAGGTTTTTATATGAACTGTGAAAAAGCTTTTTCGTTCGGTAAATAGTTTATAATTTCTTTTTTTTAATTTTTAACTTTTTGGTAAATGAATAATAAATGGGGGTAGTCAATAGTCATGCCAAGACGAAACTAGAATCGAATTTAGAATACAACTCTAATATTTCACCAGAAAAGCGACGGTATTAAATCACTAATTATGAACCTACCTGGCTGTCTATTTGCTTTGTTAGTCTAGTGATCGCAAAGGGCGACTGCTTGGACACGGTGTTACTGGGTTTCTCGATAAGTTAATTCTCAGTAGCAGCACGGAGTCTGGATTTGTGCCCGGTTACTGGCAATACGCTTGCCCCGTATTTCATTGGGACCTATAACATACCGGGCGAAATTTAAGTAGGTACTACGTATAGCCCCCTAACCATGAACTCTTAAAACAAGACAGTTTAAGATGTGAAAGGAGGACGCCGTTAAGTGCAGTGTAATGCTGCGTCTCGCTTCTACAACGTAAACTGTCCTGCTTTAAGAGTTTATGGTATGGGGGCAGTTCACCTCCAGAATGCAGAAGTGTAAATACCTTCGGGAAGACCACACCTTGCTTCGGGAGGTACGTTAAGCCGTTGGTCATACGCATGATCTCTCTCCGGTCGTGTCAGTCTACTGTCCCACCGGGCTATGAGAGTAAAGGAATAGGGAGTACACCCACATAATATATAGGCATAACTATGTATATCTGTGAGTGCACCTCTGTCTGCGCGCATACTTGTGCACCTCTGTCTGCGCGCATACTTGTGCACTATAATATCTCCTACGTAGTTGGCTAGTCTCAGCTGCGACCGACCGTCGTGACCAAAATTCGGTCGAATATTATTACACATTCTGCCTATCATCCGCTGCCAAGCGTGTATCCTCATCCAACATCGAAGCAGGTGCCATCTATCTTTTGTTTACGACAATTCTGTAACAGAACTCGGATCGAACGTCGTAAACTGCGCTACCGTTTACGTTTCCATCGTAAAATTGATAGCACCGCGGGGAAAAAAGGATTCTGCGCTTCCAGTTTGGCGTGAGTTAAGAGAAATGGGCTATGCTTTAATCCAAAATGGGTTATGTGTTAATGGATTTGCCGTTTTTTTTGTATATCTATGTCATCACGCATGAATCCCAGAAGAGGCAGGCGGCCAGAGCTAATAAAAGATCTGATCATCCGGCGCATCCTGGATAGTTAGCACTTAACACCACTGCTGTACTGACGAACTTAAAGGTATCAATAAAACGAGCTGTTTTGCTTAGGTACTAAGTAAGACTAAATTAATACAGGGATGTGGGACAATTGTCCATGATATGAGCTATTTGTATAACTTACTAGCGGCCCGCTCCGGCTTCGCACGGGTATAAAATATATATGTATACCTATTATAAGTATTTCTCCACTATGTAATGGATGTTATTATACATATACCTTCCTCTTTAATCACTCTATCCATTAAAAAAAGCGCATCAATATCCGTTTCGTAGTTTTAAAGATTTAAGCATACATAGGGATATAGGGACAGAGAAAGCGACTTTGTTTTATACTATGTAGTGATGTCGACAGGATCGTCGGGGAAACAGACATTGTCCTAAACTAAGAATTGCTCCTGTATCCTTTTCATAGACATGAAAAATCGCATGCATAAACATTAAACACACTGACACGAATTTGCAAATTGCAAAAATATTTACCACGTGCAGAGATTACTGCAGCAGTCTAATCACTCATGAACTATGCCAATCGAGTCGTCAGTTTTATAAGTAAAAGCCCCAAAACGTGATCAACAAGTATAACCCAACGCCATCTCATCAACGCGAACGACAAACTAAACAGTTCTTCACCGCTACCTTAATCCGCAGGTACACAAACACGGACGCGCAAACATGTCTCTAATGAAGTAATTACTCGTTCAGTCGACCAAGAAACTTATAACGAGAAGTCAACTATGAACAACTTAGAGTTTACAACATCGATTAAAGTTAGCATCGTTGTTCAGGAAATATTTTCTGAGGCGCGAAAACTAGAGAGTGGTAACGTGGTTAGTTGGTTCGCAATTTGTAATGTTGTGGAGACTTCTGCTGTGTTATATGATTAGACATTGTTAGGTCAGTAATCTACAGGAATGTAAAATAACCAGCGATTTCTAGTTATAATACAAAAACACTTAAATATAACGTACCGTAACGTACGTCTGGATTCCCCAAAGGGTGGCAGAGGTGTGCAGCACACCCAAATTTCACCAGTTATGTTATAGGTCCTAATGTATAAACCAGGCATAAACCAGACTGTGCTGCTCCTAATGGAAAAACCCATCAACCGGGCTGAAATTCTAATTTCGTGCTACTACACCCAAAACCCAGCAACACTTTTTCCTGATCCGGGATTCTAACTCTGCACCTGATGCTCAGCAGTAAAATATACATATAATAGGTTGCTTATAGGTATACATAGGTATAGGTATACACCTGCGAAATTGTTTAACGATGGGTAAAGCTATGTCAGAGGCCTACAGGTGGTTTAAACTCTGACACCAGGTTGTTCGTCAACCATACGTTAAGAAGAAGAATAGGTCGCTAGCCATTGCCATTTACCAAGCCAATAAAATAATGTAGGCTACATTAAACAGCCTAGATCAAAGAGAATCAATCGACAAACTAAACTTGCAGTATAGTTTCCTTAGAATTCTACATTCCAACTCCGCGCTAAACTAAAGAGTTAGAAGTTAAAAAGGTCTGATGTACGTAACGTTTCTCACTTTCCACTGGCGCACAAAGTTTTAACGACGCTGGTACAAGTTATCCTTTCCCGTATCGAGTGAACGTAAAATGGTGATATTATTTCTATTGTTTTACACCTTTTTATGTTTAATTTGTGTTGTATTGGTGTCTAGTTGAATTCTGCAAATGCAATCTTTTCCGTCGCCAGCCCCCTTATCTTGAACTCTTAAAACAGGACAGTTAACGCTGTGGAAGCGAGACGCCGCTATATTCCGTATAATGCGGCGTCTCACTTCCACAACGTAAACTGTCCTGTTTTAAGGGTTCATGGTAAGGGAGCAGGAAAGCAATGTATTGGTGTCAAGTTGAATTTTGTTTATGCAATTCTTTCCCGTCGCCAGGAAAGTGTGTCGAAAACGAGGCAAAAAAGGTGGTTCAAATAAATAAGCTCACATCGCTTGTATGATATACGGTAATATGTATTTGTTCCTAGTAATATTCTAATAGAAAAAAACAATTGAATTTAGCGGCTTTGCTTACTTGGTCCGACATTGAATTTGAAGTCAAGACTTTGCAATCTGTAGCAGTATAAACTCTTGGCAACGCAAGTCTAGCAGCCCATTATCTTAAATTGGCAATCCAGATATAATAATCAGATCTAGTAAATACAAGCCAGAAGACCAATTCCCTGTAAAACATCATTTCTGTCATGAATCAATGACATAACGTCAAAAACGATACTAGTCCAGAATTGTGCGTTAAACCTACCCAAATTTCCGAACAGACCTATTCCTCAAATGAAATTCAAACACAACCGCCAACAAGATACAACACGGCTGATAATCCGAAGGTTATGAGAACAACATTACGGCGTGTAGATACAGGGAATACGCAATTTGCAAGCCGATGCATTCGACATCCCTATTCATCGACCAGGCATTTACATAGCGCGTTTGCGAAGCTTAGAGCTTCTTTTTGGAATGTTCAACATTTTGGTTTGTTTACTGAACGGAATATTAGTTTTAGGGCCTGTTTCACCATCTACAAGTGTTGAATAGTTACTTGTCGATAAACGCTAATCGGCTAGTATAAGTTACGAGTATCTTCTAATTATCTATATTAGTTACAAGTCAGTGTATCCCCAAGTGAATGGTACTCAGAAATTGTAAAATTCGTATGAATTTAAGTGACAGTTAGTCTACTTGACACTTTACTTGTCGATGGTGAAACAGGTAAAGTACCGTAAAGTACAAGGTTGAAGAAAGAAAGAAATGTTCGTTCGAAACCTAATTTTGTAAATAGTCGAGCCGTTATTTCTTAACTTGTGTTCCAAAAAAATGTTTCACAATAGGCGTACACTGGCGCTTTTGATATCGGAGAACTCAATCAAACATCTCATGCATGACATTTAGTATTAATTTGTTTTATGTCTTTTGTTTTCTTTATGACTGTAAACTCACGTAAAGCAACAAAATAAAATGCTACTGCGAGTTTGTAAGAAGGAAGAAACAAAATTCCTTAGCCAACAAATTTTATTAAAGCACATAAAAAATATTTCCATAAACCACCTTAATACCATTCCTTTCGGAATCCAGTTTATTATTCAATACACGTCATATTTACGCGGCATTAAAATTGGAGTCTGGTCTTACCAAAAAAAGGATTACGAACTCCCTTGGCCGAGCACGTCGCAAACTAGAAATTGAATATTATTTTGACTGTAATATAAATCCACTGGATAGGTCACTAAAATTGTCAAATAAATACAGATATTACGACTCAATTGCTTAATTTTATTAATGCAAATAGTTATAGGTAAATATCCAAGCAGTTAGCTATAATATTGACCTTGCAAGTTTTCTAGGTTATTCTCAGTTGGTGGCTAATTAACCCTGTACCACCACCTGTACCTACGTAGTTTAGAATTCATGTGCGTATTATAAAATAGTTATCAGTTGCTAAAAACGGTCGAGGAAACCGGCACACTTGAGAAATTTTTCAACGGTGTGTAAAGCCATGTCAGCTTTTACCAAAATTATTCACTTCCAGTACCTTTTAAACATTGGGAGTTCTTTCATCCATGATTTTTTCTTTTGCATAAGTTGGTCGCGGTTCCGAGACAGTTTAGCATTTCTTGAAAGTTTTCGTCGGAACGTTATTATTCGATGTTTATTGGTCACTGCGGAAAATCTTGAATTATTTATTTTGGTATAAGCCTGGATGTGAAAATCAGCTTGGAAGAAAGTTTAACATCTGACATTTTGAACTTAGTAAATAATACCTACTCGTATATTATTTTGGTCGTTTAAAGAGAAATATTTTTGAGATAAATCTGAAGGTATTGATTAGCCCCCAGCGCACTTCGCGTTTTAATTTTGACGTCATAAAGGAAAGTCCAAGGATCCATTCTTTTGACAATATATCGTATATTTCGCCCTACATTGCAACTATATTAATAGCAATAAAGTAACAAGTAAACCGGCAAGTATTTATATTATGGAGGCTTATATTGGAGAAATATTATGTAGTTGTATTTTGTAGTATGAATGAGAAATCTTGCTCACCTATTAGTTGAAAAAAAAAAAACAGTTTTGGCCCTAGTTTGCGAAGTCACCCTTGCGGCATCCCATCTTCTAACTTTTCCTATAAACATTCATCTCGGTGAATAATGATAGTCATGAAAATAATAACAATTAAGCTAGTGACGAAAAAGAAAAAACCTAATGCTACTTACGACTGTACTAATTAGGTCATTGCTTATAATCAAACTGCACATCAAACTGCTACCAGACGCTATCATTACCATTCATCATAACTGCGTGTGTATAATTCCTTGCGGTCGAATGGATTGACGATCTATTGGATTAGATAGGGGTAAATGCTATCTGCAGGTACTTTATCATATACACGCTCCATGTTGCGGCCAAAGAATTGCTTGGTGCTGTGGTAATGAAAATAATTATGGTGTAGTGTGGATGACGCTGCGTCTGATGTTGATGATTTTGAATTGATTTTAAGTGGTTTACAATAAGGATAAATATGTGGTTGAAGATCATTAAATGAATATTACGAGACTGCCTCGTTGGTCAAGTGATCGTTAAGCATGACTGCTGAGCATGAGGTACTGGGTTCGAATCTCAAGTTGGGCAAAGTGTTATTGGGTTTTTCCATGATTTGATGTTTCCAGGTTCCATTTCCAGGTTGATGGCAATATGCTCGCCACTTGTTACATTGGGACCTTTAACATAACTGGTGAAATGTGGGTGTACTGTACGGGGACTACAGGCGTGATATTATGTTTTGGAATAAGGAGCGATTTAAAGGCAACTTATCTGAACTAGGCTGGTCCGGTGATATTGTAGAGACTGGCACAATAGAGGTGGATCTTATCGGTGCAACTAGGTGAGGCTTTCGAGTCTGAAAAGCATACTGGTAACCAGTATTGTGATAAATCTTTGGCTTTTCAATTTGTTTACAAAGTGGATAATATAAAAAGAAAGCATTTTGGGACATCCTGGCAGTAGTGTGGTGAGTAGGTATGGTTCTTAGATTCTTGTGTGCGTTGCTAAGGAGCATTTTATTGAATTAAACTTATTTTTTTTTGATAAACCTTTCATTAAAATAGAACAAAATTCAATTACTTCAAACAGAGTTGGTGAAATATGAAAACCCATTTTTTATAAAATTCATCAGCTTAGGTATTGGTAAAATAATTTCTCAGGCAACAAGAACCGTTGGTTCGTGACAGCTTGAATTGTAATACAATTTCAAATAAAAAATCTCAATGTTTGATAATAGAATTAGTTTTAGCTTCAAGTATTGCCTCCGGTTTTACTCACGCAAACTAAATTAGAGTAGGTAACGGCGTAGCATTTGGAATTTATTAAAAAAAAATTAGAATAAATTAGAGAAAAGACTGCCTCGTTGGTCTAGCGTTCTAAGCGCGACTGTTGAGCAAGAGGTCCTGGGTTCAAACAAGAGAAACCAGAACCCAGGACGGGTTCAAATCCCGGGTCGGGCAAAGTGTTACTGAGTTTTCCATTAGGTAATTCTCAGTAGCACGGAGTCTGGATTTGTGCCCGGTTGATGGCAATAGGCTCGTCCCCTATTACATTGGGACTTGCAACATAACTGGCGAAATGTGAGTGGACTATAATTATGTATGGCTACCCCTTCGGGGAATACAGGCGTGGTGTTATGTTTAATGTTTAAAAAATAATAATTAGACATTGTCCCTACAGTCCCTAGTGGCCAAAACGAAGACGTAACCAACGGTTTTGATGCCGTTATTAATGTGGCCAATTACTGGCCACTAAAAGTGTAGGAGTTCCGTCATCTTGAAAATTAACAGAAGATATTTAATTATGCCGTGTGGTATCCGGCCTAGAATTGACCACCCCCTTTCCTCCCGTGGGTGTCGTAAGAGGCGACTAAGGGAAAACTCAGAAGATGGGCAGCAGCGTCTTCTGTAACTTGACCACCAACACTGCGATCCCCAAGCCGCTTGCCAAGCGTGGGGATTATGGCAACACCCCCCTTCTAAAAGGAGGAGGCCTTCGTTCAACAGTGGACGCCTTACGGCTGATGATGATGATGATGATTTAATTATGCGCAAGATTAGGCTTATTGGACTCACGTTAATCAGAAGGACACGTCTCATAAAACAAAATGTGTCGGCCTTCCATATTATATTGACCTACTGTTTGACGACCCGATTAGCGCACTGGCTAAGCGATCGGACTGCTGCGTTAAGGGTTGCGGGTTTATTCCCGCATAGGACAAAAATTTGTGCGATCCGCAGATGTTTGTCCCGAGTCTAGGTGTTTGTGTTTGTGATATTCCATGTTTGTGAAACGCACTTATTATACAGGAGAAATTCCTAGTGTGGGGCGACGTTTTATTAAATTTATTAAACAAAAAAAAACTGTGCTTAACACTAAGAAACATTAAATTAAAAATAAATCCAAGTTACAGGTTTTAATCTTGCTAAATGATGAACTAAAGTACTTCTATCTAACAGATCCAGGTTAAATACGAACAAACCAACACTTTCGCACAATTATATCAGTAAAGATAACAAACCCAGCCTATTACTGAAGCGAGACTGTTTCTGAGAAATTCTTTTAATTTCTTAAGAAATATTCAGACGCTAACCTTGCTCCAAATTATTGCTTCAAGTCTAGACTTTGTATTGGTGAAAAGTGTTATTATATTTACAATTTTATTTTAAGAATTTGGTTTGTTTTAACATCGTTTATTCTATGTTTATAATTGGGTTTGTTGACGCTATTTGCCAATAATTTCAAGTTAATAATGACGACCTGATTGGCGCAGTGGCTAAGTGATTGGACTGCTGCGCTAAGGGTTGCGGGTTCGATCCCCGCACGGGGCAAAAATGTGTGCGATCCACAGATATTTGTCCCGTGTCTGGGTGTTTGTGTATGTGGTATTTCATGTTTGTGAAACGCACTCACGATACAGGAGAAATTCCTAGTGGGGGGCGGCGTTTTTATAAAAAAAAAAATACTTGTCTTAAAATGCTATATAAATTGTTTTAAAAACCCAGTATATTTTAAAAAAAACGATACGATACATTTTTGATACGATAAGGATGTTGTGAAATTAGCGTACTTGTAAAACAGCATAAGTAACCACAAGTAGTATCAAATAGTTACAGAATTTGCTTAAATAGTACTCTACAACTGAAGGCTGCTTTGTTGGTCTAGTGGTCGCTAAGCGCGACTACTGAGCAAGAGGTCCTGGGTTCAAATGCCGGGTCGGGAAAAGTGTTACTCAGTTTTCCATTAGGTAATTCTCAGTAGCAGCACGGAGTCTGGATTTGTGCCCGGTTGATGGCAATAGGCTCGCCCGCTATTACATTGGGACTTACAACATAACTGGCGAAATGTGGGTGTACTATATGCACACCTCTGCCTACCCCTTCGAGGAATACAGGCGTTATTCTTCTTATCGTATGGTTGATGAACAACCTGGCGTCAGAGTTTAAACCGCCTGTATGCCTCTGACATGGCTTTACACACCGTTGAAAAATCTCTCAGGTGTGCCGGTTTCCTCACGATGTTTTCCTTCACCGTTTATAGCAACTAATAACTAATTTATGGTACGCACATGAATTCAAAATGTGATAAAAAGTGATGTTATGTTATGTTACGACTGAAAGCATTGGCCCTTGCTAATCACGTCGCAGTAATCATAGACCACTACATTCCAGGATAAGCCTAAGAGAATACATGTGCTCCAAAACTCGCCATCTAATACCGGATATCTTCGTAAAATCCATAGCCATTGAAATTCTAACGCAATGAAATCCCCTATCCAAACGGTATTTGGTATGTAAATGAATGTCTACTCCATCCACGTTACAAATCATGCGAATAACGGGCCCACGGCGAATCAGCTTCGTATGTGCTTTGAATAATGTGACGTGTCTGTTTATTTCTTGCTGTTCTGTGGTTCAGTTCACTGGTGACGATATGCGGCTGCTTGGAAGAAATATTGAATGGATAGAAAAATAACAATTCAATAGAAACAGTTTCGGTTTGGTAAAACATTGGAAAGCAGGGATAAATAATTTTATTTTTGTACTGTTATTAAGAATGACATTGAATTTTTTTTAGAGTACGTGTTTAAGGTAAAGTTTAGAAACTATATCCAATTTTCTTTTGTTTTTTTTTTTATTAAAACGTCGCCCTCACTAAGATTTTTTCCTGTATCGTAGGTGCGTTCCACAAACATGAAATATCACATACGCTCAGACTCGAGACAAACATCTGCAGATTACACAATTTTTTGACGCTTGCGGTAATCGAACCCGCAACCCATAACGCAGCAATCCAATCGCTTAGCCACTGCGCCAATCAGGTCCTCAAAGTAGTAATTATAGGTCATATAGCTTATAGGTGACCTACAAGCTGATGATGATGATAGGTTTAATCACTTATTGGAGTTATAGAGATTACTTACTATCTACAGGATACAGGACTCCTAGTTAATAACGAAATAGGGACGTATTAACCGTATGGCTCTAGAAAAAAGAGCTTCCATCACAAGGGTTGAACTATGATGACGGTCTGTTTGCAATAACACGTAATAATAAAAATTACGCTAAAGGCCGATTTACATCAGTTGTCCCAGCTCTTTTTTCGTTTGATTTAAACCCACCTTAACGGTAACACTGCCGTGTGGTATCCGGCCTAGAATTCACCACACCCCTTTCCTCCCGTGGGTGACCTAAAAGGCGACTAAGGGAAAATCCAGAAGATGGGCAGTAGCGTCTTCTGTAACTTGACGACCAACACTGCGATCCCCAAGCCGCTTGCCAAGCGTTGGGATTATGGGAACCCCTCGTCCCCTTCTAAAAAGGGAGGCCTTTGTTCAACAGTGGACGTCTTCCGGCTGATAATGATGATGATAATGATAACGGTAACAAGAGTGTACATAAAAATAATAAAAATTACTGTAGCTTCTTAAAGATTTCACTGTCTTCAACTACCAAATCGAACTCACATTTTTCTCGCCTGTACCGATACATCATCACTAATGCCGTCAATATATCTTGCTACAGTCCACAACATATAACGTAACATAGTGCAGGTATGATTTATGCATAGTCAACTAAGTCACGTTCCTAAGGTAAATACTGGGGGTCGCCCGTGACTACGTCGCAAAGAATTTTGACGCCCGATACCGAGATACGTGTTTATTTTACAAAATTATAAAAGTAATACAAGGTATTTTTGCACTGATTTAGTGAACACAGCGCTTATAGAGGCTGTGTAATCTTCTTCGTATCGGCATGAGCCAATAGCCACATGGAATGGTCATGCTGTGGTGTAGAGATTGGTCAGTCAACAAGGATGGTTGCAAGGTTGAACTTCCAGGGTGCATAGAACGTACTTAAGTATCGTCACTCGTGTAGGCTCTCTACTTGCACCCCAACTGACCCCTTACCATGAACTCTTACAACAGAACAGTTTACGATGTGGAAGCGAGACGCCGCTACGTGAAGTGTAATGCGGTGTCTCGCTTCCTTAACTTAAACTCCTGCTTTAAGAGTTCATGGTAAGGGCGCTGTTCACCCCAGCTACAGCTGTGTATTAATGTAGTAATAGTTAATGTTAAGACCCAGTGGAATTCTATTGATGAACAAAATTATACTTTTACTTGAAATGGGTCCAGGAATGTCATTTTGGCATACAATATGAGGTTTCGAAACTTGGGATGACTTACACGGATACGAAACAACAGTTTACTAGACCTGAGATTCAGACCTAAAACTTAATTCTCGATGAAGCAAATTAATTGGCCAATGTTTCTTTTTAAATATAAATAGAATAGAATAGAATATACTTTATTGCACACCAAGAAACAAATAATACAGTATAACCTTAAAACTAGAATAACAGTACAAGGGGCGGTCTTATTGCTAAAAAAAATCTTCCAGATAATCATTAATGGAAAACTAGACAGAATAAATGTGTTTTACCTTTAATTAAAAACTCAAGTTTTGATTTAAGAACAAAAATCCCACAAGCTTATGATCATGAAGTCTCATGGGAAAAGCTTACTAGCGATCTTGTTTTAAAAGGCCATTGTATTAATCGGATCTCAGGTCAAAACACAGGCTCATATAAAACAAAATAAACAAAACAAATACGAACACAATATGTAAAGATAATATGTACTTAATTCTATTCATCTATGACTTGGAATTTACATGAGAAGAGCAACTACGTCTTACAAATTCAAATAAAACGAAATATTCTCACAGAAATGAGTAAGCATCAAATTACGAAGCGTGTGTCGAAAATAAATTAAGGTACATTTTTTTACTTATTAAACGTACTTCACATTCTTAGAAGGAAAACAAAATTATGTCGTATTCATATCTCGAAGCTACGGTTAATATGTTTCAATCTGTCTGTGTAATGTTATCAAAATATCGTGAATGTTTGTGATGAGAATAAAATGTACCTTTCGTAATTTTTGGTTGATCATATTTTAGTTAGATACTGTTTTTAAAGTAAAAACTCCTCACTGACTGAAGATGCTCTATTCGACTTAAGATATTTCATATATGTATATATATATTCCACAACGATGTATAGGACTCTTCGTCTATACATTCTTGGCTGTATATATTGCAATAAATTGCTATAAGATATATTAGGCAGGAAAACAATTAACTTGCCGTGTGGTATCCGGCCTAGAATTGACCACCCCCTGTCCTCCTATGGGTGTCGTAAGAGGTGACTAAGGGAAAACCCAGAAGATGGGCAGCAGCGTCTTCTGTAACTTGACCACCAACACTGCGATCCTCAAGCCGCTTGCCAAACGTGGGGATAATGGCAACCCTCCCCTTCTAAAAGGGGGAGGTCTTTGTTCAACAGTGGACGTCTTCCGGCTGATGATGATGAAACAATTATCTTTCAAAAGAGGAGTTAAGATAATCTAATTTATCAGAAATCTATACCTATACTCACTACGTCCTCATTTCATCACTACTAATAAAGGTTATGTTCTACACGGAAGCCTATAGCTAAACATCGAGCCAAAAATACATATAAACCATTTAAAACATAACGTCAGTTATTATTTAACATAAAATACAAAACAAAAAATCTGACAAAGGCAGGCCTATTTACACATAGCACACACAAGCGATACCATTGTGAAAGTTGTTCGGATCTCCACAATCGGGAAGTTTTAACAAAAGAGAAGCTTGGTGGGGGGCGGGGGACAAAACGAACTTGTCTGTGGAACTAAAAGCGCGAATCCTTCTAAAAGTTGTGCATTATCATAATGTTGGCTGTTAACTACAGGGTGGGTGTTTTGTAGCCCGTTTACAATGTATTCGGGTTTGGTGACGTATTTTTAATAATGTGGGTTGTTTTATGGACTGTTAGCGGATCTAACCCTTTTCGTATCGTTTTATTGTATCGAGTATCTTTTCATACTGAGACGGGTGGAAGAGATTTGAGTCTACTGTGTTTTGCTTTTTATTCACTGTCGCACTGTTGAAATTTCTTGCTGCGTGGGTGCTATTGATTAAGTAAAAATGCCCAAAATCCTAGACGAACATCTGCGGTTCTCATTTATTAGTCTTTTACAAGGTCAAGCCTGGAACCCATAGCGCACATGTTCAATGCCCTAATTATAAACTTCTATCACTTATGATAGGTGTCACTTACAAGTTACAGACTAAAAACTGAGCTAGTAAGTTTACACCAATTAAATAAAAAATTAAAACCTCCTTCAAAAAACTCAAAAGTGAAAATTAATATTTTATCACATTACTTTACATAAGCGAAGTGGAAGTCGGCGCCAAATCCTATGCGTTCGCTTAGTTAATAGTTTTAGCTTTGAAACTATGAACTAAGCACTTATGACATCATTCTCATAAGCAGTTTTTTTTTTATTTGGCACCTCCTTTTCTTGAAGTCGGTTAAAAATAGAACTTTCTTTTTTCAATACAAATTAAAAGTGCATCCAACTTCAAGAAACACATTTTCTTTCTTCTCCAGCCTGTATAGCCTGTAGGCCTACTGACCTTTGTCAGATTCTTGATGTAATGAGCGGTATTGTTCCAGAATCAACTCGTCCAACTTAATATTTGTATACCTCTCAGCATTGGAGGGTTATTGCGAAGTTTTCGAGGCTGAAGATAAGCATATCTCCATTGTTGTTCTGTAAATAGATAATGAATGTAACGGTTTGGTTAACGCATTGTTTAAATGTGTTTGAAGAATAATGAGTATGTTTAATGTTAGATTTATAACTAATTAGGTAAGATTTGGATTTGAGGCGAGAGCTTGTACTCATAGTTTAAATATTTCATATGAGATTGTATCGTGTCAAAGGTAGTTATTGATTGTGAAACATAATTATTTGCGAATAAAAATGCAATAACCCTTCAACTGAAACGAGTTTTTCATTTATGAATTTTAAATACCTGCTAATAGCTACCTATTAAGATTATGATATTTAAAAATACCCCTTTTTCACAACTGATGTCTATCCATGTGTATATTCTATCAAATGGCGAGCATATTGCCATTCATTTGGCTCACACTATTTCTACACTTTTGACAAATACATCAGCCGCTCCCAGTCTATACATAATAATTTATAATTTACTTAATTAAAACACGAGAATAACTTACGAGGCTACATTTAATTAGAAAAAAATCTCTTTGATTTTATACACAAGAATATTAACCTACATTTATGTAGAGTAATGTTTCTGAGAAGATCTCTTCATTTAGATTTTAGGGATGGGCACTAAAGGGCAAAGGAGAGGCATAAAATAATCATACATTATACAATATTCTTGACGTGGGTTGATGTTATATTCGTCCATATTTATCTGAAACAGAGTAAGGTTTTATACAGATAGGACACACTCGTTCATACAATGTGTGTGTGTAGACGTACGCGTAGGTACGTAGCCATACAATAAAGTAATCACCTTGCTTATTATAATATGAAATCGTTTATTTATATTTTAACTGCCTCGTTGGTCTAGTGGTCGCTAAGCGCGACTGCTGAGCAAGAGGTCCAGGGTTCAAATCCCGGGTCGGGCAAAGTGTTACTGAGTTTTCCATTAGGTAATTCTCAGTAGCAGCACGGAGTCTGGAATTGTGCCCGGTTGATGGCAATAGGCTCGCCCCCTATTACATTGGGACTTACAACATAACTGGCGAAATGTGGGTGCACTATATGTTCACCTCTGCCTACTCCTTCGGGGAATACAGGCGTGATGTTATGTTATGTTATTTTAATAAAATTAAGAATTGTAATAATACGTAAATTCGTATGGACGTCCATGCAAGATACTGTCTAATAACAAGCATTTGGAGTATAATAGGTATTACTTAATATATTTTTGAGTAAGTAAACCGTTACATTTTATTCTACTAGTCTGCATCTTTGGTCTATTGGTCGCTAGGCGCGACTGCTGAGCACGAGGTCTGGGTTCGAATCCCGGGTCGGGCAAAGTGTTATTGGGTTCTTCCATCTGGTAATTCTCAGTAGCAGTACGGAGTCTGGATTTGTGCCCGGTTGATGTGAATAGGCTCGCCCCCTATTATATTGGGACCTATAACATAACTGGCGAAATGTGGGTGTACTCTGTGCACCTCTGCCTACCTCTTCAGGGAATACAGGCGTATGTTACATTATGACATTCTACTAAATTGAGTAGACTTACAAAATCAGTGAATTTAATAATAATAATAATTTAATAATAAAAATAATTTAATAAAATAATTTAATTAGAAAAAAATCTCTTTGATTTTATACACAAGAATATTAACCTACATTTATGTAGAGTAATGTTTCTGAGAAGATCTCTTCATTTAGATTTTAGGGATGGGCACTAAAGGGCAAAGGAGAGGCATAAAATAATCATACATTATACAATATTCTTGACGTGGGTTGATGTTATATTCGTCCATATTTATCTGAAACAGAGTAAGGTTTTATACAGATAGGACACACTCGTTCATACAATGTGTGTGTGTAGACGTACGCGTAGGTACGTTAAAAGTAATCACCTTGCTTATTATAATATGAAATCGTTTATTTATATTTTAACTGCCTCGTTGGTCTAGTGGTCGCTAAGCGCGACTGCTGAGCAAGAGGTCCTGGGTTCAAATCCCGGGTCGGGCAAAGTGTTACTGAGTTTTCCATTAGGTAATTCTCAGTAGCAGCACGGAGTCTGGAATTGTGCCCGGTTGATGGCAATAGGCTCGCCCCCTATTACATTGGGACTTACAACATAACTGGCGAAATGTGGGTGCACTATATGTTCACCTCTGCCTACTCCTTCGGGGAATACAGGCGTGATGTTATGTTATGTTATTTTAATAAAATTAAGAATTGTAATAATAGGTAAATTCGTATGGACGTCCATGCAAGATACTGTCTATTAACCAGGATAACAATAAAATAGTTCATCGATACGTGTCATTTTTTAATATTCATTATCGTTACTAGCCGGAGGACGTCCACTGTTGAACGAAGATCTCCCCTTCAGAACGCCACAATGAACAGCAACTTGCCATTTGCTTTCACCGGTTGCCCGCAACTCTGACGATATCGTCGGTCTACCTGGTGGGAGGCCTGTCAATGTTGCGTCTTCCGAACTATTACATAAACTAAATATTACGAACATGTTATTAAATAATACGCGTCCTTTGCTCTGCATATTCGCCCTGTTGCGAAAAACACATTGAATATCTTAGTATGTAGTATTCTAACATGTGACTTAACTGTTATATTACGGGTAATTCTCAAAACTATGATTAGGCTTGAAATGAAATACATTGCTTCGTCTAGTCACATAACATTCGTTATTCTTATCATATGGCATTATATTTGACGCTACATTAACATGCCGCCCGCGAATCATCACATATTTTTGTTGTCAGATAAAAAAATATGAATCTTGGCACAGATATTATTGCCAAACTACGGAATATATTGAGGGCTGTGACTGCACGAGAACATGAAGCAAGATATTACAAGGAAGAACTGTTTGTAAAGAATAAAATAGTTCTATTGAACTATTAAAATAAAAAAAATAACGATAGATAAATAGAAAAGCAAGTTTTTTTTGTGTTCAAAAATCATATGGGTAACGATATAGTAATCAAACGTATGGAGTCAATTTATGGCGATCTTAGGTTCACTACCGATTAACTGTTAGTGTCACTGCACTACTGATAAAGAAAAAAGCCTTATTCTGCCTGGCGCCCCTGACAAGCGGCAAAACCCTACACAAATATAAATCGATAAAATCAAAATACATGGGATAGACACAACATGTCATAGATTACAAAGTCCAGGCATTATGTCAACAACATAGAGGGATATTTATGATTCCATTCACTTTCTATTCGTCAAACGTTTGCTGCTGGCTAAGACCTTTTCAGAAATACCAGGCATGTATGAATAAAAGTGATAATTATTATTATATGACGTCACACTACCTCTTCTAACGATATAAATCCACGTCCACACCTACGTTAGATAGTATCTCAGGTATTGCAACTCTCTATGATTGCAATCGCGTTCAGTCTGCTTTTGGCACGCATCCAGTTATGTTACAGCTGTAAGGTGATTACTGCATAATTGCATTTCGTGACTGTATTCCTCAAATTGTATACCCTCATTATTTGAAACTTCGATCACATCCAAAATAGTAAAACCTATGTCCATTAGTAGGAACGAGGAGACTCAATTTATCATTTGGAGTTTTTGCAGTGTTGCTTATGGTTTACGCGCTAAGTACCATCATCATCATCATCATCATTTGACTGGCCTGTTGGTTTAGTGGTTAGTGGCCCTGACTGCTAAACCGGAGGTCGTGGGTTCGATTCCCACCCAGGACAAATCTTTGTGTGATGAGCATAATGATTTGTTCTGTGTCTGGGTGTAATTTATCTATATTATGTATGTATTTAAAAAAAAAAAAAAAAAAATATTTAAGTATGTTTATCAGTTGTCCGGTTGCCATAATACAGGCTCTGCCTAGTTTGGGATCAGATGACCGTGTGTGAGTTGTCCCAAGATATTATTATTATTATTATCAGCCCATTGTAGTCCACAGCTGGACATAGGCCTTTTTTTTGTTATCGGGGGGAAACCTTCAAAAGGCATCCCGCCCCCGTGGGGTAGGGACCGGATAGTGTGGGATTTCTACCTCACTAAAACCACCCCGGTGGTCACAATTTGCACGAACAAGGGAGGTCCCGGGACCTCCAAAAAGACCAACTCCGGAACCTCCCCATGCAACGCCAATTTGGCACATCCCTAGAGAGCTGGACATAGGCCTATGAACCATACCTGTCTAAAGAATTCTTCTGGATTCTAATTATTGCCAAATAATTTGATATAAATAGAGTTATTACAGTTTATACAACATAACACCTAACTTTCCATAGATCACTTGATATTTACGTGCGATTTGTTCTTGGCTTAAATAACTTCCTATATTTTCCTAATTTTGACAGACATATTGCGCTGCAAGGTTGTTGCGCCATTTTTTCTACCCAACTATAGCACTGAGAAGGGGTGACGGATGGGCGGCGTTTTGGGGCTCGTCTTGATGCTATTCGACGTTCAAAGAGTACTTTTTTAAGTCTATTTTGAATGAACGGTTTATCTTTACTACTGTAAACCTTATTATCAATGTAAACTTTCAAAAAAGTTTTTATCCTTTGTAAGTATACTATACACCTATATTTCATTTTCTCTGCTCATCTCATATTGAGTAAAAATCCTATTACCATTATTCGAAGTTACATCGTGTTTTTCAACTCTTTGGATTTCATTTGACATTTCTTTCTGATGGAAGGGAAACGTATTTTAATCTCCCTGGTCTGAATATTTCATCAATACTAATTGACAAAAATCGTCTACAGCTATTTCTGAACTTTCTTCGTCAGTTTCGTTTTAATCTTTATTTCTACGCAAGGATAAATTCTCAGTAGGTACTATCACTTCTATCAATTAATCTTTGTCAATACCACTGTTAGAATATCTGACGAATGGATTGCGCGCCTCGTACCGCTCACGATTCTCTTTTGACATGTGTCCAGTGTTCTTAGATGGCCGTATTGGTTTGATTGCTTAGCTCGTATACTATTACGGATAACTTGTATGCATGCTCGATTTCTGGTGACGTCATGACAAAGATTATGACGGTTAGTGCATTAGCCATTGATTATGAAGATGTCTACATTGTGATATAATACCTTTCAGATAGTAGGCTTCTTCACTGGCCTTTGTGCCTATTTCAGACGATTTCAGCAGTGTTATGTTGCATGGGCTTGACATTTATTTCTAAGTAAACAAAAGTTATTGTTTTTGTTTTAACGTTCCTTTTTGTCTCATTATTATTTACCATTTACCGGTTTTACTTAAGTGTGTTTTCCGGGACTGCCAGACTAGTATTTTTAGTTTCTTACCACTTCATTACGATTTACGGGCGCAGGTATTATTCGCGTATATTATTATCAAAATAGCATCATTTTGCTAACTATGATGCTTAAATATTGCATTTATTGTTGTCGCGAGTATAATTGCGAACTTATTAAAAGTCTCTTGAAACTTCTAAAATCTACCTTAGTAGTAAGTTCAACATTTATCTGAACTAAAGGTTGAATTTACGTCAGAGGGTAATTATATTATCTTTAACTTGGTTTTTCACACGTTTTACTATTTAGTAAGCTTTAATGTTTATCTGTTTAGGTTCAATCCATCGCTATTACTCTAAGTAATCAGATCAGATCTGGTGTTCTGTGTATAAATAAACCTGTTTTGATACAAACAAAATTTACAGGTTTAATAGGAATAAGATCATTAACTGTCTCGTACTAAAATAAATAATTTACAGCTAAAATTAATTTATGTTCGTTAAATTCCGCAAATTTTGTCCGAGTATAATTTATCAGAAACAAATTCAAAGATTTTGTAAATAAGTAAATATTGAAAACGTATTTCCATCCGAGATTCTATTCCTTTTGATTGTAACTTCAGCAAGCCGACATCACAAATTCAATTTTGGGGTCAAACTGTGTCAACAAACAATTAATTAATAATGATTTTGACGAACGCCGGTTAAATATTTTAACCGTTTTGAGCTGCGATCAATAAGTTGACTTAAATAACAAATCTTGGAAAACTTATGAAACATTGAGCTTTTATTTTTTTTGTTTTTTTTTAGAAAAAAAACGTCGCTCCACACTAGGAATTTCTCCTGTATCGTAGGTGCGTTTCACAAACATGAAATATCACACAAACAAACACCCGGACTCGGTAAAATCAAATGTGGATCGCACAAATTATTGCCCCGTGCGGGAATCGAACCCGCAACCTTTAGCGCAGCAGTCTAATCACTTAGCCACTGCGCCAATCAGGTCGTCGTTTTGAAAATACTATTTTAAAATCCGGTAGGTTTAAGAAGAAACCTTCCACGTGTAAGTGCGCATAAGGCGGTCAACCTTCGCTATGGTTTTCCTTGTCAATTGGCTAATCTCTACACTACGGCACGACTTGATTTCATGTCTCAAGTCTAATACATAGATGAAGAGGATACGAAGAATAAGAAGAAATTGGGAACCAATCATTTACTTGTTCATTGGTGAATTGCAAGCGTATTTTTTTATGTATGCTGAATAGCAGCAGTGATAGCCGAGTGGTATGATCATTGGACTGCAAAGTCAAAGGTCGCAAGTTCAAATTTTCGGCACGCACCAATGTCTTTTCGAATTCATGTGTGTACGTGCGTACGTTAATTAGTTATTAGTTATATGACTTTTGGTGCCATTTTAGCATGTTGCCCATGCTAAGCTTGAATCTAAATTGCGCGACCCGCGACCTTCGCCGATCCGTGGCGCTGCTCTAACCAACTGAGCAGCGCCACGGATCGGCGAAGGACGCGGGTTCGAATCCCGCTCGTGTCCATCATTTTTCAAATTTCCTTTATCAATTTAGTTATTAGTTGCTAAAAACGGCGAAGGAAAACATCGTGAGGAAACCGGCACACCTGGGAGATTTTTCAACGGTGTGTAAAGCCATGTCAGAGGTTCATCAACCATAAGATAAGAAGATGAACACAACTTAAATTATATTGCCATTGAAAACCTATATCTAACCATACTACCACTTACAATGCAGATGTTTAATTTTTAAAACAACGATTAAGTACATTGTGAGGTTTTATTCGAAAGCAATTTAAAGGTTTAATAAATTTCAGCTCAGCATTAAATTCTTTGCATTATTGATTGTATTTTAATGTGAAATTATAATATTAATTGAAATATTAAGAGATTTGGTGCCATTTTATTTCCAGTCACGTTCAAATAAGTTTGTAGGTATATCCATGCAGTTGCAAATGCTGGTATCACTAATGTATCAATTTGATATACGTGGGTTCTTTCTTTACTCTTAATGTACCATTGTCTATAATATTACGTCTGTTAAAATAATTTCAAGCAGAAATAAATCACAATTCTCCAGAATTTTTATCAATACCTACCAAAAATTTTACCACTAAAATCGCGCCCACAATATTACCTACATTCATACTGGTACATTCAATGTCACTTACCAGAGTCCTTAAAAGAAAAACGTCAGGCCTAAACAAACCTGCTCACTTAAGTTTTACATAGCTAAAAGGCTTTTAGACAATATATCTGTCCATTAGACTTGGCTGCCGTAAAAGCGGAATAGGAGAAAAAAATAAAACCCACTTTTTACGCCTTGACTAGTGCGGATCGATTTTGGGATACATAAAAGTCTGCCAGCGCTCCATCCAGTTGTGTGGATTAATTGTAGCGAAAGAACTGTTGTTTCGAGGCTCACAGAAATAATTCTATGGAGATCGATTGATTTGGTGATTCGTTTGTGCCGCGGTCAAAATTTGGATGTGAGGTCGATTTTTAGCCCTTGCGTCGAAGATTATCAAATCTGCTCCTAGTATTTTAGTAATTAAGGTTGAATCAATAAAAAAATATAACAAATAGTAAAAAAAAACTTCGAAAAATTCTCGTTCAGTAGTCAAAGACTTTTTACTTTAGAAACTGATAAGACATTACGTGAAGTATCGGAAAGCTATTTTTTTTTATTATCATCTAACTTAAACATTTAAAGGAACCGGACATCACAAAAATTCTCCCTATGTTAGAAGAGGTCATTGTATTCATATCAGTAGAACCTAATTTACAAGGGTTTTGGTGAACAATTTTAATTAATGGCTACAATAGCAAAAGATAAAATAATAATGAGCCAAAACATTTACCAAATAAAAGCCTACAAGAAGTTAATTATGAATAATTAGAATAAAAGTCTAAAAATAGTGTGTAACCTCATGTTATACAAACAGAAATCCAAGCAAAAGCCAGCCACAACGCAGAGCGTAACAAAAATGTTTTGTTCATTATGATAATTACGACGTAATTCTAGAACACGCGCGTTGCGGTTAACATAATGAACTCCATTCAAAATGTTTCGCTAAAATATTGTTTGTTTTGACTTCAGAAGGTGTAGTCGATGACGTCAAACTCTTTCGAGAATTAGAGTTGGGATTAGAGAGAGGTGACGTCATATTTCCAATTTTAAACCATTCAAGACGTTATGAAACTACTTTTTCATTTGAGGAAGGGAATGAGAAGAATTTTTGTAGAGTCGTGATTTAAAAGCTTGTAGTAAGAAAGCTCAATAAAGAAGACTTCAACAAAACCTATTATCAAGTAGTATAGTAGTAGTACTATTATGGACCAGGACACAACTAAATAGATAACAAAAATCTCTTAGCGAAATTCGTTCAAGTACAAGAAAATTGAGTTTCGCAATGCAATTATTTTTAATTTTCGACGTATTTGGACTAGTATACGGAATGATCAAATATTTGATGTTCTAAGTGGATGTTCTGCCCATCTGTTCGAGCCACTCACCTTCGAATTAGGGAAATAAAAATGTCGTTGTTAATCTCATTAGAGGGTCGGAATGAGCGGAAAATAATTTGGCATGTAGGTCAAGTCTTAAGCTCTTATCTCTGACTAAAATGTATTTACATTGGCGAAAATATTAAGTTAATATTAAGTACTGTCTGTGTGTCTTGGCACGAGCCAATTCGTAATAATTTGAATCTATCTTTATTTGCAGTACTAAGGAAGCTTATGGAAATAATAAGATACCATCATCGAAAGAGACTATTAGTTTGGTTACTTAAAATACTACAGTGTGACCTTTCAATTTTCCGTCAAATTCCTTTTTTATTGGTTTACTTTTAGTTTTAGTATTTTAAGACAACTTCACGCTGTAAAGAAAGAAAAGTAAATATAATTCCGGATCATCATCATCAGCCGAAAGAAAAAGAAGTTTAGATGGGGGGAAGGGGTTTGCCATAATCGCCACGCTTGGCAAGCGGCTTGGGGATCGCAGTGTTGGTGGTCAAGTTACAGAAGACGCTGCTGCCCATCTTCTCGATTTTCCTTAGTCGCCTCTTATGACACCCACGGTAGGAAAGAGGTTGGTCAATTCTAGGCCGGATACCACACGGCACTCTAGGCCAGATACCACACGGCACGGATACTATTCCGGATACATTATTCAAAATTATGGAATTCGTTCAAATTAATCTATTCACCTATTAGGTTTCAGATTCAGATTACCTATAGGTTTTTCAATGTCAAAATACAATTTTGTTTTAGAACGCTTACTTATTTCTCGGTATTGCTTACATTTTTCTTAAATATAATCATAGCATTACCATTTCTATCTTCTTTTATGTCCCACTTGCCTCTACGTATATTTTTGGTACAGCATAGCCGTCGTAAACGCGAAATTCCGTGTCCACCTATCCATCGCCCGATTCAAGCGTTTTCAATCCGCGTTTGCCGCGATCCATCATCATGCCTTAGATGGATGACCGCTCTATCTACCGAATACCCGACGAAATCCCTGCGTGCGTCGAAAGCCTGTTAAGCTGTCAATCTGAGCCGTCAATTAATACCTTTGGAGCTCGGAAATACAGTGATATAGTCGCAGATAGCAAATAAAAGTTGCTTTACGTAAAATATTGACTATTCCTTATGTGTTGATTTTATTCCTTAATTTTAAATAGTATGTAAAATTGGAATTTTGTACATCTAAATAAGCAAGTTTATCGTCAAAATTATAGAAACTACAATTTTTAGTATTTTTCGTAGTGAAAATTTCAATTGCATATTCCACACTTCACACTTAAAGTCAGTAATTTTTTTTTTAACTGAAACTCAGTCAAAATCTTACTGGCAAATACATTTTTTTTAATAACAGCGTTAAAAGCGTTGATTTACATAAAAAAGCTCTTGGAAATGAAATTACATTGCAAGCCACAAAGAAACATAAACATCCACTGGCCAGTTTCATGACAATTTCAAACATTCAACCTTAGAGAGATCTTTTTCTTATTAGCCAAAATAGGCCACATACGTCAAGTCCCTGGTATATACGACCCGTTTATGATGCCCTGGTAATCAGGAAAATCCTTTGCACGCACCGTCAAGTTACAATAAGCTCTATAAACCAAGCCAAGAACCACAAAAAGTTACGCCTTCATTTACAAATCCAGGTAGCAAATTGTAGACAGAAGGAAACCGTTCTATTCACTGTTCACAAATAAAAAATACGATCCATTTCGCGTGTTATGGCGTACTAAAACTCCTGGCTCCAATTTCTTGTTTTATTACTTGTTAGGTTATGCCCGCGGTAACCCCTCGACTTCCGGGATTTGATTAACTTTGTCTTTTTAATACGGGATTTGAAAATGGGAGCTTAGTTAAATAACCCTAAAATGGTGAGCCTCAAACTGGACTGCTCTGTGCTAAATGTGTTTTGAGGAGAATATTTCGAACTTTTGAAGGATTATTTTTCCAACTCAACTCATCAGAGATATTCATAATTTTCATTGGCATTTTTTCTTACAAACCGTTCATACATCAATAATTCGCTGAAAAATCCTCTTCATCATCAGTCAGCAGACGTCCGCTGTTGAACAAAGCTACCCTAGAACGCCACGATGAACGGCAGCCTCCTATTTGCATCTGAAAAATAATGATGAAATATAGGTTGAATTTATCACGACACAAATGCTACAGATTGACTCAACTGCGCTTGCTATGAACTCAATTGCGCTAGCTATGAACTCAACTGCGCTAGGTATGAGGTTGTCGCTCCCAAATTCTTGTTTGCTGAACAAAACATACACCAATATTTTATATTACAACCAAAAGCATTTGAGGTCGCTCCACACCCCAGCTAATTCACCTAAGGTCCAACAAAATTTGCTTTAATGAAACGAACATAATGAATTCTTGTATAAAACTGAACTCAGCAAATATTTTTATAACAACTTAAGTAATGAGAAGATTAGGAGGAACATTTGTTTTAAAGCGCTATATTAAAATGAGAAAGTAATGTATTAGGGGTTTATGAAATATTTTTTTTTTTTGGAAAGTCGTGTCTGGAAAATTCTGGTAATTACTTATGAGAGTTTTAAGAGTTTGAACATAACTTAAAATCACGCCTGTATTCCCCGAAGGGGTAGGCTGAGGTGTACAAACAGTACACCCACATTTCGCTTATAGAGCACAGTATACTACATGCTATGTAAGAGTAACCTGAAGACGCAGAATTGGCAGGCCTCACACCAGGCGGACCGACGATATAGTCAAAGTTGCGGGCAACCGGTGGATACCGTCCCATCGGACTATGAGAGTACGGAGTAAGGGAATAGGGAGTGCACCTGTGTTTTCTCGCACACTTGTGCACTTAATTATCTCCTGCGTAGTTGGCTAGTCTCAGATGAGACAGACCACCGTGACAGAAGTTCGGTCAGGAAACATTATTTATACCTGACACAGTGAAGGCAACTTATTGCAAGTATTTGCACACGGCCTTGCAAGTTTTCTCTTGTCTTGCTCAATGCAAGCCTGGGGTTTATAGATCACGTGCATCAACTTGGTATTTGAAGCGAGAATTCCTCCTCACCTATGTTCAGTCATCTCCATTATTTGGCTCGTAGGAGCCAATGCTAGGTACCTATTTGCTAGCGAAACATGATTGTACTGTTGTATCATTATTTAAAACACCATTTTTGTACCATGCTTAATGCAAATACGACCTAATTGGCGTAGTGGCTAAGCGATTAGAGGGTTCGATTCCTGCACGGGGCAAAAAATTGTGCGATACACATTTGATTGTCCCGAGTCTCGGTGTTTGTGTATGTGATATTACATGTTTGAGAAACGCACCCACGATACAGGAGAAATTCGTAGTGTGGGGCGCAGTGTTTTCTAAAAAAGAAAAAGAAAGCCTACGTTATCCAATATTATAACAGCCGTATTAAGCAAAGTATATCAAAATATAATAAGGTGATATTTGATAACTCTGTTAATATATATTTTATATTGTACACGAAGTTTCAATGTTTAACAATCCTGAATAAATACATTATACCTTATTATATTAAGTTTTATCCTCGATGTTTGTATTCTTTGAGTAATTGGGTTTAGGATGTCATGTAGAAATTATATTGTATACTACGATTATGTAGTGACTGCGAGAGTCATTTATTTTAGTTTATCAATAGATTTATTTGTTTTTGTAGTCAGTGACCGAGCCGAGACCATCATTCTAACTAGTTTATAAAAAATGACGTGTAAAAGTGGTTTTTTTTTTAAACCTGTTTGCAGAAATAAAATCGTTTATCAGTGATCATGGAGATATTAACGCGACCGCTATTGGTCATTTTTAGATCGTTCTAAGATCGAATTAAAGGTTATCAGTTTTCTTTTGGCGAATTGTTGGCAGCAATCAGTTTTTGCTATTGTGCTCACTAGGATTATCGTCTCTAACAAGTCACTTTTATAGCTTCAAAAAGGAATTATATTCTTAATCGCCTCCTCAAAGGAACGGCATTTTTTGATTGACGTATTCAAACTCCTCAAGCATTCTTATGAGAGTCATAAAAAAAATTACCACCTACATATTTTTTAACAATAAAATCAATTACGTCATCACCTGGAAATGGCAATGCATTAATTAATACGTCGTAAAAGTCGCTAATATGATGCCAGGTACATAGAGTTATGCATGTCACGAATTCCCGTCTGCATGTTAGACACATTAAGTGCTGAAAATACCCTTGTAGCCCCTTTCATAGTATTAGGGTTGGTGCTGAAGGTATTAGCGATTATAAAATGTTTACGGTTTTTTTATTTTCTCAATTAAATTATAATTTGTATACTCCACAAGTGATGATTTTTAATTTGTCTTCTGGCCGACCTCCGGCTGTTTTTACTGATTGACTGGCATTGATCTACATGATTTAAGAATGTATGATTTTTTATTTTTATAGTAGTATTTTTATTTTCATTGCATAGTCTGCTTGTGACTACAGTGTTGGTGTAACCTGGTTGTAACTTTAATTCAAAATTAAAAACATGTGTTCGCGTTAATTCCCTTGTCGTAATTTAATTTAATTATAATCATATGCTTACTATAAATTACTTATTAGTTGCTTACAACGGTGAAGGAAAACATCGTGAGGAAACCAGTATACCTGAGAGTCTTTTCAACGGTGTGTAAAACCATAACATAGGCCTACAGGCAGTTTAAACTCTGACACCAGGTTGTTCATCAACCATATGATACGAAGAAGATTGGCACGAGATAAACATACCTTTATTGTTGAGTAGAGACGCTTTACAAACGTCATAATATAACTGACGTGAATCACTATTTTTACTCTTGCATGAAATTATTTGTCAGATAGTCTATCCGAAAAACTAACCAGACAGAGCCAAATACGTCGTACCATTGCGTAATAAAACGTTTTACCACCAGAGAAAACGCTTTCACATATAAAATAACACACAACTTCTTTTATATGATAATATTGTCGGTTAATACTCCCTCTTGACGCTGACGGCTATTGCGCCAGTAATTACGGAATGTCGACATGTCTGCAAGCCGACTTATTACAACTTTTCTGTGTAATATTGTTTTGGGAGAAATTGTATTTTATTGTATTGTTGTTAGTATTTTTTTGGTATTTGTTTTTGGTAAACCTATAGAGAAACAGATTTGTGGCAAGAAGGAAACAAAGATCCGATTACTTTATAATAACAAGTGAAAATTAAGGGACATCTTTGAGAGGTAAAACACAATTTCCTTTTTTTCTTGTCGTTGGACAAGTGAGTTAAATGAACCTGAATGGCCTGAACTGCTTCGAGAAAAGGATGGTACAGCCGTGCCGCTTTTTTGCTCGACTTGGCGGGGGCACTGCCGTGCCCCCAGAATGGGCCCAATGAATCGCTATAGGCTCATCTTGGAACCGAAACCCTTCAAGGATTATTAGTTTTACTAAAATGGGCATAATGAATCACGTCGGTTAAAAAACGTATGACCTCACGTATGTATTTATGTAGGTTCAAATATTTTTTAACTGTAAAACAAGGTAAACGGCAAATATTGAACAAAAAAAAAACTTAAATATTTTCGTGAGTGTTATAAATATTATTCACTATATAACCCGTCGATTCACCTGCTGATGGATAGGGGCTCCGTTAAAGCGGCTCCGACCGGCATTCTGGAATATTCACGTGTGAAAAACCGACATATGAAAAAAATAAAACCATGACGTGTCAATATCGATGCAATAGTACTCTGACAGCCCTATTCGATGTTGCATACGCTGTGGCGACGTCGAGAGCCCTCGAGTGCGCCTGAGGGTACCGTAATTTGGGTCAGCGGACGCAAAAGTTTCTGTCTAGCGAAAATTTTAATTTGATTAGTCTTCATTTCTGACGTTTTGAATTTGTTTCGGAGGCTCGTATTCTAGTTTTGTTTTTTTTAGGTCACAACGAGTGGAGGAAGGAAGACGTCCGCCTGAATTCAAGCAACTCAAGAGGAGTGGCTTAAATACAATTACGATAGGGTAACTACTAAATAAAATGATTTTTTTGCTTTAAGTAGGGATTTTTGGACCTATTTTAATATGGAAAGTCCTCAGGAGCTAAAGGTGATGAATTCCTATGTGTTTGTTTAAAAAAAAAAACGTCGCCCCACCTTAAGAATTTCTCCTGTATCGTGGGTGCGTTTCACAAACATAAAATATCACATACACAAACACACAGACTCGGGACAAACATCTGCGGATTGCACAAATTTTTATCCCGAGCGGAAATTGAACCCCCAACCGTTTAAAATTTAGTTTTTAATTTAGTTTTGACATAGACTTCATTTCTTAATGTTGACAATGTCAATGTGCAGTACTCATTTTACTTTCAACAAACAATTGAAGTTTTACTAAGTTAATATTATTGTATAAAGGACATCATGATCAGATCTTCTTCTTATCGTATATGGTTAATGAACAACCTGGTGTCAGAGTTTAAACTGCCTGTAGGCCTCTGGCATGGCTTTACACACCGTTGAAAAATCTCTCAGGTATGCCGGTGTCCTCACGATGTTTTCCTTCACCGTTTTTAGCAACTGATAACTAATTTTTAGTACGCACATGAATTCGAAAAGACATTGGTGCGTGCCGGGATTTGAACTTGCGACCTTTGACTTGGCAGTCCAACGGTCATACCACTCGGCTATCAGATAAGGATAAAGAAGATTAAAAATCATTACAAAATAAACTTAAAGAAGTAATTTTTGCACGTCAAATTACAACAAGACAGTTCCCAAAACGCCCGCCCGTCACCGCTTCCTAGTGCTATAGCTGGGTAGAAAAAACAACGCAACAAACTACCCAGCAGCACAATCTGTCTGTCAAAAGTTTATTTATACACCAGAAGTTAATTTTTGGTGTAAAGAACAACTGGAAACTTCACATGAAACTGGAAAACCCACATTAGTGTTAGCGAATTTATGAACCCAAAATTCACCTTCTAGACCTAGTTCATAAACTAAACCTATGCCAAAAACAGTGATGGCAAAATAACAACTTTCCAACAAGCTGGCCTACCATTAAACAGCATCACTATGACCCATTTTCTTTAGAGCCATCTCACATAGCTGAGTTTTTATCGGCCTTTAAAATCTGCAATGTGCCACTATATAACCAGATACTTAACTTAGTTATTAGAGCTTTCAGATAGTGCCTTGGCTGGTCTTGATGCAGCTGCGAACGTGATGTTAGATGATTCGTTGATACTCCGGTCACCTGAAGTGTTATTGGATTTTGTTGGTTTTCGAGCAGCTATAGCGTGTTTTGGTAGCTGGTGTTAGACTTGTATACTACGATCTGTTGCCAGTTCTTCTCGTGTCCTGTGGAAACTAAAATAAGTGCGCACACAGTGTCTATCACTACTTTTCATGTCCTAATCCAGTTTATCCAAATCCGTTTGGCAGTTTTTTTTTTTAAACGTCGCCCCACACTAGGAATTTCTCCTGTATCGTGGGTGCGTTTCACAAACATGAAATATCACATACACAAACACCCAGACTCGGGACAAACATCTGTGGATCAAACAAATTTTTTTCCCGTGCGGGAATCGAACCCACAACCCCTAGCGCAGCAGTCCATCGCTTAGCCACTGCGCCAATCAGGTCGTCAAGTTCGTTTGCCTTAACAAGTTATTGCTTTACAATTATTTTTCTTTTTTTTTAAATGTCGCCCCACACTAGAAATTTCTCCTGTATCGTGGGTGCGTTTACAAACATGTAATATCACATACATAAACACTCAGACTCAAGATAAATATCTGTGAATCGCGAACAAATTTTTGTCCCGTGCGGGAATCGAACCCGCAACCCTTAACGCAGCAGTCCAATCGCTTAGCCACTGCGCTAATCGGGACTGAATTTCACAAACTTTCACAATCATTTTATTAGTGGGATTTCTAATACTTATTTTTCGTATCCCGTCATCGTGCTCCCAGTTTCTTTAAGTCGTAAGTTAATTTTGATACGAAAACTTTAATGAGATTTTCAGCAACACTTTTTCACTGAAATTAAAATATCGAGTTGCTACATACATCTGTGCTTAGCCTCTCTGTCTTTTCTTCTCTCCACCTATCCATTAATGGTAGTCTGGAAGAAATTGCTTTAATCAAAGACCGCCACTTGCACTGATTTTAGTTTTAAGGTTTTTCTGTATTTCTTGGTGTGCACTAAAGTATAGGTCTTATCCATCTATCTATCTTTCTAAGATAACCAGCGTGAAGGTATACAACAGATACCTATATATGATAGACGTAGTAAGTCCTACACACTGCGATATTAATACAAAACTAAAGCAAAAAAGTAATCTGCAACTAGCGACGGCTCTTCGTTGACTCTTCAACTTACACTGCAAGCATTCGCTGCGACCTGAATCTATCGTCAGATAAAAAATAATTTAATTTAATTTAGAAGTAAAGTGAAGAACATCAAAGTTGTTATACAAAATCAGAGCAATATAATACTCATCATAATAATAACATTGCTGGCTCCACTTTCTTCTTCCAAACCTCTCTCTTCCTTCGTAGCAAATAAATACTTTTACTCTTAATTGATAAAGGAAATTTGAAAAATTCTTACTCTTGTGAATTTACACGCGGCAAAATATTTTTGTATTTACGAAGTACATATTTAATTAACCTCTAAGACGTCAACACACTAATCTTTTTAAATAGAAAGAGGGGTTCTCTTTTCACAGAGGTACTTAAAAAAGTACAACCTGCATTAGTCGACCTGTACTCAAAAATAAAAGACGAAAATAAAGCTGCAATATTTCACGCCTGTACCATACGAGGGTACATTATGTGAACCATGAAAAAGATGAGCGGAGATAACCTCGTCAAAGGTGTCTTTATGGTATATACGAGTAGGTATCCTTTGCAGCTGAAAAGTAGTAGAGTGCTTTTCAAAAGAAAATGGCCGCCCGCTTTTAGACGAGCGTTGTGACCTTTTAGTACTGTTAGTAAATGTTCTGAGTTATGTTTCGGAATTTAAGTGCTTACCGTTTTGGATTTGTGATGTTGTTTTGCCTTTTTTGTGAGTAGGCAGCAAGGTAACGATGATTATGATTTTGTTTTGTATAAAGTTGACAGATGTTTTTAAGTAACCGTCTATCCAGTCTCGGAATTTCTTCTGTATTGTGGCTGCATTACACGAGCATGAAATATCACACACACAAACACGCAGACTCGGGACAAACATCTGCGGATTGCTCAATTTTTTGTCTTGTACGAGAATCCCGCAACCCTTAACGCAGCAGTCCAATCGCTTAGCCACTGCATCATCAGGTCACTATTTATGATACATGTTCTTATTTTTTTCTAGGAAGTTGTGGATATGCTTTCATTCAGCTATAATGTTAAGAATAGATTGTAGTACGTACATTTATAACATAACATAACATCACGCCTGTATTTCCCGAAGAGGTTGGCAGAGGTGAACAGTATAGTACACCCACATTTCGTCAGTTATGTTGTAAGTCCCAATGTAATAGGGGGCGAGCCTATTGCCATCAACCGGGCACAAATCTAGACTCCGTGCTGCTACTGAGAATTACCTAATGGAAAACTCAGTAACACTTTGCCCGATCCGGGATTTGAACTTAGGACCTCCTGCTCAGCAGTCGTGCTTAGCGACCACTAGACCAACGAGGCAGTCAACTTGGTTTAAATAAATCTAAAAATTCTCTAAATGAACAAAAAATATGATGGTTCTAGATCTATAAGATTTTATTAGCAGCATAGTTCCGTTTATACTTTAAATCTCTTAGATCTTAAATAAATGTTTCATTTTATAAATTTTCATTACACGAAGATAATCCTTTATAAGATTACGTATATAATACTTTTAATTATATATTTTAATAAAATTAAAATTGTAGTAATTATCTACAACTTACACCTTAATATTGTACAAACTCTAGCAATGATTTCCAGTTTATCATCGCACTGTATCTAAATACGCTTGAAGTACTTACATCACAAGAATACAAACTATCAAACTAACTTTAAAATTTTCAGACTACCATCTGTGTCAGTCACGCTATTCTAATCGAGTTTGAAGTGTTTAGTTTCAAAGTAAAACCTTGCTTCAATATAAACTCCATTTCAAAATACTAGGTAGTACGTATTAAAAAAAAACCTTATATTCTGTCTGTTGAAATTAACGGCTTGGTCAGAAAGACGTCGAGGCCCTCCATTCTTCCGTGTATGTATGTGAAGAAGATTAAAAAGGCAGAATAATAAAAATACATATTATTTTGACATTCAAAAAGTACTAAACTTATCAGTGAGTCTTTTTTCAAAAAAATGTCTTGCATAACATGCTGGAGTTAGCTTTAAACTTCTTAAACTCATCCTTTTGTCTTTGAGAAGATCCATAGTCAGTTTTTTTTGCGTGGACTGAGTGGGCCTCGCAATACCTTACTAATGTCCTCCTGACCGAATTTTTCGGTCACGGCGGCCTGTCTCAGCTGAGACTAGCCATCTGCGCAGGAGATATTATAGTGCACAAGTATGCGCGCAGACACAGGTGCACTCCCTATTCCCTCACTCTCATAATCCGATAGGACGGTTGACCGACACGACCGGAGGGAGATCAGGCGCAGGACCAACGGCTTAACGTGCCTTCCGAAGCACAGTGGGGTCTCGACATGTGAAAACGGTCACCCATCACAAGACTGACCGCGGCGAGCACGGCTTAACCTCGCAGATCGACTGATCTGCCGGGTAGCTGCATAGCTACGAGCTCCACACACCCCCCCACATACCTTACTACTTAGCTACTTACCAGTCGCGTCACCTCCGTCGAATACATTTGCAGAAATATGACAACATAATGAGACAAGCTGTTATTATCGTTCATTGTGGCCGCACCAGCCTAAACGCCTACAGAAGAAAATATATTACTCACAGGATCCATCTTCTAAAATATAGATTCTTTTTCGTCGTATACTCCTGGCGGAGCGGTCGTGGATTGTCTGATATGTTATTTAAAATATAGGTAGGTACATCTAATCAGTAAAATATACGACAGATGAATCCTATAAAGTTCTGTATTATGTTTTCCCAGTTTAGTATTGAAATCGTAAAACGAGTGATCGCCATACTTTTACGAGCTAAAAGGGCGAATTGCGCGGTATAGTATAGCGAGATATAGATCGATATTTCGTAATATTACTGATAGTTTATATTCGACAGACGGGTTTCATGACCCCAAGGCTGAAGCAATTTTGTATGGTCGCGTCATTATGATAGGGTAAGGAAGCTTCAAGAAAAAACAATATGGTAAAAAAATATAATTAAAAAACACGGCAGTCGTGTTTTAAAATTTTTTTCATCATATTTTTGTATTTGTTTCACTTTTTTATAGCCTATGTTACTCGCGATAGTGAGGATTCTAACGACACTCCATACATCAAAATCAGTTCAGGAATTCAGAAGTTATGTTGAAATAAAGAAAGTCACATACATATATACATAAATAAACCCTGATAACATTACAATACTTTTTTGGGCAGTCGTGTAAAAAATAAAACTTGCACAAACATTTATAGTCATATTTCATAAATATACCAAGCGTGTTCTCGTACAGCGTTCATTTGTTTTCAATAGTCGGAATTTCACGTCCGAATAATGATTTATCAATCACTCAAATTAGTAGTCTATCGGCGGATTTAAAAAGCTTTTAGACTTTACTTTTTTATTTGTCGTATCATATTTCAGTGACAATAATTTAATCTGAATGGTAATAGAAAAATATTGGAATTATAATGGATTGGATTAGTAATTGTTTTTAACATAGCCTACTTTTTTGATGTCAGTGTGTATGTGTGTGTACACAATAGGTATGTGTGAGTAATAATATAATAATAATAAATTTGCCTGCCTCGTTGGTCTAGTGGTCGCTAAGCGCGACTGCTGAGCAAGAGGTCCTGGGTTCAAATCCCGGGTCGGGCAAAGTGTTACTGAGTTTTCCATTAGGTAATTCTCAGTAGCAGCACGGAGTCTGGATTTGTGCCCGGTTGATGGCAATAGGCTCGCCCCCTATTACATTGGAACTTACAACATAACTGGCGAAATGTGGGTTTACTATATGTACACCTCTGCCTACCCCTTCGGGGAATACAGGCGTGGTGTTATGTTATGTTATGTGTGTGTTACAGACAAGGTTAGAACACTAGCCTTCACACTAGGATTCCCTGTGTCGTGGAGACTAGTCTGTAGAGTAGTCTGAGAGTATATCTACTTATGAGAATTTACGGGAGACTTTGTCAATCACTCTACGTCTTAAATAAAACTGAGATATTATTTACTATATATCCCGGTTATACTCACGTGTGTATTCGGGAATGCCCGACTAGTTTCGAACTCGAACGGAGCCCTTATTCATGAGCTGGTTACGCGGCGGAGACTCCGCCGCGTAACCAGCTCATCATTCCCGTATACACACGTGACTATAACCGGGATATATAGTAAATAATATGGATAACACTCACGGAAGTTATTATAGTAAAACTGAGATATTCAATTTAATAACATAAGGTAAAGCTTGATTAACTTTTTTTGTACTAACTTTCTGAGTTTTTGTAGGATCTACGATTATAAATAAGTTAGATAAAAAAATTACTTGGTAATTGTGAATAATTGTGATATTGCGAGTGTGTGCCATTATTGTTTTTTTTTTTTTTTTAAAAACGTCGCCCCACTAGGAATTTCTCCTGTATCGTGGGTGCGTTTCACAAACATGAAATATCACATACACAAATACCCAGACTCGGGACAAACAAATGTGGATCGCACAAATTTTTGCCCCGTGCGGGAATCGAACCCGCAACCCTTGGCGCAGCAGTCTAATCGCTTAGCCACTACGCCAATCAGGTCGTCAAATATCGTATTGTGTATTGTGAACATCTAAGTGGCAAAAAACACTACAGATTTTCACAATACCTATGGAACAATTCCACGATATTAGTACTACAGAATGTGTATTATATATAAACTTATACAAAAGAGAAAATGAAATTTCATATCAGGTAGAAAAATAAAACAATGACAAAAAGGTTTTCACGAATTTTATTCTGTCTTATTTTTTTAAATTTTGATACTTGTCATAAGATTTCATAGTAACGGTTAGATAACTTGTTATCTTATAAATTTCCAACATATTATGATAATTACCGATTTAATAATTATACATTTTTACACAAATAATTCGAGAAAAATATTCGATAAAAACTTACATTAACAGAAAACGTGTGTCACTTTAAAACCATTGAAAATATACCAGTCATAAATGATAGATTATTTTATCGAGTTTCGAATCGATTTTCAGTATTTAATTGCTCGATTTTCACTTGATATCAATATGGATCTATTGATATCAAGTGAAAATCGAGCAATTAAATACTTGTCATAAGAATACAGATTACGATACACGCACGTCAAGTTATAAAAATGGACAAATGATCGAATGAAATAAAGCGTGGCAGCCTCATCAAAAATGCGTTATTGTATTGGGTACGTTGGACGTAGGGCATAAGTCTTTTGCGTATGCGTCATCCATAAGCTTATGAAATAGCTTTCTCATTAATTGAGGGTTTATCTTCAGTTTATGACACATCAGCATGTATTCTTTGTGTTCTAATTCAAGTTGGTCAACATTTGCTTGAATAACTATATACCTTTTAAGAAACAGACTACAAAGGTCAGTCTAAAATCTGTTAATTATATTAAGAAATACTATAATACAACCTTCGCACAAGAAAAGGGAAAGTCTTTCCACCGCTTATATTTCTATTTGTGGAACAAAGCTTTTAGTCCGATAACATCATCATACTAATTATGACATAACATAATATCACGCCTGTATTCCCCGAAGGGGTAGGCAGAGGTGAACATATAGTACACCCACATTTCGCCAGTTATGTCGCAAGTCCCAATGTAATAGGGGGCGAGCCTATTGCCATCAACCGGACACAAATCTAGACTCCGTGCTGCTACTGAGGATTACCTAATGGAAAACTCAGTAACACGTTGCCCGACGCGGGATTTGAACCCAGGACCTCTTGCTCAGCAGTCGCGCTTAGCGACCACTAGACCAACGAGGCAATGCAATTATGATTTTTGTATTATTCAGATATTTTCCTCAAATTTACTTCCAAAGCATATTTTGTTCTATTGTTTTAGTATGTATTAACAACAAAAATAACCGTGTATTTCTACACGTGTCTTATTTAAAGGTTACATAATATTTCAATACACATGTCACATTGTGTTGTTTAGGTGACATTTACCGGGATTATGATCGTAGGTTTCACTTGTTTAAAAATAATTAAAACGGTAGTATAAGGTATTCCATACACAAATACCTACCTAGGTAGATATTGGTCATGTAATTTTCAGTTGTATTATTCTGATAAACAGTTGAAATTTTCTCTTCTTTTTTCAACTTTCCATGTCGATATTATCAAAGAGTTTAAAGTGACACACGACACAATGTATAATTATATATTACAACAGTCATACATAGTAAAAAATACACCAATTATATAAATTGACGGAATACGAGTAAAAGAAACGAATCAGCCTACCATGTGACACAGATTATAAAATATTTCTAACACAACATAAAAAATCTCCACTGTATTAGTTTGTCAACATTGATAATAGTATAATTATTGTAAGTAAGTTATCCTCACATATATACAAAAACAGACATAATATCATAGTGCTTAAAAAACCTGTATACGGTCCTACGACAATGCCGGTGAGAACCCTACAAATGGCCTTATGCTGGACATTGTACAAATGTACACCCAAATTTTGGTTAAATTGTAGGTGACCTATAAAATGATATATGATAGGTCCCAATGTTAATAGAGAAGAGCCTATTGCCATTAACCGGGCACACAGACTCTGCGTTACTACTGAAAAGTACCTCTTGAAAAAATGCAGTAACACTTCGTATGACCCGGAAATTGAACCAAGGACCTGAAGGCTCAGAAGTTGCAATGTTACCACTAGACATTTTTTTTTCTTATAAAAACGTCGGCCCGCACTAGGAATTTCTCCTGTCTCGTAGGTGCGTTTCACAAACATAAAACATCACATACACGAACACCCAGACTCGGGACAAATATCTGCGGTTCGCACAAACTTTTGCCCCGTGTGGGAATCGAACCTGCAACCTTTAGCACAGCAGTCCAATCGTTTAGCCACTGCGCCAATCAGGTCTTCATATAAGCTATCAAATCTTCCACTTCAAGCACTCTGCGACTACATAATATACGAAGCTTTATTTATTAATTCCCTGAAAGTTGTAGCCACTGCTTCCTCGCTACCAACCGGCTAAAACTTCAGCCTTGTTATTAGACAAGGTTTAACTCGAGAAACAAGTTCACGAAATCCCTGCATCGGAGTTGCCTACAGCATTTTACCTGCCCCAGCACAGATGTTGCGACATTTTAGCAACACACTTGTCTAGTTTCCCGAAACTTGCACACTTAACTTCAACCTAGTCTTATTAGATGGGCACAATTTCGGGAAGCTAAGAAAATACAATATTCTAGTTGTATTTGTATTGTTCGCTCGAAGGACTGACAACCACTGGGGAAGAAAGGTTCTCGAGTGGCGACCACGAACCGGAAGACGCAGCGTTGGCAGGCCTCCCACCAGGTGGACCGACGATATCGTCAGAGTTGCGGGCAACCGGTGGATGCAAACGGCAAGTTGTCGTTCATTATGGCGTTCTAAGGGGGAGGCCTTTGTCCAGCAATGGACGTCTTCCGGCTGATGATGATGATTTGTATTGTAGTATAGTATAGTCGTTTTGTTATTTTATAGCGACTTTTATGAAACTGAAAGTGTTATGTTTTTCCATTAGGTAATTCTCAAAAGCATATCGGATTTGGATTTTTGTCCGTATAATGGCAATAGACTCACTCACTCTTATAGGGGAGCTATAACCTAACTAGCAAGTGATTACTCTATCACTTATGCCGATCAAGGCTTACAAGCGGGAAAAAACGTTTGATGCCAAGAAATCAGTATTAATCTTTTGATGCCAATTGTGCAAATGCGAATTTAAGTACTCATCGTAATATATGACTTTTGGGGCCATTTTAACATGTTGCTTGAATCTAAATTGATAAAGGAAATTTGAAAAATGATGGACACGAGCGACGTCACCTTTAAGACGTAAATACTAAAAGGGAACTTGAAATTCGATGGATGCGAGCAGCGACACGGTGGCTCAGTTGGTTAGAGCAGCGCCACGGTTTGGCGAAGGTCGCGGGTTCAAGTCCCGCTCGTGTCTATCATTTTTCAAATTTCCTTTATCAATTTATACTCATCGTAATGTCAGCAGAGTTCGCTTAAACTTCAAGTTTCATTTAACGTGACGACTGATTGACACCCGATAACATTATATGGACGACCTGATTAGTGCAGCGGCTAAGCGATTGGATTGCTGCGCTAAGGGTTGCGGGTTCGATTCCCGCACGGGGCAAAAAATTGTGCGAACCACAGAAGTTTCCCGAGTCTGGGTGTTTGTGTATGTTATATTTCATGTTTGTGAAACGCATCCACGCTACGGAAGAAATTCATAATGTGGGGCGACGTCTTAAAAAAAAATGTAATATAATAAATAAACTTCCTCAATTAGTCTAAAACTCAACATCACTGCCTAATTTTTAGTCACGTGGAAGTGAAAGCACGCCGATGCCTGGTAAAATAATACAGTCGTTATAACCAAAACAGTACAAAATCTACGCCTGCTATATGTGTTCTGGTAGGGTAAGCCTCGCACGCAGTGCAAACACTATTCACTGAACCCCAGCTAGTTTATATCTAGATTTTCTGACCTCATAAACCCAACGTGTTGTTGTTAGGCCTCTTATTTGCAGCGCAGAAGAATATTTTTTACTGAATATGTTCACAAAGTCGCTGGTGTAACATAAAATCACGTATACCCTGAAAGGTTAGTGTTGTATCGTTCACATACCAAATAGGTTATGGGTCCTATGTAATAAGTAGACAGTTATTTTCCGATAATAGGAAAATTTACTTCAGCCCCCTTAACATAAATTCTTAAAGCAGGACATTTTCGTTCTTCTTCTTATCGTATGGTTGATGAACAACCTGCTGTCAGAGTTTAAGCCACCTGTAGGCCTCTGGCATGGCTTTACACACCGTTGAAAAATCTCTCAGGTGTGCCAGTTTCCTCACGTTGTTTTCCCTCACCGTTTTTAGCTACTGATAACTAATTTATAATACGCTCATGAATTCGAAAAGATATTGGTGAGAACTTGCGACCTTTGACTTGGCAGTACAATGGTCATACCACGCTGTTCATTTTCGTTGTAGAAGCGAGACACCACTATGTGTAGTGTAGTGCGGCGTCTCGCTTCTGCAACATAAATGTCCTGCTTTAAGAGTTCATCGGAAGGGGGCAGGACCTCTTGCTTAGATCAACGAGGGTCTAGCGTCGTTTATATTCACATCAGATCGAAAGTTAAATCAAATCGATAAAAAGTTTATTAATATTCGGCAGTAAAGTACAGTAATATTTCTATTTGCATATCGACAGCAGAACATCCAGTGTAAAAATTGTTATCGTCGATTCCAACAAAAACTTCGGTAAAATCCGAACGATTGAAAAATGTAACACCTGCAGAGTTTCAATACAAAATATTTAAATCTCCACAGGCCCATTACGATTTCGTACGCTGTTGCATACCGCGGATCCAAAATGGCCGCTCCCAAACTCCCTATAAACACGTTTTCATTGATGACAATACAGATTGTTTTGCCTTTTTGACGAGTTTCTTTTTACACGACAAATTTGTAAATACGTTCGGGAACATTTTAATCATGTATTGTTTGAGAGCAATTCTTTTTGAGAAGGATTCGTTGGATGTATATATAAATCATTATTGTTCTCTTTTGTTCCCCTGTTAAGTGAAACACTTTATTTATGCATGAAACGGTAAAAGTTTTTATTCGGTGTAACATATTACGAACGAACTCATCTGTTAAGCTGGAAATTGTTATTTTATTTTTAAAATAAACGTTGCTCGTTTTTGTATTTTCATAGCTTTAGGGTTGTGCAATTTGAAATGTATTCACACATGAACAACCATTCTATCTACTCGTAAATTAATCCTCTAAAAATATTAACTGTCTCGCTGGTCTAATGGTTACTAAGCGCGACTGCTGAGCAAGAGGTCCTGGGTTCAAATCCCGGGTCGGGCAAAGTGTTACTGGGTTTTCCATTAGGTAATTCCCAGTAGCAGCACGGAGTCTGGATTTGTGCCCGGTTGATGGCAATAGGCTCGCCCCCTATTACATTGGGACCTATAACATAACTAGCGAAATGTGTATGTTCACCACTTCCTACCCCTTCGGGGAATACAGGCGTGATGTTATGTTTTTATGTTTAAAAATATTCATTACAGATATCTGTTTTATGTGAAAAGTGATGATGAATTAAAACTTAGCAGTGTATTGTATAATATGTCTTACCTACGTCCAATGGATTTTTTAGACATACATTCATAATTAGGTATAAAACATGAACTATATATAAAAACAACGTATGGAGATTTTAGTGCCCAATCGAAAACAAGAATGTTTCCGATTTAAAAATGTCAAATTAGAAGATTCTTAAATTCAATGTTAAAGTGTGTTTCTTATTAATAAAAAAAAAAGATCCCGACGAATTGAGAACCTCCTCCTTTTTTTTTAAGTCGGTTAAAAAGCCTTTCATGTCGTATAATCGAAATATTCCGGCAATTGCCATTAATTCACAATCATAAAGACATTTAACACATTTTCCATTTTTAAATTATTAAGTATTTTATTAAAGAACTCTTTGCGGGATGCTTGTTTATACATACATACATAAAGTCACGCCTATTTCCACGAGGGGTAGGCAGAGACCACGGATTTCCATTTGTTACGTTGTTTAAACTTCTTAAAAATTGGATTGTTCACTTAATACTTGGTCAGGCTCTTCGTGTAAATGAAACAAATTACTTTTTTGTCCTATAAAGTTCGAAGCACGTACTTAGGCGGAAAAATAAAGATAATTCGCCGTCTTAAAACTTCGTAATGCCGACACTTTAACATTTCGAAGTAATTCGTTGGGAGAAAGTAGATATCTGTGTCACATGGGCTGTTTTAAACAAAAAATTGTCTTACTTTAAGTATACAGTCTTTAAGATTCTAGTTTATTTACAGTATTAGTCATTTTTAATGACAGATCTAGGTGAAGTAACAATGTTTGTAGGTATGTCTTTTTCTGATTCGATTATTCAAATCGTTTTCTGTTTTCACATTATTAGTTACAGTGTATTCGTATTGTTTAATGAGGTTGTCGAGTTTGATGCTTAACAAATGACTGGATCTCTGTCATCCATTTTTAATGGCGATGATATTTCAAATAATAATATTTACATGATCAACGAACTTTTTTACAGATTAATTTATTTTGATTTCTGAAAAATTGGATTATCGTTTAAAAATGTCAATTTATTCAGAAACCTAGAATTACAATTACATCTATGAATACTTAAAACGTTACCTGTATTACATATTACATTAATTTAACATCGTATATACACTTGCTTTAGTCCGATATTTACAACCATGGCTTGTCCCGTGACACACTCACTGAAGGTTCCGACCGTCACTTTACACATAATTGTAAATATCTTCCATATCTCATACGTTCATTTCGGACATCGCCGCCTGGGGGACTCGCGACTGCGAGAAGTGTTGAGACGGGGGTGAAGACGGAGGGGGGAGGACCGACCCGTTCCCAGGCCCTTGAGACTGCCCCGTCTGGGCCTGCACGTCAGGCAAATTACCCGCACTGCTCATAAAAGTCGCGTTCTTCGGCAGCGTCATACAATTTGACGCGTTACATATTTGATTCTGCTGATAACTGAACCCCACTTTCCTCGGCAACGTCGTACATTGTCCCCTATTTGTTGGCGGGCTCGATTTCTGTGACAAATTCGACATTTGTATCCCCGTGTGACAAACGTTCGGGCAGTTGGCTGTAGTGAAGTGGGGAACACGATTTGTCATTGCGATTATCGCGTTTTTGTCTTGATGATCGATGTCGACTATCGTGCTCGAGCTTTGCGAGTGTCCGACGAAGTAATGGGGATGCTTCGAAGATACGCTATCAAATGTTGAGTTATGGTTCCTTTTCTGTTGCTGCTGAAGTGCTTTTACTTGCAGTCTAGTCTTATCTCTTTGATAGTAAACACCGGCGAAAATAAGGACGTTCAGTATTAGAAGAGAACATCCTATGGCTATAGTTACACTTAGAGCTGTGGAATAGGCAGTGTATCCTGCGACTTCTAAATTAGACACATCCTGTGTGTGCGTATTGTTTGGTACCTGGCTCTGTGTGACGGCAGAGCCGGGTCTCGCAGACATCACACTAATGCAGGTCGTGACGTAAGCATCCATAGTAGTTGAGGGTATATCTAAAGTGAGGTTGTAGGTCGGTTTGCGGTATAGCTCCATCGTGGGATCGAAATAGTTGGCGCGTGTGAGCGGGTCGGGCCTGACGAGCCCGTCGTACAGCTCTGGGTCGTTGTGGTTCCTGAAAAGGTTGTGTTTCGCAACCACGTCCTTCATCCCGGCGCGGTGGATCTCTGGGATCAACCGAAGCCACACGGACAGCTGGTGTGCCCTATAATGGTTTTTCATCCGCGGTTTCATGCCTGCAATGGAATTTTTGATTGTGTAACGGGTAAAGGAATTTAAAAGGCGAAATTTTGCGGCTGAGGTATATGAAAAAGGTCGACGTAATTAACTTTGGAATTACAAAGAGGCGAGGTGAGCGAAATTAAATTTTGACTATTAGATTAATATGTGGATAACGTTATGTTCTGCCTTTATTAGCTATTGACTTGTTGAAGTGTGTACTTAGTTTACAAGTTTCAATTTTGTTTAGCGTACGAAATACAATTTCAGTTTTAAATTTTTTCGTCTTTATCTTAATTGAACTGTTTAGTTAAGGCAACTGTACTGATAAATTAAATTTATTCGAATTATTATTTTATAGGGACATTCACTGCTAATAACACTTAAAGTATTATTCCGTTACTCAAAGTATTATTCTTAACAAAAACATCCTTATGTTACGCTATGTAAATGACGTTATCTATAAGCTTACCGATCTCCAAATACTTTTGGTACAGCGTGTCGTACTCGTCCCAGAGTATACTCTTGTATTTGTTCCTCTCTCTTGATATTGGCAGCACTGACTCTTGGCGATGGACTTCGTTCGGATTCCTGAACCAAAAAAAAAATTAAACTTTTATTAATGAAAAATAGTATATCACTAACTTGTTTTATGAAAAGACCTGCATCATATAGCTAAGACAAAATTGATGTATTTTTTTGCAATAAAAATCTGTCTTATTGCGACATCGACTGTATCGTGAATACGTTTTACAGACATGCCTTAACTCGGATAAATATATTAATTTTTATAATTTGACAACGATGAGGAACAACACTTAGATCCTTTATAATTCCATTTCGTTTTTTTTTGTAGTTTTTAATGCATTTTTGAAATTTAATTTGCATAATTTTTATATTTGGAATCCACCCCGTGACGTCTAGCACAACAATCTAAACACTGAATCTCTGCGCCAATTGGATCATGTAGTATTTAATTGTTTTCTTGTTTTCGGCGGTGTCTTTGTCTGACGCAGCACAGGCTACTTGTTTGCTTGATTGTTACACGTTTCAATCTAGGTCAGTGCATACAAGCTGTTACCCTCGACTATGCTTGCGTATTATGATTGTGCTTGAATAATAAATTAAGATGTCGTGGTGGCCTACTGGTTGACATACCGGATTTCTATGCACGAGGTTGCAGGTTCAAACCCAGGCAAGTATCAATGTGACTTTTTCAATGACTACTTTCTTAGATATTTTAAGATACCACTGACTGACGGTGACAGAAAACATCGTAAGGAAACACAAATATAGTTTGTCCCGAGTCTGAGTGTTAGTGTATGTGATATTTCATGTTTGTGAAACGCACCCACGACACAGGAGAAATTCTTAGTGTGAGGCGAACAGTAGCAGTCCAATCGCTAATTGGTTACATTAACAAATATATATAATTTTTTTAAAACATCGGGCGAATGTTAAAAAAAAAATTAAAAAAAATTACCTATATCCAATAGCGACCTGATTGGCGCAGTGGCTTAGCGATTGGACTGCGGCTTAGATTTCCGCACAGGACAAAAATTTGTGTGAAGATCCGCAGATGATTGTCCCTAGTCTGGGTGTTTGTGTATGTGATATTTCATGTTTGTGGAACGCACCCACGATACAGGAGAAATTTCTAGTGTGGGGCGAGGTTTTTTTAAACAAAATAATTCATAATCATTATCATGATCCTCTATCATGTATTACAGACATTTACTTACATGAATTATATGGGAAGAATTTAATTAGAAATAAAAATTCCTTTATGGTAATCTTAGTGTTATTTCAGTCATTTGCCAATACATCTCAAGCACATGTAGCAAAACATTGACTAACGATAGCTATAGAAAACGATCAGAGGAGACTAAGACTTAATTCGGAAATCATCAACGCACTTAAATAAAGCCAACAATGTTTGTTCGCACGCTACAATAATAGTAGGTTTTACTTTGCAGTGCCTACCGTGGAAACGTAACATTAAAATTGGCTGTTATTATTAAAATTGTTGGCAAGAATTGAGCCCGGTCCGTTACTCTCAAATATAATAACAGCTACAATATTTTAATGAACATTAAACTTGTCTCTTTCATAGCTATTATTAAAGTATAAAACTTAATGTTTTCAACGAGATAATCCGAGCTATCATCTCTATATATTTTAACGTCAAATTAATTCATTACTTAACTTACTAGCGGCGCCCTGCGGTATTATCCGCTTACCTTTGTGATAAACCAGAGTATCAGCTACCTCCATGTCAAATTTTATCACAATCGGTCAAGCCGTTTGAGAGTGAAGAGTTCACAAACACACTCGCAAACTTTTGCTTTTATATTATTACTAGCTGCGCGCCACGGTGTTCCCCGCTACATTTTTTTGGGATAAAAAATAGCCTATGTGCTTATCCAGGGTGACAGCTATTTTCATACCAAATTTTAACAAAGTAGGTTCAGCCGTTTGAGCGTGAAGAGGTAACAAACATACAAACGCACAAATACGCTCACAAACTTTCACCTTTATAATATTAGTGTGAAGTGATATAGTGTGAAATGTAATAATAACAATTACAGGGTCCCGAAATTTTGAACATTCCAACTATCTCGTAACACTAGTTATTATAATGAAATAATTTTGAAACTTTGTTGAAACGAGTAGTTTCGAAATGTAAAGGCTATATCAATTAAAATTGAAACAAACGAATGGGACTGGTAGAAAGTTTCTTCGTTGAAAATGAACGGGAAAACGCCGAAAATATTCGGTGAGCCCTGTAATGGTTTGTAGTATACAATTTACAACTCACTGTAGGTTTGTGAATGTTATTTGATAAGGTTTTTTATTTCAATTCTGTGAATTGAGGCCGCTAATGTAAAAGGAAAAACTACGTTACGCTTATCATTTTATACGTCTCTGAAATATTATTGGGTATATCACTACACAGTATAAAACAAAGTCGCTTTTTCTGTCCCTATATCCCTATGTATGCTTAAATCTTTAAAACTACGCAACGGATTTTGATGCGGTTTTTTTAATAGATAGAGTGATTGAATAGGAAGGTTTATATGTATAATAACATCCATTAAATAGTGGAGAAATACTTTTAATATATATTTTAAACCCGTGCGAAGCCGGAGTGGGCCGCTAGTAAAATATAATATACTTCACATATTTTGTACAATTATCATAATCACTTTTTTTATAAGGATGTTGAAATAAATATATTTAAAAATAATTTACCTATCTAAAGATTAACTTAAAATACGACCTGGTATTCCTTTGACATTAGATTCGCAGGATATGTAAATGCGACTAAAATCGTGTGAATAAAAGCATGATAAATGATAATACGTCAAAAATTATAGATACGTCATATGTTAACAAAATGAACGAGAAAATTGTTCCGAACTCTGAGTCTGAACTGTACTAGTCTTATTACAAATCGGACAACAATAATTGTACTAGCCAAGACTACAATTGTCCCTTTTTCGAGTCTTCAAAATGAGCGTGCTAGTAACATATCTGTACCTTTTTATATATCATTGAAGATGACTAAGCACGTTCTTATTTATGCTGAATATATAATAACTGCCTCGTTGGTCTAGTGGTCGCTAAGCGCGACTGCGGAGCAACAGGTCCTGGGTTCAAATCCCGGGTCGAGCAAAGTGATACTGAGTTTTCCATTAGGTAATTCTGGATTTGTGCCCGGTTGATGGCAATAGGCTCGCCCCCTATTACATTGGGACTTACAACATAACTGGCGAAATGTGGGTGTACTATATGTTCACCTCTGCCTACACCTTCGGGGAATACAGGCGTGATGTTATGTTTAATATAATAATAATCATTCTATACATAAACGTGAAACGACGTACTTATAACATATTTTTGGCTAACCTCCGCCCGCTCACCTAAGAGGTCACTAAGGAAAGCGTTAGTTAGTTTCATTTTACTCAATTGCTGGTTCGAGAATAATGATAGTGTTTTGTTTTATTTGTGTTGATTAATGAACTTTCGTGAGAAATAATGTTCACGCTTAAATGCCACGACGGATATAAATTTGTTACACACGCAACTATGATTTAGGTGGCGTAAGCTAAAGGTGTTATTGATTTTCTTTTAGCACGTTTTAATAAGGGTTGAGAAATATGAAGTTTATGGACTTTTTATTGAGATTATCGTTAGGATTAATACAATATCGCAGTAAATTAATGTTAGGGATCCTTTTTAAATTATATTTAACAGATTAATAACTCACGAATTGTACGAATGATGCACTACAGTAATAATAAGTTCAGCCCCCTTACCGTGAACTCTATAAGGATATTGCCTGTTGTGAAAGCGAGACGCCGTTACGTGCAGTGTAGTGTGGCATCTCGCTTCTACAATGGAAACTGTCCGAGTTTAAGAGTTTGCCATTGGCCTTTTCTAAATGTCGTCCTAGGACATTGACCTACCCATATCACACAATATGCCCATATTATATTATATCTATTGAGCATTCAAAGGCAGAGTCGATTGTACAGATACGCTATATATTTGATAACTTTCGGTATCAAACCCTTCAACGTAAATTTAATCATGGCTTGCAAGTACCTAACTCACACACGCTTATCAAAAGAAGCCAACGGAATTGTCGTTTCAGAGGAGAAAAGCAATTTGAAAAACAGAATTTACGGTATAAATAATCAAAAACATAACACATAACATAACATCACGCCTGTATTCCCCGAAGGTGTAGGCAGAGGTGAACATAATTGTACCTTCAGTGAAAAGTGATATAAGTGAAAAAACATAGTTTTGAGTAATTTAAGGTTAAAGATTTAAAAAAATCTCGTTATTTTTCTAACGTTCTAAAATAAAAAACGATATGTGGTACGTGTAGATAATATTATAAAGATTATAAAGAGCTTGGTTTGAATATATTATTTTGCACGGAATTTAAGTAATTAATAAAAATAGCCAGTTATATCACCGTACACTATAGTTTTCTTTGCTTATTTTTGTGTATTTAAATCTATAATGAAATGAATTATTTTACACATTTAGTTACCGTTTTGTGTGAAATGTTATAAGGCTTGTGTTTTGGCATGTTTTGCCTGCAAATAGTTGTTGTGAGAAAAAGTCGTAAAACTAATATGATCATTTTGATTATCAGCAACCTTTTTTCATTGTTTTATTTAAAATTCCTACATAAATATTCAATTGTACCCCTAAACACCAATGTATTTTTCAAACTAGTAAGTGATTAATGCTACAAGCTAGAATTTATTGTGATACATTTTGTTTACATCGAAGTGTTTATTGATACAAGTAATAAGTATTTTCAAACGTTTTTGTCACAGAAAGGGTAAAACTATGTTAATATCATAATAAAATAATAACTAAATTAAAAAAGCGTTTGTTTAATAAAGAATTCTTGAATAAACACTTTTTTATGAATTACAAGTAGTAGCAAAACAATAAAACATTTTTATAAATCAAACTTAAAACATAACTTTTAGACCTAAGTAGGTATTTATCGTTAATATGATTATCAGAGTAGGTATCGTTAGTCTTTAAACATATTAAAACAAGCTCAATAAATCAAACAACAGATTTTTGTTGTAGCACTTCAACTATTCGCTATATAAAACAATATAATTAACATCCTTATAAAAAAACATAACTTTTAAACCTCTTTAGTATTAATCTTGAACAGTCTTAAAGCGTATTTAATCAGTCTCAAAAAATCAAATAACAGATGTGTTGTACATGTAGCACTTCAACTATTCGCTATACAATACAATATAACGTCGGTTATGTAACGTCGGTCGTAGAGGTAAAATTCATTAAATGCAAAAAACTATTATGGTTATCATCATCATCATCATCAGCCGGAAGACGTCCACTGCTGGACAAAGGCCTCCCCCTTAGAACGCCATAATGAACGACAACTTGCCGTTTGCATCCACCGGTTGCCCGCAACTCTGACGATATCTGTTTATAAGCGATATTAATTATTTTTTGCAAAAGATTGCATTTTGCTCATAGTTCTTAAATGCAATCCTATTAAGTTTGATTTTGTTTTTAGATTATTAGGTTGCTGTTGTAACTGCTTTGTTTTTTAGAATTATAGTTGGTAGATTTTTATATTAAAAAAAAATTGTTTTAATGAGTTTTACCTCTTTTGAATTTCTGCTTATATTAGTCAGATAATGAACTGTCATTCTTAAATAAAAAATCTGTAAGAAAATTAAAAGTCCTTTTATTAAAATTTTGCTTTGCATACAAATAAAAAAACATAAATCTCTCATAGAGTGAAAGTTTAGATGTTGATCAAACCATGAATTAGACATAAAACGAATTATTAGGGCAACTGTAATTATTTTTAAAAGTCATCATTTTCATCTTCTAGTTCGAAAATATCATTTTCACTTAAACTGCCATTGACCGGTAAGTTCTTATACCAGTCATGTAACTCGTCAGGGATAAGCCCACTTCGGCACAGTTTTACAAGGTCATTTTTTTTTGCATAGAGATAGGCAGAACGGGGTTATACGCCTGTTTTAGTTCAACATTCTGTGTAATGCGGTTTCGATGGCTACGCTGCTGTATTATATCAATTTTTTATATTCTGAAGAGCGGTCATACTGATAGAAAATTGCATTTGGGTGGGCTTTTTCAAATTTGAGGCACTTTATTTTAAGCCAATTTACTTTTTCGCCGTTTTCGTCCGTATTTTTATTTTTTAGTGTACTTGTGGCCAACGCCTGTAAGTCCCACACGTCTTTATATTTAAGCTCCATCACTTGATAGGGCGGTTTATCTTTATTTTTCCCACGATTTGAACGCGCAGCTTTGAATACATTAAGCCAATCGTTCATCATAAAACAGGCCCTATTCTTTCGCGCATTTTCGATGCTGGAGTGCATTGAGTCACACTCCATGTGTGAATGACCGGATTCCAAAAATTTTTGCTCAATGACAGTCAAATGCGTATTTTGCACTGCATACAAGAGGGCTGCAGCAACTTGCTGGTTTCTGTTTTGGCCACTACAGGTGTCCGAAAACAATGATAGGTGTGTAATCTCTTCTTTTAATGTCTGGATGTATCTAAGTATACTACTACCTATCTCATTACTGCTTCGTTTACCATTTAATTCGTTCCATACATAGCAATAGGCATTTTTACCATCACCTTCGTAAAAAGTCAGATTGTAGACGCATACCTTTCTACTATAGTAAAACTGTGAGACGGAAGAGAATGGCAACTGTAAGACACTCTGTAAATCAAAGGTAGCTGTTTGAAATGAAGGGTCTGTCAGAGATCTTTGTTTATCTGAATCTTTAGCTTCATTACATTCATTTTTCCTTATAATGTGCATTGAATATTCAAGCTCCATCTCTTTTTTCTGGTTTGCACCTGCTGATAAGTATTTATTGCATCAAGGACATTGATCTTTTTTTGGCTTATGGAAAGACAAATTGAAAGATGTGCTGAAAATGCGTCTGTATGTCGGTTCACTCACTGCATTGACTTGCTTTTCTGCACATAATTCTTTGTACATTGAATTCATTTTTAAGATCGACAAATTGGGATCAAGATACTTTTTTTGACTAGATTGTCTAACGTAATGAGCTTCAATGCAAGGGAAACTCTGAATGTGTTCTTTAACTAAAGCCACTTGTTCATCATTTATTTTATTTCCTGGAGACTTCTTTCCTCGAAGATCAACTCCTTCATAGCACCCAATATGATACTTACCCTCTATAGCAGTGTTTATGTTTATATATTATATAAACATTTAAAAAACAAAATTGTTACATAATTCGTGTAAAATGATACAAGTCTTACCTTACGCATGGTAGTTGTGTGCTGTATCGCACGACGCACCTGTCCTGACGCACGCCCGTGACTAAGAATCCCGCGTCGCCTGCGCTCTTTCCATGCGTCCCGCGGAGAAGTAGGGAGTGGGGTGCGTAAGAGCTGCGCGACTTGTATCACTGTGTACTACGTATTTTTTTGCTAATTTAGTTCTAAAACGCAATGCAGTTTTGATTCTACTATATTAGTATCATTATTCACGTAATCATAATATGATTTCCCTTATGTTCTTACTAATAGAATTAATATTAAATTTGTAATCACATCAAAATTGGCTACATAAATTACGTGTAAATTGTTTGATTAGCAGTTGTATCATTAGTCACACATTTTTATGAAAATAAATTTGGGTTTGTATGGTTCATGTACAAATGTAACACTTTTCACTAGAATGTATTGTTTCAATTTTTTAATGTTGTGTGATAGGATTTCATTTGTATCACTTTGGATTAATTGAAGTAAAAGCTTTCGGTTCGCGTAAGATGTGGTAACTCGAGTCGTATTAAAATACATTTTAGAAATATAAAGATCGGTTCGGAGCACTTTGGTATGAATCAAAAAGTATTATTTTACACAATAATTTCAATAAAAAATTGCTTACTTATATCAATGTGCACAAAAAAATCTCATTCATTTTTAATCTTATAACAACGGGGATAAGATAGAAATTAAGTTAATTTTTTTTTAATAAGTTTAATCAGAGAATATAAAAACCGCTCTAGGTCGACATGTATCACTTTTCACTGAAGGTACATTATAGTACACCCACATTTCGCCAGTTATGTTGTAAGTCCCAATGTAATAGGGGGCGAGCCTATTGCCATCAACCGGGCACAAATCCAGACTTCGTGCTGCTACTGAGAATTACCTAATGGAAAACTCAGTAACACTTTGCCCGACCCGGGATTTGAACCCAGGACCTCTTGCTCAGCAGTCGCGCTTAGCGACCACATAAATAACGACTACATAAATAATCAAACATAATATAAACTGAATTTATATTGATTAAAGTTATGATTGGTGATGACAAACATGGGACCTGTGTATCTACCATCAGTTACAAATTACAATTACTAAGTAACGTGAAGTTTTCAAACGCGGGTCATCTGACAGTATTTTTGACACATAGAATGTCGCGTTTTCTGCATACTACAGATTTTAGGTTATCCTCGTTGCCATGGAAATAACAAATGTTTACGATAGTAAGTTAAAAACGCAACCACTCAGCACACATACTGGTTAAATAAAATTTAAATACATAGGTTAATAAGAAAATAGAATAGATAATCTAAAGTCTTATGTTAAAAATGTTGCAAAAAACATTCGTCAAACGCTACAAGGTCTAACAAACACACAATGAATTGCGACGCGGAATAACTCGAACAAAACAAGCCTACATTAATATAATAATAACGATTACTTTGATTGATGTCTCTGCGAGCGTTATAGAATCTACTAATGGCTTCAGTACAATGCTCTCTGCTGGCTACAATTCATCGTTTGTGGATAGATTAGGGCTTTCAATGACCTTGGGATAAAACAAAGTGGTCTATAAATAACATTTCATCCAACCAAGTGGGTATGGTGAACTGTTTTCCATGTTGTTGATTTAGGAGCTTGTTGTAATTAGACGAACATCTGTTTAATTATTACCGCATGGATTATGAATATTTTTGTTGGTGAACCTAATAATTAAAAAAATTAAAAAACACGACTGCCATGACAAAAATCGAACTAAAAAGTGAAAAACAAGTTTCATCGCAGTCTGGGTACCTCTTAGATAAGACAGTGTTCCACAGAACGGTCCCCCGACTGCGATGGAACTTGTTTTTCACTTTTTAGTTAAAATTTTGTCATGGCAGTCGTGTTTTTAATAAAAAAAAATTATCTGTGTCATTTTTTTATAGCCTATGTTACTCGCGATGGTTTAAGGATTCTAACGACACTCCATACATCAAAATCGGTTCAGAAGTTATGGTGGAATATAGAAACTCACATACATAAATATACATACATATTCATGAACCCTGAAAACATTACACTGCTTTTTTTGGGCAGTCGTGTAATAAACAAATAAAAATGTACTTTATAGCTGGAGCCCATCCACGTTACGTTCCCTTCAAAGCACTCTTTGTTTCCTATAAATCCTTTTTTCACTATGATTCGATCCGATGCCAAATTATTTTAAAGTTATATAAAATAGTACCAACATTGCAATGCCATCCTTATTCACTGGTCTCATCAAGCATCTCAAACTGGCGCAGTGTTACCGCATAAGATGGTCCTCTAACAGCTGTGATTGACACTCCATTAAGTATACTAACTAGATACCTACTCAACAGCGCAGTATGAGCCTGGTAGACATGTGATAGCCCTATTAATGGATGCCAACAATCGAACACAATTAACATTGTTACATAATTCAGTCATGTCTGGCTACATGATTAATTTAGGGACCATAATATCTACAGCAAAGATATCGTATTACCCAGTAACTGGTTTGTTGAGGTATGATAGCCAATTACCGAAGAGTTCTTCGATATGGGTAAATTAGAAAAAACGTACATAATTATAATTTGTATTGTTGTTATTTCGGGGTCACTAGATAACTAAGCTTTCAGCTTCGTCCAAAATAGTTGACAAAAGGCTGATGATGATAATATCCCTCGTTTAAGAACATACAAAGACTTTTTGGTTAGTGTATGGGCTTTATCACCAATCATGTTTGGTTTTGAGTATAATGCTTAAGTTATTTCCTTACAAAACACTTGAGTCCTTCCAATAAACTGTAGAAAACCATATCTTATTTGTTCCGGGAACAGAAAGTCACATAACAATATCCTTGAAGAAAATATTGATTCAAACTCACCCGGTCCTTGCGAAATTTGCCATATAAAGTATGAATGCTTCCGACAGCGCCACTTCAGACTTGGTATAGTTCCTCGGAAAATGGCCGAGACCCTCCACTAATGGGGCCCCAAACAAGTACGGCAGCTCTTCGCCGTGAACTGATCCCATGCGCTAGAAATGAAATTGGTATTATTAGTTTAATGTATTCAGGAAAAACAGTTTTAATGATATTAGAAGTTAAATTAGCAAGAAGTTCGCAAATAAGAATGATGTTGGTAATGATCAATTAATGGAAAAACAGAGTTAATATTATCCTGATATTAAACACGAATCATGATTTAAACCTCAACACTTTACGGTCAAAACAATTCAAATAAATGTTTTTTCAGAATTGAAACAAGCTATAGACCCCAAAAATGAGATTGGTGAAACGCATGCGTTTTAAGCAGATTCAGTATTACATTATGCAAGAAAAAAAAAAGAGGCCGTTTACTAAGATGTCGCTAAATATTTAGAAAAAGGTTTTATATCAGCAAAAGGAAGAGGACATTCGCTAAATAAAAAAAATACAGAATTTGTACGATCAATGATGAATTTAAAACTGTTATTAAAATTAAGTAGATATTATAAAAAACATTCTAACCCTCACCTGCGGATAGTCCCCATCCTTGGTCTGGTAGTCGAACACGTAGAAGAAGGTTCTTGGGGAAGTGTCTGGAGAGCTCAGAAAGTCTCCAGTCTGGACCAAAGGCGCAACGTACTGGGCGTCTGATAGCGCTAAGACTGCCGCATCTCGCGTGTTAATGGGATGCTGGTACAAAAAACATATTTATGTAGGTACAAAAATACAAAATAAAAATCCTAAGAATTTCATTATCCCCTAAAAGTTTAAATAGTTTTACTTAAGGATCAATAATAAATACTACATCAACGTATTTATGACCAAGGTTGTTGTGGCTCTAAGATTCATACACATAGTTACTGGCTCAGTTCTCGTCAACTTCCAATGGGTCTTATTCAATATTATTATCAATGATCTTCTAAATTAATTTTAAGATACCACTGAATATTTTCGAACTGTTCCTGGCAATGGTAATGGACTGGGTCTCCTTTACAATTATGATGTCTATGCAAAAAGAGTTGACTGCGTCGAACATTTACCTACTCCTGTTAGAAACGGCGGAGTGATGAAATGCATACAGAGATACCATGAAAGGTAGATGAAACAAGATTCTTGATTCCAGATTATAAATAACAGTTTAGCATGAAACTCAACGACTGGAAGAACAAAATAAACAAGTAAACAAACTGACTTCACTCAGTAAGTATAACGCTGTGAACTTAAAGTAAACTAAAAGAATAGTTTTTACGAGCCAACCTTTCTTGCAGACAAGGTTGAAACAAGATTAACCTTTCTACCAAAGCTTTTGTAGAATGAATGCTAACGAAACTAGAATATATCTGACAAACGTGATCTGTGTGGGTAAAGACACCGATTGAAAGACTTTCGTTTAGCAATGTTTTGAAACAAGCGTTTATAAGCTGCCGAATGGATTTTAATCATTCCATGACACAGGTCAAGTCCGGACGAAAATTCTCAATAATCAAGTCCTTTATTAGAATTCCTTTAAATACGTCAAAGCTAAATATTTGTAAGTCCTCCGCAATCATTAACGGGGGTTAGATTCATATCGTTGACCTTTGGATTAGCGGTCAACATCCTACCATAGGGCTATATAAATATAGAAAGCATTCACACGTTATAACGCCTACAGAGAACGTGTTCCAGTAATGTGAACCGGTTATTATAGGGTGAGGCGATAACGATATTATTATTATTTATAAAGACGATATTTATAAATATAGAAGAAATGAATGAAATACAGATTTGGAGTAAACGATACTATCGGTCAAGCTTCATGAAATAATTTTGTGATGATAAACGATAAGTTAACAAGCGTAGTTAGAGATGTTAAATATTCATTATTCAAACTTTTATAGCAGATTTTTGTATGAGCAATTTGAAACGAATAGAAACAAAAGACTGAAATGATGAAGAAGCAGATAAGATACGAACAACACTAAATTCTATGAAAAAAAACACAATAATAATGTTTATTTAAATAAAATTGATCTAATACAAATAGAATAGATTACTTAGATAACAACAGATGGGAATTAGAATGAAAATGAAACACCATAAATCCTTGAGTATTCCGAGAACTATTCAAAACTTATCCTATAAAATATATCCGGGACACCCAATACGAAGTCGCTGGAACTCGAAAACAGTGGGAATTTGGCACAGCCAGGAATTTAGTGGCAAGTGCCAAACGTGCCTGTTCGTGCCATTGCCAAGTCATCACAAACGTGTGCCGTGAGTCAGTTTATGTAGGGCAACTAGGATTTAGACGCAGAAATCTTTCACTGAGTTTGGTAGAAAAAGTGAGAAACCATGTACAAGGGTGAGTGTTGGTTGAATTCGTTATATTAGTATTAAATTAAATATTATTTTCTTCATCTACAGCAGTTGAATAAACTACTAGTTTTGTGGTTTTGGAATCATCAAATCTAGTTTTTAGTTCATCTGACTCAAACACAAATTGATAGATTAATTCCAATAAAACCATTTATAGCATTGCGGAGTATTAATTGTGAAAAGTTCAATTTAAAATATGTAAAACAAATTAATTATTGGGTTCGGAATTGCATTTTGCTTTAAACAACTGAATTAATTGATACTTATAATTACCTGAACAGTTCTCTCCCAATCAGTGTATTCATTCACGATTGTAAAGAATATTTCGCTTAAATGATATGTGTACGCGTTTCTCACGTAAGTCCTGTAAAAAAAGAAATATATTAACAAAATAAAACCATTAAAAGATAAAGTAACTCACGTAAATTTAAAAAGAGAACAGTAATAATTGAATCGTCTTTTTATTTAAAGATTCCTTTCGGATTTAAACCAAACATTAGCCCGAAATGATTATGCGTCCTACAATATACTACCCGAAGGCTATTTTTCATAAAACCCCCTTTTTAGAATGCCTACGAACAAGCTTGTAATTGGTGCCTGAGTAAAAACTGCAAAAAGAACGCTCGCACCGCGTGACAAGAACATTGAAACGAGGATTTATAATGTTCGTATTTTTAAATGAAACTAGGCTACATAAATGGAACGAAATATTCAGTACTATTTTTATGAAATAATAATGCTACTGCAATAAGTATTATCTTGCTTGTATTGAAAGATATGAAATATTATCTTATAGCTTATATATTTTATTAATTTTTGATATGCCTGCAAAATGCATGCAGTTGATCATTCAGTACTGATGGGCTTAACCAATATTTTTGTCTCAATCTCAAATGCCTATCAAAATAATCGTTAACATGTCAGGGTTTACAAAATGTACTTCTTTTTATCTTATTCCATTAAACATGTAAATAAAAAAGCAACTGTTGTACACTCTAAAAATGTAGACGCCATTTTCACAAAAGGTTCAAAATTTTACTCTCCTTTACGCTTATCACTGTTTGAATAATTGATGTTTGAACATGGCTTTTTCGTTTTGCCTCTCCAAACAAATTTAAAAGCTTACGTCAGAAACATGAGTTTACCTTGATGTAACAAATATACTATTCAATTCTACGAAATATTTCGTTCACTGTCAATATCCAATACGTCTGATTACAATCTATTCACAAGGAGACGCTCTATAGCCCAAGTTCAAACACCAATTTGTTGAATAAACATCGACCTTACCTTATTATTCTATCCCTTCTTTCGCCTTCGAACCCATTTTGGATATCCTGAGCCGAAAATTTCCAGAGGGCTTCACTAGTGACAACACCGAAGAGTAGATCATACTTATTTTGCCCACCCCTTATCCCAAACATCCTTTCGCCGCTTCTTTTATCAGCTTTAAGGTTGTTCACTCCAGATACACTAGAAAATCCCTGAAGGTCGTTTGGTATGAAAAATGTAAGGAGTTCTTTGGCGTAATCGGTTTTTACCACAACTCCGTCTACAGAAGGGCCAAAAGCTGTTAAGTAACTTGGGGTACTAATCTCAGCTGACATGAGCTCATCAAGAGGTACTTCCCTGAGGCAGTCTACTATGAGTTCGTGGTCTTTCACGATATCTTCTGGAAGCGTGCAGTTAGCCTGTTTAGCTAATTGGACGGAAAAGCTGACTGGGTCTTCGACTAATGCCCAGGAGCTTAGTGCTGATCCTGATAGAAGAATAGAGCGATGGAAGAGGCCTGGAAAGATTTTCAATATTAGTATACCGCCATGATAATGGCTTGTATGAACACGCTCGTATTTTAATTTACACTTTTTAAGTGTATTGTCACTTTCAGGTATTTTTGAGCCTAGCATGTCGTTGCAAAAATGGGTTGTTTTACTATTCATATAACGTCATGCAGAATCTAAAGTAGCGCTTTATTTTTTATTATTCTGTAAAAACATGAAACCTCAAGACGGCTAAATGGAAAGTAGAAGATAGAAAACCGTAGTAATAACTTCACTGTCTAGCTCCTAAATTAAAGAAGAACTAAACCGAATTTACAGCGGGGATTTCCAGTATGATAAGTACCTTTGTAACTTAAGCTAAGAGATAAAATCCCGAGAATATTTAAAAAACTGTAAGAAGCTCTTCCACAACCTAGAAATTTAATTAGAACACTGTTCGCTTAACGTAATCTTGCTCTTTTACCTACATTTTGGGATCCTGTTAGCTACCTAGCGAATGGAAAATTTGCACTGATGGTAACTGAGCCAAAGCCCCAGCTTACGTTGTGGAAGTGTGTTTTAAGAGTATATGGTAAGGGGGCAGTTTTACCATTAGAGCAGTCGCTAGTGGTTATGACATTACCGACTTCGATAGTTGAATAGTAACAAGATTTACAATTTAAAAACAACAGTAAAAATGATAATGGTGTTAATAAGGTTTTTATCTGACTTATCTTTTACATTGTGTTTGTGCACCATAACCTTAATTCGAGCAAACGCTTAACCGATCAAGTTTTAAATAACAACGAGGGATAAAATGTATGCTCATCCATATTTTCAATTAACTTTTTTAATCTCAAGTCATTTTCCATTCGATTTTTATTCTCATGAATATTTAAGGTTTCAATGTACTCGAAAATAACATATCAATCGGACGCTGCAAACGGCCAATTTTATCCGAAATTCTAGTTTGCAGGTCAAAATATACTTTGAATCCCAAAGGAACCTTAATTGTGGAAGTGAGGGAATAAATTCCAGGTTCAATTTTGCCAAATTTGTACACAGCAAAGCGACTGATGATTACTTTACACAACGTTTTACCGACCAAATTCTAATTAGGAATCAATATCAATATACGATGGTTAGGAGACCGAACCTCGTCGAAACCTAAAAGTATAAAATTGATTTACAACATACCAGGCATTACTGTGGGTGAAATCATGAGGAAATTTATACACGCCGCTCCAGACCCATGTCCCAACATAGTGACATTGCCTGCATCTCCTCCAAATAACGCTATGTTTTGCTGCACCCAATGCAGAGCTGCTATCTGATCCATTAACCCGTAGTTGGCTACACGAGCTTTTAGGTGCGGTATCGGGTTTGCGTTCAGGAAACCTAATGACAAGAAGAAAATAGGGTTATGTGTAATGTGATGAAAATACGAATAAGTATTTTGGTAGTGTCTTAAATGGTGCGTTTGGAGAATCATGGTGAAAAGTCATCATAGAAATCATTTGATGCCTTAAATGAAATAGTTGCGAAAGCAATTCAGTAAGTTAATAGTAGTAAGTATAATAATCGTAGAAATAAAAAAGTTAAGATATATAATCCAAAAACGAATACATAGCTAATTATAATTATTAGTTAAGAACAGTATCTTAAATATGAAACCATTTTAGCTATAATAAATACTTTAGGTAAATGAAATGATAAGAAGTAGGTTGACGTGAAATAATAATGATCTGTTTCTCAAGATTTCTCATTATAAGACTTATTTAGGGCTGTGGTATCTAACTAGAAATAGATAAAGGTTAAAGCGAAACCATTAATAATAAAATAATTTTAGCTTTTCTCTTTGATAACATTTATCTAAAACATTAAGTTATGTTTATTTTATGACTTTAAGATTGGATAAACGATTTTCAAATTTAGCTTCATAATTAGTTTTTCTTTTAGGAGTAGTGTTAATGATATCTTGTAATTATCTTTTACCAATATTATCTTTCTTTTTTAGGTTTATCTTTTAAGTCGTTTCTGTTTGCTATCCTAAACTTAAAGTTTCTGCTAAATTACTAGTAGGATCGTTTTAATTACATAAAATTTACCGTTTTTAGCAAAATTGGGTGTGTTATAACTCATCTGGATAAACGTTTGATAATAATCTAAATAAACAAGTTCTAAATTCGAGAAGATAATAAATAATAATGGCTAATACCTGTACATCTACAACTAACCAAGATAATAACAATCTAGGTAAATAATTGGAAGCTGCCTAAACCAAATTCATATTTACCAATAAACAAGTAATTCAGGTACAGATTCTAGATAAGTCCATTTTTTATGGTAATGAAAAATCTAACGTACTCCATCAAAAATAAAGTTTGAATTTTGATGAAAAAATTGTATGGTAACCTACATAAGAAATGTTTAATTAAGAGAAGTGGTACGCGACGAAAACAGGAGTTCCGAGCTAGTCGTATAATTAGATTGTACGAATACTAGACTAGTTAATGGCTTTGGGGAAATATGTTGAGTATTCGTTGAAATAAGCTAATGAGTGGAAGAAAAATATAGTCGTAATGAAGCGAAAGAAATGTCTGAAGCTTGCGAAGGTTGGTCAAGACAGGTGAATAAAGAAGACAGAAAGGAAGGAGAAGAATATCACGTTTGTAAGTGAAATTTTGTGCCGTGTGGTATCCGGCCTAGAATTGACCACCCCCTTTCCTCCCGTTGGTGTCGTAAGAGGCGACTAAGAGAACATCCAGAAGATGGGCAGCAGCGTCTTCTGTAACTTGACCACCAACACTGCGATCCCCAAGCTGCTTGCCAAACGTGGGGATTATGACAACCCCCCCTTCTAAAAGGGGAAGACCTTTGTTCAACAGTGGACATCTATCGGCTGTTGATGATGAAGTGAAATTTTACACAACTATTTAAAGAAAGTATACACAATGTGCTTAAAAGGCCCCAGCTCAGTATAATGTCAGATGACAACACAAAGTCTGTTTTGAATTTCTGATACGTTGGAGGTTATTCCCATAGGAGACGTGGGGAGAGATTAAAGATTTATATTACAGACAGGATTATACCTACGCAGCTAAAATTATTTTTGGTGTAGCTAAAATTATAACACGAATTTGGGAAGTCTATCTTTTTTTTGTAGTCCCTCTTGTTTACTATTGTTTCCTCTCTAGGCATCAATTGTTGACTCACTTCTGCCTACTCCTATCATCTTTTAGAACCCAACTTTGCTTTATCATTATCTTTATTTATGATTTTTTACTATTGTACTATGCTCTATCTATTGCTCTTGCTAGTTTTAATTGCGTAGTACAAATTTTCTGAATCCTATTAAATTTAATTTAACAGTTGTACTCTCCTTACTACTACACACAAAATAATTTTGTTTTACAAAATGTACGAAATTATTACTTATTTGAAACATAATCACAGCGTGATTATGTCCTTTGACTGAATAGCTCATTTTGTATTATGTGCTTTCTTTTGTAATGAAGGCCACTTGTTGATTCATATTTTCTCATTACCAAATGCACGCTACAGATAACAGCAGAAATAAGTAATTAGTTTTTCGCAACCTTTTTGTTCAACATATTCGTTTGTCCAATTCACTATGGAGAGTGTGTTGGAAAATAATTAAAAGCAATCATGTCTGTTTGTTGTAAAACTAACTTTACGAAAGTCAGTCAATCAAACATTCAAACTTTAATGACGGTAGAATGACATAATTATAAGAAAGCTGTCCTATGCTCCATTTGAGAATAAAATTGTGAACCAACCGAATAACTCTGCTTTATCTGAACAAAACCAAGCTTCATCTCACTAAACTGTGTAAAATAAATTGCCAATAATAGTAAATTAGATCACTTTTACTTTAATAAGCCTGGTTATTATCCATAAACCTATTGAAGACATTATGAAATAAAAACAAAAACTGAAAATGTTAAGCTTACCCAGTATTCCGAGCCTGTAGTTGATAGTGATGACAACCATACCACCATAGCTGGCTAGAACAGAGCCATCGTACACATTCCCGGAGTTCCATTCAAACGATTCGCCATGGATAAATATCACCACGGGATACTTCGCTTGCAGTGTGGGCCCGACTGAAACAAAAATCTCACATTAGGCCTGATTGAGGCTAGAAGCAGTAGAATATTATTAAAATATTCTTTGGTTTTTGAGAAGTTAAAAGCATTTTTACCGATGTTACCCTATCACAGACTTTATGGTCACAATTATAAAAAAAATAGCCAAGAATCATTATTGTGTTTGGTTGTCGCTTCTGTTAAAACCGATGCACAATAATAGTAATCGAAAAAAATTATTTCAGAACATGTCCATAATTATTACAAAAATAGCTACAAAATCTGAGTCATATCATAATAAATGTTTTCAGGACGATTGAGTCCTGTTTACCCGCAATTTATATAATCCACTTTATCGATCTTAGACCTACCACTTCTTACTTCTTCGAAATAGTACCTACAAATATAATTCTTACCCTAAACGTAATCACATTCTCCAAAAAGGATGAAAACAAGCTATTTCCCGCTCTTGCTTTGTTATAAACAGAATTAATAAATTCTCGTCGTCATAAGCAACCTGTGTGGGCGGTGCTTACTGACTCGTAATATTAACATCAACACCTTATCTCACATGTGAAAGATATTCAAAGCGGTTGCTTTCATCTTAGAAAGTGTAAGATGGAAACAAATTTAGACTTGATCTTTCTTTTCGATTTGTTTTGATTCTTCTGTAACGTTAGCTACCTAATGTTTTGATATTTTGGGCGTTTTATTTTTACTTGCTTATTATGTATCTTATTTTGTTAGCGATAGGCTCCCAACTGATTTATATTTGATTATTGCACATAGAAAGTTTGTCCGTGTAGGGAAGGATGGATAAAAATACAATTATAGACGCTCACTGGGCTGAGTTCCAAAGGGCAACAAATTAAGTACCTATGAGCACGATGCATGGACAATGGACATGAGCTCACCGCCTATTACACTTAATTCATATTAAATTCAATCCCCCGAAAGTAAAATATATCAGAATTATATAGGTAAATTACATAGTGTAATATCAAAATAATGTTTATGTGATCCTGTTTACGCATGAAATCCCGCTATTTTACGCTAAATAAACCCGGAGACTTAATGCCAAAAATTTTAAACTTACGACAAAATTGCGAGAAATTGTCATTTACAAACTGTTACTAACTGCTATAATTTCCAATTCCAATTATATAAATTACAGAAAGTGAATTTATTGGAAAATGTTTTGAACAACGCCATGATAAATCAATCCGCCACCAGTACCGCATAAAATTATTATAAATCATTGTCCGTGGAAAGACCAATTATTAAGAGTACAATTCCCATTTGTTGACAAAAAATGAGTTGACAACTTGAACTTAGAATTAGTGCAATAAATGAAATTAGGCCACACTGTCAGTATTTAGTGACGATACCTAAGTACGTCCGGCGCACCCTGGACGGTCAACCTACCTACCATCCTTGTTGACTGACCAACAGCATCGGCATGACCGGTTTCCATGTGACATTTGGCTCATGCCGATACGATAAAGAATAAGACTTATGGGAAATAGAATCCTCATAAATGAACTCATCGTTGCTCCTTCCAATAGACTTTATAGTATGTAATATGAATCTTTGTTGGGGTTTCTACAACATAACACATGAAGCTACATAATTCAAAACGTTTCTCAAAAGCCGATTGCTCGCCTTTCCGCTACTTTTGTTTATGTTATCATGTTCGCGCATGACAGGCCCGTTGTGCACGGTAGATAAAGTCAGAGCATTGGATATGTGCCAACGGATATGAATTATATTTTTATCATTGAATAACAATGAATACATACATATTGTTTCCCGAATAAATTGTTGCCAGTTTTTCGGTTGCTAGTTGTGCGGAACTGTTTCTAACTGTTTGTTCGCTTTTTACTCGTATGAAGTTTTTCTCAACAGACTTTACGTTACATTTTTTTTGTTCCACATAATAAGAACTTGATTTAACTCTCGCATATTGTATATTTACTTGGCTTCAAACAAAGTGAAGGGAACATAATGATATACCTAAAACTTGAACATTGAATGAATTTATTGTGTTTAGAGTGCCATAGGAAAGGCCTATATCCAGCAGTGCACCAAGATAGGCTGATGATGATGATGATTTTGTTTGTCACTGAGGACATAAGACCCATTATTTAATCGAAAGAATTAAGTAACGTCAAGTAGATAAATTGAAATCGCTTGAATTTAAGAAGAAACTACCATTAATTTATAAAATAAAGGCACAATTAGGAATAACTGTCATAAATTATAAAATTATATAGCATGCTGCTGTAGGTAGGCTTAGTAGGTACATGAAAGAACGAAAACAAAATAATATTTATAATACCAATAACGACAATCGCAATAGATCGTCGAAGCTATTAGTAACTTGCTCGTTTATTGTTTATTGAAGGGTCGTAGATAATAACCAATATCCTAACAGTCGGAATTCTACGCAATACGGCAATGTTAGATACGGCAAAGTTTAATGGTAATGGGAACAACACAGTAACGACTGATAGTTCCAGTTGCATTAATATTACGTGTTTTATACAAAAACGACAGAACAAAATCATGAACATTATCTGATCTTGCTTATATCTCTTGAAACACACCTCGTAACTACTGTACCACAAACGTTTTTTGTAGTAAGGGACAATAATTTGCTCTTTATTGACCACAATTTCACTGAATAACCTCAAATCTAAGATTCCAAACTCAGTAACGCTTTTCCACCCAAAACAACAACAACAAGAAAAAATTATGCTCAAGTCATCAAGTGTCAAATTATTTTGTTTCCCCTGATAATCCAAGTGATTTAACACGATGTGAGTACCATCTAACCCTTCACACCGCTCAAGGAAACAAATTACCATACCATGAATAGAAATATGTTGCATTACTCAGAATTGCATTACCGACCTATTCAATTGTGTATAAATATTATGATCACCTACAATTTCATCATAAGACCTTCTAAATATTTTGTTCTATTCAAGGGTTTCATCCAATGCTATAAATATTCTTACAAGCTGTCATTTCTGTTAAGTCTAAACAATACTACATTTCTAACAATCTTCAGTTGGAATCTGATACTTTGTGTGGTCCAAAACCGCGGATCTACGTGTAAGTTCATACCAAATCACAAACCACAATGTATTTTCGACTAAGTAATATTATACTGAGAAACGCGATCCATTCGAGTTTCTCCCAAGAAATATCCCCTCGTGTTGGATTCCCGAATAACTAGTATTTTCGTATCGAATTCACAAGTCACTGGCGTAATAACATCGATAACGTTCCGCTGTAACGGTCGTGCTACTACTACAGATTTACAAGGTAGGGAATTTATTTTATCGTGTTTAGTATTAATAAAATTGAGGAATGAAATGCGGTGGTTGGTAATTGGAGGTTGGTGGGGCAATGGGAAGCAATAGAGAATTCGATCGACGAATCGCTTCAAGATAAGGAAGAGGTTAGAAATGTTTATTGATTTATGTATGAGATGGTAATGTTTGTTAAACGAAAGATGTTGAGCAGTGAAATGGTAAATCAAATAATCTTGATCCTGTTAAGTATACCTTTGTTGATACATGATTGCTGTCGGTTTTAGTTGTCTTATTTTAGCCTAGTTTCTACTCCTATCAGCCCGTATATAATTTCTCAGCTGTCAAACCATCTTAATCATTACTAAACCTTCAGTCAAGACTGTGTTTAGGTGATTTATCCTATCTTTCTAGCCATATCGTTTTACTTTTATTACGTCTACGTTTTACGTCTTAGTGTGATCTTAAATACTATTTCAAATATGGTAAGGTACTATTGTAAGAACAATAAAAAAAAACACTATTTTTCATTATGGCGCTAAACTATTCATTCATGGCCTTCAGTTGATGCGAATGCCATATTTTTATTAAAAATACAAGATTGGACAAATATAGATTCGAGTCTTAAAGCACTGTTATCAGGAGAACACAGATTCGTTACATTAAGAAAATAAGTCTGAATTTAGAAGCAAATTTTACCAAAACAACTTCTATCCGTCCTATCCAAACATTTATTATTCTCATCGCTAACATAGCTCTCATAACAGAGGATAGTTACCTTCCTATCCAGAGAGTACCTTTCGTCTCTTAATCTTTATTTCATCTTTAATTTTAGATGCTTAAAGATGTCTCGAACCCTTATCTAGTATATGCCGCATGTCTGCAAAGAAACATTTGCATGGATTCTATCAAGATTCCTAAAAATAAACTGCACTTATACAAAATCTATTCAGAATATAAAGAGGTTAATAAAATTGTACCCATTTAAAATAAGGTTACACTCGTTTCACCCTCTGTGAAGGTTACTAGTTCTCTGAATGTATTCCATTTTGAAATACATTAGTATGGGGCATCCAGTCGACATGTTCAATGGAATGTATTTGCATTCCACTTCCCAATACCGGTCACAACACATCCAATAAATGTGCTGGATAACAATATTTATTTTGAATTTGCTATTGAGTGGAGTTAAAACTTCGCTAATGAGATTTAACTGATTACTAATGTGAGTTTAATTGACATTTGATTCAACGTTTGATGGTTGTTGTTTTATGTGGTCAGGAGACGTATATTGGCTATTATATAGAATATTACGTCCTTGATTTAAGATTTATGCACTCACCTGTCCAAATTTGGATCTGGGTGGAAAAAGGTTACGTACCCATATAGATCTATGAATAACTATATAGTTCACAATAAATCAAATATTCTAGATTTTAAGACACAGTATTTTAAAAATACATACGAGTAATAAAATTATGTTACAACATCTTCACATTAAATAATTAATGTAACCTTGTCTCAAGTATTTGAGTTCACAGAATACCTAAAACCCAGTTTCCTTTATTATACATTCCTTTACAAGCTGAATCATAATCAGACATCTCTAGTGTTTTTATTAAAACATTTGTAACATACGAATGAAAAGTATTTGCACGTTTCGTGTCTTGTGCTTCCACATCTGCCATCCAAGATATATATGGTACAAATATTTGTTCTACACTCACCGCGCTGTAACGTTGTGACTCTTTGAGAACTTGTATTATTTTTTAAAAAGGTCGGTTTGTATTTTTGCCTTTCATTGAGGCGGTATACAATTTGCTTAAAATAGTTTTCGAATCTGAACTTTATAGTCAAGTTGTCAAAATTCGTAGGTATTGGGCATATAAAGCAGTTGTCTGAACTTGTTTAAGTTCTTAGAACAATCTGTAAGCGTTCTACCAGTCATTATAAGATCATCTAAGTAAACTACTTAGGTTACATTTCATTTGGTACTCAATATACTTGGGCAGATGCAAAATACATTACACATAACCCATATAACCATCTAAGCTATATTTCGTAAAGTTTAAGACTGAACCTGGGATTATTTGTCACAATTAAATTCTGGAACGGCATTTGATGGTAGCACAATGGCTGATCATAACCGTAAAGTTAAACAATTTGTTATTTGACTGGAAGATAACAGAGAATAATGAACGTTCGTGACGTTCTGTAATCGAAATGGTAAGTATTTTCTCCTAAAGCTTTAGTAATTGAACAAATATATATTATAATGGTACGCCCATTTACATTTGGCTGTATTCATAACAAAATAAACTGATAAGTTTGTTTGTTTTACTTCAATCTTCATTATAAAGGAAGTTTAAATGAAATGATTTGCATAAAACATGTTTCAACTTTTCCGTCTTGTTCGAGAAATATATTGGCTATTACGTCACTCACCCGCATTCGGTGAGGACAACCGTGTCACTCCAGAATTAGGTTATTTAGTTGCCTTAAATCACCTTACCTGCCCCCTATGTCACACTGCTTAAATCTTCTACACGCAAAGACCAAAATTTTTCTACTATTAAATTCTACAATCAAGAAATTTGTAACGTAAGAAAATTTATTGCTCTGTTCAAAACCGTAAGTGATACGAACGTTACGGGTCCTCGAGAGTCAAACAAAAACAAGTTGAGAAAAGCACGAAGATAAATTGTGTACTAATTAGCTACATGTTCTGAGAACGTCGTATTAATTAAGAGGAAATCCTTAACGAGAACGTAAGTAACGAACTGGAATCTTGTCACTATTTTCTTTTAAGTCCACCCTGAAAAATCTCTGACTTGCCTGCGTTTATTATTATGATAATCCTTTTACTTTTAAAATAACTAATTTATCACAGAGGTCACAAATATATTTGTATTTATTTTTCAGTTTTTAATCTAATCTTATTTACGTTCATCCTGTATGGCTTTAAGAAAACATTACTTTTATTATAATGACACACACAGGCTTCCAAACTCAAAAATGTATTATCATACCACTTAAATATTACGAATGAAACTCTAGCCTACGAGCAGTGGGACAAATTTTTTATACCTATTTTACCACGGGTAAATTTTTAGCGCAATTACCGACACATAATGCCTAATAACATACTTAACAAAACTAATAGCAAAGCTCCATACAAATGTTAGTTGCACAGTTACATAAACTTGAGCGAATCGATCACGCAAAGAAAGAAAAATCCAACAAAGAACCTAATTTCGTCGAGGCACATTGAAGTTTTATAATACAATAACGTTTAGAGCATCGTTTTAAACTTAAAAATGTTCGTGAAGTGCATGAGTGGGTGGAAGTTCTTAACTCCAAAGGATAAAAGATAGCTGGCTTGTTTCGCGTCTGCACACTTCACAAAAGGTGTATTATCTTCTTTATTTTATGAAAACTAAAACTTCATGTAGTTGGGCATTGTTCTTGTTGTTATCTTTGATGTTTAATACTTGTGTAATGAGTAATTTACTGTCTTTCAGCATTGTTTATAGTGTGCCATCATTTTCATCTCGTAGTAAAATAAGTCTCAGCATAACTGTATCTTAGAATGTTTATGATGCTCTTCTGTTTTTGTCTATATAAAATATTAGGCGTAGCGCAACATAATAAATAAGCAAAACACCAATATAATATTGTGTGTATATCTTCGGGATACCTGAAGTTTTATTCGTTCTTCGACGTACAGATTCCAATCATCATTTTTCATCATCAGGTGTACATGGTTACCAGTAAATCAATCGTTAATATTAGAATGATTAGTCGGATCATCACAATCTATATTAGCGTAAGTTTGCTCGTTATTTCACAGATATACGAGTACTAAAGGCCAATTCAAAGCATTAAATAATTCTCTTTATGTTTCCACGTTACTGATTGCATCGCATAGCGAACTGCATATTTACGAGCTGAAGTATGATAGACTGTATCAGTTGCTGTATCTCATGTTAGTTGCAAATGTCAGCTGAGGGAAATAGGTTGCTGTAGCATTTATAGGTTATGCTACGTTCCTGATTTAGGTTACGTATAATTAAGAAAATATCCTGTTGAATAAAATTATTCTAATAGAAGTAACAATCGATAGTTGATAGTCAAAATGTTAACAGGCTGTAGAGCAAATCTAACATAGTAAAACAGTGAAATGGCTCAGTACAGATCGTACTGGTTTCTTCCTCATTAATCCTCAGAAATTACCCCGTTTGCACCTGTTAGTGTCATTCATAAGTTAAAGAACGATATCAAGAGGATAAGCAACACTTGAGATAGAACAATGTGCGATCACTGCAAATATTGGACGTCCTTTACCCACATCAGATAATAGCATTGACGTTTCATAAAGGCCTGAAAGGCAATAAGAACTTTGACGCTGTGCCAATCAGATCATAAATTTTAAAACTTTGGATATGGTGCTTAAAAGAACTTGAAGTAGGTAAACTAAAAAGTACGTATAGTGCAAGAATGCAATCTTTTTATTTTGTCAACTGAACATGACGTTTAAAACCAATCGAATCGTGCTTTAGGAGCAATGTTTCATAATAATGGTGGATGCCATAATTTTTGGATGAAACTATAAAACTATCAAATCATAAAAACAAAGAAACGAGGTGGTAATTTATTATTTGTACGTAATGCATAAATGTATAATGTATACAGTAAAATTACGAGTTGACTGTAAAAGCAATTATGAGTAGGTATTATTTGCTTGACGTAATACGCCACATAGCAGTTAAGTGTTCCATTTGGGTTGCCTTACGTATCTTACTGTTGTTCCCAGATTGCTTTGTTACATTTGCTAAGTAAATGCATTCAGAATAGACGAATATTCATAGAGTAATATGGAATTGTTCAACTTATTGCCTTTTCTAATTGTTTTATTTAATGTAAATCAATTACAGGCATAATATGAAACGACAAATCTAAAAGCTTGATTATTAAAATGTCATTGCTATGAACAAGAACCGGCAAAGAACTCTAAAGGTTCATCATCCATCCATCATCCTCAGCCAAAGACGTCCACTGTTGAACATAGGCCTCCCCGTTTAAGCGGGGGGGTTTGCCATAATCCCCACGCTTGGCAAGCGGCTTGGGGATCGCAGTATTGGTGGTGAAGTTACAGAAGACGCTGCTGCCCATCTTCTGAATTTTCCCTTAGTCGTCTCTTACGACACCCGCGGGAGGAAAGGGGGTCGTCAATTCTAGGCCGGATACCACACGGCACTCTTAAGGTACCTTTTTTAAATTATATATTACAAGAAACAATATCACAGTACGCGAACAATTCGAAGATTTGCCTCCATTTTGTGTTGCCTAATTCAAATAAATACGTACTAAAGTTTATGTTAATATATAATAAAAAATAAAGTTATTTATAGCTTTTATTAAAGCAATAGTTGTAAATATTAACTGTGGGAAGCGGTTTACTGGGTCGGTCATAAACGGTAGGTAAGGGTTCGTACTATAAATAAACACCACATTCTAATATATTGCGACAAATATCAAGTAATTCTGAAGGCCGTAAAATTTGCGGCCAAACTAATAAATCAGTTAAGAGTGAATAATAACAAATTTAATATTTTCCATTTTGTGCGGAATCTGCAATTATTTAACGCTGGAATTCGAAAAAGTAAACGATAACAAAATAAAAAAAGTAAAAATCCAATTCTATATGTAACACTAAGGTTCACACTATTTCTCTGAATTTTATTTTATTTAAAAATAACTCCAAGAATAGATAAATGGTAAAGGAAGATAAGTACGCACTAGCAAAGAAACTCGTTGAAAACCGTGCGGTGTCATCATCATCAGCCGGAAGACGTCCACTGTTAAACAAAGGCCTCCCCCTGAGAAAAAAAAGGGGGGGGGGGTGCCATAATCCCCACGCTTGGCAAGCGGCTCGACGATTATTTACTCAAATTCTTAGAAATATAATATCTCGCGAAGAATAAATCAATGCAAGTTTTTGCAAAACGATAACAGTAAAAATTCTAGAATTCAATTATGTATCTTTACTAACTTTCTTACGTATTGCCACGTAAGTACCTATTGTTTGCAAGCCACCAACACTCAGAAACACAAACAAATACCATTAATGTAATATTGATATATTACCAGGTTATGAGTGTATACCAGTGAACGGCAACCTCACTCATAAACCGCCACAATCAACGATTTGGGTGGGATACGGCTATAATTAATACGTTTGACCGCACGTGGCAATATGATATGTAATAATATTAATTCGTTGGATAGTGTTTGTTTGGCAGATAGTATCACTGTATCGGTTACTAATAATAACCAACTCTGTAAGCTCATCATTCTTGATATTGATTGATCTCTATAGTTAATAGTCTTGAGTCCTTTCTGACTTCATATTAAGCCTGTATTTCCCGAATGTTAAAGCTACTACAACCCATTTCATAGGTTGTTTTGAGTATGGGACCTATAACATAACCAGCATAACGTTAATTGGGCACAAATCCAGACTCCGTGTTACTACTAGAATTAATAGAAAAACCTATAAAATTTAGCTTGATCCAGGTATCCAACCAAGGACCTAATGCTCATCAGTCACACTGTCGATAGACCAACAAGGTAGTCGAGGCAGGTCTAGTTTTAAATGGCTATATAAAATCACAGTAGTCTCCAATGTTCAAAATGTGAACCAATATGCCACCAACACCAACTCAACCAAACCTTATTACATTCCTAAAGTCACTCACATATTTGTCCCGAATCTTTTATCAATATCCATCTTCAGAAGCAATTCAGTCTGTCGTTAATAATTTCTTTACAAATACTTCTCTCACAATCTTGCGTCTCTCACGTGACTATTGTTGCAAGCGAACAAAGGACTATCGTAACATAACTATCCCGATGAAAGGGGAGACAAAACGCTGAAAACAGTGATTAAAATGTTGAGTAAAACTTTAGCTTCCGTTTTGTTATTATGGAAAATTATTTGTGCAAAATGGTAGGTAAGGTTAAAACTTACTGTGAGTATAGTTTTGAAATATTACGTGTTATTGATGCTAATATACCTAAAGACGCTATTGCTCTGTCGTTTAGGAATATGTTACATGTTAATTAACTTAGTAATACAAAACTGATGATAAATTGCTTCAAATACAAACACGAACACCGCAAAATACTTTTGAATTTGTCTCTTTAATTCAATATGAAACTCGCGAGTCACTTACAAAGTAATTGAAAGCAATAATATCTTGAACTCTTGCAACATACCGCGATTGCACTTTCCGAATAAATTGCATGAAAATATGGAGTCAAATGTTTCTTTTTCTTTTTAAACGTACCTCAATGTTATTGCATTTTCGTTTGGCGTTCCGACAGAATTTCGTGAAATGAAACAATAATTGAATGCTTGCGATTGTATAAGAATTTGTATTCAAATTTACCCAAATGCTTTTATTATATTACAGCGATTTACATATTTGCCACTATTGTTTCGTTAGGTTTGATCGTTTCTATTGTACTCTGTAATCTTTGCTATTATTCAAGTTTAATTGTATCTTTAACTTTAAATCATTCATGCCCGAGTTTGTTAATCTGATTAAGTTTATGATAAATGATTATTTCTTCTACGTGATCTTTGATGTATATTTTACAATAATTATATTTTATCTCTACAGGATATTGAAATCATTTTAATAGAGGTGGTAAAAGCAAATTATCTCGTACATTACAATGATTCCTACCTACATAAAATAGATATAAATTATTGATTTCTAGTAACGAAAATACTTTTTTACATTACATTACAAAAATTCTAACGTGACAACATTTTTCAATAACAAAATCTATTTCAAATATGTTTATAACGAAGGTATAAATATAAATCTTCATAACATAGGTAAAATTCAGAAATATATAAAATATCACATCTAAAAACATCGAAACCAGGATTGAAAGCAAGAAATTTCCGATTATCATCATCAATATCGAATACCAAAATGTTTTCCTATACAAAACAATTTGGAGGTTTGGCGTATCTAGGCAACTATGCGTAAGATCTCGGCTTACATTTGGGTGCAATGAACCGATGTATAGGTGCATGGTGCGGAAACTGATTTATGACCATCGTGTACTTGTTACGTTATGCCGTATATTCTATTGGGAGTTAAGGTTTTCTTTGATATAGGCGATAAAGTTAAATATTTTGGATAGTATGTGTGAATAAAAGGTTTTTGGTTAAGATAGGATGGAAGCTAAAGAAACTTTAAAAGCTGTCTTTATTGTTTTTAAGCTCCACGGTGTAACATTGATAGCAGTGGTAATATTATGTCATAATATTTATGTGATTTGACTGTAAATAAATATCCTTAATAAAGAAAATTATCCAGGAAAAATGAACACGACAAAGCAGTAAAGATGCGGTGAACAACCACTATGGAAGGTTTAAATTTTTTTAAATACTATCGCAATTTTTCTTTCAATATTGTGAAGAATACTGACGGTATTAATGGAAAAGTTGTTTTGGCAATACGTCACGGTAGAGTGAATGGTGCCAAATAAACTAAAACTCGTGTGAGGCTTACTAGAGAAGTGGCCATCCGTAACTCAATACCCCATTGTTCCCGAAACTTCGATCAACGTAAAAGGAATAAAGATACAGTTTCAAACTCAGGATATTTTAAAATAAATACGAATGAAAGTGTGCAGGCTTAATGGAAATATTTTTTCTCTTGATGAGCGGAACGTAAGCTTTACATTAACAAACATGAAATAATTTTAAAAAGTATGGAATTAAAATACTCTTTTTGATGATTAAAAAAAATTCTAAGCACTCTTTGGTATATTATAACACAAGCAACAGGCTTATACATTACAAAAAACTTTGGCTATTCACAAAAGATACCTTTCCCGTAAATTAAATTCTGTAATACAATTTACCAAACTTCAATGCACCCACATCAAGATCTCCATCAAATACACATCTTAAATTATCTCAGACGTTAAGAAAAAGGCTTTTGTCAACAGGATTACGTAAGCAATAAAGCGGAAATTGGGTCAAAATAGGGACGTACGTGAGGCGAGTACTAAGCATCTTGTTTTTGGTCACAACTATACCACACATGATGGTGACAAAGCATTTGCACGAATGCAAGCTGAATTATAAGCAATGGTAATTAGAACCTATGGTCCATGGAAGACGTCAGATATTCTACCGAAGATATATTGTATCGTATGAAATGGGTTGTCTGATATAATTCCTTATTATCACAAACACACACAAAATTATATTACTATTTCTGACCTTATTTCTCAGATGGAATATCCTCGTTTTCCGTACACTGAATTAATTCATTTCGAGTTATCGACATCAAATATGTTTTCGTGATCAAAGGGCAAATTAACGAATTGGTTTTGCGTTAGATATTAGGTTGGTATTTTTAGATGAAGTAATATTAGATGTTTTATTGAAGAACATTTCGTTAAACAACAGCTGTTATTGAATTTTATGTCTAGTAACAGATTGTTAGGCAAAACTACCCAGACAAGGTTTTCGATAAGCACTACAATCATATAATAGCATAGCATTGAGTTACTAAAAATCTAAGAAGTGCGGGACATTAATCTACAAATGGAAGAAAATAAAACATATGGCCTTTTAAATTCCCGTCCAATTTGTGAAGTCAACTGACCATTTTAACAGTCACTAGTTTTTACTATATTTTGTTAAGTTTGACGTAGTTAACATTTATTGAATGACAATGGAGATAAAAAGCAGCAATTTTTTTTTGTCGATTGTCTTTGGCGTTGTATTGAGAAATACATAGACGCACTGTGATAATAAAACATGATGAACCATATATATGTATAACCATATATAACCATAATAAAACATGATGAAAATTGAAATCTGATGAAACAAACTTAACATTTGATTTGGAAACACTTTTCATATCCCGACGAAGTTTAAGCCATTTCCAACTGTAAGCGCTAGAAATGCAACCAACAAAGAAAATATTCTTTTTCCCACCAATGGACTTCCTTACGAAGTTCTCCCGAGTCGTCTCCGAGCGATTGACGACAAATACGACGTTGGGGTACCATCAATGGATATTTTCTATGATTTCCTCCAAAAATATTTCCGTATCTAGCCCGAAGGGATCGGGTATTCGATGTTGTAATGCGATGCCGTAAACCAGGATAAAATTGGGAAAATAAACGAAATGAAAATGGCTGTAGACGTGTAGGTGGATTATTACCTCTGGTTCGGTTGTCTAAGAAAATGGTAACCCTTGGGTCAAGAGATAAGCTTTTGATCTAAATGTTACAAGATCGAGGGTATGATTATAAACGTAAGAAAACTTATGAAGCTGTTTTATGAAATTCTTTACATCAGAGATTTATATGGTTACTTTTTGGAGCCCAAATGTTGTTAATCATAACGGTAAATGCCAAATTCACTAATAAATTGATCAGGCAAATTATATTTTTGTAATAATAAACATTGAGCAACTTTGGTATTATAAGTGGGTGGAAATTTTTAGACGGTTTCTTGAATCGACAGTTTTGTATTCAGTACAGCTATATTTTAAGTAATGAAATCTTAATTTGATTCAGTCAAAGTTTTCGGTTTTTCAATGTTTTTGAGAAGGGAAATGTTAAAATTGAACTCGTGTTAACGAATTAATTTACAGACTATTCTTTTTTATATTACCACGCATGTGTTATAAAAATTTAAACATTTTTGGAATTCAATTTGAATAGCATTTAGTAAAAGATTATTATACGCCACTCATGCCACTGTTTTTTTTTCTTTAAAATACTTGATGATTCTCTTAAATAATTATTCATGTATTTAAGTACGTATTACAATATCAGATAAATGAAATTCAATGAAAGAAAGATAACCATGTTTTTTATTATTCAACTTATAAAAAATACGCCATGAACGTTTAACTACTAGTATTCACAGAATTGGATGACTTAAGTAATATAAATTCGTGGCTTTACAACATTTACACGAGTTGGCAATCACATAATAGGCTATTTATTTCAGTTATTCTCACATTGGCATGAAAAGAGGTAATAAAATTCATAGAATATTATCCAAAACTATTATCTAACTTATTTCGTCAGGGTTGAAATAATTTTACCCAATGCCAGTTAGAAAATAAATTATTCGGAATTAATTTATGAATAATAGGCATACTACGTTCCAATTTATTGATGCGCATGATAAATATCTTTTGAAATATTATTTAGCTTTAGATAATGGACTATTTGTTACCATCATAAATTGTGTTGTTCCTTTAAACTGTGACGGAAATCTTGTGAGTATTTTTAAGTTTTCAGAAAGTTGTCAATTACAACGAGATTTATAAGAAGTCAGTGTGATTTTGTTAAGTATATTACTCAAGAATCTTGAGGGAAAACATGTATTTAATAATCTAAAAATGCCAACAGTCACGTGGTATGATAACAAAAATGTTATTTTGTATGCATTAGGACAGGTTTTTACCATTCAGCCCACAATGAGATGACCATAGGCTATTGAGATTATTTATATCTTTTTAAAAATTAAATTTACGTTGTAGGACTGAATAGTGTAGCTAACTAATGTTATAATCCTTACCCTAAAACTACCTCACCACCGAGAAATATGAATATGAACTTTATTCATATAACTATAAAGCACCATTTTATATGCATGACGTTAGACTAGCTCATGTTAGCTGCGTTAATGAGTATTTAGTTATTTAGTGACTTTAGTTTTAACTACGATGACAAATTAGTTCAGCCGTTCCCGTTCCCTTGTGAAAAGTAGTTGTATTTTAGTTCTGGTGGTAAAAGCATCATATTATTATTTATTTGTTTCAAAAATTTTACATTTTCGTAATTCGGGCACTACAGTTTACAGTGACATAGATTTTAAAGCTCTCATTTTACAGACAATGAGGTCTAACGAGTTCGGATTTCATTCACGCAGCTTGTATGAAGAAGAAAATATCGTTTGATAAAGAGAAATTCATAATTATATTTGTATGAAATATACAAACGTCTTACATACATACATTAAGTCATGCCTGTATCCCAGAGGGATAGGCAGAGACCACGAATTTTCATTTGCTACGATCCTAGCATACTTATTTCGCCTCATTCAGTTCATCATCATCATTATCATCCGGAACACGTCCTCTGTTAAACAAAGGCGCTTAGAACGCCACAATAAACGACAACTCATTCACTTGTTTTATATTTTTCATCGATTTTTTTTTCACCAATACAGATTTTGACTTACCTTGCACGGGCGTGTAAATATTCATATAAAGACAGTCTTCGCTCTGATTCTTGAGCCGTGGCAGCAACCTCCTCAGGTACTCTAACCTGCCTTTCGGCATCCTTTCCAGGGCCAATGTCTCGTTTGAGATGTCTGGTAATCTTTGAGGACAGACTGGTCCCATTTGGTCAACCGTCTTCACGTCATCCCATGGTGCTGGCGCTCGGGTTGGTGCAAACCTGTGAACAAAGATTTGATCAAATGTTTTGTCCAACATTTTTTAAACTTCTTCGAGTATTCTTAATTATTTTTTGCCAACTGACCCGTTGTCGACTATAATGCCAGTGTCAAGTGAGGAAAAATTTTAATTATAAAATTGACAATGTAGACAAAATTATAACTTTCACTGTCATTTGCATGTGAAAAAACAGATATGTCATTTGACTTCAGAGGTGTTCAAGTAAAGAAACTTTTCAGGATCGTGTTTAAGTAAAAAGGTAGGTAACGCTAGTAAGCAAAATTGTAACTTAATTGGCTGAAGAAAATTTGTTTACTAAATACTCGCTGTATCTAAAATATTGCAGAGTATTTATGTAGTACCTGCACTTCAACCTAAATTGCGCACTCAATCAATGGCGCAATTAGCTCCACATCGTTCAAAGAGAAATATTAAACTGCAGTTTCATCGTCAGTGTCGAATATTTAATTAAAAAACCTACTTGATGAAATTCTTGAATTTATTCCTCCACTGATGTAGTATTTTGTATTTATTTCAGCAAATATTATTTCGTGTATGAATAAATTCGTATGTTAAAAATTATCACGTTACTATAACAATTTTAATAAATGTTCATATTAAATGACAAAGGGTATATTTATTAAAACATCATGTTAAATTATTCAGATGCAACGTCATTAAAATGATAATATCTGTCACTTCCGATCTGAACTCCGGATGTAAATCGACATGATACTGCATTACAAATAAAAACAAAATATCATTATTGTACTGTAAAGTAGTAATAATTAACAGTTATTATAACCAGAAATATAATTATTAGTATAGATGAAGTCGCGAGACCTCTGTAGGTATCTACAAAACATTTTATTTAGGTGGTGTTTGTTTTTGAACCCTTTGAAGAAGCAGTGGCAAGCTCTAGTTGACAGGATAACATAGATAAGAACTTAATAATAATATCCTGGGACAACTCACACATGTTCATCTGATCCCAAACTAGGCAGAGCCTAATGTACTATGGTAAACGGACAACTGATAAACAAATTTATATATTTCTAAATACATAATATAGATAAATTACACCCAGACACAGAACAAATGATAATGCTCATCACACAAAGATTTCTCCTGGGTGGGAATCGTTCCCACAACCTCCGGTTTTAGTAGTCAGGGTCACTAACAACTAGACCAACAGGCCAGTCACTTAAGCTCCTTACTTTATTTTGGCGCGCTAATATCTATACTAATATTATTATGCTGAAGAGTTTGTTTATTTGATGGTTTTCTTGAAAGCGCTAATCTCAGGAACTACTTGTCTGATTTGAAAAATTCTTTCAGTGTTCAAATTTCAATTCAACATTCGAAATTCACGCGGCGAAGTCGCGGGCGGAAGCCAGTAGAAGTATAAATGTACAGACAATTAAAAAAAATTAAAAAGTCAATGCACTTCCATGTCGAGAAAACTAGTTTTAATTACATCGTTACTTGAAGAACTTGGAATAACTCAAAACCACATCACATTTCTGTAATAAATGCTCAAATAGACTTTAGAGAATTCCTCTTCATTAATGAGTTTGTATTTAGACAGAATCTAAAAAAATGCGGCTGAAAGAAATTGTTTCTTAAAAAGAGTTTTTACTAATTGGACGCTAAAAGTAAATTGATATTACTGTTGAGTAAAAAAATAGTTTCTAAGGAAATACTAGGAAAAGCCTATTATACAAGCAAGTAGCAAAGAAAATGTCGAGGAAGGTCACAATAAAGCAAAAATTTCTTCTATTACGTTGGAATATTTCTGATGCTCGTTAATGATTCCTAAAAGTTATTTTCTGGTATAACGTTCATTCATTTTTATTATTTTAACATTAAAGTTCGCGTTTGGTGATAAATTTAAGTTTGCCTTGGCTTTAGACTCAGGTTTTATGTTGGTTTAATGGCGTGATACCTTTTTGATATTTAGGTTATTGTAATTTATGCCAGCTGCTCCTTATCGGTTTAGGTATAAAAATAGCAATGGACCAATTACCAATTACCTTAAACAATTAAAAATTTAAATAATTAACAATTACCTTTGTAACTGTTAAATAACCAGTTAAATAATTAACAATTACCTTTGTAACTGATAGAAAATCATTTTAGCACGTTAATTTTTTTTTACGTTCCACTTAAAATTCTTAAACCTAGGTTTTGTAAAAGTTTTTTTTTTTAAGTAAACTACGTTATACTCAGGTTCAAGGTTGCGACTAAATTACGTTCAACTTATATTTAAACAATTAAATTGTTGGCTTATTTTCAAATAGTAGTCTACAATCCTGATATGATGCAAATATCTACTGTATATCTATGTATTTCTCGCTTAAACTTAGTAAACACGAGTTCCCAAAACACAACAGTAACAATAACATTCCACAACGACTTTTGATGATAACAAAGCGACATTGAAACTTCAACTATTCTAACTTCAGTTGCAACCAAAATGATATTCTAAACTTGTCTCGTTTCTCCATAAGAGCCATTACAGTTCTAGCTTAAACTACGTCTTCACAAATAAATTCGTTCCAAGAAACCGATCCATACATTCGACCTTTCCACTTTAGCGACACGTCGGAACCTAGCGAAGCGTTTAATAAGATGAAACTGACCGACCATAAAATAGAGGACATACCTGTTTGACCCAGTCGGTGGTGTGGCGTAAGGAACTCCGAGGTACGCCTCAACTGGTTTTAAGTATTTATGCTGATCCATCGGCAGTATCACTCCCTGTAGTTTCCCGTATCGAGTCCCAATCACTCTTGTTCTTAACATAGAGTTCCTGCCACCAAATCCGTTGCAATCCGAGTTTTGTGTCATTAGTAGTATGAGCAATAATACTAATTTTAACTTCTCCTGCAGTCCCAATTGCAATGCCAACTTTCTCCTTAATACGTTTATCTTGTTATTGTTTACTTTTACTATTTGCGATATTATTTCTATGTTTACCATGTACTGTTTTATTGAATTGCAAATGTGTAGTGGCAGTTTATGGGTGTCCATTTTCTGTGAATATCACCTTTGTACACCCATTTCTTTACTATGTCTTTCTTTTATTTTGTTGTAAATTCATTTGATTTGTTATTACAACATCCTTGGTCAGCGTTTATTTTGCTGACGCAGCTTTACAACAGCCATGTTGGTACCTGAAACAAAAGGCATTGCTGTAACAATGGGTTTGTTTATAGCACACTATTTAGTCAAGACCAACATTGTATTATTTACAGAGATGTAATTTAAATGGGTTCCGTAGACTATAAATTAATGCTGAATTTCTCAAGTACACCAGATTTAAGCGATTCCTAACAACATATTTGACAGTAATTACATCGTGTATTTGTAAGTCCTTAAGTAAAACATACAGCACCTAAATATATTTGACAAAGAAACGTGTATCCAAATTGTAAGGACTTTATTCCGCATCGTTCTAGAAATTCTTTGGCGAACTTTTATGTGTTAAATTTTTCTCGACGCTTTAAAAGCCTCGTACAGTAACGACAAACAACTTAGATAGGTACTGTAATGGACGCTAGTACTTCAACGTCTAAAGGTCTGAAGGTCTTGGCGGAAAATCTTGGATATATTTCTCCAAGACTTAATAGTACATAACTTGATTATTCTTACAGAAGTATTCAGACTTCAAGGCGAAGTGCTTAACGAAGTTGTGTTCTGTTAGCCAAGAAAAATATTTTTACTGTAAAATCTTACTTTTATTTAATTTTATTTGTGTTCATTAGTATTTTTCTTTGCTTGTAATTATGGGACGCTGTGAAGCTTTTAGTCTCAATGAAACGTTTGGAATGACTTTGAACTTTAAAGTCGTGGTAACAATTTTTATTTTGGTAATTTATAAGTGTAATTATAGAACGCTGCGAAGCTTTTAGTCTCAATAAAACGTTTGGAATGACTTTGAACTTTAAAGTCGTGGTAACAATTTTTATTTTGGTAATTTATTAAGGTTTCCAATCAAATTTATTAAAAATCCCAATCATCATCATCATCATCATCAGCCAGAAGACGTCCACTGCTGGACAAAGGCCTCCCCCTTAGAACGCCATAATGAACGACAACTTGCCGTTTGCATCCACCGGTTGCCCGCAACACAATCCCAATCACAGCGATACAATTAAGCCTACCACTATCATAAACGGTCTTGATAAACTAAACATTACTAATGAGGTGAAAGCTGATTAGCATGAAAGAAAAGCAAAAAGGAACATTAGGAGAGAATTTAATTTTTAACCTGATAACTGTACAAATATAAGAGTAATTAGTTTATCCGTGCATAAATGAGCAACATCAAAAAGAGGCTGATTAAATTCTGTGGCACGGCGTCGCTTGTAACGAGTAAAAAATACCATGCTCGTGTTGTCGTTACCGGGTGATGATATTTGACCGTTTTCATCCGCGCGGAACCGGATAGCCTTTGCCCCGGTGCCTCGTTAATATGAATTAATAATACGGTCCGGGTAAAAATGTACCTGTTTTAACTATACATAGAAATTGAATATGTAAAAATGCACGATTTTTGTCGGGTTACAGGAAGACTTGGCACATTTGTTTGGTAAACATAATTTATTATAACGTTGAATCTTTTTGTTTTTTTTTCTCTGTTGTCATTGCTGTACATATTTGGGATAGGAATTAATTTTTCAACTGTGAAAAATGTGTTTAGAGCCTTTTCATGTGTTAATGGGCGTACAAATTGTTTTGTTTGTGTATAATTGGGGTGATGTCAGATGGTCGTGGCCTTTTCTGTAGAACATTGAGTGAAGCTTGTAAGGGGGCTTGTTAAGCTCTCTATTGTCGAGCTGCCACCCTTTTGAACGACTGCCGTGTGATGTGAGACCTCCAATTTTTCTTTTTAAGCAATGAAACATGTTCGTTATATAAAAGTGCGTTACGGGCTTATTTTTGCCTGACAGGGTCCATAATTGTGGCTAATATATTTATTTCCCTACCAACTATGTAACATTATAGTACGCAATACAGAATTGAGAATTTTTACTGCTTAATGGAATTAGCATTTCCTAACAATCTTAAGCTCTTCGCTAAAATTTTTGTTCAAAATAGATTCCCATTTAAAAAAAAAAAATCACTTGCAAAACTCAATAATGTTGTTTTTCATAAATCGATAACTAAAGAACTGTATTTAGGTAAAACTAAACTGTAAACAATCTATTCCCACTCTTCCTCTCCAGCCGAGTTTAGCATAAAAGCAAAAAGCTCCGATGCACCAAACGCCGTTTGACAAAAAACTATAGCTTCAATATCAAAAGCGCTTTCGAGCTACAACCATTACAAAACTAGATTACAAAAAGCTGGAAATATTCTCATTATAGGATAGATCGTTTTACACATTCTAGCGTAAAGCGATTTAACGCTTGCTCTTGATTAGACGTTTTTATTTTCCCATCAGTATTCATCACCTTTAATGGTACATTTATTGATTTATAGCGAGCGTTCGCAACGAATATAAAATAAGTCATTTGTCATCTTTTTTAATGTCTCCTGAGGTTTAACCGAGTTGAAATCGATTGGGAGCTTAGAGTTTATATGCAGATTTTCATTACATGTCTGAGACATTTCTCGTTGCGTAAGAGATTTAAGTGAAGCCAAATAAGATGCCAATAAGATATAATGTTATTTATGTTACCGTCGCATTTTGAATCATGTTTTTTGTTTGTGTTCATAAGAGGAAGAATTGATATTTTTAAATCGTCTCTAATTGAATACTCACCTTTTTAACTTTAAACATGATTTTAGTTATTATCATATATAATACACCAATTTAGACGTTTTACTTTTGGATCAAATTACAACCAGAGAAGACACTTTAGTTCGAATTTTCAACGAAATAAATATTATCCAAAGACATTATTTGATTTGATTCTGGTCGTTTGTATAAGTAATTTCAATGTTTGTAATTACATCCACAGTGTTACAGGACAGCAAGTTTAGCGCGAAGCTGAGTTTATTGAGCGAAATTAACTAAAACAGAAATTGTTTAGTCCCGAAAATCGTCCTAATTTTTTATTCAAAATGTATGAAAGCTTGATGTAGTTGACGTAGCTTGTAAGTTTATCCTTAGGCCTGTATATACAACGCCAGTCGTTTATAAAACCTTCAATCATTGAGAACACGATTTCTCATCTGCCGGACCTTCTAATAAACGTAATTCACCACCTTAACGGCAAAAGTTTAAGGGCGAGTTGCTTCAAACAGTCTGCTAACGTTTTAGGTGTACGTCAAAAAATAACGATAACAGAAGATGTTTAACGTACGTCAAGTATGAGGCGTTGTTTCATGGCATAAATAACCCAGTTATCAACGTTATTAGGGCTGCAAGTAGAAAACAGGAAGTTTTCTTTATTACGGCTGCTAGAAGAAAACAAAATGGTATCGCCATTTTTAACATTTACGTGTGCGTCAAGTGAAGCTAAAGCAATCCCGTCTAAGCCTAAACTTACTTGTTTTTTTTGTTCTATTAATTAAATAAACATTCTAGTAACACAACCCTAAATATCGACACATCATACTATATTTATAACCACCTATATCGGTATTTGAAAAAGTAGTCTTTATAGGCCCGTGACGTCATAAGCCTCATAAAATATTAAGCCTAAGGGTATAGGTACCGTGAAAAGTGGCGTTATCCGTCACATAAATATTTTAGTTTGCTTGAAATTGAAGCACGTACCAATGCTGAATGAAATTTGGTATCATGTAAAACGTGTTATCTCTAAGGTATAAAAAAATTTAATGTACAAAGAAGATAGTGCCTTTGCTGCTGCTCTGCCTGTAACAACAACTAATTTTTGAAATTTTAATAATGATTACGAGAAAATAAGTGCCAAATGTAACTTATTACTAACTGCCGAACTCAGAGACACCCTCTTACTTATAAACGATGCTAACATGTGTTTTAAGAGAACCACATGTTAAGTCTTTTAGCATCTCTATTTTTGGACATGCAAACAACAGTGATATGTGTAATTGAAGCGATTGTTCAACAATGACAATTTTTATAAGTAATTAGGTTAATGATTAAATAAACTATCACTAAACTTATCAAAAACTACTTAAGTAAAAGTTTTATTTGTGAAATCTTTACTTATTGTCAGTTTAAGTAATCATTATCGTCTCTGAGTGCGTGTTTTAATATGATTTACTCGAAATAACTTTAATTCTCTGTCTATTTATAATTATGTCACTCATACTGCAAGGAAAAGGCCTGTTCTTATTATAAGAAAACAATAAAACTATCTCACAGTTAAACTGCGTAAGCAGTTTTGTGGGGCTATGTATCTAGTTTTAAGAATTTTTAAAGAGAAATAAAAGCATTCATTCATTCATAGTAAAATTAATAAATGGATTTTTTTATTGACCTGATTAATTCTGGCCGTAATCAAAGGCACTTTAAAACTATATTCGGGGTAAAATAATCAAAAACTACTCACAAATAACCTAACAGAACTTTATGTGTCCAATAAATATATTCATTCATACAACGACACAACTTTCACATTTATTTAGGGTAGAATTTCCTCTACATTTTCGAAGTAGGTGACTGACGGCCGTAGCGACCGCAAAATGTCGGGTTTCGGTTCATAATTGTGCATAAATAATGAACAAGGCTTCTGGCATCAGTTACAGGGTCCATAATGACCCATTTCTTTCGGTCCCTCCTAACGTATGTTGAATGATAAGCAGCTAACATGCTGTAGAGCTTCTTAAAATCTCACGTATGCCCGTTACATGACACAGCGTGTTTTGACATTTAAATGTGTATTATGTGTTCCAATTTTGATAAGAGCGTTCCGGTGTTATCTCGTAATTTTGAGCAGGTTGGCGAAATCGTCTTGCCTTTGAAATTTTCATTTATAGAGATTTTGTTTTGACTGTATTGTAAAAGATTTTAGCTATGATTAATTCTTACGGTGATGATTAATAACTTCCCTGTCCCGTGAGTCACATGTGATACATGGTCATTGTTTAACTATTGTGTCTGCATCGTGGACAGTGAAGTGGTTAAGTTTCATTCAGAAGAGTAGGAAAATTACTGTCGAGTACAAAAAACGGCTGTACTGATTTTGATAAAATTTGGCATGGAGATAACTAACACCCTGAACATAGAAACACTTTTTATACCGAAATGTAGGAGGTAACACCGCGGGGCGCTGCTAGTATAGCTAGTATTATATAGACCTATAATTATATTGTTTATAGGGAATGTGCGTGTTAAAAGCTATCAGTGTTACCAGGAATTGTAGGGTCCCTCTTTCCCTTTAATGATTACTGTAATACATTTTAGAAGAATGAGTTCAATAAGCTTCATTATTATTATTAGCCTATCTCAGTCCACAGCTGGACATAGGCCTCTCCTATGGCACGCCACTGAGCTCGATCTTCGTCCTTCGCTTCCAAAAAGCTACCTTCACAATAATTGAACTATTGACGAAGCAGACAAAAAATCTTTTATTCTTAGCAGTGAAGCAGAAAGTATTATGGCCGCAGACTATATCAAAGAAACATTCTCATGTCTATAAGATTTGCATACAAAATTGAGGGGACGTACTGAATGCAGAATAGATCACGTTTGGCTCATAAATCTATGATGCCAAGTTATATCGGGCTTACCAACTATGGAAGACTAAGTTTTGCGTCGCTTTACTTACTGCTTGGAGTTTATGTTGTGTAGGTATACGCGTACTCTCTTATTGTTCTTTACTTGTTTACCTAATAAAATACTTATTTAGGAGGAGAAAAAGGGGCTATATTATATATATTAAGTATAGTAAGCCTAAGTAGACCCAAAAGTGCTTAGAAATAATAAATACCTAAGCTCGTCATGTTGAATTTTTTATATATTTTTTATGATGGTTATTTTTCTCTTTTATTCTTTGTATGTAATTACATGGTGTCACAAAATAGGTTATGTTAAGGTCTTGTTACTTAATGTTGTAGAAATGTTATTTAATAATAATAATGTATATTGGTTTTTACTATTATGTCAGTTAGTAAGATTCAAATAACATCGCTTTGGTAATTATATACTGTAATGGTGTTATGTTGTGATAATAATAAATAAATAAATAAATATTAAGTAGGTACCTATATCAAATTGAACTTTCTGGCTTGGGTAAGGTTGTCAATGATAAGTGGTCTTTTCGTAATACTCTAGAAAACAAATGTGATTTTAATAATGCATAATATATTACATACCTGTACTAATCTTTATAGCGAGTTATATTATATTATGCCTCTAGCTTAATAAAAATTCCTCCTAACCGAGTTTCAGTCACAGCGGCCTGTCTCAGCTGAGACTAACCAGCTACGCAGGAGATATTATAGTGCACAAGTATGCGCGCAGACACAGGTGCACTCCCTCTCATAGTCCAATAGGACGGTATACCAAAACAACTGGAGAGGGATCAGGCGCAAGACTAAAGCACGGTGGAGTCTGGACATGTGAAAACGGTCACTCATCGCAAGATTGACCGCGGTGAGCACGGCTTAACCTCGCAGATCAACTGATCTGCGCGATAACCACGTAGTTATGGGCACCTGAGTTTAACGACCTGATTGGTGCAATGGCTAAGCGATTGGACTGCTGAGCTAAGGGTTTCGGGTTCGATTCCCGCACGGGACAAAATATTGTGCGATCTGCAGATATTTGTACCGTGTTTGAGTTTTTGTGTATGTGATATTGCATGTTTGTGAAACGCACCCACGATACAGGAGGAAAATCTAATGTGGGGTGACGTTTATTTTTTAAATTAATACTAAATATTATACATAATATTTTCTATAGAACTATTAACCTCTCGCACCTTTTCAAAATAAACAAGCTCGTTTAACATACATCGGAACTGAACCAAACCCACTAATGTATATTCAACACGCACTAAGCCACTTTTTATATACATTCGAATAACATAATAACAATAAATGTTAAATCTATACAATGGGCGGTCTTATCGCTAATAGCTTTCCTACCTATTACTTCGCGTGAGTATTTTGAGTGGTGATCAAATGAAGAATAAGGTGCCTACAATTGCTTACAATGTATTGCAATTGCCGAACTTTCTACGTTATGGGATCGTTAGAGCGAAGATGAACGTGTCCGATATGCAAATGTTTTTATCTCACCATCATTGTGATATGGGGTAAAGGTATTGGTATAACATTGTGTTTGTGTATTTCGTGAGCAGAAGTAAGCGTTTCTTTCATGTCGTCAGTAAAAATCTAGTTAGAGAAAATCCATTTGACGAGTTGATATTATTAGCGAGAGCTAGCAGAACTTCAATCGAGTAATTTCAGGTTCAATAAGACGATCGAGTAAAAAGCGCATCAAAACTTTTATCTTTTTAGTGATCTATTGGACACAAACTAATTTCGGATCCCAAAACATAGATGTTACATAAACCATCACCACTTTTATCGACTGCAAAAGGTCGTTACGATAAAATTGTTTTTAAATCCAATCCGACATGTTTTTACACACTTTATACGCAGGTGCAACCCTTGAAAATGGGACAATATCGGACATAAACTAAAAGGTTAACGTTATATTGATTGCCGATTATTCTGGATGCGGTCTGATAAAGTTCACATCAGCGTTAAGCCTGCGGTTATGAATCGTTGATTTAATGACAATTGGCTACTCAGAATTTTGTGACAAAGCAATGATTTGATGATTGGTAGAAGGTCAATGATTTTAGTTCTAATTACCAAGCAAAAATTCGTCTTTTTACACGACTGCCCAAAAAAAGGAGTGTAATGTTTTCAGGGTTCATGTATGTATGTATCTATGTGAGTTTTTTTATTCCACCATAACTTCAGAATGCCTGAATCGATTTTGATGTATGGAGTGTGGTTAGAATCCTTACACTGTCGCAAGTAACATAGGCTATAAAAAATTGAAACAAATAAAAAAATATAATTCAAAAAATTATAAAGCAGTCGTGCTTTATAATTTTTTGAATTATATTTTTTATGCCCTAATGTAAAATTAGTAAAATTGTACATTCGCGGTTTTGAATATTGTTAGTTAAGCGGTATTGGACTATCTACGACGATTTGTTCTTAAGCTCGGGAGATCACACTTTAAGATTTTGTTGCTTTTCTCAGTTCAGGTATAAACAATACAAAATCTACTAATTAAAACTCTAAATTGAAGAGTCCCTTACAAGATAAATTGTTCTGTCTAACAATACGCAATACCTATATAACTCTACAACTACAAGAACTAAATACCAGTACAGTGTACGCAAAAGTTTGATTGTGTTACTTTTACACTTTAGATGTAGTCAATAGGAGAGTACAGCTGGAAAATAGGTTCGCTCATTCGAGTAAGTGTTACGCTCATACAGAATACGCGCGTGAGGTAGCTACTTTGTGATACTGCATTTGCATGGAGACTGAGGAGAATTGGAAGCTGTTTTTATGCCAGCAAACGGTAAATAATATGTATATTTAGTGAGCGTCATGTTCCTGAATTTAGTAAGTTAAATGGAATTCTAGAAGCTATGAATATACATATATCAATACGTTGAATAATGGTCAAAAGTATTTTTTAGGTAAAATGGAATAGGTATCTAAATAGATTTTATTTGAACTATTAGTCTGCTAAGCAAAATATTACGAGGAGAAAAAAGTCTTAGGTTTTTAGCACTCTTATGTTCTAAAATAATGTTTTATGTATATTTGCCCGAAATTGTTTTATCCATCTAAATCCAATATTACAAATTTGTAACAAATTATTCCAAACGACGACAAAAGTTTGGAGCAAGGATAAAAGTTATATCGGATAGCGTAGGAAGGAGGTACAGAATAAGGCAAAGAAATAAATTATTATCTAGAACATGTACTAACTTTAAACAACAATAATTGTCAAACAAATTGTCATGAAGATATCGTTTGAGAGTTAGGCTTGTTTGTATAGGACTTAATACTTTCTGACGAATGTAGGCATGCAAAAGTTAGTTCTTTCAACGCTTTTGAACATAAGAGAATTGATGATGATACAATTGATAGTGTTAACTTAGCAACGAATGAATAGTGTAACTAATTGTCTAAGTAGAATATACCTTCGATTTAAACAAAATAGCCAAGCTTAAGTGTAAAATTGAATATAGTGATCAAAACAGTTTGATCATAAGACATAAATTTCAATGAAAAGTATGTTCTACGTCAAAAAATTGACCACCTTGATTTATAACACCAGAACAAATTGCTTATAGGCTTAAACAGATTTTATTAAGAATTCACGAACGACGAATCAAATTTTCCTCGAACTAAAAACTCGGTTCCCTTCAACTTTCCAAAGAAAAGTTCTAGAATGTTCTGAAATTACTTACCAGCCAGGTAATATATTTACCAAGAAATTGTATAAGTTTGGAATTAAAATAAAAGTTTGTATTAAGAACAGAATAGATGGAACGATTTACTGCTGAAAATGACTAGTATTTTAGTGATTTTCTTGGTTCATGACGTAACTGACTGATTGACGTGAAGGCTGAAAGCTAGACTTTTATAGAAAGTTTGAAGGAGCCAAAAATGTTTTGTTCCGAATTTAGATATTTGCGTCCGACTTAGTACACGCTTTTACGGTATAACAAAGAAATTTTGACGAATCGTACTGAAGCAAGTATTTTACGGCACAACAAAGAAATAAATTTGGCGAATAAATTGTACTTGTTAGGTCGTTAAAAGAGTGTTGATATTTTAAGCGTTCTTTAAACACTCTAAATACTTTTTTAGGATAAACTAATAAAATCCAATCAGATCTTTTAAACACGCGAACCGTTTCTACGTCATGCGTGTTAATTCATTACCTACAAATTTAATCAGAGTAATTAAATCTTCAATGTTGAGACTCAACTAACAGCAGCTAAATAAGCGTCCTAATTGAATTTAGGCTACATAACATTCACTTGTAACTTATCAAGTATTCCAAGTATTAATCTTAATTAAATCAGACCTAAATAAATTACTCTTAACAATATTTTAAGTCCAAATCAAATTACTCGATGTAGTTAATAATATCAAATGTTATTAGATGACATTGTCTGCCATCGTGACCTCTACTCGAACTATTATTAAAGCTATAGCTACTATTTATCAGTTGAATACAAACTAATGGATCTCAGTAATATATCTTTGTCGAATCGTTTGCTAATGCTTGACTGACGTTCCTATTAAAACTGTGAGTAAAACAGTTGGAGCAGTTGAACTGTATTTTAGGGTTTCCAAAGATCTATCTCCAAATCGTTAGCTTTCAGTTTGGCATGTTGAAATTATCGTGCTTCATTATTTTAGGTGATTCACAGCTATGTAATATCCCAAGTGGCCCGAGATGGGTACCTTGACGTACTCTCAAAAGGGATTTTGCTTTTACACAAAGTTTTAGGCTGCGATGAATTTATAAATAATGGCTACTTCACCATATTTTGACGGACCATGAATACATTAAATTTCTTGTTTAAATACCAATATTAAGGATAGAAAAATCTATGACTTAGAAATGACATGGCTGTTTATCTACGAAAATAATGAAATATAAGAAGATTGATGAGGTACCTATTGTAAATATTGACTGTTAGAATTATCAACTAACAAATATAAAATGGCAACTTTCCAATCGTAGTTAACATACCGGACAGATTACAATAGAGGAAAAGAAATCAAAGCGATAACAGAAAGATTGTATCTCAAAAGAAACCAGTTAATCCTGTCTAAATTGATAAAGGAAATTTGAAAAATGATGGACACGAGCGGGATTCGAACCCGCGACCTTCGCCGATCCGTGGCGCTGCTCTAACCAACTAAGCAACCAAGCAGCGCCACGGATCGGCGAAGGTCGCGGGTTCGAATCCGGCTCGTGCCCATCATTTTTCAAATTTCCTTTATCAATTTAGATTCAAGCTTAACGCCCATGTTAAGCTTGAATCTAAATTGATATTGATTCAAGCTTAACATGGGCAATATGCTAAAATGGCACCAAAAGTCATACAGTTAATACTGTGATCGAATAATGTCACACATTCAAATTACGAGTCGCAGGCTGCAACCCTGTTTCACAACATTACGAGAAAATTTTATCATCAGTAAAAAGGCCGAGTTTAATTTTTGTTTTACTGAAGCATTTTCCAATAAGGATTCCCAATAAAATTGACGACGGTGAGGCCGGAACGAACTGGAAAATGTGAGAAGTCAAGTCAAAATTAAACCTAATAAGACCCTTTAGATAGAAGGCTGAACTGCTTTTAGAAGAAAAGGTTAGCATGAATGAAGTGTGACTAAATTCTCTTAGGAAATGGCTTCAAAAACATGAAATATCATATACACAAACAATCATCTGCGGATCGTACAAATTTTTGTCCCGAGCGGGTATCGAACACGCATCCCTTAGCGCAGCAGTCCAATTCTTAAGCCACTGCGCTAGGTCCTCAATTGAAAATTAGATCTATAAAAACAATAATAATAATAAATGAAAATTAAATACACATTTAAACAAATTATTCGAAAAGCTCAATCGTCATCGTCACATTAAACATATGAAGTATTCAGTTCAGTGAACTCATATATGATTATTCTTCGATGCACGAGAAATGAATTGTTACAACCCACAGGAGGGGTGTATTGTTGCATGTGATAGAACTCTATTGCAGCTTAACAAGCATGATTCTAAGCCACGGACTAATACCGATAGCTTCCTAACAATTACAAGACTGTTTGTTTATGAAATCGAACTCAAAACCTTAGGATCGGTTGTGGAGTTTGCGACCACAAGATCAAGGAAGCAGTTGCTATCTGAGTACCATCAGAGTTATGTAGCAGTGTATCATGATGCATGTTTTAGTTGCGTACCTAAATTTGAGGAATAATTATCCTAGCCACGGAAAGACCCTGGTATAGGGCCATCGATAGAACATCAATAAACCTAAATTAACATATTACATGAGACTTTTGTTAAACACCGAAATGTGGACGATAAAAACGAGTGACAAAAAATAACACTTATTAAAGTAAAACCCCACCACAATTTAGATTCGTAAATTGTAACAGAAATATTATTTGCTCTCGCAACGGTAGCTACCATCACTTGAGTTCTAACTGGCAGTCGGCTAGTCCTGTAATTACAGTCTAGTCAACAGTGTTTCAAGCGTTTGGAACACAATGCATAATTATGTACTCGTGTGTCGTGACATTTTGCAGGTGGCTAGTGTGAACGGTGCATCCGTATTCAATTGTTTATGAAACTTTGTAAGATAGTATGTTCTGATAATGTGTTATTGTTTTAGCTATTACAAGATTCCGTGCTGAAGTCGTGTAAGTTTTTGAAACAGATACATTTTTCGTGGTTTCAAATTTGAGGCTTTAAAGAATTTGATTATCTCTATCAACATAGTAGACAGTATTAATAACACTGGTAGAAACCTAGTAGAACCAACACTTACTACTGGGAGACAGTAAAATAGCTTAAATAATTTAACTTTATTGGCTTATACAAGATCGAATTTACAAATTCTTCACCTTCGTAATATCATCAAAAGTAAACGTCCCAAATAAATTAAATTCAAGTTCCAATGAAGACTGTAAAATACAGGTGAATTAAATAAGAATGTATATTTTCTGAGTCGAGAAATACAAAACGGATGAGGTTGGGGCAATCAATTGTTTCGAAGTTTTTAATTTCCACCTCGTTTTTTCCTTAACGTTCTTTCTACTTGTACCGTTCCTCTGGCATTTCTAAGTTTGTCACGTTTTAATCTACTTCAAAAATACCTACTGGTTAAAGTGTACCTTTTTAGGAGTTTAATTAAGGTACTTTACTTCCTTTGTGTACGTAACTTGTAGATCGATAGTCGATAATGTTCTCAAGTGGTTCGAAAAGAAGCTCATGATTTTGTAGGAAAATTACACAGCCTTTTAACTTGGTGTACACTGATTAAAATCGCAGTCTCGAAAATGGCTCAAGATACATAGACTTTGTGCGCCCTGCGTACTGTTTTTAAGAAAATTGAGTTTTTTATACTAACACAAATGAGATGAGATAATAACAAGAATATGATCCGTAAAATAATTTCATTCAGCGTAAGCCAATTGAGAAGGAAAATGTTACAAAACACCGTAAGAGAAAAAGTAGCACGTTCAACAATTCCAACACATGAAATGGAATACAAAGTCAAAAATAAATGTCAACAATGAATACTGACACAAACAGACGGAGAACCTATCAACCCACATTCGATATCCAAAGAGGATGAAAAAATCGCCTCACACCATCCCGCGTACCTTCCAGATATATGGGTAATTGAAATCGATGCACGGTGCCGTAAAGGTGCGGCTGCAAGAGAACATGAGCGAGAAATGAACGGTATGGAAACTTTCGGGAGTATTATTAGTTTGGCTCGCAAAGCGACCGCGTCACCAAATCATCAATAAGAGCTCCGTTCGATTCCAAAATTAGACGAGCATTCCCAAAAATTCTCGTTAGTACAAACGAAATATATATTAAAAAATGAAGCATAGTAATTACTTGATCTGATACAAAAATTTACATTCAAGGAAAAATGATTATTTTTAGTTCCAGAAACATTAATAAACAAACAACAATCTCAGAAAAATTGAGCACTAGGCTTTTCATGAAATCTATAAACTTTATGAGTATTTTAATACCTAAAAATATAGTTTTATCTTTGGCAAGGATTTTAATTTTAATTGGTTTACGCATAAAAATATTGGAAAATACGTAAGAGAGTTGTTACACTACAAAACATGAAATACTAAGACATAAATTCTGTATTATTTTACATCATTTTGCCATAAAATCCAAAACGGTGTCAAAACCCGGTCCAACCATAACTAACAGTTCGTTTATCCCGTAAGTGGTTGTAAATCTAACTTATCTTCCGTGATTTATACCTCTTTTAGCTTTAACCTCGCTCCCGCTTAGCTACCGGTATCCTCAGCCGAACACTTATGATGTATGGAAGCAATTCAGTTTATTCGCCTTTTGTGAGCCTCTGAAGGTAAGATACGAGAATTGTTGCAAAATTACCGAATAATTTGCTTATAGATGTTTGGTACGAATCGACCAGTTTGCAGATGTTGGAATAAAATAAAGTATCATTTTTTTCAATTGTGGTCCTATAATTGTACTCTTTTATTTTCACTCCTTAATTGTAATTATCCAATTCCGTCTCACTGTTTATTTTTCATAAAGATATAACTAATAATTTTACAACGTGCAGATGGAAAAACTCATTTCATTCTTATGTCTTGTCATAACTCTTAAAGTGTTAACCACCTCTATTAGCCGACGCTACATTGTCATTTGCATAGTTGGAAACAACTTCAAACTAAGTTTGCTACAATTTAGTTTAATTTGTCGATCATATCTATCTAATTTTCCAAGGCTCATAACGAAACTATTATGGGAACACAACAAACATCCAAACATGTTATTACTTAATTAACATTACCTGTTTCTTGATCACATATTGAAATTAGCGAACAAACGCACAACGCTCAAATAATAGCAGCGTTTGAAACTTACATAATGGAGCAAATTACGCTTACAATAGGTGAACACAAACATCTACATAATTTCGAGTACGCCAACATTTATTCCGGCATAAGTATTTGAGTATTACGACGACGCAAAATCAAAACCAGCATTGTAAGAAAAACATTTCAAATTTCCGTATTTCATACACTTACGTAACCTTCGAAGTATACACGCACTAAAATATTTCACGTGTTAAGCCACCCATGTAACGGAGCGCGCTGATTGGTTCGCTCACGAGGTAGTTGCTACTAAAATATTCAAACACATACAAAGCATTTTAAACTGCAATGTTTCCCGAGGGACGGGCCTTAATTTGAGGTTTGAAGTGTAGTGTTAAAAGCGGTCAAGTGCGTGCCGTTATGAGGGCCACGTTTAAAATTTAATTGGTGATATTTCCATGTCAATGCGGAGTTAAAACTAAACAAAATGTGGCTGATAATTTCTGCTTTAGTTACTGTATTTCTAATTGACGTGATTGGTGCAGTGGGTTAGTATGTAAATTCCTTATAAGAAAATATGGTGTGTAATAAAGTGTTTCATGAACGTTTTTTATTATTTAGTATCATCAACATCATCAGCTGGAAGACGTCCACTATTGGACAAAGGACTCCCCTTTAAAGGAGGGAGGGGGGGTTACCATATTCCCCACGCTTGGCAAGCGGCTTGGGGATCGCAGTATTGGTGGTGAAGTTTCAGAAGACGCTGCTACCTAACTTCCGGTTTTTTATTTTACAAAACAGCATCTGAATCTGAATCTTTCCAATCATCATAATAATAGCTTGGATGTATTTTAAACTTTGCCTACACGAAAAAAAAATCTGCCGTCGTGCGTGTGTACGTGTGGATCAATAATGCGACATACCTTCAGTACAGAATGTCGCTATACTGCTGTAATAGGCCATCATAACGCAAGTCATAGAGCGCACGAAGATAATTATCTTGAACAATGTATCATTGGATCTTGTTAACTAGTATTAACACTGTATTATGTTGCCTAAAATTAATCGGATAATATAGGTAAGACGGATTTGGCTTTGATATCCTGATTAAATGAATAGTCTTAATTTGTGAAGGCAATAACAATTTTACTTAATTTTAAAACTAGGCTACATCTAAATTTTGCTGCTCATTTTCGGCCCATGTTGGAACATTTTAATTAATACCAACAACATTCTTCTCTCTATTACTTTTTCTTCTTCTTATCGTATGGTTGATGAACAACCTGGTGTCAGAGTTTAAACCGCCTGTAGGCTTCTGACATGGCTTTACACACCGTTGAAAAATCTCTCAGGTGTGCCGGTTTTCTCTCGATGTTTTCCTTCACCGTTTTAGCAACTGATAACTAATTTATAGTACGCACATGAATTCGAAAAGACATTGGTGCGTGCTGTGGTTTGAACTTGCGACCTTTGACTTGGCAGTCCAACGGTCATACCACTCTATTACTAACAACTACGGCCATACCATGATCCATAATGGTGTCGGCGTGGTCGAAATAAATAAAAATAAAAAAAATGACCAACTGAACGTGTATTAGGACACATTATTGAAATCACACCAAACCTAAAAACTAAGTAAAAATAGACGACTAGACAATTGAATCGGCTAAGGAATTTCAACACTGACAAAATACCTGCAGAAATAGAGTCAGGTTGTGCATGAGATATTATATTATTTAATCTAAATCTAAACACTACACATAAAACAATACAGCCTTTGTAAATTCATTCAGTGTACAATTAGGAACTCTAGAAACAGGAGAACTTTTAAAAGATCATGAAATATCATTTACTTCTGAACAACTGAAGTTAACCACAACTAATATCAATACAACACATAAAGCATAACATTATAATAAATATGCAAATTTCCATCGCAAATGGATATTAAACAACGTTTTGGTTAATACAAATTCCATTACTATGAAAATGAATGATTAGTCTGTGGGTCGTTAGGACCGTAGGCCGGTTACAGTTCGGCGGTCGGAACGCGCGGTTTTGATGTTCCATGAATTGTTATTGTTTAGCTAACGAGAACTGCGCGCTGTTAAAATTAATGTTTGAGGGCTTATATTTGAGAGCGCGTATTTTTTTCTTCATTGTTTTCAGTTGGTTGAATGAAACTGTTATTTGTGAAGCGTATGACTTATTTTCTTTGTTGTATGTTTTGCCTGTGTTTTAGTTTAGTTGGTGACTGATAAATATAATGATCGTTTTAATTAGTAAGTTTGAGATTGCTTGTGATGTAGTAGTATATTTAGACGACTCATATTTTGTCACTAATTACCACCATCAGGCGTTATTTGGAATTTGGATAAATAGGAATTACATGATGACTTTAAAAAAGTCTGTTTTATAAATCGCAACATTTATTTTTGGATGTATCTATTTCAGTTTTTAATTAATTAGTATACACTCACCGGACCCACTTGGGCTGGCAGCTGAAAATCAGCGTTGGAAGTGCAGTCTCACTGCCATCCAGCATTATGCTGAGCTGCAGACCCTTTTGGCATAAAGTGCTGTTTTGTTTTATGTGTTGCTTTTTGTGCTGTGTTTTATGCCAATAAACGTTTTTCTTTCTTTCCTATATTGGACACTTACCTTCTATACAAAAATATGCCTCGTTGGTCTAGTGGTCGATAAGCGTGACTGCTGAGCAAAAGGTCCTGGGTTCAAATCCCAGGTCGGGCAAAGTGTTACTGAGTTTTCCATAAGGTAATTTTCAGTAGCAGCACGGAGTTTGCATTTGTGCCCAGTTGATGGCAATAGGCTCGCCTCCTATTACATTGGGACTTACAACATAACTGACGAAATGTGGGTGTACTATATGTACACCTCTGCCTTCGGGGAAAAGGCGTAATGTTATTTTTAATATAAACACCTTTTAAGTCTCAAACGTCTTTGTTCATTGACTTTACGGTGGATTGTTAGCGTACAGACCAATCGCATTTACAACCATAAAATAAAACCCCAATGTCTTAACAATAAACTGTAACCTTAAACCGACAAATTGAAATTTCAGTCACGCAGATTACATTTTTCTTTACATTTCCAAACTTATTTATAAACGTATATTATTTTTATGAATCGCTGAGGGCAACGCAATTGGATCTAAAGTAATTCTAAAAAGGAAATTGTGGAGAAAATCGAATGTCATAAAAAGATTGCCAATGTAATACAGATTTGTGTACGGGTTGTGAATGCATCTTGGATGTTGTCGGTATTTTTATCCTTTCATACGATACGATACAACTTTATATGGACGACGAGCTGTTAAACGTATTGAAGTTTACATTTTTAAATTTTGCTTACATTTTAACCAGCTCTGGGAATTATTTCTGTGTGTGTATTTTACTGACACGGCATGTCACATGCACACACAGCAATTTCAATCGCATAATTATGTGTCCCCATGTATGGATGGAAACTGTAACCTTAGTGCGGCAGTCAAGTTACTAAGCACTGCGCCATCATTCCACCAACATTTCCTAACTTCAAACCACTAATAGTCTTCTTACCTTACAAAAATAGCATATTTGCCGCCGCATATGGCGGCTTTATCTCTTTTTAAGATTACCTTCACATAATTTATAAAAGCTTAACCTGAGAACAACACGACTAAATCAAAACTACCAGAATCACTATACAATACAATCCAAGATAGTTATTCATCATCAAATAATAATAATAACATAAAATCCTATGTGGGAATACATAGGATTTTATGTAAACCAGGGAGTAGACAGGTGTATAGCACACCCACAGTTCACCAGTAATAGGTCCCAATGTAATAGGGGGCGAGTCTATTGCCATTACCACATACAACACCAATCACCTAACAAAAACACCATTATTGTCGCTCCACGTGGTGACTTTACGACTACTTCTAGCCCATTACTTGTAAGGGTATCGTCTGACGTGCGTTTCTCACGTTGATTTTCCGTTCCGTATTTTGCTGGCAATAAAACTAGGGTTATGTTGCCGACATGTGACTCAAAGCTACGGCTGTTATGTGGGATCAATAGGTGCGTTTGTGGATTGGTTTAGCTTTATAGGAATTATGGTTTGGGCTATTTGGAAATTATGGGCAATTGACTGCTTTCTGTTTTCGTTTCTTATGGGTCTCCTGTGTCCTTTGGTAAAGCTCTTTATTTTGTGGCTATAAGCGACTGTCCAGGTTTAGATTTTGGGTTTAATTCCCGCAGAAAAAAAGCGTTATCGGGTTAGGTTAGGTTATTATTAGGGTAATTTGTATAGTTGGCTGGATTTTGTGAGACAGAGATTATATGGTGTAAAACCCACCGTATTTAATACGTAATAGTTTTTTTTCCTACAAGTAAAACATAGTTTGCGTGTTATTTATATATGCGTGCGTCACTGCCCCAACCAATGAAATAAGGAAACGAATGAAAACAATTTTTCAAAACCGATTTCTTAGACCTTATATTTCACAGCTTCACACACCACTTCCTTCTTGACTGCTCGCTCCTACCAGCCAATAGCTGCATGTATAATGTAATCGATGTATTCCAGCCTCAATCTTGGTTCGTGTTTAATACATGTCACGCCTCTCAAAAGGAGACCTATCACTCACGCTTTGTATACAAAGGCGTTGATTAAATAGGGTTCCTTTAGGCTTTAGGCCTTCCACTGTAGATTACTTAAGTGTCCAATATACTCCATTCATTCAGAACTTACAATTAGTATGTACGCTAGGAGGTGACGCTATCATTATTAAGTTTGGTGACAATTAGGAGCTTTAACTCAAATTCTGCGCAAATCAAATTCGGCACTAAGAAAATATTGGTGAGTGAGAATATTCAAGTATAAAATAAATAAGTAAGAAATAAAATGAATTGCCGTGTGGTATCCGGCCTAGAATTGACCACCTCCTTTCCTCCCGTGGGATCGTAAGAGGCGACTAAGGGAAAAAAACCAAGAGATGGGCAGCGGCTTTTGTAACTTGACCACCAATACTGCGATCCCCAAGCCGCTTTCCAAGCGTGGGGATTATAGCAACCCCCCCCCAATAAGGGGCAGGCCTTTGTCCATCAGTGGACGTCTTCCGACTGATGATGATGATAATGATGATGACGTCTGCAATATCGAACACATAGTACACACCTACAAGTCAGGGATCCACGGAACATTTTTAAAATTGATTACTATCAAGCTAATTTTCCGTGAATAGCTTCATTTTGATGAGACTCTAACTTTGTTCTTACAAAAATTGCGATGCGAGGTACGTTATCCCGGTTCTACACTCAAAAGTTGTAGTGTGATGTGCTACCCCTGTTAGCTACCACAATCGAGAATTTTTGTAAGAGAAAAAGATGGACGTCTTATCAAAATGAAGCTATTAATGGAAAATTAGCTTGCTATTAATACATTTTTAAAATTGTCCGTGGATCCCTGTGTATATATTTATACTTTCAGAGAACACAAGTATGGTCTACATAATAATTATACTTGTACTTAAAACCCTCGATACCTAAAAATCTAACTAACGTAGAACTATTTCTACCTTCACGTGAATCAGCAAAAGCCCCGAGTAATATCTGCAGGAAAACTCGTTTCCAGTTGTCAAGCGGCAGAAATCTGCAAAGTAATGCCCCTCCCTACACGGCCAGTAGAAACAGGTCAAGATGTAGGTAACTGCGATAGGGTTGGCGAAAACAAAAATAGGAATGCAGACAATTTTCATTGTTATTATTACAGTTTCGAGGTTAGTTCTTTATTGATAAATGGATGTACATGAAATAGACTGACGGTTGACAGGGAAAACCCTGTGACATTGGACGAATTCCGTCCAGTGAAAAGCTAATAGCATAACTCTGCGGTCTGCCTATCCATACAGGCGTAATATCAATTTAATATTATGCTAAGTTACATAATATAATTGTGGTACAAAATTAAATGATAATAGTTAATTTCTTGAATTTACTTCATAATAATTGATAAACGAACACACGGGTTTTTGGTTTTCTATAAATCAAAACGTTTGTCTTTGAAATTTTTTAAAGTCTTACGTTTGGACAACCCTAAATATTTATTGGTCAGTCAGAGTTCTTTTTGCTGGTATTTTATATTACTGTGTTCTCGGAAAAGAAATATGTTTTTGTCATCGTAATGGCGATGTTCACAAACCGAATTTCTAGGCATAAAATGCAGGTTTAAAACTAAGACACGATCTGTCAAAGGGTGGATATCTCTGACGATTTTTTATTAATTAAAAATATGTCAATAATTATGTTCCACCCCTATTACCACATTATAGCAGCTTATCACTTCGGGGAATATAATAATATACCTAAAACCTATGCGGTTTATTTTTTAATACTAATCCGTTATCAAAATAATTCTAATTATTTCAGTTTAGATAAGAACGCTATCAATCCTGATTCAAAATGTTCTAATAATTCACCGTGAAATTACCTCAGCGATACTAAATGAATTCCAAATTTTGTAAATTTCACAATACTGAGGCAAATAAGCAAGAATCATTTGCTAAAAGTTTCCTCAGATAATGTCAAAGCAAAAAAATCAGAGAAGGTCCACTCAATCAAATACATATATCATGAAAGTTTTTATTTTAATTTTAAAAGAAAATGTTACTGGCAAGCGCGAAGTGACAGATGTGACAGTTACATTTGAAATGAGAACATGAAATTATTGGCACCCAACGAGGAACAGTGGTGAAAAATAACTGCTACATTTTGTTTAATGAATGTCCATCTCGTACAAGCTTAAAAAAAGGGGTTTAGGGCTTAACGCATTTTTAAAAGCTTTAATACATAAGCCTTTAATCGTTCACTGTTAAACACGAGCCCCAACGTAAACAAGTGGAATAATAATAAAAAAATGAAAATTGTGAGTCAACCTAGCTCTTCTACGGTTCCGTACCTTGGTATATACCATGGGTATTTTGAAGTGAGTCCAGCTGTGTCTCGTTATTTTTATCTGTATTTTTATAAGATGCTGAATTTGACTGTAAAGACTCAGTTACCTATTTAGGTTTTTAATTTTCTTAGATAGATTATCTTAGGTTCGGATAACAAAGGTCTGTTTAACTAGTAAAATGCCTCATCACGCCTGTATTTCTCGAAGAGGTAGGTAGAGGTGCACGTATAGCACCCCCACATTTCGCCAGATATTTTAAAGGTCCCAATATAATAGGGGGCGAACCTATTGCCATCAACCGGGCACAAATTCAGACTCCGTTTTGAAAATTACCTAATAGAAAAACCAAGTAACACATTGCCCGAACTGGAATATGAACCCAAGACCCCATGCTCAGTAGACGCGGTCAGCGACCACTAGACCAACGAGGTAGTCTACAACACCATACAGGTACCTTTTTACCATACTACTACGTAACCCTAAAAAGGACGGGGCATTTTATTACCATAATCACCATGTTTAGCACACGGAAGGGTGATCGTTGTATTTATAATCGTATACATGGAAGCTGGTTGGTCGTGGCAGGTTGATTAGCATTATCCCTTACTCTTTTATATTAAACACGGTAAAACAGGTGTTAACTTGTTTGCTTTACCGGTATTACCAAAAAATATGTTTGATTATTGTGAAGGTTGTGCAAAAGCGAGACGCTTACATTGCACGTAGAGGCGTCTCGCTTCCACATCGTAAGCTGTCCTTTTTTAAGAGTTCATGGTAAAGGGGCTGATTTACAGGTTACAAGCAAGTGCCTATGTTAAATGTCACAAATAAATCTACTTTTATAGTTGTTTCATAAGACCGCTGCATTATACCACTTCATTTTCTCGGCCACGATAGTTGTATTCTTCAATCGTTCCATTACGGAGTAAAATAGACAAACCGAGTCAAGTGCGAGTGAGACTCGCGCACTGAAAGTTCCGTGCAGACTTGTAAGCCAATGCTTCTTGCCAAATTTTATGATTCTAGGTCAACGAGAAGTACCCGATAGTCAACATTGCTTGCTTGCAACAACAAATTGCTTATATATTTTGATTGCGTTGATTTAGATGTTTCATTTTTTCACGGCTTCAAAGGACAGCAAACCCAAGTCATCATCATCATCATCATCAGCCCGTTGCAGTCCACTGCTGGACATAGGCCTCTCCCAATGTACGCCACACAAACCCAAGTATTTGATATTAATTTCAACTTTGTGCCTTCACGCATTCTTGAGAAAAAGGGGTTGATATACAGACAGACAGACGGTAAAAAGTGATCTTATAAGGGTTCCGTTTTTCCTTTTGATGTACGGAACTCTAAAAATCGTTTTAGGCTAAAAACCCGACAAAAAGTCGTTCGTTTGCAATCGCCTTAAGCTATAATATCCTCAAACAATGTCTCTTAACCGTAACAAGATACTTGCAACACAGACATCAGTATTATGCATTGTAAAGTATGTTCCCATTAAACAGACAGCGATCGTGTTACTAAGAGTCCATTAGGGAACAACGAACGTCTTTCATACTTTATGAAAAGCGATTTTAATTATATATTGTGTTTGAACAATGCGACGTGTGTTGTTATACTAATGGAAGCAGTGACGCGTTTTATTTACAAGAATGTTTTAAGGATAATGCAAGCTAAATTATAATAATAATAACTTGGGACAACTCACACACGGTCATATGATCCCAAACTAGGCAGAGCCTGTATTATGGCAATCAAACAATTGATAAACATACTTATATATTTCTAATACATACATAATATAGTTATTTTACCCGAATACCGAAAAAATTTAATGATTACAAAAAGACTTATCACACAAAGTTTTATCCTGGGTGGGAAACGAACACACGACTTCGATTTAGCTGTCAGGGTCACTAACCACTAGTCCTACAGGCCAGTCCAGGCCAGCTATGGATTGTGGACTAGCTTTAGAATTAAATTATGGACTAGCTTTAAGTTGAAATGAACCTATTTTTACGTATTTTATCGCGGTTTTAATTCGGTTTTTTATCCTGACGTTTCGTATCCTTTACCGCATTCATGGTCACGGGCAGACTGAAGTGTTAAACGTCTAATTGATAGTAATTGTACAAATTAGACGTTTAACAACTCAGTCTAAAGTAAGATAAAATCAGATAAAATCCGTAAAAATAGTTTTATTTCAGTGTGTAATATTTGCGTAAATGATAGAAATCATTATATAGCTTTAAGTTGCTAAGAAAACCTAAATTTTCCTAGATGAAACTTAACTCTAGCTTCTAGCTTCACAGTACAAACGCTTGGAGGTTACCGAGGAAACGAGATGAAACGTTGAATGGTACTTATTATTAGGAGCTTAAAATAGAATTGCCTTTTAGAGGGAAAATCTTCCCGATATACTGCTGTAATGAGGTGATACTTGAAAGAGCTTAATAATAAAATGTTTTATGGAATAAAAAGGGTAAGTATTTAAATCACCTGTGGCGCTTATCAACACACAAAAACAAAAAACAATCTGATCCGGATACAGAAATCCATGCTCTCACAAACATTTAATCACACAGGTAATACGAAACTCAAAAGTAAAAATACAAAACGACCGAAGCGCGTCCTTAAATCAGTCATCATTACGCCTTTCGTCACGAAGGGCCTCTAACGGAATACTCCAACAAAAACCTTTAATTTCATCCTGCCCTGGTAGGAGCCCGTAAAGAAAACGCGAAGACATTCGCCGATTCAATCTGAGCAGTAAAAAAAAAGTCTTTTTGCACATAAAACGCTGGAGATCCGTATCGGTTGTTCTCTTTTCACAAAATTGTTCAACTTGATTGCGTTGAATTTAACTTTCCTAAGATTCGTGATCATAAAGCTTGGTTGTTTAGCGAAATTTGTGGCTCGAAAAGTAGACGGAATTTATGGGGCTTTAATGGCAGCTGAGTTTTTTGGAAGTTTGCTCACAAAGTTCGGAGGAAAATTATTGATAATTAAGGCTTCTTTTATAGGCTGAATAACTTATTTCAAATACATTGAGGGAAAATATTGCCGGAAAAATAAGTTATTGCAAACATAAAAAGTGAATTTTGAAAGACTGTCGAAAATGTAGGCGTAGTTTTATTTTTATTTCAAATAGCTTGTGACTGCTGAAAATTGTTCAAGTATCAAGAAATAAATTAATGAGCTTCTGTCGAATCGCCATTCACAAAGTCTCAAACTGTTAGAAGTATAAAAATGATTGACGCAAACCATGCTAATTCGTAACATTAATTTATATTTATTCTTAAAAACGTTTTCAAAGGGAAGCATCTAGATTTGCCGAAACAAATTTATTTAAATTAAGTTAAACTATATTTAGCTAAAACGTGTAGGAAAGATACAAGGTTGTAATATTCTGAAGCTTAAAACAAGGATGAAACTCATGATAAAATTTTCACCCAACCAAAAAATATTGCCCGAAAATTTCGTGTCCCAAGAAATTCTTTGTTTATTATACCTGACAAACATGGCAAAAACTAGACCTCTAATACGCGTAGATTATTTCACATAACAAAGAATCCAAAGCATTTTGGTGAGAACAAATTCTTATCTACCACATCATTCTTCAGCGAAGGTCGGCGAAGTAAATGTCCCATTTATATTTTTGCACAACCCTAAAAAGCTCTACTATGTGAGTCACTCACAAATATGTCGCCTGAGTTTAATGGTAACAAAAAATATATTTAGTCACATCCGGGATGAAGGTTGAGTTTTTGTCATCTGAAGTCATAAAATGTAAAAAGAAAAGGGTTGGGTAATGATCTCATTATGCTAGTTTTAAGGGTAATTATGCTGGTTTTAACCCTATTAGTAGACATTTGGTGTTTTACTAAGTAACTTTGGAGAGGATTAAGAAATTATAACGCAAAAAGTATAAATAATTCCATCCTAATAAAAACTGTTATGGAAAAAAATTAAGTTGCAATACAGTCTAAGAACTGTTTATGTTGCAAATTAACGCTTGTCGGTTATGGGTACTCCTCATTTGACCCTTTTGTAGAACATCACCGATGTATATGTCCAAGTATGTTCGTCAAGGTCTTGCCCTTCCAAATATTCCACTAACATTCACCTCATATATTATTTGGTTTGTCTCTCTTCTTTCATCCTGTTTTCTCCATGCCCAAACCAGGTAAGAATATTCTTCTCAATTTTCGTAATTCACATTTGCTCAGCACCTCTCTCTATATTCGATTTGTGTCTTGCTGGGTCCTTGATTTTTCATCTACGATGTTAAATAACTTTTATACGTATTCGAGCACCCTTAGTAAACGTTATAAGCTACAGATCCATTTCCTCTCGCCTACCAAACTCAACCGCGGCAATTTTGAATGAAAAACCGCCTCCGCCTTCACACCGCCTAATTTATGGCTTAATTTATCAGAACAACGACCGAAGTATGGGTAAACAGTGGAGCGATTTTGAAGTATATGTCGCTAATCTGGCCCATTTAGAGGCTTAAGACAACATTTGGGAAATAATGTTTTTCTTCTGCTTGGAAGAAAGGCCTATAAAACGTCTTTAACACACCTCTATAGGCTATTGCCATCGCTATACTTTGACATGCTAACGACAGTGACAGGTGTAATTTAATCAATGGTAAAACACTGCCTCTTTTTAATGTTACATAGTTCATCATCATCATCAGCCGGAAGTCGTCTACTGTTGAACAAGGGTCTCCCCTTTTTAGAAAGGGGGGGGGGGGTTTGCCATAATCCCCACGCTTGGCTAGCGGCTTGGGGATCGCAGTGTTGGTGGTCAAGTTACAGAAAACGCTGTTGCCCATCTTCTGGATTTTACCTTAGTCGCCTTTTACGACACCCACGGGAGGATAGGCGAAGGTCAATTCTAGGCCGGCATCACGGTACCACACGGCATCACGGTAACATAGTTAATCTTTGTGTATTATGAGTCCCTGAAAATGTGAACTATGTGTGTCTGTTTAAGCAATCCCTCGAGGATTCCGTTTGTTTCTTTCCTTAAACTGCCAGTCCCGACTTCGCCTTTTGTTCTCTTGTAATTTTAGGTCAAGAGAAATATCTAGGCTTTGAAAAAGATTTTAATCCTGAAGTATGTTTTGGCGTTTTGTCTCAAAGGCAGTCAGTTGCAGACCTCCATCTAGATTATGTAAAATTCCGTTTAAAAATATGTTTTTAAACACCTATTTTTTACTAAGAAGTTCTTGTCAGTGCAGCAGTTTTAATTTTCAGTACAACCAAGTTCGTTTATAATCTTGATTATTTTCAATTTAAAATGGAAACGTTAACTTCCGCACATAAAATGACTATATCAAGAACTTGGTCTAGATAAAGTTTATTTTCAATGGAAAAGTGTTCGTACCTTAAATTGATTATCGTAAAATCTCGTTAATATTTGCAACATAACCTAGAAACCTTACTGAAGAATCCTGTGATGGGGTGAACCGGTGCAGTGAACAATTGAACATCTAATAAAGTTCCCGTCACGTAAAAAGAACGCTGAGCTACTGTCAGTGACTGTGTTCGCACTCGGATATAGTCGCTTCCTATGGTAATAGACTATTGGTTAAGTTAAGGTATAAGTGTAATTGTTTTATTGTAGAATCATTAATGGTCCTTTACAAGTAACGTAACACTTTGGGATAGATAAGAATTCAAAAAATTTTGTGAACGGCCAGCGTTCTTTTTCGTGTCGGGAACTATTACAAGCCCCATGATTAATAATACCAAACAGTAAGACGACTCAATGTCCTCTAGTCAACTTCAAACACCACTTTCATATTATTTGACTTAGATGCTACTTTTATTCGTATTGTGTAGCTCATTATTCTCTCATACTTTCTCATTGATTGCTTATTAATTATACCTACAACATATTTTTAAAAGAGTAACTATGGAGTTTCTTGCCGGTTCTTCTCCATAAAAACGTCTTTTTGGAACCGAGCAAGTTTTGAAGTTTTGTAAGTGCTCTTCTGTAGCCTATATGAAATAAAAACATTATGACTACGACATATTCAAATTTCATAGAATCTGTTTTCACCTTTATAGGTCAAAAACCCACCATTACCGGTAAATAGCTTAGTACTTTCCCATACTTATACAACTATTTGCCTTCACGGTTCAGCTCGCGTGTAACATGAGCGGAATCTAGATAATAATATTTGTTTCTTATGGCGTTCATTTTTGTATCACGAACGGGGAGTTTATGGGAAATCGATATGAGTTCGAACGCACAGTTGTATATTGCGAAGGTTTATTATTAACTTCCTGCTGCGGCTTTGCTCGTGTGAGAGTTATTTGTTTTTAGGGTGAGAAGAGCTTTTATATTATCGCTCTGTCCCTTGTGTGTGTGTCTGTATATAAAAAAGCGAGGTTGCACGTATATTTTATTACATACATAGATAACTAGCTAACCCGCGGCTTTGCTCGCGTTAATTTAGATTGTTGGTTAGTATAATAAACATACATTACATACCTATATTTAGCTTTTGCCCGCGGCTTCGCCCGCGTTAACCCCTATTTAAACGCCATAGAGGATAGAATTTTTTAAAAAAAGTAGCCTATGTCCTTTTTGAAGTCTTAAACTTTCTACATGCTAAATCTCATCAAAATTCGTCCAGCCTCGTTGGTCTAGTGGTCGCTAATCGCGACTGCTGAGCAAGAGGTCCTGGGTTCAATACCGGGTCGGGCAAAGTGTCACTGAGTTTTCCTTTAGGTAATTCTCAGTAGCAGCACGGAGTCTGGATTTGTGCCCGGTCGATGGCAATAGGCTCGCCCCCTATTACATTGGGACTTACAACATAACTGGCGAAATGTGGGTGTACTATAAGTACACCTCTGCCTACCCCTTCGGGGAAAACAGGCGTGATGTTATGTTTTGTTTAATTCGTCCAGCCGTTTAGTCGTGAAGGTGTAACAGACAGACAGACAAAGTTACTTTCACTTTTATAATATTAGTATGGATGGATGTAGCGAACATTGGGAGAGGCCAATGTCCAGCAGTGGACTGCAACGGGCTAATGATGATGATAGATACATAATGTCACGCCTATTCCCCAGAGGGGTAGGCAGAGGCCATGGATTTCCATTACGATCCTGGCTTACTTCTTTCGCCTGATTCCCTCGCATCACATTCCTTATACACGCTCGTCGGTTAAGTCTCCGATCTGGTCCAAGTATGTTCGCCGAGGTCTTCCCCTTCCCGATATTCCACTAACATTCGCCTCATATATTCGCTTTCTCACTCTTCTTTCATCCATCCTTTCTACATGCCCAAACCAACTAAGCATATTGTTCTCAATTTTCGTAATTTCATACACATTCACGCCCCTCTGTCTATATTTTATAAAACTAATACATATCACGCCTTTACCTTATTGCTACGTATGTAATACCAGGGGTATTACTATCTGGAAAATATAGATAAGAAGAAAAAGTCGCTACGTGCGACTACGTTACATTCTAAGTTCCATAGAAACATGCCATATTCATTAGGGAATCTGTAATCCGAATCCAAGTTTAAAAGTTAAACAGATTAAATTATACATACATTTTAGCTTTGTAAATCTAATCATAACTTAATTTAATTAATATTTTAATACGTAATCACGTTATTCTGCCTACGCATAAAGTAGGTTTTCCCTTTTGAACAGAATTGTGGGTGAGTTACCAGCAATATTTTTCCAGGAAAATTTATTAGTTTAGGACTTATAATAATGTGTGTACAGCGCTCCAGGGGTCCCAAAGTACGAATAGGTGTGTTACAGGAGATGATATATCAAAAAATTCATTTATAAGTTTCAGTATAGTTTGGCATGCGTAGAAGGTGGGTTAGGGTTGGGACTTAATAATGATTTTATATTTTAAGCAGGGTTTTAATAATCGTGTCAACATAAGCCTTATATAAGTACAACTCATGCCGAAGTAAAAATGTGATAGCCGAGTGGTATGACTGTTGGACTGCCAAGACAAAGGTCGCTCGCGCCAATGTCTTTTTAATTCATTTGTGCGTTTATAAATTTGTTAGCACTTAGCAGTTTGAAATCATGTGCGTACTAAAATTAGTTAGTTAAAATTAGTGAAGTTAAATATCGTGAGGAAACTCTGACACCAGGTTGCTCCATAATATGGTTAATCCATACGATAAGATGTTATGAAGATAAGATAAAAAAAAGAAGTAAAAATTTGTCACCCAGCAGGCTTGTAACACTGTGTAGTGTTAAGTATCCGTAAAATCTATAATCACTCGTCGAATTTTATGGGTAAACTTCAGTCACACCACCAGACCTTTTTAGAGAATACTATGTAAATCATAATAAACATACATACCTACATAGGTAGTTTATTACTTCTGTATAACGATTACAAAAATAAAATCCATCGTAATAAATAAAACTTATAAGCCGAGGCCGAATCGTTTCGGCTCTCGATACCCAGCGAGTCACATCACTAGTTCACACAAACAAATTCCCTTTCATCCCGTGTACGGTTACATCTTTATAGAGTAATGTGGGTGGATGTTAAACATCCCTTTTTCTTAGTAACAAGTAACAGCGTTGAAGTGCCTTTGTTGTTTAAGGCGAGCAAGTTATTTTCGGCTAACAGTTTTACGTACTAAATTATGTAAAAGAGATAGGTATAACGATGATAGGGTAAAGGAATAACTCGTAATATTTTAACCTATCAGCGACTGTATTATCCTCGTTTGATATTTTCTTGCTTGTATTAAATATGTAGGCGTTTTGTTCTTTGTTTTACGGAATGACGTACATTCATTTTGTATGTATAGGTTGGTAATGTCGGTATGTATTTATAATCTAGCTTCCGCCTGCAACTTCGTTCGCGTGGATTTTAAATGTTTTATAGCCTACAGCCTTCCTCGATATATGGACAATCCAACACGAAAAAAAAATTCACATTTCGAACCAGTAGTTCTTAAGATTAGCTCGTTTAACCAAACAAACAAACTCTTCAGCGTCATAATGTTAACTGTAGATTAACGTCAAACACACATAAGGGGAATGAGGAGCTTGTGGCTAAGTAACAGCCGCAGAAAAGGCCTACGAAGGTTAAGCTACACTTGCTGCTGCTGGTCTATGGATGGGAGATTGACAATTTTATCAAGCTAAGATTTAACATATTTACTGAGCCAGAGGATCTTGTTATAATTATTATTATTAAGATAACTTAGATATTATATAAAAAAACGTTATACCAAATCTCTATTTTCAACGTCGCAGTTGTGATCATAGATTCGGCGTAGGCGTTCAAATTATTTCTTAAGAAAAGCGACGTCTTGTACTTCAAAAGAATGGACGCTACTCTTCCCTTCATAAAGATTATTAATAAAAAGGGAATTCAGAATTAAAAAACAACAAACACCTAAAAGCATTTCGCTCCTAAAATAAACAAACAATAAAACATTACCAAAAATCCTTTTAGAATCTTTCCTCATCTTAAAATATCGCGGAATTGTTTTATCAGTGAATATTTAACTGAAATGTCTGTCACAAATTTTAAGATTAAAGGATTAAAAGCATAGAAAAGTGGAATCAGACTAATGCAGGGTGAAGAAAAAATCTTAATTTAACGATAAAAATCGACAGTGAATTTATGAGGGAGGGTTTAGAGTAGACGGGGATGTCAAAGGGGAAAGTGGGGTGAAAGAGGGGAGAGCTGTTTTAGTAGAAAATAATTTATTATTTTGGTAAGCTTTTGTTGTAGAATAAAATAATTATAACTATTGTGTACTTAGGTGGTATGATGATCTGACCACATACGCGGGTCTTACGTGGTCAGAAACTGCAAGGAATAGAGTTGTTTGGAAGAAGAAAGGGAAGGCCTTTGCCCAGCAGTGGGACACAATATAGGCTAGTAAAAAAAGAATCGTGTACTTCTTCTTCTTCTCGTATGGTTAATAAACAAACTGGTATCCGAGTTTAAACCGCCTGTAGGCCTCTGACATTATGTGTAATAGAGGCAGGTAATTAGTTAAGAACGAGGGCTGATATTAGTGTATACAATTTTTTTTTTGGTTTTAAGAAATGTTAATGAGAATGAAAGATTCAAAGAAATATGCCACGATTATAAACCAGTCGACTGTACATATTCCTGGGAATCAGGCACGGCTTTATGTATATGTATATATAAGACAAGTTTAGATAGTTAGTAGTAAGGTATAAATAAGCGAGAAATTCAGTACATTAATGACTGTAACAAAAAGTATTCTCCACTAAACAGTTTGGGTTAGTACATAAATGCTACTAGTCCTTGGTATGGAAGCAAAGAGATCGAATCAGTTGGATCCTTGCCAATCTACGGTGCTTCCTGCCTTTGGGACTTCTTCCCTGATAGTAGGGATTGACCTGTGACTTTTAATAGATAATGGGGATAAAATGAACTAATTAAAAAATATATAGTTTGTTTTATATATATACACTGCCTTGTTGGTCTAGTGGTCGCTAAGCGCGACTGCTGAGCAAGAGGTCCTGGGTTCAAATCCCGGGTCGGGAAAAGTGTTACTGAGTTTTCCATTAGGTAATTCTCAGTAGCAGCACGGAGTCTGGATTTGCGCCCGGTTGATGGCAATAGGCTAGCCCCCTATTACATTGGGACTTACAACATAACTGGCAAAATGTGGGTGTACTATATGTACACCTCTGCCTACCCCTTCGGGGAATACAGGCGTGATGTTATCTTATGTTATGTTTATAGTTTATTTTTAATATCTTAAGCATAGAAAAAAACTTAAAATATATTTATATCCTTCAGTACTTTGAAGAATAAGTTAACTCTGATTCTATATTACAGGCTGCCTTAATAATCGGGTAATATTCAGTGCTTAAGAAAAACCATCGAACACTTACTGAATCAGGTTTATAAACTTTACTAGCTAAGCCTTGCGGTGTTACCCGCTACAGTTTTTCGGAATAGAAAGCCTATGTATTAATCTAAGGTGTCAGCTACCTCCGACCAAATTTTAGCAAAATCGGTTCAGTCGTTTGAGCTTGAAGAGGTAACAAATACACACAAACTTTCACCTTTATTATATTAGTGTAAATTCTTAAATTAAAAACCTATTCAGTACTTTCACGCATCTTATTTGTTTCCAGGTCTTCTTCCGTTAATAGCTTAAGTTAACGCCTTCGCCAGAACGTAAAAAACGTGAGACAGGGACCCGAAAAACCCACTATCTGCGTTAAGAGAACACATACCTAAATTGGCTTTTAGAACCTCACATAAAAGGTTGGTCGGATTGCACGAAACTATACAACACGTATAAAGTTACAGATTGAATGTAATTACTTCGCTCGTTCGGTAATAGGATAATTAATAAGGTTGTCTTGACCCTTCGGAGACCCTTAGGATGGGATGGGATATCCAAGAAGTACCTACTTGCGATTGAGAAGAGATTTCGTCCAGAATATTAGTTGAAGTGAGATGTTACTCTAATTAAATGAAGAGAGAAAGCACACATACACACAGATTAGATAATTCATACAAACGATGGAAACGTGATACGAACATGACTTACTTTTAAATTTTGCCATATACCTTTGGGAAAATGTTCTCTTATAACATTCACAAAGTGACTTATACCGGGCAAATACCGCTCCTCATATATTATAGAAATGAAATGAGAATAGTTCAATACACTTGCTTTTTATGTGTTTACACAGATTGGCACACACATTCTCAACTTAACTTAGATGTTAAATATATATGCGTTTAAGAAAATTATTTATCACTCAGTAATAAATTACACACATTTACAAGAAATTAAAAACAATATACCAAAAATATTAACGGTTAAAAAGCATCATAGTATTTATCCCCATCGATGTCAACCGGTAACGCGCCCAAAATACTGACAGAAATCAGCATTGCCATTCAACGTGGCAATCCACGTTGAGTGGCAATGCTGATTCTTTGACCAAAAAATGAACCACGCTTTTGGTCAGATGTAAAGTCCACTAAAAACTGTCTCATACAAGTAGATTCGTTGCTACGTCGCATTTACTAAACACTGTCAAAGTTCAACTCAAATAATTCACCAGCTATACTATAGGCATGTTAATATATTTGCGGTCAGCCTGCACGGTAACTTGCGGCCGACCGCAAGGCGTCCGAATTGTGCGGCCATCCTAAGCGAACACATTTAATATACAAAGGTCTGTTATTGCTTGAATTGTGTCTTACAAAGTGGGTCAGAGTGTTTGGTTCTCCGATTCTTAGTAGCAGCATAGAGTTTGGACTTGTGCCCGATTAGTGGCAATAGGCTCGCCTCCTATTTAATGAACTATAACTGACGAAATGTGGGTGTATTATCCTTATGCCTATCTCTTCGGAGAATATAGACGACCTGATTGGCGCTTGGTTAAGCGATTGGACTGCTGCGCTAAAGGTTGCGTTTGGTCCCGCACGGGACAGAAATATGTGCGATCCGCAGATGTTTGTCCCGAGTCTGGGTTATTGTGTATGTGATATTTCATGTCTGTGAAACGCGCCCACGATACAGGAGAAATTCTTAATCGGGGGCGAATTAAAAAAATACCTAACCTAAGTGTCAAGAATGTCAAGCCTTTATTAAACTCGGTAAACTTATCGTTCCACTTTCTTTTAGATTAGCTTCATTTCGCTGTAGTTTTGGCAGCTAGATTGGGGTTCTTAAGTTAAAGGTTTAATTTTGCTTTAATAAGCAAGGGTAGGTAGTTAGCTTGTTGATTATTTGTTGTATATGGAGGTCGCCAGTGACTTTAATGGTAGGTACACTTTTACCTTCTTATATATTTTTTCTCTCTTCCAAAGTATAAATTCCATATGATAGTAGACAGCTTTCCCAATTCCTTCTTTCCTACTTCACCAACATATTTTTAACCGTATAACAACTTAACTTCACTGGGGTAGGCAGAAGTGTATCGCTAGGTATGTTTTAGATCCGAATGCATAGAGGTTGAGCCTATTGCCATCAACCGGGCATAAATCCAGACTCGTGCTGCTACTGAGAATGGAAAACTCACGTAATGGAAAACTTAGCAACACTTTTCCCGACCTGGGATTCAAACCCAATACCTCATGTTGAGTAGTCGCGCTTAGCGACCACTAGACCACCAAGGCAGTTTTTTTGTTTGCCAAAAAACCATTAACCGACACCCACAAACCATACCCTGTCAAAAATTATATTTGACAGGGTATGGTATAATATAAGTAGGATATAAGATCTAGCTCACTGCCCTACCTTAAGAGAGTTATATGTCCAGCAGTGGACTGAGATAGGCTGATGATGATGATGGTTTGTAGTGTAAAGTTTAGAATAGAATAGAATAGAATGGCATTTATTTCTCAGTATATGGTACATTGGTGTCTTACATTAAATACAGTTTCACATACACTACCATTGCTGGTGCAGAAATATTTTACAATTTAAAATTATGCATGCAAATCTTTAATACATAATCAAATTATTTACATATATCGCTGGCAATCACTCTAGATTTCGATTTAATTATTATTACTGCGGGTTTTTTTTTTAGTACAGAGATTTACCTGGTGAGTGTTGTTTATGATATGCGTGGACTATTCTTCAATCACCATACAAAGAACATTGCCTGACATTATTTATTTCTAGTCTTCTTCTTCTTATCGTATGGTTGATGAACAACCTGGTGTCAGAGTTTAAACCTCCTGTAGGCCTCTGACATGGCTTTATACACCGTTGAAAAATCTCTCAGGTGTGCCGGTTTCCTCACGAGGTTTTCCCTCACCGTTTTTAGCATCTGATAACTAATTTATAATACGCACATGAATTCGAAAAGACATTGGTGCGTGCCGGGGTTTGAACTTGTGACCTTTGACTTGGCAGTCCTACGGTCATACCACTCGGCTATCAGTGCTTGTCGAAGAAGAAGAAGAGAAGTATTTCTAGTGTACTGTGGTCATACATGAAAAACACAGACACAATTTTTACGCAACCCCTGGTACAGAAAGCCAGTCATTTAGGCACTGTACAACGTACAATAGTCTAAACATAAAGAGGTAGGACTCTAAACGCTTTAGAAAGGTCTGAGGATCATTAAACATGATCAAAGGCCAAGTAAAAATAACATACATCCACGGAATTATATCAAAACACGGCGTGTTTTTCTGACCCAAAATACGTAAAATACCAAAACGGTCACAAAAGGAAATTATGCGTTATTGAAACAGTAATAAGTTTGTTTATTTCTCTTTTGTTCGTAATCCAGCAGAAATATTTAATGTATGATGCCTACATAAATAGTGTATTTTGTTACGAATACAATTATATATTACCTAACAAAGACCTCGAAATTAAATGTCATGTCACAAACATACTCTCAGCATAATTTGAAAGAGTTATTTATAGGTTATTGTAGTTTGTTATGAACTTTATATATTTTTTATTTACTATAATTAACCCCGGTTATACTCACGTGTGTATTGGGGAATGCCCGACTAGTTTCGAACTCGAACGAAGAACGAACGCGAAGAGGTCCGTCTCGGGACCCTGCTGCGTAACCAGCTCATGAATAAGGGCACCGTTCGAGTTTAAAACTAGTCGGGCATTCCCGAATACACACGATAGTATAACCGGTATAATTATATAGTAAACATTATGAATAACACTTATTATTATTATTATTAGCCTAAAGTGTCCCACTGCTGGGCAAAGGCCTCCCCACTCTCTTTCCACATCTCCCTATTCCCAGCTACCAACCACCATGAATAACACTTATGAAAGTTTATGTTTTTTATTTAATTTTGATAGTATTACTACTGAGTTCTCTAAAGGGGCAACATAATAAGAATACTAATGTGTTACCTCCTTAGACTCAAGATCATAGGCATTTGCGATAGCAAACTTGCTCCAACATCATTGGACAATACGGGCTTGATGATAAACATAATACTATAAATTAGACGAGCTGATTAGCGCTGATTGGCTTAGCGATAGCGACTGCTGAGCTAAGAGTTTAATTCTCGCACGGGACAAAAAATTGTGTGCTCTGCAGATGTCTCCCGAGTCTGGGTGTTTTAGTATGTGATGTTTCATGTTGTGTTGTGTGTTTGTGAAACGCACCCATGATACAGGAGAAAAAATTTGTTAGTGAGTAAGAATGTGGAATGGAACCATGCAAGTACTTAAACATACACAAAAATAAAGCCACTAAATAATTACCTACGTAAAGGCTCCCCTACACAGGTGCGTTATTGCGATAATAAGTCCCGATTCCTTGCGCACAACTGCGATTCTAGAATTACCGGACGATAAAAACGCAGTTGTGTCCAGAAATCGGGACGCATTATCGCAATAACCTGTGTGGAGAAGCCTTATGTGTTCTGTCTTTCAAAAACACAGTTCGTTCAACACCAGCTCATTCACCCATCGTGCTGAACATAAAGTGTGCATTCGTGTTAAAAAATTGTGTACATTTGATGTTTATTTTTCGTCTATAATTTTCCGCATGTGCGCGCTATGGGTTATTAAAAATCGTGACGCACGAAACTGTGTTGTCGTCACGTGAGCCAGGAAAATCCATTACCAGCAAATGCGGTTCGGTTCGGTGGCTTTATATATAAGCGACAGCGGTTTTACATTTTTTTAATTCAAACTTAATTACTAACTAGCTGCGCCCCGCGGTGTAACTCACTCCATGTTTTCGGTATAAAATATAATAAAGTAGCTTATGTAAGAATCCAGGGTCTTTGCTACCTCCAAATCGGTCCAGCCGTTAGAGCGTAAAAAAGTAACAAACACACTCACAAACTTTCGCTTTATAATATTAGTGTGATTACTATTTAAAAGCGTCTGAGCTATATGTAGGACATTCTTTCGAGGTGTAGTTTCGTACTGAAACCACATTATGACTATCTTAGGGTGAGTTGCACCAACAGCTTTGATGTATTCGTTAGCGTTAAATATGGCCGCTTGTATGAGAATTTGCAACTAACTTAACGTTAACGTACGAACTTAACGATAACAGACGATTGGTGCAACCCACCCTTACTATACAAAGAATTACGAACTACTTTAAATGACCAACGCAAGTTTGTGCCTGCTGGCTGCGAGAACAGTGGACTAAGTTAGGTGCTGAAGCAGATGAAAGGTTGCTTTCCCAAGCTAGGGGTTCAAGATATACCAGTATTCGTAACATTAGTGTTCTTGTCGTAAACGAAGACTTGATTGGCGCAGTGGCTAAGCGATTAGACTGCTGCGCTAAGGGTTGCGGGTTCGATTTCCGCACGGGGTAAAAATTTGTGCGATTCAGATTTCATTGTCCCGAGTCTGGGTGTTTGTGTATGTGATATTTCATGTTAGTAAACCGCACCCATGATACAGGGAAAAATCATAGTGTGGGGCGACGTTTAAAAAAAAACACTAGCCGCAAAGTATGAGGATCTAACCACTTCCAAGTATCAAAAACTGTAAGGCATTCCACCTTGTTAGATGGCTTACACATAATATTTCAGAGGACTTTCACTGCGAAATGTGAGCGTCGAAAAAAATCGGTTCAGCATTTTAAGGACACAGGTGATAACAAACACACTTCAAGAAAAACCGCCATCTCTTCTGACTCATGTCTTTATTTAACACGCCGAACACGGATTGAGACTGGTAACGAAATTCGCTCAGGGACCCAAAGCATCACCTAACTTAAAGTACGTACAAAGTTAAACCTATGTAATAGTTTCAATCCGTTTTATCTTCGGCAAAGTTTTCGGTAAAGCAATGGCCGTGTTTTAGTTCGTTCTACGGATTTTATTGGCGTTCGTGGCCGCAAAAAATGTTTTCAGTATAATAGTTGGTATAGTTTTTGGTTTAGTACAATGTAAGTGCTTGTTTTCTTTCTACATTGTCCGAATTTCTCTTATTACGAAGTTTCTAAACTTGTAACGTATAGACAGTGTGTGTTGACGACGGTCTTTTATTGATTGGATAAATCTATTAATTTTTCGTAAGTTACCTACGTAAAGGACGACTTTTCGGTAGAAGGTGACCCTATCGAAGAGGGGACTAAGTTAGGGACAGGCAAACAGATTGTAGCTCTTAGTTAATATCATATTTAACTACACACAATTCGCGGCCGAAATGACGCATAGATAGACGTTGATGTCTTTATCGAATGGCCAGCATGAGCTTCTTCTTCTTCTCACCGTATGGTGGATGAACAACCTGGTGTCAGAGTTTATACCGCCCGTAGGCTCTGAAGGCTCTGAAATGGCTTTACACACCGTTGAAAAATCTCTCAGGTGTGCCGGTTTCCTCACGATATTTTTCTTCACCATTTTAGCGACGATTATTAATAGTACGCACATGAATTCGAAAAGACATTGGTGCGTGCGGAGGTTCGACCTTGCGACCTGTGTCTTGGCAGTGCAAAGGCCACATCACTCGGCTATCAGTGCTTGTTTAGCATGAGCTTATTGTTATCTCATGGAAACAAGCCATGCTGTGGCGTAAAGTTTCATCGAGGTAGTAGCGAGGGAACGAGGTTAACTGTCTTAGGTGTATCAAACGAAGTTCTAAGAGTTATCTACTAGCTCATTTTTATCATTAAAGCTACCAACTACCTTTAGCATTTTAGTAGAATGAACGGTGCTCCAATTATACACCGACCTAGAACTGACACAAGATATAATATCTTCCAGACATAATAGTCGATGACACAGGCACTCAAACTGCGATACACATGCATGGATAACTTGATCAAGCATGCACAAACCAATTACACGCTTAAGTTAACGCATTAAAGAGTCATGTTGCTTGTCTTGTGTGGATTATGAGGTTTATTTGGAACTCAATCTATTTATATTTTTAAAGATGAATCCATACTTTCCTTCATCACACCAGAACTTGAGAACGGCTAGACCGATTTGTCTAATTTTGCTTTTTAAATATTTGTCAAAGTTCAGGGAAGGTTTTAATGTTAAAAAAGCAGTACGAAGTTCACCGGCTCAGCAAGTATAATATGAAATTATGTTGAAGTTAATTATAAATACTGATGTGTGAAAATGAAGATTAATTTGTCGTTTACAAACTAAATAAATCTAGTCTTAATAGATCTATTAATAACTTCTTCTTCTTCTTATTGTACGGTTGATATTGAACAACCTGGTGTCAGAGTTTAAACCGCCTGTAGGCCTCTGACATGGCTTCTCACACCGTTGAAAATCTCTCAGGTGCCGGTTTCCTCACGATGTTTTCCTTCACCGTTTTTAGCAACTGATAACTGAAGTATGGTGCGCACATGAATTCGAAAAGACATTGGTGCGTGCCGGAATTTAAACTTGCGACCATTGACTTGTCAGTCCAACGGTCATACCACTCGGCTATCAGTGCTGTCAGTAACTAAAAACATTACATAAAAGCAAGTTTTATACAACATGAATTTAATTGACTCACCGCAAAGGCCTTAGTATTAAGGTATAAAGGCTATTGCAAAACAATACAATGAAGAAATTAACAACTGACCTGTTTACTGTAGGATGACTTTTCAGATAATTTAATCCAGGTTTCAACATTGGGCATAGAGAGGTATAATAATATAATTTAACAGCCTTTGTACCTAAAATGTTATGTTGAGTAAAAGTAATTATGTCTTGCACGCTTATAAGGTTTGAACAGAATCCAATAACACATGAATAAAGAAAAGATAAGCACGATATTATACATAAAAGAAATATGTATATACAAAATTGTATATCAAAAATATATTCAATCTTTATCACAATGAGATTTAATCAACGCGTAATATTTGGTGGTGACAGACGATCCAAGTCGAGTCTTGACGGACAAAGAGTTCACAATACCCAGAGTACATAAAATATGGTATGGTTGTGTTAAATACAGGAATTAAATTTTAAGTGCTCGCTTAAAGAGGTCTGAGTGAGTTGCTTAAGCATTCAGCACTTAATGGTATTATGATTATTCAAATGTTTAGTAATGAAAATAAAAAATGGAGGTTCTCGAGTTTATTACGTAAACTACCCGTAAATAAGCGATTGGTATAAGAGGTTCAGTAAGTTAAGGTTAAATCCGATACCGCTTGGGATTATTAAGCTGCGTTTAAAACGCGTATAGACTCTGTGTACGTTTTAGGGACATCATAATTATCATCATCTGTAATAGACTAGAAGACCAGAGACGACGAGAACATGAAATATGCCATTTTCAAACGTTTAGACTTTGTAGTGATTGTGTAGTCTTCTCCTTCTTTGTATCATCATCATCAGCCAAAAGACGTCCACTGTTGAACATAGACCTCCTCGTTTAAGTGGGGGGGGGGGGTTGCCATAATCCCCATCCCCAAGCGGCTTGGGAATAGGAGTATTGGTGGTGAAGTTACAGAAGACGCTGCTGCCCATCTTCTGAATTTTCCCTTAGTCGCCTCTAGTGTGATGGTGTGTTTCAGCTGATTAGGTAGGTACTTACCATTGAATATTTGTAGTTTAAATTCAGCAGTGGATCAAGACAGGATTAGTTAAAGTCTTATTTCCTCTTGCCTCCAGTCAATACTTGGACAAAAATGATTGAACACTATGTCAATTGAACAGAGTTTTCATCTCTTTCTTATAAACTGATATGGTTCCGATTGTGTAACAAACATCAAAGCAGTCCAGACAAATCTAACATATTCATATTGTTAGTAGGTTGTTGCTAGCTATTTACATAATATTCATAGACAACCCGCAACCCCTAGCGCAGCAGTCCAATCGCTTAGCCACTGCGCCAGTCAGGTCGTCAAGGTTGTCTTTTATACCTGGCATTTTTTTTCTACAGTAGTTTCAATTTACAGAAGCTCAGAAACGCGCTCTCACTTCTCTTCTTCAGTTAGTTACATTATTTTCAATCGACTTTTTGTAATATCCATAATTACTGTTCAATTTTTGCAGTTAAAATACCAGAACGTATTCTTAGATAAATAAGTTATTAACATTTATTACCTACTTCGAAAAGCCTACCTGGTCGGTTTTTTTTTTCTATTGAAAGTTGAATTTGTATGAAGAAAACGAAATATCGTCTACTAGTGTTTTATCCGAAATACACGCGGACGAAGTCGCGGGCAACAGCTAGTCTAACATATTCATATTGTTAGTAGATTGTTGCCAGCTATTTACATAATATTCATAGACAAGGCTGAGTTCTTGTGTCATGCTCACTCAGTTAGAGTTCTGCTGAAGTATGCATGTTGGTAGAAAAGAGTCGAGTGAATTCATGAGAATAAATTTTACTGTCATCACCGGTAGGTAGAGATGAGTGGCTGATAATAATCTCTGTATTGAGTGCCAGTTCTTGTGTACACAATTGTAGATTAGGTTAGGTTAGGATAGGTTAGAAATGTCATAGAAAATTTTGGTATAGTGCAGTAGAAGATATTAGATTAAGTAGTAGGAACTTGTTTGAATTCATAATCTCTTTCATTAGTAATTCTCAGTAGCAGCACGAAGTCAGGGTTTGTGCCCGGTTGATGGCAATAGGCTCGCCCTCTATTTTATTAGGACCTATAACATAATTAGCGAAACGTAGGTGTACTATATACGCCTCTGCCTAAGTGCCTAATCCTTGGGCGAATACAGCTTGTTTTTAAGTGTTTACCGAATTACGAAAAGGCTCTAAAAATTCAAATTAAACTGCCTATAAAATAAACAGCTTGAGTAACGCAATTTATCAAAAAATCAACCTAAGAATTCTGCAATTCGACCTTCTAAAATACCAGCCTTGTATTTCACCTTAATAAAAACTAAATTAAAATGCCTCACCTTAAGCGAACCCTTTGAATTAAATTCAGCCACCTATGAAATTAGAACGTGCACCGTATAGATGAAATAACAGAATCTGTAAGGGTGACATTACTGGACCTCTAAGGATAAATTAACTTCACAATGGACTATTTTGATAACTGTAATAAAATGTCAATTTACTTGAAGACCGACAGTCGACAGTCGCCAACGGATAATGTCTTTGATGTTTGCAATTAATATTGTTTTCAGAGAACGTCCTTTGGCCATTTTGAGAAATTACTTTTTGGTTAGTATAATTTGAGTCGAGAACATTACTTAAACGAGCTAGATGTTTTGTTTAATTTGCATTTTGATAAGGAGCATATTTTTTGGTCTGTTTTGCTCCGTATAAGTACCTAGAGAGAGCTGTCTTAAATTTTGTAGATATTCCGGAGACAGAACGATTGCTCAGATCATTTAGTGTGGTAGATTTAGCTGCGCTTTCCGCGGTCAGTCCTTAGATGGGTGACCGTTCTTTACACTTGTCATAAGAATCCTTGTCTTAGATTGGAAGTCAAGCAGACCCACCAATACCTAGGACAATTCCATCAAATGTTAGCAACACAAAAAGGTGATAATCGGTCTGACCTGAGAGTATCTGCTAGTTATAGAGTAGCGGTGGTCCGACGGTAGAAGATCGATGTGTAGCTATAAATAATGTATGTCAAACTGTTATTGACGACATGATGAATGGCCACAGTGTAAAGCGTTTGACGTATCACGGTGCACACAATGGAAGATAGTGGACCAACGTTATAAATATTTATAGTGATATCAAAGACTGGTGTTCAAACAGAATAACTTATATAGAAAGATTTAATTATAAAAAGAAGAAGTCCTGTAAACGTTATTATTATGTGGCTGGATTTAGGCTATAACTATGGCTGGCCAAGGTTTGATTTCAACACAAACAAAATACTTGTTTGATCCATTATATTATTTTTGTCTCAGGTCTAGGTTTAATAATAAAAAAATATTGGGAGCATAATACTCATGTACAGTTTAATTGTGTTCGCTAAAAGCTACATTAGTTATTAACGTGGTACCCATGTGTTAGTAATATTTAATGTCGCTAAAACGCCTCTTTGATACCAGAGAAATTCCTATAAGGCAACGTTTTATAAAATAAAACTAAAGATGAAAAATAATAATAAACGTAAAGGTTATGTAAAACTTTGTGACCTTCCAATGTGACTTTCTCAATGACATATTAAATGAACTTTCTTAGTCATCCTAAGACATCCCCATCTAATTAAATCGTGCCCTCTATGTGGCAGGCTTAGTCCCTATTACATATGTCTGGAGAATGCGTGATTTTGCAAAGGCAGCCACCAATTAACTCTACGGGGAATGAGGATTAAAAAAGCATTCTAGCACACTCCATACTTCTTCTTATCATATGGTTGATGAACAACCTGGTGTCAGAGTCTAAGCCGTCTGTAGGACTCTGACAAAGCCTCAAATCGTTGAAAAATCTCTCAGGCGTACCGGTTTTCATTCGATGTTTTCCTTTACCGTTTTTAGCAACTGATAACTAAATTATAGTCGCATACGAATTCGAAAAAACATTGGTGCCGGCGTTTGAATTTGCGACCTTTAACTTGGCAGTCCAACGGTCATACCTTCAAACTGATGACTCCATACTGTTAGACCTGCTTCCATTGTCCATGATTAAGTTAATTTAAGGACATAGAAATATCCCTAGATCTGAATCATCTATGTTAAAAGTTCTTGTGTATCTATATTAAGCTCTCTCTCTCACGCACAAGCAAAAACTTTTCCTGTCCTTGGAAAACATATTTTCCTGGTCACGACATATGCCAAATATTACGTCACACTAAGACTTTGCCACAAAACTTTTGGACGGATAACGGAAAAATGAAATGGTTGTTATAAAAGATTGGAGAGAGTTTAGTCTAAGTAATCTTCGTTTTCTGTGCTATTTTTGTGACGAATATAAGCGAAATATCTTTGATTATATATTTTGTCAATCATTCGTATCTATGGCTCGACATGGATCTCACGAGGAAAAGTTTCGCTCATCACTATTTCTCTCTTTCTTTTTCTTGGGGTAAAATTGTTGTTAATAAAAAATTGTATATTTAGTTAGTGTAAGAGGTTGTTTGTAAGCCGTTCTCATTAAATTTAAACAAATAAATAAATAATTTCATACATGTAGTGGAAAGAAACAAACATTTCTGCCAAGAAAATTTATATTCAAAGCATATTTGAATAAAGTAGAAGAAGAAGTAAATCCAGTTAGATCAAAATATGAAGCTTCTAATACACTGTAATGCTCCAACCATCTCATTTTGTAAGTTTTTAAAGCAACATCTTTGAACATTAAACCATTATTTCTGAGAATATTGAAGCGAGGGATTTCCAGAAACATAATAATACTCCCTATATTACCTAGACTCGCTTAATGAGATACACGAGATGCTAACTTGCTCCTTGCTAATAATTTGAAGCGAAAAAATTATGCTCAATTTAAAATATACTGTGCAAAATGTTTTGAATCTAATTTATAAAAGAGCAAGTAAATTTAAGATAGCTTAATAAGGTATTCAGTGAAAATAAAAAGAACCACTCGCGAATAACAATTGCGATAGGAATTGACTTTCTATCAGTAATACAAATGTGTGTATGTAAAGTGTAAATAAATAAACTTTTCAGTGACGTTTGCAGGAAGATAAAGATTTGATAATTTAAGAATTCGTTCAATATTAAGAGTTACGAAGACAAGAAAACAAAATGTGGAGTCCATCTTTTCTTTCAGTAGGTAGCCATAAAGGAAATTTTCAAGAAGTGTCGTCTCTCAACCATCGTGCAACGCAAGAAAAAACCAAAACCGAGCCCACTGAACCGGATGAAACATTAACTTTTCTTGCTAAATTGATGATATCCTGGGATTTAGGGTCATCAGCTGTTACGCTACATTGACCCGGGTCACAAATTAATTTATTGAGTTGGAAAATACAGCGCTTTTGTTTCAACTAGAACATTTTGAGAGAATGAAAGCTAGATTTTTATACTGACTTGATGTAATGGGGGGAAATTTATATAAACGGTTTCGTCACTTTTCGGTGGGTGTAACCTAGCCATTTTTCCACTTCTAAAGTGGCAACTGAATCGACGTCAGCAACACTTTGTCACGTCACTGACTGCGTAGGGTTTGATGGATATACGTAGGCAGTCAAACTCGAGGATCTCTTTTCTTATAAAATATTTGCTACGATTCTTTCCAAATCATTTATTTTTTCTGTAGGACTAGAACATTTGTTTCACGGGTATAAAATAATGTAGATGTAAATGTACCTCTGGATTTCCTTACCTTCATTTCATCGTGTTATTCGCTATGTTATTGAACAACAATCACTAAGACCTTGCACTGCACTCACGTTAAAACATAAAGCAAGCATCAATTAGATACTAGCTGTGTCACTGCTTTCCAAAAATGCGTCAATAATAAGAAATTCAGTAGTACCTTGGATTAACTTGGGAACTTTCGTCATCGAAATAATCATACTTAAAACCATATTTCGACATCACAAACTGAAATTTATATAGGAAGGAGATAAGTAACATAAAAGTCAAACAAATTTTAATTAATCTCAATAAATATTAACCACAATGAAGGATGATGCCTCACTTTCATTTCGTTATACATCGAACGCTGGACGACCAGTAATTAAAATATCTATTGTTTTAAAACCATCGTTGGTAACCGCTTTGTGGCTGCTAATGGCGTTCGTGACGTCAGATTGGGTTGAATTTTTGTGTTATCGCTAATGAAGCGGCGTATTGGTGGTTTTGTTGTATTTAATGTTGGGTTAAAAAGGGCACTTTTTTGAGGTCATTGTTGTTTAAATCAAAGCGATTCCGGAATCCATAACACAACACGGTTGGTATTACCGTTTCAGTGATTTATAGCTGTAAAGGTATAACACTAAGTTGGTAATCATAGATTCCAACAGATAATACCTGACGTCACCCTTAAGACGTAAATACTAAAAGGGAACTTGAAATTAGATGAATGCGAACAGTGACTAGATGGCTCAGTTGGTTACAGCAGCGCCAGGGTACGGCGAAGGTCGCAGGTTCAAGTCCTACTTGTGTCCATCATTTTTCGAAAATTTAAATTACAAAGTTAAAATCCACTTTTGGATTGAGACGTTGCCAAATATCGGCAGTCTCCAATGGGCGTTCCGTAACCTAACATAATGAGTACTATCTTCAGCATTCATAATAATACTAGCTGCGCCTTGCGGTGTTACCTGCTACATATGTTTGGGATAATAAGTAGCCTATATGTTAGGTAATCCAGGGTGTTAGCTACCTCCATACCAAATTTTATGAAAATCGGTCCAGCCGTTTGACGGTGAAGAGGTAACAAACATACAGACATACTCACATACTTCCGCCTTAATAATATTGGTGTGATTCAGTATTACATTCCATCCAAAGCATGGATCGATTTCCTAGTTCGTGTTTCTATAGACGTAATAACCGGTCATACATCCTATTCATGACCGCTTTAAGCGCAGCTTAACCTCACACACTATTGATCTGTGGTATCCTTCCGCGTAGCCCTCCCATTATTATTCATTACGTTTTGTGTATATTGTTTATTTAATGTCGAGCTGATAACAATAACAAAAATTGCCATTTTGGATGTTTGCCAACCTTTTACTGGGCAATGTTATATGATTGTAATATTTTTTTGTTATATGCCTTTATGTGTTGAGTATCCGTAAAGCCTCGGACGTAGGCCCCACTGGGGTGCCCTTAACACTGCTTCGTTTATTTTCGTTCGAGCTAATAAAACAAAGCTAACGTTTAGCAGATATGCGTTTTACAATAACAACTTTCGCGAGTGTTATCCATTTATTCCCGAATACACACGTGAGTATAACCGAAATATATATTAAATACAACTTAGGGTTGTTGCCTCATCCTAGTTTGTTTGGAAGTCTGAAAAAAGATCAAATGCGAATTAATCCTTTCATTCCTATTAACGCTCAGGCGTTAATGTATTTTTTTAATGGAAGCTAATGTGTTTCATAAAATGGCAATATAAAGTCACTGTCATAAGTGATTCAAAGAACAACGACCTCATTAGTGCAGTGGCTTAGAAATTAGACTGCTGCGCTAGGGGTTGTGGGTTCGATTTCCGTATGGGATAAAAAATATTGCGATCCGCAGATCTTTGTCCCGAGTCTGGATGGTTGGGTATGTGATAATTCATGTTTGTGAAACGCACCCACGATACATGACAAATTCCTAAAGTGTTTTTTTAAAGACCACCAATATACTAATATTCATGAAAAAGTCAAATTACTGCACTGTTCCAAAGGAGAAGAAAGGGTTACCTTGACGAAAAAAAAAAACAGTTGAATAAGTTCTAATAATATTCTAAGAGAACAAAATTAACTTCAAAATATGAACTTACATTGGAGATTAAACGAAAAAAACGCTCATCACGTAATATTGAAATTTTATTCAAATGTACGGTTTCATCTTCTTATAGATGAAACGTTTGATCAAATTATCTAATAATATTGAAGATAATAAACTGAACTAAGACAACCTTGACAGAAAGTTCGATGTTAGGTAAGGTCAAATATTCAAACGAAATTAAGATTAGGTAGGTATATTTATTGGAGACAAGACATTATAAGAACCTCCATACGTCAAACTGAGGATACTTAATTATCGTCCGGCACACCCTGGGCAGTCAGCGTCGCTACCGACTTGCTGACTGGATAATCTATTCGTTACTCATTTTTATTCTTAAGCTTACCTCGACACAATAGACGAAGATTTAAGTGTGATTTTGTGAGATAAAACCTATTTTATAAATAACCAAGCGATTCTTAATAGCCAAACCTTCTTACATAAAAACGATGCTAACATATTGTGTGTTAACCACTTGTTAAGTCTATTAGCATCTCTATTTTTTGACATGCAAACGACAGTGACAGGTGTATAGTTTAACCGATTGTTCAACAATGACAATTTTTATAAGTAATGGGGTTAATGTCCCGTAAACATATTGAAATTAATACAACAAATAATTATTAGAATTGCCCTTTAACTAAAGCTATTAATAAGTTTATAATTCAATTAGCGAGTTACCGATACTGGTATAGAAATAAGTTTACGACCGCACAATTATAAGTTTGAAGAGTCATGTTACTTTGGTGAACATGCTTGAAAATGTATAAGAAATAAATAATACGTGGCTTAATGCTACCGCAGCTGCGCTGGCGTAAAATCATGTACTTTATTCTGAACAACGTGAAAAAATAGCTCCCATTATCAAGGGTATAAAACTAAAAGATGTAGGTATATTATGACTTCATAAGGATATGTACTATGACATGAAGACAAAAAAGGTACAACTAGCAAAATAATGTTTTTACCTATTGACTAACGTTTCTTTAACTATGAAATTCGGCAGCCTTAGCTAAAATCTTTTTTTTTGGGTTTCGATCCAGATTTTCTTATACATACGCCATAACTGACGACGACGATTTTGACATAATGAGGTATAATTAAAGTATATCAGTTCTTGACTTAAAGCATATATTTATAACTTTTTTAATTTTAAGTAGATAATAATTTCTTAAAAAATTTGACTGTCTTATGTAGACACCAATATGAAATTAAAAACGTGACGTCACTATCCGTTCTTAAAGAAAACAATAATGATAATAAGAACACACTATAAGAAACAACACAGGCTAGAGTTGCTGCCACTTATAACAGTGAAGAGGATTATAATGTAGATGGACTGAAGACTACGGATGAAGATGAAGTCAAGCATTTCGTACACAGCTTACCTACCAACTGACTGACCTAATTTCATAAACTTGTCATGTACGTGTGCTCACGGAAAGTTTCTTGCACGACGTAACTCACGAAGGCAGGTTTTACAACAGAATAAATTTTGGAAGACCTCCACCAGATTGGGGGAAGAGGCAGCTTAATAATTTACGAATAAATTTTGCTCGTGTTATTTTCATTATTTTGTACGAAATTATTTGTCAAAGAGTACCAGTATGTTAGAATCGGCTTGTTTTATTCCAATTTTTAATATTTGAAATGAAATCTCATTAATAATTGACTAAAGTGCGTATTATGGTTTAGAACATTTTAGATAATTCACTCAGCTGATCCTGGTCGTATCAGGAATAAGCTTTTCTGAATATCTTTACAGTTTAAAAACCAACTGTTTAAGTAATGTTCCTTAAAATAAATCAAAATTCCTTACACAGTAATAGCGTTCCAAAAGTTAATGAAAAAAAAAACAAGACTTATTTAATATAAGACAATATTTATTGCCAGACTACCTGATAAAATAAATGAAGTCGTAGGTAATAACATTATTGCTACACGGCATGTGATTAAAAAGCGTGAGGGATGCACATAAACGTAGTGTTTTAACCCTGCATCGCTGACTCGGTCTTTAAGACCGTGCGTGACTTTAATTATGTGCGTGTCGCTAACTAGTTATAGTTACTACCCTCCATCGCAAGGGTTATGTACTATAATTTGATGTAAGTAGCCTTATTGTTTAATAACAGTTGTCGATTAGTAGAAAAATATAATGACACACCAATTTGAATTGATTAAATTCTTGTTTGAAGTGTAATTATGAAAGGCATTGAAACAATTTTGTCTTTAATTAAGTAATTATTCTGTTGCTATAAACAAATGATTTTACTACAATATCTTAATAGAGTTCCACATCCTAAAAAATTAGAATTTTTCATGTCCAAAAATCATATAAATCGAAACAATTATTGGTGAAACTCATTGTTCCAAAAACAGAAGATTTTTGACTACATAATACTACTTAAAAAAGACAGCTCCGTCCTTAATTAGCTAAAACAAACATAAAGTTAACTAATTAACAAACAGACGCAGCAATAAGTCTTCTTAAGAACACCGTAAAAGACGACTAGTCAATTAGATTCTTCATTGACGTATTAAAGAAGTACTCTTTTAAAAAGGTACATTTGAGCTAATGAAAAAGAATAAAAAAGTTATGGTTAAGAGTTTTCAAATGTCTAGATTGGATAGAGAATAAGGCGGACGTTGAAGTACTGAGGATTGAGGAATTTTTTAAAGCACAAACTTAAAGGTTCATGATCTAGCAACGACTACGTAGGGAACCTTTTTAGTGTGACTTGACCCAAATATCACATTGTATGGTTATAACCTATTACAAAACAATACTAACTGCGGTCAACCAAAACTGTTACATTACACAGCACTAATAGCCGAGTGGTATGACCGCTGGACTGCCAAGTCGAAGGTCGCAAGTTCCAACCCCGGCACGCACCAATGTCTTTTCGAATTCATGTGCGTATTATAAATTAGTAATCAGTTGCTAAAAACGGTGAAGGAAAACATTGTGGGGAAACCGGCACACCTGAGAAATTTTTCAACAGTGTGTTAAGCCATGTCAGAGGCCTACGGGCGGTTTAAACTCTGACACCAGGTTGTTTATCAACCATACGATACAAAGCAGAAGAACACACTACATCATACCTGAATTATGTAGTACACCCACATTTCCAGTTAAGATCCACATGTAATACAGAGCGAGGCTATTGCCATCAACAGGGCACGAATCCAGACCTTGTGCTGCTACTGAGAACTACCTATTGGAAAAACAAAAATTACATTGCCCGACCCGAGAATCTAATCCAAGACTTAGCAGTCGCGCTGTCCCACCACTTGATCAACGAAGCAGTATAATCTTACATTATGAAAACTTAACTACAGCACTACAGCAGCGAAGTATAACGAAACCCACAATTCACTAAACATTTCCCAAACATAAATACGTAGGAACGACACGGACAATAATTCATAGAAAACAACCGTACCTATAATAGAACACAACCTTACACAGTCAATACTCATTTTCCGATAATTTCTACCGAACACGATACTAATATTTATTCTTCTAACGTTGTATTCCGAATTCCGGTCATGTAGTAGCATGTATCACTACCATTATCGAGGTTCAAAAACAATAAGCCTACGTTTTTGATAAAATCGTGTTCGCCACTCGTTGTACGCCAAACATTTTATGCAACGAAACTAGAAAATCAACTGATGACACGCGCCATTTTATAACCCTGCAAATAGTGATGAAAGTGCTGGTGCAATTTAAGCTAATTTATTCGTAAACACTAAACTGCTATGAGATGAGATGGACGGATAGTTATTGCAGAATAATTTAAAATTGATGCTTCGTAAACGAAATAGAAAGGGGTAAAAAAATAGGATTTATTAGTAGTTTTTAGAATTACGAGATTTTTATGAGAAGACAGAGCTCCTTTTAGTTTTAGATACATTATTACTATATGAAATAGATTTTTATGAGTCGTAGATAATGAAAGCTAAGTATCACACATAAACTTAAAACACAAAAGTAATTCAATAGATTGATACTAAATAAAATGTTATTATTTACAAATATTATCAAGAGGTATTTTACAATTATTTACATTTTAAAACTAACATAAATTAAAAAGAATACCTACACATAAAAATATAAAAATTTAAAAAGCATCATAATATTGATCCCCATCGATGTCAACTGGTAACGTGCCCAAAAGACTGGCAGCATTGCCACGTTGAATAGCAATGCTTATTCTTTGGCCAAAAATGCACCAGCTCTTTGGTCACTGTAGGCTCAACTAAGCGTTTCGCTATGTCTCTAAACAGCGCGTGAGCGCGCGGACCCCATACTAATATCCATCTATTACTTCGAAATCAAGTAAGTTTTAAAATATTGCAAGTATTTTTGGTAAACTACAATATCATGTGCATTAACAATCTTATAAAAATGACTAGTCGGTTAGATTAAAAGAAAGATAAAATCAAAGTAATCGTTTGAATTCAATCTTAATGTAAACCATCCTTCGTACTGTGAAACTGAGTCGTATAAGGGTTTCAGTCAATTATTCTGAGGAGCTGATATCTCGAAAGTGAAACTGACAACTTTGCATACTGATTCGGGAATAAAGGAAAACAGAGGATCAATCTCTTATCGTTCCGCTCAATTTGCTTAAGTCAACTGAGCGAAAGGGGTTACTACCGTACTCGTCAACGAATGAAAGGTTACAATTGTGTTTTGTGAAGATGACAGGAATCCGATTTTTAAAAGAAGCATTGGTGATGATACGTCATATTAATGATGATATTAGTGTTCTATTGCATGCCAGTAAATCAGGAACCATGATGACTAAGATTTTGTAGATGAAAAGCAAAGTAGTTTAATAATAGTTGAGTTGCATTTTAATTGTTCGTGATATCGTTACAAAAGTTACTAAATATATAATGTAGAAGACTCCATTAACATTTTTATTACTTCTAGAATCGACATATTATTTAGGTTTTAGTCTTGTCCAAATTTTAGTCAAACTTTCAGTTTCATGTATAAAATCTGTACCTTGATTAAATACGGTTGGTTTCAAGGCCTAACTATTTATTCAGTTTGAGGCTGTAAAGTCAATAACAGAAAGTTTAATATTATGGTTCAATTTTATGTGCCTATTAACTAATTTAATAATGAAATAATCATTATTTAATTCTTATTTATTTGAGTTTCGTAGTTAAATATCTGTTTTCATAACATTGTGGTTGCATCTCTAAAACAATTGGTATCCGGTACTTTTCAAACATAAAATTACTCCATTCATTTTCTAAAATTATTGGAAAATTGAAGGAAAACAACGGTATTCTGAATATTTTATTTTTAAAGTTTGAACAGGGTCGACAAATTATGAATAAATAAAAAAATTGTCCGCGTTGTTTACCTATGTAAATCCACATTTAGGCCAAAAACTGTTAAATATTTTAATCCAACACACAAATGAGAAGTCTCACTAAAAACATCTAAAATCACTTTAGACTTCAATATAACTATTATTCTGGTCTACACGAGGATGGTCCGACAAAGGGTCCATCTGACCCAATTAGAGATTTCTACTATTACGGAACGACGACGGCAGCGGGAGGGTAGGACGGGCGACGTGTTTCGACGTTTTTGACGGTACAAATTAATTTCTGGGCTTAGGGATCTAGCGTATATCATGGCCTGTCTATATTAGCGGTCATTTTCTACACCAGATGGGGTTTATGGAGATAATAAATAAACTTATACGGTGATCTTGGCTTCAAATTGACGTGTTCGCTTACCACAGCACCTATATTAAAATCTCAATTGTGAGCCTAGAATATTTATCGTTGTATTGAACTCTTGACTTCTAAACGTTGTCCGCATCAGCATTGCTATATTGTACGATATCAGGAACACATTTTTCTGATGCTATTTCTAAATAGTCGTGGTGGCCTAGTGGTTGACATACCGGATTTCTATGCACGAGGTTGCAGGTTCAAACCCAGGCAAGTATCAATGTGACTTTTTCAATGTCATAAATACTTTCTTAGATATTCTAAGACCCCACTGACTGACGGTGACGGAAAACATCGTAAGGAAACCTGGATTTAATTATCTGAAATCGCCAACCGGCAGTGAGCTAGCGTGGTGATCAGTGCTCAATCCTTCTCTATACGAGAAGAGGCCTTTGCCCTGCAGTGGGACAGTTATAGGCTGTTATTATTATTATTATTTCTAAATATCTTCAAAAATCTTCTTTGGGTAGTACTTCAACAATGATTACAACATCTCTCACGTTTCTGAAGTCAAATATTGCTTTTGTATTACGTCTTCCTTTTAATAGACCTCTTTATTTGGAACTCCCTTCCCGGGGTCCATTTCTCTAAGTTTTTATGGCCGTTTTATATAGGGTTTTGATTGCTGGGCCTGCGTTAATTTATTCTTTATAGCGCCACTTTGAGTCTCCGTTTTATAGTCAAATTAAAATATTTTCTGAATTGTCACGTGCCAGATCGGTGCTATTAAAATTGCTTTTGCGAATGAAGTACCTACACTGCTTTTAGGTTACGGATGAAAATAAAATGTTTCATCGTGTCACTTTAGAGCTGTCATTTAAATTAACATCAGTAAAATTTATTCCTGATATCATAATTTTGATAATATGTCTTCATAAGTTCCCTGCTGTAGCACCATCCTGCAGTAGCCAGTTGATAATCTTAAATTTTCATCTAGTTCACTTGTTTTTGACTAATTTTAACTAAGATACTTATTACGTGTACTAAGACGTACCTTTACAAGTTATATATTATGCCTAGTCTATTTTCAACACGTACAATTTCTTTTTGACTAGACTGCCTCGTTGGTCTAGTGGTCGCTAAGCGCGACTGCTGAGCAAGAGGTCCTGGGTTCAAATCCCAGGTCGGGCAAAGTGATACTGAGTTTTCCATTAAGTAATTCTCAGTAGCAGCACGGAGTCTGGATTTGTGCCCGGTAGATGGCAATAGGCTCGCCCCCTATTACATTGGGACTTACAACATAACTGGTGAAATGTGGGTGTACTATATGTTCACCTCTGCCTACCCCTTCGGGGAATACAGGCGTGATGTTATGTTATGTTATGTTTACAATTTCTTTTTATCCTTCTATTAGACAGTAAGTGTATTTTAAATTCATATTTCTCATAATAAACCTCAAGATTTGACATAAAAGCACACACGGAACACCCGTAGTTAGTGAGTAAGTTACAAAGTAAGCCTTAAAGCTCTGTCTATCTATTTATCCTCCTTTATCCCTAAATTTGCCAATAACGATACCTTCAAGACATACGAGGGGCTTAGCACAAGCCGTTGCATGAGGTTAACATGAAATATTGTCGCTATTATATTGAAGATCAGCAAAAATAGTTCTTGTACCGGACAAGATCATCTCATTAAATTCTAGCGTTGACCTAGCCTTAATTTAGACCATTAGAAATATAACTTTTTTAACGTCGTACATAAGACAGCATAAGAACACGATCATGCAGAAAGAAGAAAGAAAGAAAACGCATTTATTTGCGCTGAGATAAAGACCAACTCTGCACGTATTCTAGTGCTATAACAGCTGTCTAATTCGCACCCTACTGTTAACTGTACAAACGTCATAAATTACTTTCAGAATAGTCGCGATATTATTATCACGTATAGCGGTCTATGATACTCCTAATACATAATACAAAATTAATCCAAATAATAATATGGGAACGATATACAATTTTACACAGCACAATCCAACATAAAGACCCATAATACCCAAATCCGAGACATTTATCATGTCAGTACTGAAGTAAGGAATTCCATTACCCTCGGAAGACATACGTTCATTTGATTACGACCAATTGAAAATTGGGGGAACGCACGTTTCGATTTCCGAAGGAAATCATCGACAAACGTTCGGTGTGCTAATGAAATGGGTGTGCGTTCGAATTTGTAATGAAATTGATAGAATACGTGGAACAGTTTGTAATTAAAAAATAACATCACACAATATTTCGCCTGAACCTATTTCAGATGTAGGCTAAACCAGTACAACCACATATCGCCAGTTATCTTGTAAGTGCAGTGTAATTGGAGGGGCGGTATACAAATTCCCTCAAAATCGTAGGCGTGTCTACTAGTAGTCTCAGGCATGATTTCCAGGCTTGCTAACTTGTTACATAAATGTAAACTATGTGAATGTTTAACAGTATGCCTTAATTCAATGCGAAACTGTTTGGAGTGCACAGTTAGTAGGTTTCGTCACTACAAATAATTATAATGCTTTGAGCTCTACTTGCTTACTCTTGTCTAGGAGATGTTAAAGTTAATCAATATCGCTATCGTCAATTATTTGTCTTTTTGAACTGATAATTAAAATATTCCAATTAGTAGAACTCTCGGTATTAAGGTAAATTTGCTTCTCTGTCAAAAAAAAACACTCGTAACTTTGGTCAAATTTAATTTTCCAAACGTTTTACTAAAATTTGTGATAATAAGTAATTTGTGACACTATTAACACTCCAAAAAGATCCAAATCTGTATCAATCCTCCAAAACATTAACTGGTCGATAGAATTGCGAAAGGACCTCACAATTCAGTTGCGCTTTCAATGATATTTTCCGAACGTGATCGTTCCCCTAGTCTTCCAGTTTAACCATCTGCTTCTGAATCGTATTTAACACGAGCTGACCTCCACAACCCAATTACTGGGGGCTCCCGATATATAGCCGCATTTGGGTCAGGCGTTAAATGGGTACCATTCTTTACACATCGGGACCCTCCCTGCGTCACAGAACACGTAAAGCCGTCGGTTTTGGGTGTCATACAAATATCTATGGCAGTTGTTACGGAAACCACAAACTCGATGCTTCAGCGTTGAGTCTATGTGAGATTGGAGATCTAGCAGTAATTGAATTTGGAATCTGAAGTAGCTTGGATTGATCGTATCAACTTGTTCTACCATCAGATTTATTTTGAAGTGTAGCTAACCATAGAATTTTAAAAGGACTTGCAGAAAAATGAGTTGGAAAGTACTTTACTTTCACAAAATCACATTATTTATGGGCATTTCATGGTAACTCTACTAATAAATTTTACGTCACAAAAACTTTAACCATACATTGAAGGAAAAGTGGAACGTGACACCACGATATCCCTACTTAACACCTAACCTATCACAGCTTCTAAACCAACATTATCTTTTATAGCTTTTTTATAGTTGGGGTTTTATTTTTCCAACTTTTCTGGTCACGGTTCGACTGTAAACGGTAGGTACAATACTGCAAAAGGCTCAAGGGGGAATAAAACTAAAAGTCTTTCAAGAAATTCTAAAATTAGATTTGTTTCTTGAGGTAGTGTTAAGGGTTTCCGCTATCGCATTGGAGAAGAGGATTATAAAGTCGCAAGAAAAGTGTCTTTAACCAATAAGAAAAGAGAAAAAGAGGTTGAAAGTAAAATGTAATTTAGTTTTGGTACTTAAGGTTGTGATGTTGAGTTGTACTGTGTGGTATCCGGCCTAGAATTGACTACCCCCTTTCCTCCCGTGGGTGTCGTAAGAGGCGACTAAGGGAAAAGAACCAGAAGATGGGCAGCATCGTCTTCTGTAACTCCACTACCAATACTGCGGTCCCCAAGCCGCTGGCCAAGTTCGGGGATTATGGCAACCCTTTTGTCAGTCAGTGGCAGGCCTTTGTCCAACAGTGGACGTCTTCCGGCTGATGATGATGATAACTTGAGGTTATTTGAGAAGGGGGCACTAATAAGTATCAAATAGATTGCGTTGTCCATAAAGTCTACATAATGATGGTATACTGTAACTTCCTCATGTTTGACAACTTGATTGGTGTAATGGCTAAGTGATGACTGCTGAGCTAAGGGCATCCCTTAGCTCTGAGTCATCACTTAGGTTAGGTAGGTAGGGTTTATTTCCTGCATGGGACAAAAATGTTTGATAAATTTAAAATAGTTACATACTATACTAAACAACTTTACAACGATACACGGATATTTTATTCTTATTGCATTAAGAAACATTCAAGCTTTTGTAAATACAACTAGTATCTAATTATACATTCTATTACGAGTGATTATAAAAATGTGTTTTCAAGCTGAATAAATAAAGTACGTTTTTCAACACCCAAATTTTACCCAATCCTTCTCTATACGAGACGAGGCCTTTGCCCTACAGTCCGGATTTGTGCACGGTTGATGGCAGTAGGCTCGCCCCCTTACATTGGGACTTATAACATAACAAGTAAAATGTGGGTGTATTTTATGTGCACCTCTGCTTACCCATTCAGGGAATACAGGCGTGATGTTATGTTAAGTTTATTAACATACAATTAGGCCTGTGATTCCTTTAGGGTCTCTACCTAGGAGTTGTGAGGAGAACCCGTTCGTGTTTCTAGGAGTCTATTTCGACATTTTACCTGTTATTATTAGCCTATATAATAGGTGGTGAGGCTATACCGACAATATCAACTTTCTAAAAGACTCAAAATGTTTAATTGTAACTTAAATATGCGCCTAAAATATCAAGAACGCTTACAGCACGTCCCTTTCTTAAAACGGTGAAAAAAAATTTTTTTAAGCCGTTGGCTTTTTAATACCCCAAATTAATATTTCCTGTATACTTAATAAAGTTTGTGTAATTAATTTTTTTTGCAGAATATTACGGTAGTTTGTTAATTTAAAAATGTTGCTACCCTGTTTCCATTTCCCAGATCTATCACTCATTCTTTCTATACGTCATCTAAATAATCATACATACATACATAAAGTCACGCCTATTTCCACGAGGGGTAGGCAGAGACCACGGATTTCCATTTGCTACGATCCTGACATACTTCTTTCGCCTCATTCACTCGCATCACATTCCTCATACACGCTCGTCGGTTAAGGGTAATCCTTACTTGACCATTTTGTAGAACTCAATAATCAATTCTTACTTAAATCCTTCAGAAAATAATTCATAAGAATAAGTTTTTAATATTGTCATGTCTAAACTACATTATGACCGTAAAAGTAGTGTACTCGCTGAAACTAGAACTAAAGTTCAGTTAAATTGTAATTTGAAATTGAAATTTGCATTCGTATTATGCAGGTTAGAAATTGCATTAGCATAAACGAAAATTATTGCTTCCACGATATAGGTTGGTGAACACACAATTGTGCACTCAAATATGCAGAAAAACGTAAGGATTTATATATCCTTTGATAAGAAAAGTTTAATTTATGTTTATGTAAATATCGGTGAATAAATAACTAATTATTCATGTACTTTATTTAGTTAAAAGAACAATTTACATTATATACACACACGATTGTTTTTATACTACCTTCTATACTATATATTATATTATTCATGTAAGCATTTTGAACCTCGGAGCTTGAAGCAATTAGATTATATTTCGTCAACATTATGACGTTTCTATTATAATGAGAATGTTTATTACTCTTCACATAATTACAAATTTAAGGTAGATTTTCCGCAGAGTATCGTTAGTTAAATCATTTATTTTTAGTAAAAAGCTCCACTACATTTGGCCGAGTCAAAACATCAAACATAACTGCGAAACCGGCAGAATTTCTGCCCGCATTTACCGTTCACGGAAACGTGAAAGGTTTGTCAAGATGACAGAACACATCAAAGACACTCAAAATCTAGCAAACGTAAAAAGCATGAAATTACTTACATTCAATCGTGTCTCGCGGGAATGAACAAATCACTCGAGCACTATTGACACAACACAGTACTTAAACACACATTAGCTGGAAAGCACTGCACTCGTCTGCACACTGTCTTGCCATACACATGCGAACACTGTGTCTATATTTTGGCAATTTTTTCATACGCACGTGTTTTTTGTGAGGGATCGCGTCGAACCGAGGCTTGCAAACGTTCGGGGTACACTGAAACGTGCGGGCCGGGCCGTGCGCTCGGTTACGTCTGTCTCTTTCCTCCGCGTCAGTTTGGTGGTTGCGAGAGTCTTCGTTCTCGCTCGCACACCCTGAAAGTGTGCGGAGAGTACTCGTAATACGTATAGGTCAATATGAAAGCTCCTCGGGTGCTGGAGGCTGCAGTTAGGGTAGATATATTTTAGGATCGTGAAAGGATATGTCAAGTTAAGTCATGGAAGAATTGCGTTTCGGGAATTTAGAATGATACCGCGTAGTTTTGTGTTATATAATTTTGTATTGTCAACAATTTTCGCTTAGATACCAATATAAGTTTAGGTCATGTTTGGAAATGAAATATTACGAAATAATGCCAAGTTATATTTTCCCGTCGATCCTCCGATAAAAATATGCTTATAGACTGAAATGCATGTAGTGAATTTTTTCATTGTCGCTGGTAGCAGTAGATTTAAATTATAATTAACTACAATTAAAATTACTGACTTTTAATAAAATTCAAAATAAGTTTAACATGGAAAAATATTCCTAAAAGCGTGTGCTAATCTGACACACAAACACAAAGTCCCACAGTGACCACACTGCCTACCCACCCTAGTCAATCCGGCTCGTATAGCGGCTCTACGCATGCGCGGAACAGACGTCGCCTCACCGAGGTTCGTCACACACCCCTGAAAATTAATTATTTCGAACACTAAACTGTTTCACTGATACATATTGTTAATCTTTGGCATGAAATTTTTTAATGCTTTTTAAAATAAATTATGAGATATTTTTCCTAAGATACTCGAATAAATTGATAGAGGAAATTTGCTTGAAACTGATGGACACGAGCGGGACTCAAACCCACCGTCATCCCCGTACCTTTTCTTTCGTTTCCTACCTTTATCAATTTAAATTCAAGCTTAGCATGGACATGCTAAAATGACACCAAAATTCATACTCGAATAATGGGAACTAGAAACTTGTAGGCAATTTCAATGTACTAGGAGAACATAACACACCGGATCGCTTGTTTATTCAGAAGAGTACGGTAGTTTCAGTACTATAAACTCAGGTAATATTTTTGACTCGTGTGATATATTTTTCATGTGTATAGTTGGGATATTGATGCTATATTTTAATAGCAATTTACACATACAACATAATATGTAATTGGCGTTATAATGGCCAATTGCTTATCTAGCTATGATCATAATTTATATCAAGTAATGTTAAAAAAGTGCCGTGTGGTATCCGGCCTAGAATTGACCACCCCCCCTCCTCCCGTGGGTGTCGTAAGAGGCGACTAAGGGAAAATCCAGAAGATGGGCAGCAGCGTCTTCTGTAACTTGACCACCAATACTGCGATCCCCAAGCCGCTTGCCAAGCGTGGGGATTATGGCAACCCCCCCTTACTAAGGGGGAGGCCTTTGTTCAGTAGTGGACTTCTTCCGGCTGATGATGATGAATGTTAAAAAATATATAATTATTGTTATCGTGAGGTAAATAATTCTTTGATGACCTGATTAGTGCAGTGGCTAAGCAGTTAGACTGCTGCGCTAAGGGTTGCGGGTTCGATTCCTGCACGGGACAAATTTTTTTATGATCCGCAGATGTTTATCCCGAGTCTGGGTGTTTGTGTCTGTGATATACGATACAGGATAAATACCAAGTGTGACTTAAAAAAAAGCAATGTTATTTAAACAGAATATCGCAAGGACCCTTTCTGGGTACTGCCTCATTCAAACTTCCTTATCCAATTAAAGGTAAGTTGACATAACTTCTCGTAACGTTCATATTGTATCAAATCTTTTGGAAGCCCCTTGAAAATTAACTCGTCCAAAAGTAAATTGAGCATAGCCTTTGATCGAGACACTTTCACCAAGACTCAAATGTCCAAAACACTGCCCCTTCTCCAACTAAATTGGCCCGAATGATCTTTTACACAAAGTTAAATCATTATTATTTATTTCAGACCGCCATCTTTGTGCGTGGCCGTAAGCCAGTGTTCTGAAGTATTTTTCAATATTTCGGCCTTCTAATTAAGTTGAAGTGTATTGAGGAAGTTTCTTTTTTATTAAGGAAAGTTGATTGTAAATTATTAATTGGGGGTCACGGCGCTGTGGATCTAAGAGGGATGTTTGTATGAAGAGTGGAGTGTGTTCAGATCCTGAGTAAGTAAAATATACTACCATATAAGTCCAACACGTCTTCCGATGAAGGAATAATAAGGTTTGTTTGACGCAATTGAAAGGTTCAAAACTTATATATATGTTAATATCTATATTCGTATGTATTTAGAAATATGTAAGTATGTTTATCAGTTGTCTGGTTACCATAATACAGGCTCTGCCTAGTTCGGGATCAGATGACCGTGTGTGAGTTGTGCCAAGATAATATTATAGATTATCATATTTATAGATATTATTATAATAGGTACTGCTTGGAAGTGGTAAATGATCTGAAGAATTGTGCAGTTACACATATTCTCCGTATGAGAATACCGTATAGTACCGTACCGTATATGGAGGTGGTTATTTAAAGAAATGATTTAATAAACTTACCCCGTTTGTATCTTGAGTATTGTTTTCATGTGGGGCTCGTAGCTATGCAGCTACCCGGCAGATCAGTCGATCTGCGAGGTTAAGCCGTGCTCGCCGCGGTCAGTCTTGTGATGGGTGACCGTTTTTATATGTCGAGACCCCACCGTGCTTCGGAAGGCACGTTAAGCCGTTGGTCCTGCGCCTGATCTCTCTCCGGTCGTGTCGGTCTGCCGTCCCATCGGAATATGAGAGTGAGGGAATAGGGAGTGCACCTGTGTCTGCGCGCATACTTGTGCACTATAATATCTCCTGCGCAGATGGCTAGTCTCAACTGAGATAGGCCGCCGTGTTCGAAATTCGGTCAGGAGGACATTATTATTATTGTATTCATCAACGAAAATTCATACTCAAGATACAAACAGCACCTATCTAGATAACACCTGCTACGAGAGACGAATAAGACATAATCATTATCATCAGCCGGAAGACGTCCACTGTAGAACAAAGGCCTCCTCCTTTTAGAAGGGGAGTGCGTTGCCATAATCCCCACGCTTGGCAAGCGGCTTGGGGATCGCAGTGTTGGTGGTGAAGTTACAGAAGACGCTGCCTATCTTCAGGGTTTTCCCTTAGTCACCTCTTACGACACCCACGGGAGGAAAGGGGGTGGTCAATTCTAGGCCGGATACCACACGGCATATAATAAGACATAATAATGGATGTAAAATTAATAACATTTGAGTTTAAATAACGAAGACGTAAACGATTGGTTGCTGGTTGGTATGGGACACTAAATAGCTTATTAAACAAAAAATACAATATGGAGCTCCTGAACAAAACGGCGTTGACATAATTTTGATCGACCGATCTATCAAAGTCGCCAAGTAATGATTGTCGCGTATACAATTAAAACTCGTGGCGTTGTCCAATCACTGTATCCGTCATCTATCATATCCCTACATCGACAATATTTTTTTATCTTATTAAATTCAGTTTGGTCTATGTCAAAATCGGGGTTTTGTTAAAAAGCCATTTATTTTCTCGATTCATTTTTTCAAACGTTTGATTGTAATTTTGGAAGTGAACCATTGAGAAAAACAGTTCCTTAATATGTTATTTCACATAAATATTCAGTAAGAATCAGCAATGGTGCTGATTTGTTATTTACATTCATTATGTCTTAAACAAATTTTTGTCATGAGCTAACAAATTGTGACCCAGATTATTTTCCGACATGAAGTTCATTTTTAGGGTTCGAACTCCATAATTCCCTCAAAATCTTATTTACAATTGAAAATGTGATTAATCTATAAAATTATGAATGTTTTTTTTCACTACTTTTTTTAAACTAATTAATTGTTAATGAACTTGTTATTATTATTATTTGTTGTTACCTGTTTTTATTTTGATTAATGACTATAATATCAATTAAATCTTACGTTTAACCAAAAAAGGTGCATGTATATTAAGCCTGTAAGTAATTGTTGCACTTACAAATGTACAGATACCAATTTATTGAAAATGTATTGTGTAAACAATTGTAGGCTAATCTTAATAAATAAATAAAATTAATAAAAAATAACAGTTACCGCTTTTTACCGCAAATTTTTGTTAGCATTAAAGATCAAACACTCATTAAAAACAATGTCTTCGGTTTATCTATAATTATTTCTTCAAACTTGTCACGCAATCATCTACAAACAGAAAACATTGAGTGATCAAGGTTGTTTCCCGTCATCTATCATGTTTCCCATCAAAGATGAAGGATGGTGGCAATATTATTTTATTTACCACATTTAAATATAATAAGCTGTTTGGGAACTGAAAGAGATTGATTGGTTACGAATTGTAAGGCCTAGTGATAACCAATTAAAATTGTTGGTACAGGTGACTCGTGTAATAACTTAATTAGGTACGTACATTACTATTAGCAATTTCTACGCATATAATTTTACAGCTTTAATTTGCGAGAGACTTTTTATCTGGTAAGAACTTTGAGAACTTTCTGGTAAGAGCCGCAGCCCGAGATTTGAAATTAAAAATGGGGAAAGAAAACCTGTGTATGACCCCTTAGTACACGAAACATCAGCCTTGACAAAATTTCAGTATCTGCTAACAACACCCTGTTTCAATTTCTATAAAACATTATAGATGATAACATTTTGTTCAAGTGTCCCCAGTACCTTGAACACAACCTCCAACACCATGGCTTTAGACTCATCTATTCCTCTCAGCCATAAATCAGTACACGTCGCCAAAAGACTCGCTTCATTGTACTTTCCACACAAAACTGTGAAATTAGCATCTCCTATCTCACTTGACTTAAACTTTACGACGCTAGCAACAATTTCTAGCTCTTATCATTGAAAATTCAACGGCAAGATAATATTTGGTAAATAAAATGGAGAATGATTTAATTTCGGAGGCAACGGTGCAGAATACTAATTTTCTTGGCTTGAAACAAGACAGGTATAAACAAGGAACATTGATGTTATAAGCAATGAGGAAAGCCGAGAGTTATGAGGCCGTTTCTTAGATTTGAAATTATGATTTTTACGCATATTAATTTTTGGAAGATTTTTTGGGAGTTTTCTTGTTGATGTTGCCCTGAGCTGCAAATAGGAACTCTGGGCTTAATTAAACAACACTAAGCTAAAAGAAAAAAAGTTGAAAAAATGAATAAATGACGGTATAGAATTAAAACAAAGAGTTTAATCCATCATTACCCTTTATGGAAATGTTTTCAGAATTTCAGAGCAGAAAACCTTGAGTAACCAATTTGCCTAACATGGAAATGGATACCGTAATCAATATGGTAATCGCACATACAGCTACTGTAACTCCCATGTTGTCCTTCCTTAAAAACGTTACAGAATATGGCTTTATTTTAAAATCCTAGCATTCTCAATATCCTCAGAACGTACGGGTAGCAGTGTATAGTTTCGAGCAAATCCCAATAAGATTTCTATTTCATCCTTGATCTGAGAATCGAGTGTATCAGCTGCATGCAATGCGGTGCAATTCAATTGTGGGAAAGGTTTATCTGAGTGCTCGTAAATGAGTGGAGCTGTTGTGTCACTACGCATGTGAATCACGGTTAATTTTTCATTGAATTCTTTTGGAACTATCTGTATTTTTTAGTCCATCACAAAGCTGCGTCGTAATTATAATGCTGTAAAGAGAGATTGATGTTTAAGTGAATACGTTAACCAGTTGAGCAAGTCAGATGTATTTGACGACCTGATTAGCGCAGTGGCTAAGCGAGGGGTTGCGGGCTCGATTCACGCACAGGACAAAATAATGTGTGAGCCGCAGATGTTTGTACCGAGTCTGGGTGTTTGTGTATGTGATATATCATGTTTGTGAAACGCACCCACGATACAAGAGAAATACTAGTGTGGGGCGTAGTTTTAAAAAAATATGCTAGGAAAGTAATTTTTCCCATATTTTCTCACATTCGTTCTAGTGCTTATAACTAGGCAATTCAGAGCATCAAGAAAACACGGGACCAATCTAAACAAGACACTGCTGCTCATTATTGACTGACTAGCTGCGCCGGTGTTACCCGTTACATTTTTTCGGGATAAAAGTAGCGTATGTGTCGATCCAGGGTTTCAGCTACCTCCATACCAAGTTTTAGCTAAATCGGTCCAGCCGTTTATGCGTGAAGAGGTAACAAACATACAAACACACTCACAAACTTTCGCCTTTATAATATTAGTTAGAAGTGTTTTTTTTTTTTTTTTTTTTTTTTTTTCGGTGGGAAAATCATCTTATGACATCCCCCGCTCTTGGGCGGAGCGGGAGATAGTGTCAGACTTTTACTGACTAAAAACCCACTCCTGTTCCTTCGTTGCCTTTCGTACCAGGGCCGAGTCTTCCTTTCGGAATCAGACCCTTGGCCCCAGTAGGCTTCGACCCTGATGGGCCCCTACAGTTGCTGACATCTCCTTGAGGCGCGCGTGAAACAGTACGCGCCGTCGACGACTTGGGCTCGGTCCGGATGGTTACCGGACGGTTGGACGGCGAGCCACCCATTGCTCACCGACCGCAAGCCCGCGCCTACGGTGGCCGGAAATCGGGATCAGAATCCCGGCGGCGGTTGGGGCGTGAGGATCGTTGCCTCACGCGATCGGCCGCCTCCTTTGCTAGCATTACTGCTTCGCAGAAGGAGGCGACCGCCTGCCACTCCTCCTCGCTCCGGACCATGGCCTGTACCAAGGCCCGGCGCGAGAGATTACCGCCGCCGATCGCCCCCACGAGGACACGGCGATGCTCTTCCCAAGCGGGGCACACCTCCAACGTGTGCTCCACCGTGTCCTCCGGGCTGTCCACGCAATGGTGACACCCGGGCGTTTCTTCCGCACGGATCCGGTGCAGGAACCTCCCGAACTTACCATGTCCGGTGAGGACCTGCGTCATGCGGAAGGTAAGGACGCCGTGTTGCCTTTCCAGCCACTCCTCAAAGAGGGGACTTACCGCCATAATTACGGCGTGCCCAGCACTGGGTTGCGATAGTCGCTGTCGCCATTCCACCATGAGATCCCGCCGGAACTCTTTCCGCCATGCCTTGAATTGTTGCGGCAGCGGAGTTTCGCCCCGGCGTTGCATCTCCACGCGCAGATCGTGCATGCGTGCAAGGCCTGTTGCCTCCAGATCCCATGGTGGCTGGCCAGCAAGGAGGCTCGCCGCTTCGCGGGAAACCGTGCGGTATCCCCGCACCATCCGTATGGCCATGACCCTCTGGCACGCGTTCAGCTGGGCCGCCGGTCGCTTTCGCAGTGACGGCGCCCACACCGGCGCCCCATAAAGGGCCATGGACCGGACGATGCCTGCGTATAGTTAGAAGTGTGATGTGATGACTTCAGTGTAATTCAAAGTATATTCCCATGCAAAGAAAACAAAGACTTACCATATCAAAGCATTAACATTATCAATAAGATTCTCAGCCGCAATTTACCTTTATTACTCCCAACCAATATTGTAAATCGAGTTTTATTTTCTCTAAAAGCTGCTTATTATTCCGGGCGCATGACTCCAAGGGACACAGTAATTAGACGGCCGTAAGTAGCATTGTCCGTGATTGCCAATTGTTCACTTTATATTAAGGATGAAAACACTGTTTGATTTCAGAAATGAAATGGTGTTTGTGTTCCTCCTTTGGCTACGAGAATCGACTGCTGTGAATTAGCTGAAATTACTTAAAAGAAGTTATTTTGTTTTTGATTCATAAGTTAGATTGGTAACTATATATTTGTGAATGATTATTTTTAGCAGACTGCCAAGGAAGGGTTATGTTATGATAGACACGTTTTATAGAGAAAATGGAGACCTTTGTCCAGCGGGGACAGTCATCAGTAACATTTTAGATTAATCACATAAATGGTGATAAAATGATCTGTTTGTTAATCAATTATAAATTATAATAAAAACAAGCTGGCAATAAACTAATAACTAAAAAAGAAACAAGTACAAAACCACAGTATAAACAAGCAAACCCATATAATGTGACCCAAAAATCCACTGGCACCATGTAGAAAAAATCTCAAATAACAAAAGTCATTCGCGTTTCTGAAGCAAACAAAACTGTCCTACTTCCATGTAAAGAAACTCAAAGTAGCGCTGAATGAATAGCTTTCAAAGCTAAATACGATATGTAGTTTAGAACGAGATATAACGTATCTGCTAATGAAAACTATGTAAAACAATTACATGTTTGTAGTATCCTTTTTGCTGCAGATAGGTATTTGGAAATTATAAAAGCAGAATGTTACTTCTGTTCTTCGTTCTTATTTTATGGTTGATGAACAACCTGGTGTCAGAGTTTAAACCGCCTGTAGGCCTCTGACATGGCTTTACACCCCGTTGAAACATCTCTCAGGTGAGCCGGTTTCCTCACGATGTTTTCCTTCACCGTTTTTAGCAACTGATAACTAATTTACAGTACGCACATGAATTCGAAAAGATATTGGTGCGTGCCGGGGTTTGAACTTGCGACCTTGGACTTGGCAGTCCGGCGGACATACCAATCGGCTATCAGTGCTCTAAGACAAGAATGTTACTAAAAAGTAACAAGAACTGTGATTTTATTCTGTCAAAGCACAACATGAAATATTATAATAACAGACACGATTGTTTTCTTGAGGCGTAAGAAAAGATTACGAAAACGAAACTTAAATTCAAAAATCGTAGAATTTAAGTTACTTAGAATGTAAGCTCATAATGACACAAGTATTACATCTCATAATAAAATATCAAGTTTGTATTCCCCAAAGGTCTAGACAGATGTGCCTTTGTTAGCACACGTACGTTCCCCCAGTTTTGTAACGAGTACCAAAATATAGGAGGCATACTGCCATTACAGAATCCGTGCTGCTACTGCTACTGATAAAACGTGATTACACCTGAAAATTGTACACAGGACCTTGATAAACTTGTTTTATGTTTTGTTTAACTTTTCTTTTGTTATAAATAATATAATACATTGTATTTTCTTTTGAACCTCGATGAAAGAGACTGGCCTCCACAACACAGGAAATCCTAGTGTGGAGACCAGTGATTTATCTGATTGAAACTATGTATTTTCTGAACAATAAAGATTATTATTACCTCATGCTCTCGCGTTTAGCGACCTCTAGACCAACGAAGCAGTAAGCTAACGTGCAGTTAGTTAATATTTACTTGAATCAACAACACGAAGCACTAGAAGATGTATCCAAACAAAACTTATGATATTGTTTGTTTATGCTGAAAGCCTATTAAAAAACAAAGAAAATACAAACAACCAGCTATCACCGTCTGACAAAGACTTTACAGAATATCGTCATCCTTATTTATTTTTCTAAACACCATCCCTCCATACTAATTTCCGTATTGGGTTCATATTGATCTCATTTCCCATTTGTGTCCTTATTCTGCGATAGGAAAATTTGCTAACGAAATCGGTTAGGGAAAAATTAACATAAATAAATTGTCCAGAGTAATTTCCCGGAGGTAAGGCGATTTTGATTCAAGCTTAGTTAGGTACGACCTTAGAAATAAGTGGAGACGCTTAAAATGACGAGCGTTTATGAAATTTATTTGCACAATAAGTTTTTGTTGTGCTTTATGAAATTAAGATCGAAAACGGCTGTGACAGCAAAGGTACAAGAATCTTATATTAGGTACAATTTAGACCCAAATCCTAACGTAAATGGCGAAGAATCCTGATTGCTATTTAAGTGTGTTCAAAGGTTTCTGTTAACGAGTATTGAGCTCAGAATAAAATGTAATCACACTATTAAGCCTTAGAATCAGCCTTGAAACAAGAAAACAAAAAAGCAAAACATATAGTTTTCCATTGTTAGCTGAAGCAGCTTTAAGAATAAAAGTTAGTAATAAAACCAAATGGTATGCTAAAAATCTTTTCAGAATACAATTTTGAGTGCGTTGATCAAGATAATATTGTCCATAATTTCGTATTGGGTATTGGCCCTAAGAAATACGGACGCGGAGGGATGCGCGCTGAATACAAATCAGTCTTGATCCTCAAGAGCACGGATTTCTTCGATTTTTAAATTATCTTTGACTTATCATGTATTTTTATTATGCGGGGTTCTGGTTGGAATATTTTTTTTATGGCTAGTAGCAAAAATTTTAGATCTTAAAAATTCGTCTGCATTATTATTATATACATAGATTCTTTTAATTTGCTTTTAGCAATAAGTCTACCCATTGTTCTATTTTCTAATTTAAGTTAGGTATATTGTATAAAACTTGTTTTATGATGTGCAATAAAGATTATTGTATTGTATTCTTTATTTGTTGAAACATGAGTACCTATACTTGTTCAGCATGCTGCTCCCTTACCATGCCTTCTTAAAGCAGGACTGTTTACGTTGTGGAAGCGAGACGCCGCATTACACTGTACGTAGCGGCGTCTCACCTCCACATCGTAAACTGTCCTGCATTAAGAGTTCATGGTAAAGGGGCTGGTGTCTTAATAATAATAATAATCATTTATTTGCTTAGAAAGTAGGTACATAAAAAAGTGGTCTTACAATGAGCTTGCATTTCAGGTTATTTTCCGTTAGTCTATTGCAAGCTCATGGTAACCCCGCAGGTTGTTTAAATTAGGCAGTCATGTTAGGCCATTGTGGCGTCCAAATAGTAAACATTACAGCAATTAAAATTGTATACAACATATTTTTGATACTATAATACAAATATAAGATTTTTGATAATACTACGGTAGTGTGTGTACGTAATCCAAAGGAGACTTATTATGATAGTGAATGATTTTTAAGTGTTGAATTTAATATTGTAACTATCGTTAAATATATAAGTTACCATATTTCTTTATATAGTTTCTAATAAAAATATTGTTTTATATTATTATTGCAGGTCTTTCACTACTGAAACGTAGCATCAATAATGAAAATATTCAATTATGGAGGTTATGTAGCTATTCTCTTAATATCTAAACCTAAGTATTCAGATTATATTTTTTTACGGTTTAAGTTGTTATCATACTTTATTAGAACGCTAATATAAAAAGTATGGAGGTATTATTTTACTCTACTTACACAAAAAATATATTAGAGAATTCCAGGTATGAATTATTTTTAAACAATAATAAAACTCTGTATTTATAACAGATCAGTTAATTTAGAATAGACATACCTGAAACGTATTTATTTGTTTTTACCGCTTTATTCATTCAGTGATTTCAAAAATATAAATCAGGATTTTTATTATTATAAATCGCAGTAAAGTTCAGATGAGAGGTTTTATAAGCAAAACGCAACGAAGTAAATATTTATCCTATGTTGATATGTTACTATTTGAAACCTTTGAGATTTTGAGTAACGAAAATATTAAATGGAAACATATTTTTTCTTCTTATGCCTATTAAAAAAAATACTTTTCCAAATTCTTAATTTAATTTGTTTGCGGTATTTATATGGGTTTACGACATCTTCTCCCTTACTATGAACTCTGAAAGCCGGCCATTTCTCGTTGTGGAAGCGAGACGCCGCTACGTGCAGTGTAGTGTGGCATCTCGCTTCCACAACGCAAAATGTGCTGCTTTGAGTACTCATAGTACGGGGGCTGTATTTATCGGAAGAAGTAGGCAGATAGCCGATAGGTTGCACACCCACATAATTCATAAATAGTATCTCCATACAGTAATTTTATTTAGTCTCATAATAACAGTGGGCGAGCCGAATACTATGTGTTTAGTCAGAATTCTAAACTGGGCAGTAGTTTCTAAGAAAAATGATATGTCATTTCCTTTTTCTTTCCTTTTAAAAAAAAAAACGTCGCCCCACACTAGAAATTTCTCCTGTGTCGTGGGTGCGTTTCACAAACATGAAATATCTCACACACAAACACCCAGACTCGGGACAAACATCTGCGGTTCGCACAAATGTTTACCCCGTACGGGAATCGAACCCGAAACCCTTAGCGCAGCAGTCCAATCGCTTAGCCACTGCGCTAATCAGGTCGTCAAATATCATTACGATACTGAAAAGCTCACGTTATTAGAACTAACAGGCATTGAAACCGTAACCTACCACAGAAATGAAGATGATGATAGGCGTTATAGTAAATCTGATAAGCCTCTCAGAGTAAACAGACGTAAAGCTATAATAAAAAGCTAAATTAAAAGGTACAGTCAGCAACATAACTTTACAAGATAAGAAAGTTTATGACAAAATATTTGAAAAAATATTCATCAATACAAATTATAGTCTCAGATTATAAGAGAGTCCAAATGAAGATCTGTAACAAATTGTTTTTCAATTAATGGTATCTATATTTAATATTTAAAATGTTCAGCTACTTTTGTTGTTTAATGTACTTACCTTACCTACATAATAATTAAAATATTTTTACATTTTATTAAGTCTTTTTAACGAATTGCCAAAAAAGAGTATAATTATTTACTTTGTGTCATTCTTTCCGCTGCTGGAGATCTTAAAAAAAATTAATCCAACATTTTGCATTACCGCCGAACTCAGAGACATTTAATGATTACTTAAACTATCACTAAGTAAAGGTTTTGTGAAATCTTTACCTAATGTCAGTTTAAGTAACCATTAACGTCTCTGAGTGCGGTGGTTATTTCTATAACAGTTTTTCTAAGTACTTCAAATAATTATGGTCTAATAAAATTGTAAGAGATTTGCGTGGGCTTTGAAGGTTATCCGACAATGTTTTGGTGTTGTGGGAGCAAAGTTTCTGGATTTTCCAGTTTGTTTGAAGTTTAAGGAAATTTAAACTGAAAGATGCCAAAAAAGTACCTACCTAGTAAAAGGTTTAAGCTTAGCTTAATCTTTATCGTTTGACCTACACGTTAAATATTATGATACTGTATAAAGCTAAATGACAATATAAGGTACTAGCTTGTACCCGCGGCTTTGCCCGCGTTAACCCCTATTAAACCCCTTAGAGGGTTAAATGTTAGAAAAAGTAGCCTATTTCTTGGGTCTTAAACTTTCTACATGCCAAATTTCATCAAAATCCGTCCAGCGGTTTAGACGTGAAGACGTAAAAGACAGACAGACAGAGTTACTTTCACATTTATAATATTAGAATGGATGGATTTGTCTCTACTCATTTTTATTTATTACAACAGACAACAGATGTTCTCTCTTTGTTATACAACAAAAAATACAGAAGATTACAGAATATTCTTAAATATTGTTACGAATAAAGACTAACACAAATATTACATCAGGTACTATTTGCTACAGGAACAAAGACTCCTCGCTCGACATAACCTACGTCCGGCGTTTAGGCGGGGAGCTCAGTTCGAAACTTGTTAAATCATCATTTTTATAACTCCTTGACTAGGATTTAGAGACGTGAAATGTTATTAACAAGTTTTATGGAATATACTTTGTCTTTTTCTTAATCCATACTTACATAATATTATAAATGTGAAACTAACTGTCTGTTTATGTGTCTGTTACACCTTCACGACTAAACCGCTGGACGGATTTTGATGAAATTTGGCATGTAGAAAGTTGAAGACCAGAGAAAAGACATCGGCTACTTTTTTTAATTCAACCCTCTAAGGGGTTTAAACAAGGGTTATCGCGGGCGGTGCTGCGGGCAAAAGCTAGTAAAAACTAAAACAATTCTTGGATATCTTGCAAGAATAATATAAAATTACCAGTATAACGATCTTACTGATGTACAGACGAGGTGCAAATGTAAATATTATGTTAGTTAAACGCTCCAGCAAATTTGCTCAAAATGAAAGCAAAGCTTTTATTTATTTTAGCAAGAAACTTAACGCTAGTAGTACAGACAGCAACATAACATTTAACATAAAATATAATTAAAATAAATATTCAATAAAAGTTTTAGATGAGATTTGAAAATACTTCAATTAATATTTGGAATTTTTAAAAAAATATGAAAATTGATATTGCAGAAATATTTACAACTTTTAAAGTAAATCTTATATAGGGACTACCTTTTAAGTAAATGCAATACCTGTGCTAGGGAGCCACGCTTTTAGTAATTGTAAAATGGTAAAAGTGTTTACACAATTGTCTACGTTTGGTATTTTTGTTTCTGACTCTAAGTACTGTACTGTCAAAGAAATAACTGATATAGTTTTGCATTTCTAGCAAATATTAAATTAATATTAATATCATATTCTTAATTAAAACTATCTTTGGAGTAGAAAACTTCCATTACGTTTTTTAGAAACAGATCCATAAAGACATAGTGGCTAATTAATTTGGTAAACTTAGCCCTCTTACTTATAAACGATGCTAACATGTGTTTTAAGATAACCACTTGTTAAGTCTATTGGCATCTCTATTTTGTGACATGCAAACGACCGAGACAGGTATAATTTAACCGATTATAATTTTTTATAAGTTAGGGGCAAGGATTTAGGCTTTGCTTTCATGGAACAAATAAAAAATATTTTTATTGATTTGTTATTAGCTTGATTCACGACTCCCGAGTTTTGTGATAATAGGCCAGAAATAGTTTACATCATAACCGTGACATGTGTGATTTTTGGAGATATTACAGAACTTTTTGGAAGCTCCAAAATTATGAAAAAAAAAGAGAACAAAAACATACTGAACTAGTTATTCGCTAAAGTAACTCCATCTACAACACGGCACATTTATGTCGCTGTTTGCCAATCGAAGGGACACTAACATCCTAAACAAACAGCACAAAGTACCGAGGTAATCAAATCACTGCAAATGTTTAGTGTTAGGACAAACCTTCCGAAGAGCCCCAAAAATAGTTAGAAAGGATCTAATTTCGGTTAAAATGGTAGGTGGACAGTGACTCAATTGGCGAAGGAGATGCAATTGAAATTAAACCTTGTTGTCTTGTAATTATAGTGCCTTTTTGTCTTTTGGAAGTTTCAAATCTTAGGTGTGTTTTGCTGTTGCAAGTAGTGCTAAAGAAAGCTTATGTAAGCCCAACCTTTCTGGTTACAAACTCTTTTGTATTTTGGATGCGTCAAATGCAAGGTTTGTTTACAATCCTGAACAACTACATGAAATAATTAATTATTATAGATGTCAGGGTGTTAGGTAGGTATTATAATAGTAGTACAACCGCATTACGCCATTTATGTAATGGGTCTCAATGGCGATTCTTTTGCCATTAATCGGGCACAAATCCAGACTCCGTGCTGCTACTGAGAATACCCTGATGGAACAACCCAATACACATCATACTCATTGCTCAGCAGTCGGCATTAGTGATTGCTATGCCAACAAGGCCACGAAAATAAAGACAACACGAATTACGTTCAAATCTATGGCAATTAATTGGTTACATTAAACTTCTGACACCAAGAATGAATGAAGGATTACTAAATTCATATTTATTTATACGACTAATTTGTCAGAACCAATTTATGGTATTACTAGCGGCCCGCTCCGGCTTCGCACGGGTATAAAATATATATTATAAGCATTTCTCCACTATTTAATGGATGTTATTATACATATAAACCTTCCTCTTCAATCACTCTATCTATTAAAAAAAACCGCATCAAAATCAGTTGCGTAGTTTTAAAGATGTAAGCATACATAGGGATAAAGGGACAGAGAAAGCGATTTTGTTTTATACTATGTAGTGATTCGAAAGAGTAGGACAAAAATTTAGTTTAGTTCGTAAACAACAAACAAAATGTACACAGTCAAGCAAAATCAAAACTCCATAGCTCGGTTCACATTAAACCAAATAAATAAAGTTTTACAACTCCAGTAATTTGTTTGTGAATTACTTCCCGGGGTAAACATTGAGCCGTTTGAAACGCAATAATGTTGCGTCGCTACTCTTTATTAGGTACTCGGGAAAGAGCGCGGTGCGTACACGTAATTGTGGCTGTGAGTGTACGCAGGAACATCAATTGTGTTTCGAAAATTAGGAATATTTTATAGTAGACATATTGTGTTTGAGGGAGCATCGCCCGAAAAGTTTTATGACGAATTTAAAGCCTAAGCAGTTGACGAATAGAATGAAAAATGTATGGGGATGACCGCTAGTGTAGTTTAAAACGCATATCTTGCGCATAATTTGGTCTAATAATATATCAGTATTTTATACATCGGCCAACACATTATGCAGTATTCCAGCCACCAGCCTCCTTACCATAAACTCTTAAAGCAGGACAGTTTAAGATGTGTAACGAGACACCGCTACGTGCAGTGTAATGCGGCATCTCGCTTCCACAACGTAAACTGTCCTGCTTTAACCCCCTTACTTATAAAAATTGTCATTGTTCAACAATCGGTTAAATTATACCTGTCACTGTCGTTTGCATGTCAAAAAATAGAGATGCCAATAGACTTAACAAGTGGTTATCTTAAAACACATGTTAGCATCGTTTATAAGTAAGAGTGTAAGGGGGCTGGTGCCTTAAAATTACTCTATAAACAATAAGCTTGCACTGCAGGTCATAGTAACCCCGCTGTAAACATTAAACAATACAAGGCTAATAATAATATCATTTGAAATTGTAACCAACAACAAAATAAACGTGACACTGTGAAATTACAATGACCAAACTAATAATGAACGTGAGAACATCAATAAATGTTGCATGATTGTTGTGAATGGATACGGTTAGGAATATCAATTAATAGTGCACTAACAATTATTTTAATTGGATACGTGTGATGGACACTATGACATACGTGCAAACAGTGAATTGGTTTTAATTGTATCATCGATTTTGCGTCGTGCTTCTGATTTAGAAGTATATATAGGGATGAGATGATGAGGCGAAAGAGGTAAAGAGGGGTATATTGTAGGTGTTTTTCTTTTTCAAAGTCTATAATATTGCTTTTGTCCCTTACAATAAAAATAGGTGGCGACCCTATTGTAATTGATAGGACTGAATGACCAACATTGAATTCGTTGCCTTACACGATTCGTGTTTAAAACTTTATGCTATTCTGAAACACTATCAATATCATCTTGCACCTTACTATGCGCTAGTGTCTTTGATCAACAATATACTAGATTAAGGATCAAGAATCAACAGCACTGATAGCCGAGTTGTATGACCGTTGGACTGCCAAGTCAAAGGTCGCAAGTTCAAACCCCGGCACGCACCAATGTCTTTTCGAATTCATGTGCGTATTATAAATTAATTATCAGTTGCTAAAAACGGTGAAGGAAAACATCGTGAGGAAACCGGCACACCTGAGAGATTTTTCTACGGTGTGTAAAGCCATGTCAGAGGCCTAAAGGCGGTTTAAACTCTGACACCAGGTTGTTCATCAACCACACGATAAGAAGAAGAAGAAGGATCAAGAATAAAATAATATACATATATATGGTTAGCCGAGAAAGCAGCATTATTTCTCGAGCCGTTTTTAAAGCTTTGATCGGTAATCTAATTACTAGTACATTGTTGATCGAAGGCTAGTGTCAAATCTCACCGCGGATTTGGAAGTTCGTAAGATGTCTTACGAATAACACGCCTTCCACAGTGTCTACAATCAGTTCTTCTGTTTTTAACATAGATACTATTATAAGTTAGTATAGTTAAACTATCAAAAACGTTTTTATTACTATAGCAACGAGCACAAGGCCCCATAGAATTCACAATTAACTAAAATCTGTAGTACCTATGCGGAAAACGCGACGTTTTATGAGCTTTCTTGGTACAAATACTGTCAGCTGAACCGCGTTTTAGAAGACTTCACGTCCTCTACTTTTGTAACTCATAGTAAATACTCTGCACCCTTAGCATGAACTCTTAAAACAGGGCTTTTTTCGTTGTGGAAGCGAGACGCTGCTACCTGCAGGGTAGTGTGTCTCGCTTTCACAACGGAAAATGTCCTTTTTTAAGGTATATCACTTGAATGTCGTATCTCTTGTATTAAATTTTTCTTACAATCCGATCATCATTATGTTCGCCACATACCTATGTAGTATATTTTCATATCAGAGTGTAGCTACAACAAACGACGCCTCAGATTGCACAGCTTACTTCATCTCAGTCGACAAGTCATGTCATATTTACACTTGCCTATGTGAGGTGAGAAGTTAGGTGTGGTGTGAGTGACGGCGAGCGTTTAAATAATGATACTATACGCAATATGTACTATTGAAGATACTTTATTAGGTACTTTTCAAAGTATACTTGACTGGATATTATTATTTTATTAAATTAAGGTCGGTTTGTCAGACGTTTCGGCTTCTAGCAGCTCATAACGATGATCTAGTCTATACATTACAGCCTGCAGGTGAATAGATTTTTTTATTTCATTCATCATCAGCCGGAAGACGTCCACTGCTGGACAAAAGCCTCCCCCTTAGAACGCCATAATGAACGACAACTTGCCGTGAATAGATATGTAAAAATTAATAACATTTATGTGGCGATTAAAGAAACAAATAATAATAATAATTATAACTAAGAAACACTAACCGTTTTCGATGGAAAACAAATGGCTAAAAAATATCGTAAGACACGGCAAACCAAGTCTGCGCCCGATGACGACTAATTTACATAAAATATCGTCACCATAACGAGGACGTAAAGTGGCAGATCTACTAGAACCTCTCAATGAAGGAGAGAACTATCTTACCCCTTTAAAGATAACGTATGTGATTGAATATAAACAGATACTTAAATAGTCCTGCCCGCTAGTAGTTTACCGCTAACACTGGCACCGTACACAAAACGCGGGGCCAAATGCGAACAGGCGCGAATACAGCGTTGATAGAATTCTTTATACCTCTCTGTGAGCCTCTATTTTGAATTACTGCAGATATTACACCCTCGTGGTGCTACACGTATACATAGTTATACACGATTATATCGCTTGATGTTTAATAACATAAGATATCTTGTTTTATGACCCAGTTTTATGATAGCGATGGGATAAAGTGTTATCCTAATTGGAAGTGGTATTCGTAATGAAATTGTGGGGTTTGTTATTTTTGTAGCGTAGTAAGAAGGTGTTGGGAGCTTGTTGAATGGCCTTTAAGAAAGTTTATGAGATTTTGTTGTATTTTTACAGATTTACTCTGAATTTTCTCAAAGGCAGCAATTTACCTATGAAGTTAAGAGTGAGCTTATTATAATGATTTCTATCACTTACGCGAATATTAGTCATTGAAATAAAACTATTTTTACGGATTTTATCGCGGTTTTAATTTTGTTTTTTGGTCCCGACGTTTCGAATCCTTTACAGCATTCATGGTCACGGGCAGACTGAGGTGTTAAACGTCTAATTTGAACAATTACTATCAACTACCTTACATTTTTAGTTATTATTTACAATCCGATTCACGCAAAATGAGCTCACTGTGTCATTCGGTCTTGCAGTTTTACGCTTGGAATTAACTTTAATAGAATCTATGATGGGATTCCAAGCAGGTGGTATGTCCCAGCCATCTTCTCTATTGAAATTGGGGTGTTTCTTAATTTCAATAGCCTCGCGTATCATCCTAGGAAGGAATCGATTTTCTTTGGCAAGGATCTGTGGTTTATCAAATCTGATGTAATGGTTGGCTTGGTCAAGCGTATGGTCACAAATTGCAGACTTCCTGGCACGGCGGTGTTTAATATCGGCGATATGTTCTTTTACGCGGGTCCCTATGTTTCTTTTTGTTTGGCCTATGTAAGAGAGACCACAACCACAATCGAGCTTGTAGACGCCTGCATCTTGTAAGGGTATGTGGCACTTGACCGGTGGTAGAAACTGGCTAATCTTCTTCGGCGGCTTGAAGTAAGTTTTGATTGAAGCACGCTTCAAGATGTAGCCAATCTTGTCTGTGACTCCCTTGACATATGGTAGTACTGCAGGTTGACGCTCAACTGTGGCCGGTTTCACTCGGGGTTTGTGACGGAGGCGCGGTATTCGGAGCTTGTTGTCGTGCAGAACTTGCTTGACATGTTGAAGCTCAGCAGCCAGGTGTTGCTCATCACAAATCCCTCGTGCTCTCTGTAACAATGATTTACCGACGGTAGATAACTGTGTTGGGTGGTGGTGAGAGTCACCATTTAAGTATTTGTCTGTATGGGTTTTCTTTCGATACACGGTGTGACTTAAGGTGTTATTGGGATTACGGATAACTAATACATCTAAGAAAGCTAAGGAGTTGTTAACTTCAGACTCTATGGTAAATTGAATTTTAGAGTTTATGGAGTTAAGATGGTTTAGAAATGCAGTTACTTTCTAAACCATCCTTAGCTTTCTTAGATGTATTAGTTATCCGTAATCCCAATAACACCTTAAGTCACACCGTGTATCGAAAGAAAACCCATACAGACAAATACTTAAATGGTGACTCTCACCACCACCCAACACAGTTATCTACCGTCGGTAAATCATTGTTACAGAGAGCACGAGGGATTTGTGATGAGCAACACCTGGCTGCTGAGCTTCAACATGTCAAGCAAGTTCTGCACGACAACAAGCTCCGAATACCGCGCCTCCGTCACAAACCCCGAGTGAAACCGGCCACAGTTGAGCGTCAACCTGCAGTACTACCATATGTCAAGGGAGTCACAGACAAGATTGGCTACATCTTGAAGCGTGCTTCAATCAAAACTTACTTCAAGCCGCCGAAGAAGATTAGCCAGTTTCTACCACCGGTCAAGTGCCACATACCCTTACAAGATGCAGGCGTCTACAAGCTCGATTGTGGTTGTGGTCTCTCTTACATAGGCCAAACAAAAAGAAACATAGGGACCCGCGTAAAAGAACATATCGCCGATATTAAACACCGCCGTGCCAGGAAGTCTGCAATTTGTGACCATACGCTTGACCAAGCCAACCATTACATCAGATTTGATAAACCACAGATCCTTGCCAAAGAAAATCGATTCCTTCCTAGGATGATACGCGAGGCTATTGAAATTAAGAAACACCCCAATTTCAATAGAGAAGATGGCTGGGACATACCACCTGCTTGGAATCCCATCATAGATTCTATTAAAGTTAATTCCAAGCGTAAAACTGCAAGACCGAATGACACAGTGAGCTCATTTTGCGTGAATCGGATTGTAAATAATAACTAAAAATGTAAGGTAGTTGATAGTAATTGTTCAAATTAGACGTTTAACACCTCAGTCTGCCCGTGACCATGAATGCTGTAAAGGATTCGAAACGTCGGGACCAAAAAACAAAATTAAAACCGCGATAAAATCCGTAAAAATAGTTTTATTTCAATGACTAATATTCGCGTAAGTGATAGAAATCATTATGTTAGCCAGTACGGACTGCAAACAGCTAACAAAATACGCCGGTTAGAAGATCTCAAGACTAAGCGAGCAAGATATACAACATCATTAAATTTCTTGAAGAGATGCAGAGACAACAGCATCATTCCTACGTGTGCCAGAATTTCACCCAGAAACGACATACGAGGAAGCGCTAAGATCTTCTACCAGGCAAGCCAAAAGTTATTACTACAACTCATTCGAAACACACGATCCGATTTACAATTAATTAATCAAGATATCGAGATATTATCCACAAAACTAAAGACAGAAACATCTTCATTTGATTTTAATAAATGCATCGATACTCTTAATAAGCGCGAAACATATAAATATAATGAATGCAAATATGTCCAGATAAAAAAGTTTGAAAAATTAACCACCAAATTAAATGTCAAAAATGACAGCGCATGCGAGTACGGAACGCGCCCGTCAACCGTGAACGAAGCGTGCGCAGTTGTCAATCTGTCAAAACAAACTTTGGATGAAGATACGGTTCAAGTGTTATCAAAAGGCCTAAATTTCGCTGTTACACCTTATAAAATACCGGTAGAAAGCATTATCTGCAACGTTGAAGAGTGTCTGTATAAAAATGGTTTGAAGAAACAAGATTCGGAGGCGATACGTCAAGACATTTCGTCGGTATTACGTCGTAATTCAACGCCCAAACCAAATCTTCCGAAAAACCAATACATTGCGCTAAAAAACCTTCGCAACAGACCTGAATTAACTATTCTACGTGCAGATAAAGGTAATGCGACTGTGGTAATGGATACGTCTGATTACAATAATAAAATTCAAGATCTTTTATCGGACACAAGTACATATAAACAAGTAAAAACCGACCCAACCACCAAAACGTTAAAATCAACTAGTGATTTAATTAAAAAACACTCCGAGACATTGGAATTAGACGTCAAATTCTTAATTACTAGCTGCGCGAAACCACCAAAACTGTATGGGCTACCCAAGATACACAAACCCAATGCTCCGCTACGGCCAATAGTTAGCCAAATCGATTCACCAACCTATCGCTTGGCTCAACATATAGCGAAAGTACTCTCACCACTCAGAGGAAACACTAGAGCACATGTGAAGGATTCGTACCATTTTGTCAGTGAAATAAAAAACCTACATCTAGCTGACAATGAAACAATGGTTAGTTTTGATGTCCAGTCACTTTTTACATCATTACCAGTTGGTGACTGTGTCAAAATTGTATCTAAGAAGTTATCGGAGAGAAACATGCCATTGGAATATGCAGAACTATTAGAACATTGCCTCACATCTGGCTATCTACTGTGGAACAATCACTACTACATGCAAGTAGATGGTGTAGCTATGGGCTCCCCAGTATCTCCTGTAGTTGCAGATATCTTTATGGAAGACTTCGAGGAGACAGCCCTAGAAACTGCACCTATAACACCCAGGTTCTACAAGCGGTACGTAGATGATACTTTCACAATCTTACCATCTGATAAAGTAACTGCATTTCTAAACCATCTTAACTCCATAAACTCTAAAATTCAATTTACCATAGAGTCTGAAGTTAACAACTCCTTAGCTTTCTTAGATGTATTAGTTATCCGTAATCCCAATAACACCTTAAGTCACACCGTGTATCGAAAGAAAACCCATACAGACAAATACTTAAATGGTGACTCTCACCACCACCCAACACAGTTATCTACCGTCGGTAAATCATTGTTACAGAGAGCACGAGGGATTTGTGATGAGCAACACCTGGCTGCTGAGCTTCAACATGTCAAGCAAGTTCTGCACGACAACAAGCTCCGAATACCGCGCCTCCGTCACAAACCCCGAGTGAAACCGGCCACAGTTGAGCGTCAACCTGCAGTACTACCATATGTCAAGGGAGTCACAGACAAGATTGGCTACATCTTGAAGCGTGCTTCAATCAAAACTTACTTCAAGCCGCCGAAGAAGATTAGCCAGTTTCTACCACCGGTCAAGTGCCACATACCCTTACAAGATGCAGGCGTCTACAAGCTCGATTGTGGTTGTGGTCTCTCTTACATAGGCCAAACAAAAAGAAACATAGGGACCCGCGTAAAAGAACATATCGCCGATATTAAACACCGCCGTGCCAGGAAGTCTGCAATTTGTGACCATACGCTTGACCAAGCCAACCATTACATCAGATTTGATAAACCACAGATCCTTGCCAAAGAAAATCGATTCCTTCCTAGGATGATACGCGAGGCTATTGAAATTAAGAAACACCCCAATTTCAATAGAGAAGATGGCTGGGACATACCACCTGCTTGGAATCCCATCATAGATTCTATTAAAGTTAATTCCAAGCGTAAAACTGCAAGACCGAATGACACAGTGAGCTCATTTTGCGTGAATCGGATTGTAAATAATAACTAAAAATGTAAGGTAGTTGATAGTAATTGTTCAAATTAGACGTTTAACACCTCAGTCTGCCCGTGACCATGAATGCTGTAAAGGATTCGAAACGTCGGGACCAAAAAACAAAATTAAAACCGCGATAAAATCCGTAAAAATAGTTTTATTTCAGTGAGCTTATTATCAATAAATCAGTCACTAATCAGTTCGTAGCCCTAAACTGTAAAGGAATCGATTTAGGTATTAGAATTTGAGCTCCACATTTAATGGATTATGTCAACCCCATAATAAGGGAGGCCTTTGTTCAATAGTGGAAGTCTTTCAGCTGATGATAATGATGATATTTGAATGTATCAAAATCCAAGACGCTAGTTTTAGTTTTACATACACCAAACCAGTAAAATATGCTTAAAAAACCACGTAAATCAAACTGATTATAATTGTAATGGGATAGTTATTATAATAATAATAATAATAATAATAACAGCCTATAACTGTCCCACTGCAGGGCAAAGGCCTCTTCTCGTATAGAGAAGGGATTGAGCATTGATCACCACGCTAGCTCACTGCGGGTTGGCGATTTCAGATAATTAAATCCAGGTTTCCTTACGATGTTTTCAGTCACCGTCAGTCAGTGGTGTCTTAGAATATCTAAGAAAGTATTTATGACATTGAAAAAGTCACATTGATACTTGCCTGGGTTTGAACCTGCAACCTCGTGCATAGAAATCCGGTATGTCAACCACTAGGCCACCAATCGTTATTATTTATGTAAATAGTAACGAAGTTCGCCACTTAAAAAACAACACCCTTATTCAATTAAGCTTATCTTTTCATGCATTCAGTAAGCAGCGTAAATAAAAACGCATAATTTATGCCCAAAGAAAGAATAAGGGGAGTTATACGAAATCTCGTTAAGGTGTCCAACGCCTCTTAAGAGGGGAAGAAATAACTTTTCCTATTGTTATGAATCTTTATTTTAAGCTGCTTTTCCTATAGCTACGGTGATCAGTAGATTAATTTGATATGACAAAGACCTGCGGTGTTTCTATTGCATTGCATGTCATTTTCCATTGTGGAAACATTATACATCATAGTAAGGTGCCTGATTGGCTAAGTAACGTCGTTAAATTTTTTATTATGTTACACTCAAGATTTATTTTTTTCGCCTTTTCAACCGACTTCAAAAAAAGAGGAGTTTCTATGTTTCTGTATGTATTTGGGTGACAAATCCAAAAAAATATTGATTAATTCAGCCAAAAAAAATGCTAAAAAATCATTAATTAATTTAGACTAAAATGTATAAATGTTTTCTCTAAAGTTTTAATACTAAAACTATAAACAAAGCGAACACAGGATTTGGCGCCGACGTCAACTTCGCTTATGTAAAGTGAAGTAATGAATTTGAACAAAACTGACGTAGGTATTTTTCATAAAATCTTGTCCCAACCGAATGGAGTCGATGCGAAAGTTTTGTTTGAATTTATAGCCCATTTATGATTGTTTTTGTATGTTTAGGGTATGATGGGACTGACATACGCAATGCGTAAAAGTTCCTTTAAAAATAAAGAATAAAAAAAAAAAAAAAAAAAAAAAAAGTGAAGTAAGTAAAGTATTGATTTTCACTTTTGAGTTCATGTATTTGAAGGCGGGTTTTTAAATTAATTATCGGTGCGGAGAAGGGACTTGCTATTTTGGAAAACTAACGTAATCCATCCTGGCGCTTATTGTAACTATGGTGTAAAATGCTGAGTCTATAAAGAGTCACTATCGATGGGTTCATGATATGTAGAATAAAACTAACGCAAATAACTTTGTCTCTCACCGCTTACTAAGTAGCTACTACCAATAACAGGGGTGAAAATAGCTGGCTAATTTTCTACTTTTATCGCACCAGTATAAAAGTCTAGAAAGCCCTATACCTATCAATACGTCAAAACGAATCAGCGCCGAAATATGAGCTAATAAAATCCTTATTGAATGAACATTTTTATGAAATTACGACAATTTCGCACAACCCTAGCGTTGGACATTGATTGATGTTCGCTGTTGTTAACAACGTTCTGCGATCTCGATAGGGTTGTTACTTCAGCGTTTTAGATTATGTTTCGCTTTTTTCTCCCCGCGAGGAAATTGCATGCATGGCAGTTTTTGTGTAGGGATTTTGATGTTGGAATGCTTTTACAAATACATTAGGTTTTTATATTGTTTGGATGAAAGAAATAGATTGTATTGGTGTGTGCGTGTAAAGGGCGTTGCCTTGCTAAATGCCAAAGAACTTTATAACGATTTCTTCTATTACTGTAATTGGCTTGCAAGAACTTTACAGATATTACATACTTACATGCCGTGTGGTATGCGACCTAGAACTGACCACCCCCTTTCCTCCCGTTGGTGTCGTAAGAGGCGACTAAGAGAAAATCCAGAGGATGGGCAGCAGCGTCTTCTGTAACTTCACCATAAACACTGCGATCCCCAAGCCGCTTGCCAGGCGTGGGGATTATGGCAACCTCCCCCCTTCTAGAAGGGAGGCCTCCGATCAATAGTGGACGCCTTTCGGCTGATGACGACATACTTACAGAAGAATTTAGTTACCTACCTATAGTTTAATTTAATGGCGTTATCTAGGCTTACATTTCCATTTTAAATGTTTAGTTTATTAGGTTGAGCGCGACTGCTGAGCATGAGGTCCTGGGTTCGACTCCCGGGTCGGGCAAAGTGTTATTGGGTTTTCCTTTAGGTAATTTATAGTAATGAAGTCTGGATTTGTGCCCGGTGGATGGCAATGGCTCGCCCCTATTAAATTAGGACCTATAATATAACTGGTGAAATGTGGATGTACTAAATGTACTCTGCCTAGCCCTTCCGGGAACACAAGCGTAATTATACGACTGCCCAAAAAATGAAGTGTAATGTTTTCAGGGTTCATGTATGTATGTATGTGAGTTTCTTTATGCCACCATAACATCTGAATGCCTGAACCCATTTTAATGTATAGAGTGTCGTTAGAATTCTTACATCATCGCGAGTAATATAGGCTATAAAAATATAATTAAAAAAAATATTAAAAAACACGCCATGCCATGTTAAAAAACGAACTAAAAAGTAAAAAATAAGTTTCATCGCAGTCGGGGGACTGTTCTGTGGAACACTATCTCATCAAACTGCGACTGCGATGAAACATATTTTTTACTTTTTAATTCGTTTTTGTTTTATATGGCAGTCGTGTTTTTTTATGTTATATGTTAAAGAGTACCTTCGACCAAAAACATAAATAAGTAGAATGCGATTAGTTAACGTAAAGGGGAGGTCAGGACAGATAAATGAAAAACCATCTTTGAGTAACTCGCGTGCGAAATAATGTGTGAAAAGTAGCTAAGGGCTCACTCCCATCTTCATCTAACCTCCAGTCAATTGTTAACCGACTTCAGAAAAGGAGGAGGTTCTCAATTTGGTTTTATGTTATTTTTTATTAAGACAAATTAGGCTTGTGCGTCACTACGTACAATTTTACCTGTCCCTTTGAAGAATAATTACTCGGTCACAAGTTGACAACCCATACGACTAAAAATCAAATCAATCATTTCAAAGGTTTCCAAAATTTCATTAAGGAACAGCGTGGGAGCTATTGAAAGGTTAAAAATCAATTAGGCAAATTAAAAAATACAACCAGACGAAAATAGAACCGCCTCCTTATTGAAGTCGGTTTAAATGTAATTGATATGGTTTGGTAGATTGCTGGATGAAACTACAAGAGAGGTAACAAGAAATGTAAATGGTATATTTTAATTACCGACAAAACCGATTTCCTAGTAAAACACCAAGCGATTTAATGTCTTTATTCACCTAACCATACTTAACATACTATAAAAAAAATAAAAAAATACAAGCACTGATAGCCGAGTGGTATGACCGCTGGACTGCCAAGTCAAAGGTCGCAAGTTCAAACCCCGGCACGCAACCTTTTCGAATTTATGTGCGTAAATTAGTTATCAGTTGCCAAAAACAGTGAAGGGAAAAATCGTGAGGGAACCGGCACACCTGAAAATTATTCAACGGTGTATAAAGCCATATCAGAGGCCTACAGGCGGTTTAAACTCTGACACCAGGTTGTTTATCAACCATACGATAAGAAGAAGAAGAAGTAAAAATACAGTATTTTATCCTTATCCATTTGCAAACATAGTGTTAAGACATTATAAAACGTCTGAGCTAAAACTAAAGTTTGAAAATCTTTAGTTTTAGCTTAGAAGTTTCAAATCAAATTAAGGTATTAACTACAAATAATCATCTCTATTTTAAGACATCCAATCCAACTATTCCATTCGTTAATTGCTATAAATAGATATTTGCTTTATGCGTTATTTTGTTCAGAATCTATATCAAAATTAGTTTCTTGTGTCTTATATTGGTTAACCAAAACCACAATACAGACGAAATATCTTAGTGAATAGTAATATTTTGAATTAGCACCTTTTCTCTTGAACCTAGATTCGAAGTACTTTTCACGCTAGCTAAGCCGTGGCAGACCGAGACAAAAAACGCAAGAAATGTCTTTGTATCCTAACACTATTTCCTTGGGACGGTACAAGTACAGCTATAAAACAAACTAGACATGCGATAGAGGTTTCAGCGGTTTTAAATCTAAAGTGCTGGCAAATTAATCGAATTCCACACTGCGAAAATGTTCCAGGGAAAATTCTTGGAGATTTTTCCCTTACGTACTTTGTGCTTAGACCCGGAATTTTGGGATCCTTTATTACTTATCTACCCGTTGACGAGATGTTTACGACTTTACCTAGTGACAAGTGGAGTAGAAATCTACAAAATATTACTGTTCATACTTCGGTCTATTATTTATTCACACAATATGTTTTTTGGGATCAAATGTGATGTATAATGATCCTAAGTCTTGTCTGGGAATAGTATTATTTCAGCGGCTTTTGTTTCAAGTAAAATGGTTGAAATGGGTTGAGAACGGTTTTGATCTTTATTTTTTGTGAAATGTTGATGTAGTGGATATGAAAGGTTAAAAGACGAACGCAATTTATAACGTAGACATTTTAGAAATAAAATGTTATAGTTCAACGACCCTTCGGCAAAGTGTTTTAGTGAGTGAATTGCTTCGTCACCCGGGATGGGACACTAAAAATTCTGATCCTGAATACATTTGTCCTTAGTTTGCGCTTGAGTTAAATCACCCCTGATGCACAGAAATTGCTGTATGGGGCAAAATTCTGAGTATTCAATATGTAAATAGTGCAACACACGCAAATAACTTCCACGTTTTAAGATAAAAGCTTTGCTTCGTGACTTAATACATGAAGTTTATAGCTGCAGCTTTATGACTTCTTCTTCTTCTTATCGTATGGTTGATGAACAACCTGATGTCGGACTTTAAACCGCCTGTAGGCCTCTGACGTGGCTGACACACCGTTGAAAAATCTTTCAGGTGTGCCGGTTTCCTCACCATGTTTTCCTTCACCGTTTTTAACAACTGATAACTCATTAATTATAATACGCGCATGAATTCGAAAAGACATTGGTGCGTTTCGAAGCTTGAACTTGCGACCTTTGACTTGGCCATGTCCATTGGTCAACCAATCGCATATCAATGCTTTAACTAAGATCAGATTGGTTATATCTGGACGTGTTGTTGTTTTTCGGACGTTGGGCAGGTTAGATTTTTTCATCAATAGAAAGCTAAATTATTAGATACTTCCTGATAATTTAGCTTTCTATTGATGAAAAAGTGGGTAAAATCCATCCAGTAGTTTCGGAGCCCATTCGGTACAAACAAAAAATCTTACCTCTTTATAATATTAGTATCGTAGTGGGGCTCGTAGCGATGCCGCTACCCGGCAGATCAGTCGATCTGCGAGGTTAAGCCGTGCTAGCCGCGGTCAGTCTTGTGATGGGTGACCGTTTTCACATGTCGAGACCCCACCGTGCTTCGGAAGGCACGTTAAGCCGTTGGTCCTGCGCCTGATTTCTCTCCGGTCGTGTCGGTCTACCGTCCCATCGGATTATGAGAGTGAGGGAATAGGGAGTGCACCTGTGTCTGCGCGCATACTTGTGCACTATAATATCTCCTGCGCAGATGGCTAGTCTCAGCTGAGACAGGCCGCCGTGACCGAAATTCGGTCAGGAGGACATTACATTATTATTATCGTACATAAAATTGCCTATGTTTAACTGATGCTCAGTGGGTAATTAAGATGTCTGAAAATTGTAATTGATGTGCCCGATAGGGTCCATAATGATCTGTAATATTTTAAGTCCACCTTTGTACTATTATGGAATGCAATAAAGTATTGAATATTAAATTTAGACAGTTAATGGATGCAAGAGTTAATAGAATAATGCTAGATAAATTATTTGTTATAAATGAGTGGCTTTATAAATTAGTATCACACTATCTTAACTAATTTTAAACTTGTATAATTAAATACCTGTCTACACTTAAACATGATGTGCTCTTTTTAAGTGTGTACTTAATGGCTCAAACATGTACAGTCAGAAACACAAGTAGCCTAACGTGTTAAGAAACCATGTTAAATAATTAAAAGAAATAAACATAAATTCAGTTATTGCTTCAAATTAATAGGAGCGTCCAAATGATGATCTGAGAATACTAAATTTTTTACTATGTAAGAAGTACAGTTAATGGCATAGTTAAACATTCAAATGTTCAGTAATTTATTTTTCTGACTGTACAACATTATCTTATATGAAAGTTTTTATAACTTTTTATAATGTCACGTGCTTGACAAGGATGCATTAACGTATCTACCTTTTGATAAAAGGTAAAGAAAATTCAAAATAATATTATGCTTTCTAACGTGAAATATTTTAAGGTAAGTGAAATTTAATATGCAAATTGCTTGAGACCGAGAACTATGTTATTTATCTAAAGGAATGTACGCTTAGCGGCAAAGTTACAGGTAAATATTAGTTTGAACGTTTTCACTATTTTCCTTAAGAATAATGTGAGTGTCTTATTACAAATTACTTTATATTTACACAGATGATGCATAAGATTGCTACGAATGATTACCATTTGGGTCAGGCTTACATCGATAAACAGAAGGCAATTTCAACAACATAATTAACCTTATCGTTGCATCTATAGAAACTAAACGCGACCCACGGGGTCCCTAGACAAGTGGCAAACGATGGCATTTTTTTTAAACGATCGATGGCATTTTTTTTAAAATTAAAATGTCGCCCCACACTACTCCACTGTATCGTGAGTGCGTTTCAGAAACATGAAATATAACATAGGTACATAAGCACCCAGACTCGGAAAACATCTGCGAATCGCACAATTCGCAACCCACAGCGCAGCAGTCCAATTAATGGCCACTGCGCCAATAGGTCGTCATTACATAGATTATTATCATCATCGATTAGTCCAAGCATTATATTAACTCCATACATGACATTCAATTCGATTTCCATTCGTGTGTTTTGCCACTTCTCTAGTCCTTCCACATCAGCGAACCACACAGAATACTAGCAGAGTTCCTGCTTTGTGGAATGCGAATTGAGACAAATATTTGTATAGTCAAATGTAGGCTTAAGTTTGGTTTGTAAGTGTGTTTAGACGTAAATTTGAGCTTTAGAGAGATTCCGGGATTAGTGAGTACTAACGGAAAGCTATCAGGACTTACGGACTTAGATATACACAATCGAGTCTGTTCTCAAAGGGACGTTTGTGTCGTCACAAATTGAGGGACAGTTGATCAAGATTTAGCTACGCTTGACGTAGCCAGTCCGGATGAATCCGGTGTTTAAACTCCCAGACCAGCACTTGATCTGCACTGGCCTACCCTCTACAAGCTTTGCTACCATATTCTATACCACACCACCGGTGATTCCTTAACACATTCCAATAAATTGGGTCTATATCATTGACTAGACTATAATAATAATAATGTCCTCCTGACCGAATTTCGGTCACGGCGGCCTGTCTCAGCTGAGACTAGCCATCTGCGCAGGAGATATTATAGTGCACAAGTATGCGCGCAGACACAGGTACACTCCCTATTCCCTCTCTCTCATAATCCGATGGGACGGTAGACCGACACGACCGGAGAGAGATCAGGCGCAGGACCAACGCCAATAGCTTAACGTGCCTTCCGAAGCACGGTGGGGTCTCGACATGTGAAAACGGTCACCCATCACAAGACTGACCGCGGTAAGCACAGCTTAACCTCGCAGAACGTCTGATCTGCCGGGTAGCCGCATAGCTAAGAGCCCCACTATAGCAGTGATAGCCGAGTGGTATGACCGTTGGACTGCCAAGTAAAAGGTCGCAAGTTCAAACCCCGGCACGCACCAATGCCTTTTCAAATTCATGTGCGTACTATAAATTGGTTATCAGTAGCTAAAAAGTGCAGCAGTGAAGGAAAACATCGTGAGGAAACCGGCACTCCTGAGAGGATTTTCAACGGTGCGTAAAGCCGTGTTAGAGACCTACAGGCGGTTTAAACTCTGACACCAGGTTGTTCGTCAAACATACGATAAGAAGTAGATAGACTATTACTTTTACTACGCATCGTTGATCGTTCCCTCTGTTTCAGCATATATCCTGATTACTTATAGCGCTGATCTGTTTATGTATTACGTTGAGTGTATTTCCATGATAATTCCATAAAACAATGAACATAATCCCTGTTCGCGTAATACGGATAAAGTTATTGTGGATTTTCTCGTATTTATGGTAAGTCTATATATTTTCTTTTTGTTTGTTTCGGCGATTTATGTGTATAACGCTTATCTATGAATAGGAACAAATATTTTGTTGTATAATAAGAACAATATTTTTTTTTAAACCCGCCCCACACTAGGAATTTCTCCTGTGTCGTGGGTGCGTTTCACAAACATGAAATATCACATACACAAACACCGAGACTCGGGACAAACATCTGCGGTTCGCACAAATATTTGCCCCGTGCGGGAATCGAACCCGCAACCCTTAGTGCAGCAGTCCAATCGCTTAGCCACTGCGCTAATCAGGTTGCCCACAGGCTTCAGGAGGTATTGGGTTAGTCCGACAGTCCAGTGACGTTTGAAGACTTGCCCCGTTATCTTATCAAACTATAATAAAGATAATGCTTAGATGAAATCAAGTACTTTAGAGTAAATTCAGACGACTTCTCAATGAACCATTACGTTTCACCATCATCAGCCGATAGATGTCCACTGTTGAACAAAGGCCTCCCCCTTTAAGAAGAGGGGGGTTGCCATAATCCCCACGCTTGGCAAGCGGCTTGGGGATCGCAATGTTGGTGGTAATGTAACAGAAGACGTTGCGGCCCATCATCTGCATTTTGCCTTAAAATTCAAAAATTTATTCGCAAAAATATGGTCTACAATGGTGTTCAATTGTGTTTAGACAGTTAGTTTCACATATTTTATCATTATTTAATGACATGCAAATATTAGTGCTAGGATACCTAACATAATTAATATGTGTTAAATGATAAATTATCATCCATTAATATGGATGTCGGATTCATTATGTACAAACATGTATAAACCAATAGTCGCCCCTTACGACAACCACGGGAGGAAAGGAGGTGGTCAATTCTAGGTCGGATACCATACGGAGCGTCGCATCATTTACGAATTAATAGTCCGCCATATGCAATAAACCTTGATAACAACAAAGGGTTGCGAGTTCGATTCCGGCACGGGACAAGTGTGATTCGGAGATGTTTGTCCCGAGTCGAGTTTATGTATGTGATGTTTCATGTTTGTGAAACTCACCTACGATACAGGAGAAAAGCCTAGTGTGGTGCGAAATTAAAAAAAAAACTCATACGCTACTGCTATTTGATAACGGTTATCCAATATCTCCGCTACTTTATAGTCACACAAGTGTTAAAGCATCAGCTCCCTTCAACTATAATCGAATGCCGTTGTTATAAAAAAGTCCTAAGACTCCGTTTACACAGACCGGCTCGGAGAGGAAAGCAGATTTTAATAGCAATTAAATTAGAGTTTTGCATCGTTGTATTAAGGTTTATTTTCTCGGTTCATTGTTGTTGGTCGGCTCTCAAAAATAGATCGGTTGATCGTGTGAGAGGTCTCTTACTGAATTTCGGAATAAAAGCTTTGAAGTTACTTGAGTATATTTTTTCTTTTTGTACACTCACAACGTTTGATGGTCCCTTTTCCTTTTCCTAATAATCTCCTTTGAGTGGAGTATCACGATCTTTTATTGTGAAATAATTACGATTTCGATTGTTTTAGCTCTCGATGTCGTTTGATCGTGTGTTGATTGGGTGAAACTTGATTTTCAGAAAATTCATTAATTAATAAGATTTAAAAAAAGATCAGAAATAAAGTCTTTCGGATAGCAACAAGACAGCGACAATTTGGTAGTACAACATTGGCAACTACTATTGGAGGATCGAAATAGAATCATCATCATCATCATCAGCCAAAGACGTCCACTGTTGAACATAGGCCTCCCCGTTTAAGCGGGGGGGTTTGCCATAATCTCCACGCTTGGCAAGCGGCTTGGGGATCGCAGTATTGGTGGTGGAGTTACAGAAGACGCTGCTGCCCATCTTCTGAATTTTCCCTTAGTCGCCTCTTACGACACCCACGGGAGGAAAGGGGGTGGTCAATTCTAGGCCGGATACCACACGGCACGAATAAGACGATCGAAATAGAATAGACCTGAATGTAGAAAGTTTTTTTATGAAAAAAGTCGCCCCACTCTAGGTTGGTAGCTAGGTACTATCCTGTATCGTAGGTGCGTTTTACAAACATAAATTAATATCACTTACACAAACATCCAGACTCGGGTTAGTTAGTAGCAGTTAGTAAACTCTAGTTCTAAATATAATAATGTCCTCCTGACCGAATTTCGGTCACGGCGGCCTGTCTCAGCTGAGACTAGCCATCTGCGCAGGAGATAATATATTATAGTCCACAAGTAGCGCGCAGACACAGTTGCACTCCCTATCCCTCACTCTCATAATCTGAATGGACGGTAAACCGACACGACCGAAGAGAGATCAGCCGCAGGACCAACGGCTTTCCGAAGCACGGTGGAGTTTCGACATGTGAAAACGGTCACCCATCACAAGACTGATCGCGACAACCACGGCTTAACTTCGCAGATCGACTGATCTGCCGGGTAGCCGCATAGATACGAGCCCCACCAGTTCTAAATATATGATGATGATGATCGTACAAGACCAAAATATGGACTGAACTAGAATCCAATATCATAAAAATACTATTTTATATCATCATAACATAACATAACATCACGCCTGTATTCCCCGAAGGGGTAGGCAGAGGTGAACATATAGTACACCCACATGGTGTCAGTTATGTCGTAAGTCCCAATGTAATAGGGGGCGAGCATATTGCCATCAACCGGGCACAAATCCAGGCTCCGTGCTGCTACTGGGAATTACCTAATGGAAAACTCAGTAACACTTTGCCCGACCCGGGATTTGACCTCTTGCTCAGCAGTCGCGCTTAGCGAACACTAGACCAACGAGGCAGTCTTCATCTTATATCATCATGTATCATGTTATTATTTCAATTTTTATAAAACCATCTGAAAAATTACCTATCTCTACGCAGAAAACTAGATAAACCTTAAATGTTATAAAGTAAAGGTTATATAAACTCAGATTAAAAACAACTGCCACATAAATTTATTCCTCTCACACGAAGGCTTCATACGGAGTTAAATACTTCGCAGAATTCCGAATAAGGAGCTTATATGATTAATTTTCTTTAGATTCTACGTTTTGTGCAGTCAGTCACAACGGTTCAGTGTTTTCAAGAATTATGCAAGCGATTTCGGCACTTATAATTTAGTCCATAAAGTATAGTATGGGTTGAGAGTAATGGTTAATAACAGTAACGTATTTACTTTTCGTTGATTGTTGTACTTTCGCTATTATGTTTTGTTATGTGTTGTTAGATTATTTATCTTAGGTTTGATTCAAATAAAAACTTGCTCTAAGATATTTAACTTTATAACAAACGCAGCTTCACACTTTTTCACATTTTTTCTCAAAAGATCTCAAAAAGATTTATGTCTGTAAAAACATCACTTCTGGTTTAATATTATCGTAAAGTGTTATTAGGGTCTACAATGTATCTTTATTGATTGCAAAGCATGGTGATTAGAGTTCAAAGTGAAAACAAGTAAAACTGTTTAAAAGATTGAATTGTTTCTTTTAGATAAGGTTTTCTAGTGACCAAAGTACTTCTTCTTCTCGTATGATTGATGAAAAACCTGGTGTCAGAGTTTGAACCGCCTGTAGGACTCTGATATGGCTTTATATAATAACAGCCTATAACTGTCCCACTGCAGGGCAAAGGCCTCTTCTCGTATAGAGAAGGATTGAGCACTGATCACCACGCTAGCTCACGGCTATATAAAGGCTTCTGACATGGCTTTTCTCACCGTTAAACCTCTCTCAGGAGTGCCGGTTTCCTCACGATATTTTCCTTCACCATTTTTAGCAACCGCTAACTAATTTATAGTACGCACATGAATTCAAAAAGACAGTGGTGCGTGCCGGGGTTTGAACCGGCGACCTTTGACTTAGCAGTCCTACGGTCATACCACTCGGCTATCAGTGCAAAAGTACTAAGATAACAGGAGTGGCAAAAGTTCTAAGTTTCATATGACCCTAATCATCATCATCATCCTCCCTTGAACGCCACTATATCCTATTTTGGGGGTTTTTGCATCTAGGTCTTTCCCTGTACAGCAACAACATCGTCAGTCCACCTGGGCCCCTAGTCTGCTATTTTTATAAATTCGTCATTCCAACACGATCCAATTCCCATCCCATTGTCATTTTGCGAAAAGTTCGTAATCTGCTAAATTAATAATGGTCGATCATTGGTCTGTCAATGGTCTCGTAATAGAATGGTGGTAGAATGACATTATCGTATTGCCATTATTATAAAACCCGTTAGTAAAAATGATTTTCGAAAAACTACTACTAAATTTGAACATTTAATTATGCCAGATTTCTTTTTTTAATATTTCTACATTTTTATCTATGATATTATTTAAAAATGTTCTATGCAATCTCGTTCGTAAATAGCAAATAAACATGATGAAACTCAATAATATTTTATGTTTTGCTGTCAAATGTGACATTACTGCTCACTGACGTCTGACGTTAATCTGTTTTTATTTGTTGTGGTCCGTGTTTTGCAAACAGTTTAATAATATTAAACAGTTTTGTTATTGTGTTTTATACCTTACCATATTAAATTGTAGTCTGTGAGTTAACTGTCAAAATTTTAGCAGATTACCGTCTACGTCTGTCATTGATTTGTCATTATGTACGAGATTACCATTTCTTTCAATGGAGTGTCAGTGGTTGACCACTGGAAAGTCATAATGACGCCATTATGTTAGCAGATTACCAAACTTGTCAAAATCAACCATTATGAAATCAATGATAGACCATTCTGACACTATTGTAATAGCAGACTTGAGGCCCTGGCTGTAAGTCTGCCAGGGGCTCTACAGAATCCTTTAGTTTATGTATGTATAATTATGATTATTTATATATACATACATAAAGTCACGCCTATTTCCACGAGGGGTAGGCAGAGACCACGGATTTACTACGATCCTGACATACTTCTTTCGCCTCATTCTCTCGCATTATTTATATATATGTTGTAATGTATGTATCTATGTAGGTATATTATAAGAAGTTTATGTATTGGTACTTAATATTGATATATGTTAATGGTTAACGTTTTTTCCCATACAATACTCAGTGAATCTACCACTTTTCAACTCTGCATTACCGTAAGGTTGACTGGTAGAAAATGCCTAATGGTATTAAGTCCGCCTTTGTACAAAAATGTGCGTTAAGTATAAATTAATAAATCCTCTGGGCCACCGCTCTGTTAGGGCCTATCTCTTATGACCCTAATACTCTGGCAAAACAACCTCACTAAAACAATATCTGAGGAGAAAAAGATCTTTCCCCATACAACGACGCGTTAAATAATGAATTTTAAAACACAAACACTTAACAACGTCGTAAAAAAATCAATTTTCTAAGAAATTTTCAATTTACAGCGTCTCGGTGAAACCGTTAGCATTATTCAAACTGGTCTGCACTGAACACTGCAAGTAAGCACTGATAGCCAAGTGGTATGACCGTAGGACTGCCAAAGGTCGCAAGTACAAACCCCGGCACGCACCAATGTCTTTTCGAATTCATGTGCGTATTATAAATTAGTTATCAGTTTCTAAAAACGGTAAAGGAAAACAACGTGAGAAAACCGGCATACCTGAGAGATTTTTCAACGGTGTGTGAAGCCATGTCAGAAGCCTACAGGCGGTTTAAACTCTGACACCAGGTTGTTCATCAACCATACGAGAAGAAGACTGCAAGTTTGAGAAAGGGGCAACGAAATACAAAAATGTACGACAAAAATAAAGCAACGTGGTCGCGAAATGCATTTAGTATATAATAGCAGTAACTACCTTTAGTTACAAAAGTAAATAACCTAAAAACAGAAACGCAGATCAACTGACAGTATGACAATATTTGACGCGAGGAAACTGTGATAGTCTCATAGTACACTCAGCAACATAAATAGCTTAACATGTTAAAAAACCGTACAACAAATAATAGAAAGAAATAAAAATTAAATTCAAGTTAGTGTTTCAAATTATAGGGGCGTCCAAATGATAATCTTGGAGTTATTAGACTTTTTAGTATATAATTATGTTGTATCGGGCAACAATTAATTTTTTTAAATTTATTTTTTTAGTTTTCCTACTAACTTTTAAACTATCGCGTCCCATGATAATTAGAACTACAACACGGGAATTAACGAGAACACAATTTTTTAATTTTTGCTTGACGTTTCGACCGATTTGCATCGGCCGTGGTCACAAGCAGTCACAACAGTCTGCTTCGCGTTAATTTCCGTATTGTAGTTCTAAATAACTGTTTACCTACTTTCACCACAGTATTTTGATTAACAAAAGCGATCGCTTTATTTAAAAAAAAATTATTAATATACAGAGAAGATATTATGAGCAATGATCATTGTAAGTTAACGAGTACCTAAACGTAAACAAATAATGACGTCATAATCGTTGATTGTAATCACTTATGCAAAATTTTTGACACTTGAACTGCATCCAAGTGTTAATAAAATAAAAGAAGTACGTAAGTAGTACTAAGTTATTAAATACCGTTCTAACTTTACTAAGCAGAGCAGTAAGAATAACGTACGCCACGCATACATAACTCAAGGAGAACAAACTGCAACATTTGTGTAAAACTGCAGTGTAACTTCTTGCTTACAACCACTGCTAGTAACTGCGCGAACATTAATACTTTTATCGTGTCGCGCAGGCGGTATTTAGTTTGCGGCCACTTGAGCTTGGAAACGTTGTTGTGGATAAGAAGGTGGTGATGATTTAAGTGGGTGTTTGTTAATGAATATTGAGAAACTTATAACAATCATACATACATAAAGTCTATTTCCACGAAGGGTAGGCAGAGACCACGTATTATAACAATCATTGATGTACATAATAAAATTTAACTTTGCCTAACTATATTGATTGAACCATATAACATTAAATAATACTGGTGGAATAATAATTAAATTGTAAACTTGAAAACTGTATTTATGTAACGCTATTTAGGTCTAAATTAAATTAAAACGTTAATTATTTTCTATCTGTTAATAATACTATTTCTAAGTAGTTTAAAATACGTTCAATTCCGTTGCTGTAGTTTGTCTTAATTCATAGGAGCAAGTAACAGGTTAATTTGCTTCGGTTTTGACTATTTTTCTTATCCTGATTTACTATAATCTTCGATTACTTTCCACTATTATATTTGACTAGACGTCTTGTTTTTCTACAAGCAATATTTCTTTAAATTGAGGCGTATAAAAGTTATTTAAGTAGTATGTTACTTAGTTTACGTTATAAGTTATATAAATTAGTTTTCGGGTCAGATGTAAACAATTGGGCTTGTTCTCTGAATTATATTTTCTTAACAAACTGCTTAAAAATCCAGCATTTTTCATCAATATCAGACAGCGTAACATATATATATATATATATATAGCACTGATAGCCGAGTGGTATGAACGTTGGACTGCCAAGTCAAAGGTCGCAAGTTCAAATCCCGGCACGCACCAATGTCTTTTCGAATTCATGTGCGTACTAAAAATTTGTTATCAGTTGCTAAAAACTGTGAAGGAAAACATCGTGTGGAAACCAGCACACCTGATCGATTTTTCAACGGTGTGTAAAGCCATGTCAGAGGCCTAAAGGCGGTTTAAACTCTGACACATGGTTGTTAATTAACCATACGATAAGAAGAAGCGTAACATTTACGCAAGATACATTCTCCCACACAACTCAAACAAAGTTATCTAGCATTGTCCAGCGCCACTCAATTAATATTCTTTACGTAACAAAGGGGACGTATCTGGTGGCCTCTCAATGGCACTATTGATGGCACTATTCCATAGCGACACTATTCTATAAAGGTACTTTTGTGATAACGTCATTTCCGAGACTATGACTTATGTTTCCATCATAAAGTGGGTGCACCGTCTATTTAGAGAGAGTTTTGTTTTGTAAAAAAAATAGCAGATAGAGAAACTTAGCGTGTATGAGAAATGAGATGCGAGTAAATGAGGCGAAAGAAGTATGTCAAGATCGTAGCCAATAGAAATCCGTGGTCTCTGCCTACCCCTCGTGGAAATAGGCGTGACTTTATGTATGTATGTAGAGAAACTCATCCTTTTTGAAGTCGGTTGAAAAGTGTGAAAAATCACATAACTTAAAACAGCCTCTTGTAGGTATCGTCGTTAGTCGGAAGACGGCCACTGTTGAACAAAGGCCTCCCACTTAGAACGCCACAATGAACGGCAACTTGCCATTTGGATGCACCGGTTGCCCGCATCTCTGGCGATGTCGTCGGTCCACCTGCTGGAAGGCCTGCTGACGCTGCGTGTTTATATCGGCCACATCAGCTTATATTGACATAAGCTAATTGTCTTATAGAAAGTGGCGATACTGTGGTGTGTATAGATTGGCAGGTCAATAAGGACGGTAGCGAGGTTAACCGTTCAGATTGCGTAGTTTATTATCACTCATGGAGACTCTTTACTTGCACTAAGAGTCTACACGAATGACAATAGGAACTAGAATGATCGTTACGTGACTGTCTGATCCTTATTGTCATTGTGATCTGTTTTGTTGCAACGATTGAGCAATGACGACAAATCATGATCAGTTCTCCTGACATTTCATCCTGCCCGAGACGAGGACAAGTGACGCTTAAAACAGAGAAGGAAGCTCTATGCCCAGCAGTGGGTGATACCAGGCTGAAATGATAATGATAATAAATCGTGCGAAATATAAAATAATTTTCAATCTGCGATAAACACGAAGAAAACTTAAAGGTAAGTATAAAAATATGCGTCCATTTTTAGTGTTTACATAACTACTCTCGCTGTTTTCATAACAGTTCAACAAAAAATAGTTTTAAAGAATTCTTATTTTAAAATGGAAGCTCTGTTAAGTTGAATTCAAGCGCTCAAACAATAGGAGGGTAAAAGAAAAAATGGCTAACACAACCGAAGCGAGGACAAGCTAAATTTACGAAGAAGAACTTTCGTATCTTTAATTAATAAGTACGTGGTTACTGTATTTTTAAGTAGCAAGTATGAAGTGCATATAATGTGAAGTAACACATTCTCAGGCTAAGGGGTGATAAAAGAGAACTCGAAATTAGGGGGCCGCGAGCAGTAACACGGCAGCGCAGTTGGTTAGAACGCCACGGATAAGCAAAGATTGTGGGTTAACATAGCATAAGTTAAATTATATTATGATGCTTTTTAACTATTATTTTTGTTAAAAAACAAAATATAAAAGAAGAAAAAAGTAGAGACGTTCTTAAAAAACAAAATTGTCTGAAAATAAAAGGTATATGATACTACAGCTATTGTATATTTACTAATTTTTTCTTTTCGGTGAACTTTTTCTTTAGAATCGTGTTTTCTTTATGATGCGTCAGGAAAAACCCAACGAAAGCCATTTAAATAAAAACAATACGAAATAAAAAAATCTAAGGTACAATCACATGCATAAAAAGAGTATGACAAGATGGAAATTAGGTCGTGAATAAGGGATTTACGGGGAACTACTCGATGAGCCAACAAAAAATTAAGAACGCATGTTTAAAAACGAAAACAGAAGTAGCTATAGGTACCTATAATTCGAAAATGACAAGATTATCGAATAATTTTTCAAAAACGTGTCTTCCAAACCATTCTCAAGAGTGCTGAGATCGTTCTCAAATTAATTTGTAAAAGGCAACCGACATGACAGCTGTCAACTGACAGTTGACAATTTACAATTACTTTCAAGCGAAAAACAAATTAATTATTTAAATGCTCATTTTGCTAAATATTTTAAGCAAATTTTTATTTGTGTCCCAAATTTTTGTAGAATTACTTTAAAAAAATGTATTCATTATTTTTTTAAGAACTTCGCCCCACATTAGGAGTTTCTCCTGTACCGTGGGTGCGTTTAACAAACATGTAATAATATCACATACACAAACACCAAGACTCGGGAGAAATTTTGTCTTACTGTTTTTTAACTAATACCACTTAGACACCATTATCTTTTTTTTAAGTGGCCACTATGAATTACTTTTTGAACATCAAGTTACATCAGGACTGGCTCCAAGAACGCCCGCCCGTCACCGCTTCCCAGTGCTATAGCTGGGTAGAAGAAACGGCGCAACAAAATACTCAGCAGCACAATCTGCGTATCAAAATTTGGAAGTTATATAAACCAACCACGGGTTTTACGACCGGCGTACCATGGACGGTCAACCTCACTGCCATCCTTGTTGACTGACCAATCTCTACACCACATTATAACCTATTTCCTTGTGGCAATTGGCTCATGCCGATACGAAAAAGAAGATATAAACCAAGAACAAATCGCATCACGGCCACTAGAATAAGCAGACATACTACCAGAATACTTGCTCTAGAAAATAGTCTATAGGTATTAGCATATTATATCTAGCAACAATAGACCTTCAGAATCTCGAAATAAATATGTCAAACGTAACAGAATCACATAATATTCAGTTCAGCAAGGCATTGTAAATTCAACATGAATTTATGAATTCTTTGAGATAAGAATCCTTTACATGAATGTATTGAGATGTAGATTTGTTCTGAGAGAGTTTTATTAGTAAAGAACAAGGAGTTATGGTTGAAATGTTCCTGAAAGTCGTAGGGGATAGTAGGGAGGATTCTAGGGATGCTGACTGCAATGTCTTTGGCCAAAAATGTCAAATTAGCATTTGAAAGTTTATTGTGAGACGGAGATGGCAATATATAATGGTGACGTAATTGTTTGTATTTTCATAGTAATTTTCGCATCGCACTGTACATTACTTGTTTTGCGCGTGAGGGATAGAGCACAAGTTCTGAGTCGGAATCCCGGGTCGGGCAAAGTGTTATAGGGTTTTTCCATTTGGAAATTCTTAGTAGCAGCATGGAGTTGGGATATGTGCCCGGTTCATGGCAATAGTCTCGCCCCCTATTACATTGGGACCTATAACATAACTGGCGAAATGTGGGTGTACTATACACCTCTGCCATTGCCATTTTGATGATATGTTACATAAAAAAAATGAAATTAAAACTTAGGTAACTTTGAACATTAATATATTTAAAATTATTCCAACTAGCACATCATTAACCTATTTAAAATGTTAACGTAGTGAAGCTCAGCATCCCGCTTCACTGCAGGCCTCCATTGAAGCTTGTAACGCGAGTGGAACGGTGTCACTACGGTTTACAAGTTTGAACACGTTCTACAGGGCGATGACCCCTCTGACGTATGATATGGATTAGGGATGGTAAGCACAGCAGGTTGAACATTAAAAATTTAATTTATATTAAATATATATACAAGAATGTTTATTAAGATAAGGTAAAAAAACATTTATTCGAAGTGGACAAAATAAAAGTACTTTTTGAACGTCAAAAGTTGAGATTTTTGCGGTGTGTAAAGCCATGTCAGAGGCCTACAGGCGGTTTAAACTCTGACACCAAGTTAGACACTGACAAAGAAGAACGTCAATCACAAAAGACAGCCCCCAAAACGCCTGCCTATCACCGCTTCCTAGTGCTATAGCTGGGTAGAAGAAACGGCGCAACAAACTACCCAGCAGCACAATCTGTCTGTCACAATTTGTTGTTGAATTTTTTTAAATGTTTTTCTGATATTGACAACCTGAATCAGCTAACGGTACAGTCCACTGCTAGTCGACGGTTACGGCTTCGCTGTATAAAGTAAATATAAGACCTAGCCAACTCTATTGCAGTACATGCTACCGTATATTCAAAACTAAATAGTCGTGGTGGCCTAGTGGATGACATACCGGATTTCTATGCACGAGGTTGCAGGTTCAAACCCAGGCAAGTATCAATGTGACTTTTTCAATGTCATAAATACTTTCTTAGATACTCTAAGACACCACTGACTGACGGTGACGGAAAACATCGTAAGGAAACCTGGATTTAATTATCTGAAATCGCCAACCCGCAGTGAGCTAGCGTGGTGATCAGTGCTCAATCCTTCTCTATACGAGAAGAGGCCTTTGCCCTGCAGTGGGACAGTTATAGGCTGTTATTATTAAGTTCGGTCTAGCGAGCCTGCCACAAACTTAAACCTGAAACAAATTATTAACTATTTACGTATTCTATGCTTTTAATACTTCAAGTCTACTTTTACAAGTCGTTTATCAGACGAGGTGGTTACAAGCAACCTTTGAGGCATAGCCGTTTAATATACACATAATAATTACCAAGAAGATCATGTTACTAGTTACGAACTTCGGCGATGTAGTCGTACCTACAACAACTGACAGAATATTAAAGTTAACAAGTTATTATGACGTAGGGTTAATGAACTAGCGATCATTGAACTTAGCACTCAAGTGTTGCTTATGTATAAGGTTATACATAATTTACCTGAAGATAGTTACTTGACGACCTTATTGGCGCAGTGGCTAAGCGATTGGACTGCTACGCCAAGGGTTGCGGGCTCGATTCCCGCACGGGACAAAAATTTGTGCGATCCGCAGATGTTTGTCCCGAGTCATGGTTTTTGATTATGTGATATTTCATGTTTGTGAAACGCACCCACGACACAGGAGAAATTGCTAGAGTTGGGCGACGTTTAAAAAAAAAAAAGATAGACGACTCTTTTTTTTGATAGAAATAGCTAAGTATGGTAGGTATGCCCTAATAGCGCAGTAGCTGTCTGTCCATTTGTGCCACATACTAAGGGTACCAAGATTGAATACCATATAGATGAAAGTTTTAAGAACTTACCCTCTTACTTATGTACGATGCTAAAATTTATTTTAAGTTAACCACTTCTTAAGACTATTGGCATCTCTATTTTTTGACATGCAAACGACAGTGACAGGTGTAATTTAACCGATTCTTCAACAATGACAATTTTTATAAGTAAGGGGGTATCTGTTTACTATTTTATTTTCGACTAGATGTGCCCGCGACTCCGTCCGCGTGGAAATTCGGAAACAGCAAAAGTATTTTTAAATTGTTTTTAATATATTAGCTAAGTTTGAGCGAATTCGATTTAGTAGTTTTTACGCCATGCCGTAATATTTTATTACATGTATAGCTGTTGCCCGCGACTTCGTCCGCGTGTATTTCGGATAAAAGACCAGTAGTAAATTGAACTTTTAACAGAAAAAAATACCTACCAGGCAGGCTTTTTTAAGTAGGTTAAAAATCTTTAAACCACTTATTTAACTAAGAATACTTTCCGGTATTTAAAAAAGACACCGCAAAAATTGAACGGTAATTACGGAAGTTACAGAAAGTCTATTGAAAATAATATACAACTGAAGAAGAGAACATAAATAAATCCGTTTTGTGCGTTTCTGAGTTTCTGTACATTGAAACTGCTGTAGAAAAAAAAAATGCCAAGGATAAAAGACAACCGTGACGACCTGATTGGCGCAGTGTAGCTCCTTGGCATTTTTTTTGAGCGCGAGCGATTGGTTGTGGGTTCGATTCCCGCAAAAAAAGTGTGATCCGTAGATGTTGGTCCAAAAAAAACTAAACAAACTAATTATTATTATTATTTAATAAAACCTACTTTAAACTTATATCTAAAAACTACGTATCTGTATTTTTAAAATCTAAAGTGCGCTTATTCCAAGGAACTTAATGCACTGATAGCCGAGTGGTAGGACCGTTAGACTGTTAAGTCAGATGTCGCAAGTTCAAATCCCGGCACACACTAATGTCTTTTCGAAGTCATGTGCTTACTATAATATTACATATAGCGGGTGCAACCAATGCTGCTTATAGAAATCTTGTCAAACTACCCTCCATGCACGCTCCGGGTTGTCGTGTGTTGAGACACTTTGAAGAAATGCCTAACGATCAAACACGTTATTGTGGCTAATTTATAAAAGATAGATATATACTATTAAAGACTTATTTGTAGATCTTTTGGAGACCATCATCTTTGTAATACATACTTTTGGTGTATGATCAACGAATGCGAGGATAAGAGCTCGAAAGCGCATTTTCATCCGACTTGCTTCAAATTTATCATTACTGCTTAGCTCCTATGTGTTTTAGCGTTATGTTATATAGCCTATAACCTGCCCAGGAGTATGGACTACAATCGTACCAAGTTTGGTTAAAATCCCTTCAGTAGTTTTTGACCCATGCGTGCACATACAGACAGACAGACAGACAGACGGACAGACAGACAGACAGACAGACAAAAAATTTACTGATTGCATTTTTGGCATCAGTATCGATCACCAGTCATCCTCCAATAATAATTTTGAATATATATTCAATGTACAGAATTGACCTCTTACAGTTTTATTATAAGTATAGATTATTAGCGGGGACTGCCTCGTTGGTTAAGTGGCTGCTTAGCGCAACTGCTAAACATGTGGTCGTAGGTTCGAATCCCGGGTTGGGCAAAGTGTTATAGCAGCATAGAGTGTCGGAGCCTAGATTCGTGCTCGGTTGATGTAAATAGGCTCGCCCCCTATTACATTGAGAGTTTGGGACCTACAGCATAACTAGCGAAATGTGTACGTGTGTGTGTGTGTGTGTACTATATTATGTGCACTTCTGCATACACCTTGGGGAATACAGGCTTGATGTTATATTTTGAGATTAAGTATAGAAATGAAAGCAACCTATATTTCTGATTACTCAACAAAATACTTAAGCCATGCAGAATCGTTGAATGCAGTTACATGGCGCCAAGTATTCGACAAATCATCTCTGATATAAACCGGTCAAGTGTGCATTACAATAATTTATGCTAAAGTGTATTTTTAACCGACATAAAAAAGGAGGAATTTGTGTAAAATGTTTGCTGTCACACTTTGGATTTTTGTGGTAAAAATAGTCCGCGGGGGATATTATTCCCTTCAGTGTTGGGAAAGTTTTAAGGGGTGCAAATAGAGAGCCTCCATGAGTGACAATACTTAAGTACGTCCGGCGCACTCTGGATGGTCAACCTCGCTACCATCCTTGTTAACTGACCAATCACTACACCACGGCGTGACCTATTCCATGTGGCTATTGGCTCATGCCTTATCCTCACGTCACAAAAAAGGTGTCAAAACTGGATTGGGCCCGAAATGACAAAAGGCTTACTACCAATTTCATGACATAAATAACTGGATTCTGGAGAATATCTCTGCGTATGCCTTCAGTTTAAAATTATTTTTTAAGGTCAACTTACGGCTCTTTCAAATTTGCCTACAAAAGTCGTCCGGCTGTCGTACGTTTCATACAAATTGCTAACGGACGTCTAATATTTTTATGAACCGTACGACAACCGCACGACTATCGCAGGCAACTTTGAAAGAGCCCTTAGATTTGTCAACGAAGACAAAGAATAACTACGCATGCGTACAAAAATTTTACAGCATACTAATCACGATTGTTTTTACACGACTGCCCAAAAAAAGGAGTGTAATGTTTTCAGGGTTCATGTATTACATGTATGAATGTGAGTTTCGTTATTCCACCATAACTTCTGAATGCCTGAACCGATTTTAATGTATGGAGTGTCGTTAGAATCCTTAAACCATCGCGCGTAACATAGGCTATAAAAAAATAACAAAAATATATAAAAAAATTAAAAAACACGACTGCCATGACATAAATCGAACTAAAAAGTGAAAAGCAAGTTCCATCGCAGTCGGGGGACCGTTCTGTGGAACACTGTCGTATCTAAGAGGTAGACTGCGATAGAACTTGCTTTTCACTTTTTAGTTCGATTTTTGTCATGGCAGTCGTGTTTTTTAATTATATATTTTTTTCTATGCATGTATTCCACGTGTGGAAAAATAGGTAGCTATACTTCCCGATTTGTATACTTACCAACAGTAAACAAGTGAGAATCCATAAAGATTATTCGTGTACCGTAAATCGACATCGCCGATATTCCTCCTACTTCACTTAGCACAGAAAAGTATTGGGTCAGACGACATTTGGCGCCCATCCAAGGTACAATCTTGTATCGTTTTCTTTTTTGCTACATTGTAAAGTAACAGAGCGTAGCCGATTTAGCAATAAATGGGTCGCTGTACGGGTTGCATCATTTTTTCTTAATAATTTTTCAGCCCTGATAGCCGAGTGGTATTCAAATCCCGACACGCACCAATGTCTTTTGGAATTCATGTGTGTACTATAAATTAGTTATCAGTTGCTAAAAACGGTGAAGGAAAACATCGTGAGGAAACCTGCACACCTGAGAGATTTTTCAACGGTGTGTAAAGCCATGTCAGAATCCTACAGGCGGTTTAAACTCTGACACTAGGTTGTTTCATCAACCATACGATAAGAAGAAGAATAATTTTCTTTTAGGTGGTAAATAGGAAGGGGCTAATGGTGCTTGGGGATGAAAGGGGGCTAATGGCGCCGCGCATTTTTTTATAAACGATCTTAAGCTTGGCCCAAGAGGGGTATTTCATTTCACGTTCCCACAACCCTCCGACCATGGAAGAACATTCGCATAACAATACACGCTGTAATTTGAGGAATCGACTGGCGCAGTGGCTAAGCGATTGGACTGCTGCGCTAAGGGTTCCGGGTTTTCCCGCACGGGACAAAAATTTGTGCGATCCGCAGATATTTGTCCCGAGTCTAGGTGTTTGTGTATGTGATATTTCAGATTTGTGAAACGCACCCACGATACAGGAGAAATTCCTAGTGTGGGGAGACGTTTATTAGAAAAGAAAAATTAAGACTAAATCATGACATGTAGGTACAGACTTTAAGGGTACATTTCCTCAGATTAATTTTTTTTTTACCTCTAATTCGATGACTACCGTTGGTCTAGTGGTCGCTAAGTGGGACTGCTGAGCATCAGGTCCTGGGTTCGAATGCCCGGGTCAGGCAAAGTGTTTGGTACCGCGTTTTTCCATAAGGTGATTCTCATTAGCAGTACTAAGTCTGGATTCGTGTCCTATTGATGGCAATAGTCTTGCCCCAAATCGCGGGTCGGGCTAAGCGTAACTGGATTTCTTCATTAGATTATTCTCAGTAGCAGCACTGAGTCTCGATTCGTACCCGGTTGATAGCAATAGGCTCGTCCCTTATAACATTGAGACCTATAACATAACTGGCGGAATGTGGGTGAAATATACACCGCTGCCTACCCCCTTCAGGGATAAAGCCGCGATGTAAATAAGTGTGTAACAGCAAATAAACATTATACATCCTCTATTTATACACTACCGACCTCTCTACCCACCCTGCTAATACGATTACAGCGCGACATTTATTGGGTAATGAAAGAACACCTGCTATGCCTGGTGTTTGTCGAATAACGTATAACATGTATGACGTCACCAGGCTTTTATTGGCCGTAATTGAATTCGGTGTTTAATTGAGTTCAGTGAGGCATTTTGGTGATAGGTAATATTGTTTGATAATTTTAATGCATAATCTTTGATGGATCGAATTTGTTGGGGCTAAAATGATATGGGTCAGGTATGGATGGTGATATTAAAAAATAACTATGAGGTTAAGTATCAGACGGCCTGGTTAGCGCAGTGGCTAAGCAATTGAACTGCTGCGCTATGGGTTGCAGGTTTGATTTCTGCAAGGGACAAAAATTAGTGTACAAAAAATTGTGTGATTCGCCGATGTTTGTCCAGTCCAAATGGGTGTATGTGTATGTGTTATTCTATATGTGTGAAACGTACCTACGATACAAGAAAAATTTATAGTGTGGGGCAGCGGTTTAAAAAAAAACTAAAGTACATGATTGGTTTTTTTATGCCACTCATGTTCTGCTTCAATTTAAGAGCACAACACTTGACCTGGACTCCTTTATGGAGGACTGGGCATCGACAGCCCTTGACAGAGTCCTGTGGAGGGAGAGTGAGGGGAGGCCTTTGCCCTGCAGTGGGACATTACAGGTTTGTAATAATAATAATAACACTTGTCCAAGGAACAATCGCCATTGTTTTCTAATTGCCATAACTTCATCTTCTCTTCTTCTTATCGTATGGTTGATGAACAACCTGGTGTCAGAGTTTAAACCGTCTGTAGGCCTCTGACATGGCTTAACACACCGTTGAAAAATCTCTCAGGTGCCCGGTTTCCTCACGATGGTTTTCCTTCACCGTTTTTAGCAGCTGATAACTAATGTATAGTACGCACATGAATTCGAAAAGACATTGGTGCGTGCTGGGTTTTATACTTGCGACCCTTAAATTAGCAGCCCAACGGTCATACCACTTGGCTATCGGTGTCATCTACTCATTGTAGAATGAAGTCAAAGCTTGGATCCTAATCAAATTGAATGAAAGCAAGCAGATTTGTTTATTTGTTAAAAAAAAATAGATTTGAATCCCCCCCAAGTAACGATACAAATGATTATCTAGCGCACCCAGCACAGTGAGCCCTCACCAACCCGCATAAGTTTATCTTAGTGTAGAAATTCAGAAAGAGACTTGTTTATACGACTTATTCATAAAAAATGACAATTTTAAACCATTGATTAAATAGACTAGCCAATAGACTAAACAGGTAATGTCCTCGTCGTCGTAGTTATACTTTAAACATAAATAAAATTTACAAGAAAATCCTATAAAATCCGAAGAAAACCACTCGTAGGTTAGGTAATGGGTTAATATCCAGCTATCTATACCGCTCTGGGTATTTATTTTACACCTTACCGCCTGCTGTGGCTTGGAGTCGCGCCAAAGTGATTAATCTTGCTATCTTTTAGAGCTGTGTCATTCAGGAAAACAAAATAATAGGTATTTTCTATAGATTTCTTCTTGAAGAGGAGAAAATTAGTTGAAAAACAATATTCAAACGTAAATTTTTTCGCTCACATTAAAAAATAAAAGAAGACAAGAAAAAAATAATGACGTATTGTGTTGCTAGTGGTTATACAGAATAACGAATATTTTAACTTACTCAATACATAATATGCATAAAATTCAACTGAATGATTGAATTCAATTTCGCCAGTTATGTTAAGGGTCCCAATCTAATGGAGGGCGAGTATACTACCATACACCAGGTACATTTCCAGACTCCGTGCAGCTACTGAGAATTACCTAATAGAAAAAAACAATAATTATTGGTTTAATTTAATTTTGTTTAAATTTTTTTAATTTCAATTGGTCGATGCAATAAAATTAATTTATTAAGTCGACCCGGGATTCACACCCAGAATCTCGTGCTGAGCAGTCGCGCGACCACTAGACCAACGAGGCAGACAGTAGACGAAAGAAAAAAAAATACAAGCAGCCTTTAGTGACGAGACATTTTAAGACGATTTTGAAAATAAAACTATAATGTTAACGTTAGCAACTTTAAAAACAAAACGCTTTAAGTTTGGCTGTTCTAGAATGTGCAATAACACGTATTGTCGCGAATACAGTGTTAATAGCAATAGTTTCCGATACATCTGAAGATTGACGGTGGAGTACAGTTTTGCTGGCTGATTCGAAAAGTTTTCGCCCAACGATTTGACGGTGATTCTCGAGTATCTCGTCCCACTACTATGGGGTTTATTTTTTACATTTACGTGATGAATTTTTGCCGTTTGCTAAATCGCAGTTATATAAATATAACATTTACGATGTGCTTGTGTGTTTCAAGTTTCAAAGGTAAATTCGAGCACTCGTAAAACGGTGGCGAGTTAAAACTGCAGATTAGAAAATAAGTATTAAATACTTATTTTTATACTAATTAGATAGGTATAGTTAAAAGACTTCAAACCGCACTAGTAATTTCTATTGTGTTTCACAAATCACATAAATATTATAAAGGCAAAAGTTTGTATTTGTTCGTTTGTGTGCTTGTATGTTTGTTACCTCTTCACGCTCAAATGGCCGGACGAAATTTGGTATGGAGTTAGCTGACACCTTGCATAACCACAAGGCCTACTTTTTATACCGAAAAAATACAGCGGGTAGCACTGCGTGGCTCAGTTAGTATCACATAAATAAACACCCTGACTCGAGACAAGCATCTGCGGATCACATAATTTTTTGTCCCATGCGGCAATCGAACCCGCAACCCTTAGCACAGCAGTGCAATCGTTTAGCCACTGCGCCAATCAGGTTGTCAAATTATGCTATCAAATTTTAAATACTAAATAGAATGGTAAAAAATGTAGTACAAATCATGTAATTCAAGTTACACAGGCTACTTCGGTTTCCATTGCTAATGTACTCGTATTTACCCGCAGAGAAGTGCGATAAAGAAGGCCCACCCTGTTGGCAATTTTACTACAGACCGGGTTGCCTATCTAATCTTTTTTACACCGCATCAACTATCATTGTAAAGCTTCGTATCGTATCGACAGTCGACACGTGAAGATCCTAACATCATATTTTATCACTCAAGTGAGATGAGACGAATCAAGTAATTAAAGCGACAATCTCACATTAACGACATTTAATAACTACTAAAACTATGTAGGTACTTCAAGCCCATAACAAAGTCACCCGAACTCGAAATTACTGTTTTACGATCGAGAACCGATAGTAATAGCGAATCCTTGGCCGTAACTAATGGGTAAAGATGTTACAACTTTGATTAACTCCTAGTTTCTGACCCGATTAGTATTTTGTAAGTATTTTCTTAAGACGATTTATTATGATTTGAGAGTGCTAGGAGACTTTGTGATTGGTGGGAATTATTGAGAACTTGATAATGTTTTTAGGTTATGTCACTGACTTTTCTTTTGTTTTTAAAGTCTTTGGTACCATATTTACTCTCATTACATTACACATACACGCTCGTAGTTTTAGGGCGGCTACTCCTAAACTAGTCCTTTCAGAACATCTCCAATCTCACTGGAAATTATGTTTGCTAAGTTTTTCCATTTTTTTTTCATTTAATCCATTATCATAGGTTCATATTATTTATACAAATAGTTTCACATTTTCATCTTTCTTTCCCTTATTTACCAAAAAGTAACTAAAATAAACTTATTGACTAAAAAAGAAATGTCCGAACCAAATAAAATTCCTGCAAAAAAATCCAATTGCTCGTACTTTTGTCGATGGCGTGACGTTCGGGTTGCTCTAATTAAACCAAATGTAACGTGACGTCAGCGTCGCATGCCGACGTCACAGCAATGTTATTTTATTAAGGGGAAAAAGATCTTCCTATTTCTGTACTTTATCGCAGTGAATTTCTCTTCGAAACTGGGTTTCGAAAATCGCAGTCGATGTTTTTAACTAATTTTGATTTTTTGTTGTGGCTCTGACTTCTGAAGTATATTGAATGATTTATCATTGTAAAACGTTAGATCGCAGGAAGAATTAAAGTGATTTTCATCTAATGATCACTTACGCGAATATTAGACATTGAAATAAAACTATTTTTACGGATTTAATCCTAGGATATTAAAATTAAAAACTTTCATTAGAGAAGATGGTGAAAATAGTTTTATTTCAATGATTTTCATCTTTTTTTTTACTTTGTTAATTTACTACTGATAATGGCACTGATTCTGGCTTCAATATACTATTGTCTGGCGAAATATGATTGTTCAAACCTCGCCCTGACTCAGGAGAACACATGGGCATGTTGTTAAGTTCTTTCTATCCTCTCTTCTCTCTTTATACTGTTGTTGTTGCGTATGCCAACACAGTAAAAGAAGAATTACTAAATGTATCACCAACAACTTTGACATATTGGTTAGCGTTAAATATGGCCGCTTGAATCAGAATTTCCCACAAATTTAACGTCGTCGTACGGACTTAACGATAATAGACGATTAGTGCAACCCACCCTTAGTCTGTTTTCTTACAACTCAGCAAGTTTACATCATCATTACCAGCCTATCCCAGACTACTGATTCACATAGTCCTCTCCTATGCCACGCAATTGAGCTCGATCTTCGATCTTCCGTTTCCAAGTAAGCTTTAGACCTTAGCAATAAATCAACAGCCAACCAAACTCATTGTATATCAATCGAAACTTTCCGTTTACAGGAAAATTCCCTTGTTCCATCAAAGTACGGGTTATTCACAATGTACGCCTTTATTTTTAAACTTCGTCCCATGAATTTAAATTAGGGTTCTGAGTTTGCAACGTTGATGAATGGACAGCTGAAATTGATTGTATTCGTTACTGTTAGAGGCCCCGCGGGATTTTTTTCAAGAGCGAGTGCCTTTGCTTTGTATAAAAGTTTTATATGGGAACAGTGATATTGCGTATTTTCGGTATAAAAAACTTTTGAACATACATACTCGACCACTTACAATCGGGCCTATAATCAGCCTATACCGAGGCGTTATTCTTTGTGTCATTTTAATAACATATTACTGCTTAGAAGTTGAAATTGAGCTCGAAACTTGAAAATTATTTTGACCATTTATTCTAATAAAGAATGCCATATTATGAGATGGGCTCCTATACTAAATACGAGGAAGGTTAGGCCAAGAAATAAAGGCGCGCCTACAACAATACCATTGCAAGGAAAACGTCTTTTTTCATACAGAAAAAAATTAAAAGTAGTGATGACCATGCTTGCTCACTGCAGGTTGACATTTTCAGACTGTTGTATCCAGATTCATCTCGATGTTCATCCATTGTGAGTTTACACGGTGATGACTTTAAAAAAGTAATAAGTAGTTTACTATGAACTTAATGGTAAAACAGCTTTAAAAGAATTTAGTTTATTTTTATTGCAAGCAACTATAAAAATGACCAACAATCTTTATCAAAACTTATGTTAACGTTGACATTTTTATGGTGTATCCCATCCCAATATCGCGGATATAAATTATAACAATAAAAATAGTTTGAGCTGTAATGAGGATAACGTGAGGTGGGGTAAGAGAGGGCAGATCTTGTGGTTTAGCGAGGTTGCTATGGTAACCAGAAATCTTGCGTAATATTCTGATATTTGTGTTGTTTTGATTAAATGGAATAAGTAATGTTCTTATTTGGTTTGTAAGGTCAACAAATCTTCAATAAAAGGCATTGCTCACATCTAAAAAAAATTACCATTTGATAAATGTTTCAACATTCAGAATGTATTTGACCATGACTATTATCTTTTGTAGATGATAATTATATATTACCAGCGCATTTTTGAGACTAGAAATTTATCAAATTAGCGCTTTATTACTAAAATTCTAGACATTATTTTAGGCCATTTTTCTGATTATCTAGTAAACTTAAGTACTGATAAAAACAATGTTAATATAAAATTTGATAAAAAGATAATTTGACAACGAACTAAAATATTTTTGTCTGAACAATTTTTTTTATATCTTAATAATTATACGAGATTTTTTATTGTAATATGTGTAATTATGTATGTGTACCGCTTCCCTAGACCAGTAATATGAAGGTTCGAAGAATAGAATATAATAGATTGATAAATGTATAGGGTTCACTATATGTTACTATTTTTAGTCGTATTACCTATTATGTAATTCAAGATTCGATTCAATTTTTTTCTGTTAAAAAAATGTCGCCCTTCAATTTCTCCCGTATCGTGGGTGCATTTCACAAACATGAAATATCACATACACAATCACCATCAACATCATTGGATCGCACAAATATTTGTCTCATCCGTGAATTGAACCCGCAGCTTTTAGCGCAGCAGTCTAATTGCTTAGCCACTGCGCCAATCTGGTCATCATCATTAACGTCAAATATACGTCTAGTGCTGATGTCACTTATGGGGGTAAATTTTATGCTAGAAGATACTGATTTTCTTAAAGAATTAAATGACTATGTACATGCAATTATTCGGACATATTATTTGCTAAACTTTCAAAAAGATCACGTGATTCTGTTTCCATTTACCAAATATTCCAACCGAACTGAACAAGGAGTTTTATTAACTTTCTTATACATAATGCAAACAATGACTTCGGTAGGCTTCGAAGCTTCTGAAATAAATTAACTTTGTCTCATAAATAAATGTTTATTAGACGGTCTCACCAATAATATTAAATTGTGTCAAATAAGCTCTCAAATATTGAGAATCGGAAATTCGTTAAAGTAAACATAAAATGTGATTTATCTATGCTTAAATTTAATTTTGATTAATATTTATATTTTCATTTATCATTTTGAAATACGATTGGCCATTTAATTTCTGTCAATTACGGCAGTTTAACCTGATATTACCTACATATATGGGAGATAAAAACATAACATACCATCACGCCTGAATTCCCTGAAAGGTTTCGCCAGTTATGTTATAGGTCCCAATGTAATAGGGGGCGAGCCTATTGCCATCAACTGGGCACAAATGTAGTCTTCGTGCGGCTACTGATAATGACTGAAAAAAGCCAGTAACGCTTTGCCAGGATTTGAGCTCATGATTATGATCCACAGCCCAAGTTCATCCACAGCAAGGCATCTTGTTATTGGGCCATATTTCTTACACTTTTTAAGTAACGACTATGGATGTCTAAGCGATTAGACTACAGAGCTAAGGGTTAAGGTAAGGTAAGTTTGACTCCTACACGAGATTAATAATTCTGGGTGTTTTTGTATGTTAACACACGATACAGAAGAAATTCCTAGTGTTGCGATTTGCAATTTCTGTTAGGGATGTTTTTAAGAAAAACAATTTCTGTTTCTCCATAAACCACAGCCACCCTCACGTCAAAGACACGAGTCTTTATGATCAATTCATCGTCTAACTTCGTCTGACTTCGGATAACTTCGTGTTCGATTTACGACCGCCCAATAAAACCGCTTAGATGACAGTAAAATGGATTTTAATGGTATGTGCAAGAGTGCCGATGGCTTAATTCGGGAGGTAAGGTGTTTTGTAGGTTATGTTTAATTAAAGGAGTCTTACTACGATAGGTAATTAAGGTTTTATGACTTGTATAGGAAGTAATGAAGTTCTCTTTGATCTGAATGGATTGATCTTCTTCGTATCGTATGGTTGATGAACAACCTGGTGTCAGAGTTTAAACCGCCTAGCCTGTAGGCCTCTGACATGGCTATACACACCGTTGATAAATCTCTCAGGTGTGCCGGTTTCCTTAAGATTTTTTCCTTCACCGTTTTTAGTAACTGATAACTAATTTAGGTATAGTACGCATATGAATTCGAAAAGGCATTGGTGCGTGCCGGGGTTTGAACTTGCGACCTTTGTATTGGTAGTCCAACGGTCATACCTAGATTGATGAGTATAGTTTAATAGATATTACCGTCAGAGTACCGACCTTGTCTTCTTTGCCTTGAGATTAAAGATAAAGATCATTTAATCTAAATAGACCTAAGAACTGCTTTATGCTCGTCAAATTACATCAAGACAGCCCCCAAAACGCCCGCCCGTCACCGCTTCCTAGTGCTATAGCTGGGTAGTAGAAACGGCGGAACAAACGACGACGCCCCAGTTGGCGCAGTGGCTAAGCGATTGGACTGCTGCGCTAAAGGTTGCGGGTTCGATTCCCGCACGGGACATAAATTTGTGCGATCCGCAGATGTTTGTCCCGAGTCTGGGTGTTTGTGTTTGTGATATTTCATGTTTGTGAAACGCACCTACGATACAGGAGAAATTCCCAGTGTAGGGCGACGTTTTAAAAAAAAAAAAAAAAACTACTCAGCATCAACATCTGTCTGTCATAATTTGGATTGTTCGCGAATAGCTTAAGATGAAGAACAGAATTCGATGAACCCAACTTGGTAACAATAACTTGGTTCTACGTAATTTGAATAGTCATTAAGCGTCGTGATTAATATCGTCGGCAGCAGACGTTTGAGTTGCGCCGACTCATTTGCATGATACAGATATTGAAGTGTCGCATTATACTGTGCCATCACACCTTGTACATAATACCAGCTTAGATATTACTGTACCAGTGAGCAAATATTTAGAGAAGGAATGAACATTGATCATGATCACCGATAGCTTAATGTAGATCGATTCAAGTCCATTTTATTTTCTCGCCGTGTGGTATCCGGCCTAGAATTGATCACTCCCTGTCTCCCCGTGGGTGACGTAAGAGGCGACTAAGGGAAAATCCAGAAGGTGGGCTGCAGCATCTTCTGTAACTTGACCACCAACACTGCGATCCCCAAGCGGCTTGCCAAGCATGGGGATTATGGCAACCCTCCCCTTCTAAAAGTTGGAGACATTCGTTCAACAGTGGACGGCTTCTGGCTGATGATGATTTACTAAAAATATACAAATAAATAGTGTTATTGACATTAAGGTTTGTAGTCATCATGCCTACTTTCCCCAAAAAGGTATGCAGCGGTATAAATACTATAATGTCTGGTCCCAATAAAATAGGAGGCGAGCCTATTGGCATACTTCTTCTTAAATTTAAGAGCTTTGCACTTGTCGGTGGAGCAAACGCCACTGTTTATACAGATACCAAATACAAGCTTCTTATGAATCTGCCCCTTAAGCAGGAGAGTTTACGTTGTGGAAACGAGACACCGCAGTACACTGCACGTAGCGGCGTCTCTCTTCCACATCTTAAACTGTCCTGCTTTAAGAGTTCATGGTAATGGGGCAGATTCATTGACACTCCTGCTACTAACCTGCTGACTAGTCAATCTTCATATAACATAATATGTATTATATGAAGGTTACTTTGTGGTAAACTGATGCGATAATATTAGGCTCATTTGATAGAAGAAGCCGATAATATTCCACTGCTGAAAGCTTTCCATCTCAAATAACGACTGTATTCATTTCAGAAGTCAATTACTTAATTAAATTAATGATACCTACTTCTTATTAGTGTCTTATTTGGTACGGTAGCAAAATTAATATGTTATCGATGCTAACCCTGTTATGCTAGAGAGAAAAAGATAGCAATTAATTATAATGCCTGGTCTTATGGACCATACCGACGACGTACGTTGTACAAACCGACATGAAATTATATTATTTGTAAATGTGAGCACTGTGTAGGTTTTGCTTTTTCTTTTTACTATTTTTTCTTTTATGGCTGACGGTTTGAGTATTTCATGCGGCTTTCCCAAATGTCCTTCAGATGGTACGAGACGGGGCGTCTGTAAGGACAGGTCGACTCAAACTCGCCGTGGTTCTTTCCTAAAAAGACCTCTTCTCAGACCACCTACACTGTTCTTACATAAATTATTGATCTTGTCTCGACTTTTAAAGAGACCTGGACCCCTGAGTTTGTTTTGATATTTCTTCTCAGAGGGAGTCAGAAAATGCCGACGCCATCCAAATAGTAAAAAAAAAGTGTTTAAAACCTATTTGCAGAAATAAAATCCTTTATCATTTATGTTTATTAAAAACATATTTTTAGGAACTACACTTACATAATATTGTTTTATTTGTGTGAGAGTGTATTAAAGCATCATCAAGTTGCTTCATCAATCAATATTGCATCAAATGGTAATCTTTTTGACACGAAATTGACTTGCGAATTGCGATGATGCAATTGACGTGGCACATTTTCAAAGCAAGCAATTCAGTAAAAGTTTTTATTCATCAACAAAATGAAGATAAAATTCATACATTATTATATAATATGTAATCGACTTGCCCCCTTACCATGAACTCTTCAAGCAGGATATTTCCCATTGTGGAAACACTGCACGTAGTGGCGTCTCGCTTCCACAACGACAAATTACATGCTTTAAAAGTTCATGGTATAGGGACCGGTCATGTGAGGAATAAAACTGTTCAGATTATATTTCATAAAAACAAATCCATAAATTACAGAAGTAATTAAGTGCTACAACTTTAATGTTCAATTACGCAGTGATTTGATAAGAATCAATCATGAAGTACATTGTTATAATAATATGCATCATTTGCGTATTCGTATTGAATATTAATGCTTCATCTACGCGTCTACGAAAATATGAGCACGTATTTCGAGGTAAGATATCTATTCTTTAATTATTTGTTCGTATATAGGGAGTAATCTTCGAAACTCTTTAAACGACTTCCAAAATTATTTTAATAATATTTAGAATGTGCCGTCAGGTACACATAGGCTATTTTGGATCACAGAAAAAAACACAGACACAAAAAAAATTACACCAGTGAAGTCGCGGCCAGATGCTTGTAAAAAACCATTCAATCATAACTGCTTGACAAAATGATTCTAAATAAACCTTAAAATAATTCAATTTTTCTTTTTAACAGTAGGTACTCATTTATTTTTTGTTCAATAAATAGCGTGTCCTAGGAGAGGCCTATGACCAGCAGTGAGAGATTGGCTGATGATGAAGATTTAGTAGCCACGTTGGTAACAGTATCAGATGCCTTGATTGGATCTTCCAGTGTGCAGGTGAAGAAATTAATGTAGACTCTGTACGGTTCACGTACAGGCAAAACTGCTAACGTCGCAACCTAAATTTCTTTACTCGCGCAATTTACTTTAAATATAATATTTTATAATAAAGTTTAGTTGAGCAATAGCTGCCGTAGCGCTATAACCGGGGATTAGCATCCAACAGTAACTTTGTGTAATTAAAACCAATAAAAGATACTATCGTGAAGTCTGTGGTTTGCGTCAACTCACATCCTACTACTCTGCAAGCAATCAACTTGGCTCTGAACCATACAAACTCTAATATTTATTTCAGGGCGAGGATCAGCGCAACCATTTTGCTATTACGACACAGACTGCGAACCATTATGCCAGTGTTTAGATACTATGTGTGTTTGTAATAATAAATAACATGATTCAAGTAATCACGTCTCTTCTTTGCAAAAAAAATCTCTTATGTATATTCATATTTATATAATACTAACATTTTCTTTTTAATTATGTGATGTGATATTAGTTGAAATGTACCTACAAGAAACCATTTTCCATTTATTTTAATTACTCTACAGTACTCTACACACAATAATAACTATCTTATCACAATGTTAATAAGAGAAGATTTATCACGGTTTTTATGTTACTAAGGGGGGTTAATAGGTATTGATCACAAGAGGTAACGAGTGGCGACCACGAACCGGAAGACGCAGTGTAGGTAGGCCTCTCACCAGGTGGACCAACGGCATTGTCAGAGTTGCAAGTAACCGGTGGATGCAAATGGCAAGTTGCCGTTCATTGTGACGGTCTAAGGGGGAGTTCTTTGTTAAACAGTGGACATTTTCTGGCTAATGAAGCGATGAAGAGGGTCAACATTTAAAAAACACAGCATATAAAGTTATTCATGCCTGTCTCAAAGACCTAAAAAATAAATCTAGTCTTTCAGCAAGTTCATTAAGAAATCTAACCGCACGACCTAAAGTTTGCCTATTCCTTTATCCAGTCAAATTGCTTGAATAACAAGATTTATTACTGTCGCCGTCCTTCCCAAGCTATTACTAAGCTTCGTCTACATTGAACATATTAGAACCGCGCAGATGGTCGATGTTAGGACTTCAATGGCTTCGAATATTGTTAATGGTGCGATTTTGTGATGCGCGGTAAAATTTTCTAGAAAAAATTAATGATGTGATAGTTGAGTACAATTAGGCTGGTGTACTATATCGATTCCTTAAAGATAACCTATCATGTTTTGTTTTTGTAGCAGTGGATTCAAAATACGTCGGAAAACATCCCGAGAAAACCTGAATGTCATTATCTGAAATCACCAACCCGCAGTAAGCTAGCGTGGTGATCAATGCTCAATACTTCTCTATAGAAGGAAAGGCCCTGCAATGGGATAGGCTGCTATTATTTATTATTATGTACCAGTATTCTTAACTAAAATCTCCTAGTAAAATAGGTAATGCACATCGTTCATAAAATACACATTTATTAAAATAAACGCTGAATGAAATAATTAGATTAACGTTCAGAGTCTAGCTATCTTTAGATGAAACAATATTATGTTACTGAATATTATTAAGAGTTTACCCACGCAAAGTGCCTGCAAATATTGAAACTAATGTGGCCTTTAGATAGATGATAAGCTATTACTACGGCTTCACTCGTGAAAGGAAACAAGTATGAGTCAAAGGATCTTGAAAATATTGTATTGTAAATAAGTTGTCGAAAAGATAGCCAACATAAATGTATTTAGATGACTTCATCAGGACTTATTGCGTTGCCAAGTCAAAAACCGTGTTATTTTTGTAAACCATTGCCTGCCTCGTTGATTTAGTGGTTGCTAAGCGCGAAATCTGAAATGAGGTCCTGGGTTCAAACCACGGGTCGGGCAAAGTGTTATTGGGTTTTTCCATTAGGTTTTTCTCAGTAGCAGCACACAGTGTATCAAGACCATATCATATAACTATATCATATAACGTTAAAACGTACGAATATACTTATTCGTTCTATAATAGCATATGATTTGATAGCTTTTAATATAATGGTGTTTTTTGTGTGTAAGTATAAAGGTTCAATGCTCTTAAGCAGCATGCCACTGTATCTCAGAGTTTTTGCCTTGAACCTATCAAATTTTGTTACTCGTAAGTCCCAGCGAGAAAAAAAATATACACAGCAAAACTAGCAAGTTCACTGAACAGTCAATATGTATAATGGCCACTGGCATCTGATAAAAACCTTTAGTAGAATCTACATCTAAAATAAACCGTATGTCACACCAAAACGCAAGCAGTTCTTTCAATTATTAATATTTTAATTGTAAAACATTCATGTTGAATAAAATATTTCATTTGCCTCCATGTTTTATTCAATGAGTTAATAAAATAACGTGCAAGCTTTTATGTTTTAAACGTTGTCAATATTAAATTTTATTACTTTGTTTGTTTATTTTTGAACTTTTGGGTCTTATTTCCCCATGTATTTGGTTAGGTTTTATTTTATTTTTCGTATCAAAATTTTATTTCAGCTTATTAAAATATGTTAGGTTATTATTTTACTATAATAATAATATAGTTCCTCTTTTACCTATTTTTTAGATGTATTTTACTAAGAACTTTTGCAAGTCATATTCTCTGCTTCTTGCGTTTAATTAGATTTACTTCTGGCAAGTACTAAGTTCTACATACATCATCATCATCATCATCAGCCAGAAGACGTCCACTGCTGGACAAAGGCATCTCCCTTAGAACGCCATAATGAACGACAACTTGCCGTTTGCATCCACCGGTTGCCCGCAACTCTGACGATATCGTCGGTCCACCTGGCTGGCCTGGCCTGGCCTGCCAACGCTGCGTCAAGTACTACACACACTCACGAGCTAAGCAAAAACACAAGAAAATTAAAATTCTTGCTTAGATTGTTTGACAAAATATCCAATGAATGACATCACTACAAAACATTTTACAACAGCTTTCAAATACTTACATGCATAAACTAGGAGAAGAAATAAGACGCAGTTTACATCGCGCTACCCACGTCCGGTAAATAAGGAAATAACATTGAAATATAAGCCTATTACCAGCCTCTTATGTTACGGTTTGACCGTCATCCACACTAAGCCAGCAATACTTGGTGACTATGATTTATTACCAAAGTCGACTACAGTCCCGCATAGTTTTAGTTCCCAACTTTGACACTATATTAATGTCTCTGCAATATTCTCAATAACATTTCTGAGCAGTCTATTAGAGTTTAAGATCGAAGTACAAGAAAGAATGTGTACAGTTATTTTGCATTCAAAACTATTTCAATTTTATAATCATCGTTGTTTTTAAAAGCCATACTTTTCAGATTTAATTCCAGAATAACGGTATAAGGTTTTCTCTTCTAATAAATATTCATATATTATATTTGTCTCATTTTCTCGTTGTAGGCATACCCCGAACTTTTCATTGTAATTCTTTACAAAATATATTTCTAGAATTCCCAACATATTTTGACCCGGAAACTATCTCACATAATGTTACCCTCATTATACCTACCCCAGATTTCTAAAGGACCTATATAAAACCCGAGGGTCCCTCAAGGGCCTAGCGTTACGGGATCTGACCTTGGCCCATTAAGATAAGTTGAAATTATTACGTCCTGAAACTAGTTCAGTCTTCATCAGGGAATTAAACGAAAACAGAATCTACTGGTCCTAACATAAATAAGAGTCAATCGTGAGGAAATGATAACTGGTGCTCGGGGTACTTGAATGGATTGTTATTTATCTTCATTCTCAGAAAGAGGCTTATGGTTTGCGCAGAATTTTAAGCGGTATTAACGGATGAGTAATGCTATGCTGCCGTGATGCCTATATTATATATAAGTAGCTTTCATTCCAAACATGCAGCGCAAAGCCATAAAGTCTACTAATTAAAAACTATTAATACACTGGATGGCGAAAATGGGAGAGCGGGCCTTGTGGCGTACCATGGCCTACGTCCAGCAGTGGTACTGCAATAGGCTGATACGTGATGTGATGAATACACTTATTTGAGTATAATAAAGTTTACCTTAGAAAAAAAAGACAAAACCATCATATACTGTTTTTGGTTTTAACTTACCGAAAGTGCTTTTATTTTCACATTTTATCCTCAACAAGTCTATACAAAGGACCCTTTATTATCAAAAACATTTTTATCAAAATGTTGTAATTTCACTTCAAAGGGCAACCCGTGTATATTTTCACAGGGATATAAAGTTATTGTTTTAGATCCTATCCTAGGCATGTTGGGCGTTGTCAACGGAGATGGGAACTATATTTTTGTTAGACATTCTCGTTTGTTCAACTCGGGCTCCAGAAGTTTTTACCAGGTTTTGAAATAAACTTTCCTGAATGGATTGTGGTGCACTTTAAGTCCGCATGTGTACATTTGAAACTCGGTCAGGTTGGAAAACAGTTTTCAGGGTTTTTGTTGGAAATTGGAAAACGAAACTGTTTAAATAAATTAAAGCTTTTAATTTTTTCATCAAAATTACTGTTATTGGTTATTTGTGGGTACATCAAAGGACCTTTCAGTTAAGGTCAAATATATTTTTTGATTACTGATTAAAAGAAAATTACTGTCATAAAATATGGGTTTGAAATCTATTGATGCCGTAATTTACATCATTAAGTTCACGATTGATAGCAATAAAATGGTAGGAAAAATACTTAAAAATATCATAGAATTGAAATTAACAATGATGGGTCAAGGTCATACGTATTCATTAAATCATAAAAGAACGATATGGACTTCTCTTAGCCCGATACACGGATTTGATTAAACATACAAAAACATCTAAACAAGGCGGTCGTTACCACAGTGACGTCACACTGCGCAGTCGTATTTTTTCATATTTTCCCCGGAGTGCCATAATTCATGGAAAAAATGGATCAGCCGTACGACATACCCAGGATATAGCATAGGCTGTGTTTCTATTAGCGGCCAAGATAGTTGCCTCCTAGAAGCGATGCCTAAACAAATCATTTTTATAACGTTGAAGAGTTATTATTACTAGTTAGTTCCTACTGGCCTGAAAAAAACAGATGTCGTAGTGTAGGTATACATTAAACGGATTGTAGTCACCAAACTTTAGCAATATACATATCGTGGAAAGTTAGGCTGCTTTATAAGTCAACATCATATACATTTCCAGGAAAATGAAAATAATTATCTATGAAATTAAACTTCTCCGCTGGATCAGGCTGGTGGAAGAACATGCAGACTATTTTTATAGTTTTATTGGGTCTATAGTAGAATTAGGATGTGTATTATGATGATTAACAAACAAAAAGTGTTTTATTATATCTAATAGATAAAAATCTGTGTTAACAATTATGTCATCTATATAAGTCATAAGATGTATGGAACAAGTGTTGATCATGATTATTAACAAACATGTCACAATTTGTTATAATATACCTATGAATCAGAGTTCACAATCATGTCGTCTAAGTAAATTATAAGATGTAGAAGTTTCCATTAATTTTATCGAACTCCATTTCATCTTCATTAACACCGATGCCACATCCAGGAACACTAACGCCATCCACTCTACGTCCATTCAGGTACAGTGCGTGATTTATTCCAACGGAGTTGCCACAATATGTCACTCGGGTACAAACGACATACCATTCGGTGCGTACACCGATCGCTCGTTACTGCTTTACGGATTTTACGATTTAACTCCAACTGATTGTAAGCTAAATCTGGAGCTATAAAGTTGGGTAATGAATTGTTCGGTTTCGCCCGTTTAGGTAATATTTTTTAGGTTAATTTACATTATTTATTATAACCAGTAACTGAGAATGGAGTTAACATAATGCTTTGTGAGAAAGTCTATTGTTAGCCTCATTAATATTTTTTGTAACAGTTGTTCTAATTTTATATATTTTAATTTATGAACATGAACTGGATACAAAGGTCTGCCTACGCATAATTTCAAGTACTGATAGGTATTATGTCGTTGAAAATTTAAGATAAATACTTTATAAAATCCTTTAGCAACGACGATACCCGCTATAGTTAACCGATTTTTCCCTGACGACTCCATTTTCCAACTTGATGAAAACAGTACAGGAAAGCACAATCAATAAATTCTCACAACAATGTACGTTATAAGGCAATACGTTAAAATGTCTCGGAGCTGATATTTTATTATGGGTACTTTCAACTTAATCCATGGTTATATATGTCGTAAAAAGCCCATAAAATAGGCACCAATGTAACGTAGTGTATTCTAACACAATTACGATAACCTTTAGAAAATGAGCCAATGGTTTTATGGCTTCTTATAGGCTTAAAGAAGAAATTTTGCGGGGAGATGAGCTGTAATATAAATGTTGTACTGTGTAAAATTTTAGCTTCTAATATTGTTATTTGTTGTTTTACATGTTAATGTGTAGTAAGAGAGTCAGGGTTAAACATAATATTTTGGCTGCATAAATATAGATTTTATGGCCAAAGTGTTAATGTTTCTTTAAAGTAATGTTTCTTTTTACTTGAAAAATACACCAATCCCTACTTAATTTGACCCTCTATACCTTATGGGACGACTAACTAATACATTGTATGCTCACATACATACGCAATCAGTAGTGTGGATGTAATATAACATAACATACGCGCTTCAATTACTCAATAAGTTTGCCCATAACTTCTAATAGGTATCCAAATAATAATTATGAGATTACCATTCATCACTCGATTACACAATTGTGCATAAACAATGCATTTGGTCTAATTATGTACAATAGATTATTACTATAGGAAATTAACGCTGGATTGATAAACAAATTAATTCAGGCAGTGATGATTGACTTACTGCCTGGATGATCACAGATCGATACAAGTTTTAGTCTAACAATTGGTGTTTGTATCCATGAGTATCCTAAAGAAACCTATTAAAGATGTGTTTGTATTTCAACATCTTCGGAAGCGGCCATTAGGTCAAATTTGTAATGAGACAACAACAAATTTGATATCAAGTCAAAAAACGTCGTACTCGACATTTATCAGTAAAACCACAAAAATTAATTGCAAAACAATTTCCGCTGTATCCGTCATTTCAAACGCTTTAAATTTTCGAATGATCAATTAGTAACCTATACTATCATAAACTGCCAAACGATTGTGGCCCTTAATAACTCAGTAATAAGGGCACAATATTGATACATTAAATACACAGAAAGGGTGACAGCAACGAAACTGGCAACTTCCAAATTGTTGTGGAAAAGTTTAATTTATGCGGTAAGTTTGATATAGAATTATCTGGGACATACTGTGGAGAAAGATAAAAATTTAAAACCATGGCAGCTATGGTTTTGGTTTGTAGAAGTATTTTAATTAAGGTCTAAGATAAATTGCTTATTGTGATGACGTTGATAAGAACATTAAATTTCTAATTTACTTCTAAATTATTCTAGTACCCTACATCTATTGTTTTCTCTAGAGATACACAAGGCCCTTTAAAAACATTTTTCTGTTTACTTAAGTGCATCGAATGCTAAAATAGTCGGACAACCTGATGACACAACCTGATGGTGGCATATAATAACCACAACACAATGAATTTTCCACCAAATAAACTCATAACTTATAAACCTACTACAATAGTAGTTTCTATACAGGTTGAAATACGAGCGTCTGGTAATACCATATGAATGTAAAATATAATTCTTTTTAAATATGGGAAGGAATCACATTTGCGACTTTAAACGGTTTCCCAGGCACTATTTTATTCAAAAGCTTCTTTTCATTGCATTATAAAACCGTTTAGACGTTGCACTAAATAGAATTGGATTCTTGTATAGAAAACTCAGTTAAAGTTCTATATGTTGAATTTTATTGACGAATTTCCCCAATTTGATGCTGATATAAATACTTAAGTGCAACAAGCAATAAACTTACGTAATGTAAACTGCGTATTTGGAGGTATAAAATGATTACTACACATTGGTTGGTTTGGAAATGCAGACAAATTATGCCACCTATCAGCTAGGAGGCAACCCTGGGGTTTCTTTGTCTCCCAGAACGGAGGAAGTTCATATTGATTTCCCCAGTAAAAAAAAGAAAAATAAAGGTATTTTTATTAAATTCATATAATAGGATGACGCCATTTTAATTTTACCACTACACGCACTACATTAGAATAGAGAAAAAATTACAAAATGACACTGAAAATGTCACATTGCCTGGAAATGCCCAGCAACAGAATCAGGTTCCCAAAACTGGTCAACCCAACCTTGCAATCAAGTATCGTAATCCGTAAATAAAAATACTCATATTTTGGTCACGAGCGATTCGGATTACTTCATTGTACTCGCATGTGATGGCAAACAATCCGTCACGTTTCCCAAATTTAAAACCCAAAACGTTAATAAATTGTGTTTCAACTGACTGTCAATCGAAAATCGGACGGAATACATTTTGGAGCGATTATAGCGCGTTTAACGCTCACGTTTATTGCAATTATGTGTTTCATTGACGATTACTAGTTCGTTTCTATCGCAGTGTCTATGTATGTGTTTATTACACCTATAATCCCCGAAGAGTTAGAGATGCACTACTTTCATCATAATCATCATCATCAGCCTATAGATTTCCACTGTTGATCAAAGGCCTCCCCCTTTTAGAAGGGGGGGGGGTGCCATAATCCCCACGCTTGGCAAGCGGCTTGGGGATCTCAGTGTTGGTGGTCAAGTTACAGAAGACGCTGTTGCCCATCCTCTTTGGATTTTCCCTTAGTCGCCTCTTACGACACCTACGGGAGGAAAGGGGTTGGTCAATTCTAAATATCCTAAATCTAATCTAAATAAAGTCCTAAATATAAAGCTTGATGAGATGCTAATTTAATGTTAAATTCCCACTATTCACCATTCTGCTATAATATTTACGGGCTACTAAAACTTTACAGGCGTTACGCTCCATATATTTTAAATGCACAAACATTGCTCTCTTTTCACCGGGGTCTCTTTATCTATCCTTACCAAGGAGACAGCTGATATTAGGAAGTGTTCCATTGTAGCGCAAAGGCCTATTCTCATACAGTGTATTACTGAAGTTCGAAGTTCAAAGCATGCAATAAGCAAGCTCGTGTTTAAAGTTTGAACACCAGCTTGCTTATTGCATGTTGGTGATGTTACAAAATTGCTTTATTATAATCGTTATTAGGCATATTAGAATAATCTAGTTTGTTCTTGAAAGATGATAACCCAGTAATCATTGGCTTATGAATCTTTTCCACCATCACTGCGACTTTTAAGATTCTCCGACATAATTTCTATAGAAATCTTTTCCAATTTACAATGTGCTTGATTCTTATCCCCCCCATTTCTCATACACAGCGTCACACTTGTATATTTATCATGACTAACTAAGCTTTATTAAATATTAGCGGAACCCGGCACTTGAAGGCAGTGTGTATCATTTGTCATGGCAAAGAAAAACAATTACATTTAATAAACTCTGCAAAAGTTATGTACACGCTGTCAAATAACACCATTTATTATGGTAACCATTGTTCGGATAATGATTTATAATATTGCTTAGAGGACGTTTCGTGTTGTTATTTTGTGAGCGAAATGAACGGCGATATAATTTAATAGTCGTTGGTCGTTTGAAACTGAGAAATTTTAGTCATCATCATCAGCCAAAAGACGTCCACTGTTGAACATAGGCCTCCCCGTTTAAGCGGGGGGGGTTTGCCATAATCCCCACGCTTGGCAGGCGGCTTGGGGATCGCAGTATTGGTGGTGGAGTTACAGAAGACGCTGCTGCCCATCTTCTGAATTTTCCCTTAGTCGCCTCTTACGACACCCACGGGAGGAAAGGGGGTGGTCAATTCTAAGCCGGATACCACACGGCAAGAGAAATTTTAGTACAGTGTTGATACTATCAATTTCTAAAAAGCTTGCCTGTTACGGTACACTAAACTTAGTCTTTTTCTAATAACATTGTATTATTATTTACTAGGAACATTATTCATTCATTGATTGATTTTATTCTTGCGTCTTGATTTAACAACGTTAGTATTGCTAGAATATTTATGCTGACTAAAAGTACCCTGTTATCGGTGGCATTATTTATAGAGTAACTAACTTCTCTGCAAAAATATTGCTCAGCTAGGATATACCGTTTAATAAGGTATCAATATTCTAACATTAACTTTTACACTCGGCTCATGTACTTCTTCCCTTATTTGATGTATAACTTGTTTATCGCAGGATAAGAATACCTGTCACGATAGATTAAAATGATGTTAGATAAAAATAAATTAATAAAAAAAAATATTTCCTCCAATTTGAACTCCCTACAGAACATATCACGCGTGTATTCTATTCACCGCAATTAAACTTGGCACAGATTATTTTGCTGTTTTAACTAACCTTCCCTCTAGTTTTCCCATAGCGTTGGTCCATTAATGCTGTTCCAGTTAGACTGCGTAATTGCAAAACTTGGACTTAGTCCACTAACTTGCGCAGGTGAAGTAATTTGTACAAGTTAGAACTAAATTATTATGGAGTCGTTTTCTAGAAGTCTCGGTGTAAGCTGTTCAATGTTTTAATTGGGGTATGGCTTGGATGGTAGGGCTTGAGGTGATCCAGTTGGATTTGATTAGATGACACTAAAATGGTTGGGCATATTTTTTTTTGGAGTCACAATTTTTTTGAATTTTGAACATGAGCCTTTTGCCCTGCAGTGGGACTATAATTAGGCGATATAAAGGAAATAATTTAAAAATAAACTTTTTGACTTTAGTATCTAATTCCTATTTACCAGATTCATAGATACGGGATGCTCACCATAAATCCTTCTTGCGCTCGTTCATTATGTATTATTTATTTCAAATTGACAGAATTTATTTTTTGCAGAATACAATTAATATTTTCTAATCATTAATCACATCCTTTCGTGTATTTAACCTATATTTACATTATGATATTTAAACTACAACACGGGAATTAACGCGAACACAATTTTTAGATTGACGTGGTCACAAGCAGACAAAAATTTAATAATTGTGCACGCGTTAATTCTCATCCCGCAACGCGATAGCTTAAAAAGTCAGTTTGTATTTATTTACAGTTTTAAGTATACTAAAAGCCGGCATAAATTTCCCATATTCGAGCATCAACTAAAATTACCAGCAAATCTACGTAAAGTACGACAGAAACAAACATTAGCAACAAAACCTAGATACTTCAAGAGAATACAAAATAATAAGGGCATCGCATCGATCACCAAGCAGCTGAAAGCGAGCGTTAATTACTAAAGTTTACGTAGCGCGAACACGACACGCGTCGCCAGTAATTTGTTTAGATCTTAGAGCGGAAAATTCCTGTAGCTGTAGCTGCTATTTTGCAGTTTAAATGGCTTATTTTAACTTTATTTGTAAACCATACATAGCTACTGCGCAAATATGGCAATCTGTAAGGTCAAGCAGTGCTTCTAAGATGGGTGACCGTACTATACACTTATCCCCCTTATTTATAAAAATTTCAATTTTTAATCACGGATTAAAATATACCTGTCACTATCCTTTGCATGTCAGAGAATAGAGATATCATAAGATTTAATACGGGTATTATTTATTTGTTTATTGCACTACGTAGTATAAAAGAAAACAAATACGTACTCTCACAACAAACCCCAACCCTGTAAGGGTGTAGGAACATTTAGTATCATTAACCTCGTTTATATATAAGAGAGCAAGACTTCGTGCTTTGACCAGCTCGTTAAGCCGTTAGTCCTGCGTATGTCTATCTCCGACTGTATTGGTATGGCGTTTATGAGTACCTGTGATAGAATGTGATGGCAGCCATCTTAACACTAAAATAAAGGTTGAACCCTATCTGTCGCTGCAGCTACATTGTATATCAAACAAACATAGGTTTTAGTGACCATTATATTCTTTTTTACACGGTATAAATCTACTGACGAAACTGTCAGCTCCCTATTAATTCGTGACGCGTGACTTTGCGTAGAAATGAGGCTAGTATAAAAATTCACACAATTTTTGGTCAAGCTATGCAGGTATTGAAAATTTTAACGGGTTTGTGATGGTTAACAAAATGTTTTTGCAAAAATATCTGTTGCATCATATTTTTTTATTTCTAAAAACAAACAATGCATATACGGTAGTACTGTTGAACATTGTTTTTATTGTCTGTATGCTCTAACGCCAGTTTTTTTTGTATTTATCACGCCAATTTACTAAAATATTCTTTAATAGTGTAGTGTCTGTTTGACTCGCCCCGTACCTCTTACAGATCCGGAGAAATGTGAGTGCATATGCTTTCTATACATCTTCTTCTTTCTACATTTCTTCCTTACCTTTAGCAAGGAATTCATATAAATAACACTAATATTATTGTATAAAGTCATTGTTTTAGACAAGCGTTGTATATACATACGTGTAGCATAGAACGCTTGCTCTGGTAACTAAGGGCGCAAGGAGTAAATTTAATTACCCAAGTCTTTGTTATATTTCAGGCTTCTAAATAACATACTATGTATAAGCCTTATATCATATACCTACGTTCAGAATTTGATAAATACGTGATCCCGCATTGATGACATCATCGGAATTTTAGGCTAAGGGTCGTATTTAACACGTGGTCCAAATATTTTTGTGTTCCGCAAATATTTTCCTACACCCAAAACCGTTCGAAATTTCATCCTATGTTTCAGCGGTCTCATATCTATATATCAGATAATATTTACGGGCCGTTATTGAGATCCTTTGCTATAGAAAATGTGGTGAAACCATGATATATTTCCACCAAAGTGGCGATAAATTTGATGTCTATTGCTATCCGGAGTTCGACTATCAGTGTGCATTTAACTAGCACCGCTAATAGGCTCTGTAGGCTCCCTGCCGCGTGATTCATGTGCATTAATGACTCGATTTTAGCGTAGTATTTGAGGTACACAATTTCGTAAGCTTGGAGTTTTCATGCGCATTTCTATGGAAGGTTTGAAAAGCCCCTTTAATAGTGACATGCGAAACTGATCGTTTGGTGCACCCTGGGCAGTTAGATCCACTACTAACTTCATTGATAAATCGATGACCTACTACTGTACTGCTGTGGTGTTGATATACACGGTAAACCTATACACCATAGAACAGTGAGGACCTGATTGACGCAGTGGCTAAGCAATTGTATTGCTGCGCAAAGGGTTAGATTCCCACACGGAACAACAAATTGTGTGATCCACAGATGTTTGTCCCGAGTCTGGGTATTTGCGTATGTGATATTTAATGTTTCTGAAGCGCACCCACGGCACAGGAGAAAGTCCAAGTGTGGAAAGACGTTTAAAAAAAAAAAGAACCACCATAAAATATGAGTATGTATGTAGGTATTATGATCGAAGTCGTGGTATAAAAGTTGAAATAGAAAACATTTTTTATGGGCTATTATAACAGTGGACGTCTTTCGGCTGATGATTACATCAATTGTGTTTGTAAATCGCACTTAAGACCTCTGTATCAGCAGTCGCACTGTGCGACGAATGACGGGGCAGGATAAGATAATACATAAAATTGCATATTTACAAAATATATTTTTCACGAATTCTTAAATCAACCCGAGAAAAAAACTCCGCATATAAGACTATTATTACCACACTGTGTTCGGTTTTATATTAAAATTCCAAATCCTATAACTGACCTTACAGAAGGCAAGTTTAAATACTATGTGAAATGAGTACTAATTGAAAAAGCCTACTATAGTATTAATAGTTATATTGACGATAGGGACGTGTGGCACTGATTTTTCCTGCATTTGTGGCTTCCCTGGCATACTGCAAATCAACCATAATTTGATATTTAATATTATTTTACTAATTATATTGAACCTTTTCACCGTCATGTATTTTACTCAAATTGTAAATGAGAGAATAACCGATCTTTATTAATATTTTTTATTTGACTTAGATGCTACTCGTATTCTCATTTTAGGTAAATTGTGTAGCTTATTATTCTCTCATACTTGAAATGATTGTTAAACATCACTACAACATACTTTTAAAAGAGTAACTATGGAGTTTCTTGCCGGTTCTTCTCCATAGAAACGACCTTTTGGAACCGAGCAACTAGTTTTGACGTTTTGTAAGTGCTCTTTTGTAGCCTTTAAGAAATAAAATCATTATGACTATGACACAAATATCCTATTCAAAATACCATCAAAGTAATTCTACGAATGCACCAGTTAACCCTCATACCTGCAGTCCCGGTCTTATGCACCTAAGTCTATTGGCTCTCGTTCCGCCGTCGTTTTGCACTGGCCTGACCTTAATACCCTTGCAGGGCGTAATTCAGACGTTCGCAGAATAACTGGGTCGATTATACCAGACCTACATCCATAGGGTTAAGACTTTTTAACATGAGGCAAAGGAATAAGTACCTTGAGTGAGTATTTGTAGCTTATTTTGAACATAACATCTAGCTTGTATCCACTAAAAGGGTTGGCAGAGGTGAACAATTCTACCTAAAGTCCAGACACACATTTCGCCAGTTATGTTATAATTCCCAATGTAGCAAGGTAAGTAAGGGGGCAAGCCTATTGCCATCAACCAGGCACTAATCTTAGCTCCTTGCTGCTTCTGAGTATTACCTAATGGTAAAACCCAGTAACACTTTGCCCAGTTTCGATTCAAACCCAAGACCTCATGCTCAGCCATCGTGCTTAGCGACCACTAGACCAGCGAGGTATATTTTGAAATCGGGAACATACTAAACTTTAGATGTGATTTTCATGTATTGACAATGACACTTTTTGTCGAGATCTTTTTCGGCTATCAGCATAAACTATAATTAATTCATAATTCGTTTATGCCCTGGTGTTACAATACAGTTTAGACCCAAGTGGATTTGACTACCCAGGGTGTTCCAGACGCGCCATTAGGTACTGGAAATTTAATGATGCTCTTTAAATGACGTGTGTTTGATCCTTATTTTTGTCAAAATGAAGTTGTGCCCTTTTTAAAACTCTTTATTTTGATCTGAATAATGTGGTTTTCGAAAATGTATAATAAATTCAAGCCTTTAATGAAACAATCCCGACCCAGTATTACATTTTTTAATTTACAAAATGTTACCCCCAACCAACCCTTGTAGACGTCGCTCACCTGTCAAATAGTTAACAAATTGGATTCTGTGCCAGCAGCTCGAGGTTGCCAGTTCGATTCCCGGCGGGCGAACTTCCCGAACGGGTATTGAGTTAACAGTAACTATTGACGATCAAATAAACAGGCATTTGGGATATTTGATAATAATGTTTCGGATTGGAAATGATTTAATTGTCCTTGTCTATATCATAGTCAAGATTTCAGTAGGAGATATTGTTTAAATTATCAAAGCCAAATTATCCATACTAATATAATAAATGTGAAAGTAACTCTGTCTGTCTGTTACCCTTTTATGACTATACCGTTGAATTTTGGCCTTGGCATGTAGAAAGTTTAAAACCCGAGAAAGGACATTTGTTTTTGTTTTATTCAACTTTCCAAGGGGTTTAATTACGGAGTGAACGCGGGCGAAGTCGTGGGCTAAAGCTATATATAATACTAACCAACAATCTAAATTAACGCGAGCATAGCCGTGGACAAAAGCTATTATACAAAAATATAGGCTAATGTTGACGATAACTATTAGGCAGGAATTTTTTTCGTAGATACACAAATTCACTTTATTTTCCATCACACTCATAGATCTATGTGGTAGAACCCATTATCACCCAACACATTAGGCACAGGAACAAGGTGTAACGAGTGTTCAAAAGCAAGGAGGAATCTGGATGTGTGTCTCATAACGATGGTCTCCCATCCTACGACAAACAGCGCGATAGCCAAGTAGCTACAAGCACTTCAGAAATTACTTCAACCACTTAAACCCTCTATCCAATTTTAAACCAAAGATTAAATTAGACCTGTCGCTGTCGTTTGCATATTAAAGAATAGAGATGTCAATATACTAAATACGGGGTTTTAGTTAATGCCAGTATGGTCTTCGTTTATAATTAAGAGGGTAAAAATAGTCTCCATCTTTATACAGTTCGTAATAAAAATATATGACGCGCTGAGTTCTCCCTTTTAAATGCAAGAACTTATCGCTCCTATTAACATTTTTAATATAATAATAATATTCTTGATATTTGAAATGAAACTAGCAATTCAGAGTCCCGCTGTGAATAAATTTGACATTCATATTTTTTCATATTTCCCGACAACAATGAGAGAAAGCGAAATTTGAATGTATCAACTGCAATAGTGGCTTCTAGAAAACTTATTTCACTCAATAATATTATACAAAGCATTTGAAAGCATTCTCATATTACATTTGAAAAGGTTTCTTACAACTTAGATGCGAATGCACCAGACGGAAAATTCCTTTATCTGAATTTAATTTTGTCTGTACTCTTTAATCGTATTATGGTACGCTGTGAATTGGTAAGATTGCGGCTATATTATTTGAAGGGATAATATATGCAAAACTTAGTTGTGCACTAAAGATTAGACAATAACTAATATCAATTATCCGTGGACAGATTAAGACGATTAAAAATAAAAAAAATGTATCGGACATTCAGTAGCCGGGAAAGCGAGGATGTCGTAAATGGCTACAAATAGTGTGTGGGCCCAAAAATCGCAATAGGCTTGACGCTTATAACATGGGACAGACGAAAAACAAAATCTGTATGAAAAAACTGTTGATAAATAAGACACGTCTATTTATCGATACCTATGGATGTATGTAACAATATCAATACTCAACGCCCTCTAGCTTACCTTACATGTGCCCATAGACACACCAACAATTATAAGGAAATTAATGGCGTATAACACGTTTGCAAAGCGTAAATCTGGCACCGCCACTTGGCTGACACGGGCCTCAAGTTTGGATCGTCTCCAAATTCAATAATGGCTCATGTGGCTTTCAAGACACTAGATTAAAACTTGAACCGTTTGTGGGAGTAATGTTAATGTGATATTAAAGTTTGTCACCTACTGCTCGGTGGGTTTCGATAGTTTTATGGCTGTAGAAAATATGGAACTGTTTTAGGATGTGAAAAATGTTTTGAGAAGAAAATAGGACGAATGACGTAGGTTTTTCGTCTTGTCGTGACAAGTGCAGTCAGTGCTAAATCTCCTTGAAAACATACAAATTATGAACGAACAAGTTCCCTGACCGCCTATTTTGTCTATAGCTAAGGTTGAAGTGCCCGTGATAAGAAAGAAAGAAAATTAAAAATATTGCAACAAAATCAGTATTGTTCAGGCAATTAGAAATTAACACTTATCTATCTATTATCTAAAGCTTCGCCCAAACACTTTTAAAAGCCAGAATACATTCAAACAATTTTCAAATTCAAAACTGCACCCATAAAAACTGCTAATTCTTCTCGTTTCACCACAGCATCATCATAATCTTTTTTTTTTTTTTTTTTTTTTTTAACGTGAGGGAAATGCGTTACGCATTCCCCGCCGCTGGGAGGCGACGGGGATATGTGGGACTCTCCCCCGTGAACCCAATAAGATCCACAGGGGCCTACCCACTAAAAACCTCACATGTTGCCTGCTTCGGCGCATAAGTGGCGGGGAGGCGGGATCGCTATAGCATTCTACCGCCAACCCCACCAGCGCTATCCGCCCTGTAAAGTGGGGCGGATTCTCCCCCCTATGTAGAGGTAGGGGGGTACAGGACTTCGGTGCAGAGGCCAGTGCAATGCAAAGGTGGGTCTCCCAACCCAGCCTCCGCGGGCCTCTGCTCAGTGAAGGGACGACAGCTCCGTCCCCTCACTGACCCTTTGGCGCATGGGTGCGCGTCACCAGAGGGAGAGGTGAGCCACATCAGACAGACATGGGCACCACCTCCCCACCAGTGGCAGCTGGAGCAGGGGTCGGCCGCAGGGTTGCGGCCTTCCCCTTACCCTTTTGGGACACACTAGCCCCACAGGGCTTGGTGCCGATCGGGTGGTCAGCCTTTCGACCCGCAGCAGCACAGACTGTGCAGTGCGGATCCCTGGCGCACGACTTGGCCAGGTGGCCGACCTCGCCGCAGCGGTAACACTGCGTGCGGCGTTCCTCCTCGGACGTGCAGAAGTGCTGCACGTGCCCGTTTAGTAGGCAGCGGAAGCATCGGGTGGGCCTGGCATTGAGCAGTTTTACCTGCGCCGAGACCCATCCGACCAGCAGCCTACCTCGGGCCACCTTTTGCGCGGCTGCCACAGGGCAGCGCACCCATACGCTGCCAAGGCCGGAGGGGGTGTGACGTACCTCCCCCGCCTTGACCTCGTCGGCCGTGCAGCCACCCGTACGGGCGACTGCGGCGACGACACTTTCGGACGTCGCGGAGTCGTCCAAGCCCGAAATGCGCATCTCTGCGCACTTGATAGGCCTGGAGACCCGGACGTCCTCGGCACCCAGTGCCTCTCTCAATTTTGCCGCGAGGGCGTCGGCCTTCTCGCCGCTTTTCGCCCCCGGCAACTCGAAAATGCGGGCCCCGGTCACCGCCTGCCTGTATCGCAGGCCGGTGATCCCGAGGTCCGCAAGGGGCACCTTTTCCTTGGCCGTCGTGAGGACGGCTGCGTAGGAGAGGCCGCGCTCAACCGCGCCTGGCTGCAGCGTAATTACTACAGCCGACGAGCGCGGCACGCGCAACCTCGGTGCCCTCTTCTTGGGCGCCTTCTTGGGCGCCTTTTTCTTCTGCCCCTTTGCAGGGGCACCCGAGCCCTTGTTGGTGGGCCGCTCGGGCTTCTTCTTTTGCCCCTTCTTCTTGGCCACCGTGGTCCAGCCCTCCTCCGTTAGGACGGGGCTGGCAGAGGTGGTGGCCTCAGGGGCGGTCGCCGCTGCAGAGGTCGAAGGCCGCGGAGGCTCCGCGACCCTCTTCCCCTTAGGCTGCTGCTTCTTTCCCTTGGAAGGGTCCGAAGCAGCAGTCTGCTGCGGTGCAGCGTTTGGGGCAGGCGCCTTCTGCACCCGCTCCGTTGCTGCCGGCAGACTCTCGACCGAAGCCAGAGAGTCCACCCTTCTCCTGTCCGCCGCGAGGGGTGGACGGGTCCGCTGCTCAGGCAGCAGTCGGTCGTCAAGGGCGGCGAGCCGCGCGTTCACCATGGTCCCGACCTGGACCATGATGGCGCGCGACAACTCCTCCACGTCCAGCGGGGCAGGACGCACCGTCGCCGCAGCCGCGGCCTCAGCCGCACCCTGCCGCTTCGCCATTTCGCGGACTTCATGGCGAAGCTTTTTCATTTCTTTGCCGAGGCGGCGGTTCTCCGCCGTCAGCTTAGAGTTTTCCTCCTCCAGCATCTGCGTCTCTTCCCCGACAGTGCGTCCGCAGAGGAAGTTGACGTCCCTCTTGATGCGTTTTGCAGCATCGTTGAGGGTCTTCACGTAACCGCCCTTGAGGTTACGGGACTTGGCGGCGACCTTCGAGACTAACGATAGGCTGTCTTCGACCGACTCCTTGATCGTACTGACCAGCCTCATGTCAGTCTCGGGGTCGTCCTTGTCCGACCACCCGTCATCATAATCTACCACAAGACAATCCAACATCTGTCTAAAAGCCACACTTCAAAATAAGAATCCTATTTTTAAACCCCCATGGGCTATAAAAAACAGCAATTAAAAAACAAAATCCATTAGGAACTCCGTGAAGTACGCAACGTTTAAAAAGCAACTGGCCAGTAAGCTACTAAATAATACGTTTACAACCATTAAACGTTGTAACAACCGTTCGGGTCCTGTGGTCACAATTTATAGTTACATTCCCGTGGTGCGTCGACGAGCATAGATGGTGTGGTGTGACTAATTACAGTATATTTGATACAAATTTCGGGAATATCATGATTTTCTAAAGTAATACAGTCTTTTGTATGTGTCTGCCTCGTTGTTGTCAAGCACGTGGTCGGTTCGAATCCCAGGTCTGGCTGAGTGTTGCTGGATTTTTCTATTAGGTATTTCTCTCATGTCAGCAACAGGGCGAAGTCTGGATTTGTACCCGGTTGATGGCATTAGGCTCGCCCCCTGTTACATTGGGTCTTTTAACATAACTGGCGAAATGTGGGTGTGCTACACACCTCTATCAAATTCTTCGGGTAATACAGGCGTGGTGTTATGATATGTATCAGTAGTATCTTACTATTTGTATAATATACCTAGCCCAAAATCATCAGGTTCGAATGCTGTATGTTTAGAATAATATACATACATATAAAAAAAAACTCGAACTAATGGGCTATCGTCGGCACACTGTGATAAATCATGGTAATATATTGCAAACAAATTGAGGATAGTTCTATTTGCGTTACAGCCTATAATTACAACAAAGTATTATAGCAACAAAATATTCCAAAAACAAAATATACACACTAAAATTACTAATGTACCTAATTAAAACCATTGATCTTACAAAAGCTTTGACATTTCCATAATTATTCATCACCGAAAATAGGCCGTGTACCTGTACAGCAATACAAGAAAATGAAGATCTAAGCTAACGCGTTAATTCTCAGCAAGACGCCCACGAACCAAGTCTAATGGACATGAAACAGTTTATACTTATTACTTAGGTACCTAACGAGCCGAGAAGATACTGTTACTGTGCCTTTATTAAATAACAAATTTACTTGTCCTATTACCAAGACGATTACAATTACTGCTAGGTATGTACATTTTGCTTTAGCTTGCCGTGCATCAAAGGCGGTGCATCGAGTTTAAAGTGACCAACATTGCTGGAGATTAGACCTTTGATTGTTTCTTGTGAATTGTGATGGGATTTGGTTTTAGGAATAATGTGTTGGTTTCCGTCGTTTGCGCCGTGTGGTATCCGGCCTAGAATTGACCACCCCTTTTCGGTGTCAGGTGTCATAAGAGGTGACTGAGGGAAAATCCAGAAGATGGGCAGCAGCGTCTTCTGTAACTTGACCACCAACACTGCGATCCCCAAGCCGCTTGCCAAGCGTGGGGATTATGGCAACCTCCTTTCTAAAAGGGGGAGGCCTTTGTTCAACAGTTACCATTAATCGGCTGCTGATGATGATGTTGGTTTCCAGGTTCGTAGTTGGGCAGCTTAGTTTGTGATTTTTTTGTAATTGCTAGTCAAGCTTTGGTTACTGTGCCTTTATTAAATAACAAATTTACTTGTCCTATTACCAAGACGATTACAATTACTGCTATGTACATTTTGCTTTAGTTTTCCGTACATCAAAGGCTTCGAGTCTAAAGTGACCGACATTGCTGAAGATTAGACGTTTGATTGTTTCTTGCGGATTGTAATGGAATTTGGCCTTAGGAATAATGTTTCTAGTTTTGTAATTGGGCTGTTTAGGTATATTTTATGTTTTTTCTGAACTTGCTGGTTAAGATTTTTTTCGGATTAGTACTTCATTACGCTATAATTATAGCACTTTGTAATTATTTATTGGAACAAAGCTTTAGTGCTATTGTCATACTTACTGTTATGTCTTTCCAATTTTATATGGACATAGAAGTAAGAATGCCTATTCTAGAGCATATAAGCTGACAAATGCCACAAACAAACCCTATTTCATTCTATTCTATTAATTTTAACATTTTTTTTGCTTTGATATTCGATATTATGTGTTATCCAATACTATTAAAAAAACAACAATTTGCTATGTATTATATTTAATTAGGGCTACAACAATATCAGTTTACATAAAAAATATATGAAATATTTTACAGCCAGCATTTTGGAGCCAAAAATACCCAGAATAAGTTACAGTTACCTTGAAATAATTACACGCCGAAATTCCGAGAAAAAATGTAAACATTTTAGTAGTGACGCATGGTCCAGATTCTTTGTATCCAGGCAATGGGCTGAGATAATTATATAAGCTTGCTCCCTTTTTAATTACCTGAGACCTATTGACTGCCTCGTTGATTAAATGTTTGCTTAACACAAATGCTAAGCGTCTCTCTGAGCATCTGAGGTCCTCAAAGGTCGGGCAAAGTGTTACTGTTTACTTGTGTAACTGGTAAGGTTTTTCCATTAGGTAATTCGTAGTTGCAGCATGGAGTCTGGATTTGTGTCAGATTGATGGCAATAGGCTCGCCCGTATTTCATTGGGACCTTTACTATCATAACTGGCAAAATCTGCGTGTACTATCGTTATTTATCCCTTTACAGTAAAGTCTTTCATTCCATTTAGTATACAGGTCCATATACAAGCGTGAAGTTATGATAAGTTAAATCCCGAGATACGAAAAAGCTGTAATATTCAAATTCATGTCCTTATTAATTCATTATATCGGCGACAAAATACGTTGTCATGTTTTATATTAAAAACCTCTGGGAAGTCAACGCCATGTTTCGGGAAATGATTGATTGCGATACATGGTGATGCTCATCCGTTCGAAGGGTCTTTTGTACTAATACGCTTTTGATTTTAACAGAATTTGAGTGGTAATCCAGATTTTTTGAATGTATTAATAGGATCAAATTTTTTGTTTTCACTCGCTGTTGGTTTAGTGGGGAAAAAATGGGAATATTGGCATAAACCGTATTCTAAAGACAGGTATATTAATATTTTTTATACGACTTATTTAAAATTTCCTGATGTTAGCGTTGGAGCGTTTGGAAATTATAGGCTGCATATTTGACCCTGTGACAGTTGGCTGACAACGGTTGGAAGTGGGAGGTCGAAGACCGAGGTTAGTGGCATGCCATAGAAGAGGCCTATGTCCAGCAGTGGACTGTGAGAGGCGAATGATGATGATTACGATTTATCCTAGTCCAGTCCCTACTTTGGAGTTCACTAATCTGGTTTGTTGTTCATTTTAAAGAGCGAAACATTGTACCTATCGGGACTTTAAACAAGACTCGTAATCTGAGTTCGTTTCAATATTTCTTTTCCAAGAAAAGGCAATACCATGTTTTTTAAATTCAAAAGTGTTTATAAACCATTTCTTGTAATCAGAATCGAATGTGCTTACATTGAAAACCGAAAGATGTTTTCAATACGCGATGAATTTTGTTAGCACGAAGCAAATGCTGAAACACGAACTACATTTAAAAATCCTATTAAAGATAGAGTGGAAATTGATTCAGTAAATAAAGATAACTATCGTCTTTATTATCTTATTGTGTCTCTAAATGTTGGACGTAACTCACTTTGTTCCCAATCTGGCCCATTAACTATGGATAATGGGCGTGGAGAGGCCTAATAGGTTGATCGACCGATTCGAACGCTCGATAGCGACCTTAAAAGGTATGTGTCTATTTTTATAAGGACACAGAGGACACAAAGTAACACAGACAAAGGCAACATGTACCTTCTATATGGAAGAGTTTCAGTTCGTTTAGAATCTCTTTTTCTTCATCGATTTGACACAACATAACATCACACTTTTATTCCCCGTAGCCAGAAGTAAGTAGTACACCCAAGTTTTTCCAGTTATTTTAGAGGTCCCAAAAAAAATGGGGTGAAAGCCTATTGCCATCAACTAATTTTAAGAGATTATAACGCAATCGATTTTTTTTCTAAATATACATACATACATACATAAAGTCACGCCTATTTCCACGAGGGGTAGGCAGAGACCACGGATTTACATTTGCTACGATCTTGGCATACTACTTTCGCACACACACAAGTACACATACTTGTGCTAAATCAAGTATAATCAAAAAACGGTAAATATCCAAACAAGGCTACCAGCATTTCAAATGAAAAGCGGTTCCGAAATGTGACCTCCATGACTCATAAGAAGGTCCTAAATACATAACTGTGGAAACATGTTTATGAAAAATATTGGGAAGATTTACATTTCACGAATTTGGAAAGTTTCCTTATAGTTTTTACAATGTTTAAACTAGTCATCGATAACCATAAACATGGAAATCAGGATTTTTTATAAATTAAAGCTGGTTCCGAGCGTTAGTCGTGTAATAATGACATTGAAATATAATAAATTAAAATTGATAAAGGAAATTTGAAAAATGATGGACACGAGCGGGATACGAACCCGCGACCTTCGACGATCCGTGGCGCTGCTCTAACCAACTGAGCCACCGTGTTGCTGCTCGCATCCATCGAATTTCAAGTTCCCTTTTAGTATTTACGTCTTAAGGGTGACCATCATTTTTCAAATTTCCTTTATCAATTTAGATTCAAGCTTAGCATGGGCAACATGCTAAAATGGCACCAAAAGTCATATATAATAAAATAAAGAAATAAAAATAAAAATTGACACTGGTAGCACAACGTAACAGTGAACCGCCTTAGGTTTAGAACGCTTTATATAAACTGTGTAGGAAAGGAGATTAAAATGTAGGTAAGAGCAAGAATTATTGCCAAAGATGTGTCGTGTCTGTCGTGTGACGCAAGACGATACCACAGTCTATAAAATGTATATAGACTGTGACGATACGCTCAATTAGAAAATCTAGATTCACAGCAGCGTGTCCACCACGTTCACAAAGCAAAGAGTGAAATACTCAATATATTATAATTAATCATTGGTATGTAGATATTATTCATTATGTTCAACATTCATTCCATATTACCCATTTTAATATAATGTAAATTGTTTTTGTTAAAATTAAATACTGATAGCCGAGTGGTATGACCGTTGGACTGCCAAGTCAAAGGTCGCAAGTTCAAATCCAGGCACGCACCAACGTCTTATCGAATTCATGTGCATACTAAAAATTAGTTATCAGTTGCTAAAAACGGTGAAGGAAAACATCGTGAGGAAACCGGCACACCTGAGAGATTTTTCAACAGTGTGTAAAGCCATGTCAGAGGCCTACAGGCGGTTTAAACTCTGACACCAGGTTGTTCATCAACCATACGATAAGAAGAAGAAGAAGACCTCATATGAAAAGTAAATTGAACCAATATTAACCATTTTAGATTAGAATTGCCCATCTCTAACACTGTCTAACACTTTAAATTAATATGACTTACATAATAAACGACATGAAACTGAATGGTAAGAGTAAAATGACAGTCTTAAGAAGATGGAAATCCGCTCCAGAACAAAATTAATTAATGTCGTTTGGAAGGCTGCCGCGTGAAATGCAACTAAATAAATGGCACGTTTGCCGCAAGCCAAATAAGACTTAAGTGAAACTTGTAAAGAGTGGGGAGAAACGCGACAAAACGAAAACCTCTCTCAGAAAGCTCTTTTAAATCAAGATTTCACATATAAATTAGGATGTTGGTAAGAAGTTAATCAAATAATTAATTAGTGAATTGTAGAAAATTAACAACGACAAGTAAGAAAATTTAACATGTTTATTTTTATAAACTTTGGTCTACTGGTCGCTAAGCGTGACTGCTGGGCACGAGGTCCTGGGTTCGAATCCCGGGTCGGGCAACGTGTTACTGGGATTTTTCATTAGGTGATTCTCAGTAGCAGCACGGAGTCTGGATTTGTGCCCGGTTGATGGCAATTGGCTCGCCCCCTATTACATTGGGACTTACAACATAACTGGCGAAATGTGGGTGTACTATATGTTCACCTCTGCCTACCCCTTCTGGGAATACAGGCGTGATGTTATGTTATGTTATGTTATTTTTATAAACTTTCTAACTAAAAAATCTTAATAATACATAACATAGCATTACGCCTGCATTCCCCGAAGGGATAGGCGGAGGTTTACCTATAGTACCCACACCCACATTTTGCCAGTTATAGTATAAGTTCCAATGTAATAGGCTTCCTTGTTGGCAACTGAGAATTACATGGAAAAACTAACCAAACCAGACCCAAAATTAGGACCCAGGACCTCGTACTCAGCAGCCGCGCTTAGCAACTACTTGACCAACGAGGCAGTCAATCTTAATAATATTTCAAATTCAAAAGTATATTTGTCACAGTATCTTGTTTACAGAAATAAGCATAAGTTTGGAGAATCTTGAGGATAAACACGTTACTTTTCAGACTGTTCAAAATATTCCACGCAGAACATAAATTGATATTCTAACTATCGTAACCATTCTTCAACAAACCGCAGTCCAAAATCTAAAACAAAGCGAGCCGTATTTTACTTCAATATTTATGGCGGACCGATCGGCCAATAAAGCATTAAGCAGTGCCAGGTCACGCGACAAAGATATCTATGGTTTATTGCAGTTCCTGGCCTCTCTACGATCCAGTTTGAACTAGAATTTAATGAGAATTAAAACCAGCCAGCACTGATTTGGCGATTGAGAAGATTTTCATTTGTTATTTTGGAATATGGAGCTACTCGGAACTTGCAAATCTTTGAAGTAGATTAACTCCACAATGTTAATTGATTCTTATATGTAACAGTTAGATATTATTTTAAGAGTCTATGTATTTTCCAGTTCCAATTCAGTGTTAATTTAAAATTTAAAAAATGAAAGTGAATAATCATGAGATTTATTTTTATTTGATGGCAAAATACAAACCTCTACCTAACCCTTTAAAGAATAACGGCGTGATGATCAACCAGCAAGCTGTGACAATGAAACCAATTATATACCACTCAGAGCATATTTAGTACCAGAATTCCAAAAAGGACCTAATTTCCGAAATCTCTTACGTGATCAATCATGGCAATAAAAATAAAATCAATTAGAGACCAGAATGGTAGGTGACGAAGATTGATCACGAGTTCAATGACCGGTTCGGCGAAAGAGTATTTTTCAACTAAGTACACCGTCGTATAAATCACGTTGACAGTATTTTATTGCTGAGAAATATAACCTGGACTGCGAGGAGAAAACAGTTTGATTTAGAGGAGTATTGATGGATTTCTGCATAAGAATCTTCCATATTTAACGTCTCTTTTAATTTTTTTACTTATTTGACTATATTTGAATGAATGTTATGTACCTTTTTGTGTATTTAAAAAAAAATATTTTTATTTAGGTACTACTCTTTTTTGCTCGTCTTTAAGTTAACGCATTTCCCAAAAAAAACGTTATTTGGGTAGCTTAACCTTTTTCCAACTGTTGCCAGTCTTTTGGCCTCACTCAAAATGTTGTGCTTTTTTTATTTGCCTCACAAAATTAAATTCAAATTCCTTGTAGTAACTTGCCATGTGGTATCCAGCTTAGAATTGACCAAGTCCAGAAGATGGGCAGCAGCGTCTTCTGTAACTTGACCACCAACACTGCGATCCCCAAGCCGCTTGCCCCCCTCTGCTAAAAGGGGAAGGCCTTTGTTCAACAATGGACATCTATCGGCTGATGATGACGTAGTAACTATTTACTTAAAACACTTAAACTCTTAAAGTATCCGTCTGAAGTTTACATTGTCTTAATTCGGTATACACAAAAAACAAGGACACGACTAAAGTATAGCATCTCAGATCCTGTCAGCTAGTTTGTTGATTGGATATCGGCTAGCACAGTATCGTGCAATTTATAATCATCTCCGACCAGGATAGAATAGATTGGATTTGAAACTAAGACGTCTTTGTAATACAGTGTTACGATACCACCAAGACCTGTAGTGTATGCAGCTGTGGGACAATATAATTGTATTGACCTACATAGTATATTATTAAAAAGACTATTGCCATATTCCCATCTTACTTTCAGCAACTTAAGTGTAATAGTTATTTTCATTCATTAATCTTTTCTTCAAATAATAATTCAAATGACAAGTTGTCGTTCATGGTGGCGTTCTAAGGGGGAGGCCTTTGTCCAGCAGTGGACGTCTTCCGGCTGATGATGATGATGAATCTCTTTTTTCCCTTACCCGAATGGTATGACCGTTGGACTGCCAAGTCGAAGGTCGCAATCGTCAAACCCCGGCACGCATACTGTTTTTTCGAATTCATGTGCGTACCGTTAATTAGTTACCAGTTGCTAAAAACGGCGAAGGAAAACAATGTGAGGAAACCGGCACACCGGAGAGTTTACCGAAGTAGTACCGAATAACGGTGTGCAGAGCTATGTCAGAGGCCTTCAAGCGGTTTAAACTCTGACACCAGGTAGTTCATTAACCATACGATAAGAAGAAGATTACTTACTCCTTTCAGATTTGCCTCAAAAAACATTAAGACTTTATCTCATGATCTTTCCGAGTCCAACGTCTCCTTTTTTGCAGTCGTGTAGTTCATCGTTCCATCTTACAATAATGTACGGGAATGGAGAGTGTATCTGTGTTTGCGCACAAGCCTGTGCATTGGAATATTTTTACACCAATTAGACTTAGTTGTGATTGATGTCGTGAACGTAATTTAGGAAGACATAATACAGAAACATTTTGTTGACTGTTTTGATCCGAGGTTTATTATGATCTGATTATTTGATACCTAGCCCAAGTCTAAGCAGTCTTATACCATTACACAGTCACAATTTTAATTTCAAACCCGAAAGGCAACCAAATCCAGTTTACCAAATAAAACGCCGCAATATCCTTCTGACCAGCGTTGCATTACCAATGCGTCCGTCATTCCGCTGTTGACGTCATCAAATTGCTGAACAGGCCACACCTCATGGAGAAAAAAGTTTTAAATAAACAAACCGCGGGTGTGCGGAAACTACTCTGAACATTTGTAGGCCATGAAACAAGCGGCTAGCGTTGATTTTTATTTTAAGCTCCATTATCAAATAATGCATTAATAAAAGCCTCCATTAATAATACAATTGTAAAAAAAAATTAAAATTGTATTAAATGTATTTCATTCCTTAGTTAGATATTTTTTACATTCAGCGAGAATTCGAAATTTCAAAGTATATTTAGTTAATATTTCAGCAGCATGGCATAAACGTGGATTTTTGCTTGAACATTCCTTATGCGCCAGTAAAAGAGATTGCTACATTAAATACAAAAAAAATCCCGGAGATTTTTGCAAGTCAGTTCAGCTTGGACTACGTGATTGAAACTAGTCTGAAACATGACAATAAATAGTAATTATCCATTTTTCTACTCAAATATTTTAAAAAATTCAATAAGAATGAGATAATGCGATACTACATGATGATAATGTTCTGGTTATAATATATGAGGCTTCTTTTGAAGGTCTGTAAAACGCTTTCTTAAAGTTAGACATGGAGTTAGTTGTTGCTGTTACAGGTAACCTAAATATATTCTAATTGACCACTAAACTGGCAAACTGTACCATATTTCGTTACATTTGCGGTTAGTCTAGGAACCAATTTGTGAGCTAACCTAACCTGACTAATTATCTAATAGTACTGCAAGCCTATAGCGGAGTTTGAGAGAAGTGTTAGTACTATCACCTAAATTAACTAGCTTACTTTATTACAGGTATAAATTAATTACTTCACGTCTGTATTATTAATATAAGTAAGCAATCATCAATATAAGTAGTCGAACAAGTTGAGAAAAGTGACGTCAAATAAATTAAGGAAAAATTCAATTATAGTTGGTATATAAATATATACATAGTTGCAAGTCAAGGGAGTCCAAACGCAGATCTCAGTCTCCCTAGGGATGTGCTTAATTGGTGTTGCATAGGGATGTTACGGAGTTGGTCTTTTTAGAGGTTCTGGGACCTCCCTCATATGTGTAGATGGTGACCACCGGGCTGGTTTTAGTGAGGTAGAAATTCCACACTCTCCTGCTCTAACCCTACAGGGGCCGGGTGCCTTTTGAAGGGCCCGAAAAATAAAATAGATATAAGAATATTAAAAAAAATTAAAAGTATCTAAATAATCTATAAATAATAGTATTTAAAAAGTAAAACGTTCAGCTACTTTTGTTACAGACTGTACACAACATGTTTACAATAAGAAGATTAAACCAATTATTTTGCGTTTATCTTTGGAACGATATAACTATCTATGTTACCTACGAAAATGTTAGAATCTTAAGGCTTATCCTCTTCAAATAGTGATTTATAAGGAACCCAAGGGCCCGAAACAATTGGCAACACGCTAGACGAATAGAAATTAAACAGTATAAAAAATTATTGATTGACATTTGATGTCATAGATTACATTGTCGAAATATTATGTTATCATCATCATCAGCCTACCTCAGTCCACTGCTGGACATAGGCCTCTCCATGGCACGCCACTGAACTCAATCTTAGGCCTTCCGCTTCCAACCGCCGTTGTCCCCATACACTTATTTTATTCACTGTCTTGCCACTTATCTAGGACCCTGTCAAAATCAAATCATTTTTACAAAAACCTTAAATAGCTTCACCAATGGACTTTACCATCTCTAGCCGTTTAAAAGACAATTAATAAATCTCACTGCTAATACCCATCGGGTCTCGTGGCCCAACAGTCCACCGGGCCTAATAAAGTGGGTCGGGCAAACATTCCCCGGCTAAAACTACGCTTTTAACTAGTATTTTTAGTTGCTTTTGTAGCAGCCGTGTCTCGGAGCATGCCTGCTTTGCTTGCATCTCTACCTGCCCTTTTTCCAACTTTCACGCTTACTCAAACACCGTAGATTGGTATCTTTCTTTGTTTTACTATAAACCCAAATGAATGTTTGTTTTTCGTAATGTTTTGAGCGGTTTATTTAAATTGTAGAGCAGTTTATAATATTTTCTTCATGGTTCTTTCTCGAGAATTTAAAATGCAAAATGTTTATTTTTAGTTGTTTTTTTTTTGTGCACAAATTCACAGACAATATTTATAATGGAGTAAATTAAATTAATTGAAATCCAAGACCGGCCTGCAACGTGTCGATTACTTCTAGATAACACAGACAAATTAGGAACAAAGCCACTTTATTAGTTTTCAAATAACAGCCTAGCAAAATTTCGTTTGTAACAGTTCACCCTTACCCAATTTTTCGGTGAATACAAGCGTAAATGTTATAATGCATACATAATCAATATCCAATATTATAGTTCAGTAACTTTAATTACTTGGAAAGGCATAATCGACCTTAATCTGTTGGTAACTGAGGCGATTACGTCGTATCGACTTTTTAATCCGCGCATATCGTTTGATCATAGCCGCAATGCAGTTATGGACTTACATTTAATTATGAAAGTTTAATTATTTCTATAAGAATGGTAGAACGAAGGTAATGTTCGAGTTTGTTTCATGTTGATAAAACACATAACCCTTTTCCGGCTTTTTTGCCGTAGTCGGGTAAAAATTATATTTAACTGTCGCATGGTAAGGCAATTACCTCTTTTTATACAAGTAAGAAATAGACATAGTGTATTCCTAACTATAAATTAATATTTACAATTTTGAATGCCTACAAAGGGCCACTAAATTTTAAATACGAACTTCTTGTATGAGATCTTTATGTAAGCTTAGGTAGTATACAAATAAAGTAAGATTTGATTTGATTTCAAATTAAAGGATTTTAGGACAAATTAATTTATTTGATTTGTCCATTGACATTGATCACCATCTTTGCTCATTGCGTGTCAGACCATTTATAAACAAACCATCCCCCTTTCAGTTTTATCTAAGGGTGGAGCAGAAGGCTTGTAATTCAGCAAGCATAATCCTATTGTATTATGCCCTTAGAGCCCCAGAATCATCGCCTCATGCGATTTGCTTTCCTAGCTTTAAGGCAATAGTATTTCCAATCCGTTACCTGGACAACTTACTAATATTATAATACATAATGGTATAATCCATACTTCCATACTAATATTATAAATGCGAAAGTAACTCTGCCTGTCTGGTACTGTTACGTCGTAACGTCATAACCGCTGGGCAGGTTTTGATGAAATTTGGCAAGAAGAAAGTTTAAGACCCAAGAAAGTACATAAACTGTTTTTTTATTCGACCCTCGACCCTCCTAGGGATTAACGCGGGCGAAGCCGCGGGAAAAAGTTATATGTATATATGTTGTATAATACTAACCAACAATCAAAATTAACGCGAGCGAAGCTGCGGGCAAAACCTAGTATTTAATATGGCATTCCCTTTCATGGCAAGCATATAGTAGGTCCTTACTAAGCTTCGTTAGTAATCTTCACTATTACAAATCGAGTTCTTAAACCTCCAAGCCACCGCGACACGAACCTATTTGCGGCTGTGCTACAGAACAGTTCAGCCACCTTACCATGAACTCTTAAAACAGGATAGTTTACGTTGTGGAAGCGAGACACCGTATTACACTGCACATAGCGGCATCTCGCTTCCACATCGTAAACTGCCCTGCCTTAAGAGTTCATGGTAAGGAGGCAGGTTTGTGTTCACCGCTGCTCAGTTTTTTCCCACAAAGGTTATAATGTAGGTATTAATTTCACAGATACAAGGCCTCAAGCTATTAGGCTTTGAACATGGCCACAACTTGTTTTTCGGCCGGGATTCAAAGGATTGCGTGGGTCGACCCTCATCATTTTCATTTCTCTGAATGAATTATTTTTTTCTCCGTACACTGTGACGCCTGTATCGACAGGCCAGTAAAGGGCTTTAATATTATTATTACCTGTTTTATCTATACTGTGCAATCAAAGTATTATTTCTAATTTCACTCAAGCCAGTTAAATATCTCACGTCGAATAATTTTTATCAGCCCTTTAATATTTCAACTATTTTATGAGCTAAAAATAAACAAAATAGTAGTTTATCCTGTATCGTGGGCGCGTTTCAAAAACATGAAATATCCACATACACAATTACCCAGAGTCAGGACAAACATCTGCAAATCATATTTTTTTTGTTCCGAGCGGGAATCGAACCCACGCAACCCTCAACGCGTATGTCGTCACAGCTTGTGGAGCCAAAACTTATATTGGCTTTACCCATCAGTTTATGACCTAATATTTCATCATAATGTTACCTGATAATATGTTTGGATTGACACCATGTAATAATGTTTTTACAACAAACAAATATTATTTATTTTGTCTTCGATGTCGAGTCAAGGACAATATTGAAACGTTATCTTATTAACGTTCGTAATAAGAGGTAATTGTCATTACAAGAGTTCATTAACCCGAGCCTAGGCAGTTTACTTAAACAATCTCCGAGATAGTACAAACGATGAAGAGCTAGTTACTAATTCACGACTAGATATTACTTTCATAATATTGATAGTTGCCGACGGATGTTAGTCTTATAATGGACCAGCCCCCTTAGCATGAGCTCTTAAAACAGGACAGTTAACGGTGCGGAAGCGTGACGCCGCTACGTGCAGTGTAATGCGGTGTTTCGCTTTCGCGACGTAAACTGACTTGTTATAATACTTCATGGTAAGGGGGCTGATTGTCGTAGAAGCTAAATGATTGGACTGCTGCGTGATTCATGATTGTAGGTACATTTTTGTGAAACGGACCCACGATACAGGAGGAATTACTGTTGTGGGTATATTTAAAAAAAATTGCTGCGCCCCGCAGTGTTATCCACTACATTTTTTCAAAAAGTCTATAACCTATATTTCAATCCAGGGTATCGGCTACCTGCATGCTAAATTTTAGCAAAATCGGTCCAGCCGTTTGAGCGTCAAGAGGTAACAAATACACTCATAAAATTTTGCCTTAATAATATAAGTATGATGTGATGTACCAGTCGTGGCTCATATTCTTAACCTATAGAAAAAAATGAAAGTATATATATGTATACAACGATGATCTACATTTTAAATTGATAAAAATCGGTAGAAAAGTTTATCCGCTTCGTAGTGTTTTTAGGTTTTTTCCATTAGTTAATGGCAGCACGAAGTCTTAAGTACCTGGTTTATAGCTTGTTCACTAAAACATACAAACCTTAAGCAATATGTGGGTATACTGTCTATCCTACTACCTCTCTGTTATGCTTTCAGGGAATACAAGAAGGATGCTATACTTGTTTTAACACTACTAAATTAATATACGAAATCAAACTCAAAGTTCATTAAACTTTCTAATTATTCCAAAACCAGTCATCACCGAAACAAGGGTGCAAGAGCCTCTACGAGTGATAGTACCTTAGTTCGTCCGGCGCACCTTGGGCGATCAACCTCGCTACCATCATTGTTGACTGGCCAATTTCTACACTACAGGATGATTTGTTTCCTTGGACATAGCTCATGTCGATACGAAGAAGAAGACCGAAACAAACAAATTGCAACGCTTAAAAGTCTTTTAAAAGTATCTCGTAATTCTGCCTTAAGAGATTATTCACAAAAACTGTCTCAAGGTGTCTCCTTTAAGTGGAGCGACAGATCCCCGGAGATTTGACAAAGACAAACGAGAAGGATCCCTAGATCCCCAATATATTGTACTAGAGTGTACCTAGCAGATGGGTTTTTTCATGCATACGCTTTCAACCAGCGCAGCACCTGTTTGAATTATATTTGTTTGGTGGTTATATTACTTAAGCAAAATGAATAAATTTGAGGAAATAAGAAGCGTTTTTTTAGCTATCATGGCTATTAATTATCGTAAAACGATACTTCTTATCCTGTAACTTGTAAACGTCGATAAACAGTATTTAAACCTATACTTAAAAATTGAACTTAGATGTCAGAAAACCGGCAATTTCTTAGCAAGTGACGAAGTTAAAACCTGGCGTTACCAACATTTTTAAACATAATATCACACCGTGAAGGTGTGGGCAGGGGGGCACCTTAAATATTCCCCAGATATGTTATAGGCCCTACTGTAATACCGGGCGAGCCTATTGCCATCAACCAGGCACAAATCCAGCCACAGAGTCGAAGCGCGAATCACGGAGAGCTGCTACTGAAAATTACATACCTAATTAAAAAATCCAGTAACACTTTGCCCGACCCGGGTTTCAAACCCAGGACATCAGCAGTCGCTCTTATCGACCACTAGACCAACGAGGCAGTCACCAACATTTTGATAAGAATCATCTTTGTAATTATCTTTATTATCTTAGTCAACCGTATTCTAGTTAGAGCAAGAACGATAAATATAGAAGTCGGTAAGCCCGTAACGAATATTGGTTAGAAATCTAGACGTCCTAGAAATTAATGTTAACACACATTTTATAGGCGAACCCCAGCCATCGAGCTGTGTGGTATTGTGATTTTTTAGACCTTCGCACACAGTTTTATCGTTTCGTGTGTCGGCTCGCTAGGGGTTGAGTTATGAGCTACCAGTCCAAATAAAAGCAGAGATACAAGTCTGATTTGTTCTTTAAATCTGTTCCTGCGGGACTGCGTCAAATCATTTGTGTTGCGCGCTTAAACACTTATATTGTGCGCCGGTGGGAATGCCAGTATAAAACGCCGACGAGGGGGACGGTCGAATGTCACTGGAGCAGAGCTTCGGGTCTCTTGACTTGAGTAAAACACCTTTTCTTCAGAGTGCTTCCTTTTATTTCTTCTTATTACTACTGCTGGTTCCGGAGTGCCAAACCGCAAAAAGTCGCCTCTTTTTATACTATTTTCCCGATATTGATCGACCAATCAGCGATCAGATTTAATCGCGCGTGACCTTGAACTCTTATGACTGGCCAATCCGCTTTCAGTATGTTTGCATCTCTTTCTTTTACCTTTTGTCTCTTTTTCTCCTTTAGCAAAACTATTTCTGGAACTTTCTGGAGTTTGGCACACCTTACAATGATAATCTTATTTTTCTATGATAGATTCTTACTTATTCTACTAAATTACATAAACTTTCCTTAATAAAATATGCCGTTTTCTACATAAAATTTACAAACAACTTATAACGGCTCTCGTTATGGTAAAGTTCCTTCGTACCTGATCTTTTAATGCCAACCTACATGTGGCGCCCTCACAACCAATTCTAATTGTTTATTACGAAACCTTATTCCTCATTCTAACCTACTCTAATAAGTCTTAATTAGTTAATTCTAATAGTCTACTTATAAATGTAAGAAAAAACCCTTATAAACTATATACTGCACTTACTACCTTAAACTTATTTCTACGTTTGTTATACAGCACTTATTTATTCTAAACTTATTTGTACGTTCTAGTCGTCGCTAACATTCTCCCCAGCAGTGCGTAGCACTCCATCTTCTTGACGCGACGACGATGCAGGCACCAGCACGACAACTCGCCGAGTGGGTCGCCGTAGCACTCCTCCTGATGTCCGCACGTCCAGGATCCTGGTTCTTCCATCTGGTCCTGGATACGTCTTGATGACTTCGCCGCGGGGCCATGAGTTGCGTGGTAGGGTCGCGTCGACTATCAGTACTATGTCGCCTTCTTTAGGGTCAGTCGTTTCTCGCCCTTCGATTTTCCTTGGCATCAGCAGTGGCAAATATTCTTTGATCCATCTTTGCCAGAAGTGATCTGCCAATCGTTGCACTGTTCTCCAGCTGGGTTTGCCGATCAGCTCGCTGTCGCTGAACTCTCCCGGCGCCATCGCTCCGCAGGATCTACCCAACAAGAAGTGATTGGGTGTCAGGCTCTCTTCGTCTTCTGGATCCATGCTGACGGGGGTGAGTGGTCTTGAGTTGACGACGTGTTCAACTTCTGTCATCAACGTGTGGAGAACTTCTTCTGGTGGGTTTCTCTCGTGAAGAACTGCTGATAATGCCGTCTTGACTGATCTTACGAGTCTCTCCCAGGCACCACCCATGTTAGGACTGCCGGGTGGTATGAACTTCCACTTAATGCCTTTTTCTCGTGCAGCCTCTTCCAGTTCTCTATTCGCCCCGATGAAGTTTGTACCGTTGTCACTGAAGATTATCTTCGGGGTTCCTCTTCGCGCCGACATTCGACGAAGTGCCATTATCATTGAGCTAGTGCTGAGAGAATTCACTAACTCCAGGTGTACTGCTCTCGTGGTCAGGCAGGTGAACAGGGCTCCCCAGCGCTTTTCGACTCTTCTTCCAATGGTTACTTGCATTGGCCCAAAGTAATCGACTGCTGCGCACGTGAATGGGTGCTGATGATGCTGCAGTCTTTCCCCTGGCAGATCTCCCATGGGCGGAATTGCTGGTGAACCTTTCTTCGTCTTGCACCATTGACACTTGTGTATGAGCGCCTTCAGTGTTGTTCTCAAGCCTAGGATCCAATACTTCTGGCGAATTTCATTCATGACTGTTGCGGTGTTGCCATGAAGGAACCTTCTATGATAATACTCTATGATGAGTCGGGTGATCTTCTCTTTCCCGTCCAAGATGACAAGATTTGTTTCCCTTCCTTTGAACTTGTTCGTTCTACTTCGTAGCTTGATGATCCCTTCTTCGTTCATATAAATGTCGATCTTCTTTAGGCGACTGGAATTTTCCAGTGGCTTTTCTTCCTTCAGCTGTCTTATTTCCTTTGAGAAGCTGCAACTCTGGCTCACTTTGATTAAGATCTCTTCTGCTCTTCTTAGGTGCTCTTCTTCTACCGGGATGAACATTTTTCTCTCTTTGTTTTCAATGGTAGCTCTGGCTTCTCGCTTCTTGTTTTCATTTTGGTATGGTTTCCAAGTGACGTCTTTGCGCTTCACGATGTTGACTGACCGGTGAGTTCGCTTCTTCAGGATCTCCACGAAAGTGATTACTCTGGTCATGGTGTGGAGCAGCCGTTCCCAACGTGAGAATCTTTCTACGTTGATGAAAGGTTTTTCGGTGATTCTCACTGTTGCCACTTTATGCTTGGTCTTTTCTTCCAACATCGTTTCTTCTTGCTTGAAGCTTCTTATAGGCCACTTTCCTTCTGGTTCGCGTAAGAACCCTGGACCTCTGAACCATCTCGCGCTGTGGTCGAATTCAGTCGGCGTTCCTCTCGTAGCATCGTCCGCTGGGTTTTCCTTGGTCGGTACCCATCTCCAGTCGTTTGGCTTGGTAAGTTCTTCGATTTCTGCTAGACGGTGGGCTACGAATGTCTTAAATCTTCTCGGGTCCGCCTGTATCCACTGCAGTACAGTACTGGAGTCGGTCCAGTAGGTCTTCTTCGTTATTTTGAGGTTCATTTCGCGTTCAATCGTCGCTGCCAACCGGCTTCCTAGTAGCGCCGCTTGTAGTTCCAACCTCGGGACAGATACTGGCTTCGTAGGTGTCACTCTGGCTTTTCCAGCTATGAAGCTTATGTGAACTCTTCCCCCAGGTTCAACTGTCCTCCAATAGATGGCAGCTGCGTAGGCCTCTTCGCTTGCATCAGTGAACGTGTGTAACTGTCCTTCCACGTTGTTGGGTGAGATGCATCTTGGAATCTTCACTTTAGTTAAGTCGAGCACTTCTTTCAAATATTTAAGCCAGGTTTCCTTCTGTTCCTCTTTGATCTTTTCATCCCAGTCTATCTTCGATCGCCAGATGTCTTGTATTAGCTTCTTGCCTTGGATAAGGACTGGAGTTGCAAATCCCAACGGGTCAAACGTCGACATGACAGCGCTCGTTATTTCTCTTTTTGTCGGAGTTTTCCTTCCTTGCAACAGTTCTTCCGACGTGTTGCGTAGTCCGACGTTGAACGCTAGTTGATCCCGCTTCACTATCCACCGCAGCCCCAGTGTCTTTTCTTCTTTCGTGAGTTGTAAAGACTCTCCTTTGTTGTTGTCTTCAGACTGCTCACATATGTCTGGATGGTTGCTGGCCCAGCCCTTGAAGTAGAAGCCCGCCTTCTTGTGGATTTCATCTACTTCTGTTGCTATTCTCTTTGCTTCTGACGCTGACGTGAAACTTTGCAGGTAATCATCCATGTAGTGGTTTCTGTTGATCGCTTTCACGGCTTCAGGATACTTTTCTTTGAAGTCTTCTGCGTTTTTGTTCATCACGTAGATGGCTGTTGCTGGTGACGAGGCTGCACCGAAGATGACTGAAGTCATTCTGAATTCTTCGGGCTTCCTGTTCCTTTCTGCACCTCGCCACAAGAACCTCAAGCTGTCTCGGTCGTCTTCTCTTATTTTGATTCGCAGAAACATATCCTGAATGTCCGCCATAACCGCTACTGGCCCTTCTCTGAAGCGTAATAATACACCAAACAGTGACTGCAATAGGTCAGGTCCTGGCAGTAAGACGTCGTTGAGACTTCTTCCTTCGAATTTCGCTGCTGCGTCAAATACTATCCTTGGCTTCTTCTTGACTGGGTGTATCACAGCAAAGTGAGGTAAGTAGAAAGTTCTTCCTTCTATCTTGCGACTGGGGGCCTTCTCGGCGTATCCTTTTTCTAATAGTGTTTGGATTTGCTTCTCATATGATTCCTTTAACTGTACATCCTTATCCAGCTTCTTTTCCACGTTGACTAGTCGTCGAAATGCTTGATTGTAGTTATTGGGCAATACCTCATTGTCTTTTCTCCACAAGAGGCCCGCTTCGAATTGCCCGTTTTCTAACCTCTTCGTATTCTTCTCTAGAATTTCTAAGGCTCTTCTGTCACTGTCGTTGCTCGGCAGCTGGGGTTTGATTCCCATTGATTCTAGAGAAAAGTGATTTCGAACGACTTCTTCTATGTTCTCCTCTTCAGCAGGAGATTCTCCGTGATTTATAAAGTTGACCACAGTATTTACACTTGAGTCGCTTCCGTGAAGTACCCATCCCAGGCTTGTGAGAGACGCCACTGGTTCGGTATTTTTCCCTTTCCTTATCCTTCTCGTCACGATGAGTCCCCAGTTGTCTTGGCCTATCAGCAACTTAGGTTTCTCCCTTGTGTAGAGAAGCTGTTCCTTGATGCCTTCAAGATGCTTGCAATTCTTCAAAGTGTCCTGTTGAACTTCTTGATCTGACAGCCGTAGATTGTCGATGGTCCTTGCTTCTATCGTCTTCTTATCCTTTTTGAAGGCTCCCTTTATTTTCAATTTGATCTTCTGTGATCCACTCTTCTTGAATTCCTTGCCACCGATTGTTTCTATAGTGAGCGTTTCTTGTTTTCCTTCAGCTCCAATCTTCTTGGCTATCGTTGAGTCCAACAGTGTGATAGTTGATCCTTCATCCAACAATGCTAGTACACGAGCGTGTCCTTTCGGTCCGTATAGATCGACGGGCACCATCTTCAAGTAGGCCCTTTCTTCTCCCCTGGTGTTGTGGATAGAGGCGACCTTTTCTTCAAATGTGTCTTCATCTTGTTCCATGGTGTAGCAACAAGTCTTCTTTTCTTCCATTTGTTCAGCAGGTGCAGGTGGTCTATCGGAGTGTAGCATCGTATGGTGCCACCTTCCACACTTCTTGCAGGTAGGCGCCTTGCAGTTTAGTCTTGAATGTTTCAGGCGAATGCACTTGAAGCAGATTTTCGCCTTCTTCACCAGGTTCCACTTTTCATCTATATCGGCTTCTTTAAATTTGTTGCATTGTAGTAAGAAGTGCTCTTCTTGGCACATGGGACACATCTTCCACTTCTCTTGCGTTGCTTCTTGGATGTTGGTCACTTGTCTCTTGATAGGCTTCTTCTGATCCCCTGACGACTCATATGATCTAGGGTACTTCTTTGATTCTAAAGGCACTTCAGGCGGCGCGAAGTCTCCACACATGTCAGCTTCAATCTCTAGGAACGCTTCGATGAGGAGCAGTTCCGAGATGTCTTCTTCCCTTCTGCTTCTGTGGTAAGCAAACCAGCGAAACTTCATTGACGACGGCATCTTCTCTATAATTGCCTTCATGGTTTCTGGTGAGCTCAGGTATTGTGGTTTCTTCAGCGCCTTGATGGTTGCGACTGCATTTCGCACTTTACTAGCGAATACGCATATGTCACTCGGGTATTCACCCACCTTTGGCATACTCTTCAGCTTTTCTAATTCAGCCAGTGCGATTGCTCCGGGCCTCCCGAACCTCGCTTCCAATCCTTTTAAAATTTCTTGCGGGTCTTCAGCAGTAAACAGTAGACTTTGAACCGCTTCTTTGGCTCTTCCTTGTAGTGATCTTCTTAGACGTGCCAGGTTCTGTGTATTGCTGTAACTCTTGGCTGTATCTTCGAATGATCTCTTGAAGGCTAGCCACTCTTCACTGCTTCCGCTGAAGTATGGGAGTTCGATGTGCCTTGGTGCAGTCGCTTCTTGTGTTCTTTCTGATAGCTTGAATATGGCTTCAGCTAACTCTTGAATTTCACTCTTGTTTTCCTTTCGACTTGGTTTTTGCTCTTCGTTCGGCTTCACACCAGTTTGGATGAGCCATTGTTCCACTTCGTGTGTCCTTTCGTAGATCTCTTCGCCAGCTCCGTCTTCATCTTCAGACTCGGCAGCTATGAGTTCTAGTTCCGCTTGAGCAACTCTTGACTTCGCTTCTGCAATTTCGAGTTCTCGTAATGCAACTGTCATTCTTGCTTGCGCTTCTGCTCTCTTCCTATGCGACGAGCGGGCGGACTGCGTGTCCATCTCGCGGGTCGGCTTCTTAGTCGGAGGCTTCATTATCTGCTGCGTATTTTTCCCTTCTGTGATCGGTGAAGCGTCTTTAGTCGTACTTTCTTCCTGACGACGTAACCCTTCCATTTTGCTTCTATCCGACACTGGCAGCGTTGAACGACTTCCTTCTTGTTGTGCGGATTCTACACTTTTGATTCCTTCCCCGGTGGTGCGTGCAGGGGGCGCGCGTAGTGCGGTATCCCGCTGCGTCGTCGTTGATCCACCGCCAGCTGTAGTACTCCTTTGTTGAGATGCGGGTGATTTTCTATGCGATCCCGTAGTGGATTGTCCCGCAGTGAGCGTCGCACGGCTTGACGCGGATGTACTTGCACTGTCACTGGGCGTATTCATACTCCAGTCGGACGACGTAGCTTCTCCCGTAGTTTTCGAGCGTGACGAATCCGACCTTGTAGTAGGCATTTCTGGCACCGAACCCAGATCCGGCTCGAAGGACCAAAAGAATGTTGCGCGCTTAAACACTTATATTGTGCGCCGGTGGGAATGCCAGTATAAAACGCCGACGAGGGGGACGGTCGAATGTCACTGGAGCAGAGCTTCGGGTCTCTTGACTTGAGTAAAACACCTTTTCTTCAGAGTGCTTCCTTTTATTTCTTCTTATTACTACTGCTGGTTCCGGAGTGCCAAACCGCAAAAAGTCGCCTCTTTTTATACTATTTTCCCGATATTGATCGACCAATCAGCGATCAGATTTAATCGCGCGTGACCTTGAACTCTTATGACTGGCCAATCCGCTTTCAGTATGTTTGCATCTCTTTCTTTTACCTTTTGTCTCTTTTTCTCCTTTAGCAAAACTATTTCTGGAACTTTCTGGAGTTTGGCACACCTTACAATGATAATCTTATTTTTCTATGATAGATTCTTACTTATTCTACTAAATTACATAAACTTTCCTTAATAAAATATGCCGTTTTCTACATAAAATTTACAAACAACTTATAACGGCTCTCGTTATGGTAAAGTTCCTTCGTACCTGATCTTTTAATGCCAACCTACATGTGGCGCCCTCACAACCAATTCTAATTGTTTATTACGAAACCTTATTCCTCATTCTAACCTACTCTAATAAGTCTTAATTAGTTAATTCTAATAGTCTACTTATAAATGTAAGAAAAAACCCTTATAAACTATATACTGCACTTACTACCTTAAACTTATTTCTACGTTTGTTATACAGCACTTATTTATTCTAAACTTATTTGTACGTTCTAGTCGTCGCTAACAATTTGTATTGAGAGTTTTGTTGCACTGCGGGGTTACTATGAACTTGCAAGTCAAAAAGGCACCAGCTAAGTATTTTCGCTATCAATAATAGAGTAATCAATCATGCTTATGTTACTATTGCCTCTTTGTCATCTAGCGAATATAACGTTGAGGCAATAGACTTGCCTATTACATGGGATTTTTGCATTAGGTTAATCGCGGTCAGCAGTCTGGGTTTGTGCCCGGTCGATGGCAATAGGCTCGCCCCCTAGGGGCTTATAACATAACTGCAGAAATGTTGGTGTACAGTATAGTAATCTTACTTATCTTATTCTATCCTATCTTACAGTATAGTACTCGAAAAAAGTTTTTTGGAAATACATGTCTACAATAAATTACCAATTTGCTTTAAAGAAATGAACATTAGAATGTTTAAAGATAAATTCTTCAAATATTTTTTTTAATGAGAAACCGGAGTGGAAATTCTAAATATTAGTGATATTATGTTTTACTGCTTAAATGTTGTAAATTGTAGTTTGTGTGCAATATAATATGAGTATTTTTGATATAATCCTCTCACTTAAATTGTACCTATTCAAATATTTGTGCTCCGGAAACGTAAAAATATTATGAAACAAAATGTTTGTCACATCTTAACTGTACCATATTCTTACAAATAATTGTTATCTTATCTTAAAAAAGAAGTAAAAATTTTACTTACGATTTAAAATCTTCTATCAGAACTTTTATTGAATTGTTATGAACAAAAACAGCTCAAAATAGGGTTTTTAAAACTGCAATTAAATCTCTTCTACTCCGAGCGCACTCTAAGCAATCAACGAGTCTTGTTTTCGCTAATTGTTTATTTCTCTCCATGCGATGCGTCTCGAGGATTCAAACCGGCTAGATTAACGAAACTGGTTTGATTGAAAGAAGAATAGTAAAACAAGATACTGAAGAATAACTAACCTTTTTAGGTACTATTAAAAAAAATTGTTTGGTAACCAATGTTATAGTACGATCGACGAGTTCACAAATACGATTTTTTTTTCATACATATCACTTATTAATCTACTGCTATTCACTACACTGTGTCTTGTGTTGTCTCGCCACACACAACTTTTCACCTGTAAGATTACAATAACTGATGTGTGCCACCGATTTATATTTTATAGCTTCAATACTGTAGATAGAATATTTTGCTAGGAAATACTATTAAATGGAACCCGTATGTGATAGTAAAAGTTTTATGGAAAACTATGGTTGGTAAATCAAGGTACATGACTATTATATTAAATAGGTAAGGAGATGGTTTTTTAAAAAAAAAACGTCGCCCCACACTAGGAATTTCGCCTGTGTCGTAGGTGCGGTTCACAAACATAAAATATCACATACACAAACACTCAGACTCAGGACAAACATCTGCGGATGGCTAAGGTGTAGCGTTAAATATTACCTTAGAATTAAACCTACGTCTAATAATCACTCATATTATTTCATCGCTCATTATGAGTCAAGTTCACCATGTGAGTTTATAGCCGTATTCCCGGTACGTTATTGAATTCATCATCATCATCAGCCGGGAGACGTCCACTGTTGAACAAAGGCCTCCCCCCCTTAGGACGACACGATGAACGAAAACTTGCAATTTGCATCCGCTATTGAATTAAACTATACAAATTGAATCTTACATCATTCAAGCCTGTTAGAGACAAAATTAACCATCACTTTTTACACAATTACCAGTTTGACACTTTTTTTTAAAGGATAAAATCGGTTTTAATGATCCAAATCCTTATAATGAGGTCCCAAAATTCCTAATCAATGGTGGGTTGACATTTGAATGCAGAAGAACGGGTGGCATAATTATCATTTCTTTAATGAAATGTTGTATACTTGATGGTTACTACCGAAAACATGACGATGAAACATCTAGAACATTATAATTCAACCTCATTGTTTAGCCGCATCACTTCAACAATTTCCACTAGCTTCAGACAGTTTCAAACTAATTCATATTCTCAACCAATATCTTGGAGCAGCTTGTCAATAAAGTCAATGCACTGCTGTTTAATATTCAAAAGATGCGCATACAAATGAAGTGTTATTATCTAACTTTACCTATAAAAGGGTGATAGTGCTTCACCAAGGGACTACACTTGAGATTCTAGGTTATTATCGACCACAGCTGTGGTGAGTTGACACGATCATTCTAGAATATGAGCACGAAAACGTTGAATAACAACCAATGATATTTTAACAAGTGCAGGTATGTTATTCATCATCATCATCATCAGCCGGAAGACATCCACTGTTACACAAAGGCCTCCCCCTTTTAGAAGGGGGGGGGGTTTGCCATAATCCCCACGCTTGGAAAGCGGGGGTCAAGTTACAGAATATGCTGCTGCCCATCTTCACCCACGGGAGGAAAGGGGGTGGTCAATTCTAGGCCGGATACCACACGGGATATATGTCAGATAATTATGTTATTAGCGAGCTCATTTTGAAGACTTGAAATGGGGACAGTTGTAGTTTTAGGTAGTACAAATGTTGTCCAATTTGACATAAGACTAGTGCAGTTTGGATTCAGAGTTTGGAACACTTTTTTCGTTCAATTTGTCAGCATATGACTGATCTACATTTTTGACATAAATGATATTATGTCTAAAAGTGAAGTGTTAATACCAGCTGTGAAATTTTCGAATTGTGTGCAGGTTATTGATAAGGAACCTCGACACGAACAGTCAAGTCAATGGTATTTCTTATTGCATTCTTGCGCCCTTGAAAGAGCATTGACTTGTAACGATACTTATTGATCGTTCAGCAGATCCTGGGTAATTAGCACCACTATTAGCTAACAAACGAACAATTTTTGACTCGATTGAAGAAGGTTTTACTACCCAAATGGGCAATGGGCACCATAAAATAATACGGAAAGATTCCTTAAAGATATAAAATTCATCTACCAATTCTATACTACACTAATTCAAGTAAGAAAATGTTAAGTAATACATTACAACTTTATCGTAGCGACTACTCGAATAGAAGTCCAAATCGCTCGAAAGTCTAGAGCAAATTCCGGAACACTACTAATTCATGAGACAGATGAGAAACTATTTGTAGTTTCAAAGTCATACAAAATGAAAACACCACAGCCAACTCCACGTGTATCTAACAAAGTACCTAATAGTCTTTCATAGCCGCCTCCTTAATCATCCGGTCTTTGGATCCTGGAAACGTTCCTTTGTGTAAATTCTCACAAAGATGCCCCTAATTGAAATCTATTTGTTGGTACAGATGGGAAAGTAATAGTGTTGAAATAGTTTTGAGTCCTGTTTTGTGGATTGCCTTCACTTGTGTATATGACTATTTGTTATTTGATTGGAGAGTGATGAAAGCCTGTAATATTGGCAAAAACACTTAATTATCAAAATGAATAATATTTTTTTTTCTTTTTTGTATCATATTTGTAGTAATGAGTTCATTTTCGCATGAGAAAAGGTCATTCCAGGTCAGGTGAGGTTAGTCACGTAGTGTTAATAATAATAATAATATCTTGGGACAGCCCACACACGGTCATCTGATCCCAAACTAGGCAGAGCCTGTGTTATGGCAACCAGACAACTGATAAACATACTTAAATATTTCTAAATACATACATAATATAGATAATTTACACCCAGACACAGAACAAACCATTATGCTCATCACACAAAGATTTGTCCTGGGTGGGAATCGAACCCACGACCTCCGGTTTAGAAGTCAGCGTCACTAACCACTAGACCAACAGGCCAGTAATAATAAACTCTAGATTATAGTCAATAAATATACATACTTATCGATAGGGGCTTGTTCTGGTAACAGGACCTTTCCCCCAAGTCACGTGTTACCGTCGCTATCATCCCTCCTGCGCACACCACAAATGAGTTCAATTTCTACAGTACAGCACTATAGGAATTAAAGACATTTAAGGATAAAAGCGATGTTGATATGTTGAGTAGCCAGGTTGCGCCGAAACATCGTAGGTAATCATCACTTATTAAGTGTCTCCACTTGCATCGCGATTAAAATTTGTTTTTATAAGTAATGACGACACTGTGATCCTATGTGTATGCGTGTTATATCTGTATGTGTGACACTATGAGGCAATGAATGTAGGTGGATTTAAGTGCTGTGTTATGCTACTAATATATCCTATTTATATATTTTCATGACCTATTTATATGACCTAATTAAACATATCAGAGCTCGAATGTGACTACCAAACTGACGAACAAATGACTTACGATTATAATAATATGTGTAGAAGTTCTTGGCAATATTTCGGCCTCATTGGCATACAGACAGATTGTGGTGTAGACTCCTGATAATTAAGAACGCTTCTACCAACTTCTTTGAGGCTTATAAGATAGATTAAAATATGTTTGAGATGAAATATAGGAAATAATTTGCTTCACGTGTTAGTGTTTACTCCATCATCCGAAAATCCTCAAACGGAGGTCACGAATTTCAAATTTACTTCAACATCACAATTGTTTAATTAGAGTTGTGTGCTTTGTAAATGAACCACAATTCCATTATCTTTACAGATAAGGGTTTCAGAGGAAGTCGACTACATTTCACAGTAATATCCGCCTTCTAATTGTTTACGGAAAAATTAACTTATTATCTTAACGTTGCATCAGGAAGTGTGGAATTAAACTAAGTGTCGTAAACAGCGAAGTGTTTAATTTTAATCCTTTTATTTTTAGAATATTCACGAACTGCTTTGTTTTGACTTTGCAGTAAATAACCTTCGCCTAGTTTGCCAAAATACTAGTAAGAATTCCTTGACTCAGTTTAAAGATAAGAAGCAAAGACAATATTTAATTTACTTATGTTGTAAATATACTGTTTTTAAAACGATTTGCAAACGAAGATATTAAATGTACCTACTTTTTAATGTCATAAAAAACTGTTTTTATAAGTGCAGACGGAATTACTTTCATGATACTTAACGAAATTATCTAGTTCGTGGTAAATGGAGTTATTTTAACGCACTCTTTATTCATAGAAACTTCAAGTAATAAAAATGGCTTTTAAATCTTAATTTATCAACATTTTGTTAGCATAAAAATAAGAACAATAATAGTCCCAGTCTTATAAATCATTCCTAGATTTTTAATACAAGAACACAGATAAGTAATATCATACATAAAAGTCCATTCATACGTGGTGTGTACCTATGGCTCGGTAATAGATTGTAAGTCGATTGCCTTCGTCCTATTCGATTGGTTTTCAGGACACAATGATGTATGGGAGACCTAATCCTAGATCCCAATTCAACACGTTACTACCTGTGGCTCTGAGAATTATTGCCGCACCTAGCGATATACAGGCTGTTGCTACATGTCTGGTGGAGTGTAGATAGTTTTTTATTAACTTTAAAAATATTTTTATGCATATTTTGAGGGAGAGCTGTCAGTTGTACTTGCAGCACTGATAGCCGAGTGGTATGACCATTGAACTGCCAAGTCAAAGGTCGCAAGTTCAAACCCAGGCACGCACCAATGTCTTTTCGAATTCATGTGCGTATTATAAATTAATTATCAGTTGCTAAAAAACGGTGAAGGAAAACATCGTGAGGAAACCGGCACACCTGAGAGATTTTTCAACGGTATGTAAAGACATGTCAGAGGCCTACAGGCGGTTTAAACTCTGACACCAGGTTGTTCATCAACCATACGAAAAGAAAGAAGAAGTTGTACTAAGACACTATGCAAGAACTAAATATTTGACTGTTTTTCAGCGTAAGTGCTAACATCATTACCTCATAACCCATGCCTACGGTCTTATTCTTATTTATCAAAACCAAAGTTTATTTGTTTGATATCTTCGATCGTTTCCTTCGATGTCAAAAAAGATACTAATTATAATAATTTACCATGTCCTATTATTAACATCTCCAGATCAGTGCAATCAGTACTTCCTTCTTTATTCATTCCATTTTAAAAGTTACTCTCTTAAGTCTTTGGGCGCCACGCGGGTCATATTTGACCCGCGAACAATAAAAAATCAATTGTGTCTGCGGCATGGCAGTGTGTTAATTCATTAATTAAGTGTAAAATATTTGTAATTTTAATTAACATGGTATAAATAATGTTAAGCGAAAAATACTCGACCGTTACCCAGTATTTATCCTTTAAAAATAAAACATCGATACAATATTTCCCATACGTTCTACCATTCCGTATAAATCGCACAGAAGAGCATCAAATAAAATTCCCTCATAAAAGAAAGAATGAGTATAAAAGATAAAAAGGGCGTGATATGAAAAGCATTCGGGCCTTCAGAATTTTGCTTTGGCGGACTGGAAAAAGAAAAAATAGGACACAGATTATATAATTGGAATTATTCAGATAGGATTTCTGTTTAATGTACAATGTATGAATGAACTTGTTGGAATTTAAGGTACATTTTCGTATTTGAGATCATATTTACTGAATTTGTTATTTTAGCAATCAAGAGTTTTATTCCTGGTTCTTTTTTGTAGTTGGTTATACTTTTAAGCGTCTGTATTTTCATAAAAAAACTTGATTTTAAGAAGAATAAGAATAAGAATCATTTATTTGCTCGAAATAATGGTGTTTACAGATGGAGATAATATTATAATAGTAGTTTCACATATTTCGCCTACTTTTTTCGGCATGCAAATCAAAGTACACATTAAATTATTTTATTTTATTAAAGATTTTAGTAGACTTTTAGGCATTTTGAAGGCCTTGTCAATGGCGAAGAACCAGATAGTAATGGTTACATATTGTTGATTATTTTGCAATTAGTTTTGAGTAGACAGTTGAGATTATTCTGAGAATAATGTGGGAAAGTTCTATAAAAGCTACAATCTGCTCTGGAATAAGAAAAATGCAAATATCTTTGGTGAAGCAGTGAAATAAAATTCGTTCGTAATCCCAAATGATTTTATTATTATATCAGCAGCCTTTAGAATTTTAAGACATTACTAACCAAGTTTTACCAAACCTAAAATGTAAGGATCGTCATATCTTTATTTTTAAACTCTTTGCAAAGACGTCGCTTCGAGTGCCGACAAAAAATAGCTCCATACAAAGTGAGTTTCCAATTTGCGATCAGTTTGCGTGAGTGATCTTTTTTACTATTGTTAATGGTTTCTGTTGGTGCCTACTTTTGATTTTTTTCAACATCAAATAATAACGACGTAAGAAAGATATTATTTCGGATGGATTATTTAAAGAGGTTTGTTGGTAATTGAATGCCTCGTTGGTCTAGTGGTCGCTAAGCGCGACTGCTGAGCAAGAGGTCCTGGGTTCAAATCCCGGGTCGGGCAAAGTGTTACTGAGTTTTCCTTAGGTAATTCTCAGTAGCAGCACGGAGTCTGGATTTGTGCCCGGTTGATGGCAATAGGCTCGCCCCCTATTACATTGGGACTTACAACATAACTGGCGAAATGTGGGTGTACTATATGTTCACCTCTGTCTAACCCTTCGGGGAATACAGGCGTGATATTATGTTATGTATGTTGTTGGTAATTAGTAGTTACTTTCAGGCTGGTTGGTCGACGTTATTTTAGTGGTTTATATTGTTTTGTATATGTCTGTATAGGTTTTATTAATCAACTGCGCGCAAAATAGGGTGGAGGTAAACAAACATTTAGACTTAAAAAAAGCAGTGAAACCCGAGTGGTATGACCGTTGGACTGCCAAGTCAAAGGTCGCAAGTGCAAACTCCGGTACGCACCAATGTCTTTTCGAATTCATGTGCGTATTAAAAATAAGTTATCAGTTGCTAAAAACGGTGAAAGAAAACATCGTGAGGAAACCGGCACACCTTAGAAACATTTCAATGGTGTGTAAAGCTACATCAGAGGCTTATAGGCGGTCTAAATTCTGACACCAGGTTGTTCATCAACCTTACAATAAGAAGATGATCTCTACTACAATTATGCAAAGAATTTTGTATACAGATGATTGCTCTTTTGATTTGACAACTACTAATTCTGAGATTAAAACTGTTTAGTAAAATGAGAGTGTGAAACAGCATATTCTTGCTTATTTCTTTGAGAAATACAGCGCAATATTCAGATGCAAAAAACCTTTTCTTTGCGTATCAGTTTTATAATTATGAGCGATAACATATTAAATAAATCATTCCCTGGTTTACAGATTAGTTAGTCAGGAAACACGTAGGGGTGATTGCCAGTGTGATAGATGTAGAATTAGGTAGGTACTGTTGCCTAGGGAGGCTCTTTATTTGTACCCAACAAATATGAAAGTTTTTTCTTTAAAAAAAAAAACGTCGCCCCACACTAGGAATTTCTCCTGTATCGTGGGTACGTTTCACAAACATGAAATATTACATACACAAACACCCAGACTAGGGACAATCAAATGTGGATCGCACAAATTTTTGCCCCGTGCGGGAATCGAACCCGCAACCCTTAGCGCAGCAGTCTAATCGCTTAGCCACTGCGCCAATCAGGACGTCAAAAAAAAGATGCTTTAACTTTAGTGAGAAATTATTAATTGTATTTTGTAACTGACTAGTTATATTATTCTATAACTATATTATTCTAAACCTACAAGCCATTATTGTACTAATTTATAATGATATTAAATATAACGTTTATTACCTACTCGGCAGTTACCTCTCGAAGTGCGAGTTAACTGGCAGGAAAGGGTTCAATGAGGCTTTAGTCTACGGCTAACGGCCTGTCACTAACTACTTAATAACTTTAATTAAATAAAGTTTAATTATAACTGAAAAAAGGATTCGAAAAAATAATATTCTACTGACAGAATTTCGGTCACGGCGCTACGCAGGAGATAATTATTATAGTGCACATGTATGCGCGCAAACACACATGCTCTCTCTATTCGCTCACTGTCATAGTTTGATAGGACGCTAGACCGACACGATTGGAGAGATCAGATTTTTATTTCTATTGATTGATATCACCAGTAATTTGACATAACATAACATCACGTCTGTATTCCCCGAAGGGGTAGGCAGAGTTGCACATATAGTACACCCACATTTCGCCAGTTAAGTTTTTAGGTCCCAATGTAACAGGGGGCGAGCCTATTGCCATTAACCGGGCATAATCCAGACTCCGTGCTGCTACTGAGAATTACCTAATGAAAAAACCCAGTAACACTTTGCCCGACCCGATTCGAACCCAGGACCTCGTGCTCAGCAGTCGCGCTTAGCGATCACTAGACCAACGCGGCAGTCAGTAATTTCACATGATTATTATTATTAGTATATATTATATTAAAATGTAATAACAATAATAATAGTGGGGCGACGATATACGCAAAATGGCTGGCAGCGGTTGGAAGCGTAAGAAAGATCGGGCTCAGTGGCGTGCCATAGGAGAGGCCTATGTCAAGCAGTGGACTAAGATAGGCTGATGATGATGATTATATTAAAATACTAGCATTAGCCAGAAAATGGGTAAGCACGTACACTCTTTGCTACCTCACAATTAATACAGGCGTCATGAAATATATTCTCTAAACCGTGGGATTAAATTATCGTCTGAATTATAATAGCATAATACTTATGTCAAAGATTCCTATGAAAATGCTTACGATTGAAGATTTTCATTAATTACGACGAAAATCAAACACGAACTGAAATTCCGTCTCAAAAATCAAAGTACAGTCAATGCCAAACAACAAACACCAAAATAATTGTGTGGACCCTTAAGTACACAGTCCAATTAATTGACATAAAATGTCACGGAATGAGCTCGAGTGTACTTCGAAGACAGCATCAAGTAAATTTTAACGAATTAGGAGGAAAGCGGGGAAAATGACCGAAAAAAATATACGTAGGCCCATCCTAGCGTTTGTAATACTGCTGTTGTACTAGTGGGTGAACAAGTGTTCGAGAATTAATAAAATGTTTTTTGTAATTAAAAAGTATTGAGATACGAAATATATAACGTCTACGACTACAAAATAATTACTGAGCGTGGCCCGAAAAACAGTTTTATTCCATCGATTTTTACCTGTAGTATTAGTTTTAAGACTTAAAAGGACTGGCTAAACTTGGGAAACCGATAACAAAAAAATATAAGAATGATAATATATAATCATGATTTGTAGGCAGCTATAAAAATTAAAAAAATTATTATCTATTAAAAAAAAACAAAAAAATGTTCCAATTTATTCCACAGTCTGATAAAATGCCAGTATTACAATCATCTTCCACAAAAACTAATGCAACATTGTGAACAACACAAACGTATCAACACTTTACTGCTCGCCTGTACTCGTATAAGCCTACTTCCAAATTCCCTCAACTCGCACGCGAGACGGATAATGAGCGATTCAGGATTCCCTTTCTCGTCTTAACGTCTGTTACAATTCAATTTTGCGACACACTACATATTTCTTAAGATTTTCTTATCCTGTATTTTCTAAGAATTTTAGCACGTGCCTTTAATTATTATAAGTAATTATTTGTGTTACAGTTTTTTCGTAGAAGTGCAAGTAAGTTAGCGAATTTGTTGAAGAGCGGTAATATTGTTTTATTTTTATAATTTTAATGGGGTTTATTGCAGAGTCCGCATCGATGGTGGCTTTTCAGAAGAATCATTTTTTGTACCCGATTCAAATCTCATGAAAATAATCATTATCTTGCAGGCAGAATGTGCTTTGTGAAAGTAACTGCTTGTTTGTCTGTTTCATCATCACGACTTAAGCTGATCGTGATAAAATTCGACGACCTGATTGGCGCAGTGGCTAACCGAAAGGTCGGCTTCGCCAAGGGTTGCGGGTGCGATTCCTGCACGGGGCAAAAATTTCTGCAAACCGTAGGTGATTTTCCGGGTCTGGGTGTTTGTGTATGTGATATTTAATGTTTGTGAAACGTATCCACGACACAAGAGACATTGCTAGAATGAGCGACGTTTATTAAAAAAAAAATGTTTAAAAAATAAAGCTTAAACTTAATAGTAATTGTAAATAGGTAGAAGGCTTCTTTTTATCTTGATAAGGCATACTTCATTATCTACTTAAACTACGACGCATGTTACTATATCAATAGATTTTCACTTTACTCTAAAAAATCACAATGTATGTCAAATAACGTAGGTACTTATACTAATTATCCGGGATTAAATCATAGGTCCGAGACTCTAACCCGCCTCGATAGGCCGTCTCAAGTGAACTCAAACTTAATATTCCATAACTAAGCAGATTATATGAGGACACAGTCTAGAAATTTAAAGGGCTGTCTCTTAGTTACACTGTATAATTTCTTTAATGACTACGAGTGGTGATACTTAGCTATGGTGTGGCGTACCCTGGGTTAGTCCCTCACACCTTGCTGGCAAATATGTTTGTTATTCTATAGCAAGGATCAAAACGCCCCTAAAATTAAAATCGATATTTCTCAGTACAATTTTAAAATAACAGAACAACACGCCTGTATTCCCCGAAGGAGTAGGCGAAGGTGAACATATAGTACACCCACATTTCGCCAGTTATGTTGTACGTCCCAATGTAATAGGGAGCGAGCCTATTGCCATCAACCGGGCACAAATCCAGACTCCGTGCTGCTACTGGGAATTACCTAATGGAAAACTCAGTAACACTTTGCCCGACCCGGGATTTGAACCCAGGACCTCTTGCTCAGCAGTCGCGCTTAGCGATAACTAGACCAACTTCAATAAAAAAAATTGTAAACTGACCGCGTTTTTTGTAAACTTTGTGTTATTGGCTTTTGTAACTCATAATAGATTGACTGACCGTCTATTCTTCCAATAAATGATAATACTAATAATAAAATCCTGACCAATTTTATCAGTACGGTACAATTATCAACAACGCAGAAAATAATATATTAAACTAAATAGAATTACACTCGACTATAGCGGAGTGGGATCGAGTTCCAGGAAATATGATGTGTTAATTAGGCATCATACATTCAAACGGGTCATATATTTATTTTATTTAATGCACATCATGTTATTATAGAAAGTCATACTAATAGAATTTGACGTAGGGGAAAAAAAAAAATACGTTTATACGAATAAATTTTCGCATACTAACTAGTTTCAACCGCGACTTCGAAAAAATTACTATAAAAAATACATAAATGCCTTAATATTCTCTCAGTCAATGTAAAATAGTCTCAGCTAGATTTGTAGGTTGATGAATAAATCCCATTTTCATACTGAGTTTCCTAGTCTACGGCACAGATTTACCCACAACTTCCGAAGGGCAGTTTAGTATTACTTATAATGTTATTAAACAAGTTATTGTATGAAACTTGAACTGTGCTCGACTTAATACAAGTTGTTAACCCTCGCGCCTAAGATGTTATGTGATAATTGGGCTGTTACTTGAATGTGATCATTTTGTCTGTACGTAAGGTGAGTTTATATTTATTGTTGTAGTGACTGCCTCGTTGCTCTAGTGGTCGCTAAGCGCGACTGCTGAACACGAGGTCCTGGGTTCGAATCCCGGGTCGGGCAAAGTGTTACTGGGTTTTTCATTAGGTTATTCTCAGTAGCAGCACGGAGTCTGAATTTGTGCCCGGTTAATGGCAATAGGCTCGCCCCCTATTACATTGGGATCTAAAATATAACTGGCAAAATGTGGGAGCACTATATGTGCATCTCTGCCTACCCCTTACGGGAATACAGGCATACATGTTATGTTTATGTTGTAGCGACTTAATTACTTATATGTTACTGAGACTATAGTAAGGAATTGTACCCATGGGAGATTAAGAATACATCTTTTGACTCGTAAGAAGGTCTTAATGAGGCTATAGCCCCAGAATAGAATATAATAAATATGGGCAATAGCCCATATCAGCTATAACCTCTATAGCCAACCAAAAGGTTGGCCATCATAGGAGAACATAGGACAATGAGCAAATGTAGGTATTACTCCTCTTATAGGAGAAAATTTTCGCCAGGATCTTCGGCAATTACATTTGTATGTCAATTTAAAATTTTAAACTAGCGCAGAGATGGTTAGAAATGCGCAATACGAACATATAGTCGAAAGGTTTATAATGCATAGAAACAAATTAAACATAACACCTAAATAATAGAAGAGGTATTTATTTCCATTCCTTGCCGCACGAGCGCTGGCGTCGGGGGGATGTCGGGCTTAGGATGTCTGTCTTCTGCTCTCTGTAATTTTCAGTAATTGTAAGTAACTAAACCGGTTCAAAATGATTTAGTTATAGGAACATAACAGAATTACTCAAACAATAGAAGACACATTCAATAACAAATGTATACATAACATTTATTATAAACGATGATACATCGTTACCTGATCCATTCTGTATTCTTTGACCACAAACAGAGCCTTTGAGTAACAAAGCATCAAAATCATTGTTCCCGACAGACTTTGTTCAAGTTTCGACGTTAAACAACGAGGGTACCATTATCACACCCCACCTCAAACTACTGTCAACAGTGATTAATCTTCGTTCACCTTAGAGTGCGGCCGTATAGTTCTGATTAGGACGTGCTTCACGAGTTGGGAAGGGTTAGGAAAAAGTTTATTCTATACTGGTCGTTAGTTCTGATGAATATTCTTCGGGTAAATCATAACATATTATTTACTATTATTCCGGTTATACTCACGCCTATCAGCTCGCGACTCTGCCGCGTAACCAGCTCATCAATAAGGGCTGCCTTCCAGTTCGAAACTACTCGGCTATTCCCGAATACACACGTGGATATAACCGGAATAGGTATACCTACACTAAATAATATGTATAACACTCACGAAATCTAATAGAGTAAAATCATAATATCACATCTTACCTGTACTCCCTAAAAGGTTCGGCAAAGGTGCACATATAGTACACCCACATTTTGCCAGTTATGTTAAAGGTTCCATTGAATAGGGAGCGAGCCAATTGCACCCGGGCAAAAATTCAGACTTCGTGCTGCTAGGAATGACCTAAAGGAAAAACCCAATAACGCTTTGCCAGACCCAGGATTCCAGAACCCAGGACCTCGTGCTCAGCAGTCGCGATTAGCAACCACTAGACCAACGCGGCAGTAACGTAGGAAGCCATTACGATAGATAATGGTACCATACTAGCATCCATATCCCATGTTAGTTTGCCATTGTGAACGCGTGTATCACACATGCAGAAATCCCCAGAAATGTCTAATGGGAAAACTAACTATGGCGACTCTATTGCTTACATAGTTTCAATATCCGGTTGTTTATGTCAGTTTATTTCTGTTTGAAGCCCTTATCGTCAGTATGGAGTATTAAGTATATACATTTGGCCACAAATATGAGTTTTATTCTGTTTTATTTCATGTTATAATAGTTTGTCGTGTTGAAAGACAATAATAAATTTTATCGCGGTTTATAATCGTTTTGTAAAGATTGCATAATTATCACACTTCACACTAATATTATAAAAGCGAAAGTTCGTAAATGTGTTTATTTGCATGTATGTTTGTTACTTCTTAACTCTCAAACGGCTGGACCAACAATGATAAAACTTGGTGTGGAAGTAGTTGACATCCTGGATTAACACATGGGCTACTTTTTACCCCGAAAATATGTAGCGGGTAACACCATAGGGTGCAGCTAGTTATTCATATTTACATCAGTGCTCTCCAATACCAATGTCCCAGACGAAATAAAACCATAAATAAATTCTGTACAAAAGTTTACCCATCCTAAAGTTCATCCTCATCCATTAGCTAAAGAGTCTCCACATAGCTAACTCTTCGGATATGACGACGTATTTCGTAGCAGCTTCATATTATCTCACAATGTCTAACATCTTTCTTTCTGCGCCTTATTCGGCTGTTTTGTCCTGGATTATTGTCCTGTAACTACGCTCCGTTTGTTGTGGATACCGTATCAGAAGGTTTGATTTCGTTGAGAGTTTCGAGTTTGGCTGGTATGCGAGTTATGTTTTGTCGATTAGTGTTTCTTTTGATATTGTTTTATTCTGTTTAATTATATGTTTTGTGTCTTAGGTCTTACTGCTTAGTTTGTCTGGTGGTCGCTTAGTGCGACTGCTGCGCACGAGGTCGTGGGTTCGAATCCCGGGTTGAGCAAAGTATTATTGGATTTGTGCCCAGTTGATGGCAATAGTCTCGCCCCCTATTATATTGGGACTTATAACATAACTGGCGGAATATTGGTGTACTTTAGGTACACCTCTGGGAACCACCCTTCGGGGAATTCGTGCTTGACGTTGTGTTATGTTTTTTTTTAATCTTAGGCTCTGCATCGTAGTCGCAAATGTAAGCTGAACATGAGGTCCTGGTTTTGATTTCTAGTCGGATAAAGTGTTATCGACTGATTTTTATTTTTATAAATTTGCCGGTTTTGTGCCAGGCTAATGATCATAAGCTCGTCCCGTATTACATGGGACATATATTGTACCCTTTTGTCTATCCCTGCGAGGAATACAGGCATGATGTTTTGTTGACTTTTAATGGGAAGAGGATACTACAAACGAATTAGAATCCAACTATTTTACAACATCTAATGAACTTTATTTTCTTCTAACATTTTAATATTAATAGTACTTACACCATTTTCCATTAACTAAGTTGTATTTTACCTACCGCTCCAGAAATACCTCTATTAGTTGAAATTCTCTTATAATATTTTCGTATCTATAATAATCTACATTTTACCCCGAGTGTACTAGTTTATAATTCTCCTAAGGGTATAAAAGTTACATGTATAAAATCTCAGAAATTCCTAATAAGTTCTGTTACTGAATTTCAAATAAATTTTCAATAAGTCTACATTGCAGTTGAATATTCATAAGGACATGTTATACCTTATGCCTATTATACAAAAACTTCGAGAAGAAGAAGATCAATATAATTAGCTTTCAATGCCAGAATAGGATGATTATAATCTTTAAACATCGACAAGGAGAACAAAAATTATTAACCATATCATAACATCATGCCTGTATTCTCCGAATTAGTAGGCAGAGGTTCACATAAGAATACCCCATGTCGCCAGTTATGTTATAGATCCTAATGTTATAGCGGGCGAGCCATTGCCATCAACCGGGCACAAGTCCAGACTCCGTGCTGCTACTGAGAATTTCCTGATGGAAAAATCCAGTAACAATTTGCCCGAACCGGGATTCGAACCCAGGACCTCGTGTTCAGCAATTGCACTTAGCGACCATTAAACCAAAAAGGCACCAAACATTTCTGAATGAAAGAAAAAATATTCTGTCAAAGTCTTTAGGTTACATTAAAGTCAGGAGTTCAAAGTGAAAGATCCCAAACGGTATACCTTTCAGTTGATATTTTACTTGCATCTAAAATAACCCAATAGAATACATTCCTACTTTCCCTTTGTTTCGTAAAGATTCAAAAGCACTTTGTGGAGTTACAGAGACGAATAATGTTCTGTAGCGTTGCTTTGCTTATAAGGTGGGTGTGCTAGAGTAAGGGCCGGTACAGACGGCAGATTGAATGTACCTAAATAGTTTATTAACGAGAAAAATACTAGTTCTCAGAAACAATAATTATGTTTGAATCTTATTGGAATTTGTACCTACCATCTAGCTTAATTATAAAATTATTAAAAACACATTTTGTTTGGGCCGGAGTCTTCTTATTCCCAAAACAAATGACTACACTCTGTGACCGACACTCACAAGTTCACCAGAATTTGAGAACTTGGGTCCCGAGATCCCAGGACTCGGATGTCCCAGGCAAGCACAGGGATCCCGTAACCCTGGTGAAGGTGGTTTTAGCTTATTTACTCCTGGTTAGTAGGAAAATGTGAGGATTTTACCCCAAAACTACTGCCCGTGATCATAAAGAGGTGCTCAAAACTTGAGGTATTGAAAAAACTGCTTTAAAAACATGACACTAAGACTTTTTCTAAAGAGTATATCATACTAATCACACTTATATTGTAAAGGCGGAAGTTTGTGAGTGTGTTTGTTACTTCTTTACGCTCAAACGGCAAGACCAATTTTGATAAAATTTGGTATGGCGGCAGCTGACATTCTGGATTAAAATATAAGCTACGTTTAATCCCGAAAATATGTTGTGGGTAACACCGCGAGGCGCAGCTATTCTCTCATTAAGGTTACAATTAAGAATTAGGGTTTCCGGAAATTCCTGAACTGGCCACAGTTTAGAATTATTCCGGATTAAGTGTCGATAACATTTTGGGAGTCTAACCCCACAAACACTTCCTAATCGTTAAGGCGTCCTTAATGATTTTCAAAACCACTGGCTCGAGGTAATTTGTTTGTAAAGAGGAGTTTTAGCATACAAATTACTTTTTACCAACGTAATGAAAACTATTAAGAATCGATTACTTTTAGTCTGGCTGGTAAGTAAAATTTAACTCTAACATAACATAACATCACGCCTGTATTCCCCGAAGGGGTAGGCAGAGGTGAACATATAGTACACCCACATTTCGCCAGTTATGTTGTAAGTCCCAATGTAATAGGGGGCGAGCCTATTGCTATCAACCGGGCACAAATCCAGACTCCGTGCTGCTACTGAGAATTGCCTAATGGAAAACTCAGTAACACTTTGCCCGACCCGGGATTTGAACCCAGGACCTCTTGCTCAGCAGTCGCGCGTAGCGACCACTAGACCAACAAGGCAGTCATTTTTAATTTAAATCTGCTTAGAATAAAGTAAGTTATTAAAAATGGCATGTCAAATTGTGGTTAATGAAGCTTGTTATAGTGAAGAACGTAAAAAAATAAGATGGTTTTATTTGGTTTATAATTAAATGATCAATCTATGCCTAAATTGGCATAGTGATAGGAGCCAGAGTTATTTGCTCTGACCCCAATTATATAATTGGGGCCAGTGCAATTAACTTGCCTGATGTCCTGCCCTGTACAAATAATTATCTGGAAACACGGCAGGACAAACAAGGAAAAAGAAAAATTAAGTTTTATGTAATCTGTTTAGTTTATTATTATATAAAATTGAAATATACGTTTTTGCACTATAAAGACTGTCACAGTAAAATTATACATCCTCACTCCAGACAGACATGTCTGATCACGACTTTAGGAAAATCCATTCCACTCTCGATGTTTGCAGTGCTATTAATCTCAACGGAGAGCTCGCACATACAGGGAATACGAACTTCTCGATCGAGACTAATTACCTGCTATTAAATAACTTTTAACTTTACGATTTTGTTAAATACATTGTATCTTTTCTGAAGTCTTAGTAAAATGTTAGGTGGTGTTTTGGGTGCTCGTGGACGAAAAATGGCTCGAAGCACGTCTGACCCTTCCTTTATAAACTGCACTCCACTCTCGATGTTAGCAAAGCTATTAATCTCCGTGTAGAGCTCCCAGCATATAGCGAATTCTTTTGTGATTGAGACTAATTGTGATTTTCTTTTCAGCGAAGCTCTGTTTTAAATACCTTGGAGAGACGGATTAAGAATGCAGTTTTATCTGTTGCAGAAAGCTAATTGTAAGCGGTGATGCAACCGGTGTGGGTCCACCATCTAAAACATGGGAGTTATGATGATCGTCAAAATGTGAGTGAATAGAAACACATAACATTAGATCACGCGTCGATTTTTTTTAAAAAAACGTCACTCGCATTAGGAATTATTCCTGTATCACAAACATGAAACATCACATACACAAACACCCAGACTTGGGACGAACATCTGCGGATTACACAAAGTTTGGCCCCGTGCGGGAATCGAACCCGCAACCCTTAGCGCAGCAGTCCAATCGCTTAGCCACTGTACTAATCAGGTCTTCGTATTCCTCGAAGCCAGACGTGTAGAACAATCACTTTTCGCCAGTTATATTATAGGTCTTAATGTAAAAGGGACGAGCCTATTGTCATCAACCAGGCACAAATACAAGCTTCTTGCTGATACTGAGAAATATGTAATAAAAAAAACCAGTAACAATTTGTCCAAACTAGGATCCGAACCAAGGACTTACTCAGCGGTTCCCTAGCGACCACTAGACTAACAAGGTAGTAAGATAGACGGATAAAGAAAAATATCACGGTCTATTTTTCAGGGATTACAGGTAACAATAAATAGTAGGCATACAAATGTTTATTCAATATGAATGTTGGTACAATCGTAAGAAACTCCAATGGTATTATATTTTTGGCTTAACATCTGGGATCCAAATCGGCCGGTATTTTTCTTCCGGACTGCAGAACCTTCACAACGAATTCAAACATCCGTCTCTATTTTATTTTTCCGGATTAAGATTAAATAAAGAGCCGACATCTATAATCGCCGGATGAAATGCTGTCGAACCGTTACCATACATACGAGGATGTTTATTCTTTTGTTATTTTATATCTTGTATACCTAGCTGTTTTTATCTTGCATAATATTATCTTTCAGTAATTATACTTTCGATAATTTGGACATCTTTGCGGAAAATACATGGCCCGTAATGGCATTGGACAGGGTTTTGTGGAAAAATAATGTGAGGCCTTTGTCCAGCTGTGGGACACTGAAAAGGCTCAATTATAGATTGCATAAAATGTTATTGGTTTTATTATCTTCTTTAACTTATTTTATTGTTGGGTTTTACATACGTGATTGAAGCTACGCCCGTCTCCTAAAGGGGTAGGCGAAGAATTTGGATTTCAATTTGGACTTTCATAATCATCATCTTCCAGCCCGTCGCAGTCCACTGCTGGACATAGGCCTCTCCCAAGGTACGCCACAGAGCAGACTGCTGCTTTATGCATCCAGTCACTGCCGGACGTGGACTTTACTAAAATACAATTATAAATAGGTACTTAAATTTGCAGTCTGACTTCTCCAAAATGGGTGTCTTAAAGTGGAAAATCAGCAGCTTTATACTACGTGACCATTTAGGTATATAAAGCGTGATGATAAACTTAAATACAAGCAGTAAAGGAGCACTGTCTAAAGATTTGGTGATAATGATGTCCATAAAAACGGCTTTGTACCTACATTGTAACGACGCTTCTGTGCAAACTACTTGTGATATAATTTCCATATTACATTGTGGAAGAAGACATTGTAAGGTGGTTGCAGATATACGAATAGATTCATGCGGTAATATTATAACTATTGCTGTCACGCTTGGGTTCCCTATTGAGCCAGGAAGAGGTGCACGGTTACCCACAACTTTATTGTTAAAACTTACTGAAATAGTCTAATTACGAGAAGTAGACCTATTGTCATTTTTAGTTTCAGTTCATTTATAAAAAATATTCATGTAAGTGAAACATGCATCTTACTTTAAAAATGTCAGTTTCATACATCGGTCCATCCCCTATTTCATCCTCTTAGGGGTGACATATCAAAAAATCCTTCTTTATTCGATTTGTGCCAAAAATGTAACGTTCTTGCTCCAGCGGTTAATGCTGTGCGATGATCGATCTCTCTCTCTTTAATATAGTAGAACAACGAACAAAGTAAAAATAAATAAAGCGGCCAAAAATAGGTAAACTATTTTTTATTTGACCTATTAAACATGATAGAAAAGGTTTTATAGTAATAAATTCAAAGTAATTGGGTTTCATAGTTTCGGCCTTTTTAATGCTAGCAGAGAGGGACTGGACTGTCTCAATTATGTAACAATATAGCAGCTCATACTAATATAAAAAGCATGTGTCCTCAAAGAAAGCGTCAAGGATAACTGCAAAGTAAAAGAGTATAGAGCTTGACTCCTTTGAGGAGAAATGGACTACTTCAGCTCACAACCGAGAGCAATGAGGGAAGGAAAAGGAGGCCTTTACCCTGCAGTGGTTGACCATGGCTGTAATAATAGTAAAATTGTATAGCCTCCTTTGCAGCGTTGGCAGGTCTCCCACCGGGTGAACCGACGATATCGTCAGAGTAGCGGGCCACCGGTGGATGCACATGGCAAGTTGTCGTTCATTGTGGTGTTCTAAGGAAGAAGCCTTTGTCCAGCTGTGGGCGTCTTCCGGCTGATGATGATGATAGCCTCCTTCAATACACCCCATTGGCTTTATATGTATACAGTTGGAAACCACATCCAAACCTTAGTGCTCCTTGCTTTGCTAACGTGTTCGTTTTACGCGGTGAGTTCCATTATAATTCAGTCCACAATCTACGATGCAACGCTCAAGTGAACACTTTCGCAAACGCAAGACAAGTGTCGCCCCGCAATGGGTATTTAGGGCTTGATCTTATAGTTAACATTATATAACATGATGCCTGTATTCCCCGAGGAGGTAGGCAAAGGTATAAAACCTATCTTTGCAAAGGTAAAGATATGCACCTATAACATAATTGGTGAAATGTGTGTTCATAAGAAGGGCAGAGGTGTAGTTAAGTCGCATTTCGCCAGGTATTGTATAGGTCTTAATTTATAAGGGGGCGATCCTATTGCAATGAATAATAATAATAATAGCCTATAACTGTCCCACTGCAGGGCAAAGGCCTTTTCTCGTATAGACAAGGATTGAGCACTGATCACCACACTAGCTCACTGTGGGTTGGCAATATCAGATAATTAAAACCAGGTTTCCTCACGATGTTTTCCGTCACCGTTAGCCAGTGGTGTCTTAGAATATCTAAGCAAAAATATTTATGACATTGAAAAAGTGACATTGATATTGCAATTAACCAGGCACAAATCCAGACTCTGTGCTGCTGTTGAGAATCACCTTATTGAAAAACTTATTTACATTTTGCCCGACCCGAGAATCGAACCTAGGACCTCATGCTCAGCAGTCGCGCTTTCCGACAACTAGACTTACGAAGCAGTTAAATTATTATGTTGTTTATAAGTATTTTCCACTTAAGGGCGAAAGTTTGTGAGTGTGTTTGTATGTTTGTTACCTCTTCACGCTTAAACAGCTGAACCGATTTTGCTATAATTTTGTATAGAGGTAGTTGACACCCTGGATTAACACATAGACAACTAAAAATGCGGGTAACACCGCTGGGCGCAGCTAGTACATATTTAAAGTAAACTGCATTAAAACTAGTCTTAACAAATACATTTCACATTACGCTATTGTAAACGGTACTTTATTTCATTCAAAACACAAATAACTTTTAGAAACGTGTGAACGCGGTAATGAAGATAATACGCCAGCTATTTGTCTGTACTTAGTATAATATTAACAGCTTTCTCATTTGAAAGTGACTTCACTTTAAGTAGAATGAAGACTAAATAATAACGTAATATTAGTAATACTAAAAGATCTTATAATTATTATATCTAGTTCGTTTTTACACGACTGCTCAAAGAAAGGAGGGTAATGTTTTCAGGGTTCATGTATGTATGTATGTGAGTTTCTTGATTCCACCATAACTTCTGAATGCCTAAACCAATTTTGATGTATGGAGTGCCGTTGGAATCCTTATTATCCTTACACTATCGGAACTTGCTTTTCACTTTTTAACTCGTTTTTTTTCATGGCAGTCGTGTTTTTAATATTTTTAATTATATTTTTTAATAACAGTCTTTTTTTTTTTTTTTTTGATTTGGTTATTTTTTATAGCCTATATTTTTCGCGACGGTACAAGGATTCTAAAGATACTACATACATGAAAATTGGTTTAGGCATTCAGAAGTAATGATGGAATAAAGAAACACACACACATACATAGGTATATGAACCCTGAAATTACATAATTATCTATTTGTACTGTTTACTGCGTAATTCATCACCATAGATAACATTTACTACAAAGAAATTTCATTTATTCATCATCAATCAATCATTAATTTTGATGAATTTGCTGTCGTGACGTAAACACATATTTCAGAATTAAAACACGGGTAATTAACAACGAGAAAGTAAAGTAACAATGTGATAATTACAAATAGACTTGCCACTTATTACATGGTATAAAACTGTTCGGTTAAATAGAGTATGACATACTTCTGCTTACCTCTATGGAACTTACGTGTTATAATAAAATAACAAACCCACGACGTAGGTACACACGTCTGTCTACTTATTCTGAGAATACTATAGTGATATAAATAGTGAGAAACTGGAATAAGGAAGCCAAACAAGGCGTTTGCGCGAATTTAGCTGTCGAACACCAAAATTACTTGAACTTAAATTAATATTCTGTTCACTACACATCATCATCAGCCGGAAGAAGTTAGGTTAGCGGTAGCCTTAGTAGGGGGGGGTCCCATAATCCCCACGCTTGGCAAACGGCTTGGGGATCGCAGTGTTGATGGTCAAGTTATAGAAGACGCTGCTGCCCATCTTCTAGACTTTCCCTTAGTCGCCTCTTACGACACCCACGGAAGGAGAGGGGGTGGTCAATTCTAGGCCGGATACCACACGGCACTACACAGCGAGTTAATAATTATGCTCGTTAAAGTTACCTAACAGGTGTCATTGAACCGATGCCGGTGGGTTCTATACATAACTAATACATACGTCATAACAAATACACTAACCGGCACGGAATATGACGCAAACTTTGACGACCTGATTGGCGCAGTGGTTAGGCGATTGGACTGCTGGTCTAGGGCTTGCGGGTTTGATTACCGCACTGAGAGTTTTTGTGATATATAAGTGATATAAGTATTTTATCATGTTTGTGAAACGATTCACGATACAGGAGACATTTCTAATGTGGGGGCGACGTTTATAAAAAAATCAAATGGTAATAATGGTTTATAATCAAAATTAATAATAGATTTGAACATATTCTTGTCTAATACTTAATTTGCTGGTTCCCCACACTTCGGAGAATCATAACTTAATTAAATTATGCTTTTCTTAATTTCCACAAAACCCCTGATGTTTGGGGCACATTCCGTGCCCGTAAGTGTATTATATAGCTGATGTAATGACATCGCTGACGTAATATTCATTGTATCAGTGGACTGATTCTCGCAATTCGAAATTGTTCAAAACATTATTTCGATCTAAATTCACTTGTACTAGCAATTAAGACTGACTTTCCCAATTGGAATTTTAAAATGTATTTGCTAACATAATTATGGTCTGCAATGGTGTTCAAAATGATCTTACAACCTACAATTAATAATAAATGTATAATAAACAGTGAATTGTAACAATAATTATACAGTTTTAATTACGAAAATCAGTCTTCAAATAATATAAAATATCACACGATCGTCGACTCGTAATCGATAATACAGCTATCACACGTCAGTAGTTTATTTGTGTTCGATTCAAGCTATTCAAAATTGCGTGACCTAGATACAAAATGATATGCTGCTGACCGAATTTCGGTTACGCTGGCCGCTTTTAACGGACGAGCCTACGCAAAATTATCATAGGACTGAAGTGAGTAGCAAAACACGACACCTTCTATTCTCTTACACTTAGTCCGATGGGAAGACAATCCTGCTCAGCTGAATAAAGATCAGGCGTAAGACCAACAGCTTCATTTATTCTGCACTGCTACTCCATTTTTTTCTAGAACCTTTCAAAATTATTTACCTTTTTCGTGGTTTGAGGATTCAAACCTAGGGTATATAATTTGGTCGATTAACTAGCTAGTAAAACAAATAGGTGCCTAATCGTACCTTATTCTTGCTTATTATTTTTGACGTGTCTGTTGTACAAGAAGATAATCGCTATACAAATGTAACAATTCGTTAATACCTAACATTAATAATTACATATGACTCTTGTTGAGATTATAAACACAACAGAAAATAGAAAAACGATGACGACACTTTAAACAAATCAGCAATTATCACTATTATAAAACTTGTGGACTGCCTCGTTGGTATAGTGTTCGCTAAGCGCGACTGCTTAGCAAGAGGTCCTGGGTTCAAATCCCGGGTCGGGCAAAGTGTTACTGAGTTTTCCATTAGGTAATTCTCAGTAGCAGCATGGAGTCTGGAATTGTGCCCGGTTAATGGCAATAGGCTCGCCCCCTATTACATTGGGACTTACAACATAACTGGTGAAATGTGGGTGCACTATATGTTCACCTCTGCCTACCCCTTCGGGGAATACAGGCGTGATGTTATGTTATAAAACTTGTGTTTACTTTTTTCAACAATGGACTGAAACATCCTGTGCGAAGCCTTGCAAAAACCCACTGATCTATTAAACATGGCATGAAGCTATAATAGTTTATCATCGCGACACGACGGAAGAAGAATTTAATAACACACTCGAATCGACGATCTGTTTGGAGCAGTGGCTAAGCTAGAGTGTTGCGCTCCGAGTGGGAATCGAACAAGCAACCCGCTTATTTGATTCACACGCGAAGAAAATAATAATGTGCAGGCAGATATTTGTCACGAGTCTGAGTGTTTGAGAATGTGATATTTCATGTTTGTGAAATGCACCCACGATACAGGAGAAATTCGGTAGTGTGGGGCGACGATTTTTTAAACAAAAAACTACCGGTTATCGTTCATGCGGTCATACCTCCGACGGATACGTACTCATATCTATACCTGCTAGAGTTATGACGCAAGCTCACACTCAAAGCAACTACAAGCTACAGATGTAAACTGGGTCTTTGTTCTATCTATGTCGCTACTAAGAAGATTAAGGCTGGCACTACGTTACTTTGTATCGCGATTTTGCTTAGAACAATGAACATGATTAAAACTAAATATTAGACAAATACATTCTTGATTGAGAATATTTTCCCTTTAGGTGATTGGAAGTCTCATTGAAAAAAACGCTTTTTGTTAGAATGGCAGAAGTAGGTAATATAAAATTTAATGTCATCAGCATTAGTCTAGCCTTTTTCATAACGGTGTAGGGGTTTGCTTCTAGTCTTACCAAATGAAACTGTCACTATTATATGTCACTGGATAAAACAATAGGGTGTCGGTTTTTTTGACATTTTGACTTTCCGTAAACAGGGCTTGCTACCTTGCTTCGAGGCTCGGGGGAACTCAGTATGCAAATGGAAGGTCAACGCGGCAAGCGTAGCTTCACCTAGTTTGATCAATCCGTCAGTCATGCGTCAGTCACCTAGCCACGCCCCTCGACAAATATGTACTTTAACAAGAATAAACTGTGACACAAAATCTATAAGCGACAGTCTACGATCTTCATTAAAAATCGCTTTCCCAACTACATTACTATCTGCTAACCCTTATAAAAACATCATCTGTCCCACTCGCGCACACGAACCAACAGTGGCGGTCATTAATCACTCAGTTCAGGTGATACAAGATGCGGGTTCCATCAGTCACCAACGATAAGGGATTACAGCTCGCAATTATGTCACTACTGATCTATACGGGTGGGCTGCAACTATTTCTTAATGTAACCATGATAAACCTGTAGGCATCTTAAATATTATTTGTAATGGAATGAGAAACAAGAACGCGGAAAAATTAAGGTTGGATCTTTTTTGCGCAGTCCATTATCTTGTGACGCAGGGTTAAATCCATGCTATGGAAAACAGAGGTTTAAGTAAAGATAACCACATTTAAGCTTAAAAGCAGTTTTTCTACTATGAAACACAGTTTTAAAGGTCATTTAATATTATACCTGCCCCCTCAACACGAACTCTAGAAGCTGGACAGTTTATGATGTAGAAGCGAGACGCCACTACGTGCAGTGTAATGCGGCGTGTCGCTTTCACAACGTAAACTGTCCTGCTTTAATAGTTCATGGTAAGGGGGCTGTAGTGGTCATATTTTACGGTACAAAAAAAAAGTACCTTTACCATTTTACGTGTCAAGTTTTCAAAAAATACTATAAATTTTCCAATCTAGCCAATTAAAGTGGCTTGTGGTTATTTGATAACAATTATTCAATATTAAATTAATAATTGTTTTGTTAATTGCAAACCATGATTGAGCTGCGATTATTTCAACACAAATAGTCCGTAGATCGTCTCAGTCGTCAAAGTATTTACTTGGAGAGACTGTCAAAAATATTATTTGCAATGTTGATTTTAAATCTGCAAATATAGATTCAGAAGTCAGGTCAAAATAAGATAACCGGTATGTATAGTGACAACTAAATTCTGATAACATGCTAACATTACCGAAATGTACTGACAAAATTGAAATGTCACATTTATTGTTAATTAACCCAAGATAATGAGTAGGTACACATGCCTAGCTTTATCGAGTAGCAGTAATTTAGCAACAGTTCGTCAAAACACGTTATCTAGTATTTAAAACAAAAACACTGAATAATTGAAGCACTTGATAAATTCCGTCTTTTCAAGGCCGCGTGTCGACATGAAAACAAAAATGCAATTCTAAAGTCGATGGTCTGCTCAAATCACACAATTATCGATACCAGGCAAAAGCATAAAACTATGCAATAAAATGCTCGCGACTGTTATTGAGGCAGGCGTAGTATAACGTTTGTTTCTAAGCTACACATCAGCCTACTATAATGGCGTATGGGAATTCAATGAATGACTTACGCGAGTTGAATTCCAAGGTAAGTAATGTTTATTTATCTTTACGCTCATTTTCATTTAGGAATGTTACACACGGGACGAGCGGTTAAGTTGGATTTCTAATCCTAATCATTGCTTGACACGAATTTTCTTTAGATGACTAAAACAGAATTCTGTTCGTCATCTCAGAGAAGTTATTACGTCAGCTGAAAAGAAGATAAGAATACAGTAATGATGAACACAAACTTGAAACAAAACAATAAAGAAAAGAGACACCAATAATTAAAAATACCGCAAATGAGAAAGACAGAGATATATTTAACTAGAAAGCCAATAAATACATCATTTAATGAATTTTATAGACAGAAAAGAAATTGAAAGTATTTTAGAAATTGTATTAAAACCTACTTTTTTCTTTACAGATCAAACTGCAGGAGCGTTGTGTCGACTGACCTCTATATAAGCAACTGTACAGGATTTCCTCTGTCAATCGAAGCAATGTAATCAATACTATTCAAAACTTCATGTGCAACCTATCTGGAAACTCCACCATTATCAACAGACGTAACAATACGACCGATATTAAAACATACATGTTGTGAATAACGATGGTTCATTCAGTGTTTGTGACAGTCTATGTGCGGTCGTACGTAAAATTGTTAGTGTTATCATGGTTACCATGAAGTTCCTCATTGTCTTCGGTGTTTTAGGAATCGTGTTTGCCAACGATGACTGTGAGTATTTTTGGACGTCTCCTTATCTATATTTTGAAATGAATTCTGGCGTTCATGGTCAAAGGAGTGCCACAAGGGACTGTTAAATTATAATAACCGCAATGCAAAGAACTTTTTCTGTACAGAGAAGGAACAGGCATTGATAACAACAATATTGCTGATGGCAGGCCCGCAATATTAAATCCCGGTTTCATTACCGTGCTGTCTGCATTTGACTTTTTCCTCTCTCAAATTTTTATTCGTTAGTTTGACAGACAAATATATTATAAGCACATACTTTTAGACACAAAATAATTGCCGGGTCCCTCGAGTATTAAAGTGTGTGGTGTGATGGTGGAAAACTTAAAATGCTGATGAACTTGGTCCCTGCACTAGTTCGATTTTAAATAATTGTTTTTGATCATAGTTTTAATTAATCGTTTTTAATTAAGGTATAGTGAATGTATTGTTCCATTTTGTGCTAACTGATAATAATTTTGTGTAATACGGTACCTTATTTTTTATTTGTCTAATCAAGTGTTTATTTATTTGTGTTTAACATTACCTATTAAGAAACGTGTAAGTATGTTTATTATCACGCCTGGGGCTAAGCACAAGTGTGCCCGGTATATCCACATTTAACCAGGCATTATTCGTACCATGTAATATTCTCTAATATTCTCCATCGAACAGACTATTGTCTGGCAAAATGTAAATATTAGAATCGCTTACTTCTGCTTACTTTGGGGGAAAAATAAACACAGCGATATACAAGTTACGAGAATTATCCCTTAGATTAAACTTCGATAGTGTCAAACTAACCTATACCCGTAGATTACGCGCAGTCGCACGCGGTGGACTGGTCCGCTACTCCGTATGTAAAGGACCTGACGTTGATTGATCGACACAAAGTTGTTTATTTTTGTACAAACAGTAAAAATATACTTTAGCTGTTTGTATTTTTAACTAGTCACGCTAGAAGTAAGAAAACTGATCTATGCAGATAATTTTAATCTGAAATGAAGGCACTTAATATTTGTTGAGTAGCTTATTACAATATGCATGCTTGACCTCAGATACAATGATTAATGTAGTTTTGATTGGCATTTTGTGTCACCTATGAGTTTGAATCATTGTATTATGTATCATGTACTTATGTACAGAATTTGAGCAGTCTAAATCACTTCAGCCGGAAGACGTCCACTGTTGGACAAAAGCCTCCCCCTTCGAAAGGGGGGGGGCATTATCCCCACGGTTGGCAAGCGGCTTGGGGATCGCAGTATTGGTGGTCAAGTTACAGAAGACGCTGCTGCCCATCTTCTGGATTTTTCCTTTAGTCACCTCTTACGACACCCACGGGAGGAAAGGGGTTGGTCGATTCTAGGCCGGATACCACACGGCACTCTGAATAAATGCCTACCCTAAATATTAATCAAAGAATATATTTAATAGACTAGTGATTCCATGAATTAATGTAATTATATGAGTCATCTATCTTTAGTACTATACAAATATATTCGTGTGTTAACATTAACTCTTTATAACATTAACTTTAAAGTAAGAATTATGATATTTTAACCGATTACAGGGAGAAAAAGAGTTGTTATTCTCAGAACTTATGCAGGTATGCTTTCGTGACTAACGTTTAATAATTTAAGTGTTATTCATTATTTGGTATTTATTCCTGTTGTTCTCACAATTCTGGCTCGCGACCACTGCTTCACAAGCTCCTGAATAAGCACTCAAAATTCCGAAAATATGTAGTTGGATACTCTCAAAAAAACATCGAGTGCAACCGGAGTAAATAATAGTATTACTTATTGAATAATAATTTCCCAAACGTAGTGAGTTCTATAGAAAAGGGGGAACCAATTCTAATGCAACGAACTCAACCTTTTCAATGTCTAGTGCACTACAAATGGTATACTTCGACCGTCTTATACATAAACGAGGATCATACCGGCGTTAATTAAACCCCGTATTAAGTCTATTGAAATCTCTATTTTTTATCTGCAAACGACAGTGACAGGTATAATTAAATCCTTGGTTTAAAATTGTATCTTTATGAGTAAAGGGGCAATTGTATAATTATTGCGGAAAGTCAACGTGTTAATTATTATTGTCTATCATTTCACCCTATGTTCATTTCCCTGAAGTAACATGACTGGCCTGTTGGTTTAGTGGTTAGTGACCCCGACTGCTAAACCGGAGGTCGTGGGTTCGATTCCCACCCATTACAAATCTTTGTGTGATGAGCATAATCATTTGTTCTGTGTCTGGGTGTAATTTATCTATATTAAGTATGTATTTAGAAGAATAAGTTTACATATGTTTATCAGTTGTCTGGTTGCCATAATACAGGCTCTGCCTAGTTTTGGATCAGATGACCGTCTGTGAGTTGGTCCAAGATATTATTATATCATAATTTGCGTCATAATTCAATAATATTGTTTTTGTTTTCCAGTACGACAAATAGACTCAATAAAGCAGGAACCAGAATGCATCTCCTTCGGTGGGATGTGCACCATAGCAGCTGACTGTCCTAAAGGTCAGCTGGCTGTGGTAAGTGGACTGTGTCCTGATCAGCAAGGAATTGGTGTAGAATGCTGCCATGGAGGTTAGTGAAAAAAAAATTAGTTTAAGTGATAAAAAGCTTGTAGTCTTAACAATGATATATTTAAAAAAAGGATAGATTAAAAAAATAATCTAAAATGGTCAGCCTGATTGACGCAGTGGCTAAGCGATTGGACTGCTGCGCCAAGGGATGCGGGTTCGATTCCCGCACGGGGCAATAATTTGTGTGATCCGCAGATGTTTGTCTCGAGTCTGGGTGTTTGTGTATGTGATATTTCATGTTTGTGAAACGCACCCATGATACAGGAGAAATTCCTAGTGTGGGACGACTTTTTTTTTGTTCTAGCACGCTCATTTTGAAGATTCAAAAATGTCTCAATTGGGTAATTTTGTCTAGAGTGACTGGTTAGCTTGAGTGACGTTTGACATGCGCGCGCAAGTGTAGTAGTTTTACTCTTATTGTTATAATTACGCTTGCTCTTTTACGTCTTTGTCAAGTAATTATGTATGTGTGCAGTTCGGAGCACCTTACTGTTTATTTTGTTAGCATACGACGTATCTATATTTTTTGACATAATATTTGCTTATAAATAAAAAACTTCCTCCGGGTTTTTTAAATATTGTTTCATTTTTTTCTTAAAAAAAAAACGTACCCCACACTAGAAATTTCTTCTGTATCGTAAGTGCGTTTTACAAACATGAAACATCACAAACACCCAGACTTAGGACAGACATCTGCGGATCACACAAAGTTATTGCCAATCAGGACGTCAAAAAAAAAATTGTCACAAAAAAATATTGTCCGTAATGTAGTATCAAATAATAATTATGTTTGCTCTCATTTTTCAGTATCAGTGAAAGAAACAAGGTGCCGAAAGCGAGGTGGAGAGTGCATACAAGGAACCAACCTATGCGGCACTCTCAGAGATAAAAAGGCCATTGACTGCCCAAAAGACACAACATGCTGCATAATGGTGTGATAGATCCAAATATTATACTTTTGTTATTTTTTCAACTAGCGTTTTATTATTCTCTCTTCTCGTGTGAATGGTATGTTTGAATTTGTTTTTCGCAAGCCACAAAGGCATCATAAAAGTCTCTTTAGGTAGCACACATATTAGCCCAGGTCATAAATGATAAATGATTTTATTTCTGCAAATAGGTCTTAAAAAACACTTTTACACGTATTTTTTTTTAAACTAGATAGATGGCGTCGGCATTTCCTAACTGACTACTTCTGAGAAGAAACACCGAAACAAACTCAGGGCATAGCACACGTATTAACCCAGAAAGGGATCGTCACCGTATTAACTCGAGCCGTGCAGTATTCTTTGTATGAGACTCTAGACACTACTGCAACGCACACTAATCGGTATCGCAACGTAAGCGCCTCGGGTTGACGCCTGTTTGACGAGGCGAAAGGCGATACGGTGACGATCCCTTTTCGAGTTGTTATGACTGTGTGCTGTGACCATTAAGGTGCAGTTGTATACAACAAATTATTATTATTCTACGTTTAGTTTTGCAGCTCTTGACTGTTTAACCGAATTAGATAGTATCTCCTCCAAAAAGGCATCATCGTCAGCGCTAAACAACTGACTACTGGGTTAGGCTTTTTTGTTTTTCTTCCCTATTTCTGGAAAATCATACTTTTTTTAAATTTCTTCTGTATCGTGGGTGCGTTTCACAAACACGAAATATCACATAATCAAAAACCATGACTCGGGACAAACATCTGCGGATCGCACAAATTTTTGTCCCGTGCGGGAAATGAACCCACAACACTTAGCGCAGCAGTCCAATCGCTTAGTTGCTGCGCCAATCAGGCCGTCAAAATTTACATTACCTTTCTTATATCCTCTTAATCTTTCCTAAGCAGTCTTACCAGCCTAGATGTCGACGGCCAACTCTTAAAAATTAAATCAACTTAATAACGAGAAAATATAATTGACGTCAGAATAAAAAATCCTTGAGCCACGAAACAGTGGCATAATTATTCTTAAGTTAATTCTGTAGTCATAGAAAATTAAAGCCAGCAGTTTATTGACCCTTAACTTTAATGGGATAATTAAGTAAAATGGGTTGGTTAATGGTACTCGTAGCAGCTACCAAACCGTTATGAATGATTTTCTTTGTTTTACTTCGATAGAATATTGTATTGTAGTATATATATTACCGTGAAGACCACGTCTCGGCAAATGTAATGTACGACGCACTCCAGCTAAGTGGGGCAACGATATACGCAAAATTGACGACCTGATTAGCGCAGCGGGTAAGCGATTGGACTGCTGCGCTAAGGATTGAAGGTTCGATTTCCGCACGGTACAAAAATTTGTGCGATCCGCAGATATATTTTGTCCCGAGACTAGGTGTTTGTATGTTTGATATATCATGTTTGTGAAACGGACTCACGATACAGGAGAAATTCCGAGTATGGGGCGACGTTTTTTTTTAAAAAAAATAATGTCGCGTTGCTTGGAAGCAGAAGGCCGAAGATCGAGCTCAGTGGCATGCCATAGGAGAGAAATGTGTCCAGCAGTGGACTGAAATAATAAATAATAATAAAGCTGAGTTTGATAATGATATAACTAAGTACCACCCGTAATTTTGGCAACGTGTTATATCCCAAATAAATAAATAAACGTGGAAAATTGTAATGCGTATTTTTGGGTGAAAAGTAGCCTATTAGCTGCATAAGGTCCTAAAAATGTAGCTTACTGGACCAACTGAATGCAGCGCAATAATAACAGTATTCTACTGGACACAACGGTCTATGCAATCTTTGCATCCCAAATACGGAGTGACCATTAACCCCTTGGTAAACGATTTTCGTTGTCAATAGCTGTCACTTGTCACAGATCTTATAACCTCTGTCTGTCTCTGTTTGTCCGTATCGCAACTGTATTCAGGGCTAAAAGATTTCATTTCAAGATCAAAATCTTTAAAATATACTTTCTTTTGAAATAAAAAGAAACCATATTTAACTGCTCCTAATTCACGTATTTCACATCCAAAAAGGTTTAATTCCGCACCCATCATTTCATCCCATCAAATCAGAATTCGAAAAACGTATAGAAGACCTCGGGCTTTAATCTTGTTAACATTAAAACCCAAATATTAATTAGCACAATTTAATTAAATTTCATCATTTCGGAGGCATTGAGGGATACATAAATAGGAGGATCGTTGTTGAAGATATAATCGCAATTCTATTCATTCCATATCTCTTGCGGCGCAGAATTAGGACTATCGCGGTGAAGTAATTATATTTACTTGAGTCCAAAATTGTGATGTTGACTTAATTAATTTTGGGAGGAAGGGTAATGTCGTAATAATGGCTACGTTCGTCCGGACATGGTTCGGTACATGTTCTGTCATTTCTAGGAATTAAGGTTTGTATTTTTTTCTGTACTTCTTCTTCTTATCGTATGGTTGATAAACAACCTGGTGTCAGAGTTTAAACCGCCTGTAGGCCTCTGACATGGCTTTACACTCGGTATGCCGGTTTCCTCACGATGTTTTCCTTCACCGTTTTTAGCAACTGATAACTAATTTTTAGTACGCACATGAATTCGAAAAGACATTGGTGCGTGCCGGGATTTAAACTTGCGACCTTTGACTTGGCAGTCCAACGGTCATACCACTCGGCTATCAGTGCATTCTGTACTAGGTACTGTTTACGCTTTGTACTTATTCATAGATTGAATACAACATTACACATAAATGTGAAAATATATATTATAATTATCTTATTAATATCTCTGAGATTTAAGAGTCAAAATCATAATTCTCAATATGCTCTGTTTTGTATCCTATTTTTCATACGATTTATGAACGAAAATACATACCACTTATCAAACTATTTGGGGTGCAAGTAGAATGCATCCACGTGTGATACAGTTTTTAATTAGTACAGGATACAGGTGATCTTTTCCACTAGCTTTAGCTTATCTATTACTTGTACCTATTATGTTACCGGTGGAAAACTAAATGTAGGTATCACTTTTTACTGCCAATAAAACTTATTATTATTATTATAAGTACCTATGTCCTACATCCCGGGCGGTCAACCTCACTACCATCTTTGTTGACTGGCCAATGTCTACACTACGGCATTAGCATGACTTGTTTCTTTAGACAAGTTTATACGAAGAAGAAGAAACATTACACCCATTAAAATCGAACTAAAACCAACATGAAAAGGTGTAAAAATATAACGGAGATTGGTCATAGGGGGATTCAATAGACACGAAATAAAAGTCACGTTAACAATCACACGTGTCCATTTAACAATGAGCAAACAATTGGCACAAAATAATCAAAGATCACACAGATTAGAGTGTAATTGGTAACGCGGAAAGTTCGACATAGCGTGGCACTGTCACTCCGAAATACGTCTGATCGTACTGATAACCAAAGAAATAATCTCATTCTGCGGTGCACTACCCCTGCTTAAATAATGTCAACTGACAGCTTTACTAGTGTTGCCATCACTTCATTAACCAATTAAATCACTTGACGTTTCGATTTGTAGTTGAACACTAAATGCGATAGATGGCGTTTCAACAATTAATTCTGGCATCATAGAGGACAGCACTGTGCTGACCCTGCGACAAATATATAGGTATAGAATAATATCTATTATCTATGGGCAAAACACCCTATGAAGAGTAGCCAAAGATAACGGCCCCAGTTCTCGGCCGCCTTACTATGCCAGGTAACTGGTAGTGACTGGGTGGCGAAAACGGGAGGGCGCCTTGTGGTGTACCCTGGAGGAGGCCAACGCCCAGCAGTGGACCGCAATAGGCTGATTTGATGAACCCTGCAGTACTAAAGGGGCCCATTTCATACATAAGAACGTGAAAAAAGGTTTTCAATTTACTCTGCAGTAACATATGAACCGATTCCGTATAAACCTCTCTTTACCGAAAGCTCAAAATGAGTTCGATTTGACCAAAAACTACAGCCGTTTGTCGGGCATCTGTGTTTTACCTTAATCCGGAATATGTCAGGTCACGGCCGGGCGGTCAAAGAAACCAGTAATTGGTGTATTAGAGTAAACTGCTCGCTGAGCTAGCGAAACGTGAAATATCCTATTGCTTTTACATGGATATTATGTACCGACAACAGCGTTAGGTCTGGTATATGGTACGGTTAGCAACAGAAGTAGCTGAAGTTAAGAAACCTTATGTCAAATTATTGAAAGCAGTACTTCAATTCAAGATGTAATCTCTAATTATATATGTATATGAGAGTCGAAATGAGGAGTTGAAATTATGTAACACTTTTTACAATGTATTAAATTGATGTTTATGTTAACGGCATGTTTTATGGTTGGTCTAGTAGACGCTAAGCGTGAGTGCACAGTATGAGGTCTCGGGTTAGAATCCCGGGTCGGGCAAAGTCTTACTGGGCTTTTTTATTTGATTTTTCTCAGTAGCAGCACGGATTCTGAATTTTGTACCCGGTTAATAGTAATAGGCTCGCCCCCTATTATATTGGCACCTAAAACATAACTGGCAAAATGTGGGCGTACAAAATACCTCTGCCAACCTCTTCAGGAAGTACAGGCGTGATGTTATATTTATGTTTCTAGATAGTTAGGTAGGTACCTACATCACATATTAAGTAGTTTAAAAAATACAGTCCACCCTATTTTAAATAATGTATTCCTCATGTTACATTTGATCTAAATCCATCATTTTAAATTCTTCAACGTGAATTCGATCGTAACATCAAATAAATATTGTATCCAAAGCTCTGTCCGCACTACAAAGCGTAGGACACACAGACTTGCATTTCATGTTTCGGCAAAACTTTTGTTTTTCGCCGTGTGTTCCGAAACATTTACTGGGACGTGGATCGAGTATTTTTCGAGCCAATAAAATAGGTCAACAGCAACACTTCCGAGTGTGACAACCGTGTATTGACTTGTATCAATGCCAGTATGGGAGCTAGAAGTGCTCTCAAGACAAAAGTTTTGTGATTTGGGTATTCTTTTGTTTTGTAATGGATATTAGAAGAGAGAAAATATAGAAATATGACGTTAGTTATACGTATATAATTATTAAATTAAATATTATGGTTATTATAACGCTTGTTAGCGAAAGGTAAGGGGAAATGTTTCGCATGTACTTACATTCTGTCCAAGATAAAATGTAAGGCTATTTTTATTTTATCGTGCGCATAAGTCCTTATTTCATAAATATCTAAACAGAACTTGAAAAAATGTAATATGAATATTTGAACGTCCTAAATGACACTTTCTGACATCTCTCCATATTTTTAAACTTAAGTTTTCAAGATGTCACTTCAACATTACAAAATCCAAATAAATTGTCAATACAATTAGACCTGAATGAAAATAGAACCAATCCACACGCATGGTAAAATGCACCTTCGATCGACCCAACAATCATATCGACCAAATACAATCTTACAATGTGGCGGCACCAAAATGTTAATATCCTCGTAATTCTGTTGGAACTGTTAAAAACTTTATACTGTTTCGTTCTGCCGAGGATTCCTGGCTGGAAATTTAATTTCAAACTTGCATTATGGTTTTGGCCATTTATGTTTCGTATTTCAACGTTGATTTTGGAATGGAACGCGGAACGATTTAAATCTTTGACAATTGTGTTAGGATAAAAATATTTTTAGGTATAATCCTAATATGCAGGATGTATAATTGTATTCTTATAAATTCTAAAAAGCGTAAAATGATTTAATTTACGCTTTTTATTTATACTGTATTCCAATGCTATTATGATCTAATGACGACTAGTGCGCCGAAACGGGTTTTGCGTATCCCTGACGTCTGACATATTATTTCTTGTGCGCACAGAGATCAAAACAATTTAAATCGTTATCATAGCATTGAAAGTCAAAGTTTTTTTTTAAAGCCAGTACTGTTATAAAAATAAAACAATATTAAACAATTGAGACGACGTACTATTAATACGTATCATCATCATCATCAGCCAAAAGACGTCCACTGTTGAACATAGGCCTCCCCGTTTAAGCGGGGGGGTTTGCCATAATCCGTAATACGTATCGTTATAATTAAAATATATAAAGCTAAGCATAAAATATTTAAAGCATTTTCATTTACAAGTACTCCTACAATGCATCAAAAAAGACATTCGCAACTCAACCGCATCAGTTTCACAGTAAATTAAAACCTGCTTGACGCGATCACAGTTGCAACAATATTTAAATTCAAAATACGTTTAAAAAAGTCTCTCTATTTTTACAGGCTGCGTTTTGCGGGAGTTTAATTAAATTTCTACTAGAATTCCTACTTTGAATTCAGTGGTTTCGTGAACGAAATATTAGGGATAAAATTAGTTTGTGGAATACGTTGCTGTGATTTCAGTGTTAAGGTGGGAATGAAAGAAAAACATTGACGGTAGATGCAGTTTTTGAAGGAAATTTGGTAATTTGGCTGACGACCCGATTGGCGCTGTGGCTAAGCGATCGGACTACTGCGCTAAGGGTTGCAGGTTCGATTCCCGCACGGGACAAATTTTTTTGCGATCCGCGGATATTTGTCCCGAGTCTGGGTGTTTGCGTATGTGATATTACATGTTTGTGTAACGCATCCACGATACAGGAGAAATTCCTAGTGTGGGGCGAAGTATAAAAAAAAAAAATTTTTTTTTTGTCTGCGGTGCAAACTGGAGAAATATTTAAATGTGGATGGATTTAATTCTCGCACGGCTCAAATATTTATATGTTCCGGATCAGGACTCTGAGAATTCCGAGTACCTATTTGTGCAAACAAGATATTTTAATCAATCAAACGATTTGACGCTTTGTAAGTGCTATTTTGTAGCCTGTCTGAATTAAAACCTTATAGCTATGTAGGGACTACTCTTGAAACAACCCTACAATGCATATAATTTACCAGGTACAGCAACTGCAATAAAATTACACCGGTAACAAAGATCTGAATGAGGGTTAAAACTTTTTGTACAGCTTTAATATTTATACAAAGGAGCAGTTTCACTGTCTAATTAGACAGTTTAAAGCAGTTTTCTTTTATTCCTGCTGCGCTGTTAAATGCATGAACAATTGTTGTAAAAATTTGCAGTGGTTTGTGGTTTCTTTTGTGCTTTGATTTTGATTCAGTGTAGTTAGCCTCGCTGGTCTAGTGAATGAATTGCAACTGCTAGGCGTGATTTTTTAAGTTCGTTTTCTGAGTCTAGCAAAGATTTATTTGGTATTCTCCATTAGGTAATTCTAAGTTAACTAGATACTATGGAGTCCAAATTCGTGTCGGGTTAATGGCAGTAGGCTCGCCTCTTATACAATGGGACCAATAACCGATCCAGGGCAATGTGAGTATAAGTACTATAGATATGCTCTTCGAGGAATACAGAAAATTCAGAGTGCAAAAGACCTACCTCTGAGATTAAAACCCCTGCCTGGCTATAATAAAATAATAATATTAAATAGTTTTCTTTATAATTCGATTTACAGCGCACCCTAGTACCTAATTCTAATTCAATTACGATGGACGAAGACTAGACTTGCCCCCTTACCATGAATTTTGTTCAATGTGTAAGTGAGACGCCGCTCAGTTCAATGTAGTGCAGCGTCTCGTTTCCACAACGGAAAATGATGAAACGGGAATGAATGCTAAGGAGACTGTTTTTTAAATAATATGATTACCTTATACCCCAGTGAGACTGGCACAAATGTATTGTCACAAGGCGCACTATAAACATATCTTGCGGTCCATTTACAGACATGAATCTCACTTCCACAGACGTCTGAACTGGGAACAAACATTTGTTAGGAGCGAGAATATGAGTCGCAAGCCCAGGCTAGAGTAGCTTTATTTATTTTTCTCAGTAAAAGTTGACAGTTCAAAGCCGAAAAACTATTTAATTTTTATGAAATATACACTGCAGTGCAGCTGCACTTTCATAAAAATTAAACTGGGCTGGTCACGTCTACCGCATGAGAGACGATCAATGGGCCAAACGTCCATCCCAATGGACTCCTACACAAGGTAGACGTCAGCGAGGCAGACCCAAACAGAGATGGCGAGATGACCTGGACTCCTTTATGGAGGACTGGGCATCGACAGCCCTTGACAGAGTCGTGTGGAGGCAGAGTGGGGGCCTTTGTCCTGCAGTGGGACATTACAGGCTTGTAATAATAATAAATAATAATAAACTGCAGTATATGGTATGGAAGTCGTATGAAGAGAGTTTGAGAATTCCTTCCTTTGTCGTGGGAAAGGAATCGTAATGCCATACTGCTACTGAAAATTACTTAATGAGAAAACCGAATAACTTTTGCCCGTCCTGGGAGTTTGACTCCGGACCTTATACTCAGCAGTCGCGCTTAGCAACCACTAGACTAAGGAAAAAAGTAATGAAATGCCAAGCACATGAATTGACATTTGTTAGTCTCGCTAGAACTCGAGAACGGCTAGACCGATTTTGCTAATTTTGTCTTGAAATATTTGGCGGTAGCTAGTTTGTAAATAAATCCTTCTCTTTTTATTTTCGTATCTCCAATCGTACTACCTTGTATGTAGACTCCATTGTCTCTTTTAGAGTACAACGACAACTCGTGTCTGCGATAACCCGACCCTGAAAATCGACCTTATGATAACTCAACCTCATGACAACGCGAGCCGTGATAATTTAACCCTGACAATTCAGGTGACAGGAGGTTGAGGTGCTTTCGATGTCGTAGGTAATGTTGTATTATTTTTAATTATTCATAAATAAATTATATGCAAGTTGTTGAGGTTGAGTTGATAGGTTAGAGTTAGGGTCGAGTTCATTTCCACATTCACTGTATGTCTTTTGACGTTCCTAAAAAATGCAGCTTACCATATAAATTAAAGACAACATTTACAGGGTATTTTTCATTAGAGGAATTGCCGCTGTTCTCTCTTCTCGTCTTACATTGAAAATTTTGTCTTATAATGTGTATACTAAGTAATCATATTATATCATGGTCAATTGGTCATACCACAAAACAAAAGACAAATAGGCTTGTTGACAAAAATCACTGTTGAAAAACAAGAGGCTGCAAATAAAACCATTAATCTATAGACAAAATTAAATGTTGTTTGCAACAATGGACTAAACAGTAACGAATCTGAAAGCTACAAAGGAACATAAAAATATCAAAAACGTTTAGCAAGGACAACATAAGGAGCGAGTACAAAAACATTGTTACGATTTTCCTTGGCAAGCTATTTTTTCTGATTATGGTGCAAGTTAAGAGAGAATAGCCCCCTTACCATGAACTCTTAAAGCAGCGATGCTATTCATCAACTCGCACGTCACCTCGCTATGCGCTAGAGTATTCGATCAACAATATACTACATTAAGGATCAAGAACAAAACCATATCGCATAAGTGGCCGAGAACGCAGGCATGTTACCGTCTAATGTTGGCTACGATTGAAGCATACCAACTTCACTTAAAATTAGTTGTGCTCTTATTTCTCGAGCCGTTTTTGAAGCGTTGATCGGTAATCTAGTACATTGTTGATCGAAGGCTAGTGTCGAACTCACCGCGGATTTAGAAGTGAGTTCGTAAGATGTCTTTGGAATAGCACGGCAGGACATTTTCCGTTGTGGAGGCAAGACACCTTACTACACAGCACTTAGCAAAGTGTTGCTGCTGGCAAGATTACAAGGACCATTTTGGACGGAATAGATAAATAAACAATAATAATATAATAAATCATACCGCTAAATGTAATATGGAAAAATATCATGAATATTTTCAGTAGTTTTAAGGATACCGGCACATCTGAAAGATTTTTACGGTGTATAAAGCCATGTCAGAGGCCTACAGGTGGTTTAAACTCTGACACCAGGTTGTTTATCAAGCATACGATAAGAAGAAGAAGTTTAATTAAATTATATTGTAATTATGCTGTTTGATAATGTGAGTGCTGTTCTTGTCTTCTTGTATAATTACGCTACGCTATTTTTGTACGTTACTAGCGTAACGTCACCTATCCGACGGTACGTATTTGTTACAATCAAAAATAGCCTTCGGAATCTTGCCATTTCATTTTTACAGAACGTCTATTTTGTTTCAGCCTTCGCCAACGGCCATACTACGTTGAATACACCGGTTCTCGTCCGATCACCGAAGTTAAGCAACATCGGGCGCGGTTAGTACTTGGATGGGTGACCGCCTGGGAATACCGCGTGCTGTTGGCTTTTTGCATTTTTACTGTTATTGATGAATTTTTACAACCAACTTCTTTTTATAATACTTGCATAATTTAAGAAAAACAACTTGAATATTTTGACTTATTTAAAAATTTTCGCAGCTCACAAAGGAAGTCAATAGTAAGAAAAAGAAAGACTTCAACCTTCTAAAGCTTATAACTTACAACCACCCGTAAATCGTGATCAGGCTGAGCGCGATAAATCCCTGCTTATGTGATAGTATAAAGGATATTCGTGCATCACATCGGTCGCTAAAATTCTTATTTATGTGCCCGCGATAAGGACACCAGTTTCCTTATGCTTCTGATTTCCGTCCGGATTAAGCCTACCATGCAAACAATATTGGTAGATGGATTGATAGGAATGCGGTTATAATTGCTTGTCCTTGCTTGCATGATATTAGAGTGAGATTGCGTGAGGATCTTATCTTATCTGAGACAAGATTAATTTTAAAAAGTTACTTATTTTACTAGCGACGCAATGGATACAAAGTTCTAGTCTTCACAATGAGCGCGCTAGTAACATATCTGTTCTTTTTTTTTAATATCATTGGAATGCTGTTTCGTTTATAATTTACTCTGTTTCTGTACGTTACCAGCGTAATGCAACATATCCGACCTTTCTTTAAAAATAGTCTTTGGAATCTTGCCAATAGATTTTTACAGAACGTCTATTTTGCTTCAGCCATCGCCAACGGCCATACTACGTTGAATACACCGGTTCTCGTCCGATCACCGAAGTTAAGCAACATCGGGCGCGGTTAGTACTTGGATGGGTGACCGCCTGGGAATACCGCGTGCTGTTGGCTTTTTGCATTTTTATATTGTTTATATATTTTTATTAACGATTTCCGTTTACATCATATTGCGTCTAAACAACATGACGCAGTTAGTACATAGAATATGTTTTAATTTCTTAATTTCAGTCAGCAAAAAACCTCATAAACAAACTATCTAACTTTACTCGATCAATGCTAGAATTCAGTTTCCAAGTAATGTATGTAGTTTTTGTGTGTTAAATGATTACGTTTTAATGTACGGTATATTATAATGATTTCATTTACATTAATTTGTATTAAGCTGTGGGTGAATTATCTGAATACGTGCATTAACAAGACCAGCATTGGAATGCTTCTTTTGTATGGCCCTATCCAATAGCTACAAAAAAGTAAAAAAAGATTAAATTTACAATTACTAATAGTACAACATACCCGCACTAAGTTGAATAAATCATGTAAGACCTAAAAAGGCTACGTTGAAGAACGTTGAACTCCAAATATTCTGTAAAGTATTCCAAAACTTGAGTAGTCTATATAAAATCCAATATTCTATACTCCAGGCATAAAACTTGAATCTCCAGCAACACCAAGTTTCAATCACAACCTCATCGGATCATCGCATCTATCAAAATTCGCTCGAAAAACTATTTCACACTTCGCCCCAACTGCTGAACGAACAGAACTTTCTAGAATCCACAACAAAAGTCCAAGTTTAAATAGCGTTGCAGAGACCGGATTGCATCGGTACAAGTTTGTCGTTCATTCATTCTTACATTCGCTTGAATAACTTTTGTATTGTCAGTTTTGATACTTTCTTTGTTGATCTCATTCATGGATAATATTTTGAGGTTTGCGATAGGTTTTTCTGTTATTGTGTCTTTATTCAGACTGTAGAAGAAATCCTCTTATAGTAGTTTAAATTATATTTTCATGACAACACCATTTGGGTTTATAGACGTTTTACGTAGTGTTTATTTTAAAGCATAATTTGGTTTATCAAACTTATATTAAGTGCTATTATTAGGTTTTTACTGGGCATCTATGTTTACAAATCAACTAAGGATTTAGTGTACGATGTTCAAATTCGTAGCCGTCTTCAAAGATAAAAACCACGTTCATATTCAAAATGTATTAATCCATCTAAATTCTTGACAGACAGATTGTGCTGCTGGGTAGTTTGTTGCGTCGTTTCTTCTACCCAGGTATAGCACTAGGAAGCGGTGACGGGCAGGCATTATGGTGGCTGTCTTTATGTAATTTGACCTTCAAATTTGTTTATTAAATTAGTACATTTTAATTATTTTTTTCATCTTTATCTTTAAAAGAGACACCACTCATAAACATGACAATAGATTAGCCAATCCTCACCCAAATACATCATATTATCTTCTAACCTCGCATCAACATGGAAACTCCATTAAAAATATCTATTACAGCCTTCCAACAAATTTTTCACAACACTTACCATAGTAATCTCCTGTCATCTTGAATGAAAACCAAAGAAGAGACGCGAACAAGAAATAAACAGCGCGGAGAAATAAAAGAAATAATTTTTAATCTGTGCCCGGCTTCAATACATCTTGTTGCTAAGAAAATGCACTCGAAGAAACGTTGGAACTTGATTCTGATGAGATTTTTTTTTAAAGGTTGGAGATTGAGAGCGCTATGTTAATGATTGTAGAGTCAAATATTCACTGTAAATAGTGGGCATCGCGTGATGTTGGCTGCGAGGTTAACTTGTAACTAAAATATTATACGCCTGTATCCTCCAGAGGGGTTAGCAGTCACATTACACAGAGTCAAGTCTCACCTATTAGATCATCAACAGCTGAAAGACGTCCACTATTGATCAAAGGCCTCCCCCTATAAATCGTATCGTAGTATTGGTGGTAAAGTTACAGGAGCCGCTGCTGCCCATCTTTCTGAATTTTCCGTAGTCAGCTCTGCTCTACGACATCTGCACCCACGGGACGAAATGGGGAGGTGCTATTCTGGCCCAGAACTGCACGGGAAACACATTTATTATGTAATTCGGAGCAATTCCACTCAAATTGTTACTTAGTTATCTAGATTTGAACTTGTCTAGTCTACTACTAGTCCGATAGCCAATTTTGAAGTTTGTAAAATTCTGGCACACTACAAGTCTTTAGTTTCTTATTAAAATGGTTTAATAATATTATTTAATTAATCTTCTAATACTATCTGTATAGAATCGTCGCGCCGCGCCGCGCCGCCCCAACGTCCGAGCTTATCGATCAATGATTGCGTCTGTCCGACGCTCCTTTCCAATACTTTCTTACATAGACCTCATGACGCATGGATATATTTATTATATAATTATGATTCTCGTTTCAGGTATTTGTTTATTCAACTAGTATTTACTGAACCAGGGCGTTTTCTGTTGTCAGGGATTAACTTTGGTAAGTACCGGTTCTTAGACCTATTATAACATAACTTTCAACTTCTTCAGTTATTCTAACATAATAATAATGTTAAAAGACCCTTTCTTATTGTTTTATATTATTTTTACTTAAAATCGATATTCCTCAGACAATTAAAAAGGAATAACAAATAATTGAACTGGCAATATCCTCAACAATTTCGACACTATTGTTAATTAGACACAACGAAATGTATGGAAATTATCAATTTCAATCAACAGATGCTGATACGTGCAATTATATTTCAATGTTTAATTAAGTCCTGTCTAAACGACAAATTCATTCGCAATTCTATGCTCTGTTAGCACCTAGCACTGGCAACAAATTATTTTCTATATTTTTATTATAAACTTTGATTCCGTCGTACAAGTAATTACTTTTTGTTGAGTCCGTAACTGATTTTATTGACACAGCTAACTGTACCTATGGATCCTTTCGATACCAAAAGCTTTTCATTTGATTTCTCGTTTCAGATGTTCTATTCTTTTGAAGTAAGTCTTTTACAATTTCATGGTTGATTGGGAGTTTAATGGGAATTTGTGTACTTAAAGGTTTGTGGATTTGGGTGGGTTAATTAAAATTCGTGGAAGTCGGTTTGTTAGGCTGTGTGCGTTAGGTAATTATGGTACAATAATTTTGTTATAGCGCCGTGCAAAATACTTTTTTTTTGTTTAAAAAAACGTCGCCCACACTAGGACTTTCTCCTGTATCGTGGGTGCGTTCCACAAACATGCAATATCACATACAAAAACACCCAGACTCGAGACAAAAATCTGCGGTTTGCACAAATTTCTGTCCTGTGCGGGAATCGAACCCGCAACCCCTAGCGCAGCAGTCCAATCGCGTAGCCACTGCGCCAAACAGGTCGTCAATTTGTATAACTACACTTACAACTTACATATCCCTTACCCATTTTCAGTGTATGTGGGGCATGGTGATTGTTAAACTATTGTGTAAGTTAACCCTTCGCGTGTATTCAAATCGCTTACTTACTCTCAATATCATCTTAACCCTTCATCAGTCAGCCTCATCCAGGTTCTAATTTCTTTCGTTTTTACTTATTTCTTTTTTTTTCCAATTATGGACATTCAGTTCATACAGCACATTTCATTCAGTCAGCACTGATAGCCGAGTGGTATGACCGTTGGACTGCCAATTCAAAGGTCGCAAGTTCAAACCCTTACACGCACCAGTGTCTTTTCGAATTCATGTGCGTACTATACATTAGTTATCAACTGGTAAAAACGGTAAAGGAAAACATCGTGAGGAAACCGGCACACCTGAGAGATTTTTCAACGGTGTGTAAAGCCATGTCAGAGGCCTACAGGCGGTTTAAAGTCTGACGTCAGGTTGTTCATAAACCATACGATAAGAAGAATTTCGTTCAGTACTTAATTTATATTTTCTGACAAAATGCTTATATTGTAAATTACTTCTCAGATTATTTATCACCGGATTATTTGTTAGATTATTTATCGCAGATACTTTACCGATGTACATGTCAAGTTCGTCCCACCACCTCCGTCTGGATCTTCCTCGCTGTCGTCTCCCTTTTTGAGAGGTCCATTGTATGTAAGTTTGGCCCATTGTTCGTCTCATTGCTTATATATTATTATTATTGAACAGGAAAAGCCTGAAGGGCAAGCCTCCTTTTATTTTTCCTTTCCTCCTCTTCCTACTTCGTAAATACATACAAACATAATATAAAATAAGCCTTCAACCACGTTTACCAAGCGACAATATTGTCAATATTACTTAGTATTCTATCCACCGTGTAAAGTTAACGAAGCGTAAATATACTAAGTGAGTTCATGCTTTTATACGACAACAGAGATTACTTATAATGTATGTAGATAGGTGGTGACACGATTAAATATATTTAAGGACTATAATGGCATGCACAATAAGCGTGTGGTATAAGTCTAGAGATCAAAATTCACACTTTTTTGAAATTAGATGTTAAGCGAAAATCAGCCATTTAGCTACATACATTGTTTGCAAAAATTATTGTTAGAAGCAAAAGAGTAATTTCAATGCTCTTAATAATCGTTCCAGTATATAAAACCCAATATTTTTAAGCAAGCTCCATCCTAAAATCTTACAAAACTTATAATGAACTCTCATAACTTATTACAACGCCATCTATCCGTGATAGAAGGAACTTGTTCACCTTAATAATTCCGCTCCCGTTCCCAACTTGAGCGTCTAGCGTTGTTTTAAGAGGATTAAATCATTAATTAATTTGCAGTACCTACGTAAGTACGTACGTATTGCGCAATATTAGAGGGAGGGGCGGTAGGCTTGCGGTCGCTCAACAGAAGAAAGTTTAAGCACTTAGCAACCGATCCTTCGTGACGCTGCTTAAAATATGTATTACTATTATTATTCTGGGAAAGCTTTATCGATCTGCTGGGAATTGTACAGAGGGACTCATGGCTACAAGCAAGTTAAGTTAACCAACGCTTGCCATGGATAGTCTTGGGACAGGTGGCCGTGTTTCGCTAAGAGATTATCCGTGCCTTAGAGAAGATTCTAGTACCGTCTCAATTCAATCATTGAGACGCATCCGTACGTTGAAGAGAACTTGGAAATACGTTTACAAGATGGAAAAACGTTTTGCAAGCAACTAAGTAAACAAAATACGCAAACTATTTCAGTATCAGAAAAAGTGCTTCAGCTCAAAGGAATTTTATCCCCTGAGTTCGTCCTGATAGGAATCAGTGCCGATTTGAAGCTCCAACCATTTCAACACGATTATCCTCCTGAAATGTTATTTACATCCAAGTGATATATAAATCAAAGAGAAGCAGGTTCAGGGATAGGTACATAATAATACATTATATTAACAATTTGCATATGTATATTACATTAACAAATTATATAATATGTAGCTTAAATAATATATATATCAACAACAATTTTATATTTTTGTGTTTATTCCCATGTTGATTTGTGTTTATGTTCAAATGTGGAGGCTTGTAATTAGTAATATGTCGAAATATTGTAATTGTCAAGGTTGTCAAATTTCAAGACTGCTGAGTAAGAGGTCCTGGGTTCAAATCCCGGGTCGGGCAAAGTGTTACTGAGTTTTCCATTAGGTAATTCTCAGTAGCAGCACGGAGTCTGGATTTGTGCCCGGTTGATGGCAATAGGCTCGCCCCCTATTACATTGGGACTTACAACATAACTGGCGAAAAGTGGGTGTACTATATGTTCACCTCTGCCTACCCCTTCGGGGAATACAGGCGTGATGTTATGTTAAATTTCAACACCATAAGGCTTTTGACACAGTACAATGATGTTATAAGGTACATTTTGTCTTATTGTTATTTTAAGATGCGTTTCCACCTGTGTAACATTCAACGATCATTCCTCCGCAACCGTAACAAACTGTTATTTTTCCCTATTCTTCATTATAGAAGTTTGTTAGTTGTAATCGTATCTGGCGATGTGTCAAATGCGCATTAAGTATTTAAATGGCCTACCCTGGAGAATACAAGCATGATGTGTTTATTAAAAAAAAATCTCCATAGGAATGATAAATCTTTTCTTGGACTTATGCATCTAGCTTTTTATTGCTATTCCATAAGCGCCTATATCTAAATATATATAACTCAAAGGTGACTGACTGACTGACATAGTGATCTATCAACGCACAGCCCAAACCACTGAACGGATCGGGCTGAAATTTGCCATGCAGGTAGATGTTATGATGTAAGCATCCGTTAAGAAAGGATTTTGATCAATTCTACCCCCAAGGCAATAAAATAGGGGATGAAAGTTTGTATGAAACTTTGTCAATTTTAAACCGATCGGGCTGAGACTTTGCATGCATAAAGCTACTATAACGTAGGCATTCCCTAAGAAAGGATTTTAATAAATTCCACCCCTAAGAGATTAAAATAGGGGATGAAAGTTTGTATAAATCTTCTTACATTTTCGACTGATTGAACTGAAATTAAAGATTTTTTTTTTTTTTAAAAAAACGTCGCTCCACACTAGGAATTTTTCCTGTATCGTGGGTGCGTTTCACAAACATGGAATATCACATACACAAACACCCAGACCCGGAACAAACATCTGTGGATCGCACAAATTTTTGTCCCGTGCGGGAATCGAACCCACAACCCCTAGCTCAGCAGTCCAATCGCTTAGCCACTGCGCCAATTAGGTCGTCATTGGAGTCGTCATGTCGTCGATTGGAGCTAGTATGATGAAGACGTCCGCTTAAATAGGATTTTGATAAATTTAACCCCCATGGAGATAAAATAAGGGATGATGGAGGTTGTAAATGTATTAGTTTGAACCTATCAGTACCTAATGGAACGAATAAATTAAGACGAACAAAATAATTTTTAGTTCTTAATGTTGACAATAGATCGCTTCTTAACGCGAGCGAAGCCGCGGGCAAAATTTAGTCTATATGAAGTCAAAACTTTTTGAGTTGAGTAATCTGACTCGGTCAAGAAGTTGGGAACACGGCTAAACATGCTTAAAGCCGTAATACTCAGTAACAATTGATGGTATAAATAGGATCCCATTAACTAGAAGTTATCTCAACATCGAAATATGAACAATAGACCTTATTGTTCATCTCCGACTACCCCTCGGGGAACACAGGCGCAATTATTATGTATATTATAAGCCTTGAAACGTAGTGTAGTCGGTTAAACGTTCAAGGTGAGATCTTGTAGAGTGCGCCAACTTAAAATAGCTGAATGTATGATGTGCGTATTTCCCGAAGGAGCTAAGCTAAGCTGAGGTATGTTGTTGCACAAGGCAAAGTTTACATAAAGCCAAGCCTGATGCTATTTACCAAGACGTAGTTCACAACCATGTTACTAAGAATTTTCCTATAAATAACGTAAACAAGTTTTCTACTATGAATCTTTAAATCAAGACCCAAGCTTAACGACTAATAAGCGTGAGTCTTGTAGTAGTTAGATAATTTTTTATATTTATAAAAAACGCCGTCCCACACTAGGAATTTCTCCTGAATCGTGGGTGCGTTTCACAAACATGAAATATCACATACACGAACACCCAGTCTGCGGACAAACATCTGCAGATCGCAACCCTTAGTGCAGCAATCGAATCGCTTAGACACTGCGCCAATCAGGTTGTCAAAATTAATGAATATATAGAATCATTGAGCCCGATGAATGATAGATGAGATGGCGACTTTACAGATATAGATAAAAAAGCATTTGTAGTGGACTATGTTAATAGTACTATTAAGCACATAAAGAAAACCTCCAAAACGCCTGCCCGTCTCCACTTCCTAGTGCTATAGCTGGCTAGAAAAATATCGCAACAAACTCCCCAGCAGCACAACCTGTCTGTACACATAGGACTTAAAATGAGCGGGTAAATTGGATTCTACACTGTACACATTCTGATAAAAATTCTATAAACCTATAATATAACACGCCTAAAATATAGAACGATAACATTTAAATCGTACCTACCGCTACTGTTGGTTTACATTTAGATCCTATTTATAGAGCGTCAGCAGCTAATCCGATGTAAATTGGTATTTACAGGATGAGTGTCAGCCTTCTGTAATCTCGCGAGGTGCGGCGCTGAAAGTTAATGGATTATTTCTTTGTTTTGATGGCCCTGAATATTTTTAAATGGTAATACCGTCGAGAATGTCTTGGAGTGAGGTTAGCGGTGGTTTAGAACCAGAGTCAAAACCATGACATTGCGATTTCAAAAGCATTGGAAATTTGGACTTGGTTTAAAATTGCTAACAAACAGGTAAGTAAGTCGAAAAATAATATTGTCAAAGTCCAATATACACGTTTGTAGTTTTTTCTCCAAACAGCGGAAAACAATTTCTTGTGGTGTTTATAAAATAAAATGTTTTTCTAAGAATTATCATCGTCCTCAACTTGTTTTGATCGACTGGATTAAGGTCTCTCTTTGTTTAGGGCCAATCATTAAAATTTATGAAAAAAACATTTTTCCTCAGTTTTTTCATAATAATTTTAAAACTAAGTAAATGTAACCAATAAACACCTCAGACCAAAATATCTTCCGCAACAAAATATGTAGCTATACAGAAGCGATATCATTTCTCATAGCATTAAAAGTTTTGCACAGCATCTTGTAGTTGCTGCTTATCCAACTTGCAAGTTAGTAAAGAGCCGCGTTAATGCTCCAGAGACAGTTTCTGAGTAGGCTAGGCATAAGTGGGTATTAGGCGATGGTATTAAGTGTTTTAGTACCTCCTAATGTAGTAAACTTGTAGTGGGAGTTTGCGAATTAGATTTTGTGGCAAAGATTTGAGGAGATGTATTCGGTGATTTTGTTTTTGAAGAGTTTAGTGATGAGAATGTAATAGTGCTTCATGATAAAGATTATTATGTAGTCATTGATATAACTAGGCATACATAAGGCCAATATTATTTATAAAGAACTTGTCTTCTAGCAGTCAAAAAAATATAAACGAAGATAAATAGAACAAAATGCAACTTAATGATTTTGATTACACCTCAATCAAATTGACACAATAAATACAAGAGAGCTGGTCAATTTCAAAACTAAGACAATTACACAAAAACAACCATAATAGGATAAAAAAGGTAAATAAAGAAATCATATGAGACAAGATAAGAAATGTCGTTTAGATTATGTAGCTGACATCGCTCCTTATCTAGGAAGCATTAAGGAAGCAATAGGATAAAACTGCCAAGATATGAGAGCTTCAAAAACTCAGACGTATTTCCAAGTTGATACAAATAAATTTCCAATAACTGAAGACCATTACGAACCAAACAATGTCGGAATCTTGGAAAGTTTCAGAGCAAAGCGGTTTTTAACTTGCTTTCTGAAACTATCTATAGTGCAATTTGTTGGTACAGAAGTAATGAATCACACTTTTACGAGTATTTCCGATGCAAATATTGCTTTAAGAAGGTTAAGTATTTTTATTTCTTTGTGAACGTTGTTTTTTATTTTGTCATAACCTAAGATTTTTCCATAATATACTTGGAATGCAAGAAGAGTCTATGCGAGTGAAGATACCGTATCGTCATGACCAACTTCTGCCGATACGAGGAAGACTACACATTTTAATCATCCAATTTAATTTTCTTGCACCATACCCCAATAATCACAATTTGACCCTCCAAATCCCTTAACAAAACCGAGTCCATCACAAAAAATCTCTCAGAAAATCCACAATTATTATTCCCTCGGAGCTGCATAAACCGTTGTGTTGGTACATCGAAACTCACTTTGGCTAACGAGGGAAGCCGTCCCGCACGTCCTCGCCACTCAATTTGTACGGTAGCGTTATGATATCGGTGTTAGAAACTTATATTGTGTTAGTAGTTTTACTTTGAGAGGTTTTTGAGATTTTCTTACGAGGACCGGGCGTTGAACGGTAATGTTCTGGTTGTTAAACATAATTAAATTATGCTCTGTTTATTAAGTGAATTATTTTCGTATCGTGTTTAACGTGTATTAGCTTGAAGTTATGTGGTTATTTATTTTATACTTGTTCGTTTTCGAATGATAAGAGGTTTTTGAACTGTACATAATTACTTTAATATACTTCATAATGCTATTGAAAACAGTTGTAACTCTTTTCGACTTTGTTTAACCTTGGTGTCGAACTCATAAATGTTGTATAATATTTCACGGTCCATGAGCAAACTATGACTAAAATCTTACATCTAAAAGGAAACATAAACAACATCATCAAACAGTTTTGATCAGGTTCTAATTCAAGCCCAAAATAACAAAGACTGACCCTCCACAAGAGTACAATGTTCTGAGGAAGATTGCGTTCAAGTCACTCATTTTGCGGGAATGTAATACTTCTAAAGTAATATCAGAGATACTCGTACGTCAGCGATGTATAAATAAAATTACCCCGGATTCTCTATTTATTGTTGGTGACAAACATGGATCAAATATTTGATCCATGTTTGCAACCATCGAACGATGACTTCTTATCACCGAGTCTCTTATTGATTCTTCATTTTTATTAAGTCACCTATCCAAATTTTTTAGTCTCGATCTGTTGGTACCTTGAGCACGTGTACCCAATTTTAATAACAATCTAAGATTTATAGCTGATCTAATTACCCAGCCACTGTTACACGTGTTTCAAAACGCGTCAAACATTACCATAATTCCAACGAAGCCACATAATATAACGAACACCAGCCTATTATAACAAATCAACGACACATGTAAATTGGAGCAACATGTTTGTACATGATTTCCCGCCGCTCCACACAGCTGACTCCGTTTATTAATAGCGTTATCATTATAGGAGGAACAATTACTGTTCCTGTACACCTGATGTCTGGTAGAAGGAAAATGTGGAATGCTAATGTGGTAAAGGGATACGTTATAATGATGTCATATATTTCTTCTGTAATACCACCAAGTTTCTCGCAAAACAAAGGCCTCTTCTTATGAAAGGAATGAACAAGCATTGATTACATTGCTCCCTACGTGTTGGCTATCTAATTGGATTATTATGTCCAAGTTTCATGGCAACATAATAATCCAAATAGATAGCCTTTTTTCTTTACTAGTACAGTATTGTAGACTAATTTTAAATGGAAATTTTAAAATTTATGATATAATCTAAAATATATTATCATCAATATTAAAAAATATTTACATTGCTCAATTTAATCTCCGTATGAGTCAATCCAAGAATAATTTTGTGGTAGACTGGTAGGTACTTTAGAAAAAACTCATACTATACAAATAAGAAACAATGATATATTTTAAATTGATTTTATAAACAACCTTAGTCTCGCTACTGAAATTTAACATAACTACAAACAAATTAAACAGCGTTAAATTCTATTTTCCGGCTGAAATTTTGACGCTTGCACTTGTTGCGGATTCGAATATACAGGACAGGCTTAGCCACAGAAACTAATGACTTGCTCGTTCCAGGCTTTAGTGGGAAAGTAGGTATTGGCTGAATCTAGAAAAGGAGTAAATAAAAGTCTAACTGTATGTGTTTTTATGGTGAAATCAAGCGGAACTGTATTGGTTTTGGACTGTGGTATACGTATTAGGATGTTTTGGACTGCCTGTAAATATTATGTACTTATTTATGTTTACCAAACAATCCATTGATTTTATTTATTTTATTTTATGTGTGTGGTCTAGAGACTTGTCTGTAATGAAAGATAGATATTTATTTCATGATTCTACTTATATATTCTTACTCCAATTTCTAAAAAAGTCATTTGATTGGTTTTGTTTTAAACCCCACTTCATCTAAATCTGCTACTAAACTCAGTCTGTTCATTGGGTTATCTCAGCTAAAACATTTAACCGATCTCAATGGAATTGGTAGATATAACGATCCCTTGAGCCTAGAAGAAGTATAACCCAAATATTCCAGACAAATATCGTTGGTGAAGCGAGTGTTTGATTTAGAAACAACTCAACCTTGACTTTGACTCTTCTAATGTACTAAAAGGAATTTTATTACAAACTTCTTAATAATTTATTCTCTTCCAGCTGGAAAATCCGTATGCACTGTGGCACTCTATTCCATTACGGCAAGGGGAACTTTACCGAGAATTGTGTTGGCACTGCTTGGAGTCACGTACAAAACTAACACATTGACTTGAATAGTGCATAAGTAGGAAGATGCGATTCTATCGCCTAGAAGCTTTTTGAGTTGCATTTTATGATTCAGACTTAGCTGGAGTTAGTCATTTGTGTCCTCATAATAGTCACTTGTATTATCCTAAGCGGCAAGCAAAGATGTTTAGTTGTTGACGCACAAATTAAAGTTTACAAAATACAATGATTTCTATCACTTACGCGAATATTAGTCATTGAAATAAAACTATTTTTACGGATTTTATCGCGGTTTTAATTTTGTTTTTTGAGTCTGCCCGTGACCATGAATGCTGTAAAGGATTCGAAACGTCGGAACCAAAAAACAAAATTAAAACCGCGATAAAATCCGTAAAAATAGTTTTATTTACAAAATATTATGATGGAAACTGCCTATTCCAAAATATCATACCTATTAACAAAACAAGTGTAATATCTAAAGAAGTACGAGACATTTAACAATTGAATTCTATCTAAATTTTTAACTACTAGTCGTATAATGAAACAGTAGGATAAATCCTGTAACTTTATACCACTCTAGCTTCTTGTTTGCTCAATGTGACATCATGACATCATTTCCATATTTTGCCAAGGATCCATTTTGGAGCAAAACTATGCTTCAATAATAGACAAATCTATATTTAAAACAAGCTATTTTAGAGCAAAGCAATGCTTCAATACTAGACAAGTTTTCTAGTTTTAAACCCCGAAAGCCAGATTTCAAAACAAAGTCCGAATATAATAGAAAGGTTCTAAAATATTCTGAAAGCCTGTTAACGCCAGACAAGTATTACTGGCACGTGCTACGTATCCCAGTTTTTACTTTTTTGGTAGCACTGCGCTTCACACGCTTTCCCAAAGATAATGTATGCAGAAATAACGGCTTGTTGAGGGAAATTATGAAGAATTTTTAAGTTTATAATCCTAAGTTAATTTTCTAATAAACACGTGATTAAATTCGGGTATTATAGTTCGGATATTTATAATCCTATTCCAATATTACGTTTGTTTTTACCGTCATCGTTTTTCGTTACCTTATCGTTTGTGATATGCTAATTTTCCCTCTAAGTGTACGTTTCCTGTACATTTTTGATGTTAGTAATTACGAGTATGATTTTTTAAAATTAAAATTTGTGGCTAGGAATAGGTCTTAAAATATACCATCCATTTTAGTCCTTTACTATAGAGAACATGGCACATGGCATGGCATGAGAATAAAGCAGAGCATCACCGTTCATCACGTTGCCAGCCTACAAAATATTTGAACTATCACTGACTATAATTCTGTGATACACTGGACAGAAAAGCGTTACATAATGAAAAGGTTATAGATATTAGTTATAGTCTTAAAGTGATTCATATAGGCCACAACAGAGAACTTACAAAGCGTCATTCTAGTTGCCATCATCATCCAATCTCTATCACACCTCTGGTTAAAGCAAGTCGTTTTAGTGTGCCATTCTCTTCGATCCTGCCAATCTGAGCCTGGTCCGACCCGTACAGAGAGTAATAAATATTAATTAGTCTTCCACTACGCAGTTCTGTTTTATCGACTCGCTGCGAAGTATCAAGGATTTTGCGACTAATTGTAGCACTGTACGTGGGCGTGTGGGCGTTGTCTGCTGTGAATCAAATATGTTATAGAAGCCGTCTGTAACGTTAATTCAGAGATTGCAATAGTGATTGAATTTGTGGTTTCTTGCGATGATAATAATTATGAAATCTGTAATTGTTTCTTGTAATATAACCGATCCACGACCGCTTTACCAGAAGTATAGACAAAGAAGAGGTAGAGCAAATGTTGGTTGTAGTTACGCTTATTAACAAATTACCGTGTCTTTAAAAAATATTGAAGAGATTCTATGTACATAACTAGAACTGGTAAGATAACTAATGAATAAGAAGTTTAAGCCGCTTTAGAAGGACAGGCTTAAACTCAGTAGTTTCCAGCAAAGAATAACATAATGATCCTGATTGAATAAGGTCGGACTTGGGATGAGACGGTATGAACTCGAGATCTCGAAGTTTTGTAAAGGATTCACAATAATAAAATACATTTTTTTGTTATGTAAGATTGAATTACATAACATTTTCTAACATAACTTTACGTCTGTATTCCCCGAAGGGGTAAGCAGAGGTAGCATATCCACATTTCGCCAGTTACGTTTAGGTCGTATTGCCAGTAACCTTTTCTAAATGATATTTTAGTTTTTATCTGCAGCTAACCAAGGCACAAGTTTCACTCTCTCCCTTACAGCTTACTTGACTCCAACTCGTAACAATTTGTCAGTCTTCCCAAAATCACACACGAAGAAACACATCAATAACAGCCGTGTTGACGTCACCAAATTGTGACTTGTGTAACGTCTTTTTTTAAACACAAGAAAGCATTCTTTTTTATCTCCAGCCAACTACCATTAATCAGTCCGGTCTCAGTCTCGCGTGAAACTCGTTGGAAACAAGAAAAGTTTCCTTTCACTTGAATTAAAATCTTCAACGGAATGACTCGTATTTTTTTTTGCTTTTTTAATTCAGGCGACAGTTTGATAAACTGCACTTTGTTACAATTTGACGATTGCACTAATTGGATTGGTGATTTGTGTGAGATCGTTGGCGGTTATTGGAAACTTGTCGGCGGAGGAGTGGAGTAGGCGTTTTTGCCATTTTGATGCGAATGGAGAAATTATTGATCGATTGTGGAATATTTATTGATTTTAACTACCTGACGCAGTATCTCAGCGATAGGACTAATGCGCTAGGGTTTCGAACCCCGCACGAGGCAAAAATTGTGTGATTCGCAGATGATTGTTCCGAGTCTGAGTGTTTGTGTATGTGATATTTCATGTTTGTGAAAAGCACCCACGATACAGGAAAAATTCGTAGTGTGGGGCAAAGTCTTTTTATGCAATGAGTGGAAAAAATAGACTACATTTTTTGCACCAGTTTATAATCCAAATATTGAAACAAGCATTAAATCCGAAATAAAACGTCTGTGATAAAAGCTTTATAAAACCTTTTAACTAGCTCACACACATACAATATAAACATATATATTACACCCGGATAGCTCGTTTCCATATTTTTTGTTGAGCAAACGTTAATAATTCGTTACGTGGGTGCACTAAACAGTAAACTTTGCCAGTATTTTGTGCAACGCGTGCGTTTCAGATTCAGCTGAGCAATGTGATGAGTGCACGTTATTGTGACCAGCCCCCGTACCATGAACTCTTAAAGCAGGACATTTCCCGTTGTGGAAGCGAGGCACCGCGCGCCGCTCCGTGCAGTGTAATGTGGCGTCTCGCTTCAACAACGGAAAATGTCCAGCTTTAAGAGTTCATAGTACGGGGGCAGGACATTTTACAGTGTTAAGCATTATCGTCTTTCATTGCTTTAAGCGATGCTTCTTGTTTTACGTTTGTGATGAATGTAATAACGACCAGGCTAGAGCTATAAATATTTGATTTGCTTGGTAAAATTTTGGGTTACGCTGAGAAAATCAAAAGTAAGGCTTTAGCTAATTATTCCAGATTTGAAGTCTCAATTTGTGGCCACTTAATGACAATAGACTCGTTCTCTTTTACATACGAATTCTGGATACCCTTTCGAAGAATGCAGAAAACAGCTTGTGAGAGCACATACACCTAAGAAACAAAATTGAAAATACATAACTTCCCACTGAACACACCAATACTCTGCAACACACTTCAAACAATTCTCCCATAAAATTAAGCCTTATTAAGGTACATTAGAGGTATAATTTATATAGAATTACGTAAACAATTTCCACAATGGCGTCTATCTACCCAACTACGATCCGTCATGAGCTTATAATGTATAAATGACGTGTAAATTTAGTCTCCCGTGCTGTACAAAAGGGTGGCTGCATCTATTGTTTGTTTGTTACACTTGCGGCCAATATTATCGGTTCACAAATAAAGTATATTGATTTTAAGTCATATTAAAATATTGCTGCTTGATAATTTTTACGCCTGGGTTTCCCCCCATTTTACTTCTGGGGTATAATAATAATAATAACAGCCTATAACTGTCCCACTGCAGGGCAAAAGCCTCTTCTCGTAAAGAGAAGGATTGAGCACTGATCACCACGCTAGCTCACTGCGGGTTGGCGATTTCAGATAATTAAATCCAGGTTTCCCTACGATGTTTTCCATCACCGTCAGTCAGTGGTGTCTTAGAATATCTAAGAAAGTATTTATGACATTGAAAAAGTCACATTGATACTTACTTGCCTGGGTTTGAACCTGCAACCTCGTGCATAGAAATCCGGTATGTCAACCACTGGGCCACCACGACTTACTTCTGGGGTATGCAAAAGCATATTTAGTTTCTGCAGAGCTGTAAAATTATACCTATTATTTATACAGAACAGCTGGTATAACTGGGCTTATAGGAAGCGAGTTCATACCTGATGAATGAGCTGTGTTTAAATAACTAAGAAAGTAGTTGATATAACAGAGTTTACAAGTTGACTTGTTTCAATGTACACTTAATGAATTTACCAAGGCAATTTTAATAATAATAATAATAAATTTATTTGTCAGAATATTGTTTTACAAGGTGTTACAATTTATATAATGTCCATAATATTCTGCTGTTTCCAGCGTACAAATATTGAAAATAATTTAAGTGTTTTGTTTGTGTGTTTTTACTCAGAAACGCACGCAACGGATTTATTTGTGTTCTCTACTAAAGTAATTTATTATTTTCAATAGACTTTTTGTAACTTCCGTAATTACCGTTCAATTTTTGCGGTTTTAAAAAAAACCCACCAGAAAGTATTCTTAGATAAATAAGTGTTTTAACCTACTTCAAAAAGCCTGCCTGGTAGGTATTAATTTCTGTTGAAAGTTCAATTTACTACTGGTGTTTTATACGAAATACACGCGGATGAAGTCGCGGGCAACAGCTAGTGTTTAAATAGTAGTGTTATTTATTGCTAGTATAACTTTATTGTTAGTTACTATGAATGTATTAAGATGAAGATAGCTATGTAGAAAAATAATTAGTTTTATTTATAAAGGCAAACTATTTTACTATGTAGCATAAATTCATCATTTGCCTAGCCTTTATAGCTTAATTTATCTAGCGTAACTGGGAAAATGATTATATTTCTAACGCGAGTAGTACATTATTCTTTCAAAAGATAAACAAAACATTTTAATTACATCAAGTAAAAAAATACAATTAATTAGCTTCTCTAAATTAAAAATGTTCATAATTGATGCAATTTCTCATAACTCCATTAACATTATTTCTACTTAAAAATTTTGGAGGAACTCGCTAACTTCTAAAATAAGGAAATTTCTTGTAATTTATGAGAGTAATGTAAAGATATGCTTTCTTGTTCAATATGGAAGACAGTTGTAGATATCATATTTATCTTTGTTCTGGTAAAAAAGAAAGCCTTACTTTTAACCGACTTAAAAGTGAAATATTATGTAATCAACTTTGGTAACTAACTGTATTTTAAATGTTGGCACGTGTTATGTAAAATGGTAAAAAAAATTGAAGCATAATTATAGAAAACACATAAAAGAAATACTTTTTCGCTATATCACTATTACTTTATAATTAAAACTAGTTGCTTAGTGCTTCTACTATAATAGCTACCTCACGAATAAGGGCTTCGTTCGAGTTTGTAACTGCAGGCATTATCGAATACATCCGTGAGTAAAACCGGCTTATATAGTAAATAATTACGCTTAGTTCTTACTAAAATAACTTGAAACTCTACACCCAACCAACAGAAAATGCAAAATATTTCCCACGAAAATGTCTCATTATTTTGTCCCCAAGTGTAGCGGTATACGCAAATAGCGTGCTCTCGTTCGCGACGACCGCACAATGCCTAGCCCAGCGCTAACCTACACCGAAAATGTGTTTGTTGTACAGTCGGCGACATAAGTAGCTGAACATTAAAAATTTTATACCATTAAATAAAAAAACTACGTCTTACATAGTAAAAAGCCTTCAATATTCTCAGATCACCATTTGGACGATTTTTATATGAAACCATAACTTGAATTAATGTTTATTTCTTTCAGTGATTTGAAATAAGGTTTCTTAACAGGTTAAGCTAATTTTGTTACTGACTGTACTAGTTATACTGTATACCTACAGTATACAAACAAAGCTCTGTATTACCACAAGATTCTTGGATATTATAACGAAGCTATTTTGATTTCCGTCGTTTTGTTCGTGAAGTTTTGTTAAAAAAAGTGGGAGAAGGTTTTTCAGTAGGTAATTCTCAGTAGCAGCACTGAGTCTGGAATTGGGCAATAGGCTCGCCCTCTATTACATAGAGGAATCGAGCTCGCATTATAACTATTGCGAGCAGTTCAGCTCGCGACTCTACCGTGTAACCAGCTCATGAGTAAGGGCTCCGTTCGAGTTCGAAACTAGTCGGGCATTCCCAAATACACACGTGAGTATAACCGGAATATATAGTAAATAATATGGATAACACTCACTAAAGTTATTATGACACTAATATTATAAAGGTGAAAGTTAGTGTGTTTGTATGTTTGTGACCTCTTCACGCTCAAACAGCTGATCTAATTTTGATAAAATTTGGTATGGAGGTAGACCTTGGATTAACACACAGGCTATTTTTTCACAGGCTAGTTAACTCCGCGGGGCGCAGTTAGTTGTAAAATAAAAGTCAACAAATGTTCTGCATACATTTATTGGACGGTGACACAGCATACTGACTTCACGCAGTCTGTTGCATCCTTCAACATCAATGATGGTGGGCATTGGAGTTCGCCTGTCACGCAGCTACCTCCCTTGTCTTTGCATCTTGTATGGGTATTTACTGAAACAAAGTGTTTGTTAAAATAGTCATACACTTCTTCTTCTTCTTGTCGTATGTTTGATGAATAACCAGCCCGCTTGCCATGCACTCTTAAAGCAGGACAGTTTACGTTGTGGAAACGAGACGCCAAATTACACTGCACGTAGCGGCGTCTTGCTTCCACATCGTAAACTGTCCTGCTTTAAGAGTTCATGAAGTCTTTTCATGTTTATTTCATGAGTTTAAGTATCGGAGTTTAAACCGCTTACCTTTAAACTTGGTATTTAGTTATTTCATATGGAATGTGTTAGTTTATTTTTAAGGTAAACCGCCCTACATTGTGATAGTAAAAAAATTACAATATCAATTAATCAATTCCACTTATATTTTGCCAGTACAATTTTTGAGTCATGGTAAACTTACATACTTCTTTATACCGACTCTATTCCGAATAAAGTTATATAATCTTGCTTATTAATAACACATCATCAACAGCCGATATATGTCCACTGTTGAACAAAGGCCTCCCCCTTTTAGAAGAGGGGGGGGGGGTTGCCATAATCCCCACGCTTGGAAAGCGGCTTGGGGATCGCAGTGTTGGTGGTCATGTTGCAGAAGACGCTGCTGCCCATCTTCTGGATTTTCCCTTAGTCGCCTCTTACGACACCCACGGGAGGATAGGGGGTGGTCAATTCTAGGCCGGATACCACACGGCGGTATTAATAACACACATGGAACAAATGCAATCTGCTTGCATTCCAATATAAATCATAACCTTACTACTGGCAAAAGTGAATGCAACAGTACATTCTGCCTATCTCTTTAGATGTTAATATAATCAAGGAACACGTACAGCGTACATAATTGCATTTTGTCAATCGCACTCTTAATACAGCTCAGTGTGGGCCAACGTCAGAAAAAGAATGAATGACAAACATAACACATTTATTCTAATCTTCGTTACAATAGTGAATGAAATACAAAGGACTGGTGATGATAACGTGTTTATTAAGACTCCTGCCCCCTTACCATGAGCTCTTAAAGCAGGACAGTTTACGTTGTGGAAGCGAGACGCCGCATTATACTGCACGTAGCGGCGTCTCGTTTCCACAACGTAAACTGTCCTGCTTTAAGAGTTCACGGTAAGGGGCCTGATATAACAAAACAGCCTTGCCTAGGGTAAGACGGTTCAAGAATAACCGGAATGATTGCCCCTAAAAATTGACAATGATTAACAATTGATTGAATTACACCTGTCACTATCGTTCACATGTCAAAGTATAATGATGTTAATAGTCTTAGAAGGTGTTTAACATAAAGGATATTTTATCATTTTACTATAATAATTTTCGTAAATGTTATCTATATTATTTACTATATATTTCGGTTATACTCACGTGTGTATTCGGGAATGCCCGACTAGTTTCAAACTCGAACGGAGCCCTTATTTATGAGCTGGTTACGCGGCAGAGTCGCAAATCAAACTGCAGTTCGGTAGTGAGTCGTTTCGGTTCAGTACACACGTGAGTATAACCGGAATATATAGTAAATAAAACAGCCCCCTTACAAGGAACTCTTACAGCAGGACAGTTTACGTTGTGAAAGCGAGACGTCGCATTACACTGCACGTAGCTGTGTCTCGCTTCCATATCTTAAACTGTCCTGCTTTAAGAGTTCATGGTTAGGGTGCAGATCATTGTTTTTAAATAAAAGTGGCTGTTATAATAAACTGGCGATTATATGCGAGCGAATCTTACCAGGTCTACAACATTCGATGCCGTGTTCTTGCTGGACAGGGCACAGCGCTTTCATGCTAACCGCGGTGGCAGGGGGGCAGGCCACCGATCGTGCGCAGGTTCCTCCGACCACCATGCACGGGAGCTCGAAGAATGGCGCGTTTCCTGATATCGCTGTGAAAGTTGGAACGTGTCAATGTCACTGTACTATATACCTCTGTTTATCCCTTAGAATATAAAGCGTGATGTGATGTTTAATAATTAACACCGTGTTCACATTTTTGTTAATAACATGGGAAGTACTAACGTCTAAGATACAGGCTAAGCCTAGTTTAGACGTTAGTTTTTGCTCTAAACAATTTTTGAAGACCTGTACGATTATTTTAAGACAAGGTGCTATGTATAATCTTTTTTCAATAAAAAATTATTTTACTTTTATTTATTCATTATAATGATTGCTTCGTTAGTCTAGTGGTCGCTAAGCGCGACTGCTGAGCATGAGGTCCTGGGTTTAAATCCTGGGTCGGGCAAAGTGTTATTGGATTTTCCATTAGGTAATCCTCAGTAGCAGCACGGAGTCTAGATTTGTGCCCAGTTGTTGGCAATAGGCTCGCCCCCTATAACATTTGTACCTATAACCTAACTGGCATAATATAGTACACCCACAACATTTTGCCAGTTTAGATTCCCTGAACTGGTAGCCAGAGGTTTGCTGCTTACCACCCTTCACTATTAGTAGTTTTATAAACTCTATGGCAATTTGTTAGGCACTATTTGAATAATTATCTCAGAAGGAACACATGACATAAAATAAGGCTCATTATCGCTTGCATGAGTTCAAGCTAAATGCTCAACAGACGTGTGGATGACCTCAAAACCAACTGGACTGACCACAGTGCGTAACGTTTACTAACTTGAACTCTATTTACAAACACAGATAATTACTTGACACCATTCGACTACATACTGAGATACACAGACACACACATACACAAAATAATAAAACAGTATGAAAACTCCATGATTTCATCATTTGAGAATTTTTTACGCCAATTATAGGCAAAACATAGCGACGCACTGAACCACTCGTAAAATCTATGTTTTTAAGAATACAATTCTGATCGTATTAAAATTTGATTTGATACTATTTACTCTTGTACAACGAGGCGGGTTTGTTGCCATTCATAGGGCAGTAATTTCTGGTACAACACACAAGTATTAGATAGAATCATTTTTAAGGCTTCGATTCCCACACGGCATACAAAATTTGTGCGAGATACAGATATTTGTCCCGAGTCTGGGTGTTTGTGTATGTGATATTACATTTTTGTGAAACGCACCCACGATAGAGGAGAAATTGCTAGTGTGGGGCGACTATTAAAAAAAAAGAATATCGTGCTCAATACCTTACTACAGAAAGAAACTGTTTTTGAGCGATTACATTTTAAAAAAGGTTTGTCAATGTTATTGAACTCTAAACATAATTTATCTACCGATCAATTAAATTATTAGGCTTCAAATTCTTTTAAAATATACTCTAATAAGAATCAATAATAAAAACTTACGTAAATACGAATCGTCATCAAAATCGTCCGTCAATATGCCAGACCAAACTGCATTTAAAACAAAAGAAAACACAACAATTTTACAAATCATTTCCACACATACACTTCTGACTGACGTTTTAAGCCGAATGACAATCTATGCCAACCGCATGTATATATACGAAAAACCTGTATGTTCACTTAGTAAATAATAAACGATAATGTAACCTCTAGGGCCAGTTCTCGAGTCCTGTGTAATTAAAAAGCGGATGTTTTAAGTTGTGTGAAAGAATTTGGGTTGAGAAGACAATGGGATGAAATGTTCTATTATAATATTTATAATCTACGGAGTAGTAAATAGTGACCGAATTTCACGATTGTAGTACATTGTTTTGTAATTATATTGTAATAATAGTTTTGGTTGTGACTATTGCAACGGTTTATTGAGACTGCGTTGTACGCTGTTGGCTACTAGGTACCTAGTCTTTATTTTTAATCGACTTCAAAAAAGGAAGACGTTCTTAATTGGTCGGAATCTTTTTTTTCTTCTATTCTCTTCATAATCAAAGTTTTTATCATTTAATCGTTCAAATGTTCAATGGAAGACGATCAAAGAAAACGTCCACTGCTGGACAAGGGCCTCTCCCTTAGAACGCCACAATGAACGACAACTTACCATTTGCATCTACCGCTTGCCCGCAACTCTGACGATATCGTCAGTCCACCTGGTGGGAGGCCTGCCAACGCTGCGTCTTTCGGTTCGTGGTCGCTACTTGAGAACCTTTCTTCGCTAGCGGTTGTCAGTTCTTCGAGCGATATGGCCTGCCCATTGCCACTTCAACTTGCATATGCTTTGAGCTATGTCAGTGACCCTAGTTCTTAGGCGAATTTCTGTATTCCGGATCCTGTCGCGCAAAGAAACTCCGAGCATAGCTATCTCCATAGCTCGTTGAATGACTCTGAGCCTCTCCAAAAGGCCAACCGTTAGCGACACGTCTCAGAGTCATACGTCATCACTGGCAACACACACTGGTTAAAAACCTTCGTCTACAGACACTGCGGTATTTTGGACGAGAAGATGTCGAGTAGTTTCCCGAACGTTTTCTATTCTCTTATGGGCTCTATACCTCACAATTGTGTGTACCGCAGATTTTAATTTGCGCATGTGATATTTTCGTTAAAAATGTCACAACCACAGAAAGTCGGGCATCGTTTTAAAATCAGTTGCGTTGTAGTTATACAGAATCGGATCACAATCTGAGCTCAGCGTATTATACTATTTTTGAGTTATTCATTTACTTACGCCTAGATTACGTGGTTAGAAGTGAAAATCTTACAAATTATATTATTGTGTCATCTGTACACTTTGGTAGTATGTAATTTGATCCATTAAGATGCTATACTCACCCTCAACATACATGCACGCGTGCATTTTCGAAATTAAATATTCCATCACATTCATTTATTTATTCTTAATGCACATAAATAAAAATAAATGTACAAAGGCGGCCTTAGGCATTTTGTACCAGTCGACCTTAGGGCGATGCACAGACAAGCATTAGGTAGATCCATCTCTCACGTCTATATTTTGCCTTATATAAAATTATAGCGGTTAAAGCTTTAATAGTTTCAAAATTCCATAGTCACCAATTGCCCCGTTCTTTTTAAACTTAAATATAAAGATGACTCAGATATTCAATATTTGATCGGTATCTGCTGCTCGATCGGTAGCTGACTAATCCTGACCCACATTTGATTTCAATGGCCTTTACAATTCAATAGACGATTGGTGGCCTTCCTACACCTGCAGCCTCGGTGCAAACAAAATAGGTGAGTGGCGGGAATTCCCAACTATTGGAGGTAAAATAGCCCGTCATTTTATAACGCCATTTTGGATTTAGCTTGACTAAACTCAGTTATACTAACTAAAGGACGTTATAACCTAACCTAACAGCCTAACTGGACGAAATCGAAATTCAAATGTTTGAAATCACTGTCTGATTCTATTACTGCCCCCTTACCATGAACCCTTAGAACAGGACAGTTTACGCTGAGGAAGCGAGACGCCGCAATACACTGCACGTAGAGGCGTCTCGCTTACACAACGTGAACTGTCCTGTTTTAAGAGTTCATGGTAAAGGGGCTGTTGGAAATAGTGTAATTAAGTTTCAAGAAATATTCTTACTTACTTGGCTAAGATGCAATCGCTGATTACTTTCTAGCGGATGCAAGTATACCGCTGACCTAACATTATTGAGTGACAGCTCAAATTTTCTGTAGTTGGTTTTCTTTGATTTTTCTTAAGCATAATTTGGGTGGAATTCAGACAACTTGGTGTGAACGTCACCAAAATATTACTCCTTACTTTTACTATAATATTACGGCCCCAAATTGCTCAGCCTCATCGTTTCATAGTACAGTGAGGGCCTTATAAATGTTTATAGGTCATAAATTAACATGCTTATATATTTTTTTGTCTTTCAAAACGCTTTTCACAAACATGAAATATCTCATCCACAAACAACCAGACCCGGTAAAAACACCTGTGGAACACACATTTTTGTCCTGTGTGGGAATTGAACCCGCAACCTCTAGCGCAACAGTCCAATCGCATAGCCACTGCGCCAATCAGGTCTTCTATATAATATATGGTCTTCTTTTTCCGTCTTCTTCTTCTTATCTTATGGTTGATGTACCTAGATTGTCATAGTTTAAACCGCCTTTAGGCCTCTGACATGGCTTCACACACCGTTGAAAAATCTCTCAGGTGTGCTGATTTCCTCACGATGTTTTCCCTCACCGTTTTTAGCAACTGATAACTAATTTATAATACGCACATGAATTAGAAAAGACATTGGTGCGTGCCGGGGTTTGATCTTGCGACCTTTGACTTGGCAGTCCTACGGTCATACCACTCGGCTATCAGTGCATACATTTGTCCGTCATAAGCTAATTAATCACATGAGAACAGATGTCTTGTAGAGATTGGCAAATCGTCAAGGTTGGTAATGCTGTTAATCTACCAGGGCAGGGTGTGCCAAACTTGCATCAGCATTCAAAAAAGATGATCGGCGAACTAATTATGTTTGTCGACTTCTAATCAGTAGTATGTAAGCCCGTGATCATGAATAATCGACTGGCCTGTTGGTCTAGTGGTTAGTGACGCTGACTGCTAAACCGGAGGTTGTGGGTTCGATTCCCACCTAGGACAAATCTTTGTGTGATGAGCATAATGATTTGTTCTGTGTCTGGGTGTAAATTATCTATATTATGTATGTATTTAGAAATATTTAAGTATGTTTATCAGTTGTCTGGTTGCCATAATACAGGCTCTGCCTAGTTTGGAATCAAATGACCGTGTGTGGGCTGTCCCAAGATATTATTATTATTACTACAACAGATTAAAAATAACTGGAGACATAGATACGCGGCAAAACACTAGATGAATATACCTAAATCAAATTAATATATTCTGATTAATGTGTGGGGATGACATGACACTTAACACTAATATTATAAAGGTGAAAGTTTGTGAGTGTGATTGTTACTTCTTTAAGCCCAAACGGCTGAACCAAATTTGATAAAATTTGGTATAGAGCTAGCTGAAACTCTGGGTTAGTACATAGGCTTGTATGTGTGGCAAAAAATGTAGCGGGTAACACCGTGAAGCGCAGCTAGTCCCATATACTTTTTATTCTATTCGTTAAGCGTTCTTCCATTTGTCTAGGGCCACACTTTTAAAAAAGGATTTAAATAAACTGGAGAAAACTGTGTGTATACCACAACCCTGGTCATATTAAGTACACCTATATAGTCTTCTTTCAATAAAAATCATCATACTAACCTTAACAATGCAAGGGCAAAAAATATTAACCAAAATAACTGCAATTTTAAACAATTGCAATTTGCATTTGCATTTAAATAATTGCAATTTTAACTCATTTCGCAAATGATCTTTTCCACATCGTTTATGATTTCATACAAACAGTTTTCAACCTCTCATTTTGCGGTCCAAACGGTTACGTGCACCTAAAGTTAATAATGAAATTTTATTATTCAGTGTTGGGAGCGATCAGGATGATAATTAAATGGGTTGCCTGTTTTGTTCAATGGATATTTTTGGTTGTAAGAGTTTGAGTAAACCTTTTATTATATGAAATCGCCAACCTGCTGGGAGCATGCGTGGCGATCTATTTAAAAAAAAACTTCGCCCCACACTAAGAATTTCTTCTGTATCGTGGCTGCGTTTCAGAAACATGAAATGTCACATACACAAACACCCAGACTCGGGACAAATTTTTGTCCCTTACGGGTATCGAACCCGCAACCTTTAGCGCAGCAGTCCAATCATTTGTTCTCTGCGCCAATCAGGTCTTCAAAGAATCTAGAATCCATGCTCTTTCCTTCTTTGTAAAAAGAGGATTTTGCCCTGTATTCGGTTGGTATTATCGTTTTATTTTATGTATATTTTAAATGAGTTTTAGTGACTTCTATTTTCGTAGGTAACAGCGCCACGGGTCTTCCAACCACGATAAGCAATGCTTAGTTTCGGTTCGTCCGTTGATAGGTTGAACACTTCACTATCTTCATCGTGGTTTAAATAGCAAGTTGAGCCAACAGTCCCTGCTGTCATTCTATTGACATATCTTAGATCTTTGACCTTAGATTTTAAATACTAATTAGTTTCTAGCTTTGACAGTGGTTACGGGTCTCAAAAGTCAAAACGATGTATAATAAGTATTACCTTATAAATGGGTAGGAGTTTCTTAAATATACCCACTGAATAATCTTGAGTAAAAGTTTAAAAAACAAATAACAATGTTATTTAATAAAAGGATCATTTATTTAATTGTTATAATAGGTTATAACTGTATATATATTCACACCAGGGATATGTATAAAACAATGATAATATGACCTTTTATATATAATATTTATTATATGCTCTTCATAACATTACATTAGGATTCACCAACCAGTCATAATTCCAGACTCCGTGCTGCCACTGAAAAATAACTAATGGAAAAAACCAATATCACTTTGCCCGACCTGGGAATCTAACCCAGGGCCTCACTCTCAGCAGTGACTTTGCGACCACTAGACAAACAATGCAGATGCTCTTCATGGTCTTTAAATATGAAAATGTGTAAAGGTATTTTAACTTAGTAACGTTTTCTCTTAGTCTTAGTCGCAGGCAAATATTAATTTTTTAGACATTCAGTCAATATTACATTATTTAAGTATAATCCAATCAACAGTGGACGTCTTCCGGCTGATGTTGATGATGTTGATCAATCAAATTATTCGGGACGAACTTGTCTTCTTCGTGCAAAACTGGTTGTTGGCAGCTCGTGACAAGGAGATATGGAAAGAGAATGGAAAGGCCTTTGCCAAGCAGTAAGATACTTCAGACTATAAATAATAATATAATTATTATTACATGTAAATACAACAGTCTTCTAAGGGCTTGCAGTCGGTGATACCTCCCACTTTCTGGTTCCGTGGGCATTGGAAATATTTTGCGATACAATCACCGCCTTTTACGCGACACTTCTTGTCCACCTGTACTGAAACAAACGTAAATATATGATGTAATACACAAATATTTGTATATATTTATTTTTGGAAGAAGCCCACCACTCGTGCCTGTCATTGCAACTCCTGTAAGCCAGGATCTACAATGATTACCATTTAGAACCATCGAGGTAAAGAAGCTCCATTAGTTTTTAACTTTTTTACCCGTGGTGCTTGGCGACTGGGCTTATCTCAGTTGTGGATCCCTTATTATGCTTTTGGCATATTAGTCTTTATGTCTCCCGCTTGCTATGGAGGGAAGTGGCAACTAAACATTTATTCCTACTCCTCCTATATATTCTTTTATGATTAATTTCGTTGCGGGTTCCAAGACAGTCGAGTCATTACTCTGGGACGCCTCGAGCTTCATTGCCTGGATGGTTCTCAATGGTTATCATTGTAGATCCTGGCTTACAGGAGTCACAATGATGGGCACGAGTGGTGGGCTAGTACCGAAAATAAAAAAAGCTCCAGGCGTCCCGGAGAAATGACTCGACTGTCTTGGAACCCGCATCGAAAATTAATCATAAATGAGTATATAGGAGGAGTAGAAATATACATTTTGTAATACATAATGTATATCGTTGTGCATGTTAATTAGACTCCTTTTTCGCTTAGGGAATGGGTCCCCGCTCAACATTAACGGCCCATGTGCCGCACGTCCCTTCCTAGTCTGCGCGCGTGGAACACTTCGATCAACAGTAATTGTTGATGGAAGCTAGAACACCAGCGCGCGCCGCCTACTCGGGCCTATCTGGTCGAGCGACGCCCCAAGTTATACCATCTTATTTCTACGATGATGAAGCGTATTTTAAGTCTATTGACATCGTAATGTTGCTATGTTCATCTGTTTTAAACATACTTTCGGCCAAATTATGATAGGAAACACTGCAGAACCATATTCATATATCGATATAATTTACAAAAACTGTGTCTCAGTAAAAATCATATGAACGTAGAACCTTACGGTGGGAACTTGTACCTTTAACAGATTTTTTAATGTCGTTTTTTTCGCTGATATAAAAATATAGGATCAAGTCTTACTTGGTCTGCAGCACTCCATCCCTTCCTTTTGCTGTGCCGGGCACAGTCCTCGCTTATCGATCCTTGTGCCTGGAGGACACGCGAACCCCCTAGCACACGTACCACCAGCCATCATGCATGGCATCTCAAAGAACGGAGCCTGGCCATCTGGAACATATAATTGTTATGGCATTTAGTTATGTATCTGATCTGCGAGTCTGGGAATAAACAGTTTCTTTCAAATTACCCCGTTTATTTGGTAAATGACACATGTGGTTAGTTGATTTTGTTTTATTTTAAGAGCAACTTAAAAGTATTTGACGATTGAGGAAATAAACATTATTACTATTATTACTTAGAAACTACAAATAAGGCTGAAGTGCCAAAGTGACGGCGAAAAATCATACGCCCCAGAATACATAAAAGACACATACACACACACATAAAAAATACACAAAACAGACATCTTATCGGACACAGCTAGCAACATGCCTGCTACAGCATTGTCCGATATACGGGCAGTCAAATCTCCCGGCAATCATCGCCAGCACTGTATTGGAGCTTCCCCGCACCCTGCGCACCAAGGACGCGCACCGCTTGCGCATGGTGGTGTGGAAACAGTCGGTGCACGCTTCCGCAAACATGCCCGAGGCACTGCAGAAGCGGGGCAGCCCCAACATCGCTCTGAACGCGTTATTGTATTGGATACGGAGAGCACTGTGTTTTTGGATACGGTTAAAAATAGCAGAAAGTTTTTTTATCACGAAACTGTGTGTTGGCTGAAGACTGAAGTTCAATAGAAGAAAGGCTTAATCGGGAGAAACGTTCTGGAGATAATGATGAAAATACATCATAAATACACAAAGGCCTTGCAAGAGAAATTCAATTGTCAACGTGCGGAATTTAAAAATAATTTAGTTCTCTATTCCAACACCCTCCTTAATTACCTTTAAGGTATCCATAGTCCTCATCCATCGGCGCAGACAGCATTATATTTAAAACACAACTCAATAATAATGATTTTAATAACATTTGTGATACGACTTCACCTATCCAGAGTTCACGTACAAATGACGAATAGATCTAGTATTTATAGTTCTTATTGTGTCTTGAACGCTGCAAAGGTACAGGGCAGATAATAAAACTGAATGGGTCGTGTTTTAGGATCGAGTAGGGCTATTCTAACAGATGTTTTACATTGAGTATGAATTCGGCTGGACGTTAGACAATGGTTTCGCGGTATTACGATATAGTTTAGGTTTTATTCGCACATAGATTATTATCAAAATATTATATTAATTAAAATATTTGGTAGACTTCCCAAGGGTTACCTACAACGATTGGCTAGTAAGTAGATTAGTTCAAATTCAAACATTGAATATATTATTTATCTGTACACAAATAGATTCCAAATCATATCGTAATTAAGTGAATGTCATGTGAAACTGTGAAGCTAAGATACTAATGTTTTATCAGCATTTTTTTTTTACAAACTTTGCCCCACACTAGGAATTTCTCCTGTATCGTGGATAACTTTCACAAATAGGATATATCACATACACAAACACCCAGACTCGGGACAATCAAAAGTGGACCGCACAAATGTTTGCCCCGTGCGGGAATCGAAGCCGCAACCCTTAGCGCAGCAGTCCAATCGCTTAGCCACTGCGCCAATCAGGTCGTCAAGGAAGGAAGAAGCATTGGAAGAATAGTGCTGTTTGCATTCAACAAACATTGAAGTTTTAATTTGGTTTTTTTTCAGTTTTCTGAGCCAGCTAGCAGGTTTCAGCTAGGGGCTTATTGCCCAGAGTTTGCCGGACCAGACGCTCCCTGAACACTAGGCAGTCAGTCGCAATTCTCATAATTGTATTGGGCTCCAGTTTTACGCACATATATATGTGTAAGAAAGAAAATATATCAGTCAAACAAAGCCCTATTCTGCTTCTTAACATATTATTTTGGTATGTAACATCTTTCCTCTTTTATTACTCCATAAACATTTTTATAAGGCATGGGTTAAGTACAAGTAATGTAATAGGACACACAGGAGTATGATAAGTGCCTGTGAATAGCCCACGTGTTGACACGAAGAAATAATCATTTTATCTCATTCCAGGTACGCCATACCATGAACTCTTAAAACAGGACAGTTTTCGTAGTGGGAGCGAGATGCTGCTACGTGCAGTGCTATGCAGCGTCCCGCTTCCACAACGTAAACTGTCCTGATTTAAGAGGTCATGCTAAGGGGGCTGGCATATTTTTTACGTATAAAAAATCAAGCCATATCACACTAATATGATAAATGTGTAACTCATTAAATGTGAAAGTGTCTGTCTATCACAACTTCAAGACTAAACCGCTAGACGGATTTTGATGAAATTTGGCATGTATAAAGTTTAAGACCCGAGAAAGGACATAGGCTACATTTTTTTTCAATTCAACCCTCGAAAGGGTTTAAATAGGGGTTAACGCGAGCAAAGCCGTGGGCGAAACCTAGTATGTTAAAGGCAAAAGTTTGTGAGTGCGTTTGTTACTTCTTCACGCTCAAACAGCTGAACCAATTTTGATACAATTTGCTATGGACGTAGCTGACACTCTGGATTAACACAGAGGCTACTTTTCATTCAGAAAAATTTAGCGGGTAATATTATATTTCCCTTAACACTAGCAGTAGAGCCTCAAGATTTGCATAATATTTATAATCGTCGATGATGTTAATTCCCACATCAAAGGGATAGTCTTTTACCACAAACATAATTATAATCACAATATTATACAGTAAAATGCCATTGTTTAATTAGATTTTTATTATATTCCATAATATAAGAACGGAACGTAGCATTAAATACCTCAGTAATCTAAACTAAATTATTGTAATTTTCTATTATACAATAGTTTGATTTATAAATAATACGTGGGAATGATAATAAAATTCTTTCTTACAAAACGCAATTGATTTGCAGTCGTTCACTACTGCACAACTGCAGTCGGAAATCGCGACGCAGTTATTTCAACTGCCTCGTTGGTCTAGTAGTCATAAGCGCGACAGCTGAGCATGAGGTCCTAGGTACCAATCCTGGGTCGGACGCAGTGTTATTGGGATTTTCCATTAGGTAATGGATTATTAAAACTACAACACGGGAATTAACGCGAACAAAAGTTTTTAATTTTAGGGCTCCCACACATAACTGCACACACAAGTCTTTAATTTTAGCTTGACGTTTTGACAGAGTTGCATCGGCCGTGGTCACAAGCAGGACCACGTGACCACGGCCGATGCAACTTGGTCCAAATGTCAAGCTAAAATTAAAGACTTGTGTTCGCGTTAATTCCCGTATTGTAGTTTTAGTTATGATCATGCAATGCGATAGTTAAAAGTAGGTAATAGATTTGTTCCCGGTTGTTTTCAAAAGAATCGCCCCTTAATACAACACAACATTGTCTTCGAGGAATATAGTCGTGATGTTCTGTGTGTTTATGTGAACTCCATTAGCAGTCAAAGCAAATTTTGCACAATACTGCCTCACAACTTTCATTTGCTAAAATGCAGTACAAAAGCAAGCCATTCGTTTAGACCTTTATGAGGCTCTAAAACTCAAACGCACAGTCATCGCAATAATTATAATATCAAATATTAAACATAGCACTAAACATTCACAACCGTGTTGGCCATAAACCCAGTAATTACTACCCAGCAAAGGCTTTCGAACGTCCGCACCAAATTGCTTTGGAACTTCCAAATATTTTAATTTGCAATTACCAAAATAATATTCGTTTCTCGCTCACATTAGAGCTAATAGGTCCAGGCGATGGCATTCGTTCTGAAATTTAGGTAATAGTTATTCTAATCTAGATTAAGCGGAGAGAAGTCTACACTGAGATTTTAGTTGAAAATGTAAATCGTTTTCCCACATTTTGTTTATGCTGAAGTAACTGTTTGCAGACAAAGAAATGTTAAAGCTACTTATTTGCATAGTTTTGAAATTTTGGAGGAGAAATGGAGTGTACTGCGCAGATAGTATTTTGGTAAGGAACCTAATTTTGTACTAATATAACTATCGTGAGTGTTATTCATATTGTTTACTACATATTCCGGTCTTACTAACGTGTGTATTTAGGGATGCCTGTCTAATTCAGCTCGCGACTCTGCAGCACTGATAGCCGAGTGGTATGACCGTCAGACTGCCAAGTCAAAGGTCGCAAGTTCAAACCCCGGCACGCACCAATGTCTCTTCGAATTCATGTGCGTATTATAAATTAATTATCAGTTGCTAAAAACGGTGAAGAAAAACATCGTGAGGAAACCGGCACACCTGAGAGATTTTTCAACGGTGTGTAAAGCCATGTCAGAGGCCTACAGGCGGTTTAAACTCTGACACCAGGTTGTTCATCAACCATACGATAAGAAGAAGTAGAAGCATAACGAGCTCATGAATAAGAGTATCGTTCGAGTTCAAAACTTGTCAGGCATCAACGTATACACACCTGAGTAAAATCGGAATATTTATTAAATATCTTAATATTGATTTCAAAAATGTAAGAACTATTTTTTGCAGCAAGGAACATTTTGGCCTATTGACCGGAACCTCCTTGTTCTTATCAATAATAGTCCATGGGGCATCAGTGACAGTCTTAGATATAACTTTAGACGGACATTATTGTACAGATACATAAAATCAAATACATAATGCTACCCTTAACTAGGAAAGACTTTTGTATCGTGGGTAATCAGTACCCCTATCTGGCTGACTAGTAAATCTTAATATTATTTACTATATATCCCGGTTATACTCACGTGTGTATTCGGGAATGCCCGACTAGTTACCGGGATATATAGTAAATAATATGGATAACACTCACGGAAGTTATTATAGTAAAATCTTAATATTATTTAGATATTTTTTAGAGTTTCGTACCCAACGTAAAACGGGATCCTATTACTAAGGCTCCGCTGTCCGTCCGTCTGGCATTAGGCTGTATCTCATGAACCGTGATAATAAGACTGTTGAATTTTTCACAGACGATGTTTTTCTGTTCCCGCTATAACAATAAATACTAAAAAATAAAATAACATAAATATTAAGAGGGCTCTCATACAAAAAACGTGATTTTTGACGTTTTTATATATAATGATACGGAACCCTTCGTGCGCGAGTCCGACTCACACGTGGCCGGTTTATTTTTTCTACAGGTTTTTCCAATGGGCTACGTGTCCAATGGAGCGGAGCAAGGTGGCGGAACGTTGAGCGAGGTAAAAATCCACCAACAGAATTGCATAAATTCTCCGCTTATGCAATTTGATTGGTGGCTAAAATCGAATACATAATTTAATTTACTAGGAATGTCTTCTGTATCAGGGTTAGTACCTACTCCAATCTATTTGACCTGTAAATCTTAATATTATTTACTTTTTTCTGTACTTAGATACTCTTCTAACTCTTAGCCTGTAAATTCAGTAACAACTGTACCAGTCTACAAGTATCAGTAAAACTCCCTACATAAATTATCTTCACAAAAACTATTCAGATAAAAATCACAAAAATACCTACAAATATTTCATACCCAAAATATTAAAGAAAAAGTTCTGATAATATGAAATCCAAGGGCAACAATCTAGAATACAATTCTGATTTCATTGTTTCATAATACGCAACGGTCAGACCGTATTGAACCTTTGTTTTTTAACCGACTTCAAAAAAAGGAGGAGGTTTGTTCCCTCATAACTTGCGACTGGGTGAACCGATTTTCATGATTTTTTTTTTATTTGAAAGCTGGTGCTTCCCGTGTGGTCCCATTGTCACCATTTTAATACCTGATGATGGGATCTTGTAGAAATCGGGGGAACTCTTCAATAAATAACAGCAGATTAACCGCGATTGTTGCTATAGCATATCTAAGCATTGTTTAGGCCATCACACAACATAATATCACGCCTGTACTCACTACAACGGTTATAAAAACAATTCCGAAAAAAAATGTTCAAGGTCACTTACAAAGTTTTACAAAAAAAACGCAATACTGAAAAATAATTAGATGTTTGTTCTGATGAGATATTCGGTTATATGAACAAAACTCTTCAAATTTCATGCGTCCTAATTACGTAACGTTACGGTCACCGTGACCCTGGAACGTAAAGGGCTATTGAAGGAACACTGTGGATGAGTATGACAGTAGTATGACTGTCAGTACAAGTCTGACAGTCCCTCCACCCAGGGTGGGAGGACTCATTAGATGATTTTGCCTCGTAAATAAAAGGTGTATTATGACTTACTTATGTACTACTGACTTACTTATCTGATTGACCTTCATGACCTTCATTATCGGAAGACAGATTTCGTAGTCTTGTCATTTCCTGCAACGATCTATCATCGTGTGGTTTATTATATTTCACTAAATACCCATTTCACAAAACAAAATTTAAATCGCTAAAATGGTCATACAAATAGCAAAACCACATTAGCAGAATCTAAAGCTAAAAAATCGTGAAATAAAAAATTTTAAATAAAAAATTATAACCTCCTTCAAAAAACTCAAAAGTGAAAAATAATATTTGATCACTTCACTTTACATAAGCGAAGTGGAAGTCGGCGCCAAATCCCAACATCCATTAAGCGATTCAGAAAAATAGTACTTATGAGAATGCTGCCATACGTGCGTGGTTCATAGTTTAAAAGCTAACACTATAAACTAAGCGAACGCATAGGATTTGGCGCCGACTTCCACTTCGCTTATGTAAAGTGAAGTGATCAAATATTATTTTTCACTTTTGAGTTTTTTGAAGGAGGTTATAATTTTTTATTTAAAATTTTTTATGAAACCTAATTGAAATTGGGTCTCTGAGATTATTTCTTATGAGAAAGAAAGGATAATATATTGCTTTTTCCCTTCGTATTCCGTTGTCTAGTCTGGATTTACGTAATTGTTTCCATCTATATATTATTGAGTAAATCTCTATATTATTACCCAATATGTATAATTTTGATCTCTAACAGGAAATCGACTTTACAAGTCAGTAGCAGTAGCATTTTTGTGAGTTTAGTGTTGACATATCGTTCAGAACTTAACATTTTAGTTCCAAAAGTGAACAGAGGGTGCCTCTGTTCGCTGTTCTCTGTTAGCTTACTTAAAAATACAATGCTGTACAATGCAAATTCATTGATTTAATTAAGCCTGTCACTGTCGTTTGCTAAGACTAGAGTTTAATGTGGACTTAATTTGCCAACTACGCAGGAGATATTATAGTGCACAAGTATGCGCGCAAACACAAGTGCACTCCCTATTCCCTCTCTCTTATAGTCCGATGGAATGGTAGACCGACACGACCGGAGAGAGACCAGGCGCTGGTGCGCAGGACCAATGGCTTAACATGCCTTCCGAAGTAACCATACTGTAGACTCTTTATAAAGGAGACCTCCGCCTACCGCTTCTGATTTTATTGTAAATACCTCGGTGTTCTAAAATAAGGCTACAAAACCAGAAAGTCGATCTTTTCTAAATCCTTTACCAAAATTCTTCACGTACTATAAAAAATAAGCTAACTCAAGACAAATTCAAAGCGCACCCTTCTAGAATTCAAAACTGAGGAGCAAAAACTTCAGGGCGGCAGTAAATTCTTATAAATAATGGTAACACTTCAGACAATTTATATGACAACTTGTTCATTCTGTGAAGCTGAAATGAGCTAAATAATTCAACATCTTATACGGTAACTACATTTGTTTTTGAGAATTAAAAATACAATCGTAAATATCATTTTTAATTTTCATCCTCTCTGCTAAGAATAAATATTTTAAGGCTTCGTTGTGAGTGCACAAATTGGAGTGGATTTCAAGATTAGATTTGTTTCAAAACACGACTTTCACAAATGACTTGGATATCGTACTTTGTAAATTTCTAGTCATCGAATACAACGTAGTTTTATGCTTTACCAAACCAAACTTTTTAATAGATAAATAAGATGAAATTTACATTTCTAATCTCTAACGAAGCAGGGAGAAGCGTTTTCTTTCATAAGGAGTACTAAATTTATTTCGTTGCTCATCATTAGCCAGGTAGGTAACAGCAAACCTACAAACATCATAAGGCCCACACCAGTACTGTCATTTTATACGATTCCCAAAGAAAATTGTAGTCTTAATACGTCCTTCCCCAGCCAAAATTAACGCTCAAATACATAGCGTAAATCGAGTCTTGAAAACCGCATTAAATACTTTGACCAAGATCAAAAGTTTAAGCATAACCTTTACCCTAAACGGTATAAAACAACCGCCTACACTAAGACTCTATACTTTACACAAAACGCGTCCAGACAATACCTAACCGGACCCTTTAAGACCTAGAATGAGAACAAAGTGCCTAGAGCCTAAAATAAACAATAATATGTGCCCGCATCTGCTCACATTAGTGGCCAAGATAAACAGAATCCCTTTATTCCCGCCGCCTCTAATTTAGTGAAAAGATAACCATCAGTGGCTTCTTGGTGCAGGGTAGGAGCGAGGAGCGTTTAGCTCATAATTTAAGTTACTTTCCATATGTAGGAATTATGAAAATTTTAGAAACATGAATTAATTTTCCAAAGCGAAAAGAGTTAGATTTTTAGCCAATCATGTAACCTTAGATTGAGATGTAAAGAAAATGCCTAATAGGGTAGTTAGACCATAATTTTCAGATCACACGAAGATTAAAAAGAATATTGATTTAATAATAGTAATATTTATTTTTACTAAAATTACAGATAAAGTAATTAGAATCAGTACTTAAATTTGTTACAACTTGTAGGTTGAAGATTTAGATTTTAATATTACAACAATTCAATTTAAATTGGGGCAAAATGTTTCAACCCCTAAAAAAGAAGAAAGGTTAGCTGCATTATGTAGTCAGCAGCACTTATCACGCAGCGTCTATTTTTTCAAGCAAATACAGGAATAGAAGTTAAATAAATTTTGTGACTTGCACCACAACCAAGCTCCCGTTGAGTAAGATCTTGGCTTCGAACAGGAAAATTTATTTTTCATTACAACAAAAATCTAAAGCATTCATTAAATGCAACTTTCTTAGAAACTTTTTTCTTATGCTTGTGAGTGCAATGGTCCGTCAAAGGCTTGTTGGACCCTTCTCATTACATAAATACCTAAAATTTTACATAAGAAGCTAGTTGAATAATATTGCAGAAATATTCCCACAGTCTGAATTAAAAGTGAATCCTGACACTTCATGCATAGCAGTCGCATTTGCTACAACGAATTAAAAAAAACTACAACAAAACTATTTAAGTTCAGTTCTTCAGGTAATTTTTACAACGCGAATTTCGACTTTACCTACGAGAAGCAAGAAAAAATCTAACATTTACAATAACTCTTTCTTATCCCTGGTGTGTAATCGTTCTATCCTGTCCCATTACCTCCCATCGTAATTACCGGAAGAAACGGAAGACACAAAAAACCTATTTTACTGTTACACGTGTATCACATTTAGCTGTCTATTATGCTCTAACCACCGCACTCAGAGACGTTAATGATTACTTAAACTATCACTAAGTAAAGGTTTTCTTTGCGTAATCTTTACTTAGTGCCAGTTTAAGTAATCATCACTAAAGGACTTCTTGCAAGTAGAAAAGTAATGGAATCAAATAGGCTACTAGACTCATAAGAAATTTTATACCGTAAATGATTTTTTCCTACAGTATTTGCTTAGGAAACTAAAGCATATCGATTTGATCAGTAAAAGTAAACTATTGCTCCATAATATCGAGTTAAAATTTAACTTTTTCGTCTACTTTTAAAAAGTACATTTTACGGTTGCCTAGGTCACGAAAGATTATAGTAATATTTGTATGGTCTAATCTTCTTCTTTTCGTGTGGTTGATGAACAACCTGGTGTCAGAGTTTAAACCGCCTGTAGGTCTCTGACATGCACACACACTACATCTACACACCGTTGAAAAATCTCTCAGGTGTGCCGGTTTCCTCACGATGTTTTCCTTCACCGTTTTAAGCAACTGATAATTAATTTATAATACTATGTATGGTCTAATAGAGCAATTATTATCATATCAAGACTTACTTTAAAAAAGAGTCAACTAGCCTATTGGTCATAAAAATCATAAAAAAACGAATAAAACTGCCTACCCAGCATTTTTATTATGATGTATGTATGTAATTCTATCCCCAATTGAATCCTGTGGGATCCAAAACACAAGACATTTTTCAAATAAATCAGGAAATAACAGGTTTTCTTGAATAATTGCTAAAAGCATGGACGAAAAGAAAGATAAAGGTATGCTCTTCACTACGTGACATATATCTAAAGACTGAAAGGAAGATATTCATTTACAAAAAAAAATACCAGTCACAGAACACAAAGTAGCCAGAATCTTAGCGACTCTATAAACGTTTTTATAGGGAAATCAGAGTTTTACTGTTAATGTAACATTCGTGAATGTTCGATGAGAACGCCCATACCATCGGAAAAGCGTTTAAAACTCAAACCGTTTATTGGTGAACTGAATTTGAGTGTAATGTTTATCTTTTGGGCTGTATCTGCTGTATGCATATATATGTATATATGTATGTTTCTTTGTATGAAAGAAAGAAAATTGTTTATTTATGCGTATAAGTCGTGGTGGCCTAGTGGTTGACATACCGGATTTCTATGCACGAGGTTGCAGGTTCAAACCCAGGCAAGTATCAATGTGACTTTTTCAATGTCATAAATACTTTCTTAGATATTCTAAGACACCACTGACTGACGGTGACGGAAAACATCGTAAGGAAACCTGGATTTAATTATCTGAAATCGCCAACCCGCAGTGAGCTAGCGTGGTGATCACTGCTCAATCCTTCTCTATAAGAGAAGAGGCCTTTGCCCTGCAGTGGGACAGTTATAGGCTGTTATTATTATTATTATTATGCAAATGCACAGAAATAAGACAAAAATATAACAATTAATGTACGAGCAAAAATAGGTCTCTAACTTAGCCTAATAATTTTATTGGCCTCATGTGCCGGGCCTAAGCTAAAACTAATCTAAAACACCAAAATCATGAACATTTTCCATCATAGACCAAGTATGAATATTTTCTCCTTCATTCTGACTCCCAAACACAAGAACCTCGTGTATTTCCTGAAGAATAAATTGTTATCGAGGCGAGCCTATTTTTATCAATCAAAAACAAATCTGAAGCAGTCTGTGGCATCGCCGAAAGTATCGTCACATAATGTGGTTTACTTTATGAATTCAGTACAAAGTCCTCAGACCACTACGACTATTCTTTTAATACTACTGCGAACAAAGTAAATTAATAACCAACAGTACCAGGCAGTCATAGCTTCAAATTACATGTAACACCAGCCTCTTTAAGGTTTCGACGCGTTTTAGACGCTAAAATATCTACTTTATCTCACTCGGCAGTCGGCAATTAAGTTGGTGAATGTCTTTAACAATAACAGTAAACGGTTTAATTGTACCTGTGTCTGTAATTATTGTGTTTTTGTTATCCATTTCTGTGCCAAGTAGACTATTTAAATGAGCTGTTCCCTTCTTAGAGTTTAAAGGGATTTACTGAAATGTCTTTTTCTTATGATTTGTTCTTATTTAACTAAATATGTGTGTTAATGAGACGTATACCAACCAATAATGATTGAATGTCAGAAAAGAGGCTTCAGGGTCTTTCCATGACCTGCAATGCAAGCTCATAGTAAAAAACCAGTCCCCTTACCATAAGCTCTTACAGTAGGACATTTTTCGTAATGAAAGCGAGACGCCGCACTACACTACAAGTAGTGGGGTCTTGCTTCCACCGCAGAAAATGTCCTACTTTAAGAGTTTTAAGGGGGCTGGTCTAAGGATAAGGAACATAAGGAAACGATAATGATAACTTCAGCATTTTTAATCATCACAAATGTCTATTAACTGCACTATTTACGATACAAGTTTTAAATTCCCATTTTACGGCGCTCATTCGAAATGCATCAAAACAAAATAAGAATAAAAATGCACGTAAAAATGGAATAAAGGGACCAAACAATATTAGCGGGCAGACGCATAATTCCCTTTAAATTAATCATCCCCGATTCGATTGTACAGTCACCAACAGAAAGCGGTAATTACCAATGTGACATGTGACACAAAGCCTCTATGACGTTGATGTGTGCAATTGTACACAAAATACCAACGGTATAATGCTGTTTATTTTATAAAAGTCCATTCGATTTTCGACTTTATAGACTTTTATATAAGGGTAGACATTTTGTTGAAAGTCTGCAAATTTAAATCGCGAATGCTAGTGACAATAATTTACAATCGGATCGGCTTAAAGTTTTGAACGATATTTGTGATCGTGGTCCCTTTTTTTTAGCTTGGCAGGAATTAACGTTTTTAAGCGATTAAAAATAAAAAATGAGAAATTATTGAAGGTAGATTCTTCTTCATTTGTTGTATTTTAATTGTTGCTAACTCTGAAACGTCCATTGCTGTAAATACATGGCATAAATAAGTTACCACGATTTTGCAAATACTACGGGAAGGCCAACAGAATATATAATTATAATTATGTTGTAAACATCCCCAATTAAAGCCTTAGCAGAGTGCTTTGTATTATGAACTGAGCGTTGCGTAATCGTTTTCTAAACTGGGATAAAAATTGTTTTATTATTTTCTACAAAAAAGGGCGTTGCTTATTCAATATGCCACTGAAGGCTATGAAGCTATTTTTAAAAGCTACATATTAAACTAACATTAAAATGCACTTTTCTCGTTAAACCCCGAAGGAGTAGACAATATTAACACCAAACCCCTATTCGATGAGGAAAACCCTTACCATAATAAAAGCGAAGCCGTCCCTCAACAAAACATATCACTCAACTTTGACCAAACATTCGTCAATTCAAAACTATCCCTTAAAAAAACACCCGACGCTTTCCAAACAAAATCACCAGAATATCAGCCTCCTAAACTGTATAAACGTTTCGCAAAAAAAGGGCTCGGGCCACCCGACCCCAGAAATGGTATACAGGATAAAGGAATAAATCACAACAAAGATATGCGGAGGAGAAATGTTCCGGGATAAGTTTTGAAGCGCGCTGAAAACTGCGTCCCTCCGACTACATATTTACATATTTTTGAAACTGGAGGTTTTGTTTTGATGCGGACGATGATAGCGAGTAAAACGGTAGACGTAATCCTCTTGATCCTTTATAAATATTTGACCTTATATGAATATGTGATCTTTGGTAAATATCTATCTTTTGGTTCAATAAGGACTCTTTGTCTTTGGCTCGATGCTATGCATGGCTATCTCTACCGATTTTAGAAAATGGAGACGTGCATTCTGCAGGATATTTTAATACGGATGCTACTGACTAATATATTTTATACAATAACTACATTTATTCAGTGACACAACCGAATTTGGGTGTGTGTACGAAAAATGGCAATTGTTTCTCCCTTATTAAAAAAGGCTATTTCTGGCTAAATGCGGGTGGACAGTAAATTACTGTAATTAGTAATTATATAATTTTTTTTTGAAGGCGTCATCATAATCATGTAATCAGCCGGAAGACGTCCACTGCTTGGCAAAGACTAGAACGCCACAATTAACGACAACTTGCCATTTGTATCCACCGGTTGCCAGCAACTCCGCAGGTCCACCTGGTAGGAGGGCTGCCAACGCTGTGTCTCTTTAAAGGTATGATACACAGAAATTTTGTAGGATTATTTACATTTTAAAATTAAATATACCTATAGCCTATAGGTACACTTTTTAAATAAACAGATCACTAAAATGTGGAAGCGAAACGCAACAACTAGCCTAAATCCGTATTGTAACGTTTGTCGTAAAATAATCCGATTCCCAACCTCCAACGTTGGATGTCAACCCCATTACTCGTACTTAGCTACTAAATAAAATAAATACGGATTACGGGGAATGTCTCCTTAAACGTAGTGATGTGTATTGTGTAAGTATCGACATTAAAAACTATTTCTGATTTTTTAAACATAGATGGAATAGAGTCTTGTTTAAAAAGACTGGGAGGTTATTTAAATGAATAAATAAATGATAAATAATTTATTTCTCTAAATAGGTTTTCACGAACACTTTTACTTGTCAGATTTTAATCAACAAGTAACTAGATGGCGTCGGCATTTCCTAACTGACTACCTCTGAGAATAAATGCCGACGCAAACTCAGGGGTCAATGTATCGTCTTTCTTTTAAAGTTATAAAATTAGTACTAATTAATTTTCTTATGTCTTCGATATACTTATACATATAGATAATTGTAGCTAGTACTAGTCTTTGTAAATATACCTTAAACATGTTACAGATTACTGTAGACTCGAATACCTATCAGATATTTATTTGATTTATTAATAAGATAGTACAGAAGTGTGAAAGCTGTGCAGTGTTTGTGAGAACTTCAGCCCCCTTACCATGAACTCTGAAAGCAGGACAGTTTAAGATGTGGAAGCGAGACGCCGCTACGTGCAGTGTAATGTGGCGTTTCGCTTCCACAATGTAAACTGTCCTGCTTTAACTGTTCATGGTAAGGGAGCTGATGCTTGTTTAAAGTCTATCAGTTTTGTAATAGTGTAGGTGCCTGTTAGCAGGTGCGTGATTATGAAAACTGCCAGTTTAACAACTTTTTCTTTCAATTTTAGTTAAAAGTTACAAGAGCGTGCACTGTTTTATTACACGTAAACAGTGCCTAATACTGCCTATACACTATCGATATCTATTCAATTTACTTTTCATGCTTCCATCCAATATTAGGTAGGAAGAAAAATAATTTGGTTCTTTATAAAACAACCGCACATTATCTTTATAGACTTCTTCAATACCCAAATTATCGATAACGTTGCAGACATATTCCGCACATCACTACAACAAGGTATGGGTAATTTTTTTATATTTCTCCCGGCTTTCAGTTAGCGTTTACATCAATTCCCGCATTACTGCTGAGCCCAAACTGTTTGAACACGATGAGCAGTGTAACAGCACTAATGAGTCATGTTTGTCTTAATTAGTGAGCATGCTAGATTAAATTATTCTGTATCGTTTACGTACAGTCTACTAAGTACTAAGGCTTCGTGTTCATTGTATAAGGTTTGTAAAATGAGACAGGTTCTTGATGAAATTAACGTTTTTGAATATTATAATAATTATACTTGCCTTTATAATTTAATATGACATCTAAAAATTTGAGGATTACCTTAACTAAGAGTCTAAGAAAATGAGCCAATATGAGAGAGAGAATGAAAAATGTATGAGGATGACATAATATGTCATCCTCATACATTTTTCATTCTATTCCAGTGATGTGTATTTCTGACACATCACTGTTCTATTCCATTACTGTTAGTCAAGCGTTTTACCACCTGTCTAGGGGGGCTGTAGTGGTGCAAATATTGGCTCATTTTCTTAGACTCTTAGTTAAGGTAATCCTCAAATTTTTAGATGTCATATTAAATTATAAAGGCAAGTATAATTATTATAATATTCAAAAAGGCAAGTATAATTATTATAATATTCAAAAATGATATTATCATCATCGATAACATAGTCAAAACATTATGTCATCCCCGTACATTTATCATTCTATTCGATTTCTATTCATCAAGGGTTTTGCCACTGATGTAACGGGGCAGGGTGAAGATCTCTTCTTATATCGAAAAGGATCAAGCATAGATCACCACGCTTGTTATCTCCTAGCTATCGGTTACGGAATATTTTGTATTTCGTATAAAACTTGCATTTAATGATCTGAAATTGTTGGGTTGCGATTTCATTTTATTTAGTCTTGGTTCTTAGTTTAGTCTGGCATCTCCTTGTCTTCTGCAACGATTAGATCAGTATACTGTTGATAAACAATCCAATTAGTGTCTATTCTATCTCATATCATGTTATTGCGAATACCTACGAATAAAAAACAAAAGAAAAACCTAACCATTTTTTTATAGGATAAAATATGTCATACCTTGTGCAATTTATCCATAAATAAATTAAACGCTCAACAAGGTACCCGGCAGAATTTAGAAGATTTCAGTGGTTAGAACTTCTACTTAAGAAATAATACGTATATTATATGTATATAACTCAAAGGTGACTGACTGACTGACATAGTGATCTATCAACGCACAGCCCAAACCACTGGACGGATCGGACTGAAATTTGGCATGCAGTTAGATGTTATGACGTAGGCATCCGCTAAGAAAGGATTTTGATCAATTCTACCCCCAAGAGGATAAAATAGGGGATGAAAGTTTGAATGAAACTTTGTCAATTTTAAACCGATTGGGCTGAGACTTTGCATGCATAAAGCTACTATGACGTAGGCATTCCCTAAGAAAGGATTTTGATAAATTCTACCCCCAAGGGGATAAAATAGGGGATGAAAGTTTGTATAAATCTTCTTAGATTTTTCACTGATTGAACTGAAATTAAGGATTGGAGCTACTATGATGAAGACATCCGCTTAAATAGGATTTTGATAAATTCAACCCCCATGAGGATAAAATAAGGGATGATGGAGGATGTAAATGTATTAGTTTGAACCTAATGGAACGAATAAATTAAGACGAACAAAATAATTTTTAGTTCTAAATGTTGACAATATATGGCTTCTTAACGCGAGCGAAGCCGCGGGCAAAAGCTAGTAATACGTATATAAATATTATTTATAGAGTCTTATGTAAAAGTTCTAAGAACTATAACCTTCTAAATACTGTTGAGTTTAACTTTCCTTGTGAAGCTAAAAATAAGTGTGACGTCTACAAAGACGAGTAGCGGTTATAGTCACCAGAAACCAACCACTCACCACTGCATAATATTACATACATTAACCAATTAAAAAAGTTTGTTAATTATGATATTCTATATCGCATCTTTTATGCTGCTTCTTTGGTCTAGTGGTCGCTAAGCGCGACTGCTGTGCACGAGGTTTCAGGTACGAGTCCGAGGTCGGGTAAAGTGTAACTGGGTGATTCGATTATGTAATTCTCAGTAGCAGCACCGAGTCGATTTGTGCACGGTTAATGGCAATAGGCTCGCTCTCTGTTACATTGGGACTTATAATGTCCTGCTAACCGAATTTCGGTCACGGCGGCCTGTCTCAGCTGAGACTAGCCATCTGCGCAGGAGCTATTATAGTGCACAAGTATGCGCGCAAACACAAGTGCACTCCCTATTGCCTCACTCTCATAATCCGATGGGACGGCAGACCGACACGACCGGAGAGAGATCAGGCGCAGGACCAACGGCTTAACGTGCCTTCCGAAGCAAGGTGGGGTCTCGACATGTGAAAACGGTCACCCATCACAAGACTGACCGCGGCGAGTACGGCTTAACCTCGCAGATCGACTGATCTGCCGGATAGCCGCATAGCTACGAGCCCCAATTCACATTTCGCCAGTTATATTGTAAGTCCAAAATTGGGACTTACAATATAACTGGCGAAATGTGGGTGTGCTATAGGTACACCTCTACCTACCTTTCATATACAAATAACTACCATATATAAATAATTTATTATTAATTAGTAGTAATTTTTGCGTAATATAACAGAACTACACAAATTAAATAACAATAAGGCCTTTAAGATGTCGTCAAATCATCTTTAGCTTACATCACGCCATCACGGGTTGGATCTGAAAAATTGCTTCACCCCTAACTCATCGATCACATCCGTGACTTGCATACTGCTGATGGCCCATTGATGCGTGTTTCTGTTGCTTGGCTACAATTTGCTGGATATTTGTATTATTTCTATTAAGTTGGCAACGTTGGACGATTGTTCTTTTGTTATGTTGTACGGTGGAACAGTTGTTTTTTAGTTGGAGCTTAGATGTATTGAGTGGTGATCAGTGTTGCGCCTGTAATTGGATTTTTGGATTGCAATTGAGTTTGAAATTTTTTATGTGTTGCTTGATGGTGTTAGCTTAGATGCTTCTTGTCTACATTTTTAGTAACTCTTAATTCGTCATTTATATTTATTACTTTGTTTTTGTTACTATACGACTTTACTTTTAATATACAACTGCTGATATTAACTTGCTATACATATACAACTGTTTTTTATTAATCTTCATTGGTCCTGTATCCAGCAGTGGACTGCAACGGCCTGATATATGATACAATTGTTTATACGTCGGTAAGTCACATAAAAACCGACTCACAACCTGATTGGCGCAGTGGCTAAGTGATTAGACTGCTGCGCTAGGGGTTGCGGGATCGATTCCGCACGGGATTTTTTTTTTTGCGATCCGCAGATATTTGTCCCGATATTACATTTATGTGAAACGCACCCACAATACGGGAGTTAATCCTAGTGGGGCGACGTTTTTTTGTAAAAAAACGAGTATTTTCAAAATACTACACAAGATTAAGAAGGTCGCGAGTTCAAGTCCCGTTCGTATCCATCATTTTTAAAATTACCTCTATCAATTTAGAATACTAAACAAGTTAAGTTGTTTGCGCAAAACCATTCGATATTTTGAAACCGAATCTGTAACGTCTAAGTAATGCAAATTTGAATTTCTACGTTTAAAACAAAGCGTCCACATCGGTCAGATCAATTGAATTTTCGGTTGAATAGTCCAGTTATTACATGATTTGTTTGGGTCCGGTGCGTCATCGCGGTCGGAAGTAAGACCCGGTCGAATGCAGCCGTGGCTCAATGATAAAACCTACGGATACCGGATACGGATCACGGATATTTGGCTTGGATTTGGTTACATTATATTCCGTAGATAAGATCTTCTTATCGTATGGTTGTTGAAAAACCTGGTGTCAAAATTAAAGCCACCTGTAGGCCCCTGACGAGACTTTACACACCGTTGAAAAATCTCTCAGGTGTGCCGGTTTCCTCACGATGTTTTTCTTCACCGTTTTTAGCAACTGATAACTAATTTATAATACGCACATGAATTCGAAAAGACATTGATGCGTGCCGGGGTTTGAACTTGCGACGTTTGACTTAGCAGTACAACGGTCATACCACTCGGCTATCAGTGCAGTTATAAGATGGGTCTGAGTGACGGACTACTTGAAACCGTCAGCAACAGACCAATCTACAAAGTAGGTACACTTTTATGGCTCCCATGAAACAATTTGGTTTTAGGAATAAAGGCACAACTAGACATACATTATAATATTAATAGAATGAATGCACTTGCTGTGACACTGTTAATTTTATATGGAATATGTTAATAACGACTTTTAGTTTATCAAATTTAAATAATAATACTAATTTATTGTGAGACAGTATACAAGTTATTGCAAGCGATGTTTGCCCAGTGCATGTATGTTAAAAGGTTTTTGTAAAACGATGTGAAACCATAATTCCTGGGATGCTGGATAATAAAAACAATTCTTCTTATTTTAAACAACAAAATGAAATTATTCAGCTCGTTAAGCTTAAAGTTTACATAAAACAATTTAAACATACACCCAGCTAGCCAACAAATAATTCAGAAATCAGTACGGAACGCAATCGTACACTTTGGTGCAATAAAACAGGGAACCAACTCAGTTCTACTATTACTATTCAGAGCGGAGTTCGCGCGAGATGTTTCGCCATTTTAAAATTCACAACACGTTACCACAGGTGTACCCAATTGTACGATCGCTCGGGTCACTGAACAGACTATGAAATACTGTGTAGTATTTTTGAACGCATGTGTATTTATTTGCTTCGGAAGTTTTAATGTTTGCAGTTATGGATTCTGGTAAAACATTTTTGTTGTTGTCTTTGTTGGCTATGTTTTAGATTTATGAGTCTGTACCTAAATTATTTTGCTTACAAAGAAACAAATGCAGGTTGCAGTTTGAATGTGAATTGCTATTTTATTATGATGGTTTGCAGTATCAAAATGTTTCTCCAAATAGCTTCGATGTAATTATTTCTTTTACAGATTCTATTTTACGACTGAAGTTTATTGACAACAATTTTGTTTCTAGTAAAAGTTAAGGGATTTCTGCTTTATGCTTGTTTTAAACATCATAGATATAAAATTAAATAGAGGATACTATGCGCCCCGTGGCGTTACCCGCAACATTATTTCGGGATAAAAAGTAGCCTTTGCCTTAATCCAGGGTGTCAGCTACCTCCATACGAAATTTTATCAAAATTGGTACAGCCGTTTAAGTGTGAAAAGAGTAACAAACACACACTCACAAACTTTCACCTTTATAATATTAGTTTGATGAGATAATATCTGTTTCTTGTATTTTAACTTATTGACAAAACTGTATGAAAATTAGATATACTTTTAATACGCATAAATTAAGAGGTTTTCATCGTGCTTCATTAGTAGTAACGGTCGGATATTAATTAACCAACTGACAAAAAAAAACCATCCTCTCAAAAGTTTTATTAAGGCATTTTTGTCTAACAGTGGCATGTAACGGGTTGATTATGATGAACCTATTTATATATTCATTGACTATTTTCTACATTGGCGTCAAAGTATAAGGTTTCTAAATTGATAAAGGAAATTTGAAAAATGATGGACACGAGCGGGATTCGAACCCGCGACCTTCGCCGATCCGTGGCGCTGCTCTAACCAACTGAGCCACCGTGTCGCTGCTCGCATCCATCGAATTTCAAGTTCCCTTTTAGTATTTACGTCTTAAGTAAGTGTTATACCTTTACAGCTATAAGGTTTCATTTAAAATAAATACTCATAAGCAAGATTCCACTTTTAAATAGACTACAAAGCCCAACGGTAAACACGATTACTTGTAACACCCTTATAAACAACTACAACTATAAAAAGTAAACGCATGTGTAACAGTATAAGCTCTAGAAAGTTATATGTATGTAAGAAAACTAAGTAAAGTAACTAAGTTTAAGTAAATTACGACGCTAGTTGTTCAGACTGCAATGTAAATAGCCTATATACCTGCAAGATCTGCAACCGCATTACACAAATGAGAGTATATTTCTTTGCTGCACTTTACAATGCGGGCCGAGAAAAGGTGAAATTGCAAATTGGTTTGATATTTTATTAAAATCAAGAATGTGTTGAAATTGGGTTTGATTTTGAATGGCACGTGGTTTTGCGTTAAGTTGTAGCCGTTGCTGGTTATAGTAATCAAAAATGTGGTAATTAATTTATGCTCGTGTCTTCTTTATACGATATGAACTGATCTGATATAGGGAAAGGACTAAAAATTCACTTTTGACCTGTTCCTTAGTTTTCTATTCTTTAGGAAAATTCTAACAAACCATCTCCATTATATCTGTTGAAGGACTGTTGTAGCGGTTTATATTGTCACTTCACACGCAACCAAATATTATTCATAATACCCTAAAATAACAAAAAATGCGAACATAACAAAATTATACATACATATAAATATTTTCCTTCAATTTCAGGCAGAATTTCATTTTTGCAACTGTAGCGTTGCTGCATAAGCCTAAATAAATAAGCTCGCTTGCTCGTATCTCGGCCCAGAACTAATATCAACGTTGTGTAAACATAGTGCGCCAAAATTGCTGAAATTGCGCCTGAGGCGATACTTTTGGAAGTAAGTGTACCGAGTACGGAAGATGGGGAGGCGAAGACGAAATGGCTTCTTGGTTTTTCTAACGTTTGAATTTTTAAGGTCCAACGGCCGTGAGTGGTAACTCACGGCCGAGTATTTTGGGTAGGATGTTTCATGTTTTTCAGTGTGCTGCGAGCACACAGTTTCGTTGACCTAGCTGTTTGTTTGGCGCAAATACAAACATGCTAGTATCGCTAGTGCATCTGAAATGTTTTTAATCTCTGATAATGGAAGTTGTTATTTAACCAGCTTGTTAACGTTCAGGTTTTTGAGATAGTTTCCTGTTCTTTACTATTAAACGTAGTGAAATGGGATTCTACAAGGCGGTACCAAGTGTTCGAGGAAAATCGCAAAGCGGTCGTAACGTTTAGGCTTGCAACGTGTAATTCGAAGCAGATTTATTGTTTAAGTTTTTAGTTCTTTTTGTACGATCTTATTCGTCTCAATAGCTCAACATTTTGATCTTCGTTTCATTGCTTCAATGTAAAACATTTTGACATTTATATTTGTTTTTATAGTCCCATAAACGAGTTTATAATATTCAAAGAATCTCAAATACGAACCGCATTTTACAGATTATTATTAATTGTTTATTACTTAAAAGGTTGGTAAAATGATATAACCTTATTCGTATGACGGTAATTTTATTTTTAGCACTTTCCCTCTGAAAACTTCATGGATGAGTAAAACTGCTTTATAGCCTGAATTTAATTAACACCTTGAATAAAAACTTTTTAATTATAATAACATCGTTTGTACTAATTAGTTTATAAGTCTAGCAGTTACTTTCTACAAACCAAATTAAAACTAAGCAAAGTGTCGGGCGGTAAATACGAAACAACAAATTCATTCCATCGGAGTCTAATTGCACATATAAATAAATTAGGTAAGAATTATATTGAATTGTTTCTCACAGGTGTAGGCAGACATCAAAAACAAATTCGGTCCGCTGTAGTCTGATTGCACATAAATATATCAATTATGGGTAGGCAGATACTCTAGGTTTTCTTAACCGCCGTCTATCTAGGGTCCGGCCCCCTTACCATAAACTCTTAAAGCAGGGCAGTTTACCATGTGGAAGCGAGACGCCGCTACGTGCTGTGTAATGCAGCGTCTCGCTTCCACATGGTAAACTGTCCTGCTTTAAGAGTTTATGGTAAGGGGCTGATAACTAAAGATCCATGACTGTACTTTCATATCAATTGTTATAAATAATTTACTTGTCGAGTGAAAAGATTTTTATATTTAGTTATTTTCTCATACCACTCGACATTTTAACAAAATAAATCATGTTCATTTGTCATACGGCTACGTGGTTCATTAACTACAGTCACTCAACATCGGTAAACGTACCATCTGTTCCATTATTTTATTTATTTTTTATGGTGGTTTTCATGGCACCCAGCGGGCCCCAAAGAACAAAAATTTAAGATACAATCTAATTACAACAAAGAACAATTTAGCGGGTACCCCAACATATTTGAACCCATTTAAAATTAAAACAAAATTATTCTTAATTAAACTTTCGTGGCGTACGAATGTAATGCAGTCTTCACACTTTTCTGTCTTATACTTCGTGTTTAAGAATAAACTTTTAAATGGAAAATGGTTTCGCTATATAAATCCGTTTTACGATCTCCAACTGCGCGTTTGGTTATGAGAAAATTGTTAAACACTGACTGATGGCTATTGCTACATTCTTACGAGTTAAATTTCATTCTTTGAGCTGGGTCGCTTTAATGGTGTCTTCAATATTGAATGTGATGTTTTTGTACTCTTTAAATATTGGTACAGTATACAGGGTTTATTAATATTCAATAATGATTAGGATGGCTTCTAGTCGTTACACTTTTAGAATTAAGTTACGTGAGCACATTTTCAAAACACTGGCAGAATAATCTATCCTCTAATGTATCTCCATCATTAATTATATATATTAGGTTATATTATATTAGGTTAGGTATTTATTTGTGTTGGTATATATGTACGCTTTAAATTATATGTTTGTATTTATTTGTATAGTAGATATATAAATATAATTATGTAGAATTATTTTATTATGTATGGTATATTATGCAACTGTAAGTTTAGATTTGTTAATGCACCTACCACGGTATTTTTTCTGCACCTTCCTAAGGTTGACTGGGAGAGAATGCCTATGGCATTAAGTTTCGGTTTGCAGTTCGGTCGCATTGCGTATCGGATACGGACGTGCCTCATAACAGTGCACAGTACGGATTTTTTAAAATTCGCGAACAGCGCGGCTACATGCCGCTGCCCGCTACTGCCACTATGAGCTCACAACTCATAGTCAACGAATTGTTGGCGTTTATACAAAACGCCATCGATACTATGGACGAGGTTAGTATCTTACAAATCTGTAAGACTAACTTCAAGGAAGACGACGTGAGCAGTGGCAAGAGACTGCTGTACCAGAGTCTGGATCGACTCGACCAGATGCCGTCTCGACGGAGGGACGGGACTGAGAAGAGCATCCAGGACATCATCACCCTGTTAAAGGTGACCGACCCGGACGACGTGCCTACTTTCGTGGCGAAGGAGCTGCACAAGCTGCCTCCCGTCACATTCGACCACGTCGACGTCACCAGGCTCCTGAAGGACATCATCTCCCTAAAGACGAGCCTGACCGAAGTGCAGTCCAGATTGGAGGTCTCAGATGGGACCATTAAAGAACTGCGTGCTGAAGTAGAGTTATTACGTAACTCTATTTCCGTAACTAGGTCACCTGAGGCCTCTAAGGTTAACACACGTCGTGGGGCGCAGAATGCGTCCGTATGCAGTTTTGCGTCGGCGGATTCCGATGCGTCACCGGCTGTCGTCAAGTGCGATGCCCCGGCGGCGATTGCGGCACGTGTAAATGCATCGACACCTCGACGTGTTTACGCTGACGCGGCCGCCAGCCGGCCCGCCGCTTGCATACCTAGCGGCGCCGCACCGGTCCCCGCGCCTGTCCGCGTGGCTCCGCCGCGCGCCACCCGTACTCCGTGCCCAGTCCCACTGCCCGTGCCTGCTGCGCAGGCTCCACGTCGGGATGAAGATGGTTTTGAGATGGTGCAGCGGAGAAAGCACCGTCAAAGGACCGTCCAGAACCGCTGCGGCAAAGCCCCATTGGAGCCGAAAATGCTCGTGCGGGCTGCCACGCCGAACACTCCGGTGTACATCTCGCGCCTGCGTTACACCACTAAGGCGGAGAGCATCGTAGAGTACGTGCGTCAGAAGATTCAGTACGCGCCGAGGGTGCAGGAGCTTGAGTCGCGCCGCAACGTCAACTTCAAGGCGTTCGTGGTGCGAGTACCTAACTGTTACCTGCCCCTCGTCTTGCAGGAAGACTTCTGGCCGCAAGATGTGGTGTTCCGTCGCTTCCGCGGACAAGTGCCACCGGAACGCACTAATACGAAGTGCTAGGAAGTGTTTTTACTAACATAATATTAAGTCTATATTATACTAACAAAACATGTTACTATATTTATATATGTTAGTTTGTAAGGTATTTATCTATGGGCCATAGTTGCCTGAAAATAAAGGTTTTATTATTATTATTATTATTAAGTCCGCCTCTGTACATTTTGTTAATTGTGCATAAAAAATAAATAAATAAATAAATATGTTTTATTTTGTCTTCTAGAGTATTTTAAAGGTAACTGTACTGTGTAATAGGTAAACTAAATTTATTTTGAAACAGAAAACAGTGTAAGTCTACAAAAATTTCAAGTTTCTTCGACAAAAAAAGCTTTATTGAATAAGTTGATACGAGGAAAAGATTATAGTGGCTCGAATAATGAACACAGATGGGCCACTTGTCACAAAAAATTAGATTTGCAAATGAGTTACTTACTTTAGATACATTTTTCTACGATAATAGTGTAATTTGACCGTTTAATTATAAAATGAACCCTCAGCTGCCAGTCGTGTCAATTAATCATACATACATATTGAAACATTTGGAGAACATAGACCGTCTCCTAAAAATATTTACATCTTCATCAAGAAACAAGCTACATATTCAGTTACCAAGAACAATACCTTAAATTTTATGACACCCATTTGAGGTCTTCTAAAATAGCGTTCGAAGCAAGTAACGGTATAATAAACGTGTAGCTAAGATGAAATTTTGTCACTTTTACGACGCCTTTCGCAATTTAAAGGCCGGTCTTTGATCGCGCACGGGGGCTCATTAAATCATTGTTAATTTTGGTAATTTATTTGTTATATACTCGTCTCACCTGTGTTTTGCTGTAAGTGTCTTTGGCCGTACCTTGCAATATGACCGTTTGAATGTCACAATGTATTTGCTTATTAGATTATAATGAATACCAAGTAGCTCCATTTGCTTAGTATTCTTCTCTATCGTATCGACGTACACTAAAATAATGTCTTCAATGTTTATTTATTAACATTATCATTATTGTTCTCTATTTTAGTTTTGTCTGAAGCATTCAGCAACGGTAAGCTGAACAACATATTGTCCGTCCTCGTTTTATATTATCTACTATTTTGGGAATGTGTCTGCTTCATATTTTCGGTAACAACTGCGCTACATGAGTACATCATGTTCAGCTCATCATGCGGTGATGAAGTGCGCCCGTTAATAAAGGCCAAATCCCCAGCGACCAAGTTCTCGAACACTAGCCACTACCATTGGTTTAACTCGTATTTTTCCTTTAAGTTCCAAAGTACCAGTGAGATAAATCAACATCACCCGGAAGACATCCACTGTTGAACAAAGGCCTCCCCCTTAACAGAGGAGGCATTATCCCAAGCGGCTTGGGGATCGCAGCTATACCTATGTCTGGTCTTCTTCTTCTTATCGTATGGTTGATGAAACAACCTGATGTCAGAGTTTAACCCGCCTGTAGGCCTCTGACATGGCTTTACACACCGTTGAAAAATCTCTCAGGTGTGCTGGTTTCCTCACGATGTTTTCCTTCACCGTTTTTAGCAACTGATAACTAATTTATAGTACGCACATGAATTCGAAAAGACATTGGTGCGTGCCAGGATTTGAACTTGCGACCTTTGTCTTGGCAGTCCAACGGTCATACCACTCGGCTATCAGTGCTTCATGTCTGGTTATAGAAGACGCTGCTGCCCATCTTCTGGATTTTTCCTTAGTCACCCCCTATGTCACCCACGTGACAATGGGGAGGTGATATTCTGACCCGGCGCTCAACAGGACGCTAGTGAGATTAATGTTAAACCAAAACAATATCAGTTTTCATTTTGAGATAACAAGATTTGGAAATCCAAAGATAGGTAATACAAACAAAGAGTGAGAAATAATTATGTAGGTATCGTGTTAGTCGAAAAACATCTAGGCATAGAATAAGTAGGCGATTGGACAAATATTACAATCGTAGCGTGTTGTCGAAGCACTGATGCAGTGCTCATAGTAGCGGCATCTGAATCAGCTCATACTGAAGGAGTTAATATTTTATGTGGTGTGTGAATGGTCAGTCTTGTGGTCGTCTTGAGACCGCTTAAGATGACGGTTCGATTATTTATCGAAGACGCTGAAACTGTTTGTTTATTCTTTAGTTCTGTTAGCGTTAATATCTTGTCTGAGGGGAAAATTAAATAAGGTAACATTATAATTACCTATTTGACTGCCTTGTGACCACAAGACAGTCAAATAGGCACAGCGCGAGTGCTTTGAGGTCCTGGGCTGGATCCGCGGGTCAGGTAAAGTGTTATTCGGTTTTTCCATAATTCTCAGTATTGAATTAGTCTGAATTTTTGGCTGTAATAGGCTCGCCCCCTTTTACATTGGGACTTTATCATAATTGGCGAAATGTGGGTATAATATAATATACATACCTTTGCCTATTCCGTCAGGAAAACAGGCATGTAATTTTTTGTTTTGTAATTGTTTTGCCATGTGGTATCCGGCCTAGAATTGACCACCCCCTTTCCTCCCGTGGGTGTCGTAAGAGGCGACTAAGGGAAAATTCAGAAGATGGGCAGCAGTGTCTTCTTTAACTTCACCACCAATACTGCGATCCCCAAGCCGCTTGCCAAGCGTGGGGATTATGGCAAACCCCCCCCGCTTAAACGGGGAGGCCTATGTTCAACAGTGGACGTCTTTGGCTGATGATGAATTGTTTTAAGTCCAAAATATATTGCAAGCAATGTAGCTCCGAGTAACAGCTTCCATCATCTAATTGCGTCTGTTCAAACATTAGATAATAATAGCGAATAACAATAATTTCCAAATCCGTTTACCGAACGAATTTAGTATTAAATGTGCAATGAACCGCATTGATTTAATTAGCGTCGGTGCCAATACAATTGCTGTTACTGAATCGAGTTTATTTGCATTTGACACGATGGAGTGGGGTCACTGATAAATATTAATGTATCAAAACCTTTTGCATAGCCTATTTCAGTTTCTTCTAATTCAGTTTGCAAAAACTGTTAACAATATTTTTGAGTTTTATCTAAAACGACGACCTGATTGGTGCAGTGGCTCAGCGATTGGACTGCTGCGCTAAGGGTTGCGGGTTCGATTGCCGCACGGGACAAAAAATTGTGTGATCTCCAGATGTTTGAACCGAGTCTGGGTGTTTTTAACAGACTTCAAAAAAAAGGAGGAGGTTCTCATTTCGTCGGGATCTTTTTTTTTTATGTATGTACCCTCATAACTCAGTCATTTTTGTATGTGATATTTCATGTTTGTAAAACGCACCCACGAAACATAATTCCTAGTGTGGGGCGAGAATTAAAAAATATGTAATTTTATATTGTATTTCTCTCTTTTTACCCGACTGCTAAGGAAGGGTTATGTTTTTATTAAAATATTATATTAGCACTTGGCCCGAGACTCAGTTCTCGTAGATTTCGGACTTAAAAAAAAACTTGTAAAATGTAAAGAGTGTTGGAACTACTTTTATACTAAAATGGTATGGAAACAAAGAACAAATATCAATTATAATAATTTTATTCATAATTTTAATTTAACATATATCCAAAAATAAGACGAAGAGACAATTTTATTTAAATACACGTCTTAGTTATAATAATAATTAGGTACAAACCGCCTGATATCTAATATTTAGATTTTTCATAAAAATGCCTCGTTGGTCTAGTGGTCGCTAAGCGCGACTGCTGAGCAAGGGGTCCTGGGTTCAAATCCCGGGTCGGGCAATGTGTTACTGAGTTTTCCACTAGGTAATTCTCAGTAGCAGCACGGAGTCTGGATTTGTGCCCGGTTGATGGCAATAGGCTCGCCCCCTATTACATTGGGACTTACAACATAACTGGCGAAATGTGGGTGTACTATATGTTCACCTCTGCCTACCCCGTAATACAGGCGTGATGTTATGTTATGTTATAAAAATATACGTACCGTCGGGAATAAAACATGATAATAATATGTTACTCCATTTAATTCTAATCAGTGATACGTCAAAAAATACAAGTCAACATAACTGGTGACATATGTTAAGCTTTTATGTTATGCGTTTACTTATTAGTCCGTAAAGTTATCTAAAACTTAGTGTAACTATACTTAAATTCTGTATTTATGGTCTTCAGCCTAATACTTAGACTTAAAAAGTATGGATAAGAATCATTTAATTTGTTTACGAATTATCTAACTACTTCATCTATTTTTAAATCTAAAAATTATGAGAAAGGTACTTAATTTTCAAAGCCATGTCATAACTTCCACAGACACCAATTTTGATAAAAAAATATTACAAATTAAATCTATCTACGTCTTAAATTAATCATAATTTAACATCTAAATCTATGTCACGCAATAATCTTAGTATTTAAACACTAAGCTATACCAAAAAATTATAAAAAAATGTATCCATAAGTTTTTCACTAAATACGGTAAATATTGCCGTAGAAATTTTAAAGAGAAAAAAAAATAAAGTTTTAAATAAAACTTCAGCTCCTTCTCATTCTGATTGTATGGTTAATGAACAACCTTTTGTCTGAGTTTAAACCGCCTGTAGGCCTCTGACATGGCTTGACACACCGTTGAAGAATATCTCAGGTGTGCCGGTTTCCTCACGATGTTTTTCTTCACCGTTTTTAGCAACTGATAACTAATTTAGAATAAGCACATAAATTCGAACCGACATTGGTGCGAACCGGCTTTTGAACTTGCGGCCTTTGACTTGGCATTCCAACGGTCATACAACTAGGCTATCAGTGTTTAAACCTACAGCTAATAACAAAGCAAGTTTATTAAAAGTATATAAATTATTCATGTTTGCTTTTGTCAGTTCCAAATCGAACTGCCATTGGGCTGACTGTGGATCTTCTATAGTAATCATAGCGGACATCGATCTTATAAATCTTGGATTCTCTTTTGGCCAACAAATAACGAGTGAGGAGTTTCGGAGCCTCAGACGCGATGAACTGGAAAATATAATAAATTAATATTAAACCTTTTTGTTGAACCTCGCAGCCGCGCGTGCTGGCCACAAACAAATAATTTTTAAGTTCGCTCCGTTGCTATGGCAACGGAAGAAGAAAAATAATTTTCAAATATCAGAACAGCTTATTTTTATTTTGTTTCACTTTTAATTAATTATTATTTTGTTATAATCTAATTGCTGCGTTTAATAAAAAATAAAGTGTTAGATTAGCCATGATTAATGAATAGTGAATTTTATTGATCAAATTTTGTTCTGAAGACTACCTACATAGAAGATAAAAACAAAAATGATGAGTGTATTTTTTTTATTTTTTTTACGGTTTTGTTAACTAGCCCTCTTGACCTTGTTAATCTAGTGGTTGCAAGCGCAATTGTCGAGAATACGGTCATGGCTTTGATTCCCGGGTCGGGCGATATTTTCAAATATTATACTTACATATCTTGAATCAAATTGCTTTCTTAACTGTCTTGTACAAAAATCTCTCGGACCCCATGTAGGTACAGCGCGTAAAACGTACCACCAAGTCTAAAAGTAAAATAAACATTAATAATATAATTTATCAAACATATACTAACTTTGTAATTCAATTAACTGAATTAGATTTCCATTGTTTAGCTGCAGTATGAAGCTTAGGTACGTATTTGCTTTTGAAAAGAATAAAGGAAAATCATGGTCCAAATTGGCGTTGGACAGGATTTTGTGGAGGAATACTAGGGAGGCCTTTTCCCAGCAGTGGGACAGTGAACAGTTTTTGTTTCTTAAACGTCGCCCCACACTAAGAATTTCTCCTGTGTCGTGGGTGCGATTCACAAACATGAAATATCACATACACAAACACCCAGACTCGAGACAAACATCTGGGGTTCGCACAAATTTTTGCCTTGGAAATCGAACCCGCAACCCTTAGCGCAGCAGTCCAAACGCTTAACCATTGCGCTAATTAGGTCGTTAGATCATTGAAAAAAAAAGAAACCAATAAATCACTCTCCTTTTTCACATTCCATCTTTTCATCTCTTGTTTGAGATTCTACTTTGAACAGTTTCATAAAATATAATACTAAAATTACCATTCTAAACGTGACCAAGTATTTGTATGCTATGTACGCCATCCCTAATGCGATAGGAATTAGCGTCAGCGACCAAGACCACGTATAGTGGCCGACTTGCTCACCAACTTCTGAAGAGTCTAGCACCTCCCAGAGCAAACTTATCATGATGTATAACTTTAACTGAAAAATACACGTTAAAACCATTTTATAACATGCTTTTATTCACTATAATACCATTTATTATTTACTATTTATACCGGTTCTGCCAGTAGTGCCGTGTGACCACCCTCTTTCCTCCCGTGATTGTCGTAAGAGGCGACTAAGGGAACATCCAGAAGATGGGGCAGCAGCGTCTTCTGTAACTTGACCACCAACACTGCGATCCTCAAGCCGCTTGCCAAGCGTGAGGATTATGGCAACCCCCCCCCTCTCCTTCTAAAAGAGGGAGGCTTTTGTGCAACAGTGGACGTCGACCGGCTGATGATGCCGGCTTTACTCACGTGAATATTCGCAAGCTAAACAGTTTGTCTCGCTACTCCGCCGCGTCACCTGCTTGTGAATACGGACTCCGTTTGAGTCCGAAACTAGTCGGGCATTCCCGAATACTCACGTGAGTGAAACCGGCATATATATAGAAAAAAACATGCTGTTAGCTCATGGTAGGCTTTAAAATGGACTTATGCCTTTCTGTTGACCGTTGACAAGTTTCCTCATCTCAAGCTTATTCTAGGTGTAGAATCAAGTCAAATTGTCAGAAAAACTCAATAACACTTAGCCCGACTCTGGATTCGAACCCACAACCTCGTGCTCAGCAGTCGCGTTTAAGTACCTCTGGACCAACGAGTCATTACACCTTATAATGGGTCATAGTCTTACCATATAATAGACAGGCACAAGACGTAAGCTTAATATCCGTAGTCTAGTTGGTTCAATGCCATAATAAAATGTATAGTCATCCACAAGTCGCCCAACAGGGTATAATAGATAAATAAATACAGTCTCTGCCAAAGTTGATACGCCTTTGCCATAAATCCATAGGATAACTCGTTGCTGCAAAAAACGATTAGCACAGCTTAATATTTAGCCACGAAAAACAAACTAAATACTTATTATTAAAATGATGATTTTGATGATATGTAATATAAAAAAATCTAGCCTTAAAAGAAACCCGCGACCATAGCTGGTCCGTAGCACAGCTTCTTCAACTGAGCTACCATGACGGCGGTCGCGACCGTCCTGCTCGTGTCAATATTGTTTTAAGTACCTAAAGTTTGTGAGTTCGTATGTTTGTTACCTCTTTACGCTCAAGCGGCTGGACCAATTTTGATAAAATTTGGTATGGACATCCAAACAAAATTTTTGATTGATTGATTTCGATTTGATTCGATTGAGCTACCTAGCTCATACCCTAAATTAATATATAGGCTACTTTTAACACCGCGGGGCGCAACTGGTGTTTCTTTGATTTCAACGACAATTTTTTTTAAATTAATTGTTTCAATTATTTCCTGAAACATGGCTGCTAGTGATAATTCGTAGGCGGCACTACGTGCAGTGTAGTGTGGCGTCTCGCTTCCACAATGGAAACAATCTTGAAATGCAAGCTTACTGCTGCTGTTGCTCTCTTTAGCGAGCATCTTCATAATTATTTTAATAAAATAAACAATATCATAATTACATCGACTGTAGAAAAAAAAAACATCAAGAACCCAGCCACAATAAATATACCCATGAAAATCCAACGCTTTACTTTTGGCCATTCGTACAACACTGTTTCGGCAATACATTTATATGTAACCACCTGAAACAAAATGAAACGACCTTATTTATACATATGTCACCGTAAAATTGTAAATACCGTTAGATTATAATCTATCTCGCGGAATGGTAAAGTGGCAAAAAATTGTAAACCGTAACATACTGCTTACAATCTAACGCTTTTTTCGGTAGATTCTAATCTATCGAAGTTGTTATATATGGGGTACACAACAATAAAGACCCGTTGCTATTGGCGCACTGATGTGCATTTATTGCATTCACATAGATTACAGATAGTAGATAATAGACAGAATAGATAGAAGATATAGACTTCGATATTAGGTTGTGTTGCATTCTTATGCCATACTTAACAGAAGTGAAATTGTTGATAATATTTATTAATGGAAGGAGATACATTTCTATGCGTTCTCATCTGCGGATCACACAATTGTCAAGAATACTTACTATAATAAGGTATTCCGTGATAAAAGATAATGTCATGTAAACTATGCTCAGTATATCTCCAAGGTAGAATGTATTCCAGTACATGGGTACTAAATAAAACCAAGAGTGCTGATCTGGAAAAGAAAAAAAGTAGGGAAATACAGTTATCTATTAGGTTCCAGATCAATTTATATCTAGAAGTAAACGAGAAAGATTCTCTTTTTTGGAATACTAGAAAATCTTCCAAGGGTTTGGTTTATACCAGTATTCTCTATACAATGTCATTCAATTGTGAGTATCAGTACAGTGTTACTAAACATTGCTAGCTTCGATCAATGAAAGGTCGCGGCACTTCACAGCTTTCCGGTCGAGTCGGGTTTTTATCAGACTATTATATGAGCGAATAGTCTTAAAAAAGCCTATACTTACGCTCAGTGCACTGTTCTAACTAGTGCCAGTTGCAATTCGATAATGATGATAATTATGACAGTCAACTTACTAAACTGAGTGACTGGGATCTCTGTATTTACTGTGGATTCGCAATACGATTTGATATAATTACTAAGAAGACCTCTGAATATGTACATTGCTGCGTTCGATGCCACCATTGCTGCACTATCTTCTGTTGGTTCTATCTGAAAATTTAACAAATATCTTTGTAATAATTGGCGATGATTGAGAAGTCTCTGACATAAAATGGTTGCCGGTTTATTTCCTCTTCGCCATCTCCTTTGTGTTTATTACCTCCTCAGAGAAGGTGATGAAGCCTTTTAGACAGGCAACATAGGTATCAAACATATTATAGTTACGCTTGTAATTTTTAAATAATAAGTACTAACAATTTCACTTACTGTTTGAATGCTCCTGGAAGTTAGGACGTGGATTATCGCTGGAGCTGTTATTGATTCTGCGAGCAACTCAATATCAGGGATCTAAAAATAGTTTTGAGATCAGGCACAGGACCAATGGCCTCAGAGGATATTTCAAGGAAAGAAGGTTCGTTTTTAAAAGAACGGTCTCATGTGTAGCAAGAGTTTCCTAAACTTAACTTGTTTTAATATCAACTATGTATCAAAGAGCCTCTTAAAACCTCATCTGCTTAGTCTTATTGCAGAAAAGTGCCTCTTTTCGCGCAGATAAGAATTGAACATTGTTATTCGCAAAACATAATTTTCTTACCCAAAACTCTTCTTGCGTTTCTGCTTCACTCTTAGCTATACGATAGGTCGGGGGTGGCGAATGAGAAGAGTAATACTCCAAGTTCAGATATAATAAGTTGAATAAGTCCATCATAATTATTATCAGTTGGCTGGAGTGAAAAACCTGGGAAATAAAAAACATGTTTTCAAAATTACAATTTCTAAATCTGCTTAGGAGTTAAGTAAGTGGCATGCTGTGCGGTTGTAGCTTCATTATATTACGGGAAAACATTTGTGTGGTCTGTAGATATAGAAGATATTTCGAATCAAGGCAAATTTGTAAGTGACAGTAATTTTATAACTGTTAAAAACTCATACGATACAGGTGAAATATGTTAATGTGTTGGTCAGTTTAAGGCAGAAAACGGGGATTTATACATATGTTTGGATGGGTAGAAAGAAGGAATCTCATCAATGAGAATAGTTTAAATGAACGCTCTCACCTTCCAAAAATATTTATAAGGAACACACAAGTGAAGTAATGCAATGCCACCCCATAAAACTAAAAACTGAAAAAAATCTCGGTCATTTTCTGCCGAAAATATTAGTTTCCTGAAATAAATAAAAAATGATTATGGTTGCGATGATAAGCGACCTAGCATGATCGCGTTATAATGTTAATTTGTTATTTATTTTTATATTTTAATAGATAGTATTTGTTTGAAAATAATTAACGCTAGGATTGTAAAATAATAAATTTAGTATTTGGAAATTTGACCTAATTAACTATTATGGTTTATTTAGTCGTATTAGTCTCTAGTGCTGAGTATAGTCGCTAGGGCCGTAAAAGTCAATAGACGCGTCAATTACGCTACTCACCAGGCAATAAAGAATATTATATGACATTTTGTGTCATTTTTGCATGTTGCCCATGCTAAGCTTAAATCCAAATTGATAAAGGAAATTTGAAAAATGAAGTTCAAGTCACAGTTCAAGTCCTGCTCGTGTCCATCATTTTTCAAATTTCCTTTATCAATTTAGAATAAAGAATATTGTTTATAATTGTGTAGTTTGTATCAAATTGACAATTAAATATTCATGTATAGTAGCATTTTTTTTGTGTTTTACGTATGGTATCTTAATATGTACCTGTACTAAAATTAGGTCTTACTTTAATGCACCTACAACGTGGTCATTTTTGCACCGTCCTAAAGTTGAAGGAATGCCGATGGCATGACGCAGTAAGTAAATGCAATTTGTAAAACAATTCGTTTTGTGCTTTGACGTAACACCAATGTTTATACGATATTGATTTACCTGTAGTAGTCAATTTGTGCTACTTGGAAACGTTGGTTGCTGGTGGTGAGAAAAGTGAAATCAGCATATCTAAATGAATAGTTCCCGAAAATCTTGGCAAACCTTTCCATCTCGAAACAACGCATAGTTTCATTCAGAGTTTTATCAAAGTAAATTTTCTTTTCACATCTGAAAATCAAAATCAGCTTTGACGTGTACAAAAATAATTTATTGTATACTGGCATTTTCATTAGAAATCTAATTGAGTTTTATATAAAAATGAAACAGAGTAAGCTAAAAAATCATTTCCTGGGCGGTCAATAGCTATAACGAATACCTGTTCCATGGATTATTTTCTATGAATCCTATCCACGTGTAGTGAACCAACAGGACGATCATGTCCAAGTTACATAGCAATTCTAGCCAGCCAACAATGACGAATAAAAACTTGCAACCTGAAAAAATACGACAAATATAGGAAAACTTACTTACACTTAAGACTAAGAAATTAGCCAAATCGGTCGAGCCGTTTTCCAGTTTTAGCGTCACTTACGAACAGCATTTTTTTATAGATAGGCAGTGACCATTAAAATATTTGTATCAAGCTGCATCCAGTAAGACTAAAAGCCGACCCCAATGGTATCAGAAATAGGCTAGGCAGATAATGTAAAAACATTATTATAGAGCAGTCAAGTGCAGAGTTATAAAAAAATACAAGCAATTAATATAATTATGTACGTACCGAGACATATAGGGACCATTTTAGTGACAAAATTATGTTCGTCAGGTGCGTATGCAGCGTAAAAAAAGTGGACGAAACTATGTGGCAATGATTTAAAGAAAATGTTGAGTATATAAAACCACAGGAAACTGAAAGGACAAACAGTTTTAAACTAAGGGTCATTACAATCCGGAAAGGGGTCGTCACTGTATCTCCTTTCGCCTCGCCGTCAAACAGGCGTCAACCTTACGTAAGCACTTAAGCAAAGCAGATCAGCTACTCTGATACATCGACTCAGCTTATCTAGTCGACGCCGCGCGTAAGCTCTGTTTTCCTAGGATAGCGGCCGTAATACAGCGGTTAATGGCATCACTATAACATTGTCTATGCAAAAGCGTTCTAGTGACGTCTTTCAACGTTGTATTATATGACCGCTTTGTGTCGGCACCGCTGTCCTAGGAAATCAAAGCTTAACGGCTTGCCGGTTCGAGCTTATCCTGAGGCGAGGCGATTACGTTACGATTCCGATTAGTGTGCGTTGCAGTAGGGAGTTTCATACAGAGAATACTGCGCGGCTCGAGTTGATACGGTGACGATCCCTTTCCGGGTTGATATGTGTGCTACGATTTTAAACTAATAAACTTCGCAGCTACTTTACAAAATATTCTGTCCTTATTATTTACATATCGGCGAAAAGAGATAAGAGAAACCAAATAATTTTTTTATATAAATTTTGTATTTCTGTTTTTGGCAATTTTTGTACTTATTTATAATTTTCTTGGTATTTTTCCTGACTGAACAATCTAACCATCGATCTCACCAACGGGAAATACCCGGGCAAATTGCATCCAGTTCTTTTTCGCAACCTTTTATGAAAGAAAATCTGTTGGAACGCATCTATATAGGTATGCAAGTAATAGTCAGTGAACTCGTCTAAGATAAAAAGTTTCTGTGTGGGTAGCCAGGCACACACAATTCTGCTGACGGAAATTCTAATGTAAACATTTTGTGAACTGACTCAAAAGTTACTTTTAATGTAATTTTTATGTAGATATTTCTGTTTCTGTTGTGCCAATAAATACTTACTTTACCTAGTAATCTGTAATACAGACTTTTTCTTACAAAAATAAAAATAAAAATTTAATAAACCCCCAACGCGAAAAAGTAAAGTGATCATTTAAAAAGTCAAAAATAATACTTATCATTGAGCCATCAATTCCGATCGAGTAACACCTATTTAAGACAATGTCGCGGCGGGGTACCGCTTTAGTAAGTCAGGCTCTTCATTTGTTGGAGTTTGAGATCAAATTTTTGTTGCAAATCAATTGCTGTTAAATTGTTAAGTCTGTGAGTGTTATGATGTATGCAATGTCCCTATTTTAACTATTTAGTTATTGCTCTAAACTTAGCGGTACCCCGCCACAACATTACCTTAATTAAATAGGTGTTACTAGATCGGAAATGATAGCTCAATGATAGGTATTATTTTTGACTTTTTAAATGATCACTTTACTTTTTTGCGCTGGGGGTTTTTAAATTTAATTTTTATTTTAAAAATGTTAATTTAATTTTTATTAAAAAAAATTTAAACTTAAATTAAAGTCTTGTTTTTGTAATATTCACATCATGCCCTTTCATTTGATACCCCACTTGGGTATATTTGAAAATATCCTATTGTTAATTATCACTTTAACCCCTATAACTTGTAAATAGCTTAACCGATTTTGATATAATTTATTTTTTTGTAATGTTTACATCATGCCCTTTCATTTGATATCCCACTTTAGTATAAATGAAAATATTCGATAGGTCGTCCCCACTTTCACCCCCCATATCTTGTAAATGGCTGAACCGATTTTGATATAATATAATTTTTATTAATGTACACATTATGTTCTTTCATTTGATACCCCACTTAGGTATATATAAAAATATTAGATTGATCATCCCTACTTTCACCCCCCATATCTTGTAAATGGCTGAACCGATTTTGATAAAACATATCTAAGAACACTCGCTGCTTTCAAATAAAAAAAACCGCATCCAAATTGATTCACCCGTTTCAGAGCTACGGTGCCACAGGCAGACAGACACACGTGGCGGTCAAACTTATAACACCCCTCTTTTAAAGTCGGGGGTTAAAAATGAGTTCTATTTCTTTCGCCTTATGCCTTAAATATCACCATATTTTTAAATACAGTCTTCTTGTTATCGTATAATTGATGAACAACCTGGTGTCAGAGTTTAAACTGCCTGTAGGCCTCTGACATGGCTTTACACACCGTTGAAAAATCTCTCAGGTGTGCCGGTTTCCTCACGATGTTTTCCTTCACCGTTTTTAGCAACTATTAACAGACTAATGTATAGTACGCACATGAATTCGAAAAGACATTGGTGCGTGCCGGGGTTGACTTGGCAGTCCAACGGTCATACCAATCGGCTATCAGTGCTCATAAATTAATACAGAAAAGTGCATTGATACCTGTTGATTCGTACTTGTTGTGTTGCCATTATTTTGGTTTTGGAAGGTGATGTAGCATATCCCCTGTAAAAGGCAAGTCTCTCTAGTTTCGTCGAATGTATCATGGGTCGTTCAGACGGGGGATCGCTCTGAAAGCATTTTATTATTTTTACAAACTGCGCCACGCGGTGTTAACCGCTACATTTTTTCAAGATAAAAAGCCTAAGTGTCCAGGGTGTCAGCTACCTCCATACCAAATTTTAGCAAAATTGGTCCAGTCGTTTGAGCGTGAGGAAGTAACAAATATACTTCCAAACTTTTTCCTTTATAATATTAGTGTGATATATAGTGTGATTCAATAAATTGACTGCCTCGGTGGTCTAGTGGATGCTAAGTGCGTTTGATGAGAATGAGCTCCTTGGTGCGTATCCCGGGCAGTGTTATTGGGTGTTCTCACTATCAGCACGGAGTCTGGATTTTTGCCCGGTTGATGGCAATACGCCTCCCCCTATTACAGTGGTACAGTCAGCATCAAAAGTCGATGACCATATTCAGATTTTCAAAATCACTGTACATTATATCACCCATAAATCGCTCAACAAGATAAGGCGCCAGTATTGAATGAACATCATTAAAGTTCAAAATTAACTGAACACTACTCATCAAAGGTCACTGAACACCATTTTGTCAAAAATTGCTGATCGTTATAATATCCGAAAACATCATAACATTCAGTTTTACAAAATTCACTGAACAATATAAAATGTTTATTTTGGTTATCTAGTGTAATCACGGCAACGTCCAAAAATAACAAAAGTTACTGAACATTACTTTGTTTCGGATACGTAGCGTGTAAACTTATACTATCAAAAGTAGCTGAACTGCAAACTAAAAAAGTGCTCGTTACTAACTTCAGAGTTATAAATCCAATCTTGTCCTATACAAACTAAATCATGTAAAAAAAAATTTAATGGATGTAAATTTCGAATTTAACTTTCCAAAATAATTCTGTTTGAATTTATACCATCGAAATAATCAATGATTTTCATCATCATCATCATCATCAGCCCGTTGCAGTCCACTGCTGGACATAGGCCTCTCCCAATGTACGCCACAGAGCCCGGTCTGCTGCTTTATGCATCCAGTCATTGCCTGCCCTCTTATGTAAGTCATCCCGCCATCTGGCCAGAGGACGACCCACGCTACGTTTACCAAGACGCGGTCTCCACTCCAGAACACGCTTACTCCAGCGGTTATCGGTTCTGCGACATATGTGGCCAGCCCATTGCCACTTCAACCTACTAACTTTCAGAGCTATGTCGGTCACTTTAGTTCTCTGACGGATCACTTCGTTCCGAATTTTGTCCTTCAGAGAGACTCCGAGCATAGCTCTTTCCATAGCACGTTGAGCGACTTTGAGCTTATGGATTAGCCCCACAGTCAGTGTCCACGTCTCGGCACCATACGTCATTACAGGGAGGACGCATTGGTTGAAGACTTTTGTCTTCAGGCTCTGTGGTATATCCGACGAAAATATGTGGTGCAACTTCCTGAACGCTGCCCAGCCCAACTGAATCCTCCTATCGGCTTCCTTTTCGAAGTTGTATCTACCCAACTGCATTAATTGCCCGAGATAGACATACTCCTTGACAACTTCGAGAGGCGTGCCATCGACGATTACTGGTGATGATTTTTTTAGTTCGATTGAATTGTAACCTTGTTCATGAAGCAATAAGACTCATTTCCAAAAATCACGCAGATTCTAATCAAATTCATAACGTCGACTTAGTTTATGATTTTTATAGTTACGATTGAATTAAAACCTAATCTGTATACATATAAGACTCATTTTCAAAATTCACACAAATTCCGTTTTAATTCAATTCTTTGGGAAACATAGTTGTGGGTATTTGAAAAACTGTTTACCCTTGAATGTAAAAAGAATATTTGTACTTAATTATCACTTTTTATCGGATGTAGACCATTGCGGTTGCAATTATTTATCATCTATAAATATTGTATTAGTTATCAATTGCGCTTTAGTGACAAATGAACATTATAAATAAAGATGGTATAAATTCAAACAGAATTATTTTGGAAAGTTAAATTCGAAATTTACATCCATTTAATTTTTTTTTACATGATTTAGTTTGTATAGGACAAGATTGGATTTATAACTCTGAAGATAGTAACGAGCACTTTTTTAGTTTGCAGTTCAGCTACTTTTGATAGTATAAGTTTACACGCTACGTATCCGAAACAAAGTAATGTTCAGTAACTTTTGTTATTTATGATGTTAAGTTATTTTTGGACGTTGCCGTGATTACACTAGATAACCAAAATAAACATTTTATATTGTTCAGTGAATTTTGTAAAACTGAATGTTATGATGTTTTCGGATATTATAACGATCAGCAATTTTTGACAAAATGGTGTTCAGTGACCTTTGATGAGTAGTGTTCAGTTAATTTTGAACTTTAATGATGTTCATTCAATACTGGCGCCTTATCTTGTTGAGCGATTTATGGGTGATATAATGTACAGTGATTTTGAAAATCTGAATATGGTCATCGACTTTTGATGCTGACTGTACCTAGAACATAACTGGTGAAATGTGTGTGTAGATGGTGGGTAGACACACCTATCCTCCTTCGGGGAATAAAGCGTGGTGTCATGTATTTACCATCTGTTACCTACGGTTTTATTTCAGACGTATGGTTTCCATACACCTTAAACGGTTTGCCCAAGTTCATTAGAAATGAGCCCAATAAATATACTAAAAATATATCTACTTGACAAAGTAGCTTACAGATAAAATATCTTAAATAAACACTCTCAATTAAAAAGTGTAATTTATATCGTTATTAGTCGTGATCCTACAGTCAAACTGAATACAGTTTTCTGGGACTATTTTTTAAATCATAATATGTTAAAATATAGATACGATAGAATATGCTTTATGGTACACCAGATCAAGAAATAATATAATTAGTAATAGATAAATTAATAATACCAAGATTAGAAATAACATAAAATTAAAACAAGTCTTAATCACATTCTGTCAGAAAAATAATATAAAAACCTGAGTAGCTAAGTACCTAAATTCTTTGTTTCAGGTTACCTAGGTCCCACAGCGGGATACCTTTAATATAAATTTAAATGATCTGTAAATATTCGTTGTAACGATAAGCGTCCTATAACGCAAGGAAGACAACAGCTGTTATTTTGAGAGGGGCAGGAAAACGGTAGGCTTACAAAAAGATTAAACATTTTCACTATAGTTATATACATATATTTGGCCACTGTGTCTAAAAAACAAGTTTTTGCTGGCGGCTTTGCCCGCGTTAACCCCTATTTAAACGCCTTAGGTGGTTGAATTAAATAAAAAAGTAATCTTTGTCTTCGGATCTTAAACTTTTTACATGCCAAATTTCATCGAAATCCGTCTAGCGGTTTAGTCGTGAAGCCGTAAGAGACAGACAGAGTTACTTTCACATTTATAATATTATAGTATGGATGACAAAACCAACCTTCTGTACCAAAATTTAATGGATACCGCGGATCTTCATATTTGATGCACAGTATCCCGTTCCTAACACAAAACGAGCGTATCGATTTTATTATCTGATAAGAAAATATACACAAATTGTACTTACTTTCTGGACTAAGTGTAGATGAAATCTGGGATCATTAAAGTCAACCGTAGTTGATAACCGCGCTTGTTTTGCGTAAACTAACTCAAATCTAGTGACTTCAGCTGAAGTTTCCATGGTAGTTACTTTTTTTTTAAACTCTTCGATTCTTCTGTATCTAAAAAAAAACTGTTGGGATAAATAGGGCTGTATTTCGAAATTACATAAATGAATCAATAAATATTGTGATTCCAACTACTCGGTGGTGGTCAAGCTTAGGACAAATAAGTCAGGGTCCTTGGGCAGGTAGCAAAAAATTATAAATGTATAAAGTTGACACAATTAGTCGACTTCTCCTTATCGTATGGTTGATCCATAACCTAGTGTCAAACAGCGATAAAATCCGATACTTTCAATTAAAAAAATATTTCAGCATACATATTTGTAATGATTGCATTCATGTAAATTCTCGAAGAAGTCCTACAAGAGGCGTTAAAAACACAGAATAGGCTAACAGGCTAAAAGGGAGGGGGGCTTAAAAAACAGAAGTGGGTGATACCGGCCTGAAATGATGAATATACGACTTTCTGTCTCTTAGCCTATCGCGGTCCACTGCTAGACATAGTTCCCAAATTGCGCCACAACACCCGGTCCTCCGCCTTCCACATCCAGTCCAACCCAGACACAGATGATAAATATATATCATTTATGATAGGACGAAACGTAGTAAAGCATTGACTAACTTATCTTATTTGCAAGTAGAGCATCCACAAGTGACGATACATTACGTCTGGCTCACCGTAGACGGTCAACCTCACTACCATCCTTGTTGACTGACCAGTCTCTTTACGGCATTACCTATTTCCATGTGGCAATTCGCTCCTGCTAGGAAGAAGACTACCTTTGGTCTCAGTAGCACCTCGAAATAGGATTGTGTCAAAAATACTTACAACGACTGGTGTACCGAGGACTATCAGCCTCAGAAGTTAGTGACTGCCAGTCTGTTAAAGTATTATTTATAGTGACCAATTCCTTTCTGCTGTAGGTAAAAATATATGAAGCAATCTGCTCTACTTGATTTCACTTTAAAATCAAATCAAATGTAATATTAAGTTAACATTGATTATACATTATTATAAAAAGTTACGATACATGATACTCCAAAGAGTCTGTCTTTGGAGACTGTCATTAAGATGACGTCTAATCTTCTTTTTTTTTTACCAAAGACGAACTACATGATTCTGTTTTAATATCCCATACCATTTTGAAACCTTCTTGTTTACGTCTTACTTTCCTGTAAATATAATCAAAACTTCTTATACTAATGTTATCTGTAACTTTATTCAGATTGCCTAGTTGGTCTAGTAGTTACCAGCGCGACTGCTGAGCAGAGGATCTTCGGTTTGATTCTGGGTCAAACCATAGAGAAAATAAGTATGTAAGAGAGGCGGTCTCTTAACAAAACAGCAACCCAAGATCGATTAGTTCCCCATGCCATCAGAGATGTCACTAGGAGTTCCAAAAATCACGATCGCGTATTTTTAGTTTAGTTTTTCTCGTTAGTCTATGGTCAAACGAACTATTAAAGCAGGACAGTTTACGTTGTGGAGGCGAGACGCCGCGCGCCGCTACATGCAGTGTAAGCGTAACTAGAACTAATTCATATGTTCATACGAAATATGAATTAGTTCTAGTTTCACATTTCAAAGATTTCATGACGTCACGTACCAGCGGGTAATACACGTATTTTAAACCACAATGTCAGTCCAGTCCCTTCATCATGAACTCTTAAAGCAGGACAGTAAGCGGCGTCTCGCTTCCACAACGTCAACTGTCCTGCTTTAAGAGTTCGTTTGATATAGTTTGACCCAGAATCAAACCCAAGACCCTCTGCTCAGCAGTCGCCCTGGTAACCACTAGACCAACTAGGCAATCTGAATAAAGTAAAGTTACAGATAACATTAGTAAAAGAAGTTTTGATTATATTTACAGGAAAGTAAGACCATAGAGAAAATAATTCTTTTTGGTCTATGGTAAGACGTAAACAAGAAGGTTTCAAAATGGTATGGGATATTAAAACAGATTATTATAGTTCGTCTTTGGTAAAAAAAAGAGGATTAGACGTCATCTTAATGACAGTCTCCAAAGACAGACTCTTTGGAGTATCATGTATCGTAACTTTTTATAATAATGTATAATCAATGTTAACTTAATATTACATTTGATTTGATTTTAAAGTGAAATCAAGTAGAGCAGGTTGCTTCATATATTTTTACCTACAGCAGAAAGGAATTGGTCACTATAAATAATACTTTAACAGACTGGCAGTCAATAACTTCTGAGGCTGATTGTCCTCGGTACACCAGTCGTTGTAAGTATTTTTGACACAATCCTATTTTGTGCTGCTACTGAGACCAAAGGTGGTCTTCTTCCTAGCAGGAGCCAATTGCCACATGATGGAAATAGGTCATGCCGTAAAGAGACTAGTCAGTCAACAAGGATGGTAGTGAGGTTGACCGTCTACGGTGAGCCAGACGTAATGTATCGTCACTTGTGGATGCTCTACTTGCAAATAAGATAAGTTAGTCAATGTTTTACTACGTTTCGTCCTATCACAAATGATATATTATTATTTTATTTATCACCTGTGTCTGGGTTGGACTGGATGCGGATAAGAAATAAATGATATAATTATTATTATTATATTTATCATCTGTGGCTGGGTCGGACTGGATGTGGGAGGCGGAGGACCGGGTGTTGTGGCGCAATTTGGGAACTATGTCTAGCAGTGGACCGCGATAGGCTAAGAGACAGAAAGTCGTATATTCGGTATCACCCACTGCTGTATTTTAAGCCCCACTCCTTTTTAGCCTGTTAGCCTATTCTGTGTTATGAACGCCTCTTGTCCAGGGGTTCTTCGAGGATTTACTTGAATACAATCATTACAAAAAAGTTTGCTGAAATATTTTTTTGATTGAAATTATCGGATTATATCGCTGTCTGACACTAGGTTATGTATCAACCATACGATACGGAGAAGTCGACTAATTGTTTCAACTCCATACATTTATCATTTTTTGCTACCTGCCCAAGGACCCTGACTTATTTGTCCTAAACTTGACCACCAGAAGTTGGAATCGCAATATTTATTGACTAGTTTCCGCCCGTGACTTCGCCCGCGTGGTTTTGGAATGTATAGCCTACAGCTTTTCTCGATAAATGGGCTATCTAACACTGAAATAATGTTTCAAATCGGAGCAGTAGTTCCTGAGATTAGCGCGTTCAAGCAAACAAACTCTTCAGCCTTATAAATTAAGTATAATATATTAATTTATGTAATTTCGAAATACAGCCCTATTTATACCCATTTAGATACAGAAGAATCGAAGAGTTTTTAAAAAAGTAACTACCATGGAAACTTCAGCCGAAGTCACTAGATTTCAGTTAGTTTACGCAAAACAAGCGCGGTTATCAACTACGGTTGACTTTAATGATCCCAGATTTCATCTACACTTAGTCCAGAAAGTAAGTACAATCTGTGTATATTTTTTTATCAGATAAACATATCGATATGCTCGTTTTGTGTTTGGAACGGGATACTGTGCAACATCACCTCCTATCGTAAAATCTGTCAAAAAATGTCTTTATACATCTATTCACGTATTACATTAGCTTCGTAAATTTGATGTGTGAGACCAGCGACACGGTACGGCGACGGTCGCGGGATGAAGTCCCGCTCGTGTCTATCATTTTTAACCGACTTCAAAAAAAGGAGGAGGTTCTCAATTCGTCGGGATCTTTTTTTTTTTTTTTTTTTTATGTATGTTCACCGATTACTCGAAGACGCCTGGACCGATTTGCAAAATTGTTTTTTTATTTGGTAGGGTATACTTTCCAGGTGGTCCCATAGTCATCAAGTCAGGATCTGATGATGGGAACCCTGAGAAATCGAGGGCAACTTTGGAAAGTTGTAGGCATGCATAGGGTAAAAACTTAATGCTCAGGTGTATGTTTGATAACACTATTCACTAGTGCAAGTTTGGAGCTGACCTGATGATGGAGACGAGAGAAGGTCGAGGGAACTCAGCAATGGTATATATTAACTACCTCGTGTTTGGGCTTATTATGTTCGTATTGACGAGACCTTTGCAACAGTGAAGGTTTGGAGCTGATCTGATGATGGGGACTAGAGAAGGTCGAAGGAACTCGGCAGCTGAATATGTAAACTACCTCGTGTTTGGGCTTATATTATTTGTATTGATGAGAACTTTCCACTAATGCGGATAGTAACAACTATACTTATCACTAGTATAGGTATATGTATAGTCACTGAAAAGCTAAACGTTTTTTACGACAACGTTAACGAGATGTTGTTACAGACTCCTCTGCCCGACGCTTTCTCATACGAGATGCATGCAAGGAAGGCCTCCCCATCTTGTACCTACCAGCTGCTATATCCTATTTTATATATTTACACCACTAAAAATAAAAAAATAAATATTTTTTAATTAAAAAAAAACCGCCTTCAAAAAAACAACAATAAAAAACGGGAACTAAAAAGCAAAAAATAATAAACAAGTACTTTCATACATAACACGCTAACCTACCTATATTTATAATCTATTCTAACCTACGATTAACCTATAATAAAATTTACAACTTTTTTGCAGTCGGTGCCAAGCAATGGCTAAAAAATTACTAAACACTTACAGACTATTACTAAAAGGAGAAAAAAACTAATTCCACAGCTTCTAGATTTTATTAATAAATCAAATGAGAAAACAACTAAAATATTTAAATTATTATTTATTTACTTTATAATTAGACACAAACACAAAGTAAGTGTAGCATGAATGATAACAGTATAATACACCTCTACTTTACAAATCAATTACTCAAAGACTTAACGAAAGAAACCATAAATCACACAACGCATCAAAACAAGGAGTTCGACGAATAACCAAGAGATTCCGAGTCACGTGAACGTAATGCATAGTTGTGTAGCCACCTTACTTGTAGAAATGTTGGTAACGAAACCATAGCGCGATTCAGGAATAGTGTCTAAATGAACAACGCCATCTATCGAAACAAAACTAAAACTCTGTAGAATTCTGGCATATGATAAGGAATTCATGTTCTGATTGGAAATTAATTATGTTGGCGCTTGGCACCGACTGCAAAAAAGTTGTAAATTTTATTATAGGTTAATCGTAGGTTAGAATAGATTATAAATATAGGTAGGTTAGCGTGTTATGTATGAAAGTACTTGTTTATTATTTTTTGCTTTTTAGTTCCCGTTTTTTATTGTTGTTTTTTTGAAGGCGGTTTTTTTTTAATTAAAAAATATTTATCCAAATTTCCTTCATCAATTTAAACACTTTTTATGTTCATTATATTTTTAGAAAGAACCTGAGTCCGAGCGTCATCCAATACATGCAAGTGAAGCTGAAAGATTAGCTTACTACAGAGCTTTCGTATCATCAACAACTAAGACGGATATCGTTCCGGTTCAAAACGTAAACATTAATGAGTAAGTGAAATTCATTGTGGTTTTTCATTCTACTTGGGTGGCCCGCCACTGGGTTAGGGTCGTGGCACATATATCAACCTGGAAAGGGAACCTATCCGTATCGCGAGATACACCAAAACAAACACCAGGATCGTAATGATCATGTTTCAAAATGGACGTCAAAAGAGTTAAGAGTTTAACAGTTCTTTTACTCTACGTACGGCGCAAAATAAAGATAGATAAATAAAATTAAAATTTTCATTTAACCACCGACACATCATTAATAATAGCTAAGAACCTCTCGATCACGACAGGCTTCAAACATAATAACCGTATTATAAAATCGGTCCATTTGTTTAGGAGCTACGTTGCCACAGACATATACACAGACAGACACGTCAAACTTAAATTCGATCAATTATTTCCTTGTTTTAGTTTCCTGTGGTTTTACACGCTTAACACTTTCTTTAAGTCATTGCCTCATACCTTCGTTCACTTCTTCTTTGCTGCGTTCGCTCCGGAGGAACATATGTTTGTTACTAAAATGGTTCCTTTTGGTTATGGTACGTATAAAATCATTTTTTTAACAACCCATGGCGCAATTAGAGATCAACTAATTGATTGAATCTATGCGCATTTCAACTTTCTACAATACAGAACAGTAAATAATTGCAGTTGATCAGAAAAATATCATTTAATATTTCTCTTACACTAATAAAACGCTAGATTTCATTATTATTTTTTTCCATAGCCTCATTGAAATTATTAAAAATCATGGTACTTTCTCATTGGAACGAACTTTTAGAGCAGTGCTATTTGATTGACCTTTGATTTTGTAGGCTAGTAGACGTAGAGGTCTAGATATGCAGACATGTTTACTCATAAATAGTTGCATGACTTATAATTGCGCATTGTTAGTGAAATCAAGACGCCACTAGAATTATTAATATAGTGCCTAATAAATCACAATGAAAGAAGAGGACAAAGCAAATATACGAAGCGAATCTTAGTGGAATATCGGGAAGGGGAAGACCTTGACGAACATACTTGGACCAGATCGGAGATGTTCTACAAAAGGGTCAAGTGAGGAGTACCTTTAACCGACGAGCGTGTATGAGAAATGTGATGCGAGTGAATGAGGCGAAAGATTGTAGCAAATAGAAATCCGTGGTCTCTGCCTACCCCTCGTGTAAATAGGCGTGAATTTATGTATGTATGTATGGAAATGTCAATATGGAAATATGAGAAAGTTATATTTACCAATACCTCTTATATTTACCAATCCTTCAAGCTACAAGTCGACGTGGTAATAACAGTAGTCTTTTTCCCAGGGCTTGGCTATTTATTCGTAATAACAGGATTTTTAGACGTTGTAAGTTGTCTCGATGCGCTCACCCTGTGGTTAAAATACTGTACTAGCGGATTACTACATAAGAGTCCTTGGAACAGGTAATCATTACATTTTTATTTTGACACATCTAAACAGCGTGTTACGGAAAGGGTATATCTATCCAAAAGGGGCGAACAATTCACCTGGTGTTTCTATACCAGATTGTTCATCCCTTTTTTCCTTTTTCGAAGAGATTCTTCCCGTTACATAGTTTGAGCTCAGAATAATAAACTATTTTTTTGTATTTACTGCATTAAAATAACAAATATGTCACCGCACTACGTTGGACAATATCTTTTTTTCTTTTGATTTGTTTTGATTGATTCTAAAAGTATCAGATGTCTCTCGTCCCTCATTTTGGATAGATGCATCCATTCCGTTACACGTTGTAAATTTATTATCCACGACGTTGATAAGAAAATACTACCGTCCACGCATTGGCCTTTGTTGACAGTAATATTTATTTTGTGAGTGGTATGACTGTTGGACTGCCAAGTCAAAGGTCGCGAGTTTGAACCCCGGCACGCACCAATGTCTTTTCGAATTCATGTGCGTACTACTACTACTACACTTAACTAGTTATCAGTTGCTAAAAACGGTGAAGAAAAACATCGTGAGGAAACCGGCACATCTGAGAGATTTTTCAACGCTGTGTAAAGCCATGTCAGAGGCCTACAGGTGGTTTAAACTCTGACACCAGGTTGTTCATCAACCATACGATAAGAAAAGAAGACTGAGGTAATTCTCATTAGCTGCACGGAGTCGAAATTTGTGCTTAGTTTATGAAAATAGGCTTGCTCCATTTTGGGATTAGTAAAATAAATGGCAAAAGTTTGACCCATACCTCTTTGATGTTAATTTTTATGTTTGTTTTTAGCACCATCATTACCAGCAGCCCTGCTACTATTATTCTGTCTGTGTCGTTGATACCTTTCATAACAATATTTCTTCTAGGTGCCAAGAGCCGAAAATCTATTTCGATAAAATACTTAACTCCACGGTCACCTGTTACGAAATGGAAGAGTTCTCCAAACTGTTTATAAACAATTCTTATGAATACCATAAGTTTACTTTCATGAGGGAAGATGGACATTTTCAAATATCTCATATTGAATATTACAGGTTGGACCTGAATGAAATAATAATGTTTTATTTAAAAATTTGCACCGACTAGGTCCCATATATACGACGTCATCGCGGCAGACCCAGACGACGGCGGCATGACGACTAGCCTACAGGAGAGACTGGACCACTTTAGCACACGACCGAGTAAAGTGGAAGTGTGAAAGGGAGGCCTTTGTCCTACAGTGGGACAACACAAGCTGAGAAAAAAAAGTTTTAGGGTTTTCTATATACAACGTGTAACGAAAAAACCTTACCAAAAGAGTACATCTGGCATAGAATCCTCTTACGTAATTTCATCTCAAATAATTTACTCATGTCTTTAGTACCCTGTTTATTGAATTCAAATTATGAAAACTGTCACCGCCCTACGCTGGTATCTTTTGCTTAATAGAATTAATCAAGTGATGTAATAAGATATTGAGCTCCGTAGTACGGTGACACATTTGTTGTGAGTTTAATTCATTTAACAACTTTTTTACCCTTTCCGTTAGATGCTGCATATCTGTAATAAAACATTACTTTTGATGTCCTGATTGGCGTAGTGGCTAAGCGTGCGGGTTCGATTCCCGCACGGGACAAAAATGTGTGCGATCCACAGATGTTTGTCCCGAATCTGGGTGTTTGTGCATGTGATATTTCATGTTTGTGAAACGCACCCACGATACAGGAGAAATTCACAGTGTAGGGCGACGTTTTTTTAATAAAAGAAAAAAGCTACCAACAATATTTATTAAAAAGTTAAACAGAAAAAAAGCTATTCATCTGGAATCTAATACCCTTTCTGTTTTAATTTTGTTTCAGACATGCAATCTATGAATTAGCTGTACAAGAAGTTACATATTATGTTGCAATTGTTGGCACTATCTTATACTTGCATATACACGTTAAAAGGAAATATTATTGGAAGGTAAATAAAACAAACGAATAATAATTAATTTTATTGTTGGTTTCAAATAAACCATTATATAAACTTTATCCACGAATGATGAACTGTGTTGAACTGTGTTATTTGCAGATTTTGAATTATTGTCATTTGACTCTTATTGCTGTGGACATATTAGTTTTTTTTCATGTATTGTTAACTGCCAGTACGCTAGATCAATCGATTCCGCTGCATAAGGTGCCAAATTTAGATGATACTCTCGGCCTTTGGGTAAGGAATATTTTTTTGATTGTATTAAAGTAATAGACGTATATATGGAACAGAATGTGAATTGAATGAAAAAAAAACAATATAAAAAACTAACATTTTTTTTAATTTAAATTAATAAACTTTAAAATAATTATTTCAAAAGAATACCTAACCATCCTATAATAAGAGAAAAAAAATATATATTATTATAGCAAACCCATAATTATCATCCACAGCCTTCAATATTCCTCTGCTGGGTAGAAATAGGCCTCCTATAAACTATGCTATCCGCCGCGGTCCAGTGCCAATCTTATCCATGTGCGCCGCAATCTTTGTAATATTATAGTCGACCCCGCTCGCTGCCGGACGGCCTACTTCTTTGGCACTATCCTTTCAACGCCTTACTCAATCTGTCTTCACCTCGCCTAGCTAGGTGTCCAACTCCATTTCAGTATCGTAATGCGCTTTCCAATATCTTAACCTTTAGTTCGCTGTCAGATCACGACTTGAGGTATACGATCGGCAACCGTAGCAGCACCTGGCAAAAACAAAAACTGGGTGCATGAGAACCACTCCTTCAGCCACTCAGTACATGAGTACATGCTGAACCTGAGACCTTTACACCTTCTTATTTAAGAAGAGGCACAGGCGGCCGCTCTACGCAACTCACTAAACAATATCGCAGCTAAAGAGCTGGCCAAAAGGGGATCCAGGGCCATGGTAAATGGACCGGAACCTCTACTGCCCATACTCCTAGCACAAGTCAGAACATGGCTGCGCGCTAAAGTAGAAGAAGACGACAAAACAGAATGAAGGAAGAGTGTAGGCTGCATGCAAACAAAGAATGCAATTCCGGTGGCTTCGAAAAAGCTTGCCCGCAACGGCAGTTTCAACTCTGACACCAGGACTTAAGAGTCATCAGGTCATGTTCAACTTCTGTAATCACCAGGTGGGTAGCTCGTTCAATAGAGAAAATGCTATCCATGGTGGCTCATTAATAATTGTTAGTAATCAGCTTAAGTTTAAGGAACGCAAAGATATAGTGAGCCTCTCTGTTGAGCGATCTATTGAAATAGCCTGCGTGGAATTAGAGCATTTTATTGTATTAAGTGTCTATAGACCCCCTTCAGCATTGTATGACAGTTTTGAAAAGATCATGGATGAAGTTTTGCATAAACTGTGTAGGTTGAGTAAAACTATCATCACATGTGGTGACTTTAATGTCAATATTTTAGAAAATTCAGTTACATGCAGTAAAATAAAAAACCTGTTTAAGTCATACAATCTTGAAAACTTGTTCCTGGAGCCTACCAGGATTACACCTACTACAGCCACATGCCTAGATAACATTTATACAGATATTACGCCCCAACATAAACAAATAATTAATTTACTTGAGTCTGATCATTGTGGACAGTTAATTTCAATTCCAAATCATAACAGGAAAGTAGCTAAAAAGAGCATAACTGTTAACCCCAAAACTGCCAATCGCTTGGAAATGTTCAAAAACAAACTTTCTAGTAGATTACCTCTTTTAAAAATGAACCATGATCCAAATGATTCTAATGATTTATACAATTCTTTTTTTAATACATATTGTAAAGAATACGATTCAACATTCACTCCCAAGACGATTGTGGTTAAGGGTAAAGCTTCTTTTAGTGAATGGGCTACAGTTGGCATTCATGTAAGTAGGAGGAGACTATATGAGTTGTATAATGAACGAACATATATTAACACGATTGCATTTAATGAATATGTAAAACAATACTCAAAATTATTTAAAAAGATTTGTTGTATAGCCAAGTCACGTTACCTTGGTTGTAAGATAAAAAATAGTAATAATATTGTTAAAACAACTTGGAGCATAATTAATAGTGAAATTGGTAAAGCTAGGAGCCGGGACAGTAACTACAGCCTTGTGATTAACGACCACCTGATACAATCTGATATACAAGTAGCCTCAGCTTTTGAGACCTTCTTTACTAGCATTCCAGTTTCAACTACTAAACACTTGAATTCCTCTCCTGATATTGCAGAGACACTTCTTCAGCAAAATGTCAACGCTTGCAATAAATTATTTAAATTTCGGTATGTAAATTGTCTGGATATTAAAAAAACTTTTAATACATTGAATGTTAAAAAGACCGCTGACTTGTGGGGTCATTCAGTTGAACTGACTAAATCAATTATTGATATTGTAGCACCTAACTTAGCATTTATTTTTAATAGTAGTATCGATTGCGGCAAATTTCCTGATCTAATGAAAAGCAGTAAAATTATACCATTATTCAAATCGGGTAGTACCTCCGACCCTTCAAACTTTAGACCGATATCGGTGCTACCCACTTTTAGTAAAGTTTTTGAAAAAGTTATTTTAGAGCAGATGTTAAGTTTTTTTAATAAAAATAAACTACTTCACAGTAAACAATTTGGATTCACAAAGGGTCGCTCAACTACCGATGCTGGTGTTGAACTCGTAGGACATATATTCGATGCCTGGGAGGATTCACGCGATGCATTGGGTATTTTTTGTGACTTGTCCAAGGCGTTTGATTGTGTTTTTCATGAAACATTGATCAGGAAATTATATCATTATGGTGTAAGAGACGATGCTCTGAATCTTCTCATTTCTTATTTGAGTGATAGGATTCAGAGGGTTGATATAAATGGCAATAAATCACCGGGATCTCTGGTAACTATGGGGGTTCCGCAAGGTTCAATTCTTGGTCCTTTCTTATTTCTCGTTTATATAAATGACCTGCCTTACCTTGTTAAGGATACTCATGAGATAGTACTGTTTGCAGATGATACCTCACTTTTATTTAAACTTAAGCGTCAACTGCTGATTTCTGAAGATGTAAATAGTGCTCTCTCCAAAGTGGTCCACTGGTTTAATGTTAATAATTTACTTTTAAACGAGAAGAAAACTAAATGCGTTAAATTTACAACACCCAACGTTAGACATGTGAAAACCAGTGTACAGATGAAGGACGAAGAGTTGGAACTTGTAGACAATACAGTCTTTTTGGGTATAACTTTAGATGCTAAGCTACAGTGGGGCCCACACATACATAAATTGTCCAAAAGGCTCAGCTCTGCAGCATACGCAGTAATGAAAATTAGAAACCTAACTGACGTTGATACAGCAAGACTCGTTTATTTTAGTTATTTTCATAGTGTTATGTCGTACGGTATCCTGTTATGGGGGAACGCTGCCGACATAAACACCATTTTCGTGCTGCAGAAAAGGGCAGTTCGGGCAATTTACAAGTTAAGTCCCAGACACTCACTAAGGGATAAATTTAAAGAAATTAATATAATGACTGTCTCATCGCAATATATATACGAAAATTTACTGTATGCTCATAAAAATATAAATCTTTTCATAAGAAACAGTGATGTTCACAATATTAATACTAGAAATAAGCATAAATTCATTGTACCAGCCACTAGACTTACGAAAATTAGCAACTCATTTCAATGCCAATGCATACGATTTTATAACAAGATCCCAAATAACATTCAAAAATTAAGTATGAATAATTTCAAGTCTGTTATTAAACGTAACCTTTGTAAAAAAGGGTACTATAGAGTTTTAGACTACTTACAGGACAAAAATGCTTGGGCTTAATTAATTAATTATTTTCTTTTTTTTTTACCGTGACAATAGAAATTCACTTTTTTTTATTATTTGACATGCCTTGATCATTTGATCTTTTTATTTTTTTTTATATTTTATTTTTGTTTACAAACTGACATGAAGAATTTCAATGTGAGCATACTGTACAGTATAGGTGGACTGGCGGTTTGAGTCATTTTTTACGGCCTACCCAAATATCCTACAGATGGTACGAGACGGGGCGTCTGTCAGGACAGGTCGACTCAATCCGGCTTTGGTTATTTCATCAAAAGACCATCTCGGGCTACCTACATTGTACATATTGACATGTAATTATATTTAATGTTATAAGTTTACTTGTAAGTGTGAGAATAATGTAGGATTATTTTTTTATTTATTTTTTTACTTTTTCTCTATGTTATATGTCTGACGGTTTGAGTATCTCACACGGCCTACCCAAATGTCCTGCAGATGGTACGAGACGGGGCGTCTGTCAGGACAGGTCGACTCAAGCCGGCTTTGGATTTTTTTTCTTAAAAAAAAACCATCTCGGACAACCTACATTGTTCGCACACAAACTTACGTTTGTCTGGACTTTAAAAGAGACATTGACCCCTGAGTTTGTTTCGGCATTTCTTCTCAGAGGTAGTCAGTTAGGAAATGCCGGCACCATCGTCCAAACTAGTTTATAAAAAATGACGTGTAAAAGTGTTTTCTAAAACCTATTTGCAGAAATAAAATCATTTATCATTTATCATTTATCATTTATCAGGACGTGGATCTCTAAATATCTTTTAAATTAAAATTAGCTTTTATGCTAGTGAAAGTCTCGTAAAAATCGGTCCAGCCGTTTTGGAGATTAACCGAAACAAATAGTCATTTTTTTTTTGCATTTTTGTTAATATTCATTATCGTGTATAATAATAAATGCATTGTGTAAAAATTTGTCGAACGGTGTGTAAAGCCATGTCAGAGGCCTACAGGCGGTTTAAACTCTGTCACCAGGCTGTTCGTCAACCATAGGACAGAAGTTAAAAAAAAAAATGTCGCGCTCATTAAAAAAGCGACATAATATTATGTTGTTATAAACAGGGGATATAATAACAGAGACCCCAAAAAATAGGACAAAGTGGAATTACGAACTTTTAAATTTAGTAAAACTTTCACTAACATATCGCAGACACAGCTTTTTTGTTCATTTCGGTATTTCTTCTCAGAGGTAGTCAGTTAGGAAATGCCGACACCATCATTCTAACTAGTTTATCACTTATCAGTTGATTTTTATTGTTTGCGGGTCAAATAGTACAGTATAAAATTCTCTTTTTCCCACAGTCAATGGACATTGATTTTCTTGCGGAGTCAATAACTGCACCACCTATTGTCCATGTGTTGACCTCGCGTAGTATCGGTGAAGTAAATATAATACTATTTTCATACTTTCACCTCACCTATTTTGAATATTCTGAACTTTTTCTGACATTACCATTAATATGACATGCAATAATCTTGAGCTTAATTCATTTGACATTTATTGAAATTGATTGTGTCTTAATTTTGTATTGATATGCATGCACTTAATAATATTGAAATTGTTATTTAAATATTTGTGCGCCCCTAGACAAAACATAGAGGATCTACCTATCTGTAACATCTCACACTCTGTTGTAATTTGACCTATGTTTACAAATAAAGAATTCTCAATCTCATTAATTACATGCATATTATAAACAAGATGTCCCAGATTTACCGCAAGACCTCAGACACCCCGATTAGTATTTTTTCATTTTTAGTTCTACATGTTGTGGTCTGTGTAGGTACGTATAGCTATGACCAACTAACTATGACTATAGCACCCCCCCCCCCCCTTTCTAAAAGGGGGAGGCCTTAGTCCAACTGTGGACGTCTTACGGCTGATGATAATGATGATGGGGTATACATATCTGCCCTGATAACAAAGAATGCAGTAATCGCAAAATGGCGGTTACGAGATAAACGCAAAAAACATATTTCATATCATCTAAGCAAGATGTTCATATTTTATTGGTCATAATATATATCAAAAAATTCGAAAAAAAATCAAGCTTTTACAAGATAATTTTCCTTTATTTAATTTACTAATAAATGCAATTATAATACGTATTACTGCGTTTCGGTTTAGTATCAAGTCGTTTCCGGGTCACAGGATGCTAAAACTAAATGCAGCACTTGCGCGTATTACTGCATTATGGCTTAGCACAAGTCGATTACTGCATTATTTTTTAGTAATTATTGCCATTATTATATGCTCGGAACTAAGTTGAAGTGTGCTTAAGTATCTCAAGGAGGATCTCAAGGACTTATATAGGTGCATTTCTTTAGTCTCTTAGCTTTGACCTAAGTTTTTACATCGTGGAATGAAAATAAAGTACTGAGTAAACTATACGGATGTTAAAAACCTACTTCATCTTATAATATGCAGCATTACGATGCAATAAAAAAAAACATGTTTTTGCAAATACAAAACGCGGCAATGGATCGCACTGCTACGACTTCGGAATCCTTTACTACACTTAAATGCAGTAATGTAGAGTACTGCGTTTTAATTTAGCAATTTGTCTACTGAATTTAAAACAAAATAATACAGTAGTGGATATTACTGCATTCTGTTTTAGGGTATTCTTGCAAGTACTGCATTCTTTCTTAGGTCATGTTTAGTACTGCGTTTTAATTTAGCAATTTGTCTACAGAATTTTAAACAAAATAATAATTTAGTGGATATTACTGCATTCTGTTTTAGGGTATTCTTGCAAGTACTGCATTCTTTCTTAGGTCATGTTTAGTACTGCGTATTTTCTTATCATTGAAGCAGTTTTTATGCAAGTACGGCGAAAATCATTACATAAAAAACATACTTCGAGTGATTTTTTTAATGAAAATATTTTTTTTTCATGTACATAAACCTCTTGGGATGCCATTTCTGGAAAAAAGTGAAAATCTCAAAAATGTCGATTACTGCATTCTTTGTTATCAGGGCAGATATATTATGACAGAATTTGATTCAGTAGTATATTATGAACCATCTAGTGTCAAGTCTTGCGTTAATCCTGTTACGACTTATATTTAAGTATTTCACATAATAAATTTTAAATAGTGTAAAAACTGCCTCTTTTGTTTAATAGTTGCTGAGCGTCAGGTCTGAGTTCGATTCCCGGGTCGAGCAGACTGTTATTACGCATTTTCTTTAGGTCATTCTCAGTAGCAGTACAGAGTCTGGATTTAAGCCCGATTGATGCCAGTAGGCTCGCCTTCTATTACATTGAGATTAATAACATAACGGGCGAAAATTTTTGGGTTTGTTGTAAGTACACCTTCCGTAATACAGGCATAAAGTTTTTCTTATAAATAACATAACATAACATCACGCCTGTATTCCCCGAAGGGGTAGGCAGAGGTGTACATATAGTACACCCACATTTCGCCAGTTATGTTGTAAGTCCCAATGTAATAGGGGGCGAGCCTATTGCCATCAACCGGGCACAAATCCAGACTCCGTGCTGCTACTGAGAATTACCTAATGGAAAACTCAGTAACACTTTGCCCGACCCGGGATTTGAACCCAGGACCTCTTGTTCAGCAGTCGCGCTTAGCATCCACTAGACCAACGAGGCAGTCCTTATAAATACTGTTAATTAAATGCCATGTTTTTTTACAAGCTATTAAACCGCAATGTTCTTATGCATGTAAGTATGTATGTAGGTATGTCTCTTAGTTTGTTGAGGTAAAATCTTGCAATTTAAATTAGAACCACTTCTTGACATCCGATTAAAATAAAATGTTGCATACTTATTCAAGTAGTAATTTTGATGATGATGGAGACAGAAGATGGCCATAAGAACTCTGTAACGAAATGACGCAATCCTATCGTGTTTGGGCTTGTTTAATTTGTCTTCATTAGTACTTGGGCCTAGCTGTAGCTGATTTAAAAGCTTATTAAATACTTGGGGTGTTCTTCATTAATTCACCTGATTCAAAGAAGTTATATATTTTATATTTGCAGATAGAGCCAGGTCGTGACAGTTCTTTTATGGTAATATCAAACGCAGCAATGTACATTTTCAAAGGATTACTATCAAACAAGCTAAAAAGTTATTGTGAAAGGAAGATGAACACAGAGATTTCTATTACGAGTTTCAGTAAGTATAATCCAAAAAACTAAGTTAACTAAGACATACATACAGTCTGCAACATAAGTAGCGTAATATGTTAAGAAACTTTATGTCAAATAAATTTGAAGAAAAAATATAAATTCAAGTTATTGTTTCAAATTAAATATCGTCGACGTCCACTGGTTGGACAAAGGCCTTAGAATGCCGCTATGAACGACAACTTGCCATTTGCATCCACCAGTTGCCCGCAACTGTGACGATATCGTCAGTCTACCCGGTGGGGGACCTACCAACGCAAACCGTATTCCGGATCCTGTCCCGCATAGAAACTCCGAGCATAGATTTCTCCGTAGCTCGTTGAGTGTGTAAAACGGTGTGTAAACACATGTCCGAAGCCTACAGGCGGTTTAAACTCTGACACCAGGTTGTTCATCAACCATACGATAAGAGGATTAGGTAATTCTCAGTAACAGTACGGAGTCTGGATTGGTGCCCGGCTGACGGTAATAGGCTCGGCCCCATAACATAAGGACCTACAACCGTAAAATGATTTCAAATTATATTTGATCTTTCCATGTGACACTGTTGGTCGCATTTTGTAAGGCACTATGAACAATGGTGTGTATGTACCTACTTATCTAAGGTGCTGACGACTTCTGGATCTTTCTTTATTTTTTAAACATAACATAACATAACATCACGCCTGTATTCCCCGAAGGGGTAGGCAGAGGTGAACATATAGTACACCCACATTTCGCCAGTTATGTTGTAAGTCCCAATGTAATAGGGGGCGAGCCTATTGCCATCAACCGGGCACAAATCCAGACTCCGTGCTGCTACTGAGAATTACCTAATGGAAAACTCAGTAACACTTTGCCCGACCCGGGATTTGAACCCAGGACCTCTTGCTCAGCAGTCGCGCTTAGCGACCACTAGACCAACGAGGCAGTCCTTTATTTTTTAATAATGCTTTTTACTTCCAGATCATCATACCTGGTTATTTTTCTGGCCAATGTTTTGGTCACAGTTCGTCTTGGGTGATCTCTTTATCGTGCTTTACTTATGTTTAGGTTTCGTGGTAGAAATGCAGGTGATAGTAAGTACCTAATATTATTTTGCTAACAATATACGATATCAAGAGTCAGAGATTATTTTATTGCCATTCAATAACAATAATAATGTCTTCCTTGTAACTTACCATGAGCTAGCATTGCAGGTCATTTTTTGCTGTGGAAGGGAGACGCCGCGCTACACTGCACATAGCGGCGTCTCCTAAAAATGACCTACAATGCAAGTTCATAATCATAGTACTGCGCTAACCGAATTTCGGTCGTGGCAGCGCAGGTGCTGCAGCTGAAACTAGTTTACCAAGCCAAAGATATTATTTTGCTTCAGGGAATACAGGCGTGTTCTCTCTGTATTCTTTTACTCTGTCTTATTCTGGTCTTGTCGGTGTACCGTCTCGGTAGACCGACAAGACCAGAAAGAGATTGGTACAGGCCCAAAGACTTACCGTGTTTTACGAAGCATGTTGCGGTCAAGACATGTAAAAAATTCTACCAATCACAATACAGACTGCGATGGGCACGGTCAAAGGACAATGATCTGCGCGGATTTAACTTTGTATCGGATAGTGAAAATATTGTCAGGCTATAGGTAAGCGGAGATATTTTAGTGATGGAGGTCAATAGTGATATTTATAAAAACCTGTGCTATAACCTCAGAATACAGAGCAAACCAGAATCCGTGAACGCGCTAGGAAAGTGAGGCAACACCAACTACTCTAAAATGGAGTAGATGCCTAATTGGACGGAATTGAATTGGATTTGACATCTAGTTCACAAAAATCAACACATCGTTGGAAAGTTTTAGACGTTATGTATTTAATTCGATTATGCCGTCCGTAACGCCAATGTGCAAAACTGCAGTCGGGTTTATATCAAAAACATGTTAGAATTAAGGAAAATTAAGATCGAGCTCAGTGGAATGCCATAAGAGAGACCTATGTCCATCGGTGGACTGAGATAGGCTGGTGATGATGATGATGTTAGAATTAGGTACATTAATTCCACTCGTACATAGTACACGGAAATGAAAAATGGCTGAACGCGGAGCCTGTGGCTATAACTTAATAAAGTGGTTTTACAAAACAACAGAGACTATATCTATCTTCTACACTCAGGCGGCTATAAACTTGTGCAGTCTCGTCACATGTCTCCAAACTACCTTTTTCACCAAAATATCTCCTATACATCCATGTTACTTTTCATCTGGATAAGAAATTTGTAAAATATATCGCTTATCTGAATCTTATGTTACAGGCAATCACATATTCCTGTCTTATGGAGACAATTATACACGATTGGCCAAAACTAAAGCGTTGGATAATAATGGTTGCGTCTGCTGTGTTCAGTGTGCTGAGTTACTTGTTCATTTCAAACGATGTAATTATTAATATCATACATTACTTACTATAAAATGTTCTTTTCTGTAAACTTTAAAATATTCCCAAAACAATTTTTTTTCTCAGCCTGTGTTGTCCCACTGCAGGGTAAAGGCCTCCCTTTTATTCTTTCACTTTATTCAGTCGTGTGCTAGAGTAGACCAGTCTCTCCTGCATAATATGATTTATAAATAATGAGTTCAATTGAGTGCCTGAATGCATTCCTAATTTTTACCATTACCGGGGTAAATGAGAGCGCTGGTAGTGTACTCTTTAAACGAGAAATCTCGCTTAAAAACGACTTTCAGTTTACTAACTTTTTAATGTATCGCGTTGCATGATTATAAAAAAAATAATACGACACATGTTTTTATTTCTGGTTTGACCAGTTTGCACCGGCCCAGCAGACTGCTTGCGACTGCGTGCATGAGTTCGCATTAATTCCCGGGTCGTAATTAGATTTTAAGGTTCTTCAATATAATTTTATTTTTACAGACACGACTAATCCTTTGGGCCTATGGAAAAAGTTTAGGAACTATGTTTGAGACAATACTTATTTATTTATTGTACCCAGTCGGGAGGCTCGTAGATGATTATACATTTTTCTATGGCTTACCACCAACGCAACTAAGGATATTAAGCTTGCGACTTGTACCTATATATTATACGGTAAGTATATTAGTTGTGGATCCCTTATTATGCTTTTGGCATATTAGTCTTTGTCTCTCGCTTGCTATGGAAGAAAGTGGGAACTAAATTTATAATTCTACTCCTAAGTTTATATTCTTAGATGATTAGTTTCGTTGCGGGTTCTAAGACAGTCGAGTCATTTCTCTGGGACCCCTCGAGCTTCATTGCCTCGATGGTTCTTAATGGTTGTCATTGTAGATCCTGGCTTTCAGGAGTCACAATGATGGGCACGAGTGGTGGGTTTGTTCCGAAAAAAAAATATTGGTAAAAGTAGTATAGGTATTGCTTTACATACCAGAATATTTTTCGAGCTTGTAAAATTTACTAATGTAAAAGTTACATGATTACAATTATAAATTATATAGTTATACTCTCACTGGCACGGAATGTGGCCAAAACTTAATGACTATAATGGTTTTGGATCAAAATTATAAGTATAGGTACTAACGGACCCGCCAGACGTGCCCGCAAAAGCAGCGCCACCTACCCGGTCCAATTGTGTCAAATCCAAGAACCCATTTAAATATACACAAAAAATTTAATCCGAATCGGACCAGCCGTTTAGGAGGAGTTAGGTGACAAAACACGTACGGAAGAATTATATATATTAATATAGGTAACATCATATGATTTTCTATAACTGGTGTTTGCTGATTCCCCACACTTCAGTGAATTATTTAATAATAAGCGTGAATAATAAATTCCTAAAATTACGCGTTTTCCCGATTGACAAAAAAAATATTGGAATTTGGGCCATATTCCGTACCGGGAGTGTATGTAATGTAATGTAAATTTTACGAAAACCACATGCTCATAATTGCATTAGCGAACGTTACCGGGCAATGCACCTACAACTGACTTCAGACGGCCAAAAACCCTCATAGTCATATTATAACTGAGACGTCAAAAGAGTTATTTCATTTTAATAATTATTGATACCCAATTTTTATCCAAGATGGAATGCGACTAGTTTTGCACTTATGGACTAAATTAAGTTTTTGACATAGTAAAATCTATTTAAATCGTTTGTGTTTACTATTAGTATTCGAACACATTCAAAGCGCAGAAAACACGTGAAATATTCTTCTATATCCACCTGAGGCTAAAAATTACTTATTGTCTTTTTTTCAGTTCAAAATATACTTAATGACATCCTGCCTTTGGGCATATTTGGCACATACTTCACTTGGAGAGAGGATTGGTCACTACATCTTGTACTGGGGGATTATGTGGCTACCCTTGCTGTTAGGGATTGCTGTAATTTCATATAAATACCTCGTTGGTTTTAGAATGGTAATTCCATTGCTCAATTATTGAGTAGGTACTACATTTAAACCACGATCTCGTTTGCTACAAGACTTTTGGAAATCTCCTGGTGTGATCTAGTGGCGAACACACCTCGACCTAATCGGAGGTGCTCTGCAAAAGGATCAAGTGAGGAGTAGCCTTAACTGACAAGCATGTATGAGGAATGTGATGCGAGTGAATGAAGCGAAGAAGTATGCCAGGATCGTAGTAAATGGAAATCCGTGGTCTCTGCCTACCCCTCTGGGAAGCAGGCGTGACGTCGGCAGACGTTTATGTATGTATTGTGGATCGTTACAAAGACCCCTAACGTCCAAACATAAAACCTTTGTAATATTGCCTAACATGAAGATTAAAAAGAATCTCCTGTATTGTGGGTGCATTTCACAAACACCCAGACTCGGGACAAACATCTGCGGATCGCACAAATTTTTGTCTCGTGCGGGAATCTGACCCGCAACCCTTAGCGCAGCAGTCCAATAGCATATCCACTACGGCCATCAGGTCGTCTATAAATGACACAAGCTTGGGCATAAATATTTCGTCATTTTACGTTAGCCAAATGCTTTAGTGTAAAAAAGTGTTCTCAACACGCATTTTCAGCGTTTTCTAAGTAATCGCAGTGACATCCAATGGTTCCACAAGCCCCTCAACTGTCACAGTATCGTGTAAAGGTAGTTTCTATCTTATAAATCCTTTATAAGGTTAAGATTTCATCAACGTATGGCCTGCTGTGGATGATTAAAAGTAATTTGGATTTTTGCCTTAAAAAAAAACAATAAATCAACGTAGTATGTAGTGTTTACGTGTAATAAACCTAAAAAGATGTCACCTATTGAGATCTTCCTTCCAGACTTGGCCGTATATGTTTCGCCCTAAACCAAAATGGGGTCCGCAGGACTTTTCTGAGAGACAATTAAGAAAGCAATTTGATTCAAGATACGTAAGTACAGCGAATCATGCACTTTTTTAATGCGTTGGACATCCCCATCGCTTTGTCTTGTGATAGCGAACGCAACCAATAAGTGTTAGATGAGATTTTTAATTGAATGAAAAAATGAAAACAAGCACAACATTATTTTAATAATTTTAATAACTATCCTAGATTTAGTTATTCTCTCGGAAATTGAACAATATTTGTATCGTCTTCCGAGTCTAAGGTAAAATTTCAGATCGTTTTAACCCTTCAGCTCTTTATTTTTAATTTAACATAATAAGTGTGTACTAGTTTTATTACTATCTTACTTGAAAAAAAATTTCAGTACATTGGATCTGAAGCTCCGAAACTTCTCAGCCGTTATCTGACAGCCAAGAGGGAATCCAAGGTTTATAAGATCGATGTCCGCTATGATTTCTATAGGAGATCCACAGTCAGCCCAATGGCAGTCCGATTCGGAAAAGACCATGCAGCATAGATAGTTTTATTTAATTATTCTATTTAATATTGGTTAATAAATAATATTTGTATTATTTTTATATCATTATTGTGGTGTTTATTCATAAGATGTCAAAATGACAGTGGCTTGGTAAATAAATTGTTCAGAAGGTCGTGCACCCCGCATTCGATCTTATGCATGGCAATTTTGAAACTAAATTTTTAGTTTACATAATTACGATATGAACTTTTAAGTAGACATTAAAAATGTGTACATTTTGTCCACAATAGAGTTTGAGAAAAATAATAAAGAAATGCCATAGCACTTTTGAAATGCCTCTATTGGAAATAATGGCCATTATGATAAACTCGAAAGTCTGAACACCTAAAGTAAGAGTGTAGAATATTTTATGTGCACCTGAGCTTAGTTTTTCATTGTTGTTTATAATCACATATTCTCACAAAGATATTTCAAAAAAGCTATGAAAAAAGTACAGATATGTTACTAGCGCGCTCAGCACGCCAGAATTTACATATCAGACGGCATTTATACTAAATGATTAATCAAGACTGATGATGAATATTGATTTATGTAAATATTCACACCCGTTCGCCCAAAGAGTTTTTTTTAAGAAATACTAGGAACGATAACCGACCGAAAAGAATTGGATGAACAAGATATTATTTGTGTTTGTCCAAAATTGGTTTAATTGCATTGAATTACCGGAATCGTAGCATGAAATTTAGCAGAAGAAATGTATATATATATATATTAACAAATAAACTTTTTACCTCAACGATCATACGATAAGAACAAGTAGACCTCATCATTTCATAACTTTTTACAGTTCCTCACACTGAGAAGGAGTGATGTCATTATTTTTGCCATGGTAATGTCATCTAGACATCACTTTTCAGTTTGATTTGTCATTATCACTCTTTGTAGTAATCATTTGTAGAACTTTTGTTACTGTTGCGTTTTAAATATTCACTCTTATATTATCATTTGATTTTGTAATAAATCAATATTAGAAAAGGACAAAAATCCGACCTGTTTTGTTTGTTGCAAATCGCAGAATGGGTTTTGTCACCTATTGTCAAGTATCTATCCTAAAGTAAAGTATCCTAATGATGGAGCCTAACAATTGGCTGTCAAGAACTTCGTAATGGGCTGGCTGGCTGCAGGATCAGCTGAACGTTGTAAGTACCTATTACTGTAGGATACAATCATTAATTCTGTGCAACTATAACTGACATTCAACCAAATACAGACAATGAATACAATTTGCCAAATACTGTTATGCCACAAATGAATTACATTGTGGAGGAAGGGATGTGGAGTTCCTCCAACGGAAAGGAAGATCTTCCAACCAGGCAGTGGTAAGCCTGGTGGGCCGCGGCGCCCCACTTCTCAACTCGGGGCGGCTGTATTTATAGCTAGCGAGTGTGATTACTTCGCTAGCGCGATGCAGAAATGTCCTCGTCTTTCGTCCTTCGACGTGTAGATGTCGCTACAACATTCTTCTTATCTTTAATTGTAGAGTTCATTACTTGTCGTTGGGGCAATCGTCACTATTCTCTTTCTGCTGCTTTAATTTTAATGCCCAAAGAGCAAAGCTCCAGCATTCTTTATCACCTGTTGTACGAAATGCCTTTTTGGTTTTTCGCCGTCATCTTTTTCTTAAGTTTATTTTGTTGTATCAAGTATATTGTATTCGGTTAGTAATAATAGTAGTATTATAATTATAACATGATACATTGCTACTCGACTCATAGCTAATTACCTACTTAAGTTCGGAAAATAGTTCCTTTATACTACATTAATATTTTGTTTTGATTTTAGGAATACAAAGAAGAATCTGCAAGATTTTGTCACTATCTATTCAATAGAGATAACTTCGATATCATGGAATCTGCTGCCAATGTCAGTAGATTCCAGTTAACTTACGCAGCTGATGAGAAGTTAGAGACTTTCGTTGACTTCAATGATCCCCGGTTCCATCTACACATAGTGCAGAAAGTTAGTACGATTTGTGTCTATTTTTACTGGACGGATTTGAAAATGGTTACGGTTCCTCGGTAAAAATAAGAAAAATGCGGAAAATTCGCCGGTTACAGCAAGTCCGCGACGGCTCTACGGATTTTGACGGGACTTTTACTGGCAAATGGCTGATATTATAAGGAGTAACTTAGGCTAAATTTAATATTAAAAATAATTTGGGTTCCGCGGGAAAAAATAAAACCCGTAAAATTGTTAAGAAAAATCTGATACTTATACATAAATCTGATTCCAGCTGCTACGTATAGGTTTTTTATTCGAAATCCTCCGAAATCCATGTATAATTCTGTTTTTAGGGACAATCTGAATCCGAACGTCCTATTATAGATTCGACAAAAGCTGAAAGGCTTGCTTTTTATAGAGCTTTTACAACAACCACAACCAAAAATGATATAATTCCGTGTCAGGAAGTAAGCACCAACAGGTAATTTTTTTTAATAGTCTAAATTATAATAGCAGTGATAGTCTGGTATGACCGTTGGACTGCTAAGTGAAAGGTCGCAAGTCCAAACCCCGGCACGCACCAATGTCTTTTCAAATTCATGTGCGTACTATAAATTAGTTATCAGTTGCTAAAAACGGTGAAGAAAAACATCGTGAGGAAACCGGCACACCTGAGAGATTTTTCAACGGTGTGTAAAGACATTTCAGAGGCCTACAGGCGGTTTAAAATCTGACACCAGGTTGTTAATCAACCATACGATAAGAAGAAGACTAGTATAAATTTACTGCTTCATTGTACTAGTCGTTGCACTGCGCGAGTGCTGAACATGAGGTCCTGGTTTCGATTCCCGTGTACAGCACGAAGACTGAATTTGTGCCCGGATAATGGTAATAGGCTCGCTCCTATTACATTAGAACCCATTACGTTACTGACAAACTGTGGGCGAGGGTACGGTGTACCATTTCTACCCTTTTGGGAAGTGTGATGATATGATATAATTATGTCGTAATATTTTTATAACTTAAATATATTTTTCGACATGATTGGCGCAGTGGCTAAGCGATTAGACTGCTGCGCTGAGGGTTGCGGGTTCGATTCCCGCACGGGGCAAAAAATATGTCTGGGCCTCTGTGTTTAAGATATTTCATGTTTGTGAAAGGCACCCACGACACACGATAAATTCCTAGTGCGGGGAGACGCTTTTTTTTAACGGAAATAATTACAAATAGTAATTAAATTATAGATTATGTTGAACCTAACATTTATAAATGCCATCGGAATGTATTATATAAATTTATTTATTTTAATTTCAGTTTTCTCTGGATTTATACACTAAACGTTTTCTTCAAGACATTGCCACACAGCTTCGTTCACTTCTTTTTCGCTGCGTACGCACCGGAGGAACATATGTTTGTTACCAAAATGGTTCCTATTAGTCATGGTAAGTATTAAAACTTCGATTTTACTTCCTGACTGAGATAAAAAAAAAACAGACGCAGGACCAACAATTATAATATTATATCAATAATAACGGTCTATAAATAAATAAAATCTTTTTATTTCGGCCCATATAATCAAGTCTATAATTACCAACTCAGCGTTATACCTTTACTCGGTTCAAGTCCCGCTCGTGTCCATCATTTTTCAAATTTCCTTTATCAATTTAGATTGAAGCTAAGCATGGGCAACATGTTAAAATGTCACCAGAAGTCATGTGATAATATACTTTTGGCTAACCTTATAAGATTACTAGCTTTTGCCCATGGCTTCCCGCATTAACCCCTATTTAAACGCCTTAGAGGGTTGAATTGACACCCGATTGGCGCAGTGGCTAAGCAATTGGACTGCTGCGCTAAGGGTTGCGGGTTCGATTCCCGCACGGGACAAAAATTTGTGCGATCCACAGATATTTGTCCCGAGTCTGGGTGTTTGTGTATGTGATATTACATGTTTGTGAAACGCACCCACGATATAGGAGAAATTCTAGTGTAGGGCGAGGTTTAAAAAAAAAAAAAGTACACTATGTCCTTTCTTGGGTCTTAAACTTTCTTCATGCCAAATTTCATCAAAATCCGTCCAGCGGTTTAATCAGACAGAGAGTTATTTTACCATTTATAATATTAGTATGGGATATTATAACTGGGAGAGGCCTATGTCCAGCAGTGGACTGCAACGGGCTGATGATGATGATGATATTATAATTGGAAGCTCGTTCTTTCAGGACTCAAGTATTTATTCGTGATGACAGCATTTTTAGAGGTACTATGTTCCATTGATATGCTCGTTTTATTGTTGACGTACAGCATAACCGGATTACTATTCAAGAGTCCTTGGAACAGGTATTTACTGCATAGCTTACGATGTGATGATAACAGTGATAGCTGAGTTGGACTGCCAGTCCCCCTAGACAAGTGGCAAAACGCTAGACAAATAGAAATCGAATAAAATGAATAAAAAATATAATTAAAACAATTAAAAAACACGACTGCCATGACAAAAAACGAACTAAAAAGTGAAAAACAAGTTCTATCGCAGTTTTTAAATTATATTTTTTTATAGCCTTTGTTTATCGTAAGGATTCTAACGACATTTCATACAGCAAAATCGGTTCAGGCATTCAGAAGTTATGGTGGAATAAAGAAACTCACATACATAAATACATGAACCCTGAAAACATTACACTCCTTTTTTTGGGCAGTCGTGTAAAAATATATGGGTTTGACATATTATGTCATCGATAACAGAGTCGAAACATTATGTCATCCCCATACATTTAACATTCTATTCGTCTAGCGTTTTGCCACTTGTCTACGGGGCAGCTCAAAGGTTGCAAATTCACACCCCGGCACCAATGTCTTTTCGAATTCATGTGCGTATTATAAATTAGTTGTCAGTTGCTAAAAACGGTAAAAAAACCGGCACACCTGAGAGATTTTTCAACGGTGTGTAAAGCTATTTCAGAGGCCTACAGGCGGTTTAAACTATACGATAAGAATTCTGAAGAAGACTGTTACTGTAGATTTCGAAACTTTAGAGTTCGAAAAGACATTGGTGAGTGCCGGGGTTTGAACTTGCGAACTTTTATTTGGCAGTCCAATAGTATATACATAACACTCGGCTATCAGTGTTTATAAAACAGTATTACTTTAATATTTATATTTCTTTCAGGTGCCCAGAACCAAGTGTTTATTTTGATACTACTCTTAACAGTACGGTCACTTGCTACCTAGTAAAAGACTTCCGAAAACTGTTTGAGAACAAATCGTATGACTTCGATGAATTTACCTATGTAAGGGATGATGGACATTTTCAAGTATCTCAAATTGAATATTACAGGTACGTACGAAAATATTGTTTGGAAGAATTTTCATGTTCTCTCTTCTCATCGTATGGTTGGTGAACAACCTGGTTTCAGAGTTTAAACCGCCTGTAGGCCTCTGACATGGCTTTACACACCGTTGAAACATCTCTCAGGTGTGCCGGTTTCCTCACGATGTTTTCCCTCACCGTTTTTAGCAGCTGATAACTAATTTATAGTACGCACATGAATTCGAAAACACATTGGTGCGTGCCGGGGATTGATCTTGCGACCTTTAACTTGGCACTCCAACGGTCACACCACTTGGCTATCACTGCACTTAAAAATGTGGAACGCTTCACGATTTTGCGTGTCATCCTTGCGCGTTCTTATATATTCTTATATGATTTTTTCTTCTTATATATTTCCATGTTTTTATCTTAAGGAGGATAAATGTGGATTTTTATGACCTAAAACCCTAACCATAGTATTGCAATGAGGGCTTTGTGCTCACCAGTTGGCGCCACTGTCGAGTAAGGTCCTGAAGTATAGCTGATATAAATGTTAATGCTTTAGGGTTTTCACTTATTAAAAAAGCAAATTCTTTTGTGTACATGTCACTAGAGCCACTTAATATTTATTCATCATCATATTATAGTCCTTTCAATGTACTGCAGCATACTCAGTCTAATTACAGTCTAACTTAAACACAACTGCCAAGTCTTGAGTTGTGTATAAGTTAAAAAAGTAATGATGATTACTCCCTTGTCTTTCCCCCCTGTCTTTTCGAATTCATTATGCGTGCTATAAATTAGTAATCAGTTGCTAAAAACGGTGAAAGAAAAAATCGTGAGGAAACCGGCACGCCTGAGAGATTTTTCAACGATGTGTAAAGCTATGTCAGAGGCCTACTGTACAGGTGGTTTAAACTCTGACTCTAGGTTTTTCATCAACTATACGATAAGAAGAGGAAGTGAAAAGAACTTAGTCACAATTTTAGCCTAAACATAAAAGTCTTCGAAATAAAAATTAATCTTTTTTTTTAAACGTCGTAGCAGATAGTCGTAGCTATTAAAAATGGTTTTTATTACGTTTCAGGCAAACAATTTCAACATTAGAAGCTTTGCAAAAGTATGCATTGTTTTTGTTTGTCCTGATCACTCTGACGTACTTGCATATGCATGTTAAGAAAAGATTCATTTGGAAGGTAAATATAATGTCAATATTTACTATACTAGATGTGCCCGCGACTCCGTCCGCGTGGAAATTCGGAAATAGCAAAAGTATTTTTAAATTGTTTTTATTAAATTAGCATTAGCTAAGATTGAGCGAATTCGATTTTGTAGTTTTTACGCCATGCCGTACTATTGTATAGCTGTTGCCCGCGACTTCGTCCGCGTGTATTTCGGATAAAACACCAGTAGTAAATTATCCTTTTAACAGAAAAAAATACCTACCAGGCAGGCTTTTTTAAGTAGGTTAAAAATCTTTAAACCCCTTATTTAACTAAGAATGCTTCCCGGTATTAAAAAAAAAAAACGCAAAAAAATTGAACGGTAATTACGGAAGTTACAGAAAGTCTATTGAAAATAATATATAACTGAAGAAGAGAACATAAATAAATCCGTTTTGTGCGTTTCTGAATTCCTGTAGGTACATTGAAACTACTGTAGAAAAAAAAAAAATACCAAGGATAAAAGACAACCGTGACGACCTGATTGGCACAGTGGCTAAGAGATTGGTTGTGGGTTCGATTCCCGCAAAAAAAAAGTGTGATCCGTAGATGTTTGTCCCGAGTCTGGGTGTTTGTGTAAGTGAAATTTCAAGTTTGTGACGCACCCACGATACAGGAGAAATTCCTAGTGTGGGGCGGCGTTTTAGAAACCCATACAATACAACCCATTTCTATTATTTTGGATATTTTGTCTGTGTGTCGGTTTATTCGTAATTAAGTTAAAATAGGGAATCATTGCAGTTGACTCTTATAAAAAATATTGTTATAAAACATACGACAACGATACGCTTGTATTCCGCGAAGGCGTAGGCAGAGGTGCACATATTGTACCTACTCCCACAATTTCGCTAGGTTTGGTGTAGATACCAATGTATCAGTATCTCAGCAGACAAAATGTATAGAGAACTCGTGACCTAAGAGTAAGCGTCGTACGATTGTGTGTGCGTGTAAGAAGCAGCTAAGTATTCGTAAGATTAAAGGCTACTTTAAGACTGCGTGAGTCAATGGTAATGGTTGATGTTGATGGTCATGGCGAAGCATAAGGCTGTACACTCAGCCGAAATCGTTATACACAGGATAGAAAATCTATCTTGCTGCTAGAATGTCCGCCTCAATGATGTTACAGCTGAAGGATGCCTTTGAGCTAGAAGTCGTTAAATTACTTTGACAGAAATAAGTTCCGGAGAACCGTTTGTGTTACTTGCTGCGAGAATTACAATTGTCTATGAGGTAATGAGAAAAAATCTATATATATACATAAAATAAAATCGTAAACGACCCGTGTCTGTACATTCAATTTTAAAAAAGAAAAACCATTTATACCGCCGTACCCATACTGGCGCGGCGAGATTTGGAAGTTTTATTTCATCTATATCTTATATACCGATTTTTTTTTTATAAAATAGATATCAAAGTGTACTTTTTGAATATTGGAGTTTGATAACGATATATCTATGTGAAATACAATATATTTATATATTTTATTAATACACTTGAAGAAGTGCCTAACGATTAAACACGTTATTGTGGCTAATTTATAAAAGATAGATATGTACTGTTGAGGACTTTTTTGTAGAACTTTTAGAGACCATCATTTTTGTGATACATACTTTTGGTGTATGATTGACGTATGCGAGGATAAGAGCTCGAAAGCGCATTTTCATCCGACTTGCTTCAAATTTATCGTTACTGCTCAGCTCCTATGTGTTTTAGCGTTATGTTATATAGCCTATAACCTGCCCAAGAGTATGGACTACAATCGTACCAAGTTTGATTAAAATCCCTTCAGTAGTTTTTGACCCATGCGTGCACATACAGACAGACAGACAGACAGACCGAAAAAAAATTTACTAATTGCATTTTTGGCATCAGTATCGATCACCAGTTATCCTCCAATAATAATTTTGAATATATATTCAATGTACAGAATTGACCTCTCTACAGTTTTATTATAAGGATATAGATTTTTTCAATTTTGTAACTGAAATAACACTATGTAAACGGATTTTATGACGGTTTAAATTAGATTTTTTGTACTTTTTTGCGTGAATCGAATTGTTAATGGTAATTAAGGTTGTTGATAGTAATGTTCAATTGAGATTTATATCACCTCAGTCTGCCCGTGACCATGAATGCTGTAAAGGATTCGAAACGTCGGGACCAAAAAACGCATTAAAACCGCAATAAAATCCGTAAACATAGATTTATTTCAATTTCAAATATTCGCGTACGTGATAGAAATCATTATAAAAATGTTATTTATAAGTAAACAATGATATTGTCATTTGAAAGAAAAAACCGGTATTACAGACGGACCCTCGAAGTATGATAAAAGTATGCGAATATGATGTAATCTCATCTCCCCACTAGACAAGTGGCAAACGCTAGACGAATAAAAATCGAAAAGAATGAAAAATGTACTGGGACGACATAAAGTTTCGACTGCGTTATCGATGACATAATTAATTATGTCAAACCCAAAATATATTTTCATTCGATTCGATTTCTATTCATTAAGCGGCTTGCCACTTGTATAGAGGGCTGAACTATGTTTATTTAAAGTACCTACTCTTTTGAGTCGGTTAATAATCAACTGTATTATTTTCAGATTATGAATTTATCTCAATGGGCTATTATTTATATAGACATATTAACATACTTGTATATACTGTTAATGTCTTATCAAAATGAAACAACGGTTCAAATCGCTACCATACCTATTAAAAATGATATAGCTAAAGAAAGTCAGCTTTGGGTAAGGAAATATTATTACATATAATTATTATAAGGCATAGTTAGTTAGTTTAGTTGGGCATTGTCCGCACTTAGCCAAATGGCCTTGAATGGGCCATTGGGCGTGATGGGTTTCTTTTTTCTACTCCAGCCATCCCAGCTTGTCCTAGATAGCGAGCAGCCTTTTCAGATTGCTACAGCTACCGGGAGCGATGCTGGACACTGGAGAATGCGTGTCCGTATTATAAGGCATACTATAAGTATCATTTTTAATTCATGTATCGGACTATACGTATTATACGTCCATTAGAATTTATGACGACACGTCGACACTGCCGATTGAGTTGATTTTTCTAGATTATGTTAGTAGTATCTAAGAGCACGGTAGTGTGTGGCGTCTTGTGGGAGCACAAAAAACAGGGCGCTCACTATCTTTTCTCAAAGTGTTTCGTCCTATTCAATTTATAATTCTTGTTTTGCAGACAACTGACGTCGATTTGCTCGCGGAATCAATTACGGCACCATCAGTAGTCCACATTTTAACATCTAGAAGTACACAAGAGGTAAATAAAACATTCAATAAAATATCTAAAATATTATAAAACTGATATAAAACTGTTTAATACAATTTATATTATTAAAATCTCTGATTTACCGCCGCACTCAGAGACGTTACTAATTACTTAAAATGACACTAAGTAAAGATTTCACAAAGAAATCCTTTACTTAGTGATAGTCTAAGTAATCATGAAATGTCTTTGAGTTCGGCGGTTAGACGATCACTAACGCCGCAACCCGCAGTGAGCTAGCGTGGTGATCAATGCTCAATCCTTCTCTAAACGAGAAAAGGCATTTGCCCTGCAGTGGGAAAGTTATAGGCTGATATTGTCATTATGAGGAATTAACAGTTAATAATAAAAGACAATCAATAAAACAACAGAACAGTTAGGTGATTTTTTATGCCACGTGATACCATGTCGGAAAATTCTGGATCTGTAGTGGAACCTACTGGGTTCTAGGTTCACTAGACGAGGATTGCCTCATTTTCTCAAGTATACAATCTTAGATGTTGAAGAGTGTCTAAGCGCGTTTTATGATTAGCTGGAAGAAGCAGACCTCGAGAACATCAATACTTACCAGATCGGTGATGGTCTGAAAGACCACGTTATGATTAGTTAGGAATACCTACAAGCAGTAAAAAGAAAAGTCGGATTGGGTAATTTAAATTTATATTAACTACTGATTTTATTTTTTACTAACAGATAGATCCAGGCCAGGACAGTTCTGCAATGGTGGTCTCCAACGCAATCATGTACGTTTTTAGAGGAATGCTAACTGGCAAGTTTAGATCCCATTGCGAGGCGATGGTTGGGACACAGATACCCATTACGCAATTCAGTAAGTTTAACATCGTGACATAAGTAATCGATTAATTTTTACTGCAGGGGTATTTTGCGAGTTTATATCATGTACAGTGGATGAAAGGTTTAAGAGTAGGTCTTGTTTTGGATTCTGTAGCATTACAGATCATTTTGTGTGTGAACTAATGTACGCGACAGGTCGACATGGCAAGAAGTTTATCTCGATTTTTTTTTGCCACGCGACAATATACCTAAAATTAAATTAATAAGGTTTATTATAAGTAAAAAAATGTTTCACTATTTTCGCAACTTACTGTCGTATACACAGTCGCTCCAAGCACAAAGTTCTTTTCGATAAGCCAGTGTTTAACGCAGCCCTGCAATGTCTGATGGACAATAATAATTGTTTTTCCGTCAAATGTCACAATTTTCTAAGACAGCACCTCGCCTCGATGTGGTATTCGTAACATGAATTTGATGGCTAGAAAATCTGTAGTTTCAAACAGCATTGGTATAGTTGAATCAAAAATTTTGTGAGTGTGGAAACTCTAGTACATGGTTGTCTTGTTTTTTCGAATTCATGTGCGTACTATAAATAAGTTATCAGTTGCTAAAAATGGTAAAGGAAAATATCGTGAGGAAGCCGGCACACGTGAGAGATTTTTCAACGGTGTCTAAAGCCATGTTAGAGGCCTGCAGGCGGTTTAAACTCCGAAACCAGGCTGTTCATCAACCATACGATAAGAAGAGGAAGTACATGGTTTGAAAAATGACTTTTACTTGCAGATCAACATGCTTGGTTTTATTTCTGGACAATTTTTTGGTCAGATTTCTCCTTGGGTGACATAGCTATCACAATTTATTGGTACTTAAATTTAGTTCTTGAGTACATAGTGGTGGTAAGTATAATAAAAATGATTATATGCGTATGCAGGTAAATTTTTAAACATTTAAGGGTTGAGCTTTACTGGTTAAAGGGTAAGCTAACAATTATAACATTTTCTTTATAAAATTTGATCAATAGGTAACAGGCTGAATGTTGTGAGTTGTGACCCTGAAACTCATTCTTCCAATCAACTTATTGAATATTTTCTAACCAGTAGCATACATAATACCTATTATTATATGTATTACGATAATTTTTAATTATATTATGATGCAGGGCGATTTTCGCGACGTTATAAAACTCAAAATTTCAAAAAAAATATCTATACCTACTATAATTACACAAATATTATAATGGCAAAAGTTTGTGAGTGTGTTTGTATGCTTGTTACCTCTTCACGCTCAAACGGTTGGACCGATTTTGCTAAAATTTGGTATGGACGAACTGACAGCCTGGATTAACACAAAGGCTTTGTTAAGGCGATGTGAGACAAATAAACATTATTTATCTTCAATCATTACGTTACAGGTGATAACTTATGACTGCCTCGTGGAAACAGTTATATACGAATGGCCAAAAATAAAACGTTTGTTTGTAATGGCTTCATTGTTTGTGATTGGTAGTATAATGTATTTTTTCACAACAGTCGATGTAATTATTTTAAATTTTATTTTACCTAAGGGCCTGTTTCATCATCTACAAGTAAAGTGTTGAATAGTTACTTCTTGATTAACGCTAATTCGCAAGTAAAAGTTACGAGTATCTTCTATCGTATCTTAGTTACAGGCCAGTTTATCCGCTGATAAATGCTACATGTTTTCACATGTCGAGACCCCTCCGTTCAGAAGGCACGTTAAGCCGTTGGTCCTGCGCCTGATCTCTCTCCGGTCGTGTCGATCTACCGTCCCATCTGACTTTGAGAGAGAGGGAATAGGGAGTGCACCTGTGTTTGGGCGCATATTTGTGCACTATAATATCTCTTGCGTAGTTGGCTAGTCTCAGATGAGATCGGCCGCCGTGACCGAAATTCGGTCAGGAGAACATTCATAATTGCTTCTCAGATATTGTGAAATCCGTATGAGTAGTTACGGGTGACTTTAAGGCAGGGTTCAGATTCACTTGAGGCACATGTAACAGTAAATAATGGCGATACCAATCTTCTTTTCAACTAGCAGCCTTTACGTGTGTTGTTCATCTTCAGCAATCGTTATTTTTTGTCCTACGTATGTTTCGTTAACAGTCTGTTTGAAGCAACCTGCCCTTAGTAGCCTTTAGTCTACTTGACACTTTACTTGTAATTGGTGAACCAGGCCCTAAGCCTTATCGGTAATTTTAACAATAAAACAGTAATTTTAAATAATTTAGTTTTGCTTTTTGCAGCAAAGAATAGTCTTGTGGATTTATGGGAAAAGTTTTTCAAGTTTGTTAGAGACGATATTTATTTATATGTTGTACCCAGTTGGGAGGCTCGTGGACGATTTTACATTTCACTATGGCATACCACCGACGCAGCTGAGGGTATTAAGCTTTAGACTCGTGCCTATATATTATATTGTAAGTGTTTTGCTTTACATAATAAAGTAAATATTTATTGGCTCAACAAAAACATAAATACATAAAAATACATTAAAAGTAACTTAAAGCTATGGGTTCGTTGCGTCAACAAATAGTACCCTCAATCAGCATTAATGCTGCAATACCGCATAAGTAGTATTACAACGCTGATTACTTTACGCTTTCATTGAGGGACTCAATTGACGTGCGGACGGTAAGTTAGAAAAAAAGAACTTGATTTTATAACGTACAGCAGGACAGTTTAAAACGTGGAAGCGAGACGCCGCATTACACTGCTCGTAGCGGCGTCTCACTTCCTCATCGTAAACTGTCCTGTTTTAAGAGCTCATGGTAAGGGGGCAGGTGCTACAAACGGTTTTTGTTTAAACTTTTAAGTGTGAAGTGTTTGTGCGTGAGTTTTTGTGTACATGCACACATTAATACACGCTTGATTCTCGCAGAGGCAGGCAGCGACAGGCATACCTCTGTAACCTAATTCACTATTATTACATTATCCATTGGCCGAGTGCCGAGTGGTATCCGGCCTAGAATTGACCACCCCCTTTCCTCCCGTGGGTGTCGTAAGAGGCGACTAAGGGAAAATTCAGAAGATGGGCAGCAGCGTCTTCTGTAACTTGACCACCAATACTGCGATCCCCAAGCCGCTTGCCAAGCGTGGGGATTATGGCAAACACCCCCCTTCTAAAAGGGGGAGGCCTTCGTTCAACAGTGGACGTTTTTCGGCTGATGATGATGACATTGTCCATTTATGCTCGTTAGTTAATTGTAATGTCAACCTGGGCAATAAAATTCCAGAATATTTCCGATACCATCAAAGTATGTTTGCCGAGATCTGCCCTGAATTTTCAGTTACATAACGGAATGTGGATTTGTGCCCGGTTGATGGCAATAGACTCACATTACACTGGGCCTATAAATGTGGATGTGTAATGCCTAGCCCTTTGTGAAATAATGGTGTATTATGTTTTATAGACGTAAGGAAGTAACAGTAAAACTCGATTATGATCAATGTTTTTTTTTTACTCGTTGGTCTAGTGGTCGCTAAGCGCGACTGCTGAGCAAGAGGTCCTGGGTTCAAATCCCGGGTCGGGCAAAGTGTTACTGAGTTTTCCATTAGGTAATTCTCAGTAGCAGCACGGAGTCTGGATCTGTGCCCGGTTGATGGCAATAGGCTCGCCCCCTATTACATTGGGACTTACAACATAACTGGCGAAATGTGGGTGTACTATATGTACACCTCTGCCTACCCCTTCGGGGAATACAGGCGTGATGTTATGTTTTATGTTTTTTTTTAATTTCAGGTCAAAACGTATATTATGATTACCTCAGTTTGGCATGTGATGACAAGTACCTATATTGGTGAGGAGGTCGTCCACTACGACTGGTCGTGGGCATTACTGCTGATGCCCGTTGTTTTAGGGGTTGCTTATATTTCATATAAATACCTCGTTACGTACAGAATGGTAATTCCTAGTACTTAATAGTGGTAGCTCTTCCAGCGACGCCATAAGCCGAGGTCCGAACCTCTTGCGGAGGTGTCCTTAGTTGCATAGTCACTAAGTTTTTAATCTATAAGGGTCATAGCCACCGTATCGCCTTTCGCCTCGCCGTCAAACAGGCGTTAACCCTACGTAAGCACGCAACCCATGGATTTTTAATACCAAGTAATTTCTCCTTTAGATTGGCTGTCCGAAACAGAAAAACCTCAGAACAGTGTAGGTTAAAGCGAGATAGGTAGACAGACGTCTTACTTACTTGATAACTTGATCACCGGTCTAGTGTATATCTGGTCTGAGACGTAACCAAAGCGGATCAGCTGCTCCGATACGTCAACTCGGCTACGGTTAGGCGACGCCGCGCTTACGGCTCGCCGGTCCCGAGGCGAGGCGATTACGTTACGAATCCGATTAGTGTGCTTTGCAGTAGAAGTTTCATACAAATTATACTGCACGGCTCGAGTTGATACGATTACGTTCCCTTTCAGGTTTGATATTATTTATGTGCTACGACCCTACCCTTTTATTAAGCCTCGCCAATCGTCCAAAAAAAGATTGGCAAATACGCTATAACATTTTATTTGTATAATAGTATCACCAGGTTGTTCAACCATACGATAAGAAGCAGTTGTAATCCTGAAAATTTAACTTGAAATAATTAGGCTCTCTTTACAGACTTGGCCATATTTGTTTCGTCCTAAACCAAAATGGGGTCCGCAAGACTTTTCTGAGAGACAATTAAGAAAGCAATTCGATTCAAGATACGTAAGTAAAGCGAAAGTTATTAGTCAGGGATCCACGGACCATTTTAAAAACAGATTACTATCAAACTAATTATCAAATTAATTACTAATTGCGTGGTACGTTATCCTGGTTCAAGGCTCAAAAGTTGTTAAGTTACCTCTGTTAGCTACCACAATCGAGAATTTTTGTAAGAGAAAAAGTTGGACGTCTCATCATTATGAAGCTACTTACGGAAAATTAGCTTGATAGTAATCAATGGGAAATATGGTCCGTAGATCCCTTACCTTATTTTCAATTATTGACGAATAGTCCTGAAATATTATTTTGATTGTGTTGAGAAACGCACGTCATTGGTATCGTGGTAGGAACTATTCTTCGTGTTTTCTGAAGTCATATTGTTTTTTTTGACCGAAGGCCTCCCCCTTTTATAAGGGGGGGGGTGCCATAATCCCCAGGCTTGGCAAGTGGCTTAGGGATCGCAGGTTGATGGTCAAGTTACAGAAGACGCTGCTGCCCATCTTCTGGATTTTCCTTGGATTTAATTGATAATGGCCTGAGAGGCTGAAATAATATAATTATTATTATTATGTGTAGATATTTGTAACAAAGGAAATATATGAACAAAAATTATAATTATGAGATCATTTGATTGGTATGAGTCTGAGGTAGATATTGTTTAAGATTCATGTAGTACTTAGCTGCGTTAAATCTATTATTCAGTGTTTAAGTAACATCATTATTTAAATAATATTTCCAGTACATCGGATCTGAAGCCCCAAAACTCCTTACCCGCTATCTGACAGCCAAGAGAGAATCCAAGGTTTATAAGATCGATGTCCGCTATGATTTCTATAGGAGATCCACAGTCAGCCCAATGGCAGTCCGATTTGGAGAAAAAAAAGAAAAAGTGATTTAATAGCTGCATTAAATAGTTATAATTGTATATTTTATTTTTAGCATAGTTTATTTTATTTTAGCTTTGAACTGTGTATTTCTATCAAATTGCACATAAATAACTGTATTATACGTCCTTTTGAAAAAATGACTGTGTTTAATTTTATTTTATTTGAATGTTGTAGTGCAGTAAAAATCGGCTTTATATAGCTTAAAAATCTCCTAAAATAAATATTTATTCCCGTTCGGGTATAAATATTCGTTGTTTAAAATTAATGCTTATTTCTCCTCTATGCGTTCCTAAGCCATGACCAATCAGATTCTAATAAAACTTCGGAAATGTCGTTGAAGGATTTTTGGGCCTAAGCATATAATATGTATAATATTTATCCGTAATCCACGCGTCTGGTGTTGCGGACAAAAGCTAGTTATTACTTTATGGCATTATGGCAACCCAACCCCCCCCCCCCCCACCTCTTATCTAAAGGGAGGCCTTTGTTTAACAGTGGACGTATTTCGGCTGCTGCTGATGATTTTGCTTTACATAATTATGGTACATACGGTATAGAGTCTCGCCAGTCTCCCTCATTATTTTTTGTCCGTTGACACCCAATAAAAGTCCTCCCGGAGTCGTCGACAGTCAAATATTCCGAAAAAAAAAATCATAAATTTCATATCTCTAGTTTTTAACGCCCAAATGGAAGCACTGATAACCGAATGGTATGACCGGTGGACTGCCAAGTCAAAGGTCGCAAGTTCAAAACCCGGCACGCACCCACAATTTCTTTTCGAATTAATGTGCGCATTATAAATTAGTGATCAGTTGCTAAAAACGGTAAAGGAAAACATCGTGAGGAAACCGGAACACCTGAGAGATTATTCAACGGTGTGTAAAGTCATGTCAGAGGCCTACAGGTGGTTTAAACTCTGTCACCAGGTTGTTCATCAACCATACTATAAGAAGAAGAACGCTCAAATGAAAAACTTTTAGCAAAAAATATCTCGAAGATACAACCAGATAATTAAGAAATCCCATGATTTTAAAATTATTTAATGAAGTCAGTGGTGTATCAATTTTAAGTAATTTTATAATTAATATTAAAATACGATTTGATGATTCCCGTTTTTTACTGGCGAAAGTATATTTTAAACGATTTGTACAAAATATTTTATAAAGCATATATTTTATGGTATTTTTATTAAAACCCTTGCTTAAGACCGATTGATTTTTTGGATGATACGTGACGCAATTGAAATTAAGAAACAAAAATGTTATCTCAAAAATATTTGATCGGTAACATCACGCCGCGAAGGCGTTTAGAACTAGATGTGTAAAAACTATACTTAATCACCAACTATGAATAACATGTTGCCAGACATGTGTCGAACCCAGGAAAAGTCCAAAGGGCTAAACTGAAAATAAGGGAGAAAAAGGAGGAAAGTAAAAATATTCATCGATAGCTCGGAGGTACATTAAACCTACTACATCCATAGTCATACTTATCAGTCTAATAAAGAATAGTGTCCTAAATCTTATAACCCTGCTGAACTCGGGTTAAAGCAAGGATATCCAATAAAGTAAGTGTGAATTGTGCACCATATTTCATTATAGTGTCGCATCAGCGCTGGTGTCTTGAAAATCGAAATGGACACGGATATTGAACGGCGCTAGATGATTTATTTGAACATGACTTTATAAAATATTTGGTTTTTGGGTGTAAGTATTTTGAATGGTTAAATTGAGTAGTTTTAAAATGATAGATATAGTAGGATATCTAAGCGTTTGGCTAAATATAATTTATGTAATTTTTAAAGTAAAGTTAAGTAATCTTATTGTTTTTGATTGAGAAATATATACAGATACAGTTGTTGAGGTAAAAAAAAGTTACATCAATAAAGCTGCTCATGTCATTCTACTTATTTAGTATCACAAAACAAACAGTTACAAGTAATCAGAAGAAAACATATAAACAAAATGTAAATTTCTTACAAATCAGTTGGGAGGCCCGTGGGTTCTATCCAAAGCTCTAAGGGGTCTGAATATGGTAATGGATAGTCACCTATCCACCGACTGATCGCATTAAACGTAACATAAACAGTTACTAGTCTAGACAGTTCATCATCATCGGCCGGAATACGTCCACTGCTGGACAACGGCCTCCCCTTAATGGGGGGTCGCCATAATCCCCACACTTGGCAAGCGACTTGGGGATCGCAGTATTGGTGGTCAAGTTACAGAAGGCGCATCTTCTGGTTTTTCGTTTAGTCGCCTCTTACGACACCCACGGGAGGAAAGAGGGGGTGTCAATTCTAGGCCGGATACCACACGGCACAAATCCATATGAAATTCCGTAATTAATTTTTTCATGACAATGTAGGTATCAGTTATTTTTGCATTCCATGTCAAAGTGTGTCAAGTCTAGACAGTTACCTTCGACTAACTTTAGTTATCTTCGACTTATTGTACAGTATTTCTCAAAACATTTCCAGCGTGAAACATTCTCAAGTTGCCACACCTCTAAACTACCACACGTTCTTCCGCGTTTATTTAACCAATACAAAAATATTGCTATTCAACTCTTGTCTCGGCAGTGAATCAATGCGATGCAGTGCACCCGTTGTTTATGGGTTAGAACAGGAGAAGATTGGAGACACAGATAATACTGTAGAATCTTAAAAATGATACACCGGTAAAACTTAAAAAAAAAGCTAAATATAAAACAAAGAAATGAAAAATGCAAACAATGATGCACGTGTTGACGCGTTAGGCGTTTATAATTGGATATGAAAATAATTGCATGATTTGCATAACCAATGCGCAAGTCCAAACATATGTACATATTTATAAAGGCTAAGGTTACGGATAGCTTTCGAATAAGGCTGAGCTATGCGATTAATAAAATCACAGAATATTTTGTACCTTGTTTGATTAGAATTGTATTTATATGCACGATCAGCTTATCACTTAAAATTCAAGTAAGTAATAGCACAAATATTGATTAATGAAGTTCCGTACCATTATCTATAAAAATGGAAAAAAAATCGCGTTAGTTGTACGGGAGTCCCCCTTAAATATTTATTTTATTTGTTTTTAGTATTTGTTGTTATAGCGGCAACAGAAATACATAATTTGTGAAAATTTCAACTGTCTAGCTATCGCAGTTCTTGAGATACAGGCTGGTCACAGAGAGACGGACGGACAGACATCGAAGTCTTAGTAATAGGGTCCCATTTTTACCCTTTACGGAACCTTAAAAATCACTAACGATTTTACGATTAGATACCTATAAAAAAACACAAGATAATAATTGAATAACACTGACTCCACGGTACTTCTGTTCCAAAGCAGGTGTGTCGCAAAATATTTGGAATACTGGTTCACCGGGTTGTTTTATTACCTGCATCCACTGGATGAGAACAGCTGTAATTAATATCGCAATTATCAAAGTTATTTACTATAGCGAATTACTACAGGTTCTAAATGGCGCCAACTAGTTTCATATCAAATTGAATTTCATTTTGGATGCATCACTTGTAACAGAATCGAGTAGTTTGAAAAGGGTTTTGGAGCTGGCTCGAGTATTTTTTATACACCGGTGTAATAAGAATTAATAATGAAGCTATGGGGAATTGTTTGTTTTTGAAGCACGGAGATCTCAACATGTAAAAACGGTCTCCCATCACAAGAATGACCGCAGCGAGCACGGCTTTACTAAGCAGATTGGCACGGCTTTACTAAGCAGATTGACTGATCTGCGCGGTGGCCTTTTAGCTACGAGCCCCTGAGACAGGAAATATCAGCTGCACGAACTCTGAACAAAATTTCACACAACTTTTCTCAACAGCGTTTGCCAATTTACACAACACCACCGTAATAAAACTCTTTGCAGTTTGTCGTATCTATTTATGTATTATTATTTATTTCGGTTGTCTTAAGGTGTTTCGGAATCAGTGTCCAGTTAAAAACTAGTCGGACATTCCCGAAAAACAAAACTATAACCGACGCAAATAACAATATCCTCCTCTTTTTCGAAGTCGGTTAAAAACAAGTGCGTCTCCACTCCTCTGTGCAGGTAAGTGTGATAACAAATACCCGGGACTCGGCGCCAGACGTTGATGGAAGCTGCGCATTTGTCCGCCCGATTCGAACTTATTTCGTTCACATAATATCCAGTTTATTAGTTGGCGTGAAGTATTGGACGTCCATGTTGAATTCATTGTAATTACAGCTTTATTGCGCACGTGATGCACATTTTTATTTGTTGTTTTTGTGCGTAGTATGTTTTTATTGTTGTGCATGCGTAAACGTTGATTATGCGAGATACAAGTTTACAACTGACTTTCATCATCAGCCAAAAGACGTCCACTGTTGAACATAGGCCTCCCCGTTTGAGCGGAGGGAGGAGGTTGCCATAATTTCCACGCTTGGCAAGTGGCTTGGGGATCGCATTATGGATGGTGAAGTTACAGTAGACACTGCTGCCCATCTTCTGAATTTTCCCTTAGTCGCCTCTTACGACACCCACGGGAGGAAAGGGATGGTCAATTCTAGGCCGGATACCAACTGACTGAATATTATAAAGGCGAACATTTGTGAGTGTGTTTGTATGTTTGTTACCTCTTCAAGCTCAAACGGTTGGACCGATTTTGTTAAAATTTGGTATGGAGGTAGCTGAAATCCTGGATTAACACATAGGCTATTTTTTTTTCCCGAAAAAATGTAGCGTGCAACTATTTGTATGCTTAAAGGCAGAGCATGTTGTTCCAAAATATTAATATTATCTATGTAACACCTTTTATCTACACGTTTCACGAAAAAAGTTTTATTTTATCATATCATAAACTACAGAAAGACATGCAATTTAGTCATCTTAGGGACCATTTCTAGCATACATAAGAAATTGACGTTTGTTCTCACTAGTTCGATTCACAGACGAAACTAATTTACTTTATTGTTATACACTTGCACTGGAAAGACATAGAGTTTAAAGATCTTAAAACAATTAATACGCTCAAAAAGTTATTAGTCACTGCATCGTTTGTATCGTCCAAGCTAATAATTAAAACTTATTGCTTGTTCAATCAAGCATGACTAGCTACGTCATCACCCTTGCATTAAGCTCTCCAGCCTTCAAATCCGTTGATGTATCTACGAGGTCAATGCCACTGGAGATATAAGAAAATTGCCAAATCACGCCCTTAATCAATAGCCGATATTGAAGTTTATTGACGCATGAATCATTAAGGGTCTGTTCGCAGATTATTCTTCAATAAAGCCTAAATTGAGCGAGTAATAACCTAGGCTCAATATTTTTAGTAAAAAATGGTTTTATTTAAGGTGTACTTAGGCTTAAATTTATACGATATGTTTTATTTTGTATACAATTTATGGTGCTAGAGTTTATCGAATATGACGTGATAGTTAACTACAAAATAAATATCGAATCATTTGTTAAGGGTAGGTATTTTTTTATGATTTAAGTACGATAAACTAAGTTAAAGGTACGATACAATACGAGGGGTTGGTACTAATGCGACATTCTATTAGTTTTGTATGATCGATATTTCATTATTAACGGTTAAATCATTAGAAGACCTAACATCTCTGTAAATATAAGATTATATCACGCCTGTATTCCCCGAAGGGGAAGGCAGAGGTGTGCCTATAGTACACCCTGTCACCAATTATGTTAAAAGTCCCAATGATAGGGGCGAGCCTATTGCCATCAACCGGGTACAAATCCAGACTTCGTGCTACTACTGAGAATTATGAATGGCAAAAACCAGTATCACTTTGCCCGACCCGGTATTCGGATCCAGGACCTTGAGCTCAGCAGTCGCGCCTAGCGACCACTAGACCAACGAGCCAGTCTTGAGATGTATTAACGACAGTTTCTATAAGTATTTCAAACAAAAAATAAACAATAGTCACACTTCAACAAATTGATACACTTCTTTTATTGAAATCTAGATCTGTATCGTAAATGATGCAATAAGAAAGCGTTGATACAGCAAATGTTTGGCCGATTGCCCAAATAACAACTGATGGAGAAATCGCTTTGCTATTGTTAAACGATTTTTAAAGATCACGTTAGATAGTATCTGTCTTCGAGACTTTTTATTTACTAGCTGTACCTGCGGCTTTACCTGAAAACGTTTGCCGTTTTGATGAATTGATATTCTTATTTTGGTTTATTTTAAGTGTTCTTAGTATTTTTAAAAGCTCGGTTAAAAAGAAGGTAGGTATTCGATCAGTTTTTTTGCTAGTCCGACGCCTTAGTGTGAGTTTGTTGAAAGCTAACTAAACTATTGCGTATACATTTATATTTTGTTTTTCTGTTATTTAACAACAGAACAAAGCTGTCGTCGTACCTACTTAAATTAGCTATAAACAAAAGCATTGTTTAAGGTTCATAAATATAACATTTAGTAAAGAGCAAAAAAATCGCACATTTACCATCAATTCAGCCTCAATTTTTAATTTTTCCTGTATCGTGGGTGGGTTTCACAAACATACACCCAGACTCGGGAAAAATATCTGCGTATCGCACAAGTTTTTGTCTCGTGCGGGAATCGAACCCGCATCCCTTAGCATAGCAGTCCAAGCGCTTAGATCGTCAATTCACTCTCAAGTTCACTATTCAATTTAATTTCATGTTCAGTGCTGAAGACTAAACATTCAAACTTACTCGTCTAAGAATTTGGCAAGTCAAGCTTTACCGATTTATCCTGAACTTTACGACGAATCATTTTCAAAGAAGCTAAGGATCATTGTGTACAATATAATAGTTTCTGTATGTCCCTATGCGTACAATTTGTAAGCTATAATGGGTTCCTGTGACCTTTGAATGCAACAATACACCCTTTTGTATGGCACTCAAATCGATTTATAATGGGTGTGAATATTCTTGACACTTTACCATATATAACTGGTGTATTACTTCAATTTGTAAAGGAATAAATTATATTTGTGAATGTAATAGATCATGTGTTATATATATAGCCTATAGATCATCTATAGGAGGCCCTAGAATACCGTCAAAATTCAATTTAATTGGTTCCTCGTTCGTTTTGTCAGTTTCGCATTTGTAGTGGTAATGATTCTGACAACACCGTGTGAAATAAACGTTCGTATTTTATTAAATAATTAGGTATTAACTATTCTAATTACTCGATTACAACTATAGCTAGGTGATAAACACGAGATAGGTGGTGTGCCAGAGCTTAAGTTTTAGTCCGCTTATCTCAAATATTGCAAGTTTGGGTATTTGTAGATATAGCCTGGGTGGGGAAGTTAATCATTTTAAACATTATTCAACCAAACAGCGTGTTAATTGTAAAATATATCTGAACAAATACAATGGAATATATATGAACAAATAAAAATTATATAATTCGAGCAAGTATCAAAAAATTCCAATCCACTATAAAACACAAAAATCGCTTAACACTTACAAGTAGTAAAACACAACCAATTCAACCGCAACTCGAGACAGTACCCTTCTCCACACGATCGAAATTTCGTGAAAAATATCGTTTAAAAAAAAAATAGTGACGTAATTGCAATATGAATGCAAATCGTTGGAAAAATGTTAAAGTTATGAAACAAGATAGTAAAGAAGTGAAAAATGAGCCACCGTCATCTTTAACCAAACTTGTGAATCTTTCTAAAGAGAAAGGTGAGATTCAGATGTTTAATTAATACATTCTTGCAAGACTCAATAATATTAATCGTGACATAACTCGCTAATTAAGACTATAAATTGCCATTTTATGTTATACCAATTATTTAACTGTTGTAGCAGACTGCACCACCTTTTAATGGATTTAAATTATTATTATTATTACCTAAAAATAATATAATAATAAAAAAACACTCACCAATGACCCGTTTTCCTAAAAGCAGTAAGCATTATCTGTCTTTCCATATTATTCATTTCTAATCCGTCTTCTAAACTCTCAAAATGTATGATTGTCTCCTTTTTGTAACGCAGCGAGCTAGAAACAGGTCTTGTAGTAGTCTTTCACAAGGATTGGCGCATTAGCTAAGCAATTGGACTGCAGCGCTTAGGGTTGCGGGTTCGATTCCCGCACGGGACAAATATTTGTGCAATCCGCAAATGTTTGTCCCGAGTCTGGGTGTTTGTGTATGTGGTATTTCATGTTTGTGAAACGCACCCACGAAATAGGAGAAATTCCTAGTTTGGGGCGACGGTTTTCTTTTAAATAAAAAAATTGTAGCCAAGTTGACCGGCCACAGTGTCAAACTTTATTTTTATTCTAAATAGGGGTGTGTGTTTGTGTGCTTGCTCACAATCCGCCTGATGGTAAGCGATAAGTCTCCCCTTTCCTTGCACCCTCAAGATAAATCGATAGCAAATATAACGATCCTTACAATCGCTCGTCTCGATTTCACAGCAATCTTCAAAGGCATTAATTGGGTAACGAATCGAATCTAACTTCGCTGTAGGTACGAAGTCTTCACCCCAATTTATCTTCGTTACAAAAAGGACCCATTTGCAGTAACATTTTGTTTATAACTACTAGTCTTGGTTGTGTTTATTGCTATCTAGATTACTTGGCTTCTGCGTCATGTTCTTTCTAAGGTTCTAATGAATATTCTCTATTGGTCTGTCTTAGATTATGGTAAATGAAAAACAAAATAACTGGAAGGAATGTATATTCATAGAAACGATTTCATTTTACGGCTTAATTTAATCTTTTTTCTTCTGTTTTTATCAATCCAAAAAGCTTCGACAATCGAAAGGATGACAGCCTAAACTTGATTATTGTCAACAAATTTTTTCTTAAAAGTCTTAGGCCCCTTTTGTCGCACTGAAATATCACCCAATACCTAGGCTATAAAAAATGAAACAACAAAAAAAAATTTATAGAAAAACAGGAATGCCATGACCAAAAACGAACTAAAAAAAAATGAAAAACATGTTCCATCGCAGTCGGGGGACCGTTCTGTGGGACACTGTCTTATCTAAGAGGTATGTTACTCGCGATAGTGTAAGGATTCTAACGACACTCCATACATCAAAATTGGTTCAGGCATTCAGAAGTTATAGTGAAATAAAGAAACTCACATACATACTTACATGATCCCTGAAAACATTACACTCCTTTTTTTGGGCAGTCGTGTTAAAATAGTATATTATGTCTTTCTCTTCATAGCTAATAGTCACTTTTAAAGAAACCTTTTTAATAAAACCATATGTTACACAATTATATTACACGAAGCTTTCTAAATTGCTCCGAAACACAAAACTTTCAAACGCAGACAATCGAATAACTGCTAAATTTATAGTTTTAATCCACAATATAAAGGAACTTCGTTGAAACTTTTTTCCCGACTCCTCAAGTCTAAAATTCCGTAGACATGTGAAATTATATGGTTATTAGGCTCAATGGTGGTGGGACGCGACACACGATAGTCGAGTGACGCGGTAGAGCCTATATCTGCGTAAAATAGTCAAGAAAATATTCTCTCGAAGAAAAAGCATTGAATTTAAATAAACACAATGTTAAGACCAGTGTTAATTGATCCGGAAATGGACTTGGCGCCTCCTAATCTCCTTAGCGATAGTGGTGAGTTTATTTTTCATTTGATACTGGCTAAAGCAAACCTTTAAACCCTCGTGGTAAATTTTATCGCATTTTTTCTGGACAATCTTAGAAATTCTGATCTAAGGTTCCAGCTATTTATATTTACAATTGTATAAAAATGAATCCTGTTTCCCTTGGTCACGCCATATCTTGAAAACGGCTGGACCAAATCAGCTAATTTTGGGTTAAAATATTTGTGGAGCACCAGGAAAGGTTTAAATAGTAAGAAAGTGGTACGAAGTACGCTGGGTCAGGTAGTCTTTAAATACAATTTTAATATAATGGGTTCAAAAGGTGAGTCAGGTATGGAAATGGAAATGGGAAAAATAGTATGAATGATTTTTTCATAGGATAAAAATATTCTTAGCGAAGGTTTTACAATGAAGTTTTACGAGTGTTTTTTAGTTTTTTTTTTTGTATGTTTTAGTTAAATTATCTCAATCTAAGACTCTACTAATCAATGACTGCGGCTGATAAATCACATGGTATAACTCCTATCTGCCAAAATATCTTTGTTAAATATCTCATCTCTGTCTATTTCTTCGAGAAATACGCTTGATAACATAGATACAAACATCTGCTAACATATTTTTTCTGTTTTGTTTGGAACTATGAAAAGTAAAGGTGTAAACAAAGCTCAACTGTTGAAAGTTTCAAACAATACGCCCCTAAAGATATGTAAAAGACAAGCCGATACAACTTCTGTTGGCCCAACAAATAAACTTGTTTGTTTATCGTATCTGGGCCATGCACGACTTACCTTCAGAACCAGATATACAGAACACGCTCATAAAAATCGCGCGTCTTTTTTTGGGATCAAAATTAATCGCCATTTTGAAATACAGTCAAAGTATTTCATCGTCATCATCATCAGCCAAACACGTCCACTGTTAAATATAGGCCTCCCCGTGTAAGCGGGGGAGTGTTGCCATAATCCCCACGGTTGGCAAGCAGCTTGGGAATCGCAGTATTCGTGGTGAAGTTACAGAAGATGCTGCTGCTCATCTTCAGAATTTTCCCTTAGTCGCCTCTTACGACACCCACGGGAGGAAAGGGAGTGGTCAATTCTAGGCCGGATACCACACGGTCGAAGTATTTACACGAGCTAATTAATTGTGGTACTCTATATCAAAACTCCCGTGTTAATGAGATGAAAAATGATTGAGCTTTTATAAAGTTCTAGGCCTGTATTTCCTGTAGGGTTAGGCAGAGGTGTGCACCCCGTCCAAAGGAGAACTAGCTTGTTGCCATTCATAAAAAATGTATCAGTTTGTTTTAGAATTGCTGAAAAATGAACTTACATTGGTGCTTGTTAAAACAGCTGACGTAAGCATAATAATCTGCTCCATAGGTTGATGGAGAGATCATGTAACGAAATATATTATAATTGATTGACTAAATTATATATTTTAGAAGAAGTATTATAAATAATATAATATATTGAGTCTTGCAAGAAATATGTCTACTATTCAAGTAAACAAGAGCGTTGCATTGGATGGTTTGATTAATATAACTTTTTTTTTTCCTAACATTTTTCCAACTGATTTTATAAATAGTAATTAGATAATCTTTATACTATCTGTAACTTGCGACACTCTTGTTTAACTAAAGCTAGAATTTAGTTTAATTTTGATATTTGTGTACATATAAAACAAGGATAGGGTTACACAAGATGGTCGCTGGTTACCGAAATAAAATGGTCTAATATCTAAAATAATGCAGTATAGGGACATTGTTTAAAGCAAAAGTAATACAACTTCAATAAAACAGTGTTCAAAATGATTAAAGTGTCAGAACCGGTCCTTTGATGAACAATTTCTGACTTTTCACAATAATATGCAAATTAAACTTGACACTTTGGTATTTTCATGCACACATATACGACGCAGATGTGTGCAGAACTGAAGGCATACTTCGCGGTACGAACCAATTACAAATCATTCTAATTTTAAACGTGTACTTCGCTTATACTATCTTGATACTTGATATATACCTTATTTACATATACATATATACCTCACCGATACCTTAAAAATAAAAGTAAAACATTTTTACAGAAAGGGATAAAATTTTCAAGATACACAAAGCATGTTTTCCTACAAAATTTCACCAAATGTCGGTACCTGCGTATATAAATATCAACGGTATACCCATAACTCACAGATGTTGTCGTTAGACCCTGCGATCGCGAGCCAAAAGCAAACAGACTTTGCGAATAATTTTACACTCTCATGCCTAGTATCTACAATGAACTAGCGGTCTTTAGAACAACCACAACGTTCTCATGGTAAACAGATTAGATCTCATATTTTTTATTGACACGTTCCACCTTTAGTCATGTTAATCTTTACAACAGTAAATATTTGTGCCATAAAAAAGACTTTAAGTGTAATAAATCAGCAGGTTTTTAGTGACGCTGTTCGCCCAGGGAAAACCATACTTTATTATTTTATTATGATTTCTTATTATGACGACAACCACTTTCCTAGACGAAAATGGTATTATCAACAAAGCATACATTATACTAAGTATCAACTATATTTGGTCTGACTACAAGCCATCACTGTCAAAAGCCTAGCAGCGATAAGCGAGCGATGCAGGTGTTCACTTTACATACAAAATCACCCTATTATTAATCAGATACTTACATACCTATCTACATTCTGCGCATTTACATTTGGTTCTATCACTGGTAAATTAAGCCAGTGCATTCTGTGAAAATGTACGTAACTCAACATAAATCATGCTTATGATTTTTTATTTAAAGTAAATCTCGCTCCACACTAGGAATTTCTCCTGTATCGTGGGTGCGTTTCACAAACACGAAATAACACATACGCAAACACCCAGACTCGGGACAAACGTCTGAGGATCGCACAGTATTTGTTTGATGCAGGAACCGAACCCGCAACCCTTAGCGCAGCAGTCCAATCACTTGGCCATTGCGCCAATCAGGTAGTCTTACTTGCGGTAGGAACCGTAATTAGTTCCAAAGTACTAATTAAAATTATATCGGGTATGAGTAAGGTGGATTCAAAGTTAATAAACGCTGCGTATAGTGTTCCTATTTCCTTGTTTACTGAGTTCCTACCTTCGTAGATATTGCGAAGATCAGTTCACCAGTGAGGTTAAACAGTGCTTGCCAAACTCCGTCTTATAATGGGTGACCGTTTCCGAATTCAGAACCCCTTCCCTCTGTACCACAAACAGCAAGTGACGCCCAAACGCCTGCCACTCCTGAATCCTTGATACTCTTTACAGGCCAAAAAGTATTGACAGCCAATTTGACTTAAGAAGTAAAATTGTTGTGGAGATCAGATAGACACACATTTATAAAATACACAGACGCAGTTGAAATGAATAAAAAGCCTAAGAGTCTAGAGTCAGAAATTTTACCCTAAACGCTCTAAAACAAGCACATAAAAAAGTCTTCAGAGACTACAACAAGCTAACACAAAATGCTCAAAAAAGGTATGAAACTTTATCTACCTACACTAAGTTATCAGAGACCACCTTGAAATTCCCAAACATCTTAACGACATAGATTAGCAGTCGTCACACGACAGGCAACGATACTGACTCACTCATCCGGTTAATGTAAATTGTAATTTGCATAAGCATTGCTTGACGCGAGTCGAATTACTGTGTGCGCCGGTAACGGGTGCGCCGGGTCTGGTTGATTCGGCTTGAAATTTATTGTCATACAAAATGATGGATGAATATTACTATAGTATTTGTTTTGGTGAAGGATTTTACTTAAGTGGTCTTTAGTTACACATTTTTGAAGGATGGTATTTTTTTGGTCCTTTTGTCCGCATGTTTCAAGTTTAAAATTAAGGGTCTGTAAAATATCTTTTTAAAAGATAGTACCTACACTGTTATTTTCTGTTGCATTTTTTTTTCTAAGCATATAAAAAACACTTAATTCATAACAGTAATATAACTAGTAAATAAATTCAAATAGATAGTTAAAAAAATAAAAAAGAACAGGGACAAAACACAAACAAATTAAAAAGAGAAAAAAACTGAAATTCAGTGTTTAAAAAATAAAACAAAATGGACCAGCTTACAAAATATCTCGTGTATAATAAAACTCCAAAGTGTCGTAATCCAATGGATTACGATACAATCAAAGCAGAAACAAAAGAAAATACGGAGAAAGGAGGAGTGATTGACAGAAGACTGCACCTCTTATCACCAGACCATGAAAGAGATTTTGAAGGTAACATTATTTTATAAATTCTTTCTCAAACACTAATGGGCCTACTGCCAAATCAAAACATTATTAGGTATAAGATCATATAAAATAAGATAATTATAAAAAAAAGATACTTTGTTTTTTGTTTTAAAACTTAACACAATCACGCTTGTATTCGCCGAAAGGGTAATATCCCACGCACGTTTGGCCCCAGTTATGTTATAGGCCCAAATGTGATAGGGGGCGAGCCTATTGCCATCAACCAGGCATCAATCCAGAATTCGTGCTGCTCCTATTATTTTTTAATTACTTTCTAAACATGATTTTCTGTGGATAAAATGATATTAATTTATAAAGTCTCATTACAAAATCTATCACAATACCAATCTCAAGTCGGACATATCTCACGGCCTACTTGTATGTTCCACGTGGATGTGGTATTTCTAAGCATTCATTGAGGATAACCTTCAGAGTACCTTCGTGATTAACATCGTTTATCAGTCCACTAACATACTTAGCCACAGTAGCTACTAACTAGATTTTGATACTTGAATACATTTTTAATTTCAAGTCTACTATTAAAATCATTAACATGCCATTATAATTATTAATAAATAATCTTAAAGTAACTTCCCCTATAATCGAAAACCAAAATAAAAGCTTCTTCAGAGAAGCAGCGTTATCTATCCATGCAATTATCAGCAAACATAAAAAGAAAATTAAGAAATAAAACAACGATAATCCACCAAGATATACTTAAAGAAAATCTGTACTTCTAATGTCCTGCTTTAAGAGTTCATGGTAAGGGGTCTGGTATACAAAGGTAAACTTAACCCGTAACATAACATAAAGCAAACATTACCGAACTAAATTTCCATATACTCATTATATTAGAATAACAACGAACATAGGCGAAGTCAAATACAAGATAGAGAAACTCAAGATCTTTTGACACGAGAGCTGCTAGTTTATGCTTATCTTGTCGATTAGTTTGATGAATGCATAACAGCACACTTTGTAGTTCGGGAATGGTTTAAGAAAGAAGAAATCAGCGATGTTGCAAATGAAAAAGTTAAAGCAGAAGCTAAATGTAATATTGCATCTGTATTCTTCCACGATTGATACAGAATCGCAAATTGCTGGTGTGGCCATAGAACGAATTATAAAACTAAATGTAACTTGATTTACCCCAAATTTTAGGCTTCTACATGGACACTCCTACACGTTCAGAATAATTCCCTCTAAATTCCAAGGCATAATAAAATTCAAAAACTAGACAGATCTTTAGTTTGATTTTGATATTGGTTTCTTTCTCCGCCTGGATTTTTACAAATTATGGCCGAACAAGATTGCGATTACAGTCATATTAAATCGCTTTCAGTCACTATCTTATGAACGTAGTAACATTTTCGGCAGTAGTGAAGTCATCGGTTTAGTTAGTTAATTGCTGTCTGTAAGAGTGCTAGAGGTTTGATCATTATGCAGAATCGATCCATAAGGAAAAAGGGGCACAAAGGTAAGAGGAAATACTAATAACTATTAACACAATTAATTTATAGGATATAATTATGTTTATGCTGTTGTAATTGTTAGTGCTAATTCGATCAGTGTATCGGTTTATAGCCTTCGCAGGAGGCCTCAAACTCACGTTGTTGTCCACAAGCCTTATTATTATTAATACTTTGTTTATAAGAGACGATGTCTTGGCTTGGACTTCGATGCTGCTGATGATGCTAATTTTAAAACTAAAGGATCCGAAATGTTAGGTATACTTCGTGAGTCTTGACAACAGAGTGTGCTGTTAAGAATAAAAGGACTTGCACTTACTGAAAGTACATAAATCTATTTCAAGACTGACTGATATACCATGTGCAAATCTACTCGCGTGTTCTTTGGGCACTAGGCAGCATTATATTCCATGTACCAGTAACATTACTTTAATGTAGTCACGTCACTGGACACATTTGAATCATTATGGTACGTCTAGTCTTAAAGCTAACTCCAAATTTAATGTGCATCGACGAATACCACTAATTCTTAGTGGATTTAATGTAACAGGGCAATTCGATCTAATGTTTCAGCCGAAGTCCTATTTACAGCATACAGACTAAAAAATAACATGTCATAAATCAACATAGAAAACAATTCTAAATCGTATCGAACGAAACGGTATTTTTTAAAATCGTTCTCGACGCCATTTTGAAATATGGCCGCACCATATTATGGCTCGGATACACGAACACACGTTGATATTGGCGCTAAAAATAAAATATTAATTTCCTATACGGTCGGTAGGTGGCACGGCGGCTACGTGAAATAGTGATGTAAGGAACGATAAACTAAGTAAGTTTGGTCTAGGATTTAAGTTTTATGTGATAGGTTTTGAAGCTTAAGTTTTTAACTCGAGTCCATAGTTGACTGATCTTAAAAACTAATTTTATTTTTTACTTTCATGATTTTACTAGCTAAATTGTCAAGTTACCGAAACTTTTAAGAGGATACGGTGCTAGTTTAACTGTGCTAGTTTGATAAAATAAAGGTTTCCATAAAAATAAAAGCAATTATGTTATTATGTTATTGTTGTCTAAGATTTTAAAATCCCATTACAATGTTTCCTGTGTTATAGGTGCTATCGATTTGCACTATTTTCTCCTCGTAAATAAAATTATGTGGCATCGTTGTCGCCTTGTGGCCTCAGTATAACCGCAACTGTTCATAATTCTATTTGCAGTCTTATTATATCACCTCTTGCTATCGGTCTACCTTTATAGTGGTTTTTTATATTTATATTATTCATTGAGCTGATAAACGAGTTTTCCTGCATAGTATTCTGGTTAAGTTTCGACTTTCTTATCATAACTACAGTTTTCAAGCTTATCAAGATCGGTTGATTACAAAAATATTCCGTTAAATACGCGATTCTATTCTTTGAACCGCCTTATCCACAGATATACTGCAGTTTTATTTAACACGTAGTCTACACAATCTTATCTACATTATTATGTGCTAGGGTACGGCGTGAAGCAAATGCAACCATTTCCAAACAATCACCTACGCTGGTTTGACGTGCATTATTTCTGCATCATTTACTATCAGTGAACCTTGTGCAGTCGGTTTAAGTTCGGTTTTCGATTGACACAGGTTAGTTTCATTGTTTTTGATTTCGGCTTTATGTGATTTTGTGTAATTTGATTGGCTGACACCATAACAAGCGATGATTATGGGAAAAGTATTTCTGAATTGTTTATAATCTTGCTTAGTATTTCATACGGCGTTGTTTGCCAAAAAAGAGGCCTTCTCGGTGGCCTACCAAAATAAAATCATAAATTTATTATTTTTCATGATAACATTTCGAAAGGTTATGATTTGTTTTTGTTATTATAGCATTTCGGAACTATGCATCGAGTAAATCGCGATGGGGCTGCCGCTCCCTTTGAAGGTAATCAACAGTATTTTAAATGTCGTTAGATCTTTCATGGAAATTGTCGCTTGCATTCTATCTATATCATGTAATAAATTGTTTAATAATACATTACAAGTTGTCTTAATAGGCAACTAAAATAATATTTTTGGTTGATTTATAAAGACATTCGTTTTAACAATTGATGTAAATAAGTTTTACTGAGAAACTGCAATATGACGATAATATCAAAACTTTTATGTGGTTTAAATATTTCGGTCAGCTTTCCACAAAATCTTTCATAGTTTCAACAATTTTGAAATGCCTTTTTCGGTAGATTGGATCTAACGTCTTATTATTATTGTAAGGTGTTTTTTATAAGTTTAAGACAAAGAATATACTATTTTAAATTCTATTGTAAGCCGTTGGTTGGTACCCTTTTCTGAGGTTGGCCTTTATTATCTATCACTACGAGCGTAAACCGATTGAGAACCATTCCACACCAGTGATTGACATTTCATTTAAGATCTTTATGAGGTAGGGAAAGCGAATGCTAAGACTATTTTTATTTAGATTAAAATTTTAGTGATCTTTTTAAGTAGGATTTAATAAATTACTTATTATAGTCTTCACTCTGATCGTTGTACATAGCAGTTTGCCGAAAAGGGAGTTTAAAAATATTGGTATCAGAAGGTTCTTGGTGTGCTATAAAATGTATTTTATTTTTTCCCTGTTTTATAAGGTGAGGCTGTAAAGTTATATTAACTAAAATCATGTTAGTGATTTTCTGGTAAAAATTTCGATTTAATTTTTTTTCGAGTAAAATATTATCTAGTATAAACCACGGAAGCATTTTCCTTATTTTATAAACTTTTGTAAGTTTATGGTATTTTTTATCACCCTGTACGACTTCTGCACTCAGGTGTACTTCCACACTATTATTGCAGCCTTCAATAGTCGATATATCGCCTACGTCTCCCTTGAACGAGCGTGTTGCACGAATACAATTACACCACCTATTTCACACTCACATATCAAAGTGAAAAGTCCATTCTGCATTCAATTGTACTTGTTTGGCCTGTGTGGTGTTGGTACCGTGGCTTTCCTGAATAACTGTGAAACATATTTTATGTTACACAAAATAAAGAAGACTTTATTCCAAAAGATCGGATTCCGTAATAAAGGAATCGCTTCGTATACCTACAAAAAATAAACTAATTGGTTGAAAAAGTATTGGATACTTCAACGTAGTCGTTAAAAAATAATTGGTGGGATAAGCTACAGAAATTGGATGCGAATTTTAATGTTTAAGGAATAACTGTAATGTTACGTGTATAATACAAAAGATAAGATTGGTCTTATTTGAATGTTACTGTAATTTCCAATTCAGTTTTCGGCAATTAGTTTCGTAAAGAAAATTATTAGCAATTTATTTTGTAACCTAAACACTGAAATAAAAAAAAACTCAAAGAATGCTTATCCAATTTTGCATCAAGCTTGATTGGATATTCATTTGTTCTATGTCCCTTTAATGATGAACAATCGCTTAATATCAATACAAGAATAAGAGCAATCTCAGCACTGAAATGGATCGAAATGAGTATCCAATTTTGCATCAAGCTTGACTGGATAATCATTTGTTCTATGTCTCTTTAATGATAAACAATTGCATTATACCAACAACAATAAGAGCGGTCCCAGCACTCTTAGGCTGACAACTATTCAACCCCTTTCCAACTATTCGTGTTACCAAAAGCAACACTCAAAAGTCGAGTCCAATCTCATTGGAATTGAAGCCGGCTCGTTGCCCTCATTATTCACAAGTGGGCTTCAACTTGGACTTGTTACAACTGGACACCGAGCAACGTATGAGTGTATAACACTTCCACTATTTCCGTTGCCTAAGAAATTGAAGACGGTATGCTCCGGAAGAGTGTGCTTGGGACTTTCCAGGAAGAATATTATGGTGCGATGTTTTGTATTTTACTATTTCATGCTTACCTTTTTTGGTTCTTCTTCTTGTTTGTCAAGTTATATAATTATGCTGATCTTTGTTGAGATTGTAACCAATTTAGCTGGAGTTAAGATTCAGACCTTGGGTCCCATATTCGATTGCTTGCATGCCATCGCTACACCATCATAATATTTATTACAAGTGAGACGGAGAGTTCTCAAAAGTGTTATTGTAAACAACCTCATCATCATCAGCCGGAAGACGTTCACTGTTGAACAAAGGCCTCTACTCAGAATGCCACAATGAACGACAACTTGCCATTTGCATCCACTGCACTGGTACAATCCCAAAGTGGTATATTAATAGACAAAAACTCATGTAAAAGTATAAAATAAACGAATGTGAAATAAAAATAATTATTTACAAGCTTATAAATTAGACTCGAGAAATTAAAAATAAACCACAAATAGTTTTTATAAAAAGGTTATTGGATTTTAGAACTTAATATTTTTATTACATAACTTTTTACGAAACATTATCAAAAAAAATGTTTTGCTTGTAAAAGTGGTCCTTCGGCAATATTTGGTCTTCTGGTCCTTTGGCATGTCGTTCATTTCATCCATATTTCTTGTTAAATAATGTCATATTTAAATCTCATATTTGCCTCGTATTTGATTTCTTAGTAATTACGTCATAATTTCCTCAGACTAATCAATCAACTCTGGTTTTTATTTTGTTTGAATGATAATTTTTCACCTGTTTATTTTCCCACGGTCGTCGTAAGATGTCGAAAAGCAGGTTATTATGTTATTCGTAAACAATGACTTTGCAATGTTTTTGGACCCTTTTCGGTGTATAGGTCAGCTTATATAGTTACTATACTACCTACTAGTGGTGCCACGCGGTTTCACCGCTTCATAATAATATAACAAAATCAGAGGTTACAGAAATGTTCAGGTAGGTCACTTTCATTCAAAAGGCCATAATGTAGTACAGCGGATTAGAATTCCTTGGTTTAGCCACAATTTCCTTTGCCGTGATTAAGACAGGTGACAGTTTATACCACATCAAGGCCCTTTCATGCTTAGGAAAGCACGCCAATCTCTTCGTTCCGAATATAAGGAAATGAACATTGTAAACTGCCGACAGGTATTAGAAACCTACTAAAAGGATATAAGCATGCTATCATAATGCGCTGTTTACTTAAATTGCTCATTTAATAGATAATTAGTTCAGTTTGAAAAGGACTGGTTATGAATCCCAGTTACCCTTAAAAAACTGTTTTATATAAAAAACTATTGTGTCTTGTTGTAATTTTATTTATTTTCAGTCTTCAGTGATTTTTCCCAGTTAACATTAAATCAAGCAAAATTTTGTATTAACACATATTTTGTCACAAATTTTTATTGCACCGTTACTTTGCCTTCAGTTCGATAAGAATGTGGTTTAATTTCCTTTTTTACTGCGACCTTTTACAGGACCAAATAATTATTACAAGAACAAAATACTATTATAAAATTACTGGCGCTTTCACCGTGCACTAACAAAAAAACAAACAAGTAAAGATTCGAATCAAATCTTTCCATTCGATTTCTTCAAAGCAACTTAAATATTTTCAGGTCAAGATCAAAACAAATGAAGACAAATTGAGGTACTCCAAATTCGATTGGATCCAATTTCGTCTTTCGGTCTTTAGGTACAGAAAAACGTTCGTTGAATTCTGTGGCTATTCAAATTCTTCGTGATATTTTTATCTGTTTGTAGTACCTACCTTCTACGAAAGTAAAATTACCTTATCATTGTATTGCGTAATTGATGGCCTGAGCCATTACCTTGCGGAAATCCATTGTGACAGATTTCTGTGAGAAATTCCAAATTGCTTAGGTTGCTAGTTTCCATTAACGGCCACTTTTCACAAACTCAAGAGACCGTTAGTTTTTTCTGTTGTTTTTTTTATGTAAGTACTAGCATTCGTCAGCGACGTTGCTCACGCGGAAAACCTTTGAAGTTGCACGAGGTAATGATTTACTTTTGTAAAAGAATTAAGAGTAAATCTTTTTTGTAGTTGATGAGGAGAAAGAGAATGCAAAGTTGCTTTTGCATAATTTAATCATCTCAATTGATAAAGGAAACTCGAAAAATGATGGACACGAGCAGGACTTGAAACTGTAACCTTCGCCGTACCGTGGCGCTGCTCCAACCAACTGAGCTATAGTGTCACTTTTTCAAGTTTCTTTTATCGATTTAGATTCAAGCTTAAGATCTTAGCATGGGTGACATGCATAAATGACACCAAAAGTCATATTTTAAACAATATGTAAACCAATTAACTTAACATTTAGTTTTAAACTTACCCTCACCTATCGACCATTAGATGTAATCTTGAACATAATAATTCTAAATAGGTATATAAATACGATGCGAACGGCCATTTTGTGTCGTTTTTCCTCTAAATTCGTTCCAACTTACGGAGAAGGTAAGAAACTGGTTCCTTCATAATTGGAATGTATTGTGATCCCTACAATGGTTCGGCTAACAGGATCTAAAGGGGACCCGGTTAAATGGAAGCAAAGCATTCTTAAAGGTATGGGGAAGGAATATGATTCGCGTGTACCTTGGACAAGAAATTGCGTAATACTCACAAAATATCATAGAATTAAAGTTCATAATCTTACCAACATCGGTTTTTACATTATTTTATTTAACTTGCAATGTTTGTATGTATGTAAGTTTATTTGTTTGAGGGGCTCGTAGCTACGTGGCTGCCGCGCAGATCAGTCGATTTGCGAGGTTAAGCCGTGCTCGCCGCGGTCATTCTTGTGATGGATGACCGTTTTAACATGTCGAGACCCCTCCATGCTTCGGAAGGCACGTTAAGCCGTTGGTCTTGCGCCTGATCTCTCTCCGGTCGTGTCGGTCTTCCGTCCCATCGGACTATGAGAGTGAGGGTATAGGGAGTGCACTTGTGTTTGCGTGCAACTTGTACTTTTAAGCTGGTCTGATAATAGTGTCAGAAGCTGGTGAACTCTGTAACGAAATGACGCAATGCCATCGTGTTTGGGCTTGTTTAATTCTTTCTTCACAAGTACTTTGAGACTAGCTGATTCCAAAGTTTGTATTTAAAAATATATTTTTAAAGCAAACTTATTTTGAAGAATGTTTTTTTTGGAACTAATCGATAAGATGAGCATGCAGTTAAAATAATTTATCATGTTTTTAAATTGTTATATGATGTCGGTTTTTAACATGATCTGTCTCCCAACGGTATGTACAAAAGTTGCTCTACTTCCGTACCCTAAAAAATTAAATGACGAGCCATATGAATTCAATTATACTGATGGCTCTGAGGCTTGCGTACCGGATTTATAAAGCACGAAGTCGAGGGTCAAAATTCAGATGTCGTTAAGGACATTTTAAATTATCATTATAATTTCTTGGCAATAAGTGACTAATATATAGAGCCGCGTGCTATTAATATTAATTGGATTACATGGTTTTTTATTCATCTTTCGTCTCGAGTAATTAAAAGACATTTCCGCCTCTGCCTACCTCAACAAGCATACGTGAAGAACACAAACTAAACATCCATCACACCTTTATTCTAACCCAAACCATTTCAGAACCCAAAATTTCGCAAAGACTAAAACCGCAGACAATACAAAAAGCTGTCAATGTGAAATGCAAAGGAATGAAACTATAAATCCTTTTCAGAGCGCGTTCTGTACGCCAGGAACAAGTTATTGAATGGGGCCCGACCAGCTGTGGTCGGTGGGAGCCCGATAAGTGAGGAGTTGGCTGCCGTGAGTATATTGTATATGGCTCTGCTATTTGAACAGATATGGCCTTCGTTGTAATAGGTCTTTTTGTGCCTAAAGCAATGATAAGACAAAAAGTATAGATACGTCATATGCTAACAAAATGATCGAGAAAAGTGTTCCGATCTCTGAGTCTGAACGGCACTAGTCTTATGTCAAATTGAGCATCAATACTACCCATGATTACAATTGTCCCCTTTTCGAGTCTTCAATATGAGAGCGCTAGTAACATATCTGTACTTTTTTGAAATATCATTGGCCTAAAGCTTTTTTATTCGTTCCTTTATTGCTTGGGGACGTTGAAGTGCTAGTTTTATGTTCACCTGACTCTGAGATATCTTATATTTTATGACAAAGTTTTGGTGATACCTAGGTCTATGCTAGGCTAGGGTGGACTTTATAGGCTTATAACAATATCTATTTTATAAATGTTCTTATAAAAATATCACCTTTCAACATTTTCGAAAATGTAGGTAGAAGCGTAATCCTTTGTCAGTTATCCGGGTTGGACATGATGAAACATAATTGTGATACACTCGTTACAGTTGTTTGTGCAAATCGTTTCTACAAATGAATATATGTGGCTGAAGACTCTTTATAAAGAAGAAACTCCCCCCCCCCTTCGTGGGTTTTGGGTGTATTTGTATGAATAATCATTTTTGACGACCTGATTGGCGCAGTGACTAAACGATTAGACTGCTGCGCTAAGGGTTGCGGGTTCAATTCCCGCACGGGGCAAAAATTTGTGCGATCCACATTTGATTGTCCCGAGTCTGGGTGTTTATGTATGTGATATTTTATGTTTGTGAAACGCACCCTACGATACAAGAAAAATTCCTAGTGCGGGAAGACGTTTTTATAAAAAAAAAATATAGTAATGTATTATTGACACAGGAGCTTCGCGTTACCTGCTTCAATTCCACCTCGTGTCCTGCTCGCAGCGAATGGATCCGTACTCCTCTGGTGATGAGGCCACCTGACCAGCCTCTGGCGTACGGCCTGGCAGCACCAAGAAATGGAGCCAGGTAATATGATGCAAATAACATAACATAACATCACGCCTGTATTCCCCGAAGGGGTAGGCAGAGGTGAACATATAGTACACCCACATTTCGCCAGTTATGTTGTAAGTCCCAATGTAATAGGGGGCGAGCCTATTGCCATCAACCGGGCACAAATCCAGACTCTGTGCTGCTACTGAGAATTACCTAATGGAAAACTCAGTAACACTTTGCCCGACCCGGGATTTGAACCCAGGACCTCTTGCTCAGCAGTCGCGCTTAGCGACCACTAGACCAACGAGGCAGTGATGCAAATATAATGCATACAAATATAATCTTTATCACATGTGCATTGTCTTATGAGATACTTTGACGACCTAATAGTAGATCGACTGTAGTCAAGGTATTAGATTGCTGCGGTAAGGGTTCGATTCCTACACGGGAAATGTTTGGGCGTATGACCATTGGGCATGGTGACATTTCTATTTACGAACCCACAATACAAATAAGATCCCTAGTGGATTTGAACCTGCAACGTTTAGCATGGCAAACTACTCACAGAGCCACAAAAAGGTTATAATTAAGATATATTTTGGCAGGTCATTGCTGTCTGGTCTGCAAGCTCATATAATCAAGTGGTTGCTCTTTGACTCAAGACCGCAGACTAAGGACAACAAGTGTGTGGTTCCACCAGATACGTAAGTAGATACATATTTGATATAATTATATTAATTCGTGTTTAAAAGCGTAAATCCATATCGTCATCATCAGCCGGAAGAAGTCCACTGCTGAACAAAGGCCTCCCCCTTAGTAAGGGAGGGCTTGCCAAATTCCCTACGCTTGGCAAGCGGCTTGGGTATCGCAGTATTGGTGGTCAAGTTACAAAAGAGGCTGCTGTCCATCTTCTGGATTTTCCCTTAGTCACCTCTTACGACGCCCACGGAAGGAGAGGGGGTGGTCAATTCTAGGCCGGATACCACACGGCACAAATCCATATGAAATTCCGTAATAAATTTTTCCATGAGAATGTAGGTATTAAGTGTTACTTTTGCATTGCAAGAAGCTTATTTAGTTTTACCTGGCCCGTTGTCTGTGTTTTCATCATCATCAGCCTATCTCCGTCCACTGCTGGACATGGGCCTGTTCTATTTTTGTCTGTATGTCGGTAATAAAATTTTGCAAGCTAAATTATTTTCATGTAGACCACTTATAAAAATGTTTAGATTATAACGACAAGGGTACCTACAATCTCCAAAATAAAATATTAAATAAAGGTTTGATACATCTATCTAGTTTAGATTATTATAAAGCTCTACTTTTTATAAAGTAGACTTCAATTTGTAACACGTTAAACCCAAAACACTATATCATACTCAACTTATAAGTAAAACCGATAAAAATATAAATCACGCCCATCCAATAACCGATAACATCAATTTCAATAATAAACAAACAAAACAAAGCGTCAATCTGTCATAAAAATGTACTACGATATTGTACAGCGTTGGTGTGGTGTAAAAATTACTAGCTCTCCCTTTCACGCCCGCTTATAACAAACGATGCCAGTTTAGGAGTCAACTGCCCCCTTACCATGAACTCTTAGAGCAGGACTGTTTATGTTGTGGAAGCGAGACGCTGCTACGTGCAGTGTAATGCAGCGTCTCGCTTCCACAACGTAAACTGTCCCGTTTTAAGAGTTCATGATAGGGGGGCTGAAGTCTGTACTGAAATGCGGATATTATGGCTAACGAGAAAAACAAATGCCGTCTTCGATTTGTTCTTTAGAACAAGTTAAAATATTTTATGAAATATAACCCCTATAATTGCGATAGTATCTTCAAAATAATTAGGGATTTGCGTTAAATTAAAAATGGTTGACTGATTGTGTATGCCCTGTGTTGGAGGCCCTATTTAAATGAGTCACCCTAGAATTATATCACATCACACCTGTATTCCCTCAAGGCGTAGACAGAGTTGTATAATACATCCACATTTCGCCAGTTATGTTGTAAGTCCCAATGTGATAGGGGGTTAGCCTATTGCCATCAACCGGGCACAAATCCAGACTCTTTGCTACTACTGCTTGACTCGAAAGTGGGGACTGGTCGCTAAGTGCAACTGTGATGTAGGTGAATGTTGGTGTAGGTACTATATGTACTACATTGTACACTTCCTCAAAGTGTAGACATATCTTCGGCAAGTACAGGCGTGATGTTAAATGTTATGGCCTGTTTATGTTAAGTTAGTAGCAGCACTGATTACCGAGTGGTATGGCCGTTGGACTGCCAAGTCAAAGGTCGCAAGTTCAAATCCCGGCACGCACCAATGTCTTTTCGAATTCATGTGCGTACTATAAATTAGTTATCAGTTGCTAAAAACGGTGAAAGAAAACATCGTGAGGAAACCGGCACACCTGAGAGATTTTTCAACTAGCTACTCTCCCCCCCCCCCCCCCTTCTAAGAGGGGGAGCCCTTTGTTCAACAGTGGACGTCTTTCGGCTGATGATGCTGATGAATATTTTTCACAATGTAAGGTAGGATCGTTCCTCAAAATCCACTAAAAATGTTGTGCGCGAAAGCACACAGCATAGCTTCAAAATGCCGATCATAATTCTCGAGAACGCCACGTGTCTCGGCATAAATCCGCACTATGCAATGCTGAACAATATTTTAGTTGAAATGGTCGACTTTATGGTCTAACCATCGCTGTTTATTTAAAGTGTCCCGTATGTCATAGTCGGTGAAGGATATTTTACTGTAATTGCTTTTAGCTGTTCCGGATATCAGGAAAATATTTCTTTTTTCGTCGACGAATACCAATAAACACACCTACTGCTTAAATTTAGTGCACCACATTCCTCAACGCGTACTAAAAATGTTTATATATTAAATTGATAATATAATATGGCCCTATACAACATTAACTGTTGGTACACTTACTTAAATTGAAAAAAAAACATAACATAACATCACGCCTGTATTCCCCATAGGGGTAGGCAGAGGTGTACAGTACACCCACATATCGCCAGTTATGTTGTAAGTCCCAATGTAATAGGGGGCGAGCCTATTGCCATCAACTGGGCACAAATCCAGACTCCGTGCTGCTACTGAGAATTACCTAATGGAAAACTCAGTAACACTTTGCCCGACCCGGGATTTCAACCCAGGACCTCTTGCTCAGCAGTCGCGGTTAGCAACCACTAGACCAACGAGGCAGTAAATTCAGAATATTTTTTTTAAAGAGAGAAGACTTTTAGCCTCGTGTGGGAATCGAACTCGCAACCCATAGGGCAGCAATCCAATCGCTAAGCCATTGCACTGATGAGGTCGTCAAGAATTAATGTGTCTAGATACAAACATTATAATATAGGAAGAGAGGGCGCTGTGCCGCCAAGTAAACATTGGCTCTGTGTTATTTTTAATTTAAAAATATTTAAACGAGTTACTTCTATTCGATTCAGTGAAAATTGTGAACAACTTTTTAAGGACTACGAGTGATAACGTTATCTAGATAAAAAAGTGAAAATAAGTAAAGTTTTGTTGAATATCAAGAGTACAAAACTGCAAATCATTCTGTAACATCTTATGAGAATTGTGAACATCTAATCAGTGAAAACTGTGAACTACGTTATATGGACTACGAGTGATACCGTTATCTAGATACAAAAGTGGCAATAAATAAAACTTTGTTGATTATTATAAAATGTACAAAACTGCAAATCATTCTGTACCATCTTATGAAAACAGCGCCATCTATTGTTCAGGGGCAAAACCAACTTTCAAGTTCTGAACTTACTGTCAGTCAAACAACGCCCTCTGTTGTTCAGACGAAAAACTAACAACAAATTCCAATACATCAGACATTGTCAACACCAGCTATTAGAGGGCGCTACCTGTCGTAAAAATAATCAAAAATATAAATGGCTTCTTTATGCGCAGGATGTAATCAGGAAATACAAGCAGCTGAATATCTTACCTGTGCACGTTGCAAAAACACATACGATTTAGAATGTGCTAACGTGACAATTCACCACTTAAAAAAATTCATGACTATTGAGCATAAAAATAAATGGCAATGCCAAGCTTGTCACTGCAAAAATCCTAAAGTCGGCAATATCGATACCCCTATACGTCTACAAGATCGTGAGTTTTCCCAACAGAAAAAATCACCTTCTGAAGAAAGTAATATCACCATAAGGAAAAGGACAACAAACACAAACAATGACACCCCTAACTCCGAAAACCTAAGCATATTAGGTGATACGATGTTCACAGAAGAAAAGGAAACAGACATTCAAACCAACCTAACGCTACAAAACTTAAGCGAAATCATAATGTTGCGCCTGAAGGAAAATAATAAATCTATTATAGCTGAACTAAAAAATACAATTCAAAGCGAAATAGCTAAAGCTATCAATAAATTAAAGGTGGACATCGAACACAAGACAGACACTTTAAATAAACAAAACGACCTGAGAAAAGAAGAAATAGAAAAAATAAATTTTAGAATTGAAAACCTCACAAAAGAAAACGAGAAAATGAAAAAATCAATTGTAGATATAGAAAACAGAAAAAATACCCTAATTGCGACTTCCAATGAAACAAATACAAAGAAATTGGTACTCTACGGATTAGCTGAATATTATAAGGAATCGGATTATGACCTTCACAACAGAATCATAGAACTGTTCTACAATACTATGAACGTAGACCTGACGGGCTTTATTGAAGAAACATACAGGGTTGGCAGATATTACAACAACAATAATAGACCACTAGTCATCGAATTGATAAGCAAAAAAATGACTAAGTACATAATAAACAATGGCCAGTACCTTCAAGGTACCCGCTTGTTTATTTCGGAGTTTCTAGATACCAATACACGAAAAGAAAGACAATTAATGCGAGAAGAAATGCTAAAGGCTCGAAGAAACGGTTTATTTGCAATAATTAAAAACAACCAATTGTTTATTGAAGGACAGAAAATTAACATAAAAAATGAGACATACAAAACGGCGCAGAACAACAATAACAGTAAAGACACCACATACTACCAAAATATAGACCAAAACATCGATCTACCAAATGCCAACGATAACACCATAAACCACTCCTTTCGAATACAAAGACCTACCTTGTAAAATACTTTTCCAAAACATTCAAAGTATATACAACAAGCAACACACTATGGAAGCATTTCTAACAGAAAACCCTACCTACCTAGCTATATGTATATCTGAATCCTGGCTTTCTGAAGAAAAAATCTCCTTTATTCAATTTAATGGTTACAAAATTACATCAACATACTGCCGGAAAACTCGAGTAGGGGGCGGCGTGTGCATCCTCCTGCAAGACCATGTAGAATATACAGAAAGAAATGATATCTCAAATATGTCCATAGAATATGTACTCGAAGTGTGCGCTACTGAATTACCTAAATTAAACCTTCTATTACTAACTATGTATTGGAATAGAAGAGAGGAAGACATATTTATTAACAAATTGAAACAAATTTTAAACTATTTGAATACTAAATATAGCAAATTGAACATTGTGATAGGTGGAGATTTTAATATTAATATTTTGGACAACAACGTAAAAACGAACCAATTTTTGGAACTCATGCTTGAATACAGATTCGCTCAACATATAAAAAACCCTACGCGAATTACAGAAAATACTTCTACATGTCTTGATCTAATATTTACAAATTTTAGTGATAAAAAAATGTTTACTACCGTTGAAGAATTCGGCTTATCAGACCACAGCGGAACAGTCATAAATCTAAACATACCCCAACCACCAAAACAAACTACTTGGTACATTAACAAAAGAATATATAACACAGAAAACATTAAAAAATTTAAATCTATACTAAGTACACTAAACTGGCATGAAATTATACAAGCAAATGAAAACATAAACGAAAACTATAACTCTTTTAACAACAAATTGCTAAACATTTTAAATCAATGTATGCCTACACGTAAAATGAAACTTAAAACTAAACACAAAAAATATTGGCTAACTACAGGCATTCGAGTCTCCTGCAAAAACAAAAGACTGCTAAAACTACTTTCTATTAAATCTAAAAACCAAATAATTACACAATATTATAAAAAATATCAAAAAATACTTAAAAAACTAGTCACGACTGCCAAAAAAATACAATTCATAAACAAAATAAAGAAATCGGACAATAAAGTAAAAACAATGTGGAATATTATAAATGAAAGAACAAATAAAAACCCAAAGAAAGAAAAATATAACATACAATTAGAACACAACAAAAATCTCACATCCGAACCAAAACAAGTTGCGAATATTTTTAACGACTTCTTTGCATCCATAGGGAAAAATTGTAACCATCCATCAAGCAACGAACAAAACGACACTACGATCCTACACCCCACAGAAAACACCATGTTCCTCTCCCCAATAGATGCTTGGGAAGTTAACAAATTAATAAAAAACCTAAAAAAGAAACAAAGTCATGGTATAGACGAAATCCCACCAATGTTATTGCGGGAATGCGCAAATGAACTTACCTTACCTTTTTACTTATTGCTAAACCAGTCATTTACAGAAGGCACTTTCCCCGAATCATTAAAAAAATCTTTAATTAAACCTATTCACAAAAAAAACACAAAAACTGACCCTAACAATTATCGCCCAATAGCTCTCTTGCCCTCAGCATCCAAAATCTTCGAAAAAGCCATGTGTGATCGTATTTATGCCTTTTGCGATAAATTCAATATATTCAACGACTGCCAATATGGCTTCCGAAAAAATCGATCCACCACACTAGCCGTATATAAATACATCCAGGAAGCCCTTAATATTATTAATAACAAAGAATATGCCATAGGGATACTACTGGATATGACCAAAGCATATGACAAGGTGCAATTTAAAATACTCCTGAATAAATTATACAAAATAGGAATCCGCGGACAGGCTCATGAGTGGCTTACGTCATACCTAGAAAATAGAGAACAAGTAGTTGAAATAGAATTCTTTAACCACAATACTAGAGTAATAGAAAAAATCCGATCCAATAGTAAAAGAATTAACGCTTCAATCCCCCAAGGAAGCGTTATAGGTTGCCTACTGTTCCTAATTTATATCAACGACTTACCGAAAATCATAGAGGGGCCATGTGTCTTATTCGCGGACGATATATCGCTATTAGTCTCAAGTAAAAATAACATAAATATTGAAGAAAAACTCAATTCCACACTTACTAAAACATGTAACTGGATGACCTCACACAACCTAGAAATCAATTACACTAAAACTAAATTGATGACGTTCCACCCTTACCAAAAACCACCATTACACTTAAATTTCAACTTTAAGGACACAAAACTGGAAACTGTTAATGAATTTACATTACTTGGACTTACAATAGATAAACATATTACCTGGAAAAAGCATATTAAAAATACGCGCTCAAAAATCTCAAAATTTACTTATGCTCTCCGCGAAATAAAAAAGACTACCAATCTGCAAACTGCCCTCACCACCTATTACGCGTACGCCAATGCATGGCTGAGTTACGGCATAACCCTCTGGGGAAATAGTGCAGATGCATCGACACTTTTTACCTTACAAAAGAAGTTAATTAGAATCTTGGTAAATATTGAGCAAATTGACAGCTGTAAACCCTATTTTATAAAACTTAATATCCTGACCCTACCTAGTATTTACATTTTAGAAACGTGTAAATTTGTTCGAAAACATCAAGAATTCTACACAATACGTGAAGAAATTCAACCACGCTATACACTCAGGCACCGATCTAGGCTAAATTTACCAACATCCAAGCTACAAATGCATTCTTCAAGCCCCTACGTAATGTCTATAAAAATCTACAACAATCTACCTGAAATAATAAAGAAAGAAGAAAAGTTAAATTTATTCACAAAAAAACTAAAAAATTTACTATTGAACAAAGGTTATTACTCCATAAATGAATATTTAAATGATAAATGCAAATAATAAAAAAACAATATAATAATAATATAATTCTATAATAATAATTAAATAAATAATTAATACTAATAATTACATATAATCACAACTATAATAGGTACTAAAATAATAATTTTGATCGCAATGTCAAAAAATATTTATATATCTTGAAACATAGCTTCCTCTCTCCTACCCTACTGCTGTGCCCTACAGGGTCCATAAATGATCTCATCTTATTATTTACCACCTAAGTACAACTTTATGGAATAGCAATAAATATATTGAGTATATTGAGTATTGGGTATATTTCGAGAATAGATCGAGACCGTTTTTGGATTATAATAACATCACTATTCAAATTTATCGTAATCGTTTAAGGATCCATTGAAAATTTATCGTCTCGTAGCGAATCTCTTTGATTAATCATTTAACTTTATCGCAACTTATATAGGTATGATTATGTAAAGGGTCCTGAAAAATAGCGGGCATTAGGGCTGTATATGAAAATATATTATTCAGTTTTGATAACATAATAGCTTTATATATTTTACAATAAGTGCAAAGATTGCTTGTAATTTACCATTTCAAGTTCTATGCTAAAATGTCTATACACATTTTGCTTCTTTTTGTTTATCATTAACCAAAAGAAAGTTTATTAGTTTAGTATGTATTTTTTTCAAAATGCCCGTTTATATACGCTCGTCCCGTCAAGTGCTGGGCCAGAATAGCACCTCTCCATTTCGTCTCGTTGTTTGTCTTAGGAGTCGACTAAGGGAAATCTAGAAGATGGGCAGCAGCGTCTGCTGTAACTTTACCACCAATACTGCGATCCCTAATCCGCTTGCCAAGCGTGGGGATTATGGCAACCCTCCTATTTAAGGGGGAGGCCTTTGTTCAACAGTGGATGTCTTCCAGCTGATGATGATATACACGCTTATAGAACAACGGCTAGAACTGCCAATAGAATCATAGTTACTTCTGCAGTATTATTTCATACGATTGAATATTAACTTCTATCACTTTATAACTACTAACTAATTGTTTTAGGTACCTTCGACCTTCCGAAGAGCGTCAGGAAGAGGCCCTATGGCGAGCTTGCAGCGAGGTGATCTGGCGATGTGGCGGTGGTAACTCCAGTCAGGCTGGAGTCGAACCCAAGGCTTTGGTAGGCCTGCCTACTGAAAACATTTACGTGCAACACAGCTCTCAGTATTATCAGGACGGAGTCACTGAGAAGGTACTATTCCTTTTGATTTTATATTTTTAACTACGAAAAGAATTTCTCCCGTAAGGTATGGTCAGGGCATCCTCTTCTATAGTACAAAAATGTTATCCTAATTTATTGGTTACGCCTCAGTCGGGTGACACACTTTAGGCCAAGATTCAAGACAAATTTCTGCTATCGCACAAATATTTCTCTCGAGAAGATCATACCGGTAACTCCTAGGAGATATTGACAATCGGAGCGCCAATTTAGCTTTATCATTTTCTTGATAAAATATCATCATTTTCATCAGCCTACTGCACTAAAAGCACTGATAGCCGAGTGGTATGACCGTTGGACTGCCAAGTCAAAGGTCCCAAGTTCAAACCCCGGCACGCACCAATGTCTTTTCGAATTCATGTAGTTATCAGTTGCTAATAACGGTGAAGGAAAACATCGTGAGGAAACCGGCACTCCTGAGAGATTTTTCAACGGTGTGTATAGCCATGTCAGAGGCCTACAGGCGGTTTAAACTCTGACACCAGGTTGATTATCAACCATACGATAAGAAAAAAAGAATCAGCCTACTTAGTCCACTGCTGGACATAGGCCTCTCCTATGGCATGCCACTTCGATCTTCGGCCTTCCCCTTGTTATAGGAATGAAAAATATTATGAAATATTAATTTCTTCAGAACAATGTAGATTTATTAACTTTCTGTTGTCTTCATTTTAATACCAGACTTTTTTGATAACAGTCTCCTAGAAATAAGGCTCTTACAAAGATATTCCTAATTACTTTTGTAAATCATCTCGTATCATACTTCAGTCTACATACTTGTATGAGAATTTTAATCAAATTATCTGTGTTTGAACAATATTGTATGTAATATATTGTTACAGGGCGTTGACTTATCATTTCTATGAAATTTATATTAAAGAAATCTTTTATAGTTTCAGAATAATAAAAAAAATGTTTTTGTTGCAAGCTGCATATCTTTGAATTTAAGAGTTTGGAAGATCTCCAGATATTTTTGAAGCGATATTTGTATTTGGTAAGTATTTTTAGTATATTTGTTTAAGTATATTATATAGTCTATGTTTGAATTTCTATAGTAAAGTAAAAGTAGCAGGCCCTGCCATACATAATTATAGTAATAGTATTTGATTGAGAGACTCTATAAAAGTTCAAAAATACGCGGTGATTACTAAAATTTCGTTACAAATTGCGAATTAAAATCGAAGCGGAAAAAATTGATTCAATCATACTGTAACGGTGAGCGTATTGCGCGTCATTTGGAACACGTGGTAAGTTGCCTCTCCCTTTCCAGGCGACGATAAAAAGTATATTCTTATATTTTCAGTGGTGCCGTGTGGTATCCGGCCTAGAATTGACCACCCCCTTTCCTCCCGTGGGTGTCGTAAGAGGCGACTAAGGGAAAATCCAGAAGATGGGCAGCAGCGTCTTCTGTAACTTCACCACCAATACTGCGATCCCCAAGCCGCTTGCCAAGCGTGGGGATTTTGGCAACCCCCCCGCTTAAACGGGGAGGCCTATGTTCAATAGTGGACGTCTTTTGGCTGATGATGATGATGATGATGATGATGATATTTTCAGTGTTTTATTCACACAATCCTTGGCCTTATTTCAAATGTATATATTTTAGAATTAAAATATTTTTTCAGTTCCAAACTGAGGACGGAATTGGAGCTCTGCTATTGTTATATGCGTGTGTGTTATCAAGAGGATGTGAAAAGTAAGTGACTGTTATTGCAAAATGTTTAAAAAATAAATAAAATCATTCCATAATAACTAAGTATTTTTTTGTGAATAAGGTTGTTTTTAGTAGCCTGTTCAGTGCCCACTGCTTTATTATTCCACTAGGTATTAATAAAACTCTAAACTCACAATCTCTTGTAGGTAATAGCATTAGAAGTAGTAAATAAAGATTTAAAACCATAATACATTGTTTATTTTTCAAATATAAGCCATTTTTTTGGACCGCTGCGTTCCCATTTGCATTCCCGTGCAGAGATCCTGAGTCTGCATTTCTGCTGTGAAACGCATCGGTGTAAGCAATACAATCATGACAATCTTACTATGACTTTCGCGAGTGTTGAAGGTCCGACTAGATTCGGACTCAAACGGACCCCTATTCATGAGCAGGAGACGCGGCGGAGTCGACCCCGCATATATAGTAAGCTAGCTGCGCCCCGCGGTCTTACCCGCTACATGTTTTCGGGCCATGGGTGGCAATTATTATACAGTTAAGCCAGTTATTCTTATTTAAACACGAATCATTTCTCTTTATTTTTATTGCCTCCATGAGACTAAAAAGATGAGGTCTAGAATTCTACATGTTTTATTTTGTACAGCATCAAGAAAGACCTGGACGGCAAGCTGTCTCATCTGGTGTCCTCGCACGTGGAAGGCTCTATCAACCTGGTGACGCTCCTCCTGACGGGACGAGCCACTCCCTACCTCCATAACGGAGTGCTGTATGTCGGCGATGAGGACCATTATGTGAGGAGCTTTCAATTGTTTTTATTTGCTAGCCCTAGGGGTGCAGGTGCAAGTAGGGAGCCGTCACGAGTGACGATACTTAAGTTCGTCCGGCGCACCCTGGACGGTCAACCTCGCAACCATCCTTGTTGACTGATCAATCTCTACACCACGGCATGACCTGTTCCATGTGGCTGTTGGTCATTGGCTCATGCCGATACGAAGATGTAAGTTTATTGCACAATAGTGATCTTTTTACCAAACTGATACTGTTTATGGCGCCCGTTTACTTCAAAGTTTAGGTAGGCACTAAACTAAATTGGTAAAGTAAAATACGTTAATCTTCTTCACGTCGCGGGGTCAAGTAAAAAGGGAGGCCTATACCCAGAAGTGGGTGATAACGGGCTGAAATGATGATGATACAAAGATGTGTGATGTTGAAAATATTTGTCAGACAATAAGTAATCTTATGAGTAATCATAATTAACGTATTTCTTCTTACCAGGCCATGCCCCAATTTGGGATATTAGCGCGCAGTCCAGTTGGTCTTCTGGTGTGGTATGGTGGTGAAGAAAACTCCAAGAACAACTATAATAAGCAGTATCCTGGATCTAGACTGAAGACTCCGGCTTTACCAATATGGGTTAGTCTTGTGTAAAATACTACTCGGTCGTGTGGTATCAGGCCTAGAATTGACGACCCCCTTTCCTCCCGTGGGTGTCAAGAAAGAAGAAGTGTAAGAAGCGACTAAGGGAAAATTCAGAAGATGGACAGCAGCGTCTTCTGTAACTTGATCACCAACATTGTGATCCCCAAGCCGCTTGCCAAGCGTGGTGGTTATGGCACCCTTCACCTTTCAAAAAGGGGGAGGCCTTTCTTCAACAATCGACGTCTTCTGGCTGATGATGATGATGATTTTGTAAAATATTGTTAAGCTTCATTGGAAAATTTGATGCGACCACTACTATTTCGGTTTTAAAAATTGTCTCATATATTTTTAATCTGTGCAGGTGACCAGCTGCTCTGGACATTACGGTATCCTCTTCAACACCAACCGTGAATTACTCAGGAACTATCATGCTGAACGAAGGTAATGTTATTTCTCATATTCTTCTTCTCATCGTATGGTTGATGAACAGCCTGGTGTCAGAGTTTAAACCGCCTGTAGGCCTTTGACATGGCTTTATACACCGTTAAAAAATCTCGCAGGTTTGCCATTTCCTCACGATGTTTAGCTTCACCGTTTTTAGCAACTGATAACTAATTTTTATGCACATGAATTCGATAATACATTAGTGCGTTGGTGGTTTGAACTTGCGACCTTTGACTTGACATTCTAACGGTCATACCACTTGGCTATCAGCGCTACTGCTGTTTTCATATAGATATATACGTAACTATGTGAGAGAAATACGATATCTTTCTATAAATAGCTAAAAGAATCAACAAATTAATTTTGCAATGAATTCACAGAGTAAATAATTCACAAAGGGTAAATATTTAACCCACTTTCGTTTATAATACATTAAATACCATAAAACACGATCTTTAATTCGATACATCCTCAATCAAGCCTTGTTTCCGAAAAACCTTTTGCAATTACTCTTATGATACAAAGGATACAATTGCTAAACAACCTAATTTGAACTTTGTGGCTTTGACTTAAGGTTCGATATCCACTACTACACGTGTGGCGGTTGTAACGTTCTGCTGAATGTGGACACTCGAGCGCATGATGATGTAGCGGGACCGCTGCGAAATGACGATATCAGTGCCACGCCGCTTGAGAAACTTATACACACCAAGTTTGTATACAAAACTCTTTGTATTTATTTCCTGCTATACTATTCTGAGACACTAACATCATCGCGCACGTCAACTCGCTATGCACTAGTGTCTTCGACAAACAATATTCTGGATACAGAATAAAGAACAAAGTCATATCGCATAAGTAGTCAAGAAAGCTTTACTGAATTATTTGTATTTGAGCGTGTATGAGGAATGTGATGCGAGTGAATGAGGCGAAAGAAGTATGTCAGGATCGTAGCAAATGGAAATCAGTGGTCTCTGCCTACCCCTCGTGGAAATAGGCGTGACTTTATGTATGTATGTTGTATTTCTTCTTCTGACTTCATCATCAGACCGGCTCAAAAGTACCATATTATTGTATTGCCACCAAATTCTACATAAAGCAAAGTTCATTTCAATCGGTTGTCAAGAGGTGGTGCCAATAATATAGATTGCAAGATTTGATCTAAACAAACTAACATACATAATTATACATAGCAGTTAAATAGAAGCTTGTAAAAAATATACGGATCGCCGTGCGAAGCAGCGTGCAAGCATACCTGTTTTTTTTTTTTTTAAAAACGTCGCCCCACACTAGGAATTTCACCTGTATCGTGGGTGCGTTTCACAAACATGAAATATCACATACACAAACACCCAGACTCGGGACAAATATCTGCGGATCGCACAAATTTTTGTCCCGTGCGGGAATCGAACCCGCAACCCTTAGCGCAGCAGTCCAATCGCTTAGCCACTGCGCGAATCGGGTCGTCAAAAATTAAATACTTTTGTTTCAGATGGCAAGATGCAAAAATCACGTGGACTGGGAATACTCCGTATGTTGGAGAGCCAGCGAACTGATTTGTATGACAACAGTTTAGTGAATTTGATTTCTAAATGTTTCAATTTTTTTGTAAAGATGCTTCCTCACCTGTAGCTTTGGCGTGTAATGTAACGTTACAATGTTAAAATCGAACATTACGTAAGTGAGGAAGAAGAACCGAGCATTACAGTGCGCTACCTGTAACGTTACAGGTTCGAGCATAACATTGGTGAGGGAGGAGAACCGAGCAATATTATTTTGATACAAAGTCGAATCTGATATGTTACATTACAGGCGCTCGTCAAGTCAGGGAGGCAGTAATGTAATGCTCACAATCGAATCTGAAATGTTACATTACAGACGAATGCTCTATGTGAGGGAGCACCTTTATGTTACTATTAACACTTAGTAAATCTGTAGGTCAGCAACCGATTCGTAGAGCGCATCTTATTGTTATTATAAAAATATTACCATAGCAACCAATTTAACTATTATTTTTTCAATACCGACACCATCATTCAAATTAGTATATAAAAAATGACGTGTAAAAGTGTTTTTTAAAAACCTATTTGCAGAAATAAAATCATTTATCATTTAATAAATAATAAAATATACCTGGTAAAATTATTTAACAAAAGGTTATTATTTTTAAGTAATCTGTACTAGTTCTTAAAGCCTGTTTGATAGTTATGTTAAATGCATTATTCCTGATCTATTTCGTGATTTTTTTTTTTATTGAATCTTTCTCTTGAACTAATTCCTTATTCAGCGACTCGTCGTATTAATCTTTAGAGATGCCTAATTAGAGTCATAGCACTCATATCAAATCGGAAAGGGATCGTCATTGTATCACCTTTTGCCTTGCCGTCAAACAGGCGTCAACCTTACGTAAGCACGTAATCAAAGCGGATCAGCTGCTCCGATTCGTCGACTCGGCTACGGCTAGGCGACGCCGCTTACGGCTCGCCGGTCCCGAGGCGAGGCGATTACGTGACGGAATCCGATTAGTTTGCTTTGCAGTAGGGAGTTTCATACAAAGAACGCACGGCTCGAGTAGATACGGTGACGATCCCTTTCCGGGTTGATACGTGCGCCTTTACGCGTATAAAATATTAGAAAGATGATTTACTTTATTATTTATATTATATCGACAGATTATGAGCAAGCAAGTCAATGTCACAATCTCTTGTAGGTAATAGCATTAGAAGTAGTAAATAAATATTTAAAACCATAATACATTGTTTATTTTTCTGATCGAATATAAGCCATTTTTTGGACCGCTGCGTTCCCATTTGCATTCCCGTGCAGAGATCCTGAGTCCGTTATTTCTGCTGTGAAATGCATCGGTGTAAGCAATACAATCATGATAATCTTACTATGACTTTCGCGAGTGTTGAAGGTCCGACTAGATTCGGACTCAAGCGGACCCCTATTCATAAGCAGGAGTCGCGGCGGAGTCGACCCCGCATATATAGTAAACTAGCTGCGCCCCGCAGTCTTACCCGCTACATGTTTTCGGGCCATATGTTAATGCAGGGTGTCATCTACCTCCATACCAAATTTTAGCAAAATTGGTCCAGCCGCTTGAGCTAGAAGAAGTAACAAACATACGTCAACGTACGTTTTACCCACGAGTGTATTCGTTACGTAGTTTCGAACTCAAACAGAGCCCTTATTCAAGGGCTGGTTACGCGGCAGAGTCGCTAGCCGAATTTATAGTAAAAAAGTTACAAGGTAGCGGGATTCCCAAATCAATCGATATAAGTTCGTTTTTCGATCGTTATGGGATGATAGATAGCTCCCATGACAAATCCTCTTATACAAGCAATTTATCAAATGCCCGTCACTAGCAGAGGTGGCTTGTCTTCTTTGAAAGATTCTCGCAATATTACTTGCAGGTGGGCTTTTAAATTGCCATCGTTTTTTTAAGATTTTCGTATAAATCCGTATGTTTGTTTAATTGATGTTTGTTGAAACAAAATCCTCCTCCCACCAGGTGGACCGACGATATTGTCAGAGTTGCGGGCAACCGGTGGATGCAAATGGCAAGTTGTCATTCATTGTGGCGTTCTAAGGGTGTCCTTTGTCTAGCAGTGGACGTCTTCCAGCTGATGATAATGATGATGAAAATAAAATCGCATAATTTTTGTATTGCATTCTTTGACTTAAAAAGAAGATCGAGCTCAGAGGCGTGCCATAGGAGAAACCTTTGCCCAAAGATAGGTTGATGATTATTCTTTGAATTTGGGTACGTTCAATTATTGCCGTTAGATGAGATTTAAACCGAGAAACAGCTAGTCGTTTATATGTATGTTATGTAATAATGCAATATATAATATGCTTGTGCCTAAATTGTGCTTCACTAGAACTGTATGTTGTGACTATTCTATGTACCTTTCTCCTTCTGTGTTCTGTGTTCTGTGATTCTTGTGTGTACTGTGTTGGACTACATAAACTGTAAGTACTTACCACCGTGCTTTATTTACATCCCTACACACATTGACTTAAAATAGCGGAGATACCTATATCTCTCCCTATATATGTATTTATAACAAAACTAGCGGCCCGCTCCGGCTTCGCACGGGTATAAAATATATAAGTATTTCTCCACTATTTTATGGATGTTATTATACATATAAACCTTCGTTTTCAATCACTCTATCTATTAAAAAAAACCGCATCAAAATCCGTTGCGTAGTTTTAAAGATTTAAGCATACATAGGGATATAGGGACAGAGAAAGCGACTTTGTTTTATACTATGTAGTGATTTGTATTGCATACAAAGTTAATGTCCAAAAAAATACTTATCTATCTTCAATTTAATTTTGATCAAAATATGTCCAAAATATTCTCCTAACTTAGACCGCCACGTCACATTGTCGTCGTAAACCAAACATTTAATATACGCCCACAGCAAAACAAGCACACAAGCAACCAGCAAACTAATCACACAACTCACCAAACACGTGACAAATCGTCCACAGATAATCTAGCGAACATCACGAGGCGATCTCTGAATATCGAAATCTCGGAAATATCGGACAAAGGCCTGGCGAGGCCACGTAAGCCAATAAATCATAGGAACCGGACCACGTACCCGGGTATTTGTCCATAAAGCCGGGCATAACAATGGCTAATTGCCCCGGTCAACCGCGACAAGATAGGCAACAATAAAATTTTATTCGATCGTTTAAGTTTGTGAATTTATGTAGCGAAAGTTTGTAACAGTTGACCCTGATAACGAGGTTAAACAGTTTCAAGCTTTGTCGGTGTTGTTAAATAGGTATGTGTTGTGTAATAAGTTTCATCACACTAATATTATAAAGGAAAAGAAGTGCACAAGTATGCGCGCAGACACAGGTGCACTCCCTATTCCTTCACTCTCATAATCCGATGGGACGGTAGACCAACACGACCGGAGAGAGATCAGGCGCAGGACCAAAGGCTTAACGTGCCTTCCGAAGCACGGTGGGGTCTCGACATGTGAAAACGGTCACCCATCACAAGACTGACCGCGGCGAGCACGGCTTAACCCCGCAGATCGACTATCTGCACGGTAGTCACGAAGCTACGAGCCCCTCAAACGATACGTTAATTAACAAAACGATATGTAAATAGCCTATTATACAGGCATACCCTAAAGTACCTGGCAAAGTTCTATGTTTGCTCACAATACCAAGAAGTGTTACTCAAACTGCGTACAATAACGCCCATACAATTTCACAGCACTTCAAAGAATAATAAAAGCGAAGTACATCAATAATAAATGGGAGGAACATGAAAATAAAAATAAATGTACAACGGACAGTGTTATCGGAACTGCGATCTTTTATTGCAAACCTTTAGATTGGTATCAAAAAGAAAATCTGTCCCTTTTAAGTTGGACTATAGTATATGATATAATGTTATATACCCTTTTATGACTGATTTTATCATTCCAAACATAATTATAATCTAGCCTGCGGAATTACTATAAGCTTGTAGACTTATTCACACCAGTATTCCCCGGCTATGCGGCCGGTAATCGTTTGTGGGGCTCGTAGCAATGCGGCTACCCGACAGATCAGTCGATCTACGAGGTTAAGCCGTGCTCGCCGCGGTCAGTCTTGTGATGGGTGACCGTTTTCACATGTCGAGACCCCACCGTGCCTCGGAAGGCACGTTAAGCCGTTGGTCCTGCGCCTGATCTCTCTCTGGTCGTGTCGGTCTACCGTCCCATCGGATTATGCCAGTGAGGGAATAGGGAGTGCACCTGTGTCTGCGCGCATATTTGTGCACTATAATATCTCCTGTGCAGATGGCTAGTCTCAGCTGAGACAGGCCGCCGTGACCGAAATTCGGTCAGGAGGACATTATTATTATTATTCCCCGAAGGGGTAGGAAGAGGTGTGCAATAGGTACACCCAAATTTCGCCAGTTATGTTATAAGTCCCATTGTAATAGGGGGCGAGCCTATTGCCATCAACCGGGCACGAATCCAGACTGCGTGCTGCTACTGAAAACTACCTAATGGAAAAACCCGGTAACACTTTGCCTGATCCGGGATTCGAACCCAGGACCACTCATGCTCAGCAGTCGCACTTAGACCACTAGACCAAGGAGGTTTAGGTACCTTTATAAATACCATTCTAGGTACCTACATTTATTTAAATTAAATGCGACTACTAACGCATTATCTTAAGAGTACTAAAATTTATTATAAAAACCAACTGAGCAAAGGTTTAATTTATTTATTTATTTAATACTTTATGCACAAAACAAGTGTACAAAGGCGGACTTAATGCCAAAGGCAAATTCTTTCAAAAACTCTCAAAAAGTTATTTTTCACACATCGTAAACATAATTCTCACAATTTCAATAATTCAACATACGTTGACTATCAATTTTATGAAACAAACCAGTCATCATCATCATCAGCCAAAGACGTCCACTGTTGAACATAGGCCTCCCCGTTTAGGCGGGGGGGTTTTCCATAATCCCCACGCTTGGCTAGCGGCTTGGGGATCGCAGTACGAACAGAACACGTAGGGTTAGAGAGAAAAAGTTAATCAAAACAGAGGCAACAAATTACTATGGGGAAAGGACATCAAAATATATGGTACCTAAAGTTTTAATAAAATAGAAATATTAAGACAAGATGTTAAGATAAGTGTAGGTCATTTAAATCAAAACTGAAAAAATGTATTCTGGACAGTTGATTAGCTACCACTTACAGATTATAACAAGTGTAAAATATATATATGTACATACATATATAAATAATGTGTATGTAAATAAATACCTAGATTTAAATAAGTACATATAGAGATTAGATTAAATTATATATAGTGCCTGTGATTACCTATGTGCAATGTGGTTAAGTGTTTTAAAAACGAGCGCGTCTCGCCATCAAACGTCAAAGTTTGGCGAGGAAACCTAGCATGTAAGACCACTGTAATTACTTTTTGAAATAAATACATAAAAAAAAAGAAAAAAAAGTATTGGTGGTGGAGTTACAGAAGACGCTGCTGCCCATCTTCTGAATTTTCCCTTAGTCGCCTCTTACGACACCCACGGGAGGAAAGGGGGTGGTCAATTCTAGGCCGGATACCACACGGCAAACAAACAAGTGAATACTTCAAAACATTAGATATTGTTTGTAGTAGATAGTCAAAGTTTGTGTTGACATATCTACCGTTATAAACATACATACATTCAGCTAATTAATGCTTATATCCTATTTGTGTTCGGATGACGGTAGTACTGCAAATACATTAGGGAAACCGCTGTAATTAATTAATTACTGAACACTGCCGACGCAAGATATTTGATATTAGTGAAAATCGGTGCCAATTATGCTGTGTAGCTGTTTGATTTGTGTGAGAGGGTAATTTATTGTTTAACTTGACTATATACATAAGTGTGAAAATAGTTTCAGTATTCAGCTACCTCATAAAAAAATAAATATCTCATAGCAGAGGAGTTCTTAGGGCAGATAAAAGGATAAGGGATACTATGGTCCGAGGTACTGATGCTCGATATTTTTGGATATTATTTAGAACTAGCGGCCCGCTCCGGCCTCGCACGGGTAAAAAGTATATATAATAAGTATTTCTCCACTATTTAATGGATGTTATTTTTCACATAAACCGTCCACTTTAATCACTCTATCTATTTAAAAAAACCGCATCAAAATCCGTTGCGTAGTTTTAAAGATTTAAGCATACGTAGGGATATAGGGACAGAGAAAGCGACTTTGTTTTATACTATGTAGTGATGATGTATTAGAGTGCAAGTTTCCACCCGCGCCCCTCCGATCGCTGTCCTTGGAACGTTTTGTAGTGTTTAACCGGGATAAAAACGATCTGATGCATTTTTCTTTAATTTAAGCTATGTACATTATGATAATGCGATCTATTTAGCGGTTTATTAGTGTGGCAATTAATAACAACTACAACTAACGCTATTTAAATTAATAAATAGATTAAGCATTGAGCTGGATTAAAACTATCAAAAATTTAATATTTTACTCAATCACGTTCTACATTAAGATTGTTAAAAGGATTTCTGATTATTTATTCTAAATTTTAAAACGTACTCTGCGGTTCTGGACAAAAAACCACCAAAAACTTGACGAGACCCAAAATGTAAATGCATGAACAACTTGAAAGTGACTTTATTTTTTCCCTTTTCAGCGAGTCCACGTAGTTTGCATAGAAATAGCATACGAAGGATTGCAGAACGTGCACATGACTATTAGAAAAGTACATTATATTGGCACCTACCTATAGTTTTAACTGGTAGCCATCAATAGAAATAAAAGACATGTAACATGTACGTAATATCAAATCCTAACACTCCTGCTATGTATCCAGATCAACAGCTTAAGTCTCCTTTGTAACCAAGTTGCCATCAATGCCTTCTTCGTAATAAACTTAAAATATATGTACAGTCAGCATCATAAGTAGTGGAACATTCAATTTTATAAACATACCATTAATTGAAGAACAACTAATTACACACTAAAAAGTCTTAAATATTTTAAGATCATCCATTGGACGCTCCTATAATTTGAAACAAAAACTTGTTTAAACCGCCTGTAGGTCGCTAACATGGCTTTACACACCGTTGAAACATCTTCAGGTGTGCCGTTTTCTTTACCGATGTTTTTCTTCACTGTATTTAGCAACTGATAACTAATTTATAATACGCACAACGCGAAAAGACGGGTTTAACCTTACGACCTTTAACTTGGCAGACCAACGGTCATAACACTCGCCTATCACTGCATATGGTATCGACCAGCTTTCCCTTTCGAATTTGATGATATTAATTAGGTGTTTCTGACCACGAGACTATTGACCCACATCGTCACTCATCTTTGTCCCATGTACCTATCACCATAGTCATCAATCAAATGAGCTCGCGTCATACAATCGCTATTGGCTAAGAAAGGGAATTTTATTCCTAACCCACAGGTGTCATCGACGAAAAATCCTCACCCAATCAAAGAATAACTCGCACCTTTACACTAATCACGAACACAATAGGAATTCCGTTAGAGCCACATTCTGGATACATACCGCCTACCTCCCAGACGTCTCCACACAGGCAGTCGGTGCAAGTCCTTTGACAAATCACCGTCGTAGCGGACACACTTTGTTCCCAAAATGATTTACAGCGACTCTCTCGCCACCGAATATTTGGCTTGTATTGTTCCGACGAGTTATGATTACCATAAAACACAAAACATAGTCCGAAATGGTTCGCTTCGGTGGAATAATTTGGATATAAAATAGACCATTTTTGCGACGCGTTTTCCTTTGAGAGGTAGGTTTTGAGTTCGGTGCGGTCGAGGAACGTAAGGATTAGACTGGACAAGTGTCACAAAACTATTTGACGTTGTGATATTATAATAGAGGGACTAATGATACCTACAACTCTGAAAAGGTATAAATTTATCTTGGCATCACTCCCAAAAGAATTAGACAGAGATATGAGACAATTATAATATATATTGTGATTTAGTATTGCATCATTCTTAATAAAATCATTTAATCTGCCATGTGGTATCCGGCCTAGAATTGACCAATCTCCTCCCGTGGGTGTCGTAAGAGGCGACTAAGGGAAAATCAAGAAAATGGGCAGCAGCGTCTCATGTAACTCGACCACCAATACTGCGATCCCCAAGCCGCTTTCCAAGCGTCGGGATTATGGTAACCCCCCCCCCTTCTAAAAGGGGTAGGCCTCTGTTCAACAGTGGAATTCTAACAGCTGATGATGTTGATGAATCATTTATTCCGGTACATATAAGAAGTCCTCAACAAAAATTTAGTACGTAAATAAAATAAAGAATAAAACCAACATGGGCGGACTGAGTCCGCATAATCAATGGCAACAGATGCTTCGTCTACAAACGTATCATTAATACGTTGGCATAAAATATTGCTTTAAACTCTGAAGGATTTTTGTTGTTAATTCTTTTCGTAGTTTCTTTTAATTGTATTTTGCTGCAACAACGTATAATAATGTTTAAAAAATAATTAATTATTTTCCATTATAATTGTGCTATTTATTAGGCTTGATCATTATATTACTGTCTCATTACGTGCGTTCCATTCAAGGGTTAAAAATATTCATTCATTTATTTATAGTACTGCAATTAATTATTCCAGTACACAGTAAGCAATAAAACTTGGCAATCCTTAAAAAATATTTATACATTTCCCTCTAGTGAAATAGCAACTGGAAAACTCATTTAACCAACAAAAATTCATACAAACCACTATTAGTATTCACTCAAACACTTTCCCTTTCACATCACTCAACCTTTCAAACTAACAAACAGCAGCATTTGACGGAATATTACAAAAATTCAGACATTTCTATAGAAAAAATTTCATGAAAAACAAAACTCTGTGAAATACACTCTAAAATTCACTCCAGCCTTATACGAAGTGAGCCAAACCAAGTGAGCTATTCAAAATTCCAGTCCAGTTTTCCGAAATTGCTCATGCGTCCGTCGCGTTAAAAAAAGACGACTATGTGTGCGGTGTCGATTGAATTCTCTTAAAAACCCTGGTCGCGGTGGAATCGTAATTTTTTATCGGCTATCCCTAGGGTGCATTTGCCCCCAGAAATTGGCGTCCGTTGCCAAAAATAGCAAAATATCCGAACGATAAAGTATGAACAAACGTTAGGTACTAATTTGGGGTGACCAGTCGGCAAAGCTTTATGTTTCGTTTGCTAATCTGTTGATGAACGTTCCAGCTATACAGTTGTGTGTGAGATCAAAAATAGTATGATATATAACAGAAACCGCCTTTCAATTAATGTTATTGAAAGAACTAACTTGTCATAACAAGGCTTGTTAAAAATAAATCGATAATCGATAAATCAATAAAAAATCGATATGTAACTAAAACCCATTATACAATATACCCGTTTGTTAAACGAGAAAGGTTTATTAGTAAACGAAATTCACCTATTATTCTGAACACACCTAATAGCAAGAATTTTTAACTTTTATAAAATAATTATACTAACAGCGACGACTCGATTGGCGCAGTGGCTAAGCGATTGGACTGCTGCGCTTAAGGTTGCAGGTTCGATTTCCACACTGGACTAAAATTGGTGCAATCCGCAAGGGTTTCTTCAGAGTCTGTCTGTCATCATTCTAACTTATTGGAAAAAAGTCAAAAGCCCAAGGCTAGTCAAGCTATAAGTTAGTATTATTTAATCAGTATTTCTAGTAAACCTACTCAACTTATTGGCTTAGCAAACAAAACGTTAGATTAAGTCTTATCTTGCCCAAACGTAACCAAATATCTCTGGCAATACATTAGTTAATCATACGCAAATTCAAGTGAAACAGAATTCTGTTTTGTCTTTCGTTGCAAAATAATTTATATGTCGATTTAGTATCTAGACGAATTTTTCAGCAGAAAACTATGGGTTGTTAATCTGTAATATTTCTTCGTGTAAAGGGTACCTTTTGTAGGTGGGGGGCTCGTAGCAACGTGGCTACCGCGCAGATCAGTCGATTTGCGAGGTTAAGCCTTGCTCGCCGCGGTCATTCTTGTGATGGGTGACCGTTTTCACATGTCGAGACCCCTCCGTTCTTCGGAAGGCACGTTAAGCCGTTGGTCCTGCGCCTGATCTCTCTCCGGTCGTGTCGGTCTACCGTCCCAACGGACTTTGAGTGAGGGAATAGGGAGTGCACCTGTGTCTGCGCGCATACTTGTGCACTATAATATCTCCTGCGTAGTTGGCTAGTCTCAGATGAGATCGGCCGCCGTGACCGAAATTCGGTCAGGAGAACATTACCTATGGGTAAAAATAACTAAAAGTAACAAAACTCATAACCCTTCCTTAGCAGTCGGATAATTTTACATAATATCACTAATATAAATTATTCCCCGAAGGGGTCGGCAGAAGTATGAACTCACATTTTGCTAAATATTTTATAGGGTTAATCAACGGAGCATAAATTCAGACTCCGTGTTGTTACTGAGAATTACCTAATGGAAAAACCCAATTATTCTTTGCCCGACACGGGATTCAAACCCAGGAACTTCATGCTCAGTAGTCGCTTAGCAAACACTGGATCCGCGAAGAGTTATATTTACTATGACACACTGATAATTTTTTTTTAATAAACCCTTATCTACTAGGAAAACAAATAAAAAACTCTATATCTTTTTATTAAACTAAACAAATCAATTACATGAAACAGCACCGTTCAATACACAACAAACTGCAAAACTTTCGGCACGTAGCGAATCGGTTATCGGCTACGTAAGCGTAGCTCGCGTAGCAGCTACATGGCTACGCCGTAGCGACTAGTTAGTCTTTGATTTTTAACATTGTTTTGCACGTGTTACAATTGATTGTATTTACGAGACAGAGTTGCAACTTTTAACTGTTATGTTATGTTATAACATATAACAAAGTATAACACACGCCAGAATTCGTCGAGTCCAGTAAAGCGGTGACATGATTGGCGCAGTGGCTAAGCGATTGGCTGAGTTTAATGTTGCAGGTTCCATTCCCACACGGGACAAGAAATTGTGCGGTTCGCAGATGTTTATCCTGGGTCCGGTTTTGTCCGAGGTGTTTGTGTATATAATATTTCATATTTGTAAAATGTAGTTAAAAAAGAGAAATTCCTAGTATGGGGAGACATTTTTTTAAGTCCCCCTTTGGAAAAAAACTAATGTACCTATTTTTTTTCCTTTTCGTCATAAGGTTGTATCTTGATAAGAAATAGTATTTATAAGTATAAGAACAAAGTTCATTTTGCATGCACATGTTAATTATCATATTTAATTATTTACATACATTCAAATGTATATAACCAGGCTTTTTGTAAACCGTCCAGTTAACTAATTCATTAAACGATTTTTAATTCAAATGAATTCAGCAGAGCTACCGTAATGAGATGTTAATTGCATTTCGATGCACATGTAAGTGAAAACAATGGATTCTGGAAGCAGACTGATTATATATCCATCTGTTAGAGTATAAAATATTCGTGTTTTTATATTATATAAATTGCAATTGTTCTTCTGCTTATCGTATGGTTGATGAACAACCTGGTGTCAGAGTTTAAACTGCCTGTAGGCTTCAGCCATGGCCTTACACACCGTTGAAAAATCCCTCAGTTGTGCCGGTTATATCACGATGTTTTCCTTCACCGTTCGTAGCAACTGATAAATAATATATAGTTCGCATATGAAGTCAAAAGGACATTGGTGCGTGCCGGGGTTTGAGCTTGCGACATTTGACTTGGCAGTCTTACGGTCATACCACTCCGCTATCAGTGTTTTATGAATTGAAATTAATATGTTTCATATATAATAACATGTTTCGTGATTTTCCGCCTCGTTGGTCAAGTGGTCGCAAAGACTGCTGAGCGTGAGCTTTTGGATTCGATTTGCAGCTCGGGTAAAGCGTAATTGGGTATTTCTATTAGGTGAATCTCTGTTACATAGGTCCAATAACATAACTAGTGAAATATGGGTGCAAAAGCACAAATCTGCCACCCTCTTTATGTAATTCAAGCGTGATTGGTCACAGAATCAATTTCACACTAAACAACATTTATGACCTTTCACTATACCGGTAGATAATATTGTTAAAAAACACTCAAAGAAAACCTACTGATTTTTTAAGCCGGTAAAAAATTTTTACTCTGACACAATTTTTGTGAGCCTCCACGATCACACGACCTGAACGCAAAAGGGCGAAGCCACTACATCAATTACAAAATGTCTGACACTAAATCGCGTTCCCGTGAACAAGGTTTTGTATTCAAACTTTAGCAATTACGTTAGTCAGGATTAAAGTTAAGTTGCTAACTTTCAAAACGGGACGGATGGTTACCGTCCTTTTGCTCACGGGCGTCGGTAGGGGCCAGCTTGTTGGCCGAGCATTTGTTGGCTTGACCATTCACATTTGTCTTTTGTTTTTAAAGAATTGTTATGTAATGTATGTTCAAATTAAAAAGTTATCAAAAAACGTTTCATAAAAAAATCATTTACTTTTTATTTTTAATAAATCGTCGCCCCACCCTAGGAATTTCTCCTGTATCGTGGGTGCGTTTCGCAAACATGACATATCACATACACAAACGCCCAGACTTGAGATAATAGTACCTATATTCTCTACTCTTACTCATCAGATGTTATTTTAAATGACTAATTAGATGGTTAATTCTAGTAAATGAATGTATAGTATATATAGTATTTTTTAAGCTTTTAGTTAAGTAATATTCTCTATTACACGGCCATTGTGCAACTATTGCAGATGGTCAGTGTTACAATATTTTTATACCAGGCTCTACCAACATATCCGTCGTTTTATCCGCCGGTATAATCCGGGTACTTAGCCACAGATCCACAATCACACTTTGGCGAGTTTTAACACCGACTTTTGTTTGTGATCGGACAATTTATGTAAGTTCCCGTTATGACCACTCTTGGCTGTGATTGTGGGCGCAGTGGATCTTGATTGTCATATTTCGTTTTGTTTTAGGCGATAGTGAGTTGGAATTGCAACTGCATTTTGATTTTAATTGATAAAGGAAATTTAAAAATGATGGACACGAGTAGGACTGGAACCTGCGACCTTCGCCGTACCGTGGCCCTGCTCTAACCAACTGAGCCATCATGTCGCTGCTCACACCTATCGAATTTCAAGTTCACTTTTAGTATTTACGTCTTAAGCTTAGCATGGGCAACATGCTAAATTGGCAACAAAAGTCATATGCATTTTAATTGCAATTCGACTTTTAATTTGATGACGTGTTTTTTAAACTCTGACACCAGGCTGTTCATCAACCATGGGATAAGAAAAAGGTGTCTGTAAAACACCCCAAAAAGGAGGATACGTGTTAGATTAAAACATACAACCGCAACAAATACAGCAACTTTTCACCAAAATTTAGGTATTTATATTTATTTCTACTGTTCGCACAAACTTATAAACTGTTATGGGTGAATTTTACAGGCAATAACTTTCACAAATTATGCGAGTTTACAGAATATTTAATAGACAACCTGATTGGCGCAGAGGCTAAGCAATTGGACTGCTTCGCTAAGGGTTGCTGGCTCGATTCCCGCACGGGACAAAAAATTTTGCGATCCGCAGATGTTTGTCCCGGGTCTGGGTGATTGTGTATGTGATATTTTGTGTTTGTGAAACGCACCCACGATACAGGAGAAATTCCTAGTGTGGGGGGACGTTTTTTTTTTAGAGAAGTAAAGAAGAAGAATATTTGTCTTATATAGACACTAAGAAAATTGCCCTATAACCCCTCTCTTTAGACCTAACAGCAAATCCGATGATCAAATTTAGACATAGTTAACAATTGACCAGCTCAAAACTTTCAATTCTACCTGAGCATACTCCAAGGAATACAGAATTTCATACAGCATCTCATGCACATCCTCGTAATTAGTTTACGTCAATTATAACCGGCCTACATAAATTTAACAAGACGATTATCATAAAACATTGGGGTCACCCCCGGGAGTGACCCGCAGTCAAAGGAAGACTTTACCTTGTATTGTAAAGTGGGGTAAAAGGTAAAAGAGGCAGCGAAGTAATAATATTTGCACAAATTTTTGCGCAAACACAGGTGCACTTTGTATCTGAACGAACAAGCTCCCTTTCCCGCCGGGCGAACAGGCCCCGGTGGGCGTTGACCTCCTGCCTCCATGAGTTGCTGGCGTGCAGGCGACGGACTGGAGGCTGTTCGTCACCCGACCAGATAGGCCCAAAGAGGCAGCGTGAACAGGTGTTCCGTACGCGCCTCTCGTGAAGGGTTGTGCAGCGGTAGTAAAAAAAAGGTGCACTCTCTATTCCCTCATACTGATAATCCTATGGGAGCTGTAAACCGACATCGCTAGAGAGAGAGCAGACTAAGAACGTGCTTTAAGTACTTACCGAGGCACGAAGCGGGTGTGTGAAACCTACCCGTCCAAGAATCGACCGCGACGAGTGCAGCTTAACCTTGCAGATTGAAGCATATGCACTGTAGCTAAAAGCTACAAGCTTAAATAACTGAATATTTAACTAACACTTGAAAATTCAGGATATAGTGTAGGTACCTACCTATATCCTTCTACCTACATTGACGACCAGAATGGCGTAGTAGCTAAGCGACTAGACTTTTGGGGTATTGGGTTGAGTGATTTAATCCCGCACAGGACAAACATTTTTTTGATCAGCAGGTGTATTTCCCGAGTCTGAATGTTTGTGTACGTGATAATTCATCTTTGTGAAACGCACCCACAATACAGGAGAGATTCCTAGTGAGAGGCGAGGTTTTTTTTTAATAACAAACACTTAACTTTATATGTATCTATGTAAAAACCGGCTTTTTCATTGTAACAACTTATTAGACTAGTCTTATCCTATATTGAGTCGGCTCCAATGTAACAGATGCGGCTAATATCTATATTTTACACGAAACGACTGGCCGCTGACCTCCGCAAACTAATTAGTTGGACAATGTCTTAAGACTGGACCGGCTGACGGACAAAATAAACAACGTTGAACCTCCTTTACAGGGCTAATTCAATTTCTATATAACATGTACTAAGATGGGCCCCGTTAGGAGTACCCTATATCGATGAGCGTGTATGAGAATATGATGCAAATGAATGAGGATAAAGAAGTAAGCCAGGAACGTCTCAAATGGAAATTCGTCTCTATCTATTCCTCTGAGAAACAGACCTGACTTTATGTACTAACTAGCTGCGCCTCGCGGTGTTACCCGCTAAAATTTTCGGGCCTATGTGGTAATCCAGGGTGTCAGCTACATCCATACCAAATTTTAGCAAAATCGGTCTAGCCATTTGAGCGTGAGGAGGTAACAAACGCTCAAACACTCACAAACTTTCGCCTTTATAATTAGTATTATATTATTCGTGTTATATAAATAAATTACTTCTTAACAACATACTAATGTACTATAGAAGTAGGAGGAAAATGCAGAAAGTAAGGATTTACAATTACGTTTGTAATTCCTAAAAAAAGAGGGCAAAGGATTGCTTTTTCAGCAAGTCTTTACACCCGCATTTTGCGGATCTTAGGACTTATAATAGCTAAAGTGTAAACTATATCCATCCTCTCACGAACATTATTCTCTCTTTTCTATTACATATAAATTTAGTTAGTATTAATTATATTATTATTTACTCAGGAGTACTCACGTGTTTATTCGGGATTGCCTGCGTCATCAACTCATGAATAAGGGGTCTGTTCGAGGCTGGAACTAGTCGGGATTTCCCGTATAAGCATTCGAGTATAAACAGGTAACTACTATAATATTGTAAAGTCAACAATGATTTATTTCTCCTTCGTATCGTATGTTTAATGAACAACCTGGTGCCAGAGTTTAAACCGCCTGTAGGCCTCTGAAATGACTTTACACACCATTGAAAAATCTCTCAGGTGTGCCGGTTTTCTCACGATGTTTTCCTTCAGCGTTTTTAGCAACTGTAACTAATTTATAGTACGCACATGAATTCGAAAATACATTGGTGCGCGCCGGGGTTTTGACTTGGCAGTCCAACGGTCATACCACTCGGCTATCAGTGCTGATTTTCTAATCATAGTTAACTTTACAACAATAATTATTTGATTTTTAATACTTGAATTTGGCTCAATATAGCTGATGGTACCATAACATAAGATCACGCCTGTATTCCCGAAAGGGATAGGCAGACGTATATAGTACACCATCATTTCGCCAGTTATGATATAGGTAGGTTCCAATGTAATAGGAGACGAGCTTATTGCCATCAACTTGACACAAATCCAGACTCCGTGCTGCTCAGAAATACCTAATGTAAAAACTAATGAAACTTTGGCCGACCCGGGATTCGAAACCAGGATCTCATGGTACGCAGTTGCGCTTAGCGACTACTTCACTAACGATGCAGTCGCTGATGATAATATGCTCGTGTTACATATGACGTAACAACTGCATTGATTATTTTATAAGATTTAATTGTGGATAAGAATCCCCTCAAACTTTACTTACGTTTTAAATGAACGCTGTCGTCTATCCCTTGCAACTTTAATACAAAAGATATTCGCTGTACTTGTACTCTTGTCCCAAAGGAGATCTCTCTGAATTTAGTTCAATGCTGACGAGACAACTGTTTTGTTGGGCTCAGCACATGTAAGCAGACCTCATGTTTTGTCTAACGTACAGGCTTAGAGAAAATAAAATTTAATAGCATATTGTGTATTATGTAAACTTGCGGTGTGACCTACACGATAACTTTTTATGCTCCTTTAGATCAGACTAAATTTGGAAATAATATCATAATTTATTTTATTGTTTAATTTTGTGTTTTTTTATATTTATTACCTAAATTAACACGCTTGCATTCCTCGAAGAAAGCAGAAGTGTGTGATATACCCATATACACTGATCCATTTATTACCAAGTTCGACTCTATTTCACTTTGGAGACATCCACTTCATCCACAAACTTCATGCCACTAACGCACACTTGATACAGGATACAATCTTAGTTAACAACGTGTAAAAAATCATTTTATTGGCCTTCACATGGTACAAAAGGTGCCAAATAAAATTTTAAAAAATAAAGCGATACAATTTTTTCATACAAAAACATTTAGTCATATCACTTATTTCTATATTCGGATTACGTAACACAAAATAAGTTGTTTTCGAAGTCGGTCCTTTGAGGCAAACACTCGGATCAAAGGACCAAAACAGAGGTACACTAAACATGTCTACGTCTGCCACAAGATGGGACACGACAAAACAAAATGCTAGTTTCATCTGTTTCGATATTGATGTAAAATGTTTTCTTTTTTTATAAAAACACCCCACACTAGGAATTTCTCTTGTATTCTAGGTGCGTTCCACTAACATGTAATATCACATACACAAACACCCAGACTCGAGACAAACATCTGTGGATCATACAAATTTTTGTCCCGTGCGGGAATCGAAACCGCGATTAGCGCAGCTGTCTAATCATTTAGCCACTGCGCTAATCGTTCGTCTTTGATAATTGGTTTATTTAATGTCTGGCCATTTTATTGAAATAAAAGCCTTCTAAAATGTTCAGTTTAAAGAGTCTAATGGTTCATCATCATCATCACACTACACACTTACTTGGAACAAATGACAACTGTATTTAAATACTTGTGTAGTATCATATTTTTAAGTTGGCCGTCACGGGACGCTACGACGTACATAGATGTGATACATCAACGTGAATAGTTTGCGGAAGCATACAGAAAGGAGTCGAGAGCGGTAACGTAGTTGGGGAATCACGGGCTGGATGTCCGTCACAGCCGGCTTTTGAGTCAATTTTACTGCCAAGGCGCGCCAATAAGTGACTCACATACAAAAAACTTGACACTCCGGCCCATATATTACCCATTTTTCAACGGCTGTAGGGAAAGGACAGACTAACTAACATGGTTTCTTTACAATTTTAACATGCTAGTCTATTGTTTATATATTTACAAAAAACTAAAATTAATACGACAACAGACTACCACAATCTATACTAACATAACTTATATTAAGACCCGAGGCACTACTCTTCTTCATCCAATTAAAGGGTGAAAACGAGACAGCATCACACGCCAGAGCGGCACCGAATTACATCCCTATTAATTATTCAAAAGAGGCCCCCCGATCGCCGAGATACGTACCCCAATTAATCTTATATTCATTGACTTTGCCAAATTGACACAGATTAGTAAAATCCGCTCCATAGTTGAGTTTCAAAGGGTTCCGAAATGTGGTTGCGTTTTCACTTTTTCAGTCCGGCTTTACTGTACAGGGAATTAAACGGGTCGTTTAAAATTGTATATTAATGCTTGAATATTCCGACCCTAAAAATAGTCTCGTGGGTGTTGTCGCTAATGATTGAGTTAGTGTAAGGGGTGAATAAGTAAACTCACAGTTATAAAGTTTACATTCAGAACAGTATAAGAAATAAGGAACTTATATTATAATAATAACAGCCTACAACTGTCCCACCGCAGGGCAAAGACCTCTTCTCGTATAAAGAAGGATTGAGCATTGATCACCACGCTAGCTTACCGCGGATTTCAGATAATTAAATCCAGGTTTCCTTACGATGTTTTCCGTCACTGTCAGTCAGCGGTGTCTTAGAATATCTAAGAAAGTATTTATGACATTGAAAAAGTCACATTGATATTTTCCTGGGTTTGAACATGCAACCTCGTGCATACAAATCCGGTACGTCAACCACTAGGATATCACGACATTAGAAATAATAAATGTTGTTGTTGTGTCGCTGTTCGCATCCATCGAATTCAAAGTTCCCTTTTTAACCGACTTCAAAAAAGGAAGAGTTTCTCAATTCATTGGGATCCTTTTTTTAACCGACTTCAAAAAAAGGAGGAGGTTATCAATTCGACTGTATTTTTTTTTTTTTTTTATGTTTGTTCCCTCATAACTTGCGACTGGGTGAACCGATTTTCATGATTCTTTTTTTATTTGAAAGCTGGTGCTTCCCGTGTGGTCCCATTGTCACCATTTCAATACCTGATGATGGGATCTTGTAGAAATCGGGGGAACTCTTCAATAAATAACAGCAGATTAACCGCGATTGTTGCTATAGCATATCTAAGCATTGTTTACGCCATCACACAACATAATATAACGCCTGTACTCACTACAAAGGTTATAAAAACAATTTCGAAAAAAAAAATTTTTCAAGGTCCCTTACAACGTTTTACAAAAAAAACGCAATACTGAAAAATAATTAGATGTTTGTTCTGATGAGATATTCGGTTATATGAACAAAACTCTTCAAATTTCATGCGTCCTAATTACGTAAGCTGATCCGTGATCGCGGTACTGTCCCTGGGTAACCGTGACCCTGGAACGTAAAGGGCTATTGAAGGAACACTGTGGATGAGTATGACAGTAGTATGACTGTCAGTACAAGTCTGACAGTCCCTCCACCAAGGGTGGGAGGACTCATTGGGTGATTTTGCCTCGTAAATAAAAGGTGTATTATGACTTACTTATGTACTACTGACTTACTTATCTATCTTCATTATCGGAAGACAGATTTCGTAGTCTTGTTATTTCCTGCAACGATCTATCGTCGTGTGGTTTATTATATTTCACTAAATACCCATTTCACAAAACAAAATTTAAATCGCTTAAATGGTAATACAAATAGCAAAACCACATTAGCAGAATCTAAAGCTAAAAAATCGAGAAATAAAAAAATTTAAATAAAAAATTATAACCTCCTTCAAAAAACTCAAAAGTGAAAAATAATATTTTATCACTTCACTTTACATAAGCGAAGTAGAAGTCGACGCCAAATCCCAACATCCATTAAGCGATTCAGAAAAATAGTACTTATGAGAATGCTGCCATACGTGCGTGGTTCATAGTTTAAAAGCTAACACTATAAACTAAGCGAACGCATAGGATTTGGCGCCGACTTCCACTTCGCTTATGTAAAGTGAAGTGATAAAATATTATTTTTCACTTTTGAGTTTTTTGAAGGAGGTTATAATTTTTTATTTAAAATTTTTTTTTTAGTTTTTTCGTCTTAGGTGTTAAGGGTGCGAGCAGCGACACGATAGCTCAGTTGTTTAGAGCTGAGTTGCGGTATGGCGAAGGTTGCGGGATCAAGTCCGGCTCATGTCCATCATTTTTCAAATCGTTATCAGTTTAGATTCAAGCTTAGCATGGTCATTGGGCAATGCAACCAAAAGTCCGATAAACATTTTGTTCTTGACAGATCACCTCGTTAGTTAAGTGGTAAGCGCGACTGCAGAGCACGAAGTCGTCGGCGTAATGTGGGTATGCAGGCACTACGCCTCACTACACGTTATATACGCTATAACATTTGTAGGTATAAACAATTTACCTATTAACATAGCAACAGGCTTGAAACTTATATGAGACTTGTGTTGTTCGGCTTAATTTAGATGTATTTTCTAATACAAGTCAACACCTCTCCCACCTTCAAGGTTTTTACGCTTGACTGCGGGAGACATTATCACATTGTTTTGCGTGTTCATAAACCTTTAAACAGACAAAGCAACGTGAGTACTCTCCCGTATCCAAGGTGACTTTTAATGTCACACAATATCACGTTTTCCCATGAAGTGCTGGGCTAGAATAGCACCTCATTTCATCCCGTGGGTGTCGTAGGAGGCGACTAAGGGAAAATCCAGAAGATGGACAGCAGCGTCTTCTGAAACATTACCAGTAATACTACGACACCTAAGCCGCTAGCCAAGAGTAGGATTATGGCAACCCCCCACTAAGGGGGAGGCCTTTGTTCAACAGTGGACGTCTTCCAGCTGACAATTAATTTCAGGTGTTCTATTCTACAAAACACTCAAACATTTGCTTCGCACTGGAATCTTACCTCGACCTAAAGACCAACAGTCCAGTCACAAAGCCACTGCACGTAAGTAGAGACCAGTCGTATTCCTCATGGTACGCGAACACCGGTAAATATGTTCAGTGGATTTTTACGCGGACCGGTCAGTTCGATTGAAATGCAACTCGTCCTTTTTTTTTGTGGCCTGAATAGACACTGGACACTAAACGAAGGTTAGTCATGCGTTTTTCTTTGTTTGAAATAAACTGCAACCGAGTTTAGTTACATTTAAAGAGTAAAGTAATTCTCAGTTTGAAATACCATTATTATACACGTATTTTGTTTGTCTCGTTGGAATGTTAGTGAAATACTAAAACGCGATGCAAATCCCATAGAGTTTCACAAGGTAAACGTGATGAATAAATGAGATATGATTTATAATTATTATTTATTTTTAAAACGTCGCCCCACACTAGGATTTTGTCCTGTACACATACACCCAGACTCGGAAAAAACATCTGCGAATTGCTCAATGTTAAATAGATATCATTTTCAAAGAAATAAAGATTATGTTTCTGGATGCATATGCTTTAAAAAAACTATATCCTCCTTGTTTGTAAAAAATGTCAATTTTAAACCTGTCACTGTGATTTGCATGTCAGAGAATAGTGTTGTCAATAGAATTAAAGTTTAAGACTAAGAGGGCATAATTGCCACGTCTCCTAAACTTACATTACTGCCATCTATCGCAAACGTTGGGAAACTCTATGAGCTTCAGTTATTTTGAAACGTTGTAGCTCTTTTTAGTGTGAGTGTCTGCAGACAGAGGGCAGGTATTCAGTATCGTAAAACGTCTAATAGATGGAGCTATGTGCGTACTGAAAGTTATAATTATTTAGTTCAGTTTGATTTATTGTTATTTAATTTTATAAAGAAAGATAAGCTAGTAATTCTACATATAAATGTGTACCGTGTTGAAACTATTAACGTTATATTAAAATATGTAATCATCAACGTAATAATTAAATACGATGGTAGAAAAATCACGTCATACGATTTAATAGTATTGTTTGACTTTATTTAAATAATTATTAGCAGTTATTAAGATGCAAGGGACAACCCGAATATACTAGTAGTAAAACCGGCAAGGTATCTTGGCACCTTGCCGGCTTGCTCAATAGGGCAAAACCGCCCATGAAGAGTAGCCAAAGAAAATCAGGTAACTGGTAGAGAATTGATGGCAAAAACGGGAGAGCGGACCTTGTGGCGTACCCTGGGGGAGGCCTACGTCCAGTAGTGGACTGTAATAAGCTGATGTGATGTGTGATGAAAACTTTATATTCCGAATATACTCACGTGTGTATTCGGGAATGCCCAACTAGTTTCGAACTCGAACGGAGCTGGTTACGCGGCAGAGTCTAAAGAAATAAACTAGTCAGGCATTCCCAAATACACACGTGAGTATAACCGAAATATATTATAGTAAGTAATATGATAAAGATCGCTTTGTATTGGATGCAAAGTTTCAAACGTAAATTGTTGTGCCAAGCAAAATACACACAATGATTCAAACTTTTAAATATTCAGAAACAATCTATTACTTTCACCTTAAGTTTTTAAAACGGCATCTAAATTCCGACACCGATCTTTATAATTTAGTGGGTCCTGGCGATTGTCGGTCTGATCCTCTGCGGATCAAAAGGGTCAAATCCATTACGCTGCGGTGAATCATTTAAATAATTCATTGTTTTTAGATTTATCGTGTCACCATATCTTTTTTTTAGGATACAAGTACCGTTTATTGAAAAGGACTTTAATAAAAGTACCTATATATATATATTTATATTTACAGTATAATTTTTGTTATTTAAAAATAGAAATAGGGCGTAATATGTGTGGTCCTTTGGTACGGTTGTTAGTAGGTACGTAATTAAATATTGCTTCGTATGGTTGATGAACAACCTGGTATCACAGTTTAAACCTTCTGTAGGCCGCTGCCGTAGCTTTATACACCGTTGAAAAATCTCTCAGGTGTGCCAGTTTCCTTACGATATTTTCCTTCACCATTTTTAGCTACTGAATTCGAAAAGACGTTAGTGCGTACCGGGGTTTGAACTTGCAACCTTTTACCTGGCAGTCCAACGGTCATACCACTCAGCTATCAGTGCTTTTAGATTTGCTGTTACACTACTAATACACTCTAATTGACTTATTAATTGGGCGACCTGATTGGCGCAGTGGCTAAGCGATTGGACTGCTGCGCTAGGGGTTGTGGGTTCGATTCCCGCACGGGACAAAAATTTGTGTGATCCACAGATGTTTGTCCCGAGTCTGGGTGTTTGTGTATGTGATATTTCATGTTTGTGAAACGCACCCACGATACAGGAGAAATTCCTAGTGTGGGGCGACGTTTTTTTTAAAAAAAAAAAAAAAAAATTCAGTAATTATTTCCATTACTCATTATCTTTATATGACTGTTTAGTTATTATTTCTGTAGGATTTTACTTTGCCAAAGTATCATGACTTTAATCATCATTATCAGCCGGAAGACGTCCACTGTTGAACGAAGGCCTCCTCTTTTTAGAAGGGGGGAGGTTGCCATAGTCCCCACGCTTGGCAAGTGGCTTGGGGACCGCAGTGTTGGTGATGATCAAGTTACAGAAGACGCTGCTGCCCATCTTCTGGATTTTCCCTTAGTCACCTCTTACGACACCCACGGGAGGAAAGGGGGTGGTCAATTCTAGGCCGGATATCACACGGCACATGACTTTAATATATTTACGATATCAAAACGTCAGGATTTATGTATGAATGTAAAAAAAAAACAGATCGCATATCGCAAGATAAACGAATTATAATGAAAGTAACCAAAATACATTTTTTCTATTCAAATAGGCGTGCGAACCGCTACCGAACAAAAACTTTAAAAGTACCATAAATCTCCCATGCTTTAAGGGGATGGCTGTAGACGGAAGTTATCCTTTTGTCCACCATTGTTTAATGTTGCGGATTTGCGTCAGTATAATGCTTTTTTTCCAACGGAAACTGGTAATTTCAGTGTATAACTGAACAACGGTTTTTAAGGAAAAACGTTGAAACCACGTTTGTAATGAAAATGAAAGGGAAATGAGAAAAATGTCTGGGTTTGGACGAGAAGATATTTGTTTTGGTGGTTTTTTGTAAATAGCATCGGAATATAGAGAGAATTTTATCCTAGTGATTTTTCGAGTTAATACTAAGTACGTTTTAGTCGAAGGTTGTCATAACTGTGGTTAGCGAAAAAAGTAGAAAAAGTATTAAGTTTCAAAACAAGAAAAAATTATAATGTATTCGTTTTCAGAACAACGTTTATAAAATCCAATTTATTAAGTACCACAAAGTTGTGTTATCCAGACAATTCTGTAAAACACAGTTTTAGATATTATTACGTTTGTGAAAGAAATAAATGAATTTTATTATTATATAACAAGGCAAAATTACAGTTATACATTATACGTACCTTACCATTCCTACTATTTTAGATTTTAAATCCTTTCTTAACTAAGTAAAAAGTGAGTAATTTCTAGCAACGTTTCACGTTTAATTAGCATATTCTACACTGGCAACTACAAAAGGCTTTGATCCTCCAACATTTTACAGGCCACGGTTTGATAACTTTAATCCTCTGAAATCAGGAATAACTCCAACCCTTTACAAAGCCAAAACTAGGGGTACTTAATGAAAGTAGAGTCGCAAACTATTGAAATATTAATTAAGTGTACATTATTTAGTTAGTCCACTGTTCAGGACTAATATGCTGCGGACTTTGGGGATTAAGCTTGCTGTAGCCGCCCACAGTGGTATTAAAGTGGAGTGTTTTTGGGATAATTATAGTGTTACTGCAGAGTACAAGTTGGGACTTGATCTTTTTCTTATCGTATGGTTGATGAAAGAGCTAATGAAGGGCAACCTGCCACTGTCACTAAAACGAAAGCTCCTCGACATGTGTATTCTGCCCATCCTAACTTACGGTGCCCAAACTTGGTCCCTGACCGAGATTCAGAAGTCCAAGTTGAAGATCTGCCAAAGGGCTATGGAGCGCAGCATACTTGGGGTGAAAAGGACGGATCACGTCCAGAACACCACGCTGCGCTCTAAAACACGCATAGCCGACGTAGGAACAACAACTGCCAGGCTGAAGTGGAACTGGGCCGGCCACATCTGCCGTATGCACCCCGAAAAATGGGCTAACATCGCCACCAAATGGTTACCATAAGACGGAAGCCGGAGACGCGGAAGACCCAGACGGAGATGGCGGGACGATTTGGACGCCTTTCAAAGCGGCTGGCCAGAGCTGGCCAAGGATAAGGGGAATTGGAAAATCAGGGGAGAGGCCTTTGCCCAGCAGTGGGAAACAATATAGGCGATATAAAAAAAAAATGTTTGATGAAAAACCTGGTGCCAGAGTTTAAACCACACGGTTTTACACACCGTTGAAAAATCTCTCAGGTGTGGCGGTTTCCGCACGATGTTTTCCTTCACCGTTTTTAGCAACTGATAACTAATTAGTATGCACATGAATTCGAAAAGACATTGGTGCGTGCCGGGGTTTGAACTTGCGGCCTTTGACCTGGCAGTGAAACGGTCATACCACTCGTCTATCACTGCCATTAGGGACTTGATAGAACAGTTTATAATGATTCTTCTTCTTCTTATCCTGTCAATGGTTTTCTTTTAGAAAGAGAAATTTTAGGAAACATTTAGGAAACCTTCTTCATGGAATTAAAAAAATACTCTCTTCTTCTGCCTAGAAAGCGAGTAAAGAGGCAAAAAATCCAGTGCGTAGCGTAGACTTAATGATAAGGTTCGCCACCTTACATGGGACTGGGATGCGATACATGGCACTTATGAAAAGCACCAAATTGTGGATAATAAAACGATCCTTATATCCAAAATTTGGTCCTTTTACCCAAACTGATGAATTTATAACGATACATATATCAGTGCATAAGCAAAGTTTATTCCAGCAAAAGTCACGGTAAAATCCAAGTGTTCAAAAAACCTTTCATCCCAAATTGAATACTTACCAAATAAAACTCAACGATGCCTCAGCAAATAGCAGCACAATATTTCCCCATACGTGAGTTTATTTATAACACTGCAACGTTGCACATCATCAATTAAGTGGACTGCTCAAAGGGGTGATCCCTGTTTCTTAGGATGATTAATCACCATTGTGAGAGCTTGGAACTCGAATAAAGAGGAAATTGATAACAATTTTCCTCATGCGGGTGTTGCTTACGATATGATATTCGGTATTTGCTGAACTTAACATTCTATTCGGAGATACTGGCGGATTTAGAAGATTTTGTATCTTCGCATCTTTTTGCGTTGAGGAGATTAGTTGTGTTTATTTTGATTAATGTTTCCTCGTTTTTGGTTGAATAATAAATGTGTTACTTTACCGTCTTTTTTGCGTAGGTTTTATAGATGATTTTAATTGGTCTGGTCTGCAGGCCCAGATAAAAACTCGCAGGAATGAATATTGTAACATCAACAATAGGTGATTTAGTCACCTTCCAGATCAAATTCTAATCCAACTTTAATATCAATATGATTGTTAATTTCATCACCTAGAAATTTATCTACATGTAAGTATAAATATTTACATCTGCAAAGCACATCCACGATACAGGAGAAATTAATGGTTATGAACCATACAGAACACAACAAAACCAAATTCTAAGAATAACCATTTCCATGTTCCAAGTTATCTCTCAAAACCTTTCAAGTTACGTAAATCAAAACCAAAGAGCAAACCGTCTCAATTCCAACATCAAACTGACACAATTATGGAATATGAGGATGGAACTTCACCAAGTTTCAGGGTCTTAGCAAAGTGTGGGAAGTCCAAGTTTGTGAGTAGCACGCCTTAAATACGGGCACGTTGCGTCGTTCACTGGCGGTCTATAATCCGCTGACACGACGTTTAAAGTAAAACCGGGCTCAAATAACTTGATATTCTATTGGCAGCATTAGGATCTTGGAACGCTTCGATTGGTTTGACGTGTGAAACTTGCACGTTTGTCGCGAGTTTGTGGTCTATTATAAGTTCGGTTGTCTTCGTTGAAACTGATAATACCTACTGTGTTTGCTAGTTGTTACTAAGTTTCTTCGATGCCTAGTGCAATATATATGGTAGCTGATGTCTGGTGAATTGGAAACAAGGGTTTCACCTTGTTTTGCGTTGGTGTTGTCGGACCATGAAAACCTTGTTTTGTCAGTATATCCACAAAAAATATATGTTAAAGACTATTTTAGCTCTCCCAAAGATAGGTATATATAATACCTACCATCTCAATTGTCGTTTACATCCCACATCTCAATCCTTTCCCTCACGAGTTGAATCTTCAAAGATTTAAGCGGAGTGTTACAGCGGAAATCCCATTAAATTCGTATCCAATAGTTTTTGCAAGGCACGTACGATAGGACGTGCTTCACGAAATGAAAGTAAAATTTTCACCTCGCCTTTACCAGGTACGTTAACCTTTTCAGTGAAATTCTATCTTAACTGAAGTTTAATGCTTTGATTTTGTAACTGGCATTACTCAAAGAATTATTCTCAAGCAAAGTATTTAAATGTTTAGTAAAATAAAACGTGATGCTTTCTTCTTTATTACACTTTGTAATAATAATACGAGAAAAAGGCCTCTTTCTCATACCGAGAAAATAAGCGATAATAACCACGCTTGCTCACTGCGGGATGGTGATTTTAGATAATATAATCCAAGTCAGCGTATAAAATAATCAAACCAAATGACGCAACAAATACCTATAAAAAAAAATATCCAGCGCTAATCTAATAAAATTTACAATACCACGTAATCACCCGCCAACAGACTGATTGCTTCTATTTCATTGCCGTAATAATTTGCAAGTTTCCATAAACCCCAATAGATTTCGCGCGATTGAATAAATCTTCCTTTTCTCGTGGCGCGTTGCACTTTTTCTGAGAAAACTGGCACCGTGCGATACGCTAGCAAAAAATCGACGATATCAATTTGGCTCAGGTTTTGGACGGGCACTATTTTAACTGAACAGTTGAGGTGAGCACTGGAGGATACCATGTGGCGGGAAATTGAAAGATAATTCTTACTTTGAGAGTTCTTATACAGTTCATCAATATTGTGCGCCTTTAAGTGTTCCATACACTTTTGTCGAATTTATGATATTTTTATTAGTTTACGTTTTTCCAGTTTGACTGTTTTTTAATCACTTTTAGGGTTATTTTTAAGGTCATCTATTTCGTCAACGTTACGTTAATTTCGAGATATCGGATTGACAATTTAGAAATGCAATAGTAGTGTAGGCATTTTTTGTGGGCTGACTAATAATAACATAAATTTTGACTTTAAAATGGCTTTTAATATTCTCATGTAATATTGTTGACGAAATACTTGAATATAGCGGTTTTTTATAATGGACTTGTTTTTTCCATCCATTTTCTTTGAGTTTTATTATAACGTATGCGACGGATTAAGTGTTACCAGGTGATTTAAGGATACTCACTATCCTTAAATCACCTGGTAACACATAATCCTCTAAACACCTCCTTTGTCAACGTAGGTAACATTGCTCTAAACCTGCTCCAGCTTCCATTGTTTCATCTTGAGCATAGTATTCCAACTTTAGATCTTAACATCCAGAACTTCGAAGCAACTTACTATATAATATGGAAGCAACTGGACGGAATTGGGTCAAACACTGCAAAAACTGCAGTAGTATGCATTTGAATATTTAATTTAGAGACTTATAGTATCAGATATGTGCGATTATGTGCTGTCAGTGGCTGCTGTGAGGCCAAAGTTTTGTGGCATGCATTGTTAAGAAGCTTTTAGCTTGCAAGAATGACAGAACAAACTTAGTATAAGTAGCAATACTTCGCTAAGTATGTGACGTTCGTTTTGTTTGGTGTGTGTCGTATCATATGAGTTAAGAGAGTTTAAGGGAAAAAAAATTAAAGGACTTGACCAGTCAGTCAACCATTTTTTTTTATATTGTTTACGTGAGCACAAGTCGTGTACAATCATTAATGTCAATATTCGTTATAGTTAAAATAAGAAAAAAACATGTAAAAATAGTTTTCCATGACCGCAGTGAGATCGTCGTGAATAGTATTATTCATTTTCAAGTATGTTGTCGAACTTTGTCATTATCATATTTCGTTAACGATCTACAAAATTAAGCCTTTAATAATTTAAGTAAAGCACTAAGTTACGACTCTGGCGAAGAGTAATTTATCAGTTACGAATACCCTTCGTACGATAACTCCATCGGCGTCGAAACAATTTCCTTGAGTAATGGGAATTCGTGTCCCAATATTCAAGGATGGAAACCCTAGACTAGACAGTGACGGGTGGTAGACGAAGCGACGTATTTGTCTAGTCACCGACCGGGAATTCTAGCAATTTCTCTTTCAGGGGCAGTGAAAAAATAAATTTCGCTATATAAATTACCCGAGAGTGCTTTTAAAAGGCTTTTACACTTAATTTATATTGAAGAGTTTGTAAAGAATTTCTTTTTAGTTGTAGTTGAGGTTTTTTTGCTTTGTCGGTAATTAAATTTAGCCTAGACTGCCCCCTTACCAGAAACTACTACTATACTTAAAGCAGGAAAGTTTAAGATGTGGAAGCAAGACACCGCTTCGTGCAGTGTAATGCGGCGTCTCGCTTCCACAACGTAAAGGTATAAGTTTGTGATTTAATGAAACTAAAATGATTTTTAAGGGTCTTAGCATATATATATCAAATCGGAAAGGGATTGTCACCGTATTGCCTTTTGTCTCGCCATCAAACAGGCGTCAACCCGAGGCGAGGCGATTACGTTACGATTCCAATTAGCCTACATTGCAGTACGGAGTTTCTTAGAAAGAAAACTGCATAGCTCGAGTTGATACGGTGACCCTTTCTGAGTTGAAATGTGTGCTATATATACTTTTAGCCAGGTGATCTACAAGGCGTCCATATTAAGCATCATAATCAACAGCCGAAAGACGTCCACTGTTAAAAAAAGGCCTGCCCCTTTTAGAAGGAGGGGGGGTTCGCCATAATCCTCACGCTTGGCGGCTTGGGGATCGCAGTGTTGGTGATCTAGTTACAGAAGACGCTGCTGCCCATCTTCTGGATTTTCCCTTAGCCACCTCTTACGACACCCACGGGAGGAAAAGGGGTGGTCAATTCTAGGCAGGATACCACACAGCACGGTCCTTATTAATACAAGTTTCAAACTCATCTACACCCTCAGTAAGTCAACTAGTTTCACGTCCTGAGTTTTTCGCTGATAGAATAAAAACACCTACAGCTGAAACTCCTTTAGCGGGAGAACTTCAAATCTGCAAGCTTGCTTCGTAAAACTTCATGAATAGTCGAACAGTTTGATTTTGAACATGTTTTGAATCGGAATGTAAAATTGGATAAATCTTTAAAAGTTTTCTGCAAAACACGTGTGGATTTATGTAAATGGTTTCAGAAAACTACTGAAGGTATTTTCTGATTATCACTTATTTAGATGAAGGTTTAAAATTAATTTTGTAGATAAAAAACCATTTTATTTAACATAAAATAACATGACGACTGTATTCCCCGAAGGGGTAGACAGAGGTTTACTTAAAGTACACCAACATTTCGCTAGTTATGGTTATAGGTTCCTATGTAATAGGGGGCGAGCCTATTGCTATCAACCGGGCACAGATCCAGGCTCTGTGCTACTACTGAGAATAACCTAATGAAAAAACACAGTAACACATTCTTTGTATCTCAAATAGCCATAAAAGATGATTAATAAAAAAATACCTTGATACCGTTAGTTCCACATTTATTTACATTTGTTATAAACTAAATAACCGTATGCTCAAATTGATTTATAGATATCTTGAGATGGCGTCGCTAGTGCAGCCCTTAGCACACATGAAATTGTCATTTTGTCACATAGTATCTTCAATTCGACATTCTCCACGAACTCGTACGGTAAAAGGGACTCATCATTATGCCAGGCGAATATAAACTTTATGACTTATATGACAATATGTAAAATGCCGCTAAAGTCCAGTGGCAATAAAATAATTTTCAGCTGTAATATAAAACTAATTTGTAGAGTTTACCTTACATTTGCATATAAACAAAGAATTTGTCATACCAACTATAAACACTGAGCTGCGTAGGCGTATAACACGTAAATTATCACTATAGTCATAAAAACTAATACCCTCTATGACATACGGCCGGCAGAATGGGGTTAAACCCAACTTTAATAACAGACCCACGGGAAGACATAAAGCTAACTGCCCAAATGTAAGTCATCAAAATATATTCACGACATTATTTTCTTTGAGCATAATACACAGTCCATATTATCGCCATGTGTTGCGAGCACTCCCTTTCTAACCCCGCGTTCGTGCCTTCCCTGACCTCCGCTCTCGTCATCACTTAAACGTAATATTCTGGTCACAAATATTCAGTACCACAACCACTAAAAATGCACCTTCTGCCAACCTGATAAGGTACCGTTTCAATTGCTGATTGAAATGGTGCTAAATCGACAAGTCATAGTGGACACACTCCCACAATGTAATGTAAGCTTTGCGCATTCGAAATAAGAATCAATTTATTTTGAAGTTGTCATATGGACATGTAACTGGCGTAATTTATCTTTCTTTATTCTAATTTGAGTTGTTTGTCTTTGATTTAAGGTTGGGTTTGGTTTGTACGAGAATATGGGTTTAAGAAAATCTAAATTTAGATGTAGGTCATTGCATAGAGGCTCGCTAATTGTTGGGTGTGCGTTAAGGAGCACTCTCGAGGCTTTTAGAGCAAAGACGTTGCGTTGTAAATATTGTTGTTGGTTGTGTGTTCAACAGAAAGTTGGGAAGAGAAAAGTTTTTGGGTTTTGTGATACGAACGCTTGGTTAGCGTCGATTTGGGCTCTCTCATTCTATTAACATGAATGTGGATAAAAGGAATAAAATTTTAGAAAATGGAGCTGTTTGCAACTCCGTTCGTTACCATACAAAACTTATATAACAGTGTAATTTGAAAGCCCTACAATACGTGTAATTGAATCATCATCATCATCATCATCAGCCAAAGACGTCCACTGTTGAACATAGGCCTCCCCGTTTATGTAATTGAATAGTGCTAGCTAAAACTTGACATCAAAGATTTTTTAGCCGTATAATGTAGTGTACTTAATTCTAAGCGTGTTCAAATTAGACGTTTAGCACCTCAGTCTGCCCGTGACCATGAATGCTGTAAAGGATTCGAGACGTCGGGACCAAAAAACATTAAAACCGCGATAAAATCCGTAAAAATAGTTTTATTTTTAATATTCGCGTAAGTGATATAAATAATTTTGTATGCTGTAGGCATACTTTAGATTTAGGCTAACTAAAATGAATTTGTAAGATTAGAAGCGTCAATCAAAATCAAACTAACTTAATGTAAACAAACTACAAAAAATGTTTTAAAAGGTGGCAACACTTACATTTAGCGCACTTTAGGTTACGCCGGAAAACGGCAGAAAAGCAGCATTCGAAAAATCTAACTAAATCTGGTAACACCAAAGCGAGGGTCAGGAAAAAAATGCAAATAAAAACGCAAGTTCGGTGCGACAAAAAAGTTGCACCAAAATTGAATTAACTGAGAATGAGAATTAAAAATGTCCGCCGCTGGAAATTAACAGAACGTGGGAATTAAAACTTGAGTTTTAATCGTTTCTGTTACTTTAAATTTTTTATTTCACAGCATTATTGGATTACAATTTCGTTATGTGTGTTGATTGGTAATTGTCATTTCTTTTTTAATATTATTATTGACCGACTACCTTGTTGGTCTAGTGGTCTAGCGCGACTGCCGAGCACGAGGCCCGGTTCGAATCCCGGGTCGAGCAAAGTTATAATCGGCTTCAATTGTTATACAACTACTTGTGAAATGAAAATTGTAGGTCAATTTAAACTTTAATTTATATTGTGCATAGGCAGTTAGGCACATCATATTATACGCCCCACACATAATATAAATATAATTTTTTTTATATGTGTGGAACGTATTCTTTTTTTTAACACCTTGTACTCTGACAAGAGGTCGTTCAACAACCATAAAATAAGTCGTATGGTTGATGAACAACCTGGTATCAGAGTTAAAACCGCCTGTAGGCCTCTGACATGGCTTTACACACTGTTGAAAAATCTCTCAGGTGTGCCGGTTTCCTCACGATGTTTCCCTTCACCGTTATTAGTAACTAGTAACTAATTTATAATACGCACATAAATTCAAAAAGTCATTGGTGCGTGCCGGGGTTTGAACTGGCGACCTTTGACTTGGCAGTCCTAAGGTCATAACACTCGGCTATCGTGGCTATCGTATTATAATTATAATATTGAAACGAGTTGTAATGAACTGCAGCTCATAACAAGGCCGCTGTACAATATTCCCTGAAATTAGTACGATGCCAATAAATAGTTATCAGCATCTAATTAACATGTCTGATGAAGCATGCGTGAATCAAATATAACCACCTGCCTATCTTACCAACCAAAATTACCAACAAATGCATGTAAAAATGAGCCTATAAAACCGATATTCCAACAATTTTTCAACGCGTGTCATTCAGCGATCGAGCGTCATTAGAAGGGAATCGGAAAGGGATTTCAACGAGCGATTGCCAACAAAGGAGTGAGCCCCCTAAATGTCCACAACCCTCGACCTTTTTGAGAGGTACATGAGTGAACTGTAATTTGTTCTCGATAGTCCTTCGATTCGATACTTTTGGATCGAATCGTTATAATTTGCTGTTGTGGAGTATAGTAATTGTTGGTGGATGAATTTCATGGCTAAGTTATTTACCTGCAGTAAGAACGCACGGTGGTGATACCCGTTTCTTCTCTATATGAGAAGAGGTTTTTCTCTGCAGTAGGATAGTAGGCTGGTATTTTAAATGGCTCCTGACATATTGTTTTGAAATCATTCTAGAATAAAATTTAAATTGGGTTAAATAAATGAATGAAAATAAAGTTCTGAATTTAAAATAGTTTTATGAGGCAGTATTTCTTTTTTTTCCGATATATTAAACGTGACGTGTAATTTATCACTCGAAAGTTACCTACTGTCAAGTGATAAATGAACATGTATTCTTAGATAATTTTAAAATAGCGTTGACTATTTCAAACTGCAAACTTGTGGATATGGGTATATAACACGAGTTCCAAGCCGCTACTACCTCTATATAGTCAGCGGAACGAAGCTTTGAAATAAATAACCAACCATTTATTCAGCTCCTACATAAAACAAATTCCCTTTAAAACCTCGAATGCACCAAGTTTCGTTTGAAGCAAGCGTTTTAAAGCCGAGTTGTTTGTCCAGTGCCGAGTTGCTTCCAGTCGATATTTCAAGTTGCTATTTAACTCGGCAAGCTAATCTAAATTACGTCACGGTCAAGCTCTGTAAATCCCGAAACCCAATTTATCTTTGACACGCCCGTTTTATACTTCTTCGGGGAGCAGCGCCTGAGGCTGCTGGGTGAAACCTGGAGCTCATAAGGAAGAAGAATGGAGAAGGTATTTATTGAATAAGAAAATTTTATTATTGTGGTTTCGCGGAATAACGAATATTCTTCACAAATAGTGATGGGTAAGTTTAAAATTAAAGGTAGGGATATTTTAAAGAACATATAAATATAAGTATCATCTTAGCTGATGCCTTTTGGCCATATTTAAATTTGGCGCACACATATTTGGCGCCTGTTTATTTGACATATTTAAATGCTGTATTCCAGCATAAAATATCTGAATCGCAGTCAAGGGTTTACATATATCATGTAACCCTTCAAATGTTATCATCATCATCAGTCGGAAGACGTCCACTCTTAGACAAAGGCCACCCCTTTAGAACGCCACAATGAGCGACAAATCTTAATTGTTATGCCTACTCGTATTTATATAATTTCTTATAAAAAAAAAAACACTAAATTAATTAATTATGCCTTAATAAGAAGATAATTATCTTTATCCAACACGGATGGAAAAACATTCAAAATGGCGTAACTACATAATATAATATAGAACTGAAAATTCAGGATCTAAATGGGAATCGTGTATTCAACGAAGTTAAATCTACTAATTAGGGTACCGTAAGCTAATAACGCTGATGTTACTGATATGAGATTTGGAATCGTGTGAATTCATTTACGCAGGGATTTGAATGTTCTAAACTAGGTACGGAAATAATTTGGTTACATACTTGGAAGTACTCCTGTAGTCAGAGGTAGGTCTTCTTCTCAGTCGTACACTCCTGGCGGAGCGGTCGTGGTCATGGATCATGTGATATATTGGTTGCAGCTTTTGCGATACTTCTCCATCTCTTTCTATTTGTGGCATTACGTGCACATTCAGTGAGGGAACACTTTGTAGATAATTTAATGAGGTCTGTCCATCTTGTACGTGATCGACCCCGAGAACGGTGACCATCTATCAAATCAAATCAAATCGAAGATCATTTATTCGACATCACATGTGACAGCACGACAAAAGGTAAAAAAACAAGAAAATATTATCAGTAGTACCATCAAACATGCAATACCGAAAAGGTCGCCAACTCAGCATATGCTGAGTGTAGAACACCCAGCGCTGGTTTTCAGTTGGCACCCTACAGACGGACGACCAGATGAACTTAAAAAAAATATAAAATAGCATGAAATAAAAATATATTAATACATAGATATAATGAAAGAATAATACTTAAATATGTATTAAATAGTAAATTATTAAAGATAACTTTTAATTTTGATAATATTAAAATAAAATAAAAGCCGTCACTGGTGTAGGTAGTTTGCGACATTCCTCCAAGAGGTATAAATAAGCGCGTGCGGCGCCGCGTCGGTGTCATTTACGGTGCAGCCTTGAGCTCGTCAACTTCAACGTAGCAGTTTAGTGCTCTTTGCAACTGACTATTTAAATATTTTCCCCGTATGGAGCTATCTATCTACTCTTCCCTGAACTATTAATCGTTCTAAATAGTCTTCATTACGTATGATATGTCCGAACATCTTAAGGATCCGCACTTGCACAATTGACGAAAGTCTTTGTTTGTTTAGTACGGAAACGTTGCGTTGGTGCGGTGAGCAGTCCATTTTAATGGTATTCCAAAAGTAGGTAGAAATCCTGTAATATTATTAGAAGTTTTAACACACACAATTTACTTATTTTGAAGTTATACTATGTGTTAGGCAGTGAGCGTAATGCTATTTTTGGGCACAATTTTAATTCTATCAGTGGAGTCTCAAATTAACATCGATAAACGAAAAAGGGCTTATTTGGAGGCTAAAAAGCTTTTATAATAGAGAATACCTTTTTCTTCAATTTTGCTGATTACCAACATGCTTAATGGTAACAATGTGACCTTCTCAAATGTGTGTAGGTTGCCTCGTTGGTCTCGTTGGTCTAAAGGTCGCTAAGTACGACTGCTGAGTTAGGTCCTAGGTTCGAATCCCGGGTCGGGCAAAGTGTTACTGAGTTTTCCATTAGGTAATTCTCAGTAGCAGCACGGAGTCTGGATTTGTGCCCGGTTGATGGCAATAGGCTCGCCCCCTATTACATTGGGACTTACAACATAACTGGCGAAATGTAGGTGTACTATTTGTACACCTCTGCCTACCCCTTCGGGGAATACAGGAGTGATGTTATGTCCAATTGTGCATGTTTATGTCTAGGTCCTAAATACCTAAAGCATGTATCAATTTGTTACAAGTTCAATCCTTTTCTCGTTATCAGAACGTCTAACTGAAACTCAGGCCTTGCCATATTCTTCTTATCGTATGGTTGATGAACAACCTGGTGTCAGAGTTTAAACCGCCTGTAGGCCTCTGACATAGCTTTACACACCGTTGAACAATCTCTCTGGTGCCGGTTTCCTCACGAAGTTTTCCTTCACCGTTTTTAGCAACTGATAACTAATTTATAGTACGCACATGAATTCGAAAAGACATTGGTGCGAGCCGGGATTTGAACTTGCAACCTTTGATATGGCAGTCCAACGGTCATACCACTCGGCTATCATTGGCTTATTATGCCTTATTGATTGACCAGTTAACAAATTCACGTAAACTACAAGACTACAAGACTACGAAAAAAAAATCTTAAAATTGCCACATCTACCCAAAGCTACTTCTTTTAAAAACATCGAATGTGCCGCAAAGCAATCACTGTAATTACAAGTTTAATTCGCTTTGGGCGCTCAACTGCTCGCTGTTTTATATTTATGATTTTTACGGAAGGTCTCCTTTGAGTTGTCTCGACTATTTTAATTTATAATTCTAGTTCATTGGGTTTGAAGGGATATTTAGACGTTTCATTGATAATGTAATAAGTTATTTTAAAGTTGATTGAGGATGTAATTTATACTTTTTTTAATTTTTTATTGAAAAATTTATTTTTTATTAGCTCTAGTGGTCGCAATCGTGTCTGTTGAGAGCTCTGGACTGTGTTTCAGTTCCTGGCAAGGTATTTTGTCTGTATATTATACTTTTTTTTTTTTTAAGTTTTTTGGTAAAATGGCTTCCCACATATATTATTATGAGATCTATAACATAACTGGTGAAATGGCTGTACCGCTTCCAATCTCTTAAAATTAAAGCGTGTTTTTATTTTCCCTATGTTATAAAAAACTGCTGCATAGAGGCATCCGATCCTTCTGCCGTACTGCTGTTCTAGATATTTTCTAAGCAATAATTTATGTATCTGTTGATATGTTATGAAAACTTGCATATAGGCGTCCAATTCTCCTGCTTAACATAGCTATTTTAAGCGTAATTTATCCACGTAATAATTTATCCTAAGAAACCAGAGTAAAAGCTCAAGAAACATTGTTTTTCCCACACTTCATAAAAGTAAAACGCAACTTTCCCCAACAGTTACCACCGTTGCTATTTTCACCACGTATTTGTACTGCATCGGTGGAATGTTGGTCACGTCTGCACTTAAAGTGCCAAAGTAATGCCGTGCTGACAGTCACCGTTATCGTTGATACAGATCTTATTGGAAGCTGCCAATTTTTTTTACGTGAGAGTAGTTTATTTAGTTGAGATCGATTTTGAATTATGTGTAGGTGAGGGTAGAAATATGGACGTCTATGTATAGTGGAGGGTTAGAAATTTAATTGTAGCTGATTGGCAGTGATAGGTGAGTGGCATAACCACTTACGTAGACTGTCAAATCAAAGGTCGCAAGTTCAAACCCCGGCACACACCAATGTCTTTATCGATTCATGTCATCATCATCAGCCGATAGATGTCTACTGTTGAACAAAGGCGTCCTCGTTTTGGAAGGGGGGGGTTGCCATTATCCCCACGCTTGGCAAGCGGCTTGGGGATCGCAGTGTTGGTGGTCAAATTACACAAGACCCTGCCGGCAATCTTCTGGATTTTCCCTTAGTCGCCTTTTACGACACCCACGGGAGGATAAGGGGTGGTCAATTCTAGGCCGGATACCAATTCATATGCGTAGTATAAATAAGGTATCAGTTGCTAAAAACGGTGAAGGAAAACAGTGTGAGGAAACCGGCACACCTGAGATATTTTTCAACGGTTTGTAAAGCCATGTCAGGGGCCTACACGCCGTTTGAATTCTGACACCAGGTTGTTTTAGTGAAAGTGAATCGTAAGATCCGACGAGTTCAGAGTGCAGTGTGTTTCTGATTAATAAGCCTATATTGAGTAACTAAATGTGGGTATTTAAACTTCTGATAAAGAAAGAATACCTCTGTCCACCTATTTATACCACTACTACTAGGTACTATATCGTACTTGCTAGGAAACTTTATCGTAAACCCAGTCAGAATTCCGCACCAAACTTTTACAGCTAAGTATCCCAACTAACAAAAATAAAACGTAGATACACAAACAGCAACACAAACGAGCAAGTGACGTCATAAGCACATCACTCGACGAAGCATGTGACGTCACAAAAATCAAATAACGCATTCCTGCCAAGCTGTCGGTAAGGGAAATATGGAAGACAAATACTACGGTGGATACGTTCGTTCTGTAATTCAAACCAACACGAGCTTAGCATTTCGTCTTGCAGCCTCTTACCCCCACTACTCTAATGTAGGTATATCCGCTACGTTTAACATACCAAAGCAAAACCTACCTTATCATCCGACCATAGAACTCAAAATCGACTATCTTTCTCAAACTGCACGTAACGTGAAGCTTACGCTGATATAACAATATTTGACGTGTATTCTATGTTTGTTAACATAAGGTTGGTTTTCGTTTAACATCATTTTTGCATAGCGAAAACGCTAATTGGTGCTTTCGCATTAAGATGTGATCCGTCGACCATTACCCCCCATTTTGTGTTTACTCATACACGCTCCCGTTTCGCACTTCAACGGTAATGGATCAATTTTGTTAGAAAGTACTTTCGAAGCCTAACTTTTTTAAATTCACTCAGTTTTTTCTTTTTCTAAAAGAGAATGGTTTTTATATTGCAGTCTAAGTGAACAGTTTGAAATAGAATGAAGAGAGAATAAGGGTATTTACTTTATGGTTAGGTTTAAATAAGTCAAGAACCAATGTGACTTTTTTAATGTCAAATACTTTCTTAGTTAATACATATGTACATACATACATAACATTACGCCTGTATTCCCCGAAGGGGTAGTCAGAGGTGACTGTAAAGTAGGTACACTCTTTCACCAGTTATCACCAGTTACGTTATTTTAGGTCCTCATGTAATAGGGGGCAAGCCTATTGCCACCAACTGGGCACAAATCCTGACACCGTGCTGCTTATGAGAATTACCTAATGGGTAAACCCAGTAACACTTTGCCCGACCCGAGATTCGAACTCAGAACCTTATGCTCAGCAATCGCGCTTAACAACCACTAGAGACTAGACCAACGAGGACAAGACTTGTTTTACACTTAGTGCTCTGCCAACCCTTTTAGGTAGCACAGGCATAACGATGAATATAATATATAAATTTAACAAGTAACACTCTGATGAAATGAATGAAGAAAAAAACAGAAAAATAATCTGTTTTTTGTCCCAAATACAGTATAAAATACAGTCGAATAGTGAACCTCCTCCTTTTTTGAAGTCGTTTAAAAAGTTTGCTCCACTCTGCACCAACAAGGTTATTTCAGCCAATCACTTTTGCTATCACCTATTATAAACTCGGAAATAGCTCGAACAATAAACTGGGGTGCCAAAAAAAGTGGTCTCCCATAAAAATCGAATGAGTTTCGCCTGTAATTACCCATTGGCTGCAGACATCGGATCGTATATCTTTGGTTCACGTTTTACGATGAAAACAATTCGTTTCCGATTTATTTGGGTAACGGTTTTGCTGAATTTACAATAATTAGTATTTTTATAAGATTTTAAGAATGATTTTATTGGTTTATTGAGTGCTTGCAGCTTCATTTATTTAAAAGGTTCCAACCATTAATTTTTTGCGTTGTGTGGTACTCAAATTGACCACCCCCTTTCCTCCCGTGGGTGTCGTAAGAGGTGACTAAGGGAAAATCCAGAAGATGGGCAGCAGCGTCTTTTGTTACTAGATCACCAACACTGCGATCCCCAAGCCGCTTGCGTGGGGATTATGGCGACCCCCCTTCCTTCTAAAAGGGGACATCTATCGGCTGATGATGATGAACCATGAATTCGATTTTTCCTGAATGCAGTAGTATTCATGTTCTTCTGTTTTAGTGACGAAAATTATAGATGTTTTTTGATATTTAACACCTGACAAAAAACGTCAAACAAGATACTAACCTCACTTTGACATTTCGACGAAACATCTTATCGTTTCATAAGATTCAGTAAGAAAATTGTTAAGGCAAGACTAGAGGTTAAAAAAATATTAGAATCTAAAATTTTCCGTCCCAAACGAATTTTAGAACAACTTAAATATCACCTGCAGAAGATAAGCCAGAGCCACCACAAGAGCCACAACAAACCCTAGTCTAAAATAGAATTCTAACAAAACAACTCGTGTTTTCAGCTAACGGTATATTTAAAATTCAAAACACATACAATACGTAGGCTGCGCCGCAATATTTTAAATCCATAGGAATTTCTACACGAAAATATGTAACCCGTCAGTTTTACTTCAGCAAAGATATTTCCGGCTTAAAGTCATACCCTCTGCTCACACTTACATCTCTGTCAGTGCAGGAATATTTGTGAGTGCTGCGAAATTGGACCTTACAGACGTAGTTATAAGGAGCTTTTGTAAATATGGTAAGTGCAAAACTACCTAAACCAGTTTTTGTGATGGTGTGATTTTGAGGAAGCAGCGGGTTGGGTGTTAGTTGACTTTTTTTTGTTAAATGAACTTCCACACTAGGAATTTCTCCTGTATCGGGGGTGCGTTTCACAAACATGTAATATCACATACACAAACACCCAGACTCGGGACAAATATCTGTAGATCGCACAAATTTTTGTCCCATGCGGGAATCGAACCCGCAACCCTCAGCGCAGCAGTCCAATGCCTTAGCCACTGTGCCAATCGGGGCGTCAAACCATTCTTTGGCAACAAAAAGACTGGATTTATTCAATAAGTGACGTCAATTTTTGTGATCGGTATTTAGGGTATTTACAAAACTTATACTATAGTGAGTGTGAGGTTAAATTAGTTTTGCGGCATACAAAGAATAGCGCTAAACTTAAATCAACCCAATGCTGATGCTCGGCAGCTAATGGCAAGTTAAGACTTGCAAAAAGCACTCATACAGGAAGGCAAAACAACTCTTCGAACAGAAATCAGAAGATAAGCCTCTAGAGGAAGACAAGCTACCAATCACAACAGCTACGTAAATCTATTTAGTGAGAAAACCTTACTAGTTGCGCCCCGCGGTGTTACCAGCTACTTTTTCGGGTTAAAAAGTAGCCCATAATATGTTAATCCAGGGTGTCAGTTACCTTTATACCAAATTTCAGCAAAATCGGTCAAGCCGTTTTAGCGTGAAGAGGTAACAAACATACTCACAAACTTTCACCTTTATATTATTAAGTGTGATGAAATATTGAAATATCTTTATAACTATAGAGGCAAATTATGAATACCTCTTCCGCTTACTGCTACAACTTGAGTCAAAACAGAAGGTTTTGTTCAGGATCCCGGTCTAGCAGGCTTTGTCCCAAAGGAAGACTTTCTATCTTATTGTTGAACTTTGATTTACGTCGCGCTAAAAACTTGAGAGCTCAGGATTATTGGGAAGACCTCGCAGAGAGCACTGAATGTGTCTCGACAAATTATAGACTTGTTTTGGGTGAGATTAAAAAATTGTGTCCACAAGAAAACTTTAAGATCAACATACAAAACTAATAAGCGTTGGTCTTCTTCTTCTTATCGTATGGTTGATGAACAACCTGGTGTCAGAGTTAAAACCGCCTGTAAGCCTCTGACATGGCTTTACACCGTTAAAAATCTCTCAGGTGTGCCGGTTTTCTCATGATGTTTTCCTTCACCATTTTTAGCAATTGATAACTAATTTAAAATATGCATATGAATTCGAAAGGACATTGGTGCGTGCTAGGGTTTGATCTTGCGACCTTTGTCTTGGTAGTTCAACAGTCATACTACTCGGCTATCAGTGTTAGGTAATAAATAATTACTTAAGTTTTCATTACAAACCCTATCCTTCTTATTCATACAAAGTGATAATTTTAAACCATGAACTAAATTATACCTGTCGCTGTTGTTCGCACGTCAAAGAATTGAGATGTCAATAAACTTGATACGGGTGTAAGCTAATACAGGTATTACCCTCGTTTATGAATAAAAGGGTATTAGTGCAGATATGTACCAGATACACAGGTCTTTCAAGCTGCCTGGTAGGTTCGTAGTCAGCCATGACTATCCACTTTCACAGGGAGACATTCATCTACCTTTGACTGTCGACAGGATAATCGGGAGCCCAAATATAACCACTATTTCTTGCTTTCTTGCTAAAGGGATTCGTCTAGTTACAGGGTTGAGAAGGTCAGTGGTAGTCACTACGTTATAAAATATCGGCAACTCGACAAAAACTCCAACGTATGTCGAGAACCTATTGTCAAAAAAATATCGGAGTCAGACGGCTTAAAAGCCACTGAAAGTTAAACGTACTTGATGACTCACAAAGGTACACTCATGTTTCTTGCAAAGTGGGTCTTTTTGTTAATGGACTGGTGAGCATGGCTACGAAATGAATGACTGCAAACCTACCTGAAAATATAAAAAAAACGATATTTTTGTGTATGCTATACTGACTATAACGCCTGTTTGATCTGAAGTCTGCGTTGGTCTAGGTCGCTAAGCGTGACTGCTAACCATGAGGTCCTGGGTTCGAATCCCGGGTCGGGCAAAGTGCCATTATCATTAGCAGCACGGAGTCTGGATACTGTTTGTGATTTGTGCCCGGTTGATGGCAATAGGCTCGCCCCCTGTTACATTGAGACTTATAACATAACTGGCGAAATGTGGGTGTACTATACACCTCTGCTACCCTTTCAGGGAATACAGGCTGTTATGTTGTTGTTGATCTGAAGTGGTAGACATAGGCACCCTATCCTCTGCAGCCCCCTTATCATGAACTCTTAACAGATTGCCTGTCCAGATGGTAGACACAATAGTTAAACAATGGCCATGTATCAAATATGATTCTCTGGACAGGGAAAAGGTGCAGGTCATTTTGCACGTAGCGGCGTCTCACTTCCACATCAGAAAATGTCCTGCTTTAAGAGTTCATGGTTAGGGAGCAGGAGTCTATAGACCCATATATGATTTTTGCCTAACTCTCCTTCATACCTTACGTCTCACTTTCACTTTCTCTGTGACAACCACAGTAAACATCTTCGTTCTTCCAGTAATCGTCTCCTTCATTGTCCCTCCCATCGCTCTGATTTCACTCACTCTACCTTCTTCATTCAGTCCATTCTTCTTTGGAACGCGCTCCATCACGGGATCAGGTTGGTAAATAATCGACTAAGCTTTAAATATAAAATTAAAAAAACATCTACTTGACAATTTGATGGATTCATATCTTCACTAAACTATATGGATATTATTATATTGTATGTATGTATTGCATGTATGTATATATTGCATTATATATTATTATGTAAGTTAAGTATGTATAATAAATTCTCTCATACTCAACTGTTGGTGCATCTACATTGTTTTCTATCTCTGCTCCACCCAAAGGTTTGACTGGTAGAAAATGCCTATGGCATTAAGTCCGCCTTGTACACAACTGTACTAAAGACTTAAATAAATATATCGACACCCATCATAAGTCCCAAAAAATAGGTCTTAAAATTCATATTAGCTAAATCACACTATACTACTCGTTTTCATCGCCCTGCGGAACATTTCTTATTCAAGAACTGTAATGCATTTGTTACCAGAAGTAAACAACTTCTGGTTGACATAATGATGACTATATTAATAATGTCGAACCCCACGGAAGCTCAATATTATTGAAAAAGTTCCGTCTGTATTGAGTGTAGTGAATGTATCGTGTTTACTTATGGGGTTCGTTTCGAGCGAGATAAATGACTGGTCCTTTGAGCCGGCATAATATATTGAAGCGTTTCGAGAGTTTGGATACGGAAGTTGGTTTTATCATTTATCAATATAAAATCTTTACGTATTTTAAATAACATTTAGTTACTGATAAATTGTAGTGGTAATTAACTTGATTTTCTGAAGATTTCGATCGACTGCCCCATGGGTTTAGAGGTAGCTAAGCTGCTGAGCATGAAGTCCTGAGTTTGAATCCCGGTTCACAATATGTGTTACTCGATTTTTAAATAATGTAATTCTCAGTAGCAGCATGGACTCTAGATTTGTGACCGGTAATATTATTATTTAGTTAATATTATTAGTATTAGGCCTTATTACATTGGGATCTATTACAGAACTGGCGAATATGTGTGTGATGTTATATTAAGTTATGTATGACAGTATTCATTACAAATGAATATCTTTCCCAGTTTTTGTGTTTTATCCAAGTCTCATACAACTAATTCCACTAACGACTACAATTATTATTGTTATTCAACCTCATCACCCATCAAAAGCATTTTCTAACACAAACTTGCGTTAACGATCAATAACGTTCAGCGGAACTCATAAAAAAATCAGAACACTCAGCTTTTCCCATAAACAAGTTTCACAAAATAATAAATTTCAGGTGCAGACATTTTCCCTTTTAAGCAAACAATAAAATTGTATGGAAGGACCACTTTTGTCGGAACCAAACACCCGTTCAAAATATTAAGGTAACCGAAAAACCTTAGAAAAAAGGAGAGCAGGAAATAAAATAAAACGTGGATATTTAATGCCGCGGAACCCGTATATATTTCTTGTAAACAAATAAAAGCGATACTAAATCGTGTCCATAGCGCAAAAAATATCCCACTCTTACGGAATCCTAATGTTAGATGTTTTAGTTTATAAGATAAGAGCGGTTTAGATGGATAACAAACCGATTAACTCAGTTAGTAATGTAAAAAAAAGTTTGATAAATTATTATTTATATGACTAGTTTTTTTTAAAGAAAGAGTCAGTGTTATCATTTTATTGATAATCTACGTACGGTACTAGTGTGTAAATGAGGTGTGTATTCATGAATTAGCTGAGAGGCAAAGATCTAAGTGGACATACTCTTATGAGATAAGGGATGTTTTGATCGAGTATAAGTAAGAAGGATCCCAAACAAGCACGTATGAAGAATGAGATGAGAGCGAAAAAGGCAAAAGGCGTATGTTAGGACCAAAGAAAATACGAAGCCGTGACTTTATGTTTATTTAAAAGCAAGAACAAAATCTGAGAATTGTTCTAATCTAGTTCAATCCCATAAAAACCTGACAGCATATTTTTTATTGACAGACATAAATAAGCCATCAGAGACAAAACAACGCGTGAAGCATTCGTAGCCTACTCGTAGACACTCTACGCGGTTGCTACGAACTCGTAACTTTCATTGCTACGCCTTTGAGTGCGCTACGTGAACTGCAGTACAATAACATCGTACTCGTCGTAATTCTCTCTGTGGTCTCAGTTAGGAATAAATCATTGTATAATTTCCCGTAGGTCTCGTAACAGGAAACTAAGAGATTATGTTAGAGTATTTTAAACGTTTTAGCTGATAAATGTTTAACATCCCGCGATTATAGTTATTTGAAGATACAGAGTCCAAGAGAATTAATTTTGTCACAAGATAATTTCTACAACTACAAAGTACATTATCACCATCAAAGTATATTTCTCTTCCAAAATTGACAGGTCACTCAAAAGTCTCTTAAAGCGGATCTGGAATTTCTTTCTTTACATCTGAATCTTCTTTGTGGTAATGGTAGTTTATAATTATTATTAGTCAGTACACTTCATCATTGCGCGTTTGACTGCCTAGGGTCGTACAATAAGCCACCCAACTGTCAGCACACTATTATAAGTATATTAATTAATTTACTTAATGAACCAAAATTAACTCAGGACATTTTTTCCTGGCCAAACCAAGATAAATACCCCAACACGTATATTATACTATGTGACTTAAACAATTACAACAAAAATACTAATAGGTAAACCGCCTACGACGTGATTTATTTTCTGAATAAGTCAAATAACTAAAAAATGGTCTTTCCATCCGCAAATCAGCTTATGTTTTGCACCCGCAATAAAATTGCAATAATATCAGTGATCCTTAGAGGGATATATTTTGAGAAAAAATCCAGTAATGTTAGTTTATACCGTTCATTTTATTTTTAGGCCCGCCCACGGCGCTACGTTTAAATCTTATTTTGCACAGAAATCAAATAACGGATCCGTTTCCCTATCTAGCGAGATTATTTACCATAATATTTACATATTATAATCTAGATTTGTATAGCTTGGTTAATCTTGCACTATTATACAGAAAATACATAAAATGAGTTTTAATAATAAGCGGTTTGTTTAAAAATATATACTTCTAGATGAATCGAAACGTTTGCCGTGTACAGTATTAAGAAAAATCTCACAAAAAAATTCATCTCTTTTTTAGGACCTTATACCTTTTTTTATATTGTAAAATAATGCTAAAAGAAATTCAGTAAACTTGCAACGAAAATACGAGCAAACCTTCTACCAACGCCATCTAGTATCGCGATAGGAAACTACCAGAAAAGGTTGTACGCAAACGACTCCCCACCTACACGACCAGTTCTAGGGAAAATTAGGTTCATATTTGGCAATATTACCAGTCGGCTCGCGACCGGGCACACGCGCGGACGTCTCGGGACGACATCATAAATCCTAAATCCGATACCGTGTTTGTTTTAAAACAATTAATTAATGACAAAGTTCCTTGTCGTTTAAAAATTTGGTTCTGTGACTTAAATAAGTAGTTTTAGGTCGTGTTAGTTAAGTGAAGTTAGGGACGTAGGAGGTGTATTTTTTTTTATAGATGTGACGTTAAGTCTCATGTGAGATGATCGCAATTGAATGGATGTGAGACCCCGACATGGTTTTAGAAAGGTATGTATTGTTTTGTACATTTAACTGCGAAACTTAAATTTTTCAAGGCATTTCTGTTAAAAATGGTTTTGAATTATGACGACATTGGATTAACATTATAGTATCTTGACTGTACGAAATATGATTTACAAAATTAAGAGTTACGAAAGATGGTAACATTAAGTTTCAAATGAAGTATTTTTTAATGTTTGGCAGTCTTTTATTTTATGCAATTGATGCCATAAAATATGCCTTCAGAAGTCAAAATATCAATATGCAAATAAGATATTATAGTCACCATAAAAAATACATCTGCTATCTTGCAATTCGTCCTTTACAAAAATACGAATAAATTTACATTATTTCGTAAATGAAATGTTGGAAAAACAAAATTTATGCACGACTTTTTCCTCGGCAATTTTGTATTTGGGTCACCATTGTATCCGATATTCCGAATAATACGACATTTGCTCCTTTTAGAGTGGTTTATTATGGATAATGAGTTTCTTTCTACACTTTTAGGTTAATTAGGTGGATTCATGTTTGGTAGGGACGTAGGTATATTTTTCAACGAGGTTTTTTCAGATTCATGATCCGATTACTATGTATCTTAAACCTATTTAGATGTTTCTTATGTGTTTCAAGTGATGTACGATTGGTAAGGATGTAATTATATTTTTTAACGAGGCTTTTTCAGATAGTTATTCAAGATCCGATAAATTGTTACCGTAAACCTATTTAAATGATTTTTATGTGTTTTAAGTGATGTACGATTGGTAGGGATGTAATTATATTTTTCAACGGGGGTTTTCAGATAGTTAATCAAGATCTGATATGTATTTTTCGTAAACCTATTTAGATGTATCTTATGTATTTTATGTGATGTACGATTGTTAGGAATGTAATTATATTTTTCAACGAGGCTTTTTCAGATAGCTATTCAAGATCCGATATGTATTTTTCGTAAACCTATTTAGATGTTTCTTATGTGTTTTAAGTGATGTACGATTGGTAGGGATGTAATTATATTTTCCAATGAAGCTTTTTCAGATAGTTATTCAAGATCCGATATGTATTTATCGTAAACCTATTTAGATGTTTTTTTATATGTTTTATTTTAAGTGATGTACGATTGTTAGGGATGTAATTATATTTTTCTTTGATGCTTTTTCAGATAGTTATTCAAGATCCGATATGTATTTATCGTTAACCTATTCTGAAAATTGTAATGTGTTAGAAGCGATGTATGATTTTGCATCTATGAATTTAACGACGATGAGTGAATTTTAGGAATTTTCTTTAGTCTACCATTATGTATGTAGATACTTTCCGCATTAGGGACTGTCAATTTACAACGGAATTTATGAAATAATTAAGTGTTTTAACATGGAGTATTAGAAGTCATTATAATATTACCTACTTGCTTATAGTAAGGTATAATAAATTATAGTATTATAATTGTGTTAATTAATATAGAGAAATCGATGCTTCCAAGAATATAAATTTGATAGATGGGATTCTTTTTTTTTTTTTTAAAAAAAACGTCGCCCCACACTAGGGATTTCTCCTGTATCGTGGGTGCGTTTTCACAAACATGAAATATCACATACACAAACACCCAGACTCGGGACAATCAAATGTGGATCGCACAAATTATTGCCCCGTGCGGGAATCGAACCCGCAACCCTTAGCGCAGCAGTCTAATCGCTTAGCCACTGCGCCAATCAGGTCGTCTATTTTATGATTCGTCTATTTATTGATTAATGATTGATCTGATTAATCTGATAAACGCTTTGACTTTCAATATTAATCCCAGAGTTTGTTTCGGCGTTTCTTCTCAAAGGTAGTCAGTTAGGAAATGCCGACGCCATCTATCCAGTTAAAAAAAAAATGACGTGTAAAAGTGTTTTTTTATGACCTATTTACAGAAATAAAATCATTTATCATTAATTTATCAATGATCATAGAAAAGTCATTTTTACATAAAAACGAAATTAACCTGAAAAGGTTTTTTTTACTTAAGCGGTAAATCAGAACTAATAAAGGAGTGTTAGGTAGTATAGTGTCTAATCCTTAGAAATTTATTTTTTAAATTACACATAAACGTAAAATATATTTAACATCACACCTGAACTCCCCAAAGGGTTAGGCAGAGATGCACATAATTATAGTACACCCACATTTCGCCAGTTATGTTATAGGTCCCAATGTAATAAGGGCCTATTGCCATCAACCGAGCACAAATCCTGATTTCATGCTGCTACTGAGAATTACTTAATGGGATAACCCAGTAACATTTTGCCGGACCCGGGATTTAACGAGGACACCATGCTCAGCAGTCGAGCTTAGCGACCACTAGACAAACGAGGCAGCCATTGATGTGCGTATTATATAGTAGATATCATTAGCTAACAATGGTCAAGGAAAACATCGTGAGGAAACCGAGACACCTGAGAGATTTTTCAACGGTGTGTAAAGCCATGTCAGAGGCCTACAGGCGGTCTAAACTCTAAATCCAGGTTTTTCATCAACCATACGATAAGAAGAAGACTTTATTAGTCTGCTTAAATCCCTAATCTAATGTCAGCTTACAAGACTCTAAACTAAAACAATTCCCATCACCGCTAAACCCTTCATATAAAAAGCTTTTAAATGATGTCGTGTTCAGAAACCTTTTCTGCCATAGTTTTTTGTGGAATCCTTTGATGTAAGATGCCTTTGGAAATTCTAATTAAATACGCGTTTTCGAATATTTGTGCCTCTTATATTATAGAAAGAATATGCTTTGAAGATGCATAGTTTTTCGTTTAAGATGTTGTGTTGCGATAGTGTAGTATCTATCGTTTGTAAGTATAATTACAACATAGGTTACTTGTAAGACGTCAAATTAAGTAGCTTAGTTCGAAGTGCGGTTTCTATGAAGATACACTAGCAAGAAACTCCATAGTTACTCTCTTCAAAATAGTAGGTATATTTAACGATTCTTTTAGAAGTATGAGAGAATAACGAGCTACATAATGTAAAGTAAAACATGAAGAGCATATACCTAAGTCAAAAAATGAACAATGGATACATGTTTAAGATATTTTTTTTCTCATAATTTTTAGTACCTTGTATCACACTGTATGTTCTACAGTGATACATAAAACATAACATCACGCCTGTATTCCCCGAAGGGGTATGCAGAGGTGAACATATAGTACACCCACATTTCGCCAGTTATGTTGTCAGTCCCAATGTAATAGGGGGCGAGCCTATTGCCATCAACCGGGCACAAATCCAGTCTCCGTGCTGCTACTGAGAATTACCTAATGGAAAACTCAGTAACACTTTGCCCGACCCGGGATTTGAACCCAGGGCCTCTTGCTCAGCAGACGCGCTTAGCGACCACTAGACCAACGAGGCAGTCAGTGTGATACAAAGTACTTAAAATAATATTTTGCCTCTGGGCGCACATAACACATTGTCTTTATAAATTCTCTTAGTTTATTTTTGAATTTATTAATAGTTTCGATATTCATATAATTGGTGATTCAAGTATAGGATCACTCATACTACTTAATTGATAGTTTATTTTTAACAAGCATTGAATGTTATTAGTCTCTTATAAGAACAAAATATATGATTTAATATTTAAATATCAATTTAATCTTTGATATTAAAAGAGCTAAAGCATGTACTAGTAGGTAATAACATGTTACATAAGATTAATAATCATGCCTGAAGGCGAAGGTTTTTTATCAAGAATCTATACACGTATACACATATCGCTCTCGTTCAGGTCGTATGTTATTGGTGTCTAGCCTATTGCCATAAATCGTGAATAAATTTATTTTTTTAACATCGCCCCACACTAGGATTTTTTCCTGTATTGTGGGTGCGCTTCACAGACATAAAATACAACATACACAAGCACCCAGACTCGAGACAAACATCTGCGTATCTCATAAATTTTTGTCCCGTGCGAGAATCGAACCCGCAACTTTTAACGCAGAAGTCCAATTGCTTAGCCCCTGCGCCATTCAGGTCGTCATATTGTGTTCATCGTCTCAAAACGTGTTTTTCAGGCGACGATAAGAGTTTCATTCTGAAACCGTCTCTAAGGACCAAAAATATTAAATACATCTTACTAGCACAAAAATAATATTATATATACCTAATTTATTTATGGCCTTTCAATAGGTATCTGCTATCTACTTGTGAAACATTAAAAGGCTCAAACACATCTGTAAAAGTTTCTGTTTTTCTTCGCACGTAATTTATTTATTCCGCTAGGGAGGAAGAATAAAACTGTGTGCGATACACGCATACAAATATTTTAATACTGAAGTTTTGTTTTATTTATCTGGTATTATTTGTAGTATGTTTGTGGAATGATTTGATTTTGGAGTCTAAGAATTGGTTTTTGATAGTGCTTCGTCATCGTTGTAATGAATATTATTTTTATTTGAGTTCGTACTTGACAAAGAAGTAGAATTGTATTTTGTAAATCAAATGGATTAAAAAAAATGAGGATCAAAAAGAATTACAACCGAGTTCTGTTTTTAAAAGAAGCCATGCATGTAAAACGCAACAGTGATCACACTAATTTATAAAGGTGAAAGTTTGTGAGTGTGTTTATGTGTTTGTAGGTTTGTTGCCTATTAACGCTCAAACGGCTGGACCTATTTTGATAAATTTGGTATGGAGATAGCTGACACCCTCGATTAACTCAACTGGTTTCGGATTGGGCATAACTAGTTTAAGATAAATTCTAATGGAGCAACATAAAAAAAAGTTTTTTAATAAACCCATAAAAACTCCAGTTCCCGTGCAAATCCTCTCCAGAAAAGCCAAAGTCCGAGGCCTCATATAAAATGCCCTTAGATGTAGGTTAGTAGTACCTACTTAAGTTTATTTTAGTTTATGTTAGTTTGCCCAATGTTCTTTTGTTAGGTCTTATCGAAAGCAATATTCACTTTTGGTGAATATCTTCTTCCGCGACTATGATGTATACCAGCAACTCCTAATATCATTTCATTTAAGTCTTCCAAACCGTCAACAAGAGGAACAGCAGCTCAGCTCTAGTAACTAATTTTGTTCAGTCCGTCCGTAGACTTAATTTCATTGTGTCTGCACGCGTGCTCCTCATTTCCTACTTAATTACTGGATCCGAACCGCTTCGTACCGTCTAGTTTATTGTGATCAAATAAAAATGCTTAGTTCGTCTGTTTGCCAACTAAAAATATAAATAACTTTTATGCGGTGTGCAATTATTATCACTCGTGCAGTGTTTTCTGCCTGTTTTCATGTTACTGGGTCTGGAGTTACTTACGGAGAATGAAGCTTTTGTTTCTAGCTTGTTGCTAGGGCTAGGTTTAAACGTCTTTTCAGAATGAAATGCGGTGCTATTGCTGTATGATTAATGGAACCCATATGCTAACAGCAGGCATAGACGTGTCGTGGGCGTTAGTATAAACGCCAACGTGATCATACGCCCATGGTGAAGCTAGGGATCAGAGTCCATTCTAGAAAGCTAAAACTAAAGCTAGTCACTGTACACATAACAAACAACACAACGACAAAACATCATTAAAAAGTATTGTTAGCTCGAACGAAAACAAAAGGACCAAAATCCGCCTCGGAGGACCGAATCACAGCTACATTCAAACAAAATTTGTGAACACTACTCCATCGAGTGCATAAATCGCTCCGTCCAGCAATTAGTGAGGCGGGTCACGAAAAAAGCACTTGGCACCGTTTCTTCGCTAAATGCGAGTGTACTGAGTGCTCAAAGCACTCAGTACACTCGCATTTATGTTCACAGTATTCATTGATGGAGCTATTCAAAACGTTTGGTCCGCGGCCTCGATAAATTCAGTGTTTATTTTAGAGTCGTGATTGGGTTTGAAATAGCTTAGTAGTATATTGTGACTGTTGTTTATCGAAGGCTTAGAGATCGAGATGAGATTAGTTGTTTTTACTTTCTGTGAATGTAAATGGAAGTTATTAGTTCTGAACGTAATAGGGTCGTTAGTGGATAAAATATGTACATCTATTCGAACTACAATTTTTAGATATGGAATAAAAATGTTATTGAATCAAGATAGAAGAAAATAACTTGTACAGTTTTCATTTCTGCGAATCGGAAAAATATACAAAATATGTTATTTCAAAAATAAGTCTTCTAACCAATGTTTTTATACGAAGCTTTGATCATTAATTCCAAAAACCTATAACATCAATTCCTGCTATCGTAATTCTGTATCACAAAGCTTTGTGTAAATTGTCATTGCTTCGGACCTTTTTCCCGAACTTACATCCACTGATTAAGCGCTCAAAGCCTATACATAATCTGTCATGTCCTAACAGTGACGTCATCAATATTAATAAGTCGCGACCACTCTATTAATATTCTGGCGGCGGATCCGAGGACACTCTGTAGTCGAGTCGTTTTCGAGCCGGGGCCTAAATCCGTCATATTTTTAAGGATTTAGATGACATCCGTTATGCACAATGTTTTGTTTTGGAAGTGGATGAAGAGACTGTTAAAGTATGACAAAAATATGAATATTTTATCCCTGTTTTTAGCCTTATTTTCCTTACTGGGTGGGTTTGGTTTATTTCGTGAGTCGCTTTTGTTTATTGCGAGCAACGTTTAGTTATAGAAGGTATCATGAGAGAGCTTTTGCCCGCGATTTGGTTTGCGTAGTATTTATGCGGTCTTTCTGCCATAAAGCCTATGTTTTATGGCAGAGAGACCACATTGATACTAGGAGTTAGAGTTAGGTAGCTAGAACATATTGAAGTCCTTTGTCAGGGGTACACTTAATGAATAGATAAACACGAACAGATTTTGACGACCTGATTGGCGCAGTGGCTATACGATTAGACTGCTACGCTAAGGGTTGCGGGTTCAATCCCCGTACAGGACAAAAAATTGTGCGATCCGCAGATGTTTGTCCCGAGACTGGGTGTTTGTGTGTGTGATATTTCATGTTTGTGAAACGCACCCACGATACTGGAGAAATTACTAGTGAGGGGCGATGTTTTTATTAAAAAAAAACAGAGCCACTTTCACGTCTAGCATTACTATAACATTTAAATATCCCGATAGTAGAACATGAAATAGAAGTAACGTTTACTTTTTGATAATTAATCGCATTCCAATTCCTGCTCATTCAAAAAAAAAACCAATAAAATAACTTGCAATTTAGCAAGACTAAATTACATTCATCAATACCAAAACAGAAATAAAACGTAAATGTTATTAAAACCATGATCCCTTAAAATTCGATAGGTTCATTTCAAAATTCATTGATACCCAATTCGCACTTGGAACTGCGAACAGTGAAACGTGGACGCAAATAATAAAAAGGAAAACTCTAAACAAAGCGATCGAAGCATTTTCTAATTTGCGAAACGAATTTCTGTGCTGCCTTTGTCGTCTTCACCATTCATTCCCTTTAAAAATTCATCAGAAGGATTATTCTCGTAATTTTAGGACACAGTTTTCGTTTAGTCTTGGTTTTAATGTCAAAAATGGCATAACTCTGTGTGGATATTACATAGCGCCATCTAGCGGTCGAAAACAATAGTGACTGTTGTATGATATTGTTCTTTCTTTCATGCACTACGTAATAATTTCTGAATCTCCTTATCTTATGGTTGATAAACCTGGTGTCAGAGTTTAAGCCGCCTGTAGGCCTCTGACATGGCTTTACACACCGTTAAAAAATCTCTCGGGTGTGCCGGTATCCTCACGATGTTTTCATGAACCGTTTTTAGCACAGATAACTAATGTATAGTACGCGCATAAATTCGAAAAGACATTGATGCGTGCCGGGTTTTGAACTTGAAACCTTTGACTTGGCAGTCCGTTGGTCATACTGCTTGGCTATCAGTGCTATGTATATTATGTATATGAAAAATTGTATGATGATCAGTTCAGTAGTTTATTATTTATTTATAAAAGGTAAGAAACAAAATAACTATTGCATTTATTAGTAAAAAGACGAGGATGTTAGATTTTGACAGTAATTCCATTAAAATTTATGCCATTTCTGACACTCAAGATAAAACCGAAATTTGAAAAAAATCAACTATACGAGACTTACCCTTCAGTTCAGATGTACACAATTCTTGGAGAAATCACGGATTATTCCGTCGTATTGGTTCGTTAATGAACCTCTTTTGAATTTTTGTGGGGTACCCTTTAATCGGTCCTTACGTTTCTGGGTGGTCCGTAATCGTCTATCTAATCTTGTGAAGTACTTACAATTTAACAATGATTTAAATTAAAATTACTTTCGTTAGATTTTGATGTTTTGTATTTTCTGGTTTGGACTGCCAACTTAAAAAAAAAAACTAGGTCCCGCATTAGGAATTTCTCCTGTATTGTGGGTGCGTTTCACAAATATGAAATAACACACACACAACACTCAGAATAAGGAAAAAACTCTGTGGATCACACAAATTTTGTTTCCAATGCGGGAATGACCTGCACCCTAGCGCACCTAGGGACCTAGCGCAGCAGTCCAATCGTTTAAGCACTGCGCCAATCAGGTTTTTTTAGAGCAATTTTGCGGTTCAACCGGTTTATCCACCATAACGTCCCTTACTTAAATATTCCTAAGAATTATAACTAGTATAGCATACACACGTTGTACGTGTGTATATGTTTTAAATCAATATCTATAGGTACCATAATTATACGGGTTATAGTTATAGTATTTTCTTCTCTCAGAAAACTGTAATACTACATCGTACACATGTGCTGTGTAATATGAAGTTACTACTAGCAGTAATATGAAGTTTTATAACTCCTAGCTTTATGATTTCTTCTTCACCAGCCGCTTAACTACATAACTTATTTAATAGTTACGGCACGTCTGCAACTATATATGGGCAAAAAATCGAGATCACTCATAAACTCTTACGTTTTATCATCGTATAAATATCTTTAGAATCGTAATATGTGTTACGTTTTAAAGAAAACCCTATGATGTTTTACAGGAATGATAAAACTAAATATTTTTTATTGCTGGCAAAAAATAAATTGGCATATAAGATATCTATCGACATTTAAAGATCTGTTTGGCGCAGTGGCTAAACGATTGGACTCCTGTGCTAATGGTTGCGGTCGATACCCGCAAGAGACAAAAATGTGTGTGATCCGCAGATGTTTGTCTCGAGTCTGGGTGTTTGTGTAACGCACCCACGATACTGGAGTTTTAAAAAAACTGTAAAAATTTTGGACAACATATTTATAGTGATTGGTATTTAATATCCCATTATTATTTTATGCCAAATGAACTATATCATATCATAAGATTTAAGTTATGTGCTAATGTACTCCAAAGAGTTCCAGAGCTCTAAAGAATCGATTTACATGAAGTAGGTAAGTGTAATAGCATTTTGGCGCATCCTCAATCTGAGGAAGCCAGGATGCTATATAATATAGTTAAATTAGCAGTTAAGCGTAGAGTGTAAGAAGTGCGTGTGTATATTGTGAGGCCGATGAGGGTGGCATGATCATGTCTGATCAAACCTGGTCAACTGGACAAACTGGTCCGACGTATGCAACGTTGCACAACGTAACTGGACGTTTTGTTTTGAAGCAATCGGGGCACACAAAATCTATGTAATCATACTTTGCCGATGCAACGTGGCATTAACGTGCATTTGCGAGTTGCAATAACACTTTGCCCGAACTATTCGGACCCAGAACCTTATGCTCAGCATTCGCGCTTAGCGAGCACTAGGCCAACGAGACAGTCACTATTAATATGTAGGTCTATAAATGATCTCCTGATCGAATTTCAGTCACGGCGGCCGATCCCATCTGAGACTAGCAACAAACACAGGTGCACTCCCTATTCCCTCTCTCATGATCCGATGGGGCGGTAGACCGACACGACCGGAGAAAGATCAGGCGCTGGACCAACGGCTTAACGTGCCTTCCGAAGCACGGAGGGGTCGCGACATGTGAAACGGTCACCCATCACCAAGACTGACCGCTGCGAGCACGTTAACCTCGCAGATCGCCTGATCTGCGCAGTGGCCACGTACGACGCTACGAATCCCTTGTAGGTTTATACGGATTTATTTGAACACTTCAGTCTTTTAATAAAGCTCATAGCGAGCTGTATGACTTGAGCAATGGTACGCAATGAGTGGATTTCCTTGTAACTCTAGTGTCCGCAGAAATACTGAGTCTTGACGCAATATTTATGACTGTATGTGTGATTAATGCTGTTGTGTTCGTGTTGGCGTGGTCACTGGATATGGATACTGTACTGTATTTTTCATATAAATGTTATAGTAGGGTTATTTTTAATTAGCGCTTTTTTATATGTTTGGAAAAATAGACTTAATTTTTCTTTATGTACAAGCGTAAATAGAGTTGTATTTTTTAATTTATTTTTATTTTTGGTTTGCTTAAAAAAACGTCGCCCCACACTAGGAATTTGTATGTATAAACTGTACCGTGGGTGCTTTTCACAAACATGAAATATCTCATACACAAACACCCAGACTCGGGACAAACATCTGTGGTTCGCACAAATTTTTGCCCCGTGCGAGAAACGAACTCGCAACCCTTAGCGCAGCAGTCCAATCGCTTAACCACTGCGCCAATCAGACCCCTTAGACCCCTTAGAATATATATTTTGTATAAACACTTGAAAAATAAAAAGAACGATATACCTACTACTACTCTAACCATCAATCAACAATCGAAGACAACAATTAGACAAGTGGCAAAACGCTTGACGAATAGAAATAGAATATAATGATAAATGTATGGGAATGACATCATGTTTCAACTATGTTATCGATGACATGTGTCAGCCCCATACATTTATCATTCTATTCTATTTCTATTCGTCAATCGTTTTGCCACTTGTCTAATTGTTGTCTTCGATTGTTGATTGATGGTTAGAGTAGTAGTAGGTATATCGTTCTTTTTTTAAAATTTTCAAGTGTTTATACAAAATATATATTAAGGGTCAGGCATAACTTTTAGACTTCCGCGTTGGTCTATAAGTCGCTAAGCGCGACTGCTGAGCATGAGGTCCTGGGTTTAAACCCCGGCGTAGGAAAAATGATACCGGGCTTTTCCATTAAGAAACTCTCAGTAGCAGCACGGAGTCTGGATGTGTACACGGTTGATGGTAATAGGCTCGCCACCTATTACATTGAGACTTATAACATAACTGGCGAAATGTGGGTGTACTACACACCTCTGCCTACCCCTTTGAGGAATACAAGTGTGATGTTATGTGTACATAGATTATTCTACCCAAACACGTCTATCTAGCCTAAGTACAGTCCTACAAATAGATACGTAATTGTATTCAAACTCGTCCCACTGACCTACGTACACTCGTACAGTACTTAGTACCAACAAACTAAAACTATAGTCTTAATAAGACTGCCTCGTTGGTCTAGTGGTCGCTAAGCGCGACTGCTGAGCATGAGGTCCTGGATTCAAATTCCGGGTCGGGCAAAGTGTTACTGAGTTTTCCATTAGGTAATTCTCAGTAGCAGCACGGAGTCTGGATTTGTGCCCTGTTGATGGCAATAGGCTCGCCCCCTATTACATTGGGACATACAACATAACTGGCGAAATGTGGGTGTACTATATGTTCACCTCTGCCTACCCCTTCGGGGAATACCTACAGGCGTGATGTTATGTTATGTTTATAGTCTTAATATCATAAGTACATGAACTACGGGCAATAGTTACTTAGCTCACTTAGAACTGGCTGTGTATTCTTTTACAAGTTGTAAGCAATGGCTTACTTAGAGTGGCGAGTCTTGTAACTGGGATATCTATGCATTAAGGGTCCGTTCACAAAGACGCAGAAGTGTTTATTAGTATTTTGATCGCGATTGCAATAGAGTTTTATCTAATTGAAAAAAGGTTTATTTTTTAATTTCTCTTCTTTTAACTTCCGAATTGGTATAGTGTGGTCGCTAAGCGCGACTAATGAGAATGACGTTCTGGGTTCGACTCTTGGGTAGGGAAAAGTATTACTGGGTTTTTCCATTAGATAATTCTCAGTAGCAGCACGGAGTCTGGATTTGTGGCTCGCCCCCTATTACGTTGGGACTTATAACATAACTGGCTAAACGTGACTATATTATACATATGTATAATTGTATATACACCTCTTCTCCTTCGGGTAATACAAAAGTTAGCGTTATGTTATAATCATCATTATTTTTTTTAAACATCCTCCCACACTTGGAACTTCTACTGTATCGTAAGATATATATCTATAATATATATAAATATAAATATAACAGACACAAACCCCCAGACTCGGACCAACATCTGCGAATTACACAATTTTTGATATATTTTTTATGTGATATTTTTTTAAGTGTCTGTTATAAAAAATACAAAATATAAATTAATAGTATACTTAATAATATTTGATAAAGGTATTAAATATCAGGTATTAAAAATCCTTTTATAATAGATAGCTTCACCGTCTAATTTTAACAGATGCGGCCGAACGTTTAATTCCATTCGTTTTCCGCAATCCAATTAAAGGCTGATACCGATAATTTGTTCAATCGGTTCATTGATAATGGGTTTGGACTCCGAGAAAATGATTAATTATAGGTACTGTTTATTATAGGTTTTGAGGTTTAAAATATTTAGAAAAGATAAAAAATGTAAACTTAGAAACTAGGGAATGGAGAAAAAAAAGGCTTTTTTTCTATAATTTCAATCATGTCAATCAATAAAAAAACAACAGAATTATTTTTCAGTCATTTACAGTAGCAGCAGTTGTTCCTGTAAATAATAAAAAAAACAATACTTCAATATATTACAAACCAACATTCAATTCAGGACCTAAATCTTCAAATTGTTACCTAACTTTTTTTCTATCTCTGTCCCCATTTACCAAAATTATCTAAGGCATTAAAACTAGAATAAAAAGCAAACAAATCACGCTACAGTACGACCGTCTTACCTACATGTAACATGGAAAGCTACTTAGCTAGGTACCTATAAATATTGTCAATTTACACGGTCTGAATTCCTCGAAGCCTCCTTAACGTACCTCCTAACATACTCTCATGTCCTCTGACCCTCACGTACGTAACACATACCCTGAGCTCATCACTCAGTCCTTCCTCTTGTTCTCGCATTTCAAGATCAGCCTGTATCTGTGAAATGTGTTTATGCCGTGTTTTATATTTTACTTTTGATGTAAAGGCGACGTTTATAGGTTACTAGCTTGTGCCCGCGGCTTCGTTCGCGTTAATTTCGATTGTTTGTTAGTATTATATGTAAACCCTGTTAACCCTGTACTCAAACGCCTTGGAGGGTTGAATTTAAAAATAAAGTAGCCTGTGTCCTTTCTCGGGTCTTAAACTCTCTACATGCCAAATTTCATCAAAATCCGTCCTGCGGTTTAGTCGTGAAGGTGTAACAGACAGACAGACAGAGTTACTTTCAGATTTATAATAATAGTATGGATATGGATTTACATAATAACGACTGCCTTGTCGGTCTAGTGGTTGCTGAGCGAGACTGCTGAGCATGAGGTCCTGGGTTCGAAACCCGGGTCAGGCAAATTGTTGTTAGGTTTTTCCATTAGGTGATTCTCAGTAGCAGCATGGACTCTGGAATTTTGCTCGGATGATGGCAATAAGCTTGCCCCCATAACATAACTGGCAGAGTGTAGGTGTGCTATATACCTCTGCCTATCTTCGGGGAATACGAACTACTTTTTCTAACGATTTGGCTGTGTCAACATGAGCTAAATAATGAGAAGAGAAGTCGGCCGAACTCCAGTATGACTATATATATATTAAAAGCATGTGTTCAAACGCTTTTCTAAGAAGTGTACGTGTAAAGTCTTTTTCACTTAGGTACCTAGTATCAAAAACGTATGCTATTTTTATGGCAACGAGCTTAAATACCCCTGAAGGGTACCTACGATGATTTAAAATCTGTAGCAAGCAGATAACGCATTTTCTCAGATCACTAATATAAAATTGAAAAATTAAAGTAACCCCCGACAAACATAAATAATTATTGCTAAGAACCATCTCGATCATGTCAGTTTCAAACAAATAAAACCGAATCATAATTGGTCGATTCATTTAGGAGCTGAGATGCCACAGACAGACATGTCAAAATAATAACACATCTGTTTGTGTTGAAGGTTAAAAATATTGTCAGCCGACCCGCATATTTGAAGACTTCACGTAATTTGCTTTTATAACTATTGGTTATACTTGCCTGGATTATAAAGCCATAATAAATAAAAAATCTAATATAATAAAATCTATTTTTATTGAACTTATACGTTACCCTAATAAAGAATAATAAAATACTGAAATTGATCGGGATTTGAGTTGAATTAAATTTCAGTTCGCCAATGACCAAAACAAAAGGGTAGGGATAACTTTATGAGGATCGTTTGCATATTTCACGGTGTAATTGCACAAATAAATGATTTGAACATCGGATATTGGTAATGGGAGCGGTCGGTCATTAATGATTTTATTGTAATTAAGAATTTTGTTTAATACTGTGGTAGATATTAAAGCTTGCTTTATGCATATTGTTATTTAAATTATTTATTTATGCCTGTATTTATATAAAAATTCTTCTTATCGTATGGTTGTTATTTATATTAACAACCTGGTATCAGAGTTTAAACCGCCTGTTATAGGCCTCTGACTTGGCTTTACACACCGTTGAAAAATCTCTCAGATGTGCCGGTTTCCTCACGATGTTTTCCTTCACCGTTTTTAGCAACTGATAACTAATTTATAATACGCACATGAATTCGAAAATACATTGGTGCGCGCCGGGGTTTGATCTTGGCAGTCCAACGGTCATACCACTCGGCTATCAGTGCTTTTAAACAAGCTGTGTTATACTTACAGTATTTACATTTCAGAACAAATTTTAAGCTACAGAGAGCCTTTTTGGTACCTATATAAATGTCCTCACAAACGTCATAATATATGCCAACGGAATAAAGATTTAGTAAAAGCGTCTAGATGAGGAGTCTGGATTTGTGCTCGGTTGATGGCAATAGGCTCGCCCATTATTACATCGGAATTTATAACATAATTACCTAATGGAAAAACAAGATAATACTTTTGCCGGACCCAGAATTTGACCCTAGGACCTCAAGGCCTAGACCAACAAGGCATTTAAATAAAACATTTGAATTACTCTAAAACCTACCAAATCAATCACGAGTTATCAATCGCGATGATTGTAAAACTCTAATTTCCTCCGTTGATACTCAATTATGAGGAAACGATTGGCCGATTTAATCGGTCCAGTAACGAGGCCGATTGAATGGAAGTAATCTCTAGAATTGATTGCGGATAGAATTCTAATATCTATATTTTTCTGTTTGTTTGTTCATCTTCTTTGTCAATTTATATCATTGATTCAATTACGTTGAAACAGTGGGGGTTGAAAGCACGCACGAGAAACTATCTTACAAAATAAATTAGTATTGCAATGCTGGAGACAATCAGAATTATACTAAGAACCTGTTTCACCATCTACAAGTAAAGTGTTGAATAGTTACTTCTTGATTAACGCTATCTTATTTACAGGCCAGTTTATCCCCTGGTTAATGCGATGGAGATTTTATAGTGCACAAAAATTCGCGCAAACACTAGTGCACTCCCTATTCCCCCACTCTTATAGACCGATGGGACGGTACACCGACACGACCGGAGAGAGAACAGGCGCAGGACTAACGGTTTAACGTGCCTTCCGAAGCACGGAGGTGCCACATGTTAAAACGGTCACCCATCACTAGACTGAGCGCGGCGAGCATTGCTTAACCTCGCCAATCGACTGATCTGCGCGGTAGCCTCGACAACGATACCTAATATGTAATGTGTTACGTTTCCAACACAAATAAACACATCAGAACCAACTAGACTTGTCTATTTGACCCTGAACTGACAAACAAGTGAAAATCACATCATTACACCATTCTACCACATCTATTTTAATCTCGAGTCCCTAGAGTTCATTAACCTAACGCGAGCTTGCATCACAAACGACCTATTTTCCTCTCCTCGCACACGTAGCAACTAATACTCGGTTCTTCTTTAATAACTAGACCGATATGCAAATTACGTGCTCGTTAGGCTTGAATATTTATACGCGGTTCTACTTACTAATAGGTCACTCTATTATCTTCGATTGTTATCTTCTTCGTATCAGTGTCAGATAATTGTCTCATGGAAATGGTTGTGTACTGATTTAGAGGTTGGCCTGTCAGTAAATATGGTAGTGAGGTAAATGATGATCTGATTGGCGTATGGCTAAGCGATTGGACTGCTGTGCTAAGGGTTGCGGGTTCGGTTTCCGCACGGGACGAAAATTGGAGTGATCTGCAGATGTTTGTCCTAAATCTGGGTGTTTGTGTATGTGATATTTCATGTTTGTGAAACGGACCCACGACACACAATATTATAAAGGCGATAGATTGTGAGTGTGTTTGTATGTGTGTAACCTCTTTGCAGAAACGGCTACACCTATTTTGATAAAATTTGGTATGAAGGTGACACCTTATATTAACATACAGGCTACTTTTTATCCTTAAAAAATGCAGCGGGTAACACCGCGCGACGCAGCTAGTCTAACATATTTAATACTTATAATACACATTACACACGGCATTAATTTAACTATGTTCTAAAAGGAAAATCATATCACTTCACACTCTTGCTTCTTCAACTGTCATTTTCGATTCCAATATTTTTCAGAGAGTATTATTTAACCCCTTTTCTAACGCCAGATTTTATCACGTCCTTATTTCCATACTGTCACGAAAATGCTGCAGCTTTGTCATTCCTATACATCCGAGAGTCACGAATAGATGCCATAGATCTGATATATCGTCGAAAACCAGTATATAATAAGGATTTTGACGATAATTTAGATGCAAACGGCATAAGCGCGTGGACGGGTTATAGGCATTGTTCGCGCTGAAGTCTTGTCAGTGATATATGGAGCTGTTTGCAGCAGTTTTGTGTAGTTGAGTTTTCGTAAATATTAATTGTCTGACTGATGTTATTAAGATATTTAATCAGTCTTCGCTGTAACTAATTAGTTCTTTACGAAATCGTGTGTTTGTAATAATTCATTTTAATTTAGTGTTTCTTCAAACCACATATTATTTATGAAAGTGAAATTATTTCGATGTGAGAAAAGATTGAGAAAAAAATGTTTTTTATGGACATTATTACGGATTACTTACTTACTCGACGTTCCGAACCCTTTTCAGGAACTGTGAGAATATCAATAACAACACTTTTATGTTCAAGCTTAAATATGTTTCGGAAAATTTCAAAATTAAATTCATCATAATTATCAGCTAATCGTTCACTGCTGAATGTAGATAGTAACAAAAATCTTCCCTAATCTCCCCTGAAATTGTCGATCCATCGTGTGGCAAAGCATACCACTCTAAGAAGAAAGATATACTAATAATGCTTGAATAAATACAAATTGAGAAAATTGACCTCAAACTTTGAGTTATGACTCAAAGTTTGAGGTCAATTTTCTCATCAGTTGGTGTACCTACAACCACAGGCTTGTGTCTACACCGGAGATAGCTAGACCCACATTTGTCTTTCTAATACAAGTCTAAACTCTGATTTGTGAAGGCCAAACACAAATATTCGCTCCGTGCAAAGATAAAATCCGTGATTCATAGCGTAGTTCGCCAAATACGGTAAAATTGTACCGGAATTTCGTTTAGTACCCATAAAAAATGGTATTTATCGAAGTAGTTTGGTGTAGGACTAGTTATTTAAGCAGCTTGTCCCACGCAATACTATAGTACTAAAATAATAAAAACTATAGCAATTTATATATGAGAATGAGCAAGTATCTACGAGAAATTTTAAAAAGTTATAAGTATAAAAACATTTATTCAAATTTGACTAATTTAGAACTTTTTTAACGTCAAATTATTATTTGACGTTAAAACGACTGCCTCGTTGGTCTAGTGGTCGTTAAGCGCTGCTAAGCAAGAAGTCCTGAGTTCAAATCCCGGGTCGGACAAAGTGTTACTGAGTTTTCCATTAGATAATTCTCAGTAGCAGCACGGAGTCTGGATTTGTGCCCTCTGTGCCATCAACCGATGGCAAAAGGCTCGCCCCCTATTACATTGGGACTTACAACAGAACTGGCGAAATGTGGGTGTACTATATGTTCACCTCTGCCTACCCCTTCGGGGAATACAGGCGTGATGTTATGTTTTTTTTTGTCTAACAGCTATGATGTCTACCTCTTTGAGGAATACAGGCGTTACTATGTAAACACAATACATGCAAACAATAACGCTTCTGTTTAGAAGCGATAATGTGATTCGAGCCCTTTGTATCGAGTGTATTCGTATACGCTTGGTTCAATGCTTCCTTCAATAATTGATGTAATTTGAGTAGCCTGGCTTTGAAGGTAAGTGTGAGGGTGTACGGTGTATTGTTTGATAAGAAACCCTTTCAACAACGTAAATAATAGCCAGTAATTTACTGGTATATATTATATTATGCTGGACTGCCTCGTTGGTCCTGGTCCTGGGTTCAAATTCCGGGTCGGGCAAAGTGTTACTGAGTTTTCCATTAGGTAATTCTCAGTAGCAGCACGGAGTCTGGATTCGTGCCCGGTTGATGGCAATAGGCTCGCCCCCTATTACATTGGGACTTACAACATAACTGGCGAAATGCGGGTGAACTATATGTTCACCTCTGCCTGCCCCTTCGGGGAATACAGGCGTGATGTTATGTTATATTATATTATGTTTATGTATATATAAATGATGTTCTAGTTATCACCAAAATGAACTGGAATCCATTCCATCTTTTTAAAACGCTCCTTCTTCTTCGTATCGATGAGAGCCAATAGCCACATGGAATTTGTCAAGCCGTGGTGTAGAGATTCGTCAGTCAACAAGGATGGTAGCAAGGTAGCAATGTGTAATACTTTGATACAAACTTTTGACGACCTGGTTGGCGTAATAGCTAAGCAATTGAACTGCTGCGCTAAGGGTTGCGGGTTCGATTCACGCACGGGGCAAAACTTTGTGCGAACCGCAGATGTTTGTCCCGAGTCTGGGTGTTTGCGTATGTGATATTTCATGTGTGTGAAACGCACTCGCGATACAGGAGAAATTCCTAGTGTGGCGCGTTTTTTTTTTAAAACAAAGTAATCGAAATTGTTACATTACAGGCGAATGCTCATCAAGTCAGGGAGGCAGTATTATAATGTAATGCTCACCATCGAATCGAAAGCTCTAGGTGAGGGAGCATCTTAAAACACAGAAAGAAACCTTTGGGTCAAAGCAAACAACCTTTATCAATCCCAAATCAACAATGGAATTGAATATCACCTACGCAAATACATACATAAAAGGTTACAAGAAAAGCTTACCTACAGAATTTGCAATAAGAAAATATGTTAACGCGATCCGAAGTATAAAAAAACCAAGTTAAGCGGAAATTTTGGACGGCGGTTTAATGTCCACCTATCTGAATTTCGGTTAGAGTAGCAAACCTCAACTACAACTAGTCAACTGGCAAATATTTGCAAAGAGGTGCACTCTTTATTTTTTCGCTCTCATGGTCTGATGGGGTGGTAAACCCATGCAACTGAAGAGACATCAGGCGTAAAACGAGTCCTCGACGGCCTCTTCCTTTTGGAAAGAGGGGGGGGTTGCCATAATCCCCACGCTTGGCAAGCGACTTGGGAATCGCAGTGTTAATGGTTAAGTTACAGAAGACGCTGCTGCCCATCTTCTGGATTTTGCCTTAGTCGTCTCTTACGACACCCACGGGAGGAAAGGGGGTGGTCAATTCTAGGCCGGTTACCATACGGCAAAGTTTCGCGGCGAGTTTAACGTGCTTATTTGAAATAATAACAGCCTCTAACCGTCCCACTGCAGGGCAAACGCCTCTTCTCGTATAGAGAAGGATTGAGCATTGATCACCACTCTAGCTCACTGCGGGTTGCCAATTTCAGACCGTTCACACCGTTAGTCAGTGGTGTCTTAGAATATCTAAGAAAGTATTTATTACATAGAAAAAGTCACATGAATACTTGCCCGGGTTTGAACATGCAACCTCGTGCATACAAATCCGGTACGTCAACCACTAGGCCACCACGACATTTAAGCCACATAAGCCTTGATGTGCGAAAAACGGTCACCCATCTAAGTACTGACCGTAGCACGCGCTGCTTAACCTCGCAAATCAACAGATCGTACCCTACCCTTATCTGACCCTTACGAGCCCTATGCCAAATATAAACTAAAGGTCAAGGTTGGGTTTTGTTAGTTCTGCAGCTTATTATTCTAAGTTCAGTAACTTTGAGGACCCTACTTTGCGAATCGCGATTGTATTTTAATGCCATTTAAATGTACAGACGGTTACGGAAGACATAAGTTCCAACCTTATCTAACGAACGCTTACAAACTGTTATGAATCATTTTTATTCTTTTTATCGTATGGTTGATGAACAACCTGGTGTCAGAGTTTAAACCACCTGTAGGCCCCTGACATGGCTTTACACACAGTTGAAAAATCTCTCAGGTATGCCGGTTTCCTCACGATGTTTTCCTCCATCGTTTTTAGCAACTGATAACTAATTTTTAGTACGCACATGAATTCGAAAAGACATTGGTGCGTGCCGGGATTTGAACTTGCGACCTTTGACTTGGCAGTCCAACGGTCATACCACGCAGCTATCGGTGCTGTTATTTATTGGTGGGGACTAAAAAAGCATAGGAGAAGTAAGTATTTATTGGCACAACAAAAACAGGAATACATTAAAAACATTAAAAGTATCTTTTAACTATGGATTCGTTGCGCTAACCTACCCTCGTCGTCGTCGTCATCGTCAGCCGGACGACGTCCACTGTAGTCCACGTCACCAATGAACAATGGTACCCTAAATCAGCATTAATGCTGCAATACTGCATAAGCAGTAGTATTACAGCGCTGGTTTTCATTGAGGGACCCAGCACCGAGATTTTCCGACCACCTTTCGTTTTTTACTGACTAAAACTAATTTGGAGCCTGGCAAATATAGTGATAATCTTACACCATTGATTGGACACCAAAATAACTGTCTACAAATTCAAAAATGCAAAAGAAAAAATCTGCCTACCTTTTCAGGGATTGAACTTGACTTTATTTAACATTACAAGTCTAAGCCTGATTTATATTTCCATACATTGATTACCCTAAGAGCATCCCCAAGCATTTATACGCCATCTTATCACGCTTCACTTTCCCCAAAAAACTTTGAACCTCAAAAGAAATAATACTCACAAAAATGTCAAATGCCATTTCGCGTTATAGCCAACGGCGACCTAATAGGGGTGGGTTTCACTAGACATATAAGGGTGGAACTCACCCTTAGTGAAATATACCGGCTTAGAGGCACGGGTCACATCTGGTTCATGAAAGGTTGCGAGACAGGACAAAATATATTCAACGTTTTAATAAATCAACAAAATGTCTTGTGTGTGTTCCTTGCATATTGTAAAATGTCCGTCTGTCTTCTTGCCTGTTCTTATTCATCTCTTGTGTTAACATGAGCTGAATATTTGGGCACTAGCCGTTTGTAACAATCAGCTAATTTCTTCCTTATTTCTATTGTTATTAATAACTCCAGCATGCATTACGATACAACAGAGAACAAATCAAGAAAAAATAATTAACTAATAAAATATATGTAACTAACTCTCTCTATCTCAACTGAGATTACCCAACGACGCGAAAGATTACAGTGAACAAACTAGTGTGGGCAAATAGTGTAAGAGAGTGCTCTCTTATATTCATAATCCGATGGGACAGCAAACCGACACGACCGGAGAGAGATCAAATGAAGACAATTAATCCGACAAGTAACATCTCCAAAACCCGCTAAATCAACTCACGACACAACACGACACACATCTCCTAAATTGCGTTATTCTAACAAAAAACCCTGAAATATTTGCACGGTAAAGGTTGTTGGAAAACGAATACGCGGTTGAATACCGGAAAGCTTCTATTGTTTCCAGAAAATCCTTGAAACAATTCTGAACAACGTTTGTGTGAAAAACTGATTGAAATGACTCGCGTATCGGCGAGTGAGCTTTGAAAAGTTTTGTTACGCAACCGCTTGTTTTGTTTCTCTGGTGCAATTGTTTGGGTTTTATTAAGCCATAATGGGATAGGCAAAAGGCATTGTAAATCCCTCATTTAGTATTTAAGCATAATATTATGTACCCTAAAGTTTGTGAGGAGAGAATAAATATACTATATAAATTATTACTAAATTAAGCACTGATAGCCGAGTGGTATGACCGTAGGACTGCCAAGTCAAAGGTCGCAACTCCAAACCCCGGCACGCACCAATGTCTTTTTGAATTCATGTGCGTATTATTAATTAGTTATCAGTTGCTAAAACGGTGAGGGAAAACATCGTGAGGAAACCGGCACACCTGAGAGAGTTTTTAACGGTGTGTAAAACCATGTCAGAGGCCTACAGGCGGTTTAAACTCTGACAACAGGTTGTTCATCAACCATACGATAAGAAGAAGATTACTAAATAGGTATGTTTTTTATTGATGATGTAAAACGTGAGGGTAGCAGGTTCACCATTTTACTGGTGACTCAAAAAGATTGTCATAGCTAACTGAGGTAGCTGAATTGTAATATTTGGATTTGAGTAATTACATTTTAATATCGTTTCAATTTATACTGTATAGGTAATGTAATTTAATATGTTTATAGTTGAATAGTATGAATGACAACTCGTTGGTCTAGTGGTCGCCAAACGCGACTGCTAAGCATGAGGTTCTCGGTTCGAATCCCGGGTTGGGCAAAGTGTTACAGGTTTTTCCATTAGGTTATTCTCAGTAGCAGCACTGAGTTTGGATTTGTGCCCGGCTGATGGCAATAGGCTCGCCCCCTATTACATTGGGACCTTTATATAACTGGCGATATGAGGATGTACTATATGTGCATCTCTGCCTACCCCTTCGGGGAAAACAGGCGTGAAGTTATGTTACTATTGAAATGAAAACAACAAAATTGAATCACTTAGGAACAACAAGGTTTTACTATAATAATATATAAGACCAGCAGCTTGTACATAAAGCCAAAACATATCTCAAGATAAAATAAAATTTAATATCTACAAACAATAGGAATGTCCTATCTGACCTCTCGGAGGTTAAAAGCTTAGTGGTAATAAAACTAGTTTACGCCATTATAGACACTGAACCAATATCGGACAGTAGCGAAGCGATCATACAGATATTTTATGAAGAGAATAGCGTGTCGATACATAAAGCTTATTTATTGTATCCAATCAGCCTTATAGAATCAGTATCGTGGATGCCGGCACCGGTTGCCAAGGCAACGCTCGGAATCTAATAGCAAAAGAAAAGTAAAATACGATCAGTCTAGCAAAATTCTCAAGCGACATTTCTTATTACAATTTTAATTAACTTATCCGGGCTACGTATAATTTTCAATAGAAATTTCGACTCCATTGTAGGCAGGCTTATAGAACCTTCGTTTGAATTGGTATTTAAAGAACGATTGTGTCTGCAGATGGTTTAGGAACCAGGTGGCCGAGGGTCTAATTTAGGTGTTAGGTTTTGATGTATTGTGTTAGGAATTGTGAAGGATTTATGTCCAAGGTGAATTTATTTAAAGAAGCGTGTAAAAAAGTAATTTAAGATAAGATTGTAAGATTCGTTCATTTTGAACCAAAATGAACGAAAACTAACCTTTGGTCAACAGTGGACGGTTTCCGGCTGATGATGATGAAAAGAGTAAGTTTATCATGCTATATAGAGTGAATTATTACTTCATTAGTTTGACAATCTTCTTCTTATCGTATGGTTGTTAATCAACCTGGTGACAAAGTTTAAACCGCCTTTAGGCCTCTATCATGGCTTTACACACTGTTGAAAAATCTCTCAGGTGTGCCGGTTCCCTCACGATGTTTTCCGTCACCGTTTTTAGCAACTGATAACTAATTTATAATACGCACATGAATTCGAAAAGACATTGGTGCGTGCTAAGGTTTGAACTTGCGACGTTTGACTTTGCAGTCTGACGGTCATACCACTCGGTTATCAGTGCTTTTATATTTGACAATGACTTGACTTGAATGATCTTGAATGACTTGTTACTACCAATTAAAAATCGCGACAGAAATCTAAAATGACTTCCCAACAACCTTATCGCAAATACCTCACGCTTAACAATGCTGGCATGAAAGCAGCGGTAGACGAAACAGACATTTCATTCACAAAGCTTTCAAAAAACCCATGATAATTACTTATTCAACACAAACCACAAACTTATCTTCCTGATAGACCACCATAAATCACCTCGATGCTATCTGACAGCTTTGAAACGGGCCATAATAGTTTCGCCCAGACATCTTGGGGCTTACTTAGAATAATTAATGCCGAACGTACCTCATGCCTTGCAAGCCTACCTCCTCACAATTAATTGGGGTACGTTTAACCCACCGTGGGATGTCTTAAAACCCTTTTGAGGCGTATCCAGGGATATCCGAATAAGTCCTGTTACTATTTTGGAGATGTCACGTGAGGGTTTGTAGTTAACGATATGTTGTAGACTGTTGTCTGTTTTTATTAATGGATCTCGAAATATATGGATGAAATTCTTGGAGATATTTGTAACGTTATTTTTATGCCTTTTCTTCGTATGGTAAGTGCATTTTCATTATGATCATCATCCACAGACTTCAATATCCCACGGCTGGGTATAAGCCTCCCTTAAACAAAGCCATCCGCCGCGGTCCTGTGCCAATCTATTGTCTTAGTGCATTTTACGGTATTAAAATTCCAAAACTATTCACCTTCGTATAACTTCTCTAATACTAGTTGTTAAACTTAAATTTAAATCTATTTCCACCAAAAGCCCATTTTGAAATTAACTTTATTGAAGTCACTTTTGTATTTCAACCCTTAAACTTAACCTAAAAGGACAGAAACATACAATATCTAACAACCAAACAGGCAAACAGCTCTTCAAATTTACACAAGCGTACCATCTGTGCCATATCTCATAATCGCCGGCCGACTCGTTACGGTGACAGTTTAAGAGGCTTACCGTAGGATTACCCTCCATTTAATATAATTTTTTTCCTCGCAGGTGCGTTTGACGGTACTTTTCGCCTGTCACCTTTCCTTTCGTGACTTTCTTTTTAATTTTACTGAGAGTGGTTTAAGGATGATGGATTTGCGGGTAGATTGTCACGTGAATGTTGAGTTGTATACGAAATGAGCTGAAGCAAATAATGCTTATGATCATTGTACGCTCGAGTATGCCTTTGGGATTTCAACAGACAGAACGATAAATAATTAATTTTGACTGACGCATAAGCGAGAATAATAAAACAGTTTTATTTAACGGCCGTGACGTGACGAATTTTATTAAACTGAAAAATATATTTATCCGACTGAAATTAAATTTTAGGGTCTTTGTGAATTCATTTTAATCAAATACTTAACTGACTAAGCTTAAAGAGCTTAAGAATAGCAATATTTAACATTTTGATTAAAGTAAATAAGCTGTCATAACAAATGATACCGTTCATTTTCACTTAGTTTTTACTGGCGCACAACGTGGGGCCTAATTTATGTGGAAAACAAACGTGTTGTTTTAGGCTTTTTTACTTTTGCTACTTTCAAATTAAGGTATTACAATATTTTGTTTTTATTAGGAGTTATTTATAGGAGTATTTAATGTTATTTTTAGGTAACATATTTATCTATGTTTCAATAAAAAATGGAAGCATAAGTACTTTTATAGCGTATTAAATGATACCAACATTAATATAACAGCGTGTCAACTGCTTGACTTATGACTATATGACAAGTTTTTGTCGGGTGAAATATTCGCATTGGCAACATTCTTGGTGCTCGTATCGTGAGCCCACAAATCATTTCTGCATTATTGAATCAAGAGATAACAGGAAATCAGGAGCCGGAAAATCCAGCGTGCACTATGCCTCAGTCGGTTGGGAAATGATATTTTTGAAAGGGTGTTAGTTCAAAACATTTAGCGGCTGTTATAGTAATATCAACAAGCTTTATAATCAAATTTAGTGAAATATTATTATAATGACATGCTTGATTTGTGTAGAATAAGATTAACATTTTTTTTAAGTTTGATAAAATTGTCCACATTCATTATTGGCGCCCTGACAGGGGCCAAAAATTTGAGTCTCATCGTGTACTGAAAATTAAATGGGTTCTTCGTATTTCACGTCAACTACTTTTATTAATGCAGTTTATTTCTCTGTAATTCTATAAAATATCTTGTATTCAAATTATACAAATCAATCTTTCTAAGCAGTTTTAAAAATAAACACGTAAGTAGGATCGTTCAAAATATATTATCCCTTTCCTCCCACCAACACAACCTTCTAAAACTATTCACATAATCCTTATATTTAACATCACACACCCCACGGCGCTCGGCGCCGAATGACTTTATCTGCTCAGTAAGCAAGTCAAACAAGATTTGAATGGGACGAGGTGTGGCGTAGATACGGGGGCGCTACCCTTTTATTGATATGCTATAAGTATGTATGTATACGTCTATATTCCTCGCAGGTTAAGAAAATGCTTACCTACCCACATTTGATCACACTATACCAACACACGTAGGTATAATAACCGACAATTTGGAGACCTAAAGTCATTATCAGGTAGATTACCAAACTACTCAGTGGTGACAAAACAAATGAATGATAAAAAAGCCAAATTCCAAGATACTCGAATTTGAGATGTTTGTTGAAAGCCTCTGATCTATTTCGACCCGTTTTAGAAGTACAAGAGCCTACAGAACAATAACTTACGTCTAGCGCGGTCTGGGCAGTCAGCCCCGCTACGATCTTGCTGACAGGCTAATCTCTACACGACGGCTTGAGCTATTTCTACGTCATAACGCTGACATACGAAGAAACGTACGACACGTTATTTTGATACGTCATTCTGATCTACTCGTATATATTCGACTACCCTCACAGTTAAGAAATATTGACCACCTACACTGTTCTCACATAAAATTGTACTTGTCTGGACTTTAAAGGAGACTTTGACCCCTTAGTTTGTTTCGGCATTTCTTCTCAGAGGTAGTCAATTACGAAATGCCGACGCCATCTAGATTATAAAAAATGGACGTGTAAAAGTGTTCCCTGTTAACCCTATTTGAAAAATAAAAATCATTCATTTTAGGCTTCTTGATAATTACATATTCAAACTTCTGTAATATTGGCAGATTTGGGTGCTTACGTAAATAAATAATTATTCCAAGGCAACAGAAATTAAGGATTGTGGGTAGTAGCAACTTGAAAGGGTGCTGAAGGTCCGATTACGTCATCATCATCACCATCAGCCGATCTTAGTCCTGGACATAGGCCTCTCCTATGGCACGCCACTGAGCCCGATCTTCGGCCTTTCGCTTCCAACCGCTGCCAGCTATTTTGCATATAATTATATTATTTTCTGATTACGTAATCAATAATATTGGACGACCCGATTAGTGCAGTGGCTAAGTGATTGGACTGCTGCGCTAAGGGTTGCGGGTTCGATTCCCGCACGGGACAAAAATTTGTGCGATCCGCAGATATTTGTCCCGAGTCTGGGTGTTTGTGTATGTGATGTTTCATGCTTGTTTGTGAAACGCACCCACGAGACAGGAGAAATTCCTAGTGTGGGGCGACGTTTTTTTTTAAAGAAAAAAAAAAAAAAAAAATATTTTGTGTGAGGTTTGTGGGTAATATACTCGTATATACGTATAGCTAATCAGATTATGACATGTAGGTGTTCCCTTACTCTGTATACATTAGGGCGCAGGTAATTGCTTAGCTTCGATAAGGATTCAATTTACATACGCGTTGGTTGCGGACTATTGTAAGTCCCGGTAACCTAACACCGTAGGCTTTAATGGGTCATAAAAAATGGCGCTAAAGCTCTTACTACTCTATCTACACTTACTACTAGTGAAAAATAGAATGTACTTCAGGATTATTCAGGAAAACAAACTTTTACATATACATATAAAATAAAAATATAAAAATGACAATTTTAAACCAAGGATTAAGTTATACCTGTGACTGTCGTTTGCATGTCAATAAATAGTCAATAGACTTAACACGGGTTTAAGTTAATACAGTAATTATTCTCGTTTATGAAAAGAGTACGCGTAGAGTAACGCGTAGAGCAATGTAACTATAAAAACTAGCCTTTTTTTTTCAAATTACGCTGGAAAGTTATGATTTTTTTTTATAAATCGCCCTACACTCCGAATTTCTCCTGTATCGTAGGTGCGTTTCACTAACATGTAATATCACATACACGAACACCCAGACTCGTGACAAATATCTGTGGATCACACAAATTTTTGTCCCGTGCGGGAATCGAACCCGCAACTCCTGACGCAGTCCAATCACTTAGCCACTGCGCCAATCGGACGTCTATATAAATATATTTTCTAGTCTTTATATTATTCTATTCGTATATAGTCTATATACTAATTATAGGGTAGGTATATTTTATGTTTGAAAATTGTTGAATACTTTACCGCAACATTAGCAGCCCTAGTACGCAATAGATGGAGATAAATGTGGCAGAATGCCTTTCGCCGGAGGCTTCTGCCCTTTAGAGGAACTTTAGTGAAAGCCGCATTAATATTCTAAAATAAATGTACATGCTTAAAACATTCAGTAATTAACTAGCTTAGTCTGCGGCCACTGCGTCAGAATGTTTTAATCTTTCTGCATGAAAATATTTCAAGCAAAAACTAGTACTAGTATTGAGGGGCTCGTAGCTACGTGGCTACCGCGCAGATCAGTCGTTTTACGAGATAAAGCCGTGCGTTTACACATGTCGAGACCCCTACGTACTTCGGAAGTCACGTTAAACCGTTGGTCTTTCGCCTGATCTCTCTCCGGTCGCATCGGTGTACCGTCCCATCGGACTATGAGAGTGAGGCAAAAGGTCCACCTGTGTTTCCGCGCATTCTTGTGCACTATAATATCTCCTGCGTAGTTGGCTAGTCTCAACTGAGACGGGCGGCCTTGCCGGAATTCGGTCTGCAGAGTATTACATTATTATAGTATGTATGTAATCTTACGCTAGTATTTCCCAAAGAAGAAGAATAATAATGATATATTTATTTGCTTGAAACATGGTAAGTACATGGTAGTTCGATACATGGTTGGTCAGCATGTTTCACCGTCTCAGCGGCATGCAAAAAACTTAAAACTATTTATTATTATGTTACAAATAATAAAAACAACTCTTAATATGACTCCAAACATAGGGCTAGTGTGTGACTGCAGACCAATATTTAGCAAGACAGTAAAACTCCAATGTAATAGGGAGCGAGTATATTGCTATAATTTGGCACTGCTCCGAATTGGTCAGTGGTGTCTTCTAAGAAACTACATACTTTGAAAAAGTACTAAAATGTTTATCAACTGTCTTGTACAAACTTACTTTAGACACCTGTCTGATACAAGGCTCATAATATAAGTCTTGTAGGCCACCATTAAAACTACCACTACACCAGATAACATAAAAAGAAAAAGCCTAAGAACAAAACAAAACACAAACGTGCGAAAATTCTGCTTTAACATTAACAGTATTGACAGCTATTAGTTATAATGCACGAAATTAAAAATACAGCTATCATAAATAGTAACGCAAGGTATACGATAGGATAGGATAGATACGATAGTCGTGGTGGCCTAGTGGTTGACATACCGGATTTCTATGCACGAGGTTGCAGGTTTAAACCCAGGCAAGTATCAATGTGACTTTTCAATGTCATAAATACTTTCTTAGATATTCTAAGACACCACTGACTGACGGTGACGGAAAACATCGTAAGGAAACCTGGATTTAATTATCTGAAATCGCCAACCCGCAGTGAGCTAGCGTGGTGATCAGTGCTCAATCCTTCTCTATACGAGAAGAGGCCGTTGCCCTGCAGTGGGACAGTTATAGGCTGTTATTTATACGATATACCATACGGTAGTCCTAACAAAAATGTGCTAAATCAATATCGCAATGCAGAGCCGACAATTGGGGGTTTTTTGAACGATGAATAGAACTGTCAGATCAAACGATGAGGTATTATTAAATCGAGTTGCGGAATAGCCGAAAAAATATCATGTTGAATTCGGAAATATTTTTGAAATCAAAAGCTAAGTTTTTTATTTTACTATTATTGTGTTTCGTGAATGTTATCGTTATAGTATTATTTATTACGGTTGTAGCGTTACTGGCCTAGTGGTCACAAAGCGAAAAGCGCGAGTGAGCGCGAGGTTCTGGATTCGAGGGTCCGGAAAAAGTTACAAAGGTTTTTTTCATTTGGTAATTCTGAGTAGCGGCATTTAGTCTAGATTTCTGCCGGACGCGTCGAGTAAGACTCAACACCGTAAAAAAAATCGTCAAGGGATGTGTAAATAAAATGAAGAAAAGATCTAGCCTTGGGCAGAAAACAGAATTAGACGACTAGAATAATTTAGAGGCTAGATCATTTTTTTTAAACTTCGCCCCACACTAGGAATTTCTCCTGTATCGTGAGTGCATTCCACAAACATGAAATATCACATACACAAACACCGGACTCGGGACAAATATCTGTAGATCGCACATATTTATGTCCCGTGCGGGAAACGAACCCGCAACCCCTAGGGCAGCAGTCCAATCGCATAGCCACTGCGCAAATCAGGTCGTCAAAGTTAGTGAAATAAAGGCTAAATTTTGCTTATTGCAAAAACATTAGTGTAATTTGCACTGCGGTCCCTCATCCGGGTATGTGATTTAATGATAAGTAATGTCATTAAGACACTCCTTAGAAAACCCGCAACATTTGAAAACGAGTCGTTATAGCATGCTATCACTGCTATTTATAGCTACTGTTATGACAAGACATTATTACAAGTTAAATTCATATTAAAGTCTATAAAGGATGGCTAAATATCGTGCAAAAGAACCTGCACGAAACCCATAAAGCAAAACATTATTTTAATCAAACCAAGGATGACGTCGAAATGACGTCATAACACGCGTTGCTCGCATTATGTCATCCAAATTAGTAAAACTATGTACCACTCGAATTATAATATTATTATTTGTCATATTTCAATTACATTAGCTTTTTATTTTGTGGCATTTATTACTGTGCATGTTTCATTATGGCTGACTGGCTGATTGAAGAGCTCATGAATAACGGCCCGAATGTTCATATCAAGTCGACCTTGCCTAAAATATGCGTGTTTGGGCACGTTTAGTTAAGGTTTTTGAATGTATGAGATTCTATGCTGTTTATGGTTTTTCGTTGATAATTATAGAGACAACAAGGTCTAAAGATAATAAAATTTACCTACTTATTTTATTTTAATAATATACTTACGACGATCCGATTGGCGCAGTGGCTAAGCAATTGGACTGTTGCGCTAAGGGTTGCGGGTTCGATTTCCGCAAGGGACCAACATTTTCCCGCATTTGTGTGATCCACAGATGTTTGTACCGAGTCTGAGTGTTTGTGTATGTGATATTTCATTTATGCAAAACGCACCCATGATACAGGAGAAATTTCTGGTGTGGTGCGACGTTTTCTTTTTTTATAAATAAAGTAAAATATCTTCGAATATTTTAGCTGAATACTAAGTTTCTCGCTACCATTATAAGTAGAAGTCTGGGTCTCCAGTTTATAATGACTAAGGACCGCACGTGATACCCACGGCCGCTCAGTTCGATTATTCATATATTCCGTAGGGACTCGCCCACGAGATGTATGAATAAAGAAGTATGCAGCTCGAAGCTGACCACTTGTGGCTCGAGTCGGCTGTGTAGCTTAAGGTCTCGTGTATTCGTTTGGTTTTAGGCCTCATCTGACAGGTTCTGGACAAATATTGGGACCACTGCCCCCATAACATGATATCTTAAAGCAGGACATTTTCCCTTGTTGAAGCGAGACGCCACCGCTCCTGCATTAAACGTTTATGGTAAGGGCCCTTCTTCTTCTTCTTATCGTATGGTTGATGAACAACCTGGTGTCAGAGCTTAAACTGCCTGTAGGCCTCTGACATGGCTTCACACACAAAAACCTCTCAGGTGTGCCGGTTTCATCACGATGTTTTCCTCCACCGTTTTAAGTAACTGATAGCTAATTTCGAAAAGACATTGGTGCGAACCGGAAGACGCAGTGTTGGCAGGCCTCCCACCAGGTGGACCGACGATATCGTCAGAGTTGCGGGCAACCGGTGGATGCAAACGGCAATTTGTCGTTCATTATGGCGTTCTAAGGGGGAGGCCTTTGTCCAGCAGTGGACGTCTTCGGCTGATGATGATGATGATGATGATTGGTGCGTGCCGGAGTTTGAACTTGCGACCTTTGACTTGGCAGTCCAGCGGTCATACCACACGGCTTTCAGTGCTGGGGCCCTGGCTCCTTACCATGAACTCTTAAAGCAGGAAATTTTCCTTAGTGAAAACGAGATGCCTGAACATATAATATATATGTAAAAAATATTATTGTACTTACAACTTTCTAAAAAATTTAAAACGCTATCTGCACAGAAACTACAAACAAATTCGTAACAGCACCATTTCAAAAACAAAAGACGAGAGTTTATTCGAATTTTATTTAGATTTAGTCTCCGAAAGATGTTACGACTAAACAAAACACATCAGAATAAACTCCGCTCGGAATAATGACAAACTTCAAGTCTCTTCGAAGAATATAAAGGTGCGTCCCCACTTGTAACATTGCAACGAACATTCCTCCATCTTCTTATCGTATGGTTGATGAACAACCTGGTGTCAGAGTTTAAACCGCCTTTGGGCCTCTGACATGGCTTTACACACCGTTGAAAAATATCTCAAGTGTGCCGGTTTCCTCACGATGTTACCTTTGCCGTTTTTAGCAACTGCCTCCATACCATGAACTTTTAAAGCAGGATAGTTTAAGATGTGGAAACGAGATGCCACTACGAGCAGTGTAATGCGGCGTCTCGCTACCTTAAACTGTCCTGCTTTAAAATTTCATGGTAAGAGGGCTGATAACTGATTTATAGTACGCACATGTAATCAAAAAGACAGTGGTGCGCGCCGAAGTTTGAACTTGCTACCTTTGACTTGGCAGGCCAACGATCATACCACTCGGCGATCACTGCTTACAAATTCCTCCGCGACCATAACGAAGTAGCATGTCTAGTCCATACCAAACTCAAGAAGAAATGGGGTTACAGCAAAAAGATACGGACAAATGTTACAGGTGTGATCGCAGCTTTAAGTTTGCCAGCACAGTACACGACAGACAAGTTTTCATTGAATTTACACACGATATTGTTATTTTGTCGCGAGTTTTTCAAGATTTTTCTTCACAAAAAGGGTGAGATGGGAGTCTGTCTGTCATTTGACGTGGACGAGTGCTGAATTTTAACCTGCTTGTTACGTTCTGATGCTGTAAATTTAAATAGAATATGCAATCTTGTTTACTAAGTTACGGGAAAAACAAGAGTAGCAGTGTGACTTATTAAAGGATTTTCTTTGTCTTTTACGTGTCTGACGGTTTGAGTTTTTCATGCGGCCTACCCAAATGTCCTTCAGATGGTACGAGACGGGGCGTCTGTAAGGACAGGCCGACTCAAACTCGCCGTGGTTCTTTCCTAAAAAGACCTCTTCTCAGACCACCCACACTGTTCTCACATAAATAATTGAACTTGTCTGGACTTTAAAAGAGATCTTGACCCCTAAGTTTGTTTCGGTTTCTTTTTCAGAGGAAGTCATGAAACGCCAACGCAATCTAACTAGTTTAAAAATAATTACATGTTAAGTGTTTATAAAACCTATTTGCAGAAATAAAATCATTCATCATTTAAGAAATACAATATTGAGTAACTATGAGAATAACAGTATTCTAAGTTTTTTTACAGCAAACAAAAACTTTGAACTGGAACCTGAATTTTTTTAATGTTGCAAGCGTAGTATTGTAGTCATGCCCCATTATCCTCCATATAATGCTGTAAATGGACTATATTATATTCTTCTTTGCAAAATTCAAAGAAAATTAGTAATAAAGTCATTTCAGTAATTTTAAGTGACGCAATATTTTCCAAAGCTAAAATGATGTTTTATTCATTTTTATGATTCCCGGTCGAAATTTGAGCATGTTAACGTACTATACGTACGTACATAATAAACGTGATAAAAACATTACATAACACGCTCATATCAGGTCGTTTGATAATTATGATTGATAGTAACACTATGTTTATAAAATATTATGTTGAATGCGTGCTACCAAGCAATTGAAGTAAACCAAGCCATTCGTGAACAATAAGTATTCATGAACACGAATAAAAGTTTGCATAAAGCAGCAATATCTATGGTCTAAATTATCTATTTAATTGAATACACAGGGTGGGCAGAGGTGCACGTATAGTACACCCACATTTCGCCAGTTATGTTGTAAGTCCCAATTTAATAGGAGGCGAGCCTATAGCCATCAACCGGGCACAAATCTAGACGCCGTGCTGCTACTAAGAATTACCTAAAGGAAAAACACAGTAACACTTTGCCTGACCTGAGATTCAAACTCTGAACCTCATGCTCAGCAGTCGCGCTTAGCGACCACTAGACCAACGAGGCAGTCTTTGATTGAATAGGTATTGACAAAGTAAAATATTGTTGGGTTCAATAACCGAATAAAACAAATATTTGACCCGTAGATATTTGTTTGGAGTTCATTTGATAAATATTTATAGTGTATATATATAGTTATAGTGTGATGTAAAATGTATAGAGTTGACTTTGCTTTAATCTGACAGCGTTTTATGATGACCTGATTGGTGCAGTGGCTAAGCGATTGGACTACTGCGCTAAAGGATGCAGGTTCGATTTTTATGGAGGACAAATGTGTGATACGCAGATGTTTGTCCCGAGTCTGGGTATTTGTTTGTGATATTTCACGTTTGTGGAACGCACCCACAATACAGGAGAAAAACTTTGCTACGGCTTTCGGATGATGAACTTAGTCCCATAAATACTATAGTCTAATTCTTTGATAATACAACATGAAATAAATTACGTGAAACCGAACATTAACGCACCAAACCATAATTTTGGTATTAATCCCTTCACCACTCACAACTTGAAGTTGCAAACTTATCTGGATGGTTTGGTGACGACTTCATAGCCATAGCAGTTGGAACCTGAATAAGGCTGGCACAGAGACGTGGAGACCGGCACACGAACAGAGGCCTATATCCAGCAGTAAGTGAAGTCGAAGTAAGCCCCAGGTGAAGAAAATCTAGTCGTGAATGCGGTTAATATGCGGTGGTATAGGTTTTAGCAAACTTTTAACCCATAATAGTCCATTTGCACTAGAACGGTAGAAGTCCATTAGGATTACCAAAGTATACTAAAAAGAAAAGAGTTAACATGATTTCTATCACTTACGCAAATATTAGTCATTAAAATAAAACTATTTTATAACCATGAATGCTGTAAAGGATTCGAAACGTCGGGACCAAAAAACAAAATTAAAACCGCGATAAAATCCGTAAAAATAGTTTTATTTCAAAGCAAAGAGTTATTACATTTTTATACTTATTTTCTGGAGACTTATACCTCATTTGTATGTAGGTATAATTTGATCAATGGTTAAATATTGACAATCATAAATCATTTATGAAATTACACCTTTCATTGGTTTGCACGTCAAAGAATAGATATGTCAATAAACTTCAGAGGTGTTTAAGTTAAAAGACGTTTCATGGAAGACGCAGCGTTGACAGGCCTCCCACTAGATGGACTGAGCAATTGAGCATAAGGTTCTGGGTCCGAATGGTTTGGATAATGTGTTATAGGGTTTTTCCATTATGATATCCTCAATAGCAGCACAGAGTCTAGATTTGAGCCTGGTTAATGGCAATAGGCTCGCCTCCTATTACATTGGGACCTAATGTGGGTGTACTATACATCGCCGACACCATCTAGTTTCTTGTTCATTGAAATCTGACGTGTAAAAGTATTTGTGAAAACCTATTTACAGAAATCTATTTAAATCATTTAGTTATTCATATACTCTGCCTACTCGTTCGGGGAATACAGGCGAGTTGGTATGTAAGTGGGTATGTATTGTGTGCGTAAAATCATTTTGTATATTTCACTCTCAGTTTCGATAGTTGACCGTTACTTTGCCATCAACATTTCGATCTATTTACAGAAATCTATTTAAATCATCTAGTTATTCATATACACCTCTGCCTACTCGTTGGAGGAATACAGGTGAGTTGTTATGTATGTATTGTAGGTATGTATTTGTGCGTAAAATCATTTTGTATATTTCAGACTGCCTCATTGGTCTAGTGGTCGCTAAGCGTGACTGCTGAGCGAGAGGTCCTGGGTTCAAATCCCGGGTCGGGCAAAGTGTTACTGAGTTTTCCATTAGGTAATTCTCAGTAGCAGCACGGAGTCTGAATTTGTGCCCGGTTGATGGCAATAGGCTCGCCCCCTATTACATTGGGACTTACAACATAACTGGCGAAATGTGGGTGTACTATATGTTCACCTCTGCCTACCCCTTCGGGGAATACAGGCGTGATGTTATGTTATGTTATGTTATATTTCAGTCTCAGTTTCGATAGTTGACCGTTACTTTGCCATCAACATTTCGAAGTAAAGCCAGGTATTGACATAATCCTTTCGCGTTCACAATATAAATACCTATATCTCGTAAACGACAGTTCATGTCTTGATATCCCTCAGTAATTGGGTTGGAGGTCAGGCGGCCTTTACTCCGTGTAAAATACTGATATTTAGCCGCATTAGGGCAAACTGGAAGCTGATCCCAACAGGCCCACATTTTGGAAATCGACTATGTTGATGTTTTATTAAATTGTACGTAATAAGGGTTAAGGTATCGTATTGCTATTTTCACGTATCAAAGGACATATTATATTGTAACACGTTGTAAATACAACCTTTTTATGAAAAAGATTCCTTTGATTTTTTATGCTGTTGAATTGATTTGTTGTTCGTTCTCTTGTTAAAATGGGATAAATCGATCTGTTGACAGGCATTGTTGTAATTTATACAGACTAATACAGGTACAAGGGAGGAGACTGTTCGTCCAATAATGAGTCAGTGAAGGCTGGTGATAATAATATGATTATTGTTTTTTTTTAACCTCGTGTAACATCGGTCTTCGAAGACGGAATTAATGCCTCAGGCATTTTCTACCAGTCAACCCTAGGGTGGTGCAAAAATAATGTAAGTTTTGATTTCAGTGTTCTATACTCAAATATGGCAGGCAACACAACATACAAAAATCTTATCTAATGCCACTAATAACAGAAAGTTTATAGCTCACATTAGACCTATGGCAACTGTTAATAATTATTCTTTTATACATACATCTTGTCGTATTATTTAGTCAAAATGAATATTTTACCATCTGCACAATTAGGCACGAAGCCAACACGCCAATCGCCTAAATATATAAGCTTAACAACTAGACCTTTTTCATGTCAAAGTCAATCAATGTTTTCCAAACTTTTTTTCATAGAAAGAAAGTGACATTTTCTTTGAACACACACAAATACATAAACAATCTTCTAGTCTTATTTGTTTGCGACGCACGTCTGCGCTCAGTGGCACGTAAAAATAATACGTAGATATTCCTATTAAATCCTTGCGATGTGTACTAGACAAATATCAGATTTGTGACAATTTAACGATTTCTGCTTTATATCCAAAGTTATCTTTTTTGTTACTATTTGAGATACGCTAACGTAAATAATTTTGGAATCTTATGTATTTGCCGCATTTTCAAGGCGGATTATGATTCAAAATATATGGATATTCTAAGAGAGCTCTTAATACAATATTGTCTTGAAGAGTTAAGTTTACGGACCGAGGTCATAAGCACTGGTTGCTTGTTAAATCAAAAATCGTACGTTACTTTTGCAGTCATTAATTTACTAAAATCAAACACATTGTTGCATCTTAGACTGTCTATTAAGTGTCATAAAAGTGTGTATAACGAAATCTTTGCTACGGCTTTTGGATGACGAAAATAGATAAATACTAAAGTGGATTCTTTTAGAATACAGTAGGTATAAGCTGAACATCGCATCAAGCCATAATGTTGGTATTAATCCCTTTATCACTCACTACCATACAAAAGCTTAAATAATACTGTATTATTCTCAATTCAATAGAATCACAACCTCGCAATTTAATTAAAACGGACGACAAGTGCGTCGTCGAATAACAAAGGTCAAAGTAGATAAAGATTTTTTGTGAAAACAAAAGGAACCGATCGACCAAGTGTATATCTTGATGAACAAAGAAACAGTGAAATAAACGATTTTAAACAAGTACAAACTTGGCGAGAAAATTCTTTAGCGAGTTCATACAATGACAAGATACTTGGAGACTTGGAGACAAGATCTTGATAATACGTGACATCTGAACCAACGATTGAAATATTGTTGCAACATTTTTCGAGCACTTTTATCTGATAACACTATGCTCCACTGTTTTATTTAACAAAATGGTTTAGTGCAGTGAATGAAGCTTGAAAAGCAATTCTCTAAACTAAAAACTGTACAAAATGCAATTTCTGTCTAGTTTTAGACATACAAATGGATTCATTTCTGACATTGCAACACTGGAACTAGATTGCAATTGTGTTTCAACTCTTTTGAATTACAAGAATGCCATGCTATTGCATGATCGAAATAAAGCACAACTGTATCGGAATTAGATGATTGAATTTCGTTTTATTTGAATTTCTAGTACTGTGAAGTTTATACTTTCCATGCAATCTCATTCAAAGTGAAAACACTTTAAAAGCAAACAATATCACACTGATTTTATAAAGGCGAAAGTTTGTGAGTGTGTGTGTTATTTCTTCATACTCAAACGGCTGAACCACTTTTGATAAAATTTGGTATAGAGGAAGCTGACGCCCTGGATTAACACATAGGTTTTTATCCCGAAAAAATGTATTGGGTAACATCTCAGGGCGCAGCTAATTACTATACAAAACCATTTAAATTCGAACAGTAAATTACCATAGTCAAATCAAACTATAAATAATGTCTTTTAAATGCAATATTCGATTCCAAAACCATTTATTCATGGATACATACCAATAAAACGACAACCTGGCACACCCATTCCCGGAGCGGGCTCACAGCCAAAATTTCTGATAAAATATCTTAAACGTGACGAGATATAGAGGGTACAGATACAAAACGAGCTACTGAAACGAATGGAGATTTAGAGTGACGTATCAAAGCTGGCAAACGTATAGAAGTGTTGATAAATTTATTTTATTCAACCTAATCAGAAGTGAAGCAGAGCGGTGGTTTTTTCTATTTTATTTATTTTTTCGTGGAAACTTTGAGATACCATTGATAGACAGATACATAAACATTCGCTTGCTTATCCTTTTGGTATTTTTATCAATTATATTTAACATCTTCTTAAGTCTTCAGAAATTTACATCAGTATTCAGTATTTGGTATTTCGATGTACAGGATCTGAAGCTCCCACGTTATGTTCTTTAAAAATATTAGCGTATAAGTTTTTGTAACTAAACTGATGAACTGTTTGATGGAGAAATAAATATATTATTATTATTCTTATTCAGAATATAACCCTTTTTGACTATTAAATTCGTCTTTCTCTTCTATTTTTTAATCAATGTGTGTTCCTAATTCTTTGTATTCTTACTTAACACTATCATTAATTAACTTAATTTTAGCAAATATACTATCTGTTTATATAAATACAAGAAATACTTACAGGAAACACGGGAGTAGGCATTTTCCTTATTTGTCTTCACCCCATATTATCGAAGGCCTGGAGAGATATTTAGAAGGTACGATATTCTCACCACTTATAAGTGATCTGGTACGATATTGTGTGTGATAAAAGTTATAAACGTGCCTCTGGAATGAAGCGTAATATGCAATTTTGGGCAACAACGTTCGTATTGCTAACCCTGGACAATTAGTCCAGCAGCCAGTATGCTTAATGACTTAGTTTTAAGGCATGCACCATTTTAATTATTGAGCTCATGATAATTAGATAGAAGAAGACTCAGTAAATATATTATTTTTAATAGACTGTTTGGTTTTTAAATGCTGAGCTAAGGCCTTTTTTATTATTTCTCCACAGTTCTCTATTTAACGCCATTTCTATGCAATTAATGATAGACTAGGATGTTATTGTCATGTTACGTGACGTTCAAGTAAAACAATAAGTACTTAATACAACACCATTCACCGCGTATTACAAGACCAGCCTAATTCAAGACCGACAGGGAAAGCAAACACGACACAGATTAAGGAGCCCAGATGTAGCGAAACGGGTCAACAACACATTTCGGCTAATGCGTCTCGAAGGACCACGTTGCAAATTGCCGTCGATCTCGCCTTCCGTCCTAGAGGGATTCACTTTTGATTGCCAACTGAACCCTAATTACCGCTTTTCCTTGTCCCCTCACTTCTTATTATGAGCGCCATTTTTGTTTCTCGTTTTCGCAACATTAATTTCTATGTGGTGTTTTTGTATTGTTTTGATGACCCCTGCTAGATGTCAATTAAGGTTATTTGTGCTATCTTCTTTGTCATTATGATACTCATCAGTGTTAAATGGGAGCTATTTGCTTTTAGCACCATTAAAATTATTGTTGTACTTGATAGTATCAATGAACGGAGGCTATATTAGCCTGGCACTGAAACCCCTATTCCAAAGTTCGTGATCATCAGCTTTATTTTTGTTACTTACTCTTTTACTGCTCACCAAAGAATGAGTCGGTCAGAACCACTAATATGCTCAAATATTTGGTCACCATATGATTTCTTCAAAATTATCAGTGTTCATAAGCTGTGATCGAAGTACAGCTTCGTTACGATAATGATTTCGTAGTATTAAACTATCAGTCAAGTTTATTGTATTCAATAATAACTGTAGTGTCTGTCTCAAATATCTGTTTTGATACTGCAATGTGAGTACTATTAGCATTCTTGATGTTGTGTTATGTGTGGAATGTGAGCAAGACTAATATCACTATACAGTATATTATGTTACAATCTGTTTGTATATCGTTAGTTCATCTCGCTCGGGACTTATCTCTGAATAGATTTTGATGAATGAACTGTCAAAGTATTTGTCACGTTCTATCCTGGAAATAGTATATTTTTTTCGGGGATGATTTTTTGCCCTTATTGTGTGTATGTTGATGTTTTATTAAACAATGATTTTGAATAGATAAGGCAAAAAATAATACTCTTGGCGTTTCTAAATAAATAATGAGTTATTAGAACAGGCTTTCACTTTTCAATGATAAATTAAATAACACAAGAATTCCTAAAGAGAGTAAAAATATGTCTCTCAGATAATTTATCATTATGACGTTGAAAAAAAAGGATAAGACTTTTATTTTAGGATCAAACACATAACAAACTTTACGCTGTAACCTTGAAGGGTATACGATACGGGTATACAAAACTATTTTATTTTTCAACGTACAATCAAACGGCCAATGTTTTGTCTGAATCGCCCTCTTAGCATACAAATGTATTATCTTTCTCTCGAGACTCGGGATATCTTTCGATTTGAAGCGCTACGTTTGGCTAAAAGTGAAAATGTGTGAATGCTGAGAGTTCTGCAAAGGTTATATCGTGCAGATAAGACAGACGTCAACAACCTTTTAAGATATTGATTCCTTCGCTCTTTTGTAGCACCCACGCGACTAAAATTACTCCTTTTTTTAAAACAGAACATCGCTAAAAGTTCAAAGGCGAAGCTTTACCCGTTTAAAGAATAGTTTTTAGACCGAGACTCGATACTAAGGTATCTTTTCTTTAATCTTTTACAAATTGAAAATAGGATCGCTGTAAATAATACTGGGTTTAATATCCAGGGTCGTTTAAATGTTAACGTTACGAGATAAATACAAAGAAAAAATCTTGATTCTTATTCGACATCCAAAACATAAAAACGATTTATATAATGACAAAATTGTGTAACTCTGCGAACATTCGGTATCCACAGTAAGGACAACTTAATTGCTATGCGTCCCTCATTCGACTTATTTAAATTTGGCATTAATCTAAATTGCTGATACTTCTATTATTTTTACGGTACCAGTTTGAATCGGAACAAGCTCAAGAATAAAAAATGTTACTCGTGCTGATAAATATTCATTATTCCGTTCCATCTAATGCAACGCTTCGATGAATAACGGACTTGTTTCAAAGCCCCACTATTCAACCGAATGGATAATCAGTTTTTAACTTTCATGAAAAACATGGATTTGATTATGTTAAAACTTCGATTTATTTGTTCAAAAGTTTCAAATGAACTATTGTTTCTGTACTGAATGCTTTAAAGTGGAACGAAGGTAAATTAATTTGTAGCTTGTCAATAAAAAGCGGAGCATACATTTTTATAAATAACAGCTTTTTTATTCACAAAGCTTTAGATTTTGGCATGATCACGCTTGGAGATGTAAGTTGACTATTTTGATCATTACGTTCATATTATAAGTGGCTAATATGACCGATACGTTTGGTTCTCTTGAGGAGCTCTCAAGGTGTTTATTCATGAGAAATTTCTAGTGATGTGCAATTATCTATAAATTAATTATTGTTGTCGTTTTCTCTGTCTTCTGATGATAGTGTCCTAATTCCATCGTTGTATAACTAATTCCAACTCTATGTAATATTCCTTCACTGTGACTCAGTTGTCTGATAAACTTAAACGTACAAATTACAGAATACAACGCTTTTGTATTTTCTAGACTTTGTAGACACCGTTTTGTGCTCATGTCTTCGGTCTCAAAGCCTTCGGGCCGCATCCAATTATTTTTATTCTTCCACGATTTGATTCCTACATAGATTTGGAGCCAGTATTGAGGTCATACCAATACTTTTGTGGAGCAGGTCTCAAACTGGGTTTTAGTGCACAGATGGTGTTCATTCTGGCACTGTGCCGTGGACATTGTTTGGGTTAAAGCACGTTTTAATATAATTGCGTTTTGTTGACTTTAGATTTTATTAGCAAAAATTTTAACAAAAAAACGTGGTAGATAGTCATAGTCATAATGTTATTATTTCATATAGGCTACAAAAGAGCACTCACAAAACGTCAAACTAGTTGCACGGTTCCAAAAAGTCGTTTCTATGGAGAAGAACCCGCAAGAAACTCCATAGTTACTCTTTTAAAAATATGTTGTAGGAATGTTTAACAATCATTTCAAGTATAAGAGAATAATGAGCTACACAATATACCTAAAATGAGAATACGAGTAGCATTAAAGTCAAATAAAAAAATTTAATAGATCGGTTATTCTCTCATTTACAATTTGGGATATAATATAATAATATAATATTAATTGATTGTCAGGTACCTACATCAGCCACATTTTCTGTTGCGGCAGAGAGACGCCGCTAAGGGAAGCGTAGTGCGACGTCTCGCTTCCTCAATGGTAAAAACTTGCTTTAAGAGTTCATGGTGAGGGGCTGGACATTGTTGAAATGTCTTTTTTGTGCAGTTTTACGTCTAGGATTATTTTGGTTCATAGACAGTTACATAGGTTTTACTTTATTGCACGCCAGAGTTGCACAACTCACTTATTGAGAAACGGAAAATGTTGAATTTCCAGAGCTGTTTAGTAGTTCTGATACAAGTGCAATGTCTTGTATAACAATGAATAGGAAAAAAAGTTTTGACACTAAAAGTGGAGCATAAAATAAATTGACTCTAAAGTATTTTCCAAACTATTATTCCTCACGATAACCTACACCTAACACTTATCTCTAAAAAAAGATTTTATACTCCAAAGATGTTGCTATCTAATGGTCACCGTTCAGATAAGGCCCAGTTTCACTTACAAATCCCTCGCCGTAGCCATCTTGATTATCGCCTATTGTAACTGCATTCACTCTGGCGTTCAGTTTTACGACTTCAATATCGTAGGAACCAACGCTTTTTACAGAAACTTAGCGAAATGGGTTTCTGTTTTTTTTTCTGCGGTCCTCGTCAATTTTTTTCTCAATACTTAGTGTTTAAATGTTTGTGGCTTTCGTTGCAAATGATTATTTTGGAGTTTGATACTTCTCTAACCAGCAACTTAAATAAATTTCCACCTCCCAACATGATACTACGGAATATTTCAGCAAAGAATGAAAGGTTAATTCTAAAATGTTCATTTAAAGTATTAACGTTAAACATCTAATGCAATTAACACTACTGCTAAGCCTAAATGTCTAATTAACCTAACAAAGAAAATGCCCTAATAAACTTTAATGAAACTTTCCTATTTTTTCTTCTCCGTCTTAACACATTCCATTAAGTTTTAATTCCACGTCTTGCTCAATGGCTTGTACCGCTATTTTCTTCGCGACACCAATCCAAATGCTGACGATGAATAAATTTTCCATTTTTCCTTGTATTTTCTTTTTTTGTTTAGTGGTTTCAGCGGTTTTGTTCTTTGGCCTTTGTAAAGAAATTTTAATTCGAAATTAAGTAAAGCGATGAATTTTTTTGGGTTGAAACAAGTTTGCTAATTATGTAGAATGGGATGCGCCTTTGTAACATTATTGCTTCGTTAAATTGGATGGGACGAAAATTAGGAAGTCGGTAGGCGGGGCTAAAGTTTTCGGTGCCGAAATTATTGTTACGCTTAATATTTTTTAAATGATCAAAGCATAAAATTTTATGAATTTTTTTTTCGTTGAAAATTTTATGTAAATTTCGATTCTGCTCCTTGATTATAAATTAAATTATTCGGTCATTTCTTTTAAGATCACTTTTTTAACATATAAAGTAGGTTTTTCTATTTTAAATTTGTCTATAATTATTCCTTGCTTACCAATTTACTTAGAATTTTATTCAATAATATTTTGATAAGAGTCTTAACCTCGTTTTCTGATTGTTATATTATGTAATTCGTTATTTAGTTCACACTCTCCGAACACGTCACATGTTTGCATTGATATTATAATTTTGTAGCTAGTTTCATTATTCTATCGTTCTCTGTAATGCGATCACCAAATATTCGAATCCAATAAACTCATGCATTATTTGCTACAATGTAAATAATATGTCATTATTAATATCACAATACGCATAAAATTTCGCTGAAGCACCCCTGGGGTGAACAATTGTTTAAAATTAACATTTTAATCGAAGTTAAATAATTTAACTACCCACATAATAAGATTATGAATATTATGGTATTAATAAACTCATTTATATATAATTATGCATTGCGTGGAATAATAATAAATGTCAGTACTGTCGTGACTAATTAATTGTTAAAGCATTCTTTTAAATGAACGTAATTAAAATTTCTAATTCTTTTTTTATCTTTATTCCAATTCCGCTGGTATATTTAGATTAGCAAACATCTAAATTCCTAAACATCCATATTTTCACTTTTTAAAAGTTACCTCTAGTTGGATGTTAGTTAGGATTGACCAAACTAAACAATTCAACATTATCACTGTATTAAGCGAGCCAATACCTAAACCATATCAGCATTATTATCGCTGAGTCGTTCCCTGATTAATGGCAGCCCATCTGTATATGTTATAAGTGACGTCATCGATCACAAGCATAACTTTAGTCTATTTTCGCCTTGAATGTCTTTGAACATGGTATCTTTCCATTTTCGGTTGTCATCCATCTTTATCATATAATTCAACCTATCTTACCTACTGTATTTATTTAGATAGAGAACTTAAAGGTTTCCATTTGCTATTACCTCTTAGTAGGTATATTTTCTGTACGATACTTGTAACAACATAGTTCCCGCGCTTATCAGTTGATCTAAAAGGTAAAGCACCTCTTACAGCAGCCAGTCCTTTGATGGGTCACATTTTTCACTCATCACAAATTTGGTCAGGCGTAGATAATTGGCACAATTTTTTTTTTAACGATGGCCTTTTACTTTTGGTACGCCAATAATCATTATTATCCATTTGATAACATGTATACACATTTTAAACTAAACATAGAAATCCAAGTAATTTTCCGATTAATCATCAACTGCAGTCAACCTCAAATACCTAACCAGCGCACATCGTTGTTTGAGGATCAACACAACACAACAATATTCAAACGTGAGCAATATTTGAAACATTGATCAAACTATTCAAACAGTTAATCATTGGCCCATCGCAGGCATTCGTCGGTCGTTTGTCCCAAATCCGGTTGTCTGTCAAATCTTCGATAACAACTCCAGTATGCTATAGAAATTGTAAGTTGCTGTCAACGCTTCCTATATCGATGTCAAATACAACAAAGCTGTCGATCACGAACAATCCGTATTCCAAAATCCGCTAGACTTTAGTTATATGGAACAAACTACACAAATGCACAAGCTTAAATCGATACTCGACTGTAAACGATGGTTTTTGAAACGAATACAAGAGGATTGGGGTATGCAAACGCTTTTATATGACATTCTAGTGTATGCAAATCTGTTGGGGCAAATATTGGGTTGGTATTGCAATTGTTTGCCATACACGGGTTATGAATGTAGTTTAGTGCGAGATTTAGGTTATATTTGGACAAATATTGGGGACCTATAAAGACTCTAGAATGAAAGTAAATCAACGTTCTAGCGGATAACCCAGTGCTTTAATATTTTCTTGGCGTAACGGATTTATGAGTCTGCAGAAATTTGTTTTGAGCCTAGGCGGTCGTTGGTGTGATATTTCATGGACGTTAAACACATTTGATTTAGAGGAAATTTCAAGTAAGGGAACGGGTTTTATACCTTCTTATAACCAAAAACAAGAATCAAGTAGTAAAACTACCAATAAATATTTCGCTTATCATTTTGACCACGTTGTAAGCTCCATGTAACGGTCCCAACATATTTAATTTCGACGATAAATATCAGCCAACAAACACAAACATTGACACACAATAAACTGACATGCCCCAACTAAACGTGAAAGCTAAAGCGACAAGATATCGTCTAAACAATAAGACACTGTTTACCAACCCTTCAGGTAATACAAAACAATTGACCGACGATCAGTCCATAGGAAGGTCGACTCAACCAATTGGCGACTAGCGATTGAGGTATGTTTACACACTGTTACGTTGATCGGATACGTTACGATCAGTTGCGGGAATATTGGGTGGATAAATTCTAGTTAGGATAGATTTATGAGTTTTACTATTGTCTTCGTGATCGTCTGTCTTTATATTGAATTCATTTGCTTCATCAAGATTAATAATGATAGTGATGGAATGAGGAATAAATTGTGATTGCAAGATGTGTATTGCTGAATGCGTGATTACTAAGATGGATTAGTGAATCTCATTATAAACTTGGCTCAATTCATCGGGTTTAATGTTTAGTTGTATTATAATTAAATCTAGTCTTTGCTCCAGACCACAAAACTAAAATGCAGAATATCTTCGTCTCATATTATTATTTAAATTAAAGCAAACACTACAGAACCTCTTGCTATTCTAAATATGTACATTTTAACAAGCAATTCCTATTTTAATCTTGCTAACCAGTTAATATTTGCAGAAAAACGTTAGAGTCTTACGAGAATATCGTTTCACTGCACCGCACTATTCAAATACCTGCTTACACGTTACTATAAGCAGACGTAACCTTTAAAAGCTATGGGATTTTCATTAAACGTAGAGAAATTCTTGAAGCGAGATATTTTGGAAAACTTTATAAGACATATGTTTCAAGTTTCACATTAATCAAAGTATTACATAAGTCGGTCTGCAAGCCTGTATTCCTCTACGAGAAATTCTAAGAATTTTCTAGAAACTTCAAGATTAATTAATGTAAGTGCGTCAGCACTATTTGGAGCAACGTGCTGCAATAATGTGCTGGGTTTTAAATTACAGCTGAACTCAATTATTTAATGTATTTTTAAGGAATGTTATTCTAGTATCTGGGACTTTCTTGTTTTTAACCTTTACTTGCCATTCTTAAACATAACGTGTCTAGTTTAGATCCATCCCATAATTGGAAGCGGTCATTGTACATTTTGAGAATTTGGGCTTTTTAACAACCGTCCGCGTCAGAAATTGATGCGTCAGAGTTTTACAACTACAGAAGCTTAATAGCTTAAATTGTATCAATGTTTTATTTGTATAGTATGTTTATCCGTATTTATTTAACTTCTATTAAATCCTGATATCACAGAATATATTTGTTTGTCACACATCTTATTTAACTTACCACAAGGCTATGGAAAATCCACCCTTTTCCACATAGTCTTAAAAGCATTTTTCGTATATTGGCATCTAAATTAGAAATAAAACAAACATCACGAGTACTTATTTACTTAACTAACAAAACATTTTCGAGCATAACAAAATCAAAAGCGTTTGCCTATACCACAAGTTTCGAAGCGGCAACATCGGCGCTTCCACAAATTATATTTATTTATTCCAACTTCAATGCTTACTGCGCAATATTGATTTGTGTTCCCTCAAGTATTCACGGCAACTCGTCGAGACGGTATAAGGGGTAAAATTCAAAGTGGCAAAAGGAAATCTGAGGATTACAGGTCGGTCTGATTCGTTTATTTACACGAAGGCCCGTGGAGCTAAAAACTGTAAATTGCTTTTGAAAAAATTGTCTCAAGGTAGTTTTGATTCAGTTTCAGTAGTTCTGAGCTTCAAGTGCTCCTCTATAATTTGTTTATTTAACATCAACGGATTTTCTTGCTTTATTTATTTACCTTTATTTTAATTCAGGGAGGGATTTTAGCTCGTAGCTACGTGGTTACCTCAAAGACTAGTAATTCTGCGAAGTTAAGCCATGCTTTCCGCGGTCAGTCTTATAATGGGTGACCGTTTTCACATGTCACCCCTCCGTGCTTTGGAAGGCACGTTAAGCCGTTGGTCCTGCGCTTGATCTCTCTACGGTCGTGACGGTCTACCGTCTTATCAGATTATGAGAGTGAGGGAATAGAGAGTGCACATGTGTTTGCGCGCGTACTTGTGCATTCTAATATCTTCTGAGTTCTATTATAATCTTTATATAATGTGGGTCGATACTAAGACATACGCATTTTGTTACGTTTTTTAATAGAATAAACTAGTGGCTAAATATCTGTTATTGTAAAATTAGAAATATTTATATTGTTATGTTCATAAAGACGTTAGTCTGGGTAACGAAAATGTATTATTGTTTGTGTACAATTAGAATAAGATAAATAGTAAACATTTTATGTAATTCTCTAGTTATATTAATAAAGACCTTGAAAAATTAAATCAATCAATCAATATCTTCTGAGTAGTTAGCTAGTCTCAGCTGAGATAGGCCGCCGTGGTCGATATTCGGTTAGGGAGATATTATTATTATTCATTTAAGCTTTAGACAACCGTGTTATGTATTTTGCCATTGCTTAGTAGATAGTAGAGCGGCGTCGCAAATATACAGTATATACATAACATAACATCACGTCTGTATTCCCCGAAGGGGCAGGCAGAGGTGATCATATAGTACACCCACATTTCGCCAGTTATGTTGTAAGTCCCAATGTAATAGGGGGCGAGCCTATTGCCATCAACCGGGCACAAATCCAGACTCCGTGCTGCTACTGAGAATTACCTAATGGAAAACTCAGTAACACTTTGCCCGACCCGGGATTTGAACCCAGGACTTGCTCAGCAATCGCGCTTAGCGACCACTAGACCAACGAGGCAGTCAGTACAGTATATGCAGTCTATTAAAATTTTGTATATTATCTTTCTTCCTAGCTCCATTGTATCATTATTTATTTTCACCATCTTGCCACCATCCAGAGCTAAAAGCATAAATATTTACCATACCAACCGCTATTCCACATTTCAAACACAAAACAGAGCCACAGTAAAAATAATGACGGAAGCAATGATTGTAACTCCTGATACTGGCTTCAATCCAATATTAAATCTTGGCTATCGACCAAACTTCGGCGACAATTAATAAAATTTGTATAGTATTTGATGCTTAATTACAAATAACTTGAGTCGTGTTAATAACTTTAAGTATGATGTTTCAAATAAATTGATGCAACAAGAGATTATTATCCCTTCTATTTCTCAAGCCTCTTAGAGAATCGTATCTTCTTCTGCTTATCGTATAGTTGATGAACATCCTAGTGTTAGAGTTTAAACCGCCTGTATGCCTCTGATATGGCTTTATACACCGTTGAAAAATCTTTCAGGTGTGCCGGTTTCCTCACGATGTTTTCCTTCACCGTTTTTAGCAACTGATAACTAATTTATAATACGCACATGAATTCGAAATGCATTGATGCGTGCCGGGGTTTGATCTTGCGACCTTCGACTTGGCAGTCCAACGCTTAGACCACTCGGCTATCAGTGCTGTTATCAAATCTTAGTGCCACAACTCAATCTGCGCTGTCCACTTCGTTTGCAAAATGGCTCGTTAGAAAACGTGAAGATTGCGATTTAAATTTAACTCAAAATGGATCAGTAGCTGGCAATTTTTTGTAACTAGTGTCTAACCAAGGGTAATAACCTAAGTAAACTTATTTTTAAAGTTCTTAGGAACAAATGCTATGCCACTTACTTCCTTTTTTTATTTCGCGATTGATGATCGTTGCAAGTTTCTTAACCATTAAGGTTCAATTTAGATTCGCGTAAGGTGAGGGTGATGCGGGGTAAATCAGACAATTTATATCGAGTTTATTTTCCGTTTGACGTTTTTTTTTAATGGTATTTTTTTATCTGGTAGCAAGATTGGCGTTATATCTTATTTCTTTGAAATATTGATTGACTGAGTACCTAGATGTTCTAAATTAGTTTACAATATTTGTGAAATGTGAAATGTACTGCTGATTTTAGCTCTTAAACGTTAACCATACAGCTGCTTGCTGCACGTTTAACTTGGATAGGAAAAATACTGTTCTGCTGCAGATTCTGCTTCTTAAGATTAAAAAACAATTTGATCCTTGATTTGTTTAAGACTTATTAGGTGGAATAAAATGATGAATATTGCCTTATTATAAACTGATACGTGTACAAATTTTTAGGTTTATATTACTTTATCACAATTGCTGCGATGTAGGTGACAGGGTAGCACGCCTCAAATGAAGTTGGGCAGGACACCTCGCTAGACGGGAAGATGGCCGATGGAGTAAGGCTTCGACCGAATGGTAGCCAAGGATGGGTCAAAGAAGCCAAGGACAGCCAAAAGCATGTTGGGTTGACGACATCAATAAATTCGCTACGAACACCTGGACAAGAGACGCTCAACATAGAGAGGATTGGCAGAGAAAGGGGGAGGCCTATACCCAGCAGTGGGTGATACCGGGCTGAAATGATGATGATGATCACAATTTCGATTCCTTTTTCATATTTGCCTTCAAGATGTTCGGTGTAATGTTTATCGATTTATTTACTCGTATATTTAGCCGTTTCTTAAAGTACAATCACGTCACGTTGATAGGTTTGTGTTCAACAGGAATCCACACGTTTCATGGCAATGTCTTCTTTATTTGTTTTTCTTATTTTTCTGGTTCTCCGGAATGGTTCCATAAATATTTTCTCGGAAGACACTGATATTGTACAAATTTTAGGTTGCTTTTTATGTTTTACTGTCTATGTACCTATGCCCACGGTTTATACACAATTGTACGCTTAAATACAAATATATTATTAGTTACTATTATAGTGAACCGATATCATCTCTATACTCATATCGTCATAGGACACAGGGTAAAAATATCCCCTAGTTAATTCTACCCTATCTACCCACGACGGAATGGAGAAGGTATGCGTTTAGGGTGAGAGGTTGTGTGTGCATAAATAAATATTTTCAGTTTTCTCCAAAACTGCTTGACCGATTTTGATGTGTTTTTCGGTAATGGGTTGCGATGTATTGAAAACATGAACTAGAATTTAATGTGTAAAAAATCATTTTTGAACATAAAACTACCAGGGTAGAAGAAAATGTAAATTTTGAGGTCCACAAAATATAGAGGTATAATAAATAGGTTATGTTTTGTTGATATATGAATGATGGATTACAGGTAGGATCTACATGTCGAAGCTCACTTGGAAATGAAAGTTTCGGTAACATTTTACCTATATCATCCCAAACCATCACGAATGACATGTTTCAACCCGTTCTACCCATAACAAAACTTTCAACCCTTAACATGTTAACCCCTAAACGCCGAAGCTTGCGTTAGTTGTTCGATAGCGGGAGAGCTGTGCGCGGAATGCCCACCAAATTGTTCTGCTATCGGAAGAATTTGAGCTCGAATTATCGATTTGTATTAGACTGATAAATTACTGAGTAGCCCTCATTCAGTAGGCCCTTTATTGGGGAACTACGAACGTGGTTAAATTTGTACTTGTCTTGACTTCATTCGTTTACTTTGTTATTACATTGTGAATGAATTTTCTCAATACAGGGTGTTACTTAGCCAGGTAAAATTTTAACTTCGTGCTATATCACGCTTCGACTTGAAGACGTCAATTACCCAAATTAAAAATGTAATTTAAATAATTAAAAAAGACGGCTGTCATGTTAAAAAACAAACTAAAAAGTAAATAACAAGTTTCATCGCAGTCGGGGTACCTTTTGTATAAGACAGTGTTCCACAAAACGGTCCCCCGACTGTGATGAAACTTGTTTTTTACTTTTTAGTTCGTTTTATAACATAGCAGCCTTTAAAAAAAAAAAATTCTATTTGTTAATTTTATAGCCTATGTTACTCGCGATGGTGTAAGAATTCTAACGACACTCCATACATTAAAATCGGTTGAGGCATTCAGAAGTTATGATGGAATAAAGAAACTCGCATACATACATACATACTACATATATGAACCTTCAAAACATTACACCCCTTTTTTTCGGCAGTCGTGTAAAAATAGACACAACTTCCACCATTATTGGATGATGAAAAAAATTTGTTCACCTTCCCTATTTTGTAATTAATCTGAGCAGCCGTAATCCTCGCAATTGGCCCGTTCTCATCTCGTTGCCCCAATTCTTTCCTAAGAACTCACCCCACTAAATCAAGTTTGATAATTATGTAAACTCTAATGAAAAATACTCGAGGGGACAATTTCGACGAACTTGTCTACAATTTTTGTACCTTTGACATCGTTTTAACATCTTATTCCCTGGACCTTTTGGTAGTAACCTATTTTAAACTCTAAATCTGTAAAGTTAAGGTTGTATTTAGCTTGGGAATTTTAAATTGGGATTCGCTCTGCGTCGTAAGAGGTGCCTCGCGTGACAAGAATGCTCTCTTTAGTATATCGCATCTGATTGGTATGTGTTTTGTACATATTATATCCTTTTCAATGTATATTTGAAATAGCAGATACGATAAATGCATTATGTAGTATATGCTAAAGTAATTTGATATTGTCTTGATTAAAAAATCCCTAAATAATTTAGAATAACACAGTTTAGTTGTTTTAGCGGAATTGAGCTAGCGATTGCCAAACTTAAGTTTTAGATAACCAATAGTAGTCTTCAGTAAAATTGTTTTACCAAAACCGGAATAAAGTACACAAATAAATAATAATAATTAGGTCAAGTATTTAAGCTCGCCTTTTAAAGAAGCGCATGATGGTTAAGCCATACGACGTACGTATGTATAATAATATCTTGGGACAACTCACACACAGTGATAAGATCCCAAACTAGGCTGAGCCTGTATTATGGTAACCAGACTAGTGATTCACATACTTATATATTTCTAAATACATTTATCGTATAGATAAATTACACCCAGACACAGAACAAATGATTATGCTCAAAACACAAAAAAATTGTTCAGGGTGGGAATCAAACCCAAGACCTCCGGTTTAGTAGTCAGTGTCACTAACAACTAGATGAAAAGGCCAGTCGAATATTTAAAAATAAAAAAAATACGCACAAAAATCCCACTGCATTTCACTAATACCTCAACTTTCAATAGCCATAAAACCTCATAAGGGTTCTAAAAATGATATTCTGACCTTACGTCCGCAAAATTCCTCTAAAATAAACGCCGACGTAGGTCCGACACTAATTTGACATTACGCCCTCCTACTCGGTTGACACTAATGGAATGTTTTTATGAAGATGATAAAGTTGTGCCTTTCCATAAATTGTGCCAATTTGAAGGCAAGTTAATAATAGACGCAACAAAGAGGGGAAGTCCCTGGTATGCATAGTAAGGAGGTTTCTTATTTTAAAACATTTTGACACTTCATCTTTTTTTTTTATATTCTGTTCAAAATAATGGCGTTACACTTTACAAAACTTGAGTTTTATTATTTTTAGTGCATACAAATAGGATATTTGTTGAAGAAGAATTTTGCATGACTCAGCTTTGATTATATAAACTCTCTATATCTTTTGAAAGACACGATAACAAATACTGCTTAGTTCAAACTTCGGCATGAAAAAGGATTAATTATTTTACCTATAGTAACTTTCGTAGTGTTACCCATATTATTTAGAGTTACGGACGCAACCAGAGCTCGTATTCATGAATAGGGCTCCGTCTGGGTCCGAAAATAGTCGGCCATTCCAGAATATTCACGTAAGTAAAACCAGTATATCCATTCTAATATTATAAATGTGAAAGTAACTCTGTCTGTCTAAAGACAGACAGAGTTACTTTCACATTTATTATATTCCTTCACGGCTTCACGACTAAACCGCTGGACGGATTTTGATGAAATTTGGCATGTAGAAAGTTTAGAACTTGAGAGTAAATTTAAAAAAAAATCATATTCTAATTGGTTTAAATAGGGGTAACAAGGGCGAAGCCGCGGGCAAAAGCTAGTATATTATATCATAATTAGGATTCGTTAGCTCTGTTAAAAGGTTGAACACATCCGATAGTTACGGAGTCTACATAAACACGCCGAAATAACTCGTTGATTCCGGAAAAACCAGTCGACGTAGCTAAACATATGCCTTTGAGAATTCAGTAAATGAGTTTATTGAGCAAATAGCCTAATGCCAACATAATCTAAGTTAATTCCACAGAGAATTACGCGTACATCACATATGTTATTTGACGGTACATCCTTAGGCTGTTTCTTCTGTTTGAGATTAGATCTAGACCAAACATTTGTATAGGATTTACTCAGAAAATGTTGCGTATAAACAGACAATACAACATTCCTAGACAAACATATATGAGGCAGGTTTCAGGATAATGGTTATGTGTTGTTTTATATCATCATCACCTGGAAGATGTCCATGGTCAAGGGCTTCCCTCTTTTGGACGGAGGTTTTAAGTTTTTTTAGTCGCCTCTTACGACACCCACGGGAGGGAAGGGAGTGGTCAATTTTAGGCCGTAAATTATCCTAACTGTAAATAAATAAAACATTGTAGCAACTATTTATGGTGAACAATAAAACATATTATTCTATCTATAGATATATTGATGGCAAGCTACTAAAAACATTAAATTGCTTGTGATCAATTATATTGTGTAATGACCACAACAACACTCTATTAGGGCTGGGACAGAACCATGTCGATTTTCCTGTGTCTCCGAAATGAGGAAAGGCACGCATTACGTAAAGCCCATGTAGAACATAAGAGGGCCAATAATTACAAGCTCTATTCCATCTGCACTCATTACGTTTCTCTTTTATCTTAAGAGGTAGTGTGTACAATACTAATTAACTCGCAAATAACGAAGTCAATCAATGTTTTTAGTTTAAAGAGTGTTAAAAAGTTGTTTCTTTATTATATACAGGATAAGAAACTACTATTAATATCGATCGTTGATATTCAAGTGCGTTTTTTTTTTTAAAGCGATTTTCCTCTTTTAATGCTGATTGTAAAATTGGGCTTAAGTTGGATGGCAATGAAACTAGAATACTAACCTTTATTGCATTAATTTTGATCAACTACTTTAGATAAGACACCGCTACGTGCAATGTAATGCGGCGTCTCGCTTCCACAACGCGAACTACCCTGCTTTAAGAATTCGTGGTAAGGGGCTGGTCAGCTAAAAGTAAGTTTAGTGCAATTTGCAACCACTGGGAGTGAGGTCCTGGGTTCGAGGCCCAGGTCAACCCTTGCGATATCCAGTTTTTCCAGCATTTATCAATAGTAACACTGAGTGTAAGAGAAACCTTTTTCAAGTATCGGCCTCCCCCTTTCTCTGCCAATAAACAGAAACCCTATACTAACATAACATAACATCACGCCTGTATTCCCCAAAGGGGTAGGCAGAGGTGTACTTATAGCACACCTACATTTCGCCAGTTATGTTGTAAGTCTCAATGTAATAGGGGGCAAGCCTATTGCCATCAACCGGGCACAAATCCAGACTCCGTGTTGCTACTGAGAATTACTTAATGGAAAACTCAGTAACACTTTGCCTGAGCCGGGATTGGAACCCAGGACCTCTTGCACAGCAGTCGCGCTTAGCAACCACACCCTATAATCTACTAAAATAATGTCTTTTGCCCGATATTATTTTCTTGTTAGATGTTTGCTTCCATTGCCATGTATATCGTGGTATAAACAATTGAATTTTATTTCTAGGCCGCATTTAATTCCTTTCTGGTCTGCTTACGAGTTTTGGCAACCGACGTACAATTAGCTCTCAGTTCATGAGTAGCAGAATTAAGACTGAGGCGTCAGACTGGCAATTAAAAAGCCGTTGTTTTCAACACCATTATTGGACTATGGTTCTTTGGCATAGGCACAGGTCGAGGTGAAAATTTCACAGGTAATTACTAGCGTTTAAAGAATAATGACGACAATATTTAGCAATCCTTTTAAAGCTAGTTATCGCCAACGCAATTTAAATAAAAGCGTTATAAATATTAAAGTGTGTAGGCATGACGACGATGGCGATGGTTTGTGCAAAGAGTCATACATACGTAGGGATACTTAATTATAATCAATTCTAAGCTTGTAATTTTATAAGGATCGATTTATTATCAGTACCTATATGACACTCCACTGTCTGTAATAGACGCAAAGCATTGACGATGATTCATTCACATTTGACCGCTCATTATACATAAGTACATGTGGTATTAGGTCAACCTCAATCACTGATTGGGCCCACAATAGTTAATGAAAAAATATGAGGAAAAAATTGGTAAGCTCAATGTGTGAGGCCAAGATTTCAAAATCTACCATCTCAAGTGATGGTAGATTATAACGAAATCATGTTTCTAAATTAATAAAGGAAATATAAAAATGATGGACACGAGCAGGACTTGACCCTGCGACCTTCGCCGTACCGTGGCGCTGCTCTAACCAACTGAGCCATCTTGTCACTGCTCGCACCCATCGAATAACAATTCCTTTGTCCTCTATCCTAAATTTCCTTTATCAATTTAGATTCAAGCTTAGCATGGATAACATGCTAAAACGGCACCGAAAGTTATAGATATCATGTTTTTTTACATTTTTATTCGGCTTGCTTTTGTTTTATCTTTACCATTTAAACCTACCAAACTAAACGTATTAAGTCCGCATTTTAGTACAAGTAAATACATGGCTTCTTACAAAATCAGGCTTTCTCCGGGTTCGATCTGACCCTCGCAATAGTCGCTTTACTAACGTAAGGGGACACAATCGGAACAAACGGCGTACATCGAATATTTTCTTTCTCCCACAACACGCGTTCTGTAAACAAAATCAGCATTGTAATAGGCTGTTTTTGGAATAAAGTCGTTGTATTGTTTCGTACCGTCTATTGGTGTGGGTAATGGTTGGGAAGGATTTTATTCGATTCTTTTTTTCGCGTCAGCGTATATATTACTTTGAATTATTACACCCTATTCTGGGTCGAATTTTTTCGGGTAGAACGGGAAATGACCGGTTGTTTCACGTAATAAACATGTTTTGCTTTTTATCTGGCAACATTAAAGGGGTTGTTTTTGCAAACAGTTTTATTAATTTAATGGTAGCGTGGAGTTTTGGATTCTTGTTTCATGAATACTGAAAAACATGAGGTTATCGCTTACACCTTAAATTGGAACGTTGTGTGGCTATAATTACGGGCCTTTTCGTTTGGATAAATACTGTAAGGGTTGTTTAATTTGGACCCTTGTTTCATTGGTTCTGCTAAATCAACCCTGAAACCGAAGACCACTTTGATAACAAGGTATAAGATAAATATTATTTATGCATAGCCTTCCCAGTAGCAGACAGTTATACAAGATGTCTGTCTGTACATAATTAAGAACTGAGATTAATATATAAACACACTTCTAGCCTTATCTATAAATTAACGGTAGGTATTTATGTTATAACGTCTTAATTAACACATACAATAACTTAGAAACCTTGTATCGCATTAATATTTTAATTTAAGTTGAATTTAATTTAATAGCAATTTAATTTGTATTAATGGTGTCACTATTAGTTTTTTTCATTTGTGTCATTTAATTCAGCTTCTATTACTGAGTTATTAACATGTTTAATGTTTTTTCCTTTTATTTCATTATTCTCTTTTGTTTTGAACCAGCATGTAAATTCAGGATGATAACGCATCCCTTTTCCTAATTTTTCACAAATTTTACATGGGCTTTTATCTTCATTTTGATTACTGCTTCTTGGATTTCCAAATTTCCTGTATGTTGAACTATTCTTTTTAATCATCATATGTTCATACTTGCTCACCTCATTGAATAAATCAACTGTATCCTTTAGTATATCTCTATCAATTTTTTTAAGTATACATTCTGGCAAACCAGCAGCAACAAGATCTATCAGGGTCCCTGTATCAATCGAGTTTCTCATATTAAGTAACAACTTTTCTTTCTTCAAAGCATAATCTATTAATAATCCATCTATTTAAATGATAATGCATAGGTCGTTTGGTTCCAACCTTTGTTTGTAAACGATGCACAGAATTTTTCCTTCCATGTTGACCACTTCGAATCCATACTCAATTTTATCATCATAGAGCTGTACCAGTCAATACAACTTTTATTTATAAATAATCGGAGTATTTCAATTTTTCTCTCATCATGTATCATATTAAAACGAAGGCATTCTGTCTCAAAAACATTTATTCATTGGTTTGCATTTGAATTTTTACTTGTAAACTTTTCAATCATAAACCTATCTGCAATATGTTTTAAATTATATTTAGTTTCCTGAGTACTTTCCAATTTGTCAAATAATTTTTCAAGTATGCCTGTTTCACTATATTGTGTAGTCACAGTTTGTTTTTGATCCACCTCCTCCAGGTATTGGTTTTCAAATTGTAAATTACCATCATCATCTATGTAGATCCTTTTAAGTTCTTCTGTCATTGCCATCCAAACCCTTCGTGTCTGATATCTTTTTTTTAGGCTGTTTCTTACCTTAGTATAGGTAGCCGTTTTTATTAGCTCTTTATGAAAACTAACAGATTGAAGCTCGTCTGGAATCGCATATACTCTTCCTTCATGTGTCGATATTGAGGTTATACAGTAAATGTTCGTTTTTCCGTCGCTTGATGGTAAAATTGTAAATTCAAACTTGAGTTTTTCCATGTTTGATGCCTTTATTTAAATCTTATAAACAATAATGTCGTTTTATAAGATGTTTTTTAATATTACTTCAATTTTAAAGGAGTTTGTGCGTTTGTGTGTTTATATGTTTGTAACCTCTTGACGCTCAAACCGCTGAACCGATTTTGCTAAAATTTGGTATGGAGATAGCTGACACCTTGGATTAACACATAGACATATTTTTATCCCGCTAAAATGAAGCGGGTAACACCGGTGGGCGCAGTTAGTTTAGTTATAAATAGAGTTATAGGATCAGTAAACTACGGCAATCCGTTAGGAAGGTATTTAAAACTCGTGCTGCTATCGCAAAGTGAATTCTGAACGGGACGGGAGTTTAGTTCCTAAGACTATGATCCCACAATGTGAGAGTTTTGTGCGCCAAATATTGGCAAAACATAACGCCCTAAATAACCGATTTTTAAGAACCTATTTACCAATGTTCACAAATTTTTTTATTTTTTATTTTGACGCCCTGATTGTCATTACCGGGTCGGATAATTTTAATCTATTGAGATTTACTTAATAGAAAAACCCTGTTAATATTATCCGACTCAGGAATGTAATTCAGCGTTCCGTTCAGCATTTACTTTGCTTTTACTATTCCAACGCCGCAGTCGGCAATATCATCACTACATAGTATAAAACAAAGTCGCTTTCTCTGTCCCTATATCCCTATGTATGCTTAAATATTTAAAACTACGCACGGATTTTGATGCGGTTTTTTTTAATAGATAGAGTGATTGAAGAAAAAAGTTTATATGTATAATAACATCCATTAAATAGTGGAGAAATATATGAGAGTATTAAGATTAATTATAAACTAATTAAACTGCATTGTATAATAAAAACACAATGGCCATATATTTATCGAGCTCCATAACTTAAAGTGCAATGTAATCAGGCAGAATTAATGACAGCTGATGAAGTTATGGCGTGAGCGAAAATGAGTGCACTCAACACCAAAAGGCTTTATACGCGCGCATTTTGTATTATAAAAAATAAATGTATGTATGTGTAAGTGTATGGGTTTTTAAAGGTTTTTAATTTGATTCAGGATTAATTAAGCCGCGATTGTGGTATGACCGTTGAACTGCCAAGTTGAAGGTCTTAAGTTCAAAATTCGGATCGCAACAATAGCTTTTAAATTTCATGTGCGTACTATAAATTGTTAGTTGCTGAAAACGGTGAAGGAAAACATTGTGACAAAACCGGCACATCTGAGAGATTTTTCAACGGTGTGTAAAGCTATATCAGAGGCCTACAGGTGGTTTAAACTTTGACACCAGGTTGTTCATCAACCATAAGGTAAGAAGAAGGGCAAAATTGTTGAGAATTATGCTATCCTCATTCTTTGTGTATGCCCGAGAATCGATTCTCGATTTCAGGATTTACCTTCTTATTATTTTATTCAAATGTTGCATAAGTTTGATACATTATAATTTGATATATTATCACTACATAGTATAAAACAAAGTCGCTTTCTCTGTCCCTATATCCCTATGTATGCTTAAATCTTTAAAACTACGCTACGGATTTTGATGAGGTTTTTTTAATAGATAGAGTGATTGAAGAGGAAGGTTTATATGTATATAACATCCATTAAATAGTGGAGAAATATTTTATACCCGTGCGAAGCCGGAGCGGGCCGCTAGTATACATATATTTGATAATTTGAACAAATAACAGAAAACCAAATTCTACTTTTAAAATCGCTTCCAAAACTGCACTGTCCGAATGAAAGTGATACTAATGAATAAATGGGCAATTCACTCATGTATTGTGAATGAGCAATGTGCCGGTGATGGCTCAGACCACACGGCTATCATTGGACCGTCGCAATTGAATGAATTGGAATTGGATAAATGGATTTCGAATTCGGAGTTGCTGGGGATTACAGGGCTAATCTTCAATAATTCCGGGTTTAACGGTAGCTTTATTTAAAGCATCACGCTGGTTATTCAAGTTCGCCATAATATGGGAAGTGCAATGTTTGTTGAAATATTTTTTCATTGTACTTCCAATATGGCGAACCTATCGTATATAGAGTTCGTCACGTCTTACGACTCACTTTTTCTGTGACAACAAACAAGGAAATTGTATACAGGACCTACATAATTCTCATGAAAAAAAAGAAAATAAATAGCCAAAATCTGACATTTTACCTTAAACCCACCTAACCAACTCGTTGGTAATTTACACCATTTGACATTACAAATCACGTTCCGTGAATACCAGGCACATTTAACCTCAAAAAGTTCAGTAAATTGTTGCCAGCTATTTCGTTTAAGTGAGGAGGCCGCGAATAGGCAATGAGAGAGCTCCATCAAATAAATTCAGCCCAAAAACTCGCTGCAATAAAATAAAAGTTTATTACTTTTATAAAAATGCTACAGTCATTTGTGGAACTTTAAATTATGTAAATGTATCTTAAGAAAATGTAGAAGTATTATTGTTTTTTTTATGGTCGTTTGCAGTTGGTCCTTCACTAAGCTCGCTTCTCCTGTAACTTTATTAGCGGTTTTATGGCATTAAATTATATCAAGCACGTAAATGAGTTCTCTTTCTTCCCCCTTAAGTTGCCTGGAAGAAATTACAGTTCTTCATTGAGTCACTCATTTATTAATTGTAATTAGGGTTTTGTGATATTTTCTTTCTGGTGCAAGATAGAAATATTATAAATACCTACACACAGAGTTATTTCCGAAATTGTAAACCTACCCAAAGAAATATTAAGAGCATTTAAACACACTATTCATATATTTTCCTTTGTTACAGATGGCATCACAACATTTGGCGAGCAAAAGACAGTTGATCGTAAATTCAACCGCGGCAAAATGATAACATGACGAAATATGTTAAGCAAACGCAATATCGCAGGGACTAGACACTGTGACTCGAGCATGTTCAGACATGTCCCATTATGTGTACACATTAAAAACCCCACCCAACAAGTAGTGTTCTTCAATGTTTACTTCATTCTCGTAGTGACATGTCTCTCCGTAGATACTGTCAATTCTAATACTACAAATATGAACAAGCAATTTGATGAAAACGGTGTAAAATACTTTGATACCAAACAGAATGATGCTCCAGACGATAATTATGAAGATCACGATCCATCTCAACATGCAGACGTCAATTTCGATACAAATCCCTATTACAATAGTGAACATTTTCTACATTTGAATACAAAATTTTACAATAACGAGAATAACGCATATAGCAACTATGAAGACTACAAAAAGTACTATCTCAATCCTTCTAATCCAGTCCCTAAATCTAATGTTAAGTTTAAGATAAGCAGTAGGATAGTTCAGACTAAATATGGAAAATTACAGGGGATAGTTTTGGCTATGGACGAACACAGATATTTGAGTCCACTCGAGGTTTTTTTGGGTGTACCTTACGCTACGCCGCCAGTTGGATCCAACAGGTAAGATATTTTCAAACACTTTTTTCTTTTTCTATGCTTAATTTTGTGCTATCCGTATGGAAACAAATGCATTTTTCGAGTAATCATTTTTTTTTGAGAATTTACTTTCAGTTCGTTCATATTTTTGTGTGTTGTTGTTTAATGTAAGAATTGTATTTTTATAACTCAAGAATCACCTTAAATTATATGATCTACATAATTCACATTAACAGTTCAATCTGTATTGCCTGTTAGCTGATTAGGTTAGCTTGTTTATACAAGATCACTGATTGCGATAATCTTACCCATTGTACATGTACAATACAATACGACACATACTGAATGCTAACTACAAATTACATCTTTAATATTATTAGTTCATAACCTGAACCTGATAAAAAAACTTTCAATTTATGCGAGAAGAATTTAATAGCCTCCATAATATTGTGTATAATTCTTCATCCATTTCAAAAAAATATATCTACTGTTTTAAATTTAAGACTAAAATGTTCAGTCGAAACGAATTTAAAACAAAAGACCATTTGGATTTAAAACTTTAAAGAAAGTGTGGCACAATTGTTGTGTATTTAAGCGCTGTCTGGAGTTAATGGAGATGGTAACTATAATAGTCAAGCGATTACTTCGGGGTTTTAAATGTAAAAAACAATGTTTGCTTTTGCTCACTTTCGATTCGAATTTGTTCTGAGCTCTGAAACGAATTTGAATTTGAAGAAAATAGGTATATAAAATGTTACAAAAGATGTAATATGTAATTATCTTCTGTCTTGGATTTAAAATTATAACAGCGTTAAAATCGTAGATTAGGATTCAAATAGAGTAACTTACACAAAAGTACTTATCTTGAGTTACTTTGAGAGATTCCAAAGATTTTTTCTTAATTAATGGTCAATACAAAAATGGCATTAAAATTTCCATTTTTTAAATTTTTGTTGAAACTCGTTTTCTTTAATTTTCGCTGTTAGATATCTTTAGGTAAATATTAACTTTGTCAGATATTATTCTTACAGATGAGTAAACTATTTTCTTCTTTTAGATTCAGTCCAACACGAACCCCCTCACCGTGGGACGGAGTGCGCGTATCTGACAGACCTGGTCCCGCCTGCCCACAGAAGCTACCGGACATTGATGACGAAAGGACCATATTAGAGAAAATGCCTAAAGGCAGACTAGAATATATGAAAAGACTGATTCCCTATCTTAAGAATCAAAGTGAAGATTGTCTATATTTAAACATATTTGCTCCATTGCAAAGTGAGTATACAATTTTATTGAGCTATATTTAGACGAACGAAGCGAAACTTTGTACCTTTGAATTGAGTGATAGAAAAACATGACAAATTGACAATCGTGTATAGGGTAACATTTTTGTTGGATAAAAAGTGTGAGTCTTTGAGGAATTCTTAGTAGCAATCTATTTTCAATAAATGGCAATAAACTTGGCTCCTACGTAGTACATCTGGCGCCTTTTGTAATCGTTGTATGCGCACCTACTTTTCTCTAAAGACTAGCAGAAGGCGTAGGTACGCCTTTTTGTGGCAGCTTCGTATTCTATTCATAAAATAAATCCCCATGGAATTGATATTTTAAAATAAATACAAAGTGAGTAAGATATAAATATCATTTTTATTAACACTTGAGGGAGTCCAATGTAATAACACGTAACAAGTAATCGAAAAAGAAAAGAAATATTCATATGCCAAATAAATAATTGGCGTTTAAAAATGTAAATTGAAGCAAACAAAACCATCATCAACACAAAAGATAAACATAATCCCTTTAAAAACAGCTGTCATACAAAAGGTGACTACGTCAGTGTAGTCTTTATTAGGGCTTTCAGAAACATCTGTTACCACGAAGGTTTCAACGAAATGATTTATTTCATTAATAGCCTATCCTTTGTTTAAAGAAACAATATATCTTCTTTGCGCAATCAATTACGATGTCCGTTATGATCCATTCTGTATATTTCAATTTACACTGAACAGGCTTAGGAGAAAACTGTCAACCAGAAACTGAATAATAATGTAATTTCAAAATATATTGTAGATAAACAAGAAAAGTAAAAGAAAGTCATTCACCATGAATCAGTAATGATCACATTAGATTGATCTTCACTAATAAGAGTAAATCTAGAAGTATGTAGGTCCTTAAACTCTCCTGTTCAAGTAGTCTTTATTCTATTGAATCAGTATTAACATTGATATTATTTGCTTCAAAATCGGACAATTCTACGTTGATAAAATTAACTTATCACAGACTCAAATAAGTTCCTCTGTAGTTACAAGTAGATTATTTAAAAAAATCATATTTCGTAGATATTCTTATCACTTATGATTTTACGGAACAGTCATGAATTGAAATGACCACCTTACTGGAACGGTAAAAATCTTTATGAAAGTAGCATTGCAGAAACTCTTTTTGAACCGCAAATGCAAAACTGAGGTACGAAAAACGACAACGTTAAAGTTTGCATTCGTCCTGTCGTACCAAAATTCTTTAGAGAGTGTACTAATTGTGAAGCAAAAATTTTAACCAACAAAAAGGAAAATGTTTTTAAATGTTTTGGATGATATACAAATGTTCAGTGATAACGTTGCCTATAAAATGGTCGACGCAAAGGAGACTAGTTATAATATATTTTTATTTTTTAAATTATAATCATTGCTTTGTTTTAGTGGATGAAACCAAGCTGGCGTTACCAGTTCTCGTGTATATCCATGGTGAGAGCTACTCCTGGAGTTCCAGTCATCCGTACGATGGAGCAGTACTGGCCAGCTACACGGACCTCATAGTTGTCACCCTGAACTTTAGGCTTGGTGTGCTGGGTAAGTGATATAAGGGATTTCTTAAAGAACAATATTGATAGCACTGATAGACGACCGTATGACCGTTGGACTGCCAATTAAAAGGTCGCAAGTTCAAACCCCAGCACGCCACCAATGTCTTTTCAAATTCATGTGCGTATTATAAATTAGTTACTAAAAACGGTGAAGGAAAACATCGTGTGGAAACCGGCACACCTGAGAGATTTTTCGATGGTGTGTAAAGCCATATCAGAGGCGTACAGGTGGTTTAAGCTCTGACACTAGGTTTCTCATCAACAATACGATAAGAAAAAGAAGAAAAACATAAAAGCAAATTTCAATTTCATATTCATTGTTGTGTTATCAATGAACCAACTTTAATTCTTGTCTTGCTTATATAATCTACTTTTCTTTTACCTATATTATAACAATAGCATTTCAAACATTGACACACAATACAATTTTCTTACAAAGCTTTTCTGTAAGAGATCGCTTTTGGCAATAAGACCACCCGTAGTGCATTTTCTTTTATATTTTTTCGTCTTTTCTTGATATAATTTATTGGAAAATATATTTTAGCCGTAAATAATGTTCGCTTATAAAATACTAGCTTTTGCCCGCGGGTTCGCCCTATTTAAACACCTTAGAGGGTTGAAATTTTAAAAAAGTAGCCTATGTCCTTTTTCGGGTCTTAAAGTTTCTACCTTAGAATTTCATAAATATCCGTCCAGCGCAGCGGTTTAGTCGTGAAGAGTTAACAGACAGACAGATATTAGTATGGATTAGCTGGACATACGAAATTGTTAGTTTACATAGATTAAGTTACAATCTAGTGCTTACATACCCACAGCGCTACCCATAGTGCCCGTTCAAGACATTGAAAACCCGAGTTAACCAAACATCCTGCTTAAAAGAGCCAATAATGGTCTAAAACCTTTATAAGGGTTCTGGTCGGACCCTTTCAGGGTACTGAGCATCTTATTTAAGGACAATAGGGATCTTGACACATAAGCTTTGTGAAATAAGCTCTAGATCCAAAGTTTAGGTATAAACGGTTGACCTGACTACACTCTTCTGTTGAGCGAACTGCCTTCAATTAATTTTGTGGTCATTTAATTAGAATTTCAACTCTACTAGTAAGTGTATAGAGTGAAAACGGTCTAATAGCTTGTTGTAAAGAGAGACAGGTTGACATGAATGGGAAATATGTGATTAGTTTTAAGCCAGTCAAGCATCGTTGTTTTGTTAACACAAAACGTTTATAAATCCATCATGTTCAACCATCTGTCTGAATTTTACATATTTATTCACCGCCACAATGTTTTTCACTTGCAAAATTGTCATGTTTTGCTATTCAAACGTGTTGTTGAATAACAAAAGTTAATATTTTTGGTTTAACTTTCCACACACGAATGTTTAGGGTATAAGTTTGAAAGTGTTTTATTTTTATTGCTCTTTATTTTTAATTTAATTTCATAATTGGGATATTGGGATATAAGCCCCTAATTAAAATAAATAGGTAATTGTAATAAAATAAGCATGGAGAGATCGATGTTCATTTTTCCTTTTTTATCATTCACTAAGTAATAACTTCCATTTTATTTGCTTAAACACCGAAAAATGAATACCCAAATAAATACCCAAAAGATTTTCGCTCCCATTTCCTCATAATATCAACCAAAACAATCAAATTCGAAACCACTTAAGCAAATCAAGTCTACACAATTTAAGAATCCAACACAAAGTTCAGATTCATCTTCATTTGAATAAGTGAATTAGGTGAACGTCATAAAGTCGACGTCTTATTTCGCAAAATACTTTAGAGTTCAACGGCCCCAGCGTTTGGAAGTTGGATGAATTCTTGAAATACAAACAAGTTTTATTTCCATACTCATCTCGGTACAAAAGGAATTCATTGTCTATTAGCTGATTTGATCCCGGAGTTATGAGAGTTAATTGAGGGTAATAGGTTACTGTGGAGCCATTCGAGGATGTTTTTGGTAGAATTAATTTGTCCGATAACGGGTTTACCAATTATGTAAACATGTTTGCTGACGATTCAATGTTTTGTTAATATACACGAATGATCTTTAATAAAAAATAAACAATCAGATAATTAACTTGAAACCATAATTAATTATAAAGCTTGATTGATTGAATATAAACGAGTCTGCAGAACAGCAGATATTTTATTTGTTAGTAAGGAAAAATTGTGAAGATTCACACTTTTTATGATGTTGACATAACAAGAGCACATTTAACAGAAAATTGTGAGCAAATAGCATAACAGATTTTATAGAAATCAGTTTATTATTCAGGTTATTGTTGTTCAGTCCATGTTATGTTAGTCGTAAGTTTTATCCGACTTAAATTGACAAAGTAAATACCAATAAAAATGCGTTTTAGGTATTAACTGTACCATCGACTCATGCGGCAAATTTTTGCTGGAAAGGAAAGTATTTAGAAGAAATCAACATAAACAATTGTGAATAAAATTCGTTGAACCTAACCAATTTCCATTCATAGATTGAGAAAGAAATAAACTGAAATTGTCAAACAAATTCAATTCGAAGCTTTAAATGCCCTGATTCATAGTTACTGCGATGCAGTTATAGCCGTGTCAATTGGCAATCAACTTCTGATTGTATAGCAACAAGGATGAATATTGCTTGACAACCTATATTTTCTACTTGTAGGTATATATCTCAGTATGGTTCTGACATGAGATTCCAGATGAATGGGTTTGTTCAGAATCGTTATTGTTTGGGCTGCTTCGTATTAATTAAAAGCATAACTGCTTAGATTAATTCGTTGGACTTATTTGTTCATCTGAAAATTTCAATGTATATTGTATTCATGTAATCCGAATATTGGTCACGTGGTGGTCACACGACTGCTGATAAAATGGAATTATGTTATAATGTTGGTTTGTTTGTTACGTTTTTAGGTTTTGAAACATAATTATAAATGACAATTGTCTCACTTTCCTTAACGTTAATCTTAGTAATTTAATTAATGGTGCTAATTTAAATATTACTTAACAAAATTAAAATACTTACTTTGTTATTTATATTACCCGTTTTTTCCAATTTGTAAATACATAGGTATTTGATTTGTCATCGTCGTTTTCTATCTAAGCTGATCGAAACAGATCGTTTACTTCAAGCTCGTCTTCTATCTTCTTTGAGGCGTTTCTTTGCTTCGTCGCTTTTTTGTTGCTTGCTTTATTCTTTAGTTTCGAAAAACATATATTTACCAGCATTGAAATACGTTTTAGTTTTAAAATAGAAAGCTAGTGATCGTTTCAAAATGTTTTAGTAAAAATATACTAGTTTATTTACTTTGATCCCAAAAGCTTTAGATCTTGCCTTTATACCAACAAAAAATGGAAATCTAGTACTTAAGTCGCCGCTATTTTCATTTAATGAAGTTTTGGCACTACTAGTTACGTCTCAGTTGACTAATAAATTATGGTGTATGTACTGCATAAATAATAATAAAATATTCATGCGATCCATACAGTTTAAACCAAAACTAAAATATTGGATTTAAATTAATCGGAAACTTCATTTGTGCTAGAAAATCTATTGGTTATCTAAACTGTGTTATTCATACATCAAATATATTCCAGAAACTGTTTGTATAACATGCTCTTACGTAAATAACGTGATTTTTGTCGTTGCTTTTCTGCGAGCCGTATAGATACAGGCATTTCGCTCCATTTGAATTCATTTCAATGCTACCCGCTGTTTGAATTAAACCCGACCCTTGAGGATAGTTGCAACGTGAAAATATATTGGGAATATATTTTAATTATTTATTGATGGTCGGCGTGGAATCGTTTTGCGAATGCAGCGAATTTGGATCAATATTTAGTTTTGCTAGAGATTTTGCTTATTAAAAATGTATTTTTACTTTGTGAAGATATATAATTATGTATAGTTATGATGAAATAAAAAAGGCTCGTTATATCATAAAATAATTTAAATATAACGATTAAAGTAAACTTGTTAGTAAAACTCCGAACTGATCATTAACTTCTTGTATATCTTTACTGCAAATTTTCATTATTATACTTTCAGCTCCCATTATTCAACGTCCACGAAACTACCCACTAATCCATCTACAGGCGCTTAAGTTTATCCTACATTGGAAATTATGTATTTACTCATAAATATTTAGTGCTAATTTTATAAACACCTCAATAACTAACACAATTATATTATTAATAAAACATCGTTCTAACTTCTATTAAAACATCCATATAAATGGTAGTTTCTATACGCGTGTACACATTTCAAAAACACATATGATTATTTATTAGAACCATATTTTAATTGACACAACCAGCTACAAAGACAAATACTTACACACAACACAAAACAACATAATTTCTGAATTCTTTTCTTGTGTATAACATTTCACTTTAATTTGTAAATACGCTTGTGACAACGCTACCCTAAATACACTTGTGTTCACAAATACTATGTTCAAATATTCTTATGTTATCTTATGTTTTTTACTTGACACGTCATATTTAAGACATCATTAATTCTAGAGTACTATAACATTTACTTACAAATTCAATTGAAATTTTATTATTTTCTACCTACCTATCTATTACCTGACACAACATACCTATTTAAGAAATTATTTCAAGGATTCTATAACATTAACTTACATCTAAGAATTCAACTGGAATTTGTAAATACGCCTGTACAAACGCAACTCCAAAACCACTCAAATGTTCCAATATCCCCAGGCTTCCTCAACGCAAATCCCGCGCCACATCTAAAAGCCCGGGTAGCGAACTACGGGCTGATGGATCAGATAGCGGCTCTACATTGGGTGCAACAGAACATAGCCCTGTTTGGAGGCGATCCAACCAACATAACGCTAATGGGCCACGGGTCTGGGGCCGCATGCATCAATTTCCTTATGATATCGCCCACTGTTATGCCTGGTGAGATAATTATTATAGCTGTTAAGTCATTTTAATTCAGTTAAACTGGATAGGAGGAATGTGCTAATTTAAATCAAGTTTTGGTACAGCAGTTTACTTTTAAGTTCGTTTGGCAATTTTGATTTTTATCAAACCTGATTTGTCCAGTTGCCTTATTATTGCATTGCCAAGCTAGGTACTGCAGATTTTATCCCCGTAACGTAAAAATTTCATCCAAGTAAAATTCATTGCTTGTCAAATTCACCCACTATACAGGAGATATACTTAGACACATATTATTATGTCTATTTGAATTTTAGTCTAAAGTCTTTGATACGTTTGTAATTATTAATATTCTACTCGTATCTGCCAGACGGTTTAAATTAATCAGACAACTATATTATATTATAATATTCATAATATCCAGATATTTTTATAGTTCTTATCTTTAACGCCTACATTGAATCTGAGCTCTGTAATAAGGCTATGAATATTCAGACTTCTATCTGTCTGGGAAGTTCATTGGCAGTTAAGTTCATAAAAATCATATTGGAAAAAAGCATCAACGTTTATAGAATGCTATAATATTGTCTAGATTGGTATCTAGACTGAGAAAATCTAGATACATAAACATATTACATAAACTTTGTTCTCGGTTATTGAGAATCTGATATTAACATCACATTTTTATCTCTCTGTAACCTAAATAAATATCAGTATTTTGATATACAAAACATTACTTTTTATATGTGCATAAAAATGTCCGTCTAAGTCGCATTTCTATTTCATATATCGCAAACAGAAGCTTAATCCCAATATAAACCACATTCGTAAAGTATTATAAGAGCATTTGCTCCAAAAATACGAGAGGTAATCCGATCAAGTAACAATAGTGGCTATAGAAGGTTTGATCTTTTATGATAGGCATAGTGAAAGGGATCTAAGAGTTATGAATCCGCAAAAAACTGGGGGAATCTGAAAATATACATAGATATATTTTAAGAATAATAGTTTGGCACATACCTTTTATACAAATAATATATTTTATATGTCATCTAACCAATATTATGTTTTCAGGTTTGTTTCACAGAGCTATCCTTCTATCTGGATCAGCGCTTAGCTCTTGGGCTATTGTAGACGACCCCGTCTACTACTCACTAAAACTAGCCAAGCATATGAATTGTTCCATACCAGAAGACCTATCAAAAGATCACGAAATCATAGTAGACTGCCTTAGAGAAGCAACTATAGAAGAATTATTATCCGCAGACATATCTCCTCCAAACTTTTTGACTGCCTTTGGACCATCAGTTGACGGTGTAGTCATTAAGACAGATTTTGCCAAAGATTTTCTGACCATGTATTCTACGGGAGACTTCCCAAGTTTTGGACCTTTGAACAACATGAATATCAACGTGAATGTCCATAAAAAAAGAAGTGATAGTGGAAGACGATTGTTTCAAAATAAATATGATTTGTTGTTCGGAGTCGTTACAAGTGAAGCGTTGTGGAAGTTTTCGGCTCAGGATGTACAAAATGGGATTGAGCCAGATAAAAGGGATCGAATGTTGAGGTGAGCTCTTTTATGATATTTGTATTTCGATTGGTTATTTGTTCATTCGTTTGATAACTTCCGTGTTACGTCACGTTGGTAAATAACTACAATATTTTTTATTTGTGTAATAATAATGATAGCAGCTTACGCATATAACTATTTCAATATGGAGTAATAGGCCTATTTTATACAGAGGAGTAACAAACATTGACTAAATTGGTTAAACAAATTGGCGATTAAGGCTATTCATTCTTAGTTATTTCGTTAGTTCAGCACGGATACTCGAGTGGTATGACTATTGGACTGCTAAGTCAAAGGTTGCAAGTTCAAACGCCGGCACGCACCGATGTCTTTTCGAATTCACGTGCGTAATATAAATTAAATATCAGTTGCTAAAAACGGTGAACGAAAACATCGTGAGGAAACCGGCACACCTGAGAAATTTTTCAATGGTGTGTAAAGCCATGTCAGAGGCCTACAGGCGGTTTAAACTCTGACACCAGGTTGTTCATCAACCATACGATAAGAAGAAGTTATTTCGTTATTCAAATCATGATATGAAAACACTATGCTTAGAATGAATGATCTAGCAGCATCAAAGTATTGCGTTACTTGCCAAAATATTGTATTAAATCTGATACATCAAACTCAGAGCATTAGCAAACTGCGATAGTGTGATACAACGATTAACTAAAGACGACTTGGGGGAGATTACCATCGTCAAACATCCGTTTTCCCTCTTTAGAAACTTCTAAGATATTAATATACCCGTCCTTGTGATGTAGCTAAAGGTATGTGCTCATAAGACAGGGCGTTTCTTGTTTGTCTACAACAATATTGTTTTACGTCGCACTGGCAAATTTATTACACGTAGGTACTGCTATAATTTTATTTACGAGTACATATACGTTTGTTAAGGCAGTTTTAAATGGTTAACTTAGGTATACAGTTTTGTTTTTAAGATTTTTTTTTAGAGCAACTTGTCGATAATATTGTCCTTTCACGTTCACTAACAACAAAAGCCCATAATGCGACGTTAAAAAACACTCAAAATTATGAAATAATAAGTCTCGTCGGTATAGCCAACGATTATCCCAAGCTAGGGCTATATTACTAGTTTCATTTGTCACAAACGTACGCATGCCAAACTAATGCTACTAAGCCCAGCGTACCGAAAGCGGCCAGTGACACGGCGGGCGGCGCGGCGTGCTTGAGCGCGACAACTCGAATTTACACGCGCTGCAAAATGGCAAATTGCGTGACTGTCACTTTATGTTCGGACGCAACTTTAAATTCAACGGGGTTATACCACGGGGCACCTGTCAGCTCACTGGTCCGACACTAATGTGGTTTAATAACAAAATTCAAACGTTCCACCTCTTTCTACCTTGTTATGTGTTCCTACTATGTTTGTTAAACATGTTACGTTGTGATTTAAGATCTTTTTGTCTAGTTCTTTGTATAATTATAATTTATAGCTTGACTTGAAAAATACAACAATGAAAAATGGTCACATATTTTTTTTAATTTTTAATCAAATTAATTCCGGAGTAAACCTTACCAATAAAATACGGTCAATAAAGACATAACAAATAATAAAAATATTCAGGCGAATTGGAAACTTTTTTAAGTCCATTATACCAACTGAAGCATATTGCGTACTAAAATTCTTTATTTTTCAGGACATACGTAAGGAATTCGTACACTTACCATCTGAGCGAGATATTCTATACAATTGTCAACGAGTACACGGACTGGGAAAGAACGGTAGAGGTTTGTTTATCTATAAACGTAGAGATACTAAGACTTCAAGTCTTTGTATTCGTAAATTGAGAATTGAAAACATTTCCAAGCTTGACGTTGCTTTACTCTTTTTCTTATCTATCAACTTCTGCTTTTTTAAAAGACTCGTCAAAGATTCCTCTTGGCTATTATAATATACCCTGATAAGCTATATGTACCTTAAAAATGTTAAATCGTTACTGTACTTTTTAATCAATAGTTTCAATTACTTTGAAGAAGAAAAAATAAGTTAAAGTATCTAAACTATGAATATTTTGCTTTGCCGCAAGGTTGCTAAAGGAAGCTTGAAGGCTTGAAATGACACATTACAACTGACAATCAAAATATTGTTATAGTTTTTTTTTTCTTTTAACTCTTTAATATTAACAGAAATGTCTAAGACTGTTATTTATTTTTATCTTTATTTAAGTCTAAGAAGTAACGTCATAGCCGGTGCGTGCCGTCACGGCCACCTAACTCCCGAACAACAACCTAGGGAGTAGGAGTGGCTGAAAATCAGCGCTGGACCAGGTCATGCTTGTCCCGGTACAGCATTCGCTGAGTCCACTTCCTTTTGCTACTGTTTGTGTAATTTTTTTTTTTTAAATGTTTATTTTCGTGAGTGTCTCTTATGTAGCAATAAATGTCTTTTTATTTATTTTTATTATTTTATTTTATTTATAACATCGTCTACGTAACATAAAAGAATTAAACTTCCTCTCAAGAAAACTAATTTGCCTGCAAAGTTGTGGGTAAACAGTATGTCACCACCAGAACTCCAACAAAACTGCGCCATAAATTTTAAGACGAAAACGCAAAGACGCCTTACTCAGAACTCAAGGCTTTGAGCCCAATCATATCTCACTTAACGATATTAGTTGTCAGAAATATAAATTATACTTTGTGAAACGATTCCAAAGGAATAAAAGCTAAATCTCTAACGGTTGAAACCCAATCTATCTTAGATTTGATTTCGAATTACTTCTTCAAATATTCGACGTAGCTAGCGAAATTAAATGAAGTATTAATCTAAGGATTACTTGGTTTTGAATCGTATGATGTATGGTATACGGTTGATTATTGTCTGTGTAAAAAATAAGCTCATTTCAATAGATTTATCATATTCCCCTAGCGCATTTGAAATCATGCAAGACTTTTTTGGGCACTGATATTTTTGATGTGAAGTAAAGATGGAAAATATCATATTCTTCAATGGTAATCCACTTGTTTTTTTTTTTCAAATTAAATTACTTTTCTACAGAACCCAATTAATACAAGAGATGCAACTGTAGCAGCCTTATCAGATGCTCAATACGTTGCACCATTAGTTCAAAGTGGGGATCTTCTAAGCGGAGGTCCAAAACCAGCGCTGACAGACGAAGATGGCCCCAGAAGACCAACGAAGACCTTTTTCTACGTTTTCGATTATCAGACAAAAGATGGACATTATCCCCAGGTAAGACAGGTCAAATTTTATTTCATTCTCGTAAATCAAAGGAAATAAAGATTTATGGTTTGTGAACCCAGGTTCGGTGTTTCGCCAACAATCATTCTTGGAAATCTGGTTCTTGTTATCTTTTTCGACGCTCGTGTAAATTGGAACGCAAATGTGGCACACTTAAATCTTACTCTGCGAAATTCTGAAACAAATGACATTAGAGTCAAGTGTAACGTGTTAAATTACGTTGGAAGGAATAGCATTATTTTTTGTTGATACCAAAATTCTATATTTTTCGATAAATGAATGCATGTAAAATGTATATATGTAGGTACGATGTGTGTTATTTAACTCCCACATTTTGTTTATAAGCAAAATACTATATTTAATGACAATAGGTATGCTATTTTCATTACATTAATTGGTAACATTTGGTTTTGACACGTTCGGAAATTATATGATTAATATTAGTCCTACAAAGCTTTAAGAAAGTACCATAAGAACACACCACACCGGCGTGTAGCTAAATTTATTCACGAACAAAAAATTATCAAGAACATTGATTTTAATTTAATTTTGTATCATAGTATCAAGCCATAATGCACATTTTTGCCTACACAATTTCAGAATCATAACCATGTCTTTTATTAATTACTGTCGTCTGACAAGATTAAAAGTGCCAAGTGATATAAATGACTTTGAGGGTAATTAAGGCTATCTTTATTCTCTCAGTGGCCAGCAGTTACGTAGAACTCTGGTTTATCACGATAATATGTGGTAGAACGGACTTAATTATTCCCATTATGTTCTACTATTAGGGCATTAATTAATTCACTCATCTAGACTGTTTTAATGGAGTTCGTATTTTCTGAATGGATCTTCATATCTATTTAATTAGATTTAGAGAATTAGGTATACGTTTATGTGCAGGTTATTTCTTACTCTTATAAGTTTTTAGATTTTGGTCAATTAGTGAGAGAGTGATTAATAAGGTTTGAACCCAGTGAATGAGCTATGTACGTTTCTATACAATTCTTCGGAAACATCTATTGTGTGTATGTGTGAACTGATGCCATTTATCAAATTCAATATTATAAAACTCTTCTTAATTGAAATCAGTCAAGACTAATTCAATTGCAAACAAAAATATGATTGCATTCTATTCTCCTAAAAATCAAATTAACATAAAATACCTACTCTTTCACCACTAAAAACAGTACGTGCACGGTATTGTTTCCAAAGAAAATCTCCTTAAGTAATAAAACAATAAGTTTATGCCTGCTGCAGACTCTACCTCCAAAAGAATTTACCATAAATGCGTGTTTGCATGGTATCTGCTGATTATTCTACGCAACTTCGGAAGGTCGATTGAGGAAAACGGTGTTCGCAACCGATAGATTATCTTGTCACTACTTACATAACGTCCCTGGAACAATTCCTACGTAATTCCGGCCTGTAACATGCCTGATTATATCAAATGTTGTACGTGCTACCCGGCTTCGATGTGGAACCTTCGTTTACTTTCACCACAAAAACATTTGAGAACCAAAATTATGAAGGTCAGGACAATTTATCATTTTTGGGTTCATTAAATTGTTTGCGTAGATCAGATGTTTTAATAAAAACAATATAATAAAATATAAATAATAAATAAATATGTCGTAATAATTATCAAAGTTTTTATACTCTTGATGAGTGAATCAGTAACGTTTAAATAATAAAAAATAATATAACTGTAATAGATTCAAGTACAAGATGTTAACGACTGATCTTTTAGAACATACCTACGTCTGGCGCATCCTGGACATCTTCACCACCATCTTTCTTAACTGGTCATGGCGATAAAAAGAAAAGAAGTATATCTTCATCATCATAGGCCTATCTCAGTCCACAGCTGGACAGTGGACGTAGTGGATTATATCTATGTTTGTTTCAGAGGATGGGTGCGGTCCATGGTGAAGAGTTGCCGTACGTGCTTGGAGCGCCTTTGGTAGATGGGTTTGGTCACTTTCCTCAGAACTACACTAAATCTGAAGTGGCCTTGTCAGAGTCCATTCTGCTGTTCCTGGCTAATTTCGTGAAGACTGGGTGAGTAGTGTTAATTTTTACTCCACTTTAATCAGGTTTTTTGTGTGGGACATATTTGTTTGTTCTTGTTTAATTTATTGTCTTTTTTTGTCTCGTTTGGCAAACTGTTTTGTCTTCAACGATATTATTTGCTTTAGGTGAAAAAAAAAATGTTCTCGATAACGAAGTTTATAATATTAATTGGCTACTTTTTGATACTCGTATAGAAATATAACCTTGCACTTTGCAGCATGAGCATTACCATCCCCTTTTAAACTCACAACACGCCATAAATTTGAATACAGTCGTAACTCTAAAATGCAATTTAGAAAAGAGGTCAAGTCGGGCTCCCTTGCTAAGTCCAATTTCACAAAATCTTCACACTAGCGCAAGATGCACAAATCCACGTCAACTTTAATAACACCTTACAATTTGCGAAACATAACTTGGCTTAAGGCATCACTTATTGCTTTAGTAACTTGAGCCTTATTAACAAGAGAATAAAGACCTCTTACAGCCCTAAATGTCTTGTTCTGAACTTCCATGTAATAGCTCTTCAAAGTTTTTAGGAGTTGCAAAGAAGTTTTAACTTTGTCCTTTAGATAATAAGGTAGGATTTTCTTCGTACTTGGTTTTCAAACGTGCTTTTGTACGTCGTTTTACGATAATCTCTCCCTTTAATTATGTGTTTTATATTCCTAAAATTTTTGGAAGTGCTTAATAATTACTGTTATTTAGTGAGGGTAATAATAATTACGGAGGCACTAACTGTAGGACTCCCTGATTTAGGGTGTAACTTTTTTTACCTGGCTTACTCTTTTTAAAACCATGGTGTTGTTTTATAGATTAAAACTCGCTGCGTTTTAACAGTATCAAGGTTTAAATGGATTTCACTAAAGCTTTGCATAGAACAAAACATGGCAGGTTTTACAGAATTGTATGCGTCAAAAATTTAAGTAATCCTTTTGTTTTGCTATAGTTTCTACGAAAATTTTTATAAATTGCGCTATTCTTTAGAAATGAACTTTGTTATATATTTCAGGAGCTTTTTATCAATATTTGCCTCGTTAGTGCCGTGACCGAAGTAATCGTTATTTCCGAGCTAAATGTTATGAGATTGTTCTTTAGGACTTGCTTATTGTGAACATTTATAATAAATTAATATTAATAGTATTAATCTGGGAAGTGTTTGTGTATAACGCCTATTAATGTCATTAGCTAGAATTTAATCTATGTTAATTAATTTATGCACTGTCCTCTGCGAAAACCTTAGTATGTTTTTATAAATGTAAATAAAGAGTATCAAATCAATACAATTTAAATATTGCATTATGGTAACCTATACATGTCAAGAAACCAAAAAATCTGGGAAAAAATCCCAGATCACAATTTCACGAGAGCATTAAAACAGAAAATAATTTTAAAAGTACCACACACATTTTCAATACAAAGGTAGGTTTGTTATAGTCAATACTTGTTACAGAAACCCGAACGACAATGCCCGACAGGAGTCCCTGCTCCCCGCATCGAGGGAGAGAAATAAATTCAGAGGGATAAATTGGGAAGAATACGACTCCACACACCAGAAATATTTGGAAATAGGTACGTTTTGTTATGAATTTTACAGTATTGTTATCGTTGAAGAATGGTTGACTGACAAAACTGATACGACATTAGTCGCAAATAAAGAAAACATAACATACGATGGAATTATAGGTACACTTACATAATAAAGAGATATTGTATGTTTGGATGTAAGGTAAGGAGGTAATCATCAAAATGATCTACCGATTTAAAAAATAATTCACCAATAAGAGTGAATAAAATCCCTTTCCATGCAGATGATGTCAGGAACTGATTATTGTAATGTATAAAGATTAAGTAATAGATTTAAATGATGACAAATTTTTTCAGGTATTTTTAAAGAGATTAAGATTTGAGATCTAATCTTCACCTGCTTATATCGTAAAGAATACAATTTTGAACAACAACATTATTTGGTAAACGTTCGTTTTGTAATTGATTCAAAGTACTGTTAAATTTATATAAAAAGAATTGATACCATTTCAGTAACAAATAAAGACGAAAGTTACAAAAGAATATGTACCAAAAATATCATATTTACAGAAAATGGGAAATTGCGTTGCTTAGTCATTCTTTCGCTGCAAGAGAGCAACGAATAGCGATATATTTTCGTACAAAAATAGTTTATGTTCTAGAGGGCGACATAAGCTAGTTTATATCACAAAAAAATGCACTAAACACGGTAGTAACCGCGGAAAAAAACAACTTTATTATAAGGTTAGGTTAAATAAAAAAACAATACTCGAGAAATTGTATCTTTAAATTGAATTATCTCAGGTTTCAGCTATCTTTGTAGTGTTTGATACTACTACACTAAGTCAAAGACCTTCCTTTTGTTTTAAAACTCTTATTTTTGTGGGTTAACGTTCTAAGCCTATTTAGGTGTAAAAGCATAATTTTCAAACAAGATTTTAACAAACTCAATTTAGAAATCGCGTCTGTGTAAGTAATGTATTTATATTTGCCTAAAAATAACTGAAATTATTTTGAAAGTGGCACAATACAAGTATTATGTAAAGTACGCCTTAATATGACAAGTTACATTCCACCGAGTATTCGGCACTTTGACTGACACGTGACAAGGCAATTTAGACGTCTTATGCAAAACTTTCGTATCGCTCACATTATTTATTTTTCACAGGTATGAAGCCACGCCTCAAAAACCATTACAGAGCGCATCAGCTCTCTGTGTGGCTCCGATTGGTTCCAGAACTACATCGAGCTGGAATGGAGGACGTTGCAGCTCGACACAACCTATTCAAAAACCACAACGAGCAGGATCTGTACGAAGGTATCGTCAGACCGGATCCATTGGCGAGAAACATCAACGATAACGATGCAATCAGACGTACAAACGGTTCAGTGTACAGCGACACAGCCCTAACGACCGTTGATACGATACTGGCGACGTGCGCTACAATACTGCCAGGAAGAGATCTGCAAACATTGAACGCTACTGAAAACACTTTGGCTAATTTGGAAGCGGCCGGCTACGCCGCGTATTCGACGGCCTTAAGTGTAACTATAGCGATAGGATGTTCCCTACTCATTTTGAATGTCCTAATTTTTGCCGGGGTTTATTATCAGAGAGATAAGTCGAGGTCTCGGGGGAAGCAACAGCGCTTTAATGAAAAACATTTCGAGACTATATCTGGGAAGCACTCGCATTATCACATGGATCCAACGCATGCACCGAGTTTGGTTGTGGACATTGAGAGGCAAAATAGGAAGAAACACATGATGAACACAGATCCGCACTTGGCGAATCTAAATTTTAAAGGGCCGTTGGACGTGCCCAAGTCCCCGCCGAGTCCGACCCTGAGTATGGACAACATGATGCTCCCGAGTAAGCTCGGCAGCAGAAGCAACAGTTTCAGAATACCTAACGTGAGCTACCCGCAGATGGGTTACGCGACTATGCCAAAGAATTTGAGCCAGTTTAATAACTCGCCGCCTTTGCAAGAGTTACGGCAACAGAAATTCCAGCCTCCGAACGGTTCGACGGCTCAGAACTCCCCGGGGAGGGAGGGGGAGGCTCGGGGGCCGCACGCAACCCTCCGAAGAGGGAAAACCTCCCTTCACTCGAACCTCCCACAAGCCGCCATTGACGAAATGAGAGTGTGACAGTTAATCCCATCTGACTCTACATTACAGGATTAAAAGTGTGTGTAATTGTATGGTTGTAAATATAATTGTACTATGGACGCGGATAGGATTTTTTTAGGAATGTTATCGATTTTCTCCGAAATTGGAATATGATTATCGAATAAAATCAATTGTATCATAGTCTTTTGTTTTTTTTTTACTACAGCCCTTCTACTTCAGGATAAAGCATGCATAATGAACGCAACGTGCCCCATTCCGTGTGATCTTCGTATTTTTTTCTTTCCATATACCCATCTAACCATCTTCATAATGAACTACAGAGACGACATTTAAGAAGGTCTAACCTGCCCGTATTTCTAATAAGGATACCTAACATAAATATTTCATTTTAATAGACTGTAATTTATATTATCTACATGGTTAAGCACTGAAAGAAAATTATATTTTTAAATTCGAAGACAGTTTTATTTAAAAGGGTGGGAGGTCATAGCATAATATAGGAATAGTGCTATAAACTCTATTGCTAGTCTGATTATGATTTCTATCTTTGGAAATACTCGATTTATACCTTTAAGCATTGTAGTCACAGGCAAGAAACTATAATATGAATAAGATTATTATTTATCGTAATAAATGTTTATAACGAAATAAGGGGTCAGCTTAACATTGGTGAAGCATAGTTCAGAAGTTTTCCATGAAGATAACAACATTCTTTATTAGTTGGTTACTTCAACACGAAGAAATATGAAGCAGTGGATCGCGACACAAAGCAGAAGTTAGTATTTTTATATCGTAACGATTATAAAGATTAAAAGGTGGCATATCTCTTAATCTTTTTTTTCTACATTAAAATCTATCTATAATATTGAGTAAATCTTTATTCCATTTAAATTATTATGAAGAGATGGAAAAAACTACCACCTAATAAAACGAATGCTACGGTATTTTCTCATTGTAAGCATTAATCCTGATAGGAACCTTGTTATAACTATTCTTTATAATGCTCCAATGTCTTTGACAACCTGATTGGCGCAGTGGCAAGGCGAACCCGCAACAGGGTTCGCTTCCAGCAAAGGAACAAAAAATAGTGAGACTAGGTGTTTGTGTATGTGATATTTCATGTTTTTGAAACGCACCCACGATACAGGAGAAGTTCCTAGCGTTGGGGCGACCTTTTTTGTTTATAAACCATATAATTATCTTTTTAAAAATTTATGACATTTCCACAAACAAAAAAATAAACTGAAGCACAGTTTTATAAGACTTTCATAAAATAAAGGAGGTTGAATGCTTGTCATAAAAGTAGAACAAAATTGGGCTGTTACTGGACACTGATTAATTACCTAAATAGTGGAAAAAAGTTAATAAATGAGGCGCTCGAGCTATCTCTAAAATTAATTGGACTATAGTTTTCTCCATTAACTTTGCATAATTAAGTGGCAAACTTTGTCTAAAATTAAGATAAATAAGATGATGCATGGGTAAAGTACCCTGTCACTATGGTCTAAAAGCCTTACTCTTAGATACCCTAGTTAGCTGTTAGGTAATTTTTTAGTTCAAGAAAAATGTACACATCACATTAATCTTAAAAAGGTGAAAGTTTGTGAGAGTGTGTGTTTGTTATATCTTCACGCTCAAACAACTGGACCAATTTTGATAAAATTTGGTGAGGAGGTAGCTGATATTCTATATTACCACATTGGATACTTTTTATCCCAAAAAATGTAGCGGTTAAGACCGCGGAGTGGAGCTGGTAGATGGATACAATGTCATCTGCAATTTTACTATAATAACTTTCGTGAGTGTTATCCATATTATTTACTATATATCCCGGTTATACTCACGTGTGTATTCGGGAATGCCCGACTAGTTTCGAACTCGAACGGAGCCCTTATTCATGAGCTGGTTACGCGGCGGAGTCGCGAGCCGAACGGGCATTCCCGAATACACACGTGAGTATAACCGGGATATATAGTAAATCATCTGCAATTGCCGGAGAGGTAGGCAAAAATATATTTTTTAGGAGCCAATATGCAATACCAAGTACTACTTTTACAAACCCACATACTCTACCATACTGATCATTATAAGTCTGATGTGGGTGGCGAGCCTTGCCATCCATAGGGTCCACACCAGGAATGCATCTAACATGTAACAATAACAACCCACACGTGTCGAAAAGAATCGTTTTTCCAATCCGTACCCTATTTTTTTTTTGTGCTTCGCCTTGCACTAGTTACTTTATCCGTATTGCGGTCGAGTTTCACAAGCATAAAATACCAAGCACTCGGGATAAACATCTGCGGATCAGACACATTTTTGTCCCGTTCGGGAATCAAGCCCGCAATCCTTGGTGCGCCAGTCTAATCCACTGCGCAAAAAATGGTATCTGCCTATTTCAGATGATTTCCTAAACCAAACAGAAGTATACAATGCAAGTGACCTGCTATGGGAATATAGTCCTTATGCACCAGTCACTTTGGTAGGGGTACTACACATGTTTACGTATGCCTTGACCGACGCGGATATAAAGTTTATTGCCTTGTTTATCGCCAACCCGTCTCAAGATATTTAAGTAAAACTTCCAAGTATCCGTGATTACTTATCTCATTAGTTCGTTATTGTGTCCATTTGACAGTAAGTTTCATGGCCTAACAACCTGATTCGTGTGGGCTAAATTGGCGTTATGCACTTGGGAATAAGAGCGTGATTCGCTTGAGGACGCTTTATTTGTATGACCTACAAATATTTGTTATGAGTTTGATGTTAGTTTATGAGGGGTTTCATTATTTTGTGGGTTATTTTTACTGTATTACAGCAATATAATCTGGCACGTGTATATTGACTTTAATACCTACAGCTTACATTTCATCGATTGCCAAAGCTAAACTGCCTTGCCTGACTCTGATATTGATCTGATCTGATCTGACCTTGACTGATTTTATGCTGCTTCTAAGAATCACCTAACGGAAAAACCTAGTAACACTTTGCTCGACCCGGGAGTTGACAATGGACCAACGAGGCAGTCAGTTAAGAGAATTTTGATAATCTTAATATCAAACAAAGTTCATAGCCTATTCTGAACTATGTTGGTTCATGGTTCATCATCATCATCATCAGCCGGAAGACGTCCACTGTTGGACAAAGGCCTTCCCCTTAATGGACGGGGGGGGGGATCCATAATCCCCACGCTTGGCAAGCGGCTTGAGGATCGCAGTATTGGTGGTCAAGTTACAAAAGACGCTGCTGCCCATCTTCTGGATTTTCCCTTAGTCACCTCTTACGACACCCACGGGAGGAAAGGGGGTAGTCAATTCTAGGTCGGATACCACGCGGCCTCAGTTTGGTTCAGCTTAACTTGGTCTATCTGGATTTAGTATGCTACTACCACTCTACGCAGCTGTTACAAATTAACACAAGCATTAAACAAAAAAAAAATAAGTATTTTTTTGCCTCATACATTGTGTATTGCTATTACAATTGAAATGGAAATCCGTGGTCTCTGCCTACCCCTCGTGGAAATAGGCGTGACTTTATGTATGTATGTATTATTATAATTGTATTGACAAAAGTAAATGAATTTCTTTGTTTCTTTAATAAACACCTAAATATTTTTTTACCTCGACTGCCTCGTTGGTCTAGTGGTCGCTAAGCGCGACTGCTGAGCAAGGGGTCCTGGGTTCAAATCCCGGGTCGGGCAATGTGTTACTGAGTTTTCCATTAGGTAATTCTCAGTAGCAGCACGGAGTCTGTGCCCGTTTGATGGCAATAGGCTCGCCCCCTATTACATTGGGACTTACAACATAACTGGCGGAATGTGGGTGTACTATATGTTCACCTCTGCCTACCCCTTCGGGGAATACAGGCGTGATGTTATGTTATGTTATTTTTTTACCAAGTCGGTAACTTAACCAAAAAAGCTAAATAACTTCGTCGCAAATTCCTTTGGTCACAATAAATCATAAATACACAGCACCGACCTCATAACAAGTATATTAAATTTCGTTTCGCATATTTCATTTGTTGAATCGCGTCTGTATTATTGGTGAACCGTAACCGCGAAAAGGCTAACATTATAAATGGTATTTAATAAAAATAATGATATTTTCATGCTTTTGGCTACTATACTGACTGTTATACGAGGAATTGTAGCTATATTAATTGTTATAGCAAAGGTTTTTTTTAATAAATTCACAAATATGTGGGTTTTTTTATAACTACTGCACAATACATACATTATTTAAAGAAAGTTTCTTTTATACTAACATTTTTATTTGATATGAATTTTTTTTTAATCTTTATTTATTTAGAGGCTTAGCCCCTTAGAGGGTTAGCCCCATCGTGGCTTGATATGTATTTGTAAAAGGAAACTTATAATCTTTTAACTTTATTACCACGATAATTTACTATTTATAGTCAATTTAAAAATCATGACCCTGACGGCTGCTGCGCTAAGGGTTGCAAGTTTGATTCCCGCACGGTCCTTTGACCTTTGAGAACGCATGACTTACTACGAGCAGCGAAAAGGAATTTAACACAGACACTTATCATAACAGACAACGCAAAGTAAAGGTGCTCCGTCTCCTACATCATACGCGTGTAATGTAACGTTACTAAGTCGAGCATTACAGTGCGCAACCTGTAATGTTACAGGTTCGAACATAACATTGGTGAGGGAAGAGAACCGAGCATTACAGTGCACAACTTGTAATGTTACAGGTTCGAGCATAACATTGGTGAGGGAAGAGAACCGAGCATTACAGTGCACAACTTGTAATGTTACAGGTTCGAGCATAACATTGGTGACGGAGGAGAACCGAGCCTTACAGTGCGCAACCTGTAATGTTACAGGTTCGAGCATAACATTGGTGAGGGAGGAGAACCGAGCATTACAGTGCGCAACTTGGTACAATATGTAATTTTGATACAAACTCTAATCTAGAATGTTACATTACAAGCGAATGCTCGTCAAGTCAGGGAGGCAGTATTGTCATGTAATGCTGACAATCGAATCTGAAATGTTACAATACACACGAATGCTCTAGGTGAGCAAGCACCTTAAGAAACGCTTCAGCCAACACGATTCGAACCATACACATCCTTATTTATCTAATACAGGATGGAAACGTTATGCCTTATCAAAACACGGGGAAACTGACGCAAATATCGCTGGAAATTAATTGCCAACGGAGGGATAATTGGCGAGAGATAACATTCAGATGTGATTATTTAAATAACCACTATATGTATACGAGGAAATATTTACTTATTATTTCGTGTTTATTTATAAACAGCGCGGTAGATTTATTATCTATGACTATTTTGCGTACGTACTATTAATTACCATATATGTTTAGTTAATGTAATAGAATAAAACGAACGATGTTTAAACCAAATTGTAGGTTCAAACAAAGAAAAGTATAAATATGAACTGTTCAATGTTATACTTTGGAGAATTACTATATAGTTACATGCATAGTTCACGACTATTTTACAGAAGAGTAGGATGAAACCCAGATTTGGCGGTAGAATGCTGCAGCGATCCCGCCTCCCCGCCATCAAAAGCGCAGAGCAGGCATGTGAGGTTTTAGTGGGTAGGCCCCTGGATCTTATTGGGTTCGGGTGAGAGTCCCACATACCCTCGTCGTCTCCCAACGGCGGAGGATGCGTAATGCATTTCTTCACTTGACAAAAAAAAAAAAAGATTAAACCTAGATAATTTAATGGTGAGAAGTCATCGGTTATCTATATTGGGTTTTAAGTTTGTACCATCACTGTATGAAAAGAGGGCTTTGCCCTATGGTGGGACAGATAAGTATGTCGCTAGTTGGTTAGAGCAGCGCCACGGATCGGCGAAGGTCGCGGGTTCGAATCCCGCTCGTGTCCATCAAGTACATAACACCTCCATCATAATGATTTCTATCCCTTACGTGAATATTAGAAATTGAAAAACTACTTTTTACGAATTTAATCACGGTTTTGATTTGATTTTTGGTCCCGACGTTTCGCATCCTTTACAGCATTCATGGTCACGGGCAGATTGTGCTATTAATCTACATTATTTTCTATGTCCTGAAGGGGTACACATGTAGATTGTAGGTTTACAGTATACCAATATTTCGCCAGTTATGTTACAGGTCCCAATGAAACCTATTCCTTGAAGGCGAGCTTATCCTAATAGAAAACATAATAATACTTTGTCTGACCTGGGAATTGAACCCAGGATTCTCAGCAGCCGCGCATAGCAACCTCTAGATTAACGATTAACAGTGTTATAATAATTTATAGTTGAAATGTTAACTTACAACCATTAAACGTTTGTTTACACAAAACACCATACCTGTTATCTCAAAAGGGGTAGACAGAGGACCCAATGTAGCCGATAATCATAAAATATATCGTCCCTAAGTTGGCAACCATGTGGACACTGTATGGAAATCGATATCGCATCTAATCGGGTGCTAATCGCGGTATATCCATAAAACCCCCATCAAATGACCAGGAGTTTCTGCATTGCATTTACTGGTATCGAATGTTAAGATATAGATTTAAAACGTTTATAAGATGCACTTTAAAAGAGTAGCTACAAAATATTTATAGTACAAGTAACAATCTATACTTCCATACTAATATTATAAGTGTGAAAGTAACTCTTTCTGTCTGTCTGTCTGTTACACCTATATGACTAAACCACTGGACAGATTTTGATGAAATTTGGCATGAATAAAATTTAAGATCCAAGAAAGGATATAGGCTGCTGTTTGTTTTAATTCAACCCTCTGAGGCGTTTAAATAGGGGTTAACGCGGTAAATCGCAGGCAAAAGCTATATATATAATACTAACAATCTAAATTAACGCGAGTGGAGCCGCGGGCAAAAGCTAGTGAAATAAAATACTATGACAAAATATTCAGCATAGAATCGGTGTCGACTCCCTTCCTTCAGGAAAGCAAGCCTTCAGAAGCGAGAAACCTAGTGTGGACCTGTCTTCAATATCGGTTTATCTTACCAGTCGTAGCACTGATAGCCAAGTGGTATGACCGTTGGACTGCCAAGTCAATGGTCGCAAGTTCAAATCCCAGCACGCACCAATGCTTTTTCGAATTCATGTGCGTACTATAAATTAGTAATCAGTTGCTAAAACGGTGAAGGAAAACATCGTGAGGAAACCGGCACACTGGAGAGATTTTTCAACAGTGTGTAAAGTTAGAGGCATACGGGCGGTTTAAACTCTGACACCAGGTTGTTCATCAACCATACGATAAGAAGAAACCAGTATGAAATACCTTGAAAACCAGTAATAACCTCTCCTTAAAATTGCTAACCTACCTTAATACTCGCTTACAATGAACTTCCTGCCAATTACTTTCATATACTTAGCTAAAAATCCCCTTTTTGTGAAATCCCTTCCCTTTATTGGGCCATTTGGACGCCCAAAAGAGTAACTCAAAAAGTTTGGCCAAGCAAGGAAAACTTACGGGTTATTTGAGCAGCCAAAACGGTCTATATAATGTTTCATATTTTATTGGTTAAGTGTGAAAATATTAGGTATAATATTTTTTCGGTATAATATTAGGTATAATATTTTTTTCCACGTTTTTATGTAATGGAGCAAGTTTTCAGCTGGGATGGTAAAGTATCGGCTTTATATTATATTTAGTGAGTTCTAGTCGATTAGGGAAAATGGTCGTGAACATTAATTTTTATTTTAGAAAAAGCTTTTTATCTCCGATGCTCTCTTTTTTTTAAATTTTTGATTTACAATATTATGAGAAAGATTTTTTTTAAGTTTAGTTAGCGACAAATGCCTGGATTTGTGGTGTTTTATTTAAACGTACTTAAGCACGACATGGATAACCGATATACATGTAACGATTTAATTAAAAAATAATACTTCATGTTTTTGTGTCCTAAAACATTTTTAACAACAATATTTTTATGACTTTTAGTGTCATAATAGCATGTTGCCCATGCTAAGCTTAAATCTAAATTGATAAAGGACATTTCAAAAATGATGACATCACCCGTAAGACGTAAATACTAAAATAGAACTTAAAATTCGATTGGTGCGAGCAGCAACACGGTTTGGCGAAGATCGCGAGTTCAAGTCCCGCTCGTGTCCATTATTTTTCAAATTTCTTTTATCAACAATATTTTTGTAAAAATGAATTTTCCTGAAAAATAAATTGTTCAATTTCAATATAAAACTAGGCCATACTATAAATTGTATCAGCTGCAATATTCCAAGCAAATCAAAGAGTAGATAATACGCCGTCAAACAGCTGACATTCATTCACTGCTTCAATGGATCTGAGCGCGCATGAACAGCTTCGCGCAACGGGTGACGGCTTATAGTAGATAAATATTATATAACACAACATAATATAAGCTAAGCTATAATCGGTCTGTAGTTCAAACATTTTAATTCATACGATGCTACGACTTAGCACTTGCTACGCAAACGCTACACGAGCAATACTGTATGCTACGCGGTGTGTTGTTCGTAGTTTTTTTCTCAATTTTAGTGATACAGTTTTTCGTAAGTTATCTTAATACTACTGAGTCTCATTGTATGAAGATAAATCTATAATTTATGATTTATAGCTACATTCTTGTCACTAGCAACAGTGACTTCGATTCTGTTAAATGCGTAGTTTTTAAACCTGTTTCTTAAGACTTATTATATAAAGTATTATGTAAGAACAATATTTAGGACAAAGTTTAATCTAATCTTAAAGAAGGTCCTTATTAAGAAGCCCTGGTAGTCCTAATGCAGGAGCATTGCTGGGTGCGAGCAGCGAAAATCACCAACCTCAGGATACCTCAAAGAATTATGATATTACTGACGCATAACCGACACTATAGCAGCAACACGATAGCTTAGTTGTTAGAGCTGCGCCACGGATCGGCGAAGGTCGCGTGTTGAAGTCCCACTCATGTTTAAAATTTTTCAAATTTCCTTTATCACTTTAGCTTCAAGCTTAGCATGGGCAATATGCTTAAATGACACCAAAAGTAATTCAAATATAAAGTTTTAATATTAACGCATAGAGGCGATTTAATCGCGTTCGAATTCAGCAACAAACGAGATTAATTTGTTATTAACTAGCGGCCCGCTCCGGCTTCGCACGGGTATAAAATATATTATAGCCTATGTCATTCACATAAAATTTTATATAAAAATACTTAGTACATTATTTTGATAAATCTCATAGGGTTCAGCCTGTGTTTGCAATGTAAGCGGAAAAAATGTAATTATTTACGACATCACATTAGAAACTTCAAAAATAAAAGTATTTCCCACTATTTAATGGATGTTATTATACATATAAACCTTCCTCTTTAATCACTCTATCTATTAAAAAAAACCGCATCAAAAACCGTTGCGTAGTTTTAAAGATTTAAGCATACATAGGGATATAGGGACAGAGAAAGCGACTTTGTTTTATACTATGTAGTGAAGTAGATTATAATTTATCAATACTCTATATCTTCTAATTTAGATTTCATCTAGCAATCTAATTGGCAATTTAGTAAGCGCTAATTAATTCATTATGTTTGGTTAATTTACGGTATCGTATAACATGAGTTATATAATATTTTCTCTCGCAATTATTGTAAAATTATATAGATGAGTTAATTAATCTTTCATATAAACTTCAAAATAAAATATTACACTTGTATTCTTCGAATGGGTAGGTAGAGATGTGTGCATTATCTAGTACACCAAAGTTTTGTACGTTTTGTTACAAGCCATTAATGTAATAGGGGGCCTTCTGCCATCAACCGGGCGGACTTCCAGACTCCATGCTGCTACTCAGAATTACCAAATGGAAACACCCAGTAACACTTTGCCTGACCCAGGAATCCAACTATCAACCAACAAACCCAGGACCTTATGCTCAGCAGTCGCTTAGGGACCACTAAACCAACGAAGCAGTCACGGACACAATTGAGCAAGAATGTATACAATTTATCACAACATAGTTATATAATTAAGGCGAAAGTTTGTGAGTGTGTTTGTAAGTTTGTTACCTCTTCACGCTCGAACGGCTGGACCGATTTTGGTAAAATTTGGTATGGAAGTAGCTGACGCCCTGGATTAACATATAAGCGTTTATTCCGTGAAAATGTAGCAGGTAACACCACTGGGCGCAGCTGGTTGTTAATAAGTTGCTTAAAACGCGATAAATACAACAATTCAAATGTAAAGTGACTACCACTAACTAATATACACACAACACTGACATGACTGACACAGTGATATAAGACACAATCAGCGATCTAATATCTCTCGCACGATTAGCCAACGAGCGTCACCGCTATCCATAAAACTGTCACAGGCCCAAACAGATTTTGCTTCAAAACCAGGCAAACACCACAAACCACCGTAAATATTAAAGCACTGTAAATCTAGATTCTATCTCATCTTTAAATTATTTCGTATCTATTTTATTGTAATCTACGTACTGCTGTACACCACTGACTATCCATACAATTTCTTACATTCTGTCCTTCCAAAGGTTGCCTGGTAGATATCGCTTTAAGCGATAAGGCCGCCATTGTACCCACTGCATTAACGATAATGTAATAAATTAAGTATAAGACATGTATTTTATGGTGTACAATAAAGCATATTCTATCTATCTATCTATCTATCTAGATTAAATCTAAACTAATTTAAACTGAATTAAAATTTGTTTATTTGTATGTTAGGGGTTATTTCTGGAACCATCCATCTGATTTTTAAATTTCTTCACCAATATTAAGAATGGGCCTTATAGGCGGATAAAGTCTACTATGATCCTGGAAAAGACACGAAACCTTATTCCACGCGGACGAAGTCGCAGGCAAATTCTAGTTTTTAATAAGATGCCAAATCCCGGCCACATCCAACAATTAAATGTCCCTTCCAGTACTTGATACTGGACATAGTGTCTTCCAGTAACTAACGTTACACACTACACTGGACACAGTGACATGAGACACAATCAGCGATCTAATATCTCTCGCACGATTAGCCAACGAGCGTCACCGCTATCCATAAAACTGTCACAGGCTCAAACAGATTTTGCTTCAAAACCAGGCAAGCACCACAAACCACCGTAAATATTAAAGCACTGTAAATCTAGATTCTATCTCATCTTTAAATTATTTCGTATCTATTTTATTGTAATCTACGTACTGCTGTACACCACTGACTATCCATACAATTTCTTACATTCTGTCCTTCCAAAGGTTGCCTGGTAGATATCGCTTTAAGCGATAAGGCCGCCATTGTACCCACTGCATTAACGATAATGTAATAAATTAAGTATAAGACATATATTTTATGGTGTACAATAAAGCATATTCTATCTATCTATCTATCTAGATTAAATCTAAACTAATTTAAACTGAATTAAAATTCGTTTATTTGTATGTTAGGGGTTATCTCTGGAACCATCGATCTGATTTTTAAATTTCTTCACCAATATTAAGAATGGGCCTTCTAGGCGGATATAGTCTACTTTGATCCTGGAAAAGACACGAAACCTTATTTCACGCGGACGAAGTCGCAGGGAAATTCTAGTTTTTAATAAGATGCCAAATCCCGGCCACATCCAACAATTAAATGTCCCTTCCAGTACTTGATACTGGACATAGTGTCTTCCATTAACTAACGTTACACACTACACTGGACACAGTGACATGAGACACAATCAGCGATCTAATATCTCTCGCACGATTAGCTAACGAGCGTCACCGCTATCCATAAAACTGTCACAGGCCCAAACAGATTTTGCTCCAAAACCAGGCAAACACCACAAATGTATACCATAAATATTTAAGCACGCTAGGTTACATTCACAATAAAAGCCAGACCCAAGGGCGCCGTAAATTTACCAGTCAACGTTTTGTGACCTCAGAATCAGTGGAATTTAGGAATAATGGATAAGGAACCGTAAGACTGACGAATAATGTTGTTGATGTACTTTCTGTTGAATTAGTTCATCGTGCGAATTATTTTTTATGTGAATCTGTAATAAAATTATTAATTTAGTTATTCTTTCGTATAAATGTGCATTATTCAAATAAAATCAATTTGTTAAACATCTTGTCGTAATTTTGGGTCTTAAATAGAATCACGCTGTTTTCAAGTGCTTGCAGATAACTAACTGAGATAGATAGCTTACATTTGAGCTCGTGAAAATCATTTCGTTAGCATATAAAATAAGTAGGATAGGACAAAACACCAAGTATTACACCTCTGTTCAAAAACTTGTAATAAATGGTTGTAAGAGGTAAATTACACATCTTGTATATCACGTTATGCTGTTAGTTCTGCATCAGATCTTCCTCGACTCCTATCAAAAATCATAGAGAATGCACATTGCACGTGTATTTTTTTACACACCAGTGCATTGCCTTATTATATTCTCCGTATTTGGCTTTTCTTAAAACCAAAATATTGTGATCTAAATATAATGTAGTAATTTATACATCCCAACCTCGTTTTGAAAGTAATAAGATTAAATTAAAAGGGCCATAAAAACAGCCCCCTTACCATAAACTCTTATAGCAGGACAGTTTACGTTGTGAAAGCGAGACGCCGCATTACACTACACGTAGCGGAGTCTCGCTTCCACGTCTTAAACTGTCCTGCTATAAGAGTTCATAGTAAGGGGCTGTACTCTCAGTTACACGTGCCTATCTGTTACTTATCACTTAATTAAATTAATGTATTAATGAAATATCTTGTAATAACATTCGAGCAATCTCCAGATACGCCGTGTGGTATCCGGCCTAGAATTGACCACCCCCTTTCCTCCCGTGGGTGTCGTAAGAGGCGACTAAGGGAAAATAACCAGAAGATGGGCAGCAGCGTCTTCTGTAACTTCACCACCAATACTGCGATCCCCAAGCCGCTTGCCAAGCGTGGGGATTATGGCAACCCCCCCCCCATTAAGGGGGAGGCCTATGTCCAACAGTGGACGTCTTCCGGCTGATGATGATGATGATGAATCTCCAGATATTTTGGGATTTAGAGGTGTTTCATCAATTAATGCTGTAGGGTGCTATTCGATTTTGCTTGATAACGAAAATTCTATTCGCCTTGAAAATCCAATTATTTTCTAATTACAATTTCAATGAGGTGTTAACATCTTAAGAATATTTTATGTGGGATGTTCTCGATTCGTTCGCAGCCTAAACGTTTACCGCGATGCGAATTTTATGTACCTTTTTATATTTTCTGTCTCCTTTGCTCCCACACATAAATGTGTGTCTGTCTCTTTTTTAGATACAAATTTTCTTAGGGGCTTGCTACGCATCGCTACGTTTACGACTTGGTTTGCCCAAGTATTGAGATTACAGCGATTTGTAATTAAATTATAACTATAATAATAATAACAGCCTATAACTGTCCCACTGCAGGGCAAAGGCCTCTTCTCGTATAAAGAAGGATTGAGCACTGATCACCACGCTAGCTCACTGCGGGTTGGCGATTTCAGATAATTAAATCCAGGTTTCCTTACGATGTTTTCCGTCACCCAGTCACACGTCAGTGGTGTCTTAGAATATCTAAGAAAGTATTTATGACATTGAAAAAGTCACATTGATACTTGCCTGGGTTTGAACCTGCAACCTCGTGCATAGAAATCCGGTATGTCAACCACTAGACCACCACGACTAATTATAACTATGTGTATTATTATTTTTGTGTAATTTAATTATGACCACGCGTCATGGAGAAAATAAGGGTGTGAACGAACATATTTCTAATGATAGTAGGAGAAAATTACACTTCCAAAGAAAAGTCAGTTATTGTCATTCATCATTATCATTCATATTATTAGAACGCCACAATGAACGGAAACTTGACATTGCATCCACAGGTTGCCCGCAACTCTGACGATATCGTCGGTCCACCTGATAGAATGCCTGCCAACACTGCATTGCGCTGTTATTGTCATCATCATACACAAATGCACAAAGAGTGAATGAGGCGAAATAAAATTGGGCCAAAATTAGGTAATATTGAAATCAATAGTCTGGGAAACAGACGTGACTTAATATTTGTATTTATGCACAAAGAACATAACCATGGCAAAATATGTTGGTACTTAGCATGTTACCTTGTGTACACGAATCCCTTTCGTCGTTAGAAAAGCGAGGCGGCGAAGCTGGTAAGAGGCGAACCCAATGTGGGCCCGATAAATGGCAATAGGCTCGCCACCTTTTTATTTAACCCTTTCACAGTCCATTGTACTACATTGTATCTACTTAGCGGACAGTCAACATGTAAAAAAATGATAAGCGATAATAACCTTAATAAGCGTAAAAATCTTAAAAATACAAAACTATTAAAACATGACTGCAGGAGGAAAACCCTTTCTATAAGCCTTTAGGTTTTACAGGAGTAATAGTATATATGCCAACCTCCTATCACTTACACCGCCTACACCAAATAACCCATACAAAATGTCTTACGTACGTGCGGGTTGTCATAAATTATTTCCAAAGGACAGAATAGTCGCTTGCGAAGCGTCAACCCGGAATAGCTCTCCCAGAAATAGAAATGCGTGCCCAAAGACCTTGGGAGTGAAGGGATTAGTCACGGATGAATGGAAGCACGGAGTTATAGTGTTAATTTATGTACCCCTAATACGCTTCTGAGAAAATTTCTGAGATGACGTAATGACAAGATAAAACAAAAGAAAAATATGTAGATTTAAATGACGTTGTTTAAAATAATGATCTTAAACGTCAAAAAAATACAGTCGAATTGATAACCTCCTCCTTTTTTTTAAGTCGGTTAATAAGATAGCCGTCATAATGCCCACCTATCACAGCTTCCTAGTGTTTCTTCTTCTTCTTATCGTATGGTTGATGAACAGCTTGGTGTCAGAGTTTAAACTGCCTGTAGGCCTCTGACATGGGTTTACACACCGTTGAAAAATCTCTCAGGTGTGCAGGTTTGACGGTTTCCTCACGATGTTTTCCTAGTTTTGAAGTTGGGAAGATAAAATTGACCTACACACTTTTAAAATTATTGATACCATGTATAAAATATTAAAATTTAAACGTGTCAATAAAGGGCTCGACCCCGCCCGCCGCTGCTCAGCGGACGTAGCAAGCATGAACCTGCTTAAGTTTGCCCCATTGTCACGAGCGATAACTTTAATTAATGAGTTAAATAAGGAAAATATAGACATAATTATTTCTTCTTAGCCTTAAGAAATTCACAGAAAGGGCATAGAAACATAATTATATAAACTAAAATTTATACAGTTTTAATTTGTTTTTCTAATTTTGTGTTTTTGTTTTGTATAGTTATAATAGTTTAGTTTATTATTTAATGTACCTAGTTTATTTTATAAAATCGCATAGGAGTCTGTTACCACACTTTAATTATAAAGGCGAAAGTTTTTAAGTGTGTTTGTATGTTTGTTACCGCTTCAGGCTCAAACGGCTGGACCGATTTTGCAAAAATTTGGTATCGAGGTAGCTGGCACACTGGATTACAAATTGATTACTTTTTATCCCGAATATATACCGGGTAATACCGCGGGGCGCAGCTAGTAGTATTATAAATCTCAAATAAATAAATAAAACATTATAAACTAAGATAAGCTTATATTGCAACAACAACAGACCACGAAAACACACTAGAATTATTCCAGTTATAAACGACATCTGCAAACACCACACATATTGTCAAAACGCCACTCGTATCGCATAATAAGATTATATCGAGTCACGTGGCTGGTGCGGCCATAAAATAGTTTTATCTATTTCTGGCAACGAGTTATTAGACATCATAACATAACGCCTATATTTCCCAACGGTACCCGCAGGAGTAATTTGACTTGTCTGTTGATATCATCGAATATGTGATTTCGATGTATGCTAGGTGATAAGTCAGTCAGTGGAATACAAAAAAAAATCTTATTGACTTTTTGACATAGAAATGAAATAAACTTTTCTGTATTTTTTACTTATTATCATCAGCAGGTTAATAGATAGATAATATAAGTGGTCAATAAAGCCTTATCCCCGAAAGGTTAAACACATGTATGCTTAATGTAAAAAAATCCAATTCGAGTGTTGGTAAAGAAGTCCGTACACTGACATTTTGATAAATAAAATCTTAAGATTAGCATGAGAGCTAATGGTTCCATTACATACGAACCATTGCAGCATTGTGGCAAGTTGTCTACTTGCCTGTTGGTTCTTCCTTTCATCTTATGGTTGATGAACAACCTGGAGTCAAAGTATAAACGTTGAAAGATCTCTCAGATGTCCAGGTTGGTTGATTCGATACTTTTTACGGCTCACTTTCTCGGTTGCAGAAAGGAATATCATTCTTAAACCGTTTTCCAACAGTCTGTTATATAAATGTATACTCTAGAAATGCTGTTTTAAAGAATCTCCAATTCAGAGTGCGGTCATAACGGACACGTCGTATCCGCTTCACTGACCAAGCTCAGTTTAAGTGTGAATAAAGTGATGACCATTTCGGTGCGGTCATTCACTTTTATAACATCACGCCTGTACTGCTTAAAAAGGTGAATTATAGCTATGGTACATCCACATTTTGTTAATTATTATCTATCTATCATCAAAAATATTATGATTTTCGTATCCTATATCTTTTCTAGCAAATTCAAACCTAACAAGCTGGTACATATGAATATGCTCTGTGAACCTATAAGCATCAACGACTTTAAACCTGATTGGCGCAGTGACTAAGAGATTGGACTGCTGCGCTAATGGTTGCGGGTATGATTCTCACACGGGACAAAAAATTGTGCGATCCGCAGATGTTGGTCCCGAGTCTGGGTGTTTGTGTATATGAAATTTCATGTTTGTGAAACACACGCACGATACAGGAGAAAGTCCTAGCGTGTGGCGTTTCTTTTTTTAAAGAAACCTTAGACGAAAAATCTATATTACCTATTTTTACGCTGGAAAATTTACAACAATACAAGCTAGATTCGTTCCCTAAGCCACAGTGATTCACATCTCTTTACAATAATTCTGTTTACCGTTTCACAACCAGCTTATTTAGATAAGCAAATTAGGTGTCAATATTGTTGATTGCAATCTATTAGATCACGAATATCGTATAATGAAGCTCATATTAAATGGTGGAATAGGTAAGTCACGAGAATGATTATTTAATTTACTATTTATGCCGGTTTTACTCACGTGTTTATTCTAACTAGCCGCGCCCCGCGGTGTTACCCGTAACATTTCTCCAGGATAAAAAGTAGCCTTCGTGTTAATCCAGGTTGTCAGCTAACTCCATACCAAATTTTAGCAAAATGTATCCTGCTGTTTGAGTGTGAAGAGGTATACAATTGCCTCTAATAGGAATTGCTGAAACAAATCCAGGAGTTTGTTACGGCATTTCTTCTCAGAGGTAGTCAATTAGGAAATGCCGACGTCATCTATCTAGATGACGTCGGCAAATATACAAATATAATATAAATATAATACAAAACACTTTTACAAGTCATTTAAAGATTTAAATGACTTGTAAAAGTGTTTTGTAAAAGCCATTTGCAGAAATAAAATAATTTATCAGTAACCCAAACATGTTAGTTAAGTGCTTTGCCCCAATACACCAACATAATCCCATCTAGAAATTCCAAAACAATAAAATAAATAAAACAAATAAAGTCTCTTCAAGTGTGTCTATACAACTTAATCTCGACTAGAATTGTATAACAATTATTGTATTTATTCTTCAGCAAAGAAAGGCTTCGTTATCCGTTTCTGAGAGTGTCTTAAGACGGGATTATGTCTATTGAATAACCTAGGGATTAAAAGAGATGAGACGTTGACGCGGAAGCAAGTAGGATTCTTATCACCTTACACAAAGGCTGAAATAGTTAGGTATCTTATTTATTTAAATTGACGTAGAGAAAGTACTAAATGAAGACAATATTTTTAGAAATTGCGAGGAAAGTACGGACTCGTAGTTACGTACGTACAAATAAACTGATTTTGACAGGCTAATGTTTTTCAGTCATGATGACAATATGAACGATCTTACTACGCTTTGGTGATTTTAAAAGCTGGTCGTCACAATCTAGGCCACTATGCCATTGTTACTATAATAATGTATAAATATAATTGATATTTTGAGTTATTTTGATCAGTCTTTTCTTTTTTCTGTTTTTACTATTAAAATACTGTCACGCATGACAAGCATAAATAACATCTTAAAATCCTAATTATTTAAGGTAATCTGTTAATTACTTAAAATATAAAAAATCTTATTCTGATTGTAACATTCCAGAAAGTGGCGGTTTGTTGTTCCTTTCATAATAAAATAAATTAAGCAGCGATTGTCAGTATGTCACTGTGTGTTAATCTCAGGCAACTGTCCAAGCGTACCTTCATCCCACAAAACTAGTTACAATTTAATACAAGCGACGGTGACGTTCTCTTGTTAACACTAAAAGCTTTTCCCCAAATTCTATACAAGTCTGTACAGTCTAGCCTACAATATACAACACGAACTTGTAAAATGGTTTACCTGAAATAGCTACAACTGATTTTTTTCCAAAATATTTACACAATTGTAAAGTACGCAAGTAAAACACTTGGTAATATGCCAATATATAACAACTATAAATATTTAGGCTTTACTAGGCTCCAAAATAATCAAAATCAAGTTTTTAAATGAATATACCAGACTACAACTATACTGAGGCAATGTCATCTAAGTATTTGATAACTAGATGATGAGAATCATAAGGTAAGGTGAGGCATTTGTTCAACAGTGGACGTGTTCCAGTTAAGATCATATTTACTTTGCCTTTGCTTCATGACAGGCCATATCAATCTCTTTCAATCAATCAAACGGGTAATATCAATTTTTCTGTTCATATCTGGAGGAAATCTCCGAAACTATCCATCCGATCCCCAAAATTCTTTAACCAATATTTAGAATGGACTTTTGAAGTAGACATAGGCTACTTTTATCTAAAAAAAAACGCAAAACATGTATCCTCACAGCCAACATCGCAGACAGTCTTATACATTATATTCACAGAAATATACCATCAAATATAAGATCGACGTACAACAAAAATATCTCACATGTGACTAGTTATTCCTCCTATATCAGACATCGTATATGACACTAACATAAAGAGGCCACCTATTTCTAAGCCGCACATAATCTACAAAGAGACGTTATGTATTTATCCACAAAACGGATGTATTTGTTAGGATAAATAAATACATTTGCCACCACAAAGGCCTGTTTGGAATTACTCTTGCGTTACACACAAGAATAATAATTTATTTCGTGAAAAATCAACACGCTCCCGTACAAAGCTATGTACATTGTACAAACAGTGGAGCAGTACTGGAATATCTGTGTATAAAAGTACTTTTTGGATGATGATTGTGAGTAAAAGTCTTTTTGATCTGCTTTCAAAAGTACCAGCGAACTGTCTGGATCAAAGCTTGTCTCAAACTAAGGCTATTAAATTCTAAAATTGCTCATTGTGTGTTAGGAGCCAAGCAGTAATAGCCGAGTGGTAGGACCGTTGGACTCAAAGGTCGTAAGTTCAAATTCCGGCACGCACCACCATGTCTTTTCGAATTCATAGGCGAACTATAAATTAGTTATCAGTTGCTTAAAACGATGAAGGAAAACATCGAGAGGAAACCGGCACACCTGTGAGATTTTTCAACGGTGTTTAAAGCCATGTCTGAGGTCTACAAGCGGTTTTTACTCTGAAACCAGGTTTAAAATTCCTGTTACTTCTTATTTTGCGATACAATTACCTTGATAAGCCTACCTAGGGCGTTGCCTGTGCAGAAAAGAGACAGAAATATTAGTAAAGTACCCATCTTTCTTATAGTTCGGTCTCTTTTTCTCCACAGGGGTAAACTCTATTGAGCTTAAATTGAAAATAAACACAGCCGCTAAGGCCAGTTAAGGGTAGCTCGGACTTTTGCTAGCGACAGACCTAGGGAACTAGATCAAATTATAAATAACACGCCGTGAGCAAGGATTGGGGGGAGTTTAATTGTTTACCCTTGGATTGCTTTAAAATTCCCCCTTTATTAGAAAGATTTTGTTAAAATCTCACTTTAAGACTGGATTCAATGCACAAGGCAACAAATTGATTATTTAACATCATAATAGTTGAAATTCTTTATTTTTCTATGTAAAAACGTCTCCTTACACTAGGAATTTCTCCTGTGTCGTGGGTGCGTTTTACAACCATGAAATATCACATGCACAAACACCCAGACTCGGGACAAACATCTGCGGTTCGCACAAATATTAGTCCCGTGCGGGAATCAAACCGGCATCCTTTAGCTCAGTAGTCCAATCGCTTATTCACTGCGCCAATCAAGGCGCCATGTATTTAAGTCAAGACGCTTTGACATTAAAATCAACTTACAAAGTCGAAATAGAGTTTTAATAAAAACTGCAGTATCTCAAAAGTACCTACTATCAAAAATTAAACAAGTACTTTGGTATAAGCCTTCCAAATATTTCAATATTACTTTGTACTTCTATCATATACCAGTAGATGAAATCATCTTTTGTAACAGTAAGTTCTGCATTTTAATACAAAATACCAAACAGTTTCTTCAGCTATTTTCCAAAATAATTATAACAAAGATGATCCGCTTCAAAAATTATACGCATATTTTGTTTCACTTTGAAGAACAGCGGGTTGCTACTTTTTATCGTCTAAACTACATAAGGGCGACCTTTGTACGAGTTAAAAATAGATATAGCATCGGACTTTATAGAGCGTAATATTTTAGGGTCGAGATAACAGCGTTGAAATATTTGGGTTGTTGTACATTCGTCACAAAGTAAATTCGTCACGAAAAAAAGTATGTGTAAATTTGCCACAATTCTAATTTATACATTAAATTTTTATTTTGTTTATTGTAAATTCGTCACATAGGTTTTATTCGTACCGATAGCAAAAAAATAAACAAGAAGTAGAATAAAATGATGTATATTTTTCAGAATCACATCAACTTTAATAATTTACTTTACATCTACATAACAACAATCACAGTTCTTGAGTGAACGATTTGCCTAAAACTTAACAATATATAAACAATAGAAAGACATTAAATCACAGCAATAATCATATTTTTTTAAATTCAACATAACATTTATAAAGAATCACAGATCTCGACTTGCTGACTTGCCTACAACAATATAAATAAATATAATAACCTAACATCTACGTAAAAATCATAGTTCTCAAGTGGCTGGTATGCCCGTAACATTACAAATAATAAGAAAACAGTTAAAGTCTTTAATTAACCTAAAACCTACATAAAAATCACAGATTTTGAGTGGCTGATTTACGAACAACATTACAATTATAAGAAAAATAATTACATCACAGTTATAATCACTTTTTTTCTTAACCTAAGTAAAAATCACAGATTCTGAGTGGCTGACTTGTCTATAACTATATAAAAATAATAAGACTTATAAGTATATAAACTATGTAAAAAAACTATATTTTAATGTAATATTGGTAATTAAATGTTACATGTTTTTAAAATGCTGCAAAACAGAAAGTTTTTTAAGAACTTCAGCCAAAGACATGTTATCGTAATTGTTCAAAATAGTTTTCAATTCTTTATCATATGCTATGGATCGACGTGTTCTTATATTTAAGGATATATCAAATTTGAAATTCTTTAATTTCCAATCTATATATTCAGCCTCCTTTTTTAGTACATCAAGAAATTTTAGCATTTTAGGTTTTCTTTTCCTCATTTTATTGTTTAACCGTTTATGCCACGCTTCTGCTAGGCTTATTGTCCTATGACGAGCCCCATGTACATTCCACATAAACTGTATACTTGTATTTTCTAACCACTGGGACACAAAATAATCGTTAAATTTTGTAACTGCTTCGCTCTGTGGAGCATTTTCCATGATGTGCAACCAAGCGTCTTCGATGTCCTGTTCCTTTATATGTGCTAATGCAGCACACATGGCTAAGTGACTTTTCTCTTCTATGTCATTCAGCTGTAGGGCATGTGCTTTCCTGGCAAGAGCTTGTTTGAAATGAAAGTTACATCCTTGTAATTTAACATTAGGAAACACTTGTTTTATGACTTTTATCACGGCAATTTCAAAGTCGACGACCATTGTAAGCGGTGTCCAGTTGGTTAAATTTTGCATTAGTGATATAAAAAGTCGTTTGTAAGACTTTTCCTCCTTATTAGGCATAAGAACGTAGATGAGAGGCACTATTTTCGAAAATTTGTCGTCACTGTTCACGTCTCCGTGTATACAATATAGTTGATAAAATGGTGTACAGCAGCTTGCAAATGTGCCATCCAAGAAGAATGTATCTAGATTTGGTATAAATTCACGAGCAGCCTCAGTGCAGAATGCTATTATTCTGTTCTCAGGCTCACTGTTATCATCAAATAACAAAAAATTAAGTTTATATTTTTCTGGAATTATGACATCTTCGCGTCTTGAAAAATGTGTTTTGGGCACGTTTAGTTCACGATTCCTAACATTATAAAGAGATCGTGAAATGTTCGAAAATTTTGGTATGGCATTTAATAATTCATAACCCTCATCCTTGGCTGATTGAAAAGCTTCTTCATACACTTGAGGCATAGGTGTGATCGTGTTGGCTGCTGCTTCCTTGCAAAGATTTCTTGCCTTTATAATTTCAGTTTTTACTATATTTGGTTGACACTTGTGGGCCGATTCATGCAAAATTCTGATGTCATGATTCTCCGAAATTTTAATAGTTGCACTACATGAACGATTAGTGCATCTCCATACAGTGCCAATCTTAGTTTCACGGTGGAAATTGTACGTATGACCATGTCTTACAAGCATACGCCGCCCTCTTTCTGTTTTAGTAAAAGTGATCTGAAAAAAACATAAACGTTTTTTAATTAACTAGCAAAACATTCAATATATTTAGAAATAAACTAAAATCTACTTTACAAAAAAATAATTTATTGATGAAAGTTCGTAGGCAAGTGAAGATATCACTTGCCTATGAACTTTCATCAATAAATTATTTTTCTGTAATATTTGACTTAAAAACATGTCTATTTTCAAAAAGCTTCAAATTCTATGTAACCGCCATTTTACATCACGCCGTCCGCCATTTTGTTTTACGTTTCTCGTGGTCGTGTCGAAAGTAAGCTATACCCGAGTATTATTTATAAAATACTCTTATATTTATTCACAATCATTCTAAATACATGAAATAATTTAATTTATATGGAAATAGAATTATTTCCAGTAGTAGAGTATAGAGTGGCGGTAACAAATATACTTCACGAACCTGAAGCGGGGACAATGTCGATAAAACTGACAATATTCATAATAGTAGTAAAATGTTTTTATTATGAAAACTACTTATCTTGCGCCCAGTGCCCTATAGTACCTTATTAAAACTAAGAGATAGTTAATCATAGTAATGATTTGTACAATAGCATTAAATAATAAAATACTTACACCATGGCTTCCCGAGCTTGTACCAGGTTGATCAAGATCCATTTTTTCAAAGACGCACCTATCACAAATCACATTTGGAACAGATCACCACAAGCATCGACAAGGTCAAGGGAGTCACTGAGCTAATAAGTTGTTAGATGCGTTTGACTGATACTGTTAGAAAGGGATGGATGCAGGGAACGAGCGAGCACGATGACGTGTGCAGGAGTATATTTAATTGCGAGCGCTAAAAACTTGCTTGCTATCGCTACTTAAAGAAAAAAATATGTGAATTGAGGATTTGTGACAATTTTTCAATAACCCTCATGAACCTGTGACGAGTTTACACATATTTTTTATACATGTGACGAATTTACTTTCAATGTATGGATTTTTTAAAATATGACGAATTTACTTTGTGACGAATGTACAATAACCCAAATATTTGTGCGAAATTCACTTGAACATTGCTTTGTTACTATTTAGGGTCAAAGCACATACGAGTATATCAAATCGTAAAGGAATCGTCACCATATCGCCTTTCTCCTCACCGTCAAACAGGCGTCAACCATACGTAAGCACGTAACCAAAGCGGATCAGCTGCTCCGACATGTCAACTCGGCTACGGTTAGACGACGCCGCGCTTACGGCTCGCCGGTCCCGAGGCGAGGCGATTACGTTACGAATCCGATTAGTGTGCTTTGCAGTAGAAAGTTTCATACAAAGAATACTGCACGGCTTGAGTTGATACGGTTACGATCCCTTTCAGGGTTGATAGTGTGCTACGACCTTTAAAATGTAATACTAATCATGCAATTATAGTTCTGTTTTGTTTTTGCTGGGTATGTTACGTTATTGCCATAGAGAACATAGAACGTATCATCATCATCATCAGCCGGAAGACGTCCACTGCTGGACAAAGGCCTCCCCCTTAGAACGCCGCAATGAACGTATATGTTTGAGTGATTAATGTTCGCACACTAGGTTTTATTTGTCGACTTTTTCATACTTAAAGATTATTTTCTTATAGGTTAGTTAGTGCAGAAAAAATTATAGTTAATTTATTCTTCTTACTACTAGCTTTTTTTATGTTAATGTTATTTTATTGTTGCACTGCAACCGATGTTAGATTTGTGACGACAATTATTTTAATTAGAATCAATATAAGCTTGTGATTTAAAATTCGTGTGTTATGTGTGAATAATGTAAAAGAGAGAGTTTGTGTATGTGTGTACGTGTGTATCTGCGTGTGTGTGTGTGTATAAAACTGTGTGTGTTTTCAACATTGCTACCATGTTTCTAACTACAAAATAGAACAAACTTTTATAAATAAAGAGGGATATTTGTTGAAACATTACTTAAACAAAGCTCCAGTTACCGAGTGCATTTGACAAAGCAAATACGACGTCGGATACCTGCAAAGAGCTGACTCGCTCCATTGATTTTTCTACCAGATACCGAGTACAAGAATAAATACGTTATTTCAAGGATGTTCGAGAATATAATAATAATAATAATATCTTGGGACAACTCACACACGGTCATCTGATCCCAAACTAGGCAGAGCCTGTATTATGGCAACCGGACAACTGATAAACATACTTAAATATTTTTAAATACATACATAACATAGATAAATTACACCCAGACACAGAACAAATCATTATGCTCATCACACAAAGATTTGTCCTGGGTGGGAATCGAGCCCACGACCTCCGATTTAGCAGTCAGGGCTACTAACCACTAAACCAACAGGCCAGTCAGAAACAAATATACCGGAAAGTCGAGTGGACATACGTATTAGAGTGTTTTAGATCTACAATAGTTTAGTTACATAAAATGGTCAAGCATTGTTACGGCGTTTGATACTCAAAATACTCGTACTATTTAAGAATCTAAAGGTGGAATTTATTTTGTTGTTTTCTAGAGTTATGAGTTTATTTACTACAGGCGATATTTTGAAGGATGCGACGTCTTGAGACAGTCAGGTTTTTTGAAAATTACCGTTTTGACACATCGTATTCAAGACAAAGGCCGAAGATCAAGCTCAGTGGCGTACCATAGAAGAGGCCTATGTCCAGCAGTGGACTGAGATAGGCTGATGATGATGATTTAAGTCGAATATGTAGATAGTACGGATAAAATCATTCAGTAAAGTCTATAAAAATGTTGGTTTTGAAGCTTGAAAAGCATTAGTCGTCTTAGCAACCATTTTAATTTGTGTCCTTGAAATGTCATGGGATAATTTACATACATACATACATAACATCACGCCTGTATTCCCCGAAGGGGTAGGCAGAGATGTACATATAGTACACTCACATTTCGCCAGTGATGTTGTAAGTCCCAAAGTAATAGGGGGTGAGCCTATTGCCATCCACCGGGCACAAATCCAGACTCCGTGCTGCTACTGAGAATTACCTAATGGATAACTCAGTAACACTTTGCCCGACCCGGGATAACCGGGGAACCGCGACTGCTGAGCAAGAGGTCCTGAGTTCAAATCCCGGGTCGGGCAAAGTGTGATGCTATGTATTATTTACTATTCACACAGATCTGTCGCATCAGTTTTTAAATTTCCGTTGCAGACTTCGAAATCAATAATCCTTTAGCTGAATGAACTGTTACGAAAGAGATTGCACTGTTATTTTTAAAATGTGTTCGTAGTTTATTTGTATGTAAATGTATGGCCTTGTTTCAGTTTCATCCAATATTTATTTTGTTTGACATTTTTATGTAATATATTCCTTTAGTTCGTTTGCTTACTGCACTATAATGCCCTGAATTCGTGGTACGGTAAAGTAAATTCATCCTTCTTAACTAAGCATGTTAAACGAATGCACCGATAGCCGAGTGGTATTGCATTTTCCATGGTCTTTCCGAATTTATGCGCGTACTAAATTAGTTATCAGTTACTAAAAACGGTGAAGGAAGACATCGTCAGGAAACCGGCACACCTGAGAGATTTGTCAACGGTGTGTAAAGCCATGTGAAAGACCTACATGCGGTTTCAACTGTGACACCAGGTTGTTCATCAACCAGACGATAAGAAGAAGCTAAACGGAACATAAGTGACAATTATAATTATCACGTCTTTAGGATCAAATTTTAATCACAATAATATTATAAAGGAGAAAGTTTGTGAGTGTGTTTGTATGATAGTTACATCTTCACGCTCAAACGGCTGGACCGATTTTAATAAGATTTGGTGTGGAGGTAACTGACACCCTGGATTAACACATAAGATTTTTATCTAAAAACAAAAATGTAGGAGGTAACACCGCGGGGCACTGCTAGTCATTTTATAAACCGGATAGCTTTAATTAAAATGTAAACTTTTAGTACCTTTTCCAAGACGTGATCATTGATCGCCATCTTCTTCTTATCGCATGGTTAACACACCGTTGAAAAATCTCTCAGGTGTGCCGTTTTCCTCACGATGTTTTCCCTCACCATGTTTAGCAACTGATAACTATTTTATAATACGCACATGAATTCGAAAAGACATTGGTGCGTGCCAGAGTTTCAACTTGCGACCTTTGACTTGGCAGTCCAACGGTCATACCACTCGGCTATCAGTGCTATGAAAACAATAGGCAAGAAATTGCATGGATACTCTCAAATGTCGATATAATCTACGCCGCTCTTATAGAAGCGATAGTAAATCCAAAGTGTTTACATTCAAGTCTCCTCAAGACAAATTTGTGCTTAATTGCCCCCTGCAAGGATTACCACATCAAACTGTGCCAGTGAGCGCTCATATTAAACGGTTAACAACAGGCAACCCACAGGTTGCGTTGTGTGTACCTGCAAAACTAAAACTTACAGTGCATGAATTATGTATGAGTAGCACTGCAGTGTAATTTTTAAGTGGCAGCGGTTTTGTGGAAGTTGTGACAAGTTTTACTGCCAGCAGTGTACGTAAAATACGGGTTACGTTTCAGAGGTGCCATAAAATTTAAATATGAGTAGTATTATACCTACGTCTTGTAAGATATGACAGCACAGATAGCTGAGTGGTATAACCATTGGACTGCCTAGTTAAGGGTCGCGACTTAAGACCCCAGCACGCATCAATGACTTTTCGAATTCATGTAAATTAGTTATAAGTTGCTAAAAACGGTGAAGGAAAACATCGTGAGGAAACCGGCACACCTGAGAGATTTTCCAACGGTGTGTAAAGCTATCAGATGCCTACAGGCGGTTTAAACTCTGACACCAGGTTGTTCATCAACCATACGATAAGAAGGTACGATACGATTTTATGGATTGTTCAATGTCATCGAATCACTGCCGTACGAAATCCACCCCCATTGATATGCCTAAATTAAAGATTCAAGCTTTCAAAGATCACACAAGACGAAGTTAATCCACGCTTCATCCTCCATTTCGAGCCTCAAAATAAGGAATGAGGGACTAATTTGCATGTTATTACGGCTTAATCCGTCGCCGCTCTCGCATGCAAAGATTTCAACTTGTCTAAACAAGATTTTTGCGGTTATTCTACATATATGTAAGTATGTATGCGTGCTCTTTTGGGATTTGTCGACGAGAGCAGAAGCACTCGAAATCGTATAGAATACTTGTATGAATAATTTTTATTGTAGGCCAAATACTGGCAAAATCCGACCACCTTATAATATATTAGTCTGTGTCATGTCAGAAAATGTTGACGGATATTTAACTAAGGGCCTGTTTCACCATCGTATAGTGTTGAATAGTTACTTCTTGATTAACGCTAATTGGCAAGTAAAAGTTACGAGTATCTTCTATCGTATGTTAGTTACAGGCCGGTTTATCCCCTGATTAATGCTACTCAGATATTGTGAAATTCGCATTAGTAGTTACGGATGTCTTTAACTGGTGCGCGGTAGCATTAATCAGGGTATAAACTGGCCTGTAACTAAGATACGATAGAAGATACTCGTAACTTTTACTTGCCGATTAGCGTTAGTAAAGAATTAACTATTCAACACTTTACTTTTAGATGGTATAACAGGCCCTTAGTCATTTATACTAATTGTAAATCCTTACATGACCTATATCACACGTCATAGCGAACCGCAAAGAGGGTATACAGACTCTTAAAAAAGGAATAATCTAAAATAATATACTTTTAATGACAGGCTTTATCTACAGGACCATACACAGGACATTTTTTTAAAGACAAATCTTGACAGTAATGATAATTATAAAAATATTTTTATTTGGTAATTGTAAAAAGATGGAAGCCAGTGACGCGGAAGACCCAGACGGAGATGGCGGGACGATTTGCCCGCCTTCTAAGACGGTTGGCCAGAGCTGGTCAAGGATAGGGGTAATTGGAAAATCAGGGGAGAGGCCTTTGCCCAGCAATGGGAAACAATATAGGCTATTGAAAAAAAATGTAATTAGATTAATGATTAAGTGCCTTTATAGACTTTCTATTGAACTAGTAGGTACCTATTTATCACTACATAGTATAAAACAAAGTCGCTTTCTCTGTCCCTATATCCCTATGTATGCTTAAATCTTTAAAACTACGCAACGGATTTTGATGCGGTTTTTTTTAATAGATAGAGTGATTGAAGAGGAAGGTTTATATGTATAATAACATCAATTAAATAGTGGAGAAATACTTATAATATATATTTTATACCCGTGCAAAGCCGGAGCGGGCCGCTAGTTTTGTATACATTCTATCTTATATTAGGGCATTAAGTGAGTAAAACTTAAAAAATAAATGCTATGACTGCCTCGTTGGTCTAGTGGTCGCTAAGCGCGACTGCTGAGCAAGAGGTCCTGGGTTCAAATCCCGGGTCGGGCAAAGTGATACTGAGTTTTCCATTAGGTAATTCTCAGTAGCAGCACGGAGTCTGGATTTGTGCCCGGTTAATGGCAATAGGCTCGCCCCCTATTACATTAGGACTTACAACATAACTGGCGAAATGTGGGTGTACTATATGTTCACCTCTGCCTACCCCTTCGGGGAATACAGGGGTGATGTTTTATGTTTTGCTGTGATTTTGCAAGTTTTCATGTAAGAACTATCGCTTTAACCTAATCATCTTATTGTACACATGAACACGCAATTAAAACTTTGACTTTGACTTTGACAGGACCTGTTTAGCTCACGAAATACCATCATCAGCCGGAAGACGTCCACTGTTGGACAATGGCCTCCCCTTTAGAGGGAGGAGGGGTGCCATAATCCCCATGCTTGGCAAGCGGCTTGGGGATCGCAGCATTGGTGGTTGGTGGTCAAGTTACAGAAGACGCTGCTGCTCATTTCCTGGTTTTTTTCCCTTAGTCGCCTCTTACGACACCAACGGGAGGAAAGGGGGTGGTCAATTCTAGGCCGGATACCTCACGCCACTTCACTCCACACTCCAGAAATATGTGGCAGAACTAAAATTAACACGCATTGACAGTTTGGGATTCATTTGGATATAATTATGATTAATTTCAATACATACTTAATTAATAGTATAGTAACTAATTTATTTATTACTTGAATCAGCTTCATAATTTACCCGTCATCGTGGACGACTTGATTGGCGCAGTGGCTAAGCGATGATCTGCTGCTGCTAAAGGGGCAACCCTTAGCGCAGCAGTTTGGGCTTGATTCCCGCACAGGACAATTTTTTTTGCAATTCGCACATGTTTGTCACGAGTCTGGGTGTTTGTGTATGTATGATACATGAGAAGTTCGTAATGTGAGGCGACATTTTATTTAAAAAATAATCTTATGCCACTAAAGCTAAGAGTTAATCTAATTCTACATCCAGAAATTAAAACGGACCAAGATCACGCCCCCCTACTCAGATATCTGATTGTTATGTACAAACCCATTGAAAACCTGTACAATTTTTTTATCCAAATCCCAAACCATTATCTTAGACTCCCATATCCTCAGGATTCCACATTACAGAATCCACAAACTTCCTTTATAGGTGGCTAAAACAGCCAATAAGTCTCTTAAACGACTCTTAAAATCGTGGCCACAGAGCGCTTTCCTTTGATATTCCATTACAATATTTTCCCATTGAAATAGTGCTGTGAAATCGACCTTACTCGAATAAGCTTCGTTTTTGGGTATCCGTGGGAGTATAACTTGACGCTTCGTTAAATCAGTTTAAATAGCTGGAGGGATATTGTTTGTCATTGATTCTTGCTGAATCGGTTTGCGGAAGGTGGGTTTTGTTAGTGGAAATTTGGTGTTTGTAGCTTTAAAGAGTCAATGATTGGTAGACTGGTTTGTTGTTTTTAGGTAAAGAGACTGCCTCGTTGATCTAGTGGTCACTAAGCGCGACTGCTGTGCAAGAGGTCCTGGGTTCAAATCCCGGGTCGGACTAAATGTTACTGAGTTTTCCATTAGTTAATTTTCAGTAGCAGCACGGAGTCTGGATCTGTGCCCGGTTGATGGCAATAGGCTCGCCCCCTATTACATTGGGACTTATAACATAACTGGCGAAATGTGGGTGTACTACATGTACACCTCTGCCTACCCCTTCGGGAAATACAGGCGTGATGTTATGTTATGTAAAGAGAAAGTATTTCGTTTTTATTTGAGGTAGGTAATTATAATCGAGTTTTTTTTTTAGTAAGATTCGGGGCAATATCCTCTTTAAGGAATGAGATCGTCGATTTGAACCGAGTTTTGGTGACTTTTTGTATGTAGAATTTAAATTACATTTCATCTATTGGCTGGTCCAAAATCTAATAATGGTAAACGGTCATCAACTAACAATATTAACAGTGTGTGTGTGTGTTTGTGTATTACCACAAGTTAAAAAAGTAAATAACGCGACGTTTTTAATAAAAACGCTGGTCAGCAGTTAGTTTTTTCGACAATATTTGGACCGTCGAAACTGTCATAGAATGTCGTGTTTTGGCAAACTACAGATTTTAATTCATTGCGTCTACTCCAGGCTGTGTACTCGTTGCCATAGAAACAACAAATGTTTTCTATAGATCGATCGATCGATATTTATTGATCGCTTGACAAAGTAGACGTGTTTTTTGTTCTCGTTAAAATGTGCTTAAAATAAAAACGAATACAATTACAAATAAATAATATTCTTGCGGCGTAAGTACTTTGGGTTGTCCGAAGTGTGTCGCGTGTGATTCATGCTTACTGTGATAAACTATAGGTATGATCTAAATATTTTTTGACTGTACTGTGAATCTGTGTTAGTATGTCTAACCCCGGATCAAGCCCGTTTGGCCGGAGCCAGCTCCTGCAACGTAGTCCTCCACCGACCCCAACACCACAATCTCAGCCTATAATTGAAAATCCTTTGCCTGAGAACAACGATTTACCTAGTGAGGTTATATCTACACCAGAGATTCAGAGATGGATGACCAGCATTGAAGCCCTGTTAAATGAGGCATGCGCTATAGTTACTGAAGGGAAAATGAACTCAGATCAGAAGCTCCGTGTTACAAATATTTGCCGTAAGATCGGATCTGGAACTTCGCAGATGGCCGTTTTGTACCAGTCCCTAAAGCAGAAAACGATTCTAGCGCATAATACCATACAGCACCTGCAAGAACAGCAAGACGTCTCGAAATCTCTTCGTCTATTCAAGGAAGTTGTGGTAGAAAATCTGAAACCACAACAGAATAGCTCGTTTGCCGATATGGTAAAAAAAGGTGCCGACAAGTTTATCCGCCCTAGTAACCTGAGCTCAGTCACTATTTACCCTAGCGACAAAACTAAAACAAGTGACGAAACCAAGACCCTCGTACAAAAAATTATTTCGCCAGAGGAGCTCAAACTGCATGTCCGTGGCTTAAGAAAGGTACGAAATGGCGGTGTCCTCATTAGCACTGAGACTAAGGGAGACATTGAAAAGCTTCGTAACCTCGAAAACTTAGCTTCATCAGGCCTCACTGTAGAAGAACCTACCAAACGCCGCCCTAGGATCACTGTCGTAGGTGTACCAGCAGCCCTAACCGAAAAAGAGGTCTTTGAATGCATTTACGAGCAGAATTTAGCTGTCAAATTCCCTAACTCTTCTCGTGAATCGTTTATGAGCACCGTCAAACTAAGCCATAAATCAGGTAAGAAAGGCCTTTCTACCTGTAACTATATACTGGAGGTACCAGCCAACATAAGAAAGGCGCTAATAAACCAAGGCAGAATTTATATAAACTGGACGTCCTGTCCAGTAAGAGACTTCACGCTGGTGACGAGGTGCTTTAACTGCCAGCAGTTTGGACATGCAGCCAAGTACTGCCGAGAGACTAGCCCCACCTGTAACCACTGTGGCGAGCTTGGACATTCCTTTAAGGAATGCACCAACAAGTCTGCACAGCCCACTTGTGCGACGTGCAAACGTTTTAAGCGTAAAAGTGATCACCAAACTGGTGATGCAACTTGTCCGGCACGAAGATACGCAGAGGACAGTTACATTCATTCTATAGACTATGAGGGCGCCTAAGAGCGCCGGTAATTATTTATTAAGTAAGCACATAAAACTAGTTCATATTTTATTTTAATTCTTGTTTAGGTAAATAATGACTAATCAGTTAATCCATGACCTAGATAATTTTTCTGTGTCTGAAGTTAAATATTGCGAAGTGAAAGACTGTAAACAATATCTGCCGACATCCGAATCTTTGCTTACAATAATCACTCAAAATATTCGCAGCATAAACAAAAACATGAATAGCTTTGAGGTGTTGCTCCATACTCTTGACATAAGTTGTGATATCATTGTTCTAACAGAATGTTGGCTTTCTGACAAACAACCCTTTTTACCATCTATTGATGGTTATTTCATGCACAAAACCGACATATTATTGAACCAAAATGATGGTTTAGTAATTTATATAAAGAGAACTTTAAATGTATCTGTAGAAGAACCTATTTTACAGGGATGTAATTGCTTATTAATTCGAATAAACCCCGATACAGTAATTATAGCTATATATAGGCCTCCCTCACAAAACATTGAACTATTTTTAGAATCGCTTGAAATGCATTTAAGTACCCTATCATCATATAAAAATATTATCTTAACAGGCGACATTAACATTAACATTGCTACTGGGAGCACTGATACTAACGCACACAACTATTTAAACATTTGTTCTTTTCATGGACTCCTACCTGCGCACAACTACCCTACCCATCAAAGTGGCTCTTGTCTAGATCACTTTATTATAAAAGCTAATAAACCTTCACTCGCATTGGTTACTAATTCCACTGTTACCGATCATCAAACCATTTTACTAACAATAAAATTGTCATTGCCTAGAAAAAACTGCACTCAAAGCTATACTAAAATCAATATGAAAACCCTTGAAAATGATATAAGCAAACCTAATACCTTTGAACTAGTTTATAACGCGGGCGATGCAAACGTTGCTATAGACTATTTTATTAACCTATTGCAAAAAGCAATCTCGAAAAATACTACAACAACAATGATACCTAGAAAACATAGAAATATCAAACCTTGGATAACACCGGGTCTCGTACGTTGCATAAGACATCGAGACAAACTTCATCAAAAATCGAAATTAGAACCCGATAATTCAGTAATTTCCATATCTTATAAAAGGTATAGGAATTACTGCAATAACCTTTTGAAAAAATTAAAGACCCAACACGAAAGGAACGAATTACAAAAGGCCGGTAATAATAGCAAGCTTGTTTGGAAACTTATCAAACAAAATGCCTTCCAGTCGAAAACCTCAGAACCTCCTCTTGATTTGTTACTAAGCGAAACATGCCCATCCGAAGCAATTAACAAAGTCAATAACTTTTTTGCAAACGTGGGCAAAACCCTTGCAGAAAAAACCTTGCAGTCAAGTAGTCTCGACTTGAATAAGTTAATGACTTCCTCTACGGCGACCTCCTTTGTTTTGCTAAATACGGATATAGATGAAGTATTAAGAATTATATCTGGATTAAAGCATAATTGTGCCGTAGGATGGGATAATATTTCCAATACTATTTTGAAAAATCTAAAGCATTTACTTGCCCCCCCGTTAACCTATATATTTCAATTATGTTTAGATGAAGGTGTATTTCCGAGATCGCTGAAAAAAGCAGTGGTAACGCCTATATTTAAATCAGGAGATAAAAAATGTGTAAATGACTATAGGCCTATCTCAGTTTTATCAGGACTTTCAAAAATTTTGGAAAAAATCATAAACAATAGGTTAATCAAATATCTAGAAGACAACAAAATACTTTCACAGAACCAATATGGCTTTAGGCAAAAAAGATCAACTAATCAAGCACTTCATCAATTAACAAACTATATAGCTAGCAACTTGGACGGGGGTAAACCCACCATAGGGATATTTCTGGACCTTGCCAAAGCCTTCGATAGTATATCTTGCTCCATACTTTTGCGCAAGCTTGAAGCACTTGGGATAAGGGGAACACAACTTCGGCTATTTACGGATTACCTTACTGATCGCTTTCAATGTGTGAAAATTGGTAAATCCTTAAGTACTGAAGTAAAGAATACTGGCTATGGATTCCCGCAAGGCAGTATTCTAGGTTGCACTTTATTCCTGGTTTATATAAATGACCTTTGCAGCTTAAAAATTCCAAACGGTGTTATAATATCTTATGCGGATGACACTGCTATATTATTCTCAGCAAATTCCCGACAGGAGGTTTTCGAGCACGCTCAGACGGGTTTTAATATGGTAACTAATTGGCTACACAAAAATCTACTAACCCTAAACGCAGATAAAACCAAATACATTCTTTTTACAATGAGAAACACAAACATACCCATTTTTAATCCAAACATATATGCACATAGCTGTAAAACATTTGCTGACATCGCATGCACCTGCCCTGCTTTAGCAAATACTAACGACATCAAATACTTAGGTATTACTCTTGACACAAATTTGAATTTCCGCAAACACATTGATTTATTATGTTCCAGAGTACGTAAATTAATATATTTATTTAAGAATCTTCGCAATATTGCAGATTACGCATTAATAAAGCAAGTGTATTTGTCGTTGTGTCAATCGATAGTAACTTATTGCATAACTTCATGGGGTGGTGCAGCAAAGTCAAATTTGCTGCCTTTAGAACGCGCTCAAAGAGCAATTCTTAAGGTAGCGACATTCCGCCCTTTTCTATTTCCCACTGACCAGCTTTATAGGGAATGTAACGTACTAACAGTCCGACAATTATTTATATTGCACACCATTCTAAAACAGCACACTGATCTCCCTTTTATCCCAATAGCAACAGACAAGAGAAGGAAGGACATAGTCTGTAGCAGACCTCAAACTAATCATGCATTTGTCAACAGATTTTATCTATTCTTGGGACCTTTTGTATATAATAGAATTAATAAAAAACTTAATATATATAGTTTAAATAATAAAAAATGTATGCTCATGTTAACACAATATTTAGGAAAATTTAATTACGCAGATACAGAAAAAATACTAGAAATTGTTAAGTAAGAATGACATCATTATTAATACATAGACATTTTCTATTGTAGATAAGTTTGTAAATGTTTTGTTTTGTAAACGTATACTATGTAGTCTTTAAATTTTATTTTACTTTAATTTTAAATTAATAAAATGAACTATTTATTTAAATATTTAAGTCAAGCGATCGCCTGAAACACAGGTTAACCCTAGTTCAGGCTGGCAGCAATTAAAATATTATGAACCTTATTATACTATTACCTACCAACTTAGGTGTAAAAATGTTATTTTAGTTAAGTCTTACACGTGTAACTTAAGTATTATTGGAACTTCTGTATTTATAAGATCTACTTTAAATCAAAATGTTCTACACTGTAACATATATTTGGTCAAATAAATAAATATTATTATTATTATTATTTCCTTTATTTAAATTATTTTTCTTATAAATTACATTTTTAAATATCTATATAAAAATACAATATTTAAAAATATAAAAAATAGGGCCCAACCAGCAGCGGGAACAGAGTCCAAGCTACCGGTGGTTAGGGCTCCAGAGAGAGGAACCTCCTCACAATGCGTGCCGTGTCAAGGAGTACCGCTTTCTGCATCAAGCCCTTGACCCAACCGCCTAACGTGAGCCTCTTCAGGTGTTGGTCGAGACTCTTGGCCATGAGACCATTGGCCGAAACGACTATCGGTACAATGATTGCTGAGTCCACCTCCCACATGTCGACAACCTCGTGCGCCAGATCAAGATATTTATTATTATTATTATTATAGTAATTTTTTTTTCTTCTTGTGGCAATTGAGACGGGCTTCGAACTATTCTGCCAGATTCGAGGTAAAACTGCAACGTTTGTCGTTAGACATTTTTTGTGAGTCTATTTAAATTTAATCGTTATAATGAAAACTAAAGATTTAAATAACCGATGGCCGCTACCATTTAATATTATTCTGTCTGATAAATGAGAGAGAGTTTAATAATAGAAGAACAGAAGTTACATAAAAGGGAACGAAAGTTAATACGTAGAGAAATTTTATTTTTCAAGTCAAACGTCTTGAATTTAATGGGCAGGCGAAAAATATGTGGTCAAGAGATCCATAATCAAGACCTTAATCGCACAGAGAGCGTCTCTAACATAGGTCTTGTTTAAGAAGACTGGGCTACAACAGTGGCCCAATATCAGTCAACATAGGATTGTGACAATTAAAGCCACATGAAAACGGAACAGCTCATGGTAGACACACTGGTTGCCTCTCCGGCGAGTTAACACTTAACATATTCACTAAACAAGCACTTGATATTATTTTATGAAGCACAGCAATGAAATCGTCTAATACTCCTACACCTGCACCAGCTACACATTTCCTTGACTCAGTTGAACTGTCTCCTCAAAGGTATAATATTGCATTCCTTTATAGAATATTGTAAGACTTATTCAGTTCATCGTTAGGTAGTAAGCAGGTCTGTGGAGACGGCTGCGCAAACAATAGGACCTGTCAACAGCTCCAAGTGGGTGTCTAAGCATTAAGTGATAGCGGAGTCTGCCCCTTTGCCATGAACTCTTAAAGCAAGACAGTTTACGTTCTTCTTCTTCTTATCGTATGGTTGATGAACAACCTGGTGTCAGAGTTTAAACCGCCTGTAGGCCTCTGACATGGCTTTACACACCGTTGAAAAATCTCTGAGGTGTGCCGGTTTCCTCACGATGTTATCCTTCACCGTTATTAGCAACTGATAACTAATTTATAATACGCACATGAATTCGAAAAGACATTGGTGCGTGCCGGGGTTTGAACTTGCGACCTTTGACTTGGCAGTCCACCGGTCATACCACTCCGCTATTAGTGTAGTTAGTTACGTTACGTAGTTTCCGTTGTGGAAGCGAGACGCCGCAATACACTGCACGTTCCGGTATCTCGTTTACACATCTTAAACTGTCCTGCTATATGAGTTCATGGTAAGGGGGCTGATGGTACAATGTTCAGGAACCTATAAGCCTGCGCGCATAAGCACTGGCAGATTTATTATCAAATGCATCTGTTTATACACGTTGAACAATTAAACAAAATATAATTTACGAAAGTCTCAATCAGCACAAACATAAAAAATAATATTGAGCTTTTTTGTGCATTTTCTTGCATAGTACAGGGCTGCCAGCGCCTACTTATTAATAATTATTTACAAACATAATTGATAATAATGTGCGATAATATGTAGAAATTTATTTAGTTCCTGGGCATTTTATGAAAATCAAGTTCCATGTTTCCAAAAAGGTAAAACTACAAACCGACCACAACAAGCAAAGCTTACACATGATTAATCTACTCATACCCACACGGTAATCAAGTTATTTATTTATTTTTTATAAAAAAAGGTCGCCTTTCTAGTTATTTCTCTTATATCGTAAGGGTATTTCACAAAAATATGGAACATCACATACACAATCTCCCAGACTCTGTACAAACATCTGCGGATCGCACAAATTTTCGTCCCATGCGAGAATCGAACCTGCAGCCCTTAGCGCAGTAGTCCAATTGCTTAGCAGTTTTTTTGAAACGTCACTTCACACTAGGTATTTCTCCTGTGTCGTGGGTGCGTTTCACAAACATGAAATATCACATACACAAACACCCAGACTCGGGACAAATATCTGCGGTTCGCACAAATTTTTGCCCCGTGCGGGAATCGAACCCGCAACCCTTAGCGCAGCAGTCCAATTGCTTAGCCATTGCGCTAATCAAGTCGTCAAATCTTTTTGCTTTTGTGCTTCTGTGTATGTCCTAATCAAGAAGATTCCACGCAGATGAAGACGAGGGCAGAGAGAGAGAGTCTTAAATAAATAATGAATCTAGACATAGACTATAAGTGATGATACCACGCCTAGACCCATTAGGTGTGTAGAAACGTTACCAGTTCATCGCCCAGTAATCGGTTTTTAATGAGTCTCTGAGGTATAGTCTAGAGAAAAATAAATGTTTTATGTTCACGAATTAATAGAGAACGTCCAACGATAAAAATTGTTTGCGTAAAAGTGAACTCACTCGGCCAAAATAAATCAAATGTTATCGTGAAAATGTAGAAGAAAAATAAATACGATGAGTATTAAATATTTATTCTCAGTATTTCTAATTTTAATCTTTAAGTATTTCTAAGTGGAATGAATGGAATGATTTCATACGATTTCATATTTATGGCGAAGATCTGAAAAACAAAAGACACGAGTGGGATTGGAGCGTACGAACTCTGCCAATCCGTGCTGTTGCTATTCCATGAGTTATTAGCCCTGGATAAGTCCGTGTTTGTTGAATTATATTTAACCCTCTATAGCCGTACCTGTAGTATATCTAAATTGAAAAAACCCATGCCGTGGTGTACGGATTGGCCAGTCAACATGATGGTAGCGAGGTTGACCTTCCGGGGTGCGCTGGACATAATTATTAAGATAATATCATCACTTGTGGAGGCTTTACACATAACGTCACGCTTGGTCCTAAAGTGAAGTGATAAAAATGAATGAAATGTGATAAAAGGCACGTATAGTAAATCCACATTTCGCTAGTTATGTTTATAGATCCCGAAATCGAACATAAAACTCACGTGACTGCTGAGCGTGAGTTCCTATGTTCGATTTCCAGGTCGGTCAAGTGTTATTTGGTTTTGGCATTGCGATCACTAGACCAACGAGTCAACGAGTAAGGGCTTTTTGATCTTCCATTAGATCTCTCGTTACTTGGACCTATCGCCAAGTTCTTGCAAGCAGCACCGGTCAGGGACTTGTTTAATTTAGCTGGTCTTCAGACGGCTTAAGTATCTATCACAGTTTGTGCACAATGCTTTAAGAAACGGACTGCTAATATCTCAGATATTAGATTCTCATAAAGCGCTGCCTAGAAATCTGGATATTGAAACATTTGGCGTTGGTATAAAGGCTTATATAAATAACTGTTAGAAGCCCTAGACAAGTGGCATATTGCTGGAAGAATATAAATCGAATAGAATGAACATTTTATGAGATTGACATAATTTTTTTTTTTTTTTTTAATAAAACGTCGCCCCACTCTAGGAATTTCTCCTGTATCGTGGGTGCGTTTCACAAACATGAAATATCACATACACAAACACCCAGACTCGGGACAAACAAATGTGGATCGCACAAATTTTTGCCCCGTGCGGGAATCGAACCCGCAACCCTTGGCGCAGCAGTCTAATCGCTTAGCCACTACGCCAATCAGGTCGTCGAATATTATAAACATCACGCCTGTATTTTCATAGTTTATAATAATGATATGTTAAAGGTCCCAATGTAATACGGAGAGTCTAATGCCATCAACCGGGCACAAAGACAGAGACCGTGCTGCTAATTACCAGTTGGATAAATCAAGTAACATATTATTTTACCCACTCCGGGATTAAAACTCTGGACGTCATGGTCAGCAGTCGCGACCACCAGACCAACAATTTTAGACACCAACATATTTGACCAACTTTATTTTTACGTACGTGTGTAGTCGTATGCGAATACATAAATAAAAATCCAGTAGTTACTGTATACAACTACAGTAATAAAGATAATAAATCCGATATATAAACAGTGAGCTCTCGACACTATTATGAACGGCTAATAAGAGCGGTGCAAAGACTCCTGACCGAGAATAGGTCAATAGGTCAATTAACAGCTTGCAGCGTTGCGAAAACCACCCGCTGCTATAAGATGCAGTATGGAATTTATGAAGGCGCATTTTAGTGTTAAAAACTTAAATATTTTTAGGAATTTTACATTTTAATTTAGCTGTCCCATATTACTAGTGTCTATTGCACAGTGCACATGCAAGTTATCGGTAAAATAAAAAAGTAATAAATAGTATTACATTATTAATTTTTTGCTTACAGTAAGTAGGTACTTACTTAGCCTAATATTTATCTAAGTATGTTGTAATCCGTTATATTTATCTCAATGTGTTATCGTGTAGTATCCGACCTAGAATTGACCACCCCCTTTCCTCCCGTGGGTGTCGTAAGAGGCGAGTAAGGGAAAAATCCGGCGATGTGCAGCAGCGTCTTCTGTAACTTGCCCTTGTTTAAGAGGGAGACCTTTGTCCAACAGTGGACGTTTTCCGGCTGCTAACAACATACTCAGATACTACTATACTATAGAGACTATCCACCGTTCTACTCTATTCATCAGAAGAATCAGAGGAATAGAGTGGTGAATGGGATATACATGATTTGACGGCTATGCCATTAAATTCTATTCGTCTAGCATTTTGAGCGCGAGGGAGCAAGACTCCGCACTACATTGTACATAGCGGTGACTCGTTTCCACAATGGCAAATGAACTTGTAATGCAAGCTCATAATAAGGTACCAGCCCACTTACCATGAACTCTTAAAGCAGGGCAGTTAAGTTGTAGAAGCGAGACGCTGCTACGTGCAGTGTAATGCGGCGTCTCGTTTCCACAACCGAAAATGACCAGCAATGCAAGTTCGTAGTAAGGCACCAGCCCCCTTAGAATGAACTGCTAAAGCAGGGCAGTGTTTTAAGACTTCATGGAAAGAGGGCTTTACTAAATTCACTATCATTACGTTACCTAAAACCAGCATTTTTTTTATTTTATTTTTTTAATAAAAACGTCGCCCCACACTAGGAATTTCTCCTGTATCGTGGGTGTGTTTCACAAACATGAAATATCACATACACAAACACCCAGACTCGGGACAAACAAATGTGGATCGCACAAATTTTTGCCCCGTGCAGGAATCGAACCCGCAACCCTTAGCGCAGCAGTCTAATCGCTTAGCCACTACGCCAATCAGGTAGTAGCATTATTCATTTTCAATCCACATTCGACTACAATGTAAACTAATCACAATATTAATTTATTATTCCTTCAGGCCGTAGTCAATACTAAAGTTAGCTGGATTCCGACAGCAATATCACTACATAGTATAAAACAAAGTCGCTTTCTCTGTCCCTATATCCCTATGTATGCTTAAATCTTTAAAACTACGCAACGGATTTTGATGCGGTTTTTTTTAATAGATAGAGTGAGTAAAGAGGAAGATTTATGTATAATAACATCCATAAAATAGTGGAGAAATACTTATAATATACATTTTATACCCGTGCGAAGCCGGAGCGGGCTGCTAGTTATTAATAATATGAAGTTCGAATACTCACGCAACTTCAAGGCTAAGTTTGTTCAAGTTGATTGAGCCGATAGCTGTGCTATTAGCCCCTAGATATGAGTCTAGGTCTCGTATTTAGATAGTCGTTTTTGACTATTGTGTCTGTTGATTAACGATTGGCCTACTGCGCTTGAAGCTGTAGGTTCAATTCCTGCACGGATGGAAAGTTTGTGTGATCCGCAGATGTTTGCCCCGAGTTGTATGTGATATTTCATGTTTGTGATACGTACTCACGATACAGGAGAAATTTCTAATGTAGCGCAATTTTTTTATAAAGAGAAAAAAATTGTGTGTCGCCAATGTCTTAGACAGATTGTGAGTAATGAGATTTAAAACTATTTGTTTGTCCAAGTAGGTATTTTAAATGTCCCTAAATCGGACATATTGCTGGAAATAATCGTGATTTTGGACAGTGAAGTCCAGACTCATATTTCTGATTCTTCATTAATTATTTTATCTCCCAAGTAGTAGGCTTATTTCGGTGCACATATTTCATAAAATATAAGTTTAAAAAACTAATTACAATGTCGAGTCTTAAAAGAGGATATACGATACCAAGCGTAAAACTGCAAGACCGAATGACTCAGTGAGCTCATTTTGCGTGAATCGGATTGTAAATAATAACTAAAAATGTAAGGTAGTTGATAGTAATTGTTCAAATTAGACGTTTAACACCTCAGTCTGCCCGTGACCATGAATGCTGTAAAGGATTCGAAACGTCGGGACCAAAAAACAAAAATAAAACCGCGATAAAATCCGTAAAAATAGTTTTATTTCAATGACTAATATTCGCGTAAGTGATAGAAATCATTAGGATATACGATACTTTCAATCCTTGAATTATTGGCTGAATGTATTGAATTTTGAAAAAAAAAACCACTCCATTACACTCTATTTACATTGCTGTATAAAGCAGAAAATTAGTTCTAGCTTATCTCGTTTCTATTGAACGAAGGCTTTACAAATCACTCCATCTCTTTCACCCAGGTGCTTCAACCATCCTCCAAAACAATTTTATCGCAAACAAACTGCTCTGTATTTGCTCTTACATGTTCCCGTGCATCCCGGTTTAAGATCATTAACCAAATAAGGTAGACAAACAAGGAAGCGTTTGAATTGGTAATGCTTATGCTCCTTCAGATCCCAGAGTTACAGCAATGATGTTCGGAGCTCCTCACTGTACTCGACGGTAATGACATTTAAATTAATTTTGCTGGTGTTTAGAGAAGTGTGTCATTTGCGCAGTTGTCTCAACCTACACGCGCTGGCACGGAATGTGGCCCAAACTTATATGGCTACATGGTTAAAAACCAAAATTAAAGATACATTGCAACATATATATTTGTAAATGTCTGGTCTAAGATAATTACTCTACTGTGCACCTAAGTCTATTTGTCTCTACATCACCTTAAGGTTGACTGGTAGAAAATGCCTTTGGCATTAAGTCAGCCTTTGTAAACATGTTTTGTGCATAAATTATTAAATAAATAAATATTTTTTTCCTTATGAAACTGGTGTTTGCTGATTCCCCACTCTTCAGTTATTAATTTAATAGAAGGCGTGAATTAAAAATTAGTAAAATAATTCGTTTTCTTGATTGCCAAAGTATTGATTTGAAATTTGGGCCATATTCCGTGCCAGCGAGTGTATTTACAAACCAAACATAAGTATTTTTTTATTGTAATTCGTATTTACAATTTAAACATTGACTGCCAAATTATTGCCATCACTGGTGATTAAACAGCATTCAAAGGGTTAAAAAAAATCATTTGGGGAATGTCACGATTCTCAGCGCATAAAGCTAACCCCTCACCTACTTTACAGGCTTCCTTTAGTTCAAGAAAAGCATTTAGGGTTGGTTTTAATCCTTCATTGTTATCCGTCGTAGGTTTGAACACGGCTATGGCCCGACATCACTTTGTAAAAAGCCAGGGGCACATTGAGTAATTTTTTTGACAAGTTGTAAGATTTTTGGCAATATTTTTACTTTGTTTTCTTCTTTAAAGAAAATATTATATCAAAACTTGGTATAGCAAATTATATAGACCTTAAAACAGTGTCTGTATGTCTAAACCTATGCCTTAAGGGCTTCAACGAAGAAGAAATTGATCAAAGTATACAAGCCCATGTAGTTTCTAACAAAGACTTATTCTAACCAGCCTATAATCGACTTCACACAATTTATTTGAAAGAACGCCTACAGTTATCAGCAATTTCATTCGGCATAAAAGATCTCGACCTAATACCACTTCTATAAAAGGAACAATTTGGAAATTTAGCAAACTAATTGTTCGTTCCAATTGAATTTTAATACCCTTAGGGGAAGAAATATAAATAGTTAATTTTTTCTCACAAGGCACGGAGGAGTATTCGTATGCAAAATCCGGTTAAAAGTCACAAAAACATATTTTAACAAATGATACTAAATTTACATTGTTCGCACTCGTCATTAGTCTAGCTACCATAAACCGGTTTCAATAATGGGTTGACGACCGTACCCGCAATGTGCAGGTAGTCGGAATCTAGTCGATGTTGAATGCACACGTCTTTGTTTTCGATACGTCCTAAATTTTAACAACTTTGCAGTTTGTGTTTTTAGTAGTTTGTGCTGATTTTAAAAAAGATTATCAATGGATATTGAAGCTCAGGGTATGTACTTTATCATAGCACTAGTATATGTTATTTTTTCTGTGTGTTTAGTTTCATTTTGAGATTCTTATAACTCATACCATTTTTTAATATTTTTTTACTATATTGTTTAGAAAAAAGGTGTTTTTGTAATAGTTCCGGGCATGATCGGGCAGAAGTTTTTTTTAAATAGTTAACTATGCACCTTAGCCATGTTATCCAAGTAAAAATATATCACCCATCTTCCCACAATTTTATTTAAAGACAGTTTATATTTCACATGTAATTTTCCGTAAATTTGCATATTTACTTAATAGGTTGGTTTTTGTTATAGGTTCGGCTACAAATGAAATCCAAATGTCTAGAAGAGTATTATACACGTTTTTTAGAGACAGTAGTGAACGAAAACTCGATCAGAAATTATTAGACATGCAACAAAAAATTAAGGAGATTACAAAATGTCCAGAAAATGAATATCATAGATTAAAGAATGATTTGAGACATTTTAAATCTGATTTGAAGCTAAGATGGAGCTCAGCCAACAATACAGAAGCACGGTTTATAGTACAAAATAAAAAATGGCTTGACAGTTCTATTACAATACATAGCTGGTCGACTCTGTCTGCATCAAAACAAGGACGACCACTGAAGACGTTTCAGGAATTAACTGATCGTAGCAAGAGACGAAAAACAAAAGAACTTCGAGAGCAAGTGCCTGTCCAGGAATTAACATATGCTGCCAGTGTTAGTCAGCGCAAATCTGGAAATATTGAAGCATCGATGATTATAAAAGAAGTCACTGCCACACCTACAAGGGCAAAAAAGATTAAAAAAGCATTACGTGAGTCCGAAAAAGTGTCTGCCAAGAAACATTCGGCGTCAGAAGCTTTGTCCCTTTTCATTGATTGTGATATGACCAAGAGTCAGTATGAGATACTACATGAATCTAATAAGACAATCTATCCGTGTTATACGCTTATTAAAGAAGCAAAAAAAGATTGTTATCCAAGGGAAGAGTCTATGCGTGTGACAGAAACCTGCGCTGAAGTTAAACTTCAAGACTTATTAAATCACACAACTTCAAGACTATGCAAGTATCTTGAGGATGTGCTTGAAACCTGTACTCCAGAAGAGTTAATTAATATGGAACTTATAACAAAATGGGGATGTGATGGTAGTCAACAGGCTCGATATCAGCAAAACTTTCAAGACGATTCAGGAGCAGATGATTCAAATATATTCCTAAGTTCGTTGGTTCCCATTAGATTGCAAGCTAACATTAGAAACCAACGGAAAATTTTGTGGCAGAACCCAACGCCATCTTCACCACGATTCTGTCGTCCAATTCGAATCAGATTCGTACATGAAACTGCCGATATTACAAGAGCTGAAATGAAGAATATAGAGGATCAAGATAAACAATTGAGGAAAACAGAGTTGACAAATACGAATGGAGTAGCAATGAATGTTCTGCACACTTTGGTTCCAACTATGGTAGATGCAAAAGTGTGCAATGCGGCTACAAATACAACCTCTACTATGCGATGTTACATATGTGGAAAAACATCAAAAGATTTTAACGATTTTAAGACAACTAAGATAGAGAATCCAGAAGCACTCAGGTTCGGATTGTCAACATTACATGCGAGAATTAGGTTATTTGAGACTCTTCTACATATCGCCTACAAATTACCTTTGAAAAAGTGGCAAGCACGCGGCCAGAATGAGAAAAACATTGTAAAACAAACAAAAGAGAAAATACAAAGAGAATTCAAGGAAAAAACAGGACTCTTAGTAGACGTCCCTAAAGCTGGTTTCGGGAACTCAAATTCGGGAAATACATCTAGAAGGTTTTTCAGTGATCCTGAAACAGCTGCTGAAATTACAGGCATCGACATATGTCTCATTCAAAAATTTAGAGTAATATTGGAAGCCATTTCTTCTGGTTACGAGATTGATGAAAATAAGTTTGCAGATTTGGCAAATAAGACTGCGGAATTGTATGTAAAATTATATGGTTGGCATCCTATGACACCCACACTACATAAGATACTCGTACATGGTCCTGCCATAATTAAGCATGCCCTTCTACCTATTGGACAGCTATCTGAGGAGGCAGCTGAAGCCAGAAATAAACATATAAGATCTTACAGACTCGATTTTACAAGAAAATTTTCAAGAGAACTCTGTAACAAAGATGTGTTCAATAGACTTTTGCTGACCTCAGATCCATTTCTAAGCTGTGGGCGAAAACGGCGAAAGCTGAGGAGCAGCCGGTCTTTCTTACCACAAACTGTTGAGTTGTTTGTGGAAATGGACCCTGAAAATATCCAAGAACTGAGTGGAGAAAGTTGAAGGTGTATCATGTTAGGTATTTTTTTATTAATTTGACTGTATTGAAGTCTGTTGTATGTTAAATTATTACAGATTTTGGAAATAAATATTTAAAGTGTAAATATATTACAATTTTTTTTTAAGACTGTTAAGTCAAATATACCTTATAGTATTTAAATAATCATTTTAAATAATATCCAGTAAAAAAAAAGCGAGAAATAATTTTGACCGGATTTTGAGGCCAAATACTCCACCGTGAAGGGTGGGATGAAACGGTTACGTAAAAACAACTCAATTTGGAGGAATGACTCGAGTTTTCCAAGAAATATATTAAATGGTGCTTGTGTTTGTTGGCCCAACGTGTTTGCGTATTGGTTCAAATGTTAACTTGAGCTAATGTGTCGTAATATTGGATTATGGTCGGTTCATGAAACTCTGAGAATAAAAAAAGTTTTCATACATTGTTAAGTAAAAAGTATTCTAAAGCAATATTCAAAGACACACACACACACGGTCATATGATCCCAAACTAGGCGGAGCCTGTATTATGGTAACCAGACAATTTTATTTTTGCTATTTTCTTCTTTTCCAATTCTTTTTATATGAAAGTTACCTCAACTGACACTAACTCGTATATTAAATCCTTCAATCCTTTCATTTCACTGTTCATAGTACAATTCATAATCCAATTTAACTTGAGACGACACAATGTTTGCCGCCAACGTGGCTGTGTTACACCAACCTGTTTACTCAACGTTATTATGAGATTCTTTTTAAAACAAGAAACCCTCTTAATTGTATTAGATCCTTAAACAATTGCTTAAAAGGATTCTTGATTTTGTACGGATGAAATCTTTTTACCCGTGAAATTAAGCCCTCAGTGAATTTTAAAACGCCACAGTTGCTACGGTAATGTTAGTTTGAGTTTTTCTTGCCTTTTGGAATGTTTTAAAATTTGTTAAAATCGTATTTATGTATCATAAAGAAGAAATGGTTTGTTCCACACACCTCTTGGCACTCCTCTTCTTTTATTCTGGGAGTCAGGTTAATGATGATATACTCCGTAAATTTGAGAAAAGTTAGTCACAGAACCCGTCACTTCTTAATTATTATTATTATTACAAACCTGTATTGTCCCACTGCAGGGTAAAGGCCTCCCCACTCTCCCTCCACACGACTCTATCAAGGGCTGTCGATGCCCAGTCCTCCATAAAGGAGTTCAGGTCATCTCGCCACTTCTTAAACACAACTTTAAATGCCTCCAGACTGTTTTACTATTTCATAAATGAGGTTATTTGATGAAGTGTAGGTATAATATTCATTCATTATAATTGGCAGAAAAATAGTCTAAGCCTTATCCAATTTCTTGTCAACGTAGCTTTACACTAGGAATTCCTTCTGCATCCTGGGAGCGTTTCACAAACATGAAATATCACAGACACAAACACAACACTCGGGACAAACATCTGCGGATAACACTTTTTTTTGTCCCGTGCGGGATTTTCACCCGCATCCTTTAGCACAGCGGTTCAATCGCTTAGCCACTGCGCCAACAAGGTCGTCAACTTGCTGGACTGGCTTCCTCTAACAGCCTGTTTCATCATCTACAAGTAAAGTGTCAAGTAGACTAACCGCCACCTAAAGTCACCCGTGACTACTCATACGAATTTCACAATATCTGAGTAGCATTAATCAGGGAAACTGGCCTATAACTAAGATAGATAGAAGATACTCGTAACATTTAATTTTCGATTAGCGTTATCAAGAAGTAACTATTCAACACTTTACTTGTAGATGGTGGAACAGGCCCTCAGTGGCGTGCATCCCATATAGGCAATTAGGCAGTGCCTACCTCATATAAATTCAACAATTTAACACATTATATTTACTAAATAAATAAAATAATTCGTCATACCAATTTCACGATAGTGTAAGCAGAATTGATTTGTTCTGTGTCTGGGTGTTACTTATCTATATTATGTATGTATTTAAAAAAAATATGTATGTTTAACAGTTGTCCAGTTGCCATATTACAGGCTCTGCCTAGTTTGGGATCAGATGACCGTGTGTGAGTTATACCAAGTTATTATTATTATTGCGAGTTATATTATCCGTCCCTTAAGCCAATTGCCACTAGCCGGACACTCATATATTCTCTATTTACACGATACCTTCATAATGATAAATCGACTTATTTGTAAAGTTATTTAACTAACACGGAGGTAAGAAAATGCCGAACGTAGGTATTAAAAAACAACAATATAAATTGATAAAGGAAATTTGAAAAATGATGGACACGAGCGGGATTCGAACCCGCGACCTTCGCCGATGTCGATGGATGCGAGCAGCGACACGGTGGCTCAGTTGGTTAGAGCAGCGCCACGGATCGGCGAAGGTCGCGGGTTCGAATCCCGCTCGTGTCCATCATTTTTCAAATTTCCTTTATCAATTTAGATTCAAGCTTAGCATGGGCAACATGCTAAAATGGCACCAAAAGTCATATAAATTTGGGTTGGTATTATCGTTTCAGTGATTTATAGCTGTAAAGGTATAACACTGAGTTGGTAATCATAGATTCCAACAGATAATACCTGACGTCACCCTTAAGACGTAAATACTAAAAGGGAACTTGAAATTCGATGGATGCGAGCAGCGACACGGTGGCTCAGTTGGTTAGAGCAGCGCCACGGATCGGCGAAGGTCGCGGGTTCGAATCCCGCTCGTGTCCATCATTTTTCAAATTTCCTTTATCAATTTAGATTCAAGCTTAGCATGGGCAACATGCTAAAATGGCACCAAAAGTCAAACAACAATATAGGTACCTATAAAATCGATATTTTTATGATTGAAGAGGGTATACCTATACATCTTTTTATGGATTCGGGAAGATAATTATGTGCCAATTCCGCAGTGTATGGTAAATAATCGCGTTATACGTAAAAAAAAACTCTATTTGTCTAATGCCTACCTAGTCCAAAAACCAATGCACGCCACTGCAGGCCCTAAGCATGTTTTTTCTACATTGTAATTTAATGTTAACTCCCTGTGTACGCCAGGCTTAGTTCTGGCTCTGGCCGGCCGCCAAATCCAGTGGCCTCATATTAGCTGCCCCCTATTGAATGTCCCACACGTAAAGTAATTGTTACGCTCTTTATTTATATCCACCTCCTGCAGCGGGGAATTTATTGTCCACCTTTCTCCCTTGAATTTGTTCTTCGATGACCACGGAATTTTGGGGTTAGAAACATTTTTGAGAATTGGTTTAGTTTTGTGTAATTAAGCTTTTTTTACGTATAAATAAGGTTTAAAGTCCAGTACTCATTCATGTCATAACGATCATCCAAAATTCCAGATCTACAATATCCATAATATAACATCACGCCTGTATTCCCCGAAAGAGTAGCCAGAGGTGTATGGAAACCACATAGCCAATTATTTTATAGGTCTCAACGTGATAGAAGGCGATTCTATTGCCATCAACCAGGCAGAAATCCAGATTTTTTGCTGCTACTGAGAATTACTTAATAGGAAAACCTAAAAACACTTTACGGGACCCGGAATTCAAATCCGGGATCTCATGCTTGGCAGACCAACAAGGTCAATATCCTTGTGATATATTTTACTGACATGAACATAAGATACATTTACACCTCGGAAACCAGGATATCATTATCCAGAATAGATGACAGTCAACGTTTCAGCCGGCTTTCGGCACCCTTATTAACCTCCCTGATAACTTATCGACATCACACAATATAAGGTTCGCTTAAACTACGAACCAAAAATCTGATGGTAAAAATCCTCACATTTATTTCCTACTACCTGTCACACACAGTCTACTCTAAAGACAGCTAGAAGCTACATAATAATTCCCTGGAGCTTATACGCCAAATATAACTACAGTATAATTCAAATTTAAACCTTATGTTGATATAATAAAGTTCATAATGATAGATGCAGTTGTAAAGAGTAACTAAACAAAAGTTTCTCCCAAAGTTGGCAATCATTGAGTGATGTTGAGTGTTTGTGCCAAATGCCCACTTTATATTCAAGGTTCAAGGGCTCATTACCTATGAAGGTCCGCCATTTATTATTTAGAGAGTCAAGGAACGAAAGGTGGACACATTATACACGTACAGTGATGTTGCTATTGTGATTTTTCTTCTATACTCGGCACGGTCTAATAAATTCGACCGTTTGTTTTTCTGGAAATATATTAGATTTTATCAGGACATGACACAACATAACATAACATCACGCCTGTATTCCCCGAAGGGGTAGGCGGAGGTGAACATATAGTACACCCACATTTCACCAGTTATGTTGTAAGTCCCAATGTAATAGGGGGCGAGCCTATTGCCATCAACCGGGCACAAATCCAGACTCCGTGCTGCTACTGAGAATTAACTAATGGAAAACTCAGTAACACTTTGCCCGACCCGGGATTTGAACCCAGGACCTCTTGCTCAGCAGTCGCGCTTAGCGACCACTAGACCAACGAGGCACAAACAGGTACAAATAGGTACTTTTTTAGTATACAACAGTTATAAATGAACTATTTTGGGTAATGTTGAAAGCTGAGTAATAAAGTAATCTATTTTATTAATACACAACACGCATAGCCGTCGTGAGAACAACAACTGCCAGGCTGAAGTGGAACTGGGCCGGTCACATCTGTCGTATGCACCCCGAGAAGTGGGCTAACATCTCCACCAAATGGTTGCCACAAGACGGACGCAGGAGACGTGGAAGACCCAGACGGAGATGGCGGGATGATTTGGACGCCTTTCAAAGCGGCTGAGTAGAGGATAAGGGGGCTGGCCAAGGATAAGGGGAATTGGAAAACCAGGCGAGAGGCCTTTGCCTAGTAGTGGGAGACAATAGGCTATTAAAAAAAAATGTTTTCAGTCGATCCGGAATTCGTCGGCCAAGTTTACTTCACATCTTAATTTTGGCTTGCTTTCATCATGTTTGGCCCAACTCATTCCCGTTCCATCACACTTCTTCCAATATCTGCCGTCCTGATAAATGATAAATGATTTTATTTCTGCAAATAGGTCTTAAAAAACATTTTTACACGTCATTTTTTTTAAACTAGATAGATGGCGTCGGCTTTTCCTAACTGACTACCTCTGAGAAGAAACACCGAAACAAACTCAGGGGTCAATGGTACTGATAATCGTCCTTTCGTCCAATCGGCCTTTTGTCATTCATCCTCACAGAGTGTGTCGCCTCTTTGGTGTCCAGTCAATGGAAGGAAATGGTAGTCTATATTTTTTATGCTAACGTTCACTCACAGAGCTATAATTAATTATGAAGGTGACAGAGTTTGCGGTTCCGCAGAGTAAGGAGTTTCTGTGGCTTGTCTCGGTCGTCAAACACATCGACATTGAGAAACGTTGGCTAATTAATTGTTAATTATCCATCGCTGTGTATTGTAATTGCGTTCGCTGCTTGGCCTTTGATGTAAGTAATGTTTAAGTTAATGTTTCAAATTATAGAACCGTCCAAATGATGATCTTAAAATATTTAAGACTTTTTACGATATAAGAAGTTGTTTTTTAACTTATGGTATTTTAAAAAATTAAATGTATAGCTACTTATGATGCTGACTGTATCTATACTAACTGTTTGGACCCAATGATTATTCTCAATAGCAGCACGTAAACTGGATTTAAGGCAGTAGACTCACCCGCTCATAACTGCACATAATCAATGAAATGCCTGAGTATACCAATACTGGGTATACACATTAGTGGGGCTCGTAGCTATGTGGCTACCTCACAGATCAGTCGATCTGCGAGGTTAAGCCGTGGTCAGTCTTGTGGCTGGGTGACCATTTTCACATGTCGAGACCCCACCGTGCTTCGGAAGGCACGTTAAGCTGTTGGTCCTGCGCCTGATCTCCCTCCGGTCGTGTCGGTCTACCGTCCCATCGAAGTATGAGAGTGAGAGAATATGGAGTGCACCTGTGTTTGCGCGCATACTTGTGCACTATAATATCTCCTGCGCAGATGGCTAGTCTCAGCTCAGCTGAGACAGGCCACCGTGACCGAAATTCGGTCAAGAGGACATTATTATTATACACATCATTGCCTACCCCTTCGAGCTATTGCCATTGGCCGGGCATAAATCCAGACGCCGCGCGCCGTGCTGCTTCTGAGAATTATCGAAAACCCAGCAAAAATATATCCCGAATCCGAGATTCGAACCTGACCTCATGTTTAGCAGTCACGCTTAGCATTGATAGCCAAGTGGTATGACCGTTGGACCCGGCACGCACTCGTCTTTTCGAATTCATGTGCGTACTATAAATTAGTTATCAGTTGCTAAAAACGGTGAAGGAAAACATCGTGAGGAAACCGGCACACCTGAGAGATTTTTCAACGGTGTGTAAAGCCATGTCAGAGGCCTACAGGCAGTTTAAACTCTGACACCAGGTTGTTCATCAACCATACGGTAAGAAAAAGAAGTCACGCTTAGCGACTACTAGACCAACAAAGCAGTCATATTATTCCTCAAATTGTGGTAAAGGTCAGAGTTAGCTAAATAAATATATTCGTCTGCCTGATACCTGATAACGTAGCGGACTACGAATCATTACTTTATTTAATCCCATATTTTGCATTTAATTAAATTCGTCTAGACTTAACTTTGAAATTTCAACATCCCTAATATTGATTTTCTAATTTAGAACCTCTAGTTACAGTTGAATTCAATTTAATATAATCGTTCCACCTTCAAAACCTTTGCTCTACAACTGAAGCCTAATATTTACATAGCAACTGACAATTAACGAAATAGCAACGATAACGGTAGTTGCCAACAATAAAGAAACTCAAGGAAACTGAGACCAACTAAGTTGTTGGCATTAATGATGGCAATACATCTCCAATCACCTGACTAACGTATACGCATTTAGAGCCAGTTCTTGTTGCCTATTGTGTAATTTGCGAGCGTTTCTGTCTTGATTGTTGCTTCGTTGGAGTTGCTAGTTGTTATTGCGTTATAGTGCTGTCGAGACGTCAAATGGGAGTGAGATCACGTGATACCTTTAATTGTCATGCACACATTACAATGGCTATACGTTGATTATCTACTAAAATACTTGACTTAATTTATTAACTTGTTTTGATAATTTAAATAAACATCGAAATGGTAATACTTGAATAATATATTTTATCAATTAAATGGCTGGCATTCATCATTATTATCATCATCAGCCAAAAGACGTCTACTGTTGAACATAGGCCTACGCGTTTAAGCAAGGGGGGTGGGGTTGCCATAACCCCCACGCTTGGCAAGCGGCTTGGGGATCGCAGCATTGGTGGTGGAGTTACAAAAGACGCTGCTCATCTTCCCTTAGTCGCCTCTTACGATACCCACGGGAGGAAAGGGGGTGGTCAATTCTAGGCCGGATACCACAAGGCACACCGGCTGGCATTGATCCGCTTAAAAAAGGAACAACTGATACCAATAGTATTCAATGTCGTTAAACATAAATAAAAAATCATAGATACAGTCAATTTAGGTACCTCCACATTTCGAAGTCGGTTAAAAACGGGATCGCTGCAACAACCGCAACATCAACTCAGTTACACAGTACCAACCTCAAGACATGACTATAAATGTAATTGCCAACATAAGAAAGTAGTAAATGAGTGGTGAAATTGTGAGGGAAACGAATTGCGTGTTGTAACTGATGTGTACCAATAAACCCTGGCCATGGAATATACAATTATGGATGAGACAGTTTAAATTTCAGGAGATTATCTTATTTAAAAATTATGACACTAGATCTGACCACTCCATCACTGGTGACTCCATGAATGAAAATATTTAATTAATAGAATATGAGAGTGATGACCTAATTATTTCTTCATTTACTACTTTCACGAGATTGTGGGATGCAATAAACATTTTGTATTAAGTAATACTAAAAAAGCGACCAAAAGCATTTTGGCTCTAAAAATTGGTATTTATTTATTGGTAGGTTCTACAATATTAAAAGCAATCAACAAAGGTTAAAAAAAAAGCTGCACCGAGTGGGTCCCACAAAATATACGTCATCGAGGCAGACCCAGACGACAGTGGCAATACGATCTGCTTGCCTACAGGAGAGACTGGTCCGCTTTAGCACACGATCGAGTAAAGTAGAAGAGTGAGAGGGAGGCCTTAGTCCTGCAGTTGGACAACACAGGCTGAGAAAAAAAAGGTTCAATTAAAGGTCATATCGCTTGGCAAACTGTCGAGTAATATGTCATGAGCAGCGAGACGGTGGCTCAGTTGGTTAGAGCAGCGCCACGGTTCGGCGAAGGTCGCGGGTTCAAGACCCGCTCGTGTCCATCATTTTTCAAATTTCCTTTATCAATTTAGATTCAAGCTTAGCATGGGCAACATGCTAAAATGGCACCAAAAGTCATATAAATTTGGGTTGGTGTTATCGTTTCAGTGATTTAAAGGTAAAAAGGTATAACACTGAGTTGGTAATCATAGATTCCAACAGATAATACCTGACGTCAGCCTTAAGACGTGAATACTAAAAAGGGAACTTGAAATTCGATGGATGCGAGCAGCGACACGGTGGCTTAGTTGGGTAGAGCAGCGCCACGGTTCGGCGAAGGTCGCGGGTTCAAGTCCCGTTCGTGTCCATCATTTTTCAAATTTCCTTTATCAATTTAGATTCAAGCTTAGCATGGGCAACATGCTAAAATGGCACCAAAAGTCATATAAATTTGGGTTGGTATTATCGTTTCAGTGATTCAAAGGTAAAAAGGTATGACACTGAGTTGGTAATCATAGATTCCAACAGATAATACCTGACGTCACCCTTAAGACGTAAATACTAAAAGGGAACTAAAATTCGATGGATGCGAGCAGCGACACGGTGGCTCAGTTGGGTAGAGCAGCGCCACGGTTCGGAGAAGGTTGCGGGTACAAGTCCCGCTCGTGTCCATCATTTTTCAAATTTCCTTTATCAATTTAGAATATGTTAATTTAAAAGACAAACGTTTTAAAGTTCCCGTAAAAGTAATTCTCACTTACTTCACATCTCACCACGTACGACCGTAAAGACATAGGAAGTATGCAAAAACAATGTTGTAATTACTATAGGGATACGTGCGAGGAAGTTTGTTCATTACCAACTTTTCACTACCTTTTCAGTAAAACTTTCACCGCACCCTTCGATGGGGAGCTTCGAGCCGGCACCTGGTAAACTGCAGCCAGTGTTGAAACAGTTAAGTAATTATTTAATCGATTGGAAAATAACAAATTGCTGTGTTCAGTAACGATATCTTTTGGTGACGGTTTGTTTTATACGACTTATATTTATTTGGAGCTGTAAACTAAGCTTAAGATTACCACTTTGGAAGAATTAAAGTAAGGTTGATAGACAGTGATGGACAGTTTATATGCGCTTGGGAAAACAAAGAAGAAATATATAGATTTAACTTTTTCTGTCGTACTATGGTTGGTGAACAACCCGGTGTCAGAGTTTAAACCTCTGCCTATATACAGGCTAATGTTATGTATCTTAATTAAATCTACTGAGATCTTCTTCTTCTTATCGTATGGTTGATGAACAACCTGGTGTCAGAATTTAAACCACCTACGCCTGTAGGCCTCTGAAATGGCTTTACAAACCGTTGAAATCTGTCAGATGTGCCAGTTTCCTCACGATGTTTTTTAGTACACGCAATTATATTTTTAATTTAGTACACAATTTATAGTACGCACATGAATTCGAAAAGAAATTGGTGCGTGCCGGGGTTTGAACTTGTGAATTTGACTTGGCAGTCCAATGCTCAAACCACTCGGCTATCACTGCGGCTATTGTTTTGACGAGACGTTAGCATATTCAGTAATTACTATAATATCAAAATTGATAGAAGAGAGAGTAATAAAACAATCATGAAGCATAGAAAGAGAAAACGACAAAAGGAAAAGCATACAATTGAATAATGCTATACCTGAGCAATAGAATAAACGGCCGTGTGGTATCCGGCCTAGAATTGACCACCCCCTTTCCTCCCGTGGGTGTCGTAAGAGGCGACTAAGGGAAAACCCAGAAGATGGGCAGCAGCGTCTTCTGTAACTTGACCACCAACACTGCGATCCCCAAGCCGCTTGCCAAGCGTGGGGATTATGGCAACACCCCCCTTCTAACAGGAGGAGGCCTTCGTTCAACAGTGGACGCCTTACGGCTGATGATGAATACCTGAGCAATAAATTCTGGAATACAATTTTCCTTTTGTCGACTGTCCCCGTTTTAATATCCTCAACTAAAATAGTATTTTAATTTCCGGAATTTGCATATTCGTATCCACATTTCCATAATCCAATACAGGATTGGTGTAATTTCGTGTTTAGCAAACACAGTGTGGAATTGAGTCGGACGGTTGAATAAAGTACAATTGTACGTTTTGATTACACTTGATATTATTCATGTTATGAAGTATCTTGTTACGAGTATATTCAAACGATTAATTAGTTTCATGAGAACATAGAAATCTTTTATCTTACGGTACCAGACAAAAAAATTAGATTAAAGTTTCATTTTCAAAAATTCCTTTTGAGATTAATATTATGTATGAAATCCTTGTTTTTGAAAGTATTAAGAAGAAAGAAAATACTTTTTTTTTGCGGCAAACGGGGCAACAGAAAAAAGTTTAGGCTGTTTATCGATATGTAGGTAAGCAATGATATTTCTTACCTACATATCGATAACTGCCTCGTTGGTCTAGTGGTCGCTAAGCGCGACTGCTGAGCACGAGGTCCTGGGTTCGAATCCCGGGTCGGGCAAAATGTTACTGTGTTTTTTCATTAAGTAATTCTCAGTAGTAGCACGGAGTCTGGATTTGTGCCCGCCTAATGGCAATAGGTTCGCCACCTATTACATTGGGACCTAAAACGTAACTGGCAAAATGTGGGAGTACTATATGTGCACCTGTGCCTACCTCTTCGGGGAATACAGGCGTGATGTTATGTTATGTTATGTGTTATGTAAAGATATATAAAAAATGTACAGATAATTTACTAGCGCGCTTATTTTGAAGACTCGAATAGGGGACCATTGTAGTGTTGGGTAGTACAATTATTGTTCCCCGATTTGACATAAGACTAGTGCAGTACGGACTCAGAGTTTGCAACACTTTTTTCGTTGATTTAGCATATGACGTATCTATACTTTTTGACGTATCATTGGTAGGTAAGCAAATAGATACATTACACTAGTCTATCAAGGAAAGCTTTTAGAATCAACCGAATCCAATAACTTACAGATGTATAAAAAAAATACTGTTTTAAAACAATGACGAATCCAATATCTTAGAGCTCTTTATAGAAAAAAAAACAAAGTTGCCGAAGCAATATTACGTGAAAACGTAGGCAACATTTACGATATATTATATTTACTTAACCGAGCAAAAATATACTTGAGATGAAACATGATGTATTTAAGTAAGACCCTTAACGTTCATTTTTAAGGACGTACGAGCATGTTATTATTAGGTAATGTGATTCTGTGAATTAAGGTAAGAACATTAACAACGAAATTACTTCTAAACATGATATGCGACTGTTCTGAGATCATCATCATCATCATCATCAGCCAAAAAACGTCCACTGTTGAACATAGGCCTCCCCGTTTAAGCAGGGGGGGGGGGGGTTGCCATAATCCCCACGCTTGGCAAGCGGCTTGGGGATCGCAGTATTGATGGTCAAGTTACAGAAGACGCTGCTGCCCATCTTCTGGATTTTCCCTTAGTCGCCTCTTACGACACCCACGGGAGGAAAGGGGGTGGTCAATTCTAGGCCGGATACCACACGGCCGTTGTTCTGAGATAATTTGATAATAATAATTAAGAATATCAGAACGGTTAAATAAGTTTATTACATCTCAGTAGATCTTACGGTCATACCACTCGGCTATCAGTGCTTGTGCAAGTCAAAGGTCGCAAGTTCCAACCCCGGCATGCCCAAATATCTTTTCGAATTCATGTGCGTATTATAAATTAGTTATCAGTTGTTAATAACGGTGAAGGAAAACATCGTTAGGAAACTGGCACACCTAAGGGATTTGCAACGGTGTGTAAAGCCATGTCAGAGGCCTACAGGCGGTTTAAATTCTAACACCAGGTTGTTCATCAACCCTACGATAAGAAGAAGAAGATCTCAGTAGAATAAGATACATAACATTAGCCTGTATAATATAGGCAGAAGTGTATACTACACCCACACTTCACCCGGTATGTTATAGTTCCCAGTGTAATAGGGGGCCAGCCTATTGCCATCAACCGGGCACAAATCCAGACTCCGTGCTGCAATTGATAATTATCACCTAATAACACTTTTTCCGACTTGGAATTCGAACCCAGGACAGCCAGCTCATGCTTAGAAGTAGCACCTGGACCAACGAAGCAAATAAAAAATTTAAAAGGTCAAATAAAAATAATTAAGATGCAACTATAAATTTAAAGAACCTTTCTTCCATTGTTAGTCAAAATGTTTAAGATGATCAACAAAGATGATTAAACGAAACACTTAAGAAGTTTTTCAATAATTTGATCAGGATTCCGACAATTTTGACTTTGACAAAATTTTAACTTAATTACGTTCCGTTACTGCGAACCAATAAGATTATAAAGGAGCACTCAGTGTCTGTACTCAAAGACATTCATAATCTCATGCTCAGTCAACCTGCGCGGTCCTCGATATTTTCTTCAAAGAGTCGTTAATCCTTAGCCAACAATTTTATATATCGTGCATCAGAAAAATTCTCATTACTATACGTATCTTCAGCTAACTCGTCTTTGATGTGGGGTCATCAATTTAGAAATTAGTTTTGGATTTGTTCGGTTTAGCATCGATACGAAATTATATAACTATTCAAATCTTTCGAATCAACGGAGTTCTCAAATTTGGAAAGAAAAGTATCTGAAATCTTGTCTTTTCGTAAGTGTTTGTTGTTAAGTATTTCACATGATATTTTTATACCTGAAAACAGCCACCGAAAGATTTTGTTTTCGTCCAACAATTTTTGTTGGTTAGTTTATTGATGTAAAGCGCTCTCAAAAATATCTCAAATTCCAAAATATACAACTTTAAATCTCTATGAAATTCCTTCCATCAATTTGTATCCAAAACAAAACTTGGAAATCCCTAAATACAATATGATCCAACTCCAGCTCGAAGCCTCAACTATTGTGGCAGCATTCTGCGAGCTATGCTTTACGTGACCAGAAACTGTTAACTTATTTAACCAATAGCCATCGCTTGCACAATTAAACCAATTCTACCTGTCTGCAAAATCGTGACTATTGGCTGTCGCCTATTTATAAGTTACTGCATTCGGAAATTTCCAACCAACTGTTATGATATAAATTTGTGGGTATTTACCAAGGTTAATGTTCGTATTTCTCTAGTTTGAAACAATCTTTAGATTCTTTTTTGTACTATCGTTTTTTTGTTTTAAGGTTTAGAAAAAATATATCCAAGCCAGCAATCATGTTAGAAGCACACAAGTCTTTAGCAAGTAATTTTAAGTTGATCTGTCATCATCATCAGCTGGAAGACGTCCACTGCTGGACAAAGGCCTCCCCCTTAGAACGCCATAATGAACGGCAACTTGCCGTTTGCATCCACCGGTTAGCCGCAACTCTGACGATATCGTCGGTCCACCTGCTAGGCCTGCCAACGCTGCGTCTTCCGGTTCGTGGTCGCCACTCGAGAACCTTTCTTCCCCAGCGGTTGTCAGTTCTTCTTCAAGTTGATTCAGTTGATCTGTGCTTCTGGGATTTTTGTTCCTAAACCGTTGGCCAAATCAGAATCCTGGATATTTTAGACTACAACTGCAAAACTATACTACAGTAAAAATAAATTGAAATTTACATATTATTATTAAATATTTTATCCCCTTCCTCTCGGACCGCGAAAGCGTATGGACGTGTTCACCCATTCTAAATATTTTTGCAAGTTTTTATTTTATTTTTTAAAACATAATTTTATAAATAATTACCAAATAATTTCGTGAAGTACCAGGCGCGCATAACGCAAGTAGTAGTGAACGCGGAGTGGTGGTTCGAAAGGGACAACAGCAGCGGAAAGGATAGCTCGCCTGAGCTACGTCGCGCACGCGCACGGTCGCTGTCACGCGTCACCCGCTGCGTCATTGTTCTTGCTTGCCACAATTCATAGGCGGAGCGTTCTAGCGGATAACCGTTGGTCCAAGCATAAATTAACTTAGTGCTTTAAAATGTCTGTATCAAGATCACCACCAAAGAGTGGTAGTAAAAAGACTAACCCAGTACATTATGGGTCCGACTCTGCTTTGCACACCACGGAAAACCGAGATCAACAAGAGCTCAACATAACTAAACGGTTCAAGCGGAGGCTCGATGACCCAACAGACTGTACTAATGTCACGCTGTCGGAACTAAAGAAAATGTTCGATGAATTGCAAAGCAAACAAGAAGCAAAATTTGATGCATTAAAATCGACCATGGATTCTATTATAAAGCAAAACGATGAGATCAAAACTTCAATGAACCTCTTGTCAGAAAAATATGATGATATCTTATTAAATATGAAAAAACTTCAACAAGAAAATAATAATCACAAAAACCATATCAGGTCACTAGAGGCTCAATTAGAACAGCTGGATAAAAAATCCCGTGCCAGCACAATCGAGTTGCGCAATATACCTAAACTGGAATCTGAAACGAAGCAGAGTTTAATCAATTTAACAAAAAATATTGGAACAATTATTAATGCACCTATACAGGAATCAGATATACGCGATGTCTACCGAATGAAAATCAAAGACAAGCTTCATGGTCCGATAGTTGTGGATTTCAACTCAACTGTTACGAAGGAAAATGTAATCAGATCTACAATGAGCTACAACATGGACAAATCCACTGATCAAAGGCTGAATACTTCTTGCTTAAAAATACATGGGCCTGCGAATCCTATATATATTGCAGAATCTTTAACAAAAAAAAACAAACGCCTACATTATTTGGCTAGAATATTTGCTAAAAACAATAACTTTGAAAGCTGCTGGACTTCATATGGTAAAGTTTACCTGAGACGCGAGAAAACCGACCAACGAGTATGCATTACAAGTGATGAAGATTTGGTAAACCTTAAAAGTAGTTTTTGACTAGTAAAACTTTATATATTTTTAATTTCAAAGTTTAATGCATGCCAATCAATTTGCTGTTGTATCGGCAAATGTTACCTTAATATCCCGTTTAAAATAAGCTATTTTAAGGAAATAATAAGCGTTCCCCTTAACATTCCCTTTACTTTTTGTAATACACTACAAATAACACAGTTTGTATACTCTCTAAGCCCCTCTCTATCCTACAAACATATTGGACACTACACTTTCAAAGCTACTCATACTAATCACAGATACATATATCTACCAGGCATATTCTTGAGTTTACTACCTGGTTTTTTAAACAACATGAAAAGCATGACCAAAAATTGGCTCTACAAACACAACTCACTAATTTTCACACCACAATTGAAATACCCTACTGACAAAACCATACTAAACAATTCAATGAGTTAAATCAAATACAATCAGAAATTGATCATTTTGATATAGCTGAATCTGCTCTCTGTGAAGTTGAGGAGTGTCGGACAATTATGTCAGACTCCAAACAGGGATTTAAAGTGCTTCAACAAAACATAAGGAGTATTAAACGGAATTTTACCGGGCTACATCCATTAATTGCTGGAAGTGGTGTGAGTTGGGACTGCATAGTGTTGACCGAGTGTTGGCTGCCATCTAACCCTAATATACCAATGTTAAATGGCTATAATTATTCCGCTACCACTAATAGCCATACGCAAAATGAAGGAGTGGTAGTGTACTATAAGAGTGACTTATATATAACCATTGAAGAACCACAATTATCCGAGGCAAATTGCCTGGCGATCAAACCTGACAAAAATACTGTCGCGTTGGCCATTTATCGACCACCCGGTTATAAAAACGTTCACAACTTTATCCAATCCCTTAATAACTTATTAATAAGATATGCAAATTTGCAAAATATTATAGTTTTGGGTGACATAAATATTAATATTTGTGAAAATAGCTCTGATCCACATTCCTCTGTATACTTAGATATGCTCGCATATCATGGAATCCTGCCGGCACATGTACTTCCGACCCATAACAAAACTTGTCTCGATCATGTACTATTAAAGACTAAGATGTTGGCCCATAGTCTTGTACTCCAAACATCGCTGACAGACCATAATAGTGTAGCTCTCTATATTGGATCTAGACTCAAACATAAACCTTCGAAAATAATAAATCGAGTTAACCAATTAATGTTCGCTACAGAATTATCAGCTTTGGATTTTAGCCAAATTTATCTAATAGAAGATGCCAATATAGCTACTGACTTTTTCATTAAATCACTCCAAACATTAATAACACGTAACACTAAAATAATCAAAATTTCATCACGGAAAAAGCTGTTAAAGCCTTGGATAACTCCAGGGATTGTAAAATGTTTAAAAAACCGAGATAACCTGCATAAAAAAATTAAAAAAGATCCTAACAATGTTACTTTACAAACTACGTATAAAAGGTATAGAAATTTCTGCTCTTCCTTACTAAAAAAGTTAAAAAGAGATTATGAAAAACTACAGCTGCAAAGTGCAAACAAAAACACTAAGAAATTATGGACGGCCATCAAAGAGATAACTAATACCACCAAGTCGATTGATACTCCACTTGAATTGATAAATATAAATAACCCCACGGAATCTTTAAATAGTATCAACAATTATTTTGCAAATGTTGGTAAATCATTAGCTGAAAAGATAAGTAACCTAAATTTTCATACCCAACAATCAAATTTAAAATCCCATCCCAATTCTTTTGTTTTGCTACCAACTGACGAAAAAGAAATAGAAACTTTAATCATGAATCTTAAAAGCGATTGTGCCATTGGGCTGGACTTGATTTCTGCAAATATTCTAAAAGAAAATAGTAAAATTTTAATAAAACCCATAACATTTATCTGTAACTTGTCGTTATCGACTGGAGTGTTCCCTATGGCATTTAAAAAGTCAAGAATCCACCCTATTCATAAGTGTGGCGATAGAGACCGTGTCGATAACTATAGGCCCATTTCTATCCTTCCAACACTATCCAAAATCCTGGAACGCATTATAAATGTGAGGCTTGTGAAATATTTGGAAGAAAATGAACTGTTATCTCGGGCACAGTTCGGTTTCAGGTCTAAAAAGTCAACCTCTGATGCTGTTCATGAGTTGATTAAGTTTATTGTTACTAATTCCGATACTAAAAAGAAAACCATTGCAATATTTCTAGATCTTGCCAAAGCCTTCGACACGGTCTCTGTCTCAATCTTACTAAATAAGCTTGAGTGTCTAGGAATTAGGGATATCCAGTTGAAATTATTCGAAAGTTATTTAACCGAAAGAACACAGTGTGTAAAAATAGATAATCACAAAAGTGACGATGTGCCAGTTATTTTTGGAGTTCCACAAGGCAGTATCCTGGGCCCGACACTGTTTCTAGCCTACATTAATGACCTGTGTCAACTTGATCTTCCCATGACTAAAATTGTAACCTTTGCCGATGACACAGCATTACTTTTTAAAGGAGAAACCTGGAGTGAAGTATTTTCAAATGCACAAAGCGGTTTTAATGCAGTAACAAAATGGTTATATGACAATGTCTTAACGTTAAATGTGGGTAAAACTAAATTCGTAGCTTTCTCTTTAAGAAACATAGATAGTGACTTAAACCAATACAAAATTATATCCCATATATGTAGAAATTACGATAACACCAATTGTCTATGCTCTAAGCTCGAAATGACTAATACGATTAAGTATTTGGGAATTGTCATTGATTATAGATTAAGCTTCCAAGAACACATTGATCTGTTAGCAGCTAGGACACGCAAATTAATTTACATATTTAAAAATTTGCGACATGTCGCTAGTAAGGATTTAGTAAAATCGGTTTATCTTGCACTCGGACAGTCACAACTTAGTTACTGTATTTCTGCCTGGGGTGGTGCAACAAAAACTCGAATGTTAAAAATTGAAAGATCCCAAAGAGCTGTTTTAAAGGTAAGTCTTTTTTTACCATTCTTTCACCCAACAATTGAGGTTTATAAACAAAGTAAAGTCCTAACAGTTCGTCAACTTTATATTCTACACACAGTCTCTAAACAACATTCGCAATTGAGATATGAACCTAAGTTAATTGAAAATCGTCGCAGGAAAGACATAGTTTGTTCCAAATCCTTGTTCAAGACCTCATTTGCACAGCGTTTCTTTTGTCATCAAGGATGCCATCTATATAACAAAATAAACAGAATTTTATCAATCTACTCTCTTCCTAAAACCAAATGTAAAGCTGTAGTTCATGACTGGCTACTTAACTTAGATTATGATTCTACCGAAAACCTTCTTCACTAATAACCACTAATAATAAAGCTACAACTATTTATGGATACCATACACATGCTTGCCTTTTTTTTTCACACGCACACTTCATTCATCCACGTCGCTCACTCTCACACACACACACACACACACACACGCGCACACACGCACACGTACATACACACACTTAAACACACTTAATTTAAAAGGGGCATATTACGGTTATGTTAGTTTTTAAGTCTTGTCTCCTTTCAACTGTATAAGCTACAACAAATCCCTCCATACGTAATCCTACTTAATTTACTTGTTATTCCATACCTGTACCGTGAGGTGAGGACCTGGTGATCTGTAATACAGGTGCAAACCTATAATAGACACCAGCTTCTCACATACACTAGACTGAAAAAATGTATATTTTATGTTTGCATATGTTAAATTGTATGTTGAGGTCTTGTTTGTGAGGAGAAATAAAGACATTATTATTATTATTATTATTATTATTTGACGACCTGATTGGTGTAGAGGCTAAGCTATTAGACTGCTGCGGTAAGGGTTGCGGGTTCGATTCCCGCACGGGGCAAAAATTTGTGCGATCCACATTTGATCGTCACAAGTCTGGGTGTTTGTGTATGTGATATTTCATGTTTGTGGAACGCACTTACGATACAGGAGAAAATATAAATATTATTATTTTATTAGTATTGTTTTCACTTAAACTATCTCAAATTTTATTCGAAAATCATAGCTTTAATATAATGTATACTATACATACATAATAAATAATAATAATAAGTTAGGCTTGATGCAGAAAGCGGTACTCCTCGACACGGCACGCATTGTGAGGAGGTTCCTCTCTCTGGAGCCCTAGCCACCGGTAGCTTGGACCCTGTTTCCGCTGCTGGTTGGTCTCTATTTTTTATATTTTTAAATATTGTATTTTTATATAGATATTTAAAAATGTAATTTATAAGAAAAAAGTTTTAAATAAAGGAATAATAATAAAAACAAATCACTCAGGTAGGTACTCAGATCTAACGCTGTAAATGATTCTACAGAAACAAATTAATGTTAATGGGTTTAAAGTCACAAAAGTTGGGAAGTTAGAAACGAAACACAATATCCCAACTTTACCTTTAATCTAGAGAACACTCTTCATTTCGGAGTCCAAAATTCAATACATATAATACGAAGGAAGCGAAACTTGAAGCTCATCAATAAACAAAATGGTATACTGAAAGTAATCTTAAGTTGTCGTAATCGAAATAGAAGCGGCTTAAGCCTGGCATAAATTCCAGGAAAGGCCAGTATACAGGCTGGTACCAGAAGGGTTATTCGTACGTTTTAATCGCAGTAGCGGTCGATTCTCATTATTAAACGTCAAAGATGACAGTCATGTTCTATGGAAACCTCATGTAGCACAATCCTGAACCAAAATTGTGGTTTAAAAGTTTGAGAATTTATCTAGGATACTGTTTAACCCCCGACTGAAAAAGAGGGGTGTTATAAGTTTGACCGCTATGTGTGTCTGTCAGTATGACTGTCTGTGTGTCTGTCTGTGGCACCGTAGCACCAAAACGGGTGAACCGATTTGGATGCGGTTTTTTTTTATTTGAAAGTAAATTTTAAATAGAACCGTCAGAATTTTTAATTAGTTGAAAACATGATTCAATTTTCTTAAAAGAAAGAAAGTCAGTCTAACCCATTTAAAGTAAATGTCACTAACTTATTCGTGGATGAGTACCTAATTAATGGAGAAATTAACTGTATATTTTTTTCTTCTTTAAAAAAAAACGTCGCCCCACACTAGGAATTTCTCCTGTATCGTGGGAGCGTTTCACAAACATGAAATATCACATACACAAGCACCCAGACTCGGGACAATCAAATGTGGAACGCACAATTTTTTGCCCCGTGCGGAAATCGGACCCGCAACCCTTAGCGCAGCAGTCTAATCGCTTAGCCACTACGCCAATCAGGTCGTCTGATATATCTATATATCTATTAGATAAGTGTCATTCACATAGTTGTTAAATCATGTTACCCTATTTCCGTCCAAAAGGGTTAATGCTGCGCCCTGTATAAAATTGAACCACTTAAAGTTAAACAACTCATTCAGAATTCCTGACGGACGGAGCTCAAAAGTATAATTGATGACTTCGGCGTGTAATGGAAAGTAATGACCAGCACGAGAATGAGGCAATTTACTGCGCAATAAGTTTTAGTATGGCCGCGAAGTAAGCCTTATTGTTCCACAAATCTCGTGGTGTAGAGAGAGGGAGAATTCCGAACATCATGTATAGTCGTACTGGCCGAAATTTAAATGTGTCTTTTTCTTATGGTTTATTTTTATATTATGTGAAAGCCATTAGTTACAGCCTATAATTGGCGATCAGTTACTATTTAATGTGATAAGATGGCTATGCGCAAGTTTGAATTCCGAACAGAACATAGTGATGATCCATCAATTTTTTTAAGGAATATTCGCGTTGTAGCTCTCTACCCATTTTTTTTTAATTTATTGAACGGACAGATCGCAGTTTGGATTCACCTATGTGTGGAATGAAAAACATTCCTTTGCTGAAGCTGACTCTCTCAAAATAGTTCTTGTATTTTATTTTTATAACACAAGCTATTACTTTCGTATCAAAGTAGCATTTGAACACCTAATAAAATAATTACTTTTTAAACATAATCCGTTACTAGCCTTATGAAATATACCAAAAAGGGAACTTGAAATTCGATGGGTGCGAGCAGTGACACGATAACTCAGTTGGTTAGAGCAGCGCCACGGTACGGCGAAGGTCGCCGGTTTAAGTCCTGCTCGTGTCCATCATTTTTCAAATTTCCTTTATCAATTTAGATTTAAGCTTAGCATGGGCAACATGCAAAAGTCATATAAAAACTTCAAACATCTTGGTAATCAATCCAGTCATCAACGTTATTAAATAGTTCACAAAGTGTTTGCTAGAACAGTTTATTGTTAGGTTGGGTAACAATCGTCTTGTGGTTACACTGACTAATCGTAGGGCCCTCACATTAGTCTCCCGTCGTTAATGAAAGGGTGTACGGCTATTTTGACTATATTGGGAGGACAGGCGATGTAGATAAGATGCTACTTTTTGACGAAAAAGAAAGCAATGATTATTAGTTTAAACTTTTGGTGATTGTGTATCAATTTACCGTTTCATGGATTTAATAACAAATTGTTCGTAGTAAAGATAATACATCGCTGAGGTTTGTAATTTTTTATTCTTTATTGGTTTTAGGAACTTTTAACAATATGTTACGCTAGTTCCATCATAAACTAATCTAATTACATCAAACTTACAAATTAACCAATGAATATACCAATGCAGCCTCTGGCGACATCGGTTTCACTAACATCATATTAAATATACCTATATCTAACCTATTTATATTTAGTTCACTTACTAACGCACTTCTTTCAGGCTTATTCCTGACACACTCCACCAAGAGGTGATAGACATCTTCTACTTTATTATCACAAACTACACAGTACGGCGATTCCACCTTCTTCATCAGAAATGCAAAGGCTCTTAGTGTCATGTAAATTAATAAAAAATATGTTTAGCTCAAGTCAAAAGAAAATGCACATGTTTGTAAGATATGCCTTCTCTTTTGCGTAAAATAAACCACTTTTCATTCTTCAACTAAATTGTCACGTCTGACAGATTTTTTAATTCTTTTTCCTACAGGAACATCGCGTTTGAAAGATTTTGGTATTTGAGAGTGCCTTTTTACTCTTAAACGTCTACTATGACCTGTTTTTAGTACCGGTTGACCACAGCAATCTCCTCGAGTGTCTGACCGGTGATTGCAAATTCCATAGCAAAGACCTCCGATCAATTTTGATTATGGTTATTGCCTGTATAGTCGAGATGAATCGATGGATTTTACGTAGGTAAGGCTATTCGACGTAAAATTCATCGATTAATCTCGACTATGTTTATTGTTTATGGCTGAATCTATTCCGCTTAAAGTATGCATTCTAACATAAAATGGTTAAAATATATTTTCTAATAAGTTCAGTGATATAGGTACTTACCTATATTTTTAAAGGATTAAAAACTGATGATTCTTCATAAAAAATGACAATTTTAAACCATGGATTAAATTATCCTGTTAGGTACCGTCGTTTTCATGTGAAAGAATGGAGATGTCAATAGGGTTAAAACGGGTTTAAGTTAATACGGGTAAAGACCTCATTTAAGATAAATATGGTGAAAGTTCACGAAAAATACTAAACCCAGCTTATACTCTTCATGTAATTAATACACTGTATTCAACTTAAAAACATAATATAAAACAAAATTTAAAAAAGCAAATCTTCAGTCCTTGTGAAATATATATCTACGTCATGAGAGACACGCGTAAAAAATCTTAACTATTGTAATTTACCATACGCAAGAGTATTTGTTACTAACAATTGTCTGAGATAGACTATGTACTGTCAAATAACATGCTAAACCAAGACTAACGAATAAGGCAACATCAATTGTCGTACTTTCATCTCCTCCGAATTCCAAATCACTATTCCTCCCTCGCACTTTCAGAGACATATTAAGCGAGCTAATCCAATTTGGTGTATCAAGCATTACTTTCAACGTTCGTGCTTCACTTACAATGCCTGTCTTAAACTCAATACTTTATTATGGTGATTTTGTGATACTTCTAATTTTTTGAATTATTTGAGGTTTTTCAACGGTGTTTAAAGCCATGTCAGAGGCCTACAGGCGGTTTAAACTCGGACACCAGGTTGTTACATCAACCATACGATAAGAAGAAGAATGTAACTGATTGGTTTTTATACCTAGATGTTATTACCGAGTCACAAATGTAGACTCCATGCTGCTACTGAGAAAGACCTAATGAAAAAACTCAATAAAACTTAGCCTAACCCAGAAATCGAACCGAGGACTTCTAGGCCCATAATTTATTAGGGTAATTTCGTCACAGTTTGATAATTCCCCATTTTTATGGATGATGCCGCTATAAAATTTATGTCGTCGTAATACTGGGTCTTGCGACGCGATCCTATAATTGATACGTTGCCATTTGGGCACATCCCATTCCGCGATAAAGCGAAGTGAAACGCAAAGGTTTTTTTCTTTATCCAAGGCAATGGACTGCCTAATTGTTTAGTTCTTATCGCTCGAGAATATTTCCAGTCAATAAGCTAGATCGTATAACACGTGAAATATAGACATCGTAAAATACATACAAGCCGATCGTTTGCGTACTTAAGCAGGGCTGGTGTTTTTTCTCCGGGCGTGGCGAGGCACTTAGATACATATTTTTTGTTAAAACCCTCAGGCGTGGTTTAGCACAAGTTAGCTAAAAGGTTTCGAAATATTTTGTTCTTTGATTCACAATTGTTAAGATTGTGAGTTTACTAAATATTCCACATTTCTTTCAAGTATTTACAAAAATATATCTACCATTTCGTTATATTTTCTAGCACTGGTATTAATTGTGACTTTTTTACTAGAACAATGAGACAAATTACAGTACCAGCATCACGCTGAGCGATAGCCGTTTGGCGCAGAAGTGACGCATATTGTTCTTTCATAATTGTCTTTTTTGCGTTTTGTATTTTTTTCTTTTTCGTGTTATTTTTATATTAGGGCAAAATGCGTTTTCTTTCTTTTTCTTCTTTATTTACCTATTTCATCATCAGCATCAGCCAAGAGACGTCCACTATTGAACAAAGAGAATTGTTAATCTTATAAGCGTTTTGGATGTGTCATCTGTTAGCTTGTAAGATGAAATGAAATAAACTAGGCCTCCCCTTTATTGGGGGGGGGGGGGGGGTTGCCATAATCCCCACGCTTGGCAAGCGGCTTGGAGATCGCAGTATTGGTGTAAATTGATAGAAGACGCTGCTGCCCATCTTCTGGATTATCCCTTAGTGGCCTCTAACGAAACCCACGGGAGGAAAGGGGGTGGTCAATTCTAGGTCGGATACCACTCAGCACCTTTACCTATTAACTCTATTAACTCACTTAGAATACAATCAATACTTATAAGCACGAGTAAAACAGCATTTTTTGGTCATGTGTTAAAAAATGTCTAAAAACAGTCAAACTCATATTCCATAATCTTCCATTTAATCTCATTCTTCGATATTTGGGCTTACTATAACTGTATAGCCTATACGTGTGCCCTATGGTAGGAACCATAGATTTTAAATACCAAGAAGTTCCTATTAGTCTGAGGGAAAACAGTTATAACAATAGTGCTATACATAGACAGTATTGCTTCACATGCTTATCTGATTAGCTCGTACTGTTTGCATACGTCAGTCAATATTCCTCGTGTGGTACTGAATTATTTGTTCGAGTTCCGTCGACTTGTGTCGACTTGAATGCCTTGTGTTGGAACTGAGATAATTGTGTTTGATTGTGGTTTTGTTTTGGATCGTGTTTGAACCTCAGTATGGGTAGTCGACTGTTGTTTGTTTACGTGCCATGTAAACTTGACTGACTGTTGCAAAAAATAAAAAGATTTTTTTTAAATCATACATGTAGGTTTGCTAACTTGGAAGTATATCTATACTTATATATTTATTTTTGATATTATAAAGCTGAAGAGTTTGTTTTTTTGTTTGTCTGCTTGCTTGAACGCGCTAATCTCAGGAACTACTGGTCCGATTTAAAAAATTCTTTCAGTGTTAGATAGCCCATTTATAGAGAAAGGCTATAAGCTATATATTATTGCGCTAAGACCATTATGAGCGGATCACCAATAAATAATTTCCAAAGTATATATTTCCATGCAGACGAAGCCGCAAGCAGAAGCTAGTGATACATAAGTACGTTTGGAGCACCTTAGGGTCTCCCCACACTTATCGGAGTTGGAATCGGCTTAAACCGAGTGCGTATCACCAGCTAATCGACAAACGACTGGTTTCGCCGTCGGCCAGCGTCGCGACGCGTCGTCAGAGCCAAGCCAATTCAAATAATAATAATAATATATTTATTTGGAACATAAACAGTATAAAACAGAAACCAAATCGAAACGATGGTAACAGCAAAACTAAAAAAACTGTGGCGCAGCTACCAATGGTATTAGTAACACCCTTATTACGTAGACATAAAGGCTTTTTTGACCGGTATTAGCCGATTCCGCGTCGATAAATGTTGGGAGACCCTTAGGCAGACAGCCTCGCTACCATCATTGTTGGCTGGCAAATCTCTACACCACGGAATGACCTATTATCCATGTAATAATAGGCTCATATCGATGCAAAGAAGAAAACCATACACTTTACCTACTAGAATAATATGCGAGGCTATTCAAGTTAAAAAACAACTAGAACATTACTTTTTTTTTATTGATTTGATTTTCCTTCACGCGACTACAATACATGATATTCACTCGGGAGTTAATAAAGGAAATAATAATAATAATCTTTATTGACATAAAATAGATACACATTGTTTAAAGAATTCTCTGACCCCTGCGCTAGTTATAGAACTGTGTTGCAGAGGTCAGTGTCCTTCCAGCACATTACAACTTTATTATTTTATTTTATGACAACAAATCTTAGTAACTAATTGAAACGTTAAGGTAAGTTAAACAAAAGCAAACATATAAAAAGAGGTATTTGTATTTGTGAATAGGATTTTTGTGTGTGTTTGTGTGTAGATGCGTGGGTGTGAATGTGTGTGTGCGTGTAGACGTGTGGGTAGTCATTTATTTTAAGTTATAACTGAAAGTAATTTTTCTACAGCTTCATAGTCGAGATTCATAAGCCAATTTCGTATAACATTTTTAAATTGATTATTATTATGTTTTCTAATTTTATGTAGTTTGTTGCATTTATTATACACAAAGGAGTTGACTATTAAAGGTAAGTAAAAGGGATAGAGAAAGACTTAGATGAAACATCTTATATATGTACATCATTGTTAATTTAAAGAGTGCAGTGATGGTCTTGCAGTGCACCACACAATTCGCAAAGACCAGTGATATGTGAAAAAGTGTAGATACGTCATATGCTAACAAAATGAACGAGAAATGTGTTCCGAATTTTGAGTCCGAACTTCACTAGTCTTATGTTAAATTGGACACAACACAAGACGACGTGTGGTATTCGGCCTAGAATTGACCACCCCCTTTCCCCCCGTGGGTGTCATAAGAGGCGACTAAGGGAAAATCCAGAAAATGGGCAGCAGCGTCTTTTGTAACTTGACCACCAACACTGCGAACCCCAAGCCGCTTGCCAAGCGTAGGGATTATGGCACCTAAAAGGCTTCTAAAAGGGGGAAGCCTTTGTTCAGCAGTGGACGTTTATCGGCGGATGACGATAAAGACGACAATTGACCCCTTTTCGAATCTTCAAAATGAGAGCGCTAGTAACATATCTGTACTTTTTTGAAATATCATTGGCTATGACGTAATACATTCATCTTCAGCTCCATACATAACATTGCAAGACACACTCACAGTGCTATTCATCCAAGTGGGCTCTTGTCGAATGTTTCAGTGTCGAGTCTGACGCGATTGTGCGCTGCGCCCTGTCTGTGCCCTTTATCAATTGCTCTACGTGACTCGCCTTTTGTATACGACGATGCGAATTAACTGAATAGAGATTTATTCTGGAAGGTTCGTGGTACATTTCTATCAGTTTCTGTTGTCTTTGATGTAGTTTTAGTTTATTTGTTTTGATGTTTCTAGAAATTCTCGTATCGCACTAATATTATAAAGGAGAAAGTTTGTGAGCGTGTCTGTATGTTTGTTACCTCTTCACGCTTCAACGGCTGGATTAACTTTGATAAAATTTGGTGTGGAGGTAGCTGACACCCTAGGTTAACACAAAGGATACTTTTTTTTATCCCGAAAATTTGTAGCGGATCACACCGCGGGGCGCAGCTAGTGATATCATAAATTAATTTATTAAAATATTATGGCATCCTGACCACAAATTTAAGATGAATAATAATTAAATTATAGTATCTATACTTTATAAGCTTGACTGAGAGAATCTCACCTTTTCGTTAAAATAATTATCTAAGTACTTTTATAAAATTAATCAGTCTTTAAAATAGGAATTTCTTCTTTTCCTCAAACTAAAAACCAAGAATATCTTTGATAAGGGTTATATCTCTAAACTATGATACAATAATAATTCCACATAGTGGGGTATTTCAATGTAACCAAAAAGTTGCAATTCAAAACTCTATATATGACTATTATATATAAATTTATGGAAATTTGAAAAAAATATGGACACGAGCAAGACTTGAGAACCTGTGACATTGTGTCACTGCTTACACCCATCGAATTTGAAGTTCCTTTTTAGTATTAGCGTCTTAAGGGTGACGTCAGGTATTATGTGTTGGAATCTATGACCAACTCAATGTTATACCTTTACAGCTATAAATCACTGAAACCGTAATACCAACCCAAAACTATATGACTATTGGTGTCATTTTTGCATGTTGCCCATGCTAGCTCAAAACTCTATTTAAAAGCAATGACAGCCTTATCATACGTGAACACAGTACTTACATATATTATAATATAGAAAAACATAAAAATGTACAAAGAGAAATACAAATATACAAATATTATACAAACAAAACTCTGTTGTTAAAACAGAAAATACCAGAACCACTTCCAACATAATGGTATGCAATTTGCAGCGTTTAATAATTGCAGTAACTATATTACATTTGTCGTGGTGGCCTAGTGGTTGACATACCGGATTTCTATGCACGAGGTTGCAAGTTCAAACCCAGGCAAGTATCAATGTGACTTATTCAATGTCATAAATACTTTCTTAGATATTCTAAGACACCACTGACTGACGGTGACGGAAAACATCGTAAGGAAACCTGGATTTAATTATCTGAAATCGCCAACCCGCAGTGAGCTAGCGTGGTGATCAGTGCTCAATCCTTCTCTATACGAGAAGAAGCCTTTGCCCTGCAGTGGGACAGTTATAGGCTGTTATTATTTATTATTATTGCGACTAAGTTTGTATTTATTTATTTTTTAAACTATTGTACACCAGAAATATATTAAAAAAAAATTGTTAGGCAACTATAAATATGGCGGCTGATGGCCTAATAGATTTTTTAGCGGTGTGTGAAGCCATGTCAGTGGCCTACAGGTGGTTTAAACTCCGACACCAGGTTGTTCATCAACAATACGATAAGAATAAGAAGAAGAAGAATGGGCGGCTAGATCGCACTCGGTGATTTCAGTGTTTAAAAATATATATAAATTCACGCTTTTATTCCCCGAAGGTGTAGGCAAAGGTAACGTTATAAATCCCAATGTAATAGGGGGCGAGCCTATTGCCATCAACCGAGCACAAATCCAGACTTCGTTCTGCTACTGAGAATTGCCGAATAGAAGCAGTCGGGTAAAAACTCACTAACACCTTACCCGACCCGAGATTTGGACCCAAGACCTTGTGTTCAGCAGTCGAGCTCAGCAATCCATTAGACTAACAAGGCAGTCGTATAATTATGTATTTATGTTTATAAAAAAGTAAAAAGCATGTAAAGTGAGCGAGCATGAATAAAATAAAAGACTGTCGGAAATCTTGGGATGGCTCGACTCAACTGATGGGGAAAGAAACATTAAATGCGAAGATTATGAAATAAAAGGCTAGAAGATATTTGGATTGCTCTGAAGAACCGAATCTTGGAGTTGGGATGGAGTGGATTTTACCGGATATTTCATATAAGATCTTATTGCTTTTAAGTCAATCCTTTTCATATGTAGATCTATTTATAGATTCATTTAATGGTGTTACCTTCATCTGTAATAATTGTCAGTGTTATTTCTTACTAGCTGTGGCCCATGGCGTTAACCGCTACTTTTGCTTTAATCCAGGGAGTCAACTTCCTCCATACCAAATTTTAGCAAAATCAGTCCAGCCGTTTGAGCGTGAAGATGTAGCAAACACACAAACTCTCGCCTTTATAATATTAGTGAGATTGTTTGGTATCGACAGTTATGCTCACTTTCAATATATCGGTGATCCAAAGTTCTTCCAACAAGCAACAGCTGGGGCTCAATACTATGTCAGTTTAGACGGTACGTACCCTAGATGCGGAATGTAAAAGTTCCAACGGTTTGTACGGTTCCCAGGAGAAGACCCATCAGATAGGAAGGTGTAGTGGTAAAAGACATGAAAGAGTGCAAAGTCACCGAAGACGTCCAGGATAGAATAGAAAAACATTTATTTAGCAAGGACAGTCACAACACACACACACACACACACAAGTAGTAATACAATGTCTTATAATCAACAAATATTAATTAACAAAAGAAAAATAGAATAGACATAAAAATAAATTAATATGTTGTCAGCATGACCTCATCAAAAAGGCTACCAACTCAGCGTGTGCTGAGTTTAGTACACCCAGGAAAGCCGACTCTACCACCATGTGGGATATGTAGCTTGGAAGAGAGAAGTATACGAGTGTGAGAGTAATGTAGGATTTTTTTACTTTTTCTCTATATCATATGTCTGACGGTTTGAGTATCTCAAACGGCCTACCCAATGTCCTGCAGATGGTACGAGACGTCGGGCGTCTGTCACTCTGTCAGGACAGGTCGACTCAAGCCAGCTTTGGAGTTTTCTCTTTAAAAAAAACCATCTCGGACGACCCACATTGTTCTCACACAAACTTACGTTTATCTGGACTTTAAAAGAGACATTGACCCCTGAGTTTGTTTCGGCAATTCTTCTCAGAATCACACACCATCATTCTAACTAGTTTATGAAATGTGACTTGTAAAAGTGTTTTTTTAAAACCTATTTGCAGAAATAAAATCATATATCATTAACGGTTCCTAAAAGACTACATTAAAATCGTCACACTGACTGTGCGCGAAGCAGACACAAAATTTAAATATTGGATATACCCCATCTGAAGAAATCACTACACTTAGGATTCAGTTTCGAAAACCAGATAATTATAAGTCTTTGTGTGGGCATCGCAAACATAAAAACGACCAATGCCGTAACAAATATCTGCAAATCTCTCTAGTTCACCTGAAACTTTGAACGAGACTCAACTATCTAGGGAGCAAATTGTTAGCAAGCGACTTTACACTTGTATATTATTATGATACATTCATAGCGCCTTCAGCTTGCACTGAGCTGGGAATAAATTAACCCCAACGACCGAGGCAATAGCTAGTATGTTATAAATTCAGAACATCCGTTCCCGTATTGCAGAAGCAGAACTTTTTAATGGTTGTTCATATATTTTCTCTTTAACAGGCAATGGAATTATAGCATTGTGAGTCATTTGAAATTCGAACTTACTGCTTTGTACATAAGATTGGTTTTTAATTGTGAAGAAATGGGTGTATTTTTTAAAAACTGGTAATTAACTGTGTTGGTACACCGAAATATCAATGCTACGTACATTGAAACTAGTTGTTTGGATTTTAGTGTAATTACGGTTAATTTGCAACGACAATTTTATAGAATTGTGTATGTTAACTTTGGTTTAACCGCAGGTTTAACGCTTCGTTACGATACATGAAACACGGAGACTACATTTAAAATAAATACATTAACATTAATTATTAAAGAATATTTCTGAACGTTGATATTCTGAAAATTTCACCGATTGACTTTTCCATATTATTGAGATGTTCGTGGTCAATTACGGTTTATGCAGCTGTAAATAAAATATATATCTTGAAATTGATAAAGGAAATTTGAAAAATGATGGACACGAGCGGGATTCGAACCCTAGACCTTCGCCGATCCGTGGCGCTGCTCTAACGGTGGCACAGTTGGTTAGAGCAGCGCCACGGATCGGTGAAGGTCGCGGGTTCGAATCCCACTCGTGTCCATCATTTTTCAAATTTCCTTTATCAATTTAGTTTCCTAGTAACTAAGTTGGCGTGAACTAAATCGTCTTCCCACATCGCATTCTAGGTAACAAGAACTAACTGACAAACAAACGGAATAATGTATTCCGTATTAAACCTACACATTCTGCTGCGTTGATTTAATCTCAAAGCTTTACTATTGAGCGTGCTGAGGGTTCGATTCCCAGGTCGAGCAAAGTGTTATTGGATTTTTCTATTTTGTAACTTTTCAGTAGCATATCAAATCAAATAACACGTAATCTGGAGTTGTGCTCGATTAATGGCAAATATTAATTTTGGGATCTAAAGCCTTGTTCAGAAGGAGCGAATTCGCCGCGAATCTTCTTGCTCGAAGTCATACACGCGTTCGCAAGGCAATTAATTATTTATTTATTTACATTAAAAACTAAAATAAACAATTACACAGTAGCACAAACAAATCAAAAAATTTCAAAATTGGCCCACAATTGACGGAATAATCTTTGAACATACATAAAAAAACATACAGACAAACATTCAACCTCCTCCTTTTTTGAAGTCGGTTAAAAAGGAAGTGGGCTCAGCGAATGTTGCACCATTTATTTCTCCTTATCATATGGTTGATGAACAACCTGGTGTCAGAGTTTAAACCGCCTCTGACCTCGGCTTTACAGATCGTTGAAAAATCTCTCAGGTGTGCTTGTTTCCTCACGATGTTTTCCTTCACCGTTATTAGCAACAGCTGATAACTAATTTATAATACCCACATGAATTCGAAAAGACATTGGTGCGTGCCGGGGTTTCAACTTGCGACCTTTGACTTGGCAGTCAACCGGTCATACCACTCGGCTATCAGTGCATTAGTTTCAATTTCTGCTGATATTAATTACCACGTCAGCCTAGACATTGCTCTGTTACACACTTTGTTCATCAAAGCGACTTGTGTTGCTCGCAATTGGAGCGTAGCTGCCAATATTACACTAGTTCCATCAGCATTATAATTACTGACGCCCTAGTAACGTTCTTCTGACCGAATTTCGGTCACGGCGGCCGATCTCATCCGAGACTAGCCAACTACGCAGGAGATATTATAGAGCACAAGTATGCACGCAAACACAGGTGCACTCCCTAGGGATCTCTCTCAAAGTCCGATGGGACGGTAGACCGATATGACTGGAGAGAGATTAGGCGCAGGACCAACGGCCTAACGTACCTTAGACCCCTACCCTATGATATGACAACCTAGTAACGAGAAAGGGGAAGTGTAGCTATGTACTGTTGAATGTTCACTTTGTAGTATGGTTGGATATAATAGGTACTAGCTGTTGCCCGCGACTTCGTCCGCGTGAATTTCAGATATAAACACCAGTAGACTATTATCAGATTTTCTAAGTAAGTTAAAAACACTTTAAATTTCATAAAGAAAAGAATAATATTATCACACTAATATAATAAAGTCGAAAGTTTATTATGAGTGTGTTTGTTACCTCTTCAAGCTTGAACGGCTGAACCGTATTTGATAAAATTTGGTATGGAGGTACTTGACACCCTGGATAAACATAAAGGCTATTTTTTTTATCTCTAAAATGTTGCGGTTAACACCGCGTGGCGAAGCTATTATAAACATAAATTGTTAATAGTTTTAAGTTTTTTAAAGTAAAACTACTTTTCTTTACGCGACTTGTGTCCCTAGGATGAGTTAAGAAACTTATTTTCCAAGCTCTAGTTTATTGAACCTAGTACCAACTCAACCACAACTGTACTAGACAAGTATGGTCTAAACCGAACACTGACGCAATTAAATACTGGATTTCTATTCCCGTGACGTATACCGCTACAGGATTAGCATTGAACAAACGTCAAAATTAGCTATTTATGTAAACGAGGCGATACTGTGGTCCAAACATCATTGTTAGTTAAATTCGTTGTTGACGGAATTCTAATGGCTTGATGCGCTGCTAATGTTATATTTAAAGTTCATTATAAAACTGGTGACGCGGGATGAAATGGTTTTCATGGAAAATACTGCGTTGAACCAACCAGCCCGCAGTGAGCCCTCAATTCTTCTCTATAAGAGAAGAGGCCTTTGCCTTGCCATGGCAAAGTTATAGGCTGCTATTATTATATACTCTTCTGAGCCGAGTGATATCCGGCCTATAGATCAACCCCTTTCCTCCCGCGGGTGTCGTATGAGGCAACTAGGGGAAAATCACCACAAATACTACGATCCCAAGCCGCATGCCAAGCGTGGGGATTACGACCCCCCCCCTAATAAGGGGGAGCTCTTTGTTCAATAGTGGACGTCTTCCGGTTGATAATGATTATTATACACTGCGTTGAGATTTTAAAGTATGTTGTACGTAAGGTAAAGTAAGGTAGTAAATTGATAAACCTTTATGTGTGCCAGTATCCAGGCCTCTGTGGCAGCCTTATCCAGGTTCCAGCTACGATGGCTACGATGCATACACCCATCAGTGTCGCAAAAGATTTCACGGGCAGTAGCTCATATATTATAAGCATTCCATCAAACTATTTTGAAATTACATAATCACAGCTATTTCCAAAAAAACTGTGTCTTGACTTATTGATCAAGTAAACAACAAACAAACCTCGCCTTTACAATAACAAACCAGCAAATAAAACAAAAAACAACCGCCTCTTCTTGCTGGATAGAACTTTAATAGCAAAGCTGTTGTCTCCGCACGGGACGCAAATTGCAGTGTCTGTATAGCACTCGGCAAATCGGCAAGAAAATAGAATTAACGTCAGGATACTAAAATGTGTTGAATTCAATTCCTATAATCCCTGAACGGTAGGCTTAGGTGTCTTCATGTATTAGGAGATACTCCGAAACATATTTTCCGCCTCTCATCATAAATCTGCCTTAGACTGGTCTAATGGTCGCTAAGTGCGACTTCTGAGGATGAGGTCCTGAGTTCGAATTCCAGGTCAGGCAGTGTTAAGATTTTAGGTATGAAGAGGCTGGATTAGTGCCCGGTTGATGGCAAAAGGCTCGCAATCTACTTCATTGGGACTTATAAAGTACCTGACAAAAATGATGGTGTATTATACACTTCTGCCTATACCTTCGGACATCCATAAAGCATGAAGAATATTTAATAATTTCCTTATAAAGAAAATGTAGCAATGATAATAAAAAAAATATTTTCTCTTCTTCATGAAGTATTAACATGGCGGCATAAAATTATAAACATTTTTTCCTCTGAGCATGGTAGCTAATTTAGCTTCGTTTTTCCAAAATAATTAATTTCGATTACGTGCTCGACAGTAAATGAAAACTTTTTATCTTGTTAATACTTTCATCTGATAAATTTACCGTATAATGTTTTCCTTAATAAATATTTATTATGTTTTTTATCACGTTCTACTCATTAACAGGACTTGCCCACTTATATTTTTTTCTTCATCACTACAATCCAGAAAAGCGTTAATAAAACGTTTTATGATCTCTACTTCTTATCGTATGGTGGTATCAGAGTTTAAACTGCGGAAACAGCAGAACAAGAGACCGAACTATTAATAAGATAGGGTACCAACTTTGCTAATTTTTCGAACTATTTTCTGCACAGGCTACGCCCTAGGTAAATATTAGAGTAATTTTATAGCAAAATCAGAAGTGACAGGAATTAGAACCTGTTGTCAAAGTTGAAATCGTCTGTAGCCCTCTGACATGGCATAACACACCATTGAAAAATCTCATTGGTGTGTCGGTTTCCTAACAATGTTTTCCTTCACCGGTTTTAGCAACTTAAAATTAGTTTATAGTGCGCTCATGAATTTGAAAAGACATTGGTGCATGCAAGAACGCTCGAACTTGCGACCTTTGACATAGCAGTCCAACGGTCATATCACTCGGCTATCAGTGCTATTTATGAGCTTTAATGACATGTATGAAAATATAGATTTTCTCTCTTTTTTTCGTCGTATTAGCATGAGCATCACATCGAAGCAGGTTATGTCATGGTTTTCGAAGTTGGTCTTTTTAGAGGTCCTGGGACCTTCTGTGTTTGTGTTAGTGACCACCATGGTCACAAGCTTAACAAGGACAACATGCTGAAATAACACCAAAAGTCATAGAAAAATCTTGCCTACTTAAGCTATATAGAGGTACCGTACTATCTAAGTATAAGTCTACATTGAACGCTTTGATAGCTCACATGAACTTCGACCAGTTCTCATCAAAACGAGGGCAAGCTTACTAAGACACGAATTTATCACTTCACACATGATTGGCCACCTATCTGACGATCCCAATATGTGTCGAATCTCCATTTTATTACTGTGTTTACGAGTCTGTTTTATGGTACCGTAAATATGTATTGATATCGACACACTTGATATGGCAATGAACAAGTTTTGTCGCAGTCGTGTTACAGCGGTAAGTCATTTAATCGTTTGAGATTGTTGAAGAACCTTTGCTGGCCTTTGTTCGTCTTTGCATTTCACCATTTATGAAAGTAGATTTTCTTAGTTTTCAATACTGTTACCGCGTCGTAGTTGCTTCAAGCTTGAGTTCATTTCAGTATATACGATAACTTAAATTTTATACTAGGAAACGTGAGAATTTCTTTATAGACGACTTGAATTGCAAGACTGCCTCGTTGGTTTAGTGGTCGCTAAGTAAGTAAGCGCGACTGCTGAGCAAGAGGTCCTGGGTTCAAAATCCGAGTCGGGCAAAGTGTTACCGAGTTTTCCATTAGGTAATTCTCAGTAGCAGCACGGAGTCTGGATTTGTGCCCAGTTGATGGCAATAGGCTCGCCACCTATAACATTCCGACTTACAACATAACCGGCGAAATGTGGGTGTACTATATGTACACCTCTACCTACCCCTTCGGGGAATACAGGCGTGATGTTTTGTTATGATTTACAAGAACCTGATTAAAAAAAAGCGTGAATGATGCAGCCATATCTACAATAATCTTACTCATATTCTTCTTACCATCAACGGGACACAAATCCAGAATCCATGCTGCTGCTGATAATGAAAAAATGGAAAAACCCAGTCACACTTTGCCTGTCGTGGGATTCGAACCCAGGACTTCATGCTCAGCACCACCAGACCAACGAGGCAGCCCATAATTTGAGATTAAGTTCAAACACCTACAGAATAACACGATGTTGTCATTAATATCAGAATAATACAGGTACACGTTAAGACTGAATGCCTTCCCCTACATAACCGTACCTACCTTTATATAGGTGTGTCTGTAGGTACATAAAGAAACAGTACCATATCTATCAACTGTTGGTGGGACGTGGCAACACATTCGCTCTGAATATATTGTTACCGTCACTCGACTGCTGTGTTTGTGATGGAGGATATGTCTTAAACTAGCAGCGTTTTTACACGACTGTCCAAAAAAAGAAGTGTAATGCTTTCAGGGTTAATGTATGTATGTGACTTTCTTTATTCCACCATAACTTCTGAATGCATTAACCGATTTTGATGTATGTAGTGTCGTTAGAATCCTTACACTATCGCGAGTAACATGGGTTATAAAAAAAAGAAACAAACAAAAATATATAATTTAAATAATTAAAAAACACGACTACCATGACAAAAAACTACCTAGATAGTGAAAAACAAGTTCCATCCCAGTCGGAGGACCGATCTGTGGAACACTGTCTTATCTAAGAGGTACCCAGACTGCGATGGGACTTGTTTTTCACTTTTAAGTTCGTTTTTTGTCATGGCAGGCCTGTTTTTTAATTATTTTTTTTGACATAACTTCTTGTCTATATTTCACGGAGTGTTAGATATAATGTAGTGCGCAAATGCGCACCCAGTTTTTGTCAGTCATGTTATGCGTTTCATGCAAAATTGATGCAAACCGATTGACCTTAACCCCACACTGAGCTAGTAAGTGAGAAAGAAATGTAGTTGAGTTTCACTTAATTTAAGTAACTTGAATACACAATGCAAGAAGTTGAAAAGTACCATTTCTTGCATTGTGTAGCCTAAATGGAAAAAAATGTTTAACAAGTTTTTTTTTGTTGCTATTCCGTATTATTCTACTTCAAACCAAAGGCCTCCCTTCCTTCCTTTCACTTACTCCTATCTACCTCCACTTGACGCCAGTCTTAGGTATGAGTCCGTATGAGTCTAGTTCACCACGCCATCTCATCTCTTTCTTGGCCTGCAAAATTAAAAATCAAAAATCATTGCAGAACCGCATCCTCTTCTACCTTACTCCAAACACACCCACAAACCAAAACAAACAAATTTAAACGTTATGACTATTATAATAGAACTTTCTAGGCTGTTACGTGCGTATGAGAAAAGCTAGACTGTATTTGTCATTCCCTTTGTGGAGCTCCGGAAAATTATTATGATGTAAATGAGAGGTCTAAACATAGTTAAAATAGGGGTCATGGGCGAGGATGTTATAATGATGGCTCTTTGTGTTATCGTTGACTTGCGCAGAATAATTTACCTTATAAAGGTTCCATTTGTCATTTTTTATTGCAGCTTCGTTAGTGTCCAGGGAATTATGGTTGAACAAAAAGTTAGTGGTAAATGTTTAGTCATTTGTGGTTTTTATGTGGCAAACTAAAGACCAAAGTTCGAATTCAGTGACCTGCCATAAGAGAGGCCTATGTCCAGCCGTGAATTGTATAGTTTTTGATTAATCCTTTTGAGATATTTTGCGTCCAAAGCTATAATTAGGCCCATTATTAAAGTTTCCAATTTTGAAGACCCTTTTCTACTACATGCACACTTTGGGTAAAGTGTGCCTTTTAATAATGATCTTCTTTTTCTGCAAAAAAATTATAACTTAAGCATTAAAAAAGCAGTTGACTTAACACTGGACGATAACTGAGGACCTAAAGCGCTGCCGCAGGCGTTTTTTATGCTGGATAACTTCTTTATGCTTAGGCATTAGTGGCTTTAAAAACTGGATCTACACGGTCAAAGTCTCAATTAAGTTAAAGACAAATGAACAACTATTGCCTTAGCGAAACGTAATAGCACCAAAATTAATTAAGGCAGAATGATTGTCATTTAATTAGAACTCAAATTGTCCAATTAATTCAGAAGCGTTTGTGGTAGATGGACCGCAGAATACAAAGGACTGGGAGTCAAACCCACTGCCCAAACCATTCGAAGTCACAGTACGCTTTTGTTGCTTTGACGACGCGACGGCATTATATTCTATGATTAGATTCCATGGGAACCTAGGAAAGCTGATATTCTGATATTGACGTTTGTATAATTATCAACATGCAGACGGTTGAAGCTTGACGCATTAACAATAGATAGACTAACCAATTAACCATGATTGTCGAAATGTTTCGGTAATGGTATTAGAGGGAAGATGACGATAATTATTTAGATCTGAGGGTACTAACAGATTGCTCCGAACGATTTTGATTGCGAATTAAAAAATAAGACAATGTATAATTATTAGTCATTGGTAAACACTGAAAAATAATGAACAATTTCAATACAATGGCATGTCATGTTCTTTGTTTGGAATTTGCAATGGACAAAGATTATTCCTGTCTGGTATGTCTGGGTAATCAATGAATCTAATCGACCCTGATTGGCTAATCTAGTTACAAGTATGTCGAAATTCTAATCGAGCTATTACGCTCTAATAATACACAAACACAGCAACTGAATGTGTTTTGACAAGTCTACAGGATTGATATCGTTAATATGCTAAAAAAGGTGTATTTTCCTTCTTTATTAGCTCTAGGAGAAAGATTGGACCCAGCATGGGACCTTGTGGTAGACCAATGCTTACTTGTGAGCTGTGATAATTATGTAAATTTTATATCCGAAGTTTTTACATACAACTTAAGATAATATACCAACTAGGCTGACAGAGAGGGTAGGTATGAGGTGGAAGCGGTATGCTGAGATCAAAACAAATGAACAAAAACAATGTAAGACCCGATTAGTGCAGTGGTTAAGCGATTGAACAGCTGCTCTATGGGTTGCGGGTTCGATTCCCTCACGGGACAAAAATTTGTGCAATCCGCAGATGTCTCGAGTCTGGGTATTTGTGAATGTGAAACACACCCACAATACAGGAGAAATTCCTAGTGTGGAGAGTCGGTTACTTTAAACAAATGTAAATATATAGGTATCAGAATTTTCTTAATTTGAGCTTCAAAAAAGTAAACATGTAGATAATTAAAATTTAATTGTAACTCACGTGTAACATTGTGAGAATAAGAAACGTGAATAGCGGAACGGTTGACACTAAATTATACACCTATAGTTTGTGGAAAAACTATTCCGGAGAGCTTTTGCATACCGACCCTTGTACAACGGGCAGCAATTTCGTTAAAAGGGTCACCACTTTAGTCTCCCAGCATTTTTTTTAGATTAAAAATGCGTAACGTTGTCCTGTGTCCTTTGGGATACGATATAATGTATATAGTGGATAGTTAGTGGACTTTTTAAGGGTCAAGCACAATAAGTAGGTTGTATGAAGTGTTTTAGGACCGACCAAATGTCCGACTTATTATTTGATATTTTATCATGGAGTAGAAGTACCTACCTACTATTGCTTGGACGTACAATAGATATATAGCAGAAAAATCAATTTATAAATTTGAATTTAAGCTCAACATTGGCAAGAGGCTAAAATAATACCAATATCAGTAATCAAATCATTTCAGGAAAACTAATGATAAGCTTTACAATCTGAGCTATTTTTTTTTTTTTAAAAACGTCGCCCCACACTAGGAATTTCTCCTGTGTCGTGGGTGCGGTTCACAAACATAAAATATCACATACACAAACACCCAGACTCGGGACAAACATCTGCGATTCGCACAAATATTTGCCCCGTGCGGGAATCGAACCCGCAACCCTTAGCGCAGCAGTCTAATCGCTTAGCCACTGCGCCAATCAGGTCGCCTATTAGACTTGACTAGAAAATAATTAATCATAGTCAATTAGCATGGAGATCAAATAACCTTACTTTATAACTACTTTGCTGTCTTGACAAAGTTTATTAATCAAATTGGTGATTTTCTTTGAAAGTATAAATTGGAATTCAAGATAGAGTACAAGAACTTTAGGTGAGGTTTACGAGATAAACGAGCATTGTTCGAATATCAGCTAACTTTTCCTTGCAAATTGCATTTCTGCAAAGGAGTCTTCAATCTTAAGGATTCCCCTTCAAATAAAGAAACAAAAAGTATTCCAAGTGAACATTCCTGAACTTAAACATCGTACGATCGAAGTAAAGAAAACCAATCAACGAAGCACACTCGAGGTCCACAAATAGGCGATTTATTGCCGAATTGAGGCCACAATAGGCCGGAAGAAAGACCGAGATGAAAGGATAGTTTATCAGAGAGTCCATTATTGTTGGATGTCCATTGTTGAATAGACGGTCGGCTTGTTTTGTTACTTAATTTAATTTGCCCCGTAAAGGGTGCTCTGTCAGTATTTTTCCTATCACTCTAATGCATTTCTTTTCTCATAAGCTCATCGTGATATTTATTTGTTTTATTTGAATATATTTTCTTATTTTTGCATCTATTTTGCATTCAATCTGGTGAAACGTAAAAGTTTAATCAACAGAATTGTAACTCTGCCATCCATCGCCTGTAAATGGGAAACCCGTTGCAAAAACGTTTGAAAAAGAAATGTTTACATGTAAGAAAAAATGCTCACAGTTCAAATTGAATAATGATGCCAAATAAGGGTTTGGAATTGAGGAAAAAGGCCATGCTGCGAGGGTCGAGCTACTTGGCAGGTTCTTGGAGGAAAAATATATTGAAACGTGTTTTTGGTTACGAAAAATTTACTGAATTTTGTTTGGATTTACTTGTCGGAGTCTGACTGTTCCCGGGTTTAATTATATTATTTACAGGTTAAAAAAAATATTTGCTTTTAATGGACTGACTTTATACAGTGATGTTTAAGGGTAGATCCGAGAAATCATAAGAATCATGTGACGTCATATTTTGAGGTAGATATTGGTTGATTTTGGTGATGTTAATTTGGTTATTCCTTTACTGATGATCATTAAGAGATATTACCAAACAATCGTCAAGTCAAGTAATTTTTTGACTTTTTTACAGTTAACCTGTTTTCTAAAAATAAGCTTAACAGATTTGCTTTAGTTATGATATAGCAAATCGTAGTCATAAATTACACCCTACCAATTACAAAACCGATGTGCAACATGAAAGCAGACTACGAAATAAATTAACCAGCCAATAAGCATCGATGTACTAATTAGCGGGAACACAAACAAATTCTCCACCAAACTGATGCAGCTGAACCACTTAACCACCCAATTAATACCAGAACCGACCAAATTGGTTGAATTTTTCAGCCCATATCGCATCGCGGAGCATTCGCAGACTGATTTATGCGACGATCCGTTGCTTGATAAACCGCTGTCCGTTGTTAGTGAAATATGGTCCTATAACTTGCACCGGCTTTGGTTGGATTTAGTGGTATGCTTTTTAGGGTTTGCGGTAGTGAGGGGATACGCCTGTCACGCGAGTACTAAGCTGTGTCGGAGCGTATCAGCGAGCCGTTGGGTGTAGCTCCCAAATATTTTACTCCAATATACGAGTATTGTGTTTAGATTGAATTTGTTATGTAGTATTGTGGTAGTTTAGTAGGTCAATAAATACATGTAAATAAAATTGTAGAGTCTGTTATATAATTATTTTGATAGTTTAGGAGAAACATGTAACTAAAATGCAATTTTAAATAAAATCTGTCTATTTCGGCTACCCTTTTTGACAGAACTTTTACTGGCAGATAGCTGATGGTACATGGTCTAATATATTATACCTATACCTTGAATTTCGAAAAATTTTAAGGTGCCACGGAAAAATAAGAAACCAACAAAAAAAGCAAAAGGATTCAACTTCTCCGCGTCGGCGGGACCGATTTTGACGGGACTATAGCTTTATTAATTTCTCCTCATATTATGTTGATGCAAATAATTCCTTATAATATTCTCAATAACCAACATGGCTATTACATTTTCCCTGAAACATACGCATCCTTTATGCTGTTCAATCTAGTTTAATCATCTACACACTCCCATTTCGGCTGCATGTAGTCATTTATTTGTTCCCTTCCTGGTCGTAAAAGTTTTAGGGCCATATTATAAGGATAAAAACAATGTTATTCTTTGTCTTCATAACACAAAAACATACGACAACCGTGCTATTTGCCAGCGTGTTAGCCATGGCAATAATACCTTACGGCCGTTCATTATAATGATGTTAGAGGTGGTCTGTGTGGCCGTAGACACGTTATAATATGATTGTCGGATTGCGATGCCGCTGGCCGAAATAGAGGTGAGATCAACTCTAATAGAGGTGGGATTGACGAGTATGGAGCTTAGGTCGTATCTATATTAGTCGTGTTCTTTTTGTTTTGTAATTAAAGTTTAAAGAACGATTTATCGATCTTGTGGGTTAAGTTTGATGTTCCTTTTTCATAATAAAAATAAAATATCTAGGATTTTTTTTTAATTTCCCGTCGCCCCAAACTGGGAATTTCTCCTATATCATGCATCACGGGTGCATCTGCAACAGACAAAGACAGCCAGATTCGAAATTGATGGTGAATTATCGAATATTTCCATTTTTTTATTATTTATTTATTTTAAAAGGTACAAAGTAACATATGTGACATACAACAATATCCAACAAAACTATACACATAGTTTGTCTGTAAAACTAATGTTCTTTTTTTTTATTTAACTTTTTAATAAACTTTTAGCTTCATAGGACTATTACCATATTATAGCGGACCCCTTAGCAACGGCAAGTAGAACCTACTATCTTGCCAAATGTAACAATAGCCCTTTTCACCCTTCTAAGAATAACAAAACAAATCACACCTTCAACACAGCACAAGCAAACGAAACGAGTCATTGTTGACAAAAATAAAAAAATAATTACTAAATGTTAACACCGCATTGCAATCAACCATATTATTACATTTAAACATCCAAGGAATATCGTGAGTGTTGTTTATATGGGTAATATAACTGTGGGGCTCGTAGCTATGCGGCTACCCGGCAGATCAGACGATCTGCGAGGATAAGCCGTGCTCGCCACGGTCAGTCTTGTGATGGGTGACCGTTTTCACATGTCGAGACCCCACCGTGCTTCGGAAGGCACGTTAAGCCGTTGGTCTTGCGCCTGATCTCTCTCCGGTCGTGTCGGTCTACCGTCCCATCGGAATATGTGAGTGAGGGAATAGGGAGTGCACCTGTGTCTGCATACTTGTGCACTATAATATCTCCTGCGCAGATGGCTAGTCTCAGCTGAGACAGGCCGCCGTGACCGAAATTCGGTCGGAGGACATTATTACTGTAATACCTCAAGTGGGGTGACTGATACGTCACCGACCAAGCGAACTGTGCAGTTTCAATACCTATACTTATAGGTACTATGATTCTGTTTCTAATGCTACAAAAACGAACATAACATTTTACCTGTATTCTTCCCCGAAGATAAGCAGTGTACGAGTACATCATCCCACATTTTGACGACCTTACTGGCGCAGTGGCTAAGCGATTAGACTGCTGCGCTTGGAGTTGCGGGTGCGATTCCCGCATGAGACAATAATTTGTGTGATTCGCAGATGTTTGTCCCGAGTCTGAGCGTTTGTGTATATGATATTACATGTTTGTGAAACCCATCCGCGATACAGGAGAAATTCCTAGTGTGGGGCCACATTAAAAAAATCTAATCTATTGCTTAGCCACTGTACCAATCGAATCATTAAATTGGTTTCGTAGGATTGGTTACAATGTAATATCAATTATAATTCCTGAGTGAAGCCGCAACCCACCAAATATACTGTTATGAACAGCTTAAATGTAATTATCGGAATCAGGCAAATAAACGAAACCACATTATTACTAGGCAAATATAACTATGGAAATAAATAACTATAAACATTGGTTAATTTGATTACACGCAGTGGTTAATGCTGCGTCATAATACTTGAAGTATTATTTCTCTTGTAAGTATATAAATTTTTGTGAGATGCTGGAAATTTTTTTTTATAAAAAAACGTCGTCCCACACTAGGAATTTCTCCTGTATCATGGGTGCGTTTCACAAACATGAAATATCACATACACAAACACCCAGACTCGGGACAATCAAATGTGGATCACACATATTTTAGCCCCGTGCGGGAATCAAACCCGCCACCCTTAGCGCAGCAGTCTAATCGCTTAGCCACTGCGCCTATCAGGTCGTCAAATTCTGTCATTTCGCCAGTTATGTTATAGGTCCCACTGTAATAGGGGGCGAGCCTATTGCCATCAACCAGACACAAACCAGACACAACCAGACTCTATGCCGCTACTGAAGTTACTTATTGGAAAAAGCCAATATCATTTAGCCTGGCCCGGGATTCAACCCAGGACCTCGTGCTCAGCAGTTGCACTTAGCGACCACTAGACCAACGAGGCAGCTAGGCATTATTAATAATACTTAGTATGTTAACTTTCATAAAAAGTATGTAGGTACGTTAATTCAACAAAATCACAATTTGAAGATACGTTTTCTTAGCAAGACTTCTTAGAAGATTAAAAATGCGAATAAATTTATTCTTGCTTCAGGTTGAGGAGATTTAAAAGTCAGATTTCCGAATGGTCACACGTTTGCTTTCTCGTTGGGTGTATGCTAATATTTTAGATTTTGTAAGGGAAATTTTACTGAAGGAATTTTTCTTATACTGGTTCGTTTGAGAGCTGAATTTGAATTTGAATTCAATGTGATAAAAAAAAAAAAAAAAAACAGTTTTCATAAAATAAGTTTAATTTGATTTATTATAAGTATGATTGCGCCGAGTGGTATCCGGCCTAGAATAGACCAGCCCCTTTCCTCCCGTGGGCGTCGTAAGAGGCGACTAAGGGAAAATCTAGAAGATGGGCAGCAGCGTCTTCTGTAACTTCACACCAATACTGCGATCCCTCCCCTCTCAATAAGGAGGAGGCCTTTGCTTAATAGTGGACGTCTTTTGGATGATGATGACGATGACTTATAGAACAGTAAGATTTTTTTGCACGTTAACTATGCAGTTCTAATACTCCAACCGTAGTTTATTCGCACTTACTCAACCGATCTTCCTAAATACCCACTTTTCGAGGTACTTTACACAAGCCATGAATTGCTGTAAAACCATTACGGATATATAGAGCTCAGTTCACGCTAGAACATAGCCATTATCGCGTCTTTCCCAATACGTTTCAGTTCTAATAAAATATTCTCAAAGGCAAAACAATGGGGCATTTATATTATAAAACGCCGCTGGAAACTGGAATAATTTAAATTTCGTTCCGAAACGCGTCGAAACTGGGCATTATCGGTATTAAAATATAAATTGAGATAAACCCGCTATTGATTAAGTAAAATACGACCAGATAGAAATTATAGACATTATGACATTTAAGTTTACTGCCTCTTTGGTCTAGTGGTCGTTATGTCCGCCTGTTAAGCACGAGGTTTTGCGTTCGAATTCGTGTTCAGGAGTAGTATTATTGGGTTTTTCCATTAGGTATCCCTCAATAGCAGAACAGTCTGGAATCATTCTGGTTGCGGACAACCGGTGGATGCAAATGGCAAGTTGTCTCCCATTGTGGCGTACTAAGGGGGAGGCCTTTGTTTAACTGTGGACGTCTTCCGGCTGATGATCATGATGGCAATAGGCTAGCCATTAGCCAGCGAGGCAGGTACATTTATCAATCTTGGAGTAAAAATCCTAAACAGTGGACCCAATGAAACGCTTTACAATAGGATAGGTCTCATGATGATTGTAAAATGTGTATGGATAAAGGGAAACATTGCTAAATTCTTAATTCTTCAATACTCAAGTCTTTATTTCATTCCATGTGTCGAAAAGGTGGTATAACATACTAAAAAATCAATATAGGCTCCATATTGATTTTTTAGTCGGGCACAGCAAAGGTAACACGATGTAAAAATCTTAGAGTACATAAGGAAATCTTCATAGTTAACCTCGTAAGTATCTACATAGATAGCCTACAACGACGGTTGGCACGTGTTCACGGGAATCGAGATTACTTGTCGTACGTGACGTTATAGCCGCGCACACTACCTATACGAAGGTGAATGACCTGTTGTAGATGAGAAGTATATATGTAGCTACATACAATCACGTGTATAGTGTCTCTCTTCGAAAGACTGAAGACAGAGGTGTTCTTTTTTAAGCCATGTTTCGCCAGATTTATGATAGGTCCCAATGTAATAGAAGGCGAGCCTATTGCCATAAATCTACATAAATCAAGGCTCAAAACTGCTACTGCGAATTATGTAATGGAATAACCCAGTAACTCTTTGCTTTGCGTATCGAAGCCAGGTCATGCTTAACAGTCGCGCTTAGCGAATACTACGTATTACCAACTTGTTAGTCTTCAGGGAGTTGTCTCCCAAGAGATATTTAAAAACAAAAAGTAAGCTAGAATTTTTTTTTAAATCGTTCGTCCCGCACTAAAAAATTCTTTTGTATCGTGGTTGCGTTTAACAAACATGAAATATCACATACACGAACACCCAGACTCGAGACAAATATCTGCGGATCGCACAAATTTTTAGCCCATGCGGGAATCGAAACCGCAACCCTTAGCGCAGTAGTCTAATCGCTTAGCCACTGCGCAAATCAGGTCGACAAAATTTGAATGTCGGATTGCTATGCGATTCTGTAAAAAGTGTGCCTTTGAGGTTAGTATTCGTATAAATTTGCAGATTTATTAAGCATTGCTTGCACCATTTTTTTTCTATTGATGGACCACACAATTAACCTAATTATTTAGGTGCTACACAAGAACGAGTTCTTTAAGTAAAAGGAAATCTAATGAAACCGTCAAATGAACTGGTAAAGCAGCTGCGTCAATTAATTACTAAACGGAATCCGATTAAACTATCTAGAGGAGACTTTCAACGACTCAATAGTTTCGATTAAAAAAATGTCTTTGATCGCGACGGGTATAATAGTTATAAAAAGTTATTGAGGTTTTTAATTAAAGAAGCTGCAGCAGAGACATGAATAGATTTATACAGCTGTAATGCAAAATTATATTTTAACCGACTTCAAAAAAAGTAGGTTAGAATTTGAACCCGGGTTCTTTTTGGTTACGGCCACGGCGGATAATGCTAATGGAGACTATCCAAGAGCTGTTATGAAGCATGACCTAATTGGTGTAGTGGCTAAGCGATTGGACTGCTGCACTAGGGGTTGCGGGTTTGAAAACCGCGCGGTACAAAAAATTGTGTGATCCGTAGATCTTTGTTCCTAGTCTGGGAGTTTATATAAGTGATATTTCATCTCAGTGTAACTCACCTACGATACAAGAGAAATTCATAGTGAGGGACGACGTTTTAATAAAATAAAAAATACTGAAACCTGATTTGATTTGACTCTCTGATTGACGGGGCGGTTAGTTGAGTTGATAATATATTTATATTTATGACTTTGAGCTTTTAAAAATCTGCCATTAATTTATGAGATAAAACATTTAATTTTAATTCAACTGTGTCCGATTGAATACTACGGTTTCCTAAGGAGCTTAATACAATAAATGTTAACTTCTTATTCCTTTCAGAGGAGATAGCAAGAAATCCAATTACACTATCCATTCATTGAAGCTTTCTTTAGAAAAATGCCTGTGAGTACTAGACTGGTTTAAGTTTAAATACTGTAATTGAGAATTGAAGGACGTTTCTTATAAAATATTTGTGTAGAAACTGTTATTTTTTATGATTTAGTCAGTCTTTCTCAAAGAATGAGGCTATGTAAGCGTTTTGCATGTCCAAATTTTGGTAGGCTTGGTAAAAGATTGAAAACTTCGGGACCAAAAAACAAAAGAAAACCGCGATAAAATCCGTATTAAGTTTACATTTATTAAAATATTTTTTTTAAACACACGCTTTTAACTCACCTTGGCTCAAAGTTCTAATGAAGACGAATTGAAGCCCAAACAAGATGGGATTGCATCATTTCGTTACCGAGTTTCTATAACCATCATCAGACCAGCTCAAAAGTACCATAACATTGTATTGTCACTGAACCTTTATAAGTATACAAATTATGGCAATCGGATGTCAAGAAGTGGTTCTAATTAAGATTGCAAGATTTGACCTAAACAAAGTAACATACATACAAACATTGCAATTTAAATAAAAGCTTGTAATATTCTTCTTATCGTATGGCTGATGAACAACCTGGTGTCAGAGTTTAAACCGCATGTAGGCCTCCGACATGGCTTTACACATTGTTGAAAAATCTCTCAGGTGTGCCAGTTTCCGCACGATGTTTTCCTTCACCGTTTTTAGCAACTGATAACTAATTTATAATACGCACATGAATTCGAAAAGACATTGGTGCGTGCCGGTGTTTGAACTTGCGACCTTTGACTTGGCAGTCTACCGGTCATACCACTCCGCTATCAGTGCCTCTAGGAAAACAATTTACTGCATCACTGTACAATAACGTCATCAGTTGGAGCACGGGACCCTATATAGTCCCCGTGCTTTTCAATCGTACATACTCCACTGTCTTCCTATAGAGTCTGTAGACCAACTCTTACATGACATTTTCATTTGAATTATTAAAACATCTTTGTTTGGATACTTTTCCATATGAACGACATATAATGAGTTTTCCTTATTTGCTCAGCTCCTCACACAATGACTGTGGTTTGTTATGAAATACGAGGTTTTCGATTGGACGTATTTTCAAGACGTCGAAAGCGCAGTATGTGTACGTTTTCTTATACTGTTTGATTTGTATCAGTGTGAAGTTATCTTAGTCGTATAGGTCTGAAGCTGTTAGGAAGTTGTGCATTTACCCCCTTAATTATAAAAATTGTCATTGTTGAACAATCGGTTAAATTATACCTGTCACTGTCGTTTGCATGTTAAAAAATAGAGATGCCAATAGACTTAAGAAGTGGTTATCTTAAAACGCATGTTAGCATCGTTTATAAGTAAGAGGGTCAATGTTTACCATGGGTTATGTATATCATTACATTCGTATCCCCCACGATAGTTTAAGTTCTAAGCAATTATAAGATGAAAATTCATATACAATTATACATACACTATATAGTCTAGCACACTGTGAAAAATTTATGACAATACTTGTGTGTATTAACACTCACTTTTTAGGTATATGAATATTGAATTTAAATCTGAATATTATACATATTTCTCCACGCTGCTCTGTGCAATTAAATTGAGAGTCACAATACATAACATAACCAATTTAATTCAGATATATTGTTACTAAATTACAGTAGAAAAATGTTTAACTTATTGAAACTTTCCAATTCTTGTTTTTTGAGGGGTGACAGTTAGTTTAAGGGCAGAGCAATCGATCGATTGTCGATCGACGGCATCGATCGATGGTAGATTGCATTAGTCGATATCGATCGATGATATTTTTTATTTTTTTAAAACATCGCCCCACACTAGGAATTTCTCCTGTATCGTGGGTGCGTTTCACAAACATGAAATATCACATACACAAACACCCAGACTCGGGACAAATATCTGCGTATCGCACATATTTTTGCCTCATGCGAGAATCGAACCTGCATCTCTTAGCACGGCAGTCCAATCGTCTAGCTACTGCGCCAATCGGGGCATCAAATCAAATTAAGAATAATATGATTTTATGTCAAATAAAATGTTATGGTCCATGGATCATAAATAGGGGGCGAGTCTATTACCATCAACCGGGCAAAAATCCAGACTCCGTGCTACTACTGAGAATTACCTAATATAAAAACCCAATAACACTTTGCCCGACTCGAAAATCAACCTTAGGATCTCATGGTCAACAGTCGCGCTTAATGCCTTCTAAACCAAGCCAGTATATCCATAAAAGATAGGTACTATCAGAAAATAAAATATAAAAATTTCTATATCATATTGTTTCCTCGTTCCTTTGTCCATAATACCATATACAGTACAACAATTGTTTAACTGGAGAAGGGAGAAGTGTGCTTAAAGTTTTCTACTGTAGGGCAAAGGCATCTCTTTATACTGAAAAGAAACAAGTATTGTTCAACTTGCTGACTGCATGTTTACAAATTCACAATCATAAATATATACACCTAACGTGAAGTTTATTCTCTTTTGATATAACATTCAAATTTCCGACATCGCGACTTTGAAACGCAAAATTATTGCCATTTTAATTTTTATAACAAAAAAATACATGAGAGCAACATACATAAAACGACCTATTACACTTCTTTTTCCTGTATTTCATTTAACAAAACTTTGTCGATTGATAAGCCCAAAAATTTACATTACCCTAAAAAAAAACTTCATCTAATCCATATCGAAACACGAACGCAAAAATCGGATTCCAAACCATTTTCTGCTATCAAAACACCGTCCAGAAAAACTGGCTTAAAACTTAACTAAGCTAAGCTTACGGGAGTTAATGCAGCTAAAATCATTAACGCTGACGAAGTTGCCGCTGAAAGTTAGCGTTGATGTGAAATTAAAACTACTTATAATCCTTTATGGAGGCTTTAGAGCCCCATGCAGAAGGAAGCAGGTTTAAGTCCAGTCAGTGGGGCTGAATCAGGCACTTTTGAAGACTAATAGCTATAAATATGAAACATTTTGTTGTGATTAAATAGTCTATAAATGACGATACCAGGATTTGTATGAATTTTTCTCCCATCCTCCAATAGCCACATGTTATACAATATCGTTGGATATCGATATCTGAGCTGAACAAAAATTACTATGGCGTTAGTTCGAAATTAGAGTCCTCCTTTCAGAGTTATGCTTGCTGGTAAACGTGGTAGTTTGACAATATTATTACTATTAGATTAGAGGATGAGACCAAAATTGACATCCTGCTTTAACAAATCATAATTTATTCTCACCTGCGTTCATTGCCATCACTGAATTTAATTCATTTACCAAGTATGACTCTGTCCAGTAATCAATTGCATTCTGGTTTTAAATGTTACTAATAAAATATTAAAGGAATTGCTTATTACCTACCTGCCGGAAGTTCAGGAAATGATTCGCCTTAAAAACCATTGCTGCCAACTTATACTGTTGAAATAGTGTTTTACTTAAATGCTTTTCCCATCTTGGAAATAAGCGTGATAGGTACTTTAAATACATCTAACGCATCGCAATGTAAAACTATGTACCCATACACACTAACCACAAAAGTGTATGCCAGCTTGTCAGTTTCCATACAGAAACTTTCTTCAATCAACTGCCATTGGCACGAGCTGTATCGGTGACATTTGCCGCATAAGCTATTAGCCAAATTATGCTAATGTTCGCCACTAATTTGCGGTGGGATCTGACGTTCGTCCATTGAATAATAGCGACAATTTCGTTGAGTGCGCTCCGATTCTCAACCTCCATTGTATGTATGATTATTGATTGAGTGTTTTATAGGGAACGGTTGGGGCTTGGTAAAAGACCAACATTTTTAAAAACAGTCACCATATCCACATCATTATAAGGAGTATAGATTAAATGATGATCGTACGGTCCAAATTAGGTAGTCAGTCCAATTACCAATTTGACTTGGTACTGTTTTATATACACTAGCTATTATAATGGTATGATGAAAGCAGATGAATCAACGCCTGTATTTATAGGAGAAGCAGAGGTGTGCCGTAACTCAATTAAAGGCAAGCCTGTAAGCCACTTACTGACTGCAATTTTGAGTCAAGCCATTTTAGAAATATCTATGCTGCTAGCATAACTTGGAACTTGTACAGCATACGTTTTTCTCGATCCATTTAGATGGACCTAGTTTCTACGGGCCACAGGCGTAACAATAAAAAGGAGTTTATTTCAGAATTTCCAGCCTAAAATTCGGGTTTATCCTTTTCCATAAATCCGTTCGCATTAAGGTCAATTGGTAATTCTCAAACACCTTCACTGGCTCCCATTTACCTGAATCCCTAAGGAATATTAATACAATTGAAATCAATTTATCTTGCGCGGGACTATGAATGAACAGAAATACATTATTCATGATCAATTACAAGAAACCGCGGACGTTTGTAAAATTTATGATATTGTAATGTTGGAACATTGTACGCGTGATTTTAGGGAGTTTTGTCTTGGCTTTATTTTAAGCTGAAATAAGTAACATCGTTACGGAATCAAAATCAAATTAAATATTTTTGGTTTTGCTTTTAAAGATTTGAGGATGGACACAAGATTTCAATTTTCTTCTTCCATTTCCTTTGTGCTTTAAAACTGGTTAACAAAAGTTAATTTGAATTCGTCTTATAAGCTTATTAAAATTTAAACATTCTGCCCCATTCGTGGAGAAATTCCTCATTCATACGCTGAAAGAGGTGACTTCTATAATGCAGGGGCTATGATAGGGAATGAAGGACCCCATAAATGATCCTTGGATAAATGCAGAACTAGCAAAGCCGAATAGAAAAAAATAACATTTATTCGATACAATACACGTCATGACAGCACAAACACAAGATAAATACAAGACAAGAAATAAACAACTAATTAGTAGTGCTATCAAACGTGCAAACCGAAAAGAGCGTAGAACACTCAGCGCTGCGCAGCGCTGTTCAGCTGGCACCTCACAGTGACACAAGGTCGCAGGCAAAAATAAACTGATCTATTAATTACTTTGAAGTTACATTAATCACTGACAAGTGAAATGTTCCTTCCCCAGGACAATACAAGCGCTAGTAAGCATAAAATCATCAATACCTTGCACTGAAAAGTTCCATTTATTGCGGCTTCTTTGTATAAGCTGACATTCAAAAACATTCACACACCTCTCTCGACCTACTTCCCAAATACGTATGCAAAAATCAAGAAAACACTTTCCATAACGTTCTAACATTTTATCCAAACTACGAAACACATCAGCACCTACCAATAAAAATAAACGACAATCACCAAAGAAATAATGTAAAAGCACTTTGATATTCACACGTAAAAGAGAAACAGACGATACGTAACGCAAAGATATTGAGTAAACAGAAAACGGCTTACGATAGTTCTCATTGAATTTTATTGTTTCTGTCGGCCGGTTTTAGGGTACAGGATTTAAAGTGGTATAGTTTTTTTTAGATTTACTAACTTAAGGACGCAAAATGCGTTTAGAGACAAAAATTTTATAAGTTTAATATGATGTATTTCTCTTTCTAATAAAATATTATGTGGCAAAAATATTTCTAAAATTTTGCTAGGATTTCGTCAAGATTGTTATTTTACGTTGCACTAGTCTGCTGGCACCAATTTTACAAACCAAAATGCCTGAGCTCCTTAAATATCTAATATTTTAGTGGACAATTTTGTAAACTATACCACTGCACTTATTTGAGTAGTGAATAAGTTAGTTACAGTCTCTACTCATCACAGACAAGATGCAAAAACTATTAAAAATTTAATCAACATAAATCAATTCTCGGCAAACCATATCAAGGATTTGCTTCCAAATCTAGTTTAATCCTTCCCCTATAACAACATCGGCAGTTGGAAAAGAGGTTATGCTCTTAACAAAACCAGACGGTACTGAAACAATTTTGCATAATCTCGAAGCCTGGCGAGCGAAACCGTATGCAAAACATAAGCGTGCCTTCAGGATCGTAGTTGGGAAAGAAAATAACATGACATTTCAAACTTGCTCTTCAGTTTTTGACTGTCCTTTGTGAAGCATCTCTTTAGTCTGTCAGTTCATTTCTTTTTACTTTAGATATCGATTCTCGATCGTTTTCGAGTTCCGAGTATCATTTGAGGTAACTGTAACTATGTCCGCTTGCCATTTGGTGTGTATCGTTGCTTTCTATTTAATTGGCTTCAGTTCTAGTTTCCTGGACAATCTTTGAACGTTCATTTGCTTCTGTTTTTAAGAGATATATCTTATCTATTGCATTTATTTGACAGTTATGAACTGACAACCTGATTGGCGCAGTGGTTAAGCGATTGGACTGCTGCGCTAGGGGTTGTGGGTTCGATTCCCGCACGGGACAAAAATTTGTGTGATCCACAGATGTTTGTCCCGAGTCTGGGTGTTTGTGTATGTGATATTTCATGTTTGTAAAACGCACGACCCACGATACAGGAGAAATTCCTAGTGTGGGGCGACGTTTTAAAAAAAAAAAGAAAAATTATGGTAATGAAAAAAATCTCTCGCAACGGTTCCTAATTATCACTTAAGTATCGGATCGTAAACAGAAGCTTTCAATGATCATAATATCATTTCCCATTATTAAAGTACACAAGCATTACTACAGAACCCCAAGAATCTTCCAACTTTTTGTCCATATTTTCCTTCAAAAGATGTTACCAATTCAATAGAGAAAAATGTAAATGAAATAGAGCCGAAAAGTTATGCTTCGCCCGTCAAAAGATAAAGAAAGGTTTGTTCCAAAAGATAATGTTTTTATGCCAAAAACCGTTTACAGCAGTGCGTTATAGATTTAGAATATTTTACCGATATCCATGGGGAGAATTTTAAAAGGGTAAAGTAAGTATATGTTATTGACAATATACGATGGGTGGGAGAGAAAATGGAAGTTATAATTCAGAGAAGTTGGTGTTATATGGTGATTTGAAAGTAGGTTGAACTGACTTCAGCCTTCAACATCTTCTGCGGCGGTCGCCCCTGAGGCCACCACCTCTGCCAGCCCCGTCCTAACGGAGGAGGGCTGGACCACGGTGGCCAAAAAGAAGAAGGGGAAAAAGAAGCCCGAACAGCCCACAGACAAGGGCTCGGGTGCCCCTGCAAAGGGGCAGAAGAAGAAGGCGTCAAAAAAGGCGCCGAAAAAGAAGAGGGCACCGAGGCTGCGCGTGCCGCGTTCATCGGCTGTGGTGATCACACTGCAGCCAGGCGCGGTAGAGCGCGGCCTGTCCTACGCGGCCGTCCTCACAACGGCCATGGACAAGGTGCCCTTAGCGGACCTCGGGATCACCGGCCTGCGATACAGGCAGGCGGTGACCGGGGCCCGCATATTTGAGTTGCCGGGGGCGAACAGCGGCAGTAAGGCCGACGCCCTCGTGCACAAACTGCGAGAGGCACTAGGTGCCGAGGACGTCCGGGTCTCCAGGCCTATCAAGTGCGCAGAGATGCGCATTTCGGGCTTGGACGACTCCGCGACGTCCGAAAGTGTCGTCGCCGCAGTCGCCCGTACGGGTGGCTGCACGGCTGACGAAGTCAAGGCGGGGGAGGTACGACGCACCCCCTCCGGCCTTGGCAGCGTTTGGGTGCGCTGCCCTGTGGCAGCCGCTAATAAGGTGGCCCGAGGTAGGCTACTGGTCGGATGGGTCTCGGCGCAGGTGAAACTGCTCGATGCCAGACCCACCCGATGCTACCGTTGCCTACTCAACGGGCACGTGCAGCACTTCTGCACGTCTGAGGAGGATCGCCGCACGCAGTGCTACCGCTGCGGCGAGGTCGGCCACCTGGCCAAGTTGTGCGCCAGGGACCCGCAATGCACAGCCTGTGCTGCTGCGGGTCGAAAGGCCGACCACCCGATCGGCACCAAACCCTGTGGGGCTAGCGTGCCCCAAAAGGGTATGGGGAAGGCCGCATACCCTTTTGGACCCTGCGGCCGACCCCTGCTCCAGCTGCCACGGGTGGGGAGGTGGTGCCCATGTCTGCCTGATGTGGCCCACTTCTCCGTCTGGTGTTGCGCACCCAAGCGCCAAAAGGGTCAGTGAGGGGACGGACTTGGCGTTCCCTCACTGAGCAGAGGCCCGCGGAGGCTGGGTTGGGAGACCCACCTCTGCATTGCACTGGCCTCTGCACCGAAGTCCTGTACCCCCCTACCTCTACATAGGGGGGAGCGAAGAATCCGCCCCACTTTACAGGGCGGATAGCGCTGGTTTGATATTGGCGGTAGAATGCTATAGCGATCCCGCCTCCCCGCCACTTATGCGCCGAAGCAGGCAACATGTGAGGTTTTTAGTGGGTAGGCCCTCGTGGATCTTATTGGGTTCATGGGGGAGAGTCCCACATATCCCCGTTGCCTCTATTGCTATTTGATGGTAGAAAACATTGTTAATTTGTTTAATTTTTTAGCTATTTTAAATGAGCTAAAGCGAATTTAGTTGCACGTTTGATGGCACTGATAAAAAATCCAAACAATGCGTTGATTTCATCAAGAAAAAAGAAATATTTGAAGGTAGTCTGACTTTTAGCAACCTAATTACGAATGCTTGCCTCATCGTTAAAAGCGTATTAAAACCTAACGAAATAAATAACTCTCAAAATTTATAGGACATGTTTCCCCTGGAGAAAACAGAGATAAAATACTGTAATTAAAAGTCAAAAAACCACCGCATCTCAAAATATTTCAAAAAAATAAACTAATTATAAAAAAATATGTCTGCACCAAAGCTGTCCAAAACAAATGAAGACATTTTTATCCATTCTTTCTCTGGAGTCATTTAATTAAGGCCCCCAATTACTTTTGAGTTCGACAACAAAGCTGACAGTGAAATACATTAAGTAATCCAATTAAAAAGATCAAGGCATAAGTAAATCATTATCTTATACCAAGTTGAGTGATGAAGAAGTCCCTTTTCAATTTGATCAATCCTCAAGTTGAAGTGAAGACAAAAAAACCTACATTACATTGGATGTGGATAAAGTGGTGGCTTATAAGTTTACAGGATTTCAATTTCTAATGCTAGCCAGTTCGACTGGTTAATTAATTGGGCATCAATAATGACTTACTAGATAAATAAGTAATAATATTAATAATGATGTTTGGGGTACCGCAAAAGGTTTGGTCTTTCTTTACACTGATATGATGCTGGTGCAATTTGGGTGTGCTACTTTCTTGCGTCTTTGTAAGTTCCCTTCTAAAAAAACAAGCCTGATAATGATTTTGACTTACAGGAAACGTCTTTAACAATCTGTGTGCGAGATGAGAAGAGAAAGAGGGACGTGTACTTTAAAATGTATCTGAAGGTTTCTAAAAAAATCGAAATCAAGCTCTTTCCACAACCCACTACCCAGTTGGCGAATTAGGTCATTCAAATAAATAATTCACAAATAATTAAACGAAATTTTCTAATCCTCGACAGTATTTTGAAGCCCCAATCAAAGCTAACGGTGACGGCATTAAAAGGGATTCAATTAAACCAGTTACAAGGGGATGTAGTGACAGCTATGATGGAGGGTTTGAGTGACCGCTCTTTGATATACATTGTGGATTGCTATCATTAATTATAGCGCTGTTCTATCGACCTATTTTAATCTTTATTGACACGGATTTTGGGCAATATCTGAAAACTAAATCAAGATGCTATTCTAAGAACTTGTACATAGAGTCCATATTCTAGTAAGCTCGTAATCTGAGCTGGTAAGAGACATATTTTTCGGCCAAAAAAGCCAAAAGATTTATTTTTATTTTGTCATATTAATTTACCATGCTTTTAATTGAGATTTTATAAACAAAGGTGAAGACAATAATAAATATTCCGGAGTATATCGTAAAATTATTATTCCAGAGAAGGCCCATTTTCTAGGAACAATATAAGTTATTCACGAAAACGGTTTACTGAGAATAAGGATATTATAATTCTCGGAAATCTTGTGAGTTTTCCTGGAAATCAAATATGAATGGAGAAAATGTGTGACTTGCGTCTAATATAATAAAACGAATTCTTTGGCGTTCGTAGCTACAGCGCAGATCATTAGAGGTCAAGAATCTGAGAGGTTAAGCAACGCTTACTACGGTCGGTCTTTGTGGGGTGGCCGTTTCTTAAACATGAAGTTTCTGATGTTTTTTTTTTTTTAAAACGTCGCCCCACACTAGGAATTGTGCGTTACACAAACATGAAATATCACATACACAAACACCCAGACTCGGGACAAACGTCCGAGCGGAAATCGAACCCGCAACCCTTAGCGCAGCAGCCCAATCGCTTAACCACTGCGCCAATCAGGTCGTCAGTATTTTCTATAAGCAACTGGGCCAGTATGCTAAGGTTAGCCATTACCTCCATATTATATACCTTGAATGCTAATTGGTGGAACCCTTTAAGGAAAAAGCGTGTTTCAAATAAGTTGACACTTTGAATGTGCGCGAGTCAAACACAATAGTTAAACAATCGTCATGCCCCATATGTGGGTCATTACACTAGGAAAGGGATTATAGAAAAAAAAGAACTTTTTGAACAAATTCGAAATCCTTTTAAGTCCTTTCTGATATCAGGCTCACAAATTCAAAATCAATTTAAAATTCCCTATCTCGATCCTCGTACGGAGGCTTCAGAAGCTGCAGTTGGTAACCAAACGCAAGGAAATACTAAACAATTTCCCTTTGACTGCATTGAGCTTTGGGTACCGACTGGAAGTGATTTGTGAATACCTGTGACTTACAGTTTTATAGATAGCAAAGAATTGATTTTGTTGGTAGATAGTTCTGATCTGTAGGTTTGAAGATTTCAAGTAAGAACTCTATTTGATTGCTTTCTGTTTTAGGTTTGTGTGTCTATCTATTGACTGCCTCGTTGGTCTAGTGGTCGCCAAGTGCGACTGCTGACCATGAGGTCCTAGGCTCAAATTCCTGGTCTAACAAAGTGTTACTGGGTTTTTCCATTAGGTCATTCAAATCAAACTTATAATTTTTAATGCAAATATTTAGCCCGTTATTCGGACACTTTACATCTGATATCATCTTCTTGAGCTGAGTTAAATGTCATATTAAAACAGCTGGTGTAAATATTGGCTAATCAACATGGATCCAATCTCTCTATTTGCACTTGCAATTGCAAACAAAATGCAAATCATTTGCATATTATTTAACTATGTAGCTCCAAATATTTTGTATTTCTATCTCATTTATACGTACGTATATAGAATTTAAAGCAGCAACTGCAGTATTTAGTTGCAACTAGAAATGTTCAGAGTCTACCTACCGTGAAATCGTGGCACAATGTGCATACAATTATTCCAACAAAATATCTTGCTGCAGACGAACCACCAAGTGTTTTTCATTTTCCAAATTGTCATCTATCTAGAGCAGTGGTTCCCAACCTTTTATTGACCAGGGACCACTTAGTTTCTTTTCGTTAGCAGGGCCCACGTTTAAAAAAAACTGAATCAATACAAAAATGAACTTTAATCAAAAACGCAATAGTATCGTGCATAACAAAAAAAATTAATAGTAAAATACAACATGCGCGTTTTAGTAGAAAGACAAATAATATTTACCATATTCTGGGAAGGACCACTGGTAGTCCGCGGACCACTGGTTGGGAACCACTGGTCTAGAGAATCATTTGTTGTTTTTGTATAAACAATTTGAATACTATTTCTTTTGCACTCGTATTTTGTATTTCTATCAACATTTACATAATATTTTATGCTGTCGCTTTCACTCTGGAAGAGAAACCTGTTGGAATGGAAATGACAGAAAAACTCTTTGAGATACTTCAATTCTGCATTCAATTTTGGTTTAATTTATGTCAGTTTCTGCGGCTCTGCAGACAATCTTAAATAGTTTTGGAATTGACTTGAATACAGATCTGCTAGATTTAAATATTGTCGTTATAGTTTCAATATTTTGACCGTCTCACATTATTTTTATCTTCTTGTAATACTTCTGTTTCTCAGTTATTATTATAAGTCTGAAGTCTCCCACTGCTGGGCAAAGGCCTCCCCATTCTCTTTCCACATCTCCCTGTTACCAGCTATCAACGACCAGTCTTGCATATACAAGTGGAGTTCGACTCGCCATCTCCGTCTGGGTCTTCCTCGCTGTTTCTCAATAAAACCAAATAATTAGTACGACGGTAAAAATCAAGTAGAGTAGGTGATGAAAGATACTGTTTTAAGTTTAACATATTTATATTTTACTGTAGTTAATTTGTTTTTCTATAACAAACAGTAAAAGAAAAATAAATTGTTTCTATACATTACGGTTATGTTAGTTTTTAAGTCTTGTCTCCTTTCAACTGTATAAGCTACAACAAATCCCTCCATACGTAATCCTACTTAATTTACTTGTTATTCCATACCTGTACCGTGAGGTGAGGACCTGGTGATCTGTAATACAGGTGCAAACCTATAATAGACGCCAGCTTCTCACATACACTAGACTGAAAAAAAATTATATTTTATGTTTGCAAATGTTAAATTGTATGTTGAGGTCTTGTTTGTGAGGAGGAATAAAGACATTATTATTATTATTATTAAAGGTTTGTCGTTTTTATTTTATTATAGGTTAACTAAAACTAAAGTAGGTACCTCGATACTTACTATACTAAAATTTAATTGATTGCATTAAGTTTCCAAAATATCTTAACAAATTATTATCATCACATCACATCAGCCTATTGCGTATCAGTCCACTGCTGGACGAAGGCTTTCCCCAGAAAACGCCACAATAATGGTATCAAAATCATAATGGTCCCAAAATAAAAATACCCGAACTTCACCGCAACAAATATTATTGCAGCGACGAATTTACGAGAGTACGTCATAAATATTTCGACAAAACCTTCATAGTGCAGTATTGTGTGCAGTTTCTGGAGATATTTATTGACCCAACAAAACTTACAGCGGGGTACTCTGAGCCTTTGTAAGGCAAGTATTCTTGAAGAATTTCTAACAAGTCGCTCTCGACGCGTGTTTATTTATCTTCGTGGTTTCAACTACGGTTGGATCTTGAATAATATCATATTTATGATCTCCACTTTTTATAAAGCCGTCGCTTTTTAAAGGGATATCATTATGTAGATAAAATAATGATGTACTTTGACTTGTTTCCAATCCCACTGGAGACTAACCAATTATTCAGTGGATAAGATGTGATATAGCGTCCATGTGTATGCGCGCAATACAATATAATATGTAACATCTATTCCTTCACTTTCATAGTCAGGTATGACGTCAAACCGAAACGATGGAGAGAGATCAGGCGCAGGACCAACGGCTGATGTTGCAGTCTGAAGCATAAGATGTCTCGATGACGTGAACTTTTCACTGATCTAAGGAGTGACCGTAACAGGCGTTGCTGATCCTCTTGAATCATTTTTAATAGTCTACATAACATAACATCACGCCTGTATTCCCCGAAGAGGTAGGCAGAGGTGAACATGTAGTACACCCATATTTCGCCAGTTATGTTGTAAGTCCCAATGTAATAGGGGGCGAGCCTATTGCCATCAACCGGGCACAAATCCAGACTCCGTGCTGCTACTGAGAATTACCTAATGGAAAACTCAGTAACACTTTGCCCGACTCGGGATTTGAACCCAGGACCCTTTTTAATAGTCTTCCAGGTAATTATGTAGTCGAGAGGTACAAAATCCATATTATACCTATTATTTTTTGGACTTTTCCAAATGTCAAATAATACGGAAAATCTAAAAAAAACTGTTTTAAGCATACATCTATCTATATTTACGTATCTACTATAGCACTAACACAATCGTCTCGTGGCAGCACGTGTATTACTGAGGCATTCCGACTACATTTTAATTAACAACCAATGTGGTTTAAGCTTCAAATACTCTTATTTACAGAACGTATTTCAAGCGTTAGCTTAATGCTATGAACATTTAATTTATTTTCTTGAACGTAATTTGATTTATCTTAAAATCAACTGCAAGCTTTAGATTTAACTGACAAGACTTGGCACAATGCGTAAACGATACATTTATAATTAGTGTACTTACGTCTATGTATATAATTATACTTTCATTCACATTATAAGCTGGTAGGGATTACATAGATTTGCTTGTACGAAAAATAATACCAGGAAATGCTAACATGGTTCAACCTGATAATCGAACTCGAATCGTTTTTTTTTTGGCTCACCAACAATTGGTTACGCTGATACACACATGAGAAACATCCAATAGACTTATAACCTAATGTATCAATCTCTTACAGCATCATGTTTAATTTGATTCTAAGGAGATAATGAAACTTAAAACTAATTATAATTATTGACAATATTATGATGACAACAACAATGAGGTTTAAATGTTTGGCCTCATTACATTCATCAGGAAGCTTAGGGCAATGTCTGTACTAAAACCATGATTGTATCTCATGATACAGAGCCGGTGTGCCGTGTGGTATCCGGCCTAGAATTGACCACCCCCTTTCCTCCCGTGGGTGCCGTAAGAGGCGACTAAGGGAAAATCCAGAAGATCGGCAGCAGCGTCTTCTGTTATTGAACCACCAACACTGCAATCCCTAAGCCGCTTACTAGCGTGGGGATAGTGGCAACCCTCCCCCCTTCTAAAAGGGGGAAGCCTTTGTTCAATAGTGGACGTCTATCGGCTGATAATGATTATGACCATGATCTCATGATAATACATTTCTAAACATTCCTGTGTCGACTTATTTACTTAGCTACTCTTTGAGTCACTCTTAACTACAAACCTAGCTCAAATCCTTTCAGCCCATACCATGAACTCTTAAAGCAGGACAGTTTTCGTAGTAGAAGCGAGATGCCACACTGCACTGCACGTAAAGGCGTCTCGCTTTCACATCTTAAACTGTCCTGCTTTAAAAGTTCATTGTAAAGGAGCAGCCCCCTTACCATGAACACTTAAAGCAGGACAGTTTACGTTGTGAAAGCGAGACGCCGCATTACACTGCACGTTGCGGCGTCTCGCTTCCACATCTTAAACTGTCCTGCTTTAAGAGTTCATGGTAAGGGTGCTGGTCACATCTCTCACACACATCATCAATTCTACAACCACCTACTATTCTCACATAAATTTATTGTATTTGTCTGGACTTCGAAAGAGACCTTGACCCCTGAGCTTTGCCATTACTTCTGGACTTCGAAAGAGAGTGAGACCCCTGAGTTTTTTTTGCCATTACTTTTCAGAGGTAGTCAATCACGAAATGCCGACGCCATCTTGTCAGTAAAAAAGAATGATGTGAAAAAGTGCTTGCTCTTAACCTATTTGCAAAATTTAAATTATTATTTTTTTACTATTTTTATTATTATTTTTGTCCAATATAATAACGCTTTCCGGGTCATGTTGGGGCTGCCGCGGTTTTGCAGCGCATCAGGAATGTTCGCAGATAGAGGTCTGCCGGATTTTTATGCGGTTATGAGATCCCGAATAGCATCCCTGATGCGGCGAGCGCGCGACAGCTCTAACCGTTTGGTTGCTATCGTAGCCGGTAGAATGGACAGCCCAATAATGAACCACTGGATGACGACGCACAAATCGTCATTTCAGTATATTAAATAATATAAATATAATTATACGTTTATTAAATACCTATAGAATATCTTTTTTTGTCACAATTAATATGGATTTGTATAGTCTGAAAATAAAGTTTTTATTATTATTATTATTATTTATCTATAACGCACCGTAGGGTTAGATGTAGAAGAATAATTCTAAAAACACTTTGAACTTTTCCCGTTTTATCGTCATATTAAAGACTTAACCCTAAATTTCCGCGTCCTTATTATTACGGCCAGCTAACGCACCCATGACTTACACTTTCGTGCTGTTTTTCTAAAACATTGCGGTTGACAGAGTTGACGGGGGTTAGCCCAAAAAAGTGGTCGAAGGTACAACACAGATGTTCCATTATGGTGACGAGAGGGTTGACTCTTGTCTTTGTGGTCAGAGTTTTTGGGTCTTGTCGCTTACGTAAGTTTAATTTGACCACATTTTTTTTATTGGAATTTTGAAGAGTTCGCACACAGCCTTTTGAGTTAGTTTCAGTTTATTTGTGTTCTTAATGTTGTCGTTAAACAATTTCTAGAATGAGATAAGTTTATTTTTATCGTGAAAATAAAACTACTTATTGTTACGATATTGTCAATAAACATATCATCACGCTTGCATTCCCCGAAGGGGTAGAAAGAGGTGTACTTATAGTACATCCTCATTTTGCCAGCTACATTATAGGTCCCAATGTAATAGGGGGCAAGCCGATTGCCATCAACCGGGCACAAATCCAGACTCCGTACTTTTACTGAGAATTATCCATTGGAAAAATCTAATTACACTTTGTCGGACCCGGGATTCGAACCCAGTACCTCATGCTCAGCAATCGCGCTTAGCGACCACTAGACCAACGAGGCAGTCGAAACACTACAATCGAGCTGTCTGATCTTACATGTCCATTCTACTTACTGCCTTACCTGTTATTCAAGAAACATGAGCGTGTGAGATTGTCTATCCATTCTCAATGAATATTAAGCGATGTGAAATCACACTAATATTATAAATGCAAAAGTTTGTGAGCGTGTTTGTATGTTTGTTTCCTCATCACGCTAAAACGGCTGGACCGATTTTGCTAAAATTTGGTAGGTATGAAGTTAGCTGAGACCATGGATTTAGACTAAGACTTTTTAATCTGATTATCCGAATCCGAACTTTTAATCCGAAAAACTTAGCGGGTAACACCGGGGCTTTAAGAGAGAACGAATTTTCATGAAAACTCCGAGAGCATAATTGACTTCTCATTTAACATTCATAAACGCTATTAACATCGACGTTTAATTAATATGAAAACCGTATTTACGTACACATGTTACGTTATAACCCAGAAAAGCATCAAAATTTACATTCAGGGACAAAACAAGTTAATTACCGCAGTAATATTGTTTCTTAACTTCTAAAAGTCATTAAGAATAAGACTCTGTATAATAAACGCACTCTTAATCCGTCCAGACACTAAAGTGCCTAAAAGTACCGCATTAACTAAGAAATCTTTAAGTCTTACTCTGGAGGGGCTTATAGTTAATCTGTCAACTCATATAGATCATATTATGGCTGCCTTTGACTGCGTTCTTCTTAATCTTTATACCTACGGCGATATTATGAAATGGCGGACAAAATTAATGGCCTAGTGGAGAGTTGGTTTTATCATCATCACTGTCAGTGCTAGCTATTGATTTGTCTTCAGCTTCAACAAATGGATAAAAAGCTAGCTTAATACACTTAAGATCATATACATGTAAAGTCACGCCTGTTTCCTAGGGGGGTAGGCACAGAACATAAATAAAAACTTCCTTAATTGATTTAGGATGTAAAAGGAATAAAAAAGCAGTGTCTCATCCAAGACTCGATCCTACCACCTCTAGTATACTTATAGACGCTTAAGTGGTGCACAATAAAATTAAAATCTTAATTAGAATTGCAACTAAAACCCTAATTAACCCGTTAAAGTTTTATTTTTGTTTTGACACAAGGAAAATTCAGCTGCTTTTAAATTGGGTCGTTTATTTTGTCCTCCATTGTACTAAGCAGCGGGGCACTTAGCGAAACACGTAATCTTCTTAGCGTTGCTACATACTTATACGAGTAGAGTACTAATATTAGTATTATTACTGAAATCCTGTTATGTAACTTATAATTAAGAAGTCTTAAAAGGTCGCAGCTGAGAATAAAATATATAGGCTGGGATGTGTAAGAAGAAGTGACTATAATTACAGATATTTTGCACAAGGAAAAATTACATTTATCTAAATTGATAAAGGAAATTTGAAAAATGTTGGACACGAGCAGGATTTGAACCTGCCACCTTCGCTGTATCGTGGCGCTGCTCTAACAATCGAGCCATCGTGTCGCCACTCGCACCCATCGAATTTCAATTCCCTTTTTTTTTGTATTTACGTCTTAAGGGCGACGTCTTTTCCTTTATCAATTTAGATTCAAGCTTAGCATGGGCAACATGCTAAATGGCACCAAGAGTCATGTACATTTATCTAGTAAAATTTTTGAGTATGTATTTTTTCAGGTGTTTTAATTGCTTCAACAAGAACCTTTGCAGATAGAAGCTTGGCGGTAGACACAATAGTTAAACAATGGCCATATCATAAATGTTTTACTCGACAGGGAGAGGGTTAATTGCAGAAGAAATGACCTAAGCATCTTACATTTCTAAGGTAATTTCAAACTGTTTATTATCTAATTATTCCTCAAGATATCCTAAAAAGTTGGCGAGCTTACATCTATTAAAGAAATTATAAAATTCAGTAAACTTGAAGGACTTCGTCGTATTGGCCTTAATAGCCACATGGAATAGGTCATGCCATGGTGTAGAGATTGGTCAGTCAACAAGGATGGTAGCGAGGTTGACTGTCCAGGGTGCGCCGGACGTACTTAGGTATCGTCACTCGTGGGGACCGGTGGTCTGGTGGTGACACCGTAGCTTGAACTTAAAGACATCGTTGAAATAATAATCCAAAGTTTGAAGTCACATTCCTACTTATTCCTTTGACGACACTCATGCGGCTAGACCCATCTACATAAACGACCGCATAGTATCACGTACTTCAAACAGGCGAGCTATACCGATGCACCTAGTCGCATATTTGGAAGTTACACTGCCACTTGAGACAGTGGCCGGACGCCAAACAATTCAGGGATCACAGAGGGTCATTCAGAAGTTCTACTCTTTATTGTGTGAGCTTGCTTTTAATTTGCTTGCCTCAAATACAATGGAATAGTTATTGATGAGTAATAAAGGGTCGTGGTGGCCTAGTGGTTGACATACCGGATTTCTATGCACGAGGTTGCAGGTTCACACCCAGGCAAGTATAAATGTGACTTTTTCAATGTCATTAATACTTTCTTAGATATTCTAAGACACCACTGACTAACGGTGACGGAAAACATCGTAAGGAAACCTGGATTTAATTATCTGAAATCGCCAACCCGCAGTGAGCTAACGTGGTGATCAGTGCTCAATCCTTCTCTATACGAGAAGAGGCCTTTGCCCTGCAGTGGGACAGTTATAGGCTGTTATTAATATTATATTTAATAAAGGGTAACATGTAGATATTTGACTCCCTCGATGGTCTAGTGGTCGCTAAGCGTGACTGCTGAGCATGAAGTCCTGAGTTCGAGTCCCGGGTCGGGCGAAGTGTTACTGGGTTTCAGCACGGAGTCTGGACTTGTGTTTATTAAAGGCAATAGGCCCCCTATTACATAAGAACCTATAACATAACTTACCCTCACCTAATTGGAGAGGCCCATCTTCTGAATTTTCCTGTAGTCGCCTCCTACGACTTTAACGGGACGAGATGGGAAGGTGTTATTCTGGCCCGGCACTGCATAGGCCTAATAATTATTATACTTACACAATTAAAAAAAATAATCGTATAATCATTTTATTTATACCATTGTGCATTGGTTTTAACCAGAGCTTTTGACATTTTACCTACAACATTGCTGTATACCTACAAACCTCTTTGTATACCAACTCTTTTCAAATGAGACTTCTGTGTTATATCATTATGTGGTACATTTAGAATGTAGGCAGATGTATATCTCAGGTTGGGGCGAGATACATTAGCGTTGAGAAATGTTTATGTGCAGCGCGATGTTCATTGAAATAAATAAATGTATCACACTCGGAGACCTTGGGCTCGGTGTTTAATGTGCTAATGGCCACATTTATAACAGGACTCGGAAGATTCATTTTGTCACGTGTGAGAGAGGATTTAGTGGTTTTAAAGTTATCAGTTATTACTTGTTTTTCATAAAGGTAAAATGTTACGTTCATGAAATAGTTAGTATTTCATTAACGTAAGATTTTACCTTTTTATTTTTTGATAAAGATGTATATATATAGAGATTTGAGATAGATGGAATAATAACTAATTATAGAGAGAGGTGTATAAGGATTTAGAGGTGTATAATAATTACCGACACTCACATTTTTCCAGTTATCTAGTGGTATCTAGTCAATTTTATAGAGGACCGAAAAATAGTTAAAACAGACTAGTCTTGATAAATCTACAACACTATCTGAATAAAATCTTTTTGGAGACCTAAGTGGCGTAGTAGCTGCGCAATTGCACTGCTGCGCTAAGTGTTGTGAGTTCGATCCCGCATGGGTTAAAAAAATATGCGATTTGCAGTCGTGTGTCCTTCGTCTGGGTGTTAATGTATGTGATAATTATTTCTTGTTTGTGAAATGCACCCACGACGCCACGACATCTATTTTTTTTAACACGTCGCCCCACTCTAGCATTTTCTCCTGTATCGTGGGTGTGTTACACAAACACGAAATGTTATATACACAAACACCTTACCTCGGGACAAATATCTGTAGGTCGCAGAAATTTTTGTCCCGTACGGAAATCGAACCCGCAACCCTTAGCGCAGCCAATCAGCAGTCCAATCGCTTAGTCGCTGCGCCAATCGGGTTGCTATGCTACGTATTTATCGTTTATAATGTACGTACTCTAAACTCTTTATCAGTATCTTTAGCTCATATCCGATTAGTTTTAAACTTAAATAACCTCATTCCATAGTTTCATAAACGTTGAGTGTTCTATAAACTTTCAAATATCTATTTTGCTTCGGGCTTACTGCAAAGTTAGCCAAAGTTCTCTTATTAAGCTGGCATGTTAATAAGATATTTAAAATTGTCTTTATTCAATGATTATAACCAATTTTACTAGCTTTATTGGACTTTTCTCTGACTGCCTCGTTGGTCTAGTGGTCGCTAAGCGCGACTGCTGAGCAAGAGGTCCAGGGTTTAAATCCCGGGTCGGGCAAAGTGTTACTGACACTTTTCCATTAGGTAATTCTCAGTAGCAGCACGGAGTCTGGATTTGTGCCCGGTTGATGGCAATAGGCTCGCCCCCTATTACATTGGGACTTACAACTGGCGAAATATGGGTGTACTATATGTTCACCTCTGCCTACCCCTGCGCGTGCATGTGCGTGCATGAAATAATTATATAATACGCATGCCCAGACTTCATTATCGTATCGTATTCTAATAATTTACGTAAAAATAGGAAAGGGATATTGAAATTTGGTGAACGCGTGCAGCAAGCATAAAATTTCAAGATCCCACGGTAGCTCAGTTGATAAAAGCTGCGCCACGGATCGGGAAAGGTTGCGAATTTGGCTCCCGCTCTTGTCTATATTTTTTGTCAAATATCCGTTTTATAATTTGAACTTAGAAGCGTCAATAGGCACAATTATCATGTTAGACGAATTCCATTCTGTATACTCCAGTAGATTTAGTCACATCTACATAAGGGTAATTTTCTTTTAAGATTCTCTTTTAATAATAATTATATGGCATGTTAAGGTCGGTGAAACCTGTTAAGTTCCTTTTGTATGCAGTTTCTATTAGGTCACAAGATAATCGCGTGCAAAAGTTATGCTGATCGCATGGTTAGCATGTTTTAATAGAAAACTGGGAGAAGTTTCCTTGCAAATAGCCTGATATTTCCATATTGTTTTACACAAGGGATCGCTTGTGTATCGTGGAGTTACTAATATAAAATAACACAATTATATGACTTTTGGCGCCATTTTAGCATGTTACCCATGCTAAGCTTGAATCTAAATTGATAAAGGAAATTTGTAGAATGATGGACACTTAAGACGTAAATACTAAAAGGGAACTTGAAATTTGATGGTTTGAGCAGTGACACGATGGCTCAGTTGGTTAGAGCAGCGCCACGGTACAGCAAAGGTCGTGGGTTCAAGTCCTGCTCGTGTCCATCATTTTTCCAATTTCCTTTATCAATTTACATAAAACAATTATTTAGAAAAAGTATGATAGTACTCCGAATTACCTGGAATTCGTTTATTTACTGTCTTTTCGGGGTGTGGAAAAAGGCTAGGTACTTGCTACCCCTTTTCCAACTAAGTTCAATTCTCAGTCTAATAAAAGCAGTTTAATACCATTACTCTCAAAGAGCAACTGCTTGGAGACGTGATGATATTCTGATGATAAACATAGTAAACATATCCTAACACTAAATCATCACGCTAATATTATGAAGGCGAATGTTTGTGAGTGTGTTTGTATGTTTGTTATCTCTTCACGCTCAAACGGATTGACCGATTTTGCTAAGATTTAGTATGGAGGTAGCCGACATCCTAGATTAACATATAGACTTTTTATCCCGTGAAAATGTAGCGGGTAACACCGCTGGGCGCTGCTAGTAATAATATAAGTATTGATAATTAACCACAACACGGGAATTAACGAGAACACAATTTTTAAATTGTAGCTTCTCGTTTCGACCGATTTGCATCGGCTGTGGTCACAAGCAGACTGAGACTGCGGTTTTTTTTTTTTTCGGTATATTTTATGCCGACGACCCCGAGGGGGGTCTTATTGGGCGTAACCGGATAACACTGAGACTGCGGTATCATGTCCCCGTATTTATACTGTAGATGATTTTTCATCTACCCTCAATTCTTTCATATACAATTTTAAAATAGTGTTCGCGTTAATTACCGTGTTGTAGCTAATTATCATCATACAAGACAAATTGAGCACTGATAGCCGAGTGGTATGACCGGTGGACTGCCAAGTCAAAGGTCGCAAGTTCAAACCTCGGCACGCACCAATGTCTTTTCGAATTCATGTGCGTAATATAAATTAGTTATCAGTTGCTAAAAACGGTGAAGGAAAACATCGTGAGGAAACCGGCACACCTGAGAGATTTTTCAACGGTGTGTAAAGCCATGTCAGAGGCCTACAGGCGGTTTAAACTCTGACACCAGGTTGTTCATCAACCATACGATAAGAAGAAGATCATACAACGCGATAGTTTGAAAACTAATGTATATGGCCTACAAAATAAAAAGAACGTTGGTACACGACTTATTTAGGTCTGTCCCCAACCCCATGTCCCACCTCGCGAAAACCACATGTATATGAGATAAATGCAAAAATATTGCCCGTTGCGGGCGTGAGATGGTCAGACGTCGTCCATTTACACGAAGTAGGTAATACTCATACATATTTAACGTGTGAGGCTATCTGTGGTGGCGGTGAAGTTTTTAAGGGTCTTATACAGTTTATGGTAAGGGTTTTTAACACAGTTTATTAGGTTGCCTGTTTTCACGATCAAGGATGGAATGATTAAGAATAAAATATTTTTCACCATCGGGAAAGAGTGTCGTAAGGGGCGATGAACCTGATAAATTGAAATCAATATTATTATTATTTCAGTATATATATATTTTTTTATTCCACTAAAGATTTTTTAAATAATAGCTCTTGTCGTTTCTGCGCCTACTAAAATGCATTGTATCATGATGTTACTAAGTATCACTATTTGTTGTAGGTTCCAAATTTATTGACTAAATTATTAATTTTTCCTTGTATTAATTGCGACCCTAAATGTATTTGCATGCCTCTATTACTGGTGAAATATGCATTGCTCATATTATAATCTGTAACAACTTGTGTACCATATTTCTAGCAAATAAATAAATAAATAAATCTTGATAGGTTCGTTAGCTATAAATACAGAGTGTAATAAAAACAGTCGAAGATTACATCTGCCGTGGAATCCCTTTAGAGTCTTAATTTTACTCAAAATAATGAACTAGAAGTACCAGGTGCGCAGAGAATTAAGCAAGTGATGTAAAAATATTACCCAACGTGGTGTGGCACTACGTTGGGTAATACGATACCAAAGCTTTTTGGGTTCATTATTTTGAGTGGTGCACTTTGATTTACTTAATGTAAATCAATTCTATGCCAGTTGTACTCTTCGCCACTTTGAATAGAAATACCTTTTCTTACAACCTGTACAGAACTATTTACATTATATATACACACGATTTTTTTATACTACATATTATATTATTAAAACTAAAAATATATACAAACAAAAAACATCAAATAATTATGCATCAAAATATTCCTCCGCATCACTATCGACTGGCAGGGTACCCAAAAGGCTGGCGGCATTGCCACGTTGAATGGCAATGCTAATTCTTTGGCCGAAAAACAAACCAGCCCTTTGGTCACGTGAAGAGTCGACCAACCGTTTAGATATGTCTCTAAATAAGAGACGCGCACTCGGACCCATGAACCGAGTGTTTCGACCCCAAACGGGTCAAAAATATAATTACCAATTAAGTTATTATACTTCCGCCGCTTGAGAGTCTCCGCAGCAGCGCCAGAGCAAACCGATGTACAGAACTTGTGTGTATAGACTACCAAATTAAGGAAATCAAATCTGCCAGCTCGTTTAGGAAATTCAAGCCTGATCGTATGCATGTTTTTACGAAAGTGCAGGCAAACGTGTGCATGAATAAATGGTAAACTATTTGGCTTAATTTGACTACCTGATTGGCGCAGTGGCTAAGAGCAATTGGACTGCTGCCCTAAGGGCTGCGGGTTCGGTTTCCGCACGGGGCAAAAATTTGTGAGAACCGCATACGTTTCTACCGAGTCTGGGTGCTTGTGTATGTGATATTTCATGTTTGTGAAACGCACCCACGATACAGGAGAAATTCTTGACTTAGAAGTTTCATATTTCACGGCTTCAAGGGAAATTAGACCCGAGTATTTGATATTAATTTCAACTTTATACCTTTACACGTTATTGAAAAAAAAGGGTTGACAGATAGACAGACGGACAACGGAGTGATCCTATAAGGGTTCCATTTTTCCTTTTTGAGGTACGGAACCCTAGAAACAACAAACCTATAGACGTGAGAAACCTGGTTAGGTACTCAGATAATAACATCAAAACAGTTTCTTATTGTTATAGCAGTCTGTAATAAAACCGTTCACCCCTATTATGTAGGACGTCATATACACCGAACAACTAAATCAAATAAAGATTTATTGAGGTATCATTGTCTCAAAGTTTTGGCAGCCCTAATCTGTTTTTATTGTATTTTTGCTTACAAATTGTTCTTGAAATTCAATTGATTGCCTCTCTTGGTTTTTACCGAATATTGATGTAACAAGGTTAGGAGTATTTTTAAAAAGGCCAACCTTAATTGATATGGAGTGTGCAAAAGAATACAGTACAGTGGTAATATAATTTTAAAATTACATCTTAAAAGCAAAAACGTTGCTCCAATGTAAGAATTTTTCTTGTTTCAAACATAGATATATCATACTCAAAAACACTAATATTCTGGAAAAATGTTGCCATTCAATAGTTCCAGATATTATTGATATTATTTTGAACCCCGTGGAAATGAAAATTGCTTACCCTGGTTCATTTTAAGCTTATGCAGAACATCATATGGGCTTGCTTGATCTAATCCTAATACGGGTTTGCTTGATCTAACAACTAGTGACGAAAGGATATTAAATTTCAAATTTATTTATGAATTGGAACCTAAATCTCATTATAATAACAAATAACTGCCCCATTACAAAGCAAAGGCCTCTTCTCTTATAGAGAAGGATTAAGCATTGATCACCAAGCTAGCTCACTGCAGGTTGGCGCATTCAGATAATTAAATCCAGGTTTCCTCACGACGTTTTCCGTCACCGTTAGTCATTTATCATTGAGTGTTTGTTTAATAAACTAGATATTATTGGTGCATGCCATAAGTCCATGGGGCCAAGTAAGGCATGTGTATGGTATGTCGCTTGAAAGTCATTAGTCTGTCGTGTCTTAGAATATCTAAGAAAGTATTTATGGAATTTAAAAATGCACATTGCTACTTAAGTCTCATAAATGCTATTAATGAAATCTTACGCTTTCAAACTCGATCTTATAAACACGTCTATCAAAGAATCCAGGAACGAATAGTTCTCAAGAGGGTTAGGAATTATTTACTTTTCAACCATTTCTCTAGAGTGTCGAGTGTAAGTTAAATTCAAGTTGCATCAAAATGCTGGCTGGCTAAATGTTCAGCCCTCCAAGGAGTTGGTAGCAGTTAGTCTTTCCTACAGTTTCTCGCGCTGAGAAGTTCGTTTTATTAAGAACTTAATAAGCAAGTTGATGTTTGAATTTCTTGTTGTTTGAGCATTATTTATTGTTTTATCACCCTATAGGGCTAGTAGCTGTATAGCATACTTCAATAATGGCTTTGAAATATGGCACAATGCTGATTAAATTTTTTTTATTGTAATTGTGACACATTTTGTAAAACGTTAGATTTATTTTAGGTTTTGGCATTCTTCTTCTTATCGTAGGTTGATGAACAACTTGGTGTCAGAGTATAAATCGCCTGTAGGCCTCTGACATGGCTTTACACACCCTTGAAAAATCTCCCTGGTGTGCCGGTTTGTGCCTCACGATATTCCTACCCCGTTTTTAGCAACTGATAACTAATTTATAATACGCACATAAATTCGATACGACATTGGTACGTGCTGTAGTTTCGAGCTTTGATTTAGCAGTCCAACGGTCATACCACTCGGCTGCAGTGTTTGGCATTGAAACTTTACTGAAGATATCAACCTTAAGCCCAGTAAATGGCTCGTCACCTATTTATCGCACTGGTTATAATAATCGGCAAATAGGCTTACATAGTACCCGTAATACTTGCGCGCCACCTATTTCATGGATCTTTTGATGAGCGCCAAAATGTAAGTGAACAGATTTCTTGGTAATGGATAACAACCTTGAAACCCATCAATTATAGTTTTAGTTAAAGCAAATGCACAGAAGTGTCCTCCGCGATATTAAATACTACTGCCATTTATTGTTTCTATCAGCAAATCTGTATATTTCCTCCGCTTGCGACTCTACAGAATAATTGCTTCCCTTCGAACTTCGCCCGACTGCGACTGAATAAACGCAAGTAAATATCATTTAGTTTCTGCCGGCGTTCGTGTTTTACTCCTAAAGTAATTTGTTTGCTATTTCATTGGGAACTAGGAAGTCAATGCGCTGCAAATCAGCTGTAGGCTCTTTGTTTATTTGTTGATATTTCATTTATTTTATGTGTAATAATAACGGCTTATGAACGTAATAAGGCAAAAGCTTCTTCACATAGTGAGGAGGTAAGAGCATCAATTACAGTGCTAGCTCATTGTGGGTTGACGATTTCACATTATTACATCAAGGTTTCTTTACTTATCCGATTTCAAATCTTTACGACCTAGAGTTGTCCACCACCTTTTCTCCCGTGGGTGTCGTAAGAGGCGACTAAGGGAAAATCCAGAAGATGGGCAGCAGCGTCCTCTGTAACTTGACCACCAACACTGCGATGCGTGAGGAATATGACATCCCCCCCTTCTAAAAGGGGGAGGCCTTTGTTTAAAAGTGGACGTCTTCCGGCTGATGATGGCATCCAGGTTTCATCGCGATGTTTTTCTTTACCGTTCTCAGAGGAGTCTTAGAATATCTATGCCTAAGTATTAAAACTTTAAAAAACACATCTGGATATTTCGCTAAGTATAAACCTGCATACGAATCCGGTTCTTCAAAAGACCCATAAGCTTTAAACGAATAATGGTATTTATTCTTATCTATCAAAAATACCCTACATTTGTAATTCAAGTACAAAATTAACAAAACTATCAATCTTAGATAATGGCATTCAATAAAGCCATTGTCAGGGGTGTCACAGTTTGAAAAATGTGCGAATCCGGTTAGGGCTGTCCCTGGGTAGACGCAATCAATCAATGGGAGAAATTGAGACCGCTTCTGATATGCGCAGCCCTAAATTATAAGCGATATATTTATCATGGTATTGTGAAGCGTTAGTATTTGAGGAGAAAAGAATGGTTGATGCTTGTAATGTAAGACCAAAATAATGGTATTAAGATCCTTTATCGTGTGACTATTTTGTGCACTATTTTAATTAGAAGTCTATAGGTACAACCACATTTTGTCACACCTGTCAATTACAATAGTCAAAAGTTTATTGCATTCCATATTTGTACATAGGTTGACTTATAATATTCTAGCTTTTGCCGGCAGCTTCCCTCGCGTTAATTTAGATTGTTGGTTAGTATTATTTAAATTATATTATACCTATATATAACTTCTGCCTGCGGCTTCGCCCGCGTAAACCCTTGGAGGACACTTCTAGTATGGGGCGACGTATTAAAAAAACAACTCTTCGATTATATTATTACTAGCTTTTGCCCGCGGCTTCGCCGGCGTTAACCCCTATTTAAACCCCTTAGAGGTTTGAATTAAAAAACAAAGTAGATAACGTCCTTTTCGGGTCTGAATTTTCTACATACCAAATTTCGTCGTTTAAATTCGTCCGGCGGTTTAGTCCTGAAGGTGTAACAGACAGACAGAGTTCCTTTCACATTTATAATAAAACTAGCGGCCCGCTCCGGCTTCGCACGGGTATAAAATATATATTATAAGTATTTCTCCACTATTCAATGGATGTTATTATACCTATAAACCTTCCTCTTCAATCACTTTATCTATTAAAAAAAACCGTATCAAAATCCGTGGCGTAGTTTTAAAGATTTAAGCATACATAGGGATATAGGGACAGAGAAAGCGACTTTGTTTTATACTATGTAGTGATGTATTAAGTATGGATAGGTACTTGTCTTATATTCAAAGGGTTAAAGTTTTACGATAAAAGCAACTCCGAAGCAAAGAACAATATTTATCATTATAGATTCAATCAATCTTTATTTATTGTTCAAAGACAATGATATAATTCCAGAAATAAGTAGGTACTGCCGCCTTACCATGAACTCGTAAACAGGACAATTTCCGTTGTGAAAGCGAGACACCGCATTACACTGCACGTAGCGGCGTCTCGCTTCCACATCGTATAACGTCCTGTTTTAAGAGTTCATGGTAAGGCGGCTGGTGGAATACGTCTCATTATTTTTGTAAGCTTGCTGTAACAAGACAAACTTTCTCTTCAATCATTACCTAATCCATCTTATTCCTTGTTTGCTAACAGTGTTATCAAAATACACAGTAATGTATTCTTTATGCCGTGGCTGAAATTTTAGGAGCTGTTTGAGTGATCTTAGGACCGGCACGCATATGGCGAAGCGCAGCGAAAAGCTGTTTTCCACTGACAAATGAATATCAACCTATCACTCATTGACACACAGTTGAAAGTCAATTAACCAACCTCTTTAATTTTTCACCTCGGTCAGCTGTCATTTAAATAGGCTTAATTTAAATGTGCATTAAGTTGATATTTGTTTGATTGTGGAAAACTGCGCTGGCCTTCACGTTATTTTTTTAAATTTAAAAGCAGCAGCCATTACTTTATTATACTGACTTACTTCCTAAAAACATAACACTACGCTTGTGTTCCCCGAAGGGGTACGCAGAGAGATGGTTAGCACACCCACATTTCGCCAGTTATGTTATAAATTGATTTAGTGAGGGAGTATGAATTACATTCTAAATCCACCACCTAACAGGTATATAAGAAAACATAGTATTATGTACCTATAACTTTATGTGCCAGTACAATATAGCAACATTCCTTAGATTAACATGGATCATTATAGGCGTAGCAAGTTTAAAATAATGTAAATGTACGCAAATCTATGTATCGGTGCCTAAGTCGCTGGATTAGACTAATTTGTGTCTGGTAGCTCTTCACAATGCTATGTCCTCCTTATATACCTAAGGATGTGGTATAACGCAGTGTCTAATGGCTTTAAAAATGCTGGCCAGAAAACCAGCATGTAGTATAATTTTTAAAACTACATTAACTTTTTTTATTGTCTATTGCCATCTATATTTTTAGACATGAAACTGTTATTTTCTTTAAATCAATCAATGAGTCAATATTTTCAAACTTTCAAGCTAGATGGTAAGTGTATCGGTCTTTTGCTTGCCGAACTTGACGTACGCACTGCCATGCGTCTAGTTAAGACATTGAATTTTTTATTGTTTTTTTTTGTATCGGCAAAAGGTGTATAATGAAAACATGTCAAACCTGGTGTCGAGATCAGCTGTCAACCAGGATTGTAGCAAATTCAACCGCCGGGTGCGCTAGGCGTACTTCGTCAGTCGTTGGGACTCTGCACTTACACTCCTATTTCTTCTCACGGGTTAAAAATTCTGCTGAACTATCCCACCACCGAGGTGGTAACCATGAGTAGGTGTGGACTCGGCTCCCCCCCCCCCCTCTACTTGCAACCTTAGAAAATAGTCGCTAAAAGGCGTACAAATCAGATTGTTAAAATCACTATTGTACTTTGTTGAAATATACACCCATACGATACTATCGCAAACAAAACGTATGAAAAATATCAACACACACAAAGTTATACAACTAAATTAGGAATCCAAATTAGTGTTTTGAAATAGTCTAGTTCTAATCTAAAGTTCATACAGAAATGCAAGGTTTTGCTCACTCGACCATTTAATAATTTGTATCAAAAACTTCCAACACTGTTACCCCTATGTAGTTCAGACGCGAATGTTGTAAAGCCGCTTCGGATTCCAACAAGACTATATGAATTGTGTTATGAATATATTATATGTATTTACAGCCTTAACAATCTCCTGGGTTTTAGAATTGCAATCAGATGAGGTTTTTTAATGAGTTCGCGTTATTTTAAACGTCAGATTTGCCAGTTTATGGGACCTATTTTGGTGCCGTCGTGTATCCGGCCTAGAATTGACCACCCCCTTTCCTCCCGTGGAAGTCGTAAGAAGCGACTAATGGAAAAAAAACAGAAGATGGGCAGCAGCGTCTTTTGTAACTTGACCACCAATACTGGGATCCCCAAGCCGCTTGCCAAGCGTAAGGATTATGGCACCCCCCTCCCCTTTAAGGGGGAGGCCTTAGTCCAGCAGTGGACGTCTTCCAGCTGATGATGATGGGAACTATTCTGATGTGTTTTAGACATCCAACCAGATGCGGTTCCATGCTAAGAGTTCGCGTAATTTTAAACGTCAGATTTGACAGTTTGTGGGTACCTACTTTGATAGTAATTTGACAGTTTATCCGTTCGTGGTCTGTAAGAAAGCAAGTTGTTTCAATTCTCGTGCGATTATTAAAAAAAACTTTATACAAAAGTATACAGTCATAATGTCTTTCCCAAATACATACTTACATATTTGTCCACATTATTATTATTTAAAAAAAAAAAAACGTCTCCCACACTAGGAATTTCTCCTGTATCGTGGGTGCGTTTCACAAACATGAAATATCACATACACAAACACCCAGACTCGGGACAAACAAATGTGGATCGCACAAATTTTTGCCCCGTGCGGGAATCGAACCCGCAAACCCTTGGAGCAGCAGTCTAATCGCTTAGCCACTACGCCAACCAGGTCGATATTGAGGCAAAGAATTGTTTCTTAATCTCATGAATCTGTATAAAACATGTTTAGATAACTCACAAGATTCTTTACTCAATGCAAAGTTCAGCTCGGTAGGCAGCAAAAAAGTACTTAATATCATGAAATTACGACTACCCAGTTGGCGCAGTGGCTTAGCGATTGGACTGCTGCGCTAAGGGTTGCGGGTTCGATTCCCCCACGGGACAAAAATTTGTGCAATCCACAGATGTTTGTCCCGAGTCTGGGTGTTTGTGTATGTGATATTACGTGTTTGTGAAACGCACTCACGATACAGGAGAAATTCCGTGTCTGTGGCGCCGTTTTATTTAAACTAACAAAACAATATACTGTCTGATCCAAGTAGCATATAATATTAAACCTACAGTAAAACAGCTCACGAAAACCACTTAAATTTTCCACTTAATACCTCAATACCACCCACTCCATTACATAACGTTTTATGCACATTAAATATCACTAAAACCCAGGTCACGTCCAACCAAATCAATTTGCTATTCAAACATAGGGGAAAATACCACAAACCTTAAGGGCTGGTAATACTGTATTTTTCTGTATCAAACCATTTGTCAAACAATTTGATGGTGTCACCCGAAATAATTCCAATTCATCATAAACGCAAGCGTTTGGAAACGAGTGAGACTTATTAGGGTGAAAAACTATTGGATTTTTTGTGTATTCTGTGTCATAGCTCAATATTTGGTCTTGGTGATGTGGAAGTTCGATATAAAAATGCTACAGCAAGACAATATGCTTGTTTTAAAAACTTCATAAAAAACACGAGTAATCTCTCCTGTATCGTGGGTGCGTTTCCGGACATGTAATATCACATACACCCAGACTCGGGACAAAAATCTGCGGATCGCATAAATTTTTGTCCCGTTCAGGAGTCGAATGCGCAGCCCTTAGCGCAGCAGTTCATTTACTTAGCCACTGCACCATTCGGGTCGTCAATAATCATGGATGAGTTAAATCATTGTTTTAGTCACCTGAATCACATTTACGAGGTCTCTTCTTTACTGACCCCTTAGACAAGTGGCAAAACGCTTGACGAATAGAATCGAATAGAATGATAAATGTATGGGGATGACAGAATGTTTCGACTAGGTAATCGATGACATATGTCAATCCCATACATTTTTCATTCTCTTCGATTTCTATTTTTCAAGCGTTTTGCCACTTGTCTAAGGGGGCTGCGCAGAGCTGATCATCCTTGTCATAAAACATACTTTTTTTTAAATAGCCTGTTCAGTGTCGCACAGCTTGGCAAAGTCTCCATTATTCCTCGACATAAGCCTGTCCAATGCCATTACAGGCCATGTATTTCCCGCAAGGCTGTCCAAATTATCTCTCCATCGCCTTCTCGGTCTGCCTGGTCATCGGCGGCCGGCGGTGGGTATCCATTAGGCGGTAATATTGGCCCACCTTTGCGGGCCCATACGCACGACATGGCCACCCCACTCCCACTTTAGTCAAGCACTTTTGGCAGTTTGTCTGCCCACGTCCGATATACCTGTCAGGGAATGCAGGAATCCGCCCCCTTACCATGAAGTCTTAAAACAAATTTTAAGCAGTTTACGTTGTATAAGCGAGACGCCGCATTATACTGCACATAGCGGCGTCTCGCTTCCACACCGTAAACTGTCCTGTTTTAAGAGATCATGGTAAGGGGGCCGATCTGCCAACTCCCATTGGACAAATGTGGTGGACTAATGTCCTAACCCCCATAAAACATACAAAATGGATTATCATTTACCAATTTTTAGTTTAATTTGAAAGAGGTCTAATAATAAAATTCACAATGTTATTTTTGACATTAAACTCATAGAGTCTAGATCTAAATTCCGTTACGAGTATACTCAACTTTTAAACCCAGACATGTTTGTAGAACTTTCGGGAACATTTTTAAGCCTTTGTAAAGTTTTTGATTAAGTTATATTCATTAGGCATCAACGAATAACAATGGTGTTATATTTAGCTTTTAGTGAAATTGAAACAACATGTTTTTGTTTGTGTTTGACGAGTTTGTTTTGTTTTGTTTGCATAACATTTTACGTTATTAGGCGTGTTTGTTTGATGTTATACTTTGTTTATTGGTGGGTAAGTACACAACGGTTAGTTTGAAGCTTAAAATGTTGGAGATTATTTCATAATTAATCATTAATACTAAAATTGACTAAATTGTATGCTCAAGTAAAGTAAAGTATCGACACTAATCGCCACTACACACACTAGTCGCAAGTTCACAACCCGCCCGACCCGGGATTCGAACCTCATGCTCAGCACTCGCTCATAGCGACCACTAGACCAACGAGGCAAGTGATTTCAAAGCTCATATAAATTTAGTTGAAGTATACCTAACGATTTACATACCTACATCACGCGCGATTACACAATGAAACTAGATAAAAAATAAATGAACATAACCCCGTTTAAATTAACGTGACACTGACGCAAAACAAACAAAAGCCGGTTTAACCTCCACAAACATGGAAACCTGACTTCATAGAAGAACATTAGATAAGTTTTTTGCGGATAGACCGGGCATAATAGTCAAGGAACCGCAGACAAAATTTAAAATTGATTACTATCAAGAAAAATTTTCCGGTGAGTAGCTTCATTTTGAATAGACGTCTAAATTTTCTCTTAAAAAATTTACCATTGTGGTAGCTAACAGGGGTAGCACATCACACTACAACTTTTGAGCGTAGAACCGGGATATCGTACCACGCAATTTGTAGGACAGTGTGGCTGTTATATTATATAAATATTATCTAAGCAAAAGTAAAAAAAATCAGCTAGCTAGAAATAATTTTTGATGACCTCGTTATCGATACATGTTGAAAGGATAACGGGGTCATCTCACTGAAAATTTTCTTGATAGTTATAAATTATTTTGGTCCGTGGATCCCTGACTATAAATGACCCACACCCGCACCGTAGAGTTAAGACCGGACTCAAAGTATTTGTTTGACTGAAATTAATTTGAATACAACAATTCAACTCACAAGGGATCATAAGGGCGTTATATTTGAATTAAATTATAATATATTGTTTATTCAAAGCTTTGTGTTGCTTTCAAACGCTCGCAAAGGTTTTATCTGGGTAGATAAATTGAGATAGGCCGCAGACCAGACAGTATTTTTTGTAAGAAACGAATGTTTTGTATTGACGTACCCGTATACTTGACTATTCCTTTGTGCTAAAATTATATTGTGTTTCTTTCATTTGTTTTTTTAGGCTTCACCTTTTTCATTCGTTTTCTAAGGTCTTACAACTTCAGCGTTTGTATTGTTGTAGTATTTTGTCCGGTTTAGAGTTATCTAATATACTTATATTGTTACTAGCTGCGCCCCGCGGTGTTACCTGCTATATTTTTTCGGGATAAAAAGTAGCCTACGTGTTAACCTAGTATGTCAGCTACCTCCATACCAAATTGTAGCAAAATTGGTCAAGCCGTCAGGTGTATCATTATAACATGGTTTTACTAAATAAAGCTAAGTTGAATGACTAAACGATATACGTGTGACGTCTACCCATCAAGTAACGTCTTAAACACGCAAGAATAGTGTCTAAATAGTATGAAATGAGAGATAAACAAATACGTGTACTGACAAAGTAACGTTGTAATTAACATACAATTTAATGATACAATTAATGCGTTGTGAGAACATTAGCACGCTATTACTAGTGAACATAATGATAATGAGTTTGTTTCCTCGTAATCATTATTATAGAGAAGCGGCGTAATTGAAGTGAATTATATATGTGATGGTGATAGTATATTCAGTGGCGTAATTATAAATTCAAAACTGTAATCTAATTTTCAAATAAGTGCTTTTGTAAATATTTAGGATTGTACCTGTTATTTAATTGTAACGAAAAGGCAGAGATGATTATAGTTGATAAAACGTGTGCACAAGCAGGCCTCAAGTCTGCTATTAATGTAATGTCCTCCTGACCGAATTTCGGTCACGGCGGCCTGTCTCAGCTGAGACTGCCATCTGCGCAGGAGATATTATAGTGCACAAGTATGCGCGCAAACACAGGTGCACTCCCTATTCTCTCACTCTCATAATCCGATGGGACAGTAGACCGACACGATCGGAGAGAGATCAGGCGCAGGACCAACGGCTTAACGTGCTTTCTGAAGCACGGTGGGGTCTCGACATGTGAAAACGGTCACCCATCACAAGACTGACCGCGGCGAGCACGGCTTAACCTCGCAGATCGACCTGATCTGCCAGGTAGCCGCATAGCTACGAGCCCCACAGTCTGCTATTACAATAGTGTCAGAATGGTCTATCATTGATTTCATAATTGTTGATTTTGACAAGTTTGGTAATCTACTAATATAAAAGCGTCATTATGACTCTCTTAAACGGTAGTTACCTATAGCTAGCACCTTGTAAAAGCAATAAATATACTGTGTCCGAATTGCCTCAAAATTGGTTTTACACATCATCAGCCGAAAAATGTCCACTGTTGAACGAAGGCCTCCCACTTTTAGAAGGGGGGAGGTTGCCATAATCCCCAAGCTTGGCAAGCGGCTTGGGGATCACAGTATTGGTGGTCAAGTTACAAAAGACGCTGCTGCCCATCTTCTGGATTTTCCCTTTGTCGCCTCTTACGTAACCCACGGGAGGAAAGGGGGTGGTCAATTCTAGGCCGGTTACCACACGGCATTTCAGAATTGTAATAAAAACTGATTTAAAAATTCCAATTTATTTAACGTTATCACACTCAGTGCGACTGTACGGGCGGTACCCATATCTTGGCGCTCGTTTGAAATTATTACAAAACATTCCAGTGATTTACTGAGCGAATAAATTGTGCCGTAACACTTATCTAGTAGACAATTACATGGCTTCGATTGTTTTAACAAGATTAAAATAACCTTAACTTTATCATTTGATAATAATATAAACATAACATAACATCACGCCTGTATTCCCCGAAAGAGTAGGCAGAGGTGTACAGCTCACCCACATTTCGCCAGTTATGTTTTAGACCCCAATCTAATAGAAGGCGAGCCTATTGCCACTAACCGGACACACATCCAGACTCTGTGCTGCTACTGAAAATTACCTAATAGAAAAACCCTGTAACACTTTGCCCGACCCGAGATTTGAACTCATCGTAGGAGAAATTCCTAGAGAGGGGCGACGTTTTTTTTTTTAAAAGCAAGGGGCGACGTTTAAAAAAATACAATTATTCCAATGACTTCGAAAAACATTTTCAGTACATGGGAAACATCTCCTAATTGTATTACCGTCTCGCAGCATAAACGGCCAATCAATCACTCGTCATAATCAGAAGAGCTATTAGTTCGGCGCATCATTCATCACACATAATTGACGTGTCAGATCCAACGCAGTATTTTACTGATGCATTGCTTCGGCTTGTTAAATGTTTGTGGCCTTGGCAGGCTAAAATGTGTAAATTTTAAGGCTAAGATAAAAATTCTTCACCTTTTTCGGCTTCACGAGGGATGAATTAATTGAGCGTCTTGTTGTGCAAGGAAAGGTCAAAGGTACCAGGCCATGAGGTAGATCCCCTATGAGATGGACCGATCAGGTTAAGACTGCAATAGATGGTCCCTTGCACGAACGCACGAGGAAGGCAGCTGCAAAAGAGGAATGGCGACGTCTTGTTAAGCGTGCTACCAACACCTGAAGTTCATCACGACCACTCTATCAAGAGTGATAAGAGAGTAGAAGAAAAGTCTTGATGGTAATAAGGTTAGGCTGAAGCAGTGACTTCAGTGTGTAGTTTATTTCAACTGATATTGTGTGGCATGTGTTGTTCGTCGGCTACGCACGTCAACCGCAGACTTTGAAAGCCGCTCCATAGGTTCTATACTGTACATACTTCTATGGTTCTATCTTCTATTTTGAGGGGCTCGTAGCAACGTAGCTACCGCGCAGATCAGTCGATTTGCGAGGTTAAGCTGTGCTAGCCGCAATCAGTCTTGTGATGAGTGACCGTTTTCACATGTCGACACCCCTCCGTGCTTCGGAAGGCACGTTAAGCCGTTGGTCCTGCGCCTGATCTCTCTCCGGTCTTGTCGGTCTTCCGTGCAATCGGAATTTGAGAGAGAGGGAATGGGGAGTGCATCTGTGTTTGCGCGCATACTTGTGCACTATAATATCTTCTGCGTAGATGGCTAGTTTCAGATGACATCGGCCGACGTGACCGACATTCGGTCAGGAAAACATTTTATTACATCTATATGTAACATATATTTTTTAGAGCTATTTTTTTTTTACGTCACCCTACACTATAAACTTCTCCCGTATCGAAGGTGCGTTTCACAAACATGAAATATCACATACATAAACACCCAGACTTGAGACAAACATCTGCCCATCACATACATTTTTCGTCACATACATCACATACTCGTGCGGGAAGCGAACCCGCATCCCTTAGCGCAGCAGTCCAATCGCTTAGCCGTGTCGCATAGGCCTCGCGTAGGCACTTAGTATCGTAAAGTGAAAGCCGATATATTATGTAGGGTCTAAGATACGCAAGATTATTTTAAATATTATTTTTACTAATATTTCGATCAAGCGTGATCGTTGATCGTGGTCACGAAAATAATGAGTTATGCAAGACTGTAATTAATGTGTTCGGTTAAAATAATAATACTTTGATACTAACCTAAGGGAAAATAAAGAAGATGGGCAGCACCATCTTCTGGATTTTCCCTTAGGTTAAGCGTTAGGCGTCTGCTGTAACATGACCGATCACTGCGATCCCCAAGCCGCTCGCCAAGCGTGGGGTATCTCCCGCCCCCCCCTCCTAAAAGAGGGAGGCCTTTGTTCAACAGTGGACGTCTTTCGGCTGATAATAATGATGAATAACCTGTGCGCGAATAAAACTATCATCATCAGCAGAAAGGCGTCCACTGTTAGACAAAGGCCCCCCAATTAGAACGCCACAATGAATAAAACTATCGCAATGAAATTAAAACATAGATAGAAAATCTTTCACAAAATATTTCTTAACTCTATTACAAAGTACAGTCTGTAACAGAATAAAGTACTTGCAAAATAAATATCGTGTTGAAGGCTCAGCTTGCACGATGAGTAACATCGAGCCGACATCAAAGCGTTATTAGACGGGCAGCCTATTGTCCTTTTATATGCTTTCTGTATTGTTAGTGATTTACATACATATTACTGAAGGGCTTAGGCACATTGTGTGCCTAATGGTCATATAGGTTTAGCTGTTGTAGCGACATCTACCCGTCGAAGGACGAATCATGATGACATTCCTGCATCGCGCTAGCGAAGTAATCACACGCGCTAGCTATATATACAGCCGCCCCGAGTTGAGAAGTGGGGCGCCGCGGCCCACCAGGCATACCACCGCCTGGTTGGAAGATTTTCCTTTTCGTTGGAGGAACTCCACATTCCTTCCTCCACATTGGTGACCCCGACGTGATTGAAGCAACCTTCGAGCAGCAGCATCATCACCACCTACGTTGCACTCCTCTCCACTACAGCAGCAGCCAGCCAGCATCCTCAGCCTTCATGGGTAAATCACACCCTGCAGCGATCGCCGCAGACTGGTCTATCCTCTGGCACGCAACTTGGTAAGTACACTGCAGCACCGCCGGTCTTTGTAAGAAGCGCATCAACCTCACCGGTACAACGCAGTCGCCCACACGCATCCCGACTCACTGGGACATCCTACACTTATCCCGACTCACTGGGATACGCAGCACTCGTTCCGACTCACTGGAACATACTACTGGCATCGGCAACACTCATCGACTTCTAGTCTTGGAGGGGAGTGTGTGTAGCGACATCTACCCGTCGAAGGCCGAATCACGATGACATTCCTGCATCGCGCTAGCGAAGTAATCACACGCGCTAGCTATATATACAGCCGCCCCGAGTTGAGAAGTGGGGCGCCGCGGCCCACCAGGCATACCACCGCCTGGTTGGAAGATCTTCCTTTTCGTTGGAGGAACTCCACATCCCTTCCTCCACACTGTTACTGAGTGTACTTTTTAGTTTGGGATATAATTATTGTGAGTGACGATAATTGCTGTATGCTGGGGTATAATTCTCGTTGGTCTAGTGGTTACTAAGCGCGACTGCTGTGCATGAGGTCCTGGGTTCGAATCCCGGGTCGGGCAAAAGTGTTATTGGGTTTTTTTTATCAGGCAATTCTCAGTAGCTGCTCGGAGTCTGCAATAGTGCGCGGTTGATGGCGATAGAGTCGCCTCCTATTACATTGGGACCTGTAATATAATTTGCGGAATGTGGGTGTACTGTTATACAATTCTACCTACCTCTTCGGGAAACACAGGCGCGATGTTTTTTATAGTTATTTAAAAGCAGTAATATTATTTTCTATCTGTGGTTTTACTTACATAGATACAGTGGTATGTTTTATTAGATTTACGATGTGGTTTTATTTTTTGGATTTACCAATGTACTTGGATTTTGGATTTCTAAGTTACTACTACCATGCCTTGTTGGTCTAGTGGTCGCTAAGCGCGACTACTGAGCAAGAGGTCCTGGGTTCAAATCCCGGGTCGGGCAAAGTGTTACTGAGTTTACCATTTGGTGATTCTCAGTAGCAGCACGGAGTCTGGATTTGTGCCCGGTTGATGGCAATAGGCTTGCCCCCTATTACATTGGGACTTACAACATAACTGGCGAAATGTGGGTGTACTATATGTACACCTCTGCCTACCCCTTCGGGGAATATAGGCGTGATGTTATGTTACCATACCTATCACATAAAATGTAGCTAAACTAACAAAACAACACGTTACTAACACGTCCCAAAACATATCAACTGTAGTTTACATATACGTCGTACCAACCACGATCAAGTAAAACTCAGTACTTTACATTTGAACCTCAAGTGCATTTGTACTAAATTTTAGTTCAGGATGTGGTTACTGTTAGCTAACTTCTGTTCGCAACTGTACTTTAATGGGACATTAAGGGTATCATCAGACTTCGTGGAGGTCGCATTATCGTTTACCGAATCTGTACTTATGTGTACCTTATGTGGTGTGTGCAATATTAAATTAGAATAAGCCGAAGACATAACAGACACATAAAAGCACTGATAGCCGAGTGGTGTGACCGTAGGACTGCAAAGTCAAATGTAGCAAGTTCAAACCCCGGCACGCACCAATGTCTTTTAGATTTCATGTGCGTATTATAAATTAGTTATCAGTTGCTAAAAACGGTGAGGGAAAACATCGTAAGGAAACCGGCACACCTGAGAGATTTTTCAACGGTGTGTAAAGCCATGTCAGAGGCCTACAGGCGGGTTAAACTCTGACACCAGGTTGTTCATCAACCATACGATGAGAAGAAGAGGCAAAGACATTTTGTTTCGGATTTTATTTTTGTTTCCTTATTTATTTTTGTGACTACGCTGCACGTTTATATCTGCTTACATATTAATCAAATCGGTGGTCTAATATTAACTCAAACTGGATTTAGGAGCGTGAAGTTAAATGAATGAATGATTTTATTTCAGCAAATAGGTTTTAAAAAAACACTTTTGCACGTCATTTTTTTATAAACTAGTTAGAATGATGGTGTCGGCATTTCCTAACTGACTACCTCTGAGAAGAAATACCGAAACAAACTCAGGGGTCAAGGTCTCTTTTAAAGTCCAGACAAGTTCAATAATTTATGTGAAGCTCATTATTATAATCAAGAACTTACTAAACTAAGCAGAATGACGATTTTGGTTAGAAATAGCAATCACACTTATATTATAAAGGCGAAAGTTTGTGACTGTGTTTGTATGTTAGTCACCTCTTCACGCTCAAACGGCTGGACCGATTTTGATCAAATTTGGTATGGAGGTAGCAGGCACCCTGGATATACACATACGCCTTTTATTCCGAAAAAATGTAGCGTGTAACACCGCGAGGCGCAGCTAGTTACTTATAATTATGTTTTTGCGTCACACCAATTGACTTATTCTTATCGATTTTATTCTTTTTTCTTGAACTCACCCTTAGTATTCATCCGACATCCTCTCTTCTATAGCTCAAAAAGTAACACAAACGTGCACACAGAAATCAAGAACCACAAACACTGCACTTAACGTATCTAAATCATCCGTCAAAGATGAAACTTTCACAGTCATTGTCATCAACCAACGTTTCTCAACCTGTTATAGACAAAACTTTGACATTCCCATCGTATCTTACGACGCTTATCTGAACTTCAGTGTGCACGATACCTTAAATGGAATCTTACAGAATGGGGTACATTCGTGTCAGATTCCGGGAGTTTGTTCCAAGTTCTTGATGGTACTTGCATAACGTTATGCTCTGGACTTAAACTCTTCCGGGAGTGGGTGTGGCCTAAAGTTATGATGTAACTGAAGTTTATGTGAGAAGCTTAGATATGATATATCTCCTTGTTTCAGGTGTTATCTTGAAGTTGTGTGTTTTAGTTTAGGTTAGGCAGCGATGGCTATGTTTTGTTGTTGGATGGGTGACCGTTATTTACACATCGAGACCGTAGTTCCATGTGTTATACGTATTTGATTGTGGTTCCAATCAGCAGCGCAATTTTTGATTAATGTGTTTCGACACACTGTTTCATGGGATATGACGTCACATGGTGTTGGTGTACTACACTTCTGCCTACCCTATCGGGGAACACAGGTGTGTTGTTCTTCTTCTTCTTCGTATCGACATGAGTCAATAGCCACATGGAATAGGTCATGCCGTAGTGTAGAGATTGGTCAGTCAACAACGATGGTAGCGAGGTTGACCGTCCAGGGTGCGCCGGACATACTTAAGTATCGTCACTCGTCGAGGCTCACTACTTTTACACTACTCAATGACATAATCAGTCACAAAACGGCAAACAACACAATTAAACAGAGTGTCAGTAGAACAATGTCCGCTATTGCAATATTGGGTGCCACAGGATCGTATATAACCAGCATAATATTAGGTTTCAAAATGTATCCGCAAACCGTACTGATGCAGTGGAATGGTTTAACAATAGACACGTAGGTGGTGTTAAGATGGCGCTGGGCAACGAATCAATTTATTCAATACGGTTTTTACGAGATTGGGAAGAATGAAACTGCTGAGTTTATGTAATCATTATTTTAGTTCCTGAAGTGGTAATCGAGGGTGTCACATTGCCAAGTTTACAAACCCACATCTCGTTAGAACGTAGTTTCCAATGTGATAGGGGGTGATTCTCTAATTCAGTTATCTGGGAAAGTTTGAAATTCGTCGGTAGAGACTGAATGGCTGATATGGTATGGCTAAAAAAGTTATCAACAAAGTAGAATTATTACTAAAAGTAAGTAGTCATCATTCAACTTTTACCGAGATTTGGTAGTCATTAAAACATTAAATACATTTTTCATCCATAAAGTAAAGCCATTATATTTTCAAAGAAAACATAAATAAAAACATTTTGTAAATCATGCAATTCTTCCTACAGCGCCATTTTATCGCCCATACTCATACTCCCATACATTTAGCACAGTATAGTCTCGCAGCTACTAATCAGGTCCATCCAGGTTCGTCCTGCACTGAACCGTGACCAACTGCATTAAGCGAATACTTAGGTGGCCAACTAGAATTTAATTAGCTCACCATGCATAATAGGATTATCTTAATGAGTATGAATTTGCTATAGAGCGCGTGTCAGAGTCACAGTCGAAATTCTATTTCCCACTAAAATTATAAACATGATAGTTTGCGAGGATTAATAGAGACATAGATAAGTGTTTGTTCACGCAAAAACTATTAGACGAATTTTGATGAAACTTAACAGTAATATAACATCAGAATTGTAATTAAGCTTTAATAATAATAATATAATATAACGATATTGCCAGATAAACCACTTTGCCAATTGGTGTTGGCAAAATATTGACGTTAAAGAAGTCTACTGGGTGTGCATTGTACAATAATGTGCCAATATCTGCTTGTATGCATTTGGGGGGCTCGTAGCTATGTGGTTAAGCCGTGCTCGCCGCTGTCAGTCTTGTGATGGGTGACCGTTTTCACATGTCGAGACCCCACCGTGCTTCAGAAGGCACGTTAAGCTGTTGGTCCTGCGTCTGATCTCTCTCCGGATCGGATTATGAGAGTGAGGGAATAGGGAGTGCACCTGTGTTTGCGCGCATACTTGTGCACTATAATAATTATCTCCTGCGCAGATGGCTAGTCTCAGCTAAGACAGGCCGCCGTGACCGAAATTCGGTCAGGAGGACATTAGTATGCATTTCACCCGACCTCTAATCAATAGCGTGTTCAATAACGGTTTCGTACTTTGAATTATTTATACTCTAAAAGTCTAAGCCACCAAAAAGCATTTACGTAATTTTTTTAATTGAACTGAAGCCAGAATATTTGGATGTAACGGTCCAAAATTGATTCGTAGTAAACAGATCAGAGAATGCCACTGATTCGGAAAAACAATTGAATAGATATTTCTGTTATTGGAAAGCAATTAGTTCAAATATTAGTTTTTACATACATAAAATAACATCGCAAATCTTCGGGACAAATATAATATTATTATTATTATTTAGCCATGATCGTCCCAATGCACTGCAATATAATATATGCTTATAAAAATAACTTTTCTTTTGCACATTGTTTAGTTTAATTAATAACATCATCATCAGCCAGAAGACGTCCACTATTGGCAAAGGCCTCCCCCTTCAGAGGGGAGTCCCCATGCTTGGCAAGCGGCTTGGGGATCGCAGTATTTGTGGTCAAGTTACAGAAGACGCTGCTGCCCATCTTCTGGTTTTTTTCCCTTAGTCGTCTCTCACGACACCCACGGGAGGAAAGGGGGTGGTCAATTCTAGGCCGGATACCACACGGCCAATTAATAACATAGATGAACTAAATAGTTGTTTCATATTGTGGCTTTATTAAATTTCACATGAGTACCAAAACTAGCTGTAAGCAAAAGCAGCAAGTAGCTGAGAAACCACAAAAAACAAAATAACCGTGATATGAATTTTATAGTTGCAGCAATAGGTTTTGATACTTTACAAACCAATACCTGTATTTTATACCGTTTAAAGTATCAAAACCTACATGTTTCGACTATACAATATGAACATTAGGTAACCTTTTACCTCATCTGTAGCCTGTTATACTTATCTAACTTCCACGTCACGCAGGTTAGATTACAATCTAACGTCTCGTTCCCGTTCGCGTAATCGAATGGATGATTTTGCATTTTTTGCTCGCGACTAATGTAAAACGAGACAGGCAACACTGCGAACAACAACCTTGACTAAATATCTACTATACAAACAGTAAACATGTTTATGATTACCGATTACCGTAGATTTACGAAGGTTAACTCAAAAGTCGAAAGTAAATTTTACTCCGCCATAATGGCGCCTCAACTGGAGCCATATTAAAAGGCTCTACAATATGAATATAATAATTATGTTAGTAAACAGATTGCACAGGTTTTTTTTAAATAACACACTCATTTAATTATTTATTGTTAAGTAAACAATTATTGTTTTAAATAATCATATATTAAATTTTTTAAAAATTCTATAATTAAAATATATTATACATCATCATCATCAGCCGGGAGACATCCACTGTTGAACAAAGGTCTCCCTCTTTAAGAAGGAGGGGGAGTTGCCACACCCACGCGCTTAGCAAGCGGCTTGGGAATCGCAGTATTGGTGGTGAGTTTTACAGAAGACGCTGCTGCCAATCTTCTGGATTTTCCCTTAGGTTATTATCAAAGTATTATTATTTTTACCAAACACATTGATTACAGTGTCGCTTAACTCATTATTTTCGTCACCCTGATCGACGATCACGCTTGATCGAAATATTAATAAAATTATATTTGAAATAATCTTGCGTGTCTTAGACCCTACATAATATATTATAAAACTTACTATATTTAGTTAAAAGAACAATTTACATTATATACACACACGATTGTTTTTATTTATACTACCTTCTATACTATACTTCTATTATTAAAACTAAAAATATATACAAACAAAAAACATCAAATAATTATGCATCAAAATATTCCTCCTCATCACTGTCGACTGGCAGGGTTCCCAAAAGGCTGGCGGCATTGCCACGTTGAATGGCAATGCTAATTCTTTGGCCGAAAAACAAACCAGCCCTTTGGTCACGTGAAGAGTCGACCAACCGTTTAGATATGTCTCTAAATAAGAGACGCGCACTCGGACCCCATGACCCGAGTGTTTCGACCCCAAACGGCTCAAAAATATAATTACCAATTAAGTTATTATACTTCCGCCGCTTGAGAGTCTCCGCAGCTGCAGCTGCAGCGCCAGAGTAAACCGATGTACTGGAAACATGAGATGGCGCAAGGGTGTCGACACACGTTACGTCCCACACCAAAGGCCTACCCAATTTCCAAGGCATCAAAGACATACCGTCTGGTCTCTTCCCATCGTCACGTACCAAGCCATTTGGTTCTAATATAGCTGGTACGCCGGCGGTGACAAGAGCTCGACGAATAATGTCATTTAAATTTGCGTGCCGCGGTATGCGACCAGCGCTCCTGGCGCAGGACAGGCCATGGCGTCCGAGGCTGTCGACAGCTTCACCACAGTGACACCGGTGAGGAGCAACACAGGGTGTACCTAGACGCAAACTGGTGGCAATCCGGAAAGTGTTGTCATCCAGCATCGTTCCTATGCTGGACGACGGAAGTGCTTGCAGCCAAAGACCCGACTCCCATTCACCCACAGCCAGCAAACGCGCACGCTCTGTAGTGTTGATTGACGTATTAATTAATTGCTTCCGTGTCAACCTACAGAGCGGCTCATCCCACTGACGTTGGGACGAAAGTTTGTCGGGTAAATCCGTATTCGGGCAAGCTATTTTCCAAGCATTCACTGCGTCAGTCATGCACAGTACCTCGAAATCAACCAGCGAAGTGGCTAGAATATTTCTGGTTAATTTTTCAGTACTGTGGACCGACGACAGAAAAGCTGGTAAACTTAAACTACTAACTTTACGGACACCCAAACCACCTAATCTAATAGGTAAAGTGGCTTGAGACCACGCTCGGTCGTCTATAGCCACATTAAGAATTTTAGTAAGGGTGTTCCGTATAATTTGGTCAATTTTTTCCAAAATGTTCGCATGTTTCCATAGTTGGGAAGAGCGAAGATAATATGTAAATTTTGGGCCAAAACAACAATAACGAATTAAAGTAATGGCCGAATGTATGCTAATTTCAGAAAATCTTTCAGAAATTGCATTAAAATTTTGAATTTTTTCTTCAACAAAATTTTCATAAGAGTCTTCTAAAATCGGGGACCCTAGGAGGCGCAAAGATGATTTGTTTGTAATTTGAATTTGTGGAGCAACCGAAAGAAATTTGTTCAAAGTCGATAGTCTGTCTGTAATGTCCGGTATGTAAATTTCGCATTTGGAATAATTTAAATCTAAACCAATAGAAACAAATTTCTCTTTTAAAAATTTAAAATCTTCAATAACTGTGTTTACGTCGCCTCCCAGAGTTCCATCATCCAAATACCAAACATTAAATTTAGAATTTAGTTGTTGAATAATCGGGTGGATTGCTAAACTAAAAATAACTGGCCCGAGCGGATCTCCTTGTTGGCATCCAACTGCAGATTCTAAAAGATTATCCTTATAGACTAATTTGGAGGGCTTTTTGTAGCATTGCCAAAGGTAACTGTAAATTTTGGGTACTTCATTTTTTATTCCTGCCAACAAGGTGTCTCTATTTACGGAATTAAAAGCATTTTTAATGTCAACCTTAAGTATGACCTCGCCTTTTCCTGAATTTAAAAATGTCGAAAAAGCATGTACAGCAGCCTCACAGCCCCCCTTCGAACCGAAGCCTAGCTGTAGGGGCTGAAATTTGCTGGATAAAGACTCACTGTAGTATCTACAGCAAATTTTGGCTGCTGTACGCCGAAAAGTGGTGCCTACGGCAATGGGACGAATGCCACCATCCCTTTTGCGAAGGGCGCAAAGATTGGCCCCATACAAAATGTCAATGATGGCTTCGTTCACATTGCCGGATAGCATTAAATTGATCAAAGCCGTAAGCTCCTTCAAAAGCGTCTCACCAGCTTCCCCGGCGCTAGGGCACGTCAGATCTTTTAAATGTTGCGGTGTCAAGCCGTCGAGGCCACCGGCGGAGCCGCTCTGGAAAGAGCCTATGGCTGTGATCAAATGCTGAGCTGAAATTTGCAAGGTATTAAAATTGGGATCTGGAGCATCGGGAAAGGAAAGGTCATCCCTTGGTGCTGGATGTTTGCTCTCCAAAGCAGTGAGTGTATTTGGAGAGCAAGGCGCGACCACATCACTGCTGAATAGGATTCTAGCCGCTCCCCTAATATCACCTTCGCTTAGCTTAGATTCTACAAGTTGCGAATGGCCTCTTGGCAAGAGGGGATTTGAAGCTGGGAATTTCGTGTCAAAAGATAAATTTTCATTAGAACAATTGTCCTTAAGTCGAGTAGTAAGAGTTTTTTTGTTAGCCGAGTTTTTTTGTATGTGGAGAATTCTGTAAGTGAAGGTGAGTAATTGTTCCCAAGCACTCACGGAGTTCTCTTGAGTTGCAAGACGTACACATCGTGCCAAATGTAGAGCAACTGATGGTCTTGCACCTCGAGGAACTCTCTTTAAAACGGGCACAGAATTTTTTAATTTTGATATCCTTTGCCAGAACGGTAAACTAGAGGGGGTCGATGTTATGGGCGTAGGATCAGGGCTAGAGGGCGCATTTTGGGATTTGTGAACTTTCCCGAAATGCACCCTCAAACCTCGGTTACCTGTAAAAAATCGTGCTTGGGGACAATAGGGGCATCTCACCAGCGATGGGGCAGGTTGACTAGCACTTTCCGGATCACCACCAGCATTGAAACTCATAAAATTAAACTTATTTTAAGCTAAAATAATTATATTTAAATAACAAAAATTACAAAATAACAAAAATATATAAAAAAAAAAGTATGGCGCACGCTTGGAAAGGTATTAGGCCAATGACGCAGCGTTAGCCTTCAGCAAATCCGGAGCTAGCTCGCTGCGTTGCCCGGGTGATTCTTGATGACGGATCAGTGGAGCACCCTTGGCGTTCTTACCGACGGCTTCAGATCGTCGCCGATGAGTGTCCAGGTCGAAGCTGCTACCCCTTCCTTATGTTATCTTCTAGCTGCGCACTCTAGGCAAATTCATTGGTAAAGGAGCTGTATTCGCAGCTGCCTGCGATTCCGCTGAACATTTTGTTTTATTTATTATATTTTAACACAATTTAAACACTGAAGCTTCCATGGGTATTCACGGTAAATACAATTTGCACCAAATATTTTCACGAATATTACCAAATATTTTCTCGTAATTTGATTGACATTGACGTATTTACTATTGTTATTTAATCCATGTATGGTAATAATAACATAATTTTAGAAATTTTCATTACATCATACATATACATACATACAAAACAGTCGTAAATTCTGTCCATTTCTCATTAATCAGTTTATTGTTAACAAGGAAACCGATTTCGTCACATGCGAACGAAATGTACGACAAATTTGAAAACATTTATTCCCTCTCGACGTCGTTAACGTTTTGTCGCGCAAATGCGCGTCAGTTGACTGATTTGCGTAAATTTATTATTTAATGGAATTACAGGAGCGATTGTGTTGCAACACTCGCAACGCGTAAACCCATGTTTGCCGTTCATTGTTGCGTTTTAATCTTTGAGGATTTCTATTTAGTTCATAAGTAACTTTAAATAACTACCTACTACTCGTTTGTTTAATTGTTGTTTAACGTGACTGCTCAGCATGAGGTCCTGGGTTCAAATCCTAGGTCGGGCAATGTGTTATTTTGTTTTTACCTGTGCCTTGTGCCCTGTTGATGGCAAAAGGCCATCTTGCTTGTTTTCATAAATTCCTTATAATTTAAATTTAATGTTTTTTTTTTATCAGTCTTCTGTCAGTTTCGTACACACTGTTTTTGTTAATAAATGACAAAACACTATCGTCAACAAGAATTGCCTGGATCTACAATTCATTCCGTTCGGATCCCCTGAACTGATACCCTGGGGAATCAGTTTTATTTTTATATTATTTTCTATTCTGGTCTGATACCCTAGCAGATTTTTGGGACAATTAGCGACAAAATAATTATAACCTACGTACATGGTTTATTGAAATAAATCTTTATGTGCGTAATTCTTATTGTAATGTGGATACGTGCATTGAAGAACAAAGAAATCGTATTCATAAACAAAATTAAAACAAAAAAAAAGAATCCATCAAAAATAAAAAATGTGCTAACCGCCACCGTGTTTTATGACGTAGGATACTAGGATATCAGAAGTTTAATAGAGATTAGAGTTCTAAGGGGGAGGCCTTTGTCCAGCAGTGGACGTCTTTCGGCTGATGATGATGATGATGATGAATAGAGATTACACAAGTCATCTTACTATTAATTTAACTTAGCTATATAAATCAAACGACTTTTAATTTAGACCATATTCTGTCATTTTCAATCTTAATTACTTTGTTTTTCGTATTGAGCGGAAAAGACAAAATCTTATATAAGCAACCCTTTGAACAGTAATGTTCAAAGTAAATAGTTGTCCGTCTCTTTCGAGCTTACTATTTTCGTATATGAGTGACAAAGACAACAAACTGTTCCTCATCAATATTGACACAAGAGTGTTCCTATCCTAGAAGATGTTGCTTGTTGTAACAGTTTTAATTAATAAAATTTCCCTACGCCTCCTTCCACACACGTCGATCAAATTACATTTTAATTAGTTCAACTTTATCAGTATCCACGACCTTATCTCTATGAGAATAAAGTTCGAAATCGCTTGAGTAATCCTGTAGTTATTGCCTTAATATATTTAGATTATTATGTGGCGTGCTTTTTCCTTCACAATATAAAGCCTCTAGCAATATCAAGATGAGGTTTTCATAAACTATGTATAGTAAACTCCTTACGGATAATAAAACGGGCTTGGATAGAATTTACCAATTTAATCCAAAAATTATTCATATGGCATCGGTTTAGGGACTGCGATCTTTATAGTCGTTTGAGCATAAGTAACTTTAGGTGTGTTTTGAATACAATAACATCACACTTAAACTTCCCTAAGAGGAAAGCAGGAGTGTATAAACTTACGTTTCATCAGCTATGTTGTAGGTCCCGTGCAAGACGGGGAACACGATGACACACGGTGAAAATCTAGACTCATTGCTGCTACTGAGAATAACCTAGTGGAAATCCCCTTAAACACTTTGCCCGACCTGGGAATCGAACCCAGGATCCAATGTTCAAAAGATACGCTTGTGAATTTTAGACCAACGTCGACGAATTCTGGTCAAATGACCAATATACATGGGATTCCTATATGTGTTACATACTAAAGTTACTGGATAAAGTAAGCCGGCAGATTAAAAAATAATGGTTACGTGTTAAAAGAATATAATTAAAATCCTACAAAGCCCATCGTTTACGCAAAGTAAAGTGCTGTTATTTCCTACATAAACTTATCTTCCACAAACTAATTAGAAAGCATTCAAAGTAATTTCGTCGCTAGATTTTACAACTTTCATTTCTATCTGGCCTCTAATTAATATCAATCACTTTGCCAAAACGTAAAGTCTTAAGGGTTCTATACACAGTACGATCTGTCGAAACGATTCGTCGTATCGGACTGACCATAGACTGGATGACAGATGACAGCTTGCAGCGGCGTGTTGAGCGGCGCGTTCAAATGCATTAATTTGTATTGAAGTGTTCTTGATGGCAGCGCGCAGCGGTGCGGAGAGTGGTGTACAGTGCGTTCTATTCGAGCGGTGTCTGCGACGCCGCTGCCGCCACCGCCCCGCTGCCCGCTGTTATCCAGTTTACGGCCTAACGGATGGATTGGACGTGTATTTCAACATCACAAACTTTTTACTTCATCGTAGATGATATCGTAATCACAACCAAATCATACGCAATCTTGAATACACTTGAATCTCTTTTTATTTCAAACAAGAATATGACAGATTGTTGACGTGTGAGCGGCCATTTTTAAGTGATTAATCGTCACGATATTCGTGCGTAGGACCCTTCCGATTACGACTAATTGCCGCGAATATAGGGGCCCTTATGACAGCACGTCACGTTCGTTCCGCTCGAGACAGATTAGAATATAACAATCGTATCGACTGACCGTTACAATTTGTCGTCCCATATATGGGGCCCTTTAGAATTCTTGGGGGCCTAAAGCCACTGAAGTCGTAATAATAAAAATTACTCACAATTTCACTTAGCTCAGTGTGCCGACTAAAATTGCTTTTGCTTACGATTTTAATGAAAAACAAATTTGTCTGGGCTGTAATTACTGTATCAAGGCTCCAAACTAGAAAACTGAGTTAGCCGCGAAGTTGTATTTGTTTGAGTTATAACCCTGATCTTTTGGCCTTTGGCCCATTATTAAAGTAAAATGAGTAATCTGGTATATTTAATCATATCAGCCTATTGCAGTCCACTGCTGGACGTAGGCCCTCCCTAGGGTAAGCCACAATGCCCGGTCTCCCGATTTCGCCACCCAGACACTACCAGTTAAGTCTTAAGGGGGTAAGTAGGGTAACCTGGAATTAGGGGCCGTTTTCTTTGGCTACCCTTCATGGGGGGTTTTGCCCTAGTCACCACGCTGGGCAGGCGGGTTGGCAATCGCAGTATGGTGAACGATACCTACACAGGGGAACGATGCTGCCTATCCCCCGGAAATATCCCTTAGTCGCCTCTTATGACCATAGGATCCCATTAATTAAAACCTTTGACTAGCAAAGCTAATTATTATTACTATTAGCAATAACAATGTATTAAATTTTAATATAATTAGTTTTTTCTTCCTTTAATTATCCAAAACTGTTCTAAATGCACACTTCTTCTATTAATTTTCTCTGTTATGAAGAGCGGGGCCTCTTAACACAAGTATTCCTTAACTTGAAAGGAGATTCCTTCGTAAGACAGATAGTAATAAATAAAATAACATACATACTGTAGAAGTCATATGTTACTGAAATAAATTATCTTCATTATTATTGGCAATTCCAAATATATACCGAACTTACTGCGTTTTAGGCCCAATATTTTGGAAATCGCTTTTAAAATAAATAAACATCGTATTAATTAAAACCTTCATATAAATGAGGCCTCGGCAATTAGCATTGAGTGGATTGAAGTAGGGGCGGTAATTAAAAAATTTGGAAGGCAGTATGCTGTTCGGACTTCAAACAGTTTAATTGATATCCATATTATATACATACAGACGAACGCAGAACCTCCTCTTTTTTGAAGTCGGTTAGATATGAGAATAATCAGTTTTTGGTGACAAATATGACACATATGACACATATTTGTCACCAAAAACTGATTATTCTCATATCTTACCGACTTCAAAAAAGAGGAGGTTCTGTACAACATAAGTAGGTATATGAACCGACATCTCAATTCGCGAAGACAATTCAATGATATAAAATCTGCCAACCAGCGTTGACAAGTGCGCCGTAACGCGGTTTACCGCAAAATGCCAACATTTGCTGAGCCCACTCCCATTGCCAAGCCATAGTGATTATGTTTATATGTTAGTATAGGTACTTATAATATTTATATTAAAATTTGTGTTGTTTTAATTTATAATGAGTACCGTATCACCCGTGTCTGTATGAGTGTCTATGTATGGTGGCTTGGTAATAAATGTTTTCTTTCTTTCTATGAAAATCTTTGGTTATGTAACACGGAACACCATCGTTCGTTAGATGTAGATACGGTTATAGGTTGTATAGAATAATATTCATGATATTTAATATGTATAAAACAAAACATTTACATGCACCTGGATTTACACGACGGTTACTTGTTATTCCTGAAATGTCGAGTACAATTTTCCACGCGAAGGAAATCGCAGGTGAAATCTAGCACAAATATAACAGTATATCATCAACACTATGATACTGATAGCCGAGTGGTAAGACCGTTGGACAGCCAAGTCAAAGGTCACAAGATCAAATCCCGGCACGCACCAATGTCTTTTCGAATTCATGTGCGTACTAAAAATTAGTTATCAGTTGCTAAAAACGGTGAAGGAAAACATCGTGAGGAAACCGGCATACCTGAGAGATTTTTCAACGGTGTGTAAAGCCATGTCAGAGGCCTACAGGTGGTTTAAACTCTGACACCAGGTTGTTCATCAACCATACGATAAGAAGAAGAAGACTATGACACTCATTTCTACCGCATTAAAAATCATAGTCCATTTAAATCGTTGTTGCTCCAATTATTATTACCGTAAAGCCTAGCTTCGTATTTCATCGTTCAAATTCGGCTTTGCTCGTGTCTGAGCTTCAAGTGACCTGTCAAGCATTCATGAACGAATGAATGCTTCAAGTGATTTCAGGCTTAACTGAAATGTGAATTACTAAAATGTTTTCAAAGAAAACTGTCTGTTGACGAAATAAATTTAAATATTTAGCAATAGTTTTGTTGATAGGCGTTTTAGACCGTAATTTTGTATAGGAATCTGTTGGTGACATGAATATGAAAACCAGGGACTTGAAACGTTACTTACTTAGCACTTGGAACGTTAATAAATAACGTTCTCCAAACAAACAAAATAACGGAATTTTGAGTAACGTTTTAAATCCCCGATGAAAACCTAAAGCAATGATAACTGAACATTGAAAAAAAAAAGTTTCTTTCGTTTTTTGACGACCCGATTGGCGCAGTAGCTAAGCGATTGGAGTGCTGCAGTTTGGGTTACGTTTTCGATTTTCGCACGGGAGAAAAATTTGTGTGATCCGCAGATGTTTGTCCTGAGTCTGGGTGCTTGTCTAAGTGGTATTTCAATTTGTGAAACGTACTTAGGATACAGGAGAAATTCCTTGTGTGGAGCGAGCTTTAAAAACCAACAAATATAATTTTTTGAACGTTATTTCGAAGTCCATACATAATCAATTTAATTTAATTTATCATATAATCAGTTATAACTCCGCTTTGCTTCTAAGTTTTCGTAGATATCATAACTGATCAACGAATGTTCTGTTTATTAAATTAAATGGAAAATAACCAAAACTTTTTTTTTATCGTCTGACGTAGTTATTCCGTTGAAAACACTATTTATCTCTGCCTGCTTATCAGCCAAAGCAGGCGTGATAGTAACATAAAATGAAAAATTAAAATCTTCATAATTTTTTTACATAATTATTATTCACAGCCTACTCACCCCGCAACTTGTATAAAACTACTAGACAAAGTTTTTCCTTGAAACTTTTTTCTGCTACTTTCCCGGTCATTTTCTCTGAGGAGTTTCACCGCAGTCTTTGGCCTAGCCAATTCCCGTACTTCTAGTCTTGCAGCGGCTTAAATATTTTAATTAGACACCGTTTTACAGCATTACCATATTATTAGTTCAGTGTTACTGACCGTTGTTTTTGTTATGTTGTATTATTTATGTAGGTATTTAATTATGTCGTATGTAATGTTAATATTTTTTCTCATAACGTCAATTTATTATCCACCTTTATGTAAAAAGGATAACAAACATTTTATAAGTTACTTTAACTAAGTATTTAAATATTGAAGCTTTACATGACTTTTAGTGTCATTTTAGCATGTTGCCCATGCTAAGCTTGAATCTAAATTGTTATAGGAAATTGATGGAAACGAGCGAGTCTAAAAAACCGCGACATTCACCGATCGGTGGCGTAGCTTTAATCGATAAAAAAATGTGATTGTAGCGATAACGTAGTAAAAACGAAAGGATTTTAAGATGAAATAATTACAATTTATCAACTTTGATTGTACACTTATTATTTGATAATATAATTAATGTTAATTAACCATCTGCCAACCCTTTCTGAGGCCACAGACGAGAATAAGAATAAGAATCATTTATTTGCTCGAAATAATGGTGTTTACAGATGGTGATAATATAATAGCAGTTTCACATATTTCGCCTACTTTTTCCGGCATGCAAATACAAAGTACACATGAAAACTATACCTATAACTATAACATAAATATTACAATAGTTATTAATGTAAATAACAGATATATACGTTTAAATAATAATGTAAATACCAAATGGATTCATTGAACTTCTCTCGAAAGTATACAAAGTTATACAATAATGGCAACACAAACCTGCTTTAGGCATTTACTGAGAGTACACATTCCTTGTAAATAATGCCCTATGGATATTTCTCCAATATCATAAGGAATATTCTACTAAATTTGGGGAAACATTGTTTCAATATTACGTTCGAATGATCCTAAAATGTCTTTGAGAATTTGGCTTCTCTTGTAGTCTATTAGCGCATAGAGTGGTGATTAGTCATCGTTTGTAAGAAACGTCACCCCGCACTAGGAATTTCTCCTGTGTCGTGGGTACGTTTCACAAACATGATACATCACATACACAAACACCCAGACTGCGTGTCGCACAAATTTTTGACCGTGCGCGAATCGAACCCGCAACCCTTAGCGAAGCAGTCCAATCGCTTAGCCACTGCGCCAATCACGTCGTCCAATTTGTACGTTTAATGTTTCAAGTTTTTGTTTTTAATGTTTATTGTTTTAATCTTGATAAATTGGCGTGCAAGTGGAGAACCTCCACGAGTGAAGATAGCAACTATACCAATCTCTATTCTAATTCTATGTGGCAATTGGCCCATGCCGATACAATGAAGAAGAATATTATGATAGCCTTAAAAGCTTACAAAAGAATGTAAAAAAAATTGTTTTTACGCTTATACAACTTCTGGTTCTATCGAAGGAGGGACTCTTTTAAACACCTGTATTCTCCGAAGGTATTGGACAAAATGGCGCGTTGTTTCTTGCTGTATACTTAAATTATAGTGTGAATATATCACATCATCACATCATCATCAGCCGGAACATGTCCACTGCTGGACAAAGGCCTCCCCCTTAAAGGGGGGGGTGCCATAATCCCCACGCTTGGCAAGCGGCTTGGGGATCGCAGTATTGGTGGTCAAGTTACAGAAGACGCTGCTGCCCATCTTCTGGTTTTTTCCTCTTAGTCGCCTCTTAAGACACCCACGGGAGGAAAGGGGGTGGTCAATTCTAGGCCGGATACCACACGGCAGAGGTCAACTCTAGGCCGGATACCACACGGTTTGAAAATATAAATAGTGCAAATATAAGTATGTTTACCAGTTGTCTGGTTGCCATAATACAGGCTCTATCTAGTTTGGGATCAAATGACCGTGTGTGAGCTGTCCCAAGATATTATTATTATTATTTGTAAACATTTTAGTACTATAACTTACTCGGTTGTGATTGGCCGATGTAATCGCAACTCGGCCAAGAGGACATTGGTTTTTGTTTTACAATTGCAGTCGAATTTTAGATACGAAATACATAAAAGTCCGTTTAATTGATACCCATGGCATCTTTCAGATCTATATAACGCGCCAACATTAACATTTTATCGTGCCCATAAAACCAGGGGTGTGTAAGCAATTTTTCAAGGGTTAGGCCTTTAAAATAAATCATCTACTAATACCGGCAGGCCATTGCAAGAGTGATAAAACACTTGGTAATGCTTTGGTAATGCTGAAGGGATTTCAGTATGTAAGGCGCGGGGTTTTATTTTTGCATGGTTGTTATGTAACGACTGGTTTACACAGTGGTATATGTTGGCCATATTTTAGACGACGGGATGACAGTTTCTAGCTAGCAATTGACTCAGACTCAGATGTAAGACTGTACGAGCAGATGCTACTGAAGTTCGTGCAGGATACTTACGACTGATTACAGACGTGATTATTATGAGTAATGAATTTGTGAATAGAGAAAAGGAGAAGATTTAATTCAATTTTTTTGGATGATGTTCAGCTATATTTTCGTTAAGACTTAACTCGTGTATTTTGACTTGAATGTGATTAATTTATTTAACTTTTATTAAACGGTGTACAACTACTACATAGTTAAAGAATTGATGATCCGATAAACATGAAAAATGTATTTCTATTTATGACAGCTTACCGTGCCTAAATCACCCGTGATCGCTGTGCAATTACAGCTGTGTGTGATGTGTTTTCAATGTGGTTTCAGTGTCTGAAATAAAAATATGTTTTTTTTTTAAATTGACATAGCACCTAAATCTCCCGTGATCGCTGTAATTGAATGTCTCATCAATGTGGATTCAGTGTCTGAAATAAAAGATGTTTGTTCAATTCACATACGTACCTTTGCAAATATTACTCAACCATAAATTCTATACTGAAACCTCGCATCATATCACAAAGTCCCGTTCCATGAGGTAATGTTAGTTCATTAGCGTCGTTTGAGCAGCATTAGTTCCGTAGTTATCGGGAATCAGCTTCATTACCTGCCCTACAATATTATGTAACGGCAGAGAACTATTTGCTGGTGCTTTGAACACTTCATCAAGCAAATAATGCTTCATGTTTGTATGGTTTTAAGTTAGATATAGTATATGTGTGGTTTTATACTGAATGGAGGTAACTGGGGATTGTGAAGACACATTAAACTCTAATATTAGTCCCGGCAATACAAATACTTGGATATCAAAATTAATAGGGTATTTTACACTGTGTAAGAAATAAAAATGGATGTTTATGAAAGATTTCGTAAAAAGTGAACGAAAACGTCGGTATTTATTTATATAAAAGCTATTTAAATTTTATAATTCATATTTTTAATCTATTCTTCAAGTGTCTCAAACGCATTCGCCATATTGAATCCGACGTGACGTCACTCCAATACCACTAACCTGACAGATTATATAATGTTCTACCGTATTGTTTACTAACCAAGTGACGTCACGAGCCGAAAAGCAGCAAATTAGCTACTGATTCTGGTGCCTCAAAATTGATTTAAAATAGTTTTCAAAAAAAGGTGTTATACCCTATTGTCGTTTAATAAGTGGGTTGTTGAGGTCAGATAGCAACTGCTTGCAAAAGCGCGACGGCTGCGTGTGTGGTCCAATCCCTGAATCGGACAAAGGTTTAATTGTATTTTTTCAAACAATTCTCAACAGTATGGAGTCTGAATTTGAGTCGATGGCAATAGGCTCGCCCTTACATGGAACCTATAACATCACGGGCGAAATATAGGTGAGTTATTCTTCTTCACTTCAGAGAATACAGGCAAGAAGATTAAAATATATACAAATAAAATGTAAAATTCAGTAGCTTAACTAATGGAGGTAACAAACTTCTGAACTTAGGAGTAAGAACTTTATCTGACGGGATCTGCGTCAGTCTGCGTTTGCTGTAGCGTCCTACTTATGGTATTATTGCCAATTTCGTGCAAGACTTGATACAGTCTGATGGTTGGTTGAGTTGTTACTTGGAAAACTTTTAAGGGGGTTCTTGAAAATGAATTGTTGTGTGAAGAAAAAATTTCTTGTTTGCGTTTACAGATGTGAGTTTGTATGTGTTTCGTGCTTAGATATAGATATGCAAATATTTGCGCATATCTTTGATTCCTCTGTCGAATGTTAAATCGTCGATCAAACGTAGGATACCTATAAGTATTTGCCTATAAAGAATAAATAATAAGCCAATATTAATTTATGTTAAGAATCACAATTAAAATCACTGAGACACACACACACACACACAACACAAAGAAACCAGAACCTAATTTACGTCTGCAAACGTTTACCTAATTCATGTACTTGGTAAACCGGTTAATTCCAGTTTTGCTTCCATTCTAAACAGACACATCAAGCTTTCTCCAAATTAACAAACAGTTTCTTCAAAATAATGACGTAAATTTAACTTTGAAGCATTAAGTCTCGTACAGTAGGTAAAACAAGTTTGCACCTCTTCACAAGTGTGCCCAGCTAGATGCAATGCAAACTTGCGCCGAGCACGTACCTGGTCGACGACGTCGTTAAGTGGACTGGCTGCCTAGAATAATTGTGGCACAAGTTACTTTATTATTAAGAAAAATATTCCGTGAGTTTATGGAGCTTGGAGTTTTTGAGATAAGAGCGCAGACGCCGGTAGGAATAATTGTTATGATATTATATAGGACTTTTTTAGGGAAATTCTTTTATTATAGGTACCGAAAAACAGGGGTATTATATAAGACAGTAAGTCAGCTTTTGTGTATTATATTAACTGTAGTATCCTGTAACTATCACACCAGTATTTCGTGCAGGACCCACTTTACTTTTCTGTATACACCGCCATCAAATATGGGATACACCCCCCAAGCCGGTAACCACAGATAATCTATATAGGCTGGTACCCCACTACTTATGTGCGTGAGAGTGTTTACTTAAATATCTATTAAATAGATACGCTACATTAATAATTTGAACTTGTCATCCAATCAATGCTAAAACTAGGTAGGTATATACCATACATTCACTGTTGTTAGCATATTAAGGAATAGAGATGTCAGACGTCTTATTATCTATACTAATATTACAAAACAACCCTAAAAAAGGACAGTTTACGATGTGAAAGCGAGACGCCGCTACGTGCAGTGTAATGCGGCATCTCGCTTTTACAATGTAAACTGCCCTGCTTTAAGAGTTCATGGTAAGGAGGCTGATCTCAAAAACTACTGGTTCAAATTGACTGGTTCAAATTGATAAAATCTTATTGTGTTGGATAGTCCATTTACTGAGGAAGGCTAGACACATTTGCAATCCACGCGGACCATATCGCTGGTGGAAGCTATAAGTTTATAAGTAAAAAAGCTTATGTAAAAGATTTTGACTTTAGTTTGTTAAATTTCGCACTACCAAAAAAACACCCTATCCAAAATTCACACGGCGGTAAATAACGTGTGAAACTCTCATACAAGCGGTTACCCTCTTGTAACAATGTGGGTAATGTTAAAAGCCTTAATGCATCACATTATGAGCACAGCAAACATTTTTCTTTAATGAGAAACGTAATAAGCGATGCACCGACGTGGAATGAGCAGGGAAAAGAATTTTAATGTTACGTACATTATGAAATTGTTTAGCATGTTTTCGACCGCCTCGTTGGTTGTGTTAAGAGTCTGTTGGTGTTATGTTTGTATAATAATGTCTTGTATTTTGATAGAGAAAGTATCTTGAAGAATTTGGATGGATGAGGGTGTATACAGATATACAGGGTCCGTCCTAGTCCGGCTACGATTGCTACAAAGTTACGTACAACTTTATGTGGTAGAGGTTGACGTTTAAACGACAAGCGCTTAATTAAGCATGCTAATTTTAATAAGTGCAAAAACATGCTTTCAGTTCGAGTAAAAGCATGCTTTCTACTTTTTGTAAAACGTAATTGATTCCACACCGTTCAAAGCCTGTAAAAGTACGAACGAAAGTTCATTGAATTATAAATAAATAAAAAAATGTAGTTGGATTTCATTCAATATTTTGATACTATATTATGATTATGAAGCTTATAAGTAAAAAGGCGCTTTTTAATTCAAATTCAAATTCAAATAATTTATTTCAGACATGTGTCCATAGTGTTAGTATACAAAATAACTTAAAGACTAGTGTTAGTAATACATAATTAAAATCGATAATTTGTGTGGATCCTCACCCAGTGGCGCAGCAGAGGGGAGTCCCACCGATCTGAAAACACGTTCAGGAGACCGTTGGTGGCGGCGCGCAGCCGGCCATTCATGGAGGCGGCCCTTTTTCTTATTATGGCGTAAAAATCGTCTGTGTGCGCCTCCGCAAACATACCGGACGCACTACAACGCCACGCCCGCCCCAACAGTATCCTGAACGCATTATTATATTGGACACGCAGATCACTGTATGCTCTCTGCGTAAAAAAGTTTAAGCACGCTTATTAAAAAAAATACGTTTCAACGTTTAAAAATTTTAAGCCGTTTTTTCCATCTCTATTATCTAGACTTTAAGACATTTTTCCAAATTCTTGTATTGGATTTCGTGAAATAAAAATTATATATACTTAAGACGGTATATTAAGTCGAAAGGCCGTTAATGCCAATACTGAGCATGATATCCAAATAAGGGTTCGGTTTGGGCAACGTGTGTTACTGGGTTTTTCCATTAGGTAATTCTCAGTAGCAACACGAAGTCTAGATGTATGCCCGGTTTATGGCAATAGGTTCGATCCTATTACATTAGGACTGGTGAAATTCGGGTGTGCTATACACCTCTACTGCTCCTGTTATGTTATGACAAATTTCTTCTTCTTATCGTATGGTTGATGAACAACCTGGTGGCAGAGTTTAAACCGCCTGTAGGCCTCTGACATGGTTTTACACACGTTGAAAAATCTCTCAGGTGTGCCGGTTTCCTCACGATGTTTTCCTTCGCCGTTTTCTGCAACTGATACGAATTTATAGTACGCACATGAATTCGAAAATATATTGGTGCGTGCTGGGATTTGTACTTGCGACCTTTGACTTGGCAGTCCAACGGTCATACCTTTCGGCTATCACTGCCTAACAATATGAACGTTAATTAATTTTTAAATATTGTTCAGCTTTATACTTGAACGTGAAATACAGTTGGCTGTATACCAGTGATTTATTAACATGTAATTTGGATCGACAATTTAATATTAATTATAAATTTCACATTAAAATTTTATAATCGGTTTCATGCACAGTTTTAATATCACTGATGTTGCTTAATATGTTTTATAGGCATGAAATAAATAAATCTATCAAATAATATATTTTTACATTGAACGATTTAAATTTCCGGAATTTTGAAATTCCAAGTAATACGAAGATTACCTATTACTGACACGTATTTTTATGTAATAGGTATTTAAATAAGTATCTATTTCATAATTTTGAAAGTACAGTAACATCGTAATACATATAACACTATACATACAACTTTCATTTAATAGCCATTAATTATTCCATAGGTATAAATTAGTAGATCAATCGGACGACCTACATTGTTCTCACACAAACTTACGTTTGTCTGGACTGTAAAAGAGACATTGACCCCTGAGTTTGTTTCGGCATTTCTTGTCAGAGGTAGTCAGTTAGGAAATGCCGACACCATCATTCTAATTAGTTTATAATAAATGACGTGTAAAAGTATTTTTTAAATCCTATTTGCAGAAATAAACTCATTTATCAATTATTGCTTCGTTGGTGTAGTGGTTGCAACGCGCGACTGCGGAGTATGAGGTCCTGAGTTTGAATCCCGGGTCGGGTAAAGTGATACTGGGCTTTTCCATGTTATTCTCGGTAGCAATATGGAGTCTGGATATGTGCCCGGTTGATGGCAATAGGCTCGGCCCCTATTACATTATTGGCGAAATGTGGGTGTACTATAGGTACACCTCTGCCTACAGTGTGCCCTTCGGGGAATACAGGTGTGATGATATATTTTATTACAACAATTTTGTCGTAAAATTATGAAAATACCTAAACAATATTATCACATTGAAAAAAATGCTGAAATAACATGGATAAATATGTTATATTGTAACAATAGTAAAAATTAATATTGTATGTAGGAAGAGTTATATAGAACACGTAGAGTACCTGTCCCACTAAATTTTATAGGTGTATACTTCCGAATACCATGTTTTATTCCTTCACGATTCCCGTGTTTGATCAAGATCGTACCAGAAAAGTTATGCTGTGTCTGAATTATTAAGATACCATAAAACATACCATATGGCTGAACGCCAAGCATTGATGTATTATTTTATGGTCAGATATAAACTTGGTACAATTTATTGATTTTCGTAGAGAAATGCTCTATGTGTATCGCCGTTTGTGTGCAGGAGATTATTGTAATCTTAGGTTGGATACGGAATTTTGATGAGGTAAGTCAGTAGGAAAACATCGTGAGGAAACCGGCACACCTGGGATTTTTCAACGGTGTGTAAAGCCATGTCAGAGGCCTATATTTATAAACTAATGTTGATTTTTTATTTTACCATCCTGAAAAATGATAGAACAAAAATAAATTCCAGAGGAAGAAATCAGATATACAGTTTGAAAAACAACTTTCAATACCTTTTATATGTAATTTCATTTGTGTATACGTCAACCAATCTTTTCAGATATAAAAGTCATGGATGCAGGGTAAATCTACATTTCTGTAGGCATGTTCATTAAAATTGTTTTGTTCAGTGATAATAACAGCCGCACAGTATTGAAAGCATGTGTAAGCGAAGTAAGGAGACACGGTTGTTGAATGGAAAAAGTAAGCACAGCACTACAGGATGTTCTTTTTAATTTTTCACTTGATATAGCGGCTTTGCAGCTGCATTGTTGGTCTAATGGTCACACGTCGCAACTGCTGAGAATAAGGTCCTGGTCTCGATTTCCAGGCCGGGTAAATGTTCATCATCATCATCAGCCGGAAGAAGTCTACTGTTGAACAAAGGCCTCCTCCATAGTAGGGGGGCGTTGCTTGGCAAGGGGCTTGGGGATCGCAGTACTGGTGGTCAAGTTACAGAAGACGTTGCTGCCCATCTTCTGGATTTCCCCTTAGTCGCCTCTTACGACACACACGGGAGGAGAGGGGGTGGTCAATTCTAGGCCGGATACCACACGGGCAAATGTTACTGGGTTTTTTTATTAGGTTAGTGGCAAAAAGCTAGGCGAACCCTGTAACATAGCTGGCGATATATTGGTGTACCAACACCTTTCATCATCATCAGCCTATCTCAGTCCAGTGCTGGACATGGGCTTCTCCTTTGGCACGCCACTGAGCTCGATTTTCGATCTTCCGCTTTCTATGTTTAATCACAATGGTTGAAATTTCGGGTAAAGGTGCTTCTTCGCCTATTGAGCATTTGCTTGTAATGTAACGTTACAGAGGCAAGCATTACAGTGCGTAAATTCATACAATCTGTAATATTTTGATTCAACTTCTAATGTAATACTCAAAGTCGAATCTGAAATGTTAAGACCGACGAAAATGTGTCGACCACCCGATTGGTGCAGTGGTTAAACCATTTAAACCATTTATTTTGCCACACACAGTAAACACATAACATTACACATAATATAGCATCATAATATGACATGTGTGGCAAGGGACCCAGCTCAGTATTTGCTGTGCGAAGGGCACAGCACTGATTTTCAGCTGGTCCCTGCCATTAAATCAACAAAATAAAAATTTTGACGCGCACTATATGAAAAAAAAGAAAAAGACAAAGTGAAAACAGATAAACGAAACTAAAACACAGGTACATGTTTCTACAAATCCTCAATTTAAAACAAAACATAGCGTATATATTCTACTACAATAAAATAAAATAAAAAACACTTTCTCAACCTCATTATACATAATAAAAAATTATTACACACTACACATTCTGCTATAGCTGTTTTTGAATACACAAGAGTTCTCTGGATATATGTTTTTTCAACGTTGATTGGGACATACTTTTGCGTAAGGGGGGTGGTAAGTCATTCCATATCTTAGTAGCAGAATATTTAAAACTTCCTTTATAATGGGCTGTTCTATGTGCCGGTATTACCATATTGTTTGCCTCTCTTCTGCGAGTATTTCTTTGTTGCACATCTTTCACCCATTTAAACTTGTCATATAAATATTTAGGCCTTTTTCTTAGAACTATTTTATGTACTAGGCATGTCAGATGTAGCTTTCTACGTGCTTCCATCTTTAGAAGGTTTTTTTCATTTAAATACGGCGTGATATGACCTCGCTTTGGAATATCAAAACAAAAACGAGCACACGCGTTCTGTACTCGCTGTATGGCTTTTTTGGTCTTTTCATAAAGTCGCGGGCCGTAAACAGTATCGCAGTATAGAAACTGTGAAAGTACTATCGACTCTACTAGCATTTTTCTTACCGATTCTGTAAGATACTTTCTTATATTGTACAATGTTTTCAACCGATAGAAAGCATTCCTAATTTTATTATTTATATGTTCAATGAATCGTAGCTCGTTGTCCATAATTAAACCCAAGTTTACCGCACTATCTACCCTTTGCAGGACTTGGCCGTCGACTTGAATAGAGAGTGACTGCGATGCAGCTTTCTTACACTGTCCTTTAGTACCTAACAACATATATTTTGTTTTTGATGCATTTAATATGAGTGCATTTTTATTTGCCCAATCTGAAATATTATTTAGATCATCACTAATCATTTCTGCCGCATTTGTCGCATTTTCGGGTTTGAACGAGTAATATATTTGAGTGTCATCAGCGTACAAGTGTATTTAATTTAGAGTGTTTTATATGGTTAGGGAGATCCGCAGTGAAGAGAATAAAAAGTATAGGACTTAAAATAGAGCCTTGGGGAGTGCCTTTATTAAAGTAACTTATTTTTGATTTTACTAATTCCCCAGCTACAGTTTCTAATTCAACGTATTGACTTCTATTACTTAGAAAAGAGCGAAACCAGTCACATGACCTATCTGAGATGCCATAATACGAGAGCTTTGCTAAGAGGAGTTCGGTATTTAAACAATCGAAAGCCCTTGAGAAGTCTAATAATATGAGTGCACTGCACATTCCCGCGTCAGATGCTGTCACAATGTCGTCGCTGACATGGGAAAGTGCAGTAGACGTGCTGAAACCGCTACGAAAACCTGACTGTATGTCAGGTAAGATTTGTTCGTTCTCAAGGAACTTAGTAAGCTGTGTGCAGATAACCCTTTCTACAATTTTAGACAGGACAGGTAAGATACTAATTGGTCTCAAATCTTTAAGCTCTTCTACTTTTGCACTTTTAGGTATAGGTCTAATTTTAGCTAATTTCCAAGTATCTGGAAATATCTGAGATTTGATGCAGTTGTTAACTATTTCAGTGATGGCTGGTAAAGTTACTGAAAGGGTCAATTTTATCATATCTATAGAAATAGAGTCGTGTCCGCTGGCTTTGGTTTTTATGTTATGTATTATTTTTGATATTTCTACCGCTGTAACTGTATTTATGTTAAATATTTTGTCTATAAGTTTCTTTCGTTTAAAAAATTGTAAAGTTTGACTATTATCTGTATCTGTTTCAGGTACATTCAAAAAGTATTGGTTAATTATGTTAGGGTCATTTAAATGTTGTGGTACTGTATTAGTATTTGTGATATTTCCAAGTGGACAAATACGTTTCATGTGATCCCACATATGTTTCGGCTTATCTTTGTTATTATTAACATAAAAGGTAAAGTATGCTTTTTTCTCTCTATCAAGTGCCCCAGTAACATAGTTTCTAAGTCCCTTGTAGTAATCCAAATGACTATTTTTGCCCGACAAATGTGCCCTATGAAGAGCTTTGTCTCGAAGGGACATCATTAATTTAACATTTTCGGTAATCCAAGGTGTAGGCCTAATATACACTTTAATGCGTTTTACTGGCGCATGTTGATCAAATAAACCTAAAATCATTTCATTAAACAGTTGTACCTGGTCGTTAACATCAGATATATTTAAAATATCACACCACGGAGTCTTTGTAAGGTCGGTATTAAATTCTTTAAGATCAATCCGATCTAACGCTCGTTTAAATACATACTTTGGTACATCTTTGGGCTTTTCAATACTAAACTCTGCTAACACAATTGCATGATCACTAAGAGCAAGATTATGGTGTATACTCACACTCTTGCATAGACCTGGTGAGTCTGTAACAATAAGATCTATAAGGGATGAAGTTCGACTGGCTATTCTAGTTGCATCTTGAACAACAACTTCCATGGAGTGTTGGGAGAAGAAGGCAAGTACTTCGCGGGTTGATGGCTTGTTCGGTTGAAGAAGATCTACGTTAAAATCGGTTAGCAGAAATAAGTGTTTACAATACGAAAACATACTCACAGATATACTTAGAGCTTCGATTGCCACGTCAACGGATACAGATTCTGGCCTGTACGCAGTACCAATCATAAGTCGACCCCTACCGGGCAATGTCAACTCTATCCACAGCTGTTCTAATGGTGAATCCGGATGTGGTTTGATGCGTACTCGTAATCCTTTCTTTACATAAAATCCGACACCACCACCCCGGGCGTCACGTGGTCGAGGTTTATGTTTTGAAGTGTAGCCGGGCACTACAGGCGCAAATTTTTCTTCACCCGCTTTTATCCACGTTTCATTTACAGCTAAAATGTCTGGTTTGTATAAATCAAAACTGGCCAAGAGTTCATCCTGCCCAGTGTTTAATGATCGAGCATTAAGTAGTCCCAAAATCAAATTACACTTTTTGGTTCGAGTCATTTAAAAAAATACATATATGAATAAACTTTCGAATACTTCTTGTGCATACAAAAACAGGTATCCTGTATATAAAATTTAGTCCATACATGTGCACAGCTACTCTTATATGCAAAAAAAAATGATATAATACAATATGACAATACGGTAACACTAAAATCATAGTTATACACATTGACACAATTTACACATTCCTTTAAGCCGGGTGAGATATTGCAAAATAAAAAAAATATTGAGAGGAGATAATAATATAGAGAATTTGAAACAACATAAAAGTATAAAGTTATAATAAAATGATGAATGTTAGTAATGTAAAACAAAACTTTGTTACGAGCCTTTCTATGTTTCAGAACCAACGCTATCATTACCAAAAACCTTTATAAGGTCAGCCTCGGAGCGAATATGGTAACGCTTTGATCCATTTGATTGCCTGACATAAACTTTACCATCACGTGTCCACACGAATCGCCACTTAATACGCCCAGCAATCTCTCTAGCCTTTTGAAATAACTGCCTGTTTAGCTTTGTAAGTCTTTCATTTACGTAGAATTTACATGGCGGGCCGGATATTCCCATATCAGCGGTAGTCACTCCACGCCTGACTCTAGCAGCCTTCAGCAGGGCGTCACGACGCAGGCGGCGTGTTATTCTAACAGCAATGTTGCGGGGGCGGGGGATAGGCCCACCCTCAACTAATGCACGCTGAGGTCCTGTGCGTCCGGCGTCTACAATATCACATTCTTCCAAATCGACGCCTAGCTTCATGGCCACTGAAAGCACTAAGTGGGTGATACCTTCCCCCGCTGTCTCTGGTATACCGGCAATTTCAATGTCATTGGATAGGAGATCTTGTTCTCGCTCTTGCAGGTCCTGTTTAAGTTGCACTATTTGGTCCTTTAAGGATTCAACAGCCGGTTGATTCTTAGTGTTAAACTTGCTTTCAAGTCTATCCATTCTAGACTCAAGTACGTCGATTCGCTCGTTATTTTTATTCATTGCAGCCGTTAGGTCAACTAACGTGGTCCGGAGATTACTCATCTCGATACGAGCGGCTCGCAGTTCTTTCCAAAAAAGACTAATTTCTTGACCCGCGTCAATATCTAATGTTTCCGGCTCACGCGCCGACACCTCCGACTTTGTTGGCCTTCCAGGTTTTTTTCGCTGTGTTACATTAAACGACATGTCTAGCTCTGTCGGTGCAACAAACTCGTCGCGTACAATAATATCGGGTGACGACATAGCGATTGATGCGTTAGTACATAAATTCAAATAAAAACAAAACAGGGTATTTGTACAACGGTTGCTAATCGTCCGTAGAATGCACCAACATTCGTGTGTAGCAGAAATGTCTTAAGCGCCGTGCATATCGTGTCACTTACGCGTAACAGTCAATCACTTTAAAAACTCACTGCTATGGCCGTTACAATTTTGTTTGCGTTGTTTTAATTTCGTTTTAGTGCTTGTTATGCACACTATTATCACAGATAAACACTGTATATTCACTATTAGTTGGTTATTTAATCGAAACACTGTTTTTTATAGCAATTCACAATGTTAAACACTACTAAATTGTTTTTTTTACTGGAGAAGATTCAAATGCGTGTTGTCGCTTCGAGTGCGCGCGTTCCGTCTCTCCTTGGTGATTGGACTGCTGCGCTAAGGGTTGCGGGCTCGATTTCCGCACAGGACAAAAATTTGTGTGATCCGCAGATGTTTGTCCCGAGTCTGGGTGTTTGTATGTGTGATATTACATGTTTGTGAAACGCAACCACGATACAGAAGAAATTCCTGGTGTGGGGCGATTTATAAAAAAAAAACTGAATTTTATATTAAAGATTTTGAACATACTTCAAAAAGCCCGCCTGGTAGATTTTGTATCTGTTGAAAGTTAAATTTGTATGAAAAAATCGAAATTTCGACTACTGGTGTTTTATCCGAAATGCACGCGGACGAAGTCGCGGGCAACAGCTAGTAGCTTATACAGGTAGGTACTTACAATTCTAATACTTTTAAAAACAAGAAGCTCAGCCGGATCCATGGTAACTCGTCTGAGACAGCTTCCCAGTACTTGGCAGGATGCAGTGCTCAAGTAATACGCCGTACATTATTCAAACGGTACTGCATTCCCTGAAGTAACATAATCTGTATGCAATAAATCAAAAGCAGCACAGCAATGCATTAGAGCTTCCGACAAGACTACATCAGCTTAAGTGCTTCGAGAAATATTTTACTGTGACATACTGAGTCTGATTTAAAAGGATATTGAGTTGTTTTAATCATTGCAGGAAAAGTAAAGGTTTGAAATGTCGGTTGGGTACCAAAAATCAAGACGAAATTGCGAAAAAATTCGAAAAAAAAAGAGTTCTTTTTTCAATGGAACAGTAAACTTGTTTAGAGCCTTAGAGCTGGGAAGCTTTTTCCCAGCAGTGGGAAAGAAATAGGCTATTAAAAAAACTTCATTGAAGTTTTTTTTTTGGAAGAACATTCTAAAGCGATTTTTTAAATTTGTGTCTTTTTGACTTGAATTTGGTTGCTAAACAAAAGTTTGAGCTTTTTTTAATGTTTGACATGTTGGTTGTGATAACTTTAAACTATGATGCTTATGAGATTAGTTAGTTCTGTGTTGCATTATTATTTCATGCCACAGAAAAAAAATTTGAACGCAATGATAACGTTGAACATCACACAAGTCCGCTCATATTTTAACGATCTGCAGTGGTACTGCTACAAAGGCAAAACTGCGCAAGTATCTTCACAGCACGCTATCTATTTGTAGATGTTATTAAAGTAACCTATCAAAAACATTTTTTATGCTAAAAAAAAACGAAATTTCAAACTCCAAAAAACAACAACCCACGCAGCAAACAAACAAAAGACATCAAAGCAATGGCAAACGAGAAACATGGCGCTTAAAAATTAAAATAATCGACAATAATTTGCCATAACATGGTTTGGTAACGATCCCCAGTTCTTTAATACGTGGAAACACATAATTTTTTTTTCATATTCTCTTTCACAAAACATCAAACAATTAATATGCCTTGAATTCCCCGAAGGGGTGGGCGTAGGTTTACCTATAGTATATACAGCTAAATTTCGCCAGTTATGTAATTGGGGGCAAGCCTATAGTTATCAACCGGGCACAAATTCAGACTCTATGCTGCTGCTAAGAATTATCCGATGGAAAAACCCAGAAATACTGCCCGACCCGGGATTCAAACCCAGGACCTTATGCACAGCAGGTGCACCTAGCGACCACTAGACCAACGAGGCAGTCCTCGTTCTCAAAGCTTTATAATGATCACAGTGCACAGTGCTATATACAGCATGTATTTTAATGCCAATCAATATTTGAAGAGATAGCAAAGCCGATTTAAAACGAAATAATAACAGTCAATGATGAAAAATACATTTTTAAACTTTTTGATTCCAACCGGTTATACGTTGCGTAAGAGAAATGTTTTTGCTGGAATTGTGTATGAATATTGAATGCAGAAGGATTTTTTACTACTACACACTGTTACGAAAACAAAATCTTTTACCGTGAAAGCCGTAGCTGAAGTAAATCTTATATGCACGGACACACAACCAAACTTGTAGGTGGAAATCAATGTCTGCATGAATTGCTTACGATATTTTGTTATGTTACAATGGAGTGAGCCTATCCATATTAATAGGATTTCTTACAATTTAAAAATGATTTTTTTTACCGTATTATTAAACAACCATAGATTAAAAACACTAATTTTAAATTAGATATAAAAGTGTTTACATTTATAACAAAAAGAATGTCTTTGGAATACACCGACCTAAACACGTATTCACATCTATGAGACTTAGGTATCTTTAAAACAACAACCTGTATATCTCGTTTACACACACTGAAACAAATGCAGGCGTTACGTTGGAAATTATGAGATTTTTACGATATTACGAATGATGCAAAAGCGACATATGAATTTTAATTCGATATTATAAAAACGCTGGCTGACATTTTTTTTGTACGGTCATTATTTTTCCTTTCCGCACTGGTCGTTGATGTTCTTTTTATGAACATTTTAAAAGGCAGTTCTATAGTCGAATTTTGTTTGCACATGCGCTCAGGGCGCACCTGGATAAGATTGGCACAGCACCGCGGCGGATGGCTTTGTTTAAGAGAGGCTTATACCCAGCAGTGGGATATTGAAGGCTGTGGATGGTGATGATGCGTTCATTTGTTTCGTCATTCTTGTAAACTTTTTTAGTTGCCTGTTTGAGTTTCTCCTGTAGGTATCATGTGATCATAATCAGTGAGATTTTCATAAAAGCATAGGCAGATAATAAGAAATATTTGTAGGGTACATAAATATTGGTACTTGGAGCAATTTTAAGACTCTCTGATAAATAAAATAATTGGGAACAACATGGAACTTAATCTTTTACTGTTCTTGGCCAAATTAAGATTTGTTTTAATTGAGTAGTGACCTTGGCAATTTTATTATTTTGGACCTTTATATTTTTTTAGATATCTTGTGTAGGTATATCACAGGAATCTTTAATTGTTTAAAAGATTTAACCTATAGATTTTTCTCTTCAAATATCAAGTCTATCCGTCGGTCACTCCGTGAATAAAGGGCAAATAAATAAAATTACATTCGCATTTATAATATTATTAGAATAGATTAAAGTATAAATGTTATGTTAAAGTTACAGCTGTGCAGATCTCTAGCACTAGTTGTGTCTATGGTACGTGACGTCACGCGCTCATAGCCTAGGTTTTAGTATAATTGGTAAAGTTATGGTCACAGATTGTTGTTGAAAATCGCTGCCAATACCTACGTATAAATGCTAATACATAGACCTAATATATTTTGCTATAATATTTATTTTGATCCTAACGTATATTCCTACCAATTGATAATAGGGTGATTACTATAGAAACTCAGCAGCAGTTTCTTAAACACTGTCTAAATAAAACCGACGCGCTAAGATCTAAAGTCATAGCATACATAATATCAACCCTGAAAGGGATCGTCACCGTATCAACTCGAGCCGTGCAGTATTCTTTGTATGAAACTCCCTACTGCAACGCAAACTAATCGGAATCGTAACGTAATCGCGTCGCCTCAGGACAAGGTCGAGCCAGCGAGCTGTAAGCGCGGCGTCGTGCGTCGCCTAGCTGTAGCCGAGTCAATGTCTCGGAGTAACCGATCTGCTTTGATTACGTACTTACGTTAGGTTGACGCCGGTTTGACGGTGAGGCAAAAGGCGTTGCGGTAACGATCCTTTTTCGAGTTGATATGTGTGTGTTTAAGGTACCATTAAAGGTACGATTCTCGCAGACAATGAGCAGAATCTACAGTAAATCTTCTTTGCGTGAATACTACAGATAACTTACAACCAGTAACTCCTGAGTAGATAGTCTCAGTTAAGATTGGCCGCCGTCCGCAAGTCTGTAAGTAAACTATCAATCTTACACGGAAACACGATCCTGTAATTTGATCTTAACACAATATTTAATATATTCATAAGCAACGGTCGTTCCATCTAATTAAATTGTCGATGGGCCATTTAAGAATTTAGCGTGGCCCAAACTGGCTGGATTCTTCGGACCAATTGTAAAGCATAGTCGTTATATAAAATTTATAATGGTTAATTAACCTATTTTAATTCAGAAAACGCAACAGTAAATTTAATGGATGGGCTATTTGAACGCCTAATTGTTTATTATCTTATTAAATGTTCAATGAAGATTATTTAAGTTTTGTTTATTAAAGTCTTTTCAGTTTTAGACGACCTGATTGGCGCAGTGGCTAAGTGATTAGACTGCTGCGCTAAGGGTTGCGGGATTGATTCCCGCACGAGGCAAAAATTTGTGCGATCCACATTTGATTATCCCGAGTCTGGGTGTTTGTGTATGTGATATTTCATGTTTGTAAAACGCACCCACGATACAGGAGAAATTCCTAGTGTGGGGCGACGTTTTTTTAAAAAAAAAAAATTGTTTCCAGCAAAACATGTCTAAAATCCATTAATATAATAGTAGTGTTTACACGTAAAATATAAATGATGTTAACAACAGACAGGAATGTTAACAACTATCGCGTTCCATGATAATTAGAACTGCAATACGGGAATTAACGCGAACACAATTTTTTTTTAATTTTTGCTTGACGTTTTGACTTAGTTGCATCGGCCGTGGTCACAAGCAGACAATGCGGTTTTTTGTTTTCGGGATACTTTCATGCCGACGCCCCCGAGGGGGGTCTTAATGGGCGTAACCGGACAAAACTGAGACTGAAGTGTCATGTACCCTTATATTGTAGATGATTTTTCATCTACCCACAATTCTTCCACCACCCTACACACTACGCTGACTGTGTCTGCACGCGGAACGCCAGCTGACACTTAAAAAAAATTGTGTTCGAGTTAATTCCTGTGTTGCAGTTCTAACAGACAGGAATTTATTTTCACGTGTGCCGATACAATCGATTACAATAGCTACCCTACTGACAATTTTGTTGTCTACAGCATGAGTATTGAGTCGCCTATTTATTGTGATACTCGCGAAAATCCACGCGGTAGAAGACGCGGGCGGAAGCTAATCTTGTAAGATTAGTAAAACCATTACAATTAGCATCAAATTTTATTGGTCTTAACACCGCGATAACTTGAGCCTGCAACTTAAACCCTTCGTTAGAACTGGTAATTAATGGCTGTTATTACAGACGATACTGTGTGGTATCCGGCCTAGAATTGACCACCCCGTTTTCTCCTGTGGGTGTCGTAAGAGGCGACTAAGGGAAAATCCAGAAGATGGGCAGCAGCGTCTTCTGCAACTTGACCACCAACACTGCGATCCCCAAGCCGCTTGCCAAGTCTGATTATGGCAGCCCCCCCCCCCCCCCTTCTAGAAGAGAGAGGCCTTTGTTGAACAGTGGACGTCTTCCAGCCGATGATGATTATAGACGATACCTGCAATTCAAAAGCAGGCATATAGATATTAATTGGTAAAGTTTTTCATTCCGCTGTCTCTGACTGCCTCGTTGGTCTAGTGATCGGTAAGCGCGACTGCTGAGCATGAGATCCTGGGTTTAAATTTTGGGTCAGGCAAAGTGTTACTGGGTTTTTTCTTTAGTTAATTCTCAGTAGCAGCACGGAGTCTGAACTTGTGCCTGGTTGATGACAATAGGCTCGCCCCCTATACCTACAGCTTGGATTTTGATTTTATTACGTCAATCGACTTTTCTTAGGGCCTGTTTTACAATCGACAAGTAAAGTGTCAAGTAGACTAACCGCCACTTAAAGTCACCTGTAACTACTCATACGCATTTCACAATATTTGAGTAGCATTAATCAGGGGGTAAACTGGCCCGTAACTAAGATACGATAGAAAATACTCGTAACTTTTACTTGCTGATTAGCGTTAATCGAGAAGTAACTTATCAACCCTTTACTTGTTGATGGTGAAACAGGCCCTTAATCTTGCGGGGTTACTAATGACAGTCACGTCAAGACTGAAATTAAAATTCAATATGGAGGCCGCTAGACGCTATATTGTGAAAAAGAAAATGAAAGTCCACGAACTAAAATCTAATTATTTTCCAAATCCACACAGGACAGCTGAAACATTTCAATTCAAACGATAAGTCCATAAATTGAATTCAATTACGAACATAAATTAGAATTACTGGTCCAAGCAGTATATTGCTAATTCAATGTAAGCTGTAACTGGTGTCAGATTAACGGAACGACGCGAGTAATAGATGGGTCTGCATGCCACGAGCTCGTCCTATTGGTGGGATGGTTTCTAATCTTGTTGATATGTTAACGTGTGTGGACTAGACGTTACAGCTAGGAGATGGAACCAAATTGAAATCAAAACCAGTTACCGAATTATGAGCCCTTAAAGCAGGACGTTTTCAGTTATCACTATGGATATTATTATCATTATATATGTGGGAATGAAAGCTGAATGGAATGGAACATAATTGAATAAGTGGTAGGCGTGAGCGAGTAAGCGAATGAAGGTGTTATAGAGACGACGTATGGATGACATAACTAGAATATGTCGTGTAACGAGCCAAAATTGAAAATAAAAGGAAGATATTCCGTTATTACATTTTTTATTGTTGCAAAATGATTCCCGGCACGAAGAAAGCTACATAATTATATTTATGATACAGTATTATAATATAATTGTAATGTATGTGTTTTTTTTTCTCAGCCTGAGTTGTCCCTCTGCAGGACAAAGAGGAGGCCTTAGTCCTGCAGAGTGACAACTCACACACATTCTCACATTTCACTCTTCCACTTTACTCGGTCGTGTGCTAAAGTGGACCAGTCTGTCCTGTTAGCAAGCAGGTCGTCATGCCACCGTCGTCTGGATCTGCCGCGAATGTTTGTATGTTAGGTATTATGTATTATTAATTCATTTTTACTCAACTGTTTGTGCATCTGCCATGCTTGTTTAAGGCAATAAGCTCGTTACATTGGGACCAATAACATAACTGGCAAAATGTGGGTGTACATGGGTAACTTCTGCCTACGTCTTCAGAGAAAACAATCATGATGTAATGTCATATCATCATTAAATTCAATGTCATCATCATTATCACATCACGCGCCATCATTATCACTATTCAGCCGCACATTTTGTTCTATAATTCACTATAGACCCTATTCCTTAAACGCTTTTTTCAACCTTCCCTGTCTGCCTGTCTTCTTCAAGACTCACGGGCTTAACAATGTCACCGATCAATCTTGCCTCCGGCTTTTCATCGCTTCCTGTGCTTATGTCACTCACTTTGCAACACATCATTTTATCTACAACGCGATAATACTTCAAAAATCTTTAGAAGCATAAAATGTGACTCCAAAATCTCAAAGATCCTACTTTAATATTATAAACGCGAAAGTTTGTGAGAATTGATGTTTGTTCCTCCTTCACGCAAAAGCTAATGGAAGGATTTTGTTGTAAAGCTAATACATCAGAATATAACATTACATCACATCAGGCTATTGCAGTCCATTGCTGGACGAAGGCCTTCCCATGGGTACGCCTTAAGGCCCAGTCTCTTGTTTTTGCCACCTAGTGACTATCAGTAACTTGGACTAGTAGTTCTGCTGGGAACTGGGGGGTATTCTTTTTATGGGGGGTACCCCCAGAATACCACATAGGCTATAATATATACCGATACCAGCAGGGTTACTATGAAAGAGCGAGATGCTGCTACATGCAGTATAGTGCGGCGTCTCGCTTCCACAATGGAAACGATCTGCAATAGAAGCTCATAGTGAAGCACCAGCAATGCCAATTTAACGTAGGCGAAACCACCGGGCAGCTAGTAAGTCCACATAACTTCTAACGGTTTTCCATCCTTCCTTCATCTCCTGTCTTGGCCAAGGAACCTCTCTACATTTATGTACAAATTGATCCATTACTTCCTTATTGATCTAGTAGTCGCTAAGCGTGACTGCTGAAATAGCCAATGTAGAAGAGGGCGAGCCTATTGCAAAACTCACGACACAACAGTTTAATTCCCGGGTTGGGCAAAGTTTTTTTAAGTTTTATGCAATAGGCTCGCCCCCTACTACATTGGCTAATTAATATCAATTTTATGTCTTTGTCAAGGTTTATAGTTATTACGAGTGCAGTTCAGAATACTTTTCTCGTTCATTTTGTAAGCATATGAGGTATCTATACGTTTTGACATATCATTGCCACAAACATTTTGTTCACTTAAGTGTATTCGATTCCAAATAATTTCCCGAACCAAAAACGCGCCGTATAAATAAAAATAAACGTGAAACCAAACATTTTCCCATCAATGTACCTACGTATCTTTCGTTTCCGCAACTTTTTCTCATCACAAGCGTACTCCGAGTAACACGAACTTAGTGAAATCAAATTATATTTATTTTCCTTCGACTGCGCTGCGCAGTTGGACTTTTTATAGACGAGAGCAGAAAGTATAATTTTGTAGGAACTGCGTCGTTATTTGTATGATAGCTGTTCATTTTAATTAGGTGCTTTAGGTAATGTAATTTATTTCAGTAATTTTGTTTTACAAGATTGTAATAGTGTAAATATCATTAGAAAATAAACCTTTGTTTTATTTATTTATTCTTTACGCACAAGTTATGTACAGAGGCAGACTTAATGCCTTAGGCAGTTTTTGCCCAGTCAACCTTAGGATGGTGCAGAAACAGACACGTGGTAGGTGCAATGTAGGACATGTAAAGAGAATAATAATAATAATTGCATTAAATACTTATACATGACTATAATTGCGTATTTTTTAATAAATAATGCAGAAGGCATGTTTCTGACCACCCGATTGACGCAGTAGCTAAGTAAATGTACTACTGCATTCGTTGTTTGAGATATCATTTTAAATTTAATTCCTGTAATGTACAGCCAGTAGAGTGCGGGGACAGAATTTTGACGACCTGATTGGCACAGTGGCTAAGCGATTGGACTGCTGCGCTAGGGGTTGTGGGTTCGATTCCCGCACGGGACAAAAATTTGTGTGATCCACAGATGTTTGTCCCGAGTCTGGGTGTTTGTGTATGTGATATTTCATGTTTGTGAAACGCACCCACGATACAGGAGAAATTCCTAGTGTGGGGCGACGTTTTTTAAAAAGAAAGAAAGAAAAGAAGAAAGAATAGTACCTCCCCATTTCGTCCCGTGGGTGTCGGAGGCGACTAAGGGAAAATCCAGAAGATGAGCAGCAGCGTCTTCTGAAACTTCAGCGCCATTTCTGCGATCCTCAAGCCGCTTGCCAAGCGTGGGGATTATGGCACCCCCCCTTTAAGAGGGAGGCCTTTGTTCAACAGTGGAAGTCTTCCGGCTGATGATGATAGATATGCATCTGTGTTGTTTAACGAAGTGGCTCTTAACACCAGGTAGAAATATATTTACCTTTTTTCAGATGCAGAATGATATATCGTCGTCGATAGATAGCTTGTTTGAAAAAAAAATGTCGCCCCACACTAAGACTTTCTCCTGTATCTTGGGTGCGTTTCACAAACATGAAATATAACATACACAAACACCCAAACTCGGGACAAACATCTGCGGATCGCACAATTTTTTTTCCCGTGCAGGGATTTAACCTGCAACCCTTAGCGCAGCAGTCCAATCGCTTAGCCAGTGCACCAATTAGATCACCAGTCACCAGTATTTGACGTCATATTATTAAACTGATGGACATTTCGATTTTCATATTCCTTTTTTCTTAGAACATTATAATATACGAGAAATGTATTATCCTTCAAGCTCTCACCGCATTACGCTTTGCCAAATATTTCCACCATAAATCGCATGGGACACGTTAAGCGCAGTGCCCATGAATAAATCATACGCGGCAGACAGCACTCTTAACATAGTGAGATGGATTTACACTAATAGATTATCTTCTAAAATGGATATCCTGGTTTGGTTTCCCATTACCAACATACCAAAATAATTCACAATAGTTGTGACTGAAGATGGAGGATTTTGTAATTAAATCGCTAAAATTGTTGCTTAAAAGTGGTTTAAAGTCAATGCACAAGAGACTATTTCAATTATTTTTTTCAAAAAACCGTCGCCCCACTAGACTTTTGTCCTTTATCGTGAGTGCGTTTCACAAACATGTAATATCACATCACAAACACCCAGACTCTGAACTATCTGCGAATCGCACAAATTTACGTCCCGTACGGGAATCAAACCTGCAACCCTTACCACAGCATCAGCAGTCCAATCGCTTAGCCACTGCGCCAATCGTTTATCGATAATAGCCACTTAACTTTTTAACTAATATTTTGACATCGACTTTTAACGTTACTTGGTTGTCTAAACTTGCTTTTACAAGCTTTGTTTATAAAAAAGTAAAATCGTCAAAAATTCAAAAAAATATTTCAAAAAATCTACGGCTGAACACTGAATTTTTTACATGAAAGTAGTAGCTACGCTTAACTGATGCAGATATCGTTCACTTAAACTAATCAGCCATACTACGTAGCGTTCCTACGTAGCTCCTACGCTTGCTACGTCGTAGCATCATAATCGTAGCTCAAATGATTCTAGCTTACTTGAAACCAATATTGATAATAACGAGTACTAAACACTTCTCCCATCTAAGGGGCATCTTAGACCAACAGTTAATAGAGCTATTAGTCAATATTGGCATTTGATACAGGCGCAACGTGCATGCAAGTACCACATTCATAATCTTGACGTTCAATTAAACCACAGACGGTGTTTGGGTTGAATATTATTTGATGTCTTGTCTAGCCTGTAATGGCATTGGACAGGATTTTGTGGAACAATAATGGGGAGGCCCTTGCCCAGCAGTGGGACACTGAACAGGCTATTTAAAAAAAATGTATGTTCGTTTGTTTACTCTAGACTCCAGGAATAGATAGATCTGTTTTATTGCACAATCAGAGTTCGTCGTTGCTCTTTCAGTTTCAAGTGACAGGTGAGCCGTTCACTTGGAATATCCTGACTAGGCGAAGCGCATTCTTGGTGTATAATAAATTCGACGATCTGATTGGTGCACTGGCTAACCGATTGGACTGCTGCGCTAAGGGTTGCGGGTTCAATCCCCGCACTGAGCAAAAATTTGTGCGATCCGGAGATATTTGTCCCGAGTCTGCGTGTTCGTGTATGTTTATCACATACACGAACACGCAGACTCGGGACAAGATTGTGAAATAAACCTACGATTCAAGACGAATCCTAGTATTTGCCCACACTAGGTTTTGTCTAGAATCGTAGGTTGACTTTACGTTTAAAAAAAAATTCAATCATCGTCATCATCGCCTCTCTTTCCGAATTCTAATTTCTTTGTATGTTCAAGTTAGGTGTATGTCACTAACCATTTAATAAATCATGAGGGTTTTTTCTGACACGTGTATTTTGAGACACGCGTACTTGAAATCAAGATTTGGTAGATAGAAGCTATTAGAATATTTATTTTGTTAAAACATTAGTACATATATATACATCTAAAAAAAAATATAAAAAGTCTACCGAATATTTTTCGTACTTGAAATCGAGATTTGGTAGGTAGATAGAAGCTGGGATATATTAGAATATTTATTTTGTTAAAACATTAGTACATATATGTACATCTAAAAAAAATATAAAAAGTCTACCGAATATTTTTTAGGATTTCGGGTTTTTGGAATAGCGTACGGTTAATCTTGTGGCAACAACATGTTCTTTGGAGAGTATAGTTTTGCAACTGTGAAGCACCAAAAATTTAAATTAAATTTACTTTAAAAATAAAAATTTTAGCTTAATAATCTCCGGGAAAACGGAAGAAGGAATGTGATGCGAGTGAATGAAACAAAAAAAGTATGTCAGGATCGTATCAAACAGAAATGATCTCTGCCTTCCCCTCTGGGAAATAGGCGTGACTTAATTCATATACTAGGTTTTGCCCGCGTCTATGTCCTTTCTAGGGTCTTAAAATTTCTACATGCCAAATGTCATCAAAATCCGTTCAGCGGTTTAGACGTGAAGACGTATCATACAGACAGACAGAGTTACTTTCAGTCTTTTAATATTAGAATGGATGTATGTACTTATGCACATGCAAGATTGTTAGTCAACTTCGATAATTTTACCAGCCATAGAACATTCGATCATAAACATAATTCAGCACAAACGCGAAAAACACCATAAAAACGTTAGCAATTACGCAACTGGGAAACCGCCACGCAATTTAAACACCGAAAAACGTGCAAAATTGTAAATCTAATGCCACTGCCCCGATCAAGCTGACAGGGCAATGGGGAGACTTAACGGTGCGGCAAATGAAACGACATAAACCAATATATGGCCCACTTATCGCCGTCCTGCTCACCTCTGCGCTATGGATTTGCACGTCATTTGTTGGCACACACTCATTTAAGGGGGCGTGGCCTAAAATATGGTGCAATTTTTTTTATGTGCTCTTATTGCTGGTTTGTTAATTTATTGGTTCAACCTGTTTTGTTAAGAGTGTCCTTTTTTGGCAATTTAACTGTTGATGGTTATGGTTGGTAAAGATTGTGATGAGTGGCAGAAACAAAGGGAAGCCTATTCCTTAGCTGTACTTAAGCTATTTACAGCAGATGATGATGACTGTGTACCCCAAAATTTTTTAGGTACCATTTTGGGTTCTAAAGAGACTCAGTCTATTGTTCCTGAAGCTGACATTTATGTTGTCATGACCAGGTATTTTTGGTCATGTTTCAAATTAATTTTGATGCAATTTGAGTCCAGCTTTCACGCCAAGCTTCGAATCAAGTCTTCGATTTATCCATCTCTTCCAAAAAGTGAGTATCCATCCCTCCCTTGAAATGATTGATTGGCCGTTGACCGAGTGACCGTTTTCACATGACGAGACCCCTCCGTACTTCGGAAGGCACGTTAAGCCGGTGGTCCTGCGCCTGATCTCTCTCCGGTCGTGTCAGTCTACCGTTCCATCGGATTATGAGAGTAAGGGAATAGGGAGTGCACCTGTGTTTCCGCGCATACTTGTGCACTATAATATGTCCTGCGTAGTTGGCTAGTCTCAGCTGTGAAAGGCCGCCGTGACCGAAATTCGGACAGGAGAACATTATTATTATACCTTTATTGGTAGGAATCAATATGAGGAATACAGTATGTAGGTATACAGTGGTGATAAAAAATATACGCAAACAATATTTATATTATCTAAGGTTAAAACAAATAAATTCAGGCCACGCTCACCTCTGTGACATGAATTCGCACGTCATATGTTATCTGACAGACCGAAATTTATTTCGTCAATTAATTCTGAAATGTTTTTACGTTCTGAAATTAATTCAGGATGGTAACCAATAATCTGAATGAATAGGTACATTGATTTAATGTAAAAATGCGTGATATTGAAGATCGTTAAAATTTTATTTGAGTTTAGATGTTTGTTCATCAATCACCTTAACTGCTAAACGACTTTGGATGAAATTTTGATAAGGACAATGGATACACTTTTTCCAAGTACCTACATAAAGCAATTACTGAAATAAATATAAACGTAATATCACGCCTGTATTTCCCGGAGGGATAGGTAGGGGTTGCTGCAAAGTACACCTATGCCAGTTAAGTTAAAGGTCTTAATATAGCAGTGGCTAAGCAAATGGACTGCTGCCCTAAAGATTGCGGTTTCGTATACCGCATAAGATAAAAATTTGTGGGTTGATGGGTGGGTATGGTTATATTTCGTGTTTATGAAACGCATTCGCGGTATAGGAGAAATTCCCAGCAGAGAGGGGTGACCCTTTTTTAATGCTGGACAGAGCAAAACACGGAAAGCAAGGTTACCTAACCCCAACAGTATATGGAATTTATAGCTAGGTAAAGAGAAAATGTATGTGAGTTATAGTTTAGAAGAAGCCAATCTAGTATTAGGTTTTTCTCCTTTATAAAACTTTAAAACAATTAAGATATTCACAAGATGTTAACAAGCGGATTTGATGCTCAGTTAATTCTGTGCAAACGCTTCTAGCGCTGAATATTCAGAGGACACTCCGTTGCCATAGTAACGGGAGCAGACACTTAATTTTGTTACACGTCAAGCATGTCCTAGTTGTGACTTGTCGCGTTTTAAAATGTATTTAAAGAGAATATTGTAGTGCCATGTGGTGGAAACGGTGTGTCGCTGAAGTCTGGAAAGTAATGGAGTTGAGAATACGTTTAACAAATGAACATAACATAACATCACGCCTGTATTCACCTATAATGTAATAATAATGTCCTCCAGACCGAATTTCAGTTACGGCGGCCTGTCTCAGTTGAGACTAGCCATCTGCGCAGGAGATATTATAGTGCACAAGTATGCGCGCAGACACAGGTGCACTCCCTATTCCCTCACTCTCATAGTCCGATGGGACGGCAGACCGACACGACCGGAGAGAGATCAGGCGCAGGACCAACGGCTTAACGTGCCTTCCGAAGCACGGTGGGGTCTCGACACGTGAAAACGGTCACCCATCACAAGACTGACCGCGGCGAGCACGGCTTAACCTCGCAGATCGACTGATCTGCCGGGTAGCTGCATAGCTACAAGCCCCACAAGGTATTCACCTAAGGAGTAGGCAGAGGTGTACGTATAGTACACCCACATTTTGCCAGTTATGTTGTAAGTCCCAATGTAATAGGGGGCCTATTGCCATCAACCGGGCACAAATCCAGACTCCGTGCTGCTACTGAGAATTACCTAATGGAAAACTCAGTAACACTTTGCCCGACCCGGGATTTGAACCCAGGACCTCTTGCTCAGCAGTCGCGCTTAGCGACCACTAGACCAACGAGGCAGTAACAAATGAAGATCTTTAAAATTAAGAATTTGAATTCGAACAATTTTTAATCGTTCCTAATATAGATAAAAAATGGTTGGAAAGCCATCGATATGACAACTGATTCAAATCCAGGTAAGTACCAATATAACGTTTTCTAAAAAATATGGAAACATAATATAATATTATGTAAATAATGAACATGTGTAAGTTTTTTTTTATATAGGCGTTATTTTTGGTCCCCAGAAAATCAGGCGTGACTTTATGTATGTATGTGTATTTCTTTGTGAATGAATAATTGACTTACTTAATCTTTCATTGCTAACTATGACATTTATGACGTTACGCTGGTAACTCTTACTCAGGTTTTAAAATACAGCGTGTGAAAAAATAATTGTCGTTTAAACTTAGGTGCCGCAAAACCTATCTAAAAGATAATATCTTTACCGCAAAGCTGCGGCAATTCTTAGGCATCCGTAATACCTAAGAAAATTTAATTTCGCAAAACAACTTTTTATATCCGTCGCAGAATTGTAAAAACACATTTTAATGTCTCCTGCCATAAACTCGATGGTAAATGACTTAATGCGGAGCCATCTTGCGGGGGCTTCTTCAACTAAATCACATCACACTAAATTATGAAGCCGAAAGTTAGTAAGTGTGTTTGTTACCTCTTTACGCTCAAACGGCTGGACCAATTCTGCTTAAATTTGATATGGAGGTAGCTGTCACCCTGGATTAACATATAGGCTTTTTATACCAAAAAAATGTAGCAGTTAACACGGCGGGGCGCGGCTATCTGTATATAAATAGGTGTTTTTCATAAATTGTTTATGAACATCAAGACTTTATTCTGATGGAAAATTGTATTGTCGTTAAACTGCCGCAGTTTTCGTGTTAATGCATTTTTTTATGTTTGAATAAATAATGCAATGAGTTTTAATGGGTTCAAAGAATAAAGGTTAGGGTGGAATGGGATGCTTTTGTTTTACGGCACTAGGCTCATTCTTTTGTTTTTTATTGGTCTCGTGGTAGCATTCCTGTGTGGTTTTCGATGAATAAACATTTTTTTGTATGGAATATGATGGTAGAATGAAGGCGCGTATTCTTCAGATAAAATATTATATTTTTGTGTATTGATACAACATATATGTTCCATAACTTATTTACGGACTAGGTATTCAGTAAATCACTACATAGTATAAAACAAAGTCGCTTTCTCTGTCCCTATATCCCTATGTATGCTTAAATCTTTAAAACTACGCAACGGATTCTGATGCGGTATTTTTAATAGATAGAGTGATTGAAGAGGAAGGTTTATATTTGTTTATTAACATCCATTAAGTAGGTGAGAAATACTTATAATATATATTTTATACCCGTGCGAAGCCGGAGCGGGCCGCTAGTAAGTTATAGAAAAAACTTTTTTACTGTTTAGTTAAGATTCTAGAGTCGCAAAAATATCATCCATATTTCTGTAATGATAAAAATTTTGGTCGTGCAAAGATGGTTGGTGAATTGACTGTGCGTCAAACATTATAGGTACACAAAAAACTATACTACTGAACTAATTAAAGCTACTTATATTAATAATAACGTTATCAGTTATCGAATAACGAAAAAGTTTCAGCAATATTTTTTTTAATTAAAAAAAAACCTCGCCCACACTAGAAATTTCTCCTGTATCGTGGGAGCGTTTCACAAACATGAAATATCACATACACAAACACCCAGACTCGGGACAAACATCTGCGGATCACACAATTTTTTGTCCCGTGCGGGAATCGAGCCCGCAACCCTTAGCGCAGCAGTCCAATCCCTTAGCCACTGCGCTAATCAGGTCATCAAATTAATTCCTGTTAATTGATTTTTACCCAAAAATTTCAGCGTTCAAAACTGTAGTATAACTGACATTAAAACCTGGTCCAACAACGTATACCTATCCTACTCTATCTATCTCTCCCATTCTCAAACAATTCCGACATAATTTATTTACAACAGTGATTAACCAATACACCTGGGTCCTAATCAGACATGCTACTCAATGGCCCAAAATGAATTGTATCTCGGGATCGGGCCCAACATTAAGTCCTTACAGGTCCTCGTTATGTCCCAAAGGGATGAATCCTGAAAAGGGGATGAATCTGAATGTGTCGGACATATTTCAATTTGTGGCTTTGTTCGTGTTTCTAATTATATTTACTTAAGCTGTCAACCCTCTGTATTGCCATCTGTCATTTCCCGCGGGTCTCGTTGGTAACAAAAGACATCGTTGTATTAAGGTTAAGAAGTACTTATCTTATATCTTAAATAATTTAGGTATATTACTAGCTTCTCTGTCTGCGTGCATTTCGAATGTTGTATATCCTATAGCCTTCCTCGATACATGGGCTATCTAACACTGAAATAACTTTTCATATCGGTACAGTAGTTTCTGAGATTAGCGCGTTCAAGCAAACAATCCACAACAACCCTAGTACTCCATATTACCCCTTTATCACACGTTCTTTCGTATACTCTCGCTTTAATCCCAAACATCAAACAGCCCATCACAAGGCGTAAATTAAAATAGCTTTGCAGAAAAAAAGTAAATTGAAATGTATATTTTAATATGTCCAGCAAAACCGTTGAACGGTTGCATCTGTCCTAACCAAACTTTAATTTGTCCCCGACCATTCAGCTGCCTTTGTAATGAGGTGGGAGCATGGATTTGAGAAACTGGATGAGATTGTATTTGATAAGGTTTGCATTTTTGTTACAGTCAACAAAAAAATGACGCGTGTAATATATAACAACGACAAATAACTGCGGATCGCACAAATTTCAGTCGCTTGCGGGAATCGAACTCGCAACCCTTAGCGCAGTAGTCAAATCGCTTAGCCACTGTGCCAGTTACATGTTGATTGCAGGCAAAACTGAACGCAAAAATTATTTTTTACCGTACTCCTTATCCATAACCTGCGAATCTTTGGACAACAAGACCAGACAACCCTTTCGCCCTAAGCTTTGTAATTTAACGCAAACAGGACAGGCATGTACAATTGTACAATTATTTATAACATAACATAACATAACATCACGCCTGTATTCCCCGAAGGAGTAGGCAGAGGTGAACATATAGTACACCCACAATTCGCCTGTTATGTTGTAAGTCCCAATGTAATAGGGGGCGAGCCTATTGCCATCAACCGAGCACAAATCCAGACACCGTGCTGCTACTGATAACTACCTAATAGAAAAACCCAGTAACACTTTGCCCGACCCGGAATTCAAATCCAGAACCTTATACTCACCAGTCACACTTACCGATCGCTTGACCAACGAGGCAGTCTGTTTAGTTAGCTCAGTAATGTTTAACTTAAATCCTTAACTATCAAATATTTTCTTTCACCATTTAAAAACAGTGAAACCAACATCGCTGTCATATTATAATTTCGGTATATTAATAATTAATTGAATACTGAAACGTGTTCATTAGAATTATCAATATTAATGTGTGGAATAACTTAGACTAATGACTTTAAATTATTCCTAGGAGATGAAATAATGTAGACATAGTAATATTATCTTAAAACAATATTTGAACGCTATTAGTTTTAGGGCGGCTTGCGTAACATAACATAAATACATTTAAGACGTACTAAACGCGTTTAAAATAGTTAAACATGATAAGCGTCTTGCACAACGACAAATTTGTCGCTAAACATGTTTAAAAAATGGCAAAAGTTAAGTACCGAAAATCTGCTGTTTAACGGCGCTAAACGTGTTTAAGAACAGTGTATCTGTCAGTTTTGAATTTAATTTTAGGTTATGTTTATTTTATTGATACCTTGCGCAGTGTGGATACGTCATAATAATTAATACGTATATTATTATCACAAAATATATGGATTTGGATTTGATGGATTTGTTTACTGACGATGATGAAGAAATTGTAGATTACATAAATAGGTCCATCATAGTACTGCAAGTTTTTCCCCGGACCGATTTATTACACTCTCTGACGATAAATTTATGCGATGATTTCGTTTGAGCAAAGCGACAACTATATACCTATGATTGAACTTTCATTCATGGTATTTTTGGCGTTTGTTACTAAACAATAACAACGAGTTTCGTTTTATGCAAAATTATGCGTATGTCATCGTGATAATCATAAGTATAATAACAAAATAATCGTCATGATGTGGAACAGAACGTAAAAAACTGTTTTACCGGCTTCCTAAACATATTTAGCTAAATAAGCCTTCCGTCGTCGTTGTGCAAGACGGCGTAAATATGTTTAAGTTAAACATGTTTAAGCATTTAATTGTGTTTAACTAATTTCATTTAAGGAGCTATTTAAGTCAAACGTTGCGCAAGTCGCCCTTAGTCTATAACCATTGAAATTCAAATTCCATTTCATAGCTGCTTTTAATAATTCCAATTCGTGGTGGCCCAGTGGTCGACCTACTGGATTTGTATGCAAAAGGTTGCAGGTTCAAATGTCATAAATACTTTCTTAGATATATAAGACACCACTGATTGGGTGACGAAAAACATCGTGAGAAAACCTGGATTTAATTATCTGAAATCGCCAACCCGCAGTGAGCTAGCGTGGTGATCAATGCTCAATCCTTCTCTATAAGAGAAGAGGCGTTTGCCCCGCAGAGGGACAGTTATAGGCTGTTATTATTCTTAGAAAAGTCTCAAAAGGGGTAATTTTAAAGAAAAATAGCTAATGGTCACTATAGAGCATATAATATACCTGTTATTTGCAAATGTTGATTGCTCTTGTTGTTATTGATAATAATCAACATTAGAAATAGTTCTAAATTGATAAAGGAAATTTGAAAAATTATGGACACGAGCAGGACTTGAAGCTGCAACCTTCGCCGTACCGTGGCGCTGCTCTAACCAACTGAGCCACCGCGTCGCTGCTCGCACCCATCGAAGTTCAAGTTCCCTTTTAGTATTTATGCCTTAGTGTTACGTCAGGTACCATCTGTTGGAATCTATGATTACCAACTGTGTTTTCAAATTTCCTTTATCAATTTAGATTCAAGCTTAGCATGGGCAACATGCTAAAATGACACCAAAAGTCATACAAGTAATTGTTTTTTAAAATTATCTGGAACAGACTCACCTCCTACCTCAAGATTCGATCGCGCCCAAGCTATTATAATAAATCTTTTGAAGTGTGCGCCATACCTTCACAGTATACATTCTGCCTCGACACCATTAGCGCCCATACAAGATGATATATTGCCCACTAATCCGCATTTTGACCTCGTTCCGTATAATGACGTCACTTAATCGTACGGACATCAAGATCTTAGAGCCTGATACTGAGAAAATGACCACTTTGATCTTGTATTTGATGAAGTGAATATCCCACCTGTAATGTTTATTTAGCCATGATATAATTATATATAAATACGTAGTATAACGGTATACCTTTTAAGGGTAGGGTATGAAATTATCAACAGATGTGGGGCTCGTAGCTATGCGGCTACCCGGCATATCAGTCGATCTGCGAGGTTAAGCCACGCTCGCCGCGGTCAGTCTTGTGATGGGTGACCGTTTTTACATGTCTAGACCCCACCGTGCTTCGGCAGGCACGTTAAGTCGTTGGTCCTGCGCCTGTTCTCTCTCTGGTCGTGTCGGTCTACCGTCCCATCGGATTATGAGAGTGAGGGAATAGGGAGTGCACCTGTGTCTGCGCGCATACTTGTGCACTATAATATGCCCTGCGCAGAAGGCTAGTCTCATCTGAGACAGGCCGCCGTGACCGAAGTTCGGTCAGGAGGACATTATCAACAGAGGTTTAGTTTGAATAATGCTTTGATGATCAATTGTATTTAAGGCACTAATTTTGAATATGTACCCAACAATCAACTTAGTTAATCAATAAGCACTCAATTTAAGACAAATTCATCGAGTGATAAATATCATAACGCATAAAATCGTTTCCGTGTTCCCCGAAGGGGTAGGCTTAAGTGTAATAGAGCACCCACATTTTCCCCATCCATCCGACAAAAGTCAGACTCAATGTTGCTACAAAAAATTATCTAACGAAAAAAAACCAATTACACTGCCCGACCCAGAATTTGAACCCAGGACTTCATGCTCAGCAGTCGCGTTTAGCGACTCCTCAACCAACTTCGCTCAATAAATTATAAATAAGCTTAATTTATAACAAATTGTCAACTATTAATATTACAGGGAACAAAACATGATTTGGAACACAACATGAAAATTAGACACTGAATATAATATTTAACTTTCATTGATGCCATTATCAAATGCCCCGGGGAACTAGTGCTGTCAATATTGATGGCCTAATGAACTGTAACAACTAAATGCTTAATTACACATTATTGTGTACCGAAAAGGTCGACACAAATGTTTCCGGGATTCATATTGAATTCATTTTACACGCTTTTTTCGGGTTAGAACTAGGCTAATGTAACTTTTCAATGTTTAAATAATATTATATTTGTATCTATATAATCTTCTTTCTTTGTCGTATCGGTAAAAGCCAAATGTTACATAGAAAGAGCTCATGCCGTGGTGTGGAAATTGGTGAGACAAGCGATAGTGAGGTTACCGTCCAGCCAAGTGGCAAAACGTTTCATGAATAGAAATCGAATAGAATGATAAATAATATAATATGCCGTGTGGTATCCAGCCTAGAATTGACCACCCCCTTTCCTCCCGTGAGTGTCGTAAGAGGCTACTAAGGGAAAATCCAGAAGATGGGCAGCAGCGTCTTCTGTAACTTGACCACCAACACTGCGATCCCCAAGCCGCTTGCCAAGCGTGGGGATTATGGCAACCCCTCCCTTCTAAAAGAGGGAGGCTTTTGTTTAACAGTAGACGTCTTCCGGCTGAAATGATTAGGATGTTAACAAAGACTTTCGACGGACATTAACTAAATACCTAGTCGTACGTCTGGAACTCTGAAGAATATGAAAAATAGGTACCAATAACTAATAATATGGCCTTTCATCATCATAATTTATTAGCCTGGTAATAGCTGCTGCTGGATATTATTATTATTATTATTACAAGCCTGTAATGTCCCACTGCAGGGCAAAGGCCTCCCCACTCTCCCTCCACACTGCTGATAAAAATATTAAATGACAAATTTTTATTTTATTTTATTAATTATTTTATTTCTGCAAATAGGTTTTAGAAAACACTTTTACACGTCATTTTTTTAAACTAGTTAGATGGCGTCGGCATTTTCTAACTGAATACCTCTGAGAAGAAATACCGAAACAAACTCAGGGGCCAAGGTCTCTTTTCAAGTCCAGACAAGTTCAATTATTTATGTGAGAACAGTGTAGTTGGTCTATATTCCTCTTATCTCCTGTTATTCTTTATTTTTAGCCTCAGAATAATTAAAAAGTTTTATAATAACATTGATTGAATACTTATAATTACTTGCCGTTTGAGCGCATACTAACTAACACACCTACATACTCACATACATGATTTTCGCTTTACGACAACACGCAGCAATTCATAGAACCTTGGAAACAACTGCCGGCAGGAAAGGCAGCGATGCGGTATATCGGCAACAGAAACGCGGCGTTGAAGTGCCTCCGCACCAATCCATAGGTGCCGGTTTACGGAATCAAATCCCGGAATTTTCGGGAACAAACGAACGACAGCGCGTGGCTCGGAAAATAGCGGGTTTTATTTAAGTTCAATATTTTGTGACTCATCTTTAATTATTTGTCTTTATTAGCTAACAAACAATTGTTAACACTGATAATATTACAACTAACAATACTATTTAGTCTGCCAATAATTACTTACGCTGATAATGGATAATTTAGGATAATTATAAATATTCGTTGAAGATTTGGCAGTAATACGTTGAATACCTAAAACCCTACTATTAAGGCAAACTTACAACTTACTCGTTTTAGTCACATCTTACATCCTACTTCATGTACCAATACAATAGGCATGCTTTATTGTAAACCATTAAATGGATTTTAAAAACGAAATAGTTCAATTAGAACACAGAACATTGGGTGGCACAATATAAACACATAAAAATCGTATCCTAAACCTTTATCCAAATCTAGAAGGCAAATATTCTTCCTGTGTTCCAAATTCCAACATAACCCATTCTTCAAGCATGATTTTCCAAATCCACCAATCATCTACAATCCATTTACTTTTATCAACTTTGATCTAAACGTAACAGAGCATCAAACTCACTAACTTTCGCACTTATGTTAAAGTAAGATATAAAAAACTTATCTAAGAAATCTGTTATAAAAACTATACTTAAAACATAAGACATGCAAACTGCCGGACATTTGAGACGCCTCATAAACCTTTACACGACACTCTGAAAATGCCCTAAAACTATACAAAATGTTTATCACCCATAAAACAATATACATCTTTAAATCTTGTTCACAGAACTATGACGAGCATTATAAAGATCCCGTAAAAAGTAGAGGTTTATAGCCGTAACAATATCAACAAACTATTGCCATGAAAAATATATTTCCAGAAATTCAAAGTAGGCAAGTTGAGAGGAGAGGTCTATGTCCAGCAGTGGACGGAGATAGGCTGATAATGACAATAGGGAATTTTGGGCAACTTAATGTCGTAAACTTGTTAGAATATTATGGTAATTTTCTGAACTTTAAAGTTTACATATGCTTATACCTTTTGATGACACGAATTTGTTATGTGGCTGGAAAAGACTCAACGATTGTGTAATAGATATTTAATGATTTTTAGCATCGTAGACAAAAATAATAATAATAGAGGTAGCAGTGTTATAAGGGATGTTAAAAATAAAACATGACATTTCAGTAATCGACTACATACATAGACTTTTGTAACCGACAACAGTGAATTATATATTGACAATCCACTCTCTCAGCTACCATAATAAAATGAACAGAATTCGGCATTAGTTTCTGCAGAAAAATGACAGATAAAAAAAAAAAATTTAAGACCTCACGTCACCTCCATTACAAGCATATGCTGAGTTGGCGACCTTTTCGGTATTGCATGTTTGATGGTACTACTTATTATATTTCCTTGTTGTTTTACCTTTTGTTTGTGCTGTCACATGTGATATCGAATAAATGAACTTTGATTTGATTTGAAGTAATTTATCAATATTTTCTATACCTTATTTTTGATACTACATCTTCCTCGTGGTTTTAGTGGCCTCGTTTATGGCACGACATCACCTGCTTCGTTCGACACCCTAGATACCTATCGCGCTGAAGAAAAACGTATTGTTTTTGTTCCGTTTAGATATCTGGCGATATTTTTGTTTTTTATTCCGCTGTAGATTGGATTGGTTGCGATTCTTTTGTTTTGGTGTTGCTAGTTTCATATTTCTCGCCGTCTGTACTGTTTGCCTGTGAAGCGGATTTTTGCACGCTGCAGGCAATTGTTATTTGGTTAATAGATCTGATTGGTGCTGATAAAGAAGGGTGCATTTCTTTTTAGTAGAAACAGAATTGTTGTGGCTTTAAGGCATTTTTTGTGCATGTGATATTAGGTTTTGTTTTAATAACACGTCGCCACACACTAGGAATTTCTCCTGTATCGTGGGTGTGTTTCACAAACATGAAATATCGCATACACAAACACCCAGACTCGGGAAAAACATAAAACAAATGTTTGTCCAACCTCTAAGGGGCTTTAATAGAGTTTTAAAGCTAGAGCTAAATACTATGCAACAATCTAAATTACCGCGAGCAAAGTCCCGTCAAAAGTTTGTCCATTATAAATTACACATTCAACCTACAAATTTATCGCACATAGTGTGAGCGGGTATACACAAAAAATATTTCTCATTAAAATATTCTAAAGGTTATAGCCAAGTTCGATAAAAACGAACGAATGAACCTAACCTTCTAGCCTACACTTCAATTAAGTAGAAATCCTCTCACCCTTGTTAGTGAACTACACAGGTTATATTATGCAAGCTCTCAGCTAGAACATTTCGCAAAGTATGTCATTTATATCTGTTTTACGGGTGGACGCGCTAAATAACGCAGGTAAAGTGGAAAAAGCGGCCATTAGCTCTCAAAAGCACTTTCGACGGCCGATATAATATCACGCTATAAGAATTAACAGAAGACCCACTTACTAAAAAATAATAGCTAAAAGGTATGCATATTTATTATTTATTTGGTTTACCAACAATATTTTACACAAGTTTCATGAAAAAATCAATGAGTATAAATTCAACACAACAGTGTAACAATTAAATAAAGGTAAATTCTGCATGCAATGGAAATGTTGTACTTACAAGCGAATAAAAAAAAACAAGACACTGCTGACAAATACTTACTTAATGTAATTTAGCTTAACTTTAATTTAACTTATCTATAAATATTTTAGCAGTAAAAGTGCAGTTCAATTGCAGCACTACAGCCATTTACGGTTTTACATAATCTCGCTATGGGGGAATTTGCATATAAACATTATTATGAAAAATGCTCGAAAATTCCCGAAGCTCTGCAATTTTTATGGGTTTTCTTTGATTTCCTCGGGATCGTCAGATCCTGACTCGTTAGTAATGGGACCAACTCGCAACCATTCTCTTTTAAACAAAAAAACTTCTAAATCGGACCATAATTGACGGAGTAATCGGTGTACATACTTTAAAAAAATACACGCCGAATACATAAGCTCCTCCTTTTTGAAGTTGGTTAAAAAGTACAATACTTGATAATAGGATTTGTTGAAGGAACATTGGAAATGAGTAAGAAGGAGCTAGGTGTTGTAGAGTGAATGAAAATTGACAGATATGATCGCAGACATAGAAAATACAATACACTGCTTATTGATTTATAGGATGCGTGGAAAGAAACGTTAGAAGCTGAATAAGGAGGAGCTAAATGTCAAAGAATGAACGAAGATTCTTTCAATCTTCGTTCTGAATGAACAAAACCAGGTGTAATCCCTGGTTTGTATGTATTTACCAAAAGGGTAGTCAGAGATGCCACACCCACCCACATTTCGCCAGTTATAGGTCCATAGGTAATATGGCCTATTGCCATCAACCGTTGACGACCCGATTGGCGCAGTGGCTAAACGATTGGACTGCTGGGCTGTGGGTTGTGGGTTCGATTCCCTCTTGGGACAAAAAATTGTGTGATCCGCAGTCGATTGTGTGATGTTTGTCGCGAGTCTGGGTGTTTGTGTATGTGATATGTTATGTGTGAAACGCACCCACGATACAGGAGAAATTCCTAGGTAGTTAAAAAAACCGGGCACATTTCCTGACTCCGTGCTGCTACTGAGAATTATCAAATGGAAAGCGCAGTAACACTTTGCAGACCCGGGATTCGATTCAACGACCTCGTGCTCAGCAGTCGCGTATAGCGACCACGAGACCAAAGAGCTGGATTATAAGAACATGCAAATAGGTACATTTTTAGTGTGATTAGACCTTCTGGTCTAAACTCGTTAGTGGCTCTACGTTATATCGATTTTGTGTTGCGGTTGAGAATGTAGCGGCTTTTTAGTGCTGTTACGGTCACTTAAAACTGTGACACACTAAATTAAAGCTCTTTTATCTTGGTCTATGTTTTAAGATATTAACATTTGTCTTTTTTGACTAGATTGGTAGAAATCCGTGGTCTCTGCCTACCCCTCGTGGAAATAGGCGTGACTTTATGTATGTATTGGTGGAAATGTCTATTGGTCTGGTAAAAAGATTTTTTTAAATAACACTCCTCTATATGATACATAAGTATTTAGGGATTTATTCTTTAAACAATCGTATCGTACTGCGCTTTGATACTTTGAGAAATAGGCGGTTTCATAATAAACATAACATAACATCACGCCTGTAGTCCCCGAAGGGGTAGGCAGAGGTGAACATATAGTACACCCACATTTTGCCAGTTATGTTGTAAGTCCCAACGTAATAGGGGGCGAGCCTATTGCCATCAAACGGGCACAAATTCAGACTCCGCGCTGCTACTGAGAATTACTTAATAGAAAACTCAGTAACACTTTACCCGACCCGGGATTTGAACCCAGGACCTCTTGCTCAGCAGTCGTGCTGAGCGACCACTAGACCAACGAGGCAGTCTTCATAATAAATTATTTTTATTGACTTTATAGTGCCCTCCTTTAAATTTTAACCCAGTTGCAGTGGCTAAGCGATTGGACTGCTGCACTAAGGGTTGCGGGCTCGATTCCCGCACAGGACAAAACTTTGTGGAATCCGCAGATGTTTGTCCCGAGTCTGGGTGTTTGTTTATGTGATAATGTTTGTGAAACGCACCCACGATACAGGAGAAATGTAGCGTGGGGCGACGTTATTTTTAATTTTTCGAAAATTTAAAATACCATAATATAGAAAGTTATGCGTGCCTTCCGCAATTTTAAAGCTACCTTCAATTAAATTCCGTCTCCACTTTAAAACCGTAAGGATTCTGACGTAGCATGTTGATTCTGCCGGTACGAACCAACAAGAAACTCCGTCTGTCTGCCAACTAAGTATTTACTTTAAGAAGAACAACTGCGCTGTTAATATTGCGCAGATTGCTTTGTCCTAAGAGCTTAAAACACAAGGCCATTAAAAGATGAATACTAGGTGTATTTTCTTTAGTTTTATTAGTATGTAAGGGCGCAAACGTAGACTCTTTTTCGTACCAATACGGCAGTAGTATGCAGTTTATATGAACACACAATTACTTTGAAACCGAATGTCGCTCCCGTGTATGTCAAGCCCTACAGATTGCCGCATGCTCAGAAGGCTGAATTAAAGAAACAGGTAGATAATTTACTGGAACAAGGAATTATTGAGCCTTGTTCTAGTGAATGGTCTAGCCCAGTTCTCTTAGTGCCGAAAAAATCTGATTCTAATGGAGAAAAGAAATGGCGGTTAGTCATAGACTACCGTAAACTTAATAATTGCATACAGGACGATAAATTCCCTCTGCCCAACATTTCTGACATATTAGATTCCCTGTGTGGATGCATTTACTACACGCATTTAGATTTGAACCAAGGTTTTTTTAATGTAGGACTTGAGAAAAGCTGTAGAAAATACACATCATTTTGTGCAGATGGTCAATACCAAATGACTAGGATGCCTATGGGGCTCAAGACCAGCCCGAGTTCATTTTCGCGTATGATGACCATAGCAATGGCCGGGTTATCATATGACAAATGCCTAGTGTACCTTGACGATTTAATCTGTATGGGGCGCAGCCTTTCAGATCATAATAAAAACTTAATACAAATTTTTGAAAAATTACGCAGCGCAAATCTGAAGTTAAATCCTTCAAAATGCGACTTCCTTAAGAAAGAAATCCTATATTTGGGCCATGTGGTGTCAGGCAATGGTATATTGCCAGACCCAGATAAAATTAAGGTAATAGAAAATTACCCAGTTCCCAAAAGTACAGATGACGTTAAGCGTTTCGTTGCCTTCGCGAACTATTACAGAAAGTTCATAGCAGATTTTGCGAAAAAAGCATACTATTTAAACTGTTTATGTAGAAAAAATGCAAAATTTGTTTGGGACGAAAATTGCCAACAATCATTTGAAACTATTAAACAAAGTATTATGTCACCTCCAATTTTACAGTATCCAGATTTTTCAGAACAGAATCAATTCATTGTGCAAACTGATGCATCTGGGTTTGCAATTGGTGCTGTTTTATGTAATTCAGATGGCCGGCCTGTAGCATATGCTAGTAGAAGTCTCAACAAAGCGGAAATGAACTATCCCACTATAGAAAAAGAGCTCCTAGCTGTGGTTTGGGCCGTAAAATACTTCAGACCTTATCTATACGGTCGCACATTTAAAATTCGTACAGATCACAAACCGCTAGTGTACTTATTTAATTTAAAAGATCCCTCTAGCAGACTGTTCAAATTTAGGCTCATTTTAGAAGAATATGATTACGTAATCGAGTATGTGAAAGGAAAGGAAAATTCGGCTGCAGACGCATTGTCCAGAATAAAAGTGACTTCAAAAGAACTGAAAGAAATGAATGAATGTTTGCATGTCATGACGCGCGCTCAAAAGAGACAGTTAGACGCTGCTCCTTCGGATGATGTGTTGCCCACCAACGATTGGCCTGATCAACCAAGAGTTGTGGAAACTCATATCAAGCCGAAAGACGCAATAGAGCTAAGATTTACTGACATTAGTAATTTAAATAAACTTAGAAGTGATAATTTAATAACATGTGAAAGTAATTTATTATTCTATGTTGCGCAACAGAAGACAATATTTATAAAGCCAGCGCGAGCGTCTCAATCACAAATTACGCGAGCCGAATTTGCGAGAGACCTGAGCGATTTTTGTGAAAAAAATAATATTGTTGAAGTATACTTCATTAAAAATCAAAATAACTATGTATTTGTAGAAAAATTAATAAGTGAAATAAAAAAGTGTAATAACTGGAAAGGGCCTAGATTGTGTATATTACAAGACGTTGAAAGAATAGAAAGCAAGGACGATAGGAAAGTGATTCTTAATGACTTTCATCTTTTGCCCACGAGTGGCCACGCGGGCATGAGAAGAATGTTGACTAACATTAAAAAATATTATTTTTGGCCCGGTTTAGAAGCCGATGTCCAAAATTTTGTTAAAAAATGTCCCCAATGTCAAAAGCATAAGTATACGGTCCAGGTAAAAGAGCCTATGACAATTACGTCGACAGCTCATTCGGCCTTTGATAAAATCTTTTTAGATTTAGTGGGACCACTAGATAAAGACAGCTATGATTATACTTACATCCTTACATTACAGTGTGAGCTATCAAAGTATGTATGTGCCTATCCCCTAGTCACTAAAACATCAGCTGAAGTAGCTCGTACCTTTGTGAATAATTTTATACTACAGCATGGCGTACCAAGGGAGATAGCTACGGACAGAGGTGCAGAATTTATGTCTGAAACCATCGAACAGGTTTGCAAATTACTTAATATTAAAAAACTAAATTCAACTGCGTATCATCACCAAAGCATCGGAGCGCTAGAAAACACTCACAAAAGCCTCGGCGCCTTTTTGCGAATCCAAACCGAAGAAAAACCTGAGTTGTGGAGTGCTTGGTTACCGTTCTGGTGCTTTGCTTATAATACGACAGTTCACACTTCAACAAAATTCACACCCTTCGAACTTGTTTATGGTAAAAAGTGTAATTTGCCGAATAATTTGTTAAAACGCGTAGAACCTCTTTATAATTACGATAGCTATCCACTCGAACTTAAATACCGGCTTCAGGTTTCCCAAACCGAAGCGCGAAAAAATTTAGTTGCTTGTAAAATAGACAGAAAAAGTAGATATGACAGGTATGTTAACCCAGTACGCTATAAGCCTAATGATAAAATCTTAATTAAAAATGAAACTGGCAATAAACTTAAACAACTGTACTCTGGACCATATACTGTTATTAGGGATTTGTCACCTAATGTAGAAGTCGAAATAAAAGGTAAAACAGACATTGTACACAAAAACAGAACCAAATTGTATTATGTTTAGGGCCTCATATGTGTAGTATCTATTTTTAGCCTGTATTGATAAATGTGTTGTGACGCATCGCATGCTTACAGCATCAAATTGCATAGGTCAGTCAGTAGACTCAGTGGTAAGCGGAGACGGATCGCAGTCGCGAGGCTGTAGGTTCGAGTTTGGATTATGTTATGTACTGTAATCTATGCGTTAATTGTATGTCTAATTACTTATACATTATCTTGCGTCTATATTTTAATGTTATGTACGATAGGAGTACACATCATTTATAATGTAATTCTTGTACTCAATAAATTAAGATCATATATTTTAGTAATAAAATAAAATGTAAGTTTTATTTTATTTTTGTAATATGGGGGAGATGTGAGGGAGAGTATATAAAACATGTAATCATCTAATAAACTTCAGTATTTAATCATCAATCGTCGTGTCATTTACTCCCGAACCCTTACACAAACACGCCATCCTTACAACGGCACACCATCACAGGTAACCGTAGTTGCTGTGATTTACGTCTGCGCAGGGAGTGGCCGGTTTCATACTGGTAATATGTATTCTTGGCAATTATATGATTAATTAATACCATCAACACATCTTACAAATTTATTTAAATCTTATTCAATAACAAACATAAATCTTATTCACAAAGAAATATAATAAAAACTAGACAGTCAACGTCATACCAAAATACGTGTTAGCTGCGCCAACTAATCGTCCGAAGAGGGGCTAGGCCCTGCGCGCGTCGCCTTTTATAACCTTCCCGAATGACAACAAGGAGGATTGTCTTAAAAAAGGCTGCAGTCTCCAACAATATTATATCTAATATCTTGGGACAACACACGACAACACATTGGGAATCGAGCTCGCAACCCTGCAGTCCAATCGCTTAGCCACTGCGCCAGTCCGGTCTTCTACTATATACTACTATGGTTACTCACTGTAGATTTCAGATAAATTGAACCTAGATTCATCATCATCAGCCAAAAGACGTCCACTATTGAACATAGGCCTCCCTGTTTAAGCGGGGGGGTTGCCATAATCCCCACGCTTGGCAAGCGGTTTGGGGATCGCAGTATTGGTGGTGAAGTCACAGAAGACGCTGCTGCCCATCTTCTGGATTTTCCCTTAGTCGCCTCTTACGACACCCACGGGAGGAAAGGGGGTGGTCAATTCTAGGCCGGATACCACACGGCACAAACCTAGATTACGTCAAGATAATTTTTTTTACAGTTTTAACAGTCTCCAAGTATTTAAGGAAGTAAATTCAAAAGCGTTTAAACCCAAAAGTCATTACAAAGTCTTAAAACCATACACGCTTCTTACAATAAAACTTCATACAATTCACCAAACTCTTCCTTATTAAACAGTGAAGTAACAAAACCGAGTCGTTTGGTATGATACTGAATTTTAACGAGCCTTCTCAGATTCTGCGACAGATGTGCGCCATGTATAAGCATGGTAGCTTTAACAATTGATAGGATAAATACAAGTTTAAGTTTTTAATTTAGTCAATTTTGAACATTTTTGTTTCAATCAAGCCTTTTTATTAGGTAAAACAAAATTATTCAATATATCGTGCTTTTGCACATAAATCTTTAAAGATTAAAATAAGTGCGATTATACGCATTGAATTTGTTTATCTTTGGGGCATTTTGGCAAACCTATATCGCTACATAGTATAAAACAAAGTCGCTTTCTCTGTCCCAATATCCCTATGTATGCTTAAATCTTTAAAACTACGCAACGGATTTTGACGCGGTTTTTTTTAATAGATAGAGTGATTGAAAAGGAAGGTTTATATGTATAATAACATCCATTAAATAGTGGAGAAATACTTATAATATATATTTTATACCCGTGCGAAGCCGGAGCGGGCCGCTAGTAAGTTATAAATCGTTTAGTCAATTACGCTCCCAATAGAAAACCTGACAAACGTCCAAAAAAAAAAGTCAAATAATAAAGTTAAGTTCTTTATTTATTAAATTATACAAATACTTCTTGAATAAAAGTACTTACTTCTGACTATTTACTTCTAAATTATACCAGAGTCGTTGTAACTGCAAAATCAAATTCGTACTCTATTTACCCCATACACGAGTCGATTAAATTCAATATACGAAAACTCTTTGAATCAAACATAAGCTTATATTAAATTGATGTAAGTACATATAATATTTAATGTTTACTTTGGTAACTCGATTTAAAATGAATTTGAAAGTGTGTGTAGTCAAATTGAAAGCCTAAATTGATAAAAAAATATTAAATGAAAAATATTTGATAAAAATTCTCAACTTCTAGTGAATACGTTTAAAGCTAATAACTGTATTATAAGGATAGCTTTTAACTACTTAGAGCTTTTATTTCGTTGATAATAGAAAGAAAATAAGAACTTAGATTATTTTACTTCAAGAACTCTAAAATATTCAAATATAGGTATTTATAATACTTTAGAGAACGCTGCTGTTAAAACTAAAAGAAACTTAAAATAAAAATGACGATACCGAATCGTTTCAATGACCTTCTAGAATTTCAACCGTACATTTTTTATGACTTTTGGTGTCATTTTAGCATGTTGCCCTAAGCTAAGCTTGAATCTAAATTGAAAAGGAAATTTGAAAAATGATGACGTCACCCTTAAGACGTAAATATTAAAAGAGAACTTGAAATCCGATGGGTGCGAGCAGCGTCACGATAGGTCAGTTGGTTAGAGCTGCGCTACGATACGGCGAAGGTCGCGGGTTCACGTCCCGCTCGAGTCCATCATTTTACAAACTTCCTTTATCAATTTAAACGCACATTTTTTGTTTACGAATATTTTAGAGTTCTATTGAGCTTTGATACAAGGAAGTTGGAACCAATAAGCTTAGAACAGTTTTCCACCAGTACTTGCACCTGCGTTTTCATCCACATGCCAAAAGTATTAGGGGCTTTCTCAATATAGAAAAGAAGATTGCCTTTTCTGAAGTCTATTCAAACTATTTTGATACCAAATTCTATAGAAATCTATTCTCTGTTCAGTGATTTGACCGAGAAAAGTAACAAATATCAGAATTTCCACGTTCCTAAATAGTCGCAGTATTTTTAGTTCCAAGATTTAATCAGAAACACTTACAAAATCGAATGCAAAATGTTATAAGCTTCAAACTAATTAATAACTACAAGACCGTAATAAGAAAACTTCGATATTACTGCTGGCGGCATAATTAACGGTAGTCAAGTGCTGCTCAATATTGAAGAATTTTAAGAGGATTTTCTCCTGAAGGTTCCAGAAGTGGAATTCTTAGAACCAGTCTTTAAATACAGTATCGATACGAAGATGTCTTTAGAAAATGTGACGTTAATGTCGGAGCTATTATATAGCTAGTAACATCTAGGTATGATGTTCCATTATCCATTTATTGAAGTCAAATATGTATGCAGTATACACCCACATTCGCCAGTTATGTTCTAAACTCCGTTTGATAGGGTGCGAGCCTATTACCATTAACCAGCACAAATCTAGACTCCGTGCTGCTACTGAGAATTACCCAAAGAACACTTTGCCTGACTCGGGAATCGAATCCAGGACCTTATGCTCAGCTGTCCTACATTGCAACCTTACTAGACCAACAAGGCAGTCAGAATGGAAGACATAACAAAAACTAATAATCACACTAATATTATTAAGGCGAAAGTTAGTGCGTTTGTATGTTTGTATGTTTGTTAGTTCTTTACTCCCAAACGGCTGGACCAATATTGATTAAATTTAGTATAGAGGTAGCTGACACCCTGGATTAACATTTAGGCTACTTTTTACCCAGAAAAAATGTAGCGAGTCTCACCGCGGGGCGTAGCTAGTAAATCAAATAACAAAATCAAAATTTGCTCCTAAATCATAAATGCCGTTTTCAGGAACATTCCACTTACCATTTAGCTGACTCCAGTTTTATTAGGAAATATGACGTCAGCGATTCGCTTGCTCGACTGCAATTGACGTTTGTGGTTCATATAGAATCTGGACAATTTGCAAGGACATGCAAACGACGACCGTATTCTGGGCACCGAATTCAATAGATTTTACAAAAAGCTGAGAATGAAATATATTTTGGAGAATAAAAATTGTCGACCAGTGTCTTATTGACCATCTTTACTTAACTATTAAGTAGTATTTAATTCTGTAAACCAAAATAAAGTGTTAGATAAATTATATTTTTGTTCTTCACGGACTAGAAATAAATAATCTTGGATTGTTTTATCAACAGACTGCATCGTTGGTCTAGTGGTCGCTAAGCGCGACTGCTGAGCAAGAGGTCCTGGGTTCAAATCCCGGGTCGGGCAAAGTGTTACTGAGTTTTCCATTAGGTAATTCTCAGTAGCAGCACGGAGTCTGGATTTGTGCCCGCTTGATGGCAATAGGCTCGCCCCCTATTACATTGGGACTTACAACATAACTGGCGAAATGTGGGTGTACTATATGTTCACCTCTGCCAACCCCTTCGGGGAGAACAGGCGTGATGTTATGTTATGTTATGTTGTATCATAGCCATAAAGGGGGCCACTTGTTGGTTCGATGTTTCGCAATAAGAATAGTTAAAATTACTTATATTTTTGTCTTTTTATGTTCCTGTATTGATAACACAATAACTTCTTATCCACACACCCCGCTATTGCTGCTTGCTTGCTACGATTTAACGAATAACACTACCCAAATCGGAAATCAAACCAAAACCTTCAGTATCATCAGCTGTTCAAACACTGTTTAGGCATAAACGCCAACCCTCTGACCTTTTACGACCCTTGGGAAAAACCGGGTCACAAAACGGGTACCGCCATTACCCGGTACTTGAAACCCAATGATTACTATTGACACAATAGCTACCACTGTCTCTTTCTTGTTGACAAATATTTTATTTACAATATCAAACTTTGTATTAACCTTACATTTGTACCCCGAAAACGTACGAGGAATATCGCGCAAACGATATAGAATAAAAACGACGAACAAAATCTAATTTCTGTCCTCTCTTATAAAAAGAATTTCTAAAGAACCTTTTGTGTACGAAATTGTAAACTGCTGAAGGGAACTGTGATATTAAATTTAATCATATCTAGTTTCGTAAAAGAGTATCTAAGAACGAAGTTCAGTTCATAGCAAAAACGTTGGATATTCTATAGATTTGACTGCTCTTAGAGGTGATAGTGTTATAAATGTTAGGCAAATGATCGATAAACCTTATAGTTATAGCATTGAGTAAATAACTGAATTTTTCTATCAACGTTTGAGCTGCATTCCGCGTAAATAGTGATTTTCATAGTTCATACAATTTTCTGAATGAATACTGATCAAAAGGTAACTAAGCACGCAGTCGCAGCAGTGACGGAAAACATCGTGAGAAAACCTGGATTTAACTATGTGAAATCGCTAACCGGCAGTGAGCTAGCGTGGTGATCAATGCTCAATCCTTCTCTATAAGAGAAAAGGCCTTTGCCCTGCAGTGGTACAGTTGTGGTACCGATAAAACGGGGTGAATCGGTAAATAGAAACAAAACTTTGGAACTGATTTTATAGTAAAAAGAGTATATATGTAAAAAAAAAAATTGTTACCATTAAGGACCCTATACTTTAAATTGTATTATAGACAACAATGTAGAGTTATTTTTGACAACCGTCAATAATAATTTAATGTTAAAATCAGTTCCATAGTTTTGTTTCTATTCTCCCTTGATTTTTGATTCACTCTGTTTTACGGTACAGTTATAGGCTGTTATTATTATTTAGCTCGCAATCGATAAAATTGGAAAAGAAAAGGAATTTTATGATCCTGTACCTTATGACTAAACATTCATAATCACATCTGTAATCTCCTAAATGTAAACCCCGAAGGCGTAGTTAACAATGCTTTTTTTTAATCAGCCTCCTTACCATGAACTCTTAAAGCAGGATATTTTACTTCGTGGAAGCGAGATGCAGCTACCGACAAGGAATTGCGGCATCTCGCTTCCACAACGGAAAATGTCCTGCTTTAGAAGTTTATGGTAAGGGACAGGTGTCTATAGACACATTTAGTTGTTCATTATGATATAGTGGTCCCATTACATATAGTGTTAAGTCTTTTGCCATTCACCGAGCTCACACACATCCTCAGCCAAAGACGTCCACTGTTGAACATAGGCCTCCCCGTTTAGCGCGAGGGTTTGCCATAATCCCCACGTTTGGCAAGCGACTTGGGGATCGCAGTATTGGTGGTAAAGTTACAGAAGACGCTGCTGCCCATCTTCTGAATTTTCCCTTAGTCGCCTCTTACGACACCCACGGGAGGAAAGGGGTGGTCAATTCTAGGCCGGATACCACACGGCACACACGGAGCTCACACAAACTTCTTAAGAATTATTTTTCTCCAACGAAAGAGAATTATATTCTTCATTCTTCCTCAAAGATACAGACTAACGTAGCCACATTAATTTACCTGCCCACAATGACAGTTCTCAGTTATAATGAGAACACAACAGTAGGAGAGAAAGCCGGCGCCCATTCCTCACGTGTAATGACGAAATATAGCCGACGCTTATTTTGTTGAGTTAGTTAGGACCCACGGAGGTGCCTGGAAAAATAATCGTATTAGATGTTGTGAGAAGAAGTCAGTTGGGGAGACTTAGACAATTACTTTTGTAGGTAATGGTAATAAATATTTGTTGATATTTCTATTAGATACCCTGACTCCTAGGCTAGGTGAGACCTGTGTTACAGCCCCCTTACTTACTTAGGAAGCAAGACGCTACATTATACTGAACGTAGCGGCGTCTCGCTTCCACATCGTAAACTGTCTTGTTTTAAAAGTTCACGGTAAGGCAGCTGGGGTCAGTTTCTTCACTCATTTTGGAACTTACATTTTATGTAGGTAATAAGACTGTATCATTCTAACCTTTTTAAATTTTACGCTTGAATGTATAGGTACTTGGCATGTGGTATCCGGCCTAGAATTGGGTGTCGTAAAACGCGACTAAGGGAGAATCCAGAAGATGGGCAGCAGCGTCTTCTATAACTTGACCACCAACACTGCGATCCCCAAGCCGCTTGCCAAGCGTGGGAATTATGGCAACGCCCCCCTCCCCCCCACTCCTACCTAAAGGGGAGGACTTTGTTCAACAGAGGACGTCTCCCGGCTGATGATGATGATATATAGGTACTCAACAGAAAATTTAAACATTTAAATAATAATCAATTTTCAATACTTTTCCACTATTAATTTAGTTTTGTCCCACTACATACTATGTCTGTCACATGATGGGCCCAGAAATAGGCATACCCCTTTGCAACCAAACAAACGGACAAACAAACACGCTGTATATACACAACCACCCGTCACGTACCAACTGCGCCCCGAGAGTGTACGCAGAATAAATTGCGCGGAATAAAGTCGGCGATATCCACACACGTAGATGATTACCATACGTAAATATTGTAATCGGAGCGGATGATACTATGATGTAAACTGTAAAAGCTTGTTCATTAACATCATCCGCAGCTGAAAGCCCTCAAAGAGGTCAACAAATACGTTCTTTAATATCAGAACTATCAGGAATCTAAACACTCATATTTTGATATCCATTTTTATTTCCATGATCTTCCATGGTTAACCTTTTTACACGACTGCCCAAAAAAAGGAGTGTAATGTTTTCAGGGTTCATGTATGTATGTTTGTTTCTTTATTCCACCATAACCTCTGAATGCCTGAACCGATTTTGATGTATGGACTGTCGTTAAACATAGGCTATAAAAAAATAAAACAAATAAAAAATATAATTAAAAAAAATAAAAAACACGACTGCCATGTTCTATACTGTTCCATCGCAGTCTGGGTACGACTACTACGACGGTGGTATCCGGCCTAGAATTGACCACCCCCTTTCCTCCCGTGGGTGTCGTAAGAGGCGACTAAGGGAAAACTCAGAAGATGGGCAGCAGCGTCTTCTGTAACTTGACCACCGACACTGCGATCCCCAAGCCGCTTGCCAAGCGTGGGGATTATGGCAACACCCCCCCCCCCCTTCTAAAAGGAGGAGGCCTTCGTTCAACAGTGGACGCCTTGCGGCTGATGATGATGATGATTGGTTTCTAATCCGAATTTCCTATTTAAGTACCAGCAACGGTTTAAAGAGGAATTATATCAAATTATAGATTCTGAAATAAAACTCATAATGTCATGTCGTATGATTTCTACTGATAACGCGAATATGAGACTTGGTAATAAAACTATTTTACGAATTTTATAGCGGTTTCATTTTGTATTACGGTTCCGACGTCTGTCTGCCCTCACTCTGCCCGTGACAATAAGGATTTAAAACATCGAAACCAAAAAACTAAATAAAACCGCGATAGAATCCTTAAAAATTGTTTTATACATACATACATACATAAAGTCACGCCTATTTCCACGAGGGGTAGGCAGAGACCACGGATTTCCATTTGCTACGATCCTGACATACTTCTTTCGCCTCATTCACTCGCATCACATTCCTCATACAAATTGTTTTATTTTGTCTAATATTCGCATAACTGGTAGGAATCAATCAATCAATATAGAATAGAATAGAATACTAGTTTATTGTTTTCAGTATTACATAAATTGGTATGTGAAATACAAGAACTAACACCGAAAGCAAAAGGTTTAAGCGTCAGCTTATCCTTAGCGCCCTACAAGAGGTTGCTAAGCGCTGGTTTTCAGCTAAAACCCTTGACTCCCGTTTACAAAAAAGATTAAAGAGAACATGTGAAATACATAATATATTATGACCTACGACTTATTAATTTCTCTCAAACAGCTTAACGCATTGTACTCATCTGCATGATCAAACTCCTAAATTTAATCTGCATACGCGCTTGAACTATAAACAATAGGTGCGCACCCACTAGCCTTCAGCCCTGAGGCGAACATCACAAACGGTAGTTTCCTAATAGTGATCAGAGTTCATCGAAGCTACACAAAGCAAAATGAATTCAATTTCGTGTGTCGTTGAATATGCTACACGGTGGTGGATGGTTCCTTTATACGCTTAATTGACCAATTCGTGAATGGATGCCTATTGCCCATTCAAGTGTATCTGAAACTAAGACATAACAATCATGAACATAGAAGATTTACGCTCTATATATCGACTGGCCTGTTCGTCTAGTGATTAGTAACCCTGACTGCTAAACCAGAGGTCGTGTGTTCGATTCTCAACCAGGACAAATCTTTGTGTGATGAGCATAATCATTTGTTCTGTATCTGGGTGTAATTTATCAATAAAAAGTATGTATTTAGAAATATTTATGTATGTTAATCAGTTGTCTGGTTGTCATAATACAGGCTCTGCTTAGTTTGAGATCAGACGACAATGTGCGAGCTATCACAAGATATAAAAAAATATAGTGTTAATAAACATTATCGTACCGTAATTGGGTTATCAGTTCTTTTTTCTCGAAGTTCGCCCCACACTAGGAACTTCCCCTGTATTGTGGGTTTAACAACCATGAGATAACACATACACAGACACCTAGACACGGGACAAACATCTGTGGATCACACAAATTTTTGTCCACACAAATTGAGCCCGCAACCCCTTTTTTTTTTTTGTTATCGGGGGGAAACCTTCAAAAGGCTCCCGGCCCCGTGGGGTAGGGACCGGATAGTGTGGGATTTCTACCTCACTAAAACCACCCCGGTGGTCACCATCTGCACGAACAAGGGAAGTCCCGGGACCTCTAAAAAGACCAACTCCGGAACCACCCCATGCAACGCCTACTTGGCACATCCCTAGGGTGACTGTAAGGGGTCACCCCTTAGTATCGCAAGAGCCCGCAACCCCTAGCGCAGCAGTCCAATCGCTTAACCACTGCGCCAATCAGGTCAACTAAATTACTTATCTATTATTTGGTTGGTGATTTCCAATAATACTAAAAGCTGACGTCAATATAATTTAGAAAGGTTAGGTAATAATGACTTATAATTATAATCAACGCAAAGAAACAAAACTAACCTAAAAAGACTTATATCTTGTGACTGTGACCATAATTTCTGTAAAGGATTCGAAACGTTAGAACCAAAAACAGAATAAACCCGCAATAAAATCCGTATGAAAATAAGTTCTAGTGCTAGTTGTACAATTCAAATGAGTTGTGAATCACTGGGTAGGCCCGGTATTTTTTGCAGATATTAAAATGCTTTAAAAGGCGGACTCCAAATTAAAATTTCAAATTTATAGACACGTCCAAAACGATTATATTTGCATAATTATAAATTCCGTCTCAAGTAGGCCAAATAAAATGCTTTTAAGGTTGTTGGTTTTCAGCAAATACAAAACAAATGCAATGTTGTCAAAAGTAAGGGGTAACCTTAAAAGACAGACATTTTAACGAAGGGCTTACAAAACAATTGTCAAATTTAAAAAGCTAAAGTGAACATTCGAAACTTTGCAATTAAATCTGTCTTGTGACTTTGTTTAATTAACGTTTAGTATACGCTTCCAAAAGTTTAACGTGCAAAATGAAATGGGCACCTTCCTTATAAGATTTAAAACTATTTACAATAAATACTAATTTTGCAGTCCAAGCATTATTATTACTCAAATACTGTTTTGTAACGCCATTATCTATAATTATCACAGAAAAACACAGAGGATTTAAGGATATGATCAACCTAGGCATTTTGATGTCTTTAGAATTCAATGAATTAATAATAACATAACATCACGCCTGTATTTCCCGAAGGGGAAGGCAGAGGTGTACATATAGTACACCCACAATTCGCCAGTTATGTTGTAAGTCGAGCCTATTGCCATCAACCGGGCACAAATCCAGACTCCGTGCTGCTACTGAGAATTACCTTAATTAATAATGATCACCAATTTTTTCCCTTCCAATTAAAACAATTAATTAATTTAATATCATACACTAAGGTGTGAATAAATTTATCAAAATAAAACATTACCAACTGGAACGGGAGTAAGTAACTTCCCAATAAACATCCGAGTACATTTCTAATCAAACGCTGTCACAAGTACCAAAATTAACTCCATGTCCAATTTGACCGCCCAAGAGGGTTGTTTCGTAAAATTTACGTACAAAAGTAGGCCGTAATCCGATGTCGGTGCCGAATTAATTTGTATGCAAAGCCGTGTCTAGCACGCCTTACAGTTGACGCGTGTATTGTCAATGGGAACTGACTAGTCTCTGCTCTGGTAAGAGAATTGTATAAATTAAGGGTTTATTAATATCTATGTAACTGGTAATTTTACGTCGACTGGGAATACACTAGTACCTACATACACTTTTGTATAAGACATTTTTTAAGGTTTTGTTCAGACAATTTGTTTTTTGATATAATATTCTTGTTCTTTTTCGTATTGATACGAACTTAATGTTACATGAAAATATGGATGATAGCGAGGTGGGGTTACCAGGGAGCGCCTAACTGGTTTCGTTATCCTTTTCTCGTGCAGGCTCTCTACTTTTTTCATGCTTGGGTACAAAGATGTTTGCAGTTTTTGTAATAAATATAATTATGAGAGTGGCAGACACAAGAGAATCACTTCAGCCAGCATTATGGCTCAATCACGATTGATTTTCATTTTTTTTATTGAAGAACTAGTTGAGAAATTTGAAGTGTTTTCTATGACAATATTTAAAAAAAATATAACTTTCATCTATAGGTCTTTAGTTACTCAGCAATGCGATAATTTTAAATAATTTGCGAGCTAACAAAAAGTCTCGATAGCATCCGTTCTAACTTCAACAAAGGCAAAATCTCGCACCCAATAAAAGATCATCTGTTACACCAAATATTAACAGAGAACAGTGCAAATAAAAGTCAAATTAAAAGCGGTGCAAACGTATTCGTTGGGAGCAAAATCACTCAGAGCTGTGGCCAACATTTTGTAAATTTCCCTCCCGTCCCAAAGGATTTGAATCGGTTTCTATGCCGCGATATACGTACATTTATCAGTTGGTTTACGACTTAGGAAAATATCGTGGAATGGTTTTGGTTCTCTGGAGAGTAATTCGGCGTATGTAAGTCATGATACTAAGTGATGTAGGCGTTTTGTGGAGGGTTCTTTGATTCAGATACTTTGTATGTTTATCATCACCTTTCAATTCCCTGAAGGTGCCTGAAGACCCACATTTTGTAAATGGTATTTTTATAATCTGCCTCCTTACTGTGAACTCTTAAAACAGGACAGTTTAGGTTGTGGAAGCAAGACTCCGCATTACACTGCAGATAGCAGCGTCTCGCTTCCACAACGTAAACTGGGGCTGGGGTGAGTTTATTTTCGTTCATAAATCATGGGTCATGATTTTAAATTCGTCAGTTTTGCATATAACGTAAGTAATAATGTCAAATGGCATATTATTTGGTTCAAAAATAAACCATAAATAACGTTTTGTTTTAAAAAAAAATCGTCGTCCCACACTAGGAATTTCTCCTGTGTCGTGGGTGCGTTTCACAAACATGAAATATCACATACACAAACACCCAGACTCGGGACAAACATCTGCGGATCACACAAATTTTTGCCCCGTGCAGGAATCGAACCTGCAACCCTTAGCACAGCAGTCCAATCGCTTAACCACTACGGGTCGGTCCACCACAATCAGTTCGTCGCTGTTTCGATAAGATTACCTACTATTTTCGTTTTTATAGCACGATTTCAAATTCGTCAGTTTTGCATATAACGTAACTAATAATGTCCCTTTTCATATATCGGGTAACCAACAATTGATTTTTCTAGCGGTATGAAAACATCACCTTGGTAAAGCACACCAATTAGAATACAAGGCCAACCAAACAAAATGATTCTTGCTCTCTGGGTCTTCAACTTGCAACCTTGCACGTCTACATCCCACAAAACCACCACGACACGGTACGTAATTGCTAGCACTCACGCCAAAATACGTAAAGGGCACTTTACACGCATCCAGAATAGAGACCCCGTCACTTTCACGCGACGTAATAGCACCAAACATTTGGGTCCCCTCCCTTAATTCGAGGCTTTTGTCTGCGAAACAAAGGGGGTTGACAATTAAACCATGCCGAGGTGTGATAATGAGACGTTTCCCGTTTAAGCTGTACTTACTTTAATGTACTATCGGCGTGATGCAATTGAACGCGAGATGTTTAGTGCGGGAGAATGTAAATAGGCCCTTACAGAGAAATTGTTTTTTTTACTTAGATCATATTTTTGCGTTTCAATATTATTACTCGTAGATTCTACTGACTGACTGACACGTTGGTCTAGTGATCGCTAAGCGCGACTGCTGCTTCGATTCCAGGATCGGACAATTTATTATTGAATATTTCCATTTGGTAATTCTCTATGACTAATATACCTAACTAAATGTGGGTGTTTAATTTACGGATTAGAAAATTAAAAAAAAAAAATGATAGGATAGAAAAGATTAGATAGACTTAAATTATTATTTGGGAAAGAGCTGCTTAGAGAAGAAACAATAAAATGAAGCTATTTAAAAGCCATGCTTAAAAGCTTATATTCTGCTAAAACCTTGATAAATACCTGCTGATAACGCCAACAAAAGTGATACTTTATGGAAGACAACTGACCAAGCTCTCGTTAAAAAATTGTATTTATTTTTCCAATCATCAGTAAAATCTTAATTGTCTGCAACCAAAAGAGTGCTATAATATTTAAACGATGGGAACATGGTGTACATTTAATTAACAAACCAAACAGGGCTGCGTTGTCATGGGATGGGCTGTGTTAATAGATACGTTGGTACAAGTGATTTTTTGTAGTATTCAGAATTAGGATTTAGATCGGAAATAACATAACATAACATCACGCCTGTATTTCACGATGGGGTGGGCAGAGATGAACATATAGTACACCCACATTTCGCCAGTCATGTTGTAGGCAAGTTCAAATCCCTGGTTCAAATCCCGGGTCGGGCAAAGTGTTACTGAGTTTTCCATTAGGTAATTCTCAGTAGCAGCACGGAGTCTGGATTTGTGCCCGGTTGATGGCTATTGGCTCGCCCCCTATTACATTGGAACTTACCTACAACATAACTGGTGAAATGGCGAAATGTGGGTGTACTATATGTTCACCTCCGCTTACCCCTTCGGAGAATTCAGGCGTGATGTTATGTTTATGTTAAATACTAATAAAAATGATAATGCACAGCAAAAATCATGTTTCAATAATCACAAATTAATTCTCAAAGATGCAAAGCAAACCATTAAAAAAATGTTAACAATCTTCTCATGGGATTGTGAATATTATCTTTTTGTGGCTATCCTTCCCTTGTTACTGGACTTTTAAATTTGAACCTTAATTTTAAGGAAAATAAGGTCCAAAATTGAATGTAGAAATAAATGTCGATCCGACTGATTTGTTAAACATGCAAGCTATCAATGTATCAGCAAAAGTTAGGACGTTCGGTTTACATGTGGTTTTGTTTGTGTATTTAGCTGAAGTAAGACTGGGGTTAGTGCAGACGATGACAGACATATGAATGGTTGGAAAATAAACCATATAACGGTAAAGATAAATACTATTTTCATTTGGAAAGAAACGTCAAGAAAAATTATAGTATTAGAGCACCAGAATTAGGTAAGTACCATTTCAAATTATGAATAACACAATACTTTAGTAAATTAAAAATTGATTTTAAATGCTATTTAGGCCTTAACAATAAAAAATAACATTCTTTAAATTCAAATTCATTTATTCATTTTGTGACACATAGGTGATTACAGGTGTTTTTCACTCGATTAATGTACAAACCATGTCCCGCCCATAAAATTAGTTTTAGAATATTAATACTATAGAATGTACGAGTATATGCATGTCAAATTGTCAAAATTGTGTCGATAAAGTAGTGAAAATATCATGAAAGTATTAAAAAAATATATAAATAATAAATATTCATCAGAATTTGTCATCCAAATACTCTTTGACTGATTAATATACCTTGTCATTTAGTAGCTTAAAGAGCTTATTTTTGAATTCATTATTATTCTTACTATTTCTAATATTTGGCGCAGTGGCTAAGCGATTGGACTGCTGCGCTAAGGGTTGCGGGTTCGATTCCCGCACGGGACAAAAATTTGTGCGATCCACAGATGTCCGAGTCTGGGTGTTTGTGTATGTGATATTACATGTTTGTGAAACGCACCCACGATACAGGAGAAATTACTAGTGTGGGGCGACGTTTTTTCTTAAAAAAAAAAAATATCACAAGGTTCTTGAAACTATAATTATATACAAGGAATTAAAGTTAAAAATCTTTAGATTTATCGCGATGTTGCACTTCACCTATCACACCGATGTCATTTGACTCAGAAAGTATAATAATATTGAAGCAGAAATAAATGCATTTTGAACGAACAATCCTATGTAAAAAGATAAACCGTCAACTACAGTTCACAACAAAACAGGTAAGACACGTCTGAAAATGTATGAAAAATGAACGAACAGTGCTGTTACCATTCATTTTTCTTGCTTGGGACGAGGAAGCATTTTTTTATTGGCCGTAACGCATGTTCATCCTCTGATACATCTATTAATTTCCCTCGAGACCTACATGTCGCGTGTACGTCACACGAACGGTGTTAAAAGAATTTCTCAGAATTTTTCGCCATAAAGGATGAAGGGAGCTTTTGTTTTAGCATGTTAGATGTATGATGCAGTGTTTTGTTTTCCAAAGTCTTTGTGTTGATTTTAATGCGTCTGAATGCGATGGTTTAGAAATTTAACGTACACGGACGGAATACGCTTTCGTTTTGTTTTTTCAACTTGTTCTGTTAGAGGGGAAAATATTGTGCTGAAAAAAAAATACAACTGTTATTACGCTGGGTCTCATAATGACTTATCTATCTTACTTAAATAAATTATTTTCATGAGAAACCTGGTACATAGATATTTTGCAAACACCAATGAAGAATTCGTACTAGTATGATGTGAAAATAATTATTATAGTATTGGATTATCATACAATAAGTCTTGAAAAATGCAGATATAGGGATTTGTTTCTCCAAAACATATCGTAGAAGGTCGAAAAAACCAGACTCTAAAAATCGAAAATCAAAAGAACCAAATAGATAGTATGAACATCCAACTAATGAAATAACTATAACTAAGTCAAAAACAACAATCAAATCAACCGTCGCGACGCAAAGTTCAAAACTAAGGCCAACAGACGGCGAAGCTGATTGAACCGATGAAATAGGTTATTAGAGAAAATTAAGTGGCCACCGACACACAATACTAGAATTAACACAAATTTATATTTCGTTAAATAAGTTCAAAAACCTAAGCCTTTAAAAATCGATGAAATCAAAAAGATAGTCATCATCATCAGCCAGAAGTCGTCCACGGTTGAACAAAGGCCTCCCCCTTAAAACGCCACAGTGAACGGCAACTTGCCATTTGCATCCATGCACCGGTTACCAGCAACTCTGACGATATCGTCCGTCTACTTGGTGGGTACCATCCAATAGTCATATGTTATAACCATAATCTCAAAAACAACAATAATGATACAGCAGACGACGTTGAACACAAACTCCCAAATTCTCGCGATCAACCGTCGCGACCTAAACTTAGAAACTAAGGCCAACAGACAGCGATGCCGATTGAACCGATGAAATAGTTCGTCAGAGCAAATTGAGTGGCCACCGGCAAATAATACTGGAGTTAACTTTGTCTATCAACAAACAGGGATATTGTTTAATGTTTGTTGAGTTACTGATACTGGTGATTCGATATTTAGTTGGGTGAGACGCTTTGTTAGATGTTTATCGAAACGTTTGCGGTTGATGGAAACTTGGATAGATTGAGGTAAGGATAGCTTTGAAAGTAAGTGGTAAATGAGTTTGGAACTATTGACTAAATTATTCATTGGGTTTCTTAAACAATTGTATCCTTGGCCTTGTTATTACTGAAAGTTATGAGTTTAATAAGCAATTCGGTCTAGATCTTAAGTTCATGTAGCAAGAAGTATCAGATGGCACTTCAGGATTTGCTTGGTTTAAAGCCCTGATCAGTCTTATAGCTAAGTAAATTGAAGCATCCCACAATGCACAAACTTCTAGGTTCGGTAATAATGTGTGTGCACTCATAAAAGTGTATCACTAAAGTCTAATTGCATTCCTAACGGTTCAAATACACCTATCACCTAACGAAAGAACATTTAAACCGGTTTTCAGACCCAGGGTATCAAAATTTCAATATGATTCCAATTACCAATTAACACACAACAAACCAACATTTGTGAACGAAACAATTTCCTTCCAACATTTGAAGATATCTTGTCCTTTTTGTTACCTAACAATACTTCTAAAATGAATGTGAGCCAACGTAACACGTCTTACTGAACCAGCAGAGATTAGTCTACAGCAAAACAAAAATAAGCTCCATTCCCTAAACTTAAAGTTTAAATTAGTCTGTGACGGATATTTTAAATGTAATCTCCCTATTTTCTGGGAAGAATTCAAACGTCCATATGAAGATTGAAAAATCTTTGATGTTGGTTTGTAGTATCAGTGCGGGGATTACCAGTGACAGGAGAACGGTAAGGGTAGATTATTAAATGCATGCTTACAGAAGGGATTGAGAAGCTCATTTTAGGGTATTATAGAAAACATTTATTTTTAAGTAGCTTGTTCTATGCTGTGGCAAAGGCCTCTCCATTATTCCTCCACAAAACAAATGCCATTTCGGGCCATGACGTTCCCGCAACATTTTCTTAAAGAAATCAAGATTGTGTGATGTTCATTTTGTTGTTCTGATGATGCATTGATTCATATGACAGAAGTTTTTTTAGAAGGAAGCTTGTATTGGTTTCTACTGAGCAAGACAAATCTTACTCACACATACGCAAATTTAACAAAAGTACTTCAGATTATTAGGCCTTTTTTCGTTAACTTTGCTAGTAAAATTTGTCTTGCACCATACAAACCAATACAAGCATCCATTTTTTGTATGGCCTTAATAGATTATTGGTTAAATCTGCATCGACTATATAGTAAACATCTTTTAAGGCCATTCAAAAAATGTAATACAAATTGTTAAAATCTTTATATAATAAAAGAAGATTACTACGACATAATAATGTTTATAGAGGTACATTGCATACAGTTAGATAATCAAGTTGTAGCAAGTCACTCAAGCTTAGGTCAAAGTTATCTTCTACGAGTATTAATTGGGCTGCGGAAGTTACAAGTTAGTCATTCTGTGTAATAACTTAATACACATCTGGTTGTGCTGAGAACTGGGCTAACTTAGGACTAGATAATTAAAACGGATGAATAGCCAGTTATAAACGCCAGATAACTTAAAAAAAAAATCTCGTCGCCCTACACTTGAAATTTCTCCTGTATCGTGGGTGCGTTTCACAAACATGTAATATTACATACACAAACACCCAGACTCGGGAAAAATATCTGCGGGTCGCACAAATTTGCCACTGCACCAATCGGGTGAGTTTTTTAATTGTATAGCTGTTAAAATGTCTAGTAGTTACAAAGTATAGGTACCCTAAAACATGAAAAAAATTCAAATCGGTTCATAAATGACAGAGTTATGAGGGAACATACTTTAAAAAAAGATCCCGGCGAATTGAGAACCTCCTCCATTTTTTAAGCCAGTTGAAATAAATACTTTTAGAAATAAATGAACTTTTTATTTGTTCATCATGATAAAACGTAATCTCTCAACCAAATAAATATGTTAATAGTTTTCATTATCTCATTTTCGGTGGTCGTGGTGGCCTAGTGGTTGACATACCGGATTTCTATGCACGAGGTTGCAGGTTCAAACCCAGGCAAGTATCAATGTGACTTTTTAATGTCATAAATACTTTCTTAGATATTCTAAGACACCACTGACTGACGGTGACGGAAAACATCGTAAGGAAACCTGGATTTAATTATCTGAAATCGCCAACCCGCAGTGAGCTAGCGTGGTGATCAGTGCTCAATCCTTCTCTATACGAGAAGAGGCCTTTGCCCTGCAGTGGGACAGTTATAGGCTGTTATTATTATTATTATATTATCTCTTTTTCGGTGCTAAATGTTGCTTTCGATCTCGTTTTTTCTGAATATAAAAATTCAAAAATACAAATTATGATTCTAATTTCATTTCTTCAACACCCAACTTTCTTTTACCAGATAACATCAAACTGGTTTTTTTCTTAGACGATGCTCATTATAATCAATCACAATTCTTCATCGTTAATCTTAGGACCGACGTTGACTTATTGCAATAATTACTATCGCCTTTATACTATCACGTTATGTTACTATTCCATTAGTTTCGGCCATCTTGTTATTAGTCAAATGTCAACTTTTGTTCGGTGTAAGCTTTATTTTGATATGTGACGCTGATTTTCGTTGGAATAGTAATATAGAGATATTGAATATCAGACTACATGAGTATTGGTTAAGAATAGGGATGCGCGATTGGTTGTTTCTAGTATCGATGCAGTGTGATAGAAATAATTTAAATCAATTTATATTAATAATTGATATCTAACGACCTAGAAGCTAAGCAATCGGACTGCTGCGCTAGGGTTTGCGGATTCGATTCCCACACAAGATAAAAAATTGTGTGATCCGCAGATGTTTGTCCTGAGTCTGGGTGTTTATGTATGTGATATTTCATGTTTGTAAAACACACCCACAATACAGAAGAAATTTCTTGATAATCTTCAACCCAAGAATTATAAATAAAAAAAAAAATTTAAATAAAAAATTATAACCTCCTTCAAAAAACTCAAAAGTGAAAAATAATATTTTATCACTTCACTTTACATAAGCGAAGTGGAAGTCGGCGCCAAATCCTATGCGTTCGCTTAGTTTATAGTGTTAGCTTTTAAACTATGAACCACGCACGTATGGCAGCATTCTCATAAGTACTATTTTTCTGAATCGCTTAATGGATGTTGGGATTTGGCACCGACTTCTACTTCGCTTATGTAAAGTGAAGTGATAAAATATTATTTTTCACTTTTGAGTTTTTTGAAGGAGGTTATAATTTTTTATTTAAAATTTTTTATTTCACGATTTTTTGGCTTTAGATTCTGCTAATGTGGTTTTGCTATTTGTATGACCATTTAAGCGATTTAAATTTTGTTTTGTGAAATGGGTATTTAGTGAAATATAATAAACCACACGACGATAGATCGTTGCAGGAAATGAAAAGACTACGAAATCTGTCTTCCGATAATGAAGGTAGATAAGTAAGTCAGTAGTACATAAGTAAGTCATAATAAACCTTTTATTTACGAGGCAAAATTATCCAATGAGTCCTCCCACCCTGGGTGGAGGGACTGTCAGACTTGTACTGACAGTCATACTACTGTCATACTCATCCACAGTGTTCCTTCAATAGCCCTTTACGTTCCAGGGTCACGGTTACCCAGGGACAGTACCGCGATCACGGATCAGCTTACGTAATTAGGACGCATGAAATTTGAAGAGTTTTGTTCTTATAACCGAATATCTCATCAGAACAAACATCTAATTATTTTTCAGTATTGCGTTTTTTTTGTAAAACGTTGTAAGTGACCTTGAACATTTTTTTTTTCGAAATTGTTTTTATAACCTTTGTAGTGAGTACAGGCGTGATATTATGTTGTGTGAAGGCGTAAACAATGCTTAGATATGCTATAGCAACAATCGCGGTTAATCTGCTGTTATTTATTGAAGAGTTCCCCCGATTTCTACAAGATCCCATCATCAGGTATTGAAATGGTGACTATGGGACCACACGGGAAGCACCAGCTTTCAAATAAAAAAAGAATCATGAAAATCGGTTCACCCAGTCGCAAGTTATGAGGGAACAAACATAAAAAAAAAAAAATAAAAAAAAAAATACAGTCGAATTGATAACCTCCTCCTTTTTTTGAAGTCGGTTAAAAATATGGGCTTAATCAAAAGCCTTATCTCAAACCAGTAGAATAATTCCATGCATTTGCATACCTACTTGCGCTACCACTAGTGTTGTCTTGTCACATTTTAAGATTATTCCTATGTAATAATATAGACATGACAATAGCATGAACTATTAAAGTATCAAAACTATTTCAAGGGAACTATTCAAAACTACACTATGATGTAGTTATCGATGCACATAGAAGTATCGCGCATCCCTATTTAAGATTGAAAATGCAATGGCGAGAGTCACCCGTTCCTGCGATCCCTGTAGGCATGGCTGGTCGCAGAGTGTTGCTTTTGTTTATTAAACAGGAATATTTTATTCTTAGTATGCGATTTACATTTTGCGAATAAAGTTGTGGGAATCGTTTGTGCCTGTGAGATTTGACAGCAGTTTGAGGGCAGGCAATGACTGGATGCATAAAGCAGCAGACCGGGCTCTGTGGCGTACATTGGGAGAGGCATATGTCCAGCAGTGGACTGCAACGGGCTGATGATGATGATGATGTTGAGATTTATACATATGAATATCACAATACGTTCATTCAGAGATGATTCCCTCGATGCGGTTTGAGGTTTTTCTTTGACATAATATCTATAACACATAACATAACATACCAACACGCCTGTATTCCCCGAAGAGGTAGGCAGAGGTGTACCAGGTACCTATAGTACACCCACATTACGCCATTTATGTTGTAAGTCCCAATGTAATAGGGGGCGAGCCTATTGCCATTAACCGGGCACAAATCCAGACTCCGTGCTGCTGCTGAGTATTACCTAATGGAAAACTTAGTAACACTTTGCCCGACCTGGGATTTGAACCCAGGACCTCTTGCTCAGCAGTCGCGCTTAGCGACTACTAGACCCACGAGGCAGTTGATATCCAATATGAGGTATGAATTACAATTTTAGAAACTGTCTGTGTGCATTATTTTTTTATTTAACACTCAGTGTTGTTTTAAAATAACGGAAAAATACATAGCAACAGCAACAAGTGTAATTCATAATTTGTGTGGTTTGAGTTGTATGATACATTATGGTAATGGTATCGCTACAAACGCGCTGATACATCGATACAAAGGCGCTGTTAACGCGCGTTTGTAGCGATACATCTCGTTGGAAGCCGCCTCCATCGCCATTTGAAACTACAGTAGGTATATGATGTGCCGTCGCTTGAGACAACAAGGCTGCAAAAATTTTGTATTTACGAATGAACGAAGATTACCCCCTTTCCCGTACCACCAATAGTAAAAACGCGCGTTTAAATCGATACAAACTCGCCTTTTGCTTTTGTATCGATACAAAGTGTAAAATCTACCAAAACGTGTCGATAACGCGCAGAGGAGCAAAACCGCGTGTCGTCAGCGCACAAACAAACATCGTGTGCAAAGGCCCTTAAATTACCTTCTAACATCCATCCCACGTTTCATAAATGCAAATTATAGAGCAGACAGACCTAACACTATTCAGCCACTCGTGTCTTCAATTACCTTATTACATGTAAGATGAAGGTATATATATCATCGCCGTCCTCATTTATGATAAGGTAACGTGCATGAACTACGGAAGGCATTTGAGTAGGTATACAAATCATACAAATGTGTATGTGTAGGTACGATGACTGGTTGTATGATTGAGGAAGAAGCTGGTCGGTATTTCAGTGAATTCTGGTGTTTTTTTGAGGTTTTTTTTAACGTCGCCCCACACTAGGAATTTCTCCTGTATCGCGGGTGCGTTTCACAAACATGTAATATCTTATACACAAACATCCAGACTTGGGACATACATCTGTGGATCGCACAAATTTTTGTCCCATGCGGGAATCGAACCCGCAACCCTTAGCGCAGCGTCCAATCGCTTAGCCTCTGCGCCAATCATCAATGCGTTAAACAAGACTGTGCTATTTTGAAACACTAACATCATCTCGAAAGTCACTCGTTGACAGTAGTCAAATCTCACCGCGGATTAAGAAGTGAGTTCGTAAATGATGTCTTAAGAACAGCGAGGCAGTTTGGATAAGTTTTAAATGAGCTAATTCGGAATGATAGTATACCTAAGTAGGTGTTATTCTTTAGTAAGATTGCCGTAGAAGCGTGACTGCTAAGTATGAGGATGAGGATAATATCGGATCGGGAAAAGTGTTACTAGGTTTTTCCATTAGGTAATTCTTGGTACCAGTATGGAGGATTTGTGCCCGGTTGATAGCAATCGGCTCGCCCTCTATTATATTAGAACTTGGCGCCCTGATTGGCGCAGTGGCTAAGCGATTGGACTGCTGCGCTAGGGGTTGTGGGTTCGATTCCCGCACGGGACAAAAATTTGTGTGATCCACAGATGTTTGTCCCGAGTCTGGGTGTTTGTGTATGTGATATTTCATGTTTGTGAAACGCACCCACGATACAGGAGAAATTCCTAGAGTGGGGCGACGTTTATTAAAAAAAGAAAAATAAAAAGAAACTTCCAACATAACTGGCGGAATAAGGGTGTACTATACAGATACACCACTGCCTACCCCTTCGGAGAGTACAGGCGTGTTACGTCTATTTATGTAAACATTAGATTTTTTTTATTTATGTTGTACAAGACATACTATTTGCTTGAAGCAATTGTTTGTACGTATTACGCAGAAAGGTAGATGTTACTAACTTATCAAATTTGTGTGTTTTACACGTGCTTTGTGAGTCGCTTTTATCATACACGTGTATTACACGTGTTGTTTTACTTCGTAGCAAATGTACCAAAATGTTAGGTATTTTTTTGTATTAAACTCTTTACCCTTATAAAATTTTCATGCTTATACTTATTTCCAAAAAATTTCAACCATTTTATTTGAGATTTTCAAACTATGCCTGAGGCTTTACGCGCATAAAGTTTTTAATTTTCCGGAAAAAGTATGGTACTTCCTTTATCTGGATAAAGCGAATTTCGGAAAATTCTGTGCGGTCATTTTTGGCATATTTATTTACTGGAGGACCTAGCAATAGGAAGCTATCAATAAGGTCTTTGAAACAGCTACTATTTGGTCAGAAAAAAGAATGATGGATCTGATTCAAAAAGAAAAAAAATCAAAACAACACAGAAAACCGTGCAGTGAATAAAAAGTTTCTTATCAGATGCGGATAACTAACACTTAAAACCTTAGAAGCGGTTGGCAGAACGAAGAAATATCTGATCATAATATGTCCCTTGTAATGTAATATGTATCGAGCCTATTGCAATTTATCAGGCTAATTATAACAGTAATAACAGCTTATAACTGTTCCACTGCAGGGCAAAGATCTCTTCTCTTTTAAAGAAGAATTGAGCATTGATTTGTAATAATATGCGTATTATAAATTAAAAAATCGGTGAAGGAAAACGGCACCCCTAAGACATTTTTCAACGGTGTGTATAGACATGTCAGAGACCTACAGGCAGTTTAAACTTTGACACCAGGTCGTTCATCAACCATACGATAAGAAGAAGATGCAAAAAAACATCACGATCTTAATCTTAATTAAGAGACTCTTTAGTTCCACTTCAAGAAATCTATTGCTCTTACCGGGCTAATCCCAGTTTCCTGGATAAATGCATTTCAAAGGCTTTTGCCCAGTTGCCGGGATGAAGATATTACCCATATATTTGGAGCTAAGCATCGGAAGACTGGATACCCTTATCTTAGCCCCAAACGGTTTAAGACGAAGTTCTAAATATATTTGAGGTTTGGTTGTGGTCCAATAAGTAATGCACTTTATGATAAGGATATTAATATTTTTTTTTAAGTCATTAGTTCAAGTTAGTTTAGGTTTGAAGTAAGTTAGCGCCAAAATTAAGTTTCAACAGAAAAAAACGATTTTTATTCTTAGTTTTATTATATTATTTGTTACGTCCTGGCTTTTCTGTGTACTCCGAACTCTGTGCTGTTACTGACAATTACCTAATAAAAAATTCGGGACATATTTTTTTAGTATCCATAACAATATTCCATTCATTTCTATTAGAACCTTGGAATCTAAATATGAACAAACTAGAATATTCCTTTACCCAGAAGGTAAACCAACTATGTTTTAAATTAAATTTGTTGTGAAGAAAAAAGGAAATATCCTAGAGCACAATATACCTTGTTTTTATCGTTAAGGAACCTGTTTCTCTGTTTAAGGCCGCGGGCAATGCTTGTAATATCTTTCCCGCAGACCCTTTAATGCTCAGCAGATACAGTAAAAAGTTTTAAGTATGTTTATTAAATGTTTAAGTCCAGACTTTGCCATTGTTTACGGAATAATAGAACTCTGATTCGATTTCGGTAGAACTTAATAACAATGCAATAATATTTTGTTTATAATCAAAATTAGAAACGTCGTTTTTAAAATAACTTGCAAAATAATTCTTGATTACGTAATTGATATCAGTTGAGTTTTACTTGTTCTTTTTTAGTTGGTTTGTACCAACACTTTCACACAGTTGCCTTTCTCATTTATCAGGCACATAAAAACAGGCAGCTGTTGTGTAGAAGTTTGCCACTCTTCGGACACAAATCCAGCCTCCGTGCTGCTTAGTTAGTAAGTGAAAAACCCCAAATTCATTTTTCCTGACCTAGAATTCGACCAAAGGACCTCACGACCCCACCTTAGTGACTACTAGACCAACGAAGCAGTACGCAGTAATAGCCAGTCTATTATAGAAAACAAAGAAGCCTAGGCATTATTAAAAACAGCTGAAAAGATCCAACAACTTTTTGAGCACGAAACCTAAAATCGAATCAAAAATCTTTTTCTCGTTTTCTACTCCGCTGATCTTTCATATCTTCTACCATGCCCCATCCATAGTTATTATACGAAGCTGCGTTGAACAGTTATCTCTGTCTGAGGGTGTTATTTGGCTAGGATTAATTAATGGTACGTATTGTTTGTATTATAATATACAGACTCACTTACCAGACGATATGAACTCTTGTATTGTAAATCAACCTACGATCTGCTGGATGATAAATGGACAAAGATGTTGTCAGTATGTTTGGAGTATTGTGAGAAGTAGGTATAATTACTATGAAAAAAATGAATGGTTAATCAGGTAAATTTGAGGTGTCTTTAATAAATCCACTGCTGCTATGACACGCCACTGAACTCGATCTTCGGACATCCGCTGCCAGCCATTTTGCATAGGTATGTATATCGTCGCCCTACCTAGTGGGAAGATCCTACACTGCGTTTGCCGTGGTCTTCACTCAAGAACACGTCTCTCCCAACGGTTGTTGGTTAACTACGGTGAATTGCTAGTGACTGCTGCTACTACTAATCGATTCTCAGAATGATCGAAATGCATTTTTGTTTCTTCATTGTTTTCAGTAAAACCTTAGACTTATTTATGTGTAGGATGAATTGATACCTATTAAGAAAATGAATAAAAAATTTCAGAACAGGATTAATACCTTCAAAAGCAATGAAAATGATTTCTTTATTTTTTATAACTTCTTGTTTTGCTGCAGGAGCATTTTACCATAACTAGACAAATGGAATTGCTAAAAGGCCTTTGTTAGGATTGGAAAGCTAGGATTTCATTAACAGACTGTTGAATGAGTTTTAAAAGTTCCCAGATAGAGTTGGGACAAAAGGACCAGTTACTGTAATTTATGTACTTAACAATTCACGGTAGCATGGCGCGAGCTGTGTCGACGTTACACATTGTGTACCACTCGATCCCGACGTGGCATTTTAATTAATCAACTGAAAGTGCTTTAATTAAAGTTCACATTGATTTTCAACGTTTTTGCTCGTATGCACTCTGTTTTTCAGTTTATAATATTTCAAGTATGTAGCGATTTTGTTTTGTATACGGGTTTATGGATTAAAGTATTTTGTACCATGAGCCAAAAATCTGTGTTTGTGTGTACTAAAAGATCATTAAGATTTGTTCCAATACCTAAGAAATTTCCATTGGGAACAAAGTTCGAAAAAAGGTAATTTTATTCCATCCTAATATGAAAACAGAATCGTATAAGGAACAACAACAAAACATATTCATATCAAAATCTTACCTTTGTAAAAACAAACAAACAGTCTTTGTCCTTTTGTACGCAGAAGAGGAAATAATTTGCTTTTGTATACACCTTGGTTTGTATTACTTCGTTTGACCGAAAGACTTACTTAGAGGTTTTCTTTAACATTAATGTACGTTAGTATTTTGCCTTTTAAACTGAACAATTTCTATTATAATGTGAACTCAGGGGTATTAGTATGTTGTTCTTCAAAATTTTGTTTTATTTTAAATTTTCATCTTGCTTCTGCTTTTAATAAAGTAAGAAAATCTCAGCGTTGCGGGCTTGTCTAGTTATTTTTAATCATAGCCTCGTACCAGCCATTTTACAAGTTAACTAGTTGGGGCTTAGGATTATCTTTTCTCATAGTAATATTACCAGTATTAAAACCACCCTACATTGTACCCTGTAATAGATGGGTTGGAGCTTGTGTTTCTCTTGCAGTCTGCTTTGTTAAAAAAAATAATCTAATTAACTTTGCATACATAAATACTTTATAAAAATAATCTTTTAATATTCGAGAGGCTATTTCAAGCCTAGCTCTTCCAAAGTCTATTGAAGTTATTACAACCTTTCAATAGTTCAATGCTTTAGTGTAAAGCAAAAATAATATTTATGATTTCAATTTTGTACCAAACAAAAATATGTTTAAAATGTTCAGAAAACTCCATAAACAAGCTTATTTATTAATCATACCCACTACAAACTCCACAAAGTTGGTCAAAGAAAATCACGCTCATTAAGATTCCAAAAAACAAAAACACTGGGAATCGTATTCGTACAAAAACAATGGTCTTATATATTTCGGGACAACCCTAACAAAACTAATATATTTTTCTTCTAAAAGCATTTTCATACAAAGTTAGTCTTTGTCGTTTTATTGTTTATTTTTTTTAGTTTGCCCGCACAAAGAAACCTTTCATGACGCACATCGCTTGGCCAGGCAATGGGATAATACTTGGAAAAAAACCTTGGAGACGGTAACGACATTACTTTGAGATTGTAATTGTTTAATTACATTAGGACCCACCGGAGCTGCAGTGGTCTTTTGATACGAATTATTGTGACTTTGTTGGTTCCACTAATGCTGGACTGTGGAAGTTTTGGATATTTGTTAGTTACGTAATGGATTTAGCTTTTGATCGAGTATGCGATCGAGAATGGTAGCAAAAGTACAAAAAATATACATCAGTTGTTCGTAATAATTCCTATTAATTCTATATTATTGAAATAGTCCGTCTCTAATACTTTCACTTTGGATTAATGACAAGACAAATCAAATTGGGTAAAATCTGGTACCACCTGTGTTCTATGCAAATAAATGTTTCTTTCCTTCTGACAATTATAGAACGATTACTTAAAAAAATATCCCTAACGAAAATTCTAAGAATTTAATAGTATAACGTAACCTTAAAACCAGAGATGTAATTCCAATACTGTAGATATACTTAATACTAAGATACCACAAACAACTTGAAAATCCAATACAAATTATCGTTCGGAGTATATAACTAAACTAAGTTTGATAAAGCTACTTGTACCCGTTAACCTCGAACGAAGATAATGTTTGTGCGAGGGTATACGTCAATAGTGCAGCGGAGGTCACGACCTCACACTCGTGGTTCGATGCCTCATCAAGTATACAATAGGTCTTTATTGAGTGAGGAAATCAGAGGTGCATTGGAGAATTCCTCCCCAATATACCGTAAATCCTTCAATAAATTTTGAGTACGATCTCTGAATGATATCTGATAAAGATACATTTTTAAACTTTTTCTTTTGATTCACTCGTTGGTATACAGCCCCCTTACCATGAACTCTTAAAACAGGACAGCTTACGATGTGGTAGCGAGACACCGCTACATGCAGTGTAATGCGGCGTCTCGCTTCCTCAACGTAAAGTGCCCTGCTTTAAGAGTTCATGGTAAGGGGGCTGATCTTGATAAAATAGGCATTATATAGGCACATAACCGGGCACAAAACCAGATTCTTTGCTGCTACTGTGAATTACCTGATGGAAAAACCTAATTACACTTTGCCAGACCCGGGATTAGACCCCAGGACTTTACGTTCAGCAGTTGCACTTTGAGACCACCAGACCAACGAAGCAGTTGAAGCATCGGAAATGGATTTCGAAGCTCCTCACAAAATCCATAATACGCTAAATCTGTGGACTTTAAATTATTAAATCCCTTAGTACTAGACAGTCAGAACTTTTAGGTGCGGAACCAAAACAAACGTTTGCTACAAACAGACGGTCTGAAGTCGAACGTGTTTGGTAAAGCTGTGTGGTCTATGTCGCGGTTGACGCCGAAAACCAGCTAGGTATAACTTCTGGGAACTTTGGAATTTCTAATAATATACGAGTATCATGTCGCTTGTATTTGACGAGTAGGTAGAGCATAGCCACATTAATTATAGAATTGACAGAAATAATAGTAAAAAAAATAATTATTTATTTCTGTAAATAGGTTTTCAGAAACACTTTTCCTCGTTAGATTTCAATCTACAAGAAACTAGATGGCGTTGGCATTTCCTAGCTGACTACCCCTGAGAAGAAATGCCAAAACAAACTGAGTAAGACCAAGTCAAACCCGGGATTCAAACCCAGGACCTCATGCTCAGCAGTCATGCTTACCCACTAGACCAACGGTTCAGTCTATTCTATATTTCTGATCCAATAGTGATTTAAGACAACAATTTTCTGCATTCAGAAACTTCTTCAATCTAAGAAAAAACCTACAAATCTTCTAACAGACCCACAGCAATAGCAGCATAATATTTTCAGCGACAACACTGGAGTAATCTAGACACGGTCAGCAGACCTGGCTGGCGTCGCGCCAAACATGGACATCATTTTATCAAGATCTCTTCACGGCGCGTTTTTGGAGGTATTTACGAATAATAAACAGGTACACCGATGCAGGTAAAATCTGCAGATATGTTATGCTATACTTATATTTCTAACTACTTTGGGAAATTTAAACGTGATGACATGTTGTATGCAAACTCATAAACAACACGATGAAACGTTACAAAGACTAGAGGTACATTTACAGACATGTATTTAGTTTCAAGATGGCAGCTTAACCACCTTACGAAGCTATTAACAAACATGCTTAAACTCCAAGATTCCTGTATGTGCGCAAACACTATAATCTCTTTGATTTTGTTACATCTCTGCATTGCGTCTAATTAATAAACCAAACAATTTTGTAAAATTTTTGGGCCAAATATTTGGTCAAACTTCAAATATGAGCACACTCGAAAAATTTATTGGTAGTACTTTAGACCAATCAATGCAAATCCATGTTTCGACGATCACAAGGAAGCGTCAAAGCTCACTCAGAGTGGTCAAAGAGAGAGCCAAACCTAACTAAATGGGTGTTCACAACTAATCCGTTGTATTAAGTCAATCAGCATTGGTATCAGCTGGCTCGCCGCCAAGCGTGTGCCCGTCACTATGATGTATAGCTCCGAAGGGTTTGCTAAAGTGCTTGCTTTAAACTGGCTGAAATATGAGCTTGAAGAATTGTGGTGTATCGGTTGTTTGGTTCTGGAGTTACAAATTGAAGTTTGATATGCTGAAAACAAAGACTCAGTGACTTGCAATAGGAGAGGCCTATACTAAAAAACGCTGGTGATGATGATGCTGAGGACTCGTTGTGTTTTAAAATGATTCAAATAGTTTTAATGTCCAAATGTGATGATTAGAACATTGTGTTTAGATCTAAACTTTTGCCTAAACATTTTAGAATTGAACGTATTTTATGGCAAATACTCCTCGTTTGACATCGTGATTGGCACCCTTTATCCGAAGAGCAAATTATTAAAATCTTCTTCTTCTTATCGTATGGTTGATGAACAACCTGGTGTCAGAGTTTTAAACTGCCTGTAGGCTTCTGACATGGCTTTACGCACCGTTGAAAAATCTCTTAGGTATGCCGGTTTCCACACGATGTTTTCCTTCACCGTTTTTAGCAACTGATAACTAATGTATAGTACGCATATGAATTCGAAAAGTCATTGGTGCGTGCCGGGGTTTGAACTTGCGACCTTTGACTTGGCAGTCCAACGGTCATACCACTCGACTATCAGTGCTCTCAAATTTTTGTTAAGATGTAGGCAAGAAGCACGCACAACATAAGCGTATATGATAGACGAGCCTATTATCATTTACAAGGAACAATTACCAATTCTTAGAACAACCATTAATGGTTGAGCCTCTGATGAACCTCGGCATAAACTGCGATATCTAAGATAATACAACAATATGGCACAATACGTATTTTAATGTATAATTAATGAAGCATCACTACAGTCTATTCCTAAGACTAGCAAGCTTAATGTGATATCACTCAAACTAATTGATTCCAAGGCCCACAGTAATAAACCATTCTCAATATCATTAGTGTCATCTTAACTAGCTTTGAAATGTACTGTCATTTAACATGTGACAATCAAATTAGCATCTGAGAATTAATCGCAACTCCATCTTTAATAGAATTTTATCGATCTGAGATCTTCAGTAAGTGCTTTTAATATATTAATGTCTCCTGTATTGGCATCTCAGTTCAAATTGAGCAAGCCGACTGCTATCCGAGAATCCGTAGCTCCTAGAAATAAATATAAACTCTGTTTTCCACAATGTAGGCTCGAATTATATAAAAGAAACTCTTATGTTAATGCTATTAAGGTATATAACAGATTACCTAATGAATTTAAAGATTTACCTTTGAATTTGTTTAAGAAGAAGTTAATACTATGGCTGAAGGAAAAATGTTTCTACGAAGTTAATGAATACTTTACATATGATCCAAGAAATATATACTAATAATACTCTAGCAACTACAATATTGATCTAATATCATCGGAATTTATTAATACATTTTTCTTAGCATTTATAATATTAATATTTGCACACCATATGTTATGGTAGAATATATTGGGACGATAATTCTATATTTAAGACCATACTTGTTTACCTACTACTTGTATACCTATTTTCTTGCAAATAAACTAATTAAACTAATTTGAATTTGACTTACATCACAATTCTTATTCGAATGTTATAACAATAAGGTTTTTATATAACGTCCAAATCGGACCAGTAGTATAGTACATACAGGTCAAATATAGATCCTCTTTTTTTCGAAGTCAGTTACAAGACAGATCGCGTATTACCAAGTAAAATTAGATGGATAACTTTGTCGAGATATCGTGTTACAAAACTGTTTAAAATTTCAAATGACTGGCAGCGTATGAAAATACGGCTGGTACTAAAAATGTAAAATCTTCGCACCTCGTCGGCCGCTCAAGTCAAGTGCGCTCGTTCCGCGCGTATCTCACAGGTGACCCATTTTTACACCTCCTATATAATGGCAAAGGACTGTTTCATAATTATTCAATTAATTTTAACATCACGTTAACGAGGCATCCGCTAATAAGAGCGAATTATCAGCGCGGACTTAAATTACGTTCGTGATTCATGATTATAGTTTAATTTAGTGCAAAATCCATGTTTTTGATTTATAGTCTTGTAATTGGGTTTATGTTATGTTAATTGGCCTAATTTAAATTTCGCTCGTATTGTTGTTTAATCTCGGTTATTTATTGTTGTTTTCCGGCCCATAAGTTTTTGGTCCTTCGGTCCGAGAGAAGGATTGTAGGTAGGCAGATAGGTTTGACTTTCCATATAGAATTTGTGATATCTAAGAACAGACGTAGGTACAAAAATTTTAAATTATTATATGGGGTTCCGGATTTTAAAATTGTCTACAACTTGGTTATAAAAGTATAACAATTACGACTCATCTAAAATATCAAAAACATACAAAAATATTTTTCCCAGATTAGATTCAAATCTGCAAACTTCACAGGAGCTAAATAAGTTAGCTAAAAATAAATGTAGGTAGGTTTTTCTGTGTCTATTTTTAGTAGCTAACCTACACTACTCGATAACTTTAAAAGGTCACAGGTAGGTAGCACTGGATCGAACATTTTATTGGTTTAATTCCGGGTTGGCACACACGATACAAGATCGTTTTACTTCATGACTTATTTTACGTTCGATTCCGTTTCAAAACTAAGAATAGACGCGTTGAATTCCTAACCACGCTTCTGTGTATCTTCTTAAAATTGCATGCATTATTATTAAATACCTATAGCACGTTGGATAGATGACACTTGTTTTGCGCAAAAACCCTGGACAAAAGACGCTCGAAGACGAGAATGGCAGAGGAAAAGGCAGGGGTATACCCAGCAGTGGGTCATACCGGGATGAAGTAATGACGATGATTTAAACGTCATGTCACGAAGAAAGCATGCGATGAATAGTTGAATGACAATGGAAAAGTCACATTGATAAATGCCCTGGGTTGCTACCTCGTGCATTTAAATTCGGGCCAGTCTGACTGACAGGCAACAACGACAATTTTGACAACATTGTTAAATCAAAACATTCCTAACAATATTAGACACGAAAATTATCTATTGTTTACAACTTCCAGTCCATCGCAGGCAGTAGATCACGAAGTTTCTTACTCTTTGTTTCATATAAAGAGGCTTTTATCATAAAGTTTTCCAATGAACGTCTTGTAAAACTTGGTTGGGGCTTAAGCATTTTTTATGAGTATTTCCCTTTTGATTAAAGACTTGCGCTGTTAGCAGCCGAACGTATAGAGCTAGGCAGGTAATGAAAAATGTTTAATACTCGGCTGGATTGTGATTCTCTAATAGTGATATTTAATAGTCTATGCTTCGTCTTGATTGCCTTGTTAGTCTAGTGGACAATAAGCGCGACTTCTGAGTATGAGCATGGGATCCTGGATTTGAATCTTAGTCGTGCAAAGAGTTACTGGTTACTTATTCTCAGCACAGAGTCTGGATTTGAGCCCGATTGATACATTGGATCAAAATCAATAAAAAAAATACTACTTTTAAAATGAAGGCAAGTGAAACTTTTTTTTAATTGTGACTTCCTAGTTCTTTCAATCTGTCAAGTAACCGAGTCTAGACAAGATGAGACTCGAGACTAACCAAACGTTGAAGATGTTATTGGGCACGAACTTATTTGTAAAACACATTTATGCGCTTTAAATGGCTCCACCTACTTACTGAGCTATATGTGAAAAACAGTCACCCATCACAACATTGAGGTGACAAGCTTTGCATAACTTCGCAAATTGACTGCGCAAAACGTTTCAAACATTTCGAAAGATGCTTACAACAAAATAAGGTCAGTTTATATTTTTTGTCTCTGATTTAAAGGAAATATCTTACAGCCTTAAAATTAACGTTGGTCTCTGTATAATATTCATCGTCTAATATAAGTCTCACTAAAACGTGTATTGTAGTATTCAAAAAAGTAAGTGCCGCTAAAAAATCCAATTGAAAAATATTTACATCCAACTTCCAAGGTACGTTAGAGCTATTTGGAGCTTTGCCAATTTTAAGTGACAAAAACGTGTCGTGAATTATTTTGATAACTCGAGGCTGTAAGTTTGTAAAAACATATCGTAAGCATCCAACGTATTTTGGTCCAGACAAGTTTATAGTGTAACACAATTTCGCTTGTCCGAGCTCGGATTTTCTATCGTCTGGACGAGATTAGAAAGTTTTAGATATTGAAAAAAGTTTGTATTACATGAAATAGGGTGTAGAAAATTTTCTTTTTGAAAAATATTTTACAGAGACCTAACTTGCTTATTTCAAACTTGCCTCGAATTTAGGCCTAGAATGTTATAGTCAAATAATGAGATTTTAGAAAGCTCACAAAACAAGCACCCTTTATCAGTCTTCTTCCTTCATTTCTTCTTACATAAACTTCCTACAACAACAGCCCATGCCTTGTTTAAAAGAGTCAGCATGTTAGTAGCAGTTTATTGCTCATGGCGCGTTGAACAACCAAAGTACCACCCTCAAGGAGGCTCCTTGAATTCACGCAAATATGGTTATAGAATACCCAGTCTCGCATAACATTTTCGTGTTGGTCTTTGAAGTATTTTTGTCCTAACACGATCGATAACATAGTGAGTTAACAAAAAAACATCATCATCCACAGTCTAGAAACATTGAGTCATACATAATTCGTTAAGCTACATTTCTCGTGTGCACTTGAACAAAAAACTTAGGCTATGTTTCATGTAGGTGTCAAAGTTAGCGTATTCTCTATATCGCGTTTCGCCTTCTGCGAATGAATTCTGCAAATCCTAACTTACAGATTTATTTATTATCAAAATATACGAAGTTTTCTACTGTACACTCAGCTTGGAGTCGGTTATTAGAAGTTTTTTTGGATCAGTTTTATGTTTGTTCTAGCAGTTGTGTCGTTTGTGTTTTTATTGGCGACTCGTAAAACGTTCCAGCTAAGTTATTTTACAATGTACTCTTTAAGTCTTTGTATAAAGTCTCGTCTCTTTATTTTGCTTTAAAATGTTATGTCAGAAAGTTACAATGAAAATATTATTATTTAATAAAGCATATTTATAAACAACTCTGTTCGCTTTGTTGGTAGGTGTTCGGCTAAAGTGTTGCCTGGTTTCCATTCGGTAATTCTCAGTAGCAGTGCGCAGAGTCTAGATTTGTGCCCGGTTGTTGGCAATATTTTATATTTCCCCATAAAATTTGGAACCTATCCCAATGTAATAGAGGCGAGCCTATTGCTATTGCTAGTTTAACTTAGTTGACTGCATCAGTAATACTGAAAAAAGGAATCTAGTTAAGCAATTGAAAATAAATATTTTGGTTCATGTTTTTTTATTTATATCATCATTTATGTAGAAGTATGATTATTATGACTGATCAATCGAAAATATACCATACCTCGCATCCTTTGATGCTAACTTGTCACGTTTATTTTTCAATACAAAAATATATCCCATCGGGAAGGCAGAGACGCGTCTGCATTACAAATCGAGAAGGATTTAGGAATAATCCAAAATTACCGTCATAAATCCGGAACTAGTAAGGAGATTAAACGTACCAGCATCGAGATATATGTATAAGAGCATTGAGAATCGTCTGATGTAGACATAAATCTAAAATGCACGAGTGAGCAGAGCCGGAGGGATCCAGTTTCTGCCTGATATATAGTGCCTGGTTAAGAGAAAGTTGAAGTAACATGTGTCATTTTTATGGTCACGAACCGCTAGATTTGTGATAGCAAATCACGTGTGATAGAATCGGGGATAATGGAACATGCTGGCATATTTTTCCGAAATTGAACATTTAAATTGGTTCGGGACTTAACCTTTTTCGTTGAGAAATATTAAACCTAAAACCATTAATCAAAATGGAGACCGAAACACTGAATTCATGTCAGGCTTTGGTGGTATTAAAATGGACGCAATAATATCGTTTTTATCCCATGCTGTTTTTCGCAATACACAATTTAACGAGAAGAGTATGCAAATATGCATTACTTGGGAGCTGAAATTTTAATTTTAGTCCAAAATTCAAATAGGAATGCGGTAAAACCCGTGGTTACGGCGCCATCCTATTTCTATGCACGTACTCCGTCTCACAATGCACACGGAACATAAATCCCAGTTAATACCGCGAACTTGTCACCACGACTCTCTGTTTTGCTAAAATTTGTCTTTGTGACGCAAATATCTCATATTTTTCCACTACAGATGAGGTATTTCGCTTTTAAGCTTGTTTGCTGAAATGGGATGTAACACGTTAAGTGACGCGACTGCCTTGATGAATAAATTGTGGCGGTACTGTTTTTGTTTTGAAAAGAATTGTATGAAAAGTGACAGGTGGCTTTATGATAAATAGGATGATAGATACTTGCTATGAAGCTTTCAGCGATCATCATCATTAGCCGGAAGACATCCACTGTTGAACGAAGGCCTCCCCCTTAGGAGGGGGGAGGGGTTGCCATAATCCCCACGGTTGGCAAGCGGCTTGGGGATCGTAGTGTTGGTGGTCAAGTTACAGAAGACGCTGCTGCCCATCTTCTGGATTTTCCCTTAGTCGCCTCTTACGACACCCACGGGAGGAAAGGGGGTGGTCAATTCTAGGCCGGATACCACACGGCACGATTCAGCGATCAGAAAGAAAGATATATTAAAAGAATATAGATAAGATAAGCTGACAAATAAATAATTATTATATCAAATGACTGGTGTGCAAATGTTTCGGTTGTACGACTTTAAAATCAGTCATCTTCATAATTATGTTGGCATCAAACTCAAAATGATTCCAAAATTTTTAAAGTAAAAATAGTTTTAACTATTATGAATCTTCGTTCTCAGGTTGTCGTTACAATGAGATCACAACTGACAAGCTATTTGATAAATTGGTATATTATGATAAATTATAGAGTACTCCGCTTCTTTAAGATATTCAATGAAATTTTCTTGGCTATTTATGCTATGCACAGAAAATATTTCGAGTTCAGATTCATCAATTAACTAAGAAATTCTTGCATCGCCAATAACTTAACATTGACTAAATAGATCGTTGTTGTGTGTATCACCATGTCTGTTTGGCAAAGAAAGCAGAACACCATAACCAGATCAGACACCTATTGTAATTCTCTCTATCAGCTGATTTAAAACGAAAAATATATAGAATAAACTTACGATTTCACCCGAAAATAACGCGTTTATTACAGTCATTTCTTTTCACGGGTCGTGAAAAATTACCTGAGTTCCCCTTACCCCGCACCCCGTTTCCCAGTTCGTTTAACTGCCTAAATGACGAACGTAAATCGTACGATAAATAAATGTGTGGTAAGTATTTGCATGTATATTGCAAACTCAATGGCACTTGGAAGAGTTAATTAGGATAAGTATGGGATAATAACACAGTATCTTTTGGCACAATTCAAATATATGTTATTTTGCATAACGTACGTGACTTTCTCAATCTCTGAAATATTAAACAATCCATTATTACCTAGGGTCTTCAATTTTCGCACGTACCTAATGCTGTTTTGCAGCGTTAAATTAGGAGTATTAAAAACTCCACAATAAAATTGCCTTGCAATCGTAAGCTTTTATTTCCGATTAAAAGAGATTCAAATATTTTCTAAAATATTTTTTTTAGTAGGTGAGTGATTGTTTTTTTTTGGTCTTATCCTCTTCCACGTTGCAATAATCCAAGTATATGAGTAGATGAATTTTAAAATGTTCGATTTTGCTCTTTCTACTTTTGTTGTAACCATACCGTATTGAATTCTGTTTGGCGTTGCATATTTTATCAGGCTACATTGTCGCTGGCTGAATATATTTAAAGTTCTGAACTCAATCATTCTCGTTATTAAATGAGCTGATGTCAGTGTTCAGCATAATCATATTCAGCAATCTTTGCTCTCTTTTATCAACATATTTATTATAATTATATAATATATATATATATAATACAGACCCTTAAAGCCTAGCTTAGGCACCAGTCTCCCACAATACACCTACTGAATTATTTTTTAATGTGATGCTCTAATGTAATATAATGTTTATTGTGGTGAGAAATAAACTATTATTACTACTAATTTCTTAAGAGTTTAGAGTAGTACTAGGATTAAAAAGGTAATTAATTTGGTAATATGAAACTAACCCTAGAGGCTATGTAAGAATATCTTGTTGGTTTAGTCGTTGCAAATCGCGACTGATGCAAGGTCCTCATTTCGTTTACCGGTTTAACATAACATAACATCACGCCTGTATTCCCCGAAGGGGTAGGCAGAGGTGAACTTATAGTGCACCCACATTTCGCCAGTTATGTTGTAAGTCCCAATGTAATAGGGGGCGAGCCTATTGCCATCAACTGGGCACAATTCCAGACTCCGTGCTGCTACTGAGAATTACCTAATGGAAAACTCAGTAACACTTTGCCCGACCCGGGATTTGAACCCAGGACCTCTTGCTCAGCAGTCGCGCTTAGCGACCACTAGACCAACGAGACCGGTTTAAGCCAGTGTTATAAGGCTTCCTTTAGGTATTTCTAAGTTACAGCACGAAACACAGATTTGTGCCCTGTTAATGGCAAATGGCTTGCCGCCTATTATATACAGATATAAAATCACGTCTATTTCCCAGAGGGGTAGACAGAGAATCCTGACATACTTCTATCGCCTCATTCACTTGCATCACATTCCTCATACACGGCACTCCTCACTTAACCCTTTTGCCGCCTATTATATTGGGACTTATAACATAAGTAGCGTTTGGATTATAGACGCAATGTAATGTTTTTATGTTATGTTGAAACTTTTGACTCTACTAGCTAAACGGCTAATATAATAGCAATACAAACACGAGTAAACGTTCACATGTGTAAACACCAACCTTCCGCTAAATAGAACCGAATTAGGATGTTAACCCTGCAATAACTCAGGGTTACACGAATCGTTAGGCATGGTGGGAGAGTGGTCCGAACTAAACAATTCTTTATTAGAATTATATTAAGTTCAATTCACCGAAATTTTGGGTTTTGGGCTGATGAAACGTTAAGATCAGTAACCGAATCTTATATAATATAACACCAAGCCTATATTTCTTGAAGAGGTAAGCAGAGGAGTGTAGTACATCCACAATTCGTCAGGTATGTTAAAGGTCCCAATAAAATAGGGAGCGAGCCTACTACCATCAACCGGGCACAAATCCAGCCTCCGTGCTACTGAGATATATCTCAGTAGCACGGAGGCTGGATTTGTGCGTACGTACTAGAAAAACCCAATAACCCAGCCTGACCCCGAATCCAAACCCAGGACCTCATGCAACAACTAGACAATCGAGACGAATGAATTGAATAATAGATGAAGTCTTATTTGTTGAAATATTAATGTGCTGATGGAACGTTTAGATATTATAGATAACCAATTCTTATGTAGTAAGTAGATAGACATTATCACCGTCAATCAAATTTGTGTGTACAGTTACGAAATGAATTTGTAGATTTTCAAATAAAACTAGTTTAAAAAAAATCTTTGGCAGATTATTACGTGTGACTTCATTTCAGATTGTTATTTAAATTTCAATATAGTATGCTTCCATTTTTTGTTCATTCGACGACCCATTTTGCGCAGTGGCTAAGCGATTGGACTGCTGCTCTAAGAGTTGCGGATTCGATTCCCGCACGGGACAAAAATTTGTGCGATCCGCAGATGTTTGTCCTGAGTCTGGGAGTTTGCGTATGTGATATTTGATGTTTGTGAAACGCACCTACGATACAGGAGAAATTGCTAGAGTGGGACGACGTTTAAAAAAAAAACAAATATATTTAAGACCTATCACTTATGTATAGCATATAGCAATTCCGAATTGTATCCTCTCACAACAGAAAAGTAATTGAAAACGCCACACCGCTAAACAGAGGCTTGTGAATTATGCATACAGAGCAATTTCAGTTGATTCGAAGTATCTCAGTGAGGCGTATGAATTGCATGCAAAATGTGTTACACTGCCGAATTACGCCCAAACCGTACCAGAAATGCCTTTGGTTTAAATAATAATAATAATATCTTGGGACAGCTCACACTCGGTCATCTGATGCCAAACTAGGCAGAGCCTGTATTATGGCAACCAGACAACTGATAAACATACTTAAATATTTCTAAATACATACATAATATAGATAATTTACATTATCTATATTATGTACAATAGACACAGAACAAATCATTATGCTCATCACACAGAGATATGTCCTGGGTGGGAATCGAACCCACGACCTCCGGTTTAGCAGTCAGCGTCACTAACCACTAGACCAAAAAATATAACTATATATAAATATATATAGATATATAAATACAACTAACTACACGTAAAATGCAAGTTACCAATCCGCTAAGTTGACAATAGTTATGCATCTCTGTGTACCATATGTGGTACACTGGACTGTGAAAGGATTAAGGTGAAAAATTTTTGTGGCCAAGTCAATGAATCAAATATTGTGCCGTGTGGTATCCGGCCTGGAATTGATCACCCCCTTACCTCCCGTGGGTGTCGTAAGAGGCGACTAAGGGAAAATTCAGAAGATGGGCAGCAGCGTTTTCTGTAATGTCACCACCAATACTGCGATCGCCAAGCCGCTTGCCAAGCGTGGGGATTATGGCATCCCCCCCCCACCCACTTACGCGGGGAGGCCTATGTTCATTAGTGGACGTCTTTTGGCCGATGATGAAGACAATGAATCATCACTCTGTCAATTTGTAGTAACGCAGAACTACTAGAAGTTTTAACACTCCGATGCAAAAAGCGGTGAAATAAGTTTAACGTGTTTATTTGTCTGTGTCATCATAGCTCCTAAACGGATAGACTGATTTGGATCTCGTGTTTTGTTTGTTTGAAGGGAGACTCTATTGAGTATTCTTACTTCTTAGCTTTGATTTAAGATTTCTATTTAGCTAAACAGTTAAAAAGAATTCTCATTATCATGACTGCCCGCGCTGCTAAAACTGCTAGCTCTATAGAAATTGTTCTTTTTTTAGGAATCGTGAAATGAGGTTCATCATCATTATCATCAGCCGGAAGACGTCCACTGTTGAACAAGAGCCTCCCCCTTAGGAGGGTAGGGGGGGGGTGCCATAATCCCCACGCTTGGCAAGCAGCTTGGAGATCGCAGTATTGATGGTCAAGTTACAGAAGAGGCTGCTGCCCATCTTCTGGACTTTCCCTAAGTCGCCTCTTACGACATCCACGGGAAGAAAGGGGGTGGTCAATTCTAGGCCGCATACCACACGGCAAAATGAGGTCACAAACCGTTTATTGATCAGCAGTTATTCTCTAGTGGAAAAGTTGGAAGAGAGAACTTTACCAGGTCTGATCAATTCGTGATTTGGTATTTTTTTACTCCTAGAGCATGGAAACCGTGTCCGGATTCTTGGTAGTTTAACCTTGTAATAATACAAGGGAAACGTAAAGTAACAGCCAAGAGAAATTACAAGAATTTGAGAGAAATAAAACAAGTCTATTAAGACCATAAATAACAGTTATGAACTTGAAATATTGTTTTATAATGACAGTTTTGTACACTGGCGGTCTGTTCAAGACTTGAATTATAACAAAATGTGTTTTAAATTGATAAAGGAAATTTGAAAAATGATGGACACGAGCGGGGTTCGAACCCGCGACCTTCGCCGATCCGTGGCGCTGCTCTAACCAACTGAGCCACCGTGTCGCTGCTCGCATCCATCGAATTTCAAGTTCCCTTTTTAGTATTCACGTCTTAAGGGTGACGTCAGGTATTATCTGTTGGAATCTATGATTACCAACTCAGTGTTATACTAAAAGGGAACTTGAAATTCGATGGATGCGAGCAGCGACACGGTGGCTCAGTTGGTTAGAGCAGCGCCACGGATCGGCGAAGGTCGCGGGTTCGAATCCCGCTCGTGTCCATCATTTTTCAAATTTCCTTTATCAATTTAGATTCAAGCTTAGCATGGGCAACATGCTAAAATGGCACCAAAAGTCATATAAAATGTGTTTTCTTTTAGGTCTTTTACGTTGGTAACGAGTGCTAGTAAATTTGTGTTATTTTTATTCACGATCATAATTATTTGAAGACTGTCTTGGGACATCATCATCATCATATCCAACCATTACCTTTTTTTGTGACCGATAATTTTGTCTAAATATTACATGACTTTATATTTATGATCTAGATTTAAATTTAAATTTTATAATTCGTTGTTTGTGGTCTACTGCACTTTTGATTATTTGATTTTAACCACATCTTAGTTCAATACATACTCACTGACAATTGTTATCATCATCAGCTGGAAGACATCTACTGTTGAACGAAGGTCTCCCCCTTCTAGAAGAAGGGGGGGGGGTTGTGTCATAATCCGCTCGCTTGGCAAGCGGTCTTTTTGGGCTCGTAGTGTTGGTGGTTAAGTTACAGAAGACGCCATCTTCCAAATTTTCCCATAGTCGCCTTTCGACATCCACGGGAGGAAAGAGGGTGGTCAAGTCTAGGCCGGATACCACACGGCACAATTTAATATTACTACACAAAACTAGGAAAACAATTTTTTGTAGGAATGTTTTCTTTATACAATATTCAAGCTAGTATCCACAGAATCACCTTAAAGTTATGAGAGGTTTTGCTATAGTAATAACAATTGTAAATCCTGTCGTTTCGTGGGACTAGGGCACATAATATAGGTACCATGTTATTTTATTCACAAAAATCTTTTTCTTTCATATTTACTGCCAGAATTTTACGAGGAAGCCTATTCTTTTCGTTCTGCCTATTTCGCGGACGGTGCAAGGCTACAAGATTTAGCGTGTTAGTTATTTGGTTCCCATCACATAGACATTCGCGAATATCGTTTCTCACATTCATACTATAACATCACTTAAATCCGTCGCGAACTTAACTTTCGTCCTATGTCTAAATGTACTACACAATGGTTCAGAGAAAAAAAAAAAAACATTTTTTTCTCCCATACATATTTTTTTGCCAGATCCTAAATTGGAATTTTAAACGCATTTTACTCACTATAAAAATATATGCCTATTTGAGTAAGAAAATGGTTAGAAATAGATAGGAAAGAATAACATTTTGAATCGATCTAGTCGCAAGGTTCTGGCTTTATGCTAAATAGTATCTGAATATATGTTGTGGTCTAGATTCATCTGGTTTGGTGGATAATCATTTGACGGACGCTAAATGTGGATAAGCCAAGGCCGAGAGCTGCGAAGAAAAGCGCAAACCTGGACATCATCTTCTCACGGTTCGCGGGCTGCGAATATGTGAGTCTGAAGGCGTACTAGGCAATTTGTGTCGTTCTCATTATGTCCTGCGATGCAACCGCCGACGACCGCGAATGAAAGAAGAATCTAGATGTCAAGTTACCGGTTCAAATACCACAATTCTTTTGACGGCGATGTCGACAACGACGTATTATTTAATAATTATAGAACCTGGCCCTTATTTCACATTTATGTTTTTGATGGAATTGTAGTTATACTCCACAATAAGGTATTCGCATATTTTCTTTAACTTGAAGTTAAGCATCATTGTATCCGAACGGCTGAGTAACAATCATCACGTTTTTCCTTGCTCTTGATTATTTTAGGCATTTTAAACACTCTTATGTTAAAGAAAGAAAATCTATCAAACTACAAGAATGATAATAATAATACTTTTGTTAAAATCTTTATTTAAAGGCATCATGACGACCCGATTGGTGCAGTGGCTAAGCGATTGGACTGCTGCGCTAAGGGTTGCGGGTTCGATTCCCGCACCGGACAAAAATATGTGCGATCCGCAGATATTTGTCCCGAGTCCGGGTGTTTGTGTATGTGATATTACATGTTTGTGAAACGCACACACGACACAGGAGAAATGCCTAGTGCGGGGCGAAGTTTTGAAAAAAAGGGCTTATCGCTGAGCGATAATGTCGCCCTAAAAAACATATTAATTAAAATAAAAAAAACCTATTAATAACTTACTTTAACACTATAGATGCTAATTTATATAATACTTAATAACAATACTAGGAGTTTTTTAGTACGATATTCTTCCTTTTCTCATACTTAGGCGTTTGTCTACAATTTATAAACTCTTCATACTTGTACCACGACATTACGTCACGTAAGTCATAAGAAGCGGGGGTCCCGCATAAAATGTGCATTAGTCTGAACAAATAAACGCTTTTATCCCTACTTTCCGAGGATTTGTGGTCGCCGCGATGTGCTTGCAATAAACTGTATTGTTGGCTGGCTGCAGAACCGATCCGCTTAGCATTAGGATTTGGTGTGGAATATGGCTAGTGGAATCGTTTACGATTTAGTTTAAATAACGATTCGATTATGTCTCCACGTAGCTACGAGTATTTAATCGTTCTCCTTGATATAATGATATCCTCTGTCAAAGACACGTCTCAGTCAGTTTCCTAGAATTTCACAGGAGAAATACGATTTCCAAGAACGCCTTTGCTCGTCTTCGTCATGCCAAGCAACAGGGAAGTCAGTCAAGTTGAATATACATCAATAGTGTAATTGAAATTTGACTAACTTTTTTTTTAAATAACGTCGCTTCACACTAGGAATTTCTCATGTATCGTGGGTGCGTTTCACAAACATAAAATATCACATACACAAACACTTAGACTCGGGACAAACATCTGTGGATCACACAAATTTTTGTCCCGTGCGGGAATCGAACCCACAACCCCTAGCGCAGCAGTCCAATCGCTTAGCCACTGCGCCAATCAGATCGTCAAAATTTTCTAACAACTACCTCTGAGAAGAAATGCCGAAACAAATTCAGGGTTCAAGGAGGCGTTATATCAGACATAAGAGCTTATAAAAATAAAAAGTTAACACAACAACACTTGAAATACATTTCTAAAATACACTTCCAAAGACACTCCATGATAAGGCGCAAAAACACTAGTCATTCACAAATAAGCTTTGAAAGCACTCTTATATAAGAGGAAAACCCACATTTATAACCCTGACATTTAAAACGACTAATAAAATACTAGCAGACAAAAAGAACTTCAGTATTATTCTTTAGCAGTTTGTAGAGCATGATTTCTTACAGACTCGATTAGAACGCAGATCACGTGCTCCAGAGTAATTTTATATCGAGCCAATATCCGACGGCGTGATGTTACTAGCATTTATTTTGTATCCAAGATAGAACCTTTAATAAGTAAACTTTGTTCCTATTTTAAGAATTCTATAAAGTATGTTTTTTTTAAACTTCGCCTCACTCTAGGAATTTCTCTTGTGTCGTGGGTGCGTTTCACAAAAATGAAATATCACATACACAGAAACCCAGACTCGGGGCCAACATCTGCGGTTCACACAAATTTCTGCGCGTGCGGGAATCCGCTACCCTTAGCGCAGCAGTCCAATCGCCACTGCGCTAATCAGGTCTCATACAGTTCAAGGTTAAAGGAGGAAGATAATTATGACTTTATCTGAAGAGATATTAAATTTTGGAGGAAGGCAACGTCTTTACCAGACTAGATAGGTAGTGGTGTGATGTTTGAGGATATTTGAGGGGCTCATAGCAACGTGGCTACCGCGCAGGTCAGTCGATTTGCGAGGTTAAGCCGTGCTCGCCGCGGTCAGTCTTGTGACGGGTGGCCGTTTTCACATGTCCAGACCTCTCCGTGCTTCTGAAGGTACGTTAAACCGTTGGTCCTGCGCCTGATCTCTCTCCGGTCGTGTCGGTCTACCGTCCCATCGGACTTTGAGAGAGGGAGAATAGGGAGTGCACCTGTGTTTGCGCGCATACTTGTGCACTATAATATTTCCTGCGTAGTTGGCTAGTCTCAGATGAGATCGGCCGCCGTGACCCAAATTCGGGTAGGAGAACATAATTATTATGTAAGTATTGAGATAATTAAAATGAAAGATCTCTTTTCTTGAACACCAAAATACTCAAGGTATTATTGAAAAATTATTTTTCATAAACTTTTTCGTTCATCAAGAAAACTTCAACAGAAATATTTGAATCAATAGAAAGGATAAAAAACGACAGTATCGTGTTTGCGTCGCAGCTGTTCCAAATAGATGCTGATCAGTATTCTTGGTAATTCATTCGTGGATTCCAAAAAATTGCGGCGACCAAAATCATTAAATCCTACCCTTTGAGCTAGATAAAGAAAGAAATATCTATTCAAAAAGTCTTTTGGACATAGTCAGACATTCAAAATGCCTACGCCCCGTTCGAGTTATTATTTTTATGAACCTAACACACCAAGAGCCTATAACTGTCCCACTGCAGGGCAAAGGCCTCTTCTCGTATAGAGAAGGATTGAGCACTGATCACCACGCTAGCTCACTGCGGGTTGGCGATTTCAGATAATTAAATCCAGGTTTCCTTACGATGTTTTCCGTCACCGTCAGTCGGTGGTGTCTTAGAATATCTAAGAAAGTATTTATGACATTGAAAAAGTCACATTGATACTTGCCTGGGTTTGAACCTGCAACCTCGTGCATAGAAATCCGGTATGTCAACCACTAGGCCACCACGACCCTGCTGTTTATGAACCTAAATAGGATTTTAAAAGCAGGTGGTCTATACTCCTATTTTAAGGGATGATAATCTTAAACATCAGTCAACTCTTGATAGCAGTTTTGAAAACTGCCCCCTTAGCATACCTAATCAACTAAAACAGGACAGTTTACGCAGACGCCGCATTACACTGCACGTAGCGGCGTCTCGCTTCCACAACGTAAACCGTACGGTTTTAAGAGTTCATGGTAAGGGGGCGAAGTTATATTTTCACAGTCAAGGTAACAATATAATATATTTAACTGAAGTGTCGTTTTATTTGGAAAAGATCAACAAATAACCATTGAAGTCTACCTCTCTGATCTGATAAACTAAGTCGTCTTTTTAAACAGAAAACAGGAGGTTTATTCTCATAGTTAAGGTAAGTTTTAAGGTAAGAATCAAGTGACAAAACGTTTGACGAATAGAAATCCAGTAGTATGAAGATGAAATTTTTAGACGATGTAATATTATACGACATACCTATGTCAATCCCATATATTTTTCAATCTACATGAATTCTATTCATTCTCTAGAATTTTGCCACTTGTCCAAGGCCCTATTAACTTAGAAATTAGCACCGACCAAAAACAGTCTACATCTGAGCTGATAACGTCTAAGTCGCCTCTTGCAAGGGGTCCATTCTCTAGTCAAGGTACTCGAAACTAAGTGTGTAGGGGCCAATATCCGATACCGTGATGCGATGCCATCGTTTATTTTGTTTCCACGTGGAGAGCTTTCATTGGCTGCTTTGTTATTTGTGAGGTGATTGTAACAGAAGCCTTTGATAACGGAGCTTTGTGTTTTGGCGTTCACTTGTTTTTATTTGTGCAGTCTTTTTGATTAGTGCCAACATAGGAGACTTTTATAAAGGTTTGTCTTTAAGTTGCGTCAAAGTTGGGTTTTGGTTTTACCAAACTGTTAGTTGTTCTTGAGGCTGTATTTACTACTGTGTAGGGTCTTGGGTTTGATTTTTGAAGTGGTAATGACGATGGTGTTAGGTGCATTTTAATATTCTGGAATGTAATTTCTTTTGCATCCTGATTCATGAATGCATTAAATTATATTCACCCAGCACCTTAGTAATATTTCTGAGATAGTAACGTTTGAATACTGCAAAACGAATAAACGGTACTCCAAAATCAGGAACAGGAAAGATTATTATAATAACAACAGTATGCGGCAAGCATCAATTTCTGTAAGAGCTAGGCGACGGCGACGGCGGCGTAGACGATTTCTAGGCTTTGTTTCCAGGATTAAGTTCGAAGGGCTCAAAATCTTATCCAATAATCCGCTCCTTATTATAGACTGCAAAATTCAGTTAAATTAAAACAGCCTTAATAAGTTACCTGAAATCACAGCATGCTCCTCTGTTTACTTATGGGTATGCATACTCACTCAAAGATACCATGCATATTTTCTTAGTATTCCGCTTTACACGTCACTATTCCACGCTTATATGAAACTCAAAATCCATCATAAATATTGCAGAGTGAACAAGAAAAATATCGGTATTCCTAGGGATCCCAAAAAGCGAATAGTTCCCGATCCGCTCTCAGCCTCGTAAAGTTTAATTGCAACTGTTCGTTTATTTTCGTTTCTCGTGGTTCAGCTCTATAGAAGTTTCCAAAACAGTTTCGGCCATTCCATCGTGATGGTTTCCGTTCCTGCTTTTTCAACTTTGCTATGCTCGAAAATAATTGAGATCTATTAGGAGATCGTTATTCGTTGTTTGTACTTATTTTAGGAGTGGTCTTCATTTTAATTGTTATGGTTCTGTGTACTTTTCGTAGCTTTTATTTTCTTTTAAGTGTTCTAGTAGACGACGGTGGCATGACGAGCTGCTTGCCTACAGGAGAGACTAGTCTACTTTAGCACACAATCAATATCAATTAACAATAAAATGAAATAATGAAAGGGAGGCCTTTGCCCTGCAGTGGGACAACACAAGCTGAAAAAAAAAATGTTATGGAGGTTAGGTATTTATAGAACTGCACTTGCAACCATATTATTACGCTGATATTATCAAAAAAGTGTACCAAAAATGATACAGCATCAGAATCGGAAATCATTTATTCGACAGCACATATGACAGCACAAACAAAAGGTAAAACAACAAGAAAATATTATCAGTAGTACCATCAAACATGCAATACCGAAAAGGTCGCCAACTCAGCATATGCTGAGTGTAGAACACCCAAGCGCTGGTTTTCAGTTGGCACCCTATAGTTATAATACCTAGATATTACATCTCCAGAATTCTAAATATTCAAGGATGGTTTCCCAAACCACTTTCTGATCAAGCTTACATCAGATATATCGTATTTTATAGAAAAACCCTATATCCAATAACGCACCCTTGAAGTCTTTCCCAAAAATACATCAGGTTTATAACCCTAACTGGTTGGGACATCGCTGTGACGCTCACGAAACTCTCCCTCAATCATGTTTTACGACTGTGGCGAAGTGTACAGCTGACACTGTTTTCATTCATTGAACAGCTGATGCTGTGTTTACTTTTTGTTGAAGATGTTGTTCTGGCGTTTAATTATGTGTCATTGGAATGTTTAAATGGTCATTGCTGAAAGGGATTACGTTTGGTGAGAGAGATGAGAGATTGATCAAGGAGTTTTTTTTTTCAATTTCTTTGTTTTTTTAAGTACGTAGTATGATAGTTAATGTACTACCTTCAGCAGTTTTTAGTTTATTATTGTTTCTTTTATGGGTGAAGACCTAGCTAGTATTATTATATTCTAGCATCAATTTTCATCGCTGCTAGGCTTGCTTCAACAGTTTCTTTAATTTATTATGTTCAAGTTAATCTTCATTAGGGCTTTTTCCACTTCTAACATGTTCTGTCTCCTCTTTCAAACTCTTTAGCAAACACCAACCGCAATAATTCTCTTACCTGCACTAGCAGCAACCGAGGTTCCTGGATAAACAAGCATTACCATAAAATAAAACACAAAATAAATTAAACACTTAGCATGTACGTTTGGGAAAACACCTTCGGTTTATGTACATTTATAAGGTTAGGTGGGGACAGTGGTTTTACGGGCCTTTCCTGATGCTATTTGTCCCTTTGGCCTTAATAGAAGGTGGTCCAAGTAGGAGCTCAAGCGGGAGAATCAGCGGCTACTTAAGATAATGCTTTTTGTAGGATAATTGTAGAGCATAGTCTGAAAGAAAATCATGGATAGTTGGCACTATCATCAGAAGTTTATAGGTATTGAGAGTTTCATTATAATGTTAATGAGACTGGTTATACTTTATTATTAACCTATATCTAATCCGCCGCAAGTCCAAGGACTAAAGAAGAACTGAATGAAATGTCATTAATCAAGCTACATTCATCATCATCATCATCAGCCGGAAGACGTCCACTGCTGGACAAAGGCCTCCCCCTTAGAAGCTACATTACAGACCATTAAATATCTACATTTCATCATCTGGAACTATATAGGTTTAATAAGCTGTTAATCAACGTCTTCTTCTTCTTTAGGAGCTTTGTTTTTGTTAGTGGAGCTACCACTTTTCTCTATTGTCGGCATTCCATTTGACCGCTTAAATATATAATATACGTCTGATCTGTGTTTATTTATTAGATGGACTATGCAGACTTAAAGCCTTAAATTCCTTTCTTTTGAGATGTCCGCTTCGGTTCATCGCTTATCGTGTCAATATCCCGATTAGTCCGCTTCACATTGTCCATTTTAAGGTCAATTCACCAGACCCATTTCGTTGGGTAAATTTGTACAATGAGCTGTGCTCAAATTGATGTATTTTTGAGCCGTCTGTATTTTATTGTATTCTCTAATGTGTTTAGGTTTCGAAGACCTCTCATAACATATTTAGTTTAATGTTTCGTTGTAAATTTCTGGTAAACGAACGTTTTATTGATACTTATTCAAGTTGTTTTTGGTATTTAAACTAAGTTGGTATAAAGTTCAATAACCACATAAAAGTGGAAATTTACTTGTGAAATCTTGCGTACTTTAAACGTCAATACTTCTAACTAAACATTTATGTGAAAGCTGGATAAAATATCAGCTAAGGAGTTGAGATACATGACAAAATACAAATTTAGTATCTCAAATGTAGGTTGTTATCATTTATTTATTTCCTCATTTTACAAAATAAACTTATAAATATAGGATCCAAGGTGCTAACACGTAAGTACAATATACAATATAACAATGTCAAAATAAAGATTTTAATTTCAAAACAATTACTTACAACGACGACCCAATAACTTATCGAAAAAATACATGAGTTAGCAGTTTCTTTAGAGAAAAATCACCGCCAGCACTTCGAACACACCCAAATTTGTTATAAAATACAATCTAAACGTCTATTACCGCTCCATAATGCATCATCGAACAAAAACAACAAACATGTTTTTGAAAGGTTCGAAATTTTTGCTGATGGCTGCCAAAAATCTTGGCAGTTTTGTAAAAACACTCCGGAATTAATTACTGCAAGGTCTTGATGCTATGCCTTGTTATTTATGTATTTTTGATTCTTTTTTTAACTTTTTATAACCAAATTTTAAGATTAAGTTAGTAACCGCCGCACTCAGAGACATTAATGATTACTTAAACTGACACTAAGGAAAGATTTCACGAACAAAACCTTTACTTAGTAATAGTTTAATTATCATTAAATTTCTCTGAGTACGGGGGTAAGAAATGTTTCAAAACTTTTCGTAGTTTTTGGTTCCACATAAACAATATCTGTCACCTCCATTTAGGTCCTTAAAATTGAACAGATTTCTAATTAGCTCTCCCAAGTAGGTATTACCAGGGCCGAATGGTATAATTTTGAGGTTGCAATAAAATTAACAGACTTGCCCGTATCATGAACTCTTAAAGCAGGACAGCCCCCTTACCATGAACTCTTAAAGCAGGACAGTTTACGTTGAGGAAGCGAGACGCCGCATTACACTGCACGTAGCGGCGTCTCGCTACACCACATCGTAAACTGTCCTGTGTTTTAAGAGTTCATTTTAAGGGGGCTGATAAGAATTTTACTAATCTATTTTTCCATTTAGACACCCTATGATGTTTCAATGAAGTTTTATTCTTACGAGATTTTAAACATTAACCTGATACAGACAACCATTTGCCTTATTAAACAATACTCAATACATACAATAAACACGTGAAGATAAATAAGTAGGTGTACAATACTATTTTTCCGAATATCGTTTGAAAAAAGTCACACACAAATCCTGCATTTAGAATTTGTATCCTTGTATATTATATAGCTGGAGGTGTGCCAACTAGCACGACGAATACAGGAATTTCGCGCAGCAAAAATATAGACAAATATGCGACTGAAATAAAACCTTTTTTGAAAGTAATTGAGTTAAATGCAGCAATTTCTGCTGGGGAATTCTATGTTCATCTTTTTTAGTGATGTACACACAATTTATTTACGATGCTTAATTTTGGTTTCTCCTATTCTGCACTATGGTTTATTACTTTTTAGTCGGGAATAACTCTCTGCCTGGTTGGTCGAGGGGTTGCTAAGCGCGAGCTCTAAGTTCGAATCCCGGGTCTGAAAAAGTGTTGCTGGGTATTTCCATTAGGAAATTCTCAGTAGCAGCATGGAGTGTGGATTTGTACCCAGTTTATGGCAATAAGCTCAGCCTCTATTACATTGGGACCTTTAACATAACTGGCGAAATGTGAACAATACGCTCCTGGAAAAATAAGGCATGATAATGTTATGTTTTCATAGTTCGCAAAACATGGCAAATAAAGCCGACGCCTAGGACGAATCTTATAAAATTCGCTACTATATTAAAATATCTTTATTTCAGACATGAACAGTCCATAGGTTGTTTAGTGATGTGTTAGTAACAGACAGTACTTATAGTCTATATTAGTATTGTTAGTAAGGTCACTTAATGATTGGACGTTAACACAATTAAATTGCCTAACCCCGCCTTCGAGGCTCAGTGTGGTAGCACCATAGGTACATCAACTCTTCGGGAATCACAGGCGTGATGTTACGTGATGACGATCTATCTATGAGTATCTATAGCTATTTCCACCCAGTGCCTCTGTATAGGACAGTCTGGCCGGTTAACAATCATTTTCTACACAACTAACTAACAATCACTATGTCACGTGCCATTAATTTAATCAATATTCTCCATAAAGAGGATTTAGATATTTTTGCTAACAGCCTGGCAAAATTTCTTATCACAACCCAAAAGTGTTTAGAAATATTAATGTATATACTTAAACTCATTAAGTTAAATTTTTATATATTGTATATGTTGGTTATTTTTCTCTTTTATTTTTTATATATAATTACATAGTGTCACTAATAGGTTACGTTAAGGTTTTGTTTTTTTATGTTGTAGAAATTATATAATTGTTTTTTACTATTATGTTAGTTCGTAAGATTCACATAGCATCGCTTCGGTATTTATATACTGTAATGGTGTTAAGTTGTGATAAAAATAAATAAATAAATAAAAACCCTACCTTTTCCTATAACCAGTTATGGGAGAGGCTGGTTCTCTTTGAAAAGTAATGGTGAACTCAATGGCATTCGTTAACGGTACCGCTCAGATTCAATGCTCACGTTACTGTAAATGAAAAAACTGACTCCTTCATACATACAAATTGATGATTCTCTTTCGAGTAGTGAACGTGATTCAGAAGTGAATAAGTGGTACCTTGTATATGCAGTTTTGCATGCGATTGTACAGTTTATATACTGCTTCGAAGCGTAGATATTAGAGTAAATGGATTTATTAACTAGCTGTGCCCGCGACTCCGTCCGCGTGGACATTTGGAAACAGCAAATATATTTTAAAATTATTTTAACTAGCAGTGCCCGCGACTCCGTCCGCGTGAACATTCGGAAACAGAAAAATTGGATTATATTTAGTAGTGTTTACGTCGAGCCGTACTGTTTTACTACATGTATGTAAAGATCGACCTATTTTTTTGTTTGTTAACCGATTTAAATGAAAACAACACTAAACGTCATGGGAAGCTTGCCAAAATACATCAGTGAAAGAAAGTGACCGCATTCAAATCGGTTCAGTCGTTTCTGAGATAAGCGCGTTCAAACGCAAGGACAAACCGACAAAAAAATTAAAAACTATCTTTTTGGCTTCGGTAACGTAAATACAGAGTGTATAATTTATTTAATATTGTAATTTATTTAATATTGAATGTACAGACACGGGTCGTTTACGATTTGATTATATTATGTATAGATATTATTATAATTTTGCTGTTTCCGATAGCCACGCGGACGGAGTCGCGGGCACAGCTAGTTTATAATACTACTATGGATATGGATAGAGTACGGTCTACTTTTTATGAATATCAACGACTTTTTGTAAATATAAATATTCCAAATAGTCATCTATCATACAAGATAGTCCTGTGTCAATTTCAGGTGTATCACAGTAGCATTCTGTTTCTATTTTCATTCGCTCGCTTGTTCAATACATTTTATTCTTCGCCTTGCGACAAGGGTTTCTGTACACTGTGACGAAACATGTATTTCTTTTAAATACCTATAAATGTTATTGAAGGATTAAATTTAAATAAGTTAGGTTAGGTAAGATAAATAAAGCGTCGTATATAAAAACATTATCTAATAAACAGGTTCGGAGTCTTTAACACGTTTCGTAAAAAAGATATTATCTCTAGGTTGGTAGGTAGATAGGTTTCATTTCCCGGGGTAAGTAATGTGTTATTACGTTTTTCCATTAGGTCATTTACTTGGCAGCATGGAGTCTGGATTTGTGACCGGTCACTGGCAATATTCTCGGCCATATACTCCTATCCTGTATCTTAAAATGATTCCTATCTTTAAATAAGGTAATTTTATTATTTACTAGCTTTTGTCCGCGGCTTCGCTTGCGTTAATTTAGACTCTTGGTTAATATTATACAGCGGTATACCTTTAGCTTTTGCCTGCAGCTTCGCCCGGGTTAACGACAATTTAAACCTCTTAGAGGGTTGAATAAAAAAAGTAGCCTATTTCCTTTTTTGGGTCTTAAATTTCCTATATACCAAAGGAGAATGCCCAAGTGACTATGACACTTAGTATCGCTATAAAATCTTTTGTGTCTTAATCTAATGAAGCTTAATTTATAGCTTGATTCCAGCACTTTCAAATACAGTTATTATTATTTTGATAACTCTCCGGAATCAACGGCAATTTTGTGATGAATAACAAGAAATGACTAAATAATGCTGCGCGCGCAATTGTACCTAACGCTGCGCGCGCAGTTGTAAGTAGGTACCTAACGCTACGTCGCGCAATCACGCTAGAGATGTTATATTAGTAGGATGATATTTAGGTATTCATAATATTGAATATATTAGTTAACTCGTATTAGGATACCATACCTATTACTGGGTATTAGTCAAATATTAGTCAACGATTCAAAATTCGCTACTCGCTTTTAATATTAATATTAAACGTTGCTACCTATTCGATTGTATTTCGCGTGACGCGACGTTACACGGATTAGGCCAGTGATCGCCAGCGCGGTAACCGCCTGCCAATCGTAAATCTTTGCTGACTAATATTTGACGAATACGGCGTATTCGTAATATTTACATTCGCTTATCCTAATATGAATACGAGTGGCATTATAATACCTGTACCTATTAAGAGTATATTCCTTACATCTCTAAATCACGCCAAATCAATTCGCACTTACTCTCTAAACTCACTTCTTTAAAACTAACGCGTAAAGTATCTAAGGAATATCGCTGCGTTATTCATTTCTAGAAAAAAACTGGAATCGACGTAACGTAACGTCTATGACTTCGCCAGAAATTCTATTCTTTAGAAAACCACTATTTAATAGAATGAATCGAAATATACCTTTCTACTAACCTAAAATCTTACCTAAAATATATAATATAGGAAATTGAAATTAAAACTGAGTGTAGCATATAATTTATTTAAATAAATGACATGAAAGAGTATAATTTATTTTAAAATCATAGGAACTATTAAGCATATTACATTTTCACAACCTGGAAATATAAAATGTCTTGTTTTAGCAGTAGCACGCTTGTATCTACTAAGTGTAGGTAATAGTTGGTTCTTGTTGCCTTCTTTGTGGTTGAAACAATGATTCCTATGGAAGCGGTGGTAGCTCAGGAGCCTGTAAATTCTCTATTTCAGCACCAGAAGTATCTCTATTTGCATCCTGTTGCAAATGTTGTTGCACATTTCTTCTAGCTGCCATCCAACAGGCTTGACACGCTCTTTCTAGATGTGGAACCTAAAAATAAGACATTTCTGTATCTTAGGGTCATGTGGGTTTTGTTACATAACTAAATGTACTAACTATTAACTGGGAAAGAAAAGATTTATCACAGACAGACTAGCTATGTTCTGCAGTTCAGTCAAATAGAATGCAGCCGGCACTATGTGAGAATATAAGTCAACTATGCCGCTAGCCTCCAGTCCATCTATGACTTTTCCTCCACGGTGCGTTCCCTAGTATCTGGTGAGAACACCACTCCACAACACATTTGCATTAAAGGAATGAAGCTTTATGTAGCATCAATAAATTAGTAGGTGTATAGAATGTAGGTATTAGTGGAATAGTGCAATGATGTTCACACAAAGTGCAGGCTGCATTTGATTTGGCCAGGACGCAAAAATCCTTTGATAGACATTATTTTACAAAGGTACCTACCAAATGAGGAGATATCCATTTAATTATAATATTCCTTTCGTCACAATATATAGGCACTCTTGATGTATGTGTGCATTATAGATACTCCACATGCAAAACATACACTAGTATGTCCAAACTCAGGAATTGTTGCAGGTTCTTATAGCCTCTGGCAAAGCTACTGAACATTCAATGCAAATCACGCCCTCACGTGAAACCTGTAACGTCAAATAATTACATCTTTTTAATATTGGCGATAAAATAGTTTGCATGTTTCATTTTTAGAAGCAATCCATTCGATACTTGATTTTTATTGAATGATGGTATGCCACATTAACTGTCCTACGAATAAGGTAACAATCATCACGACTTACTGGTGTGGGTGCAATCCAAGATGCTAAAGTATTGTAGACAGAATCATTAACTTTGCCGACGACTGCCAACGTATAATATGACGTTGTCGAAGTGAACAATTAACAGACCGTGGGTTTTCCATGTTAACTAATACAGTCTCTGTCTCACTATCACTTTTCCTTATTTTTGTTGATTGTAACTAATCACAACCACACAAATAAACATTCAAAACAACAAAAGTGTAACGTGAATAAATAATCAAAGTAAATAATGACAGAAGCAGTCATCAGTGTTGCCAGGCGTTTTGATTGATTAATCCAAATGTAATCGATACTTTCGAGCATTCGAAAAGAAACCTAGTTTTCTTAGTTTTAGTATTTTATTCTCTGCTCTGCAGCGTATGCTGTAATGAAAATAAGAAACTTAACCGATGTTGATACCGCTAGACTTGTTTATTTCAGTTATTTCCACAGTGTTATGTCGTATGGTATTCTTTTGTGGGGGAATGCTGCCGAGATACAGACAATATTTGTACTGCAGAAGCGGGCAGTTCGGGCAATTTATAAACTAAGTCCCAGACATTCGCTAAGGGAAAAGTTTAAAGAGATTGGTATTATGACTGTCCCATCACATTATATTTATGAGAACTTGCTTTACGCTCATAAAAATATTAATCTTTTTATTAGAAACAGTGATGTTCACAACATTAACACTAGGAATAAACACAAATTTGTTGTACCAGCCACTAGGCTTCAGAAAATTAGTAACTCATTCAAATGTCAATGCATACGTTTTTATAATAAAATCCCAAACGACATTCAAAATCTGAGTGTGAACAAATTTAAGTCGTTTATTAAGCTAATGTAAGCTATGTAGAAAAGGTTACTATAAAGTGTCGGACTATCTCCTAGACAAAAATGCTTGGGCTTAAGCCACTTCACTTACCTATTGTTATATTGTTTAATTTTGACATTTAATTATTATATTATTTATTTATTTTACCCCTTTTTTACATTGTTTGATCATTTGATCTATTTTGTTTTTGATTTGTTTATTTATTTTTTACAAACTGACATTATGTATTAATTTATCTTTATTAATGTGAAATTAATGTACAATGTAGGATTTATCCTTTTTATGTAGTTTTTTTTGTCTGGCGGTTTGAGTATTTTTTATACAGCCTACCCAAATGTCCTGCAGATGGTACGAGACGGGGCGTCTGTCAGGACAGGTTGACTCAAATCTGCTTTGGCTTTCTCCAAAAGACCATCACAGACGACCTACATTGTACAAACAGACATGAAATTATATTATTTGTAAATGTGAGCATTGTGTAGGATTTGCTTTTTTTTTTTTTTACTAATTTTTCTTTCACGTGTCTGACGGTTTGAGTATTTCAAGCGGCCTACCCAAATGTCCTTCAGATGGTACGAGACGGGGCGTCTGTAAGGACAGGTCGACTCAAACTCGCCGTGGTACTTTCTTAAAAAGACCTCTTCTCAGACCACCTACACTGTTCTCACATACATTATTTTTTACCTGTCTGGACTTTAAAAGAGACATTGACCCCTGAGTTTGTTTCGGCGTTTCTTCTCAGAGGTAGTCAGTTAGGAAATGCCGACGCCATCTATCTAGTTTAAAAAAAAAAATGACGTGTAAAAGTGTTTTTTTAAGACCTATTTACAGAAATAAAATCATTTATCATTTATCATTTATCATATTATTGAAATAAATAATTTAAACACGCAGTCTTGCTCCCTTAATGGAAAACGATTCAATAGCTCATTGTGAGCTATAACAACAGCTAAAGACAAAATAATCGAGTAAGGCAGTAAATACCTGGTCTGTGAGGTAACTCCCCTACTAGTCGCATGATTACTATCATGAAATACACTGTGAAACGTTCTTAACCTATGGTCAATCTGTTTTTTATCACCTAGTCTGTGGGCTATACCGGCTCCCGGTATGACCTGTCAAACCGCTGACTGTGCGCATACCGGGTCCTGGTATGGAACCGCAGTACAACGCAGTTCACGTATTTCGCTTATAATTCAATTTTTTTTACTAAACATACCAACATTATTTATGCTTAATATGAAAGAATGAGCTAGCATACACACAGTTATTGCTTGGTTACGTCGAGTTTTTCCGCATTACCTTCATATTACACATTAAACCTATTTTAATTATTAAAATACCACATGAGTGTGTTTTCCTTAAAAACAAAAGATATTTTCCTGGAATCGTTATGTTTCATCGATTATCAAGGAATTATCTCTTATTCAAATTAATTACTTAAGAAATGGCAACACTGCTTTCCTCTTTTCTAGGATTTAGTCATTTATTATGCTTTTTACTTTATCAGAATTTATCCGGAGAAGTAGAAGGGTAATAACAAGTTAAAAAATTATTATAAATAAAAACAGGAATTTTCGATATATTTAGCTAATGACACAATTCAAATTTTAGCGATACCATCCGTGGGCATTCCCCTTTCATCAAAATCCATCCAGCGGTTTAGACGTGAAGACGTAAAAGACAGACAGACAGAGTTACTTTCACATGTATAATATGAGCTTACATTTGAGTAATACAGGCATGATGTTAACACACTGTACTAATATTCTTACACACCAACGAACAAACACCCTGATCCTAACGAAACACGTTTATGACAAAGACACGAAAGAAACCGCTCAAGCAACACGACTCCTAGCCTACGTAAGGGAGCAACTCAATTACTACGACACGCTACGTCAGAGGGATATGTCAACGTTTTTATTTAACTTTACCCGTGTCTAACATAAAATATGAGGCGCTCACGGTATGAATGTAACTGCAGCGAATTGTGGAGTTTTTGGAGTATTTCTTGACTGTTTTTGTGAAGGTGTGTGGTCTGTGTGTATTGTAATTTTGCTTAGAAACTAACATAAACAGTAGGTATGCCTTCATTTCTAATGTATTTCTCCTTTCGCAGATCCGCTGGAATAGATTTCTTAATGAAATAAGCAGTACCTTTGTACTATATTACTTTTAATGTTCTCTCTTTTTGCATGTTTCTTTCTTGTGAGCGTACATGAATACTATTTTTTGTTTTTAAATAAGTTCGCCCCACACTTGGAATTCCACCTGTGTCGTGAGTGCGTTCCACAAACATGAAATATCACAAACACATAATTATATCCAGACTCAGGACATACATAACATAACGCCTGTATTCCCCGAAGGAGTAGGCAGAGGTGTACATATAGTACACCCACATTTCGCCAGTTATGTTGTAAGTCCCAATGTAATAGGGGGCGAGCCTATTGCCATCAACCGGGCACAAATCCAGACTCCGTGCTGCTACTGAGAATTACCTAATGGGAAACTCAGTAACACTTTGCCCGACCCGGGATTTGAACCCAGGACCTCTTGCTCAGCAGTCGCGCTTAGCGACCACTAGACCAACGAGGCAGTCAACCATGTCATATCTCTATTTCATCGCGTCTACAGAAATAGTTTCTACAATTCATACATTTATCGCTCATACATACACACTAAGCAGAATTTTAATCAACTATACATACAGCGTGGTCCTTTTTTGGTAACTCCAACAATATAATATTGCAACGCGTTGAGCCCCAACAGCTACTGTTAGTCCCGAACAAACAGACCCGTTCGGTCCCGGGTTTCATTTGGCACTCCGAGAATGTGATCTGCATAATACATGAAACTCAATCTTGCTTCGTACTTACTTCGTTTTACTGTAAAATAAAATATTGATTAAAATTTCGCAGAATTCGTATCTGAATTGGTGAATTGGGCGTCTTTATTACTTGCTTAAGGTTTGTAAATTGATACGGCTGTTTTATTAACCGACTACGAAAAGGAGGAGGTTATGTATTCGGCGCTTATTTTTTCTACTTAAATAATATTATTACGATTGGTTATCACGAAGAGTACGGTTACGTTTAACAAATTAGGTACTTTTTCAAGATGTCTGACTTCTCTGTGGTTTTATCGCTCCTTCCCTCCCGATCCTGACATACGCAAATGGTATATCAGGATCGTATCAACATGTGAGACCTCGCTGATCGACTGATCTGAAAGGTACTTTATCACATGTCGAGACCCCTCAGTGCATCGGAAGGCACCGTAAGCCGTTGGTCCTTCGCCTGATCTCTCTCAGGTCGTATCGGTGTACCGACCTATTGGACTATGAGCGTAAGGGAATATAGACAGTGCATCTGTATTTGCGCGCATTCTTGTGTACTATAATATCTCCTGGGTAGTTTGCTAGTCTCAGCTGAGACAAGCCGCCGTTACCGAAATTCGGTCTGGAGAATATTATTACTGAGATTATGGCTAAAGTTATAGGTTTTGTCGTTAGTATTATATAGTGTATATTAGTACAAAAAAACTTGAGGTAAACTCAAAAAATACTGAAAGGAAACTCACTTTATACATTTATATGTATGTCCCGTTTTAAAGTACCACAGTTGATAGCGTAGAAAAAGATCACTAAGTGGATCCCTATGGAATCATTATCTGAACAAATTTTGCAGTATTCGCTGTGGCGTAGAGTGGCGCACTGAGCATGCGTATTAATTTGTACGGATAAAGTATTTTGAACGGTCCTCTTTTTATGCCCTGCTTTAAGAGTTTATGGTCTTCTTCTTATCGTATGGTTGATGAACAACCTGGTGTCAGAGTTTAAACCGCCTGTAGGCCTCTGACATGGCTTTACACACCGTTGAAAAATCTCTCCGGTGTGCCGTGCCGGTTTCCTCACGATGTTTTCCTTCACCGTTTTTAGCAACTGATAACTAATTTTTAGTACGCACATGAATTCGAAAAGGCATTGGTGCGTGCCGGGATTTGAACTTGCGCCTTAGCATTTGACTTAGCAGTCCAACGGTCATACCACTCGGCTATCAGTGCTGTCCATTATGTTTATGGTAGAGGAGATAGATCTTTTTAAACGACTGCCCAAAAAAAGGAGTGTAATGTTTACAGGGTTCATGTATGTATGTATGTGAGTTTCTTTATTCCTCCATAACTTCTGAATGCCTGAACCGATTTTGATGTATGGAGTGTCATTAGAATCCTTACACTATCGCGAGTAACATAGACTATAAAAGAATTAAACAAATAAAAAAAAATAACACGACTGTCAATGTCATGTTATGTCAAAAAAAATTCCATTGCAGTCTGGGTGCCTCTAAGATAAGACAGTGTTCCACAGAACGGTCCCCCGACTGCGATGGAACTTGTTTTTCACTTTTTAGTTCGTTTTTGGTCATGGCAGTCGGGTTTTTTAATTTTTTTAAACATATTTTTTGTTTCTAGGGCTCCTTTCAATATTCATTTTCGGCTTCACCTTATCAGTACAGTACAAAAGTGGTCTAACTCCCATTTGTACCACGATGCAAACATCTATAAGTAACATCTTAAAGCAGTGCATTTAAAGTATACTTACATGAAGAGTTAAGTAAGCGAGCGATAACGGCCGCTGCAGGAAGCAATAACGCTCGCTCGGGATACAGCTTGGCAGCTCTTTTATTTTTACATTCTACTCCGTGTAATGCGGGTTCCAATTATTGACTCAACGGATTTTTTTGTTCGATAACTTGTACCAGTAGAATATGTTTTGACAGATTGTCTATACAAAAACTGTTTAAATAAGGCGATATTCTTTAAATTAAAGTAAAATACATCACAAAAAGGAACAACATTGAAATTGAACTATTTTAACTAATTAAAACTGCGTTAAAATCTGTAAAAAAAAATATTTAAATGTCTTATATCCGCGTAAGCAATAGAAATTACTAACTAAGTACTATGTTTGTTTCTCGTTAATTTATATTTCTAGATCATATTTTTCAGTAAGTAATTAAGATTTTGAATTAATTGATATTATGGCGAAGGCTGGAGTTCAGATTTGCCCATTTCTAGATATACTAGAAGATACACACGTGCAAAATAAATGTATAAAACAAATAATTAAGCTCCAACAAACATTACCATAAAATAAATACAAAAGTAATTTGAGACAACATTGTGCCTACAGTATCCGGGCACAATCCTCACGATAGCCAACATAATTCTCATTTCGCGTGTCCCAATAAAATTGGCCCGCAGTATACCGAGGTTTTGTCTTACAATTTCGTGCTTTAGGTAGCCCGCTTTGTTTAAAACGAGTACAGCAATTAAAACGTCTCATATGAATTAAAATAATCACCGTTTTTTAGTTAAGACTAAACAGAAATATCAGATTCATAATCGTTTGTTCGGGTAACAATGGTCGGTAAATATTTTGCTTTTATTTTTGTTATGTACATATGTGATTTTATTTGTACAGAAAAATACAGCTTTGTGTTTTCATTTTCGGTGTGTAACATAACCTCTTCTTATCGTATGGTTGATGAACAACCTGCCCTCTTACCATGAACTCTTAAAGCAGGACAGTTTACGTTGAAGAAGCGAGACGCCGCATTACACTGCACGTAGCGGCGTTTCGCTTTAAGAGTTCATGATAAGGGGGCTAGTGTCATAGTTTAAACCGCCTGTAGGCCTCTGACGTGGCTTTACACATCGTCGAAAAATCTCTCAGTTGTGCCGGTTTCCTCACCTGTAATCTTCGGAGTAGGCAGAGGTGATTAGTTTCCATTCGATTAGTTCCAAGTTAATGGCAATAAATTTGCCCCATATCACATGAAAACTAAACACAACTAGCAAACTGTGGGTGTACTAAATGTGCTCTGCCTAACCCTTCGGGGAATACAGGCGTGGTATGTTATGTTGGGTTGGTGTAATAAAAAAACTTCGATAAATAAGCTTAACAGCCAAACCCGCGCGGCAACGCTAGTGTATGCATAATTCTCACATAAACCACCCCTTCTCTTGTTATCGGATGCATTGTACATCATACCCCTATACTCGACGGTTTCTTAAGATAAGCGGCTAATACATAATGTTTTCCTATGGCTTATCAAACATGGTGTCTATGTAAACCATTAGTCTGATGTTTTCAGGCTTTGATGATAAGACTAAATATTGTGGAGTATTGAAAATGATATCTCTGCCTAGCCCAGAAACTGGTGACGTTACGAAAACAATGATCTATGATTTCTTCAACTCGCATTGTATTTTTCTCCTCACTAAATCACCCAAAGGGCTAATGATTTTTTTATGATGACAATCCAATTCGTTTTTTTGGGAATCACTTTTAACTATGGTTACTTATCGTGAGTGTGCATTTCAGTTATAAAAAATCACACTAGCGTTTGCTTGCCTTGTCCATTCTTTAGGCTGTGGATCAAACAAGAATTTAAGAAAATAAACAAACCTACACCCTTCAACACGGCAATCCAATCCATAGCACCAATCAGGTTGTCATACCAAAAATCTCAATGCTCTCAAATGATAGCACTGATAGCGGTATGACCGTTGGACTGCTAAGTCAAAGGTTGCAAGATCAAAACCCGGGACGCACCAATGTCTTTTCAAATTCATGTGCGTAATATAAATTAGTTACCAGTTACTAAAAACGGTGAAGGAAAACATCGTGAGGAAACCGGCACACCTGAGAGATTTTTCAACGGTGTGTAAAGCCATGTCAGAGTCCTACAGGCGGTTTAAACTCTGACACCAGGTTGTTCATCAACCATACGATAAGAAGAATACTCTCAAATCAGTTCCTTAAAGAATTTCGGATACCTAAACTTTCGTCTTCCTTACATCACTATTAAATTGAAGTCCTACATAAATTGGTTTACCAATAATAAACATAAACATAAAAACATTACATCACGCCTGTATTCCCCGAAGGGGTAGGCAGAGGTGTACATATAGTACACACATTTCGCCAGTTATGTTGTAAGTCCCAATGTAATAGGGGGCGAGCCTATTGCCATCAACCGGGCACAAATCCAGACTCCGTGCTGCTACTGAGAATTACCTAATGGAAAACTCAGTAACACTTTGCCCGACCCAGGATTTGAACCCAGGACCTCGACCTCAACGAGGCAGTCTATAAAATATTCCAGATATTATAGGTAAACGAGGCGGTTTACCCATAATATCTGGACTAAATAGACTATAAAAGTTAGGAAGACCAATGTTTCCACAGACACCTAGTTGGCGAAGGTAACGCGCTGTTGTAATGTTGGTAACAAGTTTCGAACTCCTATACCAACTATTTAAGTTGAGAGCATACGAGAGATAGTCCTCACTAGCTTTTAATGTACCAGTATATTTACTTATTAATTTTAATTTGTGTTATAATATAACTACACTGTTTTTTAAGCTTATAATCACAATTGTTATTCATCAAGCACCTTTTTACTTCAAAGAGGTGTTACAATTTCAATCGTCATGGACAATTCTCAAAGATCGTTTTGATTTTATAGTTTGCAGTGCACTCAAATTTTACAGATATCATTGTTATAATACTTGTGTATCAAAATAATGACATTGAACTCATCATCATCATCAGCCTATTTTGGTCCACTGCTGGACATAGGCCTCTTGTATGGCACGCTACTGAGCTCGATCTTCGGCCTTCCGCTTCCAAAATTGGAGTAATTGCCTATTAAATGTGATATGGTAGGAAATAGGAATTTCGTATTTTTTTTAAAGAGGCCTGCTACAGTAGCCTCTGTGATTCCTGCGAAGTGCTAATTAGTCAACCGAGCAAAGCAGCCAACAAGCTTACTCCACTCAAGAACCGTGTCAACTAATCAACATTATACTCTTCAGTATACCGCAAAGTTACAAAGCTCACGCATCCTAAGGAACTTTGAGGTACCAAGTTATGAAATTGCATTATAATCATTTTATATGTAAACTATGATGTGGTCTGATCCAATTGATGAACTAAAAGCAACGTTCTTGAGCAGAAACAAATGAATTACTCATTGTTCTTGAGATCATTAAGAGTTTACATGGGTATAACAGTCAGCTCCGCTATAAACTGTCTGAATGGCTAATTGTTTTTCCATGGCATAATCTTTTTATTGTTAAACAGAAAAGTACAGAATTCGTTGATATAATTATTCTTTTCATTACCTCTTATATCCACTATAGCATTCCAAGTTTCTCATATTTATCACCTTTCACAGAATCCATCATTCCCTATTCAACCATTCTTTATACTTGGCAATACAGATAAATGCATACACTGTTCACTTTATCACTCTTGTATTCCTAACACATCTGAATAAAATGCAAACAAATATTATAAGTTTGAAAACATTTTCACAAACCGTTGATACAGCCGGACGAAAGGAACATTCACGAGTCTGCGAAAACTGTCTCAGGCATTCTGCTTCCTTTATGAAATCCAACGTGGGAATTTTGGGAAACTGTTATTGCAAAGAGTAGTGTGGCTCCAGTGGAAGATTGTTGGAGCCCTGAAATAAAATTACACCTGAAGTAGTAGTAGCCGTTTCTTAAAAAAAAACTTCATGCAATAAATTGCAGAGAAATGATTTGAATAACGTTAGCCTCTGAATAGATAGTACAATCTTCATTAGAGAATATGCTAAAATCACCTGACTTAGCGAACAAAGAAACTTAGCAGTACTATGTATGTTTGTACTACTAAAATATGTTGACATAGCTTTTTTTCCTCTGACACACCTTATACTGAAGATTTCAGACATCAGAAATAGGCCTTAATATTTAATTTAAAAAAACGCTGCCCCCTGCTCGGAATTTCTCTTGTATCGTGGATTCGTTTCACAAATGTAATCACATACACAAACACCCAGATTTGGGACTAATATCTGCGGATCGCACAAATTTCTGTGCCGTGTGGGAATCGATCCCGCAACCCTTAGCGCAGCAGTCCAATTGCTTAGCCACTGCACCAATCAGGTCACACCGGGAAACCGCAAGAAGTCAAGAGGTCACATAAAAACTTTGAAGCTCTAAATTCAAAATAACCTATTCTACACGAGCAAACTAATAGTCCCTGGTACAAAACAAGCCACAAAAGTTTCAAAAAAGTAAAGAGTGATTCGAATCCAGCCGAATGCACAACTAATTTGCATTTTATTGTTTTTATAGACGCTGCGGTGCACGGGTTCAGTCTTGATAGCGTGGTGCAGAATGTCGCAATATTGTACAATGCCACCCAATAGGGTATGTTTATGTCATTGTTTTAAATTTGTAAAGAGGTGCTATGAAAATTTATTGTTTTACTGATGATTCGAAAGATCCTAGGTTGTTGTTGGATGAATGTTTTTAATAGGTTGGTAATTGTGATGTTATGAAATTTTACTATGATGGTCTTATTATTACTTTTAATAGTTGCCTATCCTGCTGAGTTATAGCTTGATCCATGTATAGATCTGCCCCCTTAGATGGGCAAAACGCTTGACGAATAGAAATGGAATAGAATGAAAAATATATAGGGATGACACATGTCATCGATAACATAGTCAAAACATGATGTCATCCCCATACATTTATCATTCTATTCTAATTATATTCGTCAAGCGTTTTGCCACTTGTCTAAGGAGGCTGATACACAATCTGTTTTATAAAGCTGTTGTGAATGTAAAATTTTTGGAGCAATGTTGAAAACATTAAACCAAAAATTGGAATTTTAGAGTTTTCATAATTTTGTTTCTGTCTTAAAACAGGATAGTGCGTCATTACTAGATTTTACTCATAAAGAAATAACAATTCTGCATTGATAGCTCCTTTGTTAGTATATAGCCCATTCCCACACACACGCTGACTCAAAATCGAATGAAAATACAACTTGTAACAATTGCCGACGAAAAACTGACACAGAAAAGTCATGCGAAAATATTTTTTTAAATAACAATGGAATAAAGGTAGTATATTTTTAACTGCAACTGGAACCACGCTCCACGGCTATAGGAATGTGTGAACAATATTAAAAAGTTTGTACGTTTAACAAAACGTTGGTGCGCGGAGAAATTTTGTTACCTTGCAAACATTTTGAACGTTATTGTAAGTTTTATGCTAGCATTAAGTGCGTTATATTGTTTGGTATGCGGGTAGCGAATGAGAATTACTTCGATGGGTTCATTAATCCATACAACCATACTAATCCGTACTTCCATATTTCCATACTTCCATTGTAAAAGTAACTTTGTCTGTCTGTCTATTACACATTCACGACTAAACCGCTGGACGGATTTTGATGAAATGTGGCATGTAAAAAGTTTAAGACTCGAGAAAGGACATAGGCTATTATTTTTTAATCTAACCTTCTTATGGGTTTAATTAGGGGTTAACGCGGGTGAGCCACGGGTAAAAGCTAGGTTTTTTTTTCCTTTTGTCAACAGGCTGGACTCGTATAGTTTGTTTCTACGTTTTATTGTTTATTATTGTATTATTCTTTAATAATAGCAATAAGCTTGTCTCCTATCAGGTGGTTAAAAATGGACTAAACTAGACATTTCGTCTGTCACGATCTAGAATTAGCCTTGAAATGATTACGCTGCAATTTATTATTGCTAAAACAATATGGACGTGGACTGAAGACATCGTCAGAGTTGCGGGAAACCGGTGGATGCAAATGGCAAGTTGCCGTTCATTGTGGCGTTCTAAGCAAGGTATGGGGACTCTGTTTAACAGTAGACGAATTCCGTCTGATGATGATGAAAACGACTATGAGCGTAATAGTTAAAAGAATTTAAATAATAAACATAAAACATAACATAACATCACTACTACCTTCTAGATAATATAAATACATAAATACCTATAGGTATATACAAACCTGATTATTTAGATTATACTGCACTAACATTTTTTGCGTTACTATATGAGACTCAACAGGAGTCCACAGTCAAACTGTTTAAAACAGTTTTGTGGACCAATGTATTAACATAAGTCATATTTTTCTGTACTTAATAATTATAAATAAATAAATAAATAATAAATAAATCACGCCTGTATTCCCCGAAGGGGTAGGCAGAGGTGCACATATAGAACTTCCACATTTCGCCAGCTATGTTTTTAGGTCCGAATGTAATAAGCAGCGAGCCTATTGCCATTAACCGGGCACAAATCCAGACTCCGTGCTGCTACTGAGAATTACCTAATAAAACCCAGTAACACTTTGCCCGACTCGGGATTCGAACCCAGGACCTCGTGCTCAGCAGTCGCGCTTAGCGACCACTAGACCAACGAGGCAGTCAAGTTTAAATAATATTTCGAATAAAATAAATTATGAAAACAAACAACACATAATACAATATATATATATACACATATACAATAAACACAAGTGCGTCTCCCAACATACTCGAAGAAATTGACACAAACCTCCCACCGTGTGCAAACAATAATAAATATTTGCATCAAAGCAAAAACGTTTCACAGAACGCAACTACAATATTTGATCCCCTTCTATAAGTAAGGTAAACATTCTCAAAAGAAAAGAATCCAGTTTAGCGTGAAATAGGGAAATTCCTTACAGAATGTTCGCAGGCGTTCGACGTTGATACATCGTAAAGAAGATGTGTATGCAATCTTGGAAGCATATTTACTTATAAGGGCGGGTAGGGTTCCGGGTTCTTTGGGTTTATTGACTAAAGGAGTATTATAATGGCCTCTGTTTTTCAATGACTAAGCTCGATTCGGCGATACCCGCCCGTTACAATTTTCAGCATAAAATCGATTATTCTCGATTATTTATCGATAATATACGAGATCTTGCGGGATAAGGAGAATAATCGATTTTGATACAACCAAAACATTTGTCTTGTCCAGTTGTTTTGGAATTAAGAAAAATAAGGTAACTGGCTGTCTTTATTTTGAACTGATCACGGAAAGAAATTAAAAATCACTAAAATATATTTTTCATCAGCTCTGTTTAAGCAATGACTCTCTTCTCTGTTTGGGTTTTGATGACCCGATTGCCGCTGTGGCTATGCGATTGGACTGTTGCGCTAAGGGTTGCGGATTCTATTCCCGTACGAGACAAAAATTTGTGCGATTCGCAGATATTTGTCCCCAGTCTAGGTGTTTGTGTATTTGATATTACATGTTTGTAAACGCACCCACGATACAGGAGAAATTCCTAGTGCGGGTGCCGTTTTTTTTTATTAAATAAAAATAATGAAAAAAATGAGTTTGTCATTCATAACATCGTTTAGAAAACAATAATAATAATAATAACAGCCTATAACTGTCCCACTGCAGGGCAAAGGCCTCTTCTCGTATAGAGAAGGATTGAGCACTGATCACCACGCTAGCTCACTGCGAAAACAATCAAACTTAATATTTATTTTATTGCCTACTTAAATATTTTTGGTTTTACCATCGATTTTTCTCCTGCTCCTTCGATATCTTTACATCAAAACCACAAACAATACTCATTACAACAAACTGAAACGTATCTCACCGCACCGCTGTAATTGGTTGAAAATTTTAATAAGAGCCGCTCCTATCGTCTGTTGCTATCTTCTTACAATTAATTTATTGCTCAAGTTTACCTTATGTAAAGTTGTGGAGCTGGGACCGCTGGGTAAGGTTGTGTTCAGTGGATCCTGAAAAGCGGTAGGTAGTTTAATTAAACTTTGATTGTGCAGTTTTGTTTTGCTAAAGACTATTATAAAGAAGCTCCTTTAGTGTTTTGAGAAAACTAAGTATGTATCTGTTTACCCTTAACGCCTTATGCATTATTTGGATAGAAATTGCTTTGTGTTTGGTCTGTTTTCGATCGATCGTTGTTTCCAGCTTCATGAATTTCAACATTGAAAATTCTAAGATAAAGTTTGGGGTCTTTCGTCTGACTTAAATCAACGTCACAAGACGATGATTCAATAAACACAAATACACTCTAAAATTATGATAATTTAAGATAAACACTTAAATCATATTCCAATCCAATTCCATTGGTAACACCAAACTCGCATTCAACAATCCTCTTGTGAGCCCGTAATAATATGGCCATGGAAAATTCGGGGATGCCTAACATTGTTTGAACGAAGATAATGATATTTATTCAAGTTGTAGCCTTGTTTCATGATTAATTAATTATGCCTAATAATACGTTAGAATTTCAGCAATGTTTAATTAAACCAATATTTGATTTTGTATGGAATCTTTGCTTATGATCCACATTAATTTGGAATTACAGTTTATTAAAGAGGTCTCAGTGGTTGAGGTTTTGAATCAAAATTAGTCTAGATCTCAGTTTTCGTGCGTGGGTGCTCAGATTAATTAATAGTTAATTTCTATTAATAGCTTTAGGGATAAAACCCAATATTCTTCCTATTGAAAAACCACACTCTCCAATACTACATTCTGAGGCGAGACTATAAGATAATATTTACAATTTTTTTTAAACGTCACCCCTCACTAAATTTTTCGTGGGTGCGTTTCACAGACATAAAATATCACATACACAAACACTCAGACTCGACAAACATCTGCGGATCGCACAAATTTTATTTCGCGCTGGAATCGCACCCGCAATCGCTTAGCCGCTGCGCCAATCAGGCCGTCAAACTATTACAAATTAACAATTTACTTTGAGCAAAAACCGGTCCTACTACTACGGTACTACTCGTACCACTATAAGGAGTTAGAGAGCCTGGAGATCCGTCTTACAGGTCTCGAACCTAGTACGGACTCCAGCTCTCAAAAAGTTAAATTCGATGCTATTTGAATTGTAATTTATATAAACTATAATGTACTTTTTGAGAGAAATAAAATACATTCATTCATTCATTCCTTCACTATTGCTAATGTTGCTTCCATTAAACAATCGGAACTGCCTGAAGACAAAGTTGTATTTTAGAGTATACTATCGTTTTGTTGTTTGAAATTTTGACGTACTGGATCTGATTAGGACTTTCATCAAACCTGTTCGTAATAATTTAATGCTAAAGAGAGCACTAAAGTTTTCAATGTAGATTAAGTTAAGATAAAGTTAGTTCCAGGTATGTCTTTAGGCTACGTTGTGGTAAGTCTAGGAAATGAAGCACTGATAGCCGAGTGGTATGACCGTTGGACTGCCAAGTCAAAGGTCGCAAATTCAAACCCCGCACGCACCAAAGTATTTTCGAATTTATGTGCGTATTATAAGTTAGTTATCAGTTGCTAAAAATGGTGAGGGAAAACATCGTGAGGAAACCGGGACACCTAAGAGATTTTTCAACGGTGTGTAAAGCTATGTCAGAGGCCCACAGGCGGTTTAAACTCTGACACCAGGTGGTTCATCAACCATACAATAAGAAGAAGTCTAGGAAATGAGCAAGTTAATGTACATTATGATATAGTGTAACAAACAATACATACGACTTTATGTAACGTCCGTGAAGAGAGATGTTAAGCTGTCTTATAAACGTTTACTTCTCTTTGAAACTCTGGCTTTGTAAACATGTGCGTTCTTGCTACTGTTGAATTTAAATGCACTGACAAAATGTACGGAATTAAATAAATTGCTAATTTGGACTACGTAGACTGACTCGTTAGTATAGTGGTGGCTAAGCGCGACTGCCAAGCATAACGACCTATGTTCATATTCCGATATGGGCAGTGTAGCTGAGTTTTTTTATTAAGTATTTCTCAGTAACAGCACGGAGTCTGGTTTCCATCTGAATTGTGTCTGGTTAATGTCAATAGGCTCGCCTCCTATTACATTGAGATCTATAACTTATCCGGAACGTGGATGTATTATAATAAGTGCACCTATGCTTACCCCTTCGGGGAATACAGGCGTGATGTTATAATATTATGTTTAATTAAAGGCCATCATTCTTAACTTATTTATGTTGGTTTTAATTAGAATAAGATTTGTCTTGACGTTTTACTCCAGGCATAGTAAGAAGCAAAAACCTTTGGTACGATTGAAATATCTTGAATCTCGTCATCACATAATTATATGGTGGGGCTCGTAGCTATGTGGTTACCCCGCAGATCAGTCGATATGCGCGGTTAAGCCGTGCTCGCCGCGGTCAGTCTTGTGATGGGTGACCGTTTTCACATATCGAGACCCCACTGTGCTTCGGAAGGTACGTTAAGCCGTTGGTCCTGCGCCTGATCTGTCTCCGGTGGTGTCGGTCTACCGACCCATCGGATTATGAGAGTGAGGGAATGAGGAGTGCACCTGTGTCTGCGCGCACTTGTGCACTATAATATCTCCGGCGTAGTTAGCTAGTCTCAGCTGAGACAGGCCGCCGTGACCGAGATTCGGTCAGGAGGACATGATTATATGGTTTCCTATGGTCTAATAAAATTTTGCCACCGAGAATACCCCAAATCACGCGACCATACACAACAGTCTAGTGCCGCAGTAATGAAGTTCAATAACATTTTGCGACACACCCATTTATATCTAAATGGCAACCAAGTTACTGTAAACAAACTGTCCTAATATGAATATTCCTAAAGGCTGAACATAACATTTGAATCGCCATAACAGTATAAAACCCCATAGATTCGAATTTAAATGGTAATGGTCTACTATAAATACAGGGGACACTAAGTGGGGGTAAAGGGGTCAGTTCCGCCATAACCTGAGGAAATAATAATCAATTTTGATTGCTTATGGCTACTTGCATCTGTCCTCGCTCTGCGGAATGGCCTCAAGTGATGTGTCGTTGTCCAGAATGGGTATCGTTGGTATTTCATCTGTTATACGTTACTCCTGTAATACTAACTATAGGAAACCTTTTAGTAACAAAGATGATAACAGTCGCATTTATTATTTGTATGTCTAAGGGCCTGTTTCAAGTAAAGTGTACCTACTCAATACGAATGTCACAATATCTGAGTAGTATTAATCAGAGGATAAACTGGCCTGTAACTAAGATATGATAGAAGAAACTCTTAACTTTTACTTACCGATTATAGTTAATCAAGAAGTAACTATTCAACATTTGTAGATGGTGAAACAGGTTCTAAGTGTCAATAAAATTTAGAGCTTAATACAAAGGAGTACGGTCCTGTTTTAATTGTTTTGGGATTATACTAATTTTGAGCGTTGATGTGGCAATTGACAGATAACTTGACACATAACAATTTATTTTATTAATTTTACGCAGCATTTGTGGTTCTATCTATTTGACCAAAACTCTAATGTCAACTATTATACTAACAATAATGGTCTATGTTAGCTGATACTGCACTGGACTGGTTTCAAACTGTTACCATAATATTACACTTACTTACAAATGAAAATTATCATTTCATGAATACAATCAAGGCTCTAATCCCGAAGGCATAGGGAGTTTTTTTTTTTTTTTTTTAAAACGTCGCCCCACACTCGGAATTTCTCCTGTATCCTGGGTGCGTTTCACAAACATGAAATATCACATACACAAACACCCAGACTCGGGACAAACACATGTGGATCGCACAAATTTTTGCCCCGTGCGGGAATCGAACCCGCAACCCTTAGCGCAGCAGTCTAATCGCTTAGCCACTACGCCAATCAGGTCGTCAGTTTCTTTTACCATTCTATACACTCACACTTTTCCGTTAAAGTCATACATTGTAATAGATGGAAAGCCTATTGCCATGATTGCAGTGAGCCCGCACTGAGTTGTCACATCTTACGACATGCTTTGCCAGCGGCTTATGTCGGAAAGGAATTTCACTATCCCCTCACAGAAAAAGTTAAATAACATCACAATACGCACTATAAACACCAAATATAAAACCCTTCAATCCCATTTACGCCTGATGTCTCCATTTTGAGTAATCAACATCAAAAATAAGGACATCTCTGCTCCGTTATCTAAGCATGATCGATGTTCTGTCCCGATGTCTGTCTTTTGATATATTTCTTCGAGAGGATGAATTTTCAAGTAAATGTATTTTGTTAAACTTAAAGCGAGTTCTGATGTCATATTTTGTTTGTAGTCGCGTCAGATAGTCTTTTGTTAAAATAGGCTTTGTGAGTGATATCGATGTTTTAAGGGGAATGCAAGCTGATGTGTTCACAATGTATCAAGTTGATGTATGCTGGCGTGAATAGAATTAACGTTTGGAAAGTAATGAATGGATCTTCAGTGTAAATGTAGAAGGATTGGAACGATAAAACGATGTTAAAAGAAAATGTACCGTCTTTAATGTTCAGGGAAGTGTACGTACAAGAATTTTACTGATTAAATCTGATAAATTATTTCAATCCTGTTAGATTTATGTTGACACTAGCTTTCGCCTGCATTGTAAATGTTTTATAGCCTATAGCCTTCCTTGTTAATTGGCTATTTAACACGGAAATATTTTTTAAATCGGACCAGTAGTTCCTGAGATTACCGCATTCAAGCAAACAAACAAACAAACTCTTCACCTTTATAATAGAAAAAAAGTATAGTTAATAATTATTCCGTATTAATATAAGTAAGGCAGTGACTATACCTTTTGTTGAAGATTCTTATTTTACGAAATTACCTTTTAAGTCCCATTGTACTTAAACATGGCGAACTAACTGCCATTTAACGGAACAATTTAGCAAAGTCAAAAAAATTACTTTAATAACTTATTACTTAAATTTACTAGCTAAGTAAAACATAAAATCGTGTGAAGATATTCCAGCAACATTTTTCTCTAAATCTATAAATTTCAATTCCAACATTTGGGAACCCTACTGGCGACAAAATTTCAGCTTTCAACAAAAGACCCCACTTTAGGCCTCTTCCGGCATTTGGAAAACTTTTATTGGCCTTATCTCCGCCGACACTAATGGGATTAGAAGAAAGAACTAACTTTTCTAATTTATTGACACTGTTACCTTCATTTACTTTGGATTGTTTTGACTTGAACTATGAGATAGGGTCGGACAGTCAATGTTCTAGTTGTCGCGTCTCTTTCTGGACTATGTACTTTTATTTACTCGAGGGGCTCATAGCAATGTGGCTACCGCGCAGATCAGGCGATTTGCGAGGTTAAGCCGTGCTTGCCGCGGTCCGTTTTGTGATGGGTGACCGTTTTCACATGTCGAGACCCCTCCGTGCTTCGGAAGGCACGTTATGCAGTTGGTCCTGCGCCTGATCTCGTCGGTCGTGTCGGTCTACCGTCCCATCGGACTATGAGAGTGAGGGAATAGGGAGTGCACCTGTGTTTGCGTGGATACTTGTGCACTATAATATCATCTGCGTAGTTGGCTAGTCTGAGATGAGATCGGCCGCCGTAACCGAAACATTACTTTTATTTGGTGACGAGAAAGAAACGAATAATTTAATAGTATTACCAATCTGTGCCGTGTGGTATCCGGCATAGAATTGACCACCCCCTTTCCTCCCGTGGGTGTCGTAAGAGGCGACTAAAGGAAAATTCAGAAGATGGGCAGCAGCGTCTTCTGTAACTCCACCACCAATACTGCGATCTCCAAGCCGCTTGCCAAGCGTGGGGATTATGGCAATCCCTCCCGCTTAAACGGGGAGGCCTGTGTTCAACAGTGGACCTCTTTTGGCTGATGATCATGATCATGATCATTACCAATCTGTTAAAACATTCATCCTTTGTGACGTCACGCCTATATTTCCTTCATAGGTAGACAGAAATGTACAGTACACCAAAATTTCGCTAATTCAATAGGCGGCGTGTGTGTTGCTATCAACCGGGCACAAGTCCTAACTCCGTGCTGCTACTGAGAAGTGGAAAAATTCCATAAAACTTTGCCCAATCCCAGATTGGACCCAGGACCTCTTGCTTAGCTGCCATGCTTAACAACCACTGTACCAAGACAGTCAATGTGTTCTATTTGTCCTAGATAAATTATAAAGTTGTATAAGCGCATGCGTGCTTGAAGCATGTTTGCAATAGTAGGAGACGAGTCTACTGCTATTTATTGGGCAGTGACCGGTGTCTTTGATAGTGCTTAATAGTCAATGATGTTAGGGTACCTTCAAAAAATACATCGGCACTCGCCTAAGTTTTATACTCTCAATAAACTTCACAATACTTTACGCATGCACCACTACGACTATACACGCGACTCTCAATAGAAATAATGGCTTTCAATGATCAATATTGCAATCCGATACGTTAATTAAGTAAGCACTAGAATTTAGCAGTAATAGGACCCAAGTTCATTCCGATAATCGCTTATAATCGGTGCAATTTACATAATGATCCAATTTCAATGATTATTGCAACTAATTTGGTTGTATCGTTAATACTGTTATGCGTTTTGTGATTTCCTACCTAATTTGCATTTGAGGATAATGAGGCATAATGTGGTTTGACGTTAAGTATATTCAGGGAAGCCTAGCTGTGCATATTATCAAGCCTGTATTCTGCCGTGTGGTATCCGGCCTAGAATCGGCCCTCTCCTCCCGTGGGTGACGGAAGAGGCAACTAAAAGAAAATCCAGAATATGGACAGCAGCGTCTTCTGTAACTTGACCACCAATACTGCGATCCATAAGCCGCTTGCCAAGCGTGGGGAATATGCCAACCCCCCCTACTAAGGGGAGGCCTTTGTTCAACAGTGGACTTCGTTCGCTGATGATGATTACCCAAAGGGCTACGCAGATGTAAACTTATAGTATACCTACATTCGCCAGTTATGTTATAGGTCCCAATGTTATAGGGAGTGAGCCTATAGACATCAACCGAGCAGAGATCCTGACTCCATGCAGTTCCTAAGAATAACCTCATGGAATAACCCAATAAAACTGCTCCCGACCTGGGGTCGAACCCGAGAACTCTGTGCTCAGCGGTGGTGTTAAACGACTACGAGAGTAACAAGACAGTTTAGCGATCGAAAATGAGCTATTATAAATAATTGATATCATTTTCTCGATTATCTCTGTGGCGTTTTACAGCGGCTTTCTGAATTACGGTGGTAAAAGCAAGTTTTTTCAACAATCCTTGAATGTTCCGAAAATAATTAAATTTTTTTTTTTTTTTTCTTTTTAAAAACGTCGCCCCACACTAGGAATTTCTCCTGTATCGTGGGTGCGTTTCACAAACATGAAATATCACATACACAAACACCCAGACTTGGGACAAATATCTGCGGATCGCACAAATTTTTGTCCCGAGCGGGAATCGAACCCGCAACCCTTTGCGCAGCAGTCCAATCGCTTAGCCACTGCGCCAATCGGGTCGTCACGTCAAATAATGTAAACTAACAATTAGATGAGCTATTTACTATGTATTAGAAAATATGTACATAAACACAAATTCAACATTGCTTCAAACCAACAATTTTGATCAAAGCATCTTGCATAATTTAATTCAATACTCCCAGTATTAATCCCCGATGAATATAATCCCAAATCTTGAAACTCTACGCTTAAACCATTAACGGTATCCCTAGCATAAAAACAAAAGCCACGTAATCTTGTTAAGGAAAATTTAACAATTATTGCTATTGTTATCATAGTATCAAATTAATATTATACTCTCAATACAGTTTCCGTCACAGTCTAAAAAATCCTTCAACAAAAATTTGCCAATTGGTTGAATTTCTCTAAAAGTGTAAAGGATTTTTTTGGGCTGTGGTCTCATAGATAGGGGCACGAATTCTGGCAATTCACAGAGTTTGTAAGTGGATCCTTTTTATGATAATAATGTCTGTTTAAAATGGCATAAAGTTTCTGCATCGCCTTATCTTTGGTCGCTTGTTTGATAATTTATTCAGTGATGGTAAGTGGGGTGGAACTTTCCCTGGCTGGTTGGAAACTGCTCAAGGTTTTTCGTTTTGTATGACTATTTCTAACAGCTTTTTTAAGGTAAAAATTGCCAAGGTTTTATGAGCAATTTGAAAAGTATGAACAAAATTAGAGGGATTTTATTTTCATGACGGTTTTTTGTTTCTGGTATAGTAATGAGTGAGTATCATGTTTAAAAACACTGCCAACACTTACATACACAATAATTCCAGACTTCAAAGGTTTATTTTCATTCAAAGACATTTTGTACCTTTCTCATGCTAGTATCATCATCATCATCAACCAAAAGACGTGCACTGTTCAACATAGGTCTCCCCGTTTAAGCGGGGGAGGTTTGCCATAATCCCCACGCTTGACAAGCGGCTTGGGGATCGCAGTATTGGTGGTGGAGGTACAGAAGACGCTGCTGCCCATCTTCCGACTTTTCCCTCAGTCGCCTCTTATGACACCCACGGGAGGAAGGGGGTTGGTCAATTCTAGGCCGGATACGACACGACACATGCTAGTACCAATATACTAACAAAAAAATATAAAAGTTTATTGAAACAAATTTCGTTTTATGGTTTTTAAATGTAACGGAGATAGGTGCAAAAGTAAAATACTGTAGCGCTGCTAACACTCCTTGCTTCTTTTATCGTTCCTCGCTTATTAATCTTATATTAATAACAATAACTATCAAATTAAAACTTATTGAATACCCTGCACAAAATTCCGCAACAAAAAGAAATTCCAAAAAAGTTATAAAAAAAAAACTTTAAATCAGGATCGGAAAATCCTTGTAAGCATAACGTTAATTAAGGGAACGATATCAATAATCAACTGATCGGCCATCTTGTTGAGCGAAATAGATTTAAAATGTCACCCGACCGTTTTAGGTCGGAGTCTGAAGATTACGCAGTTATTTTACCGTTATTTAATATCTACCTAGAATTCCTATGGATTCTTCCTCTCCCGTTAGCTTTTTTAACCCTGTTACTGCGATATTGATATAGATGCGAGATGTTCTATGTAAAGTAAAAATATTTCTAAAACGTTGATTATCCGGCTTTCATAAACTCTCACTAAATAATAAAGAATATTATATACACTCAGACGCAGATAATATACAGAATAATATTTAGTGAGATATGCTTGTGCAGTCAGAAAATTCGGTATAATTTAAATTCACAAAATTTAACATACTAAAAAAGTTCACAACTTAATCACGCAGTGCATAATTTAATAGCTTTATGACCAGCAGATTTTTTTTTAAAACGCGCCCCACACTAGGAATGTCTCCTGTTTCGTCGGTGCGTTTTACAAACATGAAATATCACATTCACGAACACCCAGACTCGGGACAAACCTCTGTGGATCGCACAAATTTTTGTCCCGTGCAGGAATCGAACTCGCAACTCCTAGCAGTTCAATCGCTTAGCCACTGCGCCAATCAGGTCGTCAAAGCAAACCAAGTTACATCCTAAGTCTCCAACAAACTGCTACGCATGTGATTTGTGAAGTCCGTAAACCTGTCAACGATGCATGGTGGAGAATCTTTTTGCAATACTGGCAACAAGCAAGTAATTAACATACACATTAATGACCCGAACGATGATAATGCATCTTCCCATGTATTCAAACACTCGCTCTTTATGCTGTTTAATTCTGCATAAAGCAATAATCTCACGTGTTCCATATTCAGGGAGTTTCATAATTAATTAGCAAGCGTTGTTCGCCGTTCAGACTATGATATATTATTTTGCACCAAAGCGTTGCACTAGCATCCTGTCTACTTAATCTTGGGTACTATTACAGCTATGTTTTTAATTTCTCTTGAGTATGAGAGAAAAGCTTTGTTAGTTTGCTGTTTATTAAATAGCCTGCAAGACATTCTAGCAGTCCTTAGACAAGACTACGTTTTTAGCGTCGCGTCGGTCAAAATTAATGGTCTATGGTGAGGCAATGGTGTAAGTACAGTGACATTCAGACTGCCTCGTTGGTCTAGTGGTCGCTAAGAGCGAATGCTGAGCATGAGGTCCTGGGTCCAAATCCCAAGTCGGTCAAAGAGTAACTGGGTATCCCAATACGTTATTCTGGATTTGGGTCCGGTTGATGGCTATAGGCTCGCCCCCTATTACATTGGGACCGAAGGGTTATGTTATGGGTCCCAATGTAATAAGGGCCCTATTTAAATCAAGCGGACACAAAAAATCCGTGCTGCTACTGCGAATTACTGCAAAAATCCTAAAACACTTTCCCCAACCTAGGAATCAAAACCTAGGAGTAACTACGCAGTCTGTTACAAAGAATTACATTGATACTTACCCTATATTGAATCCGTAACAGTTTCTATTATAATACCATCTACTCTCTCCAACCTAACCTGAACTTTTTCTGGTCACCGATTCAGGTCCATCTGGTTGAGCTATTGTATATAATGTACCCAGCTTAACCCTCTTATTTACATTACAATATTGAGGGCAAGAAAGGTTAATAGTGTGTTTTGTATTGCGAAGGTTTTTTGCTTTTTAGGGTTGACCGGGTTTTAAGCGATACTTACAGAAACTGTTTATTCAAGGTAATGTCTGTTATGTTGTGAAATTGTTCAGCGGAAAATAAAGGACTTAGGAATGTGTAATAAATAAAATAATATGGGTGGTGTTTTGGGTTCGACGTTATATTGTTAAAGTTATTTTAATATTTTGTCGTCATGTGGATAATTGGAACCTTGTGTTGCGACAATATTCTATCCACTAAATTGATAAAAGAAACCTGAAAAATGTTGGACACGACACTTGAACCTGCGACCTTCGCTGAACCATGGTGCTGTTCTAACCAACTAAGCCATCGAGTCGCTGCTCGCACCCATCGACGTAAATACAAAAAAAGAGAACTTGTAATTCGATGAGTGGCATGGGTAACATGCTAAAATGACACCAAAAGTCATATAATATTCTTTCTTATTCAAAACATTCATATTATTTCTGATGGGCTGGTCTAAGCCACTACAGTCTCTATTGAATATAGAGTTTGCGTGATAGAAAATAAATTATAATACTTTTATTAAACTTTTTCAAATTGATTTGATCATTACAAACGTGACAGCAAGCCGTTAGGCCTCAAAGCATTACTTAGATCTTCTGTTTGGATTTTTTTTTTACGATCGGAAACTTTACGTTGCGATCTGGCCACCCAGCAAAACGACTTAAACTTTTAAGTATACCTCTAAGGTTTGGAGGCTTTCAAAACCTTAGCTTTTAGGTGATTGAAGTACCTAAATATGAAAACAAGTAAGATTAGCATCATCATCAGCCGGAAGAGGTCCACTGTTGAACAAAGGTTTCCTCCTTTTAGAAGGGAGGGGGGGGGGGTGCCATAATCCCCACGCGTGGCAAGCAGCTTGGGGATTGCAGTGTTGGTGGTCAAGTTACAGAAGTCGCTGCTGCCCATCTTTTGGATTTTCCCTTAGTCGCCTCTTACGATACCCACGAGAGGAAAGGGGGTAGTCAATTCTAGGCCGGATACCACACGGCACATAAGATTAGCATACATAGACGTAGTATATAGACATTAGACACTACCCAACACCGTCATAAGAAAATCACTGGAGTCACAAAAACTTAGCCTGAGTAGGGTTGACGTGTAATTTGCGAAGGTCTTAAAAAACTTCTACATAGATGCAATGATATGACAAAAGTGACTGAGGTTTCGATAGTGAAGAGCGAATTGGTTTCCTATCGGGGCTGACAGAATAATAGATTTGATGGCAGCATCACGATGGTACATACCTAGTGTAATTGAAATAATATAGCCAAAGCCGTGGTACGGCCTCAGTGGCTAAACGATTGGACTGCTGCGCTAAGGGTTGGGTTAGGTTAGGTCACCAAAATTCGTCTTGTTTATGAACAGAGGACTTTGTTGTCCCGTGGCGTGGGTCTGTCATCATCATCATCATCATCAGCCAAAAGACGGCCACTGTTGAACAAAGGCCGCCTCGTTTAAGCAGGGGCAGAGGGGTTAAGCGGATTGGGGATCACAGTATTAGTGGTCAAGTTACAGAAGAAGCTGCTGCCCATCTTCTGGATTTTCCCTTAATCGACACCCACGGGAGGAAAGGGGGTGGTCAATTCTCGGCCGGATACCATACGGCACTGTGGGTCTGTCGCATCCTTGTATTTTCCTTTCTATTATGACTGTGCACCAGTTTTTTTATAACTACCTTGATTAGGTTGATCCATCTAAGTCCAGAAAAAATACCTCTTTTGTTTTGATGAAAACAGGAACAGAAAACAGGTTATAATTATTTGAACAGATCTCAAGGTAAGAACCATTACAAATAGGGAAAAAGGAAAATAATTTCCAAAAAAGTACAATAGATTCAAGCAAAAATCTAATAATTTCCCACAAAACAAAACACCTCATAAATATTAAATTACCCCAACAAATAAAATCATTCAGAAAACAGAGTTCAAACGAAATTATCAAAGCACAAGACATTATTGTGTGAACTCCGTCTCGGGAGACGTGATGTCACCGTTCCATAATTAATTATTTCATTATAAATTTTACCTAAATCATTAAAAATTCTCCCCGCGCCGTTTCGTCTAATTATAGAAGTAGGGACGAGAAGTATTACATGCGATGTTCGTAATATAGTAAAGCTAAATACAAAATGAGATATTCTAATGACATTAAAAACATTAGGGAGACGTCAATGATGAAAACGTCTAGCAAGAATCAAAACCTGATTTCCGATTATAGGTTATCCTAACCGATTAATTATTATAGGTTGATAATGATACTGATAATAAAAATCAAAGATTATTCCTGGAACTATATTGTATTCCTTGCAAGAAGGTTAATCAAGAATTTTATGAGAATTTGGTGTTGTGTAGGTTAGGCGTTGCATAAGCGCATATACATACATCTACACACAGATGACGCTAAATTAATGGAGTCGGATGGACAACAATAACGAGCAAATCACAAATGAAACATGCACTTAGGACCAATATTCTATTATTTTTGTCAAAGGGCTCCCGAGCAAATAGCTCTTGGATGATAAGCATGCATATTGTAGAACATAGTCTTCAAATAGATTAGTATTATAATTATGGCTTGTTAAACTGACGTGACCCATAGATATAAAATCTTATCTATTATATCTATCTATTAGGATCAAATAGCCGCAATGGTTTAAGACAATTAAGACAAAAATCAAAACATAGTCTATCTTTTGATGCGCCATCAACCTAACATTTTGCTATTAAACACAGAGAAATTGTTGTATTTTCATCTCAGGAATCATTAATCTTCCACACGTTGGAAACGGTTTCATTAAAATCTATTTGCTTTAGAGCACTTCCCTCGATATTTCTTGGAAATTCATTATTATTTTATATCTCGTTTTAAAATTGTGGGTTGGGAATGTGTCTGAAGTTTTGATTGGATATTATTTCTGTAATTTTCCGCGTCGTTACTTCAGGTGATTCTTTATTATAAGCACCTATTTCGAAGCTTCCGAAACTTCCTAAAACTGGTTGAATATTTAACCTGTTACATAATGAAGGATATAACTTTACTAGCTCAAATATACCCAAATATTTCTGACAAATTCAATTAAATGCGTCTAAGAACAATTAGGAACTATTCCAATTATAATTCAGGAGCGGCCTCATTAAGTTTTAATGAGGAATCTTCAGGAAATCAGTTTGGAAAGCTGTATATTAACGCTGTTTGCCCTGAAGACGTAATTAAATGAGCCGGGATCATCGCTCCGTCAGTTGGGACCACGCTTGTAATGCAGTTATTTAGAAGACCGTACTAGTGTCGAACAATGGCTTGGAGATTTAGGTCATTAGCTTAAGCCGCATGTAGAATGGGATTACGTGGCAAAACAATATGAGTTTACACAATGGCTGTGGTTGGAGGTCTTAAGAAGTGAACAAAGAGGTGGTTGGAGCGTTTCAGTTCTTTTCGTTCGTTCTGTCAGTTCATGCGAACTTGATGGCTGGTTAAGTGGGAGGCTCAAGTAGCCGTACCCATGATTTGGTGGCCAGTTTTAGGCCCCGGTTGTATTAATCCGGTAATTTTAATTATTTGTTAGTAATATTTCCTTTGGCAAATATTGTAAATTCAACAATCAATAAATTGTTAACAATTAAGCATGAATGTTTTAACAAATGGGTCTCGTCTAAAGCGTACAAGATTTCAAGTACAGTCAGCATCAAAAGTAGCTGAACATAGATTTTTTTTAACATTAATTAAAGAACAACTTCATAAATAGTAAAACGTCTTAAATATTCTCAGATCTTAATTTGGACGTTTTTATAATTGACGTTTTTCAATTTATGTTTGTTTTTTTCAACTATTTGACATAAGGTTTCGTAACATATTAAGCTACTTATGATGCTGTCTGTACCCTCTCAAATTTTTCAATCAAAAATCACCTTAAGATACTCCAACTAATAAAGCTAAAACCAGAAAGTAGTAGGGGCAAAATCTCTAATCTATTTAATCGCGGTGCCGAGTGCAGCGTCTTACCTTCGGCTAAGATAAACCATTAGAAGGTGAATGTACCAGCTACTTGTATAGAAACCACTTGGTATACGGGGGCTCAGACAGGATTGTGGTCTAAAGAAAAAAGAAAAAGAATAAAAACTATCTCATTCGTCTTTAAAATTGCATTTACTTTTGTTGGTCGAAATAGTTTTTCAACTGCATTTTGCGGCAGTGATATGACAATCGGACAGCCAAGCCAAATGTCGCAAGTTCAAACCCCGGCACGCACCAATGTTTTTTCGAACAATATCTATGTAGAAGATACAGCGCAACAAACAACCCAGCAGCACAATCTGTCTGAATGACACATAATACTCTTCACACATATCCATATTTAATATTATATATATGAAAGTAGCTCTGTCTGGCTATCTCTCTGTCTGTTACACCTTCACGACTAAACTGCTGGACGCATTTTGATGAAATTTGGCGTGCCGAAAGTTTAAGATCCGAGAAAGGGCATAAATTACTTTTATTTAATTCAACCCTAGAAGGGTTTTAAATAGGAGTTTTATTTATTTATGAATACTTCTTTTACACATTTGTATAAATGCGGACTTGATGCCATTAGGCATTTTCTACCAGTCAACCTTAAGGGTTAACGCGGGTGAAGCTGTGGGCAAAAGCTATATATATATAATACTAACCAGCAATATAAATTAATGCGAGCAAAGCCGCAGGCAAAAGCTAGTAATCACTAAACCAATTAACACACAACAGGCCTTCTCCAACATAAGTACGTCACTATTTTGTTACCAACCACACGATGTACCGTAATATTAATTGATTTAAGCCTTATCTAGGTGGGATAGAATTATGTAAGCACCAATTACGTCCGACGGCCGAGCGGTAATGAACGCGCGTTATTCTAGTTGCTTTATATGTATAATCTGAACGGAATCGGTGGAGTAATTTAGTAATTGCGTGCGAACATTCTATATTCTGTTGTGTGGTATGATAATAATAATCTTTATTTCAGAACATGTCCATAATGAAATGAATTCTGCCTCGTTGGTCTAGTGGTCGCTAAGCGCGACTGCTGAGCAAGAGGTCCTGCTTTCAAATCCCGGGTCGGGCAAAGTGTTCCTGAGTTTTCCATTAGGTAATTCTCAGTAGCAGCACGGAGTCTAGATTTGTGCCCGGTTGATGGCAATAGGCTCGCCCCCTATTACATTGGGACTTACAACATAACTTGCGAAATGTGGATGTACTATATGTTCACCTCTGCCTACCCCTTCGGGGAATACAGGCGTGATGTTATGTTATGTATGTCCATAATTATTACAAAAACAGTTATAAAATTAGAACACGGATAAATGTTTTCAGGATGTTAAGTCCTGTTTATCCGCAATAACCTAAAGGATGCTGTTAAGGCTATTCCGGACTCTACTTTATAACAATGCGAGCGGCTTGCGTACGATAGCATGGAAGCCTCTACCCTGGCCTCCGTAAACATACCGGAGGCACTACAAAAACGGGGCAGCCCTAACAACATCCTAATTCCATTGTTGTATTGGACACATAGGGAATTGAGCGGGCACAGGCTGCACGTGTAGAAAGTCTGACTTTACCTTGAAACAGTGTGACTTTAACTTGGTTACTACAACACGCAAACCTGCGGGCCAAGCCATAAGCAGGCCATATGCAATTAAAAGGTCGCTTTTCACCCCTGAGTTTGTTTCGGCATTTCTTCTCAGAGGTAGTCAACTAGGAAATGCCAACGCCATCTAGTCTGTATTAAAGAATGACGTGTAACGTGTTTCCTGTAAACCTATTTGCAAAATAAAAATCATTTAACAATTATCGCGTGCGACTGCTGAGAATGGCATGCTGGGCTCGAATCCCGGGTCGGGCTAAGTGCTATTGGGTTTTTGAATAGTCAATCCTTAGTAACAACACGGAGGCAAAATTTGCTAGTTGATTGCAATAGGCTCGACCCCTATTACATTGGGATTATAGTCACCTCTGCCTACCCCTTCTGCTGGGTGGATAAAAGCCTTATGCATTTATCGCTAAGCAAGGTCTTGCACTGCTTGAACTTTAAAGCTCATTGGAATAAATTGAAGCATGTTAAATTTAATTTAGAATCATTCACGTATTATTGGCACTAGGTAAGTTTGATGCAAGTACAACCATAATATATTCTATCCAATTGACCAGGTAAAGCTACGATTTCGACTTCTAGACTAACGATGTGTTCCCGTCTCAAATAATCTTAGAAAGAAAATACAGCATTGAAGAAGTCACATTCGTATTTTAGGTTTGAATCAAAAACCTTGTGCCAAACGTAGATAATAATATTGAGAAAAACTTCACTGTTACAGATATAAAAGGGGCCTAACGAGCAACAGATCAAAAAGCCTAGGACGAAGTAACTAGGAGGCAACATAAACTCCTTTGATCATTCAACCATGAATCTTTAGCTGAATAAAAGGCGGAATAAAGTAAGTGAGACGTAATTCTTTTCTGCACTAGTTGAAGTTTGCGATAATGTGTTTTTTTCATAAGGTTATTATAGTTTTACCACGGTACGAATTGCAATCCTCACACCTCCTTGCTAGCCTACCACTAGTAGGACCGACGATATTGTCAGAGTTGCGGGCAACCGGTGGATGCAAACGGCAAGTCGTCGTTCATTGTGGCGTTCTAAGGGGGAGGCCTTTGTTCAGCAGTGGACGTCTTCTGGCTGATGATGATGATGAAATTGCAGTAGAATTTGATTTATAGAAACCTAAAGAAATAGGAATATAATTTGTTCGTCTCTCATTCTTGTTTCTCGCTTAACAGGTTTAGATATCTCCATTTATTTTCATCATTTTCTTTCTGATGGCAACTACACATTTTTCTTCTTCTTATCGTATGTTTGATGATCAAACCAGTGCCAGAGTTTAAATCGCCTGCAGGCATCTGACATGGCGGTTTACTCACGATAGTTTCTTTACCGTTTTTAGCACAACTGATAACTAAATTATTGTATATTTGTGCGTGCCGGGGTTTGAACTCTCGATCTTTGATTTGGTAGTCCAAACGTCTTACCACTCGGCTATCACTGCTATTTATTATTATAATAAATCAAACAACAGTTTAAAGATTATTTCTGAAAAATACGTGTATATTTTATTTATCCTTTAAATTTTCTAAAGATCATAGGATTTAGGCCGTGAAGCGTCTCACATTTATTCAGTCACTGAACTTTTATACACACACATAGGAACGTATGTTAACGCCAGCCAACCAATCACACCACATTTTCAATATACGCCACTGACAACAGTTGGAATGATTAAAGTTGTAAGTTTGAATTCAACAATATGAATATTTCATCTCAACTTTCATTCCAACGGTTGTCAACCCCTCACATATCGCGTAGCAGGTGTATCGGCGTAATATCATATGTTTTGTTGCGCACCGAACACTGATTACTGGAGCCAGCTTCATATTCAGAGGCTGTATTGGCAGTAAATACAGTATTTAATGTTTGAGGACAACAATGAGTATTGTCCCTTATTACGACTGAATTGGCGTGTATTGAATGTAATCAGCTTGTAGTGGTTTGCGTGTTTCCGTGCTAGTATACGGCATTTGGAAGCCTTTGCTTTTGTATGGTGGAAGCGGCAATCGAGAGAAAATTATAATATTTTCTTTTTATTATAAGCAGTGTTGTTTGGCTTTCCTTTGATTTTCCTCAGCCTCAGCCTGAGGACTCAAATTGTTTTCTCAAAATAATTATAGGCTTGATATCAATGATATTTCAGTAAAGTACAGATATGTTACTAGCGCACTTATTTTGAAGACTCGAAAAGGGGACAATTGTTGTCCGATTTGACATAAGACTAGTGCAGTTTAGACTCAGAGTTTGGAACATTTTTCTCGTTCATTTTATAGCATATGACGTATCTATACTTTTAGACATATCATTGCTTCATATTTAAAAGGAAATTTATTACCATCTTTCGCAGTAAGTAGGTATACTTTTACCACTTTTGCTTTCTACTTCAAAGAATACAAAGCTGGTAACATGTTTATAAAATTTAAATTCACTGCCAGGTATTGTCGACGTAATGCCACATGTTTTCTCGCTCTAATTAATGAATACCTGCAAGCTTGGCCGCATCTTCACGAGTTCGTAGTGAATCCGGTGGTGGAATAGTAGAATTTAAACCAGAATTTGGAATTTAAATTACATTTTAGTGTCTTGGAAACAATATCTTGTTTCATATTCCTGGAGCATTTAATTTTATTTCAGGTATATGCATAAATATTTGTAGATGATTATGTTTATACCCTAAATTGCTACAAAAAATATCTTTAGAATTTTTCTTGCTTGAGTATAAATTTAAGCAAAATTTTACGGTTGCGGGTTATTATCATTAAAACATTGGAGAGACAACTTATTCTAGAACGTTAACTCCATATTGTATCCTAAAATATTTAAAACTGTTTTTAAAGGTGAAACTTGTAGATTAGATACTAAAACAACAGACACACTAAGCTGGCTTTCATAAATATCCAAATTTTAAGCCCTAAAAAGGCTTAGTCTAACTCCTACAATAAGTTAGTAAGTTCATAACAAAAATAAATCTAGTTATATCTAGCTTCATTCAACATAACATTATGGACAAAAGCATTTATAAAGTGTTAATAAGAAAAAAATTGTTTTAGGATTTCCGAAAGAACTGACGAGGCTGAAAAGGCGCTGAATGTGCCAGGTAAAGTGTTGGAAACCAGGACAATATAGCCAGGATAATGCTGGAGGGCTGCGATGGCTAAGTCGTCACACGACAAAACAAACAAGCTTACGTTAGGACCGTTAGAAGCAAGAGTGGATGATGATTTTGGCAACATATCTGATTGACTTTGACTCAGATCAATACAAAGCCGAATTGGCGAAAAAAAGATTCTGTACTCTGTTAAGGTATACATAACGAAGGGATGGCTCAAACCGTAAATAAAGAAAAAGACATAATTTCTGTAACCAATAATTATTTTGCCAGAAATGTTATACATGTAAAGATCATCATTATAATTGAAGAAATTTTAGCAGCTGATATGCCTTTTCTTCAATCCCTAAATCAACGTAAAACTTCACAAATTACACAATACAAAGATTAAACTTCCGCGGCAGCTATCTTACTTATTCTAGTTTCTGAATAAACTTAAAAAGTACATCGGTACGAAATTTTTCGCTAGTGTTTTACAATTCAAATTTAATCCGAAACTTTAAATAAACTTAGTTTTTTAGTGAATTTTAAACAGTACAGTGGGTTCCTGATTTATTGTTAAACCGCTGTTTTGCGGATAGTTTTAAATTGCGTTTGTTGTCAGGGTTGTCGAACACGGAGGAATAAAGAACACTTCGATTCGTTCGAGTTTCATGTTTACCTTTTGTTTCATGTGATTTGTGTTTAAAATGGTATAGATATATGTATATGCTTTTTATATGGGTGTACTATATGTACAGTACACCTTTGCCTACCCCTTCGGGGAATACAGGCGTGATGTTATGTTTTATGGTATAGATACTAGATACAGTATATTATTTGGCTTTATATTTTAAGCAAAATATCAGTTCCTTACTTTGAAAGCAACTTCTGTTGTGATGGGCAGTGCCGTAATTAGCCTTTTATGCGCCCGGTGCGAACTTCTTTAACAGCGACCTTTTTTATTTGTTGTGGTGCTGGTTTGGACATTTCTGCGCCCCTGTAGGATCTGCGCCTTGTGCCTGTGCACTGGTGATGGGCAATAAATTTAGCAAGAAAATGGTATCAAGAAAAGATAAAAAAAAATACTAAACAAATCTGAGGCACTTGTCTATTTAACCTTTTCACTAAACAACTCAATTAGATCCATTAAGGCAGTTTATAAACAAAAGCAAAAACTCTTTTCGATGGTCAAAATTTACACAAAACTCTTCAAAACGAACCAACAATAAACCAACACGTTTCCAAAACCAACAATCATCTAAAAAACAACAACGTTTAAGTAAAAACTTCGCCGCGAATCACTTCATGATTTTCAACTCAAACGTTCCTTTGTATTTTGTTGGTATAAATTGAGGCCATTCGCGTTATGAGGAAAAAGTGATCCAAGACTGAGAACAACCGCTTCCTTTGGGTGTGGCGAACATTTCTCAGCTTTACGTACGATATATTATCGTGTCTGTTCGGGATCCTCCGTAATATATAGCGGTGGCTGATTGTTTCGGGTTTTATTTGGGTACAACATTGCTATGGGAAATTTCACTATACTGGAGGTAGACCAATAGATTTATGAGGTACTTACTAGTGTTAGCAGCACTAAGCTTTGCAGTAAAAGCTCTTAAAGTTGCCAGGGAGATACGATCTGATACGCTTTTGGACTCTCCTTGAAATTATTATCTACGGTTGTCATCATCATCAGCTGGTAGACGTCCACTGCTCAAACTTAAACAATCTCCCCCTTTTAGAAAGGGGGGGGGGGTTGGCATAATCCGCACGCTTGACAAGCGGCTTGGGAATCGCAGTATTGGTGGTCAAGTTAAAGAAGATGCTGCTGCTAATCTTCTGGATTTTCCCTTAGTCGCCACTTACGACACACACGGAAGGAAAGTGGGTGGTATATTCTAGGCCGGATACCCCACGGCACTTCTCTAATACCTGATTCTTATTAATTAATTGCTGCTAATCTTTCCCTCACTCTTTAAAATTGATTTACATTGACAAAAAAAAACCAGTACTTACCAGTTTAACCTCATAAAGACCACCTTCAAAATTCTATTACTCACAAATTTTAACAACAAAATTATTTCAAAAACTTCTGTCAAAAGGATTTATCTCACTTATACAAATAAGGTACTTACAGATGTTAAATCTAAATACCAAAGTCAAGTAATTCTCTTAAATAAAATGTCAAGAGCAATAAAAGTCCTGGATTTAGCTCTAAATTATTTATCTAACAACTTTTCACGACTAAAGAGACTGAGATAATTTTTACTACATTTAGGCATTATTTTTGATGTAATCTCATTTTCACGGAGCCTAATTTAGTAAACGAACCCGACTTTAATCAAAATTTAACAAACGCTTACTTTTTGTAGACGGTAATATTAAATTAAGAGAAATTTTATTTGTATCTTGTTACGTAAATTAGGCTGGTGTCAAAGAAAAATACATACTTCAATTTTTAAATGCGTTTAACAAAAAATTTGCTCATTTAAGTTATCCAATTTGTTTGGTTTGATAACTACTATTTACCACTAGAGCGGCTGAGAATATAGACTGATGATCTGAGAGGTGCTGTTGATGAATAAAAAAGCTATGTGTTACAATCGCAAGTAGGTTCATAGTAATGAATTACCAAGTTCAATATTCAACGACGTTAATTGTCCAAAATGGAAGACCGTGTAATTAGCTTGTAATCAGAATTACAACACGGAAATTAACGCGAACACAATTTTTTTATTTTTGCTTGACGTTTCGACCGAGTTGCATCGGCCGTGGTCACAAGCAAAATGCAACTCGGTCGAAACGTCAAGAAAAAATAAAAAAATTGTGTTCGCGTTAATTCCCGTGTTGTAGTTCTAATTATCATGGAACGCGATAGTTTAAAAGTTAGTAGCTTGTAATCTCTCATTTTTATAGAAAAGGAAACAGTACACTAAAACGCCACTGTTGAACGTTATAATTGAAGCAAACAATTAACAAACACTTTTCTTGTATCGACCGTGTGTAAACTAAGATTAATCGTTCGTTAAACCATCCGTCTTGAGACGTCAAAACGCAGGTCCACGAAGCGTGTCGCAGATGTAAGGCGGGTTGCACGCTGTTGTAACTTGTAAGAGCATTGATGAGACTTTCAATCTTGACTTAAATATTTGTAAAATAGTGAAAAAAATTAAGTTTTACTTTTGATATATATTATATATACTTAATAAATACTTAGTAATTCAAATGAATCTTGGCGAGTTTTATAATTATACGCAGAAGATGAAAAACAGTAAACAAGGTTACCTGAATAAAAATCTTTTTCAGATTTAAAAGTGTAAAGTACAGTTAGTACTTTTATATTCATCGATAGAAGCTTACAAAGTTATATGGCTGAAGAATGTGATGAAATGAATAACCAACAAATTCTCTGTTTACCCGCTACAAGTGTATCTATGTTTACAGTCTAATTATGTTCAGCATTATACCTACAATTAATTTTAGCACGCTACTATTAACAGAGTATACTTATACAAAATTGTCAGTATTAAACAATTGATTAAAATATACCTGTCAATGTCGTTTGCATCTCTTTGTCGTTTGGTTATCTTAAAACACATCAAAGCATCGTTTCTATGTGAGAAGGTAAATGTCACGACAATTGTGTCGCAAAAACGCACGTGTGCGACACTCCTACCATAATTTATCGATAAATAAACGATGTTATCTGTTGTGCTCCCGTGATTTGCACATTTTGTGACGCGTTTGTAAGGTCGTAAGGAAGTATGGCAGCGTAACAGTAAATTTTACGACTTATCGCACAATATTTCTGCAGTTAATACCTTTATGGCTACGTGTATATATATAAACCTATCGATATAGGAGATACGAAGTTATTGCAGCTATCGATGTCGCTAGAAAAGAATATGGTTAAGCTTTTTGACTCAAAAATATTTAGTTAGAAGGTGGTAATAAAATACAATATTACTTACTGTTATGTTCGTGTTTCCATTAAATTATATTTCTAGAACTCAGTTTTGAGTAAGAATAAGCCCACTGTTCTTAGATAAATAGTAAAATATTATTTGATCTTTACCGTTAAGAGAAAAAATCAACAACACATTTCGAAAACGTAGGTATTTTACTTTGTCTAACATAAACTACAAACTTAAATGACAAGCAAAACCAATATAATAAATAATAATAATATAATATCTTGGGACAGCCCACACGCGGTCATTTGATCCCAAACTAGGCAGAGCCTGTATTATGGCAACCAGACAACTGATAAACATACTTAAATATTTCTAAATACATAGGTACATAATATAGATAATTCCCTTACCCCCGGACCTCTGAGTAGTACAGACGTGTGTTCGCAAACCATATTATTTATAAACAGTTAAATTTTAATCAAACAAACATAATAAAATACAACAGAAAAAAATAGGACTGCATAAAGTGAAGGAGGTGTGTTGGAGCTTCGCTGACCAACACTCACACAGAGAAATCAAAGCCCGTGAGTAATTTACACGTTCACTCATACTCGATGCGCCTGCGACGGAGATCATTTTACACTGGACGGAAAGCGACTTTGTTCGGTTTTGTCGATCCCGACCATTTTTGCTTGACCTCTCTAAGTGATAAGAATATATTTACACTGTACTTAACTTCTGCTTGCCTAGTACATTTCGCTAGTAGTGTAGAACTATAATGCCCGTTAACCGCTCCCCCCCCGCCTCTCCTGTCCCCACGACAGATGACTTATGCGCTACACCCCTACGCTGTACCTTGAATGAAGCTTCGATGCGCCAAAGCACCTCTGCGCCTGACTTGTCACCTAAGGCGAATGTCACAGAGCGGAAAAAGAGGAAGTTTGAAGGGGTTGATGCGACTGCGTCTGTGGAGCTTACCAGGGCCATGTTTGCTACCTATTCCAACAAGCATGAAAGTCTGTATGAGGACATGATGATCAAAATTAATAGCATCATAGAGCAGAATATTGAGCTGAAAAAGAGTGTCGAGGTAATGTCGGACAAGTACGATGAATTTCTAAGCCGTATATCTGTCTTGGAGGCTGAGAAGAAAGAAGATAGAAAAATAATCCGGCAACTTGAAGACAGGATTGAATTGCTAGAGCGCACCTCTCGAGCTACTGGCATCGAAATCCGAAACGTCCCAAAAATTGAAGGTGAGACAAAAGACGACCTCTGCGAGTTAGTCTCTAATCTCGGTCAGAGTCTAAACCTGCAAATCACTCAGTCTGACCTGAAGGATGTGCACAGATTCAAAAATAAAGAAATGTCTTCTCCAATACACGTTAACTTTCACTCAGTTATACTTAAGGACAAAGTTATTAAAGCAGTGAAAAACTTTAACAAGGCTAAGGGAAAAGATGAAAAACTCAGCACTACTCACTTGAAGCTTAAACATTCTAAGCAACCGGTCTACGTTTCAGAATGTCTCACTTATAAAACACAAAAACTGTTTTATTTAGCAAGAACTCATCACAGAGACTACGGATATAAGTTTTGCTGGACCTCGCATGGCGTGGTTTACCTTCGAAAAGATGTTGGTGATCCACAAATTAGAATAAGTTCAGAAGCTGTTTTGGAGAAGATTAGATACTCTAGTTCTACATGACTAATGTCGAGCCTCACTAATACACATAATTTCTGTCTTTTTCGCATGCATGCAAATATACACTTTCTTTCATTTTTATTTCACTGTACTCACACTATCAGATCCATATCAATCTATCGTAACTTTTCCAAAAAAAGCGCTACAACAAACTATTATACAATATTACAAAATCACAAACAAACACACACAATAGTACACATTCCGCAAAATTATTCGTATATTCGCTTTCTCATTGTTTTAGTAACCAAATATCAATCCTTAATGCTAAAAAGTAATATAATTCATGCAATCCGTAACAAATTAATAGTTAAAAATAAAAATGGTTTCATTAAATAACATAATTCAGGATATTGATAACTTTTCGCTGGCTAAGTCCTATAAGTGCGATGCAGAAACATGTTGCAAAATCGTTAAACATAACTCTAACTCTTTAATTATTATTTCTCAAAATATTCGTAGTATTTATAAAAACATAAATGATTTTATTGCACAGTTAACTAGGCTTACGTTTGAACCTGACATTATCATTTTGACAGAATGCTGGCTTTCTGAGGATAAACCTCCACCGGCTATCGACAATTACACATGTCATTTCTCTAAGAAAAGTCTTAATCAAAATGATGGCATCGTCATATATGTCAAAAACTATATTAAATGCAAGGTAGAGGAACCAGACCCAGTAGGTGCTAACTTTTTGCTTGTTTCAATAGGTGCTGATATTGTTATCTTAGCTGTATATAGGTCTCCGTCTATTTATTGTATTGATAACTTTTTGAACACTGTTGACAGTTTACTTCGTCCTTGTAAAAGTAAAAATATTGTCCTAATTGGAGACGTCAATATCGACATTAAGCAAGATAGCATCGATCGTAATAGCTCATCATATTTAAATCTTACTGCCGAAATAGGGCTTCTTCCAGGTCATACGTTTCCTACCAGAATAAATAATTGCCTTGATCACATAATGATTAAAACATCTCTGTCTGCGATAGTCACTGTGATTGAGTCAACAGTAACTGATCATGATTCTGTTCTTCTTTGTTTATCCTATAAACATAAGCGGTTAAGAATCAATCAAATCGTTAAAACAGATCTTGAGGCTGCTGTTAAGCAATTAGAATCAGTGGATTTTTCCTACATCTGCCATTCGACTGATGCAGATCAAGCTACAACTCTTTTAATTAATGAAATGTCAGCTGCAATAAAATCTAACTCTAAGATCACTACTGTTCCTGGACGTAAAAAAATATTAAAGCCTTGGATCACACCTGGACTGTTGCGTTGTATCCGCCATCGGGACAAGTTACACAAAAATTTGAAAAAAGATCGAGATAATCATACTCTTGAATTAATCTATAAACGTTATAGAAATTTTTGCAACGCCTTGTTGAGGAGGTTAAAAATAAGTTATGAAAAATCTGTTCTAAAAAGTGCAAGAACCAATAAAGAGACGTGGTCGGCTATTAAGTCGATTACCGGTACTAACAAAGAGAAAACTTCTTCGGATGATCTATTGCATATTAGGGATAACCCTTCTGCTGCGGTTGAGGAGGTAAATAGGTATTTTGCGTGTGTCGGAAAATTGTTGGCTGAAGGTGCCTCACAATCTTTTGGCACTACGCGAGATAGCTCTTACCAATTCAACATATCTCACAATATTAATTCCATGGCTCTTCTCCCGCCTGATGAAGGTGAGATTGAGTCGCTAATCATGAATCTGAAAAACGACAGTGCGGTTGGTTGGGACTCTATTTCTAACAAGTTCCTTAAAATGACTAAACACATTATAGTCCCGATTTTCACCATAATTGTCAAATTATGCTTTGAACAAGGGGTTTTTCCCAAGGTTTTTAAGAGAGCCCTCATTACACCTGTCCACAAGGGTGGTGTACGAGACAGTGTCACAAACTACAGACCAATATCTGTACTTCCAGCTCTCTCCAAAGTTTTAGAAAAACTTCTGAATAACCGACTTATTAATTTCCTGGAGCAAAATAACATCCTTTCAAACTCTCAATTTGGTTTTAGGGCAGGTAGAAGTACAGACGAAGCTGTTAGCTCTTTGATTGAATATGTTACAACAAGTCTCGATCACAAACTAAAGTGCGTGGGAGTTTTTATTGACCTTGCCAAAGCATTTGACTCTGTCTCGATTTCCACTCTTGTGAACAAGTTAGAAAGATGTGGTATAAGGGGGTCGGTGCTTAAAATTTTTACAGATTTTCTTTCGGACCGTCAGCAGAAGGTTAAAATAAATAAATACATAAGCTCAGACGCGGCTGTTACCTGTGGGGTCCCACAGGGCAGTATTCTCGGTCCCAGTCTCTTTCTCATTTACATAAACGACCTGTGTCAAATGTCACTCCATAAAGGCAGAATTTTTACTTATGCTGATGACACAGCTCTCGTGTTTGTGGGGGAAACTTGGGACGTGGTACGACAAAACGCAGAAAAGGAACTACACAGGGTTCAGTTGTGGCTGAAACAAAATTTATTAACCCTAAACGTCTCTAAAACTTCACTAGTTCAATTCACCAATTCTCGTTTAAAACAACAAAACATAGAGATTCGTATCCATACATGCGACTTCACAGCAAGACAACAATGCTCATGCCAAACCATTAATAAAACCCCCACAGTTAAGTACCTTGGGGTACTTCTTGATGAAAAAATAACATGGCAACCCCATATGAACATGATTTCGTCGCGAGTCAGAAAACTAATATGGGTGTTCAAAAATCTTAGGAACGTGGCTGATTTTGAGCTTCTGCGCTCTGTATATTATGCGCTGGCTCAATCTATAGTGGGTTATTGCATCGGGGTGTGGGGTGGTGCATGTAAAACACACATAATACACCTTGAAAGAGCTCAACGATCCTTGCTCAAAACTATGACATTCAAACCATATAGATTTCCTACTGTAACACTTTATGAGCTGTGTCAAGTATTTACAGTAAGGCAGCTCTTCATTTATCAGGTAATTACCAAACTACATGTGTCCACCCATTATGATCCCAATAAATTACAGAACAAACGTACAGTAACTAATGTTATTGATTACGTAAGATGTCACACCGCATTAGCAAGACGTCAAAAGAGGTTTCTTTCAGTGCATCTTTACAACAAGTTAAATAAAATATTGAAGTTTTACCCACACTCATTGCGCGAATGTCAATCAAAAGTTAGAAAATGGCTACTTACGCTAGACTATGAGGAAACTGAAAAATTACTACTGTAGACAAAGGATATATTATTGTGTATAAACAGTCATTAACTTACCCATTCACACACACACACACACACACACACACACACACACACACACACACACACACACACACACACTCACACTCACACACACACACACACACACGCACACACTCACGTGCACTTACACGCGCGCACACACACTCACACACAAACACAACTGATAGTGAAATATTCTATTTTATTTTTTCGTTCTCTTTTGTAATTACTGCATGCCGTCATTATTAAAATTTATTTTGTTCTTTAAACATAGTCTGTAAATTGTAGTTTGACATATAAAAATGTTTTCAAAATGGGTGAAGGCGCTGATTCCTGACATACAGGTTTTTACCTAGTTTGGGTTTCAGAGGCTTCATAGCATATTGTAATCCGATATTATGTCAAATAAAGATTTATTATTATTATTATTATTATTAATTTACACCCAGACACAGAACAAATGATTATGCTCATCACACAAAGATTTGTCCTGGGTGGGAATCGAACCCACAACCTCCGGTTTAGCAGTCAGCGTCACTAACCACTAGACCAACAGGCCAGTCATATCAAAAGCATTGACTTCAATTATATAATTAAATTGTAGTTGGTAACAAAATAATAGCGAAGGTTCGAATAGCTGTCTAATAAAATACTTTTTACCAACTTCAAAAGAAAAAGGTTGTCTATTCAACCGCATGTTAGTTATTGAAAGTTCGGCAAATTTTCGTTGCCAATTAATTTTTGTTTTGCTGTCTGGAAAGCCTATATTTTTTGCGATGTTCCCTTGTTTTTATATTTGGAAATAGAACGTTTAATACAATTAAAGTCGGTTGTAACAATAAAAAAGGTAGGTATTATTCTTATCATCCTTCTTCTGCCGTATTCAGTCCACCAACACCACCGAAATTCCTTATTACCACCTAAACAGTATTACACAAATAATAACTATAACACAGACAAATAACGGGCTAATCCGGGACATTAGCAATGATTTAATACGGCCATCTCCTCACCTTGCGTGAAGCTCCACAGTTTTCCTTGTTCCGTCACACATAACACTGTTTAATGTTCATGAAAAATGTTCGGCATCTGTTATTTTGATGTCAAGATCACGTGACAGCAAGACTCAGAAGTTTCGGCGATAAAAGTTGTAATTAACGTTGCCCTACGAAGCATTATGGCTGTATCGTAAAGGTTGTTGATGTAGTGTGTCGTTGGCACAAACTCACGGACTTAGAACAGAAAAAATGTCCTGTTTGGATGAATTTATAGAAGACCATACGGTTAGACTTAGACCTGCCAATCAAGTCATCGAAAGTAAAATAAGATAATACAAATAAAAACTGAAAAACCTATTTAAGTAGAAAACACTAATTAATAAATGAAATTGATCTTCGCTTCATTTAAACCACGTGATTTTTAGGTTGATTTGACAGTACTCGATGACCATAGGTGAATAGAAATAGTCGTAATGGAACTAATGGGCCCTCTATCTTCCTCTTCTTATCGGCATCCTCCAAATATCACTCACAAGGAGGTCATACCATGGTGTAGAGATTGGTCTGTCAACGAGGATAGTGGTTGACTGCCCAGGATATGAACCTCTATGTAACCCCGTATTAAATCTTTGGTTTGCAAAGGCACAGATACAGGCTTTTTTCTTTTTTTTCATTAAAGATTAAGTCTTTTTACACGACTGCCCAAAAAAAGGAGTGTAATGTTTTCAGGGTTCATGTATGTACAATGTGGGCTTCTTAATTCCACCACAACTTCTGAATGCCTAAACCGATTTCGATGTATGGAGTGTCGTTAGAATCCTTACACTATCGCAAGTAACATAGGCTTTAAAAAATGAAACAAATAATAAATATAATTTAAAAAATTAAAAACACGACTGCCAAGACAAAAAACGAACTAAAAAGTGAAAAACAAGTTCCATCGCAGTTGGCGGACCGTTCTGTGGAACACTGTCTTATCTAAGAGGTACCCAGACTGCGATGGAACTTGTTCAGAAAGCTAAAATTTAACTTCATTTATTAAGTACCAAAATCAACACCAATGTTACCTTTAAAAAAACTCGCCACAATTTTCCTGTCCCACCCACATGCGGACGAAACGATTCGTTTAATGTTGGTAAAAAACGCTCGGCATTTGTCATTTGGGTGTTATTTTGCGTCCCCTACAGATTGACTGAAGCTATAACTTAATGTTATTATGGCAAACATCGCACCCTTTTACTCCCCAAAGGGTTTGTGGTAGTTGAATTTTGGAAATGACGGATGATTTCAACTTTATGTTAGACTTTGAAGACAATGATGAAGTTTCTTCCTTGTACAAAGCTATAACACAGACGAGCTTTTGGAAATTTTATAATGACAAGGATGGGAGAGATGCATGTTTAGTTTGGCATAAACTAAATCAGGCCCATAACTAATTAATTGCTAAAGAAAAAGATTAAAGTAAGCTGATAAAGACTTAAACCTCAATAGGATTCTTAACTATTTTGAGGAGCATTCAAAGAGTCTCCAACTCTCCACTAATGACGTCACTCACTAAGCTGTCCGTTGATCTTTTTATTCAGTCCAGCTATCAACCTGCTTACTGTCATCTTTATTGATGGCTTGTACCTTTTGGACGGAAGATCTATACACCTAAAACAACAAAAGAGAGAATAATTTTCAAAATGACACGTAAGAAATAGAAGCAACTTTTTAATCACTTAAAAATTAAACTTTTTAGTTGAGTAATTTATAAGTTAAATCACCTCGCATATCAATGAAAACAGGATTGAATCAACGTGATGGCGGAAAGGTTAGCCGCTTTCCAGAAATCGTTTCAAACGCTGCGGTGCTAGCAGCAATGAAATAGCTGCCACTGTATGTCCCAAGGGCACTCGGCTATTACAAGCAGCATCCAGATTAGATTTATAAATGCAAGCAAATACGCGTGTGAAATGCTCGGCAAATGTGGGTTGCTATGTAATGTGAGTTGAGTTAGTATTATGTAAATATGTGAGGTAGGATATTATGTAACCATTACTCCTCAACTTTGCCGCACCTGAATGATTGTAGAAAAAACCGTCGGTAATGCATTAATAATTTAAAGTTTTTTGAGGTATTCAGAGGCAGGGCATTTTAAAAATTTTAAAGGTTATCCTTTTTTTATTACCGGTGGAATCCTTATGGACTCCTTCCGTCCTGGGGTGGATAAAAGGGTATCCCAAACTCTTACCCTTTTCTCTATCTAATTGAGTAGTAGAAACAAATATTATAGCAACTAAAAATATGTACCTATTTAGCTTACTGAGGTCAAGAAAATATTTGTGGATCGCATAGTTTATGACTTCAAGATACAGTGTATAAGTTTTCAGTAAAAATAAATGGGCAGGTCGTGCACATAAATGCTTGGCCCTTATTGTGTCTCTAGTCGATTATTATCGGTCAAGATATTTTCAATAGACAGTTATGATTATGGCTTGTGGCCATTTAAAATGACAATGTTAGCATTAATTTGACAACCTTGTTTGCCGTGTGGTATCTGGCATAGAATAAACCACCCTTTTTCTCCCGTAGGTGTCGTAAGAGACGACTAAAGTATATTCCAGAGAGATGGGCAGCAGCATTCCCTCATGAAGATATCCTTCACCATAATGCGCTTGCTAACTCGCAAGCCCAGCATGGTGACTATGGGCTAAATCCCCCATGAAGAGTAGCCAAAGAAAACGGTCCGCAGTTCCCGGCCGTCCTACTATTCCAGGTATTCCAGTGACTGGATGGCGAAAACGGGAGAGCAGGCTTTAAGGCGTACCCTGGGGGAGGCCTACGTCCAGCAGTGAACTGCAATAGGCTGATTTGATGACTAATCAAAAGTTGATTATGTTAAATAATCCTTAAGAGTTGCAGTTATGATATCCATAAAAATGCACTATCTTATTTAAGTTCCACTTTAATGTTTAAGTGGCGTCGTTAAACTCAGCTGGTTCTTTATAGCTCTGCTTGATAACTTTATTTTAGATTTAGTTCTCTTCTCCAGTTATAAAATTTCAATTATTTATTGTTACTTAAACACAAGATTGTTGACGAATGGATTGGATCAGCAGTTTTCATTAATTCAAACCAAAAAATCGTACAGTTAAAGATAGGGCTGGCAACTTTTACTTTGGTAGGATTTTGTCTTAAGGCAACAGGCCATACCGTAATAAGTATACTAACGTATGATATTGCTATTTATCGAGTGTATTGAGCCCCTAGGTGGTGGCTGGTGTCGAGAAAAAAAATGTATACGGTTTTCATGTATCATAATTATTATGTAGCATAATAAATGTATTTTATTGCAGTTAACCAACAAGTTCATTAGCATATTTATTAAATGATATTTAATTTTCACACATCTCATAAACAATTAGCATTATCACATAGGGAATCCCTTTTCTTTCGCTTTGTAATTATCACACACATGTAACACATACACAAGAACACCCACACTCAGGACAAAAAAACTAAAAACCTCTATAAGAAATTGCCCCAGTCATTAATCACGAGAAAATCTCATGAACGGGAGTTCGATGCGCCCATACACAAGCTACTCAGACTGGCGGACGGGACGGTAAAGGATTTTAAATTTCAACAATGGAATTTAATACTTATCCAATGGAAATAGGTTATATATTTCAATACTAGGTGATAGACCGGTGTACAGTATCACATTACAGATACACCAGTCTGTGCAGGCTAATGGCGATGAACAGTATAGAAATTTCTACAATAATAAACAAGATAGTCGGGTTCATCCCGATATAAATGGGGGGATAAACACAAACTAAGAGTAATAACACGGCGAGATTAAGACGTAAAAAATGACACCCACCGACGAGGTGCAATGTATAAGGCTTATTACGATACATACGGACAAATAGTGCGATTTAATAAGATATTTGTTTCATTTTTCATTTGAATGCCTCGTTGGTCTAGTGGTCGCTAAGCGCGACTGCTGAGCAAGAGGTCCTGGGTTCAAATACCGGGTCGGGCAAACTGTACTGAGTTTTCCATTAGGTAATTCTCAGTAGCAGCACGGAGTCTGGATTTGTGCTCGGTTGATGGCAATAGGCTCGCCCCCTATTACATTGGGAATCACAACATAACTGGCGAAATGTGGGTGTACTATATGTTCACCTCTGCCTACCCCTTCGGGGAATACAGGCATGATGTTATGTATGTTATGTTTTGTTTCATTTTTTGGTTGGTAAAAATGCGAATTAGGAAAGGATTAGAAATGGGTTCATAAGAATAATTTTGTATAGTTGAGAGTCTACTGACTTACGTAGAATGGACATAAATATAATAAAGAACTAACCAAAATAATGATGAATGTAATACTGAACAAAAATCTTACTATGCCTGATTTTAATGGATTTTATACAATACGAAAATTATGATCAAAACGAAGGTGAAGCAAGCACGAGTAAAAGACAAAAAAGTAAAATATAATAAAATTAAATTACCTACGACTAGGGAATAACGGCGAACTCATGGTTTTAATTTTGGCTTGACGTTTCGACAACGTTACACCGGCCGTGGTCGCAAGCAGACTCAGGATGCGGTGTCCTAATTTTATTATTGTCATGAAACTCGATAATTTAAAACCAAATGAAATATAAATTTATCGTCAATATAAAGCGACTAGAGAGACAATAGAAAGTGCTATTGACATAAAAAAGAATGTTAAAAATGTTGGAGAGACTAAATAGCTGTGTGTTCGTTAGTAAAAGATTAGCTGGCGAAAACGAAACACTTTTCAACGTGGCAATTTGTGCAAATATTAACACTTACAGTACCTACGCAGTGGATTACAGTAAGATGTTGTTGGAATTAAATTGCTTTATTTACTCCATTTTATACCTTGTTTGACAATATTCCAGCTTAATAGAGAATATCGTAGGGATTAAAGTGAGACGTACATTTTTGTCATAAGACACTCGTACTTTTTGTATTTCGAGTTGTTGTATTGCTACTTTCTACTTCTTCAGTGATTGGCAGATAAAAATTAAAATCCTGATTTGGGATTCAAGGTTGCAAAAGCGACCGTCTTACGTTGACGACGACGTCTTTAGTTTGATTTTGAGGTCAGAAAAAAAAAATTACTTTTTCCGGTAGCAGCCTAACGTTTGGAATGATGGCAAACTGCAAAGCGCAATATTTACACTGCATGAAACCTTAATATTTTCTGGAAAAAAATGAAATTTTATCTTCTAAATGGGAAGGAAAACTATCTTAAGATTTATTATGCCTTCAAAGTTTTGTAATTTTTTACGTCCGGACATATTTGTGACTAGATCCAACCTTTATATTTTGAGAACACATTGTTCAGTCATCGATAACCATTATTGTGGGCGTAATAGAGATGGATTGATCTCCAATGGAAGTAAGTTAAGCTCATTATTGATTGGCAGATCATTTGTTCTTCTGAAGATAATATGATCTCTTGTGAGCTGTGATTGATACTGAAACATTGAAGATACGACGGGTTTTATAAACGAAAAGGTACCTATTTAGAAACTTGTTTGTTTATTAGGTTTTTACCTGTGTCTTGTAATTTAATTTTGTCTTTAGCTTCTGTTTGGCTCTGGTATTTATGGACTCTATATAAATGTACAATGTTGCAAGTTCCAATCTTGGCACGTACACAATTTACTTTTTCATTTATGTCAATGTCATAATCTTCTTTTTTAGTTATTCTAAAACCAATACTTTAAATGTTTCAGAAATAGCTATCTTCTTTTACACGGAATTTATCCATGTGACGAAATGAAAGTACAATATTATTCTTGCCTTACCACATCATAATCACCCGGAAGACATCCACTGTTGAACAAAGGCCTCCCCCTTAGAACGCCACAATGAACAACAACTTGCCACATGCCATCGTGAAATACAGACTAGCATACATAAGTATACCTCTTTGGAGACTACATTATCAGACTAAAACCCACGAAGCGTTAAGTATTTATTTAACCCCTTATCACTATACCCGTAGCAGTTGGGCTTTGCATGCATTTTGCTCAATTAGCTAGATTTTAGGAACTGCTTCTATGTTGATACGTTTGAGTGCTCAGACCCGTAATTCGACATTGAATCTGAAATAAGTAAATTATTCTTCTTTTTATGTTAGAAATGGTATTGAGAAAAGTTTTTAATCTAACACACACCCTGTAAATAATTTAATTTCTGCATCTCTATTTTTAAACACGAAAAAAATTGTTATATTTTCTTCATCGATGGGTCAAGACGGGGGTGTCGCTGTTTAGATAAGTAATTAAAAGACTTGTAAAAATATTTCAGCCTTATTCTCGATAAGAGAAAACTACTACATACCTTAATGCTCATTGCCTAATCACTATAATAAATCAAAGCTTTTTTGAAGAGTTATTCGTATTTTAGCGGATCATGTAGAAATAAATGGCCTAACAAAAACTTATTTAGAGTAGGCAGCAGAAAAAACTGGTAGGTGGAAACTTATTTAGTGCACGTAGTTGGCATTCACTATGACTTTGCTACGTATTTATAAACCCTAAAATACACGATCCCAGAACTCTGCTGTAACCAACCATACACGTTATTTCCCCAGCAATATACCAAACACACTCAAAATACAGCAGACAAACCCAACTCTTTCAATCCACCATTCAGTCCAGCTTCATTTTTAACTTTCCATTTTTATTACGAACGCATCTCCAAATCCCGGACGCTTCTAAAGCCGGACGAAACGGACGGTTAAATCCGGACAGATGGCGAGACCGACTTTAGACTTCGGGGTAAATTTCGAGAGCACATGTGATTTGGTTGGTGTGAATTTCGCAGTACTCGGATTTATGGTAGTGCAATTACTGTTAGAATATTTAGAGAAGTTTTAGTTGCTTTCGCAAACGACTTCAATATAGGTTCTTAATATTTAGAGTAAACTTTGTGCTCTAATACATTGGTGATTCCGAAGCACGGCACGATTTTTCAAGCAAGAATCATTTCTTGCTTGAAAAATCGTGCCGAAATAATCTATTCCTGGAAATTATTTCATTCATTTAAGGACGAGTTTAATGACACATTTTGTTGTCAGTTGAATTGTCATCAATAACAGTGATAGCTTAGTGGTTTAACCGTTGGACTACTAAGTCAAAGGACGCAAGTTCAAATCCCAGCACGCACCAATGTCTTTTCGGATGCATGTCGTCATCAATCACATCATCAGCCGGAAGAAGCCCACTGAAACATCGTGAGAAAACCAGCATATCTGAGAGATTTTTAAACGGTGTGCAAAGCCATGTCAGACGCCTAGAGGCGGTTTAAACTCTGACATCAGGTTGTTCATCAACCATACCATAAGATGAGGAAGAAGATCATCTGGTATACGGTAATACTGCACCCTATCCTTATTAAGGTTCAAAACAAGGACCACTAAAAAGCAATACAGTGCTGCTGTACCTTAAGTCCGTTCCAAATTACCCTTTGTGCGACAACCAAAGACCGTGGTCTGTGCACGCAGCTAATCCAGCGCTCAAGTGACCACATTAGGTGAGACATAAACCGGGACTGCGCCGGTATAAATCCAAAACAGCTAGGGTGTTTTATGGCCACTTTCGTTTCGTACTGTGCAAGATATGAGAGACAATGTTTTTGTTCTGTATATGTCAAGCTTGTTTTGTTGAAGCAAGTTCTAATATCAGGAGATATAAGAAGGGATAAGCAGAGGTGTACATATAGTACACCCATATTTCGCCAGTTATGTTGTAAGTCGCCAATGTAATAGGGGCGCCTATTGCCATCAACCGGGCACAAATCCAGACTCCTTGCTGCTACTGAGAATCATCTAATAGAAAACTCAGTAACACTTTGTCCGACCCGGGATTTGAACCCAGGACCTCTTGCTCATCAGTCGCGCTTAGCGAACACTGGACCTACAAGGCAGTCCTAATAATATGTACCAAATAATTTTATTAAGATCAATAATTAAAAGATTTCCTTTTTCGAGGTTCTACTTCTTCCTCTTCTATAAGTGCCATTCCCACTGAATTCTGATTTTACTAGAGTTTACATATCATATGGCAACCGGTGGATGCATATGGCAAGTTGTCGTTCATTGTGGCGTTCTAAGGGGGTGGCCTTTGTCCAACAGCGGATGTCTTCCAGCTGATGATGATGATCTCGTCATCATCATCAGCTGGAAGACATCGCGATTTCCGTTTTCCGTTTTCACACGTTTCACACGTTTTCCGATTAGCATTTACGCATTAGAAAAATAATAGGGAAATCAAATCCTAATGGAGCTTATTCAAATGCTACATACCTAAATTTTGTTGAAGAGATTGTGGATAGTGTATACTATCCACTACATTTTCTAGGGTAGAAAGCTCTTGCCATTTCCCGGCTTCAATATAAGGTCGTAGCTCATATATACCGCACCGCGCCCGCACAGCAAAAAATGAGCATTCAAATATGGGTTTAAACTCGTACGCCGTGGATTCAATTTACAGTGACACTGTAATGAGTATGTATGTGAATTTTAAAATAAAATAATTTTTAAAATAAGAACCCGCTATAATCCTATCACTTGAATCAATTTTCAATTACAACGTGTGGCTGTTACGAAAATGCATTACATATTTTATTTTGGAGTGTGACGTTGTAGATAAGCACATCTGTTAAAATGTTAACGATTTTCAGCGTTTTAGCAAATTGGAATGTCTGAGTTTTAGTCTTTGTTGTTATTCGTTGAGTGACACGACAAATTGTCATTTGATTAAATTGTTTGCTTCATTTTTTTGCAATACATTGACGTTTATTTTTTTGTTGCTTTATTTAAAATAACATAATATCTCGTCTTTATTCCCTGAAGGAGTAGGCTGAAGTTTACCTATAGAACATGCACATTTTTCATGTTATGTTATTGGGCCTAATGTAATAGGGGGCTAGCCTATTGCCATCAACCGTGCACAAATCTATACTCCGTGCTGTTACTGAGAATTACGTATCGTCAAACATGAAATTACGAACGAATGTAGACCCTATTTGCTTTCATTACGACATTTCTGAAGAAACGTTTTCATACCTCAGCACCAATTAATGGAAAAACCAATAACACTTTTCCTGACCCGGGATTAGTACCCAGGACCTCAAAAGCGACCATAGACCAACGAGGCAGTCAATGCTTGTTATTTATCTGTATGTGACCAGCCAGTTAGTGCTCATAATTCCTTACGTTACGACGTTTGTTACGATGGTAACTGTCATCATCTCCAGAAATACATCTATTCTCCATTCTACATCTTCAGACCAAAACCCAGAATCTAAAAAAAACGCTCGTGACCCCAAAATACGCAAATAAAGCTCCGTCACAAGTAAGGGACCTAATACGCTTTATCATCATTACCTTAGGGACACTGATCTGGCGCATTACTCAGAAAATGATCGACCTAAGGACCCTAATTTGTAAGGTTAGTCACCTCTGTCATAGCTAGTTTGAATGTCAAACCATTATTCCTGGGAATTCCGGAGACGGAATAATTTTCGCACTGATTTGTGTGTGTACATAGAACTGTATTGTGCCGTGGCTATAGTTGTGTACATTTGATACTGTTACGAAATATCAAAGTACATAGAGAATTGGATTTCAATACATAGCGTTAACCCTTGATTTATAGGTATTACGAAGACAGAGGTTTCTACGTACTATAACCCTTCGGCTGTCGATAATTTTGCGCACTTGACGTTAAATTGAATTATACAACATAACACCTTTACATAAAGTCACTCTTTCTCAGCGGAAAAGATTGTGGATTTTTATTATGTACAAATTATGTAATTTTTGCTTTTGTCACATTCATCGTGACTGTTTTTTATCAAAGACATGTCAACTGATTATGTATTTTGTGATGATCAGGTGGCCTAATCCCGAGTTTAATTTCAATTCTAAAACAAGGCTAAGAAAAAAATAATATTGATTTAACAGAAACATAAATCAGTTTTATTGAAAAAAATTTGGATCTCAGTTAGTTCCTCCCAATGGACACATAATATAGAAAAAAATTGGCGCCAGTGTTTAAGACTATGAAACTTTACGATACCTATGCAATTTGGTCGGAATTAAATTGGAGCGTAAGCCCACAGATATAGGAAAAATCCAACTTTGAATATTTCTCACTAATAATCAATTCATTTATAACCTAGTCTTACATGCTCAACAGTTATTTACAGCCGCAGCTTCTAACATTTACCCTCCAAACAAAATCATATGATTAAAAAAACCTCTTCAAACAGAACATCATTAATTTGAAACACTCTTATCTTAAAAGACAAACTCCTCAAATCGTAACACCCTCTAAGCCTGGTTTATCTACGCACTACGCATGCGACAGTCTATTGTTTATGAGCACGCACCAGTTATAAATAACATCGATGAATCTAGAATGTTGATATGACGTGATGTAAGACAGTGTGTGCGATGTTTATGAATTTTATGAATTTATATTTTGCAGGGTTATGAATTGATGTTCAGCTATTTTCTAAATATAATAACTTCAGCGTAAAATAGCGAGATAAGATTAAAAAAATATACAATTCTAAATAGATTTGTTAAAGATATTATAGAAAGGTTATTTAAATATGTCAAAGATAATAACTATGCTAACTCAAAAATATTATAATTGTAAAAGTATGAGTTTGTTAATCAGTAGCTTCAACGAATAAACTTGGCTCGCAAATATTTTGACTTAGGATATGTCATTTTTTATACGGTAACACCAAAAAGTTTGCGTGCGATGTGAGTAAAACCGCGGGCAATAACTAGGATTCATATAATTACAGGTCGCTCAATGCATTTGTCATCGAGTATTTCTCTACTTCGCACGTCTGACATACATTACGGCGCTAAATTGTCACTAAAATTCTCAGTATTATTGATTCGTTTAAATTTTTGTGTACCCGTGATAAAAATCATCTTTGGCGTCTATGACGAACAAGGCGGTGTCTTTTAGGGACCTTCGACCCGCAAGCGACGGACTTGGATGGTCAAACTGGCTACGAGAGTCGGTCTTGCTACGAAGGTCAGTCTCACTATGAAGGTCAGTCTTACTACGAAGGTCAGCCTTACAACAAAGTTGCGTCTGGCTACAGAGGTAAGTCTCACTAAGAAGGTCTGATTTGCTACAAAAGTCTGTCTTGCTACAGAGGTCAGTCTTGCTTCAAAAGTGAGTCTTGCTACGAAAATCAGTCTCACTACGAAGGTCGTCTTGCTAAAAAGGTGAGTCTTGCTGCGAAAATCAGACTAACTACAAAGGTTAGTCTTACAACAAACGTCGGTCTTACTACGGAGGCCAGTCTCGCTATGAAGGAGAATCTTGCTATGAAGGTCAGTCTAACTAATAAGGTCAGATTTACTACGAAGGTCGGTCTGACTACGAAAGTTAGTCTTACTACACAAAGGTTGGTCTTACTACGAAGGTTATTCTTACTGTGAAAGTCAGTCTAGCTACGAAGGTCAGTGTAACTACCGAGGTCAGACTTACTACGTAGGTCGGTCTGACTACGAAGGTGAGTCTTGCACGAAGGTCAGTCTAACTACTAAGGTTAGACTTAATACGAAGGTCGGTCTTACTACGAAGGTCAGACTTACTACGAAGGTCAGTCTTGCTATGAAGGTTCGTCTTGCTACGAAGGTGAGTCTTGCCACGAAGGTCAGTGTAAATACCGAGGTCAGACTTACTACGAAGGTCGGTTTTACTACAAAGGTCGGTCTGACTACGAAGGTCAGTCTAGCTACGAAGGTCAGACTTAAAACGAAGGTCAGTCTTACTACAATGGTCAGTCTTACTACAAAAGTCGGTCGTACTACGAAGGTTAGTCTTGCTACGAAGGTTAGTCTAACTACCAAGGTCAGACTAATACGAAGGTCAGTCTTGCTACAAAAGTGAGTCGGGCTACGAAGGTGAGTGTAACTACCGAAGTCAAACTTACTACGATGGTCGGTCTGACTACGAAGGTGAGTCTTGCTACGGAGGTCAGTCTAACTACGAAGGTCAGACTTGCTACAAAAGTGAGTCTTGCTACGAAGGTCAGTGTAACTACCGAGGTCAGACTTACTACGCAGGTCGATCTGACTACGAAGGTGAGTCTGGCATGAAGGTCAGTCTAACTACTAAGGTCAGACTTAATACGAAGGTCGGTCTTACTACGAAGGTCAGACTTACTACGAAGGTCGGTCTTACTACAAAGGTCGGTCTGACTACGAAGGTGAGTCTTGCTACGAAGGTCAGTCTTGCTACGAAGGTCAGTCTTACTACAAAGGTCGGTCTGACTACGAAGGTGAGTCTTGCTACGAAGGTCAGACTTAATACGAAGGTCGGTCTTACTACGAAGGTCAGACTTACTACGAAGGTCGGTCTTACTACAAAGGTCGGTCTTACTACAAAGGTCGGTCTGACTACGAAGGTGAGTCTTGCTACGAAGGTCAGTCTTGCTACAAAGGTCAGTCTTACTACAAAGGTCGGTCTGACTACGAAGGTGAGTCTTGCTACGAAGGTCAGACTTACTACGAAGGTCAGTCTTAATACGAAGGTCAGTCTTGCTACGAAAGTGAGTGTAACTACCGAAGTCAAACTTACTACGATGGTCGGTCTGACTTCGAAGGTGAGTCTTGCTACAAAGGTGAGTCTTGCTACGAAGGTCAGTTTAACTACCGAGGTCAGACTTTCTACGTAGGTCGATCTGACTACGAAGGTGAGTCTGGCATGAAGGTCTGTCTTACTACTAAGGTCAGACTTAATACGAAGGTCGGTCTTACTACGAAGGTCAGACTTACTACGAAGGTCAGTCTTGCTATGAAGGTTCGTCTTGCTACGAAGGTGAGTCTTGCCACGAAGGTCAGTGTAAATACCGAGGTCAGACTTACTACGAAGGTCGGTTTTACTACAAAGGTCGGTCTGACTACGAAGGTGAATCTTGCTACGAAGGTCAGTCTAGCTACGAAGGTGAGACTTACTACGAAGGTCAGTCTTGCTACAAAGGTCAGTCTTACTACAAAGGTCGGTCTGACTACGAAGGTGAGTCTTGCTACGAAGGTTAGTCTAACTACCAAGGTCAGACTAATACGAAGGTCAGACTTGCTACGAAAGTGAGTCTTGCTACGAAGGTCAGTCTTGCTATGAAGGTTCGTCTTGCTACGAAGGTGAGTCTTGCCACGAAGGTCAGTGTAAATACCGAGGTCAGACTTACTACGAAGGTCGGTTTTACTACAAAGGTCGGTCTGACTACGAAGGTGAATCTTGCTACGAAGGTCAGTCTAGCTACGAAGGTCAGACTTAAAACGAAGGTCAGTCTTACTACAAAGGTCAGTCTTACTACAAAGGTCGGTCGTACTACGAAGGTTAGTCTTGCTACGAAGGTTAGTCTAACTACCAAGGTCAGACTTAATACGAAGGTCAGTCTTACTACAAAAGTGAGTCTTGTAACGAAGGTGAGTGTAACTACCGAAGTCAAACTTACTACGATGGTCGGTCTGACTACGAAGGTGAGTCTTGCTACGAAGGACAGTCTGGCTACGAAGGTCAGGCTCGCTACGAAAGTTAGCTAACTACGAAGGTTAGCCTTGCTACGAAAGTCATTCTTACTATGAAGGTCAGTGGTGCTACGTAGGCGAGTCTTGTTTCAAAGGTCAGTCTTATTCCGAGGTTCTAATTACTCATATACGAATTCCACAAATAATAACGGATTACATTATATTAGAAATATTTACATAATAATTATACAACAGTGACGCAATCGCGGTACCAGAGCTACAATCAAACAAGTAGGTTAGATTATTTTATAGATACTAGACGAACGAAAACCTTTATCATATAGTAGAGTTAGTAAGCAAGTAACTTATCACAATTGCTACAAAGAACAAATTAAAGCAACTTTTAGAAACAAAAAGGATAAATTGTAAACATTTCGTTATCAACTGTAAAACTAAAATAGCATTCCACTGTTTTAACTTTTTCAGTCCACATGCGATAGTTGAAAAATGACCACTTCGCAAAACTAATTCTGGAGTTTTGAAGTAATTTCTCACATAAATCTCTGTACTTCGATAGACATGTATTTATACTCTTTGTTATCATAGTTTATATCCACTTGTTTACTCCAGAATTTATTAAAATTCTGGAGTAGGTGATGCAGACACGTATGCATGCCAGACACACACACACAGACACACACACAACAGTACACACACCACACCACACACACACTACACAAACACACACTCAAATTATGTTGAAAGTTCTAGTTTAGGTTTTAAGATCTAGAATTAAGTTTTTGTGAACGGATCGCAGAGCCTAGGTACTACAACACAGAGAATCCTAGTGTAGGATCTAGGGCACAACCAATAATGTAAAACTTTCTAGCTATAAACGATTTTTCATTTTCATTTTCATATCGTATATATTCGTAAGATGTATTGTAGAATTTGAGTTAAATTTACTGTTTTTTCGGAAAAGTTTTTACAAAACATCAAAGTTACAAATTCTTGTTTCTCCTTTATTGAGTTGACTTTATTGAAGTAGTAGGTAATTCTTTGTAGCAGCACAGAGTCTGTATTGACAGATTTGTGCCCGATTAATGGAAACCAAGTCGCCACCATTGAGATCGTTATAAATTTTCAGCTTATCATTTTATTTTCTAGTAAACATAGTTTGTAGCGAAAGTTGCGTGATGATCTCACCAATATACTGCACGCACGTGGTCAGAAACTGCGATGGATAGAGTGCTTTAGAAGAATAAGAGGGAGACCTTTGCCCAGGAGTGGGAAACAAAATAGGCTGATAAAAAAAGTTTACATACAGCAGAGACCACGGATTTCCAATTCTTCGTTCATCCTGGTATTTTTTTCACCTCATCTCGCTTCACATTTCCCATACAGGCTCGTTGGTTAATAGGTGTACAGTATAGTTAATACTAATAGTATATTTTATAATGGAGCAAATTTCTTTATTAGCTCTTACAGTAAATTTATTCATAACACAACAATGCAATGCAGCCGGCACGGTTTAAATCTACGTTGCAAGCGGATTCGTTGCCCCGTGGGCTGAAACAATAATTTATTTCTTTTTACAACGTTATTTCTACAGCGCTTTCATTTCTAAGAAACTTTAAATTAAGGCAACTGTTTTAAAAATTTTAAGCCTGTATTTTTATGTTGGATAGGTTACCTATTTAATTTAAATATTTTTTTGCCAAATAGCAATAGGTTGTTAAGTGCCGCTTACCTACGTTACCTTTAAATTGTCTAGTGAAATGTGTGTGTACAGCACTACTCCGCCTCCACCTTCGAAAGAAAAAAAAATACAAAATAATAAGCAGTTTCCCTTTAGCGCTTTTTTTTAAACGTCTCCCCGCTCTAGGAATTTCTCCTGTATCGTGGTTGCGTTTCACAAACATGAAATATCACATACTCAAACACCCAGACTCGGGACAAACATCTGCGGATCACACAATTTTTTGTCCCGTGCGGGAATCGTTCCCGCAACCCTAGGTGCAGCATTCTAATCGCTTAGCCATTGCGCCAATCACGTCGTCAAGCTGTCACGTCACTTTATCACGGGTTTGCAATGGACTTAGGTTCCTACTTCTATGGAGACTGGCTCGTTGGTCTAATGGTCGGAAAACGCGACTGCTGCCCCCTTACCATGAACTCTTAAAGCAGGACGGTTCACGTTGTGGAAGTGAGACACCGCATTACACTCCACGTAGTGGCGTCTCGCTTTCATATCGTAAACTGCCCTGCTTTAAGAGTGAGGGCTGAGCGTAGTTCATTCCGCAGTTTCTTCTACTTAGCTATAGCACTAGGAAGCGGTGACGGGCGGGCGTTCTTGGGGCTGTCTTGATGTAATTGGACCTGCAAAAAGAACTTTTTTAAGTCTCTTTTGATAAATGATTTTTATCTTATATTATCTTTATCTGAGGTCCTGGATTCGATTTTCAAGTCGGGAAAAGTGTAAGGAAATTTACAGTAGTTTCGGTCTGGTTAGTGATTATATACTTGTCTTATAATCCATGGTATGTAATAACCTAACTGGTGACGTGTGGTATCCGGCCTAGAATTGACCACCCCCTTTCCTCCCGTGGGTGTCGTAAGAGGCGACTAAGGGAAATTCAGAAGATGGGCAGCAGCGTCTTCTGTAACCCCACCACCAATACTGCGATCCCCAAGCCGCTTGCCAAGCGTGGGGATTATGGCAACCCCCCCCCCGCCCCGCCCCGCTTAAACGGGGAGACCTATGTTCAACAGTGGACGTCTTTTGGCTGATGATGATGATGAATAACCTAACTGACGATATGTGGGTATAATGAATATATGTACATCTCTGTCTACACTCTTTTATTATATTTGTACGCCTCAGCGGCTAAAACATGTAAGTTTCCTGATAATACATATTTAACATCTTGCATGTCATTGTGTGTACTCATGTTTTATAATATATAATAATAATAATATAATATATTCTTTATTTCAGACAACTATTACAGTCCATAGTAGAAAATAAAATTAAAATTAACAACTTGAGAATTTACTCCACACTAATCAAATCACCCTCTTAATTAGCGACCTCCAAAGAGGCGACGAGATTCTATTAGATATCGTCAGCAGGATTTTATTGCGGCTGCCACGCACTCTGTGGATTAGGGATACTGTCTTTTTGCGCAAGATGGCATGAAAGCCGTCAGTTTTAACAAATAAAATATCTTTATCTTCGCACTGTCGGGGAATATAGACGTGATGTATGGAAACCCCATAGCGGTTTAGGTTAAACTAAATTTATGATCTTTAAACCCAGCCATAACTCTTCTATGCGCCTTCAAATAGTCCGGGATATTGATTTCCATTGGCACTCTGCCCATTGGGTAAATACCAATGATATTTGAAAAAGTACAGATATGTTACTAGCGCGCTCAGTTTGAAGACTCGAAAAAGGGACAATTTTAGTCTTGGATTGTACAATTGTTGTCCGATTTGAGTTTGACATAAGACTAGTGCAGTTTGGACCAGAGTTCAGAACACTTTTCTCGTTCATAGCACACATGACGTATCTATACTTTTTGAATTATCATTGGTAAATACTCATAAATTCAATAGCATTTGCAAAGAATGATAATATTTAATCAAATCCTAGTCAAAAGGGATAAGCTTTGGTTTTAGAACTTTAGATATTTTGAAGTTTTGATTTGTGATTTCTACTTTTCAAATGTTTCAAAGATTCAGCTACCTCATCCTTATTTATAAAAAATTACAACGTTGAAGGAGTGATCCAATCATACCAGTTAATGAGGACGACTTCACTGGCGCAGTGGCAAAGCGATTGGACTGCTGCGCTAAGGGTTGCGGTTTCGGTTCCCGCACGAAACAAAAAAATCGTGTCATCCGCAGATGTTTGTCCAGAGTCTGGGTATAAAAAACTATGGCTTACCCGGGAATTGAACCCAGAACTATACGCTCAGCAGTTGCGCTTAGCGACTATATAATGTTTACGTCAACAAGGCAGCCATGACATCAAATTACGTAGCAAAATAACAATTAAGATTAAAATCAATATTTCTGTTAAACCTTTCACATAACCCAATTACTATTTTAGCCAATTTTAGTTTCAATATCAAAATGTCTCGAATTTCTACTTACTCATTAATATTTGAATACTTTGAACTTTCTGTGATATAAATAAAAAATTATAACCTCCTTCAAAAAACTCAAAAGTGAAAAATAATATTTTATCACTTCACTTTACATAAGTGAAGTGGAAGTCGGCGCCGCGAAATTATTTTTCAGTATTGCGTTTTTTTTGTAAAACGTTGTAAGTGACCTTGAACATATTTTTTTTCGGAATTGTTTTATAACCTTTGTAGTGAGTACAGGCGTGATATTATGTTGTGTGATGCCGTAAACAATGCTTAGATATGCTAGAGCAACAATCGCGGTTAATCTGCTGTTATTTATTGAAGAGTTCCCCCGATTTCTACAAGATCCCATCATAAGGTATTGAAATGGTGACAATGGGACCACACGGGAAGCACCAGCTTTCAAATAAAAAAAGAATCATGAAAATCGGTTCACCCAGTCGCAAGTTATGAGGTAACAAACATAAAAAAAAAAAAAGAATACAGTCGAATTGATAACCTCCTCCTTTTTTTGAAGTCGGTTAAAAATAATAGCTATCATTATGGTTATTTTATTACTTTCGAAGATCGTATTATTAGTTTTAAAGACTTTAACTCTTTTGCATATTTTAAATGATAACGTTGTACTTTATTATGGGTTTAGCAACCGATAAAATTTTATATGACTGTGATGTAATTGTTGACAGACGACGAACGACCTGATTGGCGAAGTGGCTAAGTTGCGGGTTCGATTCACGCACGGGACAAAAATTTGTGTGATCCGCAGAGTGTGTTTGTGCATGTGATATTTCACGTTTGTGGAACGCTCCCACGATACACGAGAAATTCCTAGTGCGGAGCGACGTTTTTTAAAAAAAAGAAAAAAAGTATATTATGGCCATAACATTTTTAAGTCTCGTTGGATTAGGGGTCGCTAAAAGCGTTTACTGAACATGAGGTCAAGGGTCAGGCAAGGTGTAACTGGGTTTTTCCATTAGGTAATTCTTAGTAGCAGCACGGAGTCTGGATTTGTGTCCGGTTGATGGCAATAGACTCGCCCCCTATTAAATTGGGACCTACAACATAACTGGTGAAATGTGTGTGTACTGTAATAAAAATAATAATGTCCTCCTGACCGAATTTCCGGTCACGGCGGCCTGTCTCAGCTGAGACTAGCCATCTGCGCAGGAGATATTATTGTGCACAAGTATGTGCGCAGACACAGGTGCACTCCCTATTCCCTCACTCATAATCCGATGGGACGGTAAACCGACACGACCGGAGAGAGATCAGGCGCAGGACCAACGGCTTAACGTGCCTTCCGAAGCACGGTGGGGGCTCGACATGTGAAAACGGTCACCCATCACAAGACTGACCGCAGCGAGCACGGCTTAACCTCGCAGATAGACTGATCTGCCGAGTAGCCGCATAGCTACGAGCCCCACGACGTGTGTACTATAACACACCTTTGGAGCGTGATGTTTTTTTTATAACAACATAACATCATGCCTTTATTCCCCGAAGGGCCCCCTGCCCTTAAGGGATAGACATGGGTGAACATAATAGTACACCACATTTCACCAGTTATGTGTACGTAGCTGTATTTTTTATGTAAATACATAATACGCTTATGTATAACTTATGTACCGCCGTGTGGTATCCGGCCTAGAATTGACCACCCCCTTTCCTCCCATGGGTGTTGTATGAGGCGACTAAGGGAAAATCCAGAAGATGGGCAGCAGCGTCTTCTGTAACTTGTTCACCAACACTGCGATCCCCAAGCCGCTTGCCAAGCGTGGGGATCATGGCAACCCCCCCCCCCCTTCTAACAGGGGGAGGCCTTTGTTCAACAGTGGACATCTATCGGCTGTTGATGATGATGATGATAACTTATGTATAGGCACGAAGCAAATATGTGCGCATTTGTCTACCCCGTTGGGAATACAGGTGAGATAATAAATATATAACAAAAATCTGAAAAGATTTCGCAGCCTTTATAGTCTCCTTGGGCGGAATCGAAGATTACTTTTCTCTGTCACTCAATCACGTCCCAAGGAGTACACATGTATACGGAAATGATGCTACGGTTTACGGTTTAACATTCTTTATTTCCCATAAGAATAAAATATTCACTTGCATGAAATGATTTGTGTGTTTTACTATGATTCAACTTTAGTGTCAGTCAACACACGCAGGCCAACACAAATAAAAACACGACAATTACACACAATCATACAATTTTCTGTCACTATCATTAGTTACACCTTAACTTTTTATTTAAGCACTTTTAAATGAAATGTGCCGAAAGTTAGATGGTATCAACTGTTTTGTACACTTCAACAGCCCCTGTACCATGAATTCTTAAAGGATGTTTTCCATTGTAGAAGCAAGACGCCGCTACGTGCAGCAGTGTGGCATCTCACTTCCACAACGAAAACTGTCCTGCTTTAAGAGTTCATCTTAAGGCTTTACGATAATAATAAGATTCAAATTGGCAATAGTCATCATCATCAGCCGGAAAAGTCCACTGCTGGACAACGGAAAAGTCCACTGCTGGACAAAGGCCTCCCCCTTAGTAGGGAGGGGTTACCATAATCCCCACGCTTGGCAAGCGGCTTGGGGATCGCAGTACTGGTGGTCAAGTTACAGAAGACGCTGCTGCCCATCTTCTGGATTAATTTTTCCCTTAGTCGCCTCTTACGACACCCACGGGAGGAAAGGGGGTGGTCAATTCTAGGCCGGATACCACGCGGCGCATTGGCAATAATAATCAATTTTTTTTAGCTTCTTATTATAATAATTTTAGTAAGCGCACAGATAATGATTTCTATCACTTCCGCGAATATTAGTCATTGAAATAAAATTATTTTTACGGATTTTATCGCGGTCTTAATTTTTTTTCTTTGTCCCGACGTTTCGAATCCTTTACAGCATCAGCAGCAGGGACCAAAAAACAAAATTAAAACCGCGATAAAATCCGTAAAAATAGTTTTATTTCAAAGCGCACAGATTATTAACAAAAGACTATTACGACGCGACGTTTCAATGTGTTGCATTTATGAATGATCGTGCAAAGTCTTTGCATTTATTTGGACGATTATCATCAACAAAATAGTCATATGCATCTATAACAGATAATTTACGCAATTTTAGTAATCTGTTGATAATTTTTAACTGCATAAAAAATATTCCGTCCAATAAATTTTAATTAATTCTTCTTCTTCTTATCGTGTGGTTGATGAACAACCTGGTGTCAGAGTTTAAACCGCCTGTAGGCGTCTGACATAGCTTTACACATCTTTGAAAAATCTCTCAGGTGTGCCGGTTTCCTCACGATGTTTTCCTTCACCGTTTTTAGCAACTGATAATTAATTTATAATACGCACATTAATTCGAAAAGACATTGGTGCGTGCCGGGGTTTGAACTTGCGACCTTTGACTTGGCAGTCCAACGGTCATACCACTCGGCTATCAGTGCTGTAATTAATTAATCGTCTTTCTACAAAACAAAAGTAAAAATCAAAACATATTAGAGAACAATTCACCCAACGTTATACACAATACAGGCCAAATCTCCAACAACACCTGATTAAACAATTTCGTGCAAAAATTGTTAAATTACCAAGGGAAAATTTTATTAAGCCTATTACACCGCACCACAATGAAATATAAACTGACTGAGGTTGTAATGAAACTCGTTGAGAACCCAAGAGAAGAATACACGTGGTGAATAACATATAAAGGTTTTGATTAAAACTATAATAGGCCTTTAGGAACATTTTCCACTGAAACGCGTGTGCTGGCTCTGTCTGAGTATAATGTCCTCCTGACCGAATTTCGGTCACGGCGGCCTGTCTCAGCTGAGATTAGCCATCTGCGCAGGAGATATTATAGTGCACAAGTATGCGCGCAGACACAGGTGCACTCCCTATTCCCTCACTCTCATAATCCGATGGGACGGTAGACCGACACGACCGGAGAGAAATCAGGCGCAGGACCAACGGCTTAACGTGCCTTCCGAAGCACGGTGGGGTCTCGACATGTGAAAACGGTCACCCAACAGAAGACTGACCGCGGCAAGCACGGCTTAACCTCGCAGATCGACTGATCTGCCGGGTAGCGGCATAGCTATGAGCCCCACACTGTCAGAGTATAACCGATAATTGAAACTCCTTACCCGGTGGTAAGTGCAGCGATGTAGTACAGTAATGACATTGCAGTTCATTTACCGTTGTGGAAGCGAGACGCCGCTACATGCACGGTAGTGCGGCGTCCCACTTCCACTACTGAAAATGACCTGTAATGCAAGCTCATAGTAAGGCACCAGCCGCCTTACCACTCGTAAAGCAGGACAGTTTAAGATGTGGAAGCGAGACACCACTACGTGCAGTGTTATGCGGCATCTCGCTGCATAACGTAAACTGTCCTGCTGAAGAGTTCATGGTAAGGGGGCTGTGCTTCTTTCTTCATTTCACTAGCTGTCTTCGCTCGTCTTCGCTCTTGAAATGGGCAGTTTTGCTTCCTGAGAAGTCAACGTATTAGGTTAGGAGTTAGGACTACTGGGTTTTATCAGAGATTAATCATAATAGGGTTTACCCTCATCATCGCCATTTATTGCTTGCTTATTCGTCATCACCGCCTCTTACTTCTTGCTTTTCCCAACCACATTTTGATGGAGTTTCGAAATAATATCTTTACTTCTTTGCGCTTTAGTGGAAAACAAGCCTTACTCACACCATGGATATTTATTTAGGCTTGTAAATCAAGGATTTTTGGCGTTCCAACTTACCGTATTTTACGTGAATAATTTACAAGGCGTAGGTGTTTCTTTAACGAAAAGGAAAGATTTTCTCTCCACGCGGGTGGTATAATGATATTACTCAGCAGGCCACGGCTGACGGACCACTTCAATGAGTTCGATGACGTCACAGGCTTGTAAAATATTTGTGTTTTATTTTAATGTTATTAGTTGTAGGTTCGAAAACTGGCAATTGTGTCGCTGCAAGCCTTATGATAAAAAGAAAAGTGTTTATTTTTCAAATTTATTTATTAGTAAAAACAAACGGTTACACGTCTTCTTCTTATCGTATAGTTGATGAACAACCTGGTGTCAGAGTTTAAACCGCCTGTAGGCCTCTGACATGGCTTTAAACACCGTTGAAAAATCTCTCAGGTTACACGTTATAGTATAACAAGAAATCTTAGCTAAGTATAGAGTGTGCAAATGTATAACTCATGACATTTTCGACTTAGTTTCGATTAGTTATTAAAATTTATTACGCTGTTCGATTACAATTACATCATAATTTGTATTATATGGTTAATCATTATCATCATCATCATCATTATCAGCTGGAATTTGTCCACTGCTGAACAAAGGCCTCCCCCTTGGGAGGGGGGGGGGTGCCATAATCCCCACGCTTGGCAAGCGGCTTGAGGATCGCAGTGTTGGTGGTCAAGTTACAGAAGACGCTGCTGCCCATCTTCTGGATTTTCCCTTAGTCGCCTCTTACGACACCCACGGGTGGAGAGGGGGTGGTCAATTCTAGGCCGGATACCACACGGCAAATATGGTTAATGATACAGTAAAATAGGCATGCAAAGATATGTCGTTTCATAGGATTTGACTGCTCTACCAATTTCTTTGGGATTTGTGTAAGTGTAGGTAGCCATTTTTATTACTGATCGCCGCAATCAGAGACGATAATGACGACATTAACGATAAAGCTTTCACAAAAGAAACTTTTACTTAGAGATAGTTTAAGTAATCATTAAATGTCTCTGAGTTTGGCTGTAAGTACTCTTGTAATATAGCGATGAATCTTAATGAACCAGACGACCAGACGTAATTTTAAATTATAGTTTCTGTCTAAATTTGAATTTTATCAACACTGGCTAGCAAGAACTAAAACACAGTATTTAAAACGTATAAAATAATTTAAAGTTTTAGAATAATCTAAACACGAAAATTAAATAATTGAAATATAAATAAAATACAAATTCTACAAGCGTAGTGAACTTAATGTTAATAATAATTCAACACACCGTTAAACATTTTGAGAAATGAGAATTAGAAGTGGAAACATGCGAGAAATCACATTTGTACGTGCCCGCTGCCAGCGAATGAATTTAATTTGTTTCGGCATTTATTCTGCAGGTGAAATTATTTATTTACTTAATTCATAAGTAGGTTGGTTTGGCGAATCTTTACTTTTAGGAAGAATTATAAATGGCTTTACTAAAATCTATGTTTGGCTGGTAAATAGTAAGACATTTGTCTCGTTCTGTCTTCAGTGACTTTACATTTGTAAGATTGAGAAAAACTATGGATAATACAACGTTTACATGTAACAGGGGGTGAACTTTTTACAATAGATAAATAGATAGATTTCTCTTTATTACACTCCAATTATAAGCATAAGTACAATCCAAGAATAATGTACAATAGGATAGGCGGTTTCATCACACCTCTTCTTCTTATCGATGGTCTAGTGGTCGCTAAGCGCGACTGCTGAGCAAGAGGTCCTGGGTTCAAATCCCGGGTCGGGCAAAGTGTTACTGAGTTTTCCATTAGGTAATTCTCAGTAGCAGCACGGAGTCTGGAATTGTGCCCGGTTGATGGCAATAGGCTCGCCCCCTAGTACATTGGGACTTACAACATAACTGGCGAAATGTGGGTGTACTATATGTTCACCTCTGCCTACCCCTTCGGGGAATACAGGCGTGATGTTATGTTATGTATTGTATTGTACATAATGTGTAATTTGTGGAGATGAATAATAAAAATCATTTTTATTATTTTTATTAATGGTAGGTATTATTATTAACTATTAATTTTTCACATGTAATTTACGATGTACGACAAAATATGGATGAAGCCACTGCCACCTTTGCCAATGCCTTATACATAGAGTTGTATTGTAGTGGCGTGACTGTTTGCCATAATAACCCATTAATTGCCAAGTCTAAACACTTAAAATAATAATACAACTATTAAATTCCAAACCACGGACATCTTTTAAAGTTTAAGTGGATTTTAAGTTTATTTATTATTTCAATACAGCATTTTCATGAACTAAAGCGAAGTTTTTAGCGACAAAGAATCATTTAAGCCTCAGCTGAGTGTTTTGTTAAGGGGAAGATGTCATTGTTACAAATTTGTTATTTTTGTTTTTAAATTATTTAACCATCAATCAGGTTAATATTTTTTTTTACACGTTTATTTAAAATTTATAAAATAACATTTTAAATAAACTATTGTAATTGTTGCTAAAACATGTTTTTCTTAGTTATATTATTTCTGCAGTAGCTTAAACACAAATCATAAAAAAAAAATTGCAATGACGTTTTTTTAAACAACTTACGTATGTTATAGTTACTGCTATAAGCACTGCTAGTTATTTGCTATGCCAGTAACTTCTAATATACTATTTGTATAAGTATTACAAACCTCTACTTATTCACTGCTAGCATAACTTCACGTGCACATTTTATTACTTCCGAAAACTGGTCCTTACGCCCCCCGCTAAACGGTGATTCGTAAAAGGAATTCTTAAGTCGCACTGGAGCATATATCATTTGTACCATGTTCCGGCGGTCCATTAAGTGGTACCTTCAGCTGCGCCTTAAAGGACCATTTATTTACCGGCCTAAAACCGTTGACAATAGCATCGCATATTCATGACGCTATCCATTGTTGCCTTTATGAATAAGAGGGGGATTTATGCGAAAATAGTCAAGTTATCGGCGACTGGTAGTTGTACTGATAGTTTTGGTTGCTTTCCAGACATAAATATTATTATATATTATATATTCAAAAATTTGTGTAATCTCCATTTGATGGTCCCGAGTCTGGGTGTTTTTGTATTTGATATTTCATGTTTGTGAAACGCACCTACGATACAGGAGAAATTCCTAGAGTGAGGCGACGCGACGTTTTAAAAAAATATTCAAATTTTGAAAGTATTTTTGTATGTTTGTCGAGTTTTTAAATAGCGACTAGGGTTATAAAATAAGAATGCGGTAGGTATTGCTTAGTTGACGATTTAAGGTAAAAAAATAATAATAAAAAAAACAAAAAAAACCACAAAAATATTTTAAAGTAACAAAGTAACTCTACTGCTTTACTAAATTGTGTTAATATTATACATACACAGTCATAATTATTAAATTTAATTATATTTCTAACTATCATCAAAATAATTCAAAGACCAATAATGATTATACTATTCTGGTCACGCAAAAAATTTAGATTTTAATAAAATCGTAGTAAATAACAGTATGGAGCCTTAAAGCCTTTTACCGCAAAATTGAGGTTTGTGGTAAAAAGTGTTCAGTAACAAATAAGTAAATTTTAAAACGTATTTACTTTTAGGTATTTTACATTTCTGTCCATGATAAAATTTTTGAAAATTGTTACCTAATTCTTGTTAAAATGAGAAATCTTTTACTTTCATCGAATGTGGAAAACCGGCACGTTAATATTATCATTAACTTCGATATTCATTGAACTAAATAATTTTGGTCCTAAGAGTCTTAAAATACACGAAAAAGTAGCCAAGTTTTTAAAACCTTTTATCCTAAAAGCTTCCCTTTCGTGGAATTTAGCTGAAAACATAATTGTTCAAGCTTACGATGTTCAAGCTCCTTGTCAAATTATCCGAGCAACGTCTCTCAGTCAACTGCGTGCTATGACAACGACATCGACATTATAAAATTGTTAAACCTACAGAGGGTATATTTTTTTCCATGGTCTGTGACATTACTTTTCTCTTTGTTTTACGACGATAACCGCTCTACATATATATTGTTCAAAAATTTAATATTTTCCAAGAAATACAGTTTATATAGTAATCCCTCGTTTTATTGAGCATAACCACGCTCCAATGTTTAAGTAACAAACATATTTGGCGCTGAGGACAGGATTCCTGCGATCTGAAGTTCCCAAGTGAAACAGTCTGGTATCCACATCTACCATAATTTCAATAAATCCTGGAAGGAGATCGACTAGTGGTATTTGAGCATCGCCGGTCATTGATCAGCAATAAGCATCGTGCCGCAGCGCAGCAGAAATTTGCAGCTAAGTGCCCTTCCTTCTCTAACAATTACAACTACATTTCCCAAACGGTCTATTTGGTTGTTCGGTTTTCTGTGCAAACACAGCAATAATTAAATATTTCGCTTCAACCTGATGAACATTCCTTGACAATCGTAGGTGACGTAAATCATTATTTCTAGAATATTGCGTCATAGGTACTTACGTTATTGTGATCCTCTTTAAACATCATTTACTATAATTTTAATATCATAGTTGTGATCAAATTGCTTATGTTTAAGAAGTTGTTATAATCATTAAAGTATAATCAACAAAAATAAATCATTAAGGTATAATCAATAAAATATTAGTACGCATTCTGTATCCCACAAACTGTTATAATTACGCACTTTGTCAACCTTTTTTAATGTAATTGCGTTATAGTAATTGAACGGCCGAACATTCCAGGTTCACGCGGTACGTTCATGTGCCGTTGGCCAGGCAGTGAGCGGTCCAGTTCAAGCAGCAGTACATCACCTGTTCACCGAGCGTCATTAGTGAGGGGCGTAAGCGAATACCATTTTTATTTCTAAACTTAATTCTTACGGAGTCATTTTACTCGTTTAATTTATTACGAATTCGATTTCTTTGCTGTTTGGAGTTTAGTTTGAACTTTGGTTGCATTATTATTATACTCAATTTGATTACATATTAATTCGTAACCTCATCATGGGTCTTGGTGACGATACGAAATCATTAGCGGACTTATATGCTAAACGTAGCTCAGTCAAAGGGCAAATTACTAAGTTCAAAAATTGCATTGACAAACTATTGTTATTATCTTCTTTATCAGCCGTGCAACGGGCTGAGTTGACTCTTAAGTTAAGCAAGTTTGAGGCCTTGTCGTGTAAATTTGATGAGCTGCAAAGCCAAATTGAAGTTGTTAATTCAGCTAAACTTAAGGATGAGCTAGAGGAGCGTGAGAACATTGAGAGCGATTTTATAAGCAACATTGTTGCAGCACAAAGTTTAATAGAAAAACACAGCAAGGATGACTGTCAGTCCGAATTGAATTGCAGTCAAAACATTCCTCACTGTTCTCATGAGCACTCTGATGTTGGTTTCAAGCTGCCGTCAATACAAATTACTAAATTTGACGGATCCTACTTGCGATGGTTGGAATTTCGCGACACATATAAATCTTTGATTCATGATAATGTACGTATAAGTCCAGTTAATAAATTTCATTATCTATTATCATATCTAGAAGGTGAAGCTGCTCATGTCGTTTCTAATCTTGAAATTTCCGGTTCTACATATGAAACTGCTTGGAGCCTATTGTTAAAAAGATTTGACAATACTCGCTTATTAATAAATAACCATATTAATTCACTTTTTAATATTCAGCCGATTTCTCGCGAATCCGATAAATCGTTACGATTTCTAATAGACCACGTAACCAAGCAGCTCCGTGCATTGTCTAGTTTGGGTCAGTCCGTCGATCACTGGGACATTTTGATAATATATTTGATGTCCTCCAAGTTGGACAATCGTACACTGACGAAGTGGGAAGAATGTCGTAACACGCTGTCAGCTGATGCACCAACGCTTACTGAGTTCACCAAATTTTTATCCGATCGAGCTGACATTCTAGAATCCCTATACCGTAATAAGGTGGACAACTCATGTAAACCTGTTAATTCACAGTCACGCTCTAATACGCATAAGATCGATCGCAATCATATTAAATCACATTCATGCACAACAAATAATCAAGGTACGAAATCATCTTACAGTTGCTCCTATTGTAAGGACGAACATAGAATCTATGACTGTCCCCAATTTAAAGCTAAGGATGTTAAAGAGCGAATAGACATAGTATCTAGATTAGGGCTGTGCAACAATTGTTTAAGGGGTGGTCATGGTCCACGTGAGTGTCGCCTGGGTCCATGCCGAGAGTGTAAGAAACGTCATAATACATTGCTTCACATTCCTAAAACTACAACTACAGAAGTAAATAATAGTACTGCTTCTAATATTCTAGTAACATATTCAAAACTGGGTCTTAATCAAGGCCTATTACCTACGGCTTTGATTCACGTAATAAATCCTAAAACCAATAAGTCGGCACGAGTTCGTGCGCTTCTTGACTGTGGCAGTCAATCATCCTTCATCAGCGAAGCTCTATATACAAAATTATCACTTGATTGCCACCCAATTGATTTTACAACCGTTATTGGCTTTGGTAACAATTCTTCAGGCATTATATCCAAGGGTTGCATTGCCGTTATAAAGTCAGCTGTTACATTATTCCGAATGTCAACAACATTCTATGTAATGCCCCAACTCACCGGTTTATTACCTAACTCCCGCATACATTTTAATACACTCAAATTACCAGTAACTCTGCCTTTAGCAGATCCCAACTTCTGCGAGCCATCAGAGGTTGATATTCTCATAGGTTCTAACATCTTTTGGGATATACTAGGGCACGAGAAGCGTACTCTGGCTCCAAATGGTCCAAACTTATTCCACTCTAAATTTGGTTGGCTAATTGCTGGCTCATTGCCTTCACCCAAATACAAGGGTCAAGTAGGTCATCCAAACGAAGTTGCCACGCATTGTGCCCTAAACGATAACAACTTATGCAACATCCATAAATTTTGGGAATTAGAGGAGATTCCTCGAATACCTCGATTAACTCCTGATGAACTAGCTTGTGAAGGCCATTTCACACAAAATACACATCGCTTACCTACGGGTAGGTTTGTCGTAAAACTGCCACTTATTGATTCACCTGATTGTTTAGGTGATTCGTATAATTTAGCCAAGAAAAGATTCTTACAGCTAGAAAAAAGGTTCAGAAAACAACCGCAAGTTAAATCGCAATACGTAGAATTCATTCGAGAGTATGAACAATTAGGACATTTGTCTGAAATTTCAAAATATGATACAGAACGTTACTTCTTCTTGCCACATCACCCAGTTTTCAAAATGAACAGTGAGTCCAGTAAAATTCGCGTTGTATTCGATGCGTCTGTCAAGACTTCCTCTGGATTATCGTTGAACGACATACAGATGGTGGGTCCCCAAATTCAAAACTCACTTTTCTCCATACTAATTAGGGCACGTCACTACCGATATATTTTGACCGGTGATTTGGAGAAAATGTATCGTCAGATTATTCTTCATGAATCTGACCGAAAGTTGCAGCTCATATTATGGAGAGAAGCAGAGAATTTACCTCTTAAAACCTTACAGCTAAATACTGTCACTTACGGCTTTGCAAGTGCCAGCTATTTAAGTACACGATGCCTATGGCAGTTAGGTGAGGAATGTGAGGACCCCACCATCAGATCTATCATACGACACGATTTCTATGTTGATGACTTGATCACTGGATGTGATTCGGAAGCCGAATTACAACAGATACAATATAAGGTAACTGCAGCTTTACAAGCCGGTTGTTTCAATCTTCGAAAATTTAGGTCGAACTCCACTATTATTTTAGAGTCATCTAGTCCTTCTAATACATCTCTATATTTTAGTGAATCGACAAGCGCTCTCGGTTTAGGCTGGAACTCACGCACGGATGAAATACACTTTTCCATCGAGCCCCCTCCTAGTACTACAATACTTACCAAGAGGTATATTTTGTCAACGTCTTTCAAGATCTTTGATCCACTCGGTCTTCTTAGCCCCTGCATTATTATTCCTAAATTATTACTGCAGCAGTTATGGCAAGAGAAGATCGAATGGGACGAACCCTTGCCTTTAGAGATAGGTAAGAGTTGGATCAAGTTTTCAAATAGTTTATCTCATTTATGTCATATTAAAATACCGCGTTATGTTCTATGTGTCTCTCCTAATATAATTGAGTTGCATTCTTTTAGCGATGCCTCGCAAAGAGCTTACGGGGCTTGTATTTATATCAGGTCTATCAATGAGGATGGAAAAACAAATGTTAACCTTTTGTGCTCTAAATCGAAGGTAGCTCCATTAAAGGCAACTACTATCCCTCGCCTTGAACTCTGTGCTGCGTTATTAGCAGCTCAGCTATGTAAAACAGTGACCGACTCATTACGCTTTCCAATAAGGCGTAAGGTGCATTGGTGCGATTCTAGTGTCGTTCTTGCTTGGCTTCGCACTAGCTCCAGGAAACTAAAGCCTTTTGTGGCAAATCGTATCAGTGAGATATGTGAGATATCTGATCCATCCAATTGGAGATACATACCAACACTGGACAATCCGGCAGATCTAATTTCACGAGGGGTATATCCCAACGAAATTCAAGGCAGTACGCTGTGGTGGTCAGGTCCTAAATTTTTACATCAAAATGAACTACTATGGCCTACACTCAATTCAAATTTAAATACCGATGAATTAGACTCAACATTACCCGAATTAAAAACTCACACTTCAGTAACCTCCGAACCCTTCATACATTTTAATAAGTATTCAAATCTTAATAAACTAAAACGCATTTATGCTTATGTACAACGTTTTATAAATAACTTAAAAAATAAAAATTTCAAGTTGATTGGTAGGTTGAGCTTACAAGAGTTACGAGATTCATTCAATTTATTATGCTCGTTTTCTCAAAGGGAATCTTTTCCGTTGGAGTACGCTTTACTAGCGAAGGGTAAAAATATTAGTTCAAAATCAAGCATACTACCTCTCACTCCATTCATGGAACATAATTTAATACGTGTCGGTGGGCGACTAAATGCATCATCTCAGCCTCATGATGTCAAACATCCCATTCTTTTACATTCATCGCATCACCTTACTAAGATTATTTTTGAACGTGAACACCTACTCAATCTCCATGCTGGTCCACAGCTTCTTCTAGCATCTGTTCGGCAATCGATCTGGCCAATTAACGGTCGAAACCTAGCCAGACGTACAGTGCATAACTGCATAAAGTGTAGGCGCGTTCAGGGTAAGACTATATTCCCCATCATGGGCAACTTACCCTCTCAACGTGTCACTGCAGACTTCCCATTTCGTACAGTGGGGATCGATTTTGCAGGCCCCTTTTTTATATTAAATCGTAAAGGCCGCGGTGCAAGATTAGTCAAATGCTACATGTGCATATTCATTTGTTTTCGATTTAAGTGTGTGCATTTAGAGGCTGTATCGGACCTCTCCACTGATGCTTTTATTTTAACATTACGAAGATTTATTTGTCGTCGCGGAAAACCTAACGAAATTTTTTGCGACAATGGTCGAAATTTCGTCGGCGCCGCTAAAGAAATTTCTAATCTAATTAAAAGCAGTCAAAGTTCGGTGCTAAGCTTTGGGACGGATGAAGAAATTGAATTCAAGTTTTCTCCCGCTTACGCTCCTCATTTTGGTGGCATTTGGGAGGCAGGTGTTAAGTCTGCCAAATATCACATAAAGCGTGTAGTAGGAAATGCACACCTCACTTTTGAGGAAATATCGACTGTGTTTGCGCAAGTCGAAGCAATTTTAAATAGCCGTCCTCTATGTCCTTTATCCAGCTCACCAGACGATTTCCTTTTCCTTACTCCTGGGCACTTCCTGCTGGGCAAACCTCTCAATGCATTACCTGCACCAAACTTGGAAGACTGCAATCTAAGCCCACTTCAACGATATGCTCGGATAGAACAAATGCGTCAGCATTTCTGGAGAAGGTGGCAGAGAGAATACTTGGTAGAACTGCAGCAACGTTCAAAATGGCGCAGCCGTTCAGCAAATCTTCAGATCGGCGATTTGGTTTTACTTCACGAAGACAATTTGCCACCGCTATGCTGGCGACTTGGAAGAATTTTGACTCTGTTCCCCGGCCCAGACAGTGTGACGCGCGTTGCAGAGGTTAAGACTACGACAGGCATTTTCCGACGTTCCCTAACTCGCCTCTGCCCTCTACCGGCAACTGATCATCTCATCGAGAGTTAAAAGTCAATGCGACTTTCAACGGGGGAGAATATGTTCAAGCTTACGATGTTCAAGCTCCTTGTCAAATTATCCGAGCAACGTCTCTCAGTCAACTGCGTGCTATGACAACGACATCGAGATTATAAAATTGTTAAACCTACAGAGGGTATATTTTTTTCCATGGTCTGTGACATTACTTTTCTCTTTGTTTTACGACGATAACCGCTCTACATATATATTGTTCAAAAATTTAATATTTTCCAAGAAATACAGTTTATATAGTAATCCCTCGTTTTATTGAGCATAACCACGCTCCAATGTTTGAGTAACAAAAAACAAAGTAATTTACGAACCCTCTACTATTCCAATCAACAAAAAAGAAAAAACTAACTACAGAACAACCAGCTCATTAACATCACTCGGTCTAGATATTAGAACAGTCCCCTTACCATGAACTCTTAAAACAGGACAGTTTACGTTGTGGAAGCGAGACGCCGCGACGTGAATTGTAATGCGGTGTCTCGCTTCCACAACGTAAACTATCCTGCTTTAAGAGTTCATGGTAAGGAGGCTGGCACCTCAGTAAAACTAAAAGGGATACGCGATAAAATTGCGGAGTTAACCTCCACAACGATCCATCTGTCTGTCTATCCATTAAGGCTGGGTTTAATTCGCTGGATTCATTTCGGCAAAGTAAACGGGATCAATTTTCAAGGCCCCCATTTTATTCTGTGCTTGCATACCTATAGACGTAAACTGTATTGATTGAAATTCGAGTGCTGAATGTTCTAGAATTGTAATCATTTTCTTCTATATTAAGCTTTTTACAAGCTTTTATTTAACTTGCAATGGTGGGCGTCTGTAAGGACAGGTCGACTCAAACTCGCCGTAGTTCTTTCCTAAAAATACCTCTTTTCAGACCACCTACACTGTTCTCACATAAATTATTGAACTTGTCTGGACTTTAAAAGAGACCTTGACCCCTGATTTTGTTTCGGTATTCCTTCTCAGAGGTAGTCAGTTAGGAAATGCCGACACCATCATTCTAACTAGTTTATAAAAAAATGACTCGTAAAAGTGTTTTTTTAAAACCTATTTTCTGAAATAAAATCATTTAATGTTTGTATGTATGTACGAGTATGTTGGTTTGTTCAGGTCAAATCTTGCAATCTAAATTAGAACCTCTTTTCTTGACATCAAATTGACGTAAAATTTTGCTTATTAATATAGGTTGGATGACAATACAATATTATGGTACTTTTGGTCTGGTCTGATGCTGGAGTCATAGAAACTCTGTAACGAAATGACGCAATCCCATCGTATTTCTCTCATCTGTCAGCCTATCGCAATCCATCTCTGGACATAGACCATCGTGTTGGTGGTTGTTTAATTGGATCATTGTTAATCAAAGTCAAGTTATGAGTCTATTTTATTCCTGAAAACGAACCAAGACTTTAAAACTTTAAAACCAAGTCTTGGGTTTTACTAAGTCATTATTAAGACTTGAGGTATATCTGAAACGAATTTTCATTTCAGACCCTAGTTTTTAGAAACGTGTCCTATACGAAGAGCGTCCTTCGTTACATAGGATTTAAATCTGTTCTTGGAGATAAGTGGAAATGCACCTAAAACCCTCTTTCTACCTTTTCAAGGAACTCAGGCGTGTCCCAGTTCTCATTCTTAGAGGATATTCAATCCTATTTCTTTACACTTTATTATTTATCGTTCTTTTTATTTGGATTCAGTTTATTTGATCTTGGGCAAGGAAGTACAATCTTTTCTTATTACGTATTTTTTTATATAACAAGGATTTTTGTGGTTGTGTTTGAACACCATAGACTTAAGGCATCCCTTAGATCTTTGTATAAACTTTTAAGTCGGGATTTTTTTCGTCTTTTCTGAGATTCAAGTAGCCTTCTACCCTGAAGGTTCATCACATTATTAGTGTGTTTGTGTGTTTGTATGTTTGTTACCTTTTCATGCCCAAACGGCTAAACCGATTTTGATGAAACTTAGTATGGAGGTAGTTGACACCCTGGATTAACATATAGGCTACTTTTTATCCAGAAAAAATGTAGCGGGTAACTCCGCGGGGCGCAGCTAGTTCTAAATATTGGTGAAAGAATTGTGGAGGTTGGATGGATAGTTCCATAGATTTTACCCCTACATATAAACAAGTACAAGAACGAAATTCCCTGTGGTCTAGTGGTCGCTAAGCGCGACTACTGAGCAAGAGGTCCTGGGTTCAAATCCCGGGTCGGGCAAAGTGTTACTGAGTTTTCCATTAGGTAATTCTCAGTAGCAGCACGGAGTCTGGAATTGTGCCCGGTTGATGGCAATAGGCTCGCCCCCTATTACATTGGGACTTACAACATAACTGGTGAAATGTGGGTGCACTATATGTTCACCTCTGCCTACCCCTTCGGGGAATACAGGCGTGATGTTATGTTTTATAAACAAGTAAAGTTTACCTCTTTATAAGATTACCAAAATCCCAATCCCTATAAGCATATAGGCATAGCTCATGATTCCAAGCCCAAATCTAATGACCACTGTTGTTCAACCAGAAATATCTCATCGTACGCAAATAAATGAGTTTCCTCGTTCTCTGACTACCTTTTCGCGTTGCCGTAAACATAATTAGCGGGCCTGTAGAAGCTTATTTATTTTGCAGTAATAACCTACCCCGTTGGTAGACCGAAGGATTGTGTGGATAAGAAGTTACACGAGATTAGAATTTTAGGGTATTAATCAGGTTTGTTTATGTTTTTTTGTTATTTGGTATGTTATGACATTTATCTCTTCCCTTTTCTTCCAAAAAACGTCTCTCCACACTAGGTTTTTTCTGTATCGTAGGTGCGTTTCACATACATGAAATAAAACTAATTTTGTCTTTTGAGGGAATCGAATCTACAACCCCTAGCGCAGCAGTCCACTTAGCCACTGCAGAATGAGGATTAGGTTTTGTTTTACTTCAGATTAAAAGGTGAAGTCTTCTGTTATGTTATAACGACTAGTCATCAAATAACGAGTATAAAAAAATTTCATAGCGCTATATGTACTACAATAGGCCGCATTTGAAGCATTTTATAAGTTCTTATCAGGCACTAAATAAAGAACATTTTATAAGTTTTTCTTCTTCAATCTTCACAAATTGTTTGTAAGGATATGTCGTGTATATGCATTTAAAATTGGCTGTTTAACTCATCATTATACACTCGTTAAATTATTTCACTACTATCATCTACACATACATATTCCGTGAACACAGTGTGATGCAATCCATTCACGGCTCGAAACCATCGAGGATTAAAAGGTAAAGCATTGAATACAAGAGTTGTTATTGAAAATACCGTGATGCCTGAACATGCTGTGCAATCGATTATAAAGTTTAAATTGAGCCTGCACGGGAAAAATATGGACCAATAATGAACGAGCTTATAGTTTGCCTTTCTGATGTAAGGTTTTAACTACCATAGTAAGTTTCGCCTGAAATTTAATTGGATCGTTTTGAAAAATAAACAAATTCACATACTATACTTTAGCTTTTTTAGACGCAACTATAGTGCAAATTGTATTGGATTCCCGCAGTTAAAATTGTAATGAGATTTTTATTTAGGATTTTTACCGAAACTGACAAGAATTTGGTAATATTCCCATTATATGGCAGTGAAGCCTGCACCCGTCACGTGAAATATTAATTAATAATAAACAAATCAAAGCAAAGCAGCATAACACTCACACTCACTCTACCTATTTCAACAAGAAATACATAGAAACGATAATAATGAGAATGAGATATTTCCATCTAAAACAGCTCATACCAACACTCGAAAAAAAAACGACAGTAAAGATAATGGGAATCGAAGATTGTTCCCAGAAATATAAAACGGACTGTTTTCCTAACGATAGAGCTGCCCGCTTACCACGAACTCTCAAAACAGCCCCCTTACCATGAACTCTTAAAGCAGGACAGTTTACGTTGTGGAAGCGAGACGCTGCATTACACTGCACGTAGCGGTGTCTCGCTTCCACATCTTAAACTGCAGCAGGATGCTGGGGCAGGATTTTTCGACGTGGAGGCGGGACGCCGCTACGTGTAGCTTAGTGTGACGTCTCGGTTCCACAATAGAAAAGAGTTCACGGTAAGGGGGCAGGACGTTCAACTCGCCAGCTATCTAAACATTTATACTATCTGAACTCTCGATGCCCGAGGCAAGTGTTATGATTTCGATAATACAGTACTTATAAGTTGAGCAATAATAGCAGCAGCCGTGCAGTCCATTAAAAAGTTTTAATTGAGCGATGCGATGGGAGCAATTAAAAATAAAGGCTGTTCGAGCGAGTGTGTTATTTATTCGATGTTTTGATTTTTGAGCTGGGAATTGGATAAAAACTGGTTTGACGCTATTTTCGGCGTTAAACAGATATATAGGCGTAGAATTCCGACGGGTAATGGCTGGTCATCGTAGCCATTGGGGGTGAAACCTAGACGAAACTGGCCCAGAGACGTGGTGACGTTATTATAAACTATTATGAGCCTGAAAAGTCCCACTGCAGGGCAAAGGCCTCTTCTTTTATAGAGAAGGATTGAACATTGATCATCTCGCTAGCTCACTGCGAATTGGCGATTTCTCATAATTAAGTTCAGGTTTCCTCACAATGTTTTCCGTCACCGTTAGTCAGTAGTGTCCTTGATGGGGGTGAACTTGAAAAAGTCACATTGTTATTTGCATGGGTTTAAACCAGCAACCTTGTGCAAACAAATCCGGTATTTCAACTACAAGGTCACCATGACATTCCACATAATATTATATTATGCGAAACCAATTCTCTACTGCCAAGAAGTAACTTAAGTGTTTAACTACATCTCAAAATAATTCATCAATTTAATTTCCTAGTTACTACGTGTGCCATTGAATTATAAATTTGAAGTGACAAAATTTCCGCAACTTTTAATTATATCTAAAAGCATTTCTGAGCGAAACCGTTCAAATTATTCCATCAAGTTGTCAAGCAATCTAAAGTCTGTTTTGATAAAAAATTTATTAACTTTAAACATAATTTTGGTATGTTTACCTAAGTTCTACGTCCTAAAACATCCCGATGCTTCAAGACCATGATTTTGATGCCATTAATATACATGATGGCACTGCTACACTGCTTCTTTCATCTCCACAACTGGGTAAAACGATACCTCTTAGTAACACTGGTTGTCTGACCTGTCACTCATCTACAAATCGCCATGATGAGTATAAAGCACGGATTCTTGCCATAGAAATGGATCAGCCATGGTAAACGCAGTTTAACTTAATCTATCGATCTATTGTACAATACTGACATTGGTCAAATTGCATAGTGCATACTAAAATTGATAATATTTTGACATTTTTTAAATATAATACTGATTAATCAATGAAATTATTGTATTTTATAATATTTGTATGTATCTTTCTGTTTGCATACTGATTTATAATTTGCATGCCAATCAGTGTGTGTTAATGTGGAGTCTCGAAATTGTTTAATTGTAACAACTTTGTATTTGCGAATAAATGATTCGTCATCATCATCAGCCGCAAGACGTCCACTGTTGAACTAAGGCCTCCCAATAAATGATTATGAATTATAAATTATAATCTATGCCACTGTTACTTAAGCAGCTCTTTAACAATTTGATAATTATCCATTTGAAGTTAATGAGTGCCGTTGCTATTTCAAACGCAAGTATTAGCACAGCAATAAAGTATCAATCCCTCACACTAACGACGTCTGTTCACAAGTTTTATGGCCAATTATTAAAATATGTCGCTCGTTATTTGATAGAACAAGCTTAGGGCTGCCACAAATCCGTTTTCATACACGTGTCGTGATTTGTCTTTTTGCTCTTCAAGGAAAATAATAAATTGTAACAATGAGGTATATGACCACGGCCAACATACTTGGACCAGATCGGAGATGTTCTGTAAAAGGATCAAGTGAGGAGTACCTTTAACCGACGAGCGTGTATGAGGAATGTGATGCGAGTGAATGAGGCGAAAGAAGTATGTCAGGATCGTAGCAAATGGAAATCCGTGGTCTCGCCTACCCCTCGTGGAAATAGGCGTGACTTTATGTATGTATAAGGTATATTTTGTTAGATGAATTCACCTTATTATGAAAACTCTCCATATTAAAATCTGTATAACGTTTTTACCTTTTACCTACTTGATAAACTCGATTAATAAGGTACACGTGTATAAACATTCGCTTTTAGCTGACCTTGACAAAAAAAGATAAAATATTTTCATGAAAATCAAGCTATCGTATACCTTTAGTATTAATCTCTTACATAGCATCTCGCTTGTATTCTCTAAACGGGTAGGCAGAGGTGTAAATAGTACATAGTACCAACACCCACATTTTGCTAGTTAAGTTATAGGTCATAATAGGGGGCGAGCCTATTGCCATCAACCGGGCACAAATCCAGACTCCGTGCTGCTACTGAGAATTACCTAATGGAAAAACTCAGTAACACTTTGTTCAACCCTGAATTTGAACCCAGGACCTCCTGGTCAGCAGTCGCGCTTAACAACCACTAGACCAACGAGGCTAATCTCTTAATTTAATAAAAAATCAGTTCTTCTTTATAACGTAGATACCTAATACTGCATTATAAGTCGATGCTCATTTGCATAGCGTATTCAATTCCTATCTAAAAAGTCCTTGGTCAGTCATACTGCGAGACAAAAATGTAATTAGACAGAATAAAGGTACAATTTCTTCGCTCCTCCGTCCGAAAAATGAGTGACAATACAAAACAAATTTAATTAACAACCCTGTCTGGTTAATTTGGATTTTCCATCTGGTAACCCTAATCATATTATACATGACATAGTGTTATGAGTTAAACTTTGGAGATGTAACAATTATTGTGTTAATTTGGTTTGAGTAATGGCGCTAAGATGGCGTGTTAGATCAAGTCATTTGGAATTCAAAGGAAAAGTGGGTGTGTATTTCTGAAATGGAGTGTAATTCTGGGAATGTGATTTGGTAAGGCACTGAGTTATTTAGAAATGATTATTCTCGTAGAAGTGAATTTGGTTTGGACGCTAGGTGCCGTAAGTTCCATTATAAACAATTTGAAAGATCTTATCATGACAAGGCTAAAAGGCCTTCTTAGTATTTCGTCTAAACAATCAGAATTCATAAGAGTACTCTACTATACCTATCAAACCTAAAGCTGTCAGTCATATGTTTCCGAAATACCAGTCTTTAAATGCTGTTCCCCAAATAGCTACTGGAAACCAAGCATTACCAGTAGCACCCAATAGCATTTCATCCGTCTTGAAAATGGATTTCTACATAATTAAGAGTTTTATTTTCGACCAGAACACTAATGGGCCGTTAAAAAAGGAAAAAAACATTTTGAAGCGAGCGAGCAAATCAATCAAGGAAATAACTTCTGATAGGAACAAACAAAAAAAACCAAATCCATCAAATTTAAAAAGTCTGACTGCCGTGTCAATACGTATTGGCCAATTTGAAACGAGACATCCGAACCTATGATCCGTGAAAATGGAAAACAGACCCCATTTAGGACTTTTTTGGAACAATGCCAAAGTCCGGGCCAGCAAAAAGTTGGAGTTTGAAAAAATAAGGGTATTTTTTTCGTGTTTGGACACAAACGGCGTGATGAATCCGTTTCAATGGAGCGTAACTTTAGTATCCTAAAATGTATTTACCGTGGCATTGGTGATTCACGGTGCCTTTTAGTACCGTTTTGTGAGGAACCGAATGTACAGCGTCTACTTAGGCACTACGGACGCAGGCCTGCGAATCTTGGAATGCACGTTTAAATGATCACTGCCTGCAAAATTGTATTATGCTCTGAAAAATATTTATGCTAAAAGCCAAGATATATTTCAAAATAAACTAATCGATCCATCAAAACCCATTACCTCTCTCCAGACGGTCATCAGTCAAGTTGATAGAGAACTAACGATTAGTCAACAAAAAAAGCATTACGATAACTGAAGAATGAAAAACTCATAATCAAAGTCAAAGTCCTTTATTTGCCAGAATGTAGGTGTACAGAGTATGTTCTTAAATCTAAATTGGCCCATTTACATTCTACCATTACATACGGTATGTAAATATTTGTTTTAGTTAGTACGTAAAATCTATTAATATAACTATTATTTTAAAACACTAAGTAAACCATAAAATATGCACTCCCGTAAATGCGCAAAGTGATATCCCTTAATTAATTAATCAATTTCAAAGTTATAATAATGTCTGTTCAAAAGACTCCTCATCATGAGTACCTATTTAATATTTGTAATTTTATAAGCATAAATAATATTAAGTTGTACAAATTATGCACTTGTATATATAAAATGGCTTATGCCCATTACCCAGCAGTGGGTTACCTAAAAGCTGCTGATGATCATGATAATGATATATGAAATGTGATAAACTCAATAGCTATGATAGTAACAACGCTGGTATATTCCATGTTTTAATGGTATTATGAGTTTCAAATGATGTTATAAAAGCAAACACGCTTATCAGTATGTTCACGATTCAATACAATTTTCCTGGAACTACAAATTACAGAGTATCGATGATAAACATTATTATAACTTTCTAACAGTAGATCAAAGCTTGTGGAATAATAATGATCTGATTAGCTGTTTCGACGAAATGGTAATGTACTGTGGAAGGCCACTGGTACAATATAATATTTTTTGTTGCTTTTTCTGTAACGAGGCCATTGCCCTGCAGTGGGACAGTTACAGGCTGGTCAAGTGAGGAGTACCCTTAACCGACGAGCGTGTATGAGGAATGTGATGCGAGTGAATGAGGCGAAAGAAGTATGTTAGGATCGTAGCAAATGGAAATCCGTGGTCTCTGCCTACCTTTTGTGGAAATAGACGTGACTATGTATGTGTTTGTATTATTATTATTATAAATAGCCTATATTGTTTCCCACTGCTGGGCAAAGGCTAATCCCCTGATTTTCCAATATAATTTTTGTATTAATATTATTAAACTAGATGTGCCCGCGACTCCGTCCGCGTGGAAATTCGGAAACAGAAAAAAGTATTTTTAATATAAGAATAGGATTTAAAAAAAACCGTTAAAATTGAACGGTAATTACGGAAGTTACAGAAATTCTATTGAAAATAATATATAACTGAAGAAGAGAACATAAATAAATCCGTTTTGTGCGTTTCTGAGTTCCTGTACATTGAAACTACTGTAGAAAAAACAATGCAAAGGATAAAAGACAACCGTGACGACCTGATTGGCGCAGTGGCTAAGCGATTGGACTGCTGTGCTAGGGGTTGTGGGTTCAATTCCCGCAAAAAAAATGTGTGATCCGTAGATGTTTGTCCCGAGTCTGGGTGTTCGTGTATGTGAAATGCACCGATGCCAAAATTCCTAGAGTGGGGCGACGTTTTATTTAAGAAAAAAGAAACCTATACAATACAGCCCATTTTTATTATTTTGGATGTTTTGTCTGTTTGTCGGTTTATTCGAATAGGAAACCATTGCAGTTAACTCTTATAAAAAAAATATTGTTATAAAACATATTATAACGACACGCCTGTATTCCGCGAAGGCGTAGGCAGAGGTGCACATATTGTACCTACTCCCACTTTATCGCTATATATTTCGCTAGGTTTGGTGTAGATCCCAATGTAATAGGGGGCGAGCCTATTGCCATGAATCCGGCACAGTATCTCAACAGACAAAATGTATAGAGAACTCGTGACCTAAGAGTAAGCGTCGTACGATTGTGTGTGCGTGTAAGAAGAAGCTAAGTATTCGTAAGATTAAAGGCTGCTTTAAGGCTGCGTGAGTCAATGGTAATGGTTGATTTTGAATGTCATGGCGAAGGCGAATAAGGCTGTACAGTGTACACTCAGCCGAATTCGTTATACACAGGATAAAAAACTATCTTGCTGCTAGAATGTCAATATATGACGCTGCCTTTTAAAAATCTATTTAAGACCGTAATTTTTGTTCTGCATCGTGAGGAAACCGGCACACCTGTGATATGTTTCAACGGTGTGTAAAGCCATGTCAAAGGCCTACAGGCGGTTTAAACTCTGACACCAGGTTATTCATCAACCATATGATACGAAGAAGATCCAAAGAGTCAATAAGAACCACGTCCGTTCGCATTAGCAGTGACAATGTGAGTAAAGGTGGCGCGTGAACGCCCCCACCCTTTTTAAAAATACAGCGTACATGCGTATAGCCGTACCCATACTGGCGCGGCGTGATTTGGAAGTTTTACTTCATCTATATCTTATAAACCGATTTCTTTATTTTTTTATATATGTAAAATAAGTATTAAAGTGTACTTTTTGACTATTTGAGTTTGATAACGATATATCTATGTGACATACAATATATTTATATATTTAATACACTTTGAAGAAATGCCTAACGATTAAACACGTTATTGTGGCTAATTTATAAAAGATAGATATATACTATTAAAGACTTTTTTGTAGATCTTTTGGAGACCATCATCTTTGTAATACATACTTTTGGTGTATGATCAACTTATGCGAGGATAAGAGCTCGAAAGCGCATTTTCATCCGACTTGCTTCAAATTTATCGTCTCTGCTCAGCTCCTATGTGTTCTAGCGTTATGTTATATAGCCTATAACCTGCCCAGGGGTATGAACTACAATCGTACTAAGTTTAATTAAAATCCCTTCAGTAGTTTTTGACCCATGCGTGCACATACAGACAGACAGACAGACAGACGGACAGACAGACAGACAGACAGACAAAAAAATTACTGATTGCATTTTTGGCATCAGTATCGATCACCAGTCATCCTCCAATAATAATTTTGAATATATATTCAATGTACAGAATTGACCTCTCTACAGTTTTATTATAAGTATAGAAGATATTTTGATCACAGTAGCAGCACGAAGTCTGCTTATTTACCTAATGGAAAAACGCAATATCACTTTGCCCGACTTCAAAGTTGAATTCGAAACCCAGGACCTCTTGCTCAGCAGGCACGATTAACGATCACTTAACCAACAACGCAGTCATCAATAAATTACAATGATCACCATGAAGACTGCCTCATTGGTCTAGTGGTCGCTAAGCGCGACTGCTGAGCAAGAGGTCCTGGGTTCAAATCCCGGGTCGGGCGAAGTGTTACTGAGTTTTCCATTAGGTAATTCTCAGTAGCAGCACGGAGTCTGGGTCTGTGCCCGGTTAATGGCAATAGGCTCGCCCCCTATTACATTGGGACTTACAACATAACTGGCGAAATGTGGGTGTATTAAATGTACACTTCTGCCTACCCCTTCGGGGAATACAGGCGTGATGTTATGTATGTAAATGTACACCTCTGCCTACCCCTTCGGGGAATACAGGAGTGATGTTATGTTATGTAATTACAATTATTGAATACAATTAAATATAATTAAGAAAAAGAACATTAATTTTCTGGGAACGGTAAAATTCGTCATGAAATCTCTAAATCGAACCTACAAAGGGTCGGTCGGTCGATCATTGGTGACCCCTATTGCTTGTTGATTTATTTGTGGGTATTAATATTTTACTCACAGCTCCACCTCACAAGGGCCCTTGGAAACTTGAAACAGATGCAATTGACAAAATGGAAAAGGTAAGATTTATCGTTTTTGATTAAGAGTTACGAGGGTAGGAGGTAAATTTTTAATCTGGATTTTATATTAATTCTGTTTTTTTGCTAAAAAACGTTTGATCCGGTAAACTTCAGAAAGTTTACATAAGAAAAAAACGGGTAACGAGATTTCAAACAAATTAATATAGAAACAATTGCAGAAAAAAACATAGAACATAATGATAAGAGAGGTAGCAGAAGAACTGATTAATAAACCAATTACAACAAAACGCTATTTTAAAGTGATCAAGAAAATGAACACGCGTTCAATAACGAGATACAGTCTAATTAACCTACTTCAAAAAGAAGGAGATTCTATGTTGACTATGTAGTTTTTAAAGATGCAATCAAAAATTAGAACCAGAATAGATATATATCCGATTTTCTTAGAATTATTCAGAAAAAGCTTTTAGACACTCAACGAAATTTTCCACATCTAATTAAACCTAACACTTGAACGAGTCCCACATAAATTCGTCAAACTGTGAAATCAATTAGTCAGAAGGTACTCGGTTGTCATTCTTCTTAACGTCAAGTGTTTGAAACGAAATTAATTGAAATTTTGCGCCAAGTGCCTTCCGGTACACAAGCAAAATAAAACTTGAAGTGCTCGTGGTAATGGAAAGAGAATTGGATGTAAGAAACTAGCTTTGTCTTCAAAGGAATCTAGTAGTGGAATAAAAACAACGTGAGAATATTTTAATACCCCTTCTACTATGAGATGTGTTTCAAGAAATGGTGGTGCTAAGTTACGACTGTATCCTTTTAAAGCATATGAATTAAATGATGGAATAATTTCAGAAAACTTACTCAGAGCGTGTAGCTGGCCATATTTCAAAGTTAAAATTATAAAAACAAAACTTCAATCAATTTGAAACCTTTTTTACCATCAATTTACGTCTCTCTGTAGTATTTTCTGTAATCTTGTTCAAAACCTTAAGAAAACTGACTTTGTAGAATACTATAAAGTTTAACGAAGACACTCACAGTACAAACATTAAGTTTAAAGCACCCAGATCTACATGATGTCGATAAAACGGTGCGAACAGAAATACGAAAGACATAAATGAGACGTTGGTATTATGACATTCGGTGACATTAACTTTCTAGTAAAAACTGTGGGCCAAGGTAAAGGAAATTCAGTGGACACTGAATATTTTCTTCTTTGTATACCATGCAGACCGGGTTTTATGGCGTGCATTGGGAGAGGCCTATGTCCAGCGTTGGACTGCAACAGACAGTGATGTAAAGATTGGCGAGTCAACAAGGATGTAGGCAGGAGTCTCTATGTCAAGCATAAAGATCGGTTTATAGGTTTCATAGTGATGACGTCACAAATGGAGATAGTTACTCTCACTTTTATAATAGATACACAGGTACACAGTATATAAATGAGGTACTATAATTACTAAAATATTATTTTCTCTCTTTCTAGGACACGAAGAATGAGGACGACAGAGGATCGGATGATAGACGGTGTTTTCCGTTGTGAAGCTGAGCTCAAGAAAGTCCATATAACCCTCACACATTTTGATATTAATAGTGTCATTACGACTATTAGCAATATCACCCCTATATTCCCTGAAGGTGTAGGCAGAGTTGCACATATAGTACACCTATACCTGACTACCTAATTGGCGCAGCGGTTAAGCGATTAGACTGCTGCGCTAAGGGTTGAGGATACGTTTCCCGCAAGGAACAAAAATTTGTGCGATCCACAGATGTTTGTCTCGTGTCTGTCTGTTTGTGAAACGCACCCACGATACAGGAGAAATTCCTAATGTTGGGCGAACTTTAAAAACAATAACATTTCGCCAGTTATGTTTTAAGTCCCAATGTTTTAATGCCTATTGCTATCAACAGGCAGAAATCAGTAAATTGCAACAGATAACATTCCCACATCTTATAACTTACACCACACGTTAATTTGCCCACTCCACTTTATGGGTAATTTTTACTTTTATGTCGTTTCTTTCAGCAAAATTAAATTACTTATGCGATGAGCGCTGGTGGTAGTCGACTGATATTTCTTCGTTCATGTTTATTGAGTCATCAATTAAATAGGTATTTTATTGCAATTTCATGTCGTACCTGTGAGTGTATCACGTGACGGCTAGTACTTACGAGGTTAAGTTGCACCTACAGCAGTCATACTTTAGATTGGTTGAGGCTACTCAAATAAAAATCTTAGCTACATATTTATGCGTGATAAAGGCGATTGATGTTGGAAATAAGCTAAGTAGAAAGCAATCATATATCCTATAAAAAGGCGTAGTATATCAAAGGAAATTAATTGAAATAATTGATGACTATTATTGACACTGGGGTCCTGATAAATGGTACTGCCATTCATCGGCCGCTTATTCAGGCCGGTGAATCGTGGGTGTACCTCTATAGACTCTTGGTAAAGAAAAACCCTTCTGCGTACCACTTCGGGCTTTGCAGACGTAATTGAATGACATACTGGTTGCTGGAGGGATAGACATACTCGAATAAGTGAGCCGTTTGCTCTACTTCAAGCCAGACTGGGCCAATGATAATCATCACATTATCACACCAATATTATTGACCTGATTGGCGTAGTGGCTAAGCGAGTAGACTGCTGCGCTAAGGGTTGCGGGTTCGATTCCCGCACGGGGCAAAAAATTGTGCGATCCACATAATTTTGTTTGTCCCGAGTCTGGGTGTTTGTGTATGTGGTATTTCATGTTTGTGAAACGCACCCACTATACAGGAGAAATTCCTAGTGTGGGGCGCCGTTTTAAAAGAATAATAAAAAGTGTAAGTTTGTGATTGTGTTTGTATGTTTGTTACCTCTTCACGCACAAAAAGCTGGACCGATTTCGCTAAAATTTGGCATGGAGGTAGCTGTCACCCTGGATTAACACATAAGCGAACACACACACGTTGAAGTAAAACGTCGTGAGGAAACCGGTACACCTAAGAGATTTTTCAACGGTGTGTAAAGCCGTGTTAGAGGCCTACAGGCGGTTTAAACTCTGACACCAGGTTGTTCATCAACCATACGATAAGAAGAAGAACACATAAGTTCCTTTTTATCTCGAAACAAGGTAGCGGGTAACACCGCAGGTCGCATCAAGTAACGGTGTACTTAACAGAATTATTTTTTCCTCCTCGGAATCGAAGGGAAAGTTTGCCCCCTGCTTTCCAACCGCAAAAAAACTGACAATAAACCGACGTTTTAACAGCAAAATTAAATTAACGTTAAACTGGTAAGTAGCCATATTGAAAGCCTCATTAACTGCGATGCGATGCGGCGACGTGCAATATGCATTGTCCGTGTAAAGTTAATACTGCTAACGAATTTCCACTTTGGTACGTAATTATTTACTGTTAATTAGTTTGGTCCCGGCTTGCTGTGTTGGTGTACGTGTAATCTGATAATGAGTACGATGATGTTACCTTTAAGAGTTCATTTTTCGAAATTGGCTAATAGATTTAGTAAAAAAAAATAGTTTTGAAGTCACTCAAATTGACATCTTGGTTAGTGCAGTGGTTTAGTAATTGGACGATTCGTGAGAGGTTGCAATTGATCCTCATGAGAAAAAAATTGTTTAGGACAGGCACCATTTTTTTCTCATGAGGATCAATCGCGTAGATATTTTTTAATAGTCCAGGTGTCTGTATATTCTTATAATTCATTTCCGTGAAAGAGAAATATCATGAGGACATTCTTAAAAGAAAAAAAAAAGTAAAACTTAGGCTCCTAACACTACGCGAGACAGGAGCCATATTATAATCTAACTACATGTCGCCATACAATAATTAATAAGACAGACATATATACATAAAGTCACGCCTGTTTCTTAGAGGGGTAGGCAGAGACCACGGATTTCCATTTGCTACGACCCTGAGTCCTGACATACTTCTTAAAGACTACAAAAAACAAATGCCGATCTACGTGTATACGCAACGCTGTATCACAAGTATAAAATAATAATATGGTGAAAGTCTATTGAAATTTTATCGGCCACAATACAAAAATGAACAAAATGAAATAATGATGTTAGTATAGGTATACAGTCTTAAAATACAAATTCAATTCCAAAAAAATACATGTTACAATAAATAAGTTATTAAAACATTTTTAACCTACTTCAAAAAGCCTGCCTAGTAGGTTTTTTTTCTGTGGAAAGTTAAATTAGTATGAAGAAAACGAAATAGCGCCTACTGGTGTTTTAAAAGAAATACACGCGGACAAAGACGCGGGCAACAGATAGTTCCAAATAAATATCACGAATACACAAAACTAAATAAAAACTGGTTGCTATGAGAGAATCCTCTTCATCAAATAAGTAAGCAAAAAGTGACACAGACTAGTCTACGTCAGCATACGTATTCGTCAGTTCGTGACAAATGTGGGAATTCTCGGACCGGGACCGATTCGAGGCAATCAATCAACGCTCATCGGGACCGTTGGGACGAGACTGACTCGGATACTGGTGTTACGGAAAATGTCGTTTTTGGAACTGCGAAACGTTGTAAAGAAAGTACTCCGGATACGTAACGGGGTTTGTAGGTTAGATTATTGAAATGACTTATTTTCTTTAGTGCCTTGAATCCGTGAAAGGGTAGCAGAAGTGAAGGTCTTAATCAGATAACTACTCGTATTTATACCTCACACATATGAACAGTTGAACACACAAACCCACATTTTTCGACACATTTTGACGCTTATCATTATAAGTTCTCTGTAGGTTACACGCCTGTGCGCACACATATCTATATAACCATAAAAAAGATTCCTAATTGTATCGCAATTGTTTTGGAAAAATGAAAATTTTATGAAAGTTTTTAAAGCTATTAAAATATATAACTCAAGGTTTTACCATTCATCTGCGGAACTTCAAGTTCAAAACGTAGTCCATTTATTTTTATTGTATTTTTTACTTTGAATAGGTAACAGTGTATTTACTTTGCCGGCCCTATTCAGCCGTAGGTGAAATCCTTTTTACGTACTGACGCCTACGAACTTGACCTTTGGTATTTGTAAATTATGAAAATATAATTACAAAGAGGTCCTAGCTGAAACTCTCTCATAAACTCTAAATCAAACATCTTTTTTTTTAACTTCGAACATTTTGCCTGTGTGCCAATGACTCTTTATTGTCGATGTCGATCGCTGTCCTTGATATCCTATACCGAGATTTTATGTGGTATAGTTAGATTCCGTATGTGGGTGCTTTTCAAACCATCTAAATTTAGGACTCCAATATCTGTGGATTGCACAAAAAATAACCTTAGCAAGCGTAACTTTAGAAGTTTTACTGCCGCACTCAGAGACGTTAATGCTTACTGAAACTGTCACTAAGTAAAGATTGCACAAAGAAAACCTTTTCTTAGTTATAGTAAACTTTTTGACGGTAAAGACTTACGTTTCCTTTGAAAGATAAATTAATTAGTTTAAGTAATCATTAAATGTCTCTGAGTCCGGCGGTAACTGTTTTAGCCACTGCTTTAGTCGCATCATCGTATTTTGATTTGAGGACTTCATTGCTGAAAATAATACAAGTTCTACTCAAGAACTCAAAAAAACTTTACAAAGTCCAAAGTCAAGTCAAGACTAAAGTCAACGATTCCAAGTCGAGCCTTGTCTCAAACGGCTCATTGCTCTAAATTCCAACTCGATTGATATCTACCGAGTTTCAAGGCAAAACTTCCAACAGATTTTCCTGATTCGATTATGTAACTTACTTGTTGGAAATACAGAATTACTTATGAAGGAATATTATGTAGATGAAGTGATAACTTTGTTGAAATAAATGACCATTGATAGGTTTATTGCGTTTCTTTGTGTATTAACTAGCGGCCCGCTCCGGCTTCGCACGGGTATAAAATATATAAGTATTTCTCCACTATTTAATGGATGTTATTATACATATAAACCTTCCTCTTCAATCACTCTATCTATTAAAAAAAACCGCATGAAAATCCGTTGCGTAGTTTTAAAGATTTAAGCATACATAGGGATATAGGGACAGAGAAAGCGACTTTGTTTTATACTATGTAGTGATGAGACGCTATAACATGTGTTTCTTTTTTAAACTTCGCTCCATGTCACCTGTATCGTGAGTGCGTTTCACAAACATGTCAATACACAGTACACACATCAACGGATCACATAATTTTTTGTCCCATGCGGAAATCGAGCCCGCAACGCTTATACAGCATTCCATTTGCATAGCCACTGCCACGGTCAGGTCATCAGTGCGGTTTCGTCGGATTATGCCTGTATCAAAGAGTAGGCCTTACGTTTTATGAGACAGTATTAGCAGCTATGTTTTTATTGAGGCATTGCGAAGGTACTACTATGAATCATCATCATCAGCCAAAAGACGTCATCTGTTGAACATAGGCCTCCCCGTTTAAGCGGGGGGGTTTGCCATAATCCCCACGCTTGGCAAGCGGCTTGGGGATCGCAGTATTGGTGGTGAAGTTACAGAAGACGCTGCTGCCCATCTTCTGGATTTTCCCTTAGTCGCCTCTTACGACACCCACGGGAGGAAAGGGGGTGGTCAATTCTAGGCCGGATACCACACGGCACCGTGAAGAAGTGAAGATGAAGTGATAACTTTGTTGAAATAAATGTCCATTGATAGGTTTATTGCGTTCCTATAAGTATTAATGGGTCGCTATAACATCTGTTTTTCTTTAAACTTCGCTCCATGATAGTAGTGTCTCCTGTATCGTGGGTGCGTTTCACAAACATAAAATGTCACATACACACATCTACGGATCACATAAGCTTTTGTCCCATGCGGAAATCGAGCCCGCAACGCTTATACAGCATTCCATTTGCATAGTCACTGCGACGATCAGGTCGTCAGTTCGGTTTCGTCGGATTATGCCTGTATCAAAGAGTAGGCCTTACGTTTTATGAGACAGTATTAGCAGCTATGTTTTTATTGAGGCATTGCGAAGGTACTACTATGAATCATCATCATCAGCCAAAAGACGTCATCTGTTGAACATAGGCCTCCCCGATAAAGCGGGGGAGGTTTGCGATAATCCCCACGCTTGGCAAGCGGCTTGGGGATCGCAGTTATGGTTGTGGAGTTACAGAAGACGCTGCTGCCCATCTTCTGAATTTTACCTTAGTCGCCTCTTACGAAACCCACGGGAGGAAAGGGGGTGGTCAATTCTAGGCCAGATACCACACGGCACTTCTATGAATGTGAAAGCTTTAAACTTCTCTATCCTTATATTTCACTGCTTTAATAAAGTTTCTTCAATCATCCATTATTTATTGTGAGTGGTATCTTGAAATTTCATAATACCTAATATTTTTGTCATAAAAACTTATTTCTTACCTTTAACCTACTCAATATACCAATAAGGTCAGTGAACTACAAAACAACAACGATAAAAGAGCCTACAAAAACCTAAATTTATCTTACTATGTTCAGAATTGAAATTCCTACCCGTTATTTCCAGGAATGATAATGACACAATATTTCAAAAAGCCATTTCAAAGCCAATCAAAACACGGATCAAATAGGAATATTTTGTCGGTATTATTGGACTTTAACTTCGAATGCGATACCGGGTATTTACAAGTCCAGGCCTAAGCAATAAGCCTCACAGTTTATTGCAGGGTTTCAGTTTACATAACCCCTTAGTCCTTCAGTAGACGTGGGACATTTGACGGACCATATTACAAGGCTGTTAATTCAAACCCTAGAGTCTAGGGTTTGAATTTTTTTCCGTTTAGGGCCTAGACGGAATCAAAGTAGCTTTTGACAAGCAGTGGAGCAGTCATTATATATGCTAAAAAGTATATCAAATGCGGTAGGCCGAGGCCACGGATTTCCATTTTCTTCGATCCTGGCATACTTATTTCGCCTCATTCACTCGCATCACATTCCTACTACACGCTCGTTGGAAAGGGTACTCCTCACTTAACCCTTTCGCAGAACATCTCTGATCTGGTGCAAGTATGTTCGCCAAGATCTTCCCCTACCCGATATTCCACTAACATTCGCCTCATATAAAAGAAGAGTGAAAAAGTGGATATATCCAGTTTTTCACTCTTCTTTTGACTATTCTTTCTTCATGCCCAGTCTACTAAGCAATTGAGCATACTACTATGTATTCGAGACTAATTTATCGTTAAATATGAATAAGAATTTTGAATTCAAGTTCTCCATAGATTATTTTATTGGTTTTAAACCGTTGCTACGCACATATACCTTACTCTCTGTATCGTGGATACAATTTAGATACCGATATACCGCACAAATAACCAAATGTTTCTAAACAACTCCAAAATATCGTAACCAGTTCTATTTCCATGTTACTTGATCAAAGCTTTGCAATAATATTAATAAAGCAAGGCTTTCTAAGAAATTGTCAGAATGCCATAATTAAAATACATTACCATAAATACAAAATTGACTCAAAACGTAATAGACTCGGATCCCTATCAAAGACGAGCATGTTGTCATACCGTTGAAGGAAATTGAAAATATAAAAGGGCCTTCTGATTAAGTGGCTTTTAGGACCCTTCCGGAAGGCTCCATACTCGGCCCTCCTTTGTATGGAAATCTACTTGTCCAGTGTTTGATGTGGGTAGAAATGATTTTTGCATTGCACGGAATATGATGTAAAGGTTTTTGTGTTGTATTCTTTCTTTGACAAGAATTGGGGTGGAAATTATATTTTTTGAATACTGTAAGCTGTGTATGTACTTCGATACATACATTTAAACACCTGTGCTATCTACCGGCAATGGATACCAAGAATTTTCATTTGCAAGGATCCCGACATATCTCTTTAACTTCAGCCAATCTCATCACATTTCTCATACATATGCCATCTAAGAAAAGTGGGGCAGCGTTTTAAGAATACTTAATATTTTTTCACACGAAATCTGTTGTAAAATTTTCTATTTGCTAAAAGACTAAATGAAGTCAAATTCAATGAATAAATTTCCAGGCATCTGTCCGCATGGCCGAAAATCGTCCAGGATGGAGACCTTTGGTGGAGAAGGAAACGACTTCATGTGGTCACGACCCTCAGTCATGAGGAAACGAGGAAGAAGAAGAAATGAAGTCGGGCAATGTTAAAAAAAATACAAATTATTCGTGTATGGACACGGTAGCTCAGTTGGCAGAGCTGCGCAACGGATTGGCGAAGGTAGCGGATTCGAGTGCCGCTCGCGTCCATTCTCAAATTCCTTTTTCCAATTTAGATTCAAGCTTAGCATGGGCAACATGCTAAAATGGAACCAAAAGACATAATATCATCATCAGTCGGAACACATTCCCTGTTGAACAAAGGCCTCCCCCTTAGAACGCCACAATGAACGACAACTTGATGAAGCATGCAGCTGCATTTCCGTCCACTGGTTGCCCGCTAAGTCATAATATACCAAATAAAAACTATTTTTGACTGCCTCGTTGGTCTAGTAGTCGCTAAGCGCGACTGCTGAGCAAGAGGTCCTGGGTTCAAATCTCGGGCAAAGTGTTACTGAGTTTTCCATTAGGTAATTCTCAGTAACAGCACGGAGTCTGGATTTGTGCCCGGTTAATGGCAATAGGCTCGCCCCCTATTACATTGGGACTTACAACATAACTGGCGAAGTGTGGGTGTACTATATGTTCACCTCTGCCTACCCCTTCGGGGAATACAGGCGTGATGTTATGTTATGTAAAAACTATTTTTTTATACAAAATCTGTCACAAAATTTCCGTTTAGTCCACGCCCTATTTTAGAATCCTTAATTGTCATACATACAGACAGCCTTCAGCTAAAGAACTCCAGCGCAGCACGCAACATGAACTGACAATGTACATGTCACTGCGAGCCAGTTATGAAGCTTCGGACATTATGAGCTGTCAACGCAACAAGTAACGAAGCAGTGTGACGTCATGACGTGGCACCGCACAGTTGTGGCTTTGGATATTGTTACTGCTATAATTAAATTTCTAGAAGTTTGTAATATTGGCTTGATACTGTTATATATAGGTTGTCATGAAAAATGTATGGGGATAACTCTGATAGCTCCCGATTGGAATGATCGTTGGACTGCCAAATCAAAGATCGCAAGTTCAAACACCAATACGCACCAATGTCTTTTCGAATTCATGTGCGTATTATAAATTAGTTATTAGTGGCTAAAAACGGTAAAGGAAAACATCGTGAGGAAACCGGCATACCTAAGCGATTTTTCAACGGTGTGTAAAGCAATGTCAGAGACCTCCAAGCGGTTTAAACACAGGTTGTTCGACACCATACGATAAGAAGAAGAATGTATAGGGATGATGCTATAGTTTGGTCGTAAATTATTTAAAGCCAGAACTTTTTACCCGACTGCCAAAGCAGGGTTCTGTTTTGTTTGGCTGTTCTATAGCAATTCAAGCATAACTGTTAACTAGTAATAGTAAAATATTGTTTCTTGCAATTAAATTAAATCTTATTTACAGCTTTATTTAGATACGAACCAGCCAATCCCTTTTAGAAGCCCTTTAAAACTTTTAAATTAAGTTGTCACTTGGCCTTATTTTAGTCTCTAACAAAACAATTATCAATTAAGCAATAGTCACATAAATCTTGTCACAGACGAGGTCGCGACAATGTCGCACTACCTAGCACTCTGCGCGCTCGCTGAAGATAACGCGGGAGATGTTTACACCATACGATTGCAGTCGTATTGTCGTAACGTCGATTTCAATCGTAACTAAAGATACTTTTGATCGTTTAGCACACCATTGACAGCTTCGCTACCAACTGAGTAATCTTGTACAATGTATAATCATAATTTTGGGCAAATTTTATGTTTGCTAGTTACCATTACGGTAAAGAACAGCAAAGTAAGTAATAAAAAAATTGTGTACCTACGTTTAATTAATGCAAGCCGTGTGGTATTCGGCCTACAATTTACCACCCCCTTTCCTCCCGTGACTGTCGTAAGAGGCGACTAAGGGAATATCCAGAAGATGGGTTGGCGACTTCTGTGACTTGACCACCAACACTGTAATCCCCAAGCCGCTTGCCAAGCGTGGGGATTATGGCAATCCCTCCCTCTCCTAAGGGGGTACCTTTGTTCAACAGTGGACGTCTTCCGGCTGATGATGATGATGATTTAATGCAAAACAATGTATATTGAAATGAACTTTTAAATAACGGAAATACATAGGTAAGAAGTAAATACAGTATTGAGTTAGGCTTCAAAATATTTTAACACGTTATTTTGATGGAGTGTAAGCTTTAACATTAACCCTTTTACTTATAGAAATTGTCAATGTCACAGCATTGAATAAATTTTTCCTAACACTATCGTTTGCATGTCAAAGAATATAATACGTTCATGCGTTTGAAATACTTATTATTATCGTTTATAAGAAAAAGGCAAAAGAAAATCCATAAAGAATTGTATCGTTCCCGAACCGTGAAGTCTAAAGTACCAGTAGAAGTGAATTTTCCGGAGACATTAGGCCAAATCGCACATCTCGAGGGCGACTAGATAAAGCAGCGTAAAATATAATGCCAGTGGCAAACGCTCCTCTCAATTTTCAGATAAAATTCTGTGTATCGCGTAACTAAAGCGTACTAAAGTTTGGAAGTAAAAATTTTGTTAATATCAATTTGATAAATGTTTGGTCTTGTAGTCGCTACTGCTGCTTCTGCTGGGTTTGAAACCCGGGTCGGGTAAATTGTTACTGGGTTTTTCCATTAGGTAACTCTCAGTAGCAGCACGGAGTCTAGATCTCTGCCCAGTTGATGGCAATATGCTCGGCCCTTACATTAGGACCTATAACATAACTGGCGAAATGAAGGTATACTTTAATTATGTGCACCTCTGCCTGTCATTCAATACATATATACAGGTATGATGGTATGTTTGTCAATTTGATTGTAGTTTTAATAAAAGTATCAGTAATGAAGTATTTTGTTCTCTCTACGGTATGGTACGGTAAATGTAAGATCAAAATTGCTGCTAATTATGTTAAGCTTTCATCATCAGTCAATTTTGACAAGCCGTGTTCTTTACAAAGACCAAAACCTTTGCATTTTTTTCAATACATAAATTTTGAACCTTCTTATTAATTTTGATCCTTCCTTCCTACTAAAAATATTATGAACCATACAATTTAGAACGATGGGGTACCATATAAACGGGAATTTTTAACGTTGAACCCCTTTTAAATCGGGTCCAACTGCCATTATGCAATACAAACAAATGAATACGAAAAAATCAAACTCGCAAAGATGAATATTAACGGTAAAGAAATTTGCGTTCCAAACACGTACCCAAAAACATGTTAATCTTTTTAAAGGAAATGAGAAAACTTCGGACTCTGCGCCCTGTTTAAATGTGGCTAACGTTTTTGTAATGTTATTCGGCCTTTCTTTTGTTACTTTTCTGATGTTATTGATAGAGTTTTTCCTTTTTCGACTGGCCTTGGTCGTTCAAGGTTCTGTCGCCGATTTGTAAGCAAAGAAGATTTTTTGGAAAACAAATCGCTGTCACTAAAACTTTTAGTCAAGCTCGTTTCGAGTGCGATATACAGAGCGTATGGGTTTCCATTTCTTTCTCAAACCTTACCTGGATAGATAGATCTTCTTATTCATTGGAAAACATCGTGAGGAAACCGGCGCACTCGAGAGACTTTTTATCGAGGTGTGAAGCCATGTTAGAAGCCTACAGGTGAATTATACTATGACACCAGGTTGTTCATCAACCATACGATAAGAAGAAAGAGATACATAGATAAAATATGGATTATCATACACCATATTTGTTACACAGCTATATACATCATCGTACACCTACCACTGTTTCGATACATTACTACCATAGTTTCTTAAATAACAAGCGATGTACAATCATTGAAATCTGAATCTATTGGTAAATTCTATCTATTGGAAACCGTTAAAGTCAGCGTGTTGATAAATATCTGAGATCATTAAAATTCTTTTACGTTATAATTACCTCACACCTACAAAGACCGTATACGAGGAAACAAAGTTATTAAATATTAGACAGCTATACATTTACTAGACTTGCATTCTTGTTAAAAATATAACAACAAACTCAATTCAAAGTAACATACAAATTAAGAAAAGAACAATGTCACATAATTTGAGAAATAAAAACAAACTGGAAGTTATCCGCGGACGCACTAATTACGGTAAAACAACTATATTGTTCGAAGGAGCACAGCTGTTCAATAGACTGCCGGATGATATAAAAGAATGTGATAACGTTAATGCATTGACGACCTGATTGGCGCAGTGGCTAAGCGATTGGACTGCTGCGCTAGGGGTTGTGGGTTCGATTCCCGCACGGGACAAAAATTTGTGTGATCGACAGATGTTTGTCCCGAGTCTGGGTGTTTGTGTATGTAATATTTCATGTTTGTGAAACGCACCCACGATACAGGTGAAATTCCTAGTGTGGGGCGACGTTTTTTTAAAAAAGAAAGAAAAGAAAGATTTAAAAATAAACTTAAGAAATATGTTAGTACATTTTAACTTCCAATACTCTGGAGGTAACTACTATTGAATTGTTTTAACATACATTGAAAACATTGTATCTCATTATAAGTGGACTGTATTGTTCTTATGAGAAATAAACTTCTTTAAACCGAGATATTATGCGAGATTTTGTTTTCTATCTCGCGTAGCTACCATAGATTCACAAGATATAATTTATAAGATTTGCTCACTATAACTTCCATGTAATTAAACGTCATTAAGCCTTTATTTACATATGCCTTACAGCCTTATAATTATACAAGTTGATTTATATCATCCATACACGCCTCTACGACGCCACAAGGCATCTGTCTGGTTACAAAATGTTGCGTGTAAGCACTTATTAAAGGCGGATTTATCACTGTCTTAGCGCCGGCTCAATTATCTGTAAGGCGGTTAAAAGCAATGATTATGATGCAGACAGGTCGTTTACTCTGAATTTTATGCCTATTTTTTGGCTTTGAGTTTTATGGTAACACATGCGGAAATTTTGGTAACGAAATTGCTTCTGTTGCTGAAATTGGCTTGATGGCGCCTTTTTTTAATAATACAGGAAGTAATAATAAATATATGTATCGATGGATACCTACGTGAATGATGCGTCACAGTGATCCAGAGTTTAATGACCGGATTTTTATGCAAAAGTTTATAGAATAAAACTGAAAACGGTCTTATCCAGTTAACACTAATAGGACTTGTTCAAAAACATATTTATGTTGTGTCTAAGTTATTCCAAGACATTATTGGCTGATTTATAATAGCGCCAAATTAACATGACAATACGCTGACCCCGTAATTTATATGGCCAGCAGAATGCTTATAAAATTGTTGTTTTTTTGAGAAGATAGTAACATCTTCTTTTCTTAGTTCTTTGGATATTTAATTTCTGTCCGTTTTGGCATCCCGTCTGTGTCCACTTATTCTATGGCATTACCATCCACAGGCATTAATCTAACTAAGTGTCAATTAAGTAGAAAATACGAGAGGCGCGAACGCCTATAAATACGTCCGTTGTGACCTTTGAAAAGTTTCAGCGATTTCGTGTAAGGCAAGTCCGATAAATATGTGCTTAATGAAGATCGAAGATCGAGGGGTGAGATAGCGAGACCTAAAGATGAGGTCTAGGTTAGATTAGTTACCCCCATTCATTCTTTTAGGTACTTGTTTGAGTAAATATGGTAGTAACAACCCCAAGTCCGGTGGAACATTTTCATATTGTTCCTAAAATTAATTTTCCAAAAATTTACATTTTTAGAGTGGAACGTTTGTTTTTTAAATACGCAAGACATACTTGAAACAAAAGTATATAATCCCTAAATATATAATATAAATGTAACTTAAACTAAAGTTCTTAATTTATTATATTTATGGTTCAATCTAAATTGGAAAGAAAATTTGAAAAATGATGGACATGAGCGGGGATTAAATTCGCGACCTTCGCCGTACCGTGGCGCGGCTCTATCCAACTGAGCCATGGAGTCGCTGCTCGCACTCATCTAATTTCAAGTTCCCTTTTAGTAAGAAGTTTATGGTTCAAGTAAGTGATTATGAAATCCACAAATAAATAACTAAACTGGGACAAGACTAGACAAGTCTTTAGCCAGGAGAGTTTAAATAAAAGAACGATGGATGCTCTCCATCTGGTTCAATTTGATCGCGTTCGTATGTTACCTGATCCCTTTCTCATTGCACGGTTCCCATCCATCACCCATCGACCGTTTATACTTTAAATAAACCTCTTCCGACCCCATGACGTCACGCCAAAGGCCGCGTAAACATGTTTTTGTCGGCATTACATAAGATTTATAATATTGTACTTCTGTAATACTGAACTGTCTAACTTTGGACGGAAGAACGATGATGTAAATGGTGTTGAAGAACTGTTTGAGTGAGTTCTGGCACAGTTATGACGCTCTAGTACCATGTTAAGGGCGATTAAGGTTTGGGAAACTGTTATAGATACTTCAACAGAAATATTTTATGTTTGACTAGCTGTGCCCGCGACTCCGTCCGCGTGGACATTCAAAAACAGCAAAATTGGATTCTATTTAGTAGTTTTTACGCCAAGCCCTACTGTTTTATTACATGTATGTAAAGATTGACGTAACTTTTTAGTTTGTAACTGATATATAACTGATTTAAATGAAACAAACACTACATGTTATGGGAAGCTTGCCACAATTTGGCAGTGAAAACCGCATACAAATCAGTTCAGTCGTTTCGAAGATATGCGCGTTCAAATTTCTTCTCAGAGGTAGTCAGCTAGGAAATGCTGACACCATCATTCTAACTAGTTTATAAAAAATGACGTGTAAAAGTGTTTTTTTAAAACCTATTTGCAGAAATAAAATCATTTATCATTTAAACGCATAGACAAACAGACAAGAACTATATTTTTGGCTTCAGTAACATAAATACAGAGTGTATAAATTGTTTTTCTTTTTTAATATTGAATGTACAGACACGGGTTGTTTACGATTTTATTATATGTATAGAAGATATAGATGGCATTACTGTAATAGTTTTCTTTACCGAGTTTTGACAGGTCTTATCGTGACCACCATAGATTAAAACGTTGAGGTTGGTCAAAATCCTTGAATTTTCAAAATGATCGTTCTGATCCTTTAAATACCATGAGTTTTAGTCGAAAGTTAAGAAATAACTGCGACAATTCAAATCATGATTAGTCTGTAAGTACAAACTCAAAAATTCAAAAAGCTGTATTTTTATTATAAGGCAACCCGAACAATTAAACAGGCAATCATTTTGTACTTTTTTTTAATTTATACGTCGCCCCACACTAGGAATGTCTCCTGTATCGTGGGTGCGTAACACTCAGACTCGAGAAAAACATCTGCGGATCACACAAACTTTTGTCCCGTACGGGAATCGAACCCGCAACCCTTAGCGTAGTAGTCCCATCTCTTAGCCACTGCGCCAATATTGTCACTTTAAAGGTTTAGTTTTGCAAGAAATTAAAAAAGTCATAAAACCATACTCCATTTAACACCAAGTGCGACTACGTTATAAATGATGTCGTTATTAAGTGTCAAAACAAAATTAAATATATGTACTTACAACACAGTAATCTACGTCTACGCGCCGAAAGGTAAACGTTAAACCGTTGCACTAATCGAATACACCCTGATACAAGTTATTCAATTATTGCAGAGCATAGCTGCTACCTGCTTTAATTAATTTTCTAAGTTTCACCTTAGTTACAGACGACCATCGAAGTTCTGCTGCGATCTACACTCTCTAGCTTCCTTTGTTAGGGTTTAGATTAGGAGACCTCATGTCTTCTTAGTGTAGGTATCACAGCACTGATAGCCGAGTGGTATGACCGTAGGACTGCCAAGTCAATGGTCACAAGTTCAAACCCCAGCACGCACCAATGACTTCGAAAATTTATGTGCGTATTATAAATTTGTTATCAGTTGATAACAACGGTGAAGGAAAACATCGTGAGGAAACCGGCATACCTTAGAGATTTTTCAACGGTGTGTAAAGCCATGTCGGAGGCCTACAGGCGGCTTAAACTCTCGACACCAGGTTGTTTATCAACCATACGATAAGAAGAAGAAGAAGTGTAGGTATATTCCTCACTTTTAGTATTGCAGTGTTGGTAATATTTTTGTTGACAGCTTTCTAGCTCTCTGAACTCCTATCGGATGTCTGAACTGAATTGTAAACAGTAGATTGCTAGATTGTGACCAATGATATTTGTAAAAAGTACAGATATGTTACGAGCGCCTTATTTTTAAGAAATAGGGACAATTGTAGTCTTGGGTAGTACAATTATTGTCCGATTTGACATAAGAATAGTGCAGTTCGGCCTCAGAGTTCGGAACACTTTTCTCGTTCATTTTGTTGTTTGCATATGACGTATCTATACTTTTTGACATATTATTAGTGATTGTGACATTTTTAATGACATAATGCGAACTTCTTTAGTTTTGCTGAGACACCACTGACTTACGATGAAAGAAAACGTCGTGATGAAACTCTAATGTAATGGTCTTATCACTAATCCGCACTGAGCAAGCAATCTGTTTATGCAATGGGACATAATTTATAGGCTAGTTAAACTATCTTGCAAAATAATTTAATATTAACTATGGAGTTTCTTGCCGGTTCTTCTCCATAGAAACGACTTTTTGGAACCGTGCCACTAGTTTGACGTTCTGTAAGTGCTCTTTTGTAGCCTATATGAAATAAAAACATTATGACTATGACTAATACATCTGTTGAAGATTAGATTATATTTAAGTGCAAGTGAAGTTTGTAAATCCGTCGCAGTAAATAATTTGAAGGAACGTTTTGGTTTTTGTTCCGTTACAATGTAACCTATGTATGGAGATTTTAGCTCAGAATGATAGGATATTCTTCCTGCTGTCCTCGATGTTTCAAGAACCCTCGGTGTGTTCGTCTTGTTTTATAGATAGCTTATTTGTTGTTTTATTATACGGGTTAGTCGGAATGCTTTTGTTTTCAGAAATGTTTTAGTTAGCAAAAATCGATATAATAGGTAGTAGTTATGTATAGTTCTTTCTTTATCATCTAGGATTTGTATTGTTTTTCCACTGTAAATTAAATATGCAAAAAAATTGATTTAATTTCCATTGACCAATTCTCCATAGAAATATCACGAATACGAATCCTTTCTTATTTAAAATCAAATTTCCCTCGCACAAATCCTCCAATTTCCCTCCATATTGAAACCCATGCATTCGCATTTGAACACCGTTTGACACCAATACAGTATTGTACTTCAATGCACGACAAATTGATGGAAACCGCTTTCAAAGTAACGTGCGAGAAAATTCTCGAATAAAATGTGTTCTATTCGAAAAATTTCGTAAACGCATAAAGGGTCAAATCGTTTGTAAAATCGCCGAGTCGAGTCGCGTCGAAAATTTAATTTCGAAATAAAAGTGGAAGTTAGACGCTTTTAGTATGTACCGTTGGAAATGCAATCGTCGTGAATATTTTAGAGAGTTTTTTTTTAATTTCTGGTGGTCTTCGAATGTTGGTAATTAAATTGTTGGTCAAAAGTAATTTTGGTGTGAAACTGTGCTTCATTTGAAAAGACAACCATATTTTAAAGTATTAAACCAATTCCAAAGATAATGACAAATAATAACTGCAGTTACAGTTGGCAGTTAGTTGCTTGTTAAAACAATCAATTTTTTTAAATGCCAACTGTAACATTTCTTTATCATTATGACTATCGAAAGAATGAACTATACTTAATTAGGTTAATTTTATTTTATAGATTGGAGAAATGGAATTTAACTTTTCGTTTCATATTTCATCACAATTGGTTTAGTGGTTTGGTTGATTATACACAAACAGTGTTATTTTCAGTATTATGTAGATTGACGGTATTTTGATAAGCTCATGAGACAAATATTTATCCAAGGTTATTTTAAGTATTAAATTTAAGGTACTTATTATCCTTTATTTAAATTATTTTTCTTATAAATTACATTTTTAAATATCTATATAAAAATACAATATTTAAAAATATAAAAAATAGGGCCCAACCAGCAGCGGGAACAGGGTACTTTATTATTAAGTAATTAAAACTGCCAATTAGATTAGAAATTCGTTTTATTGTAATAAAAACTGTGATCAAAGTTCGGCAGTCAAATATAATTTATTCAAGTTGTAAATCGTGCATGGTTCAGTTGTCAAGGGAAATAAAATAAGCTTTTTATTCCCTCGACCCAAAAACCATATAAATTAAAGCAATTTAATATAAAAATTTGTCAAATCCAGCCAATTTGGCACTCTGGGAATACTTTCAAACAACTCAAGTAGTAAAGCTGAAGTTAAAAAATAAATAAAAAATCAAATTTTCTTTCTTATAGTACTTTAAGAAATATTATCGTTATGAAGTTTTGCGTTCAGTTTCAATTTTTCTGACGGTCTGTCGGTCGCCTCTTGGGAAATCATTGCTCGGGTCTCAGCACTGTCTCTTTTAATGCCAGATTTTCATTAACCAAGATGAAAATTGTAAATACACCGTTTTATTTGCGACGATTAATGTTTCTTGTGATATCCGGTATCCGGTAAAGCCGTGTGGTATCCGGCCTAGAATTGACCACCCCCTTTCCTCCCGTGGGTGTCGTAAGAGGCGACTAAGGGAAAAAAAACAAAACCAGAAGATGGGCAGCAGCGTCTTCTGTAACTTGACCACCAATACTGCGATCCCCAAGCCGCTTGCCAAGCGTGGGGATTATGGCACCCCCCCCCTTAAAAGGGGGAGGCCTTTGTCCAGCAGTGGACGTCTTCCGGCTGATGATGATGATGATGATGAATGTTTCTTAAAAAAATTGAGGTAGTTTTTTTTGGTAAGATTTTGATTAAATTTTTTTGGTCTAATTTACCCTAAGAACTTACATAAAATGTAGACTTTTAACCTGGGTGCTATCAAAAGAAATTATGGATCATCTTCAGACCTACGAGGATAACATCTGAATATGGACATTAGGACAAGACTAAGCCTTGAGAGCTTTTCTTTTCTCTCTCTATTAATTCATCAAAACTGAATATTTATATTTCTTTCTTTCTCATCACAGGTGTATTATAACCTAATATATATTATCCATACATATAATGTAGCATAGTATATTTAAACTAGGTAAGTTGTTCAAAACTGTTACTGTGTGTCCCATAAATGCGAACAAATCGTTACAATAATTTTCCTGTTAGACACTCAATGTTGGCTGATTATACCCGCGGGAATCGGTTTTGTAAGTCAACTAGCTACATTTTAATTTTAAAAAATACCTTCATCATTTAAAAATTCTATATTTAGAAATTCCTTTTGATAAGTAAATAGGTTTTGGTACTTTTGGTAAGTACATAATATTTATCTTACTCACTTCAAGGGTCTTCATGTGTTTTTTCCGAAATTCACGCGGACGAAGTTGCGGGCAATAGCTAGTAACCTAATACAATAGCGTAATTACACTCTCAACAAACATAACAATCTATGAAATTAAACAAGCATTACCTACTTACTGACTACTTAACTATATATCTTAATCTCCTATGCTATATTGTAAAAACAAGTTTAATATCTCCATGTAACTGTCCTTTTTACACGTCTTGAACATAACAGCCACCTTAACATGAACTCTTAAAGCAGGACAGTTTAACATAATTATGGGAGCGATACGCCGCGCCGCGCCGCTACGTGCAGTATAATTCGGCGTCCCGCTTCCACGTGTTTAACTGTCCTGCTTTAAGAGTTCATGGTAGGGGGGCTGTGTAAAAAATAAGTTTGTATGTCATTATAATTATGTCTAGTATAGATAGAAACATAGATATAATATAGGTATATTCTATCTATACTTTATTGCACGCCAATATTATATTAATATTTGTGGGGCTCATAGCTATCCGGCTACCCGGCAGATCAGTCGATCTGCGAGATTAAGCCGTGCTCACCGCGGTCAGTCTTGTGTTGGGTGACCGTTTTCACATGTGACGAGACCCCACCGTGCTTCGGAAGGCACGTAAATCTGTTGGTCTTGCGCCTGATCTCTCTCTGGTCGTGTCGGTCTACCGTCACATCGGATTATGAGAGTGAGGGAATAGGGAGTGCACCTGTGTCTGCGCGGATATTTGTGCACTATAATATTTCCTGCGCAGATGACTAGTCTCAGCTGAGACAGGCCGCCGTGTCCGAAATTCGGTCAGGAGGACATTATTGCACGCCAATAAACAAATAATACAGAATAACTTTAAATCTAAAACAACATTGCAAGTGTCGGTCTTATTGCTAAAAGCAATCAATGAAAAAGACTATCTTTTCTGAAGTTGTGGGCGGACATGCACGACGTACGTATAAACGCCCACGTTTTGCCAAAGATTAAAGATTATAATCCCACGTAGTTTGGTGCTAACCTTTTGAAATTTGCTGAGGAAATTCCAAAGTGAATGGCAATTAAAATCATGTCCGTACTTATCTAAGATTCAATTCGCTACTATGATTTATTAATTTGTTTACAACGATAGACTGCCTCGTTGGTCTAGTGGTCGCTAAGCGCGACTGCTGAGCAAGAGGTCCTGGGTTCAAATCCTGGGTCGGGCAAAGTGTTACTGAGTTTTCCATTAGGTAATTCTCAGTAGCAGCACGGAGTCTGGATCTGTGCCCGGTTGATGGCAATAGGCTCGCCCCCTATTACATTGGGACTTACAACATAACTGGCGAAATGTGGGTGTACTATATGTACACTTCTGCCTACCCCTTCGGGGAATACAGGCGTGATGTTATGTTATGTTATGTTTACAACGATAGATCAAACTCACCCAAACATCGCAATCGGTTGATCAATAAACTATTAGTCTATTCACACACCGTCAGTCTTCGTTAAAAGTTCATACGTTTCTCTATTCATGAAGCTTAGACACAACCTTAATCAATCGGACGTCAGTTTGTATTTAATAGTAAGTAGTTAATTTTTGATCAGCTGCGTCTATAGTTTCCGTACTAAGAGAATTTTGGTTTGTAGCACATAGTAATTTTCTGTAATCATTATAATATGTTCAATCAATATAAAACGTGAAATATAGTTGCGAGGTTCCAAAGTGGTCGTGTTATGGAGAATAACTGGCAAGAAACTCCATAGTTATAATTTAAATAAATAATAATAGGTATATGTATTTATTAGCTACATGATTTTAAATGACACTGGACATCCCAATTATAATTTTAGGAGATTTTATTTAGATTTTTACAGATCTCTTTTACTTTTCTTTTCTTTTTAAAAAACGTCGCCCCACACTAAGAATTTCTCCTGTGTCGTGAGTGCGTTACACAAACATGAAATATCACATACACAAACACCTAAACTCGGGAAAACCAAATGTGGATCGCACAAATGGTCCGTGCGGGGATCGAACCCGCAACCCTTAGCGCAGCAGTCTAATATCTAAATACCATCATTCAAAACTGCAATCTAATGTCAGACAATTAAAAACAGAATACCAATAACAAAAAAGTGACTTAAATTTAGCATTGCAACGTGGAATGGTTTCCACGACGAAGCTGTATTTATACATACCTTCATTTTCTCAACGAACACTTTCATAGCACTACAGATAACAGAACAACCGTATCCACTTAGCGCCATTACTGTGCGCGCCGCCATCTTGTAAATGTGACGTCACTTGTTTGTTGCTTGTTCGCGGTAATCGTGAAGTTTGTAATGTTTATTTTGTTTGTTTGATCGCCTAATGGCTGGGTTAATTAGGTAATAAAGGTGTTGTGTTTATAACGTGCTGTTAGTTTTTGTATTTTGTGAAATTACTTGGTTTAATTTGTATTTTATTGAGATTTGGTAGAAAAACTCATTAGCCAATGATAAATACCAGCTTTCACCAAGAGTTATCGTATGATTGCACCGAACAGATTCTTGCAATGTTAACTTAAACGCTACCAACACCCTCACTTACACAACACACTCACATAAACCCCCTACACTACCATTATTCCTCTTACTTTTACCTTTCTCAACTGAAATTGCCTATTTGTTAACGGTGTATTTTTTTTTTTAGAAATACGTCGCCCCACACTAGGAATTTCTCATGTATCGTGGGTGCGTTTCACAAACACCCAGACTCGGGACAAACATCTGCGGATCGCACAAATTTTTGTCCCGCGCGAGAATCGAACCCCCAACCCATAGCGCAGCAGTCCAATCGCTTAGCCACTGCGCCAATTAGGTCGTGTGCTAGTACGCCCTGACATTGTTACTTGGGGAGACCTGGTGTCCTGAAACACAGGCCTCTGGCCTAGCTTAGGCTCCAGTCTCCCTCAATATTGTAATTATTGATAACAACAGCATAATACCATTACCTGTAACGTCTTAAATATTGTGGTGAGAAAATAAACGTATTATTATTATTAAATATATATCTAAGGATGGAAAAAGCATCTGACAGAACAATGTGGAGAAAATTGGAGGAGGCCTTCACTCAGTAGAGAGGTCCTAAGTAATATAGTAATTATATAATATATTATTTGCACGAATTAATATAATTTATGATCTAAGTGTATGAAATATTATGTTATTTATTATGTAAATTTTTGAAACATTACTTTTATCAAATTTCATATATATATATTTTCTTTGTTTTGTTGTGCAAGGATTAATTGTAATTTAATTTTACTAGGAAATAAATAAGGCTTTATTATTATTATTATTATTATATATCTAAAAGTATTTGTATAGCAAAAAGGTGATCCAGATTTATCCATACACTCTCATTTTATCATTGTCATTTCAATAGCCACCATTGAATCCAGCTAAGTGACTAATACTTCACTTTATCAGTATTCCAACAAGACCTAAAAGAGAAGCTTATATCCAGCCATAATCTGAACAGCGGGGCATTATCAGTCAGATCTAATTGACAGGTCCGACGCTCACGTCAGGACGCCCCACACAGACTGAATTATTAGGTCGATGGTACTCGTAATGTTAAAGCCGAGGATGAGAGGGATTCTGGTACCTACAGTTTTATTTAGTTACTCGCATATTATTATAAATAAGAAATTATGTTCTGCTTGCGTTACAAAAAACGGTTCATTATAAGTTTGAAAAAAAAACTCGGTCTTTTATAAGTCCGGGATAAAACGTACTAGTCTATTATAGTTCATGCCGTAGAAAAGTTGTAGATCGTGGTGGACCATAGGCTGACCTAATATTTATAAATAACCACCTTTTGCAACCGGCTTCGCTCGCGGCAATTTAGATTGTTGGTTAGTATTATTTATATGCAGCTTTTGTGAGCGGCTTCACCCGCGTTAACCCTTCTTTAAACCCCTTAGAGGGTTGAATTTAAAAAAAAAAGTAGCCTTTGTCCTTTCTCGGGTTTTGAACTTTCTACATGTCAAATTTCATCAAAATCCGTCCAGCGGTTTAGTCGTAAAGGTGTAACAGACAGACAGACAGATAGATAGACAGCCAGAGTTCCTTTTACATTTATAATATTAGTATGGATACTATGGAAGTATGGACAAGTTTCACATACAACTAAATCCAGAAGTCACGCCAGTTTCCCAGTGTGGTTGATAATGACCATGGATTTCAATTTGCTATGATCTACTGGGCTCTTCCATAATTTCCAGAATCTCTGTTCTAATAATTGAGAGGTCTTCCCCGTTAATATATGTACATATATAGGACCTAACTGTCACATCCATGTTTAGTTGGCTCTAAGCCTGAGGTTTCATACGCGATTTACCCAATAGCTAATCATGTGCACACAGAGTCCCCAGACGCTGCAATTAGTTGTGATCGATTGGACGTCGTTCTGGTCGTCTGAACCTATCACAAACAATGGTGTAAAGCAAATAATTAATAACAAGTTATTATATTGTTAGTTTATGTGTTTTAATTATTATTTGCCAACAGAAACGCTACAATTAGTCCTGTGATTGTTAATATTACTATTCATTAAGAGCCTTGTTTTGAAATCCAATTTAGTAAGGGTTCAATAGCTGCTTGGAATTTAAAAATGTGCCCATTAAATGACGTTGGATTTTTCCACAATTGTAGGACTGAAATTTTGGTGAGTGATCAGGCATCTTTTCATAAGGTAACTGTGAAGTACACTAGGCAAAAGCTTACCATGCAGTGAGAAAACATGCATCCTTTACCTTCGGCAAGATTTTCAATGACAAAATAAAGACTATCTTCAGAGGTCTTCTTGACAATTCATTCCCAAATTGATATTTTGACAGTTATCCTTAAATATCAGATAATTAATTGGCAAATGAGGCTCTAAGGCCTTGTATGGATAATCTTTTTATCACAGTTTCAATTATAACATTAATTCATTATCGCGGATTAGCTCTCACACTTGGCCAGACGTTTGTTGACAACAGTTGCGTAAGACGTGTCAATTAACTTGACTGATTATATGTTGTGGTATCGATAGTATCGATGGCAATAATAATAATCGACGTAAATACGTATCAAGTTTATTTTTGGCGTACAAATGATTGGTTTTTATCTTAGTCGTTAGTAGCAATCAGATTTATACTCATTTGCTTACTGTGGAACAGATAGCCGAGTGGTATGACCGTTGGACTGCCAAGTCAAAGGTCGCAAGTTCAAATCCCGGCACGCACTGTCTTTTCGAATTCATGTGCGTACTAAAAATTAGTTATCAGTTGCTAAAAACGGTGAAGGAAAACATCGTGAGGAAACCGGCATACCTGAGAGATTTTTCAACGGTGTGTTAAGCCATGTCAGAGGCCTACAGGCGGTTTAAACTCTGACACCAGGTTGTTCATCAACCATTCGATAAGAAGAAGACTGTGGGACACCAAATCGTTTTTTTTTTCATCTCCATTGTCAATTCGTCAGTATTATCAGCAATAGTAGAATTATCGATTTTAGTTTGTTTATAGAGCATTCTTCATAGATGATCCCATTAATTAAGCGACGATTTTATGATGACCTTCAGAAAGAGAGAACAAAATGTACATTATACATTTAACCATTTTAGTATGATTGTGAGAGAGATTCTTAATTGTTCATTGGTCAATCAGCAATAGTATATCGATTTAAGTTTGTTCGAATAATATTCCTCCGAGATGATCCCATTACTGAAGCGAAGATTTTATGATTACCTTCAGACGAAGTGACGAAGGAACTTCTCAATGAACGACAATAACACTTCCAAGATTTCTGATGGTATAGTTAGCCGGTTGTTTCTTAAAAAACAGCACCCTATTATTAAAAGTAAAGTTTCTACTCATTACTAGCTTGTGAGGCGGTAAAACAAAATCATGTTACTTAGTCTTGTTCAAAATGAGGCATCGTTAAAGGTTCCAGTAAGTAACTCTACCCTGGAAACTTAGTTTTATTATAAAGCGGCGCAATTCAAAGGCTTTAGCGAAAGAAAGATATCACTGTGTTTGTGATCAGGCGTATAAAGAATAAGTTATTTCCATTCCATCCATTATAAATAAAAGAAATAGAGTCCAACTTTTTTGAAGCAGCTGTAAAGAGTATTAAACTCGGAAATGTCCTCAAAGAATTGCAATAAGCAGTTTCCAATGATATGAGACTCGTCATCATCATCACTTGCAACCTAACATCATCGTGCTGAGCCATTACCATGAACTCTTAAAGCAGGACATTTTTCTTTGTTGAAGCGAGACGCCAAATTACACTTCACGTAGCGGCGTCTCGCTTTAACAACGGAAAATGGGCTTCTTTAAGAGTTCATGGTAGGCAGGTCATAAGCCTGCCTTTCTTTTTCATGCCAGTCTCCGTGCTTCTGTGCCTGACTCATTCGGGGGCTATCCACATTTATGATGTATTCACTCAGCTCTTACATGACACTACGAGAAATAAAATGGTGAAATATAGGTGTGACAACAATACTTGCTTGCACTTTATCATCTGTACACTTCAAGCTTGGAGAAGTTTTAAAAGAAAACGAAGCTGGCAATATAGACGATGAAGATGGTCATATCAAATTCAATATTCATAGAATTAGTACCTTCCAAGCTAGCATATTATATTCTATGAGTATTACTATTGGAATACCTACTGCTAAGGCAAGCATATTACGCACAGTTTAATTGGATCCAGTAATGAGCAATTAACGTGTCTAGTAAATCTATTTCCTACTATAACCTGTCTGCGCTAGCCCACCTGCGGCAATCTATTAAATAACATATTAACGAGTACTTAAATTATTAACGGAGTTTTAAAATGGGATGCTATAAAAGATGTTTAACGAGAAACGGAACTTATTTATTCGTCTAACTGCTCTAACTGCTGATTGACTAATCTTTTATTTTTCTTTAAACAATGCTCACCGTTTAATAAACATTTTTAATACAGGCAACACAAACACTACAACACTTGGGAAAAACAATTGCAAATTAGACAAACATTTGTCCCGAGCAGGCAATCGCAGGAGTCCAAACACAGCCACTACGTTATATCTTAAACTTTTTATTTCATATTAAAAACTTCCAAATTCTTTTACACCATACCATTGCGTAACACAAAATTGAGAACCCGCTATTCGCTCGTAATTCATACATCAACACGATAAGCCGGTCTAAGTAGATGCATATTCATATTTTGCAGCTGCAAATATTTGTACTTACCAATCTTCCTGGCTTACAGATTAAGTGCTAAGATGAAGTGTTTTTGTTTTTATGGCCAAAGTAATTCGAGAAGTTACATAGTTTGCTTCCATTTACGATGAACAGAATATGGAAAGTTATGCAATTGGTAGTAGTGTTTAAAATAATTCTTGTTCATTTATTTTAACGTATTATATTTTAGCGGAGCACTGATAGCCGAGTGGTATGACCGTTGGACTGCCAAGTCAAATGTTGCAAGGTCAAAACCCGGCACGCACCAATGTCTTTTCGAATTCATGTGCGTACTATAAATTAGTTATCAGTTGCTAAAAACTGTGAAGGAAAACATCGTGAGGAAACCGGCATGCCTAAGAGATTTTTCAACGGTGTGTAAAGCCATGTCAGAGGCCTACAGGCAGTTTAAACTCTTACACCAGGTTGTTAATCAACCATAATATATGAAGAAGAACGTATTATACAACAAGATTTTTATATTTCGACTGAAAGTTGTATTAAGTTTACTTCTACCATATTTTAGACTGCCTCGTTGGTCTAGTGGTCACTAAGCGCAACTGCTGAGCAAGAGGTCCTGGGTTCAAATCCCGGGTCGGGCAAAGTGTTACTGAGTTTCCATTAGGTAATTTTCAGTAACAGCACGGAGTCTGGATCTGTGCCCGGTTGATGGCAATAGGCTCGCCCCCTATTACATTGGGACTTACAACATAATTGGCAAAATGTGGGTGTACTACATGTACACCTCTGCCTACCCATTCGGGGAATACAGGCGTGATGTTATGGTATGTTATGTTCTATCATATTTTTTACTGTTAGAACTTGACATTGTCTGTGTCTATTAAAGACAATAATTAATGCAGTATCATGTATGACACTTCGCCTGTTGGCAAAATAACCCAATTTAGTTCGAGTAAATAATTATAATTATGCCTCGTTAGTTTAGTAGTCAAAACGCGACTACTGAGCAGGAGGTCCTGGGATTGTATCCTGAGTAATTCTCAGTAGCAACACGGAGTCTGGATCTGTGCCCGGTTGATCGCAATAGGCTCGCCCCCTATTAATAATAATAATGTCCTCCTGACCGAATTTCGGTCACGGCGGCCTGTCTCAGCTGAGACTAGCCATCTGCGCAGGAGATATTATAGTGCACAAGTATGCGCGCAAACACAGGTGCACTCCCTATTCCCTCACTCTCATACTCCGATGGGACGGTAGACCGACACGACCGGAGAGAGATCAGGCGCAGGACCAACGGCTTAACGTACCTTCCGAAGCACGGCTTAACCTCGCAGATCGACTGATCTGCGGGGTAGCCACATAGCTACGAGCCCCACTCCAGCCCCCTATTACATTAGCAACTGTAGGGGCCCATCAGGGTCGAAGCCTACTGGGGCCAAGGGTCTGATTCCGAAAGGAAGACTCGGCCCTGGTACGAAAGGCAACGAAGGAACAGGAGTGGGTTTTTAGTCAGTAAAAGTCTGACACTATCTCCCGCTCCGCCTAAGAGCGGGGGATGTCATAAGATGATTTTCCCACCCAAAAAAAAAAAAAAAAAAAAGCCCCCTATTACATTGTACCTGGAACATAACTGGCGAAATGTAGGTGTACTAAAGGTCCTTTTCGGGGAATACAGGCGTGTCGTTATGTGTATTATATTAACTATAGTCCCATCAAAAATGTAGGTCATGGTGAGTAAGTAGAGAAAAACCTTGACTTAAAAAATCCATAAAGCGGTTTCAAAATTCATAATATACATACAAAAGTAACTAAAAGTATATTCATTATTTAACACAACATAACATAACATCACGCCTGTATTCCCCGAAGGGGTAGGCAGAGGAGAACATATAGTACACCCACATTTCGCGAGATATGTTGCAAGACCCAATGTAATAGGGGGCGAGCCTATTGCCATCAACCGGGCACAAATCCAGACTCCGTGCTGCTACTGAGAATTACCTAATGGAAAACTCAGTAACACTTTGCCCGACCCGGGATTTGAACCCAGGACCTCTTGGTCAGCAGTCGCGCTTAGCGACCACTAGACCAACGAGGCAGTCTATATCTAGTCAGTTATTCAACACAAAAACGCATAAAAGAACGGCTGCCTTTACTGCATTTTTAATTGCAATAATAAAACTGAATAATCCTTTTGACCGCGCAGAATGAAATGATTACCTCGCTTAAAACTTACAGCGTAATTGTGTTTAATTTCTTTAGAGTCAACTTCGTTTTTTTCCTGCTCTTCGAAACTAATTAGTGATTTAACTACACTTTTAATAGATTTTTCTCTTGCTTTGTGAAGAATGCTGTTCGGAAGAGCTCCAGGATCTTGTAGGTCATTAAGATGAATGGAGAATCTAGATTAACCTTTTTTTATGTTGTTGAAGATGAGTTGGATTCATTTTAAAGAAGGTATTTCTTTATTGGTTGTGCTGTTTGATTTAATTGCAATTTATTTTGTAAAGACGACTATAGGGACAATTGTATACATATTAGAATGGTTTAAATCTGTCCAATTTTAAAAGTATAAGACTTGACGGCACTCAACATGCGTCTGAATTAAAAAAAAATTGTTCCGTGCGGGAATCGATCCCGCAACCCTTAGCGCAGCAGTCCAATTGCTTAGTCACTGCGGCAATCGGGTAATTTGAACTTTAAATATAATGAAAATTGGATCTTTTTGCCAAAGCACTATTTACATCGTACCTAGAACTGTTATAAGACGGGAGGTGCACACCCGCCCACTGTTTGCCCTAACATCATGCCGCACACATGCAGGGATCCGTGCAACACTGTATCGCCTGGCGTATAATTATAATATCCACTCTTCAGATTTAGATATATTTTCTTGGCCAGTAAATAAATTTCGTAATTCTCTTTTAAAAAGCATAGATTCAAAATTAGCTGATTAATTTGTATTATCTTTTTAGGCTTAAGACTTGTACGTGTGTAAGTAAAGTCATTTTTTATATAAACCGTGGATAACGTAGTGAGTTACTCACTGATTTAATTACATAAGCAACTGATATTTTGTTAACCATGTTAAGTGTGTAATTGTTAGTTTTGCCTGATAAATAAATAAATAAAGCACTGTCCTTATTATGTACACAAATTGAATCCTCACACACTTAGCCATTTTATCGATTAGGTCATCCGAAGCTACGTTTTTACATCGTAATCAATATCTTGTTATCTCACGTCTTACATTGCAGGCTTCGTTTTCAAAAGACAGCAGCGTCGACATGTTCTCTAATAGCGTCTATTAGTTATACCGCAATGGATTCGATTCTAGCGTGCGTGATCGAAATATACGGGACAAGAGATCGACAAGCAAGTCCTGGGCAGATACTCAAATAGGCTGTAAAAGAAAAATAAATAAAATAAACACATGGGTAAAGTTCCCGTCACATAAAAAGAACGCTGACCGTTAATAAAAATGTCAGAAATCCAGTCTATTTTCAAAGTGTTACGTAACTACTACAGCTAGAAAATACATAATAATACGAGCACTGATAGCCGAGTGGTATGACCGGTGGACTGCCAAGTCAAAGGTCGTAAGTTCAAACACCGGCACGCACCAATGTCTTTTCGAATTTATGTGCGTATTATAAATTAGTTATCAGTTGCTAAAAACGGTGAAGGAAAACATCGTGAGGAAACCGACACACCTAAGAGATTTTTCAACGGCGTGTAAAGCCATGTCAGAGGCCTACAGGCGGTTTAAACTCTGAGACCCAGGTTGTTCATCAACCATACGATAAGAAGAAGAAGAAGAAGCTAGAAAATTATCTATTATGACTCTACAATTAAACATTATAAACCATAATAGCCTAGGACCATAGGAAACGACTATATCCGTGTGCAAACACAGTCGCTCAGCGATCTTTTTATGTGACGGGAACTATACACGTGTTCTGCGCAAAAAAGTGATACAATGGTCTATGAAAGTAAATAATAAGACAATTGTATGGCTTCGGCGCAAGAATGAAGTGATTCAAGTCATAACCAATCATATTTTTATACCACAGGACAAATATTTTCTTTTAATCATTAAATGTTTGTAATATACTCATATTTTGCCAAATATAATTTCCATAAAACAGGGCTGAGTTTATTGTCATTTATCGAGCACAAATAATACTTGTGTCTGTCTGTAAAGCAAAGAAAATATATACTAATTGTACTGCAAAAATACCACAGCCGGAAATATAACAAGAGGTACCTATAAAACATGTTTAATTAATATCAATAAGTCAATACTGGATAAAAGAAGACAAATAAAATCCTAAATATATGGATCCAAAATTAAGTGAAACGAACATGCACGCCGCTTTATCACTCCATACATTTCTAGACAGTTCAAAGTGCTAACGATAAATCCTATCAAAATTCATGCGTCCAATATCTATCTGTTCGGGTGAAAATATGAGACAATAAGATTGGGTGACTTTGAAAACATAAATTTTCGGCAAACCCTGCGATCGTAGAAGCTTCGATAAAAAATACGTCTCATTTTGGGACGACAGTGAAAGGGTTGAATGTTTAGCGAAAGGCTGCTCAAATTAGACAACGTTGTTTTTTTTTTATTCTAGCTGATTCCTTTTGCCCGCAGCTTTACGCGCGTGTTAAGTTTTACTTTACGTTTTTTTAAGTGAGCTCGAATTCTGAAATATGGATATGAGAAGACCACGTAAGGGTCGATAAGGGTATTATGATACCCAGAGTTATTCTTTTTTGTACGCAATTAATGAAGCAAATTAAAAGTATTTACTATATATCCCGGTTATACTCACGTGTGTATTCGGGAATGCCCGACTAGTTTCGAACTCGAACAGAGCCCTTATTCATGAGCTGGTTACGCGGCGGAGTCGGCTCGCGACTCCGCCGCGTAACCAGCTCATGAATGAAACTAGTCGGGCATTCCCGAATACACACGTGAGTGTAACCGGGATATATAGTAAATAATATGTATAACAGTCACGGAAGTTATTATAACAAATTAAAAGTAACAAAAAAAAAGTTTCAAATGAGTATTTCGAAAGCCAACTTAACTATCACGTTTGCGAATTTTTTCTTTGACAAAATATAAACGCAATCGCAATATGACTTTTGGTGCCATTTTAGCATGTAGTCCAGGCTAAGCTTGAATCTAAATTGATAAAGGAAATTTGAAAAATGATGGACACGAGCGGGACTTGAAACCGCGTCTTTCGCCGAACCGACGCAATAGTTAAATTGAATATCAACGAACATGCTGATGATGAAAGATAAGGCACCTTTTCACTGTCCAAAACCACTTACAAAACTGTATTTTTCCAATAGTTTCAGTTTCATTCGCTTCAAATAGTACTTATTTTGTTTGGAGAAAAGACCGCGGAAGATAGCAATAAATATTGCACGTCCGAACTTCGAGTGGTGAAAGGTTTTCTTTATATTTACGTTCAGCTCCCTTACCATGATCTCATAAAACAGGACAGTAATTTACGTTGAGGAAGCGAGACGCCGCTACGTGCAGTGAATTGCGGCGTCTCGTTTCCTCAACGTAAACTGTTCATGGTAAAGGAGCAGATTGCAAAAGAATGAGCGCTAACCGACAGTAGAGATATTGCAATAGCATTGCATGGAGTAAACAAAAATAAAGAGAATCGTAACTACTTTTTAGTTATTTTTATGGGTTCGTTATCAGAATACGACCTGATTGGCGTAGTGGCTAAGCGATTAGACTGCTGCGCTAAGGGTTGCGGGTTCGATTCCCGCACGGGGCAAAAATTTGTGCGATCCTCATTTGTTTGTCCCGAGTCTGGGCGTTTGTGTATGTGATATCTCACATTTGTGTTGTGAAATGCACCCACGATACAGGAGAATATCCTAGTGTGAGGCGACGTTTTTTTAAAACTAAAAAAAAATAATTAAATAACATTAAGCTTTTATTCTATGTTCTTGTTTTAGATATTATGTAGGTTCTGTTCATCCCGAAATTATCCAAATGGTCTATTAAAATACAGTTTCATCCCTATATGACTACCTCGTTGGTTTAGAGGTCACCAAGCGGGACTCCTGAGCATGAGGTTTCGAATTCGAATCCCAGGTCGGGCAAAATGTACTGGGTTTTTCCATTATATGATTTTCAGTAGCAGCACGGTGACTGGATTAGTGCCTGGTTAATGGCAATATTACAATGGGACCTATAACATTACTGGCGAAATTTGGGTGTGCTATAATTACGTGCAACTCTGCCTACCTCTTTGGGGAAAACAGACGTAATGTTACATTGTGTAATCATAAATTATGAAATAGAGATACATATCTATAATCAAAAAACCACTGCCCCAATCAGGACTGTTTTCAAATAATAACAAAAAACATAATTACATCGCCTCTCAGGTTTTTTTCTGCAACTACGTACACGCAAATCGAAACCATAAAACTTTTTCACCGGCAACTATCGCATTATCTTCCAACCTTCGATACATGTAAACGTTACCGAGCTTCGTTATGCAATAGACCTGTCCTTATCAGTGCAGTGTCGCCCATTGCTCGCAGCTGGAGTGGACACAAGTGCTTTACGACAATAACGCATCGGTTGAACTGGAGCACTTTCGATTGCCACTCCATGGCGCATGCGTTGCTGGTTTCATGTTTAGGATGATAGCCAATGCCTTTTGTTAAGGTTTAAAAGGTAGAAAGGTCGCCATTGTGTATTTATTGCGGCAAAACTTTTTTGAGTTGGTTTTTCTTTTAATTGTATGTGTCTCGTTAGGCTAGTCACTCTAGTGGTAGCTAAGCGCAACTGCGGAGCTTCAGGTCCTGGGTTCGAGTCCCGGGTCGGGAAAAGCTATACCGGGTTTTTCTCAGTGGCACGGAGTCTAGATTAGTGCCCTGTTGATGGTAATAGACTCGCCCCCTATCGAATTTGGGCCTTTAACATGTTAGGCGGCGAAGCACATACCTAACAAGAAAGAAACAGCACTAATAGCCGAGTGGTATGACCGTTCGACTGCCAAGTCAAAGGTCGCAAGTTCAAATCCCAGCGCGCACCAATGTCTTTTCGAATTCATGTGCGTACTAAAAATTAGTTATCAGTTGTTAAAAACGGTGAAGGAAAACATCGTGAGGAAACCGGCATACCTGAGAGATTTTTCAACGGTGTGTAAAGCCATGTCGGAGGCCTACAGGCGGTTTAAACTCTGACACCAGGTTGTTCATCAACCATACGATAAGAAGAAGAAGACCAAGATATAACTGCGACACTTACTTCTTACCCTTGATCAAGCAATCGATGCTGTAACGAAGCCATGACCGGGCAGACCATGACGTCATATAAATGATACAACAGCTTCACATATAAGCCGGTATTGTATACAGTATAACGCTCCTTTTTTATACTGTTCGTCGTAAAGTTAGGGCTTAAAATCAAATTAATTTGAAAGTACTCCTAAATGCTTGGGAACACTTTTGATTCTTTGATAGCGTTCTTTGTAGGGGCTTAGACCCAAATTATTTCATTAATGTGTGCACAGAATAAAAGTGAAATAATTAAGAATTAATGTTTAAATGTATCCAACAAACAAGGTGATATATTTTGTTATGATGATTAATTATAAATAAGTTGAAAGAACTAATACCTACTATCTAAATATCATCATCATCATCAGCTGAAAGACGTCCACAGCTGGACAAAGGCCTCCTTCTTAGAATCTAATGCATGACCATAATTTTAATGCTGATTGCTCATATTATTTTGTATATGATCGAGAATCAATCCGCCGAATTGTAATGGAAAGAAAAATTAAATACTGTGTAATTATTTGTATCCTACTGCTGGGCGAAATCGTTCCCTTCATTTCTCCATACAATATCTCGGTCCAATGCCATTACCAGTTGATTTTTCCTCTTGTTAGCTAGCAAGAGATATTTAAATGCTATTTTTGTCTCGACAACATTTATAAAGAAACGTCTAGTCTAAAAAATATTCGTTTCGTCAATTTCCTTTACACAGCTATAAATACACCGGCACGGAATGTGGCCCGAACTAATATGCAGCAGCCTATCTCTGTCCACGTCATTATTATTTTTTTTTTTTTTTTTAACCGTCGCCCCACACTATGAATTTCTCCTGTATCGTGGGTGCGTTTCACAAACATGTAATATCACATAAACAAACACCCAGACTCGGGACAAATATCTGTGGATCGCACAAATTTTTGTCCCGTGCGGGAATCGAACCCGCAACCCTTAGCGCAGCAGTCCAATCGCTTAGCCACTGCGCCAATCGGGTCGTCGCTATTTTGGCTACAATGGTTATCAAACAATTTTTTTTTAATCAGCCCTCAGCCCTAGACAAGGCACAACGCTTGACGAATAGAAATCGAATAGCATGATAGATGTATAGGGATGTCAAAATATTTCGACTAAGTTATCGATGACATTGTAATTTTTTTTACATTCTATTCGATTGCTATTTGTCATGCAATTTGCCACTTGTCTAGGGGGGCCGGTGTTTGCTGGTTCCCCATAGTTCAGTGATAAATTTAATGGAAATCGTGAATTTCCAATTGGAAAGAAATATTGATGGTTTGGGCCACATTTAGTGCCGGCGAGTGTATCATATTCCCATTATTTCAATCAACAGACTGCTCTAATTCATTTCTAATGCTTACAACAAACAATTGAATTACGATTTATTCGTCGCCACGCTCCGAGGTGTTGCGACGGTAAAACTTTCGTCCGTTTAGTATTCTCTCCGTTCGTACTTCATCAAATTCAATTTACGTTGGTTTTTCTCTGTTTTACAATGTTTTTCATAAAACTGTTTCTATAGCTGCTTTGACATTTTGTATTTTTTTTGCAGAACATAAATATTCTTGCAGTTTAAAAAGATTTACGATTTTTTCGATTTATTTTGTCCAAGTTCTGTGCACGGAGGTAAAATCGTTTGTGTCGGTCTTCATTGACTTTATAAACGACTTGCTTACACCCGCGACGGCGTCCGCGTGTATTTCTAATGTTTTATAGCCTTCTTCGATAAATTAACTATCCAACACAAAAAGCGAAACATTTTTGTACTATTCAGAATATTGTAAGACATTTTATACCATGTTTTCAAGCAAATAAATATATTATTATTATAAAAACATTTTTAATTCGAACCATTTGTTCCTGAGATAAGTGTTTTTAACCAAACAAACTTAAAACTCTTCACCTTTATAATATAAGTATACATAAACACCGCATCAAGAGAGAGAGAGATAAAGTAAATAAAAAAAAAAGAAAATAAGAAATATTTTTTTCAAAACATTACTCAACGAAGACATTTAAAGCGTTCCAATTTTAGCAGTAAATAAAGGGATTACGAAACCGTCGGTACCATTATCACAATGGATGGCTTATCCGTAATCCAGGAGAACACGGAGGTAGCATTACTGCTAATACGTCAAAATATTCACCGACGTACAACAGATTAGCCGACAGATGCATCAAAACCGCTGTCGTATACAGGTGCTATGTAACGTAGTGGCAGCGTATTGTGGTGACTTGGACATTAGTATTGAGACCTATATCATATTGATACATACACCCATACTAATAATATAAATGTGTAACTAACGCCTCGTTGGTCTAGTGGTCGCTAAGCGCGACTGCCGAGCAAGAGGTCCTGGGTTCAAATCCCGGGTCGGGTAAGGTGTTACTGAGTTTCCCATTAGGTAATTCTCAGTAGCAGCACGGAGTCTGGATTTGTGCCCGGTTGATGGCAATAGGCTCGCCCCCTATTACATTGGCACTTACAAAATAACTGGCGAAATGTGGGTGTACTATATGTACACCTCTGCCTACCCCTTCGGGGAATACAGGCGTGATGTTATATATGTATGAAAGTAACGCTGTTTGTAATTAGAACTACAACACGGGAATTAAAGCGAATACAATTTTTCAATTTTTGCTTGACGTTTCTGAGTTTGTCTACTCATGACCACGACCGATGCAACTCGGTCGAAAGGTCAAGCAAAAATTGAAAAATTGTGTTCGCTTTAATTCCCGTGTTGTAGTTCTAATTATCATGGAACGCGATAGTTTAAAAAATAGTAACGCTGTCTGTCTGTTACACCGTCAAGACTGAACCGCGAAATCTGGCATGACATGCCAAATTACAAGAATATTTAAACGCATTAGAGAGTTGAATTAAAAATAGTGGCCTATGTTCTTTCTCGGGTCTTAAACTTTCTACAATGTGGAGGCGTTTAAATAGGGGTTAACAGGGGGGAAGCCGCGGGCATAAGCTAGTAAACAATTAATTCAATGTATGGGTAGTGTAATGAGAAACGAATTTACTCTTATCACGAAGCCTGGCCTGATTACAATCCGCCAATACAGCCTAGAAAGATTGATGAAAGCTTAAATTCATTTATGGATATTTCTTTGTTCGAAATATTTTTTGGGGTAGATGCAATCAAATATTCCTTCTATTTTAGCTTTTTCTATTTTACTTTAGTTTTCGATGCCAATCTTTCCTTTAACATTTTATTGAGTTTCAACTAAATTAGAATTACGTAATAAACTAAAAATAATGTGTAACTTAACCTCAAATTATTATCATCATCAACCCGAAAAACGTCCACTGTTGAACAAAAGCCTCCCCCTTAGAACGCCACAATTAACAGCAACTTGCAATTTGCATCCACTAGTTGCCCGCAACTCAAAATTCTCAGCATAAACAATTTAAAATTATCAGCAAAATTCTTTGAAACAATAAAATCGCAGAAGAAGCAAAACAAAACGTACAAACACTTGAAACTTATGAGCAAGTTAGAACAAGTTCTAACTAAAATGATACAACAAGACAAGAACTCGGTTCCGTTCATCGAAGTTACCAGGTTTTAAAGCAAGTGGTTCATGTAGCAATCACTTTACTCCGCGACAATGTGTTTGATCGATTGGACTAATTGGATCGGCGAAGTTTTCAGAATTTTGTAATTGATAATATCGAGTGTTTGCAAGGAATTGATGGTTATTGTCTGAAGTTTCTGAGGTGTGAAGGAAGTTGGCTCGGGATCCGTAAGTTTTTATCATTGAAAGATTGGCAACGATTGGGTTGCTTCAAATTAAAAAGTTTATAGATATGACTTTTGGTGCCATTTTAGCATGTTGCCCATGCTAAGCTTGAATCTAAATTGATAAAGGAAATTTGAAAAATGATGGACACGAGCGGGATTCGAACCCGCAACCTTCGCCGATCAGATCAGTTGGTTAGAGCAGCGCCACGGATCGGCGAAGGTCGCGGGTTCGAATCCCGCTCGTGTCCATCATTTTTCAAATTTCCTTTATCAATTTAGAAGTTTATAGATATTCAGTTTGGTTCAACCACTATCCTAGTTGCCAATATTAAACTTTATTTTACATTTATATCATGCTGAAATACTGCAGAAATATTTTATAATCTTTATTAAAAAAATTAAGTTAACTGATGCAAATTTTGATAAAAATATTTATCTGATTTCTGAGATTTCTCACCACTAGTATCACAATAATATTTAGCAGGACTTCGCATTTATAATCATATTGTTGTATTGGTGTTTTATGTATCAGCTTTAGAGACAGAAATTTTAAAACAAGACGTACTAATTCACCACCTAAATAACAATCCCTTCAAACAGTGTCCAAAATTATCAACAATTTACGCCAGCCTCTAAAGCGAGCATTCATCATCATCATCATCATCATCAGCCGGAAGACGTCCACTGCTGGACAAAGGCCTCCCCCTTAGAACGCCATAATGAACGACAACTTGCCGTTTGCATCCACCGGTTGCCCGCAACTCTGACGAAGCGAGCATTAATTACGGTTAATTTCGCATCTATAGACGATCGCGTGTCGTGCTTTCCGCTACCAAATAAATCAAGTCCCGGTGACACCTCATAATTTAGGGAGCTGCGTCGTAAATAAACTTAAAACATAATCAACAATAGCATCACTGACGTCCCTGTAAGACGTGGATTTGATGTAGAAGATAACGAAGCTGAATGTTTCTGGAGGCGTAAAATGAATAAACTTAAATGAAATATAACTTTCTTAAATAGTGTTTGAATCGGAATTAAAAATTGTATATTTTTTTCAAATAGGTTGTGAATATAATGTTTTTAAACAAAATGATGCAAATAATTTTTACTGCATTTTGAAACTGCTCGATAAAAATTTTTAGGTCTCATCTAAGAAATAAACATTTACAGATAAAATCAGACAATACATTATCTGCGAATAGTACATTTTTTTATTTTGATGAATTGATTTGGTAAATATAATATTTTTTTCTCATACTATACCATGCCTTGCCTACATTTATTTCTACAAACCCAAAATACACAACACCAATTCCCCAAACAATAAAAGCACTCCAACAAAAAACTCAACCTTTACGTTCGTCACCCCTGTCACAAAACATTTCAGTGGCAACCCTACCTGTTGTTGAACTATAAACTACCGCATCCATTCACCTGTACTCAACAATGCCCTTCAGCGAGTACAATGGGCAACAAAAGAGTTGTGCGTGACGAACTCGCGGAATGATTTAGTACAGTCGCGTGGAGTGAGAACAATGTACGCACTCCATCTTAGTATACATTTTGATGTACTGGGTAATGGAGTTGGGTCTGGTCAGGCGCGAACATTTGTAGCGGGTTTGCATGTAAATGGGCTGGAGGTTTATATTTAAATTCTAGTTACCGTTTCTTTGGAATATTATTTTTCTTCTCTTGCAAAATTTTTATTCCGTGGACAAAGAGGTTGGGTCAAGTTTTGCATGAGTATGCTAACATTTGCTTTGTTTGTATTGCGGTCGCAACAAACCGAGCAATTTTGAGTCCTATTTTCGCACCTTTAGAATTAAAGTGACGTAACTCAAAATGTTAAATTAGCCATTCAATTCACACTCGCCCTTCAATTTAGAATTAAAGTGGCTTAACTTAAAATTTGGAGTTAAGCCACTTTAATTCAAAAGGTGTGCTTTATAGAAGCTATTTTTTACGATTAATCGATAGCAATTTGGATTAAGAATTAGCTCATAAATAACAATATGCTTGAAAATAGTGTTTGACAGTATGAAGGTCGTCCAATGTTTCCTTATTAATAACTACTACGTCTACCAAATACAATTCAAGTTCCCCCCAGTTTCCTTTGAGATCATTCCACACATTCTAAACGCTATTCCAACTGTATTTAACTTTACCTGTTGAGTTTAAAGATCGCGGTGGAGCAGATTTAACTACTGACAGCTGAGGCTTCAGCACAAAGCCCCGAAACGTATTACTATCAACAGTTCTGCAGAGAAATGTTATGATATGTTTTGGTATGTGCCTCGTTGGTGTAGTGGTAGCTTAGCGTTACTGCTGGAATCTTGGGTTCGAAGTCCAGGTCGAGAAAAGCGTTTTTGAGGTTTTAAGTAACTTCTCAGTAGGAGCAAGCAGTGTGGATTTGTGCCCGGTTGATAGCAATAAGCTCGCCCCCTATTATGTTGGTGCCTATAAACTGGCAGAATACACGTTCAGGTACTACACAATTCTGCCTACCCCTTCAGGGAATACAAGCGTGATCTTATGCTTTTTTTAATGTTTTGTGTTGCTGTAAGTTTTTATATCTCACTGTCTGGACTATGCTGTTAGAATTTAAAGTATGTGTTATGAGCTCTATATATTGCAAACTAGCTGTGCGCTGTACGTGATGCAATAGATTTTTCAAAAGAGCGGTGCAATATAATAGCTTCCAAGAATAACGATTTTCAATTGATCGTCCGGCGCATCCTGGACTAACAACCCTACTGAACTTACTAGTAGTAGCTTGTCCTTCATTCACACAGTTCTAACAGGCAATCTATGCGCTACTGCCCTTTCGGGGTCATCAATAGGTAACTATGGAGTTTCTTACCAGTTCATCTCGTAGAAACAACACTTTTGCACCGAGCAACTAGATTTTACGTTTTGTAAATGCTCTTTTGTAGATGAACTAAAAACCTTATGACTACTCAGAAAATTATCTTAATATCTACTGAAGAATTATCAAAAATAACATGACGTAACATAACATCACACCTGTATTCCCCGAAGGGGTAGGCAGAGGTGCATATATAGTACTACCCACATTTTGCCAGTTATGTTTTTAGGTCCCAATGTAATAGGGGGCGAGCCTATTGCCATCAACCGGGCACAAATCCAGTCTCCGTGCTGCTACTGAGAATTACCTAAAAAAAAACCAGTAACACTTTGCCCGACCCGGGATTCGAACCCAGGACCACGTGCTCAGCAGCCGCGCTTAGCGACCCCTCGACCAGCGAGGCAGTCATCAAAAATGATTGAAAGTATGTTACCTAAGAGGTTGTATACTTAAACATGGTTCACTATTCCAAGTAGCCTACTGCCTACAGGCTCCAATCTCATTCCAAACTTCAAATTACTTCGTCGTTAGTTACACTTGAAATTGGAATTGTCCAAACTATAATTATGACTAGTTAATAATATCCTCCGGTGGTTTAAAACGCAAATATTGTTTTGGGCCAGTGTTTCGGGTCCGGCCTGATAGGTAAGTTACCGCTGGGGGTCAATTAGGAAAGCAAAGTTAATAGAGTTTTTATTGTATAACATTATTGATTTGTTTGTGGGTTAAATGAATGATTGGTGATTACACTGTTTACAAAATACTGTGAGAAATTATATACACAACAAATAAATGATATTTTTTAAGATTTGGCGCAGTAGCTAAGCGATTAGACTGCTGCGCTAAGGGTTGCGGGTTCGATTCCCACACGGGACAAAAATTTGTGCGATCCGCAGATGTTTGTCCCGAGTCTGGGTGTTTGTGTATGTGATATTCCATGTTTGTGAAACGCACCCATGGTACAGGAGAAATTAGTAGTGTGGGGCGACGTTTAAAAAAAAAAACAAATCATTTATAAAATCAAGGTAGTAATATTAACTTTTAAACTATCGCGTTGCATGACAATTAAAACTAAAACACGGGAATTAACGCGAACACAATTTTTTTTTAATTTTTGCTTGACCACGGCCGAAGCAACTCGGTCGAAACATCAGCACAGATTGTGTTCGCGTTAATTTCCGTGTTGTAGTTTTAATTATCAAGGTAATAATCAAAAATAATTATGATTGCCTAGCAGTGGGTGATATCAGGCTGAAAATAATTATGATTGCCTAGCAGTGGGTGATATCAGGCTGAAAATAATTATGATTGCCTAGCAGTGGGTGATATCAGGCTGAAAATAATTATGATTGCCTAGCAGTGGGTGATATCAGGCTGAAAATAATTATGATGATGATGATGATGAAGTGTATGTTTGTGTGTGTAAGAGTGATTGAAAATAAGTACCATGTAATAGTGTAAGATGACGGAATCACTCATGAAGTGTAGTGTAACAACTATTCCGATAAATGATAAATAAAAAAATCATAGGTCCCAGTATTACCTGGGACTTGTGACCCTCTCTCCACCTATTAGGGTGGAAGAGGAAAGGTCTATTGCCCTTCATCAGGTTTACATTGTTCATCGCCCTTTATATCTAGCTTTTCTGGTGTATAAAGGAAAATAATAAATAATTTATTTCTGTAAATTAGTTTTAACAAACAACACTTCAAAACATTTCAATAAACAACAAACTAGGTGGCGTCGGCATTTCCTAACTGACTACCTCTGAGAAGAAATGCCGAAACAAACTCAGGGGTCAATGTCTCTTTTAAAGTCCAGACAAACGTAAGTTTGTGTGCAAACAATGTAGGTCGTCCGAAATGGGTGTTTTTAAAGAATAAAAATCCAAAGTAGGTTTGTATCGACCTGTCCTGACAGCCGCCTCGATAGTATTCTTCAATGCGTCCCCTTATATGTACACAGACATATCTGAACTTAAAAACATGTGTTATGCAAAGATAGAAACCCAGAAAACACGCAGCAACATTTAAAATGCGAACAAAGTCACTAGCGAAGCCTAGTATAACACAATACCAACATAATCCCCCTCTTGTACCGTAGGATTAATAGTAACAAACAGGAAACTAAACAACCAATACCGGTTCAAAATAATTAAATACAAACTCAAAGTTTAATAGTTTCCTATCCGTATCCCATCGATTGTAATTAAATCTTCACTGGAGTTCGTGTCTATCAATCAAAACTTTCATAATGTTGAAATATATAACCACATGTTACACACGAAGGTAAATACTAAAAGTTCTAAACTAATCTTCATGTAAAAGTTATTAAATGAAAATGTATTTAATAACACGATACTCATGGTAACACTTGATCAAAAGTAATATTACGCCTATTTCCAGGAGGTGTAGGCAAACAAACAGAACCTTATACCTGTATTCCCCGAAGGGGTAGCGCAGAGGTGCACATATAGTACACCCACATTTCGCTAGAGATGTTGTAGGTCCAATCTCTCAATGTAATAGGAGGCGAGACTATTGCCATCAACCAGGCACAAATCCAGACTCCATGCTGTTACTGAGAATTACCTAATGGAAAAGCCAATTACAATTTGATTGTGTGTGATGATTCACGTTTGTGAAACGCACACACGATACAGGGGGCATATTCCTAGTGTGTGGCGACGTTTTTTAAACAAAAAATACATTTGCCTAACCCAGGATTCAAACCCAGGACCTCATGCTCAGCAGTCGCGCTTAGCGACCACTACACCAACGAGGTAGTAATATACGAGAAAATTTAAATGCATACCAATCTCCCGCTAATAGACGGTAGATATAATTCTGATTTATCTTTAACAGTCGTAAATAAACTTTTACAGATAGTGTCCTCCTTTTGCTTGTTTCTACCGATCTATTTTGGTGTTTTACCAGTTGCTAACATCATTTGCATATTGTCTTTTTTACCTTAAAATTGTCCAAATACCAAGTGAAGCTGAAGCAACCCTCAATCCGCCAACTGCATTGCATTGAAAAACTTATTTAATTTCAGACAAAGACGTTGGATCAACAATTAATCACTCCATCCAAATGGTCCCTATAGAAAGTGCTGACACAACGAAAACATCAACTCGGCAGAATGCTAAATAACTTTCAAATCCCTAAACTTTTTAGCCCAGTGTTCCCTTTGAATTATGAATAACAGTCCGAAAATACGGAAACAGCAATAATTTAGAGAGAGGTCGCTTACTAAAATTATTTTATTGTCTTAGTTTTAGCAAGTTTGTTTTAGTTTCCATGATAGTGAAGACGATTTTCATTCGTCATAAAAGTTCGCATTCATTTTGAAAGCTATAGAGTGAAGTTGCAAATTACGTAGACCAGTCGACTAGAACTCAATAATCGCATTGATACTGCAGAAAAATACCTTGATTATTTTTTGGCTCTGACACAATTTAAAGCAGCTGTTGGTTGTATTAAGTTTATTTAACGCTGAGCCTAACTTAAGACTCATAGATATTTAAGAAATGCAAGCAAATCATTCAATTTAAGACAATTTGGCTTCGTTGCTTGTTGTTGACTTTAATCTCAGATATTTAGATTTTAATAGTACTCCAAAAAGCTTTTAACGACATTACCCAACGAAATTAAAAAAAAAAAACAGTTTTTCATTGGTCCAATACAAGAAGAAAACACATGGAAATTTCAGTTACTCATAACTATATGATAAACAAAACAATAGTGCTTATACGAGTGCAAATATCAAGACCATTAATATTCAAGTATCTATCCCAGACAAGAGAAGCCATGAAAATCCAACATCTAAATATAGACTGCTCATTCTGTACACCCTAAAACAAAAGCTATCCACACATTGTTACCATACATGAATAGAATTTACGCGGAGATTTTAACAGGCGCGTAACAGCCTCCCATGTATAATACCTTTGGGAAATTTGCATGAAAATTCACATCCAGATTTCCATTTGAAACGAAATTCTGGCTTTGAAACGGTCCTTCACGGTTTCGGGGACATATTGTTGGTATATTCCACTATATTTCTGGTGGGAGCTTCGAATGCGATCAAGAGACCGCTGTAGATTGTGTTGGAAGTTTTTCCGTACAATTTTTAATTTTCGTCTGTGAGTTTTGGTGTTTTTTCTCTTTTGCAGCATGAGTGCTTGGTCAATGCTTCAAGTGTTCTTTTGTTTCAGTGTCATATAGTTTGAAATAATGAAGTATGCAGATTATTTTGATTATTTTATTTTATTTACCTTATAACAATCCTTTGCTCTTTTGTGAAATAAACGCACAGATGTTTAGCCACAGAACAAATACTTGCAGAGCCTTCAAATATTTACCGCGGTAATCGAAACTTCTTAGACTAGAAAAAAACACGTCATTCTCACCTTGTAATATATTATTGTAATGCTTTAAAATGTTTTGTAATCCACTGTAATGATCTTTTCACTACTTTGCGGCAGCTGAAAATCAGCGTTGGAAGTGCAGTTTCACTGCCATCCAGCATTATGCTGAGCTGCAGGCCCTTTTGGCATAAAGTGCTGTTTTGTTTTATGTGTTGCTTTTTATGCCAATAAACGTTTTTCTTTCTTTCTTTCTCATTTTCATTCCTGTATTTAATTAATACAGGTATTGAAAACAGTACCCCGTCTAAACTAATAAAAAGTATGGCCAACTCTAAAAGATGACTAGCTCATAAATAAGCAAACCGGAAAAGTGCCGGGAAAGTAATTTCTGTCTGCGTTCCACAACTAAATTAATTAAGGCTGAACCATCTTTCTGTGAATATTGATGAAGCAATGCATCTTCATATTGTGATAAATTTAAAACAAGATTTGGAAACTCTTGAAAAGAAACTGTCCAGATACAAACCTATACAGAATTTGCCCTTCGACCCTTATTAGATTCGAGCCTACTAAATTTGTCTTTTTAACCGACTTCAAAAAATGGAGGAGGTTCTCAATTTGTTGATTTTTTTATTGATAAAATGGTTGTGCCAATCCTGTGTGTGCAAACGTAATGGCTTCCTTTTGGCAAAGTCAGCAGTAGTTACTAGATTTTTAATTAAACTTTCAACACTTTTCTGCTTACCGTATTCAGAAAACAGGCGTGCTAGTGATAGAAAAGAAAATAAAGATAACGCTACTACTATAACTGGTAATAACTTGCGTTTAGGCTAGAAAGTTCCGATGTCTTAAAAGAAAACTTATAAAAACTTAGCCATAATAAACTCGGCTAGTTTGACGGTAACATATTATATTATCTCAATAAAAAGGTCGAAGATACGAAAAACTTTATATAATATTTGTGTCGAACTTGGAAAATAGAAAGTTGTATAAAAATGTTACTTTTCTTTGTCGGTTTGTTTATACGTAAAGTTGTTACTACGGGTTTTACCCCCGCACTCAGAGACATTTAATGATATTTAAACTATCACTAAGTAAAGGTTTTGTTCGTGAAATCTTTCCTTAGTGTCAGATTAAGTAAGCATTAACGTCTCTGAGTGCGGCGGTTAATGTCGAAGAACGTATGATAGGGACGAAGATACGAGTAATATTATCGTGTGCTTTGTTAATGTCGTGGTTATCAGCGAGACTAATGTTTTATTATCTTGACGACCTGATTAGCGCATTGGCTAAGCGATTGGACTGCTGCGCTAAGGGTTGCGGGTTCGATTCCCGCAAGGGACAAATTTTTTTGCAATCCGCAGATGATTGTGCCAAGTCTGGGTGTTTGTGTATGTGTTATTTTCATGTTTGTGAGACGCACCCATGATACAGGAGACATTACTAGTGTGGAGCGACGTATTTAAAAAAAATCGGTATTTGATGGTATTATCCATCAAATACCGATTACCGATTATATTTTTTATTAAACACATGATAGATTATGACCTTCGAATACCTTTTTAGAGACCACCATTATCAAAGATGGTGCAAATCTTAGTACTACCAGACGATCCTTTCGCTATCTTTCGGGACAATTTCAAAACCGCTACATAAAGAAATAAGGAATCAAACCAAAACCGTCGACCGCACACAAAAACAATAAATTTCCCATAAAACACAACGACACAAATCGCCAACTTCGTGCCCTAATATTTGATAACTTTGTACAGTAGGTAACTATAATTTAATGCCCCATCAAATTTAACCAGCTCCATTAATCATGTAGACCCGTACCCACTGACGTATGGGTTTGAACTATTAAATACGGAACAGTTCCTAAACTATGTTCCGAAGCAAGTCGTAAACAGAATCATAAAACCTGGTGTGTCGTTTTCCGGTCAGGCGCACTGTATTATACTTTCTGTGAGGTTGTGTTTACGTGCTTGTATTCAATAGATATTTTACTAGTATTCCAGAGTAACTGCGGGGAATGGTATTTTATGGAAGTATTTTAACTGGCTTAAAATTTTTAGTTTCTCTGGTGAAATGTTTTGGAGAAATTGTGCTGGTTCAATACATTTTATGTAGCATACAATACTTGTTCATAGTCTTCAATTTACTTTTTATATAAAAGTAAAGCTCCTCACAAGTGTTCATTACTGCTGCTTGCAATGCAAACAACCCCAAAAAGGCAGGCAGCATCGCTTATTTTTTGTAAAACTAAAACGTAAGCAAAGCCTTTTAACATTTTTAGGGTTCAATGTCAAATATCGTAAAAATTAAACAGGAGTCTCTCAACTGATCATTCTAATCCTAATAGGTACATACCCAATAAAAGGCACAAGAAATAAAGCTACTTAAATTGAATACATATGGCGTGAACAAGTAATAGTCCTTCTTATCGTATGATAGATGAACAACCTGGTGACAGAGTTTAAACCGCCTGTAGGCCTCTGACATGGCTTTACACACCGTTGAAAAATCTCTCAGGTGTGCCGGTTTCCTCACGATATTTTCCTTCACCGTTTTTAGCATCTGATTACTAATTTATAGCAAGCACATGAATTCGAAAAGACATTGTTGCGTGCCGGGGTAATAGCTTGCGACCTTTGACTTAGCAGTCCAATGGTCGTACCACTCGGCTATCAGTGCTGTCACAAGTAATAGTAAAACTTCACCAAGATTTACGAGTAATAGTAAAACTTGGTGAAGTTTCTGAAATAACTCCTTCAACACAGAATTCAACAACAAACAATAATAGAACTAATTAAGAAACACTAAGGACCCCTATTTGGAAATTAATTAATCAGAACCTAATGCTCAATCAGTTAGTATCAGAATTATCGAATATCACCAAAAGTTTCATTATAAATTCATGTTATAACTCGAACAAAACAGATTAGATTATCGATAGCAGATCCAACTACATACATGTTTTAAACTAATTGATTTTGAAATTCAATTGGAAGTTCGAAAGTCAGACTACATTTTCGTGGCTACATTGCAATGTAGCCACGAAAATGTAGTCTGACTTTCGTTGGCGCTAGAATTCCAATACATTTAAAATGGCTTGAAAGTTCGTGTGTCAATGGTCTAGCTCCGACAGGTAAGTATACTCTCACAGATTGCCGTCGCACTGCCACGTGTCACATGGTGAATGGGAACAGAATTCGTATTTTACTCAATCTTTCTATAACGTATTTATTTTTGTCGTACTAGTGCATTGAAAATTCACTTCATCAAACTTTATGTCAGCAAACCAAAAAGTTTTTACTGAATCTTTACTTACTAAAACCATTTAAAGCATCATTGGTCTAGTGGTCGCTAAGCGCGACTGCTGAGCATGCAGTCTTGGGTTTGAATCCCGGATCAGGCAAAGGGTTTTTGTTTTTTTTATTTGGTAATTCTAATGGCAGCACAGAATCTGGATTTCTGCCCGGTTGATGGCAATAGACTCGCGCCCGATTACATTGAGACCTTTAACATTACTGGCGGATTGTGGGTGCTCTATACACCTCTATCTACCCTGTAGGGGAATAAAGGCGTTATGTTATGTTATGTTGTTATTTGAAAGATAATAGGAAATCCAACAAAGTTGCATGTAGTATAAGCAGATAATTATTATGTTACCAACGCTAACTCTCAGATTCAAAATTGTCCCTTGTGGAAACCACTACATTTGCACAGAAAGCCAAGCACTTAGATCTATTGTTTTAAGCAGGTTGATTATCCAATAACGAACTTCCGTTCACTTTTGAATGACAAGCCATTTCTACTAACGCGAAAGGTTCTGTTTCCAGTTTTCAAAACACGGCGCCCGCAAACGATTCGTTACGGCAGATACCTTTCGTTTTCACATTAATTACTCGCGTGACTTGCAATAAATATAGGGTTGCTGGATGGATAGGAAAACAAGGAATAAATTACCCGGTTCATTTTGTGGGTGGATGGTGTAGTTTGTGGCTTGGGGCGGCCATTGTTTGATCGGCGTAGATAAGTCGCGGTTATGGCTGTCAGTGTATGGATTGATGATGCTTTTATTGTTCGCTTTCGTGTTGCATCCCAACGTAGGTACATAATTTTATTATACGTGGGTATTTTGTGTTAAATCATGGTGACATGTTTTGCAACTTTGACGGTAACTATTGTAAAACGTGATATGGGGACGTTTCTAATTCGCAGTTTATTTGTTTTGATAGTGTCTTAATTGTATAGCTTATTTTATGTAACTGAAGAACTTACTTGAAGCGTTGAATAAAAATCTGAGTGAGAACCCTAAGTAAACAGCTCTGAACAGGTCGGAACATGTTTGAAACGTTCGCATTTTAAGCCAACAACAATGGACCGAGTAATTAATTATGACAAGTATTACTTCGCGAGCTTTTCCGCTAACAACTTGGTCTCCTGCTCTTCTTCTAGAGGTATCTAGTAAACAAGACGAGAAGCATCAAGCTACCTGGTTATTACTGATGTACGCAAAGCTCTAAACTATCCACATGTATGTTTTTGCCTAAAGCCTTAAAACTTAGTTTAGGCACCAGTCTCCCACAATACACCTATTGAATTATCTTGTAATGTGGTGCTCTAATGTATTTTATTTTTTTTTCTAAAAAACGTCGCCCCACACTAGGAATTTCTCCTGTATCGTGGGTGCGTTTCACAAGCATGAAATATCACATACACAAACACCCAGACTCGGGACAAACATCTGTGGATCACACAAATTTTTGTCCCGTGCGGGAATCCAACCCACAACCCCTAGCGCAGCAGTCCAATCGCTTAGCCACTGCGCCAATCAGGTCGTCCTATATAATGTAATGTCCTAATATAATGTGTATTGTGGTGAAAAATAGACTATTATTATTATCTTTTCGGAAGACTGTAGGTACCCAATACAAATTATAACATAAATAAAACATAGTTTAATTACAGACGCTGTCGGGTGTTCGCTCCTATAATCTGTAATAGAGGGTTGTCATCCGTCAACGTCAAAGTCGATCGACGAGAGCTTATCCTGAGAAATTGCTCAGATGTTAGGGTTTTTGTACATAAGACGATAGTTTTAAAGCGTCGACGAAATGCTGATAGATTAATAGGTTTCGATTAACATGAGTCGTCGACTCCTGGAGACTTCAATATAAACAAAAGATATTTAAAAAAAACGTCGCCCCAAACTAGGAATTTCTCCTGTATCGTGTGTGCGTCACAAACATGAAATATCACACACACAAACACCCAGACTCGGGACAAACATCCGCGGTTCACACAAATTGTTGTGTGAACCCGTGTGGAAATCTAACCCGCAACCCTTGGCGCAGCAGTCCAATTGCTTAGCCACTGAACCAATTAGGTCGATTATAGCAGAGTATATAAAAATTCCAGTTTGTACGTGGAATCTAGTTACAATAATTTACGACATAAGTTTAGAACCAGTTAATATCATAAGTCAGTCATAGTTCAGAAATTGAGAGATCCACCTGGATTTTTTAGCCAAAACCTCTCGTTAAATGACAATGTTCTCGCATCTTATGTATGACATGGGATGCTCTTATTATTACTTGTAATATTTTGGGTTAGTCTTCTTCTTATCGTATTGTTGATGAACAACCTGGTTTCAGAGTTTAAACCGCCTGTAGGCCTCTGACATGGCTTTACACACCGTTGAAAAATCTCTCAGGTGTGCCGGTTTCCTCACGATGTTTTCCTTCACCGTTTTTAGCAACTGATAACTAATTTTAGTACGCACATGAATTCGAAAAGACATTGGTGCGTGCCGGGATTTGAACTTGCGACCTTTGCTTTGGCAGTCCAACGGTCATACCACTCGGCTATCAGTGCTGTTGGGTTAGTGCCCACATACGACTTCATCTACACACGTGCCTACACCGTCCGTCATATTCTGTTGAAGTACTTTAATCTTATAATTATTTATTTTACATTTAATGGAAAACTTACAGCTAGGTACAAAAGTAAGAATGTGTGAGTAACAGAAAAAGGCTAATTAAAATTACATACATAATTATGACTACTCAGAAAATTATCTTAATATCTACTGAAGAATGATCAAAAATAACATAACATAACATCACGCGTGTATTCCCCGAAGGGGTAGGCAGAGATGCACATAATACGTACACCCACATTTCCAATTATGTTTTAGGTCCCAATGTAACAGGGGGCGAGCCTATTGCCATCAACCGGGCACAAACGTGCTGCTACTAAGAATTACCTAATGGAAAAACCCAGTAACACCCATTCGAACCCAGGACCTCATGCTCAGCAGTCACCCTTGGCAACCACTAGACCAACGAGGCAGCCAATTAAAATTATTCCAATTAATATATCAATGACACAGTATCCATTAGTTTCAATTATTATCTACTACTGTCTACTTACCCAACGATGCATAAATAAAGGCAATCAAAAACCATCCATAAAAACGAATAACGTTTCTAATCTCTTCAGACTTAGCTTAATGTATACTTAGAAAAGGGGTTACCTTTAAACCTATGGGGTCGGATCACGACCTCCATTGTAAAGCCTTTCCATTAAGTAAGGTCAGATTCAAACCCAAGAAATTCCCATCGGGACTCCCGCCTTAATCGTTAGGACATTGTTTGACCGGTAGCTGGATAACTGCCTAATCGTGGCAAAATTGAAGAATATTTTATTGCACTGGTACTCGTTGTAGTAAATTTTTAGTCCGTGCTTCTCATTATCATTTCGGTGTTTTGTTCAAAGATGTAATCATTATTTTGTCACACCTGTAACCTGCCTGGATAATTTAAAATTCTTTAAATCAAAATACTATTTTGTTTGGAAAGACACCCTCTGGGGCGATTCGAGGAACACTGGTTTAGAGGTCCTCGAATCCTCAAAGTCATTGGGCGATGTAATAGCTTTAATGAAGAATATTTTATTGTACTGGTACTCGTTGTAGTGAATTTTAGTCCGTGCTTTTCTTTATCATTTCGGTGTTTTGTTTTGGTAGATTTAGTTTTTAATAAGAGATGTGCCGACTAGTGGGTAAAGCCAACTACCCGGCCACCATCGCAGTCGGCGACTAGTCGGCAAAAACCGCCGACTATCCGGCTTCTTACTTTGTATGTATTTCTCATTAAAAAACCTAGATTGCATTGCATTTTTTAACTGACTTCGATCGTCATCAATTAGTGTCAACTCTCAAGACCAAATTTGAAGTTAACGCAAATAAAAGTCGCAGGCAGATGCTAGTCGAAAAATTGATATTCCATGTAGCCTATTAAATGAATAATCTTCAATCTGGATACAGCTTTAGATTCTAAAATACGTTTTCTCGCCAACAATTCTGTGCGGATATTCGATACGATAAATTGTCCTCTGTCTTGCCTTCGTCAATACCGATAGAACGGGACAGAAATATATGTATTTATTAAGAATCGAGAGAGACCGAATTGATAATGGTGTTGGTACGATAACCGATCTTATGGTTGGTGCAAGTGATAAGTTTTGGAGTCTGTATCAACGACGTTGACTCCCAAGAAGTAACCTTTACAAATATTCACGTTTGTTGTCATGGAACCGATTTCCTTTATCAGTCCTTCTATACTTCGTTAGTTTTGTCATTTATATAAGTGATATGTCGAAATCGGCTAGAATGTCATCACCATCATGTAGCAGCCTACCTATAGCAGCCAATACTGAGCATGTAAGTATTTATTGTGTCTACATCAGTTTTGTCACCTCAAACGACTTCGCCTCCCAAAAACGGAGTATAATTAATTTCTTAACCCTCCTGCCGCTTGACTCTCAATTCTTACACCATTGAAGACACTAAATCGCATAAAAGACCTCCATAACGTATCGTAGCTACAAAACTATAAACTTGTATCAACAATAACGATACACGCTTTTATTTCACACATAACTTCATCCTCACAGAATTAGAGTAAAACTTTTATAGTTATCGTAAAAACTTTGATAAAGTCCAAATAAATAAACATTTTTAGGTTAATAGCAGCCGCTATGTAGAAAGAATATGACTGTGATTCGATTTGACCCTGATTTGGGAATATAGAAAGGGGTTTTTCGTTTGTTTTAGTGCAGATCAGTAAAACAAGGTATTTGTGGCATTGTGTGAGCAAGTTGGGAAGGCAATAAACTTAGGAAATAGAGAGGTTTCTGGTAGAAGTTGTAAGGTTTGCAGATTTTAGTCTGTTTATTAATGGTACAGAAGAAACCTTTTTTACTACAATAAATGATGATATGGATACAATTTTGGGTTTCTACTATAATGTTGCTATAAATTCTAGTGTTTGCGAGTTTTTTGGTAGTAACGTTGTTTCTTTATTCCCAGCTTTTTTCTTGTATGTTTAATAAGCATGCTTTAATATAACTGCTTTAGTTACATAAGATATAATGATAAAATGAGGCTCTAAAAAAATGGACCACAAGAAGTACCTAAGGTTTTATTTCATTTTAACGGGTAAAAGAAGATATTATGAATGATTATAGAAATTTATCATGAAGAAATTACATACGGTTACGAGCCGAAAACTAGGTAAATATGGAAAATAATAACTTTTAGTTCGACCTCGTCCATCGATCTACTTAGTCTAAGTTCTTAAAATTTATACGACTTACATTTCAAAACCTCAAGGGGACAAAAAGCTAGAAGATAGTTTAATTCTCCAACTACAATTCCTCTAGCTTATCTTTTTCAACTAACTTGATGTGACTTGGATGGATCTCACTAAAAACTTACTTCATTTAAATCCAAGATGGGTGTTCCATGGACTTGATTAACGTATTATCAAACTCCAAATCCCCGCTGGCTAGAGAACTGTCTGTGGTTGACCATTATTCTCAAACTTTGCAAGTTTCTAGACTTATCTTGGCCTTTGCTTCTTGGGTGTGTTTATACTCAACGATTTTCAGCATTTGGCAAATCGTACCACCTTCGTCGTTGGGTCATCTATAGTAAATTATCAGTTACCTTTTAATAATTTTGCCATAATTTTAAGAGCATATTATTGTAACTGCACCTACAATGTAGGATCGATAACGTCGTAGATAAAGCTCGTCACAAAACAAATCTCTTTATGTGTTATTTACAAAAGTGTTGAAAGCCTTGTCAGTGACGGAATTACCACCTTAGTTCATTTTTCTTTAATAAAAACTTCGACCCACACTAGTAATTTCTCGTGTATCGTAAGTGCGTGTTATAAACATGTAATATCACGTACACAAATACCCAGACTCGGGACAAACATCTACTGATTGCACATATTTTTGTCCCGTGCGAAAATCGAACCCAGCGCAGCAGTCCAATCGCTCAGCCACTGCGCCAATCGGGTCGACTTTCTTCGTCATTTCGTTTTTGCTTTTAGATATCCTCTTACAACGCTATAATATATTCATTCGTTTAATCAATAGATACAAGTCCTTATATTTGTCTGATTTTTTAAAAACTAACGTGTAATCATGGCATTGGTCACCATTCTATTGAACACTACAATATACAAACGAGTCTACATATAAAGTAACTGAAATATTTATCCCCTTAACAACCAAACAAAGAAAAAACACCGACAAATCGTACCATCTAAAAGGATTACCCTGTTTAAATATTCAAATGTATACAGAATTCAAACTTAGTTATAAATAAATAGTATTATAAAATAGTTTTGAACTTCCCAGAGTTTTGTGGCGGTTCAATGGAGCTGGCTATTTGTAAATAATTTTGGCTTCGGTCTACCAATTTATGCTTTGAATGTTAACCAATTGATTATTATTTATGCAAATTCATTAGCGCTATGTTGAATTCCGGTTGCAATAGAATTAGTCGATTCGCGTTGATGATGGTTTAAGATTCTTATTGACAATAAGCTATAGTATTCATGTTATGTTCATTATTGTTTACGATGTAATTAATTACGTTTAGATGGTTTTAGTCAACGTATTTGTTTTACTGATAATTTTATAACCAACAATTGGTGTCATGATTTTCGAGAAGACCTGAGATATTTGGCTTATATTATTTAGTTAAATAATTTACCCTAATATGTCTATCTATGTGTATATTATGTCTGTATCTAAATTACTATTACACTCTAAAGAAAATAGAAACGAGTTGATTAAATTTTTCTAAAATATAAATACCATCTGATGTCGAAGTTCACTCAACTCAGTATACGACAAAAAATCTACCAACCATTGAATCCGTGTCCGATTACAGGAAACAAACGTCATTCTTTGTGATACGCTATACTTGAACGTGGCTGGGCTGGAAGCCACAAAAAAACGTTTGATCACCTACAATGCAGTGTAGTCGTCAAAAAAGAGTCGATAACAATGATTTCGTTTAATAAATTATCTTTGTACACCTTTTGGTCTAGGTACTATATAGTAAATATATGCTCCATCGGTTCCTCCTCATAATTATAAGCTCCATATTCTCTGGAGCATACTACATGTAAATTTACAGCAATAATTTTGACATAAACCAACAGAAACGTGGTTGTTGACTCCTAAAACTAAGTTAACTAATCTGAAGTTAAAAATAACTGAAGCTAGTGAGGCGATGAGATTTCTGATTAAAACATTTTACACACAACACGAATTTTAACAAAATCTAAAAATGCAAACACAACTTAAAGAAAAACGTATTACCTACCTATGTTTTAAGGACTTCCACATCAACTATAGAAGTTTTAATTCATTATTTGGAGCACCTCTTCATGTTTTGCTGTCTCTATCAGTCAGCAAAAAATGAAGCGTTAAAATATTCAATGATCGGTATTATTTTTGGTAATAAAGATAACATTTGGGGTTAAATACATAGAATTAGATATTTATATCAATAGTAACAAGACTAAGTAATCTACACAAAGGTCGTCCAAACCTGAAGCTCGTAGCATCAGGCTTAAAACGTGACGCTAAAGGGTTAGCGAGTGCAATGCGACGTGTCCACTAACTATCGTCACGTGAAGGAGCTAGAATTTAGTGGCGGAACGAGACGAATCGGTGTGGGCGGCTAGACAGTGTATCTGGCCCGTAAAGTTTTGGTTGGCTTACTTTCTTCGTTACATTTTGCTGGATTGTTAAATATAAATTTGGTTTTTGCCTTGAACCGTGAGGAATTATTATAAAATACTCTAAAGGTCTTTGTCCAGCAGTGGACGTCTTCCGGCTGATGATGATGATAATGATGATGACTCTTAAGGTACTGATAATAAATTAGATGTAAGGAAACAAAACTGTTTTACAAATCAGTTTATACTCGTAGATGAAGTATCTTATATTGATCTAATAGTTTGTAGAGGATGTGGCATTAAGCCCGCCGTTGTACTAAAATGTGTATAAGTGTAAATAAATGATTCAAATCAAAGATTCCCAGCATTCTATTGCTTGTAATCCTGAAAGGATGCTGTAAAAAGAATTGGCATGGTTTAAGAATTTTATTTTAGGAAATAGCCATCTAATTAGGTTGAAAACGGTGAAAGTGATGGTCGACGCAAAAAAACCTCTATAAGCTAAATAAAACCCAAAAGAAAAAACACTTTACCTGCCGTAAACAAATTATGAATATAAAAGTGGAAGAAATTAAGGGTCGACCCAGACTTCAAGCTTGGTAAAATTAGACGAATTCTTTTTTATAAAAGAACCCATGACTTAAATTGAGGTTTCTAATAAATAAGGTAAAAATTTGTTTTTAGGAACGTAATTTTTACCACCAACATTTCCAGCTGCATCCGTATCATGTAAAATTTTAATTCAACATACCCTTACAGACTGGGATGACTAACTTATGGATGCCAAATAAGACGACGAAAAAAATTTGTGTTCACTAGTAGTTGACAGTGAACGTCGTCATAATTTAATATTTTACTTATTAGAAGCAAGAAAACTGGCTAAATGTTTCTTCTAAATAAAATAGTATTTTCTTTCTTTGCAAACCGTCTCGTGAACTCTTTCTTCATCATCATCATCAGCCCGTTGCAGTCCACTGCTGAATATAGGCCTCTCCCAAAGTATGCTACAAACTCTTTCTTCCATGCAAATAATTCTAAAGCCCCAATAAACAACTCCATAGAACCACTATAATAGATTGATGTATCTTGCAGACGTGCCAACAACAATATCGGGGGAGATAACAACGTGTATTCAAACTCAACGTACAATCGATCATACTTCAAAGCAGTTGGGTAATGCATCAATTTCGACTACTCTCAATACTGTGCGGTACTGACACGGTTAGTAGGTAATTAAGCTGCATTTTATGTTGAAAATTTAAGTATCTTTACCACTTAAATATTCTTGTTATACAACTAATGAGGCGTTCTAATTACCGTAAAGTGCATTTTTTTGCTCTGAGCCCAAAGCTTTTTGGCAAAAATGTATTGAAGATGTAAGAATTGGCTCTGAAAAATGGAGTAGAATGTCGTCAACGTATAGCTCAATTCAAATTTTGGGCATAACACCAACTACCTCTATAGTGCAAACACACTCTGGTAGACACACGTTACTTATAAAGACATTTACGTCATTTCCCGTACCCTCTATCGTTCGTGCTCACAAGCAGTCTAATTATCCTTTGCCCCAAAAATCATCATGAAAATTTAACACACAAAATTAACTTCAACATTTTCCTGAGTCTCTCGTAGAACGTTTACTCGCATCACTACCCTCGGCCAATCTCTGGGAAGTTAATCTCAAAACATCGTGCACTTGCGAGCTATGTATTTTAATTTAACCAGTTCGCAGCGTGACACGTACCTCTTAATTAACTCGGAAGCGAGTTTATTACCTTCAACGTTTATTTTATCTTCGCGAAAAGCGAAGAAAGTGTGCCTTGGGAGTGTTTGTTGAGTAACGAAGGTGGTCGTCTAGGTAGGCAAATAGGACGCGATGTTTGGACGGTTTCTCGTGTGCCGTGGTAATGGCAAGTATAATGTAGTTTTAAAGATTGAGATGTTTGGAGGATGACAGTAAACAACTCGTATAGTAAAGTAATTATACCTTACTTACCGTACATAATAATTATGATTGATTTGGTTCTACAAATTGTTTGATTCACATTATTTAATGAACTTTAAATTCGAACTTAACATCTTGAAATTAAAAGTCAGGTTCATTTACAATAAGCGATTCTTGTTAATTACATTCATCTTCATCAAAACAACAACTCCTTTACTAAGTTGGATAAATTGTTTCACTAAACTTTTTAATGTAAAAGCTAGAAGCCCCAAAATTTATTCTAAAAATCAAATTCCTGTTAAACATTTCACCGCCTGTATTCGCCATAAAACCATCAATTTTTTAACGATTTTAATACTTTATTACCATTAACTTCCCAATACAAAGTGATCGAAACTATTAGGGAGGCGAGTTGGACAAATTTCCAAGTTTTCAACTTCGGTAAAACTTCTAGTAGGTCTCACACATCAAAAAAACTTTATCGTTCCCATATCCAACGTAAACTATTAAACAAAATTCAACCTTAAAGCTAACAGGATAAAGTCTTGTAAGCATAATTTTACCAACTGCAGATTCCAATTTTGTCAAATGATTACACAACAAAATTAGGTTTGCAATAGGAAAACCGAATTTTAGCCCTAATTACTAAAGCATTTGGGTTTATCGGTCGGATTTTATGTATAAGGGAAGGTTTTGGTATTCGATCGTTAATACATTTTTGAAAACTTTTAATAGGCGCCTCCTCCGCGAAGTTTTAATTTTCGACGGTGCAACTTTTTTCCCTTGATGTACTTGACGAATTTAAGAGTGATGTAATAATTTGCAAACGACAAATAGCTAGAGCGCTATCATATTTTTTTTATATATCAGCCAAGAATTTGGCTAATAACAATATTGCTTCTTTTGAGCAATCAGCTGACATTGTAAATAATTCAATCCATAGATTAGCATGTGACATTTCGAATAATTTAAATTAAATAATAAGACAATAGAGAATATCTCTTGCAGCCCTACACACAATATTAATAGTACTATTTGTGATTCACCTAAAAGCCCAACATTTAATTTGTTATGTAATAATACTGATAACTCTAACTCAAATGTAATTAACCTGGTACATCAAAATATACAAGGAATTATGGGCAAAGACTTAGAAATTGAATTGTTCATGGGCTGTAATAATATTGACATTCTTTGTATTACAGAACATTGGCTTAAGAGTCATCAGGTCATGTTCAACTTCTGTAATCACCAGGTGGGTAGCTCGTTCAATAGAGAAAATGCTATCCATGGTGGCTCATTAATAATTGTTAGTAATCAGCTTAAGTTTAAGGAACGCAAAGATATAGTGAGCCTCTCTGTTGAGCGATCTATTGAAATAGCCTGCGTGGAATTAGAGCATTTTATTGTATTAAGTGTCTATAGACCCCCTTCAGCATTGTATGACAGTTTTGAAAAGATCATGGATGAAGTTTTGCATAAACTGTGTAGGTTGAGTAAAACTATCATCACATGTGGTGACTTTAATGTCAATATTTTAGAAAATTCAGTTACATGCAGTAAAATAAAAAACCTGTTTAAGTCATACAATCTTGAAAACTTGTTCCTGGAGCCTACCAGGATTACACCTACTACAGCCACATGCCTAGATAACATTTATACAGATATTACGCCCCAACATAAACAAATAATTAATTTACTTGAGTCTGATCATTGTGGACAGTTAATTTCAATTCCAAATCATAACAGGAAAGTAGCTAAAAAGAGCATAACTGTTAACCCCAAAACTGCCAATCGCTTGGAAATGTTCAAAAACAAACTTTCTAGTAGATTACCTCTTTTAAAAATGAACCATGATCCAAATGATTCTAATGATTTATACAATTCTTTTTTTAATACATATTGTAAAGAATACGATTCAACATTCACTCCCAAGACGATTGTGGTTAAGGGTAAAGCTTCTTTTAGTGAATGGGCTACAGTTGGCATTCATGTAAGTAGGAGGAGACTATATGAGTTGTATAATGAACGAACATATATTAACACGATTGCATTTAATGAATATGTAAAACAATACTCAAAATTATTTAAAAAGATTTGTTGTATAGCCAAGGCACGTTACCTTGGTTGTAAGATAAAAAATAGTAATAATATTGTTAAAACAACTTGGAGCATAATTAATAGTGAAACTGGTAAAGCTAGGAGCCGGGACAGTAACTACAGCCTTGTGATTAACGACCACCTGATACAATCTGATATACAAGTAGCCTCAGCTTTTGAGACCTTCTTTACTAGCATTCCAGTTTCAACTACTAAACACTTGAATTCCTCTCCTGATATTGCAGAGACACTTCTTCAGCAAAATGTCAACGCTTGCAATAAATTATTTAAATTTCGGTATGTAAATTGTCTGGATATTAAAAAAACTTTTAATACATTGAATGTTAAAAAGACCGCTGACTTGTGGGGTCATTCAGTTGAACTGACTAAATCAATTATTGATATTGTAGCACCTAACTTAGCATTTATTTTTAATAGTAGTATCGATTGCGGCAAATTTCCTGATCTAATGAAAAGCAGTAAAATTATACCATTATTCAAATCGGGTAGTACCTCCGACCCTTCAAACTTTAGACCGATATCGGTGCTACCCACTTTTAGTAAAGTTTTTGAAAAAGTTATTTTAGAGCAGATGTTAAGTTTTTTTAATAAAAATAAACTACTTCACAGTAAACAATTTGGATTCACAAAGGGTCGCTCAACTACCGATGCTGGTGTTGAACTCGTAGGACATATATTCGATGCCTGGGAGGATTCACGCGATGCATTGGGTATTTTTTGTGACTTGTCCAAGGCGTTTGATTGTGTTTTTCATGAAACATTGATCAGGAAATTATATCATTATGGTGTAAGAGACGATGCTCTGAATCTTCTCATTTCTTATTTGAGTGATAGGATTCAGAGGGTTGATATAAATGGCAATAAATCACCGGGATCTCTGGTAACTATGGGGGTTCCGCAAGGTTCAATTCTTGGTCCTTTCTTATTTCTCGTTTATATAAATGACCTGCCTTACCTTGTTAAGGATACTCATGAGATAGTACTGTTTGCAGATGATACCTCACTTTTATTTAAACTTAAGCGTCAACTGCTGATTTCTGAAGATGTAAATAGTGCTCTCTCCAAAGTGGTCCACTGGTTTAATGTTAATAATTTACTTTTAAACGAGAAGAAAACTAAATGCGTTAAATTTACAACACCCAACGTTAGACATGTGAAAACCAGTGTACAGATGAAGGACGAAGAGTTGGAACTTGTAGACAATACAGTCTTTTTGGGTATAACTTTAGATGCTAAGCTACAGTGGGGCCCACACATACATAAATTGTCCAAAAGGCTCAGCTCTGCAGCATACGCAGTAATGAAAATTAGAAACCTAACTGACGTTGATACAGCAAGACTCGTTTATTTTAGTTATTTTCATAGTGTTATGTCGTACGGTATCCTGTTATGGGGGAACGCTGCCGACATAAACACCATTTTCGTGCTGCAGAAAAGGGCAGTTCGGGCAATTTACAAGTTAAGTCCCAGACACTCACTAAGGGATAAATTTAAAGAAATTAATATAATGACTGTCTCATCGCAATATATATACGAAAATTTACTGTATGCTCATAAAAATATAAATCTTTTCATAAGAAACAGTGATGTTCACAATATTAATACTAGAAATAAGCATAAATTCATTGTACCAACCACTAGACTTACGAAAATTAGCAACTCATTTCAATGCCAATGCATACGATTTTATAACAAGATCCCAAATAACATTCAAAAATTAAGTATGAATAATTTCAAGTCTGTTATTAAACGTAACCTTTGTAAAAAAGGGTACTATAGAGTTTTAGACTACTTACAGGACAAAAATGCTTGGGCTTAATTAATTAATTATTTTTTTTTTTTTTTTTTTTTACCGTTATTTTTTTTTACCGTATTTGACATGCCTTGATCATTTGATCTTCTTATTTTTTATATTTTTTTATATTTTATTTTTGTTTACAAACTGACATGAAGAATTTCAATGTGAGCATACTGTACAGTATAGGTGGACTGGCGGTTTGAGTCATTTTTTACGGCCTACCCAAATATCCTACAGATGGTACGAGACGGGGCGTCTGTCAGGACAGGTCGACTCAATCCGGCTTTGGTTATTTCATCAAAAGACCATCTCGGGCTACCTACATTGTACATATTGACATGTAATTATATTTAATGTTATAAGTTTACTTGTAAGTGTGAGAATAATGTAGGATTATTTTTTATTTATTTTTTTACTTTTTCTCTATGTTATATGTCTGACGGTTTGAGTATCTCACACGGCCTACCCAAATGTCCTGCAGATGGTACGAGACGGGGCGTCTGTCAGGACAGGTCGACTCAAGCCGGCTTTGGATTTTTTTTCTTAAAAAAAAAACCATCTCGGACGACCTACATTGTTCGCACACAAACTTACGTTTGTCTGGACTTTAAAAGAGACCTTGACCCCTGAGTTTGTTTCGGCATTTCTTCTCAGAGGTAGTCAGTTAGGAAATGCCGGCACCATCGTCCAAACTAGTTTATAAAAAATGACGTGTAAAAGTGTTTTTTTAAAACCTATTTGCAGAAATAAAATCATTAAAATCATTTATCAATTTCGTGTGGTAAGTACTGACAATTCGGGCGAAAGTTTTAATTTAAATTTTGTGATAGTATAAGTTTTCTTGTTATTACATTTTTACTTTATAAATATTGAAGTAGATGGTGCTGACAAATGGTTCTTTTAAGCAGAATAATTATGAAGTAAGGATAATTTAGAAAGTTGGTGAAAATTATTAGCGGTCTGCCATTATAACAATAATCTACTAATTAGATTACTAGAGACACTTCATTAACAAAACAAGCTACTTATGAACTCTTAGTACTTAAAATTTAGCGCTAGCTTAATTTATTGTCTGACTATGCAGTAATAATAGTGGAACTCTTAAGGCAAATCGCTTCACCCGAACTGCTCGCAAAGTAGGCGAGCGGCCCAGGGGACGACCTGTACCTTTCAAAAAATGTTTCGCCCACTTAGAGCATTGCCAAGCGTTACCAAGGCCCAATAATTTCCTTACTCAATAGATTGAGGCACGAATTGTAAATGCGCAGAAAAATGTATTATACAAACCGCGGTAACGAAACCATAGCGCGATTCAGGAAACCGTACAACGCCATCTATCGAGCTTAATGCTCAACTTTTTTATCATTGTAGCAATGGCGTTTTAGTTTTGTTTTCATGTTATGACGTTTTAGAAATTATATTGATTGTTTATAATTATATTATATCACCAAGCCCGTATTTCTTGAAAGGGAAGGCAGAAGTGTACCTAAATAAGTATTAAAGTGAAAAAGTCAATTATTTCCAAGTGAAAATTAAAATAATCATTAGTTATTGTTCTTTTAATCATTACTAGAATGTACATGGACATAATATTTATATAGCAGTTATAGGAAAGTATTCAGCCGCGATCACGGGCGAAGCCGGAGTGTCATAAAGTTTTATTACGTCGTGACTATGAAGATAGTGTTGGAAAACTCCTTCCCTGTCGCACCAACTTTATATTTTATCGATAAAAATGATTTAATACTTTGACAGACTTCAAGTTGCTTCATGTTTGCAAAGCGTTGGTTTTCATAACTTATTTGTTTGATTTGATGTTTACATTTTGTCGTGTTTGGAATTTATGCTGTTAGTTGATTTTTACCTGTGGTTTTACAATTAAGTTTCTTTTTCGATCCCATTATTCTTTCTCACTCCAACCATGCTGGTACAGATGCTGGAAGATCACCCGTGTTAGCGCACTTTAGCACTATACCTAATATTTTCTACGTTGCTATAATTCGCAATTTTTTTATCAAAATATAGATTCTATTATTCCACAAACATCTAAGTTGACAAATACAACTCTTAATTCACCAAAACATATAATGTAATACAGTTATAAATATGGTTAAATAAAATTAATTAATAACATAACATCACGCCTGTATTCCCCGAAGGGGTAGGCAGAGGTGAACACTGAACATATAGTACACACACATTTCGCCAGTTATGTTGTAAGTCCCAATGTAATAGGGGGCGAGCCTATTGCCATCAACCGGGCACAAATCCAGACTCCGTGTTGCTACTGAGAATTACCTAATGGAAAACTCAGTAACACTTTGCCCGACCCGGGATTTGAACCCAGGACCTCTTGCTCAGCAGTCGCGCTTAGCGACCACTAGACCAACGAGGCAGTAAAATTAATTACATCAAATAAAGTTGTGTAACACAGAAACGAACAAGCTCAAACAAATAAATCACAATATCAAAAATTATAAGCTTCACTACGCAACTGCAGACAACACGAAAATTTAAATACATAACATTGTACGTAACGAGAAACATGGCTTATTTACCATTTGTTGGTGGTAAACAGTGCTCCAGAGGACATTTATAATACTTTATTCTACAGAACTACTAAAGTACTGCTTTGCCATCGTGCTACCGCGTTTTTGGCTCCGACAAAAAGAGGGTTTCCATGTTTAATGAGAATGAGGATATTTATAAATATTAGCTTACACTGGTTATATTTGTGTAGACTTAGAATTTAGGTATAAATGCTATTGCTGCTATACACACTGTTTTTAACAATATCTACATAAGTAGCGATGGAATTGATGTGGGCCCGTTTAATGATAATAGGTTCCCCATCCAATCCCTATGCGGGACTTATAATGAACGGCTCAATGTGCGTGCACAAAAAAGTCTGCATAAAGTAAAAACTTTTATAGTATACAGTCCTCCTTGTCGATTTATAAAACAGCAAGAACTTTTACTTATAAAAAGGACAAAAGTATATATTAGGTTGCTTTATTATTTATTTTATTTATTAAAGGCACAAAGTAAGTTATTATGACGTACAACTATGTCCAACAAAACTATACACATAGTTTGTCTGTTGGATCCCAATCAGTCTTGTCTGTGCACGTCTAAAAAAACCACTTACACAAGAAATTTCTAGAGTTGCATCGTCACCTAATAAATAAATAATCAAACGTTATTTGTCTACCACCTGTACCAAGTTCTCAAGCTCAATTTTATTCAAAACCAAACAAGTCAGCAAATAAACTCAAGAGAAAGTCCACAAGGAAACAAACAAGGTTCATATTTCATAACAAAAAGAATGTTGATATTAAAATTTTCAAAATACTTACGTAATAGCCTCCAAGTGAACTGGGGCGACATCATAAAATTATTCTCTCGATGAAAATGTTTAACGTGTGCCGCGTCGCGTTGTACGCAATATCTTTAAACTATAAATTCTAAACAAAATACGAAAACGATATACTTTGGGACGTTTAGGCTCGAAGATTTTTGTGTGGGACTTAAAAAAATCGTCCAAAGTAAGAAAGGCGGTTTATTTCTTAGGTCTGGTCTGTCTTCCGCCTTAGTCATAATATCACTTGCTTAGGTTCTTGATGCTAAATTGGTACAATGTTTAGAATTTTGGTATCAAATAATAATATTTTTTTGGGAGAGTTGAGACCCCGATTTGTATTATTATATTCTTAGAAAATGCTCAAAGCTTTAAGAACTTGCAAAAAAGGTGAGAGGTGAGACTAGAGGTGAGACTAGAGGTGAGACTAAACTTGCTTTCTTTGTATATGCCATTGACTTTGGATTTTAGCTAGTACAATATGCCGCAAATATTATAACGTAGATCCCAGATAATATTGACACCTAAAGCGTTTTTGTGCCAAAGTTGCTATTCAACAGTAACTGTAAATCTCTGCTTCAGAAAACACGATAAATTTCGTTTCAACAACGGAACTACTTTGTTTTCAGATCAAGCCAATTATTTGTTTTAAATTCCCGTTGATTTTAAAGTATGTTCGTAATAAAAGTAAGTAACACAATAGTCAGGCACTCGTCTCGTTATACCCGTAAATAACAGTTCGTTTTAACTGTACGAGACGATTTTTATTTGCATTTTGTTTATAAGGAGTAGTTAATATCTAATTTGGGTTTGAATTATTCCCAAATAATAATTGATGCTTTAACCTATACTTGTTCGAAGAAATAGGATGAAAGCAAAGTATAGATACAACACCAATAATAATTGATAATAATCTAATCATAATATAGCAACAAATGATCACAACTCACCATACAAATTATTTTGCTGCTGGCTTTAAGTACTTTGATAAGTTTGATCCAACAGCCAAATATTGTAGTCGTCCCGTTACCGTATCGTATCGTATAAATATCTGTATCGCACAAACCGCACGGGACTCGTTCCGGACGCCGCTGTTTTGGAAAAATATGATGCGATTAAAGTAAATTCTCTGAGCATGGTGAATGGTAAAACAGTGGTGTGTAAATTTTTGTTGATGTGAAGTGTTGGTGGAGATTGACGTCATAATGGCGCTATGGTTCTGATTTTTTACCAAAACAAAATTTTGCGTTATACGTTGGTTTGGCGATGTTGAAATAAATTAACAGTGTTGCCATCGATGTATCGTGAAAGTAATTTTTTTTTTCTTTTTTATAAAACGTCGCCCCACACTAGGAATTTCTCCTGTATCGTGGGTGCGTTTCACAAACATGAAATATCACATACACAAACACCCAGACTCGGGACAAACATCTGTGGATCACACAAATTTTTGTCCCGTGCGGGAATCGAACCCACAACCCCTAGCGCAGCAGTCCAATCGCTTAGCCACTGCGCCAATTAGGGCGCAAAAAAAATAATGCTTCATTAAAGCCAAACATTGTTAAGTTGTGAAAAGTGTATCAATGTTTGTCTAGTACTAGTAGTAGGCACTAGGCATAGCTTGTGTGCTCTCGCCATTTTGCTGAAAAGGGTAAGGTTAATGTAATATACAGTGACAATAATGCTTCCAAGTTTATGGCTACGACTCAAAACAATCAAACAAACAAACTTATTAGGCTATGCTATGCTATGCTTCATGCTCAACAATCGCAATATATAATTATAATTATGGTTATTTCAAGCATATGAAACTATATAAAGATACAGGAGTTCAAATATAAAACTCCAAAATATGAGGAAAAATTCAGGTGTTCCATATTCCTTAAGATGCTGTTGTATTTAAACGAGTACACGTTTTGCAGCTGTAACGAACGTGAGACAAAACCAAGACTGTATTTCTAGATCCTTTGTGTGACAATTTGAGTAAGGGAACAAAAGGGAACGAGTTTACTTGGCTGTTTCTACTGCTATTTTAATGCTTTTTTGTAATGCTAATAGTAGCCACCGAAGAAGGCAGAGATATAGTTTGCAAGACAACGTAAGTCCCATGTCAACAGATGAAGACTATAGTTTTTTAGGTTATTTGGTTATGTTATTGTTCTTCGAGGAGCTCGTAGCTACGTGGCTAACATACAGATCAGTCGATCTGCGGGATCAAGCCGTGCTTGCCGCGGTTAGTCTTATGATGGGTGACCGTTTTCACATATCAAGACCTCTCCGTACTTCGGAAGGTACGTTAAGCTGTTGGTCCTTCGCCTGATCTTTCTCCGGTCGTGTCGGTCTACCATCCCATCGGACTATAAGAGTGAGGGAATAGGGAGTGCACCTGTGTTTTCGCGTACACTTGTGCACTATAATATCTCCTGCGTAGTTGGCAAGTCTCAGATGAGATAGGCCGCCGTGAACAAAATTCGGTCAGGAGAATATTACTATGTTATTGTTCTTATCAAAATCTTCCTCGTATTATTGTCATTTAAAACGGCAATCATTTTAAACGTATTTTAAAAACAAACCTCTAAAAACTAGTTTCTATAAAAAAAAAACTAAAAATCTTGCCACCTATTGCATTGTAGTTAACTATTTTATTTAACGTAACATAATACAGGCATGATACATAAATACGAAATCAAACAAGTACAAAAATAGAATACGAAATTGAATGCATTCTAGAACAAACGAACACAAGTTTAAACGAAAAAAAGCAGATATCACCACAACTTTTACCGTGCTCGTGTGATTTGAAACAAATTGGAAGCGCTCTGTGTAAAACCGTAATAGCGATTATCTCTTTTGTTTTAACGGTCCTGTTTATTTTCACAGGTAATTCGTATGTAGTGCTGCGGTTGATGGGAACGCCGCATCCAGGATGTTAATCATTGGCGCAATGGAAAAACATCGTTTTTGTATTGTCGTGTGGTTAAAATTTATCGTTTTGATGCGGATGGCTTAATTAATTGAGTGGCATGTCAATTTTGACGGTCTGTAATTAATTAGTTGTGCGGACTTCTATTTAATTATGTCATTGTAATTATGAGCTAATTATCTATTGCGTCATGCATGTTCATTGCCTTGTTAATTTTGAACGCGATTGATTGTAATTAATTATATTCAATCCAGCCCGAACTAATTCTGTTGCTGTTTCTGGTCTCGAATTGGTTGTAGCCTTGTGGGAAAAAATATACTCAATAGATAATAGTCACGTCATGGGTTATAGGCGAAACGTGTTAGGGAAACTTGTCATATGTTGTTGATTTATATGGTTATACTTTTTGCAAAGCTTTTTCCCAAATATCTGAGGTTCGTCTCACAGTCTAACTGGATACGGTAATTTTAGCAGTACAAGTATGTGCACAAGATTAGCATTGCGCATCTACTTGTCAATTATAATTATATCCTTCATAGATGGCTAGATTCTGTTGAAATTCGCTGCCGTTACCAAAATTCGGTCAGGAACACATGCTTACTCTACAATTAAGTCACAAACCATATTCACAAATTGTACTTACTCTAAAAATAAAGAGTAACTAACCTACTCAAAGTCACATAAAAACAAAACAAGAACAAAACCCGTACAGAATTGTCGAACGGAGCTCGTCATCCGAAGATTAGAATTTATAATTGGCCAAGTTTTTGGAGTGGTGCGTAAGGATCAGGGGCTAATTGGCGTGAGCAGTGATGACGCGAACCTCGTAGGAGTCATGATTCAAGAATTACACTTACAAACTCGATCCGCGATAACACTGAAATGAAAACTTTGTGAGCTTTTGGTTGGCTTAAGTTGGAAGAGTTTGCGAAGGAGTAATACTCTCGGTACCGTGGCTGTTTCGCAGTGGTGAGAATAATCTAGTAGTTTTAGCTGGTAAAAGTCTTGCATCCGCCTATCTCAATCTGGAGAAAGTCTGTGTAAAAAGTGATATATAATTCTGCAATGAAAAGGGAAGATTTTCCAACCAGGTGGTCGTATGCCTAGTGGGTCGCAGCGCCCTACTACTTAACTCGGAGCGGCTGTATTTTATGTAGCATTGCAAGAATTTAACGTTGTCGTGTAGATGTCGCTACAAGTCCATGAGCACGTCCACTATTTATTTATTTAATACTTTATGCACAAAACAAGTGTACAAAGGCGGACTTAATGCCATAGGCATTTTCTACCAGTCAACCTTGAGGTGATGCAGAGAAAAATAGAGGTAGATGCACAGTAGAGTAATTAGACTCGACATTACAAATATATAATTATATTTTAAACAACTAAGAAGTACATGGATGTAAGTAATATAAATACAAATAATACTAAATAAACAATATAAATAAACGTAATAAATAAAAATAAACGTACATATATGTATAGTTATATATACATAAATATATAACCGATTTTAACGAATTAGTGTTGTGTAGAATCTGTAAAGTTTTTGCTGATGAAGTAATTTTTAATCTTGGCTTTAAAAGAGTGACGACTGGTGCACATCCTGATTTCGGCAGGGAGGGCGTTCCACAGAAGAATGGATTGAATGAAAAAGGTGGAGTGGATAAAATCAGAGTTGTGGGAGGGACACTGAAGTAGGCGATTATAAGAGGAGCGAAGATGTTTACTGTGATTGGCATGAAGATATTGAAAGTGGGAAGTTAGATAAGACGGAGAATGAGGAGTGAACAAAAGCGAAAACAGAGTGGTTAAGGCACGCATATTACGACGCTCGCGGATAGGCAACCATTTTAAGAGCGTTCTAAAAGAAGAGATATGGTCATATTTGCGTAAGTTAAAGACGAATCGAATACAGTTATTGAGAAGGCGGTCTAGTTTATTGAGTAGATCTGCATTCAGGTCAAAGTAGCACACATCACCATAGTCGATTATGGGGAAGATTAGGGTCTGTACGAGCATAGATTTTGTATTCGTCGGAAGAAAGTTTTTGAGACGATAGAGTGATCTCAGTATTCCTGTCACCTTCTGGCAAACACCAGACACTTGACACTATTCATCATCATCAACAGCCGATATATAAGCGGGAGGCCTTTGTTCAACAGTGGATACTGTTAAACAAAGGCCTCCCGCTTAGCAATGTTGGCTTGGGGATCGCAGTGTTGTCGGTGAAGTTACAGAAAACGCTGCTGTTCATCTCCTGGATTTTCCCTTAGTCGCTTCTTACGACACCCACGGGAGGAAAGGGGGTGGTCAATTCTAGGCCGAATACCACACGGCGGCCTAGGCCGGATACCACACGGCGTTCACTATACACAACAAGATAATTAAGAAAACTTTTTGGTCAGAAATTTTTTACACTTATTTTAGTTACCTCCCACAAGTAACCTAGTTCAACGATTTTTTCATTTAGGAACAAAATTTTCAATTTTAATTTTGCTTGTTAACTTTGTGCGAACAGCACCCAAACTAAATCTTAAGCCATTCTTATTCTACCAACGCATATGTTATGTATAAATGTATATTATAGTATACAAATTATTATACAGCTTATAACTTGCGCTACATGGGGGATCAAAGCATATTCGGGACATTTGGAAAGTAAGAACGTTTTCAAAAGACAATAAGAGATTTCACGATGCTTGGAATATTTGATATTCGCTGGTTTTATTGTTAGGTTTTATAATCCAGTTCCAAGATACATGTTATTTTGTTCATATGATTTTTGGGAAGACTGAAGATTTTGTTTAGCTGGAAGACAACTCCAATAGTTCGCAAAAGTCTAGGCTGGAAAATGACTGAATTTGGATTGGACTGAGATTGGAGGAAAATGAATGAATGATTTTGGGGAAATATAATAATCTAAATACTATTAATATTATCACGTTCAGTTCACTTGTATATTAAATCTTCAATGAAGAAGGCACAGATATTCTCTTTTATCAGAAGTTTCTCCATTGCAATACTCTTCATAAGTTCGATCTAGTAGGTGGCGAGCCTAAAGATGACCAATCACTGGACCCACATAGGATTCAGAGATTCAACCTTTAGTAATAATTCCTTTTTCCATCATTCATATTGGGGTTTTACGTCGCTTTGGCGCTTAAGGCGAATTCGTTTCATAATGGACGTATATAAATCACACTCGGTTTCGTAAATAAAAACTATCTGTAATCTTTTGAGCGACCATTTCGGTTTCACCAATGGTTCTTGAATTCCATAATATATATTTAATTGTAATTGTCGCGGCAGGCCCAGAAGAAGATGGCGGGATGAGCTTGACACTTATAAGGCCACGTGGACAACTGCAGCTCACAATCCAGAGGAATGGAGGAAGGAAAGGGAGGCCTTTGCCCTGCAGTGCGACAACCATGGCTATAGCAATAATAATGATGCACATTTCACTGATGTACCACTGAATCTCACTTGTGGATACTTATTTCAATTTTAAAGTAATAATCTAAATTGATAAAGGAAATTTGAAAAATGATGGACACGAGCGGGACTTGGTCCCGCGACCTTCGCCGAACCGTGGCGCTACTCTAACCAACTGAGCCACCGTGTCGCATCTATCGAATTTCAAGTTCCCTTTTAGTATTTACGTATTAAGGGTGACGTCAGGTATTATCTGTTGGAATCTATGATTACCAACTCAGTGTTATACCTTTACAGCTATAAATCACTGAAACGATAAAACGCTCAGTTGGTTAGAGCAGCGCCACGGTTCGGCGAATGTCGCGGGTTCAAGTCCCGCTCGTGTCCATCATTTATCAAATTTCCTTTATCAATTTAGATTCAAGCTTAGCATGGGCAACATGCTAAAATGGCACCAAAAGTCATTTAAACTAATAAGTCAATTTTAAGGAGGGAAAATAAAACGAATACTGTTGTAAAAAATCTTATTATTTGCTAAATGCATCTTTACATAAATGGTACTTTGGCATATTATTTGGCCATCTATCGAACATAGGCACATTTAAGACGTTATTTATACATAAATCAAACTGAAGTACACTGCCAACGTTAGTACACTAACCCACTAAGTTCTTACTATCTTACATTTGCCTTAACCTTACTATAAACGTATGAAAAAATACATCCTATTAAAATACATACAATTAAAATAGCACATATTCAATAAATCATTATCAATAATTTTTATTATTTTGATACTACACCAATAAGCTTTTGACCGCCATATTTTAATTTGTCAATTTATTTTGTCGTATCTACTCTGCACCTTATGTTATGTAAATACAAAGTATTATAGTTATCAATATAACTAGAAGTAGAAACCAAAGATACAAGAAATATTTTTATATCAATTGTACCTAAAAATAAAGATACCACTACTTCTGAATTTTGCATTTCCTAATATGTTGTATCAGACAAAAAAATCCATATCTAAATGATTATTCTATTGATACAATAGTTTATCCTTTTTAATTTCATGACAATAATTATCATTAAAGTATCCATTAAATAAGTACACTCTTTATGGATTTAACCTAAATACAGAAGATTTACTTAAATTATCATTACTGCTCAATCTGCAAAGAAAAATTAACAAAGCTTATAAACAGAACGTATTGTTTTGTTAGCGTATATTACTTTAATACATCTACGGAGATCTTTCTGTTTCTACAGTATTGGAAAACCATGAAAATAATGATCAGTTTCCGAACTTTTGTGTTACAAACACCAAATCTTTGTCTCTTATTATTATTTTGAGGGCAAATCAACCTTTTTTCAATTCTACTTTCTTCACCGTACCTGTACTTGTTTCAGTATCATTTGACGAACCAGAATTAGAATGTTCTAGTTTGACCGAATCTCCTTTGCTTCTGTCGCTACCTCTTTTGCTTTTTGAGTTTCTGCTCAAAATTGAAGGTGTTCTCATACTCTTTCTTTGTTTCACTTTCACGGCTTTCTCAGGCGGTCTATGAATACTTTCAGTCCTATTTTGAAGTTTATTTAGTCCAAAATTTGGTTTGATCTGTGCCGTTCGCTCTAGATCACTTATATCAGGCAAAAATAAATCACTAATGCACACATAATCTTCTTTTGTTTTAGGAACTATAATACCAGGATTAATTTTAACAGGTACTATTTCTAATTTCTTTTCATAAATTGTGTCTGGACCTTTAGAGTCCAAAACGTCTTCCATATTTGTAGGTGAGTCAACACCTCCTACTAGTTCTTGAATCAATTTATCTTCGAACTCTTCATCGATATCATAATCTTCATCATCATCAGAGCAAAATGATGAGAATGATGTGACAGAACCAGTTTGCATATGAAAATCATCAGGGAGGCGGACTCTTGTAACATTAGCCGGGATTTCTACTTGACTTGGTGAAGGCGTAATTACTATTTTTGGTTCTTGTGATGCAGGAATGTCACTTGACGCTATAATTACCCTTGGAAAGTCTCTGTCCTTTGCCACTATAATAGTTGGATCTACTTTATTTCTCTCAAACGAAACATTGCGTGAAGTGTTAGGATATGGAGCCAAACTGTCAATGTTTTCGTAATTTTTAACAACAGTATCTTCGTTGATCTTATTTATGTGTGATGTATCAAATGATGATAAAGGTTTAGTATTTTTATACGCAAGACGTCTTTCCAAGGTTGTGGTTCTCGGTGGTGGTTGCGGTGGGACTCTAGGCCTATCAGTTTGGCTATCAATAGATGAATATCCACGAAAAGATTGTAAAGAAGTCGGTTGTAAAGACAGTCGTTTTTGTGCTTTGGGTAAATCCGGCAACACTTTTGGAAAATTCCTTTTCTTAATCGTCAAAAGTGCTTCTTCAGCTGTCATTGGGTGAGCTTGTGACCGTTCTTCTCTTGAAGTCACGTTAATATCGTTTCTAAACGTAATAGGTGGCAAAATGTTCATGAGATTAGCACACTCCATCTTTTCCATTAATTTATCGTAATTCACATCAGTTACTGGATCAGATGAGGAATGCTTGTGAGATATTATTAATGGTTTATGTTCAACTGAGAGGGTGACTACATTAGTAAATGTTGGTTCGTCCTTTTTGACTTCAATATTATTAACATCGCTGTAATCACCATCTGGAGATTTTTGAAGTTTATTGGAATGTATATCGTCACCAGCATCGAATGATTTAGTGATTTCAATTGGTTCTTGGTTCAATATTGAGTGAGTTCTGGCGGCAGGTGTCGCGTCGATAGCTACTGAGACTTTTTTAGACTTTATGCTCTCGGTCGCTTTGCTTTTTATGGAATCATTAGATTTACTAGTTTGTTTAATACTGTTTAGAGACTGCTTATTACTCCCAATAGATGAATGGGATCCAAGAGCGGACGTAGAAGTAGTTTTCTCGGAGGTTTTGGTTCTACTATAGGTCTTAGAAGCGATGCTTTTAGAATTTACACTGTCATTTATCTTAAGATTATCCTTTTTATTTTTCTTTACATCCGAAAGTAGTTCTTCCGATCTTGTAAATGGTTTTGCTACAGTCATGTGTTTTTCATTTAAATCCGAGTTTGATTTTCTAAGTATGCCTGGAGAGCATCGGTGCATCATTTCATTAGCAATCCAGTCTCTTACTTTAGTATGGGCGTCCAATGTACTCGTAGATAAGTGCCGCCTTAGCTTAAATCTCTCTCTAAAACCTCCCGAGTCATCAGACTTAGGCGTCTTACACGGGTCTGATTTCTTTTTATGTTTCTTCGAATTGCTTTTCATTTTATTAAAACTCATCGACTTGATGACGCTGCAACCGTTTTTCAAAGTTTGCAAAGCGCTTTTGTCTTCCTTAGAGCTCTTTTGACCGATTACATCCACTTCGCCTATTTCGGCGCGCGGCTGATGAGAACTTTCGAGTGTTTGCTCCCGTATTCGGAGCTTTCGTTTTTTGAAATACAATATGGAGCAAATTCCGGCGTTGACGGCGAGAAACAGAATACCTAACGAGACTATTAGAGTTACAGTAGCACTGGACGTTTTTAGCGGCATGTTGACTTTTGGTTTAATAGTGGTTGTGTATATTATGGATTTTTCCATTAAACCTGATGGGACGGGACGCGAAGGCTTCTCTATAGACATAATCTCTTTGTATATTACGTTGTGGTCCGGCCTGTTTACTGGTTGAGAGTATGGCCGCATTCTTCCGTATATAGATGATGAATAGTGCGGTGTTTCGGCTACTGGTGGTGTCCATACTCTACGAATAGGATCTGTAAAATAATGTAGGTCCCAGTTTTTAAATTAGTAGTAAATCTTTTTTAATCACAATAAATATGTATAAAATGACTCTGTTTATTAAGCCGAAAAATTAAGAACTGTAATTATAGTTTTACCTGCAGCGTTAGGAGTATTTCTATGCGTCACTTTTGGCTTCTGTGTGGAAGGGGAGGATGTGTATTCAAATAATGGATCAACAACATATCTGCTCATTTTCTGAGGTAAAGTGTCAGTCCAAAACCTTGTAAAGTTGGTTCTGTATGATGTGTCCACTTCAGGTGGAAGGTCTGTCAAATAAAAAAGAAGTTTAAGTGGTGATTAGTTTAGATTATACAGTATTTGTATTTTTTTTCAGGACTAGCCCACCACTCGTGCCCATCATTGTGACTCTTGTAAGCCAGGATCTACAATGATAACCATGGAGAACTATCGAGGCAATGAACCTCGAGGCGTCCCAGAGAAATGACTCGACTGTCTTGGAACCCGCAACGAAATTAATCATACAAGAATATATAGGAGTAGGAATATAAATTTAGTTCCCATTATACAGTATGTTAACATAATATAGGAAATGTTTTTTAACACGAGCTTACCGAACTTTAGGTACGACTGCCGGATACCCTCATATTCTGGCCAATCCATATCGTAGAGGCTCCACTGCCTTTTATCCATGTTGAAGAATTTCACTGGAGCTTGTGAGTTCGGGGACCTGTTGAAATTATAATAATTTTGAGTTCATACGTGAACAATTTCTCGAACAAATATGCTCTCACGAATGATTAAAAAAGTTTTGACCGCTACTTAAATCTACTAAACTCAAAATACTCGATAAAGCTAAAGAAAATAAGATAAGATTACTATTGTCATGACATTTTGTAAAGTTTCACCATTTATCTGTAAATGTTTTTGTTCAATCTTCTCTTACGATAATTTGGATTAGACGACTTCACTTTACGGAGACTTAAATAAATGGGGGAAATAATACGAATTTAATGGTTTCACAATTTAGGGATTTAATTTATAAGATCAAAGACAAATAGAAGTCTCAAAGATTATTTGATTGCGTCTGTTCTGTGACGATAATAATCTTGCAAATGTTTACGACAACCATAATATTTTCTTCCGGCACAAATTTTGGTTTGATTTAAATGAAATTATGACAACCAGATTTGCGCAGTAAACAAGCGATTAGGCTGCTGTGATAGCAGTTTCAGTTATGCGCGCGGGGAACAAGGGAAAAACAGAATGTGCGACTTGCTGATATTTGTTTCTAATCTAGTTGTTTGTGCTTGTCACTGCATGTCTGCTAAGCTCATCGAAGATGGAGGAGATTTGTTTAGTGTAAGGAAAGTTTTTAAAACTATGATTTATTTCGACAAAGGTTGTCCTTGCGACTTTATACTTTATAATAGGGTCGAATTTTTTGTTTATAATCGTCGTTCCACACTAGGAATTTCTCCTGTATCGTGGGTGCGTTTCACAAACATGAAATATCACATACACAAACACCCAGACACAAATTTTTGTCCCGTGCGGGATTCGAACCCGCAACCCTTAGCGCAACAGTCCAATAACTTAGCCACTGTACCAATCAGGTCGTCGTTATTATGTACCCCTTTATCAAACTTACCCGTATTTAACAAAGTTGGTCCACATTCTCATAATAACTTCGCTTAGTAGTTTCTCCTGCTGTGTATAGTCGGGACTGAAGTGCGTGTTCGTCGACCCTAATGGTACTCCAAACACGTATGGGAGCTCTTGACCTTGCACACTCTTGTTCAGCTGTAAATAATGTTTTAGATTTAAAATGTGTTGTTAAGAATATGTTATTCACTGTTCCAGCATTGAACTATTCTAGAAAATAATAACCTAATAATTATAGCGCACAATTATCACACTTCATACTAATCACACTATATAGATTTTAATGTTATAAAGACGAAAGTTTGTAAGTGTGTTTGTGTGAGTGTTACATCTTCACGCTCCAACGGCTAGACCGATTTTGCAGAAAATTTGGTATGGAGGTAGCTGTCACCCTGGATAACAATGTAGGCCACATTTTATTCCGTGCAAATTTAGCGGGTAACAACGCTGGGCACAGCTAGTGTGTCTATAAATTAATCAAAAGTGAACTTAAAATAAAATAAAATATCTGAAGTATTATTACTCTCAATGTTAAAAACAATTATTACAGCGATTGATATTTAATTGAAACGGTATTTTCATAATTAGCAAACGAGGTCCTTTTGGTTGAAACCTAATTTCGTACCTTCAATTATTTTACAGACAACTTTCAATGGCATGTACTGCGACTACTAAGCATACCTATTAGGTTTATTCCAAAAGAAAAAATTACCAAAAAAAATTAAAATATATTCTAAGATAAAACTTCCACCTAACAAAGGAAGCAGCTTCAGGTAGATAAGAAAAGTTTCAAAAAGGATGATTATTATGATCATACACATAATAAGATGTTCGTTCCTATAACCTGGTACACGTTCGTGTTTCTGGCAGCAGCTGGTGCAAGCGCCTGACCTACCCTCAGAGTTTATGGGCCGAGTGTGAAACTAATTTCAGAACTCCATCTTATAAGGTGCAAGCAAGTTGGTTGTGGCTATGTAAGCAGCTACTGCTTCTGGTTTATCTGGTTTTATTATATTAAAATAATGATGTCTGAATACATTCAGATGTCTGATAAAAGTATCCCGAACAAATCATACTTTAGTGCAAACTTTAAAACAAATGCAAGCATCTACCATAAAATCTTAATGCTTTTCATTATGTGATTATAATATCTCTTATATATTTTTTTTTATTTTCAATATTATTTTACTCAATATTATATAATTATTAGGATGTGCATCACACGCACCTCTGCCTATCGTTTTAGGACAATACAGGCTCGACAGTATACGACACAGAACCCTACTAAGCTCCAGATTCATAAATCTTTCTTCAACGATTAATGCCTTTTTTGGCCTTGACAAGTAGGACTAGACTTTATGCTAAAAAACACGCTTTTAAAGGCAAAGTGACGTATTTATGGGACTATTAAGTTATACATTAATTTCGACAGAAAATTGAATTATGCGTATCATACAAATTGGTCATTGCATTAATTTAAGTGAGCTCATCGCTCATCTTTATTACTTGAGCACCTGTTGCAATCCACACTTTTCAAAACTCAATGAATTTAATTAGGGAAGTTCAAAAATTCGTTTTATTGGGGCCATTGTTCTTAAAACGCATCTATTTTACTAACGTCTGTTTCGAGTGAGATTTGAAAGCCTATTCGACATCAGGAAATACTATTCCATATGAAATCTTGTTTTTTGCCTTCCACAATGTATGGTAGTGCTTGATTTAAACTTGCATTTTTAGAACGAAGTTTATCTACTTTTTAGCAGGCAGAAAATTGCCTAGATTTTTGACTGATACGTTTACTTTCTTTCAATATGAGCTTTTTTATTTCATGTCAATTCTTCAAACCGTCCTATATGCGCTGTGCAATGGCACAGGCCTATCATGGATTGAACAAAAAAAGCCGCGGATATCCTCCTTTTTTGAAGTCAGTTTCAAATTCAATTAAGTGACCCTTTGAATTGCCATATTTTTATCATATTGAGTAAACGTTTGACGACCTGATTGGCGCTGTGGATAAGCAATTGGACTGCTGCGCTAAGGGTTGCGGGTTCGATTCCCGCACGGGACAAACATTTGTGCGATCCGCAGATGTTTGTCCCGAGTCTGGATATTTGTGTACCTATGTGATATTTCATGTTTGTGAAACGCACCCACGATACAGGAGATATTCCTAGTGTGGGGCGAGGTTTTTATAAAAAAAGAAATAGGTAAAGTAAATTTAAAGTTTTCTTAATACACACACCAAAGCACTACTTTTAAAGATCTACTTATATTTCAGAATTTCCTTTTGCATCAATCGATTAATCTTTCCGAACAGCCTCCAGTATGTTTTTTACCAGTTGACTCAACAAAATGATGTAGTGTATGTTCACCTGACAAAACCCTTTCAGCGAGAGCTACCTTTTCAAAACCGTAATGTTTTCCTTAATCACGATTTACAACGCCCACAGGAACAGAACTGTTGCCTGCACAACATTGTTATACTTGTTTAATGTGTTTATAAGGTTTTAGTTGCTGTAGGTGCATAGAACTTTAATTTAGGATTCAAGAATTAGTTAAATCTATCTGCGCCCCGTGAGTGCCGTGTGGTGTCCGGCCCGTGTGGTATCCTGCCTAGAATTGACCACCCCGTTTCCTCCCGTGGGTGTCGTAAGAGGCGAGAGAGAGAGATGGGCAGCAGCGTCTTCTGTAACTTCACCATCAATACTGCGATCCCCAAGCCGCTTGCCAAACGTGGGGATTATGGCAACCCCCCCCCCCCTTTTAAGGGGAGGTCTATGTTTAACAGTGGACGTCTTTTGGCTGATAATATCCATTTTATCGGGATAAAAAGTAGCCTTTATATTAATCCAAGATGTCGGCTACCTCCATACCAAATTTTAGAAAAATCGGTCCAGCCCTTTTGGCATGAAGAGGTAACAAATACATTCACAAACATTCCCGTTTATAATATTAGTGTGATAAATTTCATTATTATAATCACACTTTTAAGAACTGAAGTTAGAGATGTTCTCCGTTATGAATAGAATAGTATACACTCAAAATTTGCCGTTTCTCATAAAGCCCAAGGAATAGTCGGTAAGCCTATTGTCATACATTGAGCCCGCGCCAGCATTTAATTTCGATATTAATCCCTTATATCCTTAATCAAAGCCCTTATGCACGCTTTTTGGAGACATAATTTCTTATATTGTGACATTCATAAAACAAGGACAGGTTTTTGAGCGCAATGATTTGGAAATTACATACGATTCCTAAAAACCAATACAGGTAACCCTGTATAATTATGTCCAGTCAAACTCACCAGTCAAATAGTAACCCCTATGTCGACTGGCATAGAATGTCTAGCATTAAGTTTGCAGTACGACTGCCTCGTTGGTCTAGTGGTCGCTAAGCGCGACTGCTGAGCGAGAGGTCCTGGGTTCAAATCCCGGGTCCCTCAAAGTGTTACTGAGTTTTACATTAGGTAATTCTCAGTAGCAGCACGGAGTCTGGATTTGTGCCCGGTTGATGGCAATAGGCTCGCCCCCTATTACATTGGGACTTACAACATAAACATAACATAACATCGCGCCTGTATTCCCCGAAGGGGTAGGCAGAGGTGTACATATAGTACACCCACTACAACATAACTGGCGAAATGTGGGTGTACTATAAGTTCACCTCCGCCTACCCCTTCGGGGAATACAGGCGTGATGTTATGTGAGTTTGCAGTACACTAGTGTTGTGCGTGTAGATAGAATGCCTTCCTCTTTACAATTCCATAGTACAATCAAACAAAATATACTTACAGCAGCATAATCAGAGCTGACAGAGTTATGCCCGAAAACATAGAAGTACGATTGTCTATTGGCTTTCGACTGGTACTTAGCGAAGCGGACGACAGGAGCCAAGGTTCGAGCGTCACTGAACATGTTCAGTATCACGTCACGGTTCGTTTCCACGTTCCATCGTTGGGGATCTAGTTTTGATGGAGAGTATCTGCAAGAAAAAAGATAATTATGTACTTTATTTAGTTAAAAGAACAATTTACATTATATACACACACGATTGTTTTTATACTACCCTGTGTTGCTCCTCACCGGTGTCACTGTGGTGAAGCTGTCGACAGCCTCGGACGCCATGGCCTGTCCTGCGCCAGGAGCGCTGGTCGCATACCGCAGCACGCAAATTTAAATGACATTATTCGTCGAGCTCTTGTCACCGCCGGCGTACCAGCTATATTAGAACCAAATGGCTTGGTACGTGACGATGGGAAGAGACCAGACGGTATGTCTTTGATGCCTTGGAAATTGGGTAGGCCTTTGGTGTGGGACGCAACGTGTGTCGACACCCTTGCGCCATCTCATGTTTCCAGTACATCGGTTTACTCTGGCGCTGCAGCTGCAGCTGCGGAGACTCTCAAGCGGCGGAAGTATAATAACTTAATTGGTAATTATATTTTTGAGCCGTTTGGGGTCGAAACACTCGGGTCATGGGGTCCGAGTGCGCGTCTCTTATTTAGAGACATATCTAAACGGTTGGTCGACTCTTCACGTGACCAAAGGGCTGGTTTGTTTTTCGGCCAAAGAATTAGCATTGCCATTCAACGTGGCAATGCCGCCAGCCTTTTGGGAACCCTGCCAGTCGACAGTGATGAGGAGGAATATTTTGATGCATAATTATTTGATGTTTTTTGTTTGTAAATATTTTTAGTTTTAATAATAGAAGTATAGTATAGAAAAAAGCTAATATAATATTTTGACTATCAACATTCTATCTTACTTTCAGGTATATGATAGTGTTGACGTATGTTTGATATGCTACCTACCATTTACTGCCGCTTGTCTAGGTAACGTAGGTTTCTGTATTATAACCAGAAAGAGTCAACCCTGAGAGTCTACTTCATCATTTATTAGACCACCCTCGCTCATTTTTGACTCGATGTATTTCAATTTAAGATTCTATATACAACATGGAAATAACGATTTAGTTCTTATTGTTCTTCAGGCTCTAGACAGACGGACCGCATTTCAACTGCAATCCAACCGCAAATTGCAGTTCGGATGCAGTTTGAATGCAGTTGACACGACTGCAATAGAACTGCTAACCAAACTATCACACGATTGCACGCCGACTGCAATTGAACTGCAATCGGACTGCACGTTTGGTTTGCAGTTCTATTGCAGTCCTGTCAACTGCATTCAAACTGCACTTGAACTGCAATTTGCGGTTGGATTGCAGTTGAAATGCGGTCCGTCTGTCTAGAGCCTAAATGTATCTTCCCAGATCATAAGAACAATTTTAATAGCAAATATTTTAAATCAACTTACTCTTTCAATATGGCCTTCAATGCTTCATCTTCTGCACCCTCAAAGATGATCTTGGCGTACTTCTTGATGAAGTCGTCTCTCTGGTTCTCCAGAACTCCGTGCTCAAGTTCTATGACACCAAAGTCGTGGTACCTCTCCATTTCTGTCACCCCACTTAGTAGCTGGTACCTTGGAAATAGTAGATATTTTTAGACAGAAAAAAATTACATGAAAAACCCGAAGAGGCATGCAGAGGTGTACAGCCTCTTTTCGCTTCGCCAGTTATGATATAAGTCCTAATGTAATAGAGGCCAACACTATTGCACCCGTGCCGTACTACTCCTAAGAATGACCTAATAGAAAAATCAAATAACACTGCAGAGACGGAAACTCCAACACGGAGAGAGAAATGAACTTAGAAACTCACTCTTAGCAGTGGTGAAGTGCAACCTCTAGACCGAAGAAGCAGTCTTTTAATTATACGTTCTTTGTTTTAGGCTCAAAAGACAGCTGAGTTTTATTCTACGCATAAAGGACTACTTAAGCGAGACCTGTCTCTAATCTTTGGTCTCCTACTTTCGCCGAAACTTTGAATATACCCAAAAAACTTTAACAAGACCAACTAGGTATTATTTAGAAACTGAGGAAATAAACAATCTTGAACTCTATATAGGTAACTTCACGATACTGCCCATTTACCGTGAGCCCCTTACATCAGAATAACTTAAAGGTTGTCATTTATAACGATATTAACAATGCTTTAAAGATTCACCTGCAGTCATGAAAATTTAACGCGTGTAATCCGCGGAGTACAGCTAGTAATTTATAGAATAGCATCTTGTTTCCAACTCCATCCACCAAGTCCCTTTTATAATATTTATTTCTATCTGAACACAGAACACATCTAAGACATAACTTATACTCCTAAAGCCAGATTACAGAAAACCTAAAGCATATAGCTAACAACAAACAATGACTAACAGAACTATGGCCATCAATATCTGCCCGAATATAATGCGTTCGGTGATAAATTCCTCAGATATACGCCTCTTGGCTATGATACAGTGGCCTTTGATTATGTACCACTAGCGGATCCTACGGTTTCACTTACTAAATAATACTATATATCCTGATAATAAATCGTTAAGTCTTATAAAAAAACCATATACTTTGTATAAGAATGAGATTTTTTTAAACGTCACACCAGTTTAGAAATTTCTCCTGAATCGTGGGACGTGAGTGTGTTTCACAAACATGAAACATCACCTACACTCGGGACAAATATCTGCGATCACACAATTATTTTTTAAATCACAAATCAAACTCGCAACGCTTGGCGCAGCAGTCCAATCGCTTAGCCACTGCGCAAAACAGGTTGTCAAAGTTATAATTGCCATATGAATAAAAGTCAGGCCAATGGAGATTTTCAGCCAGAAGGATTGGCAGCCAAAAATGATGCCGAGGTTGATCGCCCTGGGTACCTTAGAAGTATTTAGGTATCATCACTCGTCTGCATTTGGGTAATGCTCTTTAATTTTTCATTCATACAAATTTCATAGAATTTTAGGCAGACTTCTAAGTCGACAAGTATTAATATAAATTATGCATATCATGCACTCACTTGCTTAATAAATTAGGGTAAGATTCCATGGTTTTGGCTGGCTCGTTCGGTATAAAGGACCCAGCGACCACTGGTCCTAATGGTGTCTCGAACTCTCTAGCTAATATCTGCACCTTCTTAATTTCTGATAACCTGTAAATAAAGTATAGTTTTAACTAGCTGCGCCCAGCGGTGTTACCCACTACATTTTCACGGGAAAAAAAGCCTATATGTTAATCCAGGGTGTCAGCTACCTTTGTACCAAATTATAGCAAAATCGGTCCAGCCGTTTGTGAAGAGGTAACAAACACACTCACAAACTTTCGACTTTATAATTGTAGTGTGATTATGACTGAACTCCTCTATCCATATGGTGAGCAAAGCGTCTTTTACGTTCGGTTATGAGAATTGCTTCACACGTTTGGCTTCAATTAAGAAGCAATTTGACCCAGTGGTTTATAGATTATGCAACAAAAGCCTGCAAGTCTTAACCAATGACTTTAATTTCAGAACATAGCTGTCTACGTCTTAAGCATCCTGAAACCTACCGACTAATAAAGATATGTTATGATGTAATAACAGCATTATTTAATAGAAAAAATATATATAAGAAGTATATTTTTTAACACAAGCTTTTAAAGTAGCTAGGTTCAAAGTACTAGGGAAGACGAATTGAAGAAGTCCAAACACGATGGGATTGCGTCATATCGTTACAAAGTTCCTATGACCACGTACTGACTCTATCATCAGACCAGCTCAAAAGTATCTTAATATTGCATTGTCACCGAACCTTTATAATTATGCAAAATTTCATTTGAATCGGATGTCAAGAAGTGGGTCCAATATAGATTGCAAGATTTGACCTTACAAACAAACCCACTTACATACATACATTGCAAGTTAAATAAAAAAATTAAAACCACAAAAGAAAAGAGGTTTTAAAATTTAAAAAGTCAAAAATAATACCTATCATTGAGCCATCAAATTCGAGTCGAATCGAGTAACACCTACTTAAGACAATGTCGCGGCGGGGTACCGCTTCCTGGCTGGAGGCCTGTCTCGCCAATCGTCCGGTTAAGCAGTAACAGCTCCCTCAGAGCTAACTGCGAGAGACATTTTCGAAAAAAAGGGGTACCGCTTTTTAAGTAAGTCAGGCCCTTCATTTGATGGAGTTTGAGTACTATCTATTAGTACATAACATAACATAACATCACGCCTGTATTCCCCGAAGGGGTAGGCAGAGGTGAACATATAGTACACCCACATTTCGCCAGTTATGTTGTAAGTCCCAATGTAATAGGGGGCGAGCCTATTGCCATCAACCGGGCACAAATCCAGACTCCGTGCTGCTACTGAGAATTACCTAATAGAAAACTCAGTAACACTTTGCCCGACCCGGGATTTGAACCTAGGACCTCTTGCTCAGCATTCGCGCTTAGCGACCACTAGACCAACGAGGCAGTCAATAGGTACAATATTATCAGTCGTTCTCCGTCGGCGGTAAAAATAGCAAGCTTTGTTGCTAACCGTTCGGTCGTAATTTGATACTATTTGTAAGACATAATCGATACTATGTCCGTCTGCAGTAAAATAAAACGGTACAGAAAATCGAACTAACACGAATACGTATCAAAGGAACTAATTCCTTTGACACGCAATAAGAAACCCATTAATTCGCAATAAATCCTACCAAAAATATGCCTGTATACCTCCATAACAGCTCGTAAACGTCACCTGTTAAATAATTAATGAACCTATTAGCGTAGTGGCTCACTTTGCAGGTATTTCTGCGAACACACTGCTATTATTGTTAATAAACCGATAATGAATGTTTGAAGTTTATACGTTAGTAATGTTATTTGAGAACTATCCTTTGATGATACATTATCATCTGCCTAACCTTTTCCTATGTTGAGAAATTAAATTAAATAATGACGAAACCTAATTTAAACGTAGAAAGTACCTAAAAGCTTAGGCCTCACATTATTACAATATGTACTACCAATAAGCTGACATAATGATCTTTTGACCGAGTTTCGGTCACGGCGGTCTATCTCGTAAAAGACTACTCAACTATGCAAGAGATATGATAGTGCACAAGTATGCGCGCAAACACAGGTGCACTCCCTATTCCCTCTGTCATAGTCCGATGGGACAGTAAGACACGACTGGAGGGAGATCAGGCGCAGGACCGACGGCTAAACGTGCTTTCCGAAGCTGACATACATAGTAAGTACGTATGATAATGTTTCTAAACTGCCATGAAAAGCTCTCATCCTAACGCATGTGTCATTTAAAACACATATTGTAATAGCGCAGTATACTTTCATGATAAAAATATTTGAAATTGTGGGGCTCGTAGCTATGCGGCTACCCGGCAGATCAGTCGATCTGCGAGGTTAAGCCGTGCTCGCCGCGGTCAGTCTTGTGATGGGTGACCGTTTTCACATGTCGAGACCCCACCGTGCTTCGGAAGGCACGTTAAGCCGTTGGTCCTGCGCCTGATCTCTCTCCGGTCGTGTCGGTCTACCGTCCCATCGGATTATGAGTGTGAGGGAATAGGGAGTGCACCTGTGTCTGCGCGCATACTTGTGCACTATAATATCTCCTGCGCAGATGGCTATTCTCAGCTGAGACAGGCCGCCGTGACCGAAATTCGGTCAGGAGGACATTATATATTATACATTATTTGAAATGATAAATAAAATAAATCTCAAGTAGATTCTCAAGTGAATTATGACCTAAAATAGAACAGAGAATAATAATACCTTAACTAATTAGATAGTTTAAGTAAGATAATACCCGACCCGATTGGCGCAGTGGCTAAGCGATTGGACTGCTGCGCTAAGGGTTGTGGGTTCGATTCCCGCACGGGACAATAATTTGTGCAATCCACAGATATTTGTCCCGAGTCTGGGTGTTTGTGTATGTTATATTACATGTTTGTGAAACGCACCCACGATACAGGAGAAATTTCTAGTGTGCGGCGACGTTTTTACAAAAAAAAAAGTAAAACCACAGGCAAATCTAAAAAAATCTATTACAAATAATCCTGAAACCCCAACCTAATACGTTGATAATAAAATGTCTGTGAAACGCACCCACGATACAGTAGAAATTTCTAGTGCGGCGCGACGTTTTTACAAAAAAAAAAGTAAAACCACAGGCAAATCTATTACAAATAATCCTGAAACCCCAACCTAATACGTAGATAATAAAATCGTTTCCACCAACAATAAAACCAGAATAGACCATACATATTTTATCGGCTTTTAAAATTTCTATAAACGTTAAAAGCTTTTACGCTTAAGATGGGAATGGGACTGTTCAATGGTGAATATTCCCCGTGGTTTATTGTTCGTTTAGGTTTAAAGGCACTTGAGAAGTTCTGATAAGGAAGAATGGAAAAGGTTCTACAGTAGAATGCTCCGCTGCATTTTATTTCGAAACTTTATGTTTTTTCGTTGTCGGATAAAACTACTCGCGTTATTCAATTTTAGTTTTTTTTTATAACTCAAAACAACGTCTATCTACCGTATTGAGGTAAAAATATTAGTAAAATCGGAAATATTTATTTTCGAACCCCAAACTAAGTGGTGTAATCTTCGGATACTCTTCGTGCTTCGGATGGCAGGTTAAGCCGTTCGTTGGTATCGTATGGGTATCGTATCGTATCGTTGGTATCGTATCGTATGGGTGCGTTTCACAAACATGAAATTTCACATACACAAACACCCAGACTCGAGACAAACATCTGCGGATCGCACAATTTTTTGTCACGTACGGTTAACGAACCCGCTACCCTTAGAGCGGCAGTCCAATCGCATAGCCACTGCGTAATCAGGTCGTAATTATAGACCCACATTGTTCATCATTTTCCATGTTATGTTCTCGCCTAGGGTCATTAACCGGGCACATATCCAAACTCTGTGCTGCTTCTGTGAATAACCCGTGGAAAAAACCTGCAAACACTTTGGTTCACCTAGAAATCAAACCTAGGACTTTATGCTCATGACCAATAGACCCACGGTAGACATTTGAATTTTTTGCAATAAATTTCAGCTGTGTTAGAATTTATTGGTTCCGAGCTCACGAGAATCTCGACAGTTTATTTTTATTTAGGTAGGTTCCATAAAATTCAATGTAGCCTACGTACTAATTTGAGATACAGTTCACATTTTTGTGCTAAATTTAATTTCATCCTCATTTGTATTATTAGGAGGTCCAAATGAACTTAATTTCCCTAAGGAATGTATCTTAGAATGAATGTCTACTGAATTATTAATGGATATACAGGGTGTGTCCCCGGAAAGCGTGAGAGGTTTTTCGTTCTAGAAAGTAATTTGGGTTAAAATATTTTTTCCTTGTAAAAAAAACCCTAATGCCGCAGTGATTTAAAGAGTCGATTCACGCAAGAAACAAACGAACGCTACTGACAATGCAATTCTCGTTGCAAACTGGATCGACAAAATTTAATTGCCATCGACTTGATACGAAGAAGAAAAATATCAGGTAATCAGTTATTTGTCTCGAGGACATTCATTTTTGGATACTCCTTGCCTTTGGAATAGACCCTACACGGTAAAAAATGGTTGAGTACGGAAAGATTTCTTGAAAACGAATTTAAACAACCGTAACTGACTTTGCCATTTTAAGTAATTTAAATGTTTTTTGTAACCAATTCACAAAATAAATTTTTAATAACAAAAGCAAAGCACTAAACAGTCATAAAATTGAACGTTGTTACCTTAAAGATAAGCTTAACTAAGAACAGAATCCGTAACCAGGGGTTATGTTGATGCATTTCCCTGAAACGATCGCTTTAGTCCGGATTAAAACCACTTATTGGGTTTAATATAAACGGACATTGTTGACTTGAGTCAGTGAGTTTTTAACATAACATTGTTTATATAATAAAAAGATTTTATCAAACCTATTTTATAGTGTGCGATAAAAGATAACTGGCGAAATATCGAAATAAAGATGATTTTTCAGAGATATTAAATAGCCTAGATGTGAAATTAAAAGTTTTACATAACCAAAAACATAGACATCACGCTAATATTATAAAGGCGAGAGTTTTTGAGAATATATGTTTATTACTTCTTTATGCTCAAACGGCGCCGTGTGGTATCCGGCCTAGAATTGACCACCCCCTTTCCTCCCGTGGGTGTCGTAAGAGGCGACTAAGGGAAAAATAAATCCAGAAGATGGGCAGCAGCGTCTTCTGTAACTTGACCACCAGTACTGCGATCCCCAAGCCGCTTGCCAAGCGTGGGGATTATGGCAACCTCTCCCTACTAAGGGGGAGGCCTTTGTCCAACAGTGGACTTTTCCGGCTGATGATGATGCTCAAACGGCGGAATTTTGAAAGCTGGCATCCTGGATAAACACGTAAGCTACTTTTTATCCCAAAAAAGTACAGCGAATACCACCGCGGGGCGCAGATAGTACATACAGTTACAGCACTGATAGCCGAGTGGTATGACTGTTGGACTGCAAAGTCAAAGGTCGCAAGTTAAAACCCCGGCACGCACCAATGTCTTTTCGAATTCATGTGCGTATTATATATTATTTATCAGTTGCCAAAAACGGTGAAGGATAAACATCGTGAGGAAACCGGCACACCTGAGAGATTTTTCAACGGTGTGTAAAGCCATGTCAGAGGCCTATAACAGGCGGTTTAAACTCGGACACCAGGTTGTTCATCAACCATACGATAAGAAGAAGCTAGTACACATAAGATATTATTAAAACCGTAACACTATACTAGCTATTAGCTACTAGCAATTGTCCCATTATGCGTGCGTTTTACAGACAAAAATCACCCAGACTCGTGACAAAAATTTGAGAATCTTAGTCTCGTGCTCGCAACTATCCTTTACAGCTACTTAATCTAATTAAGTATCTGTAAAGGATAGTCTCTATAGCATTCTATATCTGTATAGTATTGTCTAAAATGTCTAAAGTAAAATTTCTCAAACAAGGAACTTACGGTTTCTTCTGCAAGCAAGCCATCATGTTTTTGGAGCTAGGGTTGCAGCCTAGGCTCTGTGCAACTTGTAATGTGTAGGGTGTCGGGTCTTTTGTCATCGCCCAGTCTGACAGTGCCGACCCTGACATTAATATTGCTCGGTGGAAGAGACCTGGAAATCAAAGGATTATGAATACCATAATATGACGCCTGTATTCCCTGATGGGGTACATAACTGGGTATAACAAAATCTGGGTGTGCTACAGTACATCTACGTATCGCTAGTTATTTTATTCCTTATGTGTGCTCCGGTGTGAGCCTATTGCCATCAACCGGGCACAAATCCCGACTCTGTGCTGCAACTGAGAATTACCTAATGGAAAACCCAATAACTCTTTGCCCGACCCGGAATTCAAACCCAGGACCTCATGCTTAGCAGTTGCGCTTAGCGACCACTAGACCAGTGTCTCAATGACAACTATAATAGGAGTCTTTTGTAAATTTACATATTGTGTTTACCCGCTCAATTTTAGCACTATGATATCTCCGCAGCTTTGAACGACCAAGGAAAATATGGTGACTCTCCATAAGTTACGAATCAAATATCTCACGTGTAATGGCGTGCACACGATGATAGGTAAGTCGCAACCTCGCAGCGGGTATGAAACATGGGGCGACGTGAAAACGAGGGCCGGGAATTAAAACTTTAGGAGTTGAAGCTTGTTTTACTTTTAAGCAACAGCTGCGTTTTGCTAGACGGTTTTTATCCTAAAATAGTGTGAACGGTGTAGAAAGAAGGATTAGTCCAAAAAAGTTTAACAATGACAATAGTGTCTACAATTCATATTATTTGGATTTCTGTGGTCATTTTATAAGAGTTACTTTTGGAGGTCTAATTTAATCACACCTCAAATCACAAAATTAAACATAACATAACATCACGCCTGTATTCCCCGAAGGGGTAGGCAGAGGTAAACATATAGTACACCCACATTTCTCCAGTTATGTTGTAAGTCCCAATGGGGGGCGAGCCTACTGCTATCAACCGGGCACAAATCCAGACTCCGTGCTGCTACTGAGAATTCCCTAATGTGAAACTCAGTAACACTTTGCCCGACCCGGGATTTGAACCCAGGACCTCTTGCTCAGCAGTCGCGTTTAGCGACCACTAGACCAACGAGGCAGTCACAAAATTAATTAGATGAATAAGATCATGTTCATTGATGAATTTATTTTATTTATTTATTTGGGATGCCAACAGTTATTACATTATGTATAGGAAAAAATCGATACATGCAAAAAAAAATAATTACAAGCTAAATGCATAACCAATTACAGGCAAACACCACATGTCCTTAGAAGTACTTAAGTATATCTAAATTCAATTAAAAATAACATGCACACAATGCGACAGTGTAGAATAAATTTTATAGAATGTGTTTATTTGTCGAAAAGTTCTTGTAAAACTTTACGAAGTCTTTTAATGGAGATATTGTGTACGTCTATGGATCCACTGCATTCATTATATAGCCTACAAATACGCGATATGGGAGAATTTTGGCCAAACACAGTTTTTCTTACGGGGGCACATAGCGGTTTAATGGTATATCGAGGATTCCGACTTGGTACTCTAAAACGTATTCTGCAAAGAATTTCAGAGCAGTTTAGCTCGTTGGTCATAATTTTGTAGAAAGATAATAAATCTTGCATCTTCATGCGTTGTTCATGAATTATTACTTTAAGTCTAGAAATGCCTTGTCTAGGCAGTCCCCGCAGAGTCCCCTTGTTTCCTAAATTCTAATTCAACTTACATAATAATCTAATTTATTTGTGATGCAGTGGGGTGAAGTAGACAGCCTATACGAGTGACGATACTTAGTTACGTCCAGTGCACTCTGGACGGTCAACCTCGCTACCATCCTTGTTGACTGACCAATCCCCACACTACAGCAGGAGCTGTTCCCATGTGACATTTGGCTCATGCCGATACGACGAAGAAGATTTGCAGGTCAAACAATATAAAGGTCCTTACCATTCGATATTGGAGAAAGCATCAAGAAGTTGACGCAGGCAGCGCCAGTACCGTGTCCCATCAGGGTCACTGACGAGGGATCCCCGTTCAGGTCCTCGATGTTGTCTTTGATCCACTGGAGAGCTGCCAGCTGGTCGAGCAGCCCGTTATTACCGTATACATGTTCTGTTAGACTGGGCTTCATAAATCCTGGAAAAGTAAGCTTATTAAATTATAACAGCCACCCACTATGAATGTTACATAACAGAAATAAAGATTTTTTTAAATTTTTATTTATTGTAAGATGTAGATTTATTAATCCTCGCCCCACACTAGGAATTTCTCCTGTGTCGTGGGTGCTTTTCAGAAATATGAAATAACACAAACACCCAGACTAGGGACAAACGTCTGCGGATCGCACAGATTTTTGTCCCGTGCGGGAATTGAACCCGCGTGGAAAGCGCAGCAGACCAATAGCTTAGCCTCTGCGCCAATCATGTCGTGTTGTACATACATTATCACTAGACTATACGCCAGGCGGGAAACGTTGCGGGTTCGATTCACGAAACGCACGCACAAAAAAAAGTGCGATCCGCAGATGTTTGTCTGAAGTCTGGGTGTTTGTGTATGTAATATTTCACGTTTGTGTGACGCGGGTAAGGTTTCGTGACGATGTAGGGAGAGTGTCCGGGAGCCAAGTGAAATACGCAAAGGATATACTTATAAGGGCCTGTTTTTTATATAAACGATGTCATTATTAATTGTTAATAATTTGACCTCCTTGTTAGTTTTCTTCGTTGTATTTTATGTTGGAACACTGCTGACTCCATCTTGGAGGTGGGCGCTAACAGTTGCAACAAAGTTTTCTAAACTAATGTAGCTGTTATCGAACAATTAATATTGTACACTAAATATTGTTCCAATAAATGATTTTGATTTGATTTGTTTCACCGTCTACCGTCATGTAAAGAGTCAAGTAGACTAACCGCCACTTAAAGTCATGCGTTACTACTCATACGAATTTCACGATATCGAAGTAGATAATCAGATAAACTGGCCTGTAACTAAGATACGATAAAAATACTCGTAACTTTTACTTGCCGATTAGCGTTAATCAAGAAGTAACTATTCAACACTTTACTTGTATATGGTGAAATAGGCTCTAAGACATAAACATAACATAACATCACGCCTGTATTAGTAGGCAGAGGTGAACATATAGAACACCCACATTTCGCCAGTTATGTTGTAAGTCCCAATGTAATAGGGGGCGAGCATATTGCCATCAACCGGGCACAAATCCAGACTCCGTGCTGCTACTGGGAATTACCTAATGGAAAACTCAGTAACACTTTGCCCGACCCGGGATTTGAACCAGGACCTCTTGCTCAGCAGTCGCGCTTAGCGACCACTAGACCAACGAGGCAGTCCAAGGCTCTAAGACTGTCGTTTAATCGGTTTCCAATAAGTAATAGAATAGATAAACACCTCTATTTTCTCCATGGTAATAGTTACGGCAACCGGTGGATGCAAATGGCAAGTTGTCGTTCATTGAGGCGTTCTAAGGGGGGGGCCTTTGTTCAACAGTGGACGTCTTCCGGCTGATGATGATGACGGTGATGTGTAGTTAGGGCGTATAAGCAGATATTCATGTTCTATGTAAACCTTGTACGCATATCGTGGGTACGATACAGGAGAAATTTCAAAGGTGGGGAGACGAATAAAATAAAATAGACTCCCACACATAACTGCGAATTCGCAACGCAAATATCTGCGAGCTGCAGAAAGCAAATTCCTGTGATATCGCGTCGTATCGCATCGCATCGCGGATTTGTGTGGGCGCCTCCTATGGTCTTCTTCTTATCGTATGGTTGATGAACAACCTGGTGTCAGAGTTTAAACCGCCTGTAGGCCTCTGACATGGCTTTACACACCGTTGAAAAATCTCTCAGGTGTGCCGGTTTCCTCACGATGTTTTCCTTCACCGTTTTTAACAACTGATAACTAATTTATAGTACGCACATGAATTCGAAAAGACATGCGTGCGTGCCGGGATTTGAACTTGCGACCTTTGACTTGGCAGTCCAACGGTCATACCGCTCGGCTATCAGTGCATGCCTCCTATGGTGGGGTGACGTTTAAAAAATATAGACACTTACCCAATATCCCTAATCTGAAGTTGACGGTGATAACCATGACATTGCCGTAAGAAGTCAGCATCCTGCCGTCGTAAGGGTTGCCGGAACTCCACTCGAATGAGTCGCCATGAACGAAGACTAGTACCGGGAACTTTCTTGATTTTTGTTCTGGAACAAATTGGAAAAATCTAAATTAAACCACAAGTTGGCACTGCTTTGGTAAGTAAAGTATTTATGTGAGGCGCTAAAATAACATAATGTTTATTAACTGTCTCATGGTTCTGTAAACACGACTTGTATGTAAATAATGTATAGTGTTTTTTTTTTAAAACTTCGCCCCACACTAAAAAAGTTAAAAAAAAATGACGTGTAAAAGTGTAAATAAAATCATTTATCATTATGGTTACAATGAAAAAAAGCCAACAAACCTAAGCTTTAATTAGACATCATCATCAGCCAAATACGTCCACTGTTGAACATAGGCCTCCCCGTTTAAGCGGGGGGGTTTGCCATAATCCCCACGCTTGGCAAGCGGCTTGGGGATCGCAGTATTGGTGGTGAAGTTACAGAAGACGCTGCTGCCCATCTTCTGGATTTTCCCTTAGTCGCCTCTTACGACACCCACGGGAGGAAAGGGGGTGGTCAATTCTAGGCCGGATACCACACGGCATGGCACGGCACGGCACGGCACGGCACTTAGACAATGCGTTTCAATTAACCCTTGTAAAGGATAAAAGAATATTCTAAAATATAATTTCCAAAAAACATAATATTCTCACTGTAATTTCCCTGAAAAAGCTAATCTTTATTTATTTGATAATCTCCCCTCTGAGTGGATGAAAAGGGAAAAAATTCTCATTAACTGTGTGATCACTGACGTTTGGAATTACAACCCTAAGATTTAAACGTTAAGGTTGAAATTGCGTTGGTTTTGAAAATATTTTTTGTCCTTGTTAAATGTAATCATTGCAAAGATCAAAGGAACCTTTCCACAAATCAATCCTTACCTTTTCCGCGGACTATTGTTGCTTTACGTAATTCTTTAATAATAGTATTATAGACAAAGGATTGCTCTTTAATTAAGAAATTGATATCTTTAAATACTGTTTTTTATCGTCATACATTTATAATTAAAAGTAAAGATTTTAATCAGAGGTACTTTAAAAGGAACCTTTTATTTTAAGGCGTCAATTTTAAAGTAAAAAAAGCAATTTAAGAAAAAATACCTCGCCCCACATTAGGAATATCTCCTGTGTCGTGGGTGCGTTTCACAAACATGAAATATCACATACACAAACACCCAGACTCGGGACAATCAAATGTGGATCGCACAAATTTTTGCCCCGTGCGGGAATCAAACCCGCAACCCTTAGCGCAGCAGTCCAATCGCTTAGCCACTACGCCAATCTAGTCGTCAATTTTTTTTTCAATGGAATACTATTTTATACTTGCATATATTCGGACTTTAGAAATAACATTTAAGTTTTTAAAACATACTCAACAATTTTAGATTAATTATTATACATCTTGCCACTTTTACAACCCAATTAGCAACGAATTTAAAATCCAAAAACTTTTACAGACATGGTTAAAAGTTTTGGGGCTTTAATGAATGCATTTGAATCCTCAAATACTTTTAACATCACCCTCTGAATTGTAAAACTGAATATTAAAGTTAGGGAATTAAAATTAGCCACTAGTAGCGACATCTAGTTACACCGGCTTGCACTAAGTGGTGTATAAATTTGAACGCTAGCTTCACAATGCGCTGTCATACATCGCGGAACTGTTACGTGTTAGTCGCGTTAACTAGTATGCTTAGTAATACTACCTTGTGTTCATAGATGGCGGTGTACTAATTAATGGAGTTAACATGTTTGTTGGATCAAAATAATTTTTATATCATTGTAAATACGCGTGCTATTACCTAAATTGAATAAAAATAATATGAAATCGATTCTATAGTTTTATTTAATTTAAGTTATCTGGCACAGAGGCGGGGAGAGGACTTGCACTCTCAAAAAGAGAGGCCTATACTTAGCAGAGGATGAAGTCAAGTTGCGGATGATGATGATGAATTTGTAAAACAACTAACTTCGTTATGGCGCGTATTGTACTTGTAAATAAATAGCATTTTGATATCTTAAAACGTTATAAAAATATGAAGGTTCTACCAATAAATAAATACATTTTGACGACCTGATTGGCGTAGTGGCTAAGCGATTAGACTGCTGCGCTAAAGGTTGCGGGTTCGATTCCCGCACGGGGCAAAAATTTGTGCGATCCACATTTGTTTGTCCCGAGTCTGGGTGTTTGTGTATGTGATATTTCATGTTTGTGAAACGCACCCACGATACAGGAGAAATTCCTAGTGTGGGGCGACGTTTTTAAAAAAAAAAAAAAAAAATCCTTAAATAAATCAATCTGAATAGATTACAACAGCCATTCATCAACTACTTTCTACATGTAAATCCTCCCTTATATTTCTACCAACATTACTAAAAACTACTCCAAAGCCCCGACCTAAACGTAAACGGTTTAAAAAGGACATAAAATCAAGAGCATGAGTAACGCGAACGGAAATGAGGGGAATTCTAGCGTCGACCGCTTTCAGCACATTATTGTAACGCAGCGGACGGCGTGCAGTTGTTTTACGCGAGCATTACAAGTGAAAACAATTAAAGAACATGAACTAAAAATGTATAGTACTTATAATAACTCAAAATCGATAGCAATTTTTCTAAGTATGGGGGTCACCTCCTTGCTTATAAAAATTATCAGTGTTGAACAATTGATTAAACCTGATTGATTGACCTGACCCTGTCGTTTGCATGTCAAAAATAGACTCATACATAGAAGGCCAACGATACCTATAATGTCTTTTTTCACATTATTAAGATTCTATTTAGCATTTTAAACACGCAATGTGAACCCGCGAACAATACTTTTGTGCTAATTCAAAACATTATACGAAGAACAAAGAAATACAGTAAGAAAATAATTAACCTGTTAATGTCATTTGTTATAGCTTTAACTACTGCACGTGCTATCAACTGTTTCCGCTGAGAAAATATGAAAGAGGCACGTGTCTGATTGTCATTTAAATGTATACCTATATATCTTAGCTGTTGAAGTAAAATTATTTTAAAACAAAACAGTGTTGATAAACGTTGCAGCATTTCTGTAGGTTTATTCTGTGATTAAAATCCGGCTAACATCGTTGCTCCTTGTAAGAAAATTAGTCAGAGTTATAATTTCGATCACCTGCATCTATTGTAAAAGAAATACGTAAATACAATCGATAATATTGGTTAAGATATTTTTAAGTAAAAAAAACATTTTCGAATCGGTTCATGAATGACTGAGTTATGAGGGAACATACATAAAAAATAAAAGATCCCCACGAATTGAGACCTTCTCCTTTTTTTGAAGTCGGTTAAAAAGAAAAAACTTTACTTTACGGTTGTCGTTTACTACAAATCTAAGTTAGCAAAAACATACTACAAATCTAAGTTTGCAGTCGTTTTTGACAATCTAAGTGAGCACTTTAGCTAAAACAATGATCGCGCAAAACAAACTTCCTCCTAACATTCCGTGCAAGCGGAATATCTCCATCCTTCTCTGACGTTTCAAAATAAACAGGGACGGCGCAGTTTTTACGAATGCCGCGTAAATCACTGAGCCTTTTGTTGAAATCAAAGCGAGCTTTTCTTTGACGAATCAGCATTACGCCTTTAGCTTAAGCTTTTAATTATTTCAAGTATTTACGTGTTAATTTAACAGCGAAGGTAAAAACAAAATGGACGGTCTAACAGCTGCACTCAGAGACCTTAATGATTACTTAAACTGTCACTAAGTAAGGAATTCACAAAGGAAATCTTTACTTAGTTATAGTTTAAATAATCATTAAATGTCTCTGAGTTCGGCGGTAAGAGACATAGTATGCTTTTAGTTTACGGGCTTTCGTATTGACTCATTGATTAAATATTTATGAATGATAATCGTCACACCTATATTTCTATATGTAAGCAGAGGACTCACATTTCATCAGACATTCTGTATACTCTAACCGCCGAACTCAGAGACATTTAATGATTGCTTAAACTATGACTAACTAACCGCCGCACTCAGAGACGTTAGTGATTACTTAAAAGGTCACTAAGTAAGGATTTCACAAAGGAAATCTTTACTTAATGAGAGTTTAAGTAACCATTAAATGTCTCTGAGTTCGGCGGTAAAGGATATCTTTGTGAAACCCTTACATAGTGACATTTTATGAAATCATTAACGTTTCTGAGTGCAGTGGTTAGTCCCAGATTCATTTAACCGTTACACATTTTACACGGGGTCAAACATTTGTGTGAATTGCAGGTATTATATACTTAGTTCCCTTATATTCGAGGGCATCTAAGATTTTTGTAAGCCTCTAAATACATTTACCCCTTAACATGATCTTCTCTGTTGTGAAAGCGAGATGCCACACTACACAGCACGTAGCACCGCGCGGCGTCTCTTTTCCACAACGGAAAATGTCCTGCTTTAACCGCCGAACTCAGACATTTAATGATTACTTAAACTGTCACTGAGTAAATGTTTTGTGAAATCTTAACTTAGAGTCAGTTTAAGTTATCATTAACGTCTCTGAGTGCTGAGTAGGAGTTCATGGTAAATGGGCTGTTAAACATTAGATAACAATTGAACCTAGACAAAACAGAATCAACCGACACAATGACAGACATTTTTGACATAATTTTGTATACAGTAAAATTGTGTTTTGTACTGCAAACGTTGCAGTCTTAACTCGAATCTGGCAGAATAGTTGGAAGCCAGACTCAATTGCCACAAGAAGAAAAAAAAAAAAGTGTTTTGTAATGTTTTATTCTGTCAAAGTTGTCAAATCATTTTGATATTTCCAGGGTCGATAGAAGGTTCATTTTATAAAGCACTTTGAGTGACTGTAGATTGGTTCCTGTTTGCATAACTACTAAGGTCCAATTGTAATCTAGACTATGTAGGTATGACTGGCCTGTTGGTCTAGTGGTTAGTGACGCTGACTTCTAAACCGGAGGGCATGGGTTCGATTCCCACCCAGTACAAATCTTTGTGTGATGAGCATAGTGATTTGTTCTGTGTCTGGGTGTAAATTATCTTTAATATGTATGTATTTAGAAATATATAAGTATGTTTATCAGTTGTCTGGTTGCCATAATACAGGCTCTGCCTAGTTTGGGATCAGATGACCGTGTGTGGGCTGTCCCAAGATATTATTATTTTTCCTATCGACAAAACTTCGGCTGTGTGTGAACAGCCTAAGAATAACAGAGTTAAATGGGTTAATATAGTACTTGTTCTCAATGAGCCATTAAATTATTATTACTTATAAACATTTGTGATTCCTAAACCTAACGTTATTGCTGGCATCATGCCAAGACTTTATAATATCCTAGAATATTACTCTGTAATTGTCCTTCTATTAGGAAAAAGTTGTTTGCTCAATGGCTGCGCTTCGTCTTTTACGGTTCAAGAATATTTTTTCGCCATAATTTGATTATAAAGACCTTGATGTAAGCCTGATAAAGGGTATAGGTTTGATTAATGACAAAAGAGTCACCATTCACATGAAGCATGAGATAACAATAAGAAATAATAATGGTGGTGGCCTAGTGGTTGACATACCGGATTTCTATGCACGAGGTTGCAGGTTCAAACCCAGGCAAGTATCAATGTGACTTTTTCAATGTCATTAACACTTTCTTAGATATTCTAAGACATGTCTTAAAGACACCACTGACTGACGGTGACGGAAAACATCGTACGGAAACCTGGATTTAATTATCTGAAATCGCCAACCCGCAGTGAGCTAGCGTGGTGATCAGTGCTCAATCCTTCTCTATACGAGAAGAGGCCTTTGCCCTGCAGTGGGACCGTTATAGGCTGTTATTATTATTATTATATTAATTATTATTTTATTGTTTTAATAATAACAGTAACAGACAGTTAGAACATTAGCCTCCAAATCAGGATTCTGTGTATGTGCATGTGTGCGTGCGTGCGCGTGCGTAGGTGTGTGCGTGCGTTTTGGAAACTTGTACTTTGAAAATTGGGAAGTATAGCATAACTGACGAAATGTGAATGTGCCTACTATTCATTCACCTCTGCCTACTCCTTCGGGGAATACAGGCGTGAGTTTGTCTGGATTTGATGAGGCCAATGTTACATTTAATGTACTTCAAACGTTAATGTACAATTTATTTAGCAAAGAAATAGGTTAATTCGCAGTTATTGTAGGCTAACTGCCAGGAAACTGGCGGTAACTGGTGCTAATTATATTATTTTAATGGTCAAAAAGGAAATTATTCTCGCCGAGTATATTCTGACTAATCAAGAGCTGATATTTTACTCAAAACGATTTAATAATATTAAAACTACTTCTACTTATAATTGTTAAGAACATAACATAACATCACGCCTATATTCCCCGAAGGGGTAGGCAGAGGTGAACATATAGTACACCCACATTTCGCCAGTTATGTTGTAAGTCCCAATGTAATAGGGGCGCCTATTGCCATCAACCGGGCACAAATCCAGACTCCGTGCTGCTAATGAGAATTACCTAATGGAAAACTCAGTAACACTTTGCCCGACCCGGGATTTGAATCCAGGACCTCTTGCTCAGCGCTTAACGACCACTAGACCAACGAGGCAGTAATTGTTAAGAGTCTATTCATAAATACTGTATTCAGTTTAATACCAAATATACTATTAAAAATGCCAATAGTGTTGCTTTATAAATTTTTTCATATGTTCCACCAAACTAGCGATAACCAAATATAAAATTATTTTGACTAGATTGTTACCCAAAATTGGTCATAATAGCAATTTAATTGCAGGAAGAATTATATCATAGAAACCATTTGAAAGTTCTCTATAATTCCGTTGAAGCTATGGATAGTTCGACATCCATTCGCCTAATCATTGTTTTCTCACCCTAAATAAAAAGTTCGTTCAAACATAAACCCACTTCTTCTTCTTATCGTATGGTTGATTAACAACCTGGTGTCAGAGTTTAAACCGTCTGTAGGCCTCTGACATGGCTTTACACACCGTTGAAAAATATCTCAGGTGTGCCGGTTTCCTCACGATGTTTTCCTTCACCGTTTTTAGCAACTGATAACTAATTCATAGGTGCGTACTATAAATTAGTTATCAGTTGCTAAAATCGGTGAAGGAAAAAATCGTAAATTCGAAAAGACATTGGTGCGTGCCGGGTTTTGAACTTGCGACCTTTGACTTGGCAGTCCAACGGTCATACCACTCGGCTATCAATGCTCGCATTTTATATAAACCCACTTAATATATTATACACTAGTTCAAAAACCAATCAATATTAAAATGTAAATGCATTTGTAGCAAATAACAGGAAATGTCAAAGATTATTCGCAAACCTTGTGTAACAATGTATTGCCCATACATTTGTGTATGAATAGCGTTGTTTTGTAAAACGGAATTAAACTGAAATTTATTTTCATTGTGTTAAAATTAACTGCTTTTTATTCTAATTTTAGGTAATTACACAATTGTTTTTAAATAATTTAGTTCAATCAATCGGTGAAATTTGAACATTTCTGATTGGTCGTCGCGAAAATAAGTAATAGTGGCATTAAACTTGGTATGGTCCCAATAAATGCTAGTAAGCAGAGGTGGTTTTGCCATTTATGTTATAGGTCCCGATGAGATAGAGAGTAGGAACCAATTGCCATCCACCAGACACTTAATCAGACTCCGTGCTGCTACTGAGAATTACCTAATGGAATAATCCAATAACAGTTTACGCGACCCAAGATTCGAAACCAAGACCTCTTGCTCCGCAGTCGCACTTAGCAATCACTAGACCAACGATGCAGTCTCTTAGACTATCAATTCAAGGAACCTTTAGAGGAAGTTGATTAAGAGGAAGAGCTAAGCTAAAAGCTTAGTTTAGTGCTAAATGACCGAGCATAGGTGAGCCAAGCGAGCGTAGCACAGATATAGAACCAGACGAATTTTCTTATAGAATTTCTTGATTTACTTCCTCAAGACAACCACATGCAGTGAAGGATAATTACTAAATGTTTTTTGGACATTAAAAACCAGGATTAAAACAATAGTGTCGTACCCTAGCAGTCAACACGTCTACTGTTCATTGTTCACCGGCTTTCTTTGTTCGTAGCGGCCTTTTGTTTGTAGGAAAATTACGTGAAAATTTCACTGGGTCAGTGTACAGGCAATGGTGGTAGTACCAACTCCTGAGAGATGGATAGAATATGCATGATCATCATCATCAGCCTATCTTAGTCCAGTGCTGGATATAGGCCTCTCCTATGGCACGCCACTGGGCTCGATCTTTGGCCTTCCGCTAATATCGAAGAATATGCTTAATTGTACACAACTCATAGTGATCATCTTTATTGAGATGTTATGTTACATCTATAAAGTAAACTGTGTTTTCTACATTGATATGTGTTAAAGCTTAGACAATGCTTATAACTGATTGTGAGTCATTCAAGTAAACTAAAAAATTGATTTTAAATTAGTCCAAAAAAATCATCATCTTTGTCAATCATCAACAATTTTCTCGTTACTTATCAACTTGGAATAGTACGATAAGAATTTTGTTTTCCTCTTAACTTACTTGTAAATTATTTTAAAAAAAATCCTGGAGAGACTGAGAGTATTTTGAGCCATTTGTCCACGAAGTTTAACTAGCTTCAAGCGAATGCCTAGATAATAAAGCAGACTAACCTAGATCTTCTTCTTCGTTGATAAGGTTTTATTAATGTACTCCAAAGAGTTAGTTCTTGTTAACATTGAGTTATAATTTTAATAACTTCTGGCTCAGAACAGGCAAATTCAAGCAAAGGTCGGGAGAAACAGAACTTTTGCTGAAAACTTTTGAACAAAACGAAACTTCTACTTTATATCTTTTATTACCAGTTTGTTGGGTTACGTCTGGATTTGACGTTCTATTCTTTCAACATAATTTTAAACCTTAAATATCATTGCGTACAATTCAAAATTGAATGCTGGCTTTTCAGTAATCCTACTTTTTACCGTTTGAGATTTTATCGAGTTCCTTATTACAAAGGTATTATGTTGAAGTACTTTCGTCTAGTAATTCTAATGTTTGCTAAGTCAAGGAATTGTTCCTTATTTATGGTTCGTCAAGCATGTCACGATCTTATGAAAGAACTTATTAAGCTCGTTTGTTGGCATTATATATTTTACTCGCTTCGACAATCAGGATCTTTCTTTTCGATTATATTAGTCAAGTTCTCGATTGACTTCTATTTTTAACACTTCCCACGCAATACGAAATCTGGTTTAGATATATTATAATACAAAAATATTTTTCAAATCAAAGATTTGTTGAAATATCATTTCGTTTACGCGAATTTCAATAAAAAGCCTGGAAATTATTTGAGTTCAAGTGACGTTAGATAGAAATAATTGAAAACAGAGAAAAGAGGACCTGCAGTGAAATAGAGAAGCACTAACATTAAAAAAAATTGTTTGAAAATAATATTTTTTGAAAAAGTTTTCCCATTTGAGAGAATCCCAGAAAATAGCTGTTTCTTCGTTATCAACATTCCGATACCACACTCAAATCTCGTAAAGTTGATGTAAATAAATACAGTGACGTCACACGCCCTACCCTACAGGCCTATTATAACCCGTGTCAGCTGCGAACCAATTTCATGCGTCTATTTCTAACACTTCCGTCGCGTACTGTCCAAATTCTTACGATATAAATAAATATTTGGAACCATTTGGACTGAGGCGTGAAACTGTACGTTAAGAATGGTTCTTGATAGTTTGCTGCTGATTTACCTATGCTGTTTAAAACGAAGAAATTTTTTTGCTGATAAATACGTTGCTGTGAAAAAATATATCGTAAATAATAACAACCTTTCTATGAGATAATCCGGGCAACCAGTGGATGCAAATGGCAAGTTGCCGTTCATTGTGGCGTTCTAAGGGAGAGGCTTTTGTTCAACAGTGGACGTCTTCCAACTGATGATAATGATGAAATAATAAAATATGTAGCTAGTAGCAATTAGAGTAAAATATATAGTAAACTATATTGGTATTCTACTGCATTTATAAAATCTCTTTAATTCAATCAATTGTATCCTAAACACAATTATCTAGTGTGAGATTCTGGAAATAATTCTACTTCTAGTAGATAACGTCTAAGGCTTTGTTTTTTAACCGGTAATACAGTATTTTTGTTTTGCTCTTTCTTGCACTTTTTAACTTAGGTCCAAGATCTAGGCCGTAATATTTCGTTTCGCTCCTCATACACTTCATATAAATAGAGATGAAACTATTATAACTGGCGCGCGAAACTTTGTGTTAAAATGTCTCATGCAAGTATGTCACGAGGAATATTCTGTTACGGTATGTGAATGAGTTCTGAAGTTAAGATAATGATATGTTTGTGTGGATGTAGGTTAAAAGCTGGGACTTGTCGAGTGTGGGTGAAGAGGTAAAATATAACTGTAGTATTCGATTGAGATAAGATGGCGTGTCTAACTGGACCCCTATTTCAAACATGGGCGTCAAGCACCTGTAGAAAGAGACAAGAGGAAGAAGGGAAAGGAGGCCTTTGCCCTGCAGTGAAACAGTATGGGCTGATAATAAATTCTGATTATGCCTGTAGGCCTAGAGGTAGGAACTGATATGTTATGCTTCAACATTTTAGGTCAAAGGTATGTTGTTGTATATCAGCATATGTATAATTATTATTTGTGCCGTGTGATGGGGAGCGAGCAAAAGCTATTTATCAGGCGCCCTTTCAAAGTCATAGTCTTGTAACAACAAAAAGTTTTTTGCCTGAATATGAACCCATTACCAACCACTAACTTCAATCCACATTATAATCTATTTTGAAATTATTCACTTGTAAATTACACTAGGAAAACATTTTGCCATACATCGGGCATAATTCCAAAGACCGTTGTTCAACTAACAAATTTTCTAACATAAAAACCCAATCATTCATCTGTTGGAAACTCAACCAAACACCTTCGAAACTGTCGTTTTCTAGTTCAAGAGACCAATAGCAGTTCCAAAGGTCGGATTTCTGATGCTTCAGCTAAAAAATTTGGCAAACTCTGTCCTAATTCCATCAAAAAGTCCGTTAACGAATGTCGACACTATTTCGGTATTTTCGACCGGCATTTAGCATGATTGACATATATTTACTCTAACGGATCTTCGGTGAGGCGCCGGTTATTTTAAACTCTTGAATAACCTGTGTTAGTTTTGTGAACTTGTTTTTCGGATGACGTAATTTGAGAATTTCATCACTGCAGAAAATGTGGTTGTGCACTTTTGCAATTAGGATCGACAAGTACTATTATCAAATGAATAAGGAAACGTGCTAAGGAGGAGGCTTTTGTTTAACAGTGGACGTTTTTCGGCGGACGATGATGATGACGATGATGAAAGAAAACTCGATGGCTGCGAGCAGCGACACGGTAGCTTAGTTGGTAAGACCTGCGCCACGGATCAGCGGAGGTCGCGAGTACGAATCACACTCGTGTACATCATTTTTCAAATTTTCTTTTTCAATTTTAATTTAAGCTTAGGACCTTATTGTGTTAATAATATTAACATATACATAAAGGAACTCAATCACGTAACAAGCACTTTGAGAGAACTGTTTCTTGCTTAGATTTTAGTAAACAAATTAGAGCTCGCTTACTTTAGCTTTGCACAAACGTTTCACAATCACATTCCACGTTATGCGTTCGTTGTTATGTTGACAATTACTGGAAACGAACCGCGCGGAACATCTACATCTGGGAGATGTGAGTCTCATTATTATTACAGCATCTATTGTTATAGCGTGTGTCAAATTATCGAACGATAACTTTCGCCGTCGGCTTTGTTCGCCTGATTTCCGGCATAAAACGGAGTAGTAACATTAATTATGTAAATAGATTCTAAAATACAGAACTATAAAAATAAAGTAATTATAATATACATCGGTGCAATGGTACATTTTTAAATGCACTAATGATAAGTAAAAAACTATAGATACGTCTTATTCTAACAAAAATAACGAGAAAAGGGTTCCGAACTCTCAATCCGAACTGCACTAGTCTTATGTCAAATCGGATACCAATTATACTGCCCAAGACTACAATTGTCCCCTTTTCGAGTCTCCAAAATAAGCGCGCTAGTAACATATTTGTAATTTTTTGAATTATCATTAAAATGCACGTTATTCTATAATTAAACGAAATGATGTATTACATTCATCATCATCATCATCAGCCGTAAGGCGTCCACTGTTGAACGAAGGTCTCCTCCTTTTAGAAGGGGGGTGTTGCCATAATCCCCGCGCTTGGCAAGCGGCTTGGGGATCGCAGTGTTGGTGGTCAAGTTACAGAAGACGCTGCTGCCCATCTTCTGGGTTTTCCCTTAGTCGCCTCTTACGACACCCACGGGAGGAAAGGGGGTGGTCAATTCTAGGCCGGATACCACACGGCATAAATTTATTATATTATGTCAGTCAAAAGATTAACGCGGCCTGCAGCATTGCGTATGCGTGGTAACAGATCCATGCTGAATGACAATATATGGTGTGTAACGGTTGTCATAACAGCAAGATCAAAGGGCTGTCCATAAGTAATGGATGTTTGCAACAATATTAACTACAACTACCATAGCTCACTCTAAAGTGACTCCAAAAGCTGTTACGAGTACTTAAATCTATTGGCGCCAGGACTATTCATAGAAAAGTTATAGACGGCAGAAATTGTTGGATACAATATGTTAAATAAAGAATATAAGTAGTAAGATGCAACAGTGCACTGTTAGGTCTCTAGAACGTCCATGCGAATGGAAATAAACCTCATCAATATACGAAGGAAGCCTTCACCATAATTAATAAAAACACAACATAACATCACGCCTGTATTCCCCGAAGGGGTAGGTAGAGGTGAACATATAGTACACCCACTTTTCGCCAGTTATGTTGTAAGTCCCAATGTAATAGGGGGCGAGCCTATTGCCGTCAACCGCTGGTACTGGGAATTACCTAATGGAAAACTCAGTAACACTTTGCCCGACCCGGGATTTGAACCCAGGACCTCTTGCTCAGCAATCGCGCTTAGCGACCACTAGACCAACGAGGCAGTCCAAATAAAGGTAACATTGACTACTTTATGATTTTTAGTAGCCTTTTCAGTTTTTTTCTACGTATACGTAAGTAATATTTAATAGTCCTTCTGCGAAGTTTAAATTAGATTTCTTTTTCCATCTTTGTCACTCAACTATTGAAAAATATTACGGTTGGCAATTTTATAATCTGGCATCATAAAGACTTCTTTAAATATTCTCTATCATCAAATCGTTTACTTAATAAGTAAGAAAATGTTTCCTGAAATTATATTTAGCGTGTTTTCAGTACAAATACACGCTGCAGGAATATATTTACCTATTGAGTAACATTTCCATAGTGAATGACGTTCGAACTGCAAGATCAAAGAGCTGTCCATATGTAATGACGTGGATGCCATTAACGAAAGTCTAAATATTGGATACATTTTGCTGGATTGCTGGCGGCCACCGTGATTAGTTGCTAACTAGTAGAAGCATCACCAGTTGATCTTTTTGTAAGAAAACAGTGAAATTTTTAAAAGGTATATTTAATACCTATTTTTCATTAAGTTCCTTAAGAATATAAATAAAGACTAATAAGATAGTCTTCAAGCCTACTGCATGAACATCTGACGTCAGCAAACCCCCTGTGTAAGACGCCTCTTTCTTTTGTTGCAGAGGATTAGAGAAGTGACTTTAAATGCACACATAATATTAAAATTATCCTTAATACTAAATGTTTTTCAAACAAATCAAAGAGAAAAAAAACAGTCATGTTAGATATTTCCAAACTTACACGGCTTCCCTTGAAAGTGGCTTCAAGTAAACGGTGATTATGTTTTTTGATGGATACGATACGATTAAGCATACTTAAAACTTTCCGACGCTCATTTCTGGCGCTAAAGAGGCAATACAACTTTTTGATGAACACTCCATTTATTTAGACCTGTTTCCGATGGGATATAAACATTTTTAAGGAGAATTTGAAAAGCTGAAGTTTTAAGGCCAAGGGCATGATGAAGACGAAAAAGATTTTTAAGCATGAAGCAAGTTTAAACGCCATGCAGGCATAAACGTACTTAACGACTTTTCCAACTGAGGTTGTTTTTTTTACTTATTTTAAAACACTATTGGGAAAAGTCGTGGTGGCCTAGTGGTTGACATACCGGATTTCTATGCACGAGGTTGCAGGTTCAAACCCAGGCAAGTATCAATGTGACTTTTTCAATGTCATAAATACTTTCTTAGATATTCTAAGACACCACTGACTGACGGTGACGGAAAACATCGTAAGGAAACCTGGATTTAATTATCTGAAATCGCCAACCCGCAGTGAGCTAGCGTGGTGATCAGTGCTCAATCCTTCTCTATACGAGAAGAGGCCTTTGCCCTGCAGTGGGACAGTTATAGGCTGTTATTATTATTTATTATTATTGGGAAAAAGCGAATAAATAATTATTCATTATTAATGTTCATGAAGGATTTGACTATCGCAAAGGTGAGTAAAAAAGAGTAGTTTTCTTTGTAGGAACACATCACTATTTTTTTTTAATATTGTTGTTAGTCGACCGACGATACTTTGTAAATATAGAACCAATAATATATTTCAAGTATACAGTATTTTTATAAAGATGTGTGAAGTCGTTACTCCTAATTGAAGAGAATACGAAATAGTATCAGCCGTCAAAGAATTTTTATCTTACAGAACTGACAGTATTTATAAATCAAAACTTTAATACAAAGGCGACATTGGTAAAAGTGTTATAACAAATTTGTATTATAATTTACGGTTGGAGATCATGACAATGTTAGGCCAATCAAATTCTTTACTGATTTATGCTTGGAATCCAAAAAATTTAGGCGCGCCTGCCAAATCTTTTGATGCTGCTTTGTTTTTTATTTCTAGTCACCGTGTTTCGTTGGTTTGCTTATAGAATTCTAATTAACGCCCCAAAATAAGCTAGGTGCTATTCTTAAGATAGAACTTATGTAAATCCAAAGAAATATATTTAGCTGTATGTTGGTCGTACCTACTTCAATTTAAAGTTCTTGGTTAACTAACGAATGCCTTGGAGGCCTAGTGGTCGCTAAACACGACTGCTGAGAATGAGGACCTGGGTCTAGCTAAGTGTTATTAAGTTTTTCCATTAGACGATTCTCAGTAGCAGCACGGAGTCCGGATTTTTGCCCGGTTGATGGCAATAGTCTTGCCCCCCTATTACATTGGGACCCTTAACATAACTGGCGAAATAAAGGTGTATTATATACTAGACGTGATACTAAGTTAAGATACGCTATGATTAACAAACATTTTGTGCAGGATCTCTTGCGGACCATGATTTGGCTTATTATACACTGCTCTCATTATTTAGTGATTCATCCGAACAATCTTAAAACTGCAGTACTGACTGCCAATTCATGTGATAGTACGAGCATCTTACTACTGCCAATAATAGGCGCTAGGATATTATATCGATTGTATTCGGTTGTTTTTAGAAGCGTTGTTGGGTAATCTTTGGTTTTCGATTTTGATGACCTGATTCGTGTTTGTGTATGCATCGACGAAAGTCGTAGTTATGTGCCGATTAAGAGAATCATACATTGTTTTAATGCTTGTGATCTCGGAATTGGTAGGCAGGGACTCTCTTTCATACGTAAGTAGTGTATAGAACCTCATTTTGCTTTTTATAATAGGTTCTAGGTTACATAATTAGGGCCCTATTGGTTCTAAAAATGTGGCGGAGGCGAATTATGCCATTGATCGGACCACACAGCCATTATGAAAGCATCATAAAGAGACAAATGCGTGTAGATTTTCTGATCGCCAACAAATACAATTGTTCACTAAAATCATTGCATTTTAATAATGCATTTTAATCAAAAGCAATAAACAGTATTGATGCCAATGTCAATCTGACAGTTATAAACAGTTTTATTGATCGGTTTAAAAAATACAGCGAACAGACAAAAAGGATCAAAACCAGATAGTTCAAACTGCGGAAGCAGTAATTCATAAAACACTTTTATGACCTATACAATATACATACCTACACATAGATAGTTATTTGTTTCGTGTCAGCGTTGATGCGGGTATGAAATGTATTTTTCAACACGAATAATCATATTTTATTTTATCGCTAAATATTTTAAAACTGACGACTCAATTAAATACAGAATGGACATAACTGTAATATTTTTTGTTACTTTTCATGTTTTCAGCGATAAACAACTGACGTTTTGAATTATATTTCATTCAGTAACTAATACTTGGTAGTTTATCAACCAATTCATTGTAAAATATTATTTCTATTCAAGTATTTGAGGCCTTGTAACGTCATGCCGACGCCATCACGTCACTTCTCCCAGTTAAAAACTCCAAATAAGATGCTAAAAGCTCGCAAAATGAAGGATTTTGCATTGAATTTGATCAGCATAAGCTTCCGTAAACTATAACTTTAAAAAGCGATGTCTAGAAATAAACCGGGATGCAAGTAGAGAGCCTCCACGAGAGACGATACTTGAGTACGTACGGCGCATCCTGGACGGTCAACCTCGCTACCATCCTTGTTGAATGACCAATCCCTACACCATGGCATGGCTATTCATCATCAGCCGGAAAAGTCCACTGTTGGACAAAGGCCTCCCCCTTAGTAGGGAGGGGTTGCCATAATCCCCACGCTTGGCAAGCGGCTTGGGGATCGCAGTACTGGTGGTCAAGTTACAGAAGACGCTGCTGCCCATCTTCTGGATTTATTTTTCCCTTAGTCGCCTCTTACGTCACCCACGGGATGAAAGGGGGTGGTCAATTCTAGGCCGGATACCACACGGTTTCACGGTAGGAAAGGGGGTGGTCAATAGCATCAATCGTCAAATCAAATCGTCAATAGTGGTGGCATAGCTATTACATGTGGCTATTAGCGAGAAGAAGAAGATATATAAAACAAAGCAGTAGGTAACCAATCCTATTTTATTCTTTATAAAGTGACATGAAATGAAACTTCTGTAATTTATCTATGCTGTGTTTGCAACAATTTACTTGTGTTTATGAGATTATTTTAACTAAAATGACATAAATTGACTTAAGTTGTTTTTGTAATCTGTTGATTAATGTCGTGGCGTTTAGTCAAAGTTCGTATCTTTATCTTTTCTGGTTGTCTGAATAATGACTCGTGTTTATTTTACGGTAAATTAGCAAATTAATTACGGATTTTATGGATATTGGAAGATGAAGGAGACATTGGAATCAATGAAAATAATGCGTTTATGTAAGTATGTATCACCTTAGCGAGCTAAGTAGCTACCCGTTTTATTAACTCGTAAATGAATTTAAGAATTATTTTTTACTGTTATAGTTTTTGTCAGTGTTATTCACTATTGAGTATTTTAGTAGTGACTATTTCCCATAGTTTTTCTAGTTTTGGACTCGAACGGTGTCTAATTTATAAAATTGAGGTGATACGAATTAATCGGTAGCCGCTCTCGAAGGCACTTCTTTAGCTAAAGCCTCTCCCACGTCACACTACAAGCTCTTGATGAACTTAAAAAGGGCTCCGTCTGAATAAGCTCCATCAGAGTAAATAACAGATACAAGCTTTTTGTTTTATATTGTCCCGTGCGGCAATCGATCTTAGCGCAGCAGTCTAATCGCTTAGTCACTGTGTCAATCAATATACAAACTTACCTCTATATGGAACATAAATGTTCAAATACAAGCAGTCCTCAGACTCGTTGGTGAGGAACGTCTTCAGCTGGTTCATGTAGTGCTGGCGACCTGATGAGGGGGGGTTCCCCTTCTTGATGTGGGGTAGAGACTGGGGGCAGACGGGGGCGAAGCGGGTCGCCATCTTCACGCCTGGCCATGGTGGGGCGCTGACTGGAACAAGAACACTTTATTAAAAGGGCTGGAAAAAAGAAAGGTAGCTTATTAATAGAGTAGCCGAAGATTAGGCGTAGCTACAGAGGTATTGCACAGGTCAAATACTCTACCAACATACTAATAGCTCTAAGGCAAAGGGGAACCATTGCAAACTAACATTTCAGTATGTCAGTCTATGTAACAACATACCACAAAATGACTATATTCCCGCAAGGACGGAAATATATATACGTGCTAATGACAATTTAAAAATTTATGACATGAAAGTAATGGTATTATGCCCAATCATCAGTTTTCTGTTTTGAAAAAATATCCTTACAAAAAATAATGAAGCGGTCCTCTGAGTAACTAATTAATTGTTTCATTTAGTATTAACAAATAAAAAAATCTCAAAGCACTCGCATCCCAGCGTATTAACCTAAACACCACTTAACCCAGCCAATTTAGCTCCAAACCTGACATTTAGGTTCTTGCTACAACAAAAGAAAATCCTTTTAAAGTCCACTGTCTAGTATAGAACAAAACCCAATCAATTTATTTCCCTAAAAATAAAATATTGAATCCTGAAAATCTCGAAAGCCACGCTAGAGTATTTTGCTTAAACGCTAACGGATTTTCCCCTGAATATTGCAGCTCAGTAACTGTTTTACAGTTTTCATGATAACCAGTTTGTTTGAATAGGAAATGTGTCTTTCTGCTTGTTTATATTTAAAGTCGTAAATATTGCTGATCTAATTCTGAATTGATAAGTTCAAAATTTGCTGTTGCTTTACAACATACTGAAATTTCACCTTAGTCTTATATACCTATTTATAAGAGCAGGCTAACCCTTACGTTTTTTTTAAGGCACCATTTTAACGACCTAGCGTTTTCGTAAAAGGCCTATAATCCTATATATACCATTTGCTTGAGTCGGAAATTGTATCCAGACTTAATGCTGGGTAGCTACGTTTGTGACCAAAACAATATCGAGACAGATAGGTTAGGTTAGGTTATAATAAATAAATAAAGTATTTTCCACCCTAGCTCCCAAACATCATATACTTTTGGAGCTACATAAAAACGAACTAAATTCATCTTTATACAACTTTACAGGTTCTGATTAAAAAGTATAAGCTCGAACAAACAGTGATACAATATATCACTTGGTACCGTAATACTATGGTAAACAGATGGTTGATAACCAACCATTTTGCATTCAAGCCGCCGCGCTGTTGTATGCTCATTGTATTTAATATTTATGTTGATCTTCTCTCCTCAGTTTTTATATTGAAGTTATAATTCAAGTTTATTTGATTCAATTTGCATATGATTATGAAACGCATTTGTGTAAGTTCACTGTTTGCATTTACAATTCGTTTTGATTTGATTACTTTTGGAATTGATGATTGCATCAGTTTATAAATGCTTTTTTTTTCTTGATTTAGTAGTATTGTATTTTTCACACCGAAGAACAGGAAAAACTTACCCCATTATCATAATATAGGAAGAGATCCTTACATACTAGTTTTTGTCTGATAGAATCCGTGCATTTATTGGGTTAAATTGGTCACGTGTCTCTCCTTTGTTTCAGAGACTGTCTTTGAGCGAAAATCATGTCTAATTGTTACTCCTTAACTGCGTAAATAAAAACAAATTAATAGTAAACTACAAGTAATTACACAATTATGTTTTGGTATGAATATACTATTCATAAGAATGAATCACATACTTAAATATTTTAACTATTTCCGTGTATTTCCCAGAAACGGTCGTTAAAAGTTCCCACCAATGATTGGCATGTTTATTATAAGTGTAAGTATTAGACGATTTCCAAGAATATACATATACAAACACAGTAGGATGTTCTAATACGAGTATTTTATAGATATCGCCCTGATTCTGTTACACCTTGGACAGTGATCTCAATTTTGCCTATATAATACAAAATTTCGGAAAATCATCGTCATTATCAACCTATCTTAGCCCACTGCTGGAAAAGCCTCTCCTATGGCACACCCCTGAGCTTGATTTTTGGCCTTCCGCTTCCAACCACTGCCAGCCATTAAGCTAAATACGTCAAATTTGTACAAAATGTGATGGTTTTGTTTGCAAACTAGAAACTATTTGTTTTATATGGAAAATTTTATTAACAGTACTTCAAAAAGTGTGTTAGGTAACTGACAAACAGTGTAACTATAATCTCCTTCTTATCACTTGTCGGTGAAGCGAGCTATCTTATTATGACCAAAATTGATGTATTTTTTTCCACCCACTAACGCCTTTATTTGGTGTGTTACTCAATCTTTGGATTTTCCTTCGCCTTCTTCCTTTATTCAAATCGTTAAAAAGCTACAATCCTGGTCTGCGTAAGTGCCACCTACTTTGAAAACTACAGTAGTGATACAATACATAAGAACGATGTTGATATTCATTTTAGTGCCAAAGCATCCTCGTAGTTCCGTGTGGTTTTCGGCAGACCCCCATGAAGAGTAGCCAATGAAAACGGCCCTAAGTTCCCGGCCGCCCTACTATTCCAGGTAACTGGTAGTGACTGGGTGGCGAAAACGGGAGAGCGGGCCTTCTGGCGTACCCTGGGAGAGGCTTACGTCCAGCTGTGGACTGCAATAGACTGATGCGATGTGATGATGTCATTAAGTATCTCTCGCTAAAGTGATAGTTAGTGATACCTGCCTGGCTCCGGTTATCTACAATTAACTTCCTGACAACGGGAAAGAACAAGAACAAAGTTAAAAAAATTCTAGCAGGAAAAACTTACTATTCTGTTACCGATTATTTGTTAGAAGAATTTTTTTTGATAAATTTAATTATATATAATAATATTAAGCTGTAATTATATTAATCAATATTTGTACGCCTGTAACATGGCAAACATGACGAAATCTCAAAAACTGTACCATCTTACATGCACTTGTATAATTTGTATGTACACTCATGTTCTCAACAAATAAAAATATCTTATCTTATCTTATAACTATCTGTTTAGTTTGTATCACTAACGTTAAACATGTTACCTTTCATACAAAACTTCTTTAAAGTTCAGTTTAATATATTCAGAAGTGTACTCGGTTTAATGGTGCATAAATTGTTATGCCGAGAACTAGGAACGGAAAGGAAAATGTTTGTTGTACACACAAGAACGTAACGGGTTCGTATGCAGCGTGTTTGTGTGTGTTCGTACTTGTATGTTTTCCAGCCCGTACCGTAGTTTTGGAAAGAGCAATTTCGCGATTTGATTTTGAAACTGATCATATACTTTTTTTATTTTCCTAGGGTCTCTGAAACTCAGTTACGATCTCATCACAATGATTTCATTAAAATGAAACTATCATCGCTCGTAGACTGCCTGGATTCCGTGTGGAATCAAACCTGCTGATGCTTAGTTCGCAAATGATCCTTTTTTTTATTAGAACAAATACAGAAATGACAATACTTAGTGTACGTAGCCGCATTCGATTTTTAATAATTTTAGTTATATTTATAGTTTATTTTACTAGGATCCTATAATTTTCCATAATATATGCTCATTGATTCTTGACTTTCATCCAGCACATTTAAAAAAAAAACTTCGCCCCACACTAGGAATTTCTCCTGTATCGTGGGTACGCTTCACAAACATGAAATTTCACATACACAAACACCCAGACTCGAGACAAACATCTGCAGATCGCATAAATATTTGTCCCGCGTGGGAATCGAACCCGCAACCTATAGCGTAGCAGTCTAATCGCTTAGCCACTGCGCCATTCAATTCGTCTTTACATTATTATTTTTATAGAATACTTTTTCCGAAGTCCTTCGTTTCCAGCACAGCCACGTGAGCTCTTGTAAGGAGGATATTATGAAAAAGGAACAGCTCATGCTCGCCTACAAGGATCAGCTAGTTAGCGAGATTTGAACAGGGTCATGTACCCTAATATCTTGGCATTTCCATTTCAAAAGTTTTCATCATTATTGTAATTTTGAGGAGGTCTTTCATACTTTTGAATTACTGTTAAATATGTTTGTATGTTGGTCGCAAGCAAATACAACTGCACGCACCAATGTCTTTTCGAATTCATGTGCTACTACTTGCACAAAAAGGGAAAGAAGAGAATTAGGAGGTTTTCTTTGAAAGAGACTGACTACACCCTATTGTTAAAATTTCCATTCACCCTGGCAAATCAGCACTACTAAGATCTTATTCATAGCTAATCTCCATGCTTGAGAATAGCGTGAGCAATTTCTATGTATTAATATAGCTCATGCCAATACACAACTTGAAAGACCGTATTGACATTACCTAACTATACAATGTATAAAATAAACACATATCTTAACAACGTGTAACAAAAGCCTGTAGCTGTATCACTTCATCTGTCTTGACCTGGCATTGATCCCAAAATAATATTATGGTTCTGTTTTGAATGTTTCATTATTATACCTACTTTGAACTATTGACACTGTCTGTTTTGTTGATGACCTTGTTCCATAGTCCGATAAAAAAGAACGTTTTAAGTGATGTTGGCGTATTGGTGAAACACTTGGCTATCTGCGTCAAAAGCTATGCACTCAATTTGGGAAACCACTTTGGAAATACACCAACATTTGAGTGGCCAATAGATTTATGGCCAACTAATTGGGCATTGTTGTTCCAAATTACTGTTTAGTTTAATTACCTGGTGGCATAAACCTCAGATGTCCAGTAGGCGGCGCAGCGTATGGAATGCCAAGAAACATCTCCACGTACTGAAGATCGTACTGTCGACTTGGTTTCACAATCAAGCCTCTCAAAGCGCCTTGCCTCAGGTGGTATTCCCTCGTCAATCGTTTTCCTCCGTCATCATTCGGAAAATTCCGGCTATCTCCGTACACATTCGCTGCACCTTCGTTCGCCATCGGCAATAAGAGTGAGACGAATATACAAATAAACATATTGTGATTTATAAACGAAGTCGCGTGCCGGTTAGTGGCCATTTTGTTTATGAGCATCGGTTTGCTCGTTTTATGCTCGGAGTGCTCAAAATAGTTAGCGTTTTATTGTTTGTTTGCACTCAGCTTTAATAGTCCACTGTACACTGTTTCTGCGATCTTAATCCCGTTTTATTTCTAACCTATCTAACCATTAATTATTTAAAAAATAACACAACACTGATGAAAAGCAAATGACTTTTCCGAAAAAATAATTTTGAAAAAAAAATACACTATCACAGATTTTCCGAAAAAAAAACATCAGTTTGCAAAACTGTGTCAAACAAAATATATTATTGTCACCGTCTATTTTTGTTCCGCGATATTTTTTAACGATCGATAACCGGCGTTTGCGCGTTCCCGGCGCGTGATCACTACTGGATAGCGTCCAAAGTTGTCCCTGCGAGTCTCTAATACCGAAATACTACGTTATTCGAGGCAGAGGGGATGCATTGCTAAGATTGTTTCTAAAGACGCGAACATTCTTCGCAGTGGATTTTCTTTTGTGTCAATCTGGATTTAGTCGGGGAACAATTGCCTCGAGTGCTAGACTGCATTTTGTTTTAAAATACAAAGAGCTTCCATGTGTCAAGAGAATACATTTTTGTTTTGTCACACTTTGAATTGGGGTTTTCGTTACCTTTTCGAGTGTTTTGAAAATATTTAGTTGACAATTTGTTTAAATTTGCGAGTTATCGATAATTGATAAGCTTCCGAAATTTTTAAAATTAAGCACTAAAACACGTTAATTTTTACAGAAAAAAAAATCATACATCAAAATTAATTTATTATATATTATTGTAATTATTCGTTTCGACCATTTCAATATTACACAATTATGTTTATAACATTGTAGTCGTCTAAATAACTAAAAAAAAACAAAAAAAAAATAATTTTAATTAAAAATTACAGTATTTTCCTTTTATTCATGACCTTAAGTTTATTAGAAAACAAATAGTAAAAATATTTTGGTATGATAACCAAAAATAAAATCCCAAAACGAGAAGAAAAATAAATATTATCTACACCTTACCATCCAATAAATAAATAATACAACCAACTACATCAAAATAACGAGGGCATAAAACATTAAAAATATGTTTGTTTATCTCAAGATACATCCTCACAACGCATCTCGTGTGCACCCACGCCTCTCATCGTCGCACGCGCATCATTATAACCGTTGGACTAACGCTGATCTATTTATGTAGTCGCACGTGGCATTCCGGATAAAGACCGGGCAGGAAGGAAACAATGCTTTGATCCGGATGTTTGTAAGTTTATAAACTTGATTTTGGATGTTATTATAATTATGCGGTTTTTAATTTCATACATATTATCCTCTGCCTGCCTTGTTGGTCTAGTGGTCGCTAAGCGTGACTGCTGAGCGAGACGTCCTGGGTTCAAATCCCGGGTCGGGCTAAGTGTTACTGAGTTTTCTATTAGGTGATTCTCAGTAGGTGCACGGAGTCTGGATTTGTGCCCGGTTGATGGCAATAGGCTCGCCCCCTATTACATTGGGACTTACAACATAAACATAACATAACATCGCGCCTGTATTCCCCGAAGGGGTAGGCAGAGGTGTACATATAGTACACCCACTACAACATAACTGGTGAAATGAGGGCGTACTATATGTACACCTCTGCCTACCCCTTCGGGGAATACAGGCGTGATGTTTTGTTATGTCTCATTCATAAACGAGGACGAGAATAATACCTAAACTAACTCTAACCCATTTTAACTATATTGACATAGATCTATTCTCTAACATGCAAACGACAGTGACAGGTTTATTTTAATCCATGGTTTAAAATATATATTTTTATCGATACGGGAGTATGTTTATACCTATTTCTTTATTGTATCTATTGTTGTTGTATTTAGAGGTGTATAGTACACCATCATTTCGCCAGTTATATTATAGGTCCCAATGTAATAAGGAGGAGAGCCTATTGCCATCAACTTATCATCATCTGGCTCCGTGCTGCTACTGAGAACTACGTAATGGAAAAACTCAGTAACACTACCCGACCTATATTCGAACCCAGGTCGTTAATCTAAATTAGATACAATATAATATTTTTCATTCGTGTTGTATTTTTTCCTGCATCATGGTGCGTATATACGACTCTTTACTCCTAAGAGCAAGTATAGCGTAAGAATCATTTCGTCGTTTATAATCCAATTCCACGTTACTAACATTGTTGAATACCGTGTATGCACACCTTCGCTGATTTTACATGATGGCCAGAAAAGTAAGTTTCTAAAAAAATTGCCCCCTTACAACTTGAACTGATGATGAACTCTTAAAGCAGGACAGTTTACGATGTGAAAGCGAGATGCGGCTATGTGTAGTTTAATGCGGGGTCCCGCTGTCACCTCGTAAACTGTCTAGTTTTAAGAGTTGTAAGGGGGCTGATTCGGCCTAATTTTGTAGAAATTGGGTAGTGGACCGTTTCTTTTCCCCAAAATCGAATATTCTATTTTAAAATCAATATACCATAACATAACATAACATCACGCCTGTATTGCCCGAAGGGGTAGGCAGAGGTGTACATGTAGTACACCCACATTTCGCCAGTTATGTTGTCCCAATGTAATAGGGGGCGAGCCTATTGCCATCAACCGGGCACAGATCCAGACTCCTTGCTGCTACTGAGAATTACCTAATCGAAAACTCAGTAACACTTTGCCCGACCCGGGATTTGAACCCAGGACCTCTTGCTCAGCAGTCGCGCTTAGCGACCACTAGACCAACGAGGCAGTCATCAATATACCCCCAACAGTTTATTTTCGAAATCGCTTTTTTGTACATTCGCAGTTTTGAATATTGTAAGTTACAAACGCGGTATTGAACTATCAAGGACCATTTGGTTCTTATGTAGGTATAACTGTGGGTACACAATATTCCAGTTCATTGGTTGAATAAATGTTAATAAACATTTAAACACCTAACTATCTGCGTGGGAAGATTAAATGTTACTGTTTATATCAAAGAAAATTGTTCTTTATTTATTTCCGGAATGTGCGTAGGACTATTTTATTTTTGGAGTTCCGTAAAACAAGTAAAAGCTACAAATATCTTCCATCGTATCTTAGTTACAGGCCAGTTTATCCCCTGATTAATGTTACTCAGATATTGTGAAGTTCGTATGAGTAGTTACGGGTGAGAAAAGAAATAATACGTACAATGCAAGTTAATTTAAATGTCTTGATAATGATCGATCATTTTAACCAGAATATCTGAAATATAGGAAAGGATTTTGATATTTAATTGGGCTGGGTTTTTTACTTGTCATAAAGACAGACAGTTTCTGTGCCTATAAATAATTTATCAAAACGTCAAATTTATTTACCTTAATAAAAACGTTTGCGAAACCGGCCCTAAATAACAAATCTTTATCAATATTAGCAAGATATGGAACCCAAACTCGAAATAAAGTTATTCTTTTTATCCAACGTAATTTGATAGGACTATAATGTTTTCCTTTCCTTGTTCCTGAAAAAGGATAAAGCTTTCGAAGAGTTTTGGTGGACTTTAGGACATTTTAGTATATTATACAATGTTTGTTATTTTGAGACATTGAATACTTTTGAGTAACCTGACTGGCCTGTTGGGCTAGTGGTTAGTGTCCCTGACTGCTGAACCGGAGGTCGTGGGCTCGATTCCTACCCAGGACAAATCTTTTTGTGATGAGCATAATGATTAGTTCTGTGTCTTGGTGTTATTTATCTAGATTATGTATGTATTTAAAAATATTTAAGTATGTTTATCAGTTGTCCGGTTGCCATATTACAGGCTCTGCCTAGTTTGGGATCAGATGACCGTGTGTGAGTTGTCTTAAGATATTATTATTATATTATTATTATAACCTAAACCATCAAATCGATTGCATATCTTCAGTTTTGAAACCACTTTTTTGGTCCTCGCCAAACCTATCTTCTTCTGCATTATGAGAGTCAAACATACTCATCCAAGGATGGAACAAATGTATCGTCACCCTTAAGACGTAAATACTAAAAAAAGGGAACTTGAAATTCGATGGATGCGAGCAGCGACACGGTGGCTCAGTTGGTTAGAGCAGCGCCACGGATCGGCGAAGGTCGCGGGTTCGAATCCCGCTCGTGTCCATCATTTTTCAAATTTCCTTTATCAATTTAGATTCAAGCTTAGCATGGGCAACATGCTAAAATGGCACCAAAATTCGTATAAATTTGGGTTGGTATTATCGTTTCAGTGATTTATAGCTGTAAAGGTATAACACTGAGTTGGTAATCATAGATTCCAACAGATAATACCTGACGTCACCCTTAAGACGTAAATACTAAAAAAAAGGGAACTTGAAATTCGATGTATGCGATCAGCGACACGGTGGCTCAGTTGGTTAGAGCAGCGCCACGGATTGGGGAAGGTCGCGGGTTCGAATCCCGCTCGTGTCCATAATTTTTTAAATTTCCTTTATCAATTTAGAAATGTATGTAGGTTAAACAAATATTTGTCGTCGCGAAAACCAAGCCAATATTGGCTACTTGGCTACAGGCTACTTTGATCACCAGTTGAGTCTAGGAGGTAGTAAGGATGTAAGTAAATATTGCAATGTTGATGGCAAACATTGGCATACTTTGGTACAGAACCGACTATTCTTGGCTTTGCCTAATTGGCGCAGAGCCTCAGTGTTTGGACTGCTGCGCTACGCGCTGCGTTTTTATAAAAAAAAAAAAAATACTAAATAAGGTATATTTTCATGATACAGTCGCGGTGGCCTAGTGGTTGACATACCGGATTTCTATGCACGAGGTTGCAGGTTCAAACCCAAGCAAGTATCAATGTGACTTTTTCAATGTCATAAATACTTTCTTAGATATTCTAAGACACCACTGACTGACGGTGACGGAAAACATCGTAAGGAAACCTGGATTTAATTATCTGAAATCGCCAACCCGCAGTGAGCTAGCGTGGTGATCAGTGCTCAATCCTTCTCTATACGAGAAGAGGCCTTTGCCCTGCAGTGGGACAGTTATAGGCTGTTAAGGTATATTTATTGCATTTGATAATATATTTTCCTATGTATTATCATTTAGTAGATGGATATATCAAATTGTTCGCGCACAGCGTTTCTAACACGCGTGGCTTAGAATAAATTGTCAAAGAGTAAGTAGGGCGTATTATACTATAGTAGCTACTTCAATATTACTTACACACATAGTTAAAATAACTGACGACCCCATAGGTGCAGTGGCTAAGCGATTGGACTGCTGCGCTAAGGGTTGCGGGTTGGATTCCCAAACGGGACAAAAAAGTTTGCGATCCGCAGATATTTGTGCCGAATCTGGGTGTTTGTGTATGTGATATTACATGTCTATGAAGCGCACTCATGATACAGGAGAAATTCCACGTGTGTGGCGACGGATTTTTTATAAAAAAAAAACAATATAATTTTGCCTAGTTTCGATTAATATCGACAAACGGGTACTTAGACTTTTCTCCGTTTAAAAATCAGAGGCGATGCCAAGATCCATTTCCCAAGTTAAAAATAGTTAGTTAAGTTTAAAGTCAAAAATGTACAGTAGATGGTCATCTACGGCCAATATATTGAGTAGGTAGGTATTGAGAGGTAGGTAGGTAATATAAATAGTCTGTCTTGAAGGCTGTTAAATGCATATAAATTTTTAAATAACATTTACCTTAAAAAAACAAGACTGCCTCGTTGGTCTAGTGGTCGCGAAGCGCGACTGCTGAGCAAGAGGTCCTGGGTTCAAATCCCGGGTCGGGCAAAGTGTTACTGACTTTTCCATTAGGTAATTCTCAGTAGCAGTACGGAGTCTGGATTTGTGCCCGGTTGATGGCAATAGGCTCGCCCCCTTTTACATTAGGTGTGGGAATGTGGGGGTACTATATGTACACCTCTGCCTACCCCTTCGGGGAATACAGGCGTGATGTTATGTTATGTTGAAAAACAAGACAAAAACAACTTCCCAGCATCAAATACAGCACAAACGTCTCATCTGCATAATGTGTCACTTGATCATTGTCAGTGGGCCGCCATCTTGGCCTGTGTAAAACAGATTTCTAGGAAAGTCGAAGATGAATCGCGTACTCGCTCGGCCAATTACAGCATTAATTTTATGTTTATTTTAAGTGCAGCGATTACTCATACGAACAATATGGGAATAATATTGGGGTTCGGTGTTTGTGTTACTGTAAACTTGGTCTGAGTGCAACTGCTGAGCATTGGATCCTGGGTTCGAGTCCCGGGTCGGGCAAAGTCTTTCTGGGATTTTACATTAGGTAATCCTACATGAGGTCTTGGGTTCGAATCCTGGGTTATGCAAAGTTTTACTGGAATTTTTAGGTAATTCTCAGTAGCAGCACGGAGTCTGGATTTTTGCCCAGATGATAATTGCCCAGATTAACAAACATTGCCATACTTTGGTACAGTATAGACTAGTCTTGGCTTTGCCCGATTGGCGCAGAGGCTAAGGGATTGGACTGCTGCGCTAACGGTTGCGGGTTCGGATCCCGCACGTGACAAATTTTTTGTGTGATCCGCAGATGTTTGTCCCGAGTCTAGGTGTTTGTGTATGTGGTATTTCATGTTTGTGAAACTCATCCATGATACAGAAGAAATTACACAGTCTTCTTCTTCTTCTTATCGTATGGTTGATGAACAACTTGGTGTCAGAGTTTAATCCGCCTGTAGGCCTCTGACATGCCTTTACACACCGTTGAAAAATCTCTCAGGTGTGCCGGTTTCCTTACGATGTTTTCCTTCACCGTTCTTAAGCAACTGATAACTAATTTATAGTACGCACATAAATTCGAACAGACATTGGTGCGTGACGGGGTTTTAACTTGAGACCTCAAATCTCATTCAACTTCAAATCAAAGTTCTAAGTCGTAATTCCCACTAACCTCTCCGAAAAATGTGTAGTACGTAAAACTAACTATAGGTTTGTTATAGGTACATCTTACGAGTGGGTACCAGGCTTACAGAGGGCATAGGATCTTCTCTAGTATTCACCGCACTACCGGCAGGGTCGCCACTACCCAGACCATTCAGGCAGGGGCATGTTAAACACGACGTCGCGGTTTTAGGCCTGTCGGACCGACTACTCTAAGTCCGGATTTTGGAGAATTTAAGTCCGGTGTTTGAAGTCGGATCGTCTTGAATACATAATAGCCAACACTGATAGCCGAGTAGTATGACCGTTGGACTGCCAAGTCAAAAGGCGCTAGTTCAAACCCCGGCACGCACTAATATCTTTTCGAACTCATCTGCGTATTATAAATTAGTTATCAGTTGCTAAAAACGATTAAGGAAAACATCGTGAGGAAGAGAGATTTTTAACGGTGTGTAAAGCCATGTCAGAGGTGGTTTAAACTTTTACACCAGGTTGTTCATCAACCATACGATAAGTAGGAGAAGATGATAGCCAAATAAGCTTCTTAATAAGTAATTAAAAAAAAAACGATAGACGAGGACGGGATTCGAACCCGCGACTTTCGCCGATCAGTAGCGTGCGTAGGGTAGGTATATTACAACGGAGCTAGCGTGTCGCTGCTTTATTAACTTTCAGTTAAAACAATATCCAGAATTCGGAGGCGTCAAATCCAGAAATACTGCAATGGTGCTATTTCATCTACACACTAAACATGGCACGCTATACATTCGCGTCCTTTGCACCTTTGCAAGTTTTATTAAAAGACCAGAAAAATAAGTCTTTATATTTTACATAACATAAACATAACATAACATCACGCCTGTATTCCCCGAAGGGGTAGGCAGAGGTGTACATATAGTACACCCACATTTCGCCAGTTATGTTCTAAGTCACAATGTAATAGGGGGCGAGCCTATTGCCATCAACCGGGCACAAATCCAGACTCCGTGCTGCTACTGAGAATTACCTAAACTCAGTAACACTTTGCCCGACCCGGGATTTGAACCCGGGACCTCTTGCTGAGCAGTCACGCTTAGCGACCACTAGACCAACGAGGCCTTTACATATCTGTGTTAAATACTCTTTGAAAATCTAAGGACTATTTACCTAACGCCCACGAGTAACTGTGACCTATTAATGTGTGGGAGGTTCTTCCCACGTATTTGTCACCCCGTTAATATAATACATGAAAGGAAATATTAAGGATTCAAACCAACCTCAATATTATTAATATTCTCCAAAAATACTTACGTGTTTAGTATTAAGTACTTAAAATCCAGAAATACTTGGTGTAATAAAAAAAATGGGTTACCTTTTTACTATTTGACCAATTAAACATAATCACTACATAGTATAAAGCAAAGTCGCTTTCTCTGTCCCTATATCCCTATGTATGCTTAAATCTTTAAAACTACGCAACGGATTTTGTTGCGGTTTCTTTTAATAGATAGAGTGATTGAAGAGGAAGGTTTATATGTATAATAACATCCATTAAATAGTGGAGAAATTCTTATAATATATATTTTATACCCGTGCGAAGCCGGAGCGGGCCGCTAGTAGGAAATATAATGATTTCTATCACTTACGCGAATATGAGACATTTAAATAAAACTATTTTTACGGATTTTATCGCGGTTTGATAGTAATTGTTCAAATTAGGCGTTTAACACCTCAGTCTGCCCGTGACCGTGAATGCTGTAAAGGATTCGAAACGTCGGGACCAAAAAACAAAATTAAAACCGCGATAAAATCCGTAAAAATAGTTTTATTTAAATAATAGAAAATGTTTTATATTATTACATTTAAAGTTGGTCCCGAAGTCAAAAGCTAACGGGACTGAACTTAAGACAAATAATAAAAAAATAAAACCGACTAAATGTTTAATCATTTTACAATAACAGTACGGTGAAGTTCCACCAAAACACAACTCAAAAACATTCTGGAAACACAAATATCTCTTCATTTAAGCAAGAGACAAATTACATAAAAATAATAAAAATCAACTCCTCAAATGCCAGGTGCCATCCAACCGGCCAGGAATAGTCGCGAGGGAAGTATTCCAGAATTAGCACCAGATTTGCGCATATGGTTTTAATTGTCGTTTTTTAAGAGGATGATTCATACAGAGAATATGAAGGGAGAGATCTAAAAGACTGCTCTAGTTAGTAATTAAATGAATCATATTTAAATAAGTGGGGCCTTATTAGGTAGGTGACGTCACAGTCCTTGTGTTTTCTTAAGATTAATGCCTAATTGTCGAACTTTCTTCTTTATTGTGGAGAAGAACTGGCGTTGATGATATATTAATTGTTTTATTTTGATTTTTAATTGTTAGAAAAGGGACTAGAATCTTTTATTTTAATATACGGTAAGGTTTTCGAAGTGCTATTGAGCTACACCGCTGTAACAATTAGTATATTTTATTCTAAAAAGTCTATCCTTAGAATTAAACTACTAATTTCTCATCAAAAAGATTTGGCATTACTAAATTATACAAATACCCCAATATTTCCAAGTTCTTCTCCATTGATTCTTCCCCAACAAAAGTTCTTCTCCAGTAGAAAATTCCACAGAACAACACCGTGGGAAAATTCGTTATATCTTCTAATATAAAGTCTGTGGATACGTAATTTATTATTCAATTAAAAGGTACTCGTATCATAATTTTATACCGTGTGAACCTAATGAGATTATAACTTTGGATATAAGCAAAGTTAGTCTTGATTACATTACCCTATTTGGTTATGAATAGGGATTGTTCACATGACTTTCTATGGGTACCCATCTATGTTTAAGCTTATTAATTTTTTTGGCCTTGAAGACCGAAATTCTTATAAAACAAAACTATTTAATTAGGCCCCATTATTCAAAGGAAAGAATTAAATCAAAGGAAAGTATAGCGTAGAGATCTAAGGAATTGGTTTTAATTAATAGTTCATTAATCAATGTGCCCCGTAGCTAAGTGGCTACTGCGCAGATCGGTCGACCCATGAGCTTAAGCCGTGCTCGCCACGGTCAGTCTTGTAATGAGTGGCTGTTTTCACATGTAGAGATCCCTCCGAACTTCAGAAGGCATGTTTAGCCATTGGTTCTGCGCTCGATCTCTCTTCGTTCGTGTCGTTCTACCACCCCTTCGGACTATGAGAGAGAGCGCACCTCTGTTTGCGCACATACTTGTGCACTATATTATCTCCTGTGTAGTTGGCTTGTCTTAGATGAGCGAGGCCGCCGCGACCGAAATTTGGTCTTGACTTTATTATTCAATATGGGCTGATATTCATACCTGTAAGGAGAGGTATCTTTATTAATTTAGGAACCTCTTGCACAGATTTCGTCGTTTATCAGTCCCAGGTAATAGGTGATGAGCCTATTGCCAATCTTCGGACAATTAACGACTCGCTTTTTTGGCGCTAAAAAAGAATTGTATTCGAAATCCTTCCTCTAACAGATTATTTATTAAGGATTTTTTTCTCTTTTTGCGAATGACACGAAAAAAACCTTTGGAGTACGGAGTACTTGGAATGTAGCCACAATAATAATTTATCATTACTCTAGTACATTTTGGTAACTAAAGATTCCTATCTCTGATAGCAGATCGTGTATTGAGATGGAATGAGATTATTATGAAGTAAATAGGTTGTTTATTTACTTCACTGAACGTTTACATAATTATACAGACTGATATTCTACTGCACACTAATATTATAAAAGCGAAAGTTTGTGAGTGTGTTTGTATGTTTGTTACTTCTTCACGCCCAAACGGCTGGACCGATTTCGATTAAATTTTTTATCGAGGTAGCTGACACCCTACACTTTTTATCCCGAATTGAACACTTTTTAAAATGAAGCGGGTAATACTGTGGGACTCTGCTATTTAATATATTTTCTGTAAATGTTATTATTACTGCTCACTGGTCTAGTGTGATTAAGCGTAACTGCTGACGCTGAGCGATAATAGGGGGCAAACCTATTGCCATCAACCAGGCACAAATCCAGTCTCCGTGCTCCTACTAAGTATTACCGAATGCAAAAACTTTGACACTGCCGACTCGGAAATCAAACCCTGGATTCCAAGCAACTGTGCTCTTGCAAGACGTTTAATTATTTTTTTTCGTTTTTTTAGAAGCACCGCCAACCACACTGGAAATTTCTCCTGTGTCGTGGGTGCGTTTCACAAATATCACATACACAAACACCCAGACTCGCGACGAATCAAATGTGGATCGCACAAATTTTTGCCCCGTTCGGGAATCGAACCCGCAACCCTTAGCGTAGCAATCTAATCGCTTAGCCACTGTGCCATTCAGGTCATCTAATCATAGTTAATTACATTAATAGTTTAAATACATCTCAAACAACAATTCTTAGCTATTCAATATTTACTAACATCAGAAAACCCACTAAGATTTCAACACGGCGCGCGGCGGTTACCTGTCAGGCCCATCATGCGACAGCGATATAATAAGGTAGGACAACGTTGGTTACAGATTTAGAAGTGTTTACTATGCTCAAAATATATCCGCGCTATGATACGCTAGGGTGAAGGAACCGAGTTCACAAGTTGCTCTTAGGGATACGTATTGAAATATGGTACAGGGAAATATTATTTAAATTTGCCGTCTGGTATCCGACCGAGAATTGACCACCCCCTCTCCTCCCGTGGGTGTCGTAAGAGGCAACTAAGAAAAAATCCAGAAGATGGGCAGCAGCGTCTTCTGTAAGTGGACCACCAACACTGCGATCCCAAAGCTGCTTGCCAAGCGTGGGGATTATGGGAACCCCCCCTTAGGGACAGGGAAATATAGATGATTTAGGGCCGATTTTTCAATCGCTAGATAAATTTTATTAGAAGGTTAAATTTTCTTTTTGGCAGTTTATGTATGGAATATGTGTCAGACAGATTTTTTTTAAATTGAATTATTTTAAAATATTAGAAAATATTGAATATTTAAAAACGGCGTTGGAGAAAAGGCCAGAGGTCTATCAAGCCTTACGAAAAAACTGTTTTATAGCAAGGTTATATTTTTATTTTTATTGATACTATTCTGCCAATAAGCAGAATTTTAAATTTCGGATATAAATCCTTTTTTTAATATTAGTTACATCTGTATTAACCGAACATTCGCTGCGGATAAAAAATTCTAAAACAGCAAGCCAATCAACTAAAACTATCACACGGAATCCGCACAAATAATCTGCAAAAACACCAACAAATACCGTTCAATGGCTTATCAAATACTGACGGGCAATCTGGACAAAGGCAACCGTATGCATTCGGCGTCACTCGAGAAATCCGCTTCAAAATATCACGGGCTGATACGACTAAAAAGTCGTGTCGCAGTCGCCACAGCTGTGCTCTTCCAGAGATATCGATTGCAAAAAGTACAGACAAACAGACAAGCTAACGGCTTGTACACAAAGGATCGTGTTACGTGATTCTCGTTTTTGGATTTCCTTCGGCCAGCGGTTTGCGTTTTGGCATTGTTCCGCCCAATTAAGTGGGGTATTAGATATTTGTTTGGGTTTCAATTAGACTGGTGCATTCAGCGCATTCGTTAATTTGTGCAGCGTACGGTTTGGATATTATATAAATCGATATTATTGACAATAGAAGAATATTGAGTAAGACGATTTTATGCTATCTGATACAAACGGGTTAATTAGGGCTATGTTTTAATAATATCAAAGTTTGTGACACAAAAAGGCCGTGTATTGAAATGGTTTTTACCTTACGTATCATTTTTTACATACACATCATCATTTGTCATTTATTCATAAAACAACCTTTTTTTTAAAATAAAATATCCATTTGATTAAATCCGGCCTAGAATAGACCACCCCTTTTTTTCCCGTCGGTATCGTAAGAGGCGACTAAGGAATATTTCCGGGGGATGGGCAGCAGCGTTCCCCTGCATAAGTCGTTGTTGTTGCTCGTGCATAATCGTTCACCATACTGCGATTGCCAACCCCCCTACCCAGCGTGGTGACTATGGGCAAAAACCTCCCATGAAGAGTAGCCAAACAAAACGGTCCCCAGTTCCCGGCTGCCCTACTATTCCAGGTAACTGGTAGTAACTGGGGGGACGAGCGGGCCTTGTGGCGTACCTTAAGATGGACTACGTTCAGCAGTGGACTGCAATAAGATGATGTGATGAACATTATTTCGCAACTAACATTCTATTCTTTTGTTTTTAAATACTTAGGAAATAGTAAATTAGACTTGGAACCATAAAAATCTCGCAAAGTTCATTCTTATAAATGACAAAAGCGGTAAAATATGACTAGTCGCGTGAAAGTAAAGGTAAATCACTTTTATTATCTACTGCTAGTCTCGACCCAGTTTAAAATAAATAATATTATGTGGAAATCTATCATCACTTTAACCGATATATTCCTGAGCCAATGTATCTAGATTAAAATTTATTTTCTTGTTTCTTTCACAATTAATATTACAAAGCACTTTTTTCTTTTAATCATAGGTGATTAAAAGAAAAAAGTGCTTTGTAATTCAGTGACAGTATAGATTTTCTATACTTTTTGGTATAGCAGTAACTCGTTTCCTAACACACCAAACTTAAAGTTTTTTTTCTTTATTATTAAGTGTACAAGGCGGACTTAATGCCTATGGCACTTTCTACCAGTCAAACATTTGAGAGGTGCAGGGACAGATCATCGTACAAGCACAAACAGTAGTAACAAGACTCAATTCCAAGTTTTGATTGCTATAAAATAGAAGCAATAAGTATTTGCAAACACAAAAACGAAGAATTAGCAAAAATTAAATCATAAACATAACATAACACATAACATAACATCACACCTGTATTCCCCGAAGGGGAAGGCAGAGGTGAACATGTAGTACACCCACATTTCGCCAGTTATGTTGTAAGTCCCAATGTAATAGGGGGCGAGCCTATTGCCATCAACCGGGCACAAATCCAGACTCCGTGCTGCTACTAGGAATTACCTAATGGAAAACTCAGTAATACTTGCCCGACCCGGGATTTGAACCCAGGACTTCTTGATCAGCAGTCGCGCTTAGCGAACACTAGACCAACGATCAACAAGGATTGCTAAAACTTCATTTGTTCCGTAAAGGCTTCGGAACATAAACACAGAACAGTGACATAACAATATTACCTCAAAACCAGCCAAATTCCGACGTATAACAAAGTAAACTGGCCGTCCAAGAAAATAAAATAAAGCCAAATCAAATCGTCCCAAAGAATCCCGAGCCTCAAATCCAGTAAACACAAAACAATCATACAAAAGTATAATCATATTTCCCGACAATGCAATATCAGCTTAAGAACAAATCCTTGTCTGCCGTCTTCGCCAGATTGTACGCACCCTAATAGGGGGTATAATAAATATTTGCCCGCAGATTATAGCAGATGCGTCGTGGGCGTCCGCTTACTTCTTGCCTTTGATATGAAACACGACTAAAAAAGCCTTGTTTCTTCAACAGATTATTCGGAAGCTGACGAGCCAAAGATTTATGCCTTTTGACAAAAATTGTACAGTCAACATACATACAATCTCGCCAGGAATTTACGATATAGTGCTCTATCTAAAAACCCACATTTTGTCGCAGATTAAATGAGTCCTACGCTAGCCGTAGCTTATTCCCTGAAATATGTGACATTAGTTTTGATGGTTTATACTGTAAAACAATTGACACTTTAGGAGCAAGACACTAAAATTGATCACCTAACTTGCTTGCATGTAAATAAACAAATTAGAAAACCAAAACATGACACGTTATTTTTTATGACCAACACTGCTAATTCTTTGACCCACACCATAATCAGAACTGCAAAAAGCATAAACGGAAAGAAAAAGATACCATTTACCTTTCCTCTTTCCTCGTCATGAAAGGCAAATATAGGTCTGCATTAAATAAAAAAAGAAATCTAATAAACAATTCCCAGAGGATTTCCCACGAAACTTTTTGTCACCAATAAGTAAAAATGTCTGTTGAATTTTGAGAATCGTTGAATAAAAGCAAAAATAGGAAGATAGAATTAATTTCTCGTCGTAATTGTTAATTAGGAGTTTGTATTAAAATTATGACAGAATGGACAACAAAGGAGATTTTATTTCTGTTTCACTTAGTTCTTCTTTTTGAACAATTAAAATTAAGCATTTTAATTATTAAGCTGTTTTGAATTGCCTAAAACTTGTGCGTACTTAAGTACGTGTGGTTTAATTACGTGTTTAATGAATTTAATAAGTGCTTAAAGAAAGTTTTTTTTTTCTCTTGCAACTTAGTGAAGGAGAGTTGTGATTACATAAATACTTTAACGTGATTTAATCACAGCCCCCCTAGACAAGTGGCAAAACGCTTGACGAATAGAATGATAAATGTATGGGGATGACATAATGTTTCAACTATGTTATCGATGACATATTATGTCAAACCCATATATTTTTCATTCGATATTCGATTTCTATTCGTCAAGCGTTTTGCCACTTGTCTAGGAATTTTACATACATCACACCTCATTAATTAAGGTCTTTTGTATTGAATTTTCATGCTTTATTATAATATTTTTAATCTAAAGAAATTCAAGCATCTTAACTAGCAATTTTAACTTCACACACCCTAATAAAAAAAAGATAATCGCAAAAAACCCAACAAATGTGAACACCTAGAAAAATATATGACACACAACCACACTAGCGACGTATTTGGTATTCAAATGGTATTCAACAAAAATGATAAGGAGAACCGACCAAGAGGTGTCAACTGTTCCCAAGATATTAAGCACCCATTAACGATGGTAGCTACTGATAAAACAGCGACAGAATTTCAAATGTCCCATTAAAGAAACTGTATTTTTTGCTCCCTATATTTATTCAAATTAATTGCTTTTTTATGGCGACCGTTGAAAATCTCCAAGTTTTATTTTTTTGGGATGATATTTTATTGTTCGGTGGCGAACATTTTGTGGCAGATGTATAAAAGATTAAGAGAGATTTTCTGTTATGAGGTTATCTTTGTAATACAGTGCTTTGACATCGAGTAAACCAGATTTTTTTAAGTGGGGTTTTTTATAGAATTCGACTCTTTTTGCTATTATTTTCTACATATTAAGACAAAATCCGGCTTCAGAAAGTCTCTCTTGGGAGTTTAAAAGTTTAATTTACGAAAGGTAAATTTTATCTTTTGGCTTTATGGGATTTCCATTCCCTATGCAGCTGCCACCGGAGAAAATCCGGAACCAAAAATCCAAATGTAAACTTCAGTCGTGCACTTCAAACTCAGCAACGTATTTGTTTTTTTAATCATACCAATTAAGCAGGAAAACGATAACACGGATATCAAGCTTAAATTAAAACAACAAAAAAAAATCTCATCAAAAAATCCCTATCGAAGCAATACAGACTAAATTGACTTTACACAAGGTTGTATCAAAAATCTGTAATTTTTGATAGGAAGAGTGAATTATCTCGTTTTCGTATCAATTTAAAAATTTACGCATTTTGCACGTAAAATGATCTTTTTCAGCCGTAAAGCCTAAACAGTCAGCAAATAAATACAGAGCATAAAAATTTCAGAGGTTGGTCCAAGTATGAGCAAAAAGCATTATTTTCGTTTTTGCATGTCACTTTTTTATTTAAAGAAATAGCTTTTGCTTTTGTGAATGTACTTTTTTCTTGGCTAATCAGCCAGGAAGAATTAAGGATCAGAGCTGACTTTCCAGGATCCTTGTACATGCACTCGCTTGGATTTATTAACTAGTAATTTAGAAAAGAAGACTACAGTTTTGGACAGCATGGTTAAAATTACGATACATAATGCGACCTCGGAATATTCCCCTACAGAATTAGGAACGCCCATACGAATAGTCAAGGTAACATGGGTTCATTATTATTCTTTATTAGATTATATTTTTTTAGTAAAACTACGCTGGACCGTCATAACTTGTCATCATCATCATCATCAGCCAAAAGACGTCCACTGTTGAACATAGGCCTCCCCGTTTAAGCGGGGGGGTTTGCCATAATCCCCACGCTTGGCAAGCGGCTTAGAGAGCGCAGTATTGGTGGTGGAGTTACAGAAGACGCTGCTGCCCATCTTCTGAATTTTCCCTTAGTCGCCTCCTATGACTCCCACGGGAGGAAAGGGGGTGGTCAATTCTAGGCCGGATACCACACGGCTCCTAACTTGTACCACATAAAAAATCTACATTGTCGAATCTTCATTACGCAAAGTTGTTTGTCGGGGACCGAACAAACAGAGCGTGCGATTTGACTGTCCGTGCGTTTTGTGTTTCTACCTGTCCTGTTAAAGGAAACAAGGTAATTGGGATGTTATGTTGAACCAATCACCATCTCTTTAACATTGTTTATTAAGTAGATCATAATTATATAAATATATGTAAAGAAAATCTAGTGCTTTTCTTTATATTTAATTTTGTATGTAAACCTTCTTACAAGCTGGCACATAATAAAGAAAAAAACTGATAATTTTTAAGTTTGAGAGAACATGTCAAAATTTATTAAAATAAGTAATTTTAGTTTCAGAAAGAATAATTATTATTTTAAAGACCAGAATATAGGCTTTAAATGTTGTTTCTTATATTGTTACAGGTAAATGTGATTTTTTATATTGACTTTACTTGTAATATAAGCACGTTTGTAAATAAATCTTATATTGTTACAGAAACGCAATTAAGTCATAGTTTTATTTAATGTTTCCGATTTAGAAGAGGATAATATAATAACATTATTATAAAACAACATTTTCTGCAAATTTTTCAAGCATGGAGAAGTTGAGGTTTGATTTTGCTGTAAAATCATCAGCAGATGGAAAGTCAAATGTTGTATGTATAACTTCAATATGTACACCTAATGGACAGACTTTTGGTATACCAGCTGAATACCAGCCTGTAAATCTACATCAAGCGATTTTAGATACTCCCAACTATATCAAGGTAAAAAAATCATTTACTAAAAGACATCAAACAAGGAAAATATGGATAACTTTAACAGATAGTATATCAAAAACATACTTGGATGAAGAACAAAACTTACAATTTAATGATTTTTACTTAGAAGAGATATTAGAGGAAATAAGTAATTCTGAATCTGTACCTGGTGGATCAAACCAAATGTTGGAAAAACTATTAGAAAAGTTACTTGAAGATAAACATAATAAATCTGAAAAAAAAAAATTTAGGAAAAATTGCAATGGATTTTATAATTGAGAAATTCACGGACAAAAACTCAAATGCTTATCAGTGGATTAAGGATTTTAATAAGGAATGTGAACGCTTTCAAATTGCCGAAGACAAAATGAAAATTGAAATTTTAAAACATTTTTTGGAAGGCTCTAGTTTAAATTGGTACAGCTGCATGCTAATAAAACTTACAGTGGAATCAGAATGGAATAAATGGGAGAAATCATTTTGTGAGACGTTTGCGAACAAAGGATGGTCACCCATTAGATATGCACTTACCTATAAATATCAACAGGGTGCTTTAAAAAAGGAAAAATTGCTACTGGAAGTAAGAAAATCAATCGATACAGGTACACTTATAGACCTTATAGCATATGGTTTACCTAACTATGTGACTGATAAAATTGACAGAGAAACTTTGAAAAAAACGGAAGATCTTTACAATGAATTAGGGAAATTAGAACACTTTGTTGAGAAGAATAAATATGGGAAAAGAAATAATATAAATACTGACACCAAATCCAAAAAAATTGTAGAAAAAAAGCCATGCTCAATCTGCATCAACGAAAATAAAGGGAAACGTTACCATCCAGAGGAGGATTGCTGGTTTAGTAAAAAATATCAAAAAGCGGTTGTAAAATCTGTAAATAACTCTGAACTGGAAATTGAACTGAATGAGAAGAATCCAAAAAACTAGAGTTGCCACCATTAATAAAAATAAAGTTACTATTAAATGACACTTTGGAAGTTTCTGGAGTTTATGACTCAGGTTCAAATGTGTCATTGATAAATGCAAAACTATTGAAGATACAACAAAAAAATACAAATAATATGCAAAAAGTAAACTTAAAGACTATTAATGGTGAGAAGAAAACAAAAGGCATGGTAACACTTAAAATAAAGATCTACAATATTGAAAAAATATTGGATATTTTTGTTGTAGACAATGAACATTTTAATTATGATTTTCTAATTGGTTTGGATTGTATTAAAAGTTTCAAATTAATACAAAATGAAGAATTAAAGATCATACAATGTAAAAATCCAGAAAAAAAGAAAATAACTCATGTCGAAATTCCTGATGTACTAGGTGACATAAATATTGATGTTTTAAAGCAAGACATACACTTGACGGAACATCAAATAAATTTTAATGAACATATAAAATCGGGTGAATTTGATATAGCAATTGACCACCTAGATTTATACCAAAAATCTGAAATAAATAAATTAATAAAAAAATATAATACTGTTTTTGCTAAGGATAAGTATGATATCGGCACTGTACGTGATTATGAAGCTCACATAGACTTGATGGTGGATAAATACTGTTGCAAACGTCCTTACAGATGCACAATTGAAGATAGAAGAGAAATAGAAAATCAGATATCATCGTTATTAAAGAAGAATTTGATCGAAGAATCTTACAGTCCCTTTGCTGCCCCAGTAACACTGGCATATAAGAAAGAAGATGATAGAAAAACAAGATTATGTATAGATTTCAGAGAATTAAACAAGATTGTCGTCCCACAGTCGCAACCTTTTCCGCTGATTGAAGATTTGATGGTGAAGACAGTAAACTGTAATTATTTTTCTACCTTTGATATAAATTCTGCATTTTGGTCGATACCTTTGAAAATTGAAGATAGATACAAAACTGCATTTATAACACAAGAAGGTCATTTCCAATGGACCTGTCTCCCGTTTGGACTGAAAACAGCTCCAGCAATTTTTCAAAGAATACTGAGCAACATAATAAGAAAATACAAACTCTCTAATTTTGCAGTAAATTTCATTGATGACATCCTGATTTTTTCAAAAACTTTTAAAGAACATATAGTACATTTATCAAGACTGCTGGAGGCAATATTAACAGAAGGCTTTAGACTAAAATTTTCAAAGTGTATTTTTGCAAAGACTAATGCCAAATATTTAGGACACATAATAGAAAATAATTCCATCAAACCACTGAAAGATTACTTAACTGCTATCAAAAACTTCCCGGTTCCAGAAACAAGAAAGAATATACGTCAATTCCTAGGAAAAATAAATTTTCATCATAAGTTCGTACCAAACAGTGCAATAATTCTGGACCCGTTGCACAATTTATTAAGGAAAGATGTGAAATTCGTATGGTCTGCAGAATGTCAGCTATCGTTCGAAAAAATAAAATCATTGCTATGCTCAGAACCAATTCTAAAGATCTTTGATCCTGAACTACCAATAACTATTTATACAGACGCTAGTATCAAAGGAGTGGGAGCAGTGTTGAAACAAGAAGATCAAAGAGGACACAATAAACCGGTTGCTTATTTTTCAAAAAAATTAACTGAATCTCAAAAAAAGAAGAAAGCAATATATCTAGAATGTCTGGCTATAAAAGAAGCTGTGAAATATTGGCAGCACTGGCTTATGGGGAAAGAATTCTTGGTGTATTCAGATCATAAACCATTAGAAAATATGAACATCAAAGCTAGAACTGATGAAGAACTTGGTGATTTGACATATTATTTATCCCAGTATAATTTTAAAATAAAATATAATCCAGGGAAATCAAATCAAGAAGCAGATTGTTTGAGTAGAAATCCGGTTCTAGAACCGAATGATAATATTGATGACTTTTTAAAAGTAGTAAATTTAATAAATCTAAAAGATATAAAAAATGATCAACATACAAATTTAGACCTACAGAATAATAAAACAAAACTGTTTTTGGAGAATGGAATTTACTACAAAAATAATAATAATAATAATAATAATGTCTTTATTTCTCCTCACAAACAAGACCTCAACATACAATTTAACATATGCAAACATAAAATTATAATGCAAAATAATAGAAGGAAAAAGATTATACTATCAGAAAAACTTAGCAAAACTCTAATAAAAAATGTTCATGATACTTACTGCCACATTGGAAGAACCCAGATGACAAATAAAATAACACCATTCTATACGGCAAAGAATATTATCTCAAACATTAAACATGTTTGTGACGAATGTGAAATTTGCATAAAAAACAAGTCAAGGAGAAAGTCGAAATATGGTTTGATGTCACATTTGGGTCCAGCAACTCGTCCTTTTGAAATTGTATCTATTGATACTATTGGAGGGTTTGGTGGATCACGGTCAACAAAAAGATACTTACACCTTCTAGTTGACCATTTTACACGATATGCTTATATTTATACATCAAAACAACAAAGCTCCAATGATTTTATTAAACTAGTAAACAATGTGACTCAGAACTACAACATTGATATAATATTAACGGATCAATATCCTGGCATTAACTCTAAAGAATTCAAAGAATTTCTGAAAAAGAAACATATAAAATTGGTCTTCACTGCTGTTGATACACCATTTTCAAATGGACTTAATGAAAGACTGAAAACCGCATGGACGAGTATCGCACGGAAATGTGTTGAAAAATATAATGAAACGGAACACACAGTCACGAAGTTTGCTCCAAAGTACCTTTTAGAGGGTGAAAATGTGAATATCCTACCACTTGAATTGAAAGCAAGATGTACAAATGAAGATCTAAGAAGAGATAGAAAACTAGCATTTATGAACACTATAAAATCTCACAATAACAATAAAAAAAGATTCGACCTACATAGGGAAGAATATAATATGGGAGTAGGTGACAAAGTGTACGTGGAAAATGGAAATCGTCTAAACAGAAAGAAAATGGATGAATTGAGGATTGGACCCTATACAATTCTGAGGAAAATTTCCAATTCAATCTATGAAGTTGATACCGGACACAAGAAGACAGAATCAAACCTATACCACATCACAAAATTGTCTCCGGTGTCGGTTTGAAAATAAACAATTAAGTGCATGTCACTTGAAATTGTTTCTCTTCAGGGGGGGAGATGTAAAGAAAATCTAGTGCTTTTCTTTATATTTAATTTTGTATGTAAACCTTCTTACAAGCTGGCACATAATAAAGAAAAAAACTGATAATTTTTAAGTTTGAGAGAACATGTCAAAATTTATTAAAATAAGTAATTTTAGTTTCAGAAAGAATAATTATTATTTTAAAGACCAGAATATAGGCTTTAAATGTTGTTTCTTATATTGTTACAGGTAAATGTGATTTTTTATATTGACTTTACTTGTAATATAAGCACGTTTGTAAATAAATCTTATATTGTTACAGAAACGCAATTAAGTCATAGTTTTATTTAATGTTTCCGATTTAGAAGAGGATAATATAATAACATTATTATATATATATAATACTATCTGCGCCCCACGGCGTTACCCACTACATTTTTTTGCTATAAAAAGTAGCATTTATAGTATGGTAATCCAGGGTGTCAGCTACCTTTATACGAAATTTTAGCTAAATTGGTCTAGCCGTTTGATCGTGAAGAGGTAACAAACATTTAAACACACTAAAAAAAATTCACGTTTATAATTTTAGTGTGATGATTAAGTAAAAAAAATAGTACTAGGACTAATAAAAAAATATAATTACATGGCAGTCGTGTTATTTTTTTTTTATTTGTTTCATTTTTATAGCCTATGCTACTCGCGATATTGTAAGGATTCTAACGACACTCCATACATCAAAATCGGTTCAAGCATTCAGAAGTTATGATGGAATAAATAAATTCACATATGTACATACATACATATATACATACATACATGAACCCTGAAAACATTACACTCCTTTATTTGGGCAGTCGTGTAAAAATTAGCCAGCAATACAAGAAGATTTATAGCATCACCAAAATGGGTTTGGGTATTAAGTTATCAGACGAAGAAGGCTTTTTCTGAGCAAAAATATCACTGATAATTTTAATAGAACTACTACTTCTAATGCAAAATGGTTGCTTTACTTTTTAAAGAGTTTTGCATGACACTATATCAGCAGTTCGCTTTATTAGCTCCATTGACGTTTACAAATAAGATTGACAGTCATAATATTACAAACAGTGAAGAAAGTATTACCAAGCAGATAACAATGGTTAAATTAGTTAGCAAAAGGTAAAAATTTATAAGCATAAACACTAATATTGCAAGACTTTTAATGTTAAAGAAATTCTGGCTGCAGAAAAAATGTCACCAAATAAAACCTCTGCACACTCCCTATTGGATGAGAAGACAACATCCCAGTTAACTAGAAAAAGCGTAATAACGTACAGATACACAAACAAACTGACCTATTTCTTATTCTCATTCGCGATATTACAGAAACTGAATGGCAAACACATAAATCTCCGTTATGCTGTTACATCTAGTGTGGGAGTCAGTAAGTCCGCTTATATAGTATTTTTAACCGACTTCAAAATAAGGAGGAGGTTCTCAATTTGTCGGGATCTTTGTTTTAACTAAACAATTTAACCCCTTACTTATTAATTTATTAAATAGCAGTTGTCTGCTGATGAGAGAAAAAGAAAAATTGTTAAGTAATAATCATATGTCAGGCCGTAAATAAATACGAGGTCTTTTCTATTTGGATGAACGTAAGCCCAAAAATTTAATTTTCAATCCTAAATCATAATCGTTTTACGCTCCAGTGCAAAGTGTCATATTTTATAATTTTAGCCATCTATTGAAATGTGGTATTTGACATTAAATAATTAAAACTAAGCTTAAATGTTTCTGGGTACAAGAGAAAATATTGTCTTATTTACTTAATTCATTGCAAATCACATAAAAATGTTCACTCATTCGAATGAAAAATGTACCAACTGGTCAAGGCACGAGCCGATCTCAATCAGACAATTTTTCTTAATGACACCTGATGTAAAGTTTCTCACAACACCGCTGGCTCCTGTACTATCCCCGTGTTTGGACAGTGAAGCGGCGCAAATCGCCCGGATGGCTATGTAATTATGCCGGATACTTTGCATGCTCGAATAAATTGTTACTAATATTGAGTGATCTGTTCAGATAACGAATTCCTACACTTACAATATTTACGGATGAAAATACGTCTTTTTTGTGGGTAATGCTGGCTTTGTTTGTCATTGCTCGTTTTTGATAGTATCGTGAAGACTCTCGACTCGACTTTCTTGTTTTCCAAGTATGGCGAATTGCTTAGTATCATGATCACGAGGCACACGTTTATCAATAAGCTGAAATCTCCAGGGTTGGCCAGAGGTAAGAAAAATGCTATTCGTCTACATTTTCGATGGTCATAACAAGTCTCATGAAGATAGTGAGACTAATTTTATCCATTAATTGGGCCATAGCCTAATAATACATGGCAAAGTGAATACAGTTGAAATCTAAATAGCAAGTTACAAAATAAACTACAGAAAAAAATAAAAGTACTAGGAGAACAGAATACAATATTATCCATCCCTTAAGAACAAAATCCCAAACACACATAATTTTGCTAACACGAAACCCGTGACGTGATTGAAGACCATTTTCCTTAGCAAGTCCGACAAACTTTGTTTCTTGTTAACTCTCAAAGTGGGATTTGTCGTAGATAACGCCTCCAAACGGCACGATAAGGACTGTCTTATCTTCTTCTGATTTAATATTATTCTATGTCTGCCCTAGGGCCTGATTGACGCCGGTTTATCAGATAATAGATTTCTTTTCTTTTTTCTTGCTTTGGTTTTTGAGGTAAATAAAGTCTGTGTTTTTGCGGTGACACTGATTTTGGGTTTGTTAATTATAAAAGCCAAAGATAATTATTCTTTGTTTACTTTTCTATGACTAATAACTACTATTAATTCATGAAATTTTAATGAAAAGATGAACATATTTACTATACTTACATTTGTATATTTTACATTACTTTTAAATAATTCCAGAAACACAACAGTTCTTTTTGCAAGTGGTAAATTAAACCACACAACGCATTATTTAATTATTATGGCACTTCAGAACAAGTAAAAGTCTATAAATGTTTCTATCGACATCCCATGGTTCGTCCTGTTGTGACCAAAATAGATTGAAACGCGATGATACAGACCTTTAATCCGCAAGGGCCGGACTGCCGTGAGTCCTGTAAATGAATAATGAAAACACAAATGGACACTGCGTTCATCGGACGGCGGATGGGCAAAAGTGACATACGGATTTGTGGAAGTGTCGCAGTATTTACGAGTTGCTAAATGTTAGCTGATGTTGAACCATTGATAAATTTCTTCAAACTCTTCCGTCGACATAATCTTCTTCGTGACTGCAGTTGTTAAATTTGAAGTGTCTTCTTGAAATTCTAGGTTAGTATTGTAAATTGTATACAAAGTTATATAACAGAAGATTTATATTTGGACTTAAAGCAGGGCAAAGAAGCATGGACAAGGTAAGTACTCGTAAATATAATGCAAATCTAGGAACACATAATCTTGTATGACACCACCGAGACTGTTATCTTCTTTGGTTCATTTCTTAAGACAGATAGCAAGTCCTCACTCTTTTTCAAATTTTGCAGTTGTTGGTGTTGTCTTGAGATTTTTAATGAAAGCTTTCCTCTTATTGTTTCAGAATTAGCACAAATCTAGGACTATAATTAACGTTACTTAATCATTTTTATTGAGGTTTGGAAACACAAAAGAGAATATTCTCCAGCAAGGGAACACCTAACAAGGCCAACCAAAAAAATGCAAACTTTTCAATGTTTCACTATTTGATTTGTTCCAACCAGTGGCGGATTTGCAGCCTTAACTGCCCTAGGCCCCAGGCCAGGTAGTAAGTATCAGCCGCCCCTTTCTCAGCACCCATCATATAGACTACATAGGGAATTTACTATTGTACTTAGTACTTTGAGTTGGCCGACCCCAAATATCTGGCCGCCCTAGGCCCGGGCCTAATGGGCCTTCACTTAATTCCGCCACTGATTCTAACCATTATTTTATTATTTATTATACTGCTAAAACAAATGACTCGTCTCAACTACATTCCTAATTTTCGAGGATAAACATGAAAAAATAAATTCTAAATACCCAACGTTCGTGTTCCGTTGACAGCTGAAAAAAAAAACGATTGTGAGTCCGTCAGTCAGCAACCTAAAGAGATGTTGATGAGGGTTCTAGGGTGGGTAAAGTTTTTATTGATTTAGACTATACATAACCTGGAGAGTGCGATTTAAAATTCAATTCCTGTTGTTGAGTTGATGTAGTTGAAGTAATCTTTTTTTTTTTCAAAAGAACTCCTTTGTGTTCGAGATCTTTATGATTCCCAATCTATCTTGTGCAAGTGGTCAGTGCTGTTTTATTATTCTCTCGTTTTCATTACGTTTCATTTGTAGGGATATCTAATATGCTCAGTTATGGATGTGATTATAAACTGTTTAAATTGAAATATCATTAATGTTGTCTTTTCAAATGTAATTTCTAAGTATGTCAGTGTTGGACTATGTGTCTGACACTTTTTGTTCCATACAGGCCTTGTCAGACTGTATGACCGAACACACATACCAAATCTTAAATACGAGTTTCCCATACATCTCAGCATTCTCTTCTTCTTTTTCTAGAATCCTTTTGGGATTTTTTGGTAAGTTTCTGTCATGAGTTAATGCAGATCTCACGATAAATAAATTCACTGTGTTATTAACGTTACGAAACCATTTACTTTATAAATAACGAAACGCAAAATTTGCTATAAATGGATATGTCGGTAGCAGTGATTGAGCTTTCTGGATTTTGACGGCATCTTTCGGAATATTTGATTAAATTACAAAATTTGTTCGCATTTTCGTCTTAAAATATTGTTCTTTGCTTTAATTTTCAGACGTTTGAGCCTTAAAATCCATGTGAAATACTTCACTTGTTGTCACAAACAATGGCGAAATTTTGATGAATTAAATTCGGTAATTTTGTAGTCGCATTAGGTTTTTAAAATAAACGAAGAAAAAAAGTCAAATCAATAAAAAAAAAAACAGTTTATCCGTATAAAGCACAGTAAATTTGGGAAAATTTTTAAGATATTCACAAGTAAAAATTTACCGCTCAGTAAATTTTAAACTGGCAGAATAAGTAACTTTGATTCGCTAACACCATAAACAAAAAGAAAAGCTAAAAAGGCCGAAAAGAAAGCAGAGAATAGAGAACAGTGGCAATTCCAAGCATCACCGTACACAGCTGAACTCATCAAAGAAGAACATCACAAACAAGGTATAATAAAACACTATATTTCATAGTCCATATTATCTTATCCTCTGCTATTAATTCAGAAACTTCTTCAAATTAAAATGAAGGTGATTTTATAGCTCCTTCGAAATTAATTGAGGGTCGAAACTTTGCCCACTTTGCGACATTTTCGTTAGAAATTGACGATTGTAGTCTTGTCTCAAAAATTAATGTGACCCATAAAAGAAATATCTGTATGGGACGAGGTGAGAGTTAGAAGCGACTTTTATATTAAATTAGATAAAACACCAGTTCCTACAATATTTTCTCTACCTTTAACAATAAAGTGAGTGTAAGTGTCTATAAGAGTAAGTGATGGTTATAACTTATAGATGAGTCTCGGAATTGTAGTTGAGATTTCAGGTTGTAAACATTGCACGCGAAGAAGAGACCAACGGAAACGCATATAATTGACTGAAAAGATATCTGACGAAATGAGTGAGAACGTAGCACCTCCTTTCTAATTCTAGAAAATCTTGGCTAGATCACGTAAACGAATCTATAAAAATTGAAAGGAAAGCAACAGTTCTTACTACGCAAATAGCCTCTTAAATTTATGTTTTTTTTCTATAATATTATAAGATAAAAAGAGCAAATTAAGGAGTCTTAATTTATGGTAATAATGTGTTTCATTCCGCTTTTTATAAGTATATAATAATATGAAGTTGGTTTGGTTGATTGCATTGTCGTCGGTCATCATGAGATAACCGACGACAATGGAACCACTATACAAGCTTTTAATCTTGTAGACGGTCAAAACTTCATTCTTCGTTTCAGTTTCATCTACTTTTCTTTATATTGATGCTCTATTTCTCTTGCGGGTTGTTGTTTTGTATCTTTTTCATAACTTGGACCATTACAATTTCTAAGTCGCTAGAGAGCCTCAGAGTTTTGGCGGATTAAGATAATTAAAATACTTGATGCCAAGTTACGCTAGCGCTGCCGAGATTAACGGAAACGTGTATTTTTTATAATCCACCATTAAAATGTGAGTGGATAATATTTTGAGAACAGTCGAGAATATTTTTTATGAGAAATAACGCCCTGTTAATAATAATTTTACGGTGGGCGGTGTTATAAAGTGGGTATTTTATTTACTTTCATATTGAGTGGGTGTTTTCTGTTTATACAATTAAGATGTTGAGGTTAACGATTATACCTATAAAGTAAAGTAGAATTAATTCGATCAGCTTCAGTGATATTATTTCTCGCGTTTTTCTTGAGTCTTGTTGGAGCATTTTTTTGCTTTACATAATTATATTTATTCTTAGGATCGGAATCTATCGCTGTTAAAATTTTGTCTGAGAATTTAAGGATAGAAAAATAAATACGAGAGAAATACTCGTCTAATCTTTTCTTTTCTAAAGAAAAGGTTTATCGTATAAACTAAAGGCGATTGTCCCACAATTCAGTTAGAAAATACCTTTTGTCTTTTTTTACTTATAACCGAAAAAGGTCAAGAATTTCAAGCCTCGTTAATAAGATTCATACCCAATGAGCAAAACAAAAGATTTTAGAGTCAAATAAAAAATAAAAACTCAAACTTAAAAAATATCCCTACAATTCAGTGGATCGAAAACAAGTGAAATAAGAAACAAAGGAAAACGAAGTGAAAGGGTCGGACTCGAAGTAACTCGGACACAAAGTGACGTAATGAATACGTCCCTCCTAAGTGGAAGGTGACGAGACAAGGGTCATGAAGGTCGCGTTGACCTTAACACGTATTGATAATAGTACAAGGCAAGGGTTTAAGTGAAAACAGGGACTGAGAATACTGGGGCTCGAAACTTGTGTTTGACATTGAGTGACCGTTGGAATTCATGCTCCGCTTCCAGATTCAAACATTTCCAAAAAGTTCTTTTATTGTTCGAAGAAGCCTGATAATCAGAATGAAGTGAACACACACTGTCTTGCTTTTAGAATCACAGTGATACCTAATTTGAAGCATTTGATGTCAATTTGCTTTGTTTCGTACATATAGTAGGTATTCTCTCCGCGGACAACCCAACTGTCGATGTCGCTATAATTGCCATATGGAAATATATTTATGTCGAGTAAGATCCCATCAATCACCAGAAATAGCCTCTTTAGAAAACCATTACTCAAGCCAAATTAAAAGCAGCCATTTTCCGACATCTAAATCGAGACTTTATTTAGGTATATTCACGAAAAATAAAATATAAAAGCCTGCGTAAAACAACAGGCATCTCCGGCACGCCTCTTTACTCTTCAGTTACGGTAACTTCTTTAAAAGACTTGGCCATCTAAATCAAATTTGACAAAGTTTCTCATCTCAAAACGTTATCAATCAAAAACACTGAACTAACTTACAAAGGGACAATTTTCTGTACTCACAATTTAAAGGAAATTGTTAATAAATCCATCGTGTTTCCGTAAACATTTTGTGAGGGAAATTGATAAGCAAGCGGTGAAGATGTTATTTGTAAATACCTACGACATGGTGTAGTTGTCACATTGGCTTTTGAAGTCAAGTCAAAAGTTTAAGACCTATTAAATACGTAAGATACATTTTCATCTCTATCAATCTATGATTAACCGTTGTAAGAAATCATGACTTGATTGGATAAATCGTGTGAATTTTACATTTTATAGATGGATGCAAATGGTAAGTTGTCGCTCATTGTGGCGTGCTACGGGGGAGGCCTTTGTCCAGCAGTGGACGTCTTCCGGCTGATGATGATTTTACACTTTACATACAGTGGTTTAGAAAAATGTTAATTATTAACTAACTTAATCAAACAAATTCTGTCACCATCAGCATAAGACAGCATATCCAAATATTTTATGAGACTCATTCAAAATCCACTATTTCTCGTCCATAAATGGAAATTATGACAACATAATAATTTATTCCAACCTTTTCAGCGCAAAGTTTATTACAATCTAAGTCCTCATCTTGACTTCGGAATCAACATTAAGCAGCAACTTAAAGTTTGTAGATAACGATAGTTTTGCTTGTCCCAGTTTGTATTGTAAATAGGCCGAGATAAATGTTTTGGAAGTTGCTTTGGAAACTTCAGATTTGTGCTGTGGATACGCTTATGTATTATCGTGCCTGTGTTCCCTGTGACGGTAGACAGAGGAGTAGGTACTACTGCACACCAACATTTTGCCAATCTGTAAGAAGCACAAACATTTGTAAGCAGCAGTTTGATGATTTTAAAATAATTTATCGCGGCAAATTCCTTACCCTCTTTCTAGCTTAAAATTATTTTAAACGTTAGAAATTAAATAGACAACTTGATTAGCGCCATGATTTAAATGCTGGTGGGACCTCCACACGACACCAATATTTAAATGATGATTTTATTCCGAGCCTGGGTGCTAAATTAAAGGCACCCACGATACAAGATATAATGCATAACGTATAGAAACAATAAAAAAAACAGTTGGTGAAAACATCTGATAAACTTATTTTTAGGCGATGAACTGGAAACATTACGCATCTATCGGACAGTACGCAAGCACAGATACTTAGAAAGGCTTCTTTAAATAAACATAGCCAGGGGTACCCGTCGTTCGAGTTTTATAGCTCTTTGCATAATAACACAGAATAAATTAATTATTACCTGTTCGCTTGCATAATTTCATGGCTTGAGGTTTATTTAGGACTTAAGGGACGTTTTTACTGTTAAAGGCACACAGCGAAACATTAAACGTTGTGTAAATTAGTTTGTTATGCTTGGAAGGAGCTAAGCTTTGCTGATAGGGGTTGTTTTTGAAAATTTACGGCCGTCATTTTGGTGGGTGCGTGCATATTTTCAAGCCAGATACTATGCTTTTTAAGCCAGCTTAAAAATTATTCCAAAATTCTCCAATACGGCTAATATTGTAACTAAATCTACTCGTAACTTCCTACCGATATTTATTAAATTTTCAGGCTCGTTAGAAAACCTTATGATAAAATTTATAATAGTATTTTGTTTGTTAGTATGTAAATGAGAAGTAAGAGAGGAAAATATCGAAACGCCTGATTATATTTACATAGCAAAGTTGTGCTTAAACCTTTCTCAAATGAATCCAAAATAGTAGGCGCTACGATTTACTCACTAAAATGGAAACCAGTGTAACTCGTATTGGGTTATTCATAAGCACTCAAAATAATAATTATTGTAAGTAGATTTAATATGTTTCTATGTACACCTAGTAATATACATAATAAAATTTCTATCTTAAAATAATCTCAGACTCGATGTTTTGGGATGTCTTGATGTCTTACGTATCCAAGCACGACTCATGTCTATTTACACGACTGCCCAAAAAAAGGAGTGTAATGTTTTCAGGGTTCATGTATGTATGTAAGTACGTACATATGTGAGTTTCTTTATTCCACCATAACTTCTGAATGCCTGAACCGATTTTGATGTATGGAATGTCGTTAGAATCCTTACACTATCGCAAGTAACAAAGGCTATAAAAATTAATAAGTAATATTTAAAATAATTAATAAACTCGACAGCCATGACAAAAAACGAACTACAAAGTAAAAAAAAAGTTCCATCGCAGTCGGGGGACCGTTTTGTGGAACACTGTCTTATCTTAGAGGTACCCAGACTGCGACGGAACTTGATATTGATACTCAATACTCAATACTTTATTGCATTCCATAATAGTACATCGGTGGACTTACAATATTACAGATCATTATGGACCCTGTCGGGCACAGCAAAAGTGAAGAGAGGAAGAGGTTTAACCTAGTTATTTACAACATAAGAATTTTGAACTTACATCTATGCAACTTATTCTAATAAATAATATCTAAGATATTGTATTTATATAGAGTACGTTTTTAATAATCATAATAAAAGAGTTTTTTTTTTATATTAAATAGATATATCATATTTTTACATGCTTATATGTAAGGTAGGTATACGTTGATGTCGAATTACAATGATATACCTACAGTCCTACATAATATCACAAATATAATAAAACTGAAGAGTTTGTTTGTTTATTTGCTTGAACGCGCTAATCTCAGGAACTGCTGGTCCGATTTGAAAAATTCTTTCAGTATTAGATAGCCGATTTATCGAGGAAGGCTATAGGCTATAAAATATTCGAAATCCGCGCGGGCGAAGTCGCGGGCGGAAGCTAGTGTATTGATAAAATTACTTTTTCCATGGTTTATTTAAGAGTTATAAGCATTTTATTGGTCATTATGTTGCGGCTTCATATTATGTTGATGTAATAGTTCTGCCTACCCCTCTGGGGCTTCTAGCGTGATGATATCCCTACACAGTCTACACACGTATCCACATAAAAGCTACCTTGTTTAGACTAGGGACGTCCCACACCCAATTTCCTTAATTGATATAAATCTCAAAAGTTATGACCGAAATCATTCCAAACTTCGCCAATATCCGCGTCTTTCGGTAATGTAGGTGGCGAACTTGCACATAAAATGTTTCTATTCGCTAATAAACAAGCTTGGTACAGTTCATTTGTCAGTGGTGCCGTGGCATCAGTTTTGGGGTGGCGTAAATTGGAAGAAACTGCGGAGTTTTAGACCTAGGCTTAGTAATTTTAATATTTTTTGAGTTCTTTATAAAACATTGTAAATTTTTTATTATTTGTTAATAAAAGCAAGAGAAAACTTGACTGTTTTCAAGCCTAATCATCTTATCGTATGGTTGATGAACAACCTGGTGTCAGAGTTTAAGCCAATTGTAGGCCTCTGACATGGCTCTAAACACCGAATCTTCGACGACCTGATTGGCGCAGTGGCTAAGCGATTGGACTGCCGCGCTAAGGTTAGGTTGAGAAGTGCCGATTTCCTCACGATGTATTCCTTCACCGTTGAGCTAATTTACTAGTCATTAGTTTTAATAAGCTGAGTAAGTTCTGTGCTTTCTGGTGCCAATTTAGTTTTTCGTATTTTCTACCTTACACTGTCACAAAAGTTTACAGTTTTCCGTTATTTTGTGAAGTAATTATTAGTAACTAGCGGCCCGCACCGGCTTCGCACGGGTATAAAATATATATTATAAGTATTTCTCCACTATTTAATGGATTTTATTATACATATAAACCTTCCTCTTCAATCACTCTATCTATTAAAAAAAACCGCATCAAAATCTGTTGCGTAGTTTTAAAGATTTAAGCATACATAGGGATATAGGGACAGGGAAAGCGACTTTATTTTATACTATGTAGTGATATTTAAGCACGTGTCATCATTCGACGCTTAACCCTATCCCTGTCCAGTGTAGTAAATAACTATTGTATCTACTACGAGGGCATTTAAATTGACAGCAAAACCAAACATTAGAAAAATTCAACGCCAAAGACCACACTACACTTTAATCTTAACCCTAATCTGAACTATCACCGTAAAAGATAGAAAGAATCCTGCGATAAGCACGTCCAATTGCCACTAACACTCGCAAAGCCATCAGACCTGATAGTATCACAGTTGATACGTCTCTAACATGGCCCGCAAAATAAACATGGCCGTGCGGTCTTGGTAGCGTATGTGCAAATTACACGAGAAAATTTATTAGAACATTCCGTTTGAAAATTATTGTTGCTGTTTTTGGTTTCGACGATAATGTTCGTCAGAAATCAAACGCTCATTCTAGTTGTATATTTAGTTGGCAATCGGAAATTACACGGCGATGTGGCGGTTAATTGTGTGGCTATTTCGTTCTGTGATTAATGTTTTGAATATGTTAGTTGAAATCATTTTGTTCTGGTAATTGTGATTTGTTATTTAAATGAAATTCATTAGTTTAATGGCTGTAGATGAAATTCATTTGCAGTGGTTATTCACATCATTTTAAATAGGAAAGTTAATCTAACACCTAATCACAACTAAACTAAATATGAAATGGAAAATAATAAAAGATAAAGTAAAAATCGTTAAATTAAAAAACAGCAGGCAGCCCCCAAAATGCTCGCCACCGTTTCCTACTGCTATAACTCCGTAGAAGAAACGGCGCGGCACAACAAACTACCCAGCAGCACAATCTGACTGTCAAAATTAAGAAATTAAAGTTATATAAGCCGAGTACAAAATCGCACGTAAATATCAATGACCTATGAAAAGTTAGGTCTGATACAGTATAAACTGGAATCTGAGATAATAGAGAACATACCTAACATAATTGTAAATTAATTATTGTACTGATTGAATCCCATGAGACAATTTGCACCTACTAATATCGAGAGAAAAAATACACAATGTTTTTCTTTTAGATAACATTGCATCTGTATTCCCCGAAAAGGTAAACAGAGGTGTATACTACACCTATAATTCGCCAGCTATATTATAGGGCTTGATAATAAGCTCAATTTTCACTAACCAAGAAATGATAACATTAGATGAGAATCCATACCATACATCCTTAGAATTTGATACGAACCCGATACCATTTTAACTGTAATTCTAACCGCCGAACTCAGAGACATATAACGATAACTTAAACTGTCACTAAGGCTCTAGACAGACGGACCGCATTTCAACTGCAATCCAACCGCAAATAGCAGTTCAAGTGCAGTTTGAATGCAGTTGACATGACTGCAATAGAACTGCATACCAACCGTGCAGTCCAATTGCAGTTCAATTGCAGTCGGCGTGCAATCGTGTGAACGTTTGGTTTGTAGTTCTATTGCAGTCGTGTCAACTGCATTCAAACTGTATCCGAACTGCAATTTGCGGTTGGATTGCAGTTGACATGCGGTCCGTCTGTCTAGAGCCTTAGTGACAGTTTAAGTTATCGTTATATGTCTCTGAGTGCGGCGGTAAGACTATTAAACTGTATAGTATATCATAATAATGCATGTACGTTGTACGTATTTTTCTGTGCGCACGACACGTGCCATGATAGAATAGCATGTTTATAGGAGGTGAGTACAGTTTCAGATAGATAGGGCAATATATATCACCATGGGATGCGCCATTGCGTTCGAGATTTAATGAAAATTATATTTGCTTTCTTGTTCGTTCAGCAGTGTAGCTTTACAAGCACGAAGAAAGTGAAGCAAAACACATAATTTTATGTAAATTTTGATCTTTTATAGGCTGTTATAAGAGTGTGCTTTAGATAAATATCAGCTTCGGTGTATCAATACATACTGTATATGTATCTTGAGGGGCTCGTAGCTACATAGTTACAGTCGATCTGCCAGGTTTTACCATATAGATCAGTCGATCTGCCAGGTTAAGCAGTGCTCGCCGCGTTCAGTCGTGTGATGAGTGACCGTTTTCTCATGTCAAAGTCCTCCGCGCTTCGAAAGGCGGTTAAGCCGTTATTAGCCTTGCGCCTGATCTCTCTCCGGTCGTGTCGGTCTATCGTAAGGTCGGACTACGAGAGTGAGGGAATAGGGACTTATGAAGTGCAGCTGTTTTAGCACACGTACTTGTGCACTATATTATCTCCTACGTAGTTGGCTAATCTCATCTGTGAAAAGGGGCATGTATTAAGGACCCTACCATACGTTTCGTGGGTGCATTTCACAAACATAGAACACATACATAAACACCCAAACGAACAGAAATCTGCAGAACACACGAATATTTGCATCGTAAGGGAATCTAAACCGCAAAGCCTACGCTTAGGCCGCATCGCTAAGCCACTGCACCAAACACGTCTTTTCCAAAACAAAAGTAGTAGTGCGTAATCTATAACCATAACAAATTGTATCGCAATTGGTGCAGTATATAAAGCGTAATGTATAAACAAACATAATATTCAATCTCCTTTAAATAATTGCTCCTTTAAATAATTTCAATCAAAGCAAAAGACGTCAAATAAAAGCAAAATTTAATTATAATCAACGAAACAAAATTCCAGCGACTTTTGAAATAATTTTTGCTGGGTCTAAGTTCTCCAGTGACTTACAGGCTTAATCTAGAATTAATTACTAAGCGTTTGTGTTTAGTGCAAACGCAATTAAAGAGGCCGCATGCCCCGCGTAATTGCGGAAGTAGGGATGTGCCTGGCTTAGGAGATTAGTCGATATATTAGTTACTATGTATTATTATTAAACTCTTTATTGTACACCAAAAATACAAGTAGACAACATAATCAAAGTTATAGTAAAGACTAAATAATACACAATGGGCGGCCTTATCGCGCACGGCGATCTCTTCCAGGCAACCTTGGTATATAAAAATAACAATGTAAAATTGGTGGCAGTCACTGGTGTACATATTTACCTACAATTAAAATATATAAAAATAAAAAATACTTAATACAATATAACAAATACATTTAAATATATAAATACAGATAATAACAGAGCATAGTCGATCAGGATTCTAAATAGTGTTCCTTCACTAATCTTTTAAAAACAGGCAGTGATTGAGCACGTCTTATGGAGACCGGCAGTGCATTCCACAAGCTATCCGCTTACTTAAAAAAATACTTGTAACTAGATCATCTTCAGTGATATTATTATGGTTTGACTATTCAGATACAGTACTGATTAATTTAAAGGAATCTTTTTTTTATCGTATGGTTGATGAACAACTTGGTGTCAGAGTTTAAACCGCCTGTAGGCCTCTGACACGACTTTACACACTGTTGAAAATTCTCTCAGGTGTGCCGGTTTCCTCACGATGTTTTCCTTCACCGTTTTTGGCAACTAATAACTAATTTATAGTACGCACATCAATTCGAAGAGACATTGGTGCGTGCCGGGATTTAAACTTCGCGACTTTTGACTGGGCAGTGCAACGGTCATACCACTCGTCTATCAGTGCTTTTTTTTATTTCAGGGAATAAATTAAATGGATAAGCTACTATTTTGTTTTTGAGTCTTGAATTGCCAACCGACAGTAAGCAAGCGTTGTGATAAATGCTTGTACTTTTTTCTATGTGAATAGGCATTTGCCATGCATCAGGCCAATATTAAGCTGGTATTTATATTATTTACGAAAACTTCAGCTTACAATTTGTTAATTTCTTTGGCTGAACTGACAATCATCTGAAGAAGTACTAGTTTTTGTAACTGTTCCACGCGAGGCACAGGCCGCTTTTTTTTCTCGGCCTGTCTTGTCCCACTGCAGGGCAAAGTCCTCCTTTTCACTCTTCTACTTTACTCAGTCGTGTGCTAAAGTGGACCAGTCTCTCCTTTAGGCAAACAGTTCGAAGGCCTCTCTGAAACAAAGAAAAAAACTTCGCACTAAATATTCAGGTAAACTTTTTTAATATCCTGTAGACAGAAATGTAATCAGTATATTGTATGTATAGTGAACTCTTTGCCCGTTGACGTCGGATAAAAAAATATGAATATTTTATTCGGATATTAATACACGCGAATATGAACTGGGGGTTTGTCCCATCACTATGCGGAAGCAAATATCCGCTCCTGTTTGCTCCGAGTGTTTTATTTTTTAATTCACTGCACCTATGTACCTATATGTTATAATGTCGTTTATTATCTTAGCTTAATTTGTTTATATTCATTTCACGGTTTTGGAGATGCTTAATTTAGTTTTCAAAACGGAATTCGAAGAAACCATTTTCCGAATTTCCTTTAAAATTGTTCTAAATGAATTCGACTATATCTGTGAAGCTGTGAAATGATTACTTTGTTTTGTTTTTAAGACCTTTGTCGATAGGTTCTTTTAGGTTTTTGTGTCTTTACTTAAAAGCCTAAAACGAGCTCTTAATAAAACTTGTCGTATTAAATAATACGGTGCTTAAACCTTGTCTGTGACTACAAATTGAAGCCTAGACTCGACGGCAGTAAAGATAAACTGTTTACCATAACGTAACGCCTGTATTTCGCGAGGGTGTAGACAGAGGCGTACAGAACACCCATATTTCGCCAGTTGTGTAATAGGTCCCAACGTGATAGGGGGCGAGCCTATTGCAAAAGCACCGAGCACAAATCCTGACTCCTTGTTACACTATAAACCTCTGCCTACCCTTCGAGCAATTTTTTTTTTGGAAAAAATGTCGCGCCACACTAGAAATTTCTCCTGTATCGTTGGTGCGTTTCACAAACATGAAGTATCACATACACAAGCACTCAGACTCGAAACAAACATCTGCAGATCGCACAAATTTTTGTCCCGTGCAGGAATCGAACCAACAACCCTTAGCGCAGCAGCACAATCACTTAACCACTGCGCCAATCAGGTCGAGTTGTTTTGTTACATAGGCGTGATGTTCTATTATGTTTTGCCACTTGTAGGGTTCTTGGGAATAATTTGCAACAATAAACAAACGCTTTGCAGTTATCAAACAAGCTAGATAAAAATAGATTATCTAAGAAAAACAATAATTGTTTGGACAATAACATCTCACTGCTAGAATTGTGGTTTTGCGCAAAGCATCTGCAATCTGATCTCCACAACCCTTGGGAAAGGGGAAAGAAAATGTCGATTCAATATATTACGGCCGAGGATAAACCGACTTCACTAACATGTATTTCCTATGGGAATCAATCGTGTTGCATCGAGACCGTGCGAGATTTTTCTATACGTCATAAATAGCTGATCGTTCGTGTATTGAAGTCGAAAGTTTAATATCAGAAAGTGTTTCCATTTGAACTGTGACGGTAGATCGATATTAATATCTGGTAACGGACATAGTTGGATCAAAGTTTCGTATTATATATTGAGAGATCGTGATTATCACGTATGTAATGTCGTTTGATACAAACTTGTAACGTCTTCTGTAGGATTATTCTAAGATGTCTAAAACACTGTTTCGATCTAGTCTGAATTTAATGTCACAAAATCGCTTTTTTTGAATATATCGCCCCGTTTCACCAACATGATAATATATCATACTCACAAACAACCAGATTCGGGACAAACATCTGCGGACCGTAATTTTTTTGTCCCGTGCGGGAATCGAACCCGCAACCCTTAGCGCAGCAGTCCAATCGCTTAGCCACTGCGCCAATCAGGTAGTCATAGCATCAACATCACACATCACATTCAACCTTACAAAAGCTAAAAACATATTTTATCACTCAATCGAAACATACCATGTTAAACACTTACTAGAATAGGCATCCAGCTTAAAGCTTAAAGACGTGAATTCAACGTATTTCAAGTGGAGTAAGTACGTGTATTATGAAGTAAGAAAGTTGATACTTGTGCTGTAAATGGACGTGCGACTATCGCAGCCTCAAACTATGGGGATGGCGACTACTATTTGTCCATGGAAGATCTAATTGAAACTTAAAATTATAAATGGACGTTAGAAGCATTTGTTTAAAACGTTGGGAATAGGCTTTCCCCTATTCTATTGGGGCCTATAACATAACTGGCAAACTATGGGTGTACTCACTATACGGGCACCTCTGCCTACCTCTTCGGAAATACAGGCGTAATATTACGTATACATAAAATATCTTAGATATTGCAATATACTGGGATCACTTACCTACTGATTGGACAAAAAACATCATTATAAAACCTGAATTTGGTGAACATTGTCATAAGCTGATAATGAACTTTTTTGTTGCTTTTTGTCTTATGAAATGATTACCCGATTAATATATAATACATACCATTTTAGTCTGATATAATAATAATAATATCTTGGGACAGCTCACACACGGTCATCTGATCGCAAACTAGGCTGAGCCTGTATTTTGGCAACCAGACAACTAATAAATATACTTATATATTTCTAAATACATACATTATATAGATAAATTGCACTTAGTCACAGAACAAATCATTATGCTCATCATACACAAGATTTGTCCTGTGTGGGAATCGAACCCACGACCTCCGGCTTAGCAGTCAGGGTCACTAACCACTAGACCAACAGGCCAGTCAATATAAGACAATAACTCGTAAGGACCTTTAGCGTTATTATCTGGAAAAATATAGGTTAGGTCTACCAGTACATATCCTTCGAGAAGTACATACACTGTTCACACGAAGCTACATATGGTACGTACATTTCCGATTTTGATGCAATTTGTGAAACAATTTCTGCCACAAAATTTCCAGCTCAATAATCTCGATACAGTCTCACTGGACCAGCCACGTCCGTAGTACCACATCGCAAGTTTCTATGTAAGCTTGTGAAAGGCGCCTCGCGGCTAAAGTTGTAGATAAGAAGTTCGGACGAACACGTGAAGCGAATACCCTAGTAACTTGAGTTTTTGAAGCGCCGCTCGGCCAATTATTTCACTGTTATATTTGTGCAGATGTTACGTCGTGTCAAGGTTTTGATTCAATGCGTGTTGAGTAACGTTTGTGGCAGCCCTATAAGACTGGATCCAATGAATGATCTGCCCTCTTACCATGAACTCCTTAAACAGACCCCTTAGACGAGTGGCAAAACGCTTGACGAATAGAAATGGAATAGAATGAAAAATGTATGGGGTTGACACATTTATCGATAACATAGTCGAAACATGATGTCATCCACATACATTTTTCATTCTAATCCGTTTCTATTTGTCAAGCGTTTTGCCACTTGTCTGAGGGGGCTGGACAGTTTACGATGTGGAAGCGAGACGCTGCTACGTGCAGTTTAATGTGGCATCTCGCTTTCACAACCTAAAATGTTCTGCTTTAAGAGTCCATGGTTCATGGCATGTCTGAAATCAAGACTGTTATTCTCGAAGAGTTCGGTATTGGTTCGGCAGAGGTGTTTCTTTTATCAGGAGTCACACACACATTTTGGAACTCATCATAATTATGATCCTTGGGCGCTACACTCTACCAGGCTATACACACATAAACATACTCTTTCAGGTATTTTTAAGCTTTACAGCCAAAAGTGCACAACATAAATAATTGTAAAATATCTCCAGCAATAAAATATCGTTTCCCTGCAGCCTTGCAACGAATATTTTATATACAGTTAGAACAACAAACCTATAAATTAAGAGGTTCAAACAAATCGTCTATTTATAAAACCAGAGGAGAGCTACATCGGCAAGGCGTGGTTGCAGTTTATCCACCAAACGAATTGATACTCCCAATTGTTTTGGTTGTACTTGACACTAAATATATATATTACGTCTATGAGGTATTCCGTTTATTTAAATTATGCACGCTCCGCCAGTTTGTTATATTCTCCACATAGGGGCACCAATCCAGACTCCGTAGTCCATAATGCCACTGATTACCAAATGGAAAAGTCCAATAACTCAAATCTGCCTGACCCAAGAATTGAACCCAAGTCCTCGCGCTCAGCAATCGCACTTTGCCACTTCAAGAGGCAGACCCCCATCAGAGTTAAGCCCATTTTTTCTAGAGCCTAATTATTGTCCTACTGCTGGGCCTCTCTGAGCTTCCAAATCCCCCTCTTCTCCAGCTCTGGCTAGTTGCTTTACCGCATATATAACCATGAATATCTCTTGACACAACCACGTGACAGCTTGTAAGACATTTAAACATTATATTTTTCAAATGCTTGCCCCGGGAGAAATCAACCTTCCGGTGGCAACAGACCATATTGTTTACTTTTTTATTCCCAAGCCGTTTTGTGGGCTTTTAGTTGCGTTATTTTTGTTTTGTTATACTATAAGGATTATTGTTTTTTGGTATGAATTGTGATTTACTCTAATGCATTTTGGTTAGACTTTTGAGTTAACTGCTTTAAAATACTATCCAGAAAACCTTTAAAAAGTGTTGTCTTCTTACTTTAAACTTACTGAAGATCTCTGGTCAGTCAATGTTATGGATGATTCTGATTAATACTTAAGAACTTTTGCATCACAACGAAGTATTTATCTACAGACATATTTTCGACTGACTAACATGTTATGTGAGTACAATAAAGTAAAACACAAATATACAAGAACAAATATATATTTCTGTAAAACTATTTGAATAAATAAACGTTACAAGAACACCAGAAATTTAAACCAAACACTACCATTCCAAGACTTTAATATTTCAATATAACGCGAGTATCAAAACGATAAAAGCCTTTTAACGTCTCAATAAAACTAGAATCTAAGCCATTAGCACTCACACCTTCCACTCAAATGTTTACCCACACTTTTAATAAACGAGCCGTGGTCTGTGATAAATATTATAACGCCTTTACAAAGAGCAAAGAGCACCGCGCGAGTTCCATCCATTAATCATGTTAGTTCGCGAACAAATGCCAGCTGGAGTAAAGTTCGCGTGACTATTCAATATTGGTACATATACCCTATATGCTCACAACAGTCTAAAAAGCATGTGAACAAAATATGGTTCAACTGAAGTTAATTTAAAAATTTGTTACGTAGGTTTTTAGACTATGACATTTATAGGGTAAACGCTCATGTTATAGGCAGTGAGTACGTGTGTAGAAGTTTTCTCGATCACAACCACAAACATACCACGTGCAACTCACATGATGGATTGCGACAGTTTTGTGTGGATTTACTTATTATTTCATTCATTCGTTCTTTCCCATGTCTGATACGTCAACTTTTCGCGTGACCACCATGTTATTAAATTAAACACTTTTCTTTTCCGCCATTATAAACGACAAAACTTAAAACGTATCAAAGAAAATAATTCTAATACCGTACTCAAAGTATACAGGCAAAGATTTATTACGACTGAATCTGTGTATGCGTGTATAATTTTCTTACGTGAGCAGAATTACAAATGGTTCTAGAACAAATTGCTTTGATAGCTCGAACCACGTACGGCAATAATATGCTATGTATGCACGAAGATAGCCGTTCTTACAGCACACATCTATCACGCCTATGATCCGTTATAAGTAAGGCAGCAGTATAGGATATTTGTAATTTCTTGAGATGCTAGGTTATCTTTGTTTCATGGCATTATGACGTCACTAGACACTAATACAGGTAGATACACCGTTGATAAGATATTTATCAACGGTGTGTAAAACTATGTCAGAGGCCTACAGCCTGTTAAAACTCTGACACCAGGTTGTTCATCAACCATACGATAAGAAGATCATACATTATGATAAGCAGCAATAATATTTAGGGTACCTACTTCTTTCCATGATCTGTAAAATGTTTGTGCCTGAGTTTACTGTACCTGGATGGGCTGAGCCTCGATGACCTTTACTTAGGTGTTCTGTACCTGGGTATTCTGTACCTGGGTCTTCTGTAACTGGATGACCTGTCCATGTGTGATCGGTGCCTGGATGTGCTGTACCCGGGTGACTTGCTTCTAGGTGACCGGTACCTGGATGACCTGTCCATAGGTGATCGGTGCCTGGATGTGTTGTACCCGAATGACTTGTTTCTAGGTGACCGGTACCTAGGTGTTCTGTACCTGGATGACCTGTCCATGGGTGATCGGTGCCTGGATGTGCTGTACCCGGATGACTTGTTTCTAGGTGACCGGTACCTAGGTGTTCTGTACCTAGATGACCTGTCCATGGGTGATCGGTGCCTGGATGTGCTGTACCCGAATGACTTGTTGACCGGTACCTAGGTGTTTTGTACCTGGATGATGTTTATCTGGGTTTTATGATAAATAAATGCTGAGTACAACAAGTACTTTTTTACCCAGCAGCTTAAAATAAACTTTCAACACTAGGCTAATCCTTAAACATCTCACCGACAAAACATGAAAAGATATAAAAATAGTCAAATCACGTAGAACAAAATAAGTTCCAATAAAAATCCGGCACGTTGTATTTCACGACACATTTGCTATTCTCGCGGATTCACTGTATGAACTTTCTGGTATAGTAAAACTTGTAAAAAGTCACGTATCAGCCCGCCCGACAAAGCATTTTTATACGATTTTAAAAACTCTAGAATAAAATTAGAAGGAGTAAAACCGCTGTTTCACAAAGTGTTGCAAATTTCGCGTGACATTTTATGTTCGTATTTTGAATTTTATCTCGATTGTTTTCCTGTATTTTTTTCTGTTTGCGCGGACAGTTATTGGTGTTTTTACCTCGATGTGTGTTGTTTAGTTTTGAATGTCAACTTTCGTTGATCTAAGAGGAAAAGAGTTATCATTGCATATAAGACAGAAATCCAGAAGATGGGCAGCAGCGTCTCCTGTAACTTCACCACGAATACTGCGATCGTGAAAAGAGTAACTATGGAGTTTCTTGCCGGTTCTTCTCCATAGAAACGACTTTTTGGAACCGTGCAACTAGTTTGACGTTTTGTAAGTGCTCTTTTGTAGCCTATATGAAATAAAAACATTATGACTATGACTATGACTATGATCCCCAAGCCGCTGCATAATCTTCATACCAAGCGTGGAGATTATGGCAACATTAAGAAGGAGGCCTTTTTTCAACATTGGACGTCTTTCGGCTGATGGTGATGATGATAAGACAGGTGTAATAATTGCCCTCTTTCTTTCCTCGCTCATGGATGAGTATAATCGAGCAAATGGTTCGTTGCCTTTTTTGAAATGTGCTATTAAGTAGTAACAACAGTTCAAAATGTGCAGAATTTTCACAATTTATTTGTTTACAAATTACTTTAAACCTTTTTCTTGACTTCCAATTGAAAAATTGAGACTAGGCCTTCGGAATCACTGCTGTACTTTTTTTACTATGCACACTCTTGTGTTCACATCATATTATTGTTTCAAAGATACCGTTTGGCCACTGCTGTCATACCCAGAACATGTGATATACGAATCTCTCTTTAGCTTAAAAAGGTACAAATGAATTGGGATCCAAATATCTTTTTACGCAGATCAAGAACACGCAAGTTAATAAAAACCCGTCAACCGATCAGGTACATCCTTAATTGTGTACCATGACGAAAGCATTAGGTACGCTTAGACAGTGCACCGTTCATCAAATGCGTCTACTCACTCATTCTAACGCTCATCCGGCCACTTAAGTCTGTGGATCTAAGTGTTATTCCGTTTTGGGAAATCAGTCAACACGCGACCGCATAAAAGTTAAAAGACTCCGAGAGAAATATCTACTGCTTGCCGTTTTCTTAACGTTCGATTTAAATTTAGTTTTCAAAACCTTTCAAATCTATTGAACCATGTTTTTTCTTTATTAATATTTTTATTTGTTTTATAATTAACTTTTTTATTTCTATTTTACCGCAGTTTTTCATTTTTACTCATGTTAAACAAAAAAAAACATGAATCTTGGTGTTTTGGGACAAAAATAATTAAATTTCCCATTAACTACCCATAAAATAAAACACGTCTACGTAAAAAATCTTTTGCATGTATAAAATTATGAGGATAATAGCGTTCCTTGTAGGTACAATTTCATCATTTTACTTTCTGCAAAACATTAGACCAAAACGTCGTATTCCGAAACTTCAATTCAAAAATGTGAGTTTAACGCTACCAAATAGAACTGCAAAGACATATCGCCATTCGAACACTCTATGAAGTTCCACTAGGTATAGAAATCCACACTTGGTATGGGTGCGTGGCGCAATCACTGTGCTGATATATTGAGTGGGGAACCGAGGACGTGAGAAGACTACCCCAAATATACGGACCAGAAATGGAGGCGTGACCGAAAACTATGATAGAAAGTGAATACCACTAGATACGGATCATACAGACCAAGCCCTGGACTACAAACGATACGACAGACGAGTATGTTGGAGTGTGATTGGGTGGAAATAAATATACGAGGCAGGGCTGATTTTTCAATTGTCACATAAATTATATTCCAAGCATAAAATTATCAGTTTAATGTATGGGAAATATATGAAGACGTTCAATGTATTCTACTAGTAAGAATTATATTATCTGGTGATTGAGAAATCGGCCCTAAATCGTAAGTTTACTTGTCTTGTATTTTTTTTTCTTTATTTATTAGGGACATCTAACCAATTTAGGTTCATGCCAGCCCCAGTCTTGTATTTATTTGTATTGTCTTGTCTAAATTTACTTGTAAGAACGTAGTGTTTGATGCTCTCCAGCCAGATAGACCGATGACTAAAGGAAGTGACTGGATGGCAAAAACGGGAGAGCAGGCTTTGTGGCGTACCTTGGGGGAGCCCTACGTCCAACAGTGGACAGCAATAGGCTGATGTGATGTGATGAATCATAATCTCGGATTCTCACTAGGTCTTTAATCGATTTAAAAAATGGATTAGTTTTTGCGATGGTGTAAAAGATGATTTTTTTTAACGTAACAATAACGTCACAGCGTTATCTTTGATCTTTTTAGCGAAGATGAGCCGCTGATTATCACAATTTTTTTTCATCTCTAATCGCTATGAGATTTAGTTTTACCTCTGGAGATATTAACTATGTTATAAAAAATATATATTGTCAATATTCCCCCCGCGCGCTCGCCTAGCGTCAACACGTACTTGAGTGGTACTCTCGCTTTAAAAAATCGTAACTGGGGTAAAAAGTTCATATTTACAGTTGAAATGTATATCGTTGTATAGCTACGCAAACAAGTATCACGGTGCACTAAACAACTCATCAATCTACCAATCTATACCGAAGATATCAACATCTTTCTCAACACCAACTGCAATATTATCAAACCAACATCGCAGCGCATGAGACAACAGCGTGCAGCGGGCGCAGCCGATGACGTAGCGAGAAAGGTCACTGACCGGTGACGCGGACCAATCGCAATCTCCGTCGCGTCGAAGGACACCTGTGCTTCTGTGTCGGGCGCACTCGGGTAGCGCTCGTAAGTGTTCGTTAAATACTACGCGAAGATCTCAACGGTGCTCTGCGTCTAGTGGTGAAACAGAAATATTCTGCGGCGGCCACTCCTGCGCAACGTGACGTTACTTACAACTGTAAAGGGAGGTGAGCAGCTTAACTAATACTCCTTATCAATTAAACTTTGTTGCTAAATAGAGACAAATAATAGCTATAGCTTATTGCTATATTTCTGCCACTATGCTCTCTGGTATAAAGCGCACCCCCCCTCCTTCACCTAAGCCTCTACAGGCATCGGAACCTAACTTACCCTCAACTGCTAATACAAATACTGAGATAAATACAAACATTACATATAGAAAAAAGAACTTGGAGAATTTGGAGGAAATGGTTAATAATATGAAGGGATTGATTTCCGAACTGGTGTGTAAACAAACTGAACAAAACAGTAAAATAGATGATCTAAAATTGGCCCTCGAAGACATAAGGTCCCAAAATGCATTGATCAGTTCACAAAACTTAGAAATTAGAACCCAAAATGTTGAAATCCAAAAGAACATCGAATTTCTCTCTGCACAGTATGACGATGCTCTGGTCGAAATAAAAAACGTGAGAGGTGAATGTAGCAGTAACCAGAAAGTCATCAAAACGCTCGAAGCTAAGGTTGACTTTTTAGAAAAGCAACAAAAGGTGGCCTGTGTTGAAGTTAAAAATTTACCGACGCCGCCGACGTCAACTTTGGAAACACGGGAGTCCCTGTGTGAAACCGTAAACAAGCTAGGTCAAGTCATAAACCAACCTGTAAACCAAACGGAAATAAAAAACATCTTCCGATTCAAGAACAAGCCTGGTACAGTGGGAGCAGTTATGGTGGAATTCGCATCGGTAACCCTCAAAGATCAGTTCCTAAAGTGTTCCAGAGATTTTAATAAACTTAACAAGGAAAATCGCCTGAATACAACCCACTTAACAGATAAGGGACCTAGGCTTCCCATATACATAAACGAAGTCCTCACGACAATGACAAAACGCCTGCATTTTCGTGCTCGAGAAATAACGAAAGAGTGCGGCTACAAACAATGTTGGGTTATGAACGGCAAAGTGTATATAAGGGAAAAAGAGGGGTTGCCTAGCCACCTTATCAAGTCTGACGTAGACCTCGCAAAATTAAATAAGAAGAAGTGACTAGAACCAAACTTATTGCTGCATGCTAATTTTATTAACTATATTTTACTAATACTATTTCTAATCCACACATTAACACTAAAACAAACAAGTCATTTAAAATCTTATACGTATAAACAATACATTACACTTACACTAAAACCTTATCAAGTAAAACTAGCTGTAAATACACAATACATTATAATACATATCATTGTACATACGAATAAGAGTTCTATTGTTTTCTTAAATAATCTATCAGAATATCGGACCAATAACAAAATCAAATTAAAACTATTCTTGCGGTTATTCTGTGCCTGTACAAACATTACTAAAAAAATACTATATAGCGTAGTAATTCAAACTGTTAAAATTGAACTATTTTCTTATTAAAATTCGATAATACACAAAATATTATTAATAATCTAGATGCCGTTTTTGTGTCGGAATCGTCAACGTGTGACCTAGAAAATTGTACCCCTTCAAATATAATACTAAGCCAATCACTTAAAATTATTACCCAAAATATAAGAAGCATAAACAAAAACATAGCGGGTTTTATGACTACACTTGCTAGAACAAAACACGAGTGGGATATGATTGTGTTGACCGAGTGCTGGCTTCTTAATACGCACAATATCCCAGAGCTGTTGAATTATAATTTCTTCCAATCCAGAAATAATCGTACACAAAATGAAGGTGTAGTCGTCTACGTGCACAAACAGTTACAACTCCTTGTGGAAGAGTCGACATTGGTAGATGCAAACTGCCTTGAAGTAAAAATTGACACAACTACTGTCCTTTTAGCGATATACCGCCCACCTGGGTATAAAGACTTAAGTAACTTTCTAACTTCACTCAATGACATTTTAAATCGACTATCACGGATTAAAAATTTAATACTAATAGGGGACATAAATATTAATATACACGAACAGTCTCATGATTCCGCTAAAAATGCATATCTAACCTTACTGGCTATGCACGGCTTACTACCTGCCCACACGATACCAACGCGGCTTAATGCATGTCTAGACCATGTTATACTTAGAACTCGGCTGCCTGCTTCAACTCTGGTCGCGCATACTGCTCTGACGGATCACGATGCGGTTATATTTTTCTTGTCGAAACGTAATATGCCTAACCTGATCACAAAAAAATATACTATGCGTATTAATTATGAACAACTAGATGCAGATATAAGGCAACTGGATTTTAGTGAAGTGTATAAGTGTCAGGATCCTCATACAGCGGGAGAAACAATGGTTCAGTTAATAAAACACGCTATAGATGCAAACTCTAAAACTGTTAAGCTCCCAAATCGGAAACAAATATTAAAGCCGTGGATAACGCCTGGCTTACTCCGTTGCATTCGACATCGTGACTTATTACACAGGAAATTTAAAAAGGCGCCAAATAACGAGATCTTGAAAATTTCTTTCACTCGGTACAGGAATTACTGCAATAAATTACTTAAAAACATTAAAACAGAATTTGAAAAAAATGAAATAAAGGAAGCTGGTAAAAATTCAAAACAATTATGGTCCGCTATAAACAGTATTACAGGTAGATCATCAAAGAAAATTAATCCATCATCACAGTTATTAGCCTCATCTGGTACACCGCAACAGTCCACAAATTACGTAAATGACTACTTTGCTAAAATAGGCGAAAAATTAGCTAAACATATAAAGACTAGCCCAACGTCTGGAACTAAGGTAAATCCTCCAAATAGCACAACATCTATGGTTATGCTTCCAACTGATGAAGAAGAGGTAATAAAAATATTAAAATCACTTCGCGAAAACTGCAGTGCAGGGTGGGATGGAATATCCACTAAACTATTAAAAAGGCATGAGACTACAATTGTGCCTCCCCTGACGTATATTTGTAATCTTGCTCTTTCCACGGGTAAATTTCCCAATGTCTTTAAAGAAGCCATAATCCATCCGATCTACAAGAGTGGGGATAGAGACTGTGTGGACAATTATAGACCAATAGCTGTGCTCACAGCGTTTTCCAAAATATTAGAAAGGATAATGAACAAACGATTAATGGGTTACTTAGAAAATAACAACTTTATCGCACCGACACAATATGGATTTCGTTCTGGTAAATCGACCTCTGATGCGGTGCACGATCTCACAGACCATATAGTCGCAAAAATGGATAGTGGGGATAAAGTTTTGGGCATTTTTTTGGATCTCGCGAAGGCGTTCGACACAGTCTGTATTCCAATTCTTGTGGATAAGATGGAACGCTTGGGAATCAGAGGGTTGCCGCTGGAACTGTTGAAAGATTACTTGAGTGGGCGCACCCAGAGAGTGAAAATAGATGAATTCATCAGTGGGGAGCAAACAATTACCTACGGAACTCCTCAAGGCTCAGTACTCGGTCCTACACTCTTCCTCATCTACATCAACGACCTGGGTGCGCTCGAACTCGCTAACGGTAAGATTGTCAGTTTCGCTGACGACACTGCACTTTTATTTAGCGCTGGTTCGTGGGATGAGGTCTACCGCTATGCGCAAGCGGGGTTCAACACAGTCTACAGGTGGTTGCAAAGTAATCGTTTGACCCTTAATACTGCTAAAACCCAATACCTGTCATTCTGTCTAAAAACCACTGGACCAACTATTGGTATTATAGCTCACACATGTTCAGATGCTCCGACAGGTAGTTGTAACTGCGTGAGTCTCTCTAAGGTAGAAAAAGTAAAATACCTGGGCATCATTATTGACGACAAACTAAGATTCCATGAGCACATTAATACCCTTAGTAATAGGTTGCGTAAACTTATATACGTTTTTAAAACCCTAAGAAATGTAGTCGACAAAGACGTCTTAAAATTAGTATATTTTGCGCTTGCCCAATCTGTAATAAGTTACTGCATCACCTCTTGGGGTGGAGCACCCAAAACTACCCTATTGGAATTGGAGAGAACCCAAAGGGCTATCTTGAAGGTCTCGTCCTTTCGTCCATATCGGTTTCCCACTGCCCAGCTATACAAAGAGAGTAAAGTCCTCACAGTGCGTCAACTTTTCATACTCCATACCATCTTAAAACAACATTCACTTTTAGTATATGACCCGCTGTTGGGCCGTGGGAAAAGACGGTATAACCCAGTGCAACGTCTTAACCTACGTCAAAAAACAAGTTTTTCCAAACCCTTTTTTAGACATTTAGGTGGTCATCTTTACAATAAAGTTCATAAACAGTTAAATATTTTTAATCTCACTAAACAAAAATGTAAATGGAGGCTAACTGAATGGCTTCTAGAGCTAAACTATGATGATACGGAACTTATGCTTACCAGTATTGTGTAATCATCATTAAACCATTCAACATAAATATACCAACACACATTCACCACCCACCATAATACATACACAAACATTCACTCGCATACACACCTAACACATACTTACATCTTATACTAACACTACTTTTATTAAAAAAAAAAAAAAAAAAATTCCTTTATATAAACTTGTTTGTACATCTTGCTACGCTGTCGGCGCTAAAATACATAATCGTTAGAATGTAAATGTTTAAAGGGTGGGATCCTGGTGTCCTGAAACACAGGCCCCGAGCCTAGCTTAGGCACCAGTCTCCTACAATATAATTACCAGAATTATGTATACTCATGAAACTATGTATTGTTACCTATATTGTAGTGAGAAAATAAATACGATTATTATTATTATTATTATTATTAATATATGAATGATAAAACAGCAGACCAGTTCAAAACACGCTCCCGTATAACTCACGCCCAGGTACGGCTGACGTCGAACCAAATTTGAATTGACGTAGTGCTGATAAAGATGCCATAAATTATGTTGAAAAAGTATTCTGTTTTAATCCAGATACTTGTAATATTACTTGACATTATATCATTAGAATACATTATGCAGAATTGAATTGCTTTATTCGTACTCTTTAGGAATGAAATTCGAATGTTGTATCAGCAATGAGTTTTTATTCGAGTGATATTCGAAAAGGGACTGTGTGACATGAAAAAAACGCAAATGTTACTAAAATTAAAATACTTAACGGAAATTAACGCGAACACATTTTTTTTAAATTATGGCTTGACGTTTCAAGCGATTTTTTATTAGAAAAAAACGTCGTCCTACACCAGGAATTTCGCCTGCATGGGTGCGTTTCACAAACATTAAATTTCACATACACAAACACCCGGATTCGGGACAAACATCAGCGGATCGCACAAGTTTTTGTCCCGTGCGGGAATCGAACCCGCAATCCCTAGCGCAGCAGTCCAATCGTGTAGCCTCTGCGCCAATCAGGTCATCTAGAATTGCATTGAAATGTCCATGCAAATTTATAACTTGTGCTCGGTGTAATTCCCGTGTTGTGATTTTAATTTTAGTATCATCTTTAGCTATACTAAACTACTATACACATAATACCTTTGTTTTCACTTCTTGCTATAATTGTTAATTAACATTATTACTAAATTCAGTAGGTAATCGTCAGAGTTGCGGGCAACCGGTGGATGCAAATGGCAAGTTGCCGTTCATTGTGGCGTTCTAAGAGGGAGCCCTTTATATGACATTTGGTGCCATTTTAGCATGTTGCCCATGCTAAGCTTGAATCTAAATTGATAAAGGAAATTTGAAAAATTGCGAGTAGTGACACGATGGCTCAGTTGGTTAGAGCGGCGCCACGGTACGGCGAAGGTTGCAGGATCAAGTCCTGCTCGTGTCAATCATTTTTCAAATTTCCCTGTATCAATTTAGAGGGAGCCCTTTGTTTAAAATGGACGTATTCCAGCTGATCCTGCTGATAATGATGATAACAGCATACATAATTCAGAATAAGAAAGAACATTTGGTTTCAAATAATGTTTATCGTATATAAGAATACTAGCTGCGCCCAGCGGTGTTACCCGCTACATTTACACGGGATATAAAGAAGCTTATATTGCCCTATATGTTAATCCAGGGTGTCAGCTACCTCCATACCAAATTTTAGCATAATCTGTCCAGCCGTTTGAGCGTGAAGAGGTAACAAACATACAAACACACTCACAAACACACTTTCGCCTTTATAATAGTGTGAATTCACTCTCTGAAAATTAAACCCAAAATTATCAACCAAGAGAATAAATTTAAAATACTGGCGTTCAATAATAGCATTGATAGCCGAGTGGTATGACCGTTGGACTACCAAGTCAAAGGTCGCAAGTTCAAATCCCGGCACGCACCAATGTCTTTTCGAATTCATGTGCGTACTAAAAATTAGTTATCAGTTGCTAAAAACGGTGAAGGAAAACATCGTGAGGAAACCTGCACACCTGAGAGATTTTTCAACGATGTGTTAAGCCATGTCAGAGGCCTACAGGCGGTTTAAACTCTGACACCAGGTTGTTCATCAACCATACGATAAGAAGAAGAATAAAAATTACACGCTCAATATATTCTCGTTTTTCTCACTGATCAGTATGCTAATTAACTAACACAAAGCTTATGTTGGTCACCTTATTAATTACAAAGTTATTTGGAAAATCCTTCGATGAATATTCACTAAGCCCAAAAATTAGGTGTAGGCTTAACAAAGTCTATTATAAAATACCGCGTAGACCATAAAATATCGTATGAAGTAAAGGGATTTATTGTTCTTCTTCTTATCGTATGGTTGATTAACAATCTGGTGTCAGAGTTTAAACTGCCTGTAGGGTTCTGGCTTTACACACCGTTGAAGTCTCTCAGGTGTGCCGGTTTCCTCACGATGTTTTCCTTCACCGTTTTTAGCAACTGATAACTAATTTATAGAACGCACATAAATTCGAAAAGACATTGGTGCGTGTCGTGTTTTGATTTGCGACCTTTGGCTTGGCAATCCGACGGTCATACCACTCGGCTATAGTGGCGTGATTTTATTAATAACACTATTTTTATTCGTTACTATGTTTACTTTAGAGATTTGTATAAAAATACCTATTAATTTTATAGGTAGTAGGCGTTCTGTAGCTTGTTAAAAAATCTTAATAAGTTCTTAATCTAAACAATTTATATAAGCCTAAAACGTTGCTACATACAAACTTGTTTCGGAAAAATCATGCAAAAATTTTAGTCAAAAAGTGTAACTTTCAGTTTGAGTCCCAAATTATAGAACTTGTCAAAGTTTTGCGTTTATCTATCGTTAGTAAAGATATCTTGAAACTTCTATGAATGTAGTTAGCATGGTAGAATTTATGTTCTAATAATTGGGATGAAATAATAAAATTATCTACTTATGTTTAAATATTTTTTTTAAATATTATTTTATTACAAAATTTCAACCCTTTTTGTCTTCAAATCTTTTAATAATACGAGAGGCCTATATCCAGCAGTGGACTTACAGCCGAACTCAGAGACTTTAATGATTACTTAAACTGACACTAAGTAAAGATTTCACAAAGAAAACCTTTACTTAGTGACAGTTTAAGTAAACATTAAATGTCTCTGAGTTCGGCGGTTAGATAGGTTGCTAATGATGATGCTATTAATGCGTAAAGCAAACATTTCGGATGCCTTTTTAACAATATTGCGCGCACGGAGTAATGTGAGATTTGGCATAGTTAAAGTTTATATGACGCGATCTTTAGTCATTATAAATTGGTCTTGCCATTTTTAAATAATACTAGATAGGGGAATTTGAAGCAAGAGATGAGGAATAGTACGTTGTGTTGACGACAGCTGTTAAATTTGGGTAGAACAACTGGACGAGAGAACGACTAGAGAGAAGAACGGTAGAGAAAAAGCAATAAAGATTTATTATAATTTACTAAAGCAACGAAGAAATAAACGTAACCAAAGGAGAGAACAAAGTAAGAAATACAGCAAATCCAACAGTAAACTACAAACATTTAATGCGCTGAAGAAAATATTTCAACCCAACGACAATAAAAGTAGAATCAAGTATGAATAAGTTACATTGTGCGTGCAAGGCTATTCCATATTCCCAAGGAAGGAGACATAAAAATCCCCGGCTTTGGCAGGAGTGAAAATGCAATCTCTGAGTAACTAAAAACTTTTCAAGAAAACGATCTTGCAAGCGTTCGCCTTGTGTGATACAAAGGTGGGGAGATTTGCTAACCTTTTGGGAACCGTATGTGTGTATTGTCGAGTGTATTGCAGATCATTAAGGATTGCATAGGTGTGTTGCTTGTGTTTCTAATCTAATATTCCTCCGGTGATGATAAATACCTATTATTATAATTGTAAAAACTTACGTTTGTCTGGACTGTAAAAGAGACATTGACCCCTGAGTTTGTTTCGGCATTTCTTTTCACAGGTAGTCAGTTAGGAAATGCCGACGCCATCTATTTTCTTGCTTATTGAAATCGGACAAGTCAAATTGTTTGTGACAACCTATTTACAGAAATAAATCATTAATACATTTTTTTATGGAACGAAATATAGAAATTACTAATTAGACTATAACCGGCGCCAGCCCTCTTACCATGAACTCCTAAAGCGGGACAGTTACACTACGTGTAATGTAATGCGCCGTCTCGCTTCCACAACGTAAACTGTCCTGCTAGAAGAGTTCATGCTAAGGGGGCTGGTAATAACAATAAGGGTGGGTTGTACCAACCGTCTGATATCGTTAACCACGTACGTCAACGTTAAGTAGTAGGAAATTCTCATACAAGCGGCCATATTTAACGCTAACCAATATGTCAAAGTTGTTGGTGCAACTCACACTAAGTCTCGCAACTATAACATGCCCTGATGATGATGAGCGGCAAAATGTAACGTCATGGTCTCCTAGGCTAATATAGAAGATCTTCTTCATCATCACCCTATCTCAATCCACTGCAGGACATAGACCTCTCCTATGGCACGCCACTGAGCTCGATCTTCGGCCTTTCGCTTCCAACCGCAGCCAGCCATTTTGCGTATATCGTCGCCCCACCTAGCTGGAGGACGTCCTACACAACGTTTACCGCGTCGTGGTCTCCACTCTAGAACTCGTTTTCCGTAACGGTTATCGGTTCTGCGACAGGTGACCTGCCTACTGCCACTTCAGCATGCTAATCCTATGGGCTATGTCGATAACTTTGGTATACTCTATCTCACGAAGTCCGTTTGACGCTCGCTATAGTTGTAACATGTTATACTGATAAGCGCCCTTGTGCGTGTCACTGTGTTGCGTCGCGACCGTTTGAGCGCTCTTCAAGTAACACACTGAAACTATATGCAAATGCATGCCTGAAAACATTCGAAGCCAAACAGACTTCGTAAAATAGAAACTCCATACTTAAAAACTCAACTCCTAAATAAAGAGATCAACGGAATACCTTTTAGATCGTCGCCGGAATTTAGTAAAAGTTTAAACTCCGTTCGTCACAGCTCCAATCCGTATGTCACATGTAAAGTCGACCCGCCAATGTTTACAGACGACTTTGAAGGGGAAAGCTTTCACATTGCCTCGAACCTTTCTGTTTACCACCTCGCGATTTGTATGCTGTACTATGTGTACGTCTGTAGCTAAGTGAGCTTAAGTCTGTTTTTTTAGGGATTTTATAAAGAATATCTTTGTTTGACTGCCTCGTTGGTCTAGTGGTTGCTAAGCGCGACTGCTGAGCATGAGGTTCTCGGTTTGAATCCTAAGTTGAGTAAAGGTTTATTGTGTTTTTCCATTATTGTCCTTAGTAGCAGTACGGTGTCTGGATTAGTAACCGGTTGATGGCAATGATATTCCCCGGAGGGTTAGGCGAAGGTGCATAGTACACCCATATTTTGCCAGTTATGTTAGGGGTCCCAATGCAATAGAGAGTGAGCCTATTGCCATCAACCGGGCACATTTCACGAATCCTTGCTGCTGCTGAGAACTGCCATCCTTTTGCTATAAAATGTATTAAGGTTAAATATGAAAAAAAAAAAACTCTTACTTGAGTGAGTAAAATATTTTCTTAAATGAAAAAGTAATCGCTATAAAATATTTTGCCGGAAAATGTTATTGCATTTAAGGGCATTACTAATTCATCGCTCGCCCAACAAGTGGTGACGTCACTCAAGCCGACTACACCAGTAAAGTTCCTTGCTCAAATATTAACGAGAATGCACTTACTGCACCGTTAAGTTACATGTAGCCTCAATATACAGCAAACAAGTTGAGAATATGGAGGTTGATTGATTTATAATTGACCGTGAGTAGGTTTTTGGACTTTTTAGGTAGATCGTTTTTAAAGTTTTATGTGTGAATGTTAATGGCATCTAAAACGATAGTTTTCGGTAAAGATTAGCATAGTATTTTATACAAAACATGTGCTTATTAGTGTAAGATACTTTAAGATAAGGCTTCAGAAAAATTTACTTATATACTTCGGTAATTCATATCCAAGCTCTAAAAAAGTTTCTAGTCCATAAGCGTATATTACTATTGTCGGCAAAGTGGCCGCATTCACACTAATATTATGAAGGCGAAAGTGTTTGTATGTTTGTTTCTTCTTCAGGCTCAAACGGCTGGACCAATATTAATAAAATTTGGTATGGAGGTAGCTGACACTTTCAATTAAAACATAGGCTTTTTTACCGAAAAAAAAATTGCATAACACCGCGGGGCGCAGCTAGTATAAGTATAATAAAAAAGGACCCAATCAAAAAAAAAAAAATTAAACCAATCCGAAGTGAGCTAGCGTGTTGATCAATGCTCAATCCTTCTCTATGCAAAAAGAGCATGCCGCTACGTGTAATATAGCGCGGCGTCTCACTTCTACAACGTAAAATATCCAGCGTTAAGAGTTCATGGTAAGAGCAGACTAGATTATAAAACTCAATGGCTAGGTGAAGAGGCGATTGAGAGGTCAGGTTGACGTAGACAATGGATGCCAATTCCACGGCGTAAACTCACTATTAGAACTAGCATTAGCTAAAGCCTTAGTGATTAACCTTGAAGAGTTTATAGGCAGTAGTGATATAGGTGTGTTACTTGATCGCAGCGGTCTCTTAAATGCTGGTGATAAAATATATTTTAGGGGTTTTAGTTTGAGGTAAAGCAATTTTTTTTATCTACTTCGCCCCACACTAGGAATTTCATCTGTATCGTGGGTGCGTTTCACAAACATGAAATATCACCTACACAAACACTCAGACTCGGGACATACATCTGCGGATCACACAATTTTTTGTCACGTGCGTGTATCATACGGAGCCATTAGCGCAGCAGTTTAATCGCTTGCCGCTGCGCCAATCAGGTCGTCAGATATTGCATGACTTGATTTTGTCTCAACTTAACAAATTCAACTTCAGATATTTCTACATTCATAAAACGAGGTGTTACAACACCTAACCCTAGGTACTGATCTAGAGGTCTTAATCTGAGTAGTGACCTTAAATAACTTTGGAACTACAAATTAGCTATTTCATACTTCTTTGTATCGTATGGTTGATGAACAACCTGATGTCAGAGTTCCTTATCATACTAGCGGATTGCGAACATCCTAAAAGCGGAGCGGGCGCTCAACGTATTCATTACGGACACACAACGAACACGCTGCGCATGCGCAGCGAATTCTTTGCGGATGCGTAACGGGATCGCCGCGAACATTTTTTTACTGAGTGTATTGTACGGCGATAATTTGCTACAAACACGCGACGAAAACGTAACGTATTTGCCACGCGTCCGCGAAGTCCTTGCTTTGCAGCCGCGGCGTGTTCGCGACGCATTCGCTGCGCGTCCGCTCCGCCCCGCAGCCGCTTCCAAACCACTAGTATGATAAGGCTCTAAACCGCCTGTCTGACATGGCTTTACACACCGTTGAAAAACCTCTTAGGTGTGCTGGTTTCCCCACGGTGTTTTTCTTTCCCGTTTTTAGCAACTGATAACTAATTTATAATACGCATATGAATTTGAAAAACCATTGGAGCCTGCCGGTGCTTGAACTTACGACCTTCAAGTTGGCAGTCCAACGGTCATATCACTCGGCTAAATTCATACAACTAGCATTTAATGTGATAAGAATAAGATTAAGATATCATACGTCCAATAGATTCGGTGAGCAATGGGTGGCTCGCCGTCCGACCGTCCGGTAACCATCCGGACTGAGCCCAAGTCGTCGACGGCGCGTACTGTTTCACGCGCGCCTCAAGATGTCAGCAACTGTAGGGGCCCATCAGGGTCGAAGCCTACTGGGGCCAAGGGCCGAAAGGAAGACTCGGCCCTGGTACGAAAGGCAACGAAGGAACAGGAGTGGGTTTTTAGTCAGTAAAAGTCTGACACTATCTCCCGCTCCGCCCAAGAGCGGGGGATGTCATAAGATGATTTTCCCACCGAAAAAAAAAAAAACGTCCAATAGATGCCAATTATCTCGTAATTGTTGTTAGCGAAACGTGAGTAAACAAGAATGTACCTACAACTCTACCTACGCCCTGACCTTTCAGGCGTTGTGAAAATGGAGATAATATCTAACCTTTTACACCCACACCGCGAAAACCAAGTAGAAAAATTAGCGGGACTTTAATTTGCATCGTGCAAAATAATTTAACAAGATTAAAAATATCACAAGGCATTTTGGGCTAAACGCTGCAAAATGTCAACTGTGGTCTATTTTAGTTCTTTAATCAAGAATGCTCGCCTCGTTGGTCTAGTGGTCACTAAGCGCGACTGCTAAGCTTGAGGTCCCGGGTTCGAATGGTCGAGCAAAGTGTTACTGAATTTTTCCATTCGGTCATTTTCAACAGCAGCACGGAGTCCCATAGACCCATAACGTAATATGTCATGTTTATTGGCCTATTTCAATAACTTGCACATACCAAAAGTTATATATATCAGTAGGTACAATACCATCACAGGCAGTGGGGAGGACACTGTTGTATACACGCCTACATTACACCACTTATGTTTTAAGTCCCACATAATTGGGGGCAAGACGAGAACTTAACTGGCACAAATCTAGACTGCGTGCTACTGAGAATTGACCAATGGAAAATCCCAATAACACTTTGCCCGACCCTGTAATCAAACCGAGGGCTCAGCAGTCGCAAGTATGTACGAGAGTTCTCTGATCTTTAAGAAACAAAAGAAAATTCCGAACTTTAAATTACCTTGACCAAAATAGACGACTAAATCATGTATCAGAAATTTGGTCACACATCTTAACTTCTAACAAAGCATTGAACGAAACTTTCCATACCTACGCGCCAACAGTTAGTACGGTCAGCAAAAGAAGTAATTTCACACAATTTGAAAGAAATATAGGTACGCAGTCGTGGTGGCCTAGTGGTTGACATACCGGATTTTTATGCACGAGGTTGCAGGTTCAAACCCAGGCAAGTATCAATGTGACTTTTTCAATGTCATAAATACTTTCTTAGATATTCTAACTGGCTATTCTAACTCTGACTAACGGTGATGGAAAACATCGTAAGGAAACCTGGATTTAATTATCTGAAATCGCCAACCCGCAGTGAGCTAACGTGGTGATCAATGCTCAATCCTTCTCTATATGAGAAGAGGCCTTTGCCCTGCAGTGGGACAGTTATAGGCTGTTATTATTATAGGTACATCAATTAAAATTATTGTCTCCAATTATAAGAGGGTCCAAATGATGAGAATATTTAAAACATTTGTATCATAACTTCATCAGAGGTGTATGCCTGCATTTCCCCAGTTATGTTTAGGTTCCAATGAAAAAGGGAGCGAGTCTATTGTCATAAACCGGGCATACATCCAGACTCCGCGCTGTCTGAGAATTACCTAATGGAAAAACTTTGCCCGATCCAAGATTCGAACCCAGAAGGCCCGGACTTCATGCCCAGCAATCACGCTTAGCGACCACTAGACCAAGAAGGCAATCAGTTCTTCAATTAAAGGTAATTAAAAATTTTCTGCTTTTGCTGATGACTGTACAACGATATCTCGCTCAAATGATTTATTCAGAACGCATCTACATCATAAAGTATGCAGCAGCCGAGGCCCGGTTATCTTGGTTTTATCCGTTAAATATCTTACAATTCTGGCCGTTAATAAGCAGGTTGAAGGGTTAAATATTGGCGGAGAAACGTGGAATATTCTGTTCAGGCAACCAGATTGGTGATGGTAATTACCATAATTCTATGCGGTAGCTGATTTTTGAGATAGTTTGAGACGTTTTCTGAGATGTAGTTTGTGTAGTGGTTGTCTGTGAAATTCATCTACATATCGAAGACTAAATCCATAGAGGGGCTTGACTACATCCGCTTTGAAAGTCTTGAGAGGTGATATTATGTCTGTCTAGGGCTCAATAACCAGCAACTTGGACGGACCTGCAAAATGGGTTCGAACCAATTTATACAAAACGGCATGATCGTCCATATGGCAATTGGCTTATGCCGATTCGAAGAAGAATGGTGTTGTAAGACTTAATATATTATTCTCTTCTATTAAAGTGACTTTTCTCTTTGTAAAATACAAAGGTCAACTTAATTTTTAAAACTCATATTTCACCAGATAGGTAATATAAATAATATAAGTCTTATTGAAAATACGGGAAGCTTATTGTCACCCACAAAATAAAAACATTTTTAACCGACTAAAAATCATAGGAGTCGAAGCGTATATTTTATTTTTACACATAACTTTTTCCAGAGTAGTCCGATTTTAATAATGTAATTTAAAAGATTTATTCTAAGTTTGTATCCACAAATTCTTGCGTATACTAGGCCAGAACACCTCAGAGCCATAACAATTTGAATCATATCTAATTAATAACTCCTCGAAACTCCTAGCAATATCGGGGTTCGATCGACAGCTCTCGGCGAGGGGTGTGACCGCAACTCTATGGTCGCACATACACTTATGTAGGGTATACTCGATAGGGGTCCTACGTGGAAGGAAATAATGAACACTTGAGGCGTAAACACTGAGGGCTAATCCTCATAACTTTGAACTAGTCAGACAGTTTCATTAATTTCAATTAGATTGAAATTGTATTTTAAGGTGACGACCCGATTGGCGCAGTGGCTAAGCGATTGGACTGCTGCGCTAAGGGTTGCGGGTTCGATTCCCGCACGGGACAAAAAATTGTGCGATCAAAGCGAAAAAAAAAAAAGATTATTGTCGTTTTAATCCATTTCATTCAGAAAATAAAAGGGGAGATTAAAAGGCATTTTTTAAACTTCTGTGATATATACTGGGCTGCATTATCTCCAATTTCCAAGTCACCACTCATCTAACGTACTATGACATAATAACACGTTGTAGTAAATTAACTCAAAAATAGAGGCCTACCCTACCGTGGGTGATGGGACTAGGCTAAAATGATGATGATGAAAGTGACCAAGTCTCGGTCACAGAGAAAAATCATAACAGACAACAACAGCCCAGAAAATATGATTAACAACAAGTGTGGGTCGAAACAGACAGACAAACATAGTCAGTGTACTCATACTGGTAGCTTGACGTGCAAAGTGAAGAACAGTCACCCATCCCTAGACTGGCTGCACCAAATGGTGTTTAACCTTGCAGGTCAACAATCCTTTTAATATAATATCGACGACCTGATTGACGCAGTGGCTAAGCGATTAGACTGCTGCGCTAAGGGTTGCGGGTTCGATTCCCGCACGGGGCAAAAATTTGTGCGATCCGCAAATGTTTGTCCCGAGTCTGGGTGTTTGTATATGTGAGATTTCATGTTTGTGAAACGCACCCACGATACAGGAGAAATTCCTGGTGTGGGGCAACGTTTTAAAAAAAAAAATATCATTATTACAAAAAAAAATATTTTCAAGATTTTCCGTGAACTTCTTAAAATACAAACCGTGATACGATCCATGCTGATCATAAATCCTAAAAGGCAAAATTGAATTTAAAGATTTCTATAGCCTATTATATAACAGGCTATACGATTCTGTGTGCCGCATAATATTACAATGAAAACGGTTTGTATGACATTTTTATTCAAATTACCTATTCAAAACGAAATTATTAAAAGCTTGGTAGTGGTAGCGAGATTTGATATAGGCTGAATATTGAATAATTGTATTACTTTGCTTGCTTACTGCGTGTTGGTGATTAAAAGTGGACGCCTCTATTGGGATAGTGGTTAAGAGATGGACTGCTGCAGCTAAATACATAAAGAAAATATAAATAAAATAATAATTATGTTCTCATGACCGAATTTTGGTCATGGTGGCTTCTTATCTGAGACTAGCCAACTACGCAGGAGATATTATAGTGCACAAGTATGCGCGCAAACACAGGTGCATTCCCAATTTCCTCATTCTTATAGTTCGATGGGACGGGAGACCGATATGACCGGAGAGAGATCAAGCCGCACGACTACATGCCTTCCGAAGCACGGAGGGGTCTCGATATCTGAAAACGGTTATCCATCACAGGACTGACCGCTGCAAGCAAGGCTTAACTTCGAAGCTGGACTCATCAGCGCGTTAGCCACGTAAAGTTACTATGAGATGTTTGTAGATAGCGACTAATCACAATAAAATAATAAACAAAACTTGAAGCAGTTTTACAATTTATGATGTTATGAAGAATAACATCTTTACCATGAGTCAAAGATATAACTTTTGTTATATTACCAAATGCCACCGCTTACCAGAAGTTCCGAAGTGGCGAGCCTGTTTAACGGGCTCACGTCAATTCGTTGCCACTAACAACTCAGTTTCCAGAGGACGAAAAGCATTGTTTTCTCCGGAGAAACATATTATGTATAACTATTAGGATTCCGTCCAATACAGTATCTATTCATCATCAGCCGGAAGACGTCCGCTGCTGAACAAAGGCCACCGCCTTAGGTTCCCCTTCAGTATCTTTTACCAATTCTAAATCAGGCTTCTGTCCAGTACGGTTTTTGTCAGATTGACAACAAAAAGTCTTTAACACTTTTAGAACTAAAGCATTAGGGCGACCGCGACACATACGTTAAAGAAATAATCATTCCACACATTTACTCGTATAATACATGTAGGCGCAAAAACCATTAAGTTGGAGAAAGGAGAAGAAATAAATACAATGAAGCAAGCGTCTGGCATCCAAACTGCGCTAAGAACAGGTCTATTTTATGCGCTCTACGTGATTCCTGAAGCTATATTTTTTCGTCATATAGTCTTAAAATAAAAAGGGAATCATTCGGACATATATCACATATTCACCAAATATTCTTGTAAAGCTTTCATATTTGATGGTGCTGTAAATATTTTATTTGTAAATTTTCACAGCAGTAAATTCAGATTTAAGGGGCGAGTTCATGTTGCGGTTTTGTATCTGTGAGCGCTGTTTGCAGCACCGCAACTTTTGTAAATGCTAAGAATGTAAATTGTGTGTTCTTACTCCTCGATTTGTGAATTAGGAAAAATTTACTGCAACCACATTTGGGAATGACTCTTTAACGGCCTGTATTAGGTGTACTTTCAAGTCTGATTTTATAGGTAAGGCTTTAGCGAAAGTTGCAACACGTCGTCCTCGAACATTTTATGCATCTACATAGTATATCATAATGTTAAATTATGTTAAATTATGTTAAAGTTAATGGTCTTACAGATATTATAGGCCACTATTTTTGTAAATTTCTTTCAAGTGCCATGACCGCCACATTAAAAAAAAAACAAAATATCTCCATTATGTTTGTAAGTTCAAATGCAAGTCCTTGTACAAAAAGTTTAATATTTTGCTTTTCCCTGTATGTGGACAATAACTGATGCAGAAAGATGACTGTTTTTACGTCTACTCCCAAAATCCCAAACATAAAATATCACATACAAAAACACTCAACCTCGACAAACATCTGCGGATCACACAATTTTTATCCCGTGCGGGAATCGAACCCGCAACCCTTAGTGCAGCAGTCCAATCGCTTAGCCACTGCGCCAATCAGGTCGTCACCGGCAGGACCTGTTTCCATGTGGCCATTGGTTCATACCAATACGATGAAGAAGAAGAAGCTCATTATCATACCAAAATCAATACTTCTGCGAAAATAAAACAAAATCTCGATCGTTCAATCTCACCATCTCCGAACAGCCTAAGGCATGCATGTAGAATTTTACACTCCTCTTCTTTATTGGGTCGACAAAGTTATAGCGATTTTACGAGTACATACTGTGACAGAGTGGATCTAAAGCACCTATTTGTTTGGTTTAGTGTCCATAATTTACTCCCGATGTATCTGGGTCACGGCCGGATTTGGAATTTTTTCGTAGGTTTAAGGTTCGTGTAAAACTTAGGGTAATGTTGGGGATTTTGATTGCATTCAATCTTACTTCCCTTTAGGTGTTTTTTACTTCGGTTTGTATGTTTTTGCGTTTAAACTTTAACGTCTTGTTTTGTTTTCTTTCTAATATTAAGGCACTACTTACTATTCAGATGAAAGATCAAAGCGATTTGACTACGTTGCACCCAAAATAACCGCTAGACACGTTCTGTGTGTAAATTCGAATTACACAAATTAAATTAAATACTTAGAGGCATCGTAGAATGTTAAAATATGGAAATAATAAATACAATGACTAAAAAACTAAATTGTGTAGACTGTACCCAATATTGTTTACCTACTATTTTATGAATGGGCCGTGTGGTATCCAGCCTAGAATTGACCACCCCCTTTCCTCCCGTGGGTGTCGTAAGAGGCGACTAAGGGAAAATTCAGAAGATGGGCAGCAGCGTCTTCTGTAACTTCACCACCAATACTGCGATCCCCAAGCCGCTTGCCAAGCGTGGGGATTGTGGCAAACCTCCCGCTTAAACGGGGAGGCCTATGTTCAACAGTGGACGTCTTTGGCCGATGATGATGATGATTTTATGAAAAATTTATATTACAAAATAATAAAAATAACACGCAAAGCACTAATAACAGTACAAATCTTTCCAAACTCCTAAACACGAAAACAATTTAAAAAAAAAACTACAGTTACAAACCTTTTTCAAGTCCTCAAACTCCCAGCCTCTATTTTAAGAGCAACAAATCTCATTATCCAACCTTTGCCCTTGGCTGAAGTTTAAAATATTAAAATTTAATTTGCATGTAACGGGGGCTCACTTCAGTGCCTAAATTATTCTCACTGCGTGGCTAGACTAAGAGGAACTGCATTAATTAGAGCGGTCAGAGCTACAACCGTAATTCACTTCATTTATATCGTTGGGTATGTGTTTGGTACAGGTTTTCAAAGAACGCCTGTGTGGGTACTATCATTCGTTGTATTTATATAGTCGAAAGCTTTGAGTATGATAATGGAACTTAATTATGAAAAAGTTTGTACAAAAGCGTTGCATACGCTCATCATTTCATAAATAAATAATTTGTTAATTAAGCCAAACAAAGCTTAAAATAATAATATAGAATTACATTGTACAGGAGTAATACTATCTTAATTAAATTTTGTATGTAAGTAGATACATTTATGCATAATAAATTTCTCCCAATGCTTTAGTGTAAATTTATCAATTATGAAAATAGTTTCGTTATCAATCAAGAATTGTAGAGATACGATAGATGAATTTATAACATAAATAAGCAGAATAACGTAAAAGCAGAGATAATGGCTATTGTAGGTGTATTAAAAACCCATATAGTAAAAAAATAAAATGATAAATGTATAATTTACCTGCTAATGTTCTTGTTGACACGCTCAAAGCAGATAATGTATTTACGACAGCCGTAGATGTATACCGTTAATTCAAAAGAGATGAATCTACCGCACTCCCGACAAAACTTGGTCAGGGAAACAAGGAAAACATTATATATTCATCACTCGTTCGAAATCAGCATGAAAGTAAAATATGACCGAAATCTAAAAATCTTCCGAACAATATGTTCGGGGCCACGGTTTGAAACTTTATACAAGCAATATAAAAGTTTTAGACTACCGTAAACTGGAGATATTGGGGCAATATGAGATAAACGCCTCAGGCAAACCACCTACGTTTTATTGGAGACTATTTCAGAGTTCTTTAACAATAAAATAAGCATGACTTTTATAGAAACTTTATTCCGTTGGTTGGGTAAAATTTTGAATTCTAGAACATTTGGAATTTGAATATATTTTTAAGAGGATGCGGTAGTTGCCTTGCGAAATGATCTACCTTTATCTTTATAAGTAGTTGCCAGCAGTTTAACTTGCATTTTATTATCACTGATTTCTGTATCTGTATAAAAAGTTTTCGTTTAAATAATTTATGTTAAATAAAGTTTTTATTAAATTTGTGTGCGGTTAATGTGTCAAAAACTTTTTTACAACCTGCCTTAATTTTAAATATGAAAGTCTACATGTTTTCCTATAATGGATCAGGATTTCACAAAGAAAACCTTTACTTAGTGATAGTTTCAGTAATCATTAAATTAGTAGGTAGGGCGGTAAATGTTCTAAAAATAATTTACAGTCATTCGGCCACTGGAACTCCAGATATATTTAATGTTTCGACAAAAACAGGTGGTTAGTCAGCATTGATAGTTTAAGTATAAGAATTATTAATTTATTTATTTACTACCCTTTGGATCAGTATGTAACATAAATTAGTACCTAGCTATCGCATTGGGTAATCATCATCATCATCAGCCGGAAGACGTCCACTGCTGGACAAAGGCCCCCCCTTAGAACGCCACAATGAACGACAACTTGCCGTTTGCATCCACCGGTTGCCCGCAACTCTGACGATATCGTCGGTCCACCTGGTGGGAGGGCTGCCAACGCTGCGTCTTCCGGGTAATACGCACCTGTAATGATAGTTTTAAGGTTCTGTTAAATCAATAAATGTAGTTTAAATAGAACTAACCAACCTGTCAGCTACACATGTTTAATTTAACTGGTAAAGTAATAGTGCATAATATCACTGTAAAATTAAATTCAAAGTTTTAATTAAAACTTCCATTTTCATTAATTATTAATAAGACCTTTTATTATCATGCTGACGAGATTTGTGAAATGCTAAATATACTGCAGTGTTTACTGATATTTACAGCTGTTTATGACGCAGTAAGCGTAATATTTTTCTTTTGTAATGATTTGAATTTGTTTTATTATATAGTACCTAAGTATTGTGGGTGCGTTTCACAAACATGAAAATATATCACAGACACACACATCCAGACACAGGAATAACATCTGCGGATCACACAAATTTTTGTCCCGTTCGGGAATCAAACCCGTAACGCTTAGCGCAGCAGTCCAATTGCTTAGCCACTGCGCCAATCGTGTCGTCAAAATGTTACATTTCTCTTGACTGAATTCGAAGGAAATGTAATTATGGTCGACTGGAAAAGTGTTTGAGCAAACACAGAATATACTCACACACCTCACTCACTCATTCAGAATGTACTGTCTATTCCAATATGTTCATTCATGTGTTACACACAGTTTATAATAATAATTACAGCCTATAACTGTCCCACTGCAGGACAAAGGCTTCTTCTCTTATAAAGAAGGATTGAGCATGGATCACCACGCTAGCTCACTGCGCGTTCACTCACACACAGTACCACCTTGTTGTATACAAACTAGATGATAATATCTACATATAACTTAAATAAATCCCCACGCCACATAAGTTAAACACCAATTTCTTCACACTTGAATCACAAGCAACCAAAGTCAAAGTTCAGTCTCCGTATCGCTGCCATATTTGTAAAACACAACTAAACAAATAAAGATCTGCTACAGTAACACATCGTGGGTTTCCATGGCAAACACTGGCTCAAATATTTGTAACTTGTTAGCAGAGCTCGCTGGGCCAACATTGGGATATGTCACCATAATCCCTCGGTGTTTGTAATGCTTGTGCCAATATTGTGTACAGGTACTGTAAATTTTAAATTAAATTAAATTAGACATTTTTGCAATTTATTTTTAATGTGATGGTACTTTATTGTCAAAAGATAATACCAACCTATAACTGTCCTGACTAGCTAACTAGTCGTGGTGGCCTAAGTGGTTGACATACCGGAGTTCTATGCACGAGGGTGCAGGTTCAAACCCAGGCAAGTATTAATGTGACTTTTTCAATGTCATAAATACTTTCTTAGATATTCTAAGACACCACTGACTGACGGTGACGGAAAACATCGTAAGGAAACCTGGATTTAATTATCTGAAATCGCCAACCCGCAGTGAGCTAGCGTGGTGATCAATGCTCAATCCCTTCTCTATACGAGAAGAGGCCTTTGCCCTGCAGTGGGACAGTTATAGGCTGTTATTATATTATTATTATAACTGTCCTACTGCATGGCAAAAACTGCTCTTATACTGAGTAAGCACACTCGTTCTGTCTGGTTTGTTTGATTCTTACAATGTGCCACTGTATGGCGACGACATCTTCTTTTACAGAGATGGCAGAGTCGCTCAGTGCGGCTTGTCAAATTCAGGTAACAACACGATTGTATTTTCAATGTTAACCCCATCTAAGGACTGACCTCAACAAGAACAGCTAACAGCCTATCTTTCTTCAGACAGGTACACCTGAAAACTTTCAACTCCAATCTAATACTCCTTGATCTATAAGAATAAACCCCTTTGTCCCAGAAATATGGAATTTGATATAATTTTACCAAGAATAATGTTCAAAGCAGATTTGTGTGATCCCCAAAGGGATGTAATCTCGTTAATAATTGGCTTCTGTGCGAGACTGTCCTCATTATTTTATAATGTCTAGTATTACCTTCATATACTGATCTCCCCGCGTTCTTCATTTTGTCCTTTGTCATGTTTAAGTTAAGGGTAAAATGTTACAAGCTACACGTCCAGTAATTTGGTCTCAAGAAAGCTGGGTTAAAGTGTGTTCTTTTAGGTAATCTAATGCTTCAGTAGGTGATAAAAAAGATACTATGTAGAATGGCTTTACATGGAATTATGTGTCCATACAAGAACAATATCTGTATCTATTGAATAGGATTTTCTCGTTCTTATCTATCTAAAGATTTCAATGAATCTAATATTATTTTATAGAGAGTAAACCTATTAGCATTAATAGGTGACTATTTGGTGCCGAGCGGTATCCGGCCTAGAATAGACCACCCCCTTTCCTCCCATGGGTTTCGTAAGAGGCGACTCAGGGAAAATCCAGAAGATGGGCAGCAGCGTCCTCTGTAACTTGACTACCAATAATGCAATCCCCAAGCCGCTTGCAAAGCGTGGGGATTATGGCAACCCCACCCCCTTTTCTAAAAAGGGGAGGCCTTTGATCAGTAGTGGACGTCTTCCGGCTGATGATGATGATGATGAGGGGACTATTTAAAGCTAACCTAAAAGCAATTGCTAAGAACAATCAATAAGATTTTAATATAATTATATCCTAGAAGTAAAACAATAGACAATCTCAATAATCTACACTCACGTGTTTAACACCGATAATTGCGTTCAACAGAACATGAACCCACGTAAATACTTAAATTCAACCCACAAAAGCGTAACGAGAAGCCGAAAAAACATAACCCTAAAATGTTCCGTGAAAAAAAAAGCACAAGCAAATAACCGTAACCAACACTCATTCAAAAAGCCATTTCACAATCCTTTCAAGTAGACAACTGGATGACACCTTATTTTGTGCTCATCAAGAATTAACGATGAAATGATAACAGGTTACTTTAGAATTCAATTTTCGGCTTTGGGGTGTATAAATTTCCCGGGGGACCGCTATGTCAAATACACGGTAATGTGATGGACTGGGGAGGACAAAGGGTTAAGTAATAAGCGGCAGCGATTTTAATCAATTGTATTTTACAATGTTATGTAATGTATTTTACAATTTTGCCTTGCTATATTTTCTACAGTATGAATCGTAACAGACTGGAGCAAAATTAGTAAAACACACGTAGTGATAAAAATGTTTTGTTACAATTAATATCAGAATATAACTGTCCCACTGCAGGGCAAAGGGCTATTAGTCAGAGAAGGAAAATAGATTAAACCTGACTTGATTTATTTTAGATAGAGAAGTGAGAGACATGAATGTTTTGTCTATCTTTGTACTGAATAATTGTGTGAGAGAGACAAGTTTTCTTAGAAATAAGGACAGTTGGCAAAATTTCGACAAAACTTCGGCCCTAAACAAGGCTCTACTGCTTAAATTGATTGGAATAAAAAAGGTGATAAAAGGATTTACTAAACTTATAATACTATGATACAAAAAATCCTTCCAAGACTACAGGATACAAATATGCAATCCTGAAGTTAACTATTAAAATGGAGTACAAAGTAGAGCTTCCACGAGTGTTGATACTTCAAATCAAATCAATCTCTATACCTTGCATGACTTATTACAATGTGAAAATTCGCTCATAATAGGATACAAAAAACAAGAGAAAAATAATCTGATATAATTTGGTATCTGTCAGCTTATATCTTGCACCATATAAGGTTCCGTGCCGCGTGATATTTAGACCGCACTTCATAAGCGCCGTTATAATTATTTCCTGAAAAATTAAACGTGGATAGTGAATGTATACCTATTTATGTAATTATACTTTTAAATACTCAATGGACTCATTCTATAATAGAGTAAGTTCCAACTATTACACGTTGGTAGCGGCCGTGTATGAAACTGTTTATCTGTGTAGAAACATGAGCTTCCAAAATTAAGATGGTGAATATAAATAACCAATATTTGTTTTAACAAATTATTAAAAAAAAAGTTTTAAAATTTTATAATTTTTTTGTGTGTAATGTAAAATGTAAAGCTATGGGTGTATACCTGAAATAAACTGATATTTAATTTAATTTAATATAAAATATAATTTCTAAGATGCTATACGAAAAAAATATACTGACACATTAGTGATTTTTAAAGTATTTGGCAAAGGTGTAATACTTTACTAGTTATCACTATGCATCCACATTTTGGCGGTCATCGTATTGAAGTCCTATGTATGAAGGTGACGGGCCTATTTGCCATTTATATGGCCCAGGCTATAGGCCACTACAACTTGCTTCTTTGCGAAAGCCCATAAAAAATTGTAATCCGTTCTCCACATACTAAAATAAATTATATACCTAAAACCAAATTACAATAGTTTGAAACAAACATACTAAAAACATATCTATATCATTTTAAAGCTCGAGCTACAAAACTTGGTATTTAGCTTCATCATCAGCCGGAAGACGTCCACTGTTGGACAAAGGCCTCCCCCTTAGAACGCCACGGCATTTAAAAATAAGAATAATTTATTTTCGTATTACGTACAGAAGTTAAAATCTTGCAATAAGATATTTAGGTTTATAGTGTGAAATTAAAGAACATTAATCTCAGTATCAACCCTGGGGTAGAGAAAATATTTTTTTTTATGTGACGTTACAATACTGAAAAGCGTGTATTGAAGATTTAACATAAAAATAGACTTAGAAATACTGCACAGACGAAGTCGCAGATATCAGCTAGTTGAAAATAAAACTCGTATTAAAAGCTGATCATTGTCAGATATTACCTAGCATATTCAATGTTCTTAACAACTTTGCGGGATTCCTTTTTCATTTTTTACTCTGAGACATGACGCTGCGCTTCTAAAAGCAGGTTATCTTATGATATTAGCCGTATACAGTGGCTCTGTTCTCATTTTACGACATATTAAATAGTGAAATACGTGTATTCATAGCAATAGCAAACGTCAGTGGAAATGGACGTTAATATTATTATCAACCCTGCAATGATGATGTGAAATAGAATTTATATTTTCAGTGGAGGAGAAAACTTTTGGTCTGAAGGACCGGGTGTTTAGTCGCATCTGACTGAAGCAAGAAGGTTATTTACCGCTATTCGGTTGAGTTTACACCTGTATTATCCCATAACGGATAGGTAAAGATAAAGAAAGATACATAACTTTGTTAACTTTAATTTGACGACCATTTTGATGGTCCTTTGTTATACATTGTAATGCGTTCTCATCTTCTTCTTATCGTGTCGATGGTTTCTTTATTATGTTTCATTAGCCCAAAATATTTGCCGTGTGGTATCCGGCCTAGAATTGACCACCCCCTTTCCTCCCGTGGGTGTCGTAAGAGGCGACTAAGGGAAAATTCAGACGATGGGCAGCAGCGTCTTCTGTAACTCTACCACCAATACTGCGATCCCCAAGCCGCTAGCCAAGCGTGGGGATTATGGCAAACCCCCCCGCTTAAACGGGGAGGCCTTTGTTCAACGGTGGACGTCTTTTGGCTGATGATGATGATGATGAGCCCAATATATAGCCAGACTAATTGCTTTTTGGTTAGCCTCTAGTAGGTCTTCCAGCGTTCTCATAGTCACACATCACACAAATATTATAAAGCGCGACTGCTGAGCAAGAGGTCTTGGGTTCAAATCCCGGGTCGGGCAAAGTGTTACTGAGTTTTCCATTAGGTAATTCTCAGTAGCAGCACGGAGTCTGGATCTGTGCCCGGTTAATGGCAATAGGCTCGCCCCCTGTTACATTGGGACTTACAACATAACTGGCGAAATGTGGGTGTACTACATGTACACCTCTGCCTACCCCTTCGGGGAATACAGGCGTGATGTTATGTTATGTTATGTTTACTTCATCATCATCATCAGCCGGAAGACGTCCACTGCTGGACAAAGACCTCTCCCTTAGAAAGCCACAGTGAACGACAACTTGCCGTTTGTTTGTTACCTATTCAAGATCAAATGGCTGGACTAATTTTGATAAAATTTTGTATGGGGACACCCTGAATTAACACGTAGGCTACTTTTATCCCGAAAAAAAGTAGCGGCTAATACCGCAGGGCGCAGCTAGTAATTATATAAAGCGATTCAATTCTTACACAAGAAAATAATAAAAAAGATGCGTTACTGACGCTGAATACAATGAAATAGCCTTAAAAGTTGAACCTGGTCTAACAGACCTGACTACAGCAGGGTTAACATCCAAGATTTATACACACACAATTTTCAATAGCAACTTTATGTGCGACACAGAATTATTATAGCAAGATAATAAAGTAAGCAATAAATTGAAGATAAAATGTGGGTATGGCGAATATACGGAACTAATAAAAAGTTTTCATATTAATGTCTTGCTATAAGTTGTGTTAGGAGTTTGCGATGAGTAGTCACAATATGATCTAATGATCTCGGTACTGATAACGTACACTACACTATAAACAACCTTGAAATCAAAGGGTTAGGTATTATTTTACTAAATCAATGTCGCATCGTTATCCTAACTTTTAAGCTTTTTTTATATAATTATATACGAATTTTTCGCATATACTATATATATGTATGTATATAAGAAGAATTTGTTGATAAATTACTCTTCTATAAATATAAAAAAAGTAATTTAAAAACACGACTGTCATGTCAAAAATCTTATTAAAAAAATGTATATGACATTTGGTGCCATTTTAGCATGTTGCCCATGCTAAGCTTGAATCTAAATTGATAAAGGAAATTTGAAAAATGGCTCAGTTGGTTAGAGCAGCGCCACGGATCGGCGAAGGTCGCGGGTTCGAAACCCGCTCGTGTCCATCATTTTTCAAATTTCTTGTATCAATTTAGAAAAAAAATGAACTTTATAAACACGACTGCCATGCTAAAAATATAACTAAAAAGTAAAAAACAAGTTCCATCGCAGTCGGGGTACCTCTAAGATAAGGCAGCGTTCTACAGAACCGTCCCCCGACTGCGATGGAACTTGTTTTTATTTACTTTTTAGTTCGATTTATGACATGGCAGTCGAGTTTTTATTTATTTTTTAATTTTTTTTCTTTGTTTCTTTTTTTTATATTTAATGTTACTCGCAACATTGCAAGGATTCTAACGACACCCCATATACCAAAATCGGTTCAGGCATTCAGAAGTTATGGTCGAATAAAGAAACGCACAAACATACATACATGAACCCTAAAAACATTACAATCCTTTTTTTTGGGCAGTCGTGTAAAAATCCTACTTTCAAGTTACATAACAAAGTGAAAACAAAACAAGTAACATATTACTCGCGTTTAATATAACATGTACTTAAGTAATTAAGGTTTAAAGTAAGCATTAAGTTTAATTAAAGTTGTAAAATTTAACAGGTGTGCTGCCTCTTTGGTATTATTTCGGTGCTTATTTACGACTTGGGATATACTTCTACGTAACTAAGTGCTATGGTATTGGTATGGTACATCTTATTAGTCTAATTAATAAAAATTACATAATATCACGTCTGTAGGCGTATGTAGGTGCACATATAGTACCCAAATGTTGCCAGTTATGTTATAGGTCCTAATGATTATTTTGTTTCCTAAATTGCCCCTATTAAGAGGCGAGCCTATTGCCATCAACCGGGCACAAATCAACATTCCCTGCTGCTTCTGAAAATTTATCATCATCATCTGCCGGCAGACGGGGGGAGGCCTTTGTCCAACAGTGGACCTGTTGGACAAAGGCCTCCCCCCTAAGAACGCCACAATGAACGAGAACTTGCCATTTGCATAAACTACTGAGAATTACCTAATGATAAAACCCATTACCACTTTGCTTGACCCAGGATTTGAACCCAGGACCTCATGCTTATCAGCCGCGCTTACCAATAGACCAACGAGGCACTGATATTAATATCAGTGAAACGAAATGGCTTTAATAGACATTTTGGAGATTTATTAATAAATCTCCAAAATTTGTACCTAAACCTATTAAAGCCATTTCGTACATGTTTGACATTTCACGTGTGAATAAATAAGATATCAATTTACGAATACCAATTTCCAACGTCAAGTAAAAGTAGAAATTAAAGAAAAATTCGGAATGAGCTAACGTAACCCTCCTCAATCGAATTTGAAATCGAATATACCATTTAAACGATTCTCGATTTAATCGTCTAATATCGAACATTAATAGGCACCTAAAAAGTATTAAAATTCCTTCGCAGGGTTTCTAAGGAAATGATTATTAGAATTTTATGTAAGGGTTAAGTCACATGATTTATTAAGGTCATGCGATTTTGACTTTTATGGGAAGAAAGCATATCATGCAGAATATATTGACTATAAATAACTATATTATACATCGAACTATAAATATTTAGGAGGAAATTATGACTTGAAATCCAAAATGAATGGTAAGTACATATTAGTTAAGCTTACGAAAGTGTTTTTGTACCATGCTAACAATTAAGGTAAAAAAATGTTATTAATCATAAATCAAAAAAGTATGAAGACGAATTATGTGTTGAAGTGGCTACAGATTGTCTATGTAGTCTAACTCCAGACGTGCTACGGACTAACTACACCTACCTACGCACTAGCTACGGACTGGCTACACTCCACTACAGACTAGGTACAGCTAGCTCCAGATTGGCTACAACTAGCTACAGATTGGCTACATCTAGCTATAGACTGGCTTCACCAAGCTACTGACTGGCTACGTTTTATATCTAACTTTTAAGTTAGTATTCTTCTGTTTAACGAAGCCAACCATTTATATAATGAGTATAAAGGATGAAATTTAGTTCATATCAATTTAAAAGATAAGTCCCGTAATATTAATGAATGATAACACCAATTATGTTCTACCAATGGACTATATCCGAGCGATATTATACGAATAGTTTACACCAAAAACTCTTAATTTTTTTGTCAGCCTCATCCATGTACGCCCTAGCGAAATTCGGTGGGTTATAAATTTGCCCTTGCTCGGAAACGGGCCGGTGATGAGATACCTCGGCGAAATTAAAATGTAACAAAATAAATCATGGTGGAGTGAGCGCCCTTGCCCTCAGGCCCGCATGAGATACAACATAAATTCGTTGCGAGACAGTTTGCAACTAACTTAAATTGCGCGGAGATATTTTACGGTGCAGGTTTTTGTAGATATTTTACTTTTACCTACTCTGGCCAAATTATTCTTGGAATTAAATCTGATCTTGTAATAATGTTGTTTAATGTACGAATATTTTAATCACTTGTAATCCTCGAAATAGGTAGACGTATCTGGGGGCACGGCAGTGCCCCTGCCAAGTCGAGCAAAAAAGCGGCACGGCCGTACCATCCTTGTCTCGAAGCAGTTCAGGCCATTTTCGACCCCCTATAACTTCGTTGTGAATAAAACTAGAACTCAGAATTTTCCTGAATCTTTTAAGTTTTAAATAAAATAGATTGACGTGGCAATCGCACTAAACAGTTTTATTTAATATATTAAGTTATACTTGTGAGATACATTGTGCTGCTTCCATGCGATGCGATTACGGTAGAAAAACTGAGTCTTGGTTTTTTTACAGTTATGTTTTTGATGGGATTCTACTTTATTAAGAGTACGTTTTTGACGCTTTCAGTTAATTGTATTTTTAGAGATGCTCGTAGCCAAGTGGCTACCGCATAGATCAGTCGATCTGCGAGGTTAAGCCGTGCTTGCTTGATCTCTCTCCGGTGGTGTCGGTCTACCGTTCCATCTGACTATGAGAGTGAGACTATAGGGAGTGCACTTGTGTTTACGCGCATACTTGTGCACTATAATATCTCCTGCGTAGTTGGCTAGTCTCAGATGAGACATGCCGCCGTGACTGAATTCGGTCAGAAAAGCATTATTATTATTTACTTTATCATCGGCTTAACTCAAGCTTTTAATACTGTCAGAATCTTAAAAACTTTCAAAACAAAAATGGCATAAATATTACAGATTTATTTTCAGAACTCTTAACTTCACTCATTAAAGATTAAAAACTTGTCTTTAATAATACATTTCCTTAAAATCACTCACCTACAGTACTCTAAATAAAAACTTTCTCAATTTCGTCCCGTCTACATAAAAGAACAAGCCTCATTTTACACCTGTACAGTGACAGCTAACGTTGTTTGGCATTTTATAAATATTCAAAAACAAATGAAACTTTATTTGAAATTCGAATCGCTTTTGACAATCTTTTACGAGCCATTTACTTAGCTTATTTATATTATATTTTGGTAGATTTCAATGTCTTTTATCGAAAAATCTATCACTTCTAAACTTAAATTTAAACCCATCAGCTGTATACGTTGTCTAGTTCAAACGTGTCATCACAGAGGAAGAAACCTGGAAAAACACTACATAGTTATTCTATATCATATTTTAGCAATATTATTTACAACATACCTAGATTTACGCTTGATATTTCCGAAAAAGACAGAAGAGTTTTTCTATGCCACATTATTCGCCGCTTACCATAACTCTCATGGAATACGTAGCGAGCTTCGTATGGCCCAAACAAATTTTAAAACCTCTTTGAATTCCCGCTGACGATGACGTAAGAAAATAGTATTTTTAATCCATTAAAAAAATTAGACAACATAGCTGAAACATAACCCTAGTTACACTTGTGTCTCCATCTACCCGTCGCTTGCACTGACAAATCTAAGAAGACGGTTGCACCATAAATCAAGTTTACCGAGGGCTACCCACAAAGAGCACTTTATTCCTTTGAAAAACTGTAAGAGCTTCCTTGACGTTCGCATGTGGAATGAGCTCTTTTGTACGAACGAAGTTTTTGCTAGACGGGTCTCAATGTAGATCGAATTCACTGTCCTTTTTGTCTGTCTGCTAATGTGGGATAGTCTTATCTGGGTTAGGATCAGTCTTTTTGGAAAGGGGTGAAAGCTATTGTGCATACCGACAATCTGTCTGAGGGCCTGTTTCACCATCTACAAGTACAGACTAACTGCCACTTAAGGTCACCCGTAACTACACATACGAATGTCACAATAGCTAAGTAAGATCAGGGGATAAACTGGCCTGTAACTAAGATACGATAGAAGATACTCGTAACTTTTACTCGCCGATAAGCATTCAAGAAGTAACTATTCAACACTTTACTTGTAGATAGTGAAACAGGCCCCAAGTCTATAATTAAGTATGCTTACATTGCCATTAATGCATCTTGTGAAGAAGCTAGTTTACTGTTGGTGAGATCGGTCAACGCAGGTGTTATAATCTACCAATGTGTGAACATACACTTACATACATTTTCCGTGTGGTATCCAGCCTAGAATTGACTACCCCCTTTCCTCTCGTGAATGTTGTAAGAGCCGCCTAAGGGAAAATCCAGAAGATGGGCAGCAGCGTCTTTTGACACTTGACCACCAACACTGCGATCCCCAAGCCCGGGAAAGCCCCAGGGATTATGGCACCCCCCCCCCCCCCCTAACAGTAGTTAAGAGGGAGGTCTTTGTCCAGTGGACGTCTTCCGGCTGATGATGATGATGATTGTTACTTCTAATCATGATCAGTGATTATATCTAAAGAAACCTATACGATACGAACGAGCGTCACCTCAAATATTGTTATACAGTTTGCAGCGCTGAGTCCTCTTAACCTCCACCTCAAGTCAAATATGATAAGGGCCTAAAAGCCTCATTTTACGTGTAAAACAATACGTTCGAAGACATTTTGTTCAGCGGTTTAGTGCTGAGTTTGAAGAGGGTCCTTACCGTAAAATGTCAACACCAGTTTTGTTTGAACCGCCTCGCATAACATATTGGTTTATTTTGTTATTATTATCGAAATAAAAGAGGGATCGAGGTATCTTTGTTTATTTACTATGATTTTACTCTGTCTTTATTTGTATTAATTCTTGTGGGTGTTGTTGAAAGTAATTTTCATAATAATCTTGCCTAGCAATACTGTAGGGGTTTGTAGAGGTGTTCGTCTTTGTTAAGAGTTTTAACACCCATATTTCGCCACTGAATTTAAGTCTCATGTTATATAATAATGTGCTTTTGACTCATTTTTACTGCTTAGTTGGTCTGCTAAGCGCGACTGCTGAGCATGAAGTCCTGAGTTTGAATCCCGGGTCAGATCCAGTTATTGGATTTTTTCATAAATTGATTTTCAGAAAACGCTCGGCGTTTGGATTTGTGCTAGGTTGATTGGATTAGGCTCACCCCCAATTACATTGGGACCGATAACATAACTAGCGAAATGAGGGTGTATTGTAAGTACACCTCTGCCTACTCTTTCAAGGAATACAGGCGTAATGGTATGTGTTTTCTCTGCAGAGACTTGTATTTGTAAACTGCCCTCGCAACACAAGGTCTCAAACATAATATTATCTTTGGAAGCCTTAAATCTGAAGTGCTCGAGCTACACTTTCCGTCGAACAAATAGTGTCGAAGATCGAACCTGGCACTTCGATACAATATAGACATAAAATTCCGCTCACGAACCAGCCACTTACTAGAACACGGCGCAGTACATAATTATGTGTATGTATCTTCGATAAGGCCGCCTTCTTACTGTTTCTTGAGGATATAAACAGGTTTATTATTAGCATTTTGTTACGCCTATGTGAGGATAGAATATAAATAATGCTGATCTGACTTTATACAGAAGGAAATAATTCTAAAGGTTACAATTGCTTTACAAACTTTCCAAATAATTACTTTAGTTCTGAATTAACAAGAATTGAATCCAAGATCAACAACAAAAATCAAACGTTGATGCACTGGTTCTTTATTTAAAGTACGCAATATGTACATTTTTCACATTCCTGGTGAATAATTATGTATGTTCATTTTTTTTCTGAGACTTAAAGCAAGCCCTTTAAACTAAGCCTAAGACAAAATGTGGCCAGTCATTTAGATTTCAAAGACGACTCGGCTTTTTACCAAAGACTTTTATCTACTTCTATTTTCATATTTTATTCTAATTATTCCTTTCCCAGTCCAAGCTACATTTAGCACACGGCGATTGCGACCATTGTATGCTTAGGACCGTCAGAAAAAGACTACTTTAATCTAAGCTAAAACTTAAGAACGAAGATTAAAATCACCATTGTCCACCTCAAGATGGAAGTCGTTGATAAAGGCAGAATCCATTTCGCTCTCACCTTGCAACCGACCTAACGGGTACAGGGTAAGGCACTGCATCTCCTAAGTGCACTGTGCCGTTGCAAATTTGTCGCCGCGCCCCGACGTCTCGAGAACAATTTGGGCTAATTACACTGAAGCAAAGACGCGTTCCGCACTGAATAATGAATGTAGTGCACTTTTGTGTGGCCTCTTAAACTGAACTGACAGATACCCCGAGTTTGTGTAACTTTTGGCGCTTGATAATGGAAGTCACTCTCGAAACTTTATTTGAGTGGCCCTAGGGTAAAATAAGATCGGGGAAATTGAAAGGCCTATGCTTGTCGAGAAGTCACAATCATAGGAGGTTTCTGATTAATGTTAATCGACTTGGAATTTATTACAAATGGAACAATAATAATCATCTGTCAAAATGTAGGAGAGTAGATGCACGCCTATGCCTCCTTTAATTTTTCCCTTCCTGTCAATTGCTAACAATCGCGGTCAAGTCATGTTACTACTAGCTTGAGCATTACCAAGTTTTGTATCGATATTATATTTTTATAATTAAGTATGCCATCCATGCGTCAACAGCCTTTAAGTATTAGGAGCCCATAATGGTGAGGTAAGTGGTATTAGTATGCATAATTTTAGGAGGTTATAAGTATATTATTCAGTAGTTTCATCATCATCATCATTTGATTACAACAAGGTATCGCAGCAATTCATTTCTCTTACGTGCTACACATAGTTTTAATAAACTTTCCCGTGACTCAGATATATACCTTTTCTGCACCAGTGCCACAAAACTAAAACATGTGCTAGCCAAGCAATATTTTGTTGTAGAGCACAAGTAGTGCACAGTCATAATGTTTTCGACGGTATTTATGTATAGTCTTGTTAATTTACTTGTGGAGACTTCTTATTAGCAACTGGATTATACATTTGTTTTATATTCAATATTGTAATTAGTCTGTAAGACTTCCTAAGAATAAATAAATAAATAAATCATCCGGAAGACGTCCACTGTTGAACAAAAGCCTCCCCTTAGAACGCTACAATTAACGACAACTTGCCAATAAAGATATTAATTAGCATAATTTTTGCTTGCTCTACGTACACGCTCGTCTGCTGTTTTAAACACATGCCAAACGCCCTGAGGCTGATGCGCAAGAACTTTTAACAAACAAACTTCTTCAAGTTACACTGCAGTAGTAACGCTGTCACTCATAAACATTACCAAGGAATAAGACAAGTATGAAAATTAACATTTAAGACTATTATTACGATTTTTTTTTTATTTGATGGTGAGATTGAGGTCTAACTGCTTCGTTGGCTAAGTGGTCACTAAGCGTAACTGCTGGACAAAAAGGTTCTGAGTTTAACTCCCGGGATGGGGCAAAGGTTAATGGATTTTTCTATAAGCTAATTCTCAGTCAGCACGTAGTCTGGATTTGCAGCTGATTAATGGCAATAGGCTCGCCTCTAATTATATTGGAACATAATTATAACATAATTCAATTTCAATCAATTCAATTGAAACATTCAATTGATCATTCAATTCAAAAATTCTGAGTATACTACATAAAAACATATCTACCTACCTCTCCGGGAAATACGGGCTTGATGTTTTGTATATAAAGTTGTCAAAGTCTAAAGATGATTAAGAGAAGGCAATTAATCTATTACCATTCGCAAATACTATGAAACAGCAGCAAAAATGAAGTTTCAACACAAATTCAGGTTAATCACGGAACAGAGCGTTAGCAGTCTTGCTCACAGCTGCAACGAAAGCTAAGCTCCTATAGGAGATTCATGCGCAGTTGGATAGAATTAATGCGGTTGACTCACTAAAGGATCTTGAACGGAAACAATCTTCACCAGATACCTGAAAATCTTTATCTTTAGGAAAGATTATTATGCAAATTATTGATCTAAATATAGGTACTTTTATCAGCCCAAGCCTAGTTGGTTATAGAAATGCAATATACATTTATGTAGATAAGATTAAATACCAGGACACCAAAGGAGTAAAGTGATGAGGATATAAAGACTTATATATCTTCGAATGACAGAATAATAAAGATAAAAGTCAGTTTATTGCTGAAATCCAATAACGTTAATCAGAATTAAATACATACGTCGTTGGGGTACCGGGCCAGAATAGTACCTTTCCATTTCGTCACGTTGAGTTTCGTAGGAGGCGACTAAAGGAAAATCCAGAAGATTGGCAGCAGCGTCTTCTGTAACTTCACCACCAATACTGTGATCCCCAAATCGCAGTATATATCGGGGGCTTTGTTCAGCAGTTGACGTTAAGTAAGACAGTAGCGGGGATGACTGCTCCAAATTCATAGAACGTACAGTTGGTGACACCACCAATCAATTCACATACTTTTTATGAGCTGTCAAAACGCTATTCCTCCATCGATTTTGATTGGTAATAGCAAATTATGACGTCACTATTTTGCCAACTCAATTCACTATTTATTGATTTCGAAGCAACTAAAAACTTTTCGGTTTTCAGGGCTAAAGATCACATTTCCTTCGAATTAAGTCAAGAGAAATGTTCGGTTCGATTCCCGGACGGGGCAAAAAATTGTGCGATCCACATTTGTTGTCCCGAGTCTGGGTGTTTGTGTATGTGATATTTCATGTTTTTGAAACGCACCCACGATATAAGAGAAATTCCTAGTGTGGGGCGACGTTTAAAAAAAAAAGACTAGCATTTATTTAGAGCTCAACTAGCCTATTAGGTACTGTCGCTCTCTGACGTGCTATCGCGTAGGCTCTCTAATAGCACCGTACGAATACATGAGATAACGTTAAAGTATAATTTCAAGGTAATAAAACGTTATAACATGCAGCGCACGTTAGTTTTAGTAAATTAACCCGACGCAGTGTCATAACAGGTCGTTTGCACGTGAACTTGTGAGAACATGGCACATAGATTATGATGCAGATGTGGTTTAGGTCTGAATCTTATTGGCGTACACGTGGGGCATACAACTTCGTTTATTTTAGTTTAAAGTCTAGCTTTGTTTTATTTTACCTACATTGACGACCTCATTGGTGCAGCGGCTAAGCGGTTAGACTGCTGCGCTAGGGGTTGCGGTTTTGATTCCCGCACCTGACTAAAACTTGTGCGATCCGCAGATGTTTTTCCCGAGTCTGGGTGTTTGAGTATGAGATATTTCATGTTTGAGAAACGCTCCCAAGATAAAGGAGAAATAGTAAGTGTGGGGCGACGATAAAAAAAAACATACGTTAGCTGCACTTTACATGTTATGTTGTTTTACTATTTTAAGGCAACCTACTATTCTAGACTATCGCCTAGTAGGTTTTAGTTCTCGTGAGTGTAGCATAAGGCTTCAAGTTGCGAACGTGGCTCAAGGTGGGCTCAAGGAGCAAACTTAAATGGTCTGAAATTAATAACCTTCACAGAGCATCCAGTTCAATCCAGATTTTATTTACTTACAACGCTTTCATGCAAAAGCCATACTGTTTGATAAAATAAAAAACAAATATGCTGACAATCCTTCGATAGACAAAAGCCTTAAAATCAAAAACCAACAGTGCTATCTATTGACTCGATTAAAAAGTAATACAAATAGTGCTATCTACACCCACATAATCTTTGTCGCGAGACACTAAGTACAAGTTCTGCTTAGCAGTTAACGAGCCAACTTAAAGGCTAAATAAAATAAAATAAAATAAAAAAAAATAAAGCTTACTGTTAAGACGTCACAAACTCCCGCCTTGCTTCGAATTGACTCGGCTGCTTCCAAAACAAAAAATCCTGTGGAACCTTTTGTGCTGGTTCACGTTAATTAACTGGATTTCGTTCGCTTACATTGCCTTTATGAGCCAATGTAGGTAGTGCTGTAGACTTAGTGCTGTCTCAAAGGAAAGCTCATCAACGAATCCAGCTGTCTTTGGCTTTGGTATGCCTTTTGACATTCTGGTCGTTTACTTCTAAAATTTTGTGAGTGTGTTTGTGCGTTTTTGTGTTTGTTTCCTCTTCACGCTCAAACGGCTAGACCGATTTTCCTAAAATTTGGTATGAAGGTAGCTGACACCCTGGACATAGGCTATAGTACTATACTTTTTATCCTGAAAAAATGTAGCGGGTAACACCGCAGTGTGCTGCTAGTACACTGGCTTAACATGCTCACTGCGGCAATCACAGAAAACTTTAGTATGAGAATCGATGGTCACCCATCCACATACCGACTGCAGCTATCGCAGCTTAACCTTGATCAATCAATTCGTGGGACTGTTTTAATGTCACAAGCCCCTCACCATGTTACTGTATAATATGGTTTTATATTGTCTAAGGTGAACCCCGTACTCTTCTGACGTAGGTCAAAGTTCTCAGAATTATGACTTAACTGAAAAGGAAACTTTCATTTATCATCATCAATTTCGTTCACTGGACTTGGCATTTCTTCACGGATAAATTTTATCTTCGCAAGCACGTCACTAAGACTGTTTTTCCTGCTTCCTTAAAACTATGAATTGTTTATAATTAACCACAACTCGGGAATTAACTCGGATTTTTTTAAATTTTAACTTGACGTTTCGACAGAGTTGCATCTGCCGTGCTTGTGACCACGGCGGTCAAGCTAAAATTAAAAAAAATGTGTTCGCGCTAATTCCCTTTTTGAACAGCCATGGAATGTCTCCAGAAGTTGTAAAACTAATATTGCCATATTATTTTTCAAAAACCAGTCTCAAACAATAAAATGATTTAACCTACGAACATTGGTGTCGCGACGTCAACACAGGTACATTTTAACCGTTCGATCAAACTGCATGCCGTGACCGTTTCACGGGTTGTTGGCTTTGAATAACGACCAGCGTTGGATGTGCAGGCGCTTGTGACGAGGCCTTTTACATGTGAACACTACGAGAATTCTTGGATTGGAAATATCTTTGAAGTTAGTGCAAAGATATTGGTATCTATTCTGTATAACTATGGATGAAAAATATCGATAGTGGATTTGTTTTAATAGCATCCTCGTAGCTATGGCACTGATAACCGAGTGGTATGACCGTTGGACTGCCAAGTCGAAGGTCGCAAGTCTAAACCTGAGCGCAGGTGAGCGTAGGTATTATAAATTAGTTGATAAAAACGGTGAAGGAAAATGTGAGGAAACCGGCACACCTGAGAGATTTTTCAACGGTGTGTAAAGTCATGTCAGGGGCATACATGTGGTTAAAACTCTGACACCAGGTTGTTCATCAACCATACGATAAAAGGAAGAAGCCACATTACTATAGCGCAGGACCAAGTTAAGCGACGCTTGCCACTTATGATCCCGAAAATACCGGGTAATGTACACACAAGTTTGGAGTATAATTATTATATTTGCGTATTTTTTTAAGTAAATAGTAATTTGCGACACGGTGGCTCAGTTAGTTAGAGCAGCGTCACGGTACGACGAAGGGCGCGGGTTCAAGTTCCGCTCGTGTCCATCATTTTTAAAATTTCCTTTATCAATTTGGTAAATAGTAATTTGTTGGATTAGAAAATATGTATCATGTTTGCCAGTCGAGGGAGCTGGGTACGTTTATCAACTGCAAGATTCGAATCTTACTGTGCTATTAAAATATTTCTGGATTCCTGATGATAGTATTATAAAACTTAAATAAACAGAACACAAAAGAGATAAAAACGTTGCGCAGACATCTCGTCCAAGCTTCATCCAACAAAACTAACGGACATTTAATTTTCATGCTCTTATACAAGATACAATGAGTCGCCCCCATTCAGAGTGAGCCAAACCACTAGAAACAAGACGTGTAATTTCTTAGGTGAGATAATTGAAATTCTCGGAAAGGATTTCTTAGATTAAATAAAGGTTGTCCGTGACAGAGAATTAATGTTTTCGTGGAATATACTTTAGCTATTTTAATGGTTATTTTGTTCTTGAATCCGTGTAAAAGAGGAAAGGAAATAATTTTTTGACCGGTTGTTTTATTGCGTATTTTATAAGCTTAGCAGCGGCAAGGCACAATATGTGTTTGCTGATCGGAATAAACACGCTATCGATCTACGAGTATTATGATAATGATGTTGAATAGAAAGATGAATATGTAGAATATATTTTGTAACGGTTATGTAAGATTTTGTATTTTGCACATAATGTCCTCCTGACCGAATTTCGGTCACGGCGCGGCGGCCTGTCTCAGCTGAGACTAGCCATCTGCGCAGGAGATATTATAGTGCACAAATATGCGCGCAGACACAGGTGCCCTCACTCCCTATTCCCTCACTCTCATAATCCGATGGGACGGTAGACCGACACAACCAGAGAGAGATCAGGCGCAGGACCAACAGCTTTACGTGCCTTCCGAAGCACGGTGGGGTCTCGACATGTGAAAACGGTCACCCATCACAAGACTGACCGCGGCGAGCACGGCTTAACCTCGCAGATCGACTGATTTTCCGGGTAGCCGGATAGCTACGAGCCCCACTTTGCACATGACATAGACTCATAATAGCACTGGTTATAAACCTTAGTGGTTTTTTAGTTGCTATTCATATTAAACGTTGTATACATTTTTTAAGAAGATAAATAAATAAATAAAAAATCTATAGCATGAAAATGATCACGCTAATATTATAAAGGCGATAGTTTGTGAGTGTATTTGTATGTTTGTTACTTCTTCAGTTTTATAAAATGCAGCAGTCCTCTGCCACAATATAAAATTCTGCTGTGTCTATATATGTAATTGAAATGTTGTTCCTTTATTGTGGTGAGAAAATAAAATACTATCTATCTATCTAATGATGATGATGATTATACTGTAGTATACGCTTCAAAATAAAACTACAGTTTTTTAATATTTTAATTTTCTTTTCAATTAATAATGGACTAAATTAATTTAGATGGTTTGGGCATATAGAAAGGATGGATGAAAGAAGAGTGACAAAGCAGATATATGAGGCAAATGTTAGTGGAATATCGGGAAGGGGAAGACCTCGGCGAACATACTTGGACCAGATCGGAGATGTTCTACAAAAGGGTCAAGTGAGGAGTACCCAACCGACGAGCGTGTGTGAGGAATGTGATGCGAGTGAATAAGGCGAAAGAAGTATGTCAGGATCGTAGCAAATGGAAATCCGTGATCTCTGCCTACCCCTCGTGGAAATAGGCGTGACTTTATGTATGTATGTAAACTAATTTAAATATTTTTTGTTTGTCCTCATAATCAAGAGCAATTTCTTAGGATTACTAATCGCGGTCTTAACTGCGTGACTAACGAAGTTGTAAAAATCCCCACTTTACCCCACTAGTATTTATATTATAGCTTCAGTATCACCCAATCTACATGGGACACCACGATCGATGGAATAAATTATGCAAAATTCGGTCCGAACACCGGAATACCGATTTTAGCGGTACCGACATAAACAATAATAAATCGATGTTAATTTGGTTTAGCGGTAATTTTATAACGGAAATACTCTGGACAATGGACCAATTAAATTCGTTGACGGAACGCCATACAATGATACCGCAAATATTAAAAACTAGCTGTTACCCCCGACTTCAGCTGCATTTTTCTATTTTACTGCGGAGCCCTAAATATTTTTGATATTAAGATTATCTATATTAATATTGTAAAGCTGAAGAGTTTGTTTGCTTGAACGCGCTAATCTCAAGAACTACTGGTTCGATTTGAAAAATGATTTCAGAGTTAGATAGTTCATGTATCGATAAAGGCTATAAAGCATTCGAAATCCACGCGGGCGAAGTCGCCGGCGGAGGATAGTGTAGCCTATATGACTCCTTATAACATGAACTATCTGCCAGAAAAAGTAACCGTAGTCAGTACGTACGGTCCAGCCGTTTCGGAGATTAGCCGGAACATAGAGAAAGATGTTTTTTCTATGCTTTTAGTCAAAAACTTCAATTCTAATATTTTCAACCAGACACATATATTATTTATTTGTGAAGATAGCAATGTTTTTCTGCATGTTTCGTTTGAATGTGTTGGTGTAATTACTCACTGTTGTTGGGTGTTTTTAATTTTTAATAAGTTGTTTGTATTGCAAATTGAGGTGCGGATTAATTGAGTTTGCTAATTATTATGTTCTTATTATTGGTGTTAATTGAAATACTTTGTTTATTTTAATTTAAAAAAATATAAACATCAAGGTATTTTATTTTAATTGTTTTTGAGTAATTAAACTGTGACTCTAATTAAATCTATTCCCTTACCATGAACTTTTAAAGCAGGACAGTTTACGATGAGGAAGCGAGACGCCGCTACGTGTAGTGTAATGCGGCGTCTCGCTTCCACAACGTAAACTGTCCTGCTTTAAGAGTTCATGGTAAGAGGGCTGATCAGTATTAAGATTAAAATAAAATTGTCCATACTTGTTACAACCCCGATAACTAGCTTCTTCCTCATCGATCTTCATTTCATCCACTTATTTCATCATTTTTTGTCCATAACTTGAGTTATTCTTCTGCAAAGCACATATTACAAACTGACCTGATGTGCGCAGTGGCTAAGCGATTAGACTGCTGCGCTAAGGGTTGCGGGTTCGATTCCCGCACGGCGCAATAATTTGTGCGATCCACATTTGGTTGTCCCGAGTCTGGGTGTTTGTGTATGTGATATTTCATGTTTGTGAAACGCACCTACAATACAGGAGAAATTCCTAGCGTGGGCCGAGGTTTTTTAGAAAAAAAAAAAAAACAAACTAATATATCTACCCAATTTAATGTAAGTAATTTACGTTTTGTCAGATCAACACTATACAATATACATACAAGACATATTTCTGTAATGTTTATGGAATGTGAATGTAGATGTAATTACAAAAATCGAGAAGAATATGCTCAGATGGTTTGGGCATGTAGAAAGGATGGATGAAAGAAGAGTGACAAAGCAAATATATGAGGCGAATGTTAGTGGAATATCGGGAAGGGGAAGACCTCGGCGAAGATACTTGGACCAGATCGGAGATGTTCTACAAAAGGGTCAAGTGAGGAGTACCCTTAACCGACGAGCGTGTATGAGTAATGTAATGCGAGTGAATGAGGCGAAAGAAGTATGTGAGGATCGTAGCAAATGGAAATCCGTGGTCTCTGCCTACCCCTCGTGGAAATAGGCGTGACTTTATGTATGTATGTTTATGGAATGTTTGCCGAAACCAGTTTACAATTTGCCAACATTAAGCCGGAGTACATCTGTGGTCCGCTAAGAGTCTGGCAGCGTGCCTAGTCGCAATTTCGACATCTTTCTGGTTGAATTCACTATTACATACTCATATTTTATGTAACATACAATATATTAATAGGCTTGTATTGTTTTGTCCGATGGGATCAAGTATGTGCTTCCTTTTCTTCGGGAAGTAGGTCCTTAGGCGGCTTATGATAATGAGCTCAATATATGACATTGGTTTGTTATCTTTGACCCTAGATAAGTAGCAAAATGCTTGACGAAAAAAAATTTAAATACAATGAAAAATATATGGGATTGACATAATACGTAGACGAAACATTACCTAGGTCATCCCCATATATGTATCATTGCATTAGGATATTCAATATGGTCACAATTCGATCAATTCAATATGGATAAAACTTATGCCTCGTTGGTCTAGTGGTCGCTAAGCGCGACTGCTAAGCAAGAGGTCCTGCGTTCAAACCCCGGGTGGGGCAAAGTGTTACTGCGTTTTCCATTAGGTAATTCTTAGTAGCAGCACGGAGTCTGGATTTGTGCCCGGTTGATGGCAATAGGCTCGCCACCTATTACATTGGGACTTACAGCATAACTAGCGAAATGTGGGTGTACTATATGTACACCTCTGCCTACCCCTTCGGGGAATATAGGCGTGATGTTATGTATGTTTAAAAAAATATCAAAATTATTACAGTAAAATACATCTACACTTCTAGATTAAAAATATCATCGACAGTTAACCCTTTAGGTCGCTCCAGATCCGCATCAACAACGTTTAATTAAGGGTTAGGACTTAAATAATAGCTGTGAGTATCGCAGAATAATTTGGAAAAGATTTGAACAATGGGTTTCATCCACACGCCAGAAACTTTGAAAGAGGACCGGACGGAAAACAGATGAAAAGGGTTGAAGTCCTGGTATAAAGTACGATTATCGTTGAAGTAAGACTCGTTTAGAAGTTTTTGTGGCACTGAATTTTTAATTAAATATGTTTTAAGTCGAATTAGAAGCTGGATTAGGAAAAATAAAATAATGATCCGGAGTCATTTCTATATCATCATCATCAGCCGGAGGACGTCCACTGTTGAACAAAGGCCTCCCCTTTTTAGAAGGGGGGGGGGTCGCCATGCCAAGTGTTGGTCGTCATGTAACAGAAGACGCTGCTGCCCATCTTCTGTATTTTTCCTTAGTCGGCTCTTACGACACCCTCGGGAAGAAAGGGAGTAGTCTATTCTAGGCTGGAAACCACACGGCCCGACCGACCTTCTATAAGTTCACACAATTCGAGTTACATCAAAAATCTGTAAAAGAATACAACTTTATTTAGTCAAATGCATCAATTGGCTAACGGCAACACTTTATTACGCAGTGCAGTTTTATAAATCCCCAACGCAGTTCTATACAATCATTTGGGCTACTGGCATTTGGTAGCATCGCAAGGCGGGCGAAATTAGTTCAGTTCAAATATTAGCTGCATTATGGCTTCTATATTTGGCTTGCCAAGTGCCGTGTTGTCGGTTTACTGTAAGAATATGCCGAATACACATATTATGGCGTGTGTAATTTGTGTATAATGTATATACATTTATATGGTGGTATATATAGAGATATTTGTATGTTTGTTGTTTTTGTAAAATACAGTTGCCTAATGTCTTTTTACTAAGAGATGGCAGATCAAGTCTGATTGCCTCGTTGGTCTAGCGATTGCGTACCGTGACTACTGAGCGTAAGGTTGGGTTTGATTCCTGGGTAGAGCTAAATGATATTGGGTTTTTCTATTAGATCATTCTTAGTAGTATCACGGAGTCTAGATTTGTTTACCTATAACTTAACTGGTGAAATTAGGGTATACTATACACCTCTGCCTACGCTTTTCTTGGAATATTCAATACGGCGAGATGATGTTTCATCATCATCATCAACAGCCAATAGATGTCCACTGTTGAACAAAGGCCTCCCCCTTTTAGAAGGGGGGTGCCATAATCCCGGCGCTTGGCAAGCGGCTTGGGGATCGCAGTGTTGGTGGTCAAGTTACAGAAGACGCTGCTGCCCATCTTCTGGATGTTTCCTTAGTCGCCTCTTACGACACCCACGGGAAGAAAGGGGGTGGTAAATTCTAGGCCGGATACCACACGGCAGATGACAGCAGATGATCGTTATGTGTGTTTATTACAAATCTATAAAAAAAACTCATATTGATTGAGGCCAGAATCAAACCCTAATGATAGATTTAACTCATTCAATACAGGAGTCAATACCGCAGGAATGTTAGTTTATTCGCGGTTTCAATCTGTGTGGTGACGATCCGTGATTCACTTGTAAATTAAAACTGCTAGTTAATTAGCTATTCATTTCATGTGTGGTTGGTTTTGTGGTTGAGGTTTTCTGATTATGTCTTAATCAAGCTTATTATGGTCTATGTTGTTATTGTTTATGTGCGATAATTAAATGGCAATAGGTTCACCGCCATGTAACGTTTTGTAAGCACATTATAACTCCGGAAAATGACGGAAAACAATAATAATATTATCTTTTTTTTATCAAAAAGCCAAACAACAATTTGCCAATCTCAACCAACACATAAGAACGCCATTATAATTATTAAGACAGAATGAACATCTGTGTCTATGCTAGTATAAACTATTTGACAGACACAGGCGCCTTCCTCTTATAGCCCCTATACGATGTGAAAGCGAGACGCCGCATTACACTGCATGTAGTGGCGTCTCGCTTTCACATTGTAAACTGTCCTGCTTTAAGAGTTCATGGTAAGGAGGCAGTTATTGACAATTTTCTGCGCTTTGTAGGAGTTATTGTAAGTATAAAACTTAGTTTATCATAAGTACAATTATCTGTAATGCAAGCTCATTGTAAGGCACCTGGCAATCACCATGAACTCTTAAAGCAGGACATTTTTCGTTGTGTAAGCGATGCGCCTCACTTGCACACTGGAAAATGTCCTCCCTCAATAGTTAATGGTAAGGGGGCTGATAATAGAAAATTATATTAAAAAAACACGACTGCCATGTCAAAAATCGAACTAAAAACTAAAAAAAAAGTTCCATCGCAGTCGGAGTACCTGTTACATAAGGCAGCGATCCACAGAATGGTCTCCCGATTGCGATGGAACTTTTTAGTTTGATTTTTGACCGTGTCAGTGTTTTATTTTATTTTTATTTGTTTCTTTTTTATATACTATGTTACTCGCAACGTTGCAAGGATTCTAACGACACTGCATAATTATATCAAAATCGGTACAGGCATTCAGAAGTTATGGTGGAATAAAAAAACTCCTATACATACATGAACCCTGAAAATATTACACTCCTTTTTTTGGGCAGTCGTGTCAAAACACGCCTGCCACTTACAATATAATAGGAGAACATAATAATTAGAAGATCGCACGCCCGTTCCAAGGTTTTACAATGTCTCTTTGTCTCCAAATTGAAGGATATAAAAGTGCAATAGCTACATTGTTATCTAATGTCTTCACTGGCTATTTATAGTGCTATTAATGTCAATTTACTACATTGTATTCTTCTTCTTTGTATCGGCGTGAGCTAATTGTCTCTTGTGCCGTGTGGTATCCGGCCTAGAATTGACCACCCCCTTTCCTCCCATGGGTGTCGTAAGAGGCGACTAAGGGAACATCAAGAAGATGGGCAGCAGCGTCTTCTGTAACTTGACTGCCAATACTGCGATCCCCTAGCCGATTGTCAAGGGTGGGGATTATGGCAACCCCCCCCCCCCTCCCCTCCTAAAACGGGGAGGCCTATGTTCAACAGTGAACGTCTTTTGGCTGATGATAAATTGTCTCTTGGGAATATTATGCCGTAAAGAAGCCAATCATAGGAAAACTAGGTCGGTAGCAAGGTAGATTTGCCAGGATGTGCGTAGACGTTTTGTAGAAACCAATCGACAAAGATGGCAGCGTAGTTGAATGATTAGAATGTGCAAGACGCACTTATGTATCATAGAGGCCCTGTACTTGCAGTTACACCTGTTAAACTTCTATGTCAATGATTGTGTCAGTCTCGTAATATGACAGACACTGACTGGTTTTCCATATATATAATTAGTTTTGACATTAAAGCATTTAGACTAAACCGAAATGGTTTTAAACGTAAGAGATTTATTAGGCCACTGAATTCATGAGTTAATAACGTGTAGCGACATTTTGACATGCTTACAAGCGTGAAGATATGGATATATAGCTCCACAGACATTCATATGAAACAACTAGCTGTGCCCCGCAGTGTTGCCCGCAGCATTTTTTCGGGATAAAAATTATCCTATGTGTTAATCCAGGGTGTCTGCTAACTCCATACAAAATTTCATAAAAATTGGTGAAGCAGTTTAAGCGTGAAGAAGTAACAAACATTCAAACACACACACACACACACATCCACAAACTTACCCCTTTATAAAATTAGTGTGAAAAAGAAAGTTTCAAGCAAACTAATAAAGAGAAATCGATAACCTAGCACTTCATCAAACCAATTAGAAAATTAAACAAAAAAGCATCCAAGAAAATTACCCATTTTGACCCCGTACCCCAAAACAAGCTATTTATAGCGATATCAAACTCAATTACCCCATCTCACAGACTTTGTCGCGGGACTCGTGATATGAATGCGTTATCGCGTATCATGGTAGAGGGTGTTGCTTTCAATTTAGCCTGGCCAGTTCGTGTCCATTAAAACGGTAATTTCGGCTATAAATATAGCCCGGTTTGCCACTGGGCTAATCACACCGTCCAAAATGCGTTTTGTGGCCTTAAATATTAATAAGTAGAGGATATATTGCGCGGTGTGCTGGTTCGATAGTTTGGGGTTCAGATTTAAGTAGATCGTTATTATTGGAGAGGGTAGCGTTGCGTGGGAACTGAACATACTTGTACACATATTATTGATGAATTATGGGATGCCTCTATTGGTTTCTTGTTTTTGTGTGTGTGAAGTGGTTGTGCCACCACTCATTATCTTGACAAATAAACGAAGGAATTATTTAATCTATTATTTAAGCACTGATAGCCGAGTGGTATGACCGTTGGACTGCCAAGTCAAAGGTCGCAAGTTCAACCCCGGCACGCACCAATGTCTTTTCGAATTCATGTGCGTACTATACATTAGTTATCAGTTGCTAAAAACGGTGAAGGAAAAGATCGCGAGGAAACCGGCACACCTGAAAGATTTTTCAACGGTGTGTAAAGCCATGTCAGAGGCCTACAGGCGGTTTAAACTCTGACACCAGGTTGTTCATCAACCAAACGATAAGAAGAAGAAGAAGATTTAATCCATACCTACAGAACTGTAAAAACTCAAGTCACAATGTACCTTCACCTTCCCAAACTAGGTTAAAGAAATTTCACATCGCTTCAGAGATGACACAGTCTAAAAAAATTATCAACTTTTTCATGATTTTGACAGTAGGTAAATTAAGCATTGAAGTCATATGTATACTGTGGCATTATGAAGGGACAGCCTCGTTGGAGCCCGATCTGTATCGGGTATATACCCGAGGGCTGTCGTAAATTATGGATAATATATTCGATGGTAAAATATGCTGCTGGTGATACCATGTACTGGAATTGGTAAATAGATTTGGTTTAAAACTAGCGAATGGTCGCCCATGTAAACTGTATTGTTGAGTGAAGTTTAAATAAATTAATAAAAATTCTTCAAGTTTTTTGTTTTAATTTTTGCTATATAACCCTGTGAGATAATATCCAATGCGTGAGATACCGTCTTTAGAGGTAATACACTGATAAAAGTAAAAATGACACCACATTTTACATGGGATTCATAGGAGTTCGAATAAACAAGATCACCTATGTCTTATACCTAAACACTAAGGCAACGGAGGCAATAATAATAATATCTTGGGACAGCCCACACACGGTCATCTGATCCCAAACTAGGCAGAGCCTGTATTATGGCAACCAGACGACTGATAAACTTACTTAAATATTTCTAAATACATACATAATATAGATAATTTACACCCATAATCTTTAAAAAATTCAGTGTCCAAGTACCCAATATTATATTCATCATCATTAGCCAATAGATGTCCACTGTTGAACAAAGGCACCCCACGCTTGGCAAGCGGCTTTTGGATCGCAGTGTTGGTGGTCAAGTTACGGAAGACGCTGCTGCCCATCTTCTGGATTTTCCCTTAGTCGCCTCTTATGACACCCACGGGAGGAAAGGGGGTGGTCAATTCTAGGCCGGATACCAACGGCGGATTATAATCATAAGAATGCATAAACAGTCGGTACAAAATTTTAAACAAACAAACGTAAAATGACATAAAAAAATGTACTTTATTTGAAGAAACATTTTTAAAGAGACTGGGTTAAATAATAAAAATGGATGCCTCCGTTCCCCTAGACGAGTTCAAAGTAACAATAAGAGATTTTTTCATAAACATAAAAAAGTTTTTCAATTACTTGAACTGCTCTCAGTCGATAAAACAAAGGGTTATTCTGTAATTGCTCATAACGGGGCACACTTGTAAATATTGAAGGAAAAAGTTTCATTACAAATATCAAGGCTTTTATTTTGGTCTGTGCTGCTAGTTCGTTGCTAGGTTACGCGCTGCACAAAGGACCAAATTGTGTTTGTGAAGTTGTTATTAGTTGTGAGATGATTGGACATGAGTTTTTTAAACGTTTAAAATAGATTTTATGGAACTTAGTGAATTGTCTAAATAAAAGATTCTAATTGAAAGGTGAGGACCTAATTGACGCAGTGGACCTAGTTGTCCTGAGTCTAGGTGTTTTTGTGTGTAATATTTTATGTTTGTGAAACGCACTCACGATACAGGAGAAATTCGTAGTGTGGAGCAACGTTTTAAATAAAAAAGAATAAAAACCCACACTGAAACCCACAGGCAAAGTAGCTAACTAGTATTTATCCGTAACACAGAGAAAAAAGCAAATGAGAGCAAAATGTAAAAGAGTGGTCCTTCGATACGAGAGGTCACTTCCTCACTCTCTAAAAGTAGTTATATTTTTCACTTTGCGACTTTTTACCATGATATTATGCGGCCATATTTGGCTTCGTTCCGCTCCGGGACGATTCTTTAATATCTGGAACCTATCCAGATACTATTAAAAATTGTTTCGCGTGCCTCCAATGTTAATAGGTGCATTGAACCCTATTAATCCTGTCTCATGTCTCATAGTAATGGTTCAGAACCTCTATTTAGTTTGTTGTTTTGTTTACAAGTGATATTTTCTACCGAAGCTACGTATAGCTTGGGTTAAAGTTAAGTATTAAAAGAAATGTCTTCGACGCTGATGTATTTGAAGTTTTTCAGACTATTTATTACTAGCTGCGTCTCGTATTGATACTCGCTGCATTTTTTTGGGATAAAAAGTAACCTATGAGTTAATCCAGGGTATCAGCTACATTCATACCAAATTTTAGCAAAATTGGTCCAGCCGTTTGAGCGTAAAGAGGTAACAAACACAATCACAAACTTTTGCATTTATAATATTTGTGTGATATCATTATTATATTGCAATGTGGGGCTCGTAGCTATCCGGCTACCCGGCAGATCAGTCGATCTGCGAGGTTAAGCCGTGCTCGCCGCGGTCAGTCTTGTGATGGGTGACCGTTTTCACATGTCGAGACCCCACCGTGCTTCGGAAGGCACGTAAAGCTGTTGGTCCTGCGCCTGATCTCTCTCTGGTCGTGTCGGTCTACCGTCCCATCGGATTATGAGAGTGAGGGAATAGGGAGTGCACCTGTGTCTGCGCGCATACTTGTGCACTATAATATCTCCTGCACAGATGGCTAGTCTCAGCTGAGACAGGCCGCCGTGACCGAAATTCGGTCTGGAGGACATTATCATTATTATCATTATATTGCAATGATTTAATGTCTGTTCGCTCAAAGCAGTCAGAATAAATTTGGTGTTATTACCATAAACACACAAGTTTAAGCTACGTTTAAGATATTTCACTTCGCCTATTACCTTATTTTATCGGATATCGATATTCAATTTTTGTCAAATTTGCATAATATGGTACATTATTATTTATGTTATTCGATTTGCCCTTACCGTAGACCGTCCACTATAAGTACCTATCGAATAAGATATTGTGATCGTGTAAAATATTATAATAGGTGATTTTGAACATGTTTCATTCTTTTTTTGAGTTTTCAGGATTTGTACAATAGTAACCAAGGGGTGCTGTTTACTTTAAATTTTGTCTCTGATCATTTGTCCCCGCCAGCTAATAGTTTTCTTTTAATAGTATCAGAACTTCTTAATATATAGCAGCAGTGATAGCCGAGTGATATAGGCGTTGGACTACCAAATCAAAGGTCGCATGTTCAAACTCCGGCACGCACCAATGTATTTGCTGAAGTCATGTGCGTACTATAAATTAGTTATCAGTTTTTAAACCGGTGAAAGAAAACATCGTGAGGACACCGGCACACCTGAGAAATTTTCCAATGTTGTGTGAAGCCATGTCAGAGGTGTACAGGCAGTTTAAACTCTGACACCCGGTTGTTCATCAACCATACGATAAGAAGAAGACATACACACACAATATATACAACACTAGGTTATGTAAATGTATAATAATACACTACACGTAGACATGCCTGAAGTAATATAATGTATTAATACAGGATTACAGACAATTTATTTATGGTCAATGCAAAAAGTAAATAGAAAAATATAATCCATAAAGTCTAGCACAGATATCAAAGAAAAAGTCGCCTATTAAAACTAAAGCCAGTCAGAAACAAATATCAGTCCCCTAAATCTCTTAACGTAATCCCCAAGGCACATTTCAGGAAAATAAGTCCAAAAAGCGTTTGAATGTAATAGGGGACGTCAATACGAACTTAGAAAGTTTTATCTTGCCCAATCCAAACTTAGTAATTAGCGTCGGGCTGAGAACAAACGTTATCGATTTAGATTTGACGTGAAATAATTGGAGTTTTTGCGGGTTTTCTTCTTTGAGTGGTGATGTCACTGTAGTTTGCTTGACTTTTTTAATTACTTTCGGGATTTTTTCTATGTCGATTTCATATTTATTTGTAAAGCATCGATATACAACCTAACAAGAAGGTGTAATCATAAAAACAACACCATAAAAATAAAAAAAACAATAACTTAGATCTATAAAATGTGGTCAAAAATGGCAGTCTGTGGTCAATACTTAATTTATTCATGCTCAAAAAATATCTGAGAAGAATACTCGATAGTAAACAAAACAGTAGTAAAACTCCATAAAAATAAATAAAACAATAACTTAGATCTATAAAATGTGGTCAAAAATGGCAGTCTGTGTTCAATACTTAATTTATTTATGCTCAAAAAAATCTGAGAAGAATACTCGATATTATACGAAGCAGCATATATACTCAAAAACTCCATCACTAAGTCAAAATATTTAAAAATTTGTGATTAATATTGGGCCGAGAAGAAACGATAATGATTTAGATTTGACATTAAATAATTTGAGTTTTTGCGGATTTTCTTTGTTTAAGTGGTGTTGTCATCGTAGTTTTCTGGACTTTTGTAATCCCTTTTGGGATTTTTATCGATGTCGATTTTATATTTGTTTGTACGAATCTGTATGACATTATTAAACGGATTCGGTGTTGTTATATTTTATTATCAAGGCCCGATTTTTTACCGCTATATAACTTTTATTCGAAGAAATGCTTTGTCACTTGGCAATTTCTTGAATAGAAAAACCTGCTGATCATTGTTTATAACGGAAGCAAAAACACTGGCTATAGACAGAAATTAACTTAATTGTGAATTTTGTAAACTAGGACGCCCCAAAAATTGTCATTCTTGTGGGACATATTTATACTTTGTCCTTTGGTTTAAGGACATTTTTAATTGCATGATATAACGGCCTATACATATTTTGTAGAACAAAAATACCCAATCATCATCATCAGCCGGAAGACGTTCACTGCTGGACAAAGGCCTCCCTCTTAGAACGCCACAATGAACGACAACTTGCCGTTTGCATCCACCGGTTACCAATACTGACGGAGTATTATGGAAACTTATAAAAAGTTGAAGTAGAAATAATTAATCAATTTGCATCGAAATGCACTTCTGAACTCATAATTCTATTGTATCCAATCAAGTACTTAATTATTAAAATAAAATCATTAATTGATGTAAGAACAAACGACAACCCAAGCTATCAACTAAAATACCTGTACCCAATTAATGTTCTTTTCATACCAGTTTATGTAAACCCTTGATAAACCCGTCGACAAATTACAAAGAGCTCAACATATACTGGCCGTAGTACAAAATGAAGTTTTGTAGGGAACAAAAGGAATTGAGATGACATATAGCGATTTATGCGGGTTTGCTTTACAGGGTGCCTTTGTGATACTGTCATTGCGGTATTGAATGAAAAACTGGTAAGGATACTCGACGGACTTCATTTTCCCTCTCCAAATTAATTGTGTACCGACAGGCTTTATATTGAGATCAGGGGGACTTTATTGGAATCCAATTCCGTATCTAAACTGATCAGAGCCGCAATTTTGTACCTGGCAAAATAAAAGCAGAGAAACTATAGATAAAAAAAATTGTTTCCACCTGATATGGAAATCTATCAAATTGCATCAAAAGAGAATCGCTAGCTAAAATCACATATAGTAATAATATAATAAATAGGCTTACGGAATAGATACTTAATTCGTTCGGCACACCTTGGATGGTCGAATTCGCTACCATCTTTGTTGACTGACCAGTCTCTACGCCACGGCGTGACCTGTGTCTATGTGGCAATTGGCTTATGCCAGTCCAAAGAAGAAGAACTAAGGTTACGTGGACTATAAACGTTTGCGTTTACTTTTAAACATAGACTACCAATGCTTTTTATTTCGCGACAATTCCACCACTCATGCCCATCATTGCAACTCCTGTAAGCCAGGATCTACAATGATAACCATTAAGAACCATCCAGGCAAATGAAGCTCGAGGCGTCCCAGAGAAATGACTCGACTGGTTGCTACCAATGCTTACCACAAAATACTGCGTTCTTGCCCACCGCGTTCAATTTGGAACGGCCATTTTAGTCAGATCGCAGTTCTATCCAGCCAGGGGGTCCCGCTTGCCAATACGCTGACGTTGTACTAGGAAATTTTTCTAACAGAATATAATAGAATAGAATATTTATTTATTTGCTCAGAATATGGGTATTTACAATAAGCTGGTTATGGTATTATTAATTAATCCTTACACATTCAATTAATTAATTAATTGAATTAATTTCTTAATTTAATCATTGTACAGCTATCAGTACTTCAACAAACATGTTCAACCGACTGCCTTTTCAGTTTTGTAATTCCAATTGCAGGACTATCAGTGACTCCAAAGGTGGCCTAACCAAATCTATGCTATCAATACCACAATATTATTATTTTAGCAAAGCCATAGGTACGTTTACTTACAAAAGAAACAATATAGTAACATGTTAAACTAAGGCAAAAGCAACACTATCCGTCGGAATATACAATCCTTCAAAAACAATTACGGAAATACGGGCCTTTTGTACGGAATAATAAAACATTCCGCGTCTCCAAGGGTCCAGAGCTTATTAGATAATAACATTACATGATGTAATTGAGCACTATTACCAACAGAAAACTCGGCATATTTTAACAACCTTTCACATGCTGCTTTGTACGACTGTACGTAGCACACAAAGAGATTTAATCCATTACACGCTTTATGTTATCATCTGGGCTTGTGTGCGTTTGTGAAGTGGAAATGAGGGCCTCAAAATAGGCGATAGAGATATAAATTTAAAATAAAATTGGATAGGGCTGGTTACTTGGAATGAAAAGGATGATAAAAAAGAAATATTGTAACAGTTAAACACAAATCATTTAATTACTGTATAATAAATTTATGCTATTGTAATTATTTTACAAGTTGCTTTCATTGTCGTTTTCACTCTCACATTATCTGCATTATTGGTTTAGTGATTGCGAGTAACATTTTAAGGATAAGTTCTTTTTCACACATAATTTTTTTCAAGCTGGACATTTTCCGTTGTGGAAGTGAGATACCGAACAGCATAAAGGAAAATGGATTGCTTTATGAGCTTAAATTAAGTGTCTATCTGTTAATGGTATCATCATCATCATCAGCCGGAAGACGTCCACTGTTAACTATTAATACCTTTATACCTTGTCAATGCTTTTCTCGTCAATTTCATGGCCCAGCACAAGGGAGAGGTGCATTATTGAATTAATTTTATTTACTTAGAAGGAGTAACCAAGTTCAAAATTTTCTTTATGTATTTTTCAACGTTACAGTTGTTTATTTCTTAGTTAACAAAGACATGTTTTATGCTGATCTGATGTGAAAAGAGATTATGCTTGAAGCCAAAAAGCGCTTGAATTAAAATACTCTATCACGTGTAAAAATAACACTTAGATAGCCTCGTCATTTCATATTTCAAATTTGAATAATTGTGCGTGCATTTGTTAATCACACCGTACATTACGTAGCGTAATGGAAACCTAGAGTGTAAAATTTTCCATTACATTGGTCGCATTACCGCTTAAGCGTTCGCATAATTTGTTTTGTAATAATATAGTTCTGGTTTTACGTAAGTGGTTGCTGATGATTTAAATGTGCGATTAATATTTAATTTCGCATTTTGTTTGTATTTTATTATAATTATTTTTTGGTGTCTAGTTTTAGGTTTTACCTCGACTATCCACTGTGACTGCCTCGCTGGCCTAGTGACCGCAAGGCGCGAATACTTAGCATGAGTCCTGGGTTCGATTTCCGGAGCGGACAAAGTGTTATTGGATTTCTGCATATGGTAATTCTCAGTAGCAGCACAGAGATAAGGATTTGAGTTCGATTGATTGCAAAATGCCCGCCTACACCTACATTGGGACCGATAACTTAACTAATAATTAATATTGTAAACTCGTTTCTGTTCCAATAAATGATTTTGATTGATTTTAAACTAGCAAAAGTGGTCCTTTGTCAGAAGTCAATTTTTCCACAGTTCTTAAATAAAAATAAATAAAAACCGGCTTTCAATATAACGGCTACCGGTTTTCTGTTGCAAATGACATACATACAGTGATCGATGAAATTTGAGAATATTTCATTTTCACGACCGCAGTGTTTTTGCGTCGGACTGCGAGTCCAATTTGTGAGCTTTTAGGGGCCGTTAGACTGAAGAATAAACTATTGTTTCATTTTTAGATTTTTATTTTATATGGACGATTAGGTACTTTTCAAAAATGTTATGGAGTACACATCTTTGGGAATTGTTTATTTAGCCATTTATAGATTCTACTTTGTTTTTGTTATGCGCTAATTTATAATACTCGTCTATTATTTTGCATACAGAGTAAGAACAAGCATTACCACCACACTTGTTCACTATGAGAGATTAATGCCAGCCAATTTGAATCCACCTTTGACAGTAGTTACAGGTATGCTTAGAAGTCTATCAACCAATCTTACCAAGAGGTACCTAGTAATGCGGTTGTGTCAGTCAGATTACGACTCCTGTACATAAAGATTGTACTGCACGGTTGTGTCAGATAGAGAGTAGAGTTTATGTACAGAAAGATTTTACTGCTAAGGAGTTTGTACGCCGATTCTCCTTTCCTGCAATAGCATTATGAAACGGTGACTGGTGGACGTTTTGGGGGCCGTCTTTATGTAATTGACATTCAAAAAGTATAACAATAAAATTATTTCTACCGAATATATGAGTCTTGTGTTTGGAAAGAGTGTATTCTATTCTATTCTACAATATTATAAGTCTATTTAAAATAAATGTTTTTTTCTGTATCCGTAATAAATTATTAGACGACCTGATTGGCGCAGTGGCTAAGCGATTGGACTGCTGCGCTAAGGGTTGCGGGTTCGATTCACGCTCGGGACAAAAATTTGTGCGATCCGCAGATGTTTTTCTCAAGTCTGAGTGCTAGTGTTCGTGATATTTCATGTTTTTGAAACGCACCCACAATACAGGAGAAATTTCTAGTGCGGAACGACGTTTTAAAAATAATTTGGTATACAGTAATACTAACATCCGACCCCAACATAATTGCATAAGGCTAAGCAGGAAAACAATGAAAGACAAGCAAAAAAAAATTCGCATAAGACTATTAAACGCGAAAATGAGTTGGTTCTCCTATTTTAGTAGGATGATTGCACAGTGCAATCACCGCACTCTCTCCAAAGTAACGGAACCCAAACAAAACGTATGCGTTTGTAAATTTATGCCAATTTAACATTTTTGTTTGTGTCGGCCTTATATTTGCGCACCCGGTTTTACTTTCATAACGAACGACGGACACGAAGGAAATTAACGTTTTCCGAAATAAAATTCCGGATACGTATTTTAAGAATTTTTTGTTTGAGTTATGGGTGTTATTGCACCTGTATTTCCAGCAGGGATACGCAGTCTGCTATTGCGTTCCCTAGGTTACTAGAAATATGCGCCATTAACTATAGCGGGCCTATTTCTATCTTCTTCTTCTTATCGTATGGGTTGTAAACAACCTGGTGTCAGAGTTTAAACCGCCTGTAGGCCGCTGACATGGCTTTACACACCGTTGAAAAATCTCTCAGGTGTGCCGGTTTCCTCACAATGTTTTCCTTCACCGTTTAAGCAACTGATAACTAATGTATAGTACGCACATGAATTCGAAAAGATATTGGTGCGTGCCGGGGTTTGAACTTGCGAGCTTTGACTTGGCAGTCCAACGGTCTCACCACTCGCCTATTTCCATTAAACGGGTATTATTATTAGTAACTCAATTTTTGTATTTCAACCTTCGGTGCATGTGCTAAGAACACTTTTCCCTTCTGTAATGTGCAAAAAGAACGGTAATAAGCTTGCAACCTATTCCATAGTCATATGAGCTGAATTGTTCTCGATAAAGAATGACACATCTGCCCATCTCCTATCAACCCTAACTTAGGTGTTAAAAGCCTTTTAAAAAGCAAGCCAAAACACCGTTAGCCAGTGAAAAAATCTGCTCATCCCACAAAACATAAACGCGCACAGATAAGTTGTTACTTAGAAATTGCAGTTTAAACCCACGTTCTTATTTCGTTCGTGCAATGTATTCTGTTTGTTTGTAGTTCTTATGTCTATACACACAAGGCTGCTTATCGTGTGTCCCCAAGTTATTAATACTGTATTTGCAGAGTGTATTGTTACTGCGGCTATTTACACTGTACTCGAGATTGCTGCTCTTTTTTCGGAAGGTTGTATTGCTTAACGATATTAAAACGACACAAAAAGACTACTGAGAATCCGTAAATGGATGGACTAGGAATACGATTCCATTCCAAAGACAGAAAAGCGGGTAAGCGAGATACGACAACGTCTTTAATTGCCATAGGAAGAATGACATGCAAGGCGAATGCAGTCGTCTATGTCTTTTGAAATTCATGTACGTACTATAAATTAGTTATCAGTAGCTAAAAACTGTGAAGGAAAACATGATGAGGAAACTGACACACCTGAGAGATTTTTCAACGGTTGGTAAAGCAATGTCAGGGGCCTACAGGCAGTTTAAACTCTGACACCAGGTTGTTCATCAACCATACGATAGGAAGGTAGGATATCAAATTAAACCCACATTTTACTGCTCTCTCCCTCTCTGCTCTGTTCATTATTAATCATATGTAATAGTGGCGATAACAGGTATCGTACCTGTTGTCATTTATTGGACCAAACGAGGATTTGTCGCTCTTGATGACTTACTTTCTCGGCAACAGAAAGAAATCGTATTCTTAATCGACCCCATGAGTTTTATAGCATAAATAATTTTGCTAACGTAGTGTGGTGGAGCTATGCTATAAATTCCTCCCTGCACGGTCAACCTCACTACCTCTGTCCATCCGTGTTGACTGGCTAATCTTAATTAACACCACGGGATGACCTATTTCCATGTGACATTTGGCTCATATTATCGCTACCTACGAATAAGAAGAAGCTATACTTATAATACCGACCATTTTTCAACTAGTGCAATCTATTTCGTAGTCATTATATTAATACTTATTTCCACTAAGCTTAATTTTTTATTATCAAACTCTTTCTTTTAGCTAGTCTACATTATATTATTAAATAACGTTTTAACATCGTTCCTCAGAATAACCTAACTTGGTTTGGGGACAAAATTTATTTTTGTGTTTGCCCCGCTCAGCACACAATGTGCTCAGTCTCTAAGTAATGTGGGCGAGCAAAAAAGCCATCGTCCTACCACTCTCCTTCACTTTTACGTCGTGTAGATACTGAGAGAGATATTACTCAGATGAATTATGCATTTTTTGCAGGATCTCAACTGAATTTCTTGCCACATTTTTCTGTTTAATTGATGTAAACTCATAAAGTCACATTTGTTTCCAAGAGAGGAAAATAGATAGACGTATTTTCATTTAATATCTTTTATTTAGAATACTTTCTTTCATCAAACCTTTCTCAAAAACACCTCTAATCTCGACCTCAACTAAATGTCATACATTAGCACTATCTATGAAATAAGTATTAATTGCTAATAAGTAAAAAAAAATCAGCTTGTGATTGTCTCTCAGAGACTTTCGTATGACGCCTAGAAACAACTGCTTAACCTGCCCAGCGACGCGAAAACAATAAATTTGATAGCAATAACGCATTTTAACACTACGCAATGAAAATAAAATCAGCATTACTGAAGAAAACACATCACAAAATATTCTTGAAGGCAGACAAAGCCTTGGGTACATTTTTTCGTTAGACAGCTACAATTCATTTACGACCCACTATGAACTCTGTTAATTAACAACTCTTTGTTTAGCCAGACTTTAAGAAAATGGTCACGGTGCAACTGAAAACTAAAAGGAGTTTTCATTTTTTTATTTTGGTACCATACAATATTGTGAATGGACATTCAACATTGGAATCGTCTTCACAATTCTCTTTTATCTTGCTTGCTGCTTTCTCTATTTTGTTTAAAATAGGAGATATTCAAATGTTTTGTAGTCTGTTTGCATCTATTTTTATTAGCCTGTAAATTAAATGTCCTGCTTTATTTTAAAAAGCACTTCTCAAAATGCTTTCAGCTACAGTCGTGAGACCGATCTCAGACGACGACAAAAATATTGATTGAGTAATCCGTACATGACTAATGTCCCCCCTTTAGTATCTGCATGACATATTCCATGTATACTAAACGCACCTATACAAGAGGAATTCACAGTAAGGGACGACGACATAATACAAAATGTTTTTTTTTTAATTATTTCATCCCGAATTTTAACAACAAAACCTAATACCAAAATTATGTGTCCAATATGCTTACGTAAGCAAAGACCTAACTCTTCATCTTCTTGTCATTATTTTCCCTACACTGGTCCGTAATCCGCGTATCCCCAAACTAAAGGCTTGGACCCTTTGTTCAATGGCCCTGTAAAACAAGTTAATGAGATAATCCTGGATTATCGTCACGCTGCCTTGTAATAGGGATCGCTTAGACGTCACTTGATTAGGACCTCGCCTCATTTAATTGTTTTACATTTTAACGATGATTTGAGTTTAAAGTCTTCTCTACGAGTAATTGAATTGAAGTGACTTCTGAGTGATTTTAGATTGTTTTGTTGTTCTTTGGTCTGAAAATGTGTTTTGAAGAAAGTTCAGTCCAAAACTGGACGCTATAAGGGATGATGAGACGTATGTTTTATGTTACACATCGACGTTCCTCAAGACAGTTACATACACAGGTACTGGTAATGACGTTATAAAGGGGAGGCTTTTGTACAACAGTGGACGTATTCCAGCTGATAATGATATAGAGGAAATTGGACAGGAAGGATATTTGTTACGTTATATTATTAAGACGTTAAAAGACATACATACATTTGAAATCCTGAAACCTTCCACGACCTAGTCGTGTTAGCCACATTTGACTCCAAGACGGTTGCAAGGCCGCCTACCCAGTGCCCAGGGTCTTCGGACGTTTTGAGAAATCATCAATCGTGAAGACTCCATTCTCCAATCCATGTTCCTGTGAAAGTGCTTATAAAAACTGGATTCCTTTTACATTCCGATAAAAAATGACAGTGCCATAATGTTTTTTTGGAAACTTGCCAGAAAAATAAAAATGCTGGTCGCATAATATAATACTGTTGAGTAGACATTGATGCGGTGATTTATGTGAGCTTGTAAATAAAACTATAATACTGTAATGATGATCTTGGCATTGACGGTATGAGGAATAATTTGAAGTGCTTGTTATTTCATGGAGCTAAAAGATTGTATGACTAAACCTTTTGGTCCATCGCAACGCTTAGACTAAATAAAGCATATAATAAAAAAATATATATAAATGTCAGAATGTGACAAAAAATTTTTAGTTAAAATAATTATCAGAAGAATGTAACTGAAAATATTTAGTTAAATAATTGGGTTTTACAACATTAATTTCAGAATGTTTAGGAAAAAAAAAAACATCATTAGATAGAATATTAGAAACATGAAAATGTTGTCTACCAAGTCAACCAGATATCAAAAATATAATAATGACTACTCGTAAAAGGTGCAAGTTCCATATAAAACAGAAGTTAACCACAATTTTGTGGTTACTGAACACGTCATATTAATAAACACGTTATATAAATCTAACAATGTCGGACAATTTTACTTAACCCCATGGAACAAGTGAAACTGTTGTACCAACTTTTATAAACCTATACAAACCCACTTCCAACCGTACCCCACTAAACTACGAGACACTAACGGTCAACCACTAAAATGCCGCGTTACAACACGTATAAAAGTCCGCGGAAATTTTACTAATGTGTTGACAATGGGACGACTGTACTTGGATCCAAAATTATTGGGGTTCGCCAAAGTGGATCGGTAATAACTGCCGAGCAAGGAACTTTAGTCCGGGTGATCCGGGCATTTATGTGTAGTGTTATCTCAACATGTTTCTAAATGGTAAAGAAAACAAAAAAAAAATCCTTGATGGCACTTGCGAAGCGATAATACTAAACTAGATTCGTGATTTGTTTAAATGTTTGTAGGTAATTTATGAGTACGTGAATAAAACAATATCGGCTATACCTATAGGCATCGGGAATCAAAATAATCCTTGTATTTTTGAGAGCAATAATAATAATTTATTATTACTGTAATGATATTTTTGGCAAAAAAAACACAATAATTCTGCCTTCTATATTTATCTTTAATTTTACGTAATAAAATTCAAAATGTGCGCAGAATTCATACTTATAGTGTTGAAAAATTAGGGTCTGAATAAACTTATGAGGGTTGAGGTCAAAGTAGCCGTAGTGTTGCGTCGGGTATATTTGTTAATAACAGTCTTTATGATAACTGTCCTGCTATTATAAGGGACTTTATATTTGTGAGAATATTTCATTTTGTTTTTCATTATAATTATAATCATCAAAATTGCGTTTTATAAAGTGGAGTTTTAGTTCAACCAACTATACATACAATCGTATAGGTTACTTTGAATTGCTCATTTCACTGTTCATGAAGGTATAGATCCGAACTCCAAAAAATGTATTAAGGACGGGATAGGCAGTAAACAAAACTTCAAAAAAGCTAATCTAACGAGCTTACTACTTATTGCATACGACATCTGATACTACTTACATTCAACTAAACTTATATGAAAGCAAAACTAAAAGAAACCGTATAAAGTTCTTCCTAGAGGACGCTGTAACAGGCTTGTACCGCGCCTAAGTTGGGAACGAAACGGCAAAATTCATTAGTCGTCCGTTTCGGACATTGCTGGATTTATACAAACGAGATGTAGTGTATGACGTGTTTGGAAGCCACAAAAATGTTGTCTTTTGAGGATACTAGCATTTTTTACAGTACCAAAATGTTGAAAACTTCTTCTAAACAGTAGTGGTCAAATTTTTTTCGATTTTTACAGCTTCTTTTCAAGTTGTAAAATAATTATAATGTCTGACTAAAAAAATTCAAATATAATCGGCCGTACGATGATACAGAAAGATTAAATGTTTTTTTATATCTGCAAATAGATTAAAAAAAAACACTTTTACACGTCATTTTTTATAAACTAGTTAGAATGATGGGTGACACTAGTAGACTGAAATAACAGTCAACAACAAACACGGTATAAAGGTCAAGTTGACATGATGTTCATTGGCGAAGATTTATTTTTAATAGTATTGAAACATATTTATAGAATATAATGTGCATAATAGATTTTGACTTCATGCAAAAAGTTAACTCAACACAAACATTACACAACCTATTCACAAAATAAAACATACTTTTTATAGTACTATCTCATACGATATTTTATTTTAAAAGTCTGCTTAATCACAATAAACAAAGTAGAAAACACTTTTAAATGTCCACGAATTTTTACTAATCCTCCAAAAAACTCTATCCAACCCATTTCCATAAAAGCCTAAAATATTTCATTGTCAGCGTCCGATCTATAAATCCATCCGTTACAAGATGGATAGATGTTAACAAATTCGATGTGGAATTACTGAATAGTTCTAATGTCTTTCAGAAACCTTACAGCCATTCATTGGGCTGTTAAGGGATCCGGCTTTGAAAAAGATTGATTGCTCGCCGTCATTGGCAAAGTTTGGCGTCGATAGTCGATTGTCTTTCTTACAGATTTTAGTTGTTGTCTATGTGGATGATTTAATTGTTTTTGGTAATTGCTGGTTATCGATTTATAGTCGATTAGTTTAAAACTTAAATATAGCAGCAGATACAATAGTTAAACAATCTCTATGTATCACACTCATTGGGCAGGAAAATAGTTAAATTTATTATAATATGTAATTAGTTGATTAAATTATGAACTACGTTATCGGTGTCCTCCTCCGTTAAAATGAGTTAAAAAAACATCTACATTTTGCATGATTCATGTAAGGTTCGTCGTCTTTTACGAATCGTGTTCTCGGACATTTAAACTAACATTTTTATATGAATAACACTGCACTTCTAATTTAAAACATCGTTTTCATTCAAAGCCAAAGTTAATTAAGCAACTAAATGCATAACGAAATTCTGTGTAGTTTCCACAAACTTGGTGCCATTTTTTTATGGCTAGTGTCGATGAAACTTAATACCACATTAAGAGAACATTTTGCACTGTCTCCTTTCAGGAATGTTGAAAAATAATGAAAAAACATAACCGCCAATTTAAGGATTGAGGAAATTAATTTTAGCCGTAGATACGTATGAAGGAAAATCATCCCATGAAAGAGCAAAAACCCATGATACGCGACATTTATAATTCGTCTTTGGAAAATTTATATTTCCATACATTATCGTATATTCCCCTTGCGTTCGCAGAAATTGATACGTCACGAACGTTGAAACAAATTGTTTTTCTAACATTTGTCATGAAGGTCTGTTGGTAACTCAGACCTTTTTACGGTTCCCCGGACATCGATGCGGGGGACAGGACAAACTGTATTTTTGTTAACTATGCACAAACAAACTTAGAAAGAAATGTTAAATATTTATTCGTCTTCTTGACCGGAACCGATGGATTTGATTACGTAGAATCAGGTAATCTGCTTTTTTACTTTGCCCTGCTGTTAAGTCGTATGTTTTGTAAATCTTACGAAAACCTTTAATATTTTTTGTGCCTTTTTCAGATTGCCTTAAACTGCCAATCAGAACATACCTAAATGGAATAAACTGCATAGTGCATGAATACTTTCTTAGAAAGACAAATTACTTAGCAACAACAAAATTAAGTCTTCAACATCTGATGTGACGTCATCCGTTGTGTGTGTGAGTTCATTTTGTAAATAAATGTGACATGCATCAATGAAAAAGAAAATTAACCATCCAAAAGCTACGTAAAAAGATAACATCAATTCCATAAATAAATGTCTCATTCGAACTGCCACACACCAAATAAGTTACGAATCGGCAAAAAGTTACACAATTAAAATTTTCATACAAAAAAATTTAAAATATATTTCTGTGAAAGCTTAATTTAACTTTTCGCATGTGGCTATTAAAACTCCGTAGAACTTTCTCGACGAGTTGTAATTACAAAAACTGGGCATCGCATTGGTCAACACTGGCCACTATTTTGTGCTAATGTGCTACATTTTTGTTTCTCGTTGCTCCACAGATTACTTTTGTTCATGAATGACCTTTTCTGATTTGGATACAGGGACGTTGTTAGTTAGTTTGGCACTATACTGTCTTATGTCATACGCAGCGTTTTCAAAAGTGAGAGGCTTATAACTTATAGCCTCCGTACAAACTGGTAGATCTGTTGATTAAATTTCTAGCCATGCATGCAATAAACATGGTTTCGGCATTAAGGGTTCATCATCATCATCAGCCGGAAGACGTCCACTGTTAAACAAGAACCTCCCCTTTATAGAAGGGGTGCCATAATTCCCACGCTTGGCAAGCAGCTTGGGGATCGCAGTGTTGGTGGTCAAGTTTGACGCTGCTGCCCATCTTCTGGATTTTCCCTAAGTCCCCTCTTACGGCACCAACGGGAAGAAAGAGGGTGGTGAATTCTAGGCCGGATACCACACGGCAGCATTAAGGGTTAATATCCCTTAATGCTGAAATCCTGTCCATACAAAATGTCTTTACTTATATAAAATTAAGTTCCAAAACTATACAGCTGTTTTTGATCTCGAGACTAAAGCTAACGAAAAATCTTTCGAATCGAAGAAATTACCTAATGTTGCGTGTGTTTTAAAACAAAGACACAGAAAACAGTGAAGTCACAGATCGCGGATGACGTCATATGTAGTATGTTAGCAGCTTATCTTCGAAAAGTTTTGGAGAAACAGGGAAGTAGGTTACGATCCCATAAGCTATGGAATAGCAATTGTCGTAACTTTTGCCTGTACTGTTTGTAGGTACAGCGACAGTAGTTTGTCTAAGTAAACATAATTATATTAGAAGGTGTCATTGAAGTATTCAAAACTCATGGTAGATGGAACTTTTAGAGCCTGGAGCACTTTCAAAAACGGGAAATAAAAATCCTCAAAAAATTTGTGCTCTCTCTAAATCGAACTTGCAACCTTAATCAGAAGTCCAACCAATTTTTAGGATGTATCAACACTCACGTATAATGTTGCTCGAGGTTGTAGGCAAAGGTTGAACTAAAAATAACGTGAAAAAAAGTATTACATATGTACATTATGTCTATTAGATCCTAATGCAACAAACAAACCTGTTTTTCCAGCATATGGGTAGCAAACTTTTTTGTAATTTAGCTGTTCACACGCTACATCGTGACAGCGATGTTCCCGTATCGTGTGTACGCTATAGCCCAGCCTATTGGGCGCCATAGAATATCGCCAATATCCCACCCACACCAGCCAAGCGATTTCAGACTCAATGCTAACAATTATAAGGCTTTACAAACTGTAAAAGTAATTCTGCATCGTTCATTGACTCAATTTCTTGAACAAACGAATCGTCGAGATATGTTTGACCTGACTAGAGGTGCCGTGATTTCTATATAAAGTTTATCAGGCAATAATTTTGTCCTGTTAATTAGTTTGACCATAATGTTTGTAAGTTCATGGTTTTTTAGCACCATCGAGGTATGTTATTTTGAGAATGGAATCATTTAACGTTACAGACATCGTTCTCAATAGACTAGACGTCAAAAACTACATTTACAGATTTGAAATAACTGCCACATAACATAATATTAGAACCATTAAAAGTTGTAGAGAAACTTTTTTGTTAGGAAAAGGCAGATCATATTAAGAATCTTCGCCGTCTAGCATGTAAAAGGAATCTGATAAGACTAAATGAAGCGAATAATGTCTCAAGAGAATATAAAAGAAAACTTCAAAAAAAATCTTTAAATATTACAGGGTAAAAGGTGCTTATTTTCATGTTTATCGATTTGCATAAAATCTATTTCGACTAGAATTATTTTCACCTAAATCACAAATTAATATACCTACACACAAAAAATAGCCACTTAAATATGCAACTATCTTGTTAACTACTCGAGAGCTAGAAACTACTGGATTCCTTGTATACGATCAGTTTCAACGCAATATTCAGAAACTGTACGCAAGCTACAGTCCATATTAAATACCAATAGCCAATAACACTGAGTAAATTCTAGTGTGACCTCATATCCCAAGTTTGGGAGGTCCTAATTGATTTCCAATGTATACCGATAGAGACTCCCAAACAATCGTGTTGGGTAAACAGTGGAGTGTCGAAGATTGCGCTTCGAGAATTTCGACTGATTAGGTAGCGTGAGTTTTGTTTTGCAGTTTTATGACGTTATCTTTGGAGTTTGTTGTCTGTGTTGTTTAGGGTTTTTTTTTTAATCCTCGCCCCCATACTAGGTATTTCTCCTGTATCGTGGGTGCATTTTACAAACATGAAATATCACATACACAAACACCCAGATTGGGATAAAAATCTGCGGATCACACAAAATTTTGTCCTGTGCGGGAATCGAACTTGCAAATCCTAGCGCAGCAGTCTAATCGCGTAGCCACTGCGCCACTTAGGTCGTCGTTTTTGGCTCTGTTGTTAATTTAAGGGCTTTTAAAGGGTAAAATAAACGGGTACGAACATTACCGCAAAGGAGGTACTCTGTCGCGCAGATACACGAAAAATTCCCAAATATCTGGTCAGATCTTACACTGTGGAATTCAAAACAATATGATGCTAACTTAGTATAATGCATCAGTAGTTTTAGTCTACTCAGATGAGACTAGATTACATTTTATGGTGGCATAAATGAATTAATTTATTCCTACGTAATCTCACAGTTAAATAACTTAAACATTCAAGTAATAAGGTCAGAACAACTAGAGAAAACCACGCTTAAAAAAATCTGGCTTGAAATAGCAATTTCGTTGCTGCGTTTCGCACGGTGAGTAGCGAAATTGTTTCCAAACATTGCAGCGAACAAAATGTTCCACGTTTCCACGGAAAACTAAAAAAGGTCAACATTACACTGAATTCTTATTTACTAGCTGATTATAAAAAACAGTTATAAGTATAACATGTTAATGAGTGAGCTAGCGATGTGACCGATGAACGAAGCGAGCGATCTCAAATTAGTGAGACTACAAAACAGTAGCCTAAGAAATCCTACACAGATAACATCTCGAAATGCAGTTCTTTGTCTGTATGAAAATAGGGCTTTACCCTGCCGTACTGGTTTTAACTATCATTTTAACACTTTATAAATTATGCTTCATTTATAGGAATTAGTAGCATCACGTTAATGATATTGATCTGCGATATAAACTACGAATGCAAAATCTAATCAAACATTTAATTAATCAGTAACATTTTGTTACCTTAATTACCAGAGATAATCAGCTTTTAGACTGTATCACACAGCCCCCTTACCATGAACTCTTAAAGCAGGACTCTCAAAGATGTGGAAACGAGACACCGCTACGTGCCGTGTAATGCGGCGTCTTGCTTCCACATCTTAAACTATCCTGCTTTATGAGTTCATGGTAAGCGGGCTGATCGCTAATCAGCAAAAGAGATTTGATGGTCCAATCAATCAAAAGTCGCCCTTTTCGCCAGTACAATTCCAGCGTAGTTGAATATTTTATTAGTGTACTGCTTAGCCGTGCAGAAAGTTTTTAATGGTTTTGGAACTACGCCAGATATGAAGCTCGCTCACTATTATATTGTATAACGTTCTCGTTTTAACCCGGTCGGGTATTGTGCGCAAACTTGCTGCGATCGTCGTGTGGTAGTTGTGCGACTGTAACAAGAGACAATTTGGAGTATGCCAAACAAAAGTTTCTTGGATGGGCTCGTATTCTTTAGCGAAGTTAATTATATGGAAGTGAGCTCCGAACTTAAATTATACTGGACTTGATACGTTTTCGTATATAGATAATCCTATTAATATTTGACGCGAATGTTTGGGTGTGAGTATGTTAGTCGTTTTCGCAAAAACTTCTAAACGGATTTTAATGAATCTAAACATTATCTTATTTGAAGGATTCGAGTGAAAAAACAAGTGTGAGAAACAACTAATAAAACACAATTATAAGGACCCCCAGATATTATATAGCTACTACATAAATCAATCTTGACTTGCGAGGTTGAACTTGGCAGAACCTTTACATATAATTATTTAAATAGAGAGTGTTATGTTAGCGCACAAACATGCTAATTATGAAAAATAAGGCGCCTGGTAATTTCTCGTGGGCGCGTTTCACAAGCATTAAATATCACATACCCAAACACCTAGACTCGGAACTAACATTTGCTTATCACACAAATTTTTGTACCGTGCGGTAATCGTACCCGCATCCCTTTGTGCAGTCAATTGCTTTGCCACTGTGCCAATCAGCTCGCCAATTCAATATCTCTTGCATAGTTAGCTCAATTGAAATTGGCCACAGGTAGTGGCAGATTTTTTATTTTATTAAAAAAAAACGCCGCTCCACACTAGGACTTTCTCCTGTATCGTAGGTGCGTTTCACAAACATGAAATATCACATATACAACCAGACTCAGGACAATCAAATGTGGATCGCTCAAATTTTTGCCCCGTGCGGGAATCAGACCCGCAACCCTTAGCGCAGCAATCTAATCGCTGAGCCACTGCGCCAATCAGGTCGCCAACTCAAATTCTCTTGCTTAATTAGCTCAATTGAAATTGGCCACAGGTAGTGCCTCGTTGGTCTAGTGGACACTAAGCGCGACTGCTGAGCAAGAGATCCTAGGTTCAAATCCCGGGTCGGGCAAAGTGTTACTGAGTTTTCCATTAGGTAATTCTCAGTAGCAGCACGGAGTCTGGATTTGTGCCCGGTTGATGGCAATAGGCTCGCCCCCTATTACATTGGGACTTACAACATAACTGGCGAAATGTGGGTGTACTATATGAACACCTCTGCCTACCCCTTCGGGGAATACAGGCGTAATGTTATGTTATGTTGGTGGCCGAAATTCGTCGAAAAAGAGGATATAAATATATTGTATCACAATCATTAACTGATGTAAATAATGTTAATGACATGAATAATGATGTTTGACGTTCAATTATAGTGTTTAATGTATTAAAATATTCTCTTTGTAACTACAGTTAATTGGATTTGGTAAGCTTGATTGAATACTTCAAGGTGTGTGCTCACGTGAACGTGAAAGACATTATTTCACTTGAACAAATATCACAGAATAGATGAAAGTTTTTAGAATACCTATCTAAGGGATCATAAATAAAGATTTTATGCTTGATATTGTAGATTAAACGATATAATTATGATCTGTGTGATTATTGATCAATCATAATTTGAATATGATAAAAATTATGATTATGTCAAATAGTCAGTAAGTGGTAGGCTGGAATTCCGAGTTAGTGTATTTTTCTGTAGGGTCATTCCGAGTAGCAGCTTGGAGCTGAATTTGTGCACATTTACTGATTATAGGCCAATAACATAACTGGCAAAATCTGGGGGTACTCTCTGTCTATCTTATCAGCCCGTGGCGTATCGGGCCAGAATAGCACCTCCGCATTTTGTCCCATGGGTGTCGTTTGAGGCGACTAAGGGAAAATCCAGAAGATGCGCAGCAGCGTCTTCTATAACTTCACCACCAATATTGCGATCCCCAAGCCACATGCCAAGCGTGGGGACTATGGCACACCCCCTTAAGAGGAGGCCTTTGTTTAACAGTAAACATCTTTCGGCTGATGCTGACGCGAATTTCCTGATGAGATTATCTTATCAGGGAATTGGCGCAAATTTATGATGATAATTCTATACTACAAACACTGCAGTCTTCATCCAATGGACAAAGCCATGTCAGAGGCCTACAGGCGGTTTAAACTCTGACACCAGGTTATTCATCAACCGTACGATAAGAAGAAGATGCAATGGATATTCTACGCTTCAAAAAGTACTACAGTATACTCACGTTCCCAAAACGAATTAAAAACAAAACACACTCGAAATTTCAAGTCACTATCCGATAGCATTGCGACAACACTTCAATACGTTACATATTCATTTTTGCTGCGATAGATGTTTGCTATTCCCGGCCTGCGTAAATACGGATTAGGCTGTATTTTCATAAACAAATACGGGTCTGAGCCTCACAAACAGAGGTATTTGGAATTTTTTAACGTCAGTCCAAAGGCTTTGTGAAGTTTCCGGGTTTAATTCTGTTTTGGTTATGTTGCTGCTTAGATTAAGTGACGTTATGAGTGTAAGCAATGGTAGCCGGCTTTATTTGAGTGCTCGTTTTCATTTTTTGGTGATATGTAAATTTATGTCAAGTTGAAGTGAATATGAGGTTATGTTTGTTTCGATTTTGGTATAGATTTTAGTATCAGACTATTTTCTTGATTAAATTAAATATTTTTAGGCACTTATGGAGTTTTTATTTGGTTTGTTTTCCATTTCCTTTAAACAAAACTCTTTACTATTCAAAAATTTTTAAATAATGCCTCAGCAGGCAAAACTTTTAAAATATAAACTTTATCATACAGTCTTATTACTTTATAAACCTTTGTTTCACCTTATGTGTTTTCTTGAACAAAATTTTGACATTAACAACTGCGAAGTAAATAGAGAAGTATTTGATAGTACGTTATTACGCACAAACATACATACATAAAGTCACGCCTATTTCCACGAGGGGTAGGCAGAGACCACGGATTTCCATTTGCTACGATCCTGACATACTTCTTTCGCCTCATTCACTCGCATCACATTCCTCATACACGCTCGTCGGTTAAGGGTACTCCTCACTTGACCCTTTTGTAGAACATCTCCGATCTGGTCCAAGTATGTTTACGTACATAATGCTTTTAAATTCCCAGGTAGGGAGAGAACCTATTAAACCCCTAAACTGCAGCTAATAAATTTATCTTTAGCGGACAAGATTTATATGACTATGTCCAACAGTGGTCTAAGATGGAGAGGAGAGAGGCTGATGATGATGATGATGGACAAGATATCAATAAACTGTAGGAAATTGATGAAAATTTTAACCTCAACTTTGGTTCAGTACAGTAGTCGGTGTCGAGTACCTAATTTTATTCCCCGAAGGGATTGGCAGAGGTGCACATAATAGTAAACCCACATTTCGCCAGTTATTTTATATGTATGTCCCAATGTAATGGGGGGCGAACCTATTTCCGTCAATCAGGCACATCCAGACTCCGTGCTGCAACTAAAAATCACCTTATGAAAAAAACCCAGTGAACATTTTCCCGACCCAGGATTCGAACACAGGACCTGCTCAGTAGTCACGTTCAGTGACCACTAGAACAACGAGGCAGTCTCGAGTACAAAATGTCATATTTTGATGTTTTTCATATCATCATGATAGTTATTTGTCATTCTTCTTCTTTTTATCGCATAGTTGATAAACAACCTGGTGTCAGAGTTTAAACCACCTGTAGGCCTCTGACATGGCTTTACACACCGTTGAAAAATCTCTCAGGAGTGCCGGTTTCCTCACGATGTTTTCCTTCACCGTTATTAGCAACTGATAACTCATTTATATGCGCACATGAATTCGAAAAGACATTGGTGCGTGCCGGGGTTTGAACTTGCGACTTTTGACTTGGCAGTCCTACGGTCATACCACTCGGCTATCAGTGCTCGTATCGAAGTATTTGTCATTAAATCATTGATAATAACTAGCTCTAAATGAGTTTTGAACGTACAAAAATATACGACACACAATAATTCAGATCTTTGTTTTTAATGTTTTATTTTCGAACATAATTGGCATGATTATTCATTAGATCAACAGACTAAAACAAAAGAAATACCTGCTCTCACACACGGTTGCTCAGTTGGTTAGAGCAGCGCCACGGATCGGCGAAGGTCGCGGGTTCAAATCCCGCTCGTGTCCATCATTTTTCAAATTTCCTTTATTAATTTAGATTCAAGCTTAGCATGGGCAACATGCTAAAATGGCACCAAAAGTCATATAAAAGAAATACCGTTCATTTCTGAGCCATCAAGAACATCGCATTCAAATAAATTTGTTTTAAAAATCGCGTACGAATTCAAAATACTACTGCAAGCAATAAACTATAACTTCAACATGAAAAAAGCGATTTGAAAACTACCGTCCATTTGCACAAACAAGCGTCACTTTTTAATTTACGTTCAATTATATACAGTTTTCTGTTGAAATATGGAAAATGGGATTTCTCTCGTCAATTGCTGTTGTTTGTACAAATTAAATGAAATCATACTATATTGTAGGTACTGTAATTTTTTAAATACTATTTGGTTCGTTTTATTTAAGAATTGTTTTGTACTTATCTAACTTATAGATCAGTCGCCATTTGCCATGCTAGACGCCTGGTTTTTTTAATAGCATTATCGTAAGAGTGATGTTTATAATCGATGGAAATAACGCCAGCAACACACGCCTAATTCGTGATTTATTTTGCCGAAATTTCCTTCTATTTATGATTTTTACTTTTTTAATTCCATTAACTTAAATTTAGGTTTACTAAAATAAAGTCTTCTAAACCCTCGTTCCAAAAAAAAATACAAGTTAAAAGTAAACTCCCAAGTTCGCATCACTAAATTAATTTAAAATCTACACAATCAATAAAAATAAAATTTAAAATAAATAACACTACCTACTCAAAACTGACCAAAAAAAAATATAAGCGCAAAACCGAGCAAGCGGCGCAACCACTAATTAACTAGCGTCAGTGGCACCGGGCCGAAATAAATCAAGTGACACTTGTCACAGACGTCCCATAACTTGTAAGTTATGCGGCTATCGCGTGCGTCTGAGCCGCTAGATTCATGGAGCCGTGCGGTGTGAGTCGGGGCTCAAGTAATTTGGATCACACGATCGATGTTTTAGCCCCACACTGTTAGGTGCTGATTGTTCGTGGAAATAATGTTATTCCGTTATACTGTTTACCTACTTTGATCGCCCAGCGGTGTTACCCACTACATTTTAAAAACTAGTCTACATGTTAATCTAAGGTTTCAGCTACCTCCATACCAAATTTTATAAAAATTGGTCCAGCCGTTTAATCATGAAAAGGTAACCCTATCTTCTTCTTATCGTATGGTTGATGAACAACCTGGTGTCAGAGTTTAAACCGCCTGTAGGCCTCCGACATGGCTTTACACACCGTTGAAAAATATCTCAGGTGTGTCGGTTTCCTCACGATGTTTTCAATCCTATTATTGGTGCCTATTATTTTATAGTACACATAATTATGATTTGCGGAGTCACTAACAGGGACAAATCTATACTCCGTAGGTACTGCTACTGATAACATAACGAAAAACTTAACAATATTTTTCGTACGTTTAGCATTTCCGCTTTCCAATAGATGAACAGAAAAATTACGAATAACATAATCCGAACATGGCTGTCAATTTCGTCCTAAATAATTCAGATTAAAATGTCATTTCCAATATTTGAACTGACATGACAGCGCGGCGTATTCAAAATACATTAACATAATTAATTTCCGTGTTACTTTTGACCCGGTAACATTAATCAAATGGGACATTTTAATGCAATGTTCATTTTTGATACATACAACCACGACTCTTCCTTAATACTATCCTACGCCTTACTCCCTATATAATAGTACTACTACTAAGAAGTGTTTTCCTGAATCAGGAATTTTCACATCCATTAATTCACTGCTCATTATAGTGTTGTGGGGCTCGTAGCTAAGTGGCTATCCCGCATATCAGTCGATCTGCGAGGTTAAGCCGTGCTCGCCGCGGTCAGTCTTGTAATAGGTGACCGTTTTTACACGTCGAGACCCCACCGTGCTTCGGAAGGCAAGTTAAGCAGTTGGTCCTGCCTGATCTCTCTGCGGTCGTGTCGGTCTACCGTCCCATTGGATTATGAGAGTAAGGGAATAGGGAGTGCACCTGTGTCTGCTCGCATACTTGTGAACTATAATATCTCCTGCGTAGTTAGCTAGTCTCTCTGAGGAAGGCCGCTGTGATCGAAATTCGGTCAGGAGGACATTATCATTATAGTGAGTTTTGTGCCGCATTTTCACTATGGGACATGTTGCGGGGACATGTCGCCCAACATCACGTGGTTTGTCTCTGCGACTTTGTGGGATAATGTCCCTCGACATTTGCTTTGTTCCCACTACCACAGTGATGAATAGTATGTCGACTTGCGACAAGTGCCCAGACAAATGTCGCCTTGTAAAAACGCGGGATTATGCTCTTTGATTATATCTATATCTATATCTATACATATAATAAAATCGTAAACGACCCGTGTCTGTACATTCAATATTAAAAAAGAAAACCAATTTATACACTCTGTATTTATGTAACCGAAGCCAAAAATATAGTTTTTGAAATTTTTGTCTGTTTGTCGGTTTGTCTGTTTGTCGGTTTGTCTGTTTGTCTGTGCGTTTGAACGCGCTAATCTCAGAAACGACTGAACCGATTTGAATGCGGTTTTCACTGATGTATTGTGGCAAGCTTCCCATAACATTTAGTGTTTGTTTCATTTAAATCGGTTCACAAACAAAAAAGTTACGTCAATCTTTACATTACATACAAGTAATAAAACAGTACGGCTTGGCCTAAATACTAACAGAATCTGCTCAAACTTGGCAAATATATTCTTTAATACATAATATAATAATATATATTTCTAGGGATAACTCACACACGGACATCTGATTCCAAACTAATTATTAAATGTTAAGTTGAAAGCAGAACAGCAATGAAACACCATTAACTGAACAGGTTGCTGAAATTAAAATAAATACTACCTTATTTAACAGAGTTTACCTATGCGAAATTCCAGGTTTCTTCAAACTCCATGAGCAAAGATTTACAACAATTATTAATAGAATGAATGATAAAGAGACCTATTTATACTCACAAATTAATCTAAAAACGCTATTCCCTTTCACAGAACGCTCAAAGGTACACACACACATTTTCAGCTAGCGAAATAAGTTTTAAAAGTCACAAAAATTCACAACCCGCTGCACAGTAATTTATACATCTAAACGCGACGGTTTCAACTGAAAACGGTTTTTTTTAAGTTACATTTGTCATGTCGTCTGTTGGGTTTCATGTTTCTGAATTACGAGGATAATTTTTTGGAAAGTGAATTTTTATTTTCTCCCACTGGGCGAGAGCATTTCAGGTTTAATTTAGCGAGCTTCGAAGTAGGTTTGATTATAAATATCACTTACCTCTTTACTGCTCTCAAGTAGGTATAATGGGAGATGAGTGATGCTATTAATCATCAATGACGAACAGATTGGTGCAGGGTAAGTAATGATGGCAAATATTAGAATAATCCGCAAAAGTTTGTCTAATTATATTTTTTAACCCTTTAAGCACTGATAGCCGAGTGGTATGACCATTGGACTGCCAAGTCAAAGGTCGCAAGTTCAAATCCCGGCACGCACCAATGTCTTTTCGAATTCATGTGCGTACTAAAAATTAGTTATCAGTTGCTAAAAACGGTAAAGGAAAACATCGTGAGGAAACCGGCTACCTGAGAGATTTTTTAACGGTGTGTAAAGCCATGTCAGAGGCCTACAGGCGGTTTAAACTCTGACACCAGGTTGTTTATCAACAATACGATAAGAAGAACCCTTTGAGCGCCACGGTCTTGTATAGAAGACAACGCTTCCGCGCTCTCGTCACCATAACTCTACTAGGATCAATCCTAACATTTGTGCAATGTAATAACAAACAATAACCGTAATAAATGTTACGATTAGTTATTGTCTTCTAATAAAATGGTGGCGTGGAGGGCACGAAAACGCTTGTCTTCCATACAAGACTGGCGCTCAAAAGGTTAAGTATTTGGCATTATCCATGTCGATAAACCGCATGCACGATCCAGACCAAAGTCTGAATGATAACGCTTTTGAAATTTGAGTCAGGTCACTTGCCTCTATGACATAACTGGCGAATTGTATTCGCATTATAGTAAACCCGTACTATACATTTCTTGTTACTGCATCGAGTAATATTGATTGTTCATCAACCATACGATAAGAAGATCGAGAAATATAATTGACTGCTGCACTATGGGATGCGGGTTCGATTCTCGCACGCGGCAAATATTTGAGCAATATGCAGATATTTTTCCCGAGTCTGGTTGTTTGTGTATGCGATATTACATGTTTGTGAAACGCAACCACGATACAGGAGAAATTCCTAGTGTGGGGCGATGTTTAAAAAAAAAATGCGCGATATTAAGGTGTGATGTATTGACTACCTCGTTGGTCTAGTAGACCCTAAGCGTGACTGCAGAGCATACGATCCGGAGTTCAAATCCCAAGTCGCAGTTTTACTGGGTTTTTCCATAAGGTAATGCTCTGTAGCAGCACGGAGTCTGGATTTGTGCCCGTTTGATGGCAATAGGCTCGCCCCATATTACATTGGGACCTATAATATAACTGGTGAAATGTGGATGTACTATAGATACACCTCTGCATACCACTTCGGGGAATACAGGTCCGATGTTATGTTATGTTATCATGGTATAATGAAATTCCGCTTTTAATTAACTAAGGTTTAAGACGTGCTTATTTAGCCCTTTCCCAGTGTAGTGACCCACGTATGGGGCATGGCAATTGTTTGACTATTGTGTCTATTTCGCGCGCAGTCGAAGTGTTAAGTAACACATCTGTGTTGTTCAAGCCACCCGATAAAACTATATAAATGAATAACCAAAGAACTGTTTTGCAAAAAAAAACAAAAACATAGGCGAATGCGCAAACAAAAAGTGCTGTTATTATAGTATTGCGTGACGCACGGCTGTCGAATAGAACTGTGTAGTTATAGTTTTTCCGTTTCTAGGAATATGGCCGAGTAACCATTAGACTCTGCACTATTAAGGTAGAACGCGGACCGACGGCAATTAGTGGCCGGGCAATTTATGTTGACGTATTTATGTATGTGACTGTACTTCTCAAAGGGCTTACGGAGGTAGGTACAGTTGGACACATCAGTTTTCCCTTGTGTTCAACGCAGTGAGATGAACGAAGCTGCATTTTAAAGCGTGATTAAGAATATTGCCATTAGTGAATCGGAATGTTTTTGATTCACTGGTAGAAGGTTATCAAGCGAATTTTTAGATATAGGATTATGTTTTAGGATAGCCACATAATTCCTTTGATACGACAAACATAGAAGTAGCAGAGTTCGTAGACTTGGTATAAAACGCGATTTATTCATATAGCTTTTATAATTTCTATGTAGCAAATAACTAAGCCGCAAAATGCCAAGTCTCTGCGCCAATCAGATCACAATTTATTTTTAAAATCCTAAGGTCTGTACACACACACATTGAAAAGGCAAATTTCCGGAGCCACGTACATCACAGGTCAATGTGACCCACATGAATCAAATTTACCATCACAAAGGTGCCAAGATTCATCAAAGACCTTGTCCTGAAAAATCGTCAGCTACCCTCAATTTTCAGAATATTTTAATTTCCGGCCGGACGGCCTGTGACATATTGGCTTTTTGACGATAGCCTGAAACCGTTTTCAGAACGATTTAAGGGTCGTGATCACCTAAACGGTATGCTCAACACGTCGGGGGCTCGAAATAATCGCATCTATTATTGCCCATTTCGAATTGTATTGAGTTCAAGAATCGATTTGAAAATTGAATAGGACCTGGGATTTAAGCGCTTAAAGGAGTATGGGCAAATTAGTATGGGCGCTGTCCCCAGGCTGTATCAAGTGGTGACATATTATGTCATTGTAAAGATCATAATAATAGCTACATTTATTGTAAGTCACTATCATTGACACTTGTGCAGGGAGAGAACTATGACTGTTTTTCTTCTTGATTACAATAAAATTCTTACAATAAAATGAAGCTATTGTTAAGACCTTGAAAATGACATATGTCACAACATGATACAAGGTGGGGACAAATTCTCCTTTGCAAAAAATACATATAATAAAATGTATTACTTGGGTATATTCATTTTGAAACGTCAACATCATGTAGATACAATACCCGCTTCCTATACATATAAAGATAAAAAAAACTTGTATTCAAATGAGACTAATTTTTTTATTAGTACTTTTTAATGCTTAATTACATAGCCCCCAAAACACCCACACGTCACCGCTTCCTAGTACTATAGCTGGGTAAAAGAAACGGCGCAGCCAACTAACTAGCAGCACATTTCTGTCTATCAAAATTTGGAATATATGACGTACGTTAAAAAACCAAGAACAAGGTCATCCGTAAATATTCATTAAACAGCAAAACCAATAATATTAGGTAGGTAAGGTTTTCAGCAACGATTTGAAAAGTATTTTTTATTTATTTTTTAATTAATGTCGCCCCACACTTTGAATTTCTCCCGTGTCGTGGGTGCGTTTCACAAACATGAAATATCACATACACAAACACCCAGAATCGGGACAGTCAAATGTGGATCGCACAAATTATTGCCACATGCGGGTATCGAACCCGCAAACCTTAGCGTAGCAGTCTAATCGCTTAGCCACTGCGCAAATCAGGACGTTAAAATTTAACTGCAAACCATCGGAAAACAACTGATCTTGTCGTGATTAGTAAACTGTGAGATAATCATAGACATCCGAAAGTCTTCGCAATAATGGCCTACTAATATCCTCTTCACACGTTTTCTGTCGTTTCTTCCGATACCAATCACTTCATCTGGGTAGTACCAATACGATTTGATGTTTCTTAGCTTTTATTTTAGTTTGTTTTATTAAACGTTGCCCCACATTGGAATTTCTCCTGTATCGTGGGTGCGTTTCACAAACATGGAATATCACATACACAAACACCCAGATTCGGGACAAACATCTTTCATCATCATATTGTTGTCCCGTGCGGGAATCGAACCCTTAGCACAGCAGTCCAATCGCTTAGCCTCTGCGCCAATCGGGTCGTCAAAAGCTTTCTGTATTTTGTACTGTGTTAGGAGATGATTATAATTTGATGAGATAATATTATAATGAGCAGTAGTATTTAAAAAAAATACTAAGCATAGAATTATTGATTTTTGTATTTTAATTGCTTTCAATTTCGAAGGTGTGTGTTCCTTTATATATATTTTTCAGAAAGCCAGTAATAACTGATAAATCTAATTTGGCAAACAATTGATGATTACAATTTTTATTCATTTTTCACATAAGATTCACTTTAAAATTGGAATAACTGAAGAATTTGCTGTTTAATTGTTTAATCCAGCCAAGTCGTCTCGTGTTCCAATGTTATGTATCTCCAAGTCCAAGGCATGACCACAGGACTGACATAGTTAGATTAGTTGTTGCCAAAAACTGATATAACCCTTCAATCAACACCTCTGACTGCCTCGTTGGTCTTGTGGTCGCTAAGAGCGACTGCTGAGCAAGAGGCAATAGGGTTGATGGCAATAGGCCCGCCCCCTATTACATTGGGACTTACAACATAACTAGCGAAATGTGGGTGTACTATATGTTCACCTCTGCCTACCCCTTCGGGGAATACAGGCGTGATGTTATGTATGTATGTATGTATCAACACACAACAATAATAATATACAAAACGCACTAAAACTAAATTCCCTACTCGCTTCATTTTATCCACACTCACACATATAAGTCAGATCCATCGACTGCAACGTTCTCTGTAATGCGCTTACTTTTATTCAACTCGTGTAAAATTCATTCAATGAAAAGCCACAGAGAATTTTCTAGAAAATAGAACTAAACGACATGCGATCCATTCTTCTGGCCACATCTCATAAACCCGTATCGTTTCTACTCCATTTCGGGAATTCCAATAAAATTAAGCCTCTATTGTGAATGGCATTGGGTCTAATATCAATATTTCCTTCTTTTCCTATCGTCTGTTTGAAACGGTCTTGAGTATTCCGAGGAACGAGAAGTAATAATTTTTTTTTTGTGCCTAAAATGCTGGAATATGCAGGTAAGTTATGTTACGTGTTCATTATTATGCTACACACAGCACTGATAGCCGAGTGGTATGACCGTTGGACTGCCAAGTCAAAGGTCGCAAGTTCAAATCCAGGCACGCACCAATGTCTTTTCGAATTCATGTGCGTACTATAAATTAGTTATCAGTTGCTAAAAACGGTGAAGGAAAACATCGTGAGGAAACCGGCACACCTGAGAGATTTTTCAACGGTGTGTAAAGCCATGTCAGAGGCCTACAGGCGGTTTCAACTCTGACACCAGGTTGTTCATCAACCATACGAAAAGAAGAAGAAGATTATTATGCTGCCAGATTAAGATGATAGCGAGTATATTAGTTTGTTATTACGTTATTTAATTTTTATTTCCCTCACCTATGTAACAAATAAAAAAAATATAAAGTGATTCAAACATATTATTACATTTTAACACTAATACTACTCATTGATTAAGAAAGAGTGTTATTAATGTTTGTGGATTTAGAAAAATGTGTTCTGAACTATTGCCTTAGAAAACAACAGCACTATTTTTAACGTCACAGTTTGGCATATATTTTTGTATATTTGCATTGCATATGCAATATTTAACGAATGACGTTTGAAATCAGTCTAATTATACGTCTATTTGTAGAATCCATATCAAAGCAAAAACACTTTAGGCATCAGAATTTTCACTTTAAAAAAAATGCATTTTTAAGTTCTGAAAACGCTCTATTCCGAAACCAGGGCCTTTAGCAATGAACGCTTAAAGCAGGACATTTTCCGTTGTGGAAACGAGACGCCGCATTACACTGCACGTAGTGGCGTCTCGTTTGCACAACGACTAACATCCAGTAAGGGAGCAGGCTAGCCTTTATGACATTTAAGAGCTCTCGGCAAAAATATTACCAAAATACCGGTTTAAAATCGTTCCCCGGTATCCTTTGCCGATTCCAGCACTATTCGTGAAGCTCGATGACTAGGAACGGGCCGTGATTGGCTCCAGTATACCGTTACGGCATAGAAACGGCAATTCACCAGTAATCAGTGTTTCGTATTGTTTGCAGTACTTTTCAATTTTAATATTCTTCTTTTGTTCCAGATGGAGCATTGGTATCTAACATGTTGTTCGTTTGAAAAACAGCTATTGTTTTTTGGTCTTTGGTATTGATGGTGACTTTATAAACAGTCAAAGAAATATGTACTTTTTTATAAAAATTATGCTTAAAAATTTCTTAATTATAATTTACGGAAGTTCATTTATCTGTCTTTTGTTTTGTTTAGTTATCTGTTAGATTGTACTGCAGGCTGAGCTAATCAGTGTTAGATTGATTTCAGTAAAGGACAAATTTAATAAAACGTATAATTCTGGGCGTTGACTAATACAAAAATAAATATTATTTGTATGATGTTATTGTTTAAAATTTACTTTTTGAACTACATTATCAAACTCTGGACTGGTTATTCAAAAACATGGAAAAACCACTTGTGTTAGCACCATACATTTAAATCTACTTATATTTCTTTGAACTTAAAACTTCATTATTTGTATCATACAGAATGCGAGTGGTTCACCTGATAACTCTAGAAAACATCCGCAGTACCAAAGGAGCCTCTGAACCGAAGCTAACCTTTTGTGCTCACCCCAGAATAGGAAGCTGCTTGAATGCAGCAAGGTATCCAATCCTCGTCACTCACCATACGATGCACAAACACAATGCTATTTATAACCGGAAAGCTGAAAGAACTTCTCCGGGGTAAAGTCTATTTATGAGCTTCATAGTCAACCTAAGAAAACCGTTTTCAGATATATTTAAAAAGAATTTTCAAAATCGGTCCACATTGATGGAGAAATAGTGTTATAAACATACGAAAAAAACATACAGTCGAATTGAGAACCTCCTCCTTTTTGAAATCGGAACTTAAATCAGAACTGTATTATAAACATTTGATAGCCAAAATAGATCAGGACTAAAATTACGAAAACAATTGTTTGTCTAATGATAGAACCTTTCCAGGAAGAAATAATAAAACACCAATTTCTCCACAAACACAAAAATAGAACACACAATATAATAAGCCGAGTGCTCCTGTACGCCTACGTGAATTAATGTATTCTGTATTTATTTTGCTAATCTCACCATGTCTGCGAACTGTTTCAAATGAAAACAAAATATTGTTTCAGGCCTGGATCCCGGTTGGATTTCGTGAAAACAAGTTCCAGTGATTTCGTTGAATACAGCGGCATACAGCGCTATATAAAGCGCTTAGTTTATTCATAAATTGTGTATTTACGGAGTTGGTTTTAATTACTTTGCAGGTGTTAAACAGTCGTCTAAGTAGTAAATAGTGGTTATTGCGGAGGTTTTCATATTTGAAATATGTTTATTGTTTGTTACTTCATGTATTATGATTCAATTACGATTTTAGTGGAAGTGTAGTACACATTATTTATTAATTTGCACAAGGTGCCTCATGTGAACGAAAGTTAGTTTCACATGTGTTCAAACGCCAAGACTCAATCTTCCCATCATACTTTTTTCTCAAGCAGCATTTGAAACTGCATTTTTTTATTCATAACGCTGTAATCTAATTGTTGAAGCATTGCACTGGTCAGCATTTATTTTGTTGCATTTTATACAAGTTTTATGACTTTGTTTTTTTGGAAAAAAAAATGCTTGGTATAAACAGTGTCAATAGTATACACTCTTTGTAAGACATTTTATGTAATTCTAGTAATAAAACTAAATCAAATCGCTGACCAACTTTGTACTTCGGAATCTCGAAGTCAAAATACCGTGAAATTCGAATAACTACTGTTTACTTAGTTCAAAGGCAGGTTTACTTCAAGACGTTGCACAGACTCCTAGCGGTAATTGAATTGGTTGCTAATAGCCCAGCAATTTGCCTGAGTGCATCCATTGGCAGCCTATGTGACTGAATCTGACTACATTCAAATTTTGTGCTGGCTTTCTCGAATTGGAATTCGGAATATATTTTGGGATTTTATTTGTTGTTGGGTAAAGGTATTGGATGTTAACTTCTTTATATTTATTCTAGATTTTTTATTTCAGGGAATTAAATTGATCCCGACATTTTATTATGTTACGAAGTTAAGTCATCACAGATTAAATGTCTTTGCTTGTGAAAAATTTACAAGTTTTGTTTCTGTTATCTGGTAAAGTCGTAGTTTTACCACATGACAGTAATAATGGTTAAACAGTGGAGAATATAGTTTAAAAATACTAAAGTTCATAATAAACACATGATTCAACATGATTTTTATATCCCGTTATTGAAGGAGAAAACATACTTATAATGTGTGTTTTATCCCATTCATCCCTTTTATCCTTCATCTCTAGAAATACTTTCACAACAAATATGCATACAGAATTACCTATTCCTGGAACCTCATTTATAAAAAGGTAAGAACCATTTCTCCAACAGTTGCTTCAAGACAACTTACATGAGATATGGAACACCTGAAACATTGTTTTCTTTCATACCCGGGTCAGCATAGAGAATAATATTGGACTATCGAGAAAACAATAAATTTTGTAATGTTGGCATCGTTCGTTGTAGGAATCCTTGTCTTCCGAAATATAGGTTTCCGTTTTTCAACGGGTATGAAAATATCTTTTGCACTTACTTTTGAGTATAATATTTAACTGAAGAATACATTTTTAGATATTTCCTTAAGTTCATCTTCTGAGTTTAAACCCCAACAATCTGTTTTCGTAATGGCAGTTAGTGCTATCCTTATGAATAATGAAGATTTTTTTTAAAGCGTAGAATGAACTGATGAATGAAATGAAGAATTGTATCGAAACTATTCTATAAAGTCATTTAATTAAATCATAAATAATGATTACGTTAGTTTTAAAGAAACCATTCCATTGATAAATATTATTATAAGTTGAGACTCTTTAGGACTATGGACTTAAGAGATTACCTCGCGCAAGAACACTAATCCTTAACCCCAAGTTGACCTACTTTCCCAGCCACACTTTATATCATACAAAGACCATTACGATAAAAAATCTAAACTACATTATTCATTGCTCCCCTATCAGTATTTCACAGATATACATCGGAGCATAGTCATCGATGTACACACACCAATGGCGTACAGGAAGTGGGAAACGATAAATTCGTTGCGAAGTAAAATAAAACCTTTGGCTTCGCCCGTTTCGGTGTCTGCTTTTATGATATATCGTCCGTACTATTCTGGTTGGTGTTTTTTATACATTTTATATGGTTTAAGGATAGTTTAAAGATTTTCGTCTAATATATTCATATTAAGTTCCGAAGTGTTCCTAAACAACTTATTGACATTGTATTGTTAAGTACATTAGTCAGATTACTGAATAGCTGTGACGTCTGTCCAACTTAGCAAAAACGTGAGCATGTTGTGACGGTTTTAACTTCTGATGTTTATATTGAACAGTTAATACTTCTAACCAATTCTGAGTTTAACATTCGCAATAGTAGATATGCATATTTATCCTTCAGTTCTCACATTAGCTAAACAGCTAAGCGCTAAGCGCGCCTGCTGTGCATTAGGTCCTGGGTTCAAATCCCTACTACTTACTTTACTTACTGGGTTACTGGGTTTTTAGGTTACAGTAGCATCACGTAGTCTGGATTCGTGCCTGGTTGGTGGCAATAGGCTCGCCCCCTATTACATTGGGACTTATAACATAACTGGTGAAATATGGGTTTAGTACATACCTTTGCCTACCCCTTTGGGAAACTCGGGCGTGATGTTAGGTATAGGTTTTATGTATGTCTCACAATAGCCAATATTAGCCGTAAATGTGGTACCTTGTATTAAATGAATAATATAAGTAATTTACAATTTGAGACCCAAATCGTTTAACGCAACTAATAAAATTAATACAAAAAAGTTAATTAACCTAAATCTCTGATTATCCTATTACAATTTGAAGGATGCGGATAGCTCATCACCAGTCAAATTAGCTTCTCGACGAAAAAGTTTCACCGTTTTATAATTTAGGAGGCTTGGGGAAGCGGAAAGTTGAATACAAACTTATTTTTTCAGTTCCTACATCGGAAACGCATTCGAAAATAGACCGTATTTATATGAGGTTAGGAAGATTGCAATGACTTTCGAAACAGTAAGGGTTAGAAGGTGGATGTATCTCAAATTATAAAATTAAAAAGGCACGTTAGGCGCTAAAGCCGTTTTATGTATGTTGGAAAACTAAATGCTGTTGAACATAGTGTAAGTTCTTCTTCTTCTTATCGTATGGTTGATGAACGATGGAAGAGTTTAAACCGCATGTAGGCCTCTGACATGACTTTACACACCGTTGAAAAATCTCTCAGGTGTGCCGGTTTCCTCTCGATGTTTTCCTTCACCGTTTTAGCAACTGATAACTAATTTATAATACGCACATGAATTCGAAAAGGCATTGGTGCGTTCCGAAGTTTGAACTTGCGACCTCTGACTTGGCAGTCCTCCGGTCATACCACTCGGCTATCAGTGCTTATAGTGTAAGTTTAAAATTAATCATGTCAATGAACTGCTAACACATTTAAAAAAACAATAACGTCGCCCCCCTCTAAGAATATCTCCAGTATCGTGGTCGCCTTTCACAAACATGAAATATGAACACAAACACCCAGTCTCGGGACAAAAATGTTCGGATCACAAAAATGTTTGTCCTGTGTCCCGTAACCCTTAGCGCCACGCTTCGGCGGGTGTTTGGGGACCGCAGCATAGGTGGTGGAGTTACAGAAGACGCTGCTGACCGTCTTCTGGATTTTCGCCTCTTACGACCCTCAACGGGACGAGATGCTGAGGCACACCACAGGGTACACTCCAAAACGTTGAATTTCTTAGATCAGACAACAGGTATTAAAGAATTCGAATTCCCAGTGGGTACCAAAAGAATTTACGAGAGTATAACCATAATAATGACAGATCCTGGAATTTAAAAATATGCTCAATTACTGGTAATAAGTAACTAATCTCTATACCAAACAGCACATCCTGTACATACCTCTATAATGAGTTGAATCTTGCAAATTAGAAAAGGCTCAAAACAGAAACTTTCACGTCTAAACAATATTATTTTATTTTTAGATCATATAACCGCAGAAAACGGTTTCTTTAGTGCCTATTTACACCATATTTTCCTCCTCAATGTCCAGAACTGCGAAGAATCCCTCCGTTCCGCCTCGTCAAACTATAATAATCATTGAGGACCTAATCAAAGATCCCTTACCGGGGATTAAACACTTCAGGGGCATTAAAGTTTTAACTTGTCTATACACGAGGCCACTCGATGTCCGTCGTTTATTTTGATGATAATTCGAAACTACAAAGTAAATATTACACTTCAGGTGACTTCTATGTCTTTGGGAATAAGTTCGAAATTACTTTGACGATGTGGAAGCTTATCTTTGCGCAGAGTCAGTGGGACCCGTTGGGATACAACAGGCTTGCGGCGGATCTGTGGGGATTACTGTAGGCAACGTTATCCATTTCCTTAGGAAGGCTCAATCAATGTGACCTCTAGACTTCTGTGATGCATGGATCACTTGGTTTTGGATTTGGACATTATTGATGGCCTTAGCGGATAGCGTCTTTATATCATTCTGAATGTCGATGATCCCTATTTTTGGCAAATAGTTTTGTGTACTTGCATTACTCAATATGTTTCTATGTCATGTATTTTCCAGACGGATATCAGATGCACAAATGTCCAACCACGAAACAATGTTTGCAATTTGCACAAAACATTTTTCTTTCACAAAAAAGAATGAGCCAATGAAAAAAATTCTTGATTTGCGGGCATGATAGTAAATTACAACCTAAATTACTAATCAAGAAATTTCCAAATTATCGTAAAAGGAAAAACAATGCATCAGTAATTCAGGAAGTCAGGCTTTATGACTCTAAAGTACCATGATTTCATTCCAACCCTTACCTTATCTTTAAATAGTATAAGCTTGACCTTTTGACAGGTAAAACCAAACAACTGTTCAACTTAACGTAATGACCTAAGCATGACGTCACGATTCGTATGTTAAAACATACATGCCAGGGCCAAACACGTCCATTATTGAAGCTGCCGTAAATTCGTAAAACAGCGGCTGCCGAACACGAAATAACAAAGGCTACATAAACGTTTAGTAAAACGTCGTGTTAAATTTTAAAGCCGAGAGCAGACCGTCGCGTCGTTCGCAAACAGCGCGTTTGTACCGTTGGCATAATTAACAATTAGGTAATTCGAGCTCAAAGTGAGCTGAAAGTGTAGTTGTCGCGAGCATGCCTTTGCCTGGCTCCGGCCGAGGACACACTGTTCAACATGATTTCCCCAGGGAAACTTATACTTGTGTGATTTAATTTTAGTTTTGTGATGAGTTGATGTATTGTGATGAGGAAATTAATTGGAGAAGTTTTGAAGTGTGTTAGCGAAAATTATGTTGTGCTTGGCAAATGTTGTGTTTTGTTTTCAGAGTGTCACATGTGGGAGGTTAGTATATTGATTATAATCACACGTTTATTCCCCAAAAGGCGTAGCTAGTGGAGTGAATTTATCACACTTCTGTTCCTCTCTTCGGGGAATATGAATAGTTTTTAATTTGTCAACACCATAGATGTCAGGATTGTATCGATAATCTGAGGCCGACCGAACCAGACGTGATCTCTACTATGTAAGCATTACCAATGATATTATGTCTAATAGACCAATTTTATGGCTGAATGGTCAAATTCAAAGAACAACTGTCAAGCTGCAAAAAAAACAAAAGCATTTGAAATTGTTCTTCGCAAGACCACAATTAATAAAATCTTGCAAATGAAGCTTAAACAAAACACTAGCAACGGCGCATAGTGCTATGTAACACAACCTCACCACTTACCAATAGAAGTTGCATCGCTTTGTGTGGTGCCTTCTATTCATGTAACAAGCCGATCGTCGCTAAAACAGCGGGGTGACGATGTCAGGGCACTTTCTACTGCATACCGTGGTTTACTAGAAAACGTGATTGACACAGGGTCGACGCTTGGTAAATAATTTAAAGGAAAACACTACTGCTAATTACTAAGAAATATTTTTCTCGTTTAGGACGTTTGATGCTAATTTTAAAAACTTTTTTTTATTTGTTTTATTCGTTCACGTATTTCTGTCTAGACTGTCATTCTGACTAGTTCACCAGGAGTTTAATATGCAAAAAAATGATCTATTGATGAGTCATAAAAATATTTTCTCTTTTGTAAATGATGGACGACGGACATATTTTAACAGCATAAAGCTGACATAAAATTGTCTATAAATTAATGACAACAGGTTCATCCCCCATTATATACTATATGACTTATTACTAATTGTTCAACATCAGAAATTTCTATAATGTGCAATGTTTGAAAAAGACGACTCATAATTTTTCTATGTGGCAGTAAATCGCATATTTTCAAACCCAACCCCTTCCGAGCAGAAACAAAAAACTAAAAAACATAATGCAAATCACCCAACATGGCAGTAATACCAAACTGTAAAATAAAGCGGTATTTGTTATAATATAGTAACATGAATTTAGCATTCATGAATCCGTAAAGCCATATATGGGCCTCAAATTTCCCTTGGACGAAATCCAAGTCAAGAGTACTAAATTCCACTAATCTTTATTTAACAAATGCCGAAAATGGAATTTTAGATGCTTGTTTTTCAGTAAAGCTGTAATTAATTTTCCTAAGACATTCTCTGTGTCAGGAAAAATGTTGCGATCACGTTATGAGCCGGTATTTTAAATATTTGGTATTTTCTACTAGAGCAGATAGTAAGTTTAAATTATTATCTAAATAAATTGGAAATAATCTATAAGGATCCTTCACAGAAAAGGGATTTCATAAAAAAAATGAAATAGCGTTGTACCTGTATTAAAATTTTGCTTTGAAAATGAGAATGCATTTTCAATTAAAGGCATTTTCAAACGCCATCACTCAAAATTCACATACCCATAATTGCATTAAACCTTAAACAGTTTCCTTGGTTTGGATATCCGAAATATGGGTAATACAAAGATTTTTATTTGGCTGAACGTTTTCAATGCAAAGGCAATCTAAAACACTATGCGAATGCTGACACCCTGGATTAACATATAAGCTTTTTATCCCGTGAAAACGTTGCGGGTAACACCGCTGGGCGCAGCTAGTTAACTATATGGCTACAAAAACAAAAATATTATTACAGGGGCATTGGAAACTATCATCATCAGCCAAAAGACGTCCACTGTTGAACATAGGCCTCCCTGTTCTAGCGCGGGGGTTGCCCTAATGCCCACGCTTGGCAAGCGACTTGGGGTTTGCAGTATTGGTGGTGAAGTTACAGAAGACGCTGCTGCCCACCTTCTGAATTTTCCCTTAGTCGACTATTACGATACTCACGGGACGAAAGGGGGTGGTTAATTCTAGGCCGGATACCACACGGCACATTCGAAACTATACAGTCATCTATCCCATTCTCATCCTATAATTCTGCTAGTTCAGGCTACATAAACAAACGACGTTAGCTCAAATGAAGCTATTGGCAGTTCCACTTTCATATTATATAGGTATGTAGATGTTTGTTCACTATCTGTTCAAACAACTCAGTTATATGGATAGTATCAAATTGTATCGGAGCTTGGATCGGCGACATTGTGATGGTTGTACTGTTTTAGTGATTTCCGACTAAATTCCCTCTTCAAACTTCGTCGAGAACATATTAGTTTATTCATGCTTTGAATCAGGTTTAGACATTTTTATAATTATCGTCTTTTATTTTTCGTTTTCTTCGCAAATTTACTCAAATTTATCAAGCAAGATAACACAACTATTTAAAAAATTAAAAGTATTGTATTTTCCATTGGGTAGCGGCACGGAGTCTAGATCTGTTCCCAGTTCAGGGCAATGAACTCGCCCCCTATTACATTGGGACCTTCAACATAGCTGGCAAATAATGGGTGTACTAATACAGTCATTTGACTATCTGCCTACCCCTTCGGGGAATACAGGCGTGCTGTTATATTATATTTATACTTTTTGTTTATTTATAATAGGAAACTCTGTCAGTGAAGCATATTAAAATGATGTTAGTATGACTAATTCCGGATGAGCACTGATAGCAGTGTTGTATGACCGTTTGACTGCGAAGTCAAAAGCCGCAAGTTCCAACTTTTCAAAATCATGTGCGTATTATAAATTAGTTATAAGTTGCTAAAAACGGTGAATTAAAACATCGAGAGGAAACCGGCACACCTGAGAGATTTTTCTACGGTGTGTAAAGCCATGTCAGAGGCCTACAGGCGGTTTAAACTCAGATACCAGCCCCCTTACCAGAAACTCTTAAAGCAGGACAGTTTAAGACGTGGAAGCGAGATGCCGCTATGTGCAGTTTAATGCGGCGTCTCGCTTTCACATCGTAAACTGTCCAGCTTTAAGAGTTCATGGTAAGAGGGCTGGATGTTCATCAACCATACGATAAGAAAAATAATTCTGGATTAGCGAATACATGTGGATTATGGAGGCAAAGTTAGGAAACTTTTAAGTTCTTCATTAAGAACTGCCAAGATTATCTTCGTTAACAATATCTCTCTAAAGAAACACTGAAGATAAGATATTAGTTTTAATGAAACTACTTAAGTTCCAGATTTTAATTAGCCCGTCTCACACGGGTGCGCGCGGATTAAAGCTGAACTACCAATTGGGTTAATGATTTACTGCATAGGATATACAGCTGTTCCAAATTGTTCAGAGCTTAGGGAACTTGTTCAGGATTGAGTTGAGATGATCAGACTTATATAGTGCTTCAAGAGAAAACTGTTCGAAGGATCCTAATAAGTTACAGTAATTTGAGATTGGTGGTCTTCTCCGATACATCATGTCTGTATTATGCTTTATATGATTAAAAACAAACATAATAATAAACATTCCCCGAGGAGTAGGCAAAGGCGCACATATAGTACCCACCCAATTTCACATGTTAAAGGTCCCAATGTAATAAGGGTCGAGCCTATTGCCATCAACGGGGCACAAATACAGACCCCGTTCTGCTACTAAGGACTACCAAATGGAAGACCCCAATAACACATTTCCCGACCCATGATTCGAACCCAGGACCTCGTGCTTAGCAGTCGCGCTTAGCGACCACGTGACCAACGAGGCAGTCATGATTAATATAGTAAACAAAATATTCATTTATAAGATTATCTATATGAACGTTTGGTTATTTTTTAGAATTGTCATGATAATGTGTTTATTTTACTATAATAACTTCCGTGAGTGTTATCCATATTATTTACTATATATCCCGGTTATACTCACGTGTGTATAAGGCTCCGAACGCCGAACTCGGCTCGCGACTCTGCCGCGTAACCAGCTTATGAATAAGGGCTCCGTTCGAGTTCGAAACTAGTCGGACATCCCCGAATACACACGTGAGTATAACCGGGATATAATATAGTAAATAATGTGTTTATTCTTGTGTAGGTGAGTAAGTCTTTTTTTGGTAGCCTATTAATAGACCCCTACTAACAATTGCCTATGTCCGGCTTACGAAGAAAGATTTGGAGAATTTAAGAAAAGTACATAAATTGCCCAGTACATTCATTTTACCAAAAAAATGATCGTTATAAGTCCCAAATAATAGGGAGCGAGCCGATTAGGTATATCGTTTTTTTGACAAGGTTCAGTGCCTGCTGTGCGAAACCCGCAATTTCGCACGGGATAATAATTTGTATGATCCGCTGATGTTTGTACAGTCTGAGTGTTTGTGATATCATATGCTCGTGAAATGCTAATTACACAAATTAAATTCATTACTTAGAGACATCGTTAGAATGTTAAATGGTAATAATAAATACAATGAATAAATATTAAATTGTGTAGACTGTATCCAATATTGTTTACCTACTATTTTATGAATGGGCCGTGTGGTATTCGGCCTAGAATTGACCACCCCCTTTCCTCCCGTGGGTGTCGTAAGAGGCGACTAAGGGAAAATTCAGAAGATGGGCGGCAGCGTCTTCTGTAACTTCACCACCAATACTGCGATCCCCAAGCCGCTTGCCAAGCGTGGGGATTATGGCAAACCCCCCCGCTTAAACGGGGAGGCCTATTTTCAACAGTGGACGTCTTTGGCTGAGCATAATGCTCGTGAATAGCACTCACCATACAGAGAGGTTACTTATGAGGGGCGACGATTAAGAAAAAATAATGTACATACTATGTAGAAACATACATTGTATTTTACTCACAAAAAAATGAAGACCTCTCTGCACAACACAGTTGTCGACGCCAAACGTAGATGTTAGGATAAAATCCCACTTTTTGTGCTTACTGAACTGAAAAAGCTTTTAGCGCATGATTTTCTTATGTGCACTTTTGAATGCATTTGCCGATAAAAAAAAAATGCAATACGGTGTAAAGAGGATTATAAATTCTTGAAACACAGGTTTTATATTTACTTCGTTCGTTGGTGAAAATGGCAAGTTTTCATTCATTGTGGCGGTCTAGGAGGCCTTTGTTTAACAGTGGTCATCATCCAGCAAAAAATCTTCTCCTTATCGTATGGTTGATTTTACGCACCGGCTTTACACACCGTTGAAAAATCTCTCAGGTGTGCCGGTTTCCTCACGATGTTTTTCTTCACCGTTTTAAGAAACCGATAACTATTTTATAGTACGAACATGAATTCGAAAAGACGTTGGTGCGCGCCGGGGTTGAACTTGCAACCTTTGACTTGGCTGTCCAACGGTCATACCACTCGGCTTTCAGTGCTATAGATGCCGCTAATGCTGATTCATGATATGATAATGATGATGATTTATTTCGTTATTTGCGTTTACTCTGAACTCTGTCTCTCAGACCTCGCCTTAACGATACATAATAATAACAGCCTATAACTGTCCCACTGCAGGGCAAAGGCCTCTTCTCGTATAGAGAAGGATTGAGCACTGATCACCACGCTAGCTCACTGCGGGTTGGCGATTTCAGATAGTTAAATCCAGGTTTCCTTACGATGTTTTCCGTCACCGTCAATCAGTGGTGTCTTAGAATAACTAAGAAAGTATTTATGACATTGAAAAAGTCACATTAATACTTGCCTGGGTTTGAACCTGCAACCTCGTGCATTGAAATCACTCTAAGAATTTCTCCTGTATCGTGGGTGCGTTTCACAAACATGAAATATCACATACACAAACACCCAGACTCGGGACAAACATCTGCGGTTCGCACAAATTTTTGCCCCGTGCGGTTTGAACCCGCAACCCTTAGCGCAGCAGTCTAATCGCTTAGCCACTGCGCCAATCAGGTCGACAACGTCAACCAATCAAAACGAAATACAGCTATTACTGATGTTGATGTGCGGTACATAAATAGTGGATGACAAACATTACATCATTTATGACGTATCCCATACAAAACGGGTATAGCAATAGCAGCTTTATGGCACCGTTATTTGTATGTTATTATGCCCTTTGTGTGTTTGTCAAATGACTATCAAATCGTGGTTAAAAGCCAGTTTTAGGTTTTAGCGTGATAAAAAAACTCACAGTCTAGTTTGGCTTTTCCTAAATAACCATAACACAACATCACACTTGCATCGGGCAGAGGTGCCCATAATTATGGTACACCCATTTTGGTCCCAATGTAAGGAGGCGAGCCATCAATTGGGCACAAATCCAAACTCCGTGCTGCTACTGCCGACAGACACTGCCCGACCCGGGATTCGAATCAAGGACGTCATCAGACGCGCTGACCACTAGACTAACTGAGCAGTCCTCGCAAATAAACATTTCAGTGAAAAGGCAAAATCGGTACAAATTAAAGATAAAGAAGACAAATTATCGTAATATAGGTCGAAGAAGCTGGTTTTGATTAAGTTCGAAAGTATCCTTTACAACGCTAACAAAGAAACAACTTGGGAAGAAGATGAAGACTTATACAGTGGTGAGAGGTTATGAGGAATAAAAAACTTTAAAGGTTACGAATAAGAGTGCTATGGAGAAAGAAGGGCAAAATAATGGGTTCGATTTTCGAGGTCTGCTTCGCTGGTCTAGTGGTCACTGAGCGCGTCTGCTGACCTTGAGGTCCTGGGTTCGAAGTGCTGTGGGTTTTGCCATTAGGTAATTCAAAGTAGCAGTACGAAGTCTGTATTTGTGCCCGCTTGATGGCAATAGGCTCGCTTCAATTAATATTGGGACCTATAACATAACTGGCGAAATGTGGGTGAACTATACACCTCTGCTGACCTTTTCGGGGAATACAGGCGTGATTCTATGCTATATGCTAGTTTTAGAGGTAGAACGATGTATCGCCACATAAAAGGATGAATAAAAAAACAGACATTTAGATTATTATCATAGGCAACATGCTAAAATGACACCAAAAGTCATAAGAAAACATGGTAACCAAGATTATAGCTTTCTAAGTTACACCTAGCATATTTATTCAGTTTTAGCTAACAAAGATGTTGACAAAAGCTCGTGCTACACGAACTACAGATAAGTGAGCTTCGAGCTACAGCGCCGATGGGATAAACCAACCCCTTGATACATATACGGCTGTCCACAACAACGTGCCCTCCAAAGGCTACCACAAAATTATACGGTAATAACATCTCACTAAAAGCTTTTAAATTCCGCCATAATATGAACGATTACACATCAAACGAGGCGCACTCCCCCAGATAGAACCGTCTGGCCATACATACATAATGTGTGAAATGTATGTATGAAAAAATAATAGCAGGTTTACTAAATTCAACAGGTAAAAATTCAGTGCGCGGCTAGTAAAAAAATGCTGGTATAACGAGAAAATTACGAAAACTCTATTTGCATCCGGCGGGTGATTCAGGCCGGAAGTGAGTGTTCTCCCGTCTCGCTCGCTCATTTCCGGCACTGTCGCCCCCACCCGCCGGTAGATGGCGTTATTATCAAAGTCACAAAGAACTTAGGGGCGTGCATTCTATGCATAAGTTTGCGCTTTTAATTTTAACAGTAAGTTCGTTCGGTACATTTAAGTTGAGTATTTGAGTTATGGTTTACGTAGTTAGAATGGAGAGGAAAGTTTGTTCTGTAAGTGTACATCAGACTAAATATAGGAAAATGTTTGTTTAAAGTATGGTCTGAACGAAAGTAAACGAGTTTTACTTTCGGTAACAACAACTAGATGAATAATAATAATAACAGCCTATAACTGTCCCACTGCAGGGCAAAGGCAAAACCGGCCTCTTCTCGTATAGAGAAGGGATTGAGCATTGATCACCACTCTAGATCACTGCGGGTTGGCGATTTCAGATAATTAAATCCAGGTTTCCTTACTACATTTTCCGTCACCGTTAGTCAGTGGTGTCTTAGAATATCTAAGAAAGAATTTATGACATTGAAAAAGTCACGTTAATACCTGCCTGGGTTTGAACCTGCAACCTCGTGCATAGAAATCCGGTATGTCAACCACTAGGCCACCACGACTACCCAGATGAATAATGAACGAAAAAGTTTTATTTAGAAAACTGCTCAGTAGATTTTTCAGTTCTAGCAATTTCTTGCGATTCCACTCACATGCTTCGGACCTTATTTAATTTTTTCTTAATTCCTTATCCAGATCACTCTCCATTATGGTCTTCCATAATGACGTGCTAAATTTCATTCAGATCCGTTAAAACGCTTTTCTTACATGGCAAATTTATATCATATACAAAGAGAGAACACATCCCTTTAAAACGCCAATACATACATACTTAAAGTCCCGCCTATTTCTACGAGGGGTAGGCAAAATACGCCAATATCCATATTACTTTCTCAGAAATCCATAACATTAACTTAATTACTAATTTAACTATCAAAAATGAAAACAGTCGGTAATGACATAACCTAAATTACTACTTAGTTATTCCGTACAAATAATTTACGCTTCGCCAAGAAAAAACTGAACACCAACAATAAAATGGAATTTAAACTCAACTAACGAAGCGCCGAACAAGTTTTAAATCAACTTGCAACAGTTTTGCTTTATAACTAACTATATTCGATAGCCAAGAGAAGTCTCGTCAGTATTCTAAGGAGGAAATTAAAGATGCAAGGCGTCCCTATACAGGGGCACCCACTTCTCATAAAGACCAGCCCCCTTACCATGAAGTCTTAAAGCAGGACCTTTTCCGTTGTGGAAGCGATCATTATGTGCAGTGTAGTATGACGTCTCGCTTCCACAACGGACAATATCCTGCTTTAAGACTTCATGGTAAGGGGGCTATCCGAATTTTAGTCCACCAATCTCAGCAGAGACTAGCTAACTACACGAAATTTATTAAATTGCGCAAATACTGGTGCACTCCCTATTCCCTCACTCTCAAAGTCCGATGGGACGGTTGACCACGACCGGAGATCAGGCGCAGGACCAATGTTTATCATGCCTGCCAAAACATAAGGTCTCGATAAGTGAAGAAACGGTCATCCATCACAAGACTGACCGAGACGAGAACTGATTAACCTAAGATCGACTAATCTGCGCAGTAGCTGTAGCTATGAGCCCCTCTGAAAACGAGGACAAATTACAGGTTAATTCGCAAAGCAACTCGGCACGCAAAATGGGGGAATTCTTTAGTGTCTTTATGGTGTCATTGTCGCCTACTGATGTTTTTTCGGCTGATGAGCTTATTTACTAAGATAATTATTTCATCTTGTTGTTCTGAATTAATTTGTTTTGATTTTTGTTCGTGGTTTTTGTTTTGTTCCGGAATTTCTTTAATAGGGCTAATAGAGTTAATGTTTTTAGTTAATTCAAACTAATAAAATAGTTTTTTTTCTAAAAAGAACGTCGCCCCACACTATGAATTTCTCCTATATCGTGGGTGCGTTTCACAAACATGATATACCGCATACACAAACTCCCAGACTCTGGACAAACATCTGCGGATCACACATTTTTTTGTCCCGTGCGGGAATCGAACCCAACACTTAGCGCGGTAGTCTAATCGCTTAGCCACTGCGGCAATCAGGTCATCGATTTAAGAGCTATGTTTCAAAAACAAAACATCTATACACAATTATTTCATCTAGTGAAATAGTTACAAAAAACCAATTGTAATACTTACAATAAATGCAAGTATGAAAATAAAGGTATCCAATAGATTTAACAATTACAACGAAAGGATCATAAGAAAATAACAAAACAAATTCAATAACGACCTTCCTTCTAATTCATCTACAAATTTAACCTCTGTTAAAAAAACTAAACCCATTAGTCTCCAGGGCGCTGTATATGAAAACAAAAACAAACTGTAACTCAAACATCCTGTATCATTATTTATGTTTGCGTCGCCTTCACCGCGTTGATTCATCATTTTCATACGATAAAAACTGTGTTATTTCTCGCGCTGTAATTCAAACAAATGAGTAATGGTCTCGTAACAAAAAGTTCCGGGGTCGGTTTTCTTAAAACGAACACCTACTATTTTTAACCCCCGATGGAAAAATAGGGGTGTTATAAGCTTTAGATTAAATGTGTCGTATTAAAAATTTATTTTTGTGATCAATTATTTATATCGGCCAATAAATGACACTTTGCAGAAACTGAATTAATTAGAGACAGTAGGAAGATGAATATTGATTATCACAATTACCAACTGCTTCGTGCTTTAAATTAGACGAATTAATCTAGGTTTAAACTACCTCGTTGGTCGCTAAGTCGCTAAGGGCATGCTGAGCGCAAGTTCCTGGGTTCGAATCTTGGGTCGGGTGCGTTATTGGATTTTTCTATTCGGTAATTCTTAGTAGCAGCACAGAGTCTGGCTTTGTGTCTGGTTGTTGGAAATAGGCCGATTACACTGGGACTTATACCATAAATGTGGATTTACTATAAATATGTGCATCCCTACTTTCCCCTTCGGAAAATACAAGCGTGATGTTATGTTAGAATAATTACTATTATCATTCTTTTAACCTTTGCATGCCGTGTGGTATCCGGCCTAGTATTGACCACCCCCTCTCCTCCCGTGGGTGTCGTAAGAGGCGACTAAGGGAAAACCCAGAAGATGGGCAGCAGCATCTTCTGTAACTTGACCACCAACACTGCGATCCCCAAGCCGCTTGCCAAGCGTGGGGATTATGGCAAAGCTCCCCTTCTAAAAGGGGGAGGCCTTTGTTCAACAGTGGACGTATTTCGGTTGATGATGATAACATTTACATTATTTTGTACTTAAACATAAAAAAATGGTTCTTGTTTTGTTTTAAAAATACATTTAGTTACACCAAATTTTAGGCCCATGTTTCAACAATATTAAACTCGGAGTATTATGAATTATCCGGCAATAATAATAATATTATTAAACTGGATACATAATCAACAAATCACTTTGAAGTTTGAAGATAATTTAAGTTAAAGGCATAAAATAAATCCGTGACCTAATTACCGATCAACTGCGACGGAACAAAAACCATTGGACGGAATATCAAAGTTTATATCGGAATCAATAGCAATGGTCTGCTTTTGTAAAACTGTTATTATTGGTAGGATTTTAATAAAAGCTTTCAATTCTATTGCATCATCATCATCAGCTTTTATATGACCCACTGCTGGGCTTAAGCCTCCTACCTTAAAAGCCACTATTTAAATGTAAAATATTAAGGATTGGTAAATAATAATAACAGCCTATAACTGTCCCACTGCAGGGCAAAGACGTATCGTATAGAGAAGAATTAAGCATTGATCACCACGCTAGCTCACTGCATGTGGGCTTGGTTGACTGTTTTTTTTTGTCTGGACTTTAAAAGCGACATTGACCCCTGAGTTTGGTTCGGCTTTTCTTCTCAGAGGTAGTGAGTTAAGAAATGCCGACGCCATCTAGTTTATTTAAATCGGACGTGTAAAAGTGTTTGTGAAATGTATTTACAGAAATAAGTCATTGATTCATTAAACTCTGGTAGGTCTGGAGATTCATTTAACTGTAGAACAACAAGTTAATTGTAGTAAATGGTAATGTCAAAGTGTTAACATAATTAGACTTTTACGGTAAGTATTTTTTACTTAATTATAATATACATTTACCATTAGGCTTACTTTTAAAACCTTATATACTAAGTGGATAAAAGTGAAGAGGCGTTTCAAAAACACAAGTAAGTTTGTAATTGTAGTTTTCAATCTTATGCCCAAAGCAAAATTCGGAGGAGAATCATTCTGACATTTCGCCAAGTGGCTTCGTTAGTTTACTATGCTATTTTAGCATCGTTACGCAAGACGTAGCATTCTACTCAAAAGTGAAATATACGGAATTATAAAGACATTTCAAAATGTGAAAAACGATCAAAATCTTAACAAATATCGCTTAAATTATACCAACCCGGCACACGTCTTTGACGCAATTCTTTGTATCCCAAGAATGTCTGCACACATAATGCATGTTATATGAACGGCAGGGAGGCTGAATGAGACGCCTGCGGGCACAGTCCTGCACGAAAGGATACAATTGTTGCCGCCTCGTACACGGAAATGTGGTGTTTTTGTGTATTTCGCCCTTTTATAGAAAGTTTTGTGCCGTGTTTGTGATGAGGAGAATGAAGATGATGAATTTTAGAGTACGTCGTCTAAGAATGTTTTGCATGTGCTGTTATATTTTGCGTATTTTGCAGAAATGAACAAGAACCAATGGTAAGGTATACGAATAGTATTTATGATCAGTGTATAGGAAATGGTGCAGAATTTGGTCGGCTAGTCGTGAATAGAAGTCGTGTCATATTAAGAAGACACATGAAAAAATTGGGTAACAATTTTCCGACAAGAGCATGCGTAACACATAGCATAACATAACATCACGCCTGTATTCCCCGAAGGGGTACATGCAGAGGTGTACATATAGTACACCCACATTTCGCCAATTATGTTGTAAGTCCCAATGTAATAGGGGGCGAGCCTATTGCCATCAACCGGGCACAAATCCAGACTCCATGCTGCTACTGAGAATTACCTAATGGAAAACTCAGTAACACTTTGCCCGACCTGGGATTTGAACCCAGGACCTCTTGTTCAGCAGTCGCGCTTAGCGACCACTAGACCAACGAGGCACGCGTAACACTTTTGTTAAATCTTCCTCATCCTGACCTCCTTGGTCCGGCATAACATAAAACTGCCTGAAACCCTGTTGGACAATTCAAACACATATCCTTTAACCACAAGATACTGAGAGAGCTCCTTACAAAATCTTCCGACTTTTCATCTGCGTTTACAGAAAAGGATCCCGAATGAGATACCCCAGGGCACAGTCTCCCCGCAAAAGTATACGCCTTGTCGATAGCTTGCTAAAGAAAAATGTTTGCAGCTGGAAAAATAATTTTGTTGCTGAAGGATAAAATATTTAATATTAGGTGCATACCTTGTCGACTTTAGCTTCAAAGTTAATAACACAGAGAGCTTCGTAGGAGCAAAATTGCATAAATTTCGAACTTCAATCTGTTGTATATTTTTGTAACAATTTGCGAGTTATTACTTTCACGATTTAGTTCAAAATAGAGATGATTATAGCCTTTATAATAGCGGTTTTTCTAGCATTATTTGCACCTAATATATATGTCTTTTCGATTTCATGTGCGTATTATAAATAAGTTATCAGTTGCTAAAAACAGCGAAGAAAAACATTGTCTGGAAACCGGCACACCTGAGAGATTTTTTAACGGTGTGTAAGGCCGTGTCAGAGGCCTAAAGGCGGTTTAAACTCTGACACCAGGTTTTTCATCAACAATACGATAAGAAGATAACAAGCGTTTGCATGCAATATTAGTATACTTTTCTTTATTTTATCTTCAAATGAAATGTACCCTTAATGTCCCCGAAACGTAGTTTTTATTACAATACAAGATTGCGAATGAATTTATGATCACTAGATACTAGTATCAATAAATTGAAAGGTCTTGACCTCCTCTGGCATATCACCAAAGATACTTATTTTCTTTTCGGTACATCTAAATACAATCTTCGTTTGTAATATCGGTAGAATTACATTGTAACAGTTTTTGCATGTGGCGCTGCGTGTTCTACGTCACATGATCCTCAGAACGTTTGATAACATAAATGTGAAAGTGTGTTTTTTGTTAGAGTATTTTTAATGCAGCAAAAGATAATTGTATGGATAAACAGGAAAATGATAATGATAAGAATGAAAGTCCTGATTGGCGCAGTGGCTAAGCGATTGGACTGCTGCGCTAGGGTTTGCGGGTTCGATTCCCACACGCTACAGAAATTTGTGTGAACCGTAGATGTTTGTCTCGAGTCTTGGTATTTGTGTATGCGATAATTTATGTCTGTGAAACGCACCCACGATTCAGGAAAAATACAAAGTGTGGGGCGAAGATTAAAAAAAAGTCTTTATGAAGTTTCCACCCACACTCACACATAAACCAACATTCATCCACAAATCCACATTCAAACAATGATATAGCCACACATACACTTTCTCGCAATCACGCACTACACAGAGCTGCTAATTTCTTTTAAGCATTTATTTTATTTTGCTTTCTTTTTGTTTTCTCTTAAAGATTAGATATTAGTTTTAATTTTTATAAAGCCTCGAATTCTGTTTTGTGGTCTCAATATTGTCAACGACCAACTAAGGGAAGGAGCGAAACAACCCCAACACAAGTGTTTGTAATTACTTACTGGGGCTGTTTCATCCACATTGAAATTGTAACCGTTTGAGACATAATAAAACATTTTTTTTTTTTTTTTTTTTATGATGGAAATCTTTCTTATTGATGAAACTAATGTATCTACAGTTTCTTTGAAATAAACTAAGGAAGCTAAGCCACAGACCAAACCTACTTTGAAGTAAGACCACAACGGAGAAATATGAATATTATAATCAAATAACTTTCGATATTCACGCTTGACCTTTTAGCACTTGGAGAAAGTCAGAAATAACCCCAAGGTCAATTCATCGAATAATCGATATTCATAATATATTACTAGTTGAAGTATCGTAACTGCCATTGGAAACTATAATAGAAGGTACACTCCAAACAATTATTATACAATGACGACCTGATGTCACCCATCACAAGACTGACCGCGGCGAGCACGGCTTAACCTCGCAGATCGACTCTGCGGGGTAGCCACATAGCTACGAGCCCCACAGAAATAATTAACCACCATTAAATACCCACTATCCTACATACACTGATTTAAATCTCATGATATTTTAGCTCACCGTCTCTGCTAAGCGATTAGACTGCTGCGCTAAGGGTTGCGAGTTCGATTCCCGCATGGGGCAAAAATTTGTGCGATCCACAATTTATTGTCCCGAGTTTGGGTGTTTTTGTATGTGATATTTCATGTTTGTGAAACGCACCTACGATACAGGAGAAATTCCTAGCGTAGGGCGAAGTTTAAAAAAAAAATCATAAGAGGAATATTTAGTATCGGGTAATATGCCTACCTAGGTTAGTTAGATTTCAGCCTTATATAAATAATATGTTTAACAATTACTGTCAAAAACCTAAGAATGTCAGTTGCAATCATAGATTTTGAATACCAATTAGTGTATATCTGGTCTGAGGTTGCAACTTGCATCCTACGGTTTTCTGAGGCATGGCGAGTTCTAACCAGTCCACAAAACGGCCGTCGACCGTAGAACGTATTTAACGCAGAGTATTGCTATTAATTAGTTCCTTTTAATATATTTTACATTAAATTTATTTGAGGTTCTGGTAAACTAGCCTATCCTTTAATACACGACGACCCGATTGGCGCAGTGGCTAAGCGATTGGACTGCTGTGCAAAGGGTTGCTTGCGGGTTCGATTTGTCGGACAAAAATTTGTGGATCCGCAGATGTTTGTCCCGAGTCTGGGTGTTTGTGTATGTGATATTTAATGTTTGTGAAACGCACCCACGATACAGGGGAAATTCATAGTGTGGGGCGACGTTTTTATTAAAAATAAAACCTATTTCTTTGTTCATAAGCATAAACCTTCTGTCTTTCAACTTTATCCATTGCGTGTTATTTGCTGGTGTTACTGTAAGATTTATTGATAACCATTGGTTAAATTTTGATTATGCCATTCATCGGTACAAAAGGTTTGAATTGTTAATGAATCGACTACAGTTATATAATTATAAATATCTTTTAGCTAACCTAATTCTCGGCAAGCGGTACGGTTAAGTCGAATAAAAAATAAAGTCTTGAAAAATAATTAAATTATTTATCTTAATTATTATAATTTTTTTTTTAACGTAACCTTCATTAAATTGCAAGTTGATCTTCAAAAAAAAAAAGTGTCAAGAATTAGATCAAGTATTATTCTGAGACCTCGTGTTGTCATGAGTCGAGTGTAACATGTGGGTCATTTGACGTCATGGAGTAGAAATTGGCAAGTCAATATGGATGGTAGTGAAGTTTACCACCCACGATGTGTTGGATGTACTTAGGTAGTTATCATTACTTGAGAACGGTTCCAATTTACACCACATATTTTTGTATTTTAAATGGGCATAAGGGTCCCCCAACTTTTGGGGCAAGGGAGAAAGTAAGTTATCTAATACGTATATACATATATTGATATCCGTGACGTGTGGTATCCGGCCTAGAATTGACCACCCCCTCTCCTCCCGTGGGTGTCGTAAAAGGTGACTAAGGGAACATCCAGAAGATGGGCAGCAGCGTCTTCTGTAACTTGACCACCAACACTGCGATCCCCAAGCCGCTTGCCAAGCGTGGGGATTATGGCAACCCCCTCCCTTTCTAAGGGGGAGGCCTTTGTTCAGTAGTCGACTTCTTTCGGCTGATGATGATGATAATATATATTGCCTTTGCCTTTTCTTAGCTCAGTTACAGGCTGATATTAATACAAAAAGTACGTTTAAAAACGATTAAAATTTCACTGTGCAACTATAACTTAAAAACAAGTGACTATGAACATACAAAAACAAAACATACCAAAGATACAGAGCGCCGTAACAGTTTCATAAATGCTGAAATCCAAAACGTTTGTTAAACAAAGGCTTTTCAGCACAAAAAGCGCTCGATCGCGACCGACGTGCAGCGGCATCCAGCTATGCGGTGGCACTTCAAATTTGTGTATACCACAGACTTTGCAGGAAAAGTTGCAGAGTATTTTTGAGGTTTTTTGTAATACTAGATCCGAATAAGGACAACAATTTAGTAATAAGATTTGAATGGAATGAAAAATTAGAGGTTAAGTTGCTTCTGCCTCGACTATCGCTTGAGGTGCGCTTACACGGGCAATTGGGCTTTATTGCGCGACTAAAGGCAATTTTGGTTAATAATGATGTCTTTTGGCAACACCTAGCAATGTATGGCAATCCAAATTTGCATAGAAATTCCCCAGAAATACCCAATTTTAGTTGCCCGTGTAAGCGCACCTTTGGACGGGTTACAGAAAGGTATTAATTTAAGTAAGTTTCAATTACCTTTTGCTTTGTTCACATACACGAGCAATCTGTCGCTGCGATTGGTCTGATTGCGACGAATCACTGCGATCAATCGCTTTGTGAATGGTGCCCCTTACAGCGCTGTATCGCTGTTTTTATCTCGTTCACTGGAGTAACGCTAACTGGTGCCCGATATTTTTACACTGGATTAAATCAAAGCGAATTGAAGCTAGATTGAAAAAAACTGTCAACTGAAATCCTATTTGGTAGCTTTGTTGTCTCGATTATATTAGGACATTTCTAGTTTGTATTCTGGTGTATCGCTTTCGAAGAGCTAGACAGTGACAAACAGAGGTAGACAGCTAGACTTGCGTAGTCTCTCTTTACTAAAGATGGTGATGAATTCCATGAAAAACTGGTAACAGAGGCCTTCTCCAAAAAAATCAATACAGAATGTTGGAGCGCCTGATGACAATACAACAGCCACACTCTTCTAACGCCTAATTAGCGCTAATGATTTGATTTAAAGCTCATATTTTGTTTCTACCAACTTTCACTTGCTGCTATTAACTCGTGTAGTTATTATCGAAATTATATTTTTCTTCTTGCACTGAGCACTCCTGCAGTTCGTTATTTCACAATCCCGTATAATCCTGTACACAGAATGACGCATCCAATTAAACAATATCTACATCTCGTTTGAGAATCAAACTTTTATGCTTAAAAGTAACGTTTGCGACAAACATTCCGAAGAAGCTGTAAAGCAGCAATATTTACATCATAAAAGACATTTGCATAAACACTACGAATTGAAGTGACTCAAATGTCACACGCATAAAACCAACAATCACTCGATGAATACACGTTACTATAATACATAATATTCCTCAATTGAAACAATATAGTCGATCATAATCGATCATTTAAATGCCTTTGTAGGAACAAATTAAATTCATGCACAATAATGCTTAATCCATATCACAGTTATCGAATAACTACACAAACACCCCACTATCGATTTGACAAATTCTCGGTATCGTATACCTACAACATAAATCTATCACAGAAGGTAAAGTCAAAATATCTCATCGTAAAATCTATTCTTTTGGTATGGTGAATCGAACCGCGAACTTACTATTGATGCTATCATTTTGTTAGACTTTTGACGTAGTATTATTTTAAGTGTGTTGAGGTGTTAATTAATTCAGAAGACGACTTGATTAGCGCAGTGGCTAAGCGATTAGACTGCTGCGCTAAGGGTAGCGGGTTTGATTCCCGCATGGGGCAAAAATTTGAGCGATCCACATTTGATTGTCCGAGTCTGGGTGTTTGTGTATGTGATATTTCATGTTTGTGAAACGCACCCGTACCCGCACCACGTCAAAAACGTCCCCCACACTAGGAATTTCACCTGTATCGTAATACAGGTGAAATTCCTAGTGTGGGGGACGTTTTTTTTTTAAAAAAAAACAACTAGACCCTACAAATATTATTCATCATACAATATTGCTTAATATGTATATAATAGATAAATATTGTTAAGCACTAGTTCAGATTTAGAGAATGACAATGATAATAATAAATTTCGAGAACTCGATGTAGTTAATGAGTTAGTCGTAGGTATCTATTTACCTACATTTATGAGCAGGGAATTGTCATTCACAATGTTCACTGCTTAATTTCAAGCTGGCCTTCTGGACTTTTCTGCACCTCCCTTAATACAAGACGTAAACTTGATTTAACAATTTACATTTGCGCTGTGAGCCAACACTAATTTGTTTTGTAATTATAATATCGAAATTACGTTGATAGCTTTATTTGTTGTGGTGAAATTCAATTTGGAAGCTCGTATTTGAGGAAAAAATTATATGAATTACGAAAAGAGCGAATTCTGAGAATCATGTGTTGTGTATATTTCATTATTTTTGCAAAACATTTCAATGAAGTTATAATTCAACGACTTAAACAGCTGTTTCGTGAAAAGAAACTGCTGCAACTTAATACATGGTTTCACCCGTTTTTCTTACAACCTAGCTAAGTAGTTCCTTTTATTTAACATAACATAACATCACGTCTGTATTCCCCAAGGGGTAGGCAGAGGTGAACATATAGTACACCCACATTTCGCCAGTTATGTTGTAAGTCCCAATGTAATAGGGGGCGAGCCTATTGCCATCAACCGGGCACAAATCCAGACTCCGTGCTGCTACTGAGAATTACCTAATGGAAAACTCAGTAACACTTTGCCCGACCCGGGATTGGAACCCAGGATCTCTTGCTCAGCAGTCGCGCTTAGCGACCACTAGACCAATGAGGCAGTTCCTTTTATTTTATTGTACTTATTATAATGAAGGTGATTTTATCCTAAGTATTCTAAAAAGGTAATCTGCTTGTGACCACGGCCGGTGCAACTCGGTCGAAAAGTAAAGCCAAAATTCAAAACTTGTGTTCGCGTTAATTCCCGTGTTGTAATTTAATATAGATAGACTTGCTCATAACAATTTGCAAATGCAACATTCTTCGAAAGCACCAAATTTTCCCATAATTACAAATCTATATGGAAATCGCCAGACATACAAAAGCATTACAAACCCAACACTCGATTAATACCATTTAAAACAGGATTTTCTCGGAGGCCCGCAATAAAACTTCTGGCAAAGACATCAGCACCGCCCATCTCTCATTTTGTCCTAGAACCCATTTAAATGGGCGTTGCTTTGGGAGCCTTAATTTTTAGCTTCCAGTTAATTTGGTCAGCTGAAATATGGGGCTGTTAAGGCTATAGTATTAGTTAGGGAGGAAATCGATTTCGGTAGGTATTAAGTCTTTGCTTTTTGGTTTGAACAGCAAAACATTGAGAATAAAAGTTAGAAACAAATAGTTTTTAATGTAGGTGCCGTTGCGGATACTTGCAATAACATTTTAAAATAAGTTGAAAATCTTTATCTTTGAGAGTTAACTTAGGTATGGGACAAAGGATACTTAGATCATAATTATTACTCTTTATCGGTTTTATATAAATAGACATTTTGTTGCGCAAATATTTTAACTAAAGAGGTTGTCGCAAAAATGAGAAAAAAAAAGATTTTTTTGTTCAAATTATGAGTACACACTAAAATGCAAGATGGTAAAGAAGCGAGAACAATGTAAAAATTCTATTGTTTATTATAATTATTAGAAACCCTGTAGATAAATTTATTGATACAAGTAGAATTAGCGAACACAATTTTTAAATTTTTGCTTGACGTTTCGAAAGATTTGCATCGGCCGTCAAACGTCAAGCTAAAATATAAAAATTGTGTTCGCTTTAATTCCCGTGTTGTAGTTAAATATCATCATACAATGCGATAGTTTAAAAATAATTAAGGAGAATCAGTAAAGTAATTTGCTCGTTCCATTATAACATAATTAGATTCTGATATAATATTATTAGTTTGAGCGCTAATGCTGTGTAACTAACAAGGAGTTTCTACTCAAGCCTAGAACGAAGGGCTTCCATAATGAGTAATTCCAGAACTAGGCACTAACGCATATAAGCTACACCTATATTAGCCATACGATCCTTCTCCAAAGGAGTAATTAGAACGGAAGGCGGTAAATTAAATGCATCGCCTGAAGCCAAGTGGAGCGATAAGGTGTCGGATTATAGCCTTGTGCACCGCGTAACGGATAAGTTGTTTCGAAAGATCGGTGAGAGGGGCTATATAATAATTATTATGGATTAAATCCTTTTCGAAATTCATCTAGAGATCTGTAGTAAATTTAAAAAAAAGAATACCCTAGCGTTTTATTATCATGTCTACTGTAGTTGCAATCATCAATAATTTCTCATATACTAAAGATCAGTTCTTTCTAAGCTCCAGTTCGTTATACCATATCTGTCTGGTTCTGCCTTATTATAAATTATATTTTCAACAAATGGCTTTATTACTTTGAAAACAAACACAAACATTTCCAATAAAGCAATAAAATTCAAAGCCACAGTCCTGACCATCTAAATCCAACATAAATTAGGCCAGGAATTTCCGATGCCGAAATGATTTCCTGTAATACCGACAAAACAAAGAAACACTTTTGGTTCATACTTCACAAACAATAACTTATTTACGATAAGACCTCACCCAACAAAAGCTATTTCTGTTGATCGCTAAGAAAATTATATATAGAAAAATCGAAAGGTACTGAACAAGACTATTCCATTTGGAACTCAGTTGTAAGTCGTTCTTCATTACCAAGATCCTTGGCCGCAAATCTTGGGAAATTTAAAACGTCTTGTTAGAAGAAAGTAGATTATTGGTTGCATCTACTACTTACTGTGAAAGCTAATAAATAATATATATTTAGGTTTTAGAAACAGAATTACTTTAAAAAAAAAAAACAAATTTTAAACTCTTTTATTTCTTCTTCTTTCTACTCTCTTCTCTTCTTCATCTTTTATTTTAAAAAATATTTTCAATTTTAATACAAAAATATATGGATAATTTTCGGATCGGATTTTTTTTGCGTTATCAAAATTACAATAAAAAATAAGACACCGATCAGTTTCTTAATGCGAATAACACGCACAATTACCAAGCATTCGAATGAAATAAACAAATTAACAAACACTTACAAATCGCGTCGAGAACTACCGCACTCTATGAAAGCCAGCGAGCAAATGACCGACACTAGCGCGCTATCTATTCCCTAACTATATAATATAATTATGTTAGTTTTAGACCGAGATAGGTAGCTTCAAAAGACTTGTGATATTTTTGGTCTTTCAACTTATATCTTCAGCTATTTGTAGATACATAGGTATAACAATAATTATTTCCTCAAAGGCATAACAAGTAATTGAACCGGTGACCCTTAGCGCAAAGGGTCGGACACTCAGCCTGAGCCAGTCTTGATGTTATTGATAAAAGCTCTCTTCTGTTTACTCATGCGTCCACGAATAAAAATGCTATATATAGTATAGCGAATGATATGTTGTATAATATCAAATGTAGGGTTTATTTTTATGATTGTACTTGAGTATCATAGTTGTTTCTTAATTTAGTGAAATGCTTCTAAAAACCTCGCGATTCTGTATTACCTAATCCATAGTATGAATATCCACCAATACTGAAGAAGGTAAATTCTTAGCATTATCTTTATTGTTGTTCATTTAAGATCCTCTATCTTACGTAAGAGGTTACCAAAACTTGGTGGAATTAATCCTAAAAATAGGCTCACCAACTTGGAATAATGCAAACAACTAAAGTGCTCAGTTAATAACAATAAACATTAACTTTCAAGAAACATTAGAACTAACCACAGGAGAAGGATAATCAACTACCCTATCCGCCCCGGGTTATTCTGAAGATTAAACTGTTTATTGGCTTTTCTGCTTGATACAACTTCAAAATTAGATTCATAGAGAATTGGTAAATGACAAACAAAGGTCAATTTTGGGATTATTTAGAGGGAAATTGGGTGGAAATAACGTTATGACAAAGGTCACAAGATCTACGGGTCTTAACAATATTTATTCACCTTGGATGTTACTTTAAACTATACTAATGTAGAAAAACTGAATTTGTTACAGATGCATTATATGCATCTCCCAAGACGAATTGACTACGTTAATGTATCTAAGACTAAATTTCTTGAATTTAAATTGTCATTCCCTATCCATCTGTTCTGTAGAGAAAAGGTTAATCTAGATTAAAGAAACAATTCCAACGACGCCAGCCTGGAAAGCGACCAAGGCGTAAACAAGATTGACGCTCACAATTGTGGAATAAACGAGCCACATGGAGCACTAACGCAACTACTAAATCAATTAAAAAGAAATTTCTGGTAGTTAAACAATTGATGATATTTTCTTGTGAGTGATATTGTATGGGCTTTCTTTGTTTTTGTGTGTTATGTATGTGTGTAAAAGCATTGATAGCCGAGTGATATGACCGTTGGACTGCCAAGTCTAAGGTTGCAAGTTTAAACCCCGACACGCACCCGATTGGACTGCTGCGCTAAGGGTTGCGGGTTCGATTCCCGCACGGGACAAAAATTTGTGCGATCCGCAGATGTTGGTCCCGAGTCTGGGTGTTTGTGTTTGTGATATTTCATGTTTGTGAAACGCACCCACGATACAGGAGAAATTCCTAGTGTGGGGCGACGTTTTTTTAAAAAAAAAAAAATGTCTTTTCGAATTCATGTGCGTATTATACTTTAGTTATCAGTTGCTAAAAACAGTGAAGGATAACATAGTGAGGAAACCGGCACACTGAGAGATTTTTCAACGGTGTGTAAAGCCATGTCAGAGGCCTACAAGCGGTTTAAACTATGACACCAGGATGTTCATCAACCATACGATAAGCAGAAGAAGATCAAGCCATTTTCCCCCTAAAAAGTAAGAAGAGGCTATTTCACACCTACTTTTTGGTATATAAAAAGTAGTACTATTAGTGGTGTCTTAGATAAACTAGAACTGAAAAATGATAACGCATCCTGAATTTTAGGTTATTTTATCCGCAACACATAGTAACCATACAAATGGCCAACCTAGTCCCTTCGCCGTGTAAGAAAATATCTTTGCAATGGGCCAATAACATGCTTTCACCATTAGGATGAAAAAAGCTCTAAGTAGACCAAAGTTTGAGACGGAAAAAGATGATGATTATGGTAAATTTCTGATTGCTAGTTTCCTTTGATAGTTTCAAGCCATATTATGGGTCATATAAAATGATTAGTTTAGCAAATATAAGAACTAAATTAGTTTGAGGCGGTTTAGGAGCCTAGAGTTATGCTTGTTCAACACGCACTTAGCTAATTTCTGCTAAATGTAACTTTAGGGCATAAAAGGGTTTGTTTACCTTAGAAAATTCATGTAAAGGTTAAACCTAGAAAGTTGTTAGGTAAGCCTTAACTGCTTCAAATAATTTATGTACGTAGTTTCGTTTATGTTAAAATTTAGCTCATTTGGAAACATTTATGACTGAACCTTGGCTTTCTATGTCCATTGCGGATATATTTTCAAAAATTGTTGTAGTGATTTGATATTGCAGAGAAAACATATTTTTGTCTATAAATACTTTCGTGATTATTGATGTCATACAAGTTTTACGCTTTTGGGCTTAACATAATCTAATTATTTTCCGCCTTTTGGACACCCTAACAGTCGACAGTGATGATGAGGAATATTTCGATGCACCATTTTTAGATGTTTTTTGTTTTTATATATTATTAGTTTTAATGAAAGTAGTATAAAAAATCGATTATATATATAATATAAATTGTTTTTGTTAAATAAACTCATTATTAGAAACTAAAGACGAACCCAAGACTAAATGGTTGACAGTCAAAATGACGTCCAATAATATAATGAGGCTTCAAGCTAAAATGTCTAATCGCATCTTACGTCTAAAATTCATTTCTATAATTTAAAAGAATTAAAAAATGAAATCAATGCAAAAAGCTATCAAGTTAATCTTGCAATTGCGTAATTACATTCGTCAAGTCGACATCAAAATCCCCAGGGCACCAAACTAGATTACCGTCCAACACAGAAGTCAGTTTCCATGACCTTTCCATCTGTCAGTTCGTTACACTACTTCATGAGGTACAAAAACCCTGGCAGGTCATTAGGAAGTTTTTCCCAGCACCGTTTGCGACGACAATGACGAATTAGCTAGTTTCCAGCTTACTGAACATTTTCAGATTCTTTTTATTGGACTTCGCATGTTGTTGCAAACCTCTACTTATATGGTTAATGTGGCCCGATTGTGTGAAGTTTGGCCCGGGATATTCCAAGTTGAACGACGAATGAAGTGATTGATTCGCCTTTTGAACGAAGGTGAATTATTCAAGGGATCGATGAGACGGGATTGGATTCATTTGGAGATGGAAGTTTGTAGGTTTGTTCGTGCGTAAGCTGTATTTTATGTATTGTTCCGGATTTCTATGGCTGCCTGTGTGGGGAGATATATCGGTAGTTTGGATCGTTATTGAAATCTGGGCTCAAGCGGATTATTTTGTTGGTTGAGCTTCGTGCTCACCTTGGTCAATATAATTCCTTTCCCAGTGTTTTGACCCACATATGGGGCGTAGCTATTGTTTAACGATTGTGTCTGCTTCGCGGATAGTCAAACTGTTCATATTATTATAGTTAAGGTAAGATACTATTACTTAGCTCACACACAGTTACATAATAAAGTGGTTTTACAGAACCAATTACTTCATTTTTTTACAAGCCTTACCTAACTTCGATCTGCGGTTTTACAAGTTTATCGTACCGCATTAAAAGTGTAACAGCAAAAAGTAATTTGCTTAATAAATTGAAGTGGTGTTTTAATCCATTTAAAGTATAATTTAATCTGAATATATGCCTACGTTTTTTTTTTAACTTCGCCCCACACGAGGAATTTCTCCTGTATCGTGGGTGCGTTTCCCAAACATGTAATATCACATACACAAACACCCAGCATCGGGACAAATATTTGTGGATCTCACAAATTTTTGTCCCGTGCTGGAATCGAACCTGCAACCCTTAGCGCAGCAGTCCAATCGCTTAGCCACTGCGCCAATCGGGTAATGATTGATGATGATGTAAAGTGATTGCAAATTTTAAAAACTTCTTGAAAACTTTTACTGGACTTAAGCTTGACTTTATAAAATTCTGCTCACTTTCGAGATAAAACTGACACCCATCTACTCCGTCTCATAACCTCAAACTACATCATAATATCTGCGTAAGTAAACTATGTCATATATAATGTATGGCACAACAATAAGTACATTAAGTACAAATTGCGTGGGGCCATTAATCATAAGCAGCCACTTCGCAGACAGGTAATGGAACAGGTAATACTCGTATAAGACGGTACACTTATTCACATCAAATAACACCACATCGGTAATATTCGGTTGCGCAGAAAGAGAAGATCAAACTTGAAAATTGATGATGAAAAGCTACCTGATAAATTAAATATTAATTTATATCACGAATGGAATACTCAGAAAATACTTTTTTAATTTAAATTTTATAGAGTTTTAGTATCAAGGTTTAAAAAAAAACTGGCCAAGTACGAGTCGGACTCGCGCACGAAGGATTCCGTACTATTATCTATAAAAACGGCAAAAACTTTTGATGTATGGGAGCCCCCTAAATATTTATTTTATTCGGGTTTTTAATATTTTTTGAATCTGAGAAATACATCTGTGAAAACTTCAACTGTCTAATTATCACGTTTTATGCGATACAGCCTGGTGACAGACGGACGGACGGACACCGGAGGCTTAGTAGTAGGGTCGCGTTTACCCTTTGGGTACAGAACCTAAAAAAGAATGAGATATTACTAACCCAAAATATCAAATTTCCTATATAGCTATTTTTGCGCAAATGAAACTGACCAATAGCAGAATACGATTCAGGCACTGTAGTGCGCTGGGATTGGGAAAAATGGTGAAAATCTTGACTACTACCATACTAGTACAGCTAGTCAGTGAGACATGCATCATAATTATATAAATCTTAATATATACAAACGAAAAAATCAAAAACTATGCATCGAAATATTCCTCCTCATCGCCGTCGACAAGTAGGGTGCCTAAAAGGCTGGCGGCTTTGCCACGTTGAAAGGCAATGCAAATTCTTTGGCCAAAAAACAAGCCAGCCCTTTAGTCACGTAAAGAGACGACCAACCGTTCAGATAGGTCTCTAAATAAGAGACGGGCACTCGGACCCCATGACCCGAGTGTTTGACCCCAAATGGCTCAAAAATATAGATTCCAATTTTCCTACAAGTTACTATGATTTCACTCAAGTCCTTTGTTGTAGAGTTACATTATTGTCATTAATTTAGCAATATTTATTATTCAGCTGTGTCTTAGATAACCTCACTAACAAAGTTCATCATCGTGACTTTCGTAAAGTCACACTGGTACTAACTTGCAAAAATAAGCATAAAAAAGAACCCGACGAATTAAGAACCTTCTCCTTTTTTGAACATAACATAACATACATCACGCCTGTATTCCCCGAAGGGGTAGGCAGAGGTGAACATTTAGTACACCCACATTTCGCCAGTTATGTTGTAAGTCCCAATGTAATAGGGGGCGAGCCTATTGCCATCAACCGGGCACAAATCCAGACTCCGTGCTGCTACTGAGAATTACCTAATGGAAAACTTAGTAACACTTCGCCCGACCCGAGATTTGAACCCAGGACCTCTTGCTCAGCAGTCGCGTTTAGCGACCACTAGAACAACGAAGCAGTTGTCAGGCAATCCTTTTTTGAAGTCGGTTAATAAACCCAAACCCATGCCACTGATGACTAGTAATAGTATCTATTCTGTAAATAGATATCTTTCCGAGGAATAGAAGTGCGATGAACAAACTTTGTATTATTTTTCAGAAATCAACCTACAAGATTATTGTAATTCAGTACAAAGTTTCAAGTTAAACGATTCAATGATAAGTTATTAACTTGAAACTTGATACAAATACTTTTTAGTTAACAATTGGAATGCTACATAACGATTTCTAAAAGATTTTGAATGTGGGCGTTAAAGTGCCTAGAAGTCGAAATGCGTGGGTTGTTTACTACAAAACTTTATAAAAAAACTAGCTGCTGCCCGCGACTTCGTCCGCGTGAATTTCGGATAAAAACACATGAAAACACTTGAAGTAAGTAAGATAAATATTATGTACCAAAACCTATTAATAGTTATTGCTCGTTGGTCTAGTGGTCGCTAAGCGCGACTGCTGAGCAAGAGGTCCTGGGTTCAAATCCCGGGTCGGGCAAAGTGTTACTGAGTTTTCCATTAGGTAATTCTCAGTAGCAGCACGGAGTCTGGATTTGAGCCCGGTTGATGGCAATAGGCTCGCCCCCTATTACATTGGGACTTACAACATAACTGGCGAAATGTGGGTGTACTAAATGTTCACCTCTGCCTACTCCTTCGGGGAATACAGGCGTGATGTTATGTGTATGTTTATGTCGTCTCAATTACATAAATCCACCTTTTTTGAAGTCAGTTAAAATGAGGTCACTAGAAATGTCTCCTGTATCATGAATAACGCCTTTTTGGAAACGAAAGGGAATCGTTATCTTCTGCCACCTATACTGAATTAGGGGCGAGCCTATTGCCATCAACCGTGCACAAATCAAGACTCCGTGCTGCTACTGAAAATTAACTGATGGGAAAACCCAATAACACTTTGCTCGAACCATGATTCAAACCCAAGACTTCGTGGTCAGCAGTCGCGCTTAGCGACCACTAGAGCAACGAGGCTGTCAATAAGTCTACTACCTAATATTTGTTCCTTTTTTTATCATTATAAAGTTTCGTCTGATATTAAGTACATAACTTAGAGATTGCTTAAAGGAATGTATAAGAATGCCTTGTAAATAAGCGTGGATTTTTGTGACAATAGGTTTTTGAATGGACTAAGTTTTACTTATTATACTATATTTACTTAACCTTTTTTCGGTGATTTTATGCGAAGAAAATAATGTAGTTTCTGAGTTATAACAAGAAATCGCCCATTTTTGGAATATGACAAAGACAAAGACATTTATTGCCCAAACTGTGTACTGTGTATGATTGTGTTATAATGATACAAGGCTTAATTTCAAAGTTAATAACTTAACTTAACTTTCAAAGTTAATAGTTAACTTAAGTTCAAAGTCATTGTTTTACGTATAAAATGCTTTCAATACCTTCTTTTAGATTATAGAAATGTTATCATGTCCACATCAATATAATGAAAGAAAAAAGGAAAATAAAACCCGTTATTTTCGCCTTTAATTTCGATAAAACAGCGCTGCAAAGCGTTCAAGAGCTCGTTAAACTTATATTTTTATATGAAAACTCAAAACGAATTTTGTAGCAATCAGCAAAATAAGTGAATGGTTCTCGAAAAATATCGTAACGGGTGAAACGTGATGTTTGAAGCACTCCAACATGTATTGATGTACACATGCGCAAGTGGTATAAATACTTACATCTTCCAGGAAATATAGTTGTACTTATGTGTGGGGTGCTAGTAGAGAGCCTTCGCCACGATACTGTAAGTCATAGTCATAATGTTTTTATTTCATATAGGCTACAAAAGAGCACTTACAAAACGTCAATTCTAGTTGCTCGATTCCAAAATGTCCTTGCTATGGAGAAGAACCGGCAAGAAACTCCATATTTACTCTGCATAGCTCCGGCGAACCCTGGACGGTCAACCTCGCTACCACCTTACCTTGTTGGCTGACTAATCTCTACACCACAGCATAACCTATTACATGTGGCTATTGGCTCATGCCGATACGAAGAAGAAGAAGAAGTTGTATGTATGTAATTAATATGACTTTTAAATGGGATTCTAGGGCTAAAAAGCAAAGGGCAAACAGATTTCATGGCCCGGAAAAACAAGACCGATACATAGAAGAAGAAGAAGTTATTTGTGTGGGAAGTATAACTTTTAAAACGGGATTCGAGTAATAAAATACTGAATGGCTTTAACCAGATTTCATGACCTTGAAAAACAAGAGTGTTGTATGTGTGTATGAAGTATGAATTTTTAAACGGGATTCTAGAACCACAAATAGAGAATCGGATTTTAAGGCTTTGCATCAGAGGTGATCTATGTTTGTTACTTCTTTGTATCCCATGAGCATTTTTAGCCTTTTTCTTGCAGTGGGAGCAGTCCCACTGTTTGGCATAGACCTCATTTTATGGGCACAAATATAAACATAAAATAATTGCGGCAAATGACCCTACAACCGTTATCATAGTGATAACATGATTAACAAATTACAAAGACCAGAACTCGATGATAGAAACAAATGAATAAAAAAAAAAAAAAAAAGGGAACTTGAAATTCGATGGATGCGAGCAGCGACACGGTGGCTCAGTTGGTTAGAGCAGCGCCACGGATCGGCGAAGGTCGCGGGTTCGAATCCCGCTCGTGTCCATCATTTTTCAAATTTCCTTTATCAATTTAGACAAATGAATAAGTCAAACTTCACAACAAAAACAAATCCATATCAAAACATAAGATAAACATTTTTCCGCAAATAATGATCCTCAAGAATTTAATACAAAACATTATTTTATTCAAAGCCCCAAGCCTCGTAACAATATAGAAAGCTTATAATGGACCTGTCAACTTCAATTGACTAACAATTGCCTTAGAACGAACGTTTTACCGACCGGAGCTGACGGCATTGGTAATAGTGGCCGTTATAGGAAAGTATTTCTCCCTTTTTAGCTAATGATGCAATTTTATGACAAAATGGCGGAGGTCAAGGTCGAAAAATTTGGAGACGAACTGACGAAGGTTCGGTTATTGAGTTTGTTGGGTAACCGTTGTGGTAATAGAATTTTTAGCTAGTTTTCTGTTGTATTCGATTTGTTTAGGTTATTATGGAGGGTAGTCGTCTAAAGAATATTTCTTGTTAAGTAGTTTTTTTGTTTGGATTTCATATGTACATAAAGTTTAGTGTTCAATCAATTTAGAAATATCAAAGCATACATTCTAATTGAAATAAAAGCCAAAAAATGGTAGTGGCCTGTATTATATAATGATATAACTCATATTTTATTACAAATGAAATAAATAATTATAATGTTGATCCGAAGTTCAGATTTTTCGATAAAAACATTTTTATCAATAAAATCTATAGTGATCAGACTCCGAACTCCATTTTATTTTGAGTTGACCTCCCAAAAACCAATCACTCAAACTGCATCTTTAATTCACAGACTATTGCGAGGGTAATAAATCTTTGACCGACAAAGAAAAGATACGAAAACCTAAGCGAGTGGCCAGACGGTCGGCTTTTAAAACACCTAAAAAGTAGACTTGTTCTTTCTTGTTCAAGATTAGGTTTAGGATGACCTTGACCTTACGAATGTATTTGTGTTACCACGCCAGTATTAAATCTAGGATGAAGTATAGTAATGGTAAGAAAGAAAATACGTGCTGCACTGCTTCGTGCTTCCAGCAGCACCATTCTGCTGAGTTGGGGACCTTCTTTTGTACTCGTGCTTTTTAATTTAATTTATCAGTAATCAAAATAAGTATTTTTATAACTAGCTGAACGGGAAAACTTCGTACCATCTCTCACCATTTAAACTTTACCTGGACTTTTATAAATATTTTTAAACCAAATCGGTTCAGCCATTCTCCGATCATTGTTGTATATAAAAGATACATAAATATATTATAAAACAATATAAATATGTATCTTCTTTGTGTTCGAAAACGCCCAGGCTGAATAAGCAAACATGTCATTTTATCAGGCAAAAAATACAAATAATGGGATTTAAATCATTGCGAAACATTTACCTTGTAGTTTTTACTATAAAAATCGAATACCTACCTATAATACCTAGTACTTATAATATTTCACGAAAATCTTATTATGACCATAAAATTCACATTTATTATTCCCAGGATGAATAAGATAACCTCTGTGAAATTCCCCTAGGCTATCACTACTTAACTGTTTATTTTTATGCGACAATAAATTAATGTTACTTCAATTGTAGGAGCAATAATTTTTAGCTAGCCGCTTGAAATGTCCGACCTTGACATTTCGACCTTGGACTTGAAATATTTATTCGTACTAACATAATTATCAGGCTTAAATTCTCCAAGGGGTTAGAGAAGTGTACCTAAAATATAGCCAAATTTCGCGAGTTATGTAATGGCTCGTAATGTAATAGGGGACAAGCCTATTGCCATAAACCGGACACAATACTAGACTCCATGCTGCTACGGAGAATTACCTAATGGAAAACCCAATAACTCTTTGCCCGACCCGGGATTTGAACCCAGGACCTCGTGCTCAGCAGTGGCGCTTATTGACCACTTAACCAACGAGTCAGTTTCTTGTGCTACACATTAATAATTAATGTCCCTAAATTAGGAGGTAATCTGAGGTCAATAATAAAGTAGATCACAAAGAAAAACTTTTTCGAAATCTCGAGGTTTTGGTAAAAATCGTAGCGGCTAAAACATTATTTTTAAATCTATTTTTAGACGTTCCCCATTGTCTTGGCGTAACGATTTATGATTACCGCCAAAGAATAGGCTTTCCTTTTCTTGCGAGTTCATGTTCAGATTCACGAGATTGTATATAATATTTTGTGGCATTTACTTGTGACAGTTTTTACTTCTTCGAACAGTCTTGTTTTATGATGCAGAACCTTAGTTTTATAATATCAGTCATCATCAGCCGGAAGACGTCACTGTTGAACAAAGGCCTCCCCCTTAGAACGCCACAATGAACGGCAACTTGGCATTTGCATCCACCGGTTGCCCGCAACTCTGACGATGTCATCAGTCCATTGAGTAGGCCTGTCACCGCTGAAAAAAAAATTCTGTGACAAATAAACATATCATAATAGCAAACACATATTATTATAATAAGCAGACAGGTGGGACAGCCCAATACTGAGGCATTGGATAAGCCTACGGTGGCATATAATTTATACTTATTTTGTTCTTCTGGTAGATGTAAGTACTAACACTAGTTTCAAAGTGGTGTGATGTGCTAACCAAATGGATTCTGTCTGTAATAAAAGATTTTATTAAAATATCATGCCTGTATTCCTTGAAGGGGTAGGCAGAGGTGCACATATAGCTTACCCACATTTCGCTAGTTATGTTGTAGGTCCCAATGTTATAACTTATAGGGAACAAGCCTATAGCCATCAACCGGGCACAAATCCAGACTTCGTGCTACTGATAATTACCTAATGGAAAAATACAGTACTTTGCCCGACTTGGGATTGGAACCCAGGACCTGATTCTCAAACCAACGAGGCAGTAACAAATATAAAATTAATATTATATTGTTTGAATTCCAAAATAGTATAAAAAGCCATTATAGTCTGCATACCTTTACGTATAGATTATAATTTGTGTGCACAACTCCGTAGTACCAAAATCCCCTTATGTACTACCAGGAGTTATAAATATTATATTAGGCTAATAATTCTGATGCATGTGAAGAGGTGGCGCGTGACTGCGCACCTCTTCGGCCGGCATTAGCCCATCCTGCGCAAGAAAGAGGCTTTGTTTATTATTTTGAAGATACCCTCAGGTTGACAACCCCTGAAAATTTTGATTTAAGGTGAAAATTATATAGCCTTTATTTTTACTTTAGGTTCAGATAGAGATATCGGTGTTTTAACTTCCGTGCTTATCCAAAATATTTACTTTTTACTCTGTTTCGTGAACCCGTCTTAGGTTCATGAAACCGCAGCCTCACTAGCTTATAAATAGGACTAAATTGGATTACCGTTTGAAGCCAAAACTGGCTGAGCGTTCCCGAAAAATCACGTGAGTTAAACCGTTAGCAGTTATACTAATAATATTTTATTAGGAATACAAATCAATTTAGCGATAAGCAGAAAACGATGATGTCTGAGCTGAAAAGTATAAACTGTAGCGCAGCTATCAACGCCCACCTATAGGTTATATATTTAAACTGTTCCACAAACATTAAAATGTAAGATATAGGTAAGTTTTTGTATGTGATAATTACATATTTATGAAACGCATCCACAATACAGGAGAACTTCCAAGTGTGGGGCGACGATTAAAAAAATAAATAAATAATAAATCATTTATTTGCCTGAAACATGGTGGGTACACAAGATTTTATTTTATGTTATAGCACAGGACATGTTTCACCCTCATTACGGGCATGCTAAATTATACCTAAGTCGTTAATTTATAACAATTATTTGTATTACAATTATTATTAGATCTATCTGAGTTACAAATGATTGAAATGGTAATTAATAAAATTATTCAAATTACAGTGATTACAATAACTTAAATTATTGAAATATAATTTTATACTACCTCACAGGAGATAGAAGGAAGAGCGTGTAACTTAGTGGGCACCAAATCGGCATGTGCTTTTATTCAAAAAATCTTTAAGGTTATAGAAACTCTCCTGGATTAACCATTTTCGCAAGGCACAACAGAAACTTTTATATGGCAGGTCAGTCATCCCCTTAGGCAAAGAGTTATATATTAGGGGTGCCATATAAGCACAGTTTAAAAAAACATATAGATATGAGTGTTACATGTATTTATGTGTGTGTTTGTGTGCGTGCGTTTGTATATGTATGTGTGACTGCAAGTGTGTGTATGTGTGTGTGAGTCAGTGTGTACGTGTTTGTGTGTTACACACGATAGTTCCACAAGTTCTTCGTAGTAAAGTGAAATAAATGACAGACATCCTCTGTACCATTCTTGTTGACTAAATAATGTATACAAAACGCTATTCCCTCTCTGTCCTTCCATACCATAATCAGCCCCAGAAATATGTTAAATGCAAGTTACGGAATTATTAAACAAGCAAACCCGCTATAAATAGTTATACCATCAAAATTTCGATACTTATCAAAGCGTAGGCGTCGTTCATGTGGAAAATTACAAGTCTCGCCGCTAAGTTATGGGTCTAAGTTACACCGCGCGATAGAGGGTGACTTGCCAACTTAAATCTATGTGAGTCTGTCAACACCTTCATAAACTTCAGCTAAATTATTTCAGTCTTGGCTTGGATATTCAGAAATTGTTTTAGTTTTCTATATTTATTTTTTAGTAGGTAATATATAAAAATGAATTTCTGTTCGTTAGTGTCGCTAAAACTCGAGAACGGCTGGACCGGTTTGGCTGATTTTAGTCTTGAAACTCTCGTATAAGTCCAGAAAAGGATTAAATGGCGGTACGAAGCTCGCCGGGTAAGGAAACCGGCACACCTGAGAGATTTTTCAACGGTGTGTAAAGCCATGTCAGAGGCCTACAGGCGGTTTAAACTCTGACACCATGTTGTTCATCAACCATACGATAAGAAGAAGAAGGGACACGCGAGATTTATATTTCTTCCTGAATACCATTTTGAGTAAAAAGTTTTTTTTTTAAATGTCGCCCCACACTAGAAATTCATCCTGTATCATGGGTGCGTTTCACAAACATGAAATATCACATACACAAATACTCAGACTCAGAACCAACATGTGCGGTTCGCACAAATTTTCGTCCCGATTGGGAATCGAACCCGCAACCCTTAGCGCAGCAGTCCAATCGCTTAGCCACTGCGCCAATCAGGTTGTCAGTCTTGATCAGTGGCACTGAGTGTGAACTGGAATAACAGTTAAAAATAATCTCACATCTTCACAATAAAAAACTTTGACTTTGACTTTAATATTTACGTACTACGCTACCATTATTAACTAATGGAGTATCTATTTGTTAGTCTAGATCCATGCATAAATAACTAGGACTAATCTAGCTGACTAATTGTACTCGCGACTCACCTGATTATTACACTAATTAACTATGAAATTTTAATAACGCAGCTCATAATTAACCAATTAAGCGCATTACAGTAATTAGCTTAATTTTGGTGTCATAGCTCACTTCTGTATACGCTTTTAAATAAAAGGCAAGATGAGATACATAAAAGGCTTTAACTCCAGTTTTTATAGAAATGGTCCGTGTAACCTTTAATGCCATCAAAAACATATCTGTAAAAAAACCAAGTCGCTGCTGCGCTGACTGCTGCGCTAAGGGTTGCGGGTTCGATTCCCGCACGGGACAAAAATTTGTGCGATTCGCAGATATTTGTCCTGAGTCTAGGTGTTTGTGTATGTGATAATATTACACGTTTGTGAAACTCACCTACGATACAGGAGAAATTCCTAGTGTGGGGCGACGTTTTTTTTTTAAAAAAAACATCATCAGCCTATCTCAGTCAACTGCTGGATATAGGCCTCTCCTAGGGAACGCCTCAGAGCTCGATTTTCGTCCGCTTCTTACCGCTGCCAGCCATCTTGCGTGTATCGTCACCCCACCTAGCTGGAGGACGTCCTACACTACGTTTACCGAGTCGTGGTGTGGAGATCACGACTCCAGAACATATACGAGGAAAAAAATTGTCATCGTTTAGAGAATAGGTGTTTCAAAAACATTTATCTATAAAAAGCATTACTCGCAATATAAAACTATTAATTTGTACAAGAAATATAGCAACAGTCAAAAATTTGTTTTAACCATCATCTTTCCGCTTTCGTCAATTTTTATTCATCGTTATAATCCCAAAAACGGAGAAAGGCCGCAACAATGAATATTAATATGAATTGGTTCTTATACTTGAAATGTATAAAGTACATTACGCCTGAATTCCCCGAAAGGATAGGCAGAAGTTTGTATTACACCTAGGTCCAAAAGTAATAGGGGACGAACCTACTGCCATAAACGGGCATGAATCCAGATTCCGTGGTACTGAGAAATACCTAATGGAAAAACCCAATAACACTTGGCCCGACCCGAGATTTAAACCCAGGACTGCATGCTCAGTAGTCGAACTTAGCAACCACTAGACCACCGAGGAATTCAACAGTACTAATAATATAACAAAAACAATGTAAAGTATGACCCACCAGCCCCTTTACCATGAACTTTTAAAGCAGGACAGTCTGCTCTAGATTTCCAGTGAGCGCCACATCAGAAGCCTTACTAGAGGCTAACCGAAGAGCAGACGATTCGGCTATGTGTTGGGCTGATCAGAAATAATGAACACCATCGACACGAAAGGAAGAACAACAAAAACAATTCAATAATTAATCCGAGGAAATTGGCAGCGCGTCGCCGTCAACTGTGCACTAAATCTTGGCGTAACAGGGACACTGACAGGCAGCCATCATTCTTTATAATGCCCCCACTTACTGACAAAACCTCTAAAATGTCTCGCTATTACGATTTTCTTTAGAACGACGGAAGAAAGAGGTTGCGTGCTGTTGTTTTTTTGTTATAATGAAATCGGAAAATAATAATGGTGTCTATAGATAGAATTGGCGGAAGTTTTGTAGTTTTTTATTTAAATACAATATTAGGTTTGTCTGTTCTGTATAAGTAATAAGTTACTTTTAGAAAGTGTATTTTTTTGCAATTTATTGGCAATCTTTTGTAATAAATTGCACACTTTTTAGACTCATGAGTATTTTAGACACAAAATAATACGTGTAAAAATAACACAACACATTTACACACACTCGCTAAACCATTAACCATTACCACCACCATGTTGACAATAACATCTTCCATGAACTTGCAAACTAACCAAAATCCGAAAAGTATGTACTATTGTTTTCCTTAGTATTCTAAAAGTATAACACACGATATGAAATAAAGTATTATTCTATGTGCTTCTGTTCCTAATGGTACATCAGTGAAGCGGACAGACATTAAAAGAAATGAACTCTGAAAACCAAACTACCAACAAAACCTAATTAAATACAAGAAATCAGATAGCTCGAAGAAAGAAGCCTATTTCAGCGAACAAACGCACAAAATCCTTAGTAAACACTCGCTTAGTCATAATGAGGCATTAGTATTCTAAGCTGAACGCCTTTGCAAGTTGCTTCACAATGAGTAGTCGGTAAATATTAACTGCGAAGTTCCGTGGTTTTAGGAAGTATTTGAAACTAGTTGAGGGTTCTTGGAAGTCTCCTAAAGATATAAATAGGTATTATCTTCAATTATTATCAGCTTCAAGTATTATAAGGCTGCATAAGGATTTCCGACGATTGATGTTACTTAAGAACTCGTACATCCCATCCTTGTAAACACATCATTTCTACAGCACAATAATCTGCCCCTTAGACAAGTGACAAAACGCTTGACAAATAGAAATCGAATATTTACAAAGAAAATATATGACATAGATGACATAGTCGCAACATTTTGTCATCCTCATACATTTTATAATATATTATATATTAATTTGTCCTAGCATTTTGCCACTTGTCTTGTCCACACACAGTAGTACAGTACACAATATGTTATAGATTAAATATACTAGCATTAGTATATTTAATCTATAACATATTGTGTACTTAATGTTAGGACCTACTCGAAAAACGAATTTTCTTACAAGAATTTGATGTAACCTCGTTTGTCTGTCGTGCTGTTGTCTTCATTTCTAATGTCCTGTGGGGTCTTATGATCCTCCCAGGGGTCGCGCAGCGGACACCGGAAATCTGAACGTTGCCAGTATCTATAACCAGGATTTTTTTCCTTGTTTTTATTGTTGCAATTTTTGAGGAAAATTCTGTTTGTTTACATTATAAATTCTTTTTTCTGTAATGTTTTTTAGTACAAATATTATACTAATCCTTTAGTTGGGTCGGTTGAGCGACACACCAAGCTATGAGTTTGAGGAAATAGAGATTGCACTTGTGAATCGGAATGATAATTATTTATTGTTTTTGAATGCACACATTTTTGAGACCGAAATTAAGTTCAGAGATCATTAATTATCTGTCTAGAATAATTACGGTTAGGAGGACATTGCTATAATAGACTGAGGCTTGTAAATCATCACACAACTTATTATTATTATTACAAGCCTGTAATGTCCCACTGCAGGGCAAAGGCCTCACCACTCTCCCTCCACACCACTCTGGCAAGGGCTGTCGATGCCTAGTCCTCCATAAAGAAGTCCAGGTCATCTCACCATCTCAGTTTGGGTCTACCTCGCTGACGTCTACCTTGTGTAGGGGTCCATTGGGATGTACGTTTGGCTGTTGATCGTCTGTCATGCGGTAGACGTGACCAGCCCAGTTCCATTTTAATGTAGCAGCTTTGTGAGTGACGTCAGTGATTTTTGTTTTGAAACGGATTACGGTGTTATTATATTAGACTACTTATCTATCTAAAAATATATCAAGTCAATTAATTACACATTTTTGTCTTCATAAAACAGTCCAACAAAATTTGGTGAAATAATAAAGGAGTCCAATAAATATTACGCGAAAGCAATTTAAATATTCAAGAAGGTAATTCTAGCTCTCAGTAACAGTAAGTAAGGTTCGAGGTAACACTGTAATTAAATAATTTTCTGTTTAAGAAAACAAGTGGCGTTCTAGAGAACCAGCAATTTTTTTTTGGGAAATCCCCAGTACTCGTGCCCATCATTGCAACTCCTGTAAACCAGGATCTACAATGATAACCATTACGAACCATCCAGGCAATGAAGCTCGAGGGGTCCCAGAGAATTGACTCAACTATCTTGGAACCCGCAACGAAATTAATCATAAAAGAGTATATAGGAGCAGTAGGAATATTAATTTAGTTTCCTCTTCCCTCCATAGCAAGCGGGAGACACGAAGACTAATATGCCAGAAGCATAAAAAAGGGATCCACAACTGAGATAAGCCCAGTCGCCAAGCAACACCTGATTCCAATATAATATATAAATATGTAGAGATCCAGCATCATTACAAATAAGTTATTCTTCGGTAATTAACTGAATATTAAAGAGTATGATTGCTGCTTCATCGGTCTCTTAGTCGCGAACAGCCCCCCTACCATGAACTTTTAAAGCAAGACAGTTTACGTTGTGGAAGCGAGATGCTGCATTACACTGCACGTAGCGGTGTCTTGGTTCCACATCTTAAACTGTCCTGCTTTGAGAGTTCATAGTAAGGGGGCTGTAGCTATCTTTACTCACGTATTATGTTCATCTATTACTTGAAGGGATAAACGAGGTTTGATATTTGCATGTCCAAATCCTTTCCTACAATATGTAGGTATGCTGGTACATTTAATATAATTTAATTAGCAAGTCTTATTTACCGAATTAGCCGAGTGGTATCCGGCTCAGAATTGACCACCCCCTTTCCTCCCGTGGGTGTCGTAAAAGGCGACTAAGGGAAAATCCAGAAGATGGGTAGCAGCGTCTTCTGTAACTTCACCACCAATACTGCGATCCCCGAGCCGCCTGCCAAGCGTGGGGATTATGGCACCCCCCCCCCCCTATAATAAGAGGGAGGCCTGTGTTTAATAGTGGACGTCTTTTGGCTGACGATAATGATGATGATTTACCGAATAGGATTTTTTCGGAATATTGTATTACCGACTTCCCCGAGAGGGGTCTTATTAGGTGTCACGGACAAATCCTTATTCGGAAGGCTATTGTCATTCATTAGCCGCAAATGAATTAACAGATTGCTCTTCTCATTCATGGGAAGGCGGAAGGGGGGGTGAATATATAGTATGATTTTACTACGCTGCTAGTAAAGGAAGGATGACAAATTTGTCTTAACCCGATAGATGCCTCAAGGCTTACTACCTATTACACGGTACTTATAAGCGGCGAGATTTAGGTGTAATGTGTAAAAATAATGTTATAATTAAAATATGAGTTAAGTTGTCATGACTGTGTTGACTACTATTGAACACCATATTTTAGGAAATACATTTTTGTTTTTTTTTTAAAACGTCGCTCCACACAAGGAATTTCTCCTGTATCGTAGGTGCGTTTCACAAACATGACATATCGCAAACTGGGGACAAACATCTGCGGATCACACAAATTTTTGTCCCGTGCGTGCGAACCCGCAACCCTTAACGCAGCAGTCCAATTGCTTAGCTACTGCGCCAATCAGGTCATCATTTAGAATAAAAGATCACATCTCTACCAATCTCTTTGAGTATTATTCCTCAAATAGTAATTCGAGAAAAGGATGGTACGGCCGTGCCGCTTTTTTGCTCGACTTGGCGGGGGCACTGCCGTGCCCCCAGATTACTATTATTTCAGGCGTGATTGTTACTATCATCAAAGATTAGTAGCACACCTTAGGCAAACTTATTACAACTCCTTGCTTTCCCGTAGCGGTACAATAGCTCCCTTACCTAAATTAATATTAAAGGAAATAATTATTGTCTCCATACAACGGAGGGTGCGTCAACGTCTTAGAACTTAGAAAGACGCCATGATACTTCAAATGACATCGGCTTTAATGCAGTCAGATTAATTAGTAGCTCCATCTTAGTCTTCAAGTAATATCGTGATTTTGACTACTGGATAGACTAGACGTTTTATAATCTGTAGGTATCTTGTGGTAATGAGATGATGACATGAAATTGACATTGATTAAAGTAATGACAGCGTAAATAAAATACTACCGTGTGGTATCCGGCCTAGAATTGACCACTTCCTTTCCTCCCGTGGGTGTCGTAAGAGGCGACTAAGGGAAAATTCAGAAGATGGGCAGCAGCGTCTTCTGTAACTCCACCACCAATACTGCGATCCCCAAGCCGCTTGCCAAGCGTGGGGATTATGGCAAACCCCCCCGCTTAAACGGGGACGCCTATGTTCAACAGTGGACGTCTTTGGCTGATGATGATGATGAAATAAAATACTTAGTGTTACTTTGCGCTTTCGATACGAAAATTTTGGAAATTTAAGGTGTTTACTCAGCATGGGTTGCGAAATTATTCAATTGTTGTTTTAATAGTTTTTTTTCCGGGACTAGCCCACCACTCGTGCCCATCATTGTGACTCCTGTAAGCCAGGATCTACAATGATAACCATTGAGAACCATCGAGGCTATGAAGCTCGAGGCGTCCCAGAGAAATGACTCGACTGTCTTGAAACCCGCATCGAAATGAATCATAAAAGAATATATAGAAGAAGTAGGACTATCAATTTAGTTTCCACTTCCCACCTACTATATGTAATTCAAATTGATATTTTCTTACGAAGACAATATTTTGACGACCTGATTGGCGCAGTAGCTAAGCTATTCGACTGCGCTAGGGGTTACGGGTTCGATTTCCGCACGGCACACTTTGTGTGATTCGCATATGTTTTCGAGTCTGAGTGTTTGTGAATGTGATATTTCATGTTTGTGAAACTCACCCACGATACTCGTGCAAGAGAACTTCAAAGCGTGGAGCCAAGTATTTTTTTTAATGTTGCTATACATCACCGATATTACATTATTATATGTCAACAATGTTGCTGACCTGCAGGAAAACTCGCAAATCTGATACTGAAGATCAATTAACAAGTCATTTTTCATTTGCCACATCTATTCTTTTACAATCCTTGGCTAGAACGTGTCCCTAAAACGAATTAAACAATTAATCGGGCCTTTGTAAGAACTCAAAGAACTGAGGAGTGGTGCCCTTCTCAAGAGATCTTCTCAAGGAATTGTGTGTGAAAAGCTTTAATTTCAGTAATCGTACTTGATTTTTAAGGACTTACTGAGTTAGATAGAGTGGAAAATCACGTACGTAGGTACCTAAATACGGATGGTATAAAACATTTTGGAAGTACGAATTTGGTATAAGTAGGTATTAGCTGTTGCTAGAAAATTCGTCGTTGATATTAAAAATGCCGAGTGGTATCCGGCCTATAATCGACCACCCCCTTTCCTCCCGTGGGTGTTGTAAGAGGCAACTAAGGGAACATCCAGAAGATGGGCAGCATCGTCTTCTGTCACTTCATCACCAACACTGCGATCCCCAAGCCGCTTGCCAAGCGTGGGGATTATGGTAACACAAACGCCTCCCCAGTCGATAAGGGGGGAGCCTAAGGACATAGGCTACTTCGCTTCTACATTAGGCTACTCCTACGGCGAAAGCTATATAGGTATACTAACCAACAATCTAAATAAACGCGAGCAAAGCCGCGGGTAAAAGCTAGTTTAATATAAGCGTAAGCACCGTATAATAACACGTACAATAATAATTATATTATTAAACCAGGCGCAAGAAAACATGATATTAAGTTGCTACATAAGATAACATTACACAATATTAACACAGCCAGCTTAATCTTGATATTCGTATCTATTATCCTGGTTAATTAATTCTACATAAATATCGTCTTAAGATTTTGTGTGCATGTAACAAAGTCCTTAGTGGATGGATAACGAATATAATTTAAAAAACGAGTAGTCAAACTTATTACGTGTGACCTAAGGCAGTTAGGAGGACACCCTGGGGTTATAGCCAGTAAGAGATCTGAATACCCCTCTGTCCGCACACAAACGGAGGAAGTCCATTTCCCCAGCAAAAAAACATAGGCATATAGGATGTCTTTTTTAAGGTGTACAGACTGCAAAAGGAGACTAAGGATCATAGCACATATATCAATCCGGAAAGGGCACGTAACCGTATCAACTCGAGCCGTGCAGTATAATTTGTATCAAACTCTCTACTGCAAAGCACACTAAACACTCGCGCGCCTTAGATTCCATAAATAATGCTCATGAGCTTTTATAGTAATATAAATACACTACTTACTGTTATGACCTGTTACAGTAATGGAGCAACATGGGACCCCACAGAATAGGGGGCGAGCCTATTGCCATTCATCATCATCATCAGCCCGTTGCCGTCCACTGCTGATCCGTCAGAGAACTAAAGTGACCGACATAGCTCTGAAAGTTAGTAGGTTAAAGTGGCAATGGGCTGGCCATATATTCATGTCGCAGAACCGATAACCGCTGGAGTAAGCGTGTTCTGGAGTGGAGATCGCGTCGTAAACGTAGCGTGGGTCGCCCTCTGGCCAGATGGCGGGATGACTTACATAGGAGAGCAGGCAATGACTGGATGCATTAAGCAGCAGACCGGGCGTTGTGGCGTACATTGGGAGAGGCCTATTGCCATTAACAGGGCACAAATCGAAACTCCGTACTGCTACTGGGAATTACTTACGCAATGGAAAACTCAACTTTGCCCGACATTAGGCATTCGGATCATTCGGATTTCGGTTTCGAATCCAAAAACTAAAGGTCAGCAGTCGCGCTTTGCGACTTTGCAACAAACCAACTAAGCACTCAAGTTTACATATTTCTGATGAATAGCTACTCAACGGGCTGTTGTAAAACTCCTTTAATAAAATAATGGGCAACGCGAGGCCAAAGTTTGAAAACTAATTTAAAACACTAAACAAACGCAACTTGAAAATTGAAATTAAGTTCTAAGTAACTATAAAATGTAATACACTATCTCCAGTAGGTACTGAAAAGTATTAATGGATAGCGTTAAATTATTTATCATAACACTAGCTGTGCCCCGCGGTGTTACCCGCTTTTGTTCGGGATAAAAAGCCTCTGTGTTAATCCTGGGTGTCAGCTAGCTCCGTGCCAAGTTTTATCAAAATCGGTCCAGCCGTTTGAGCATGAAGAGGTAACAAACATACATATAAACAGCCTAGGGTTAAAACCAAAACGAAGAAATATAAGCAAGTTGGCTCCAACGTTGGTTTGTTTCTTTGTCCTTGAAGCATTTATTTGTTTTAGAAATAAAAAAAGTCTCATACAAGGAATTCTATGTACCTACGTAGTTACTATAGGAAAAAACCCGTCGACAAACATGTTATAAAATAAAAAAGTAATCTAATATAGTTACGCCCCACGGACGTACTATACGATATTCAATTCATACCAATTCCAAACCTTTAGATAATAATGAATGGAATTCTGAATACATTGAAAAAGTTCGGACGAAACAGAACTATGAAATTCACGTTTTAGCCGAGTTTCAATGAGGATTTGATCCAATGGGATTTACAGTTTTAGTTGAGGTTAAAACTTTATTACCTGCTATCGAGATTGGCTTCGAAGGGTCCAAGTGAGCATGGTTGAGCGGGTTCGTCCGTTGTTCTGTAGGCTTTGTGTTAAACTCATATCTAAATCGAGCAAGAGTTACGGTGCTTGAGTATTTTGATGTTTGGATGGATATTGTCGGAATGGATGAAGAGATTTGTATGGGTTTAGGTAGAGAAACGTACCTTCTTTACTTGCTGGTAATGCTGACGTTTTAATTTGAATTTACGTGTAACTCTTGTGAAGTAATCGGCCCACATTGTTAGTATTTCGAGGACAATGAAAATGGCATAAGACGGCAGCGAATAGCATAGATTGAGGAGGGCTTATACCCAGCTGTGGACTATTAAAGACTGTGGATGTCAATAATAATATCGATTTAGGACGTGAATTAAGACAATCATTATCTTTAATAAAGAATAAATTAGCTTACTATACTTTCTAGATCTTTAAAAACATGCTTTAATATACAACGTAAATTTCAGTTACCCTGTCTTGTCCATAGAAGTTAAAGACGATCGCATAATTAGAATACTCTGTTCCACACTGCCTCGTTGGTCTAGTGGTCGGTAAACATGACTGCTGAGCGTGAGGTCCTGGGATCGAATCCCGGGTCTGGCAGTGTTATTGGAATTTTCCATAAGGTCATTTTCAATAGCCCCACGGTGTCTTTTAATAGGTTCGCCCTCTATTACTTTGGGACCTATAATATAACTGGCGAAATGTGGGTGTGCTATACACCTCTGCCTACGAAGAATACAGTTGTGATATAATGATGAATGATTATGGTGTTGTGAGTTCAAAACGTGTTTGACGTGCAAAAATACATACGCGTACTTTTTTTGAAGTCCCTTTTTTTTAAATGATTTTTATCTTTATCTTTTATTCACCGCTTATATTTTGCACCACTAGCGTCGAAGCTCAAGGCAGTGGGATATGCATTCGCGGTATACTCTATATCGTTTCTATTCAAATGATTGCGGTTGTATTGTAATGTAGCTAGCGCTTTGGGAATCTAGTCCAGTTATGATATTACATCTTATTGACTGAGAGAATTGATAATCTTGAGAGGTTCGTGTTGGGTCAAGATGGCTCGAAGCGTTATTGATTGTGTTCCCATATTCCACATACTGCAGATGTTTGAGATTCGCGAAGATGATATGGGCTTATCTTGATGGTTGGCTTATATAATTAAATCTACTGAAACTGCCCGATTAATTCAGAAGTTAAGAAGAAATGTTATTGTTATTGTCGTTAAACCGTGTTACTATAGATACAGTTGATTAAAAATCAGATTCTTTATTTACACGAAAAAAATACACTCAAAAGAAGTGTGATTTACAAATTAGAACCAGATAACTTTAAATTACGGAATGCTAAATTTTGCTAAAACCCTAAAGCTAAAACAGATGTCAATTATTCTAAATTATACATTTATGAAACTCTCAAAACTTAGTCTATGAAATCTATTCTTAGACACAAATGTAATATATGTAGATACATATGTGGGAGTTTTTAGGTTAAATAAGTGGGCGTTCATTGATGTCTAGATATATCTTTACAGCTATCATGAGGGAGACGACAGCGAGGAAGGCACAGACGGAGATGGCATGATGAACTTGACATGTATATACAAGACTGGTTGTTGGTAACTGGTGACAGGGTGATGTGGAAAGTGACCGGCGAGGTTTTTGCCCAGCTGTGGAACACTTACGGCTATTAATAATAATAATATCATGATGAGTATGAAATAAAGAGGGATACAGATTAATAACATAATTTAAAGCATATCGTTTCTAAGCAGATTGTAAAAATAGATTTGATTCAAGACTGACAACCTGATTGGCGCAGTGGCTAAGCAATTAGACTGCTGCGCTTGGGGATATGGGTTCGATTCCCACACGGGACAAAAAATTGTGTGATCCGCAGATGTTTGTCCCGAGTCTGTGTGTTTTTGTATGTAAATCTTCAAGTTTGTGAGACGCACCCACGATACATCAGTAATTTCTAATATATAATTATTCCCTAAAAAGATTTCGTAATTCTCTAAAAACCTAAATCGACAGTTTCAAAGAAACAAAACCTCTTAACGAATTCATGAATGTTAAACGCGAATGATACTTGCTTACCTTCAACGGGATATTATGCTGAACACAAACATCCAAGGTTTGCAAAAACAATGAGGATTTAAGGAAGAATCTTTACATGACCTGAATATATATTTTTTGTAAACGTGTTTTCCGAGTTTCCTCAAACTGAGTCAGCTTAATTACCTGACGATTGATCACTAGTGTAGAAGGAGCTTTTTATTGAACGATTCTTTCCACGTATTCTAGTGGAATGTAGAGAGAATTGTTGTTGAAGATGCAAATAAAATGCTTAAAAATAATTTGCTGGAAACCAACATTTATCTCTTTGATTTCAAAATATCATGAACAACAATCATTTATTTTTCATTTTAACGACCTGATTGTCGCAGTGTCTAAGCAATTAGACTGCTGCGGTTGTGAGTTCGATTCCCGCACGGGTAATAATTTGTCCCGAGTCTGCGTGATCGTAAAACGCACCTACGATACAGGAGAAGTTCCTAGTGTAGGGCGACGATTTAAAAAAAAAATGTATACACGAAATTATGATTTCCAAACGAATACAAATGTAATTTTTCTAATTAGGTACATTTTTATACAGTCTTTTAATTACTGGGACCGTTATGGAGAAATAGTTATTATACTGCTAGCCACATTGCTGCATGTTTGATTGCCATAAGCAGACCTAGACTGCATGTTCAGAAAATGCCAACAGTAAATAATCATGGCATTTACACTTGTTTTTTCAAGCCTACGTTGCCTGTTTCTTAGAGACAGTTTCATAACCGCATACCTGCCTATATTATTCCTTTGGGCCTGACATGATTGTGGCATAAACGAATAGAAATTAAAATATTTCTCTCAAATAAAAAATATCTCTAAATGGGACTTACATTATGTCATAAAATACATAGTCAAAACATTATGTCAACCCCATACATTTATATTTCTATTCGATTTCGATTCGTCTACTGATTTACCACTTGTCTAACTAATAATGTTCTCCTGACCGAATTTCGGTCACGGCGGCCGATCTCATTTGAGACTAGCCAACTACGCAGGAGATATTATAGTGCACAAGTATACGCGCAAACACAGGTGCACTCCCTATTCCCTCTCACTCAAAGTCCGATGGGACGGTAGACCGACTCGACCGGAGAGAGATGAGGCGCAGGACTAACGGCTTAACGTGCCTTCCGAAGCACGGAGGGGTCTCGCGACATGTGAAAACGGTCACCCATTACAAGACTGACCGCGGCGAGCACGGCTTAACCTCGCAAATCAACTGATCTGCGCGGTAGCCACGTTGCTACGAGCCCCTCGAACAAAGAAATGACTTTGAAGTTAACATCCACTAATTAGTGGAGTGTAATGAGGTACTATCAGTACTGATTCCGTATTATTCCAAAGTTCTTTGTATTGACTACAGTGCTATGTGGTAGATGCTGTCGGATCGGCCCACGTTTGTTGATACAGATCGGCACTGAGGTCGGAGTCAGTGACGTCAGTGTAGCGATCCATTGCCAGGGCATGTACAGTCCAGATCAAGCGTGTTTTGACGCAATGGGAAGTTCTGGAGTTGATTAGTGTGCTTGTGGCTCTACTTCTACGTGCTTGATATCATCATCAAGCATTATAATGTGTTGTTAGCTAGTTTCTACTTACTTTTTAATTTTTAGTTAAGCTCGCCTCTGTTCTTCAAAAATGAATGTATCTTTAAGATAAGATACATAAGTATGTTTATGTATTTTATTGTGTGCGATAAAGAATGAAGAATCGCTTATATTATCATTAGGCATTAAATTCTCTTATGTCTTATAGGCAGATCCAGCCAGCCAGCGCGCCAGTCCAAGAAATTCCCTATTTTTCTTGAGCCAGTATAAATTAGTTATTTGTTTAAAAGCCATTTTGAAATTAAAACTTCTCTTTACTCCAATGTTTGTCTACCATTCGGTAATGTGCATTTTTGTAACAGGCATCATGTCTTACGTAAGTATTAAAAAAAATTGCATCATCATCATCAGCCCATCTCCGTCCATTGCTGGACATAGCACTACAATGACACGCCACTGAGCTTGATCTACAACAAAAATGTTATAACCGCGTGAAATTGTATAATACTTGCAAATTATCATTTTATATTTAGTTTTCCTCACATTGAAACTACTACCGTGAAACACAGACACAAATAATAAACGGTATGTACAAAATAAACTAAAAGCTAACAGTTACAATAGTAACGTATTTGCAAAATAAATCATAAGTCAAGCAGTGCATGAAAGCTGTGCTAAAGGGCAAAGAGTAAATGAGAAAATAGAATGGTCAAGTTGTTATTTTCAATTAATGCCTAGCGATGAGTAGTACCACTGACGTTTCTGAGATCGTCTTAGTTATTTATTTCTGTTTTGCAAAAAAGTTACAAGCACGTTGCAATTCAAACTTATGTAAAAAATTGAAATATTAATTATAGTAATCAACAGTTATTTCATTTTAAAAATCGATTACAAGCTTTGAGTACCTAAATCAATATTTTCATCGTATAATAGTCATCACTGCCCATTCTTTATGTGATTCTAATTTGTTCTTCGAAATTAGAATCTAGAGTCTTCGAGAATTACTAAAAACGGTCTACAAACTCATAGATCTTCAGCAATGCTCAAATTGCTCAACTACTAATACTACTAAATATCCGTTTTAATCTATATTTCCTTTTAATATCAAAGACGTGACACTTCGGCACAGCTTACTCTGAGTCCAAGCGGTGGCAGCTGAGAATTGGGTCAAGCGTTTCAGAAATTAACAATTTACTTACGCCCTTGTTGTGTCAACGTAACGTTTAACGAATGTCTTAGTTTAGCTAATGTGGCTTTGACAGACGAGATGTCAATAATGCTGACTTCAAATATAAAATATATTTTGTTTTTGTACATAAATTTCGGTATTTTTACGGTCTCAATGAATTTCGGTCCATATAGGTAGAAAACAAGTGAATGGTGCTTGAAAAGAGAGACTCGCTTACTTAAATAAATATAATTATTTTATTTGACATCATAATATTATAATTATATCTCTTGCAAGCAGGCTATGTACGAAACTGAATCTTAAGACATGATATACGAGTACCTTAACATTTTTATCTGGACATGGACACCGCAATGATATTATTATAAATCGTTTTATATAGGTACTATAGGTGTATTTCACAAACATGAAATATCACATACACAAACACCCAGACTCGGGAAATACATCTGCGGATAACACAATTTTTTGTCCCGTGCGGGAATCGAACCCGCAACCCTTACCGCAGTTGTCCAATTGTTTAGCCAATACGCCAATTAAGTCATCGACGTATTATGAAGCGTATATAAATCAGTTGTTGATTAATATTGTGAGCTGTGTGGTATCAGACCTAGAATTGACCACCCCCTTACCTCCCATGGGTGTCGTAAGACTAAGAGAAAATTCAGAAGATGGGCAGCAGCAGCGTCTTCCCGTAACTTCACCACCAATACTGCGATCGCCAAGCCGCTTGCCAAGCGTGGTGATTATGGCAACCTCCCCCCTTCTAAAAGGAGGAGGCCTTCGTTCAACAGTGGACGTCTTCCAGCTGATGATGATGATTGTGAGCTGTGTGGGAAAATCAATACAGGTTCTAAATTGATGAAGGAAATTTGAAAAATGATGGACACGAGCAGGGCTTGAACCTGCGACCTTCGCCGTACCGTGGCGCTGCTCTAACCAACTGAGCCATTGTGTCGCTACTCGAACCCATCGAATTTCAAGTTCCCTTTTAGTATTTATGTCTTAAGGGATATTTATTCATTCTTATTTATTTATTTATTCATTCTTAATGCTCACATAAATAAAAATATATGTACAAAGGCGGACTTAATGCCTAAGGCATTTTCTACCAGTCGACTTTAGGGCGATGCAGAGACAAGTATTAGGTAGATGCACATAATAACAAAAAAAAATCGATGCTAAGTTAATAAACATACATAAAATACATTACATACATAAATGAGACAAAACAATACAAATATACGTAGAACAATACAATACACACATAATTATATATTATAACAAACTATTGTGGAGATAAATCAGCAAAGTTTTTTGAGTGAAAGTAAGCTTTCCTTCAGCTTAAAAGAGTAACGGCTGAAGCTCATCCCGATTTCGATGGAAAGCGCATTCCATAGCAGAATGGATTGTACGAAGAAGATGGAGTGAATAAAATCAGTGCGGTGAGGATATTAATACAGGTTTCCAAAAAGAACACATCTCTGTGTACAGTCACGATGAAATGCAATAGAGTTTTTTTATGGCTGCCTTCTACAATTTCCGACCAAACTTCAAGATGGAATACAAATTCCCAGCTGTCTCAATGACGGGTGAAACAAAACAACTACAAAGTAGTTTTGAAACTAAAATTAATAATGACGAGCACAATTGTTTTACGCGGCGAGAACTATGAATACTTCTGGTTAATTGTTTCGGTACAGTTGTGAACTTAATTGTTAAGTTCTTCATATTGCGGAAGGATTTAATTAATCACTTGAGAGTAATTTTCGTCGCCAGATGGGCTTGACGCGTTACGCTTTATGTATGAAAATTCGTCACATATTTAGTTTTTAATAAGACTTAATTAGCAGATCAAAATATTAGTGCTAAAAGCGTAATGTTCGTTTATAATAACAGTACCTACCTAATAAATGTTTTAAATCTTAGATCATCAATCTTGATACTTGGGCTTAACTACTACCATATCATCCATCGTTTTAGTCGATTCAGTAAAACAGTTAAAAGAAATGTTACATTCCCTTTCACTGTCCAGTGTCCCGTATACGGTACACATCGATTGTTTAACTATTTTGGCTACTTAGCGAACAGTCAACGTGTTAACGTAAACCCCATTTTTTGGCTACTTCATGCAAATCATCTTCAACAAAATCAATTGTTTCCTCAAAAACATATAGTTTTTTCAATCCATTCCCAGCGAGCATCATAATACAATTTCCTTCCTTAATGGACCTCCCAAACAGCCGCAAGATGCCAAACATCTGATAAAGTCCACATATCTATTCTCTATCGGGGCAGCATACAAATTACCCTCAATGACGTACAAAATACCGGTCAATACAAATAACATTTAAACATAATATAACATCACGGTATACCCCCAGGCAGAGGTGTTTGAATCTCCCTAAGGCAGAGGTGTGCAGTACACCCACATTTCCCGAGTTATGTTATAGGTCCCAATGTAATAGGCGAGCCTATTGCCATCAACCGGGCACAAATCTAGACTCCGTGCTGCTACTAAGAATTACAAAAACATAGCAACATGACATCTCGCCTGTTCTCCAGTAGGCAAAGGTGTATAGTACACTCACCAATGTATTAGGGGTCGAGCCTATTGCCATTAACCGGGCACAGATCTAGACTTCGCGCTGACTGAGAATTACGTAACAGAAAATCCAGTAAAACTTTGCCCGACCTGAGATTCGAAGCGAAGACCTCATGGCCAGTAGACCAACGAGTCAGTAATAGCACTGATAGCCGAGTGGTATGACCGTTGGACTGCCCAGTCAAAGGTCGCAAATTCAAACCCCGGCACGCACCAATGTATTTTCGAATTCATGTGCATATGTACTACAAAAAAGTTACATATAAGAAACCGGCACACCTGAGATTTCTCAACGGTGTGTAAAGCCATGTCAGAGACCTACAGATGTTTTAAACTCTGACAACCTGGTGTCAGAGTTTAAAACATCTGTAGGCCTCTTGTTCATCAACCATATGATAAGAAGCGGTAAAGAATCAAATAATATTTAATCGGCCGATACCCAATCTATATTTAACTTTAAGATAATACGATTATCATAAATTCATCTTAAGCCCTCTCCCACAGAGGATCGGGATCCAAAGGACGCTAACAATAGAATTAATTCCATTCGGGCTCAGTAAAGAAAGATAATTACTTTCTCATATCTTCATGTATAAAAGGTTTTTTGTGAATTCGTTTGAATATAAGGTACCTGCTTCCTTACTAAACTTTTTCGACAAATATACCTTTGGATTTAGGGTGTTTTGTGTGGGTTGGAGATATTTCGGGGTCTGAAATCAAAACTAAATATTGGACTTATATTTTAATTTAGTATAGAGAGTCTAAATTGATAAAGGAAATTTGAAAAATGATGGACACGAGCGGGACTTGAACGACTCAACTGCCTCGTTGGTCTAGTAGTCGTTAAGCGTGCCTGCTGGACTTGAGGTCCTGGGTTTGCATCCCGGGTCGCGCAAAGTATTATTGGCTTTTTCTATTAGGAAATTCTCAGTAGCAGCACGGTGTGTGGATTAGTGCCGGTTGATGGCAACGGGCTCGCCTACATTGGCACCTATAAAATAAATCCCGAAATGTGGTTGTACTATAAGAACACGGACCCCTTCGAAAAATACACACGTGATGTTATCATGCAATGAATTCGAATAACAATGGCTTTAAAATTTTACTCTGTCGTTATCGTCATAAAAATCAACTTGAAACATGAAATCTTGATCCTTTTAAGAAACTAAGTCAAGGATATTTTTATCAAGTTTAGAATAAGCATAATATTATTTTCCGAAGTTAATGATACTCCCGAGAATTAATCTATTTTCTTTTATATATTTGCTTTTGGATTCAAATTAAATGCGAATGTTGGAATGGAATTTAAATAGCGTTTTGGAATAATTGAACTCAAGGTCACTGTACTGTCAAAGACAAAAGTTTTATTTCAAATTAAACAAACGCTTTCTGACTAATGTTTTCCATTAGTTAAAAGGAATCTTTCTTGCGTTTGTTCTTTTAATATTTGATTCTGTGTTAGGCTTTAAAAGAGTACCTAACTATGGAGTTTCTTGCTGGTTCTTCTCTATACAATTCACACTTCAACGACACTTCTGAACTAACTACCAAGCAACTAGATTTATCGTTTTATAAGTATAACCTTTTGTAACCATGAAGTAAAAACGACGACCCAATTGGCGCAGTGGCTAAGCGATTGGACTGCTGCGCTAAGGGTTGCGGGTTCGATTCCCGCACGGGACAAAAATTTGTGCGATCCACAAATATTTGTCCCGAGTCTGGGTGTTTGTGTATGTGATATTACATGTTTGTGAAACGCACCCACGATACAGGAGAAATTCCTAGTGTGGGGCGACGTTTTTAAAAAAAAAAAGTCTATGACTGTGTTTCAGAAATTGCTTGGCGCCATTTCCAATAGTCCACGTATCACCGATAGTTTACATATATTGACGACCTGATTGGCGCAGTGGCTAAGTGATTGGACTGCTGCGCCGAGGGTGGCGGGTGGGGTTCCCGCATGGGACAAAAATTTGTGTGATCCGCAGATCTTTGTCTCAAGACTGGGTGTTTGTGTATGTGATATTTCAAGCTTGTGAAACGCACCCACGAAATAGAAGAATTTTTTTTTAAAGAAAATTGTATTCTGCTTTAGGGGTCACAGAAATTGCTTTGCGCTGTGTCCAACTGTCCACGTATCAGAAGTTTATATTGTTGGTAACATGTGGCGGTCTTACGGTAGTACAAAATTGATTTAGGTAAATACTTTCAAGAATCTGGGGTAGTGTTGAAGTTGGAATAAAATATTATTCTTTTCCGTATATCAGCACAAGTATAATTGAAACTGTTCATGCCTGGGTGTAGTGATTTGGCAGGCAACCAGGATGGTAGTGTGGTTGACTGTCTTGGGCGCGCTGGTCGTACTTATGTAGCACTCGTATGAGAGGCTGTCAACTTGAACCTCAGTTATTTTTTTAATTTTTTTATAGACTAGGAATTTCTTCTGTATCGTGGGTGCGTTTCACAAACATGTGATATCACACAAACACCCAGACTCGGGACAAATATCTGTGGATCGCACAAATTTTGTCCCGTGCGGGAATCGAACCCGCAACCCTTAGCGCAGCAGTCCAATGCCTTAGCCACTGCGCCAATCGGGTCGTCAAATTATTCTTCTTATCGTATAGTTGATGAACAACCTAGTGACAGAGTTTAAACCGCCTGCAGGCCTCTGACATGGCTTTACACACCGTTGAACGCCTGTGCCCTGTAGGCTTCTGACATAGCTTTACACACCGTTGAAAATATCTCAGGAGCGCCGGTTTCCTCACGATGTTTTCCTTCGCCGTTTTTAGCACTGATAACTAATTTATAGTACGCTCATTAATTCGGAAAGAAATTGGTGCGTGCCAGAGTTTGAACTTCCGTTCTTTGACTTGGCAGGCCAACGGTCATACCACTCGGCTATCACTGCTATAAAAGATAGGTAATACATACTTAAGTATATTGTAGCCTTTTTAATTTCTATGTTATGTGTATAAGCTTTTATTTCTTTGGAAACATTGAATGGCCTTCAAGCACAAGGTAAATAACATTTCTATACAAACTTGCAAAAAGCTCGTACAAATTCATTTTTTTCACAGCACACGTGTTTATCCTTTTACTCAAAGAAAGATAGCCGGAAAAAATTCAGAAAAGGCTATCACGGTCCGATTCTTTGCTCACTTACAAATGTATTAGCTTATGCGAATCAAGCTGAAATTGACCTTAAGACCAGTGCATAAAGTATAGCGAAAGTGAATAAGCAACGTGGTCTGACCATGTAACTGTGTACTCATAAAAATAGCGTTCCGTTTACGAGCGGCCGATGATACCCGAAGACGGCCGAACGTATCCGAGCGGAGAGAGAGTCAACAGCCTCCGGATTTCGCTGACTTTGGGTACGAAGCGAAAACTTTTTCAGTAAGGCAATTTGGAGTGGAACCAAATTTACATATGTGATTAGATAGTAAAAGGAAATTTGTCTTCTATAAGGTCTGGGAACTTGGGATTTGAATAATATGGATTGAATCTTTGATCAGTAGTTTCTATAAGGTTAATGCCACTTAATTGCCGTAGGCTTTTAGGCTGGTTTATATTTATCGAAGATTTTTCGTTCCCTTTGGTTTCCATTTAACTTTGTATCAAACGAGGCGCATTGGAGTAAGATAACGCAGTATTGGATAACGCAAGATGAATGTGAAGTCAAGCGCTCGGGCGCCGCTTCCAGAAATTCGTGCGAGGGAAATCTCCATTTCAATTTAACTCAAACCAAATACGGAACGTCGTGTGTTCGCATAAAATTACACAACGCCATTATAAAGCAATACGTATTCACAATAAGCCAACATACTCATAAATCCGTAACACAATAACAGAATTAACTGCGATTTATCGCCGTACGACGTTACGGAGGTACCGTTAACGAGGGCCGCGTCACGGCAGCTGAGAAATATTCGTCACAATTCGGCGTCCGCTCGCTAACAATCGGCACGCGCCATTTTCATCCCTTTTCAGACGAGGCTGCGCGGGCAGGCATGCGCAGTGCCGACTCCCCGTCAAACGCCGTCAGTGGAGCGGCGCGCCTTGCCGCACCGCGTTATAACCGCGCCCTCGATAATGCCGATGGAAAAATTAACAATAATATTTTAAATTACAACGCGACCGCCTTACCGCGTGAGTGTACGGAAATCAACATAAAAAAAAATTACGTTGTTATAATTGAAACACTTATCTGCGTGATCTTATCTGACTCTCCGCGTAGTGTATACGATTATTCGAATTTGTAGAATAAGTGAGTTACTGTGTCTGTAAAAGTGCAATGGAGTATGCCGGTTTAGTGTGTGTGTTTAGACTTCTGACGATTCTGTCGTTGATTGTACTGGGATTAAATCAATGGTAAGTTTTAAACATTTGTTCGTGAAACTAATAAATAAGATGTATAACGAATCTCATTAAGGTAATTGGAACACGTTTCTGTACGCGCTGCAAGAGAAGTTGTTCGTGAACTGTGTTTTATTTTCTGGATTTATGGAGGTTTGACACAGATAAAAAGATTCAGTACTCGGCGCTAAAGATTCGAAGGAGAATTTTTACGATCCATAAATTTAATCATACCTCATACTGTGAGACGTATTTCGTAGATATTTTCTATAAAAATGAACGTTTTTGCGAAACCTTTACTTCACTTTTAGATAGAGAGTTATCAATTTAAGTTGGTTGGATACATTTTATCGGATAACGTGTTTTATTCGAGTATATTTTTTTTTTCTTTTTTTAAAAAGACGTCGCCCCACACTAGGAATTTCTCCTGTATCGTAAGTGCGTGGGAATCGTACCCGCAACCCTTAGCGCAGCAGTCTAATCGCTTAGCCACTGCGCCAATCAGGTCGTCATTTGGTCTTTCCATACACATTTGACTTTAATAAAGCTTTTAAATATTAAATATCTTTAACTAACTTTAATACACGAATCATAAATTGCACCCTCGTTTTATTTGATACGGAAATAACTGTGCTATAAAATGACCAACGCATAGTAACACCCAATTTATTTACCTGACTACTTCCATATCTATATAAAATCACCAATTAACACGACATAATCACCGTAAAGCATGAAATATCGTTTCGTACAGCGATTAATCGTAGTAGGCGCAGAAACTTATGTAAAGTAACTTGGCATACTTCATAAATAAACATAAATCATTATTTCTTAGAAAGTTAATCAAGCTATTCAAATTTAAAAAGTAATTAAAATTTCGATTGTAGTATTAGATTGTGTTGTAGGAACGGACACTGATCACCGCGTTGCTCGCTGTGGCGATTGGCGGGTTGGTGATTAAACGCCATTAAGCGCGATTTCATCGCTATGTTTTCTTTTGCTGTGAGCCACTACATGGATATAATCACACCTGGATTGAAGTGAACTGAAGTATGGTGCAAAGGGGTGGGAAGATCATCAAGCCGCCAGTCCATTTAAGTTCCTTTATGAATTGGTTATAATATGGGGCTCGTAGCTATGTGGCTAACCCGCAGATCAGTCGATCTGTGAGGTTAAGCCGTGCTCGCCGCGGTCGGTCTTGTGATGGGTGACCGTTTTCACATGTCGAGGCCCCACCGTGCTCTGGAAGGCACGTTAAGCCGTTGGTCCTGCGCCTGATCTCTCTCCGGTCGTATCGGTCTACCGTCCCATCGGATTATGAGAGTGAGGGAATAGGGAGTGCACCTGTGTTTGCGCGCATACTTGTGCACTATAATATCTCCCGCGTAGTTGGCTAGTCTCAGCTGAGACAGGCCGCCGTGACCGAAATTCGGTCAGGAGGACATAATTATTATTATTATTATATATGTGATGAGTCTAATAGCATTTACACACACGCAATATCGAGCAGCATAACATGTCACCATTATTACCCGAAGGGGTAATATTACAGACATGCATACATAGTAAACCCCCATTTCGCTAGTTATGTTATAGGTCCCAATGTAACAGGGGGCGAGCCTATTGCCATCAACCGGGAACAAATCCATACTTTGTGCTGCTACCGAGAATTACCTAATGGAAACACTTTGTCCGCCCCGGGATTCGAACCCAAGCCTCACGCTCAGCAGTCACGCTTAGCGACCACTAGACCAATGAGGCAGTCTAGTAGTTTCTTAGATTAATTAATAATTAAGATAATTTATAATCATGTGATGACGTCAGATTAGTAGGTATTTAATAAGTTTTGGGAGCCACAACTATAATTAATAATCCGGTTCGAAGACCCTTAAGTCATCGAAATGTTTGGTTCATTCTCTGTAAGAGGGAATAGAAGAGGAGGTCTTAACCCTGCATTTATGTTTTCATAGGCTGGTATTACTTACATTATTCAATACTTAGGCTTTGTAATGCAACGATATGTCAAAAAATATAGATATGTCATATTATGCTAACACAATGTATGAGAAAAGTGTTCCGAACTCTGAGTCTTAACTGCACTAGTCTTATGACAAATTGGACAACAATTGTACTACCCACAATTGTCCCCTTTTCCAGTTTTCATAATGAGCGCGCTGGTAACATATGTGTACTTTTATTAAATATCATTGTTTATGCCCGCTAAAGAGAGATGTATCTATATACACGTTCCTGTATGTATATAATCACGCCAGTGTTCCCCGAAGGGATAAGCTGAGTACATATTATACCTGAAATCCTTAAAGTGGTAAGGTTGTTTTCTTTGGAAGGATTCATCCATTAAATAGGGGGCGACTTGGCGAGCCTATTGTCATCTTCGGGCCTATACTGGGTTCGTCGACATTTTTTTTTTTAAAACCTCGCCCCACACTAGGAATTTCTCCTGTATCGTGGGTGCGTTTCACAAACATGGAATATCACATACACGCCCAGACTCGGGACAAACATCTGCGGATCGCACAAATTTTTGTCTCGTGCGGGAATCGAGCCCGCAACCCTTAGCGTAGCAGTCCAATCGCTTAGCCACTGCGTCAATCGGCGCAATTTTCGGCGCTGAAAGTCAATTATACAGTATCATAGCATTCATGAGATCTATGAGAACGTGTATTGTGATGGGTACTGCCGTATACTTAAAACTGCGCCGTGTGATATCCGGCCTAGAATTGACCACCCCCTTTCCTCCCGTGGGTGTCGTAAGAGGTGACTAAGGGAAAATTCAGAAGACGGCAGCAGCGTCTTCTGTAACTTCACCACCAACACTGCGATCCCCAATCCGCTTGCTAAGAGTGGGGAATATGGCACCCCCCCCCCCCCTTCCAAAAGGGGGAGGGCTTCAACGGTGGAAGTCTTCCGGCTGCTGATGATGATGATACTTAAAACTGATACTGCTGAAAATATGTGAATCCTATTAAACTGTACGGAGAACTGACTTTGACTGGCCTGTTGGTCTAGTGGTTAGTGACGCTGACTGCTAAACCGGAGGTTGTGGGTTCGATTCCCACCCAGGACAAATCTTTGTGTGATGAGCATAATGATTTGTTCTGTGTCTGGGTGTAAATTATCTATATTATGTATGTATTTAGAAATATTTAAGTATGTTTATCAGTTGTCTGGTTGCCATAATACAGGCTCTGCCTAGTTTGGGATCAAATGACCGTGTGTGGGCTGTCCCAAGATATTATTATTATTTATTACTAGAAGTGCCCGCGACTCCGTCCGCGTGGAAATTCGGAAACAGCAAAAGTATTTTTAAATTGTTTTTAATATATTAGCTAAGTTTGAGCGAATTCGATTTAGTAGTTTTTACGCCATGCCGTACTATTTTATTACATGTATAGCTGTTGCCAGCGACTTCGTCCGCGTGTATTTCGGATAAAACACCAGTAGTAAATTGAACTTTTAACAGAAAAAAATATCTACCAGGCAGGCTTTTTTAAGGTTAAAAATCTTTAAACCACTTATTTAACTAAGAATACTCTCGGTATTTAAAAAAAACCGCAAAATTGAACGGTAATTACGGAAGTTACAAAAAGTCTATTGAAAATAATATATAACTGAAGAAGAGAACATAAATAAATCCGTTTTGTGCGTTTCTGAGTTCCTGTACATTGAAACTACTGTAGAAAAAAAAAATCCAGGGATAAAAGACAACCGTGACGGCCTGATTGGCGCAGTGGCTAAGCGATTGGACTGCTGTGCTAGGGGTTGTGGGTTCGATTCCCGCAAAAAAATTGTGTGATCCGTAGATGTTTGTCCTGAGTCTGGGTGTTCGTGTATGTGATATATTAAGTTTGTGAAATGCACCAATGCCAAAATTCCTAGTGTGGGGCGACGTTTTATTTAAGAAAAAAGAAACCTATACAATACAATACAACCCATTTTTATTATTTTGGATGTTTTGTCTGTTTGTCGGTTTATTCGAATAGTAAACCATTGCAGTTAACTCTTATAAAAAAAATATTGTTATAAAACATATCATAACGACACGCCTGTATTCCGCGAAGGCGTAGGCAGAGGTGCACATATTGTACCTACTCCCACTTTATCGCTATATATTTCGCTAGGTTTGGTGTAGATCCCAATGTAATAGGGGGCGAGCCTATTGCCATGAATCCGGCACAGTATCTCAACAGACAAAATGTATAGAGAACTCGTGACCTAAGAGTAAGCGTCGTACGATTGTGTGTGCGTGTAAGAAGCAGCTAAGTATTCATAATATTAAAGGCTGCTTTAAGGCTGCGTGAGTCAATGGTAATGGTTGATTTTGAATGTCATGGCGAAGGCGAATAAGTCTGTACAGTGTACACTCAGCCGAATTACACAGGATAAAAAACTATCTTGCTGCAAGAATGTCAATATATGACGCTGCCTTTTAAAAATCTATTTAAGACCGTAATTTTTGTTCTGCATCGTGAGGAAACCGGCACACCTGAGATATTTTTCAACGGTGTGTAAAGCCATGTCAGAGGCCTACAGGCGGTTTAAACTCTGACACCAGGTTATTCATCAACCATACGATACGAAGAAGATCCAAAGAGTCAATAAGAACCACGTCCGTTCGCATTAGCAGTGACAATGTGAGTAAAGGTGGCGCGAGAACGCCCCCACCCTTTTTAAAAATGCAGCGTACATGCGTATAGCCGGACCCATACTGGCGCGGCGTGATTTGGAAGTTTTACTTCATCTATATCTTATAAACCGATTTCTTATTTTTTTTTATATAAAATAGGTATTAAAATGTACTTTTTGAATATTGGAGTTTGATAACGATATATCTATGTGAAATACAATATATTTATATATTTTATTAATACACTTAAAGAAGTGCCTAACGATTAAACACGTTATTGTGGCTAATTTATAAAAGATAGATATATACTATTAAGGACTTTTTTGTAGATCTTTTAGAGACCATCATTTTTGTAATACATACTTTTGGTGTATGATCGACGTATGCGAGGATAAGAGCTCGAAAGCGCATTTTCATCCGACTTGCTTCAAATTTATCGTTACTGCTCAGCTCCTATGTGTTTTAGCGTTATGTTATATAGCCTATAACCTGCCCAGGCGTATGGACTACAATCGTACCAAGTTTGGTTAAAATCCCTTCAGTAGTTTTTGACCCATGCGTGCACATACAGACAGACAGACAGACAGACCGACAAAAATTTTACTAATTGCATTTTTGCCATCAGTATCGATCACCAGTTATCCTCCAATGATAATTTTGAAAATATATTCAATGTACAGAATTGACCTCTCTACAGTTTTATTATAAGTATAGATTATACAGGCGGTATGAAACACTCATGTTACCAAAATGGAAATTAAATATTGAAAACCGTAATTGAATAACAAAATTATCCTTAATTTAGGGGTAATGTATTTCTAGCTACAGTAATTCATATAGGCGGAGGACGTCGGTTTTCAGTTCGTATTCGAGTAGTATGACCGTTAGACTGCCACGTCAAAGGTCGCAAATTCAAACCCCGGCACGCACCAATGTCTTATCGAATTCATGTGCGATTTATAAATTAGTTACCAGCTAAAAACGGTGAAGGAAAAACTCGTGAGGACCGGCACACATGAATTTTTTTTCAACGATGTGTAAAGCCATGTCAGAGGCCTACAGGCAGTTTTTAATATAATAATAATAATAATTTATTGTCTCAAAAACATTTTACATGGTAAGTACCCTAGACCCCACACTAGGATTCCCGAGTTTAAACTCTGACACCAGGTTATTCATCAACCATACAATAAGAAGAAGTCTCAAACTCAACACTTACTCGATCCTATACTCATACGCATGTCAACGAAAATACAAACAATAAAACCCCAACCCGCAAAATAAAATTCGACCCTTTAACAGCAAAGTTAACCCTGCATCACCTGTTAGACAAATCGACGTCCGAATTTGTGCCTACGAAATTCGCGTTCGTAATCGATTCGAGGGTGTCTGTTGTCTGCGTTAAAAGCGATACATCCGACCGCGACAGTCCATTAGCAAGGCGCCGATGCGATAAGTGTTACCATTCTCTGATAATAACAAGTTTTAAGTGTTGGGAAACTTTGAAAAAGTGCCTGATTCATTTGTTTTGATTTGATGAATGACGTGGTGAGGTCGGTATTCGAGTTTTGTGAGCTGTTTGCCTTGCACGAAAGATGTTTTTACTGTGGTAAGCGCGTTTTAAATACGTTAATATTATCTGAAGTTCCTAGTCTTGGATCGAATTATAGCTTGAAAGGATTCAAAGCACGACGCAAAGGTTTGAATTGACGATCACGTAATTAAAGGCATGTGAACAACTGCAAGTATAAGAAATTGTGTTCTGCAGATATTTGTCCTGAGTTAAACAAACCCATGATTATAAAGAAATGATTTTGCAAGCGATTCCTTTCAAAGACGATTAAACACCACGCCTATTTAAACCGCTGTATACACGTTGACTAAGAAAAACTAAAATAAAAGCGTTAAAATTAGGCTTAACTTTTTAAGCCGATAAGAAGCTGTCAAAATTTCTCAACTAGAAATAACATAGTTGAAGTACTTCAAAAGAATAAAAGCAAAGACAGTTATTATCTCTTTCGATCAATTTATTTTTACACGAATATAAAGAAATGTCTGAAAAAATGGAGGCGCTAGAAATATTGATAAGCTTTTTTACCAAGAATTCAATTGTTACTGAAATAGGACATAGTCCGTGAATTTGTATTCAAAGTTGAAATATATTCATGTGGGTTCGTAAACTGTTTACAAGTGATTTTGAATAGTCTAGACCAGTAGTTCCCAAACTTATTTTTCTCGTGCACCACTTTCAAAATTAAACTGGTGTCGGTGGACCCCCTGCTGCTACATTCCTACCACATTGATAAAGTCGACAAAAAATAAAAATTGTGTCGCTTCTGAGTTCCGTCCCTATATTCTGATAGGTTAAAATTTTAAATTTTAAATAAAAACGAAAAATGGTACATTTTATAACATTTTATTAATTAAAAGAAAAGAATTACAAAAAAATAATAATAAGGTAATACTTATAGGTTGTGGACATAATTTTAATTAATGGGAAGGATGTATTTGATGGAGTGTCAGCAAACGATCAATGTTTGGCTTTATTTTTGTGAGCAATAACCGCAAATCCCCCCGCTCTGTGATGTTTAGTTTGCTCCTTTTTTTTGTTAAGAGGTTTGTAACGGCACTAAAACTTCTTTCGACAAGGTATGATGAGGGAAAAGCTATCAAAAATTTCCTTGCGATTTCCCACAGTCCAGGATATTTTTCGTGTATTTCTGCTTGCAGCCAAAATGTTTGGTAGCCTTTTCTAAATTTCACCTTCAGCTCCTCATTGGTGCTTAGCTCAAGCAGCTCCTCTTGTAATAATACATTGGCCACTTCAGTTTCATCAAATGGATTTACGATCCATGGTGGTATATCCATCGTCAGCATATCTTCAAACCTGGTTTTGAAGTCATCATGCAGGGCACTTAAATGTTGACTGTAGGTATGGATATCCTCATCAATAGTTTCTACCTGCGACAAGTTTGGAAATTGAGATAATTCGCGCCGACTAATGTTTTGCTTCATAAATTTCAATTTCCCAAGAAAAGCCGAAATTATCCCCTTTGTTTTTATTAAATTCAGGCTGTCCCCTTGTAACTGCAAGTTAATATCATTAAATTTTTTAAACAAATCTGTCAAATACGCAATGTCTCCTTTGAATTTGATCAAGTTTTCTTTTAAATCTGGATCTCTACTTTCTAAGAACTCTAATACGGAATCGAAAACAGAGTAAAATCTCGTTAAGCATGCACCTTTCGACAACCAGCGTACTTCAGTATGTAAGAGCAGTCGTTGGAAGTCTTCGCCATTTTCGTCGCACAATTGAGCAAATAAACGCGTATTCAATGCATTGCTTCTAATTTTGTTGACAGCGTTTATTATAAAATGAAGAGATTGGTTCAACCTGTCACTTAAATGTTTCGCCACAAGATGTTGTCGGTGGATTACGCAATGAATAGCTGTAAGTCCTGGTATAATTCTTTTGAGATGACTTATAAACCCACGATATCGCCCTACCATTGCAGGAGCTCCGTCTGTTGCCACTGAAATAATGTTTGTAAATGGAATCGATTTTTCCGTAAAAAAATTACTCAGGACATTAAATATTGATTCGCCTTTAGTGTCAGTCTCCAAAGTTCTGGCAAATAGCAATTCTTCGTGAATTTCTTCCTCCATGATAAATCGGACATATGCTAATAATAATGCTTCATTACCGGGTAACGTTGACTCGTCCAGTTGTATAGAAAAATGACTTTTTTGCAGATGATTGCACAAAAAACTTTCGATGTCAGAGCTCATTTCATCAATGCGTCTTTGTACAGTATTGTTACTTAATGGAATTCTTTTTAGTACGTCAAATGGAGATTTGTGCAAAACAGTTTTTAAAACCTCTTCAACAGCGGGTAAAATTAATTGTTCTCCGATAGTGTGCGGTTTTCCAGATTTTGCTATTAGTAATGAGATATTGTAAGATGCCCGCAAGCCATCATCGTTACTTTGAGATGTTGAAGCGAACATGCTGTGCATGGTGGGTCTCTTTTCATATTTTTCCTTCAATGTTTGAAAATATTTTAAATCTTTACCCATTTTATCAGTATGACACCTTTTTAGATGATCTTCGAGCTTTGATGGTTTCATAGAGTCATTGCTTAAAACTTTATTGCATATTAGGCACATGGGCAAGTGTTTATCTGCCTCTGATGGAACAAAACCATATTTCAAATAATCGACACTGTATTGTCGACATTTTTTCTTTGCTGTAGCCATGTTTTGTATCAGTTACCTTCCCTGTAAAAAAAAATGTTATAGTAACCAAGTTTTTATTTGAATATAGGTAGCACAACGCAGCCTTTGTCAGCTTTATATTATTATGATTATCATTATATTGAAAAAGTATTACGGCTTGTAAAGGGACCAACTAATAAACCGCTAAGACAAGTACAGACTTTTTCACGAAGCGATATCAATGTTAAATACCTAATTTACCACAATTTTTTAATAGTAGAAATAAAAATTAGTTTACTCAGTATCGAATATTGATCATATTTGTGTAGGAAAAAATAAAAGTCGAAATCCCAAATTGACCAAAAAAGTGACCATAAAAACAATAACTAAAATTTCATTAAATCAATGAGTTCACGCGCTAGTAGTTTTATAAAACAGTAATTGCTCTGCAATATTGATTTTTCGGCCTTTTTAGAGAGGCAGTCCTCTCGTGAAAAAACAATTGAATAAAACGTGCTGTGTTTGTCTTCAAATCGAAAGAGGACAATTAAAATATCTGTAAGTTACTAAGTTAGCTATATACAATGTGTCCGAGCGATAAGACCGCCCGGCGTTTTTTGAATATTTGTACGAAATCATTAATAATTATATTTACATTTGTGACTTAGCGGCCTTAGTGATTTTATATAAGTAATTTTTTTACTACATTTTAGTTTTGTCTAATGATTTTAATTGATAAATTATGATGTCGGCTAGTCAGTAAACAAAAATAATGGAAAAAGATGAACAAACTTAGGAAATATCGTAAAAAAACTGCAGCACGTCACGCGTCTTTACTTAATTTAATTTTGTACAAATATTCTAAATACGCCGGGCGGTCACTTATCCCTAGGACACATTGTATACAAGCATTTGTTATCAACCGACCAGTACACGAAACAAAATACTTAAGAACTAGGTACAACAAAAAAAAGGTACGTACTTACTTTTCTCCGGCACTAGGAACACTAATATAAATTTTCTCACACCTTCTTTTTCGAAATTCCGGAAACAAATAAATGAGCATGCCTTTGGCATCGAGTATTTATAGTCTTGATCAAGATCATGTCTAAACAAGCACTAAGCATTGTCGGACGGATTGCGCTTTGCAAGTCTGTACACGAAATTGTAATATCGAATACGCAAGTTTGGACAAGTAAGAGTCGCTTGCCAGATTAAAATGTTATCTGCTTAGTTAGGTACTTAAAACAATATAGGTAGGCCCTTATAAAAACTATATGCAGATAAATTTTCGTGGACCCCTATTAACATCTTATGGACCCCCATTTTTTATTGACGCCTACGTAGACCCCCAGCAAGGCTCCCGTGGACCCCTGGGGGTCCACCTGGACCACTTTGGGAATCACTGGTCTAGACTAACAGTCTGTTTTCACTGAAACTTCTTAACAAAAGAGATAAAAAAAATGATTTTTGTGCTTACGACGATATACATGTATTTAAGTTTTGTGACAAATGGTGTGATAAGCATGTCAGAGGCCAACAGGCGGAAAAGATTAAAAAAATGATTTTTATACATACATTGTACATACGACGATATATGTATGTATTTAAGTTCTGTGAGAAATAGTGTGATAAAAGCATGTCAGAGGCCTACAGGCGGTTTAAACTCTGACACCAGGTTGTTCACCAACCATACGATATGAAGAAGAAGAAAGAGCATATTATATCTAGTTATATTATATTTTATACCTTGATGACGATAAGCTTTATTTTACAATTATTTTATAGTCTGGTGGAAAGTGGGTGTGCATTGTGCTAAGACCTCTGCCTACTCTTTCAGAGAATACAAACCGAAGAAGTTGGAATCTTGACACATCAAGAACCTGATAAAAGAGAGCAAGGGCAGATTGTTTACTTACGAGAGTTCTTCTCATAAAAAGCGAAAAACTAGTTAGCAGATATATGCAATAACCACAAAAGGGCGACACGAACAAATGTTAGAAGTCAAAGAAGATGAAAAACGAGAGATGTCTAAGTTAAACACACTTCACGCCTATTTCTCTTTCAATTCCAGTCTACACATGCGCTACATAAAAAAACTCACAAAGCATTTTCACGTTTTAACTCGAGCGGTATTTCTACCTTTAAACGTACTGTAATTGTTTTGGACGAGAAACATGCGCCCCCAGAGGGTAGCGAACACAAATAAAATTGTGTAAAAGCCTACAAAAAATATCGCTGGGGAGTTTTTTAAAGACATCGCACATGTCAATAGTGTTTTACATTTGGTTGGGATTCGTATCAAGAATTATGGTGGTATTATTCACCTTATGGATGAAAAGAATAAGTTGATGACTAAGAAAGACCTCCTTTATCCTACAAGATAGTACATTGATTGGAAATAGAATATATTGCAAGTAGTTCAAAAAAAATTTACATGATATTTTGGCGTTCAAATACAAAGATCAATAACTTGTTTCTATTTCGATTGTAAAAACGTCAGACTTTCAAAAGGAAATAAACTGCTATAAAGTCTGTACAATTTTTTTTTTACTTTTAATTAAGTTTTCTAAATTTAAATCTGAGAAATCGTTACGTTAAATACAAATACACTTCTACAAGACCTATAAATGGGACTTTTGGAGAGAATTGTTCGTGAGATTTAAATCTTTTACATTTACCTGAATATAAAACTAGCAGTGGCCAATCAATTGGCCGTACGGGGCACAAATTTGTGCGTATTGTAGATGTGTACCTAGGGGGGCACCGTTTTTTTTTAATAAAAAGGTTATGTTTAGAAAAACTACCTTAGCTCCTTCTAAGAATGAGCAGCAAAATACATACGCGGCGACTCTGTTGTTATTTATCGGGCCCATAGCATTGTATTGGAAATATGCCCCATATAAGGCAATATAATCATCCCGTAGGTATTACATGGGACTTAGACTAGACTAGGCGATGTCGTATTTGAATTACATTAGACCTGCTTATTCCTGTTAGGAATATGCCTAAAAAGAATATACGAGCAGATATTAGTTCTATGTCTAGAGTCTAGACCTTTGTCTCTGTCAGCTGTAGTTATATAGATTTAAGTAGATACTAAAACGTTTATATGGCCTATTAATTAAATTAGATCTAAACTGAGTGAGGTCACGACAACGCTAAATAAATACGGATCGATACCCGATGCTGGTCGAAAGGGAAGGCTGGAAAAACAATTTGCTTTTTACCAATTAACGTTGGTTATGTTGAAGCTTTCTTCTATTTATTATTTCCGTTCTTTAAAAGCGTTAGTGTACCGGTATATAACATTGACCTCTTTAACATAAAGGTGTGACTCCAAGTATTAGGTGTTCCTATTGCAGTACTGTGTTGGGGACGATGCTTCTTGAAGCTAAGAAATCGTTCAATAAAACCGACTTTGTAATTTATCATTGTATGACTCAAGTTGTGTTTTCTAAACGATCTTTTGAAGGACTTAGTTATACGGCTGACGCGTGTCACTTTCTTAAGGAGACCTTCAAGGAACATTATAATAATTTTGAGGAACTCCGATGTGATTTATGTTCTCCGTGTTCTGATAACTGTTATTCTTTTTAAAAGTTTTATTTTCGCATTATTTATTTCTCGGAGTGGAGGCAGAGCTTGTTATTTTGCACACCCAAATTTCGCCAAAGTATCTGTTATTCCAATTTTATTAAAAACCTTTGCTTTTTTCTCTGAATTAGGAAATTCTTAATAGGCACTTAGACTTGGTTTTAGATATTTAACTTTTTAATCTACATTCTCACACTATACTGAACCTTGACTACCACCACTAGAGACTAGCCACTTAACATGACTGTGTTATATAAATGTCGTATAAAAAATATTAAAACAAAATATCTAACTACTTTTCGTAACATCATCAAAATTCGGTAACATAGCTTGTAATTGATTCATCAGCATCTCAGCTCGGAGTGCTTGAGTGCCTAGCGCCCTCTCCGGAGGGCCGTAACAATGACGTAGAATTAATGGTCCCTCACCCCTTGTAATTCGTTTCTTGCGAATAAAGTCGCTAAGTTGCGGTTTTGATATCTCTTGTTAGATTTAAGTTACTCTTTAATTGGAGTGCATCAACTTTGAAGTCGGATTTCTCTACACTTTTCTTTCTTTAAATTGCTTGGTTTAATGGAACGTAATGAATAATAGACGTTTTACTCGGCTTAAGAAAATAAAATACAACATTATTAAACTCACTAAAAGAAAATATAATAATACTCACCTTACCTGGAGATCAACAGCGTTTTTACATGAGCTGTATTTTAAAGCGTAGGTAAGCTTAATAATAATACATAATAATAATATCATCAACATAAGTTAAAAATCATCATGGCTGTAATTTGAATACACCCGCTTCCATACCAGCATTAAAACCCATGTTTTGTGATAACTAGTGCAAATGTTAACCCTGATAATAATTGTTTACTAAAATATTTCAGCTTAAATTAACAAACAAAACGTTTATCTTGATTTGACGATATCCCGTGACCAGTGCGCTGTGATATATCTCGCTACACAGCGGTACAGACGTCCAATGCGGGATTAATCTGTTATCAGTACAGCGCACATAATGCTCAGTATTATTAATATAATACGTGATGAATAGGATTGCATCTAAATAGGTTGATGTTGCTATGTTAACTCTTGTTCAATTGTGTGTTTGTCATTCACCAAGGGTATGTATACTTGTATCGTTTGCTCATAAAGAAATGTAAATGCAGTTTCTACTAACTCAACTTGATAATTAAATCCATCCGCAGCCCGACTTAACCCTCTGCTGGGCCTTTCTTTATCTTTGTGGTAGTCTCCAATTGTTAAATAATTATAATGTTTAACAAAATCTAGTATTATGATTTAAGAATAAAGTTCGTTTTGGTTTAGTAGATAAATGTCTTTTTTACGGATAGAAAAGCGAAATCATCTCAGCAATGTAACAAAATATTAAGATATTATGGCAAGAAACACTTCACTGAAGTCACCAGACAATTTTAAACTTATAAGGAAAGCATTAGACTGTTCCAAACTTATATCAATTTGATCGCTTAGCTAGAAATGGCCGATAAATATCAAAATTATAAGAGGATAACACAGGTGCTCGTTTCATCCTCTCTTCAGATGCAATATTACACATTAAATCAAGACCAAATATTTACTTACCTCCTTCGAGAAAATTTGAGGGATTATTACCATTAATTTTATTATCTACCATCTAAGCGGCTTACATCTAACGGAGTACGTACGTACCACTGAAATATTTATCAGTCGTAAAATATTTCAGTATCTCCTAAAAGTAAGTAGGTTATTGTGGAGCTTGAATAAGATAGGGGTAGCACCTTTATCCGTGTACCACTCTCGTATTTAGTCTAATAATCATTTTCTTCCTATTTTATATGAGTTACCTTTCTTGTTTTATTTCCTTTTTCTTAAATAGGAATATTGTCATTTTTATGGATAAGTAGTAGGTTAATAATATTAAAATACATTGTCATGAAATGCTTTACAAAAGGAACTTTTAGTTTAGAAATATATTTTAGTACTTGTTGGTTGGTTCCACATTTTTTTTTTACCTATCAGCGAATACTTCATAGTGCCTTGTTTACCACGAATGTAGCGGTACCGTTTCCAATGAAACCAAGTACTTTTTATTGCAAAATTGGCAATTTTAATTTAACATGCTATCTTAAATTTAAAAACACGCTCTCATTTTCACTTCCAATTAGAGCCAGCGGCCAAATGTTGGCCGTTAATATTAAGATACACGGTAATCTGGTTATTGTGTGAGCTATTACCGACGAATGTGCCGTCCATTTCAACTATTACACATAATATATAATAGGATTACATATCCGTAATTGTAATGTGGGCAACCATATTAAATAATACAGCTCAGCTTCATTGCGATATTTGATATTTCGAAGGCGTTATTATTATTATGAGATAAATTATTTTGTATATTATTTACTTTTTTTACCAGTTTTATTCAACCCAATGGTTGTGGATGTCAAATGGCCAGTTATTCCACGTAGAACTAGTATTTAGCAACGTTCGACTGAGTGGAAGCCGACCCGAAAATAGTTGGAAGTACCTAGCCAGACAAAACCATACAAGTAATGTTTTAGTACTTAAGTTTCCCAGAAAGATACAGTGTTTGCCAATCTGAAACTTGATACAAACACACTTCAAACCCTAAAATCTGAGCCTACAAAATCACTGGTAAAAGCTTTTAAATAGACTAGATATTTTTGTAAAAAGGTCGCCATACTCTATAGTCTATACAATTGATTAATCATCTGTGTCTCAATAGACATTTCGCCGATTCACGCCACATGTATGAGCTACGAAGCTTTCCGCTTATTTGAGCATCGTGGGCGCCCGTCATTTGTATCTACCTATATCTTCAACTCTAACCATATTATCTGTCTCGAGGGCCACTTATACATTACTGTAATTAATTAGCCTCGTGTATAATGGAGGGTTTAATTCATTCAGAGTTAATTACGTATCGCTTTGTGTGACTATGTTTAGGTATTATTTAATTACTCTGGCCGGCTAGGGACACGTTATAGGACTTCAGTTTTGTGGACAGCTCCGAAAGTGTATGTTAATAGAGGGACACTTGACAGTTTACAATCTGATTGAGGAGATAGCGAATGTTTTTATTTTCGAGTGTTGTTTGCCTAATGGTTTGTAATTTGGATTCCTAAGTACAAGAACGCGTGTTCTATAGGGGAGTTGCAAAGTGGCATTTCAATGTCATTATGAATTCTCTTGCATTTTACAGACCACAAAAAACAAATTTGGAATTATACCAAAAAAATAAAACACCAATGCAAAAATTACAAAAGAAATAAATATATATTTTTTTTTAAGTAATAAAATCTAATTATTTTTCCGTAACAACAACAGTACTGTCAAATGAAGATCTTAACATAAAAATTCCCCATAGCCTCCAAACACACTTAGGTTTTCATACAATCTTTTTAAACTTCATTGCTTCATCAGCCGAGCTAATCAAGTGCTTCAATGGCAATCGAAATCGAATTCCAATTGACATTTTCTGTGTCTCAAACGTAAAACAAAACAGATTTTGATAACTACAAAAGTGGCACAGTAATACTCTGTGTCTGAATTTCAGTAGTAGTGGTATATAAATCTGAAAATGATATTGTAGCATGTTAAAGTTAATAATAATTTGTTTGGTTGGTACCAACTGTAACTAACAGATTTTTGTTAGATTAAATTATAAGTAACGCCCTTTGTATGTTGGGGAAATCTTTGCGGATTTCCTCCGTCCTGGGGCGGGCAGAGGAGTATGCCGACTCTTACCAGCTAAAACCCCAGGGTGTTAAATCCTGATTGTATGTTATGTATTATTTTTGACTACCCATTCCATACTTATTTAAAAAAAAATTGTCTGTTCAAACAAGCTAGAAGTAGTTTATTTAACAGTAGGTTGTATCTTTATTTTCTTTCGCTTTATATATAGTGTCCCCATGAGTAAAAACACAATTTCAAGCTAAAACACATGAACTATCAAAAAAAAAACCAGTGGCAATGATCTTAATAAAATGCCAAATACCGTTAAAGGGGAGACCAACTGGCATTTGAGTGAAGACGTTTATTGCCCAATAGTAATAAACATTCCGAAACTAAAAGACCAAGGTAAAAATAAAAATGAGAAAGATATACCTAGAGTGAATGTATTTTGTGGCTAAAAGCTCAGCTGCTGCCCATAAACTTTTAGGTTACGTTTCCAAGATTGACAAATTCTGCGAAAAAATAATCAAACTTGAAGCTGATATGATGTTCGGTAGGTATAAAAAGACACAGGTCTTAATTTGCACCCAAATTTGAAAGCTTTATTGTAGGCAAGAGAAAGAAAACACGATGGAAGATAATCAGACTCCTTTGATGTATGATTGTTTTTAAGAAATCAGAATTTTCATAAAGGTTGTTAATAAAAATATATCTATGCTAGCTTACAATCAATATTTAAATTAAGATACACTGAAGGGCCCAATTAAGAATAATGTGAACATTCCTCTTTGCTTTTAGTACAAAGTTTCGTTACGGACACACAACAAATTGGTTAATCGTATTCGTATGCTTTAACACATGAAAATAATTCAGATCCCACTCAATCCGGTCCCGAATACAATTCGTTTTAAAAATCTCAATTTCATCAGTCAGCCCAATTATGCTTCAATAGGAGTCAAAATCGTATCGAATGGGATCGAAACATCGTACATTTTAGTAACTATTGGTTTATTTAAAAATAGCAGAATATTAAAAAAAGCTGATTTTCAGAACTATTCATGTTAAAACCGATGTGGTGAAGAAAAATTCAATCATGAATAACTGAAAATCTTCTTCTTGCAAACACTTAAATAAAAGAATTCTGTTGTTACAAGGTCTTACAAGCCATCCCAGGAATATCAAATTAATCCGTTAAGGAAAACTGCTCCAACAAAAATCTAATTAGTGGCATGGATATTTGATACAAAGAATACTATAACTCAAAAACTAAAGTCTAAGAAGTCGATTTCCAGAATTTCATTGAACTGACGGCAACGGGTCTCTGAGAAACGGAGACTCCTTGTAACGTTAATGTTACGAAACAAAAACGTATATTACGTACACCATTAATCCTGGATGAAAATAAAATACAATAATAACGTAACCATAGAGACGTGTCGTAATTATTATGAAGCCAGCGAATGGGTGCTTTTCAGAATTTATTGTACGTAATATATTATATTAAGTTTCGAGAACCAACCGAAAAGACGGTGTTCGGGATAAAGCTGTGAAGTCGTTTTTGGAAGGTTGAGAACATTACTCGGAATTTTCACTCGGTATTATCAAGAAACCACATTTTATTGCATTTTAGAACTTGAGTACTAATTTGTTCAACCACAGTACTTGCTTTATTGCTTTAATTCTTACCTGATCATTCAATTATTTACAGTGATAGAAGATTCATGTGCTTTCATAATTTTGTTCTGTCAGTTATTTCAGAGTAAATGTTTAATATTCTGCTTTGGAATTCTTAAAACTTCAAAATAATGATTCAACATCATCATCATCAGCCGATAGTAGTCCACTGTTGAACAAAGGCCTTCTCCTTTTAGAAGTGGGGAGGGGGTTGGCATGGCAAGCAGCTTGGGGATTGCAGTGTTGGTGGTCAAGTAACAGAAGACGCTGCTGCCCATCTTCTGAATTTTCCCTTAGTCACCTCTTACGACACTCACGGGAGAAACGGGGGTGGTCAATTCTAGGCCGGATACCACATGGCATATATATATAGAATCATTAACAGTAGCCAATAATGGCAAAGTTGAGTAAAAATAATGATTAGTGCCTACAAATTCCCTTCTATAGATTTTAATTTGACAGGAAGAAATATCTTTAAAAGTATCAACAGCTAAGATAATTTAAGTTAACGAAGAACATTTTAATTAGTTATCTCTTTTTAGTATGTAGTTAGAGATTAAACAGAGATAAACACCAAGAATAGCAACCACAGTCGCAGTTGTTTTACTTATATTATTTTGGCTCTAGTTCAAAATGTACAGAGGAAAGCGCAAACACATTTATTTTAAGTAAGATAAAGTCCCTTTCCTTTATGATTTGATTTGATTTGATTTGATTTAAGTAACTCTTGGTATGAAGATGTTTAAACTAACGTGAATAAAATGAAAGCGAATGATAAAATGACGATATATTAAATTAAAAAAACATGTCTTGTCACAATTTTTGTGGGACCAATCGGGAAGTATATGCATCACATAAAAACTTTTCCATCAAATAACTTTTTACATGTGACGGAGCTATAAGGCAACATACATACATATAAAATTATAAAAAAAAGAATTGCTAATCTCCTCCTTTTTTAAATCAGTTAAAAATTCTGGTGTATTGAAGTAATAAGCTTCGCATTGTTAAGAGACCGAATTCGTTTGCATAGGGCTGCGTCTGTTAACCTACTAAAAAAGCCAAAAACACCACGTAAAGAACAAAAGCAATATCACATTTTCAATGTACTTTCAAGTTTAACCAATGACTTAATGGACCCCACTTGACATTAGGCATTAGCTTGCCCTCTATTAAATCAAACTAATTAAACACTGCGAGGGAAAATAAATACCATAGGGGAAAATGTGGGAATGTCTTAATCTCTTCAAGAGTAAAGGGATAATGACGTAATACGTACAACAATATAGTCAACCTCACTGAAACCGTCAGTACAAGAAATCGGCATAATCTCAACCACAATCAATTAGCAAAAGTTGTCACAAATCCAAATTATGTATATCAGTCCTCTGGGCCAAGCAATAAGGCGTTCATTTCCTCAATATATATCAACTAACGAGATAGTTTCAGTTGACGGGGGACTGCGCACAGCCATGAAATTACTTCGACTGGATTTATGGCCTAAAATAGTTTGGGCTGGCAAGAGAAGTTTTTGTTTATTGTTTTAGATTTACGTTAAGACTGTTTGAAATTCTAATGAAATTGGCACTAAAAATGATGTTGGTTATTTAAGTGAAGTGTTTTAGGAACATGTTAAACAAGATCCCAGCCTATTCCAGTCAACTGCTGGACGGCCTCAGGGTACGCCACAAGGCCCGCTCTTCCGTTTTCGCCATCCAATCACTACCAGCTGCCTTCCTCAAGTCATAAAAAGGTGTATTTATTTTAAAACTTTTTTTAAATCTAAAGGTGGCAAAGAATTATATTTCCATATAATATATAAGCCAAATAATCTCACAATTAAAACGAACAATGAAAGATACGCTGTCATGCCAAGCAATTATAACATTTGTGTTAGCAGGTAACCTCATTCCTAAACCATTAAAAAAGGCACAAATAAAAGAGGTATTAAAATTTTCAAACTTCAATGCCTAGCCGAAACTACTACGGAGAATCCACGAACAGCTTCCAACAATAGGTTTAAAAGTACTAAGCCTTATTTTATTATAGTTTAGCCTGATTTTACGTTCTAAGCAATTAGCCTAATGGACGATAAAAAAATCTTTGAAATTAGTTCAAGAAAATTATTTAAGAGTTTGTAATTCTTACTTGTGAAGTAAATAAATACAATGTAGTGTTAGCAAAGTTCTAAACTAATGAAGAACCATGATTGGAATCTTACAATTAATTCAATGTAATGTATTTCTAGAATTATCATACAATATACTCAAGCAATGTGAGAAGGCTAAACATTCCTCAGACGAGACCTAAAATTCAGCTACATAGTTCAATCCATCATTAAAACAGACTTTACACTCCATATATTCCAACAACCAACAAAATTCATAGCATTTATACCTTAACTAAGTAATCTGGTGACCCAAAACGAATTCCTGAAATAATCCTTGAGACTACAAAGGCATACTGAGAATAACTGCCCGAACGTGCCGAAAACCACTTCATACGTTAATATTATAATTAGACCTTTGTAGATAGAATTACAACACGTGGACATGAAGTTGTTTGGAATTGGATCATAGTAATTTTTATCCTTGTGTCAAAATTAAAAGATACCTTTTATTAAAGATAAGATATTCTTAAAGCTAGCAGCGTTCACAAGGTTATGGTAGGTATGTTTATTAATTGAATAGCGCTACGTACGTTATACGTACAGCTGACAAAACTGGCCCTTAATCTTCTGTTTCCTCCAATAGTTCACCTTTTACTCGTCGTTTTTTTTTTAACTTGATGACGAGGTTGACAATCGTGTAAATTAACATTATCCAAAATTGCGCAATAATGCACCAACACATTGTGGTCCAGACTCTCCACTGTGTTTTGAATGTCCAATTGAGATTTTTTCATAGAATTCTAATTTCCAGCCAATCATATTTCAAAAAAGTGCAGATATATTACTAACGCGCTCATTTTAAAGTCTCGAAAAGGGGACAATTGTAGTCTTGGGTTGTACAATTATTGTCCTATTTGTCATAAGACTAGTGCAGTTTGGAGACTCAGAGTTCGAACCACTTTTCTCGTTAATTTTGTTAACTTATGACGTATCTATACTTTTTGACATGTCATTGTTTCCAGCCAACTGCAAAGTACTTATTTCATCAATCTGGTATCATAAACGTCGACACAACCTTACAACTAATGTTAAACAAGTATCGTTATTTCAAACAGCCCCTTCATAAGCGAAACATTAATAGGCGATCACTTTGCCAAGTTTTGCAAGTTTCCTGAAATAACAGCGGAAAATTTGAGCTATCTAAGATTAGGTAGCGAACCGTATCAACTGTTCGGAGATAACATTAAATTACACGATCGTAACCGGACTTTGTTTAAAGATAGTTAAGTTTACGAGTTCTCGAAACGGTCAATATTGAAACTGTTTTTACAAAAAAGACTGACTTACCGGTAGGGTTTAAATAAATCAGTTCAAGTAATTCAGAGCTTGACATTAACCTCTTCCAAAATAGTTCGGATTACAATCCTTACTGCAAATATTTTACCGTCACTTGCATGAGGCGAAATAATTTTATAAAATGTAAGTATTACGAATGCAAACGTTATATTTTTAAATGCATTTATTTTATGCTTTTCTCTGTTCCTTGTTTAACTGAGATGGCAAATAACCTGTCTTTGTCCATTTAATCAATAGCTTAGAGTATCCATGATCTTTGACAATCTTTATAATTAAGACAAACGCAGCTCAAAATTTCCGTAATCCGTGAACATAAAATTACTGCAGACCTTAAAACCGTTACTCCATATACACTACATGTACAAAAATAAACAAGTAGTAAAATTAACACCCCACTACATCACTGCCGACCCAGAAATTGTGGAACTGAAACGTCACAGTGACTCGCCGTTCCCAAAACAACGCGGCCAAACTGAAAATATCAGAAAAAGGCAAACCTTTCTATTTGTGAGCACAATAAAGGCAAGTACAATGTATTTGAGAGTTATTGTGGACGTAATAAAATTATTTTGACTCAGCTGAAGATGATTTCGTTTTCTTTTTTCGAAACAGAATTTTTGACGGTGATATTATTTGTGATTTTTTGTTTTATTGCTCTTTATAATTATATTTATTGCTAATGTTGAGTATTTTGTGGAGATTATACTTACGTAATGTCGTGGTGGCCTAATCGTTAACATACCGTACGCATAATGTTGCAGATCAAACCCAGGCAAGTATCAATGTGTCTTTTTCAATGTCATAAATACTTTTTAACCGAATTCAAAAAAAGGAGGAGGTTCTTAATTTGTCGGGATCTTTTTTTTATGTATGTTCCCTCATAACACAGTCATTTATGAACCGATTTGAATTTTTTTTTTTCATATGTATGGGTTTACTTTCCGATTGGTCCCCTATAATTTTTTTAGATATTCTAAGACACCGCTGACTTAATGATGACGGAAAACATCGTAAGGAAACCTGGATTTAATTATCTGAAATCGCCAATCAGCAGTGAGCTAGCTTGCTATCTATTGTTAAATTGAAGAATAATTTCAATTAATATTTCTTACTTTTCATTGCCTTCTACGCTTTGATTTTGAATTTCAAAATTATTATAATACTAGCTGTTGCCCGTGACTTCGTCCGCGTGAATTTCGAATAAAAACACCAGTAGACTAATATCAAATTTTCGAAGTAAGTAAGTTAAAAACACTTTAAATGACTTATCGAAAGGAAAATATACATATATACATTATATTTAAATGACAAAGGTACTTTTTTAAATTAATATGGGCTTGTCGACTTATTCTACCGATTCCCGTGGGTATAATCAGCAAACATTCAGTGACTAACAGGAAAGATATTGAAACGATTTTTTTTGCTTATAAGAGATACAAACTTACAATTTTGAACTTCTCTCTCAAATATCTTCAGTTTTGACTTCGTTACTGTTTCACTATCACTACATAGTATTAAAAAAATTCGCCTTACCTGTCCCTATGTATGCTTAAATCTTTAAAACGCAACGGATTTTGAATCGGTTTTTTTTAATAGATAGAGTGATTGATGAGGAAGGTTTACATCCATTAAATAGTGGAGAAATACTTATAATATACAATATTATATACCCGTGCGAAGCCGGAGTGGGCCGCTAGTTATTATAATATGTATAGATTGTGTCGTCTAAAGCAAAATGTCAGTAAAGTACAATTTGTTTAAACGACCTAAATTTCGTAATTCAAAATCAACTCAAAAAAGCTATATAATTAATATCTACTCTACTACAAATATAATATTTTGAATTGTTGGAGAAATGAACTTACTTTATTCTAAGCACTAATTACCGTTTATTGTATTTTCCTAGTATTGTGTATTAGTAAGTACTTTAAAAGCTGTATTGCAGACGTTTTTATTCATTTCATTTTCCGTCAATTCAGTACTTACAATTTTTTTTTAAAACGTCGCACACTAGTATATTCTCCTGTATCGTGGGTTCGTTTCACAAACATGAAATATCCCATACACAAACACCCAGACTTGGGACAAACATCTGCGGATCGCACCAAATTTTTGTTCCGTGCTGGAATCGAACCCGCAACCCCAAGCGCAGCAGTCCGATTGCTTAGCCACAGCACCAATCGGGTCGTCAAATACAATTCTTCCTCGTTCTTCTCCTGCAACTGCTCATATTTATGCATCACCATGCTCATCTCTATTTTGAAGTCCTCATTTTCATTTTCGTTTAATATTAAAGTTAATTGATGGAGTTCTTCCATTCTCCTGTAGGTCGAGGAAAAAAAGGATTGCTTGACGTCCGTTTGAGCGTTTAAAATTAATATTGAAGGAGAGTTATTGACTTGCAGTTTTCATGGACGTTTTTTGCAATCAAAAAAGTTTTTTAATTATTCTTTTATACCTTATTTTCTTTTCTTTATAGCTTGTTGGTAGTAAGGCGTAAAGTTATGAGAGTTGAATCTATCTTGATGTTATCATATTTTGGTGTTACTATAGAATCTATTTTAGATTTTGATGACATTGAGACTAGTCTCAGAAATGTGCGGTCTACAAGTTGAGTTTTAGACCTCAACTTGTGTTTTGTTTGCAAATTACATAGCCATAATTCTGTCACAATGGACTCCATTTTTCACATTTACGAAATCGAAGCTAGATTTTATAATTATTTTTATATGAAAAAATTTACTTTTTGCTTCTTACATCCACATTCAACCCTAAAATGCTAACAGCAAAACGATTCCCTCGCTCCCAGGTAATGAGGTCTACACGGCAACCAGTTAGTAACTATAATCCGGCGGGTTCGCCCATAAATCATGGTACGCCACGGCTCGTTACTCTCGCGTTTCCTGCCAATCGATATTTACGAGCCCTGAGTTATCCTCACCAGTGGATAATGTTTTCTGGTATTTATGGATATGAGTGTGTGCAATCGTGACGTATGGTGATGTGCGTTTAGGGTTACGTGCTGAAAATTACTTATTGTAGTCAAAATATTCCTTCCTATCGTATGGTTGATGAACAACCTGGTTTCAGAGTTTTAACCGCCTGTAGGCCTCTGACATAGCTTTACACACCGTTGAAAAATTCGGTTTCCTTTCAATGATTTTCTTCACCGTTTTTAGTAACTGGTAACTAATTTATAGTACGCACAGGAATTTGAAACGATATTTGTGCGTGCTGGGGTTTGAACTTACGATTTTTGACTTGGCAGTCGAACGGTCATGGCACCCGGCTATCAGTGCTTTACAAAAATATTAAACCACGTACACTTTAAATAATTCCAAAACTTCGTCGATACCGTTCAATTTATACCAAACAATTACTTAAACTCTAACAGTATAATTTAACAACAATTAAAATACAATCAAAATTTTAAATAGCTTTATAATCGCCCATTGTATTTTGTTAACAAGTTTCCTTCCAAACAAAACCATTTAATCCGTGTACTATTTTAAAATCTGATGGATTGGGATTGTGGGCGTTGAAATATCTAAAGAATTTGTGCATAAAAAAATGTTGCAAGCTGAAAAAAATTAAATAATTTTTTGTCAAAAAATATACATTTACCAAAAGTGATAGCCGAATGGTATGACCGTTGGACTGCCTAGTCGCAAGTTCGAACCCCGGCACGCACAAATATATTTTCAAATTCATGTGTTTACTATAAATTAGTTATCAGTTGCTACAGACGGTGAAGAAAAACATCGTGAGGAAACCGGCACACCTGAGAGATTTTTCAACGGTGTGTAAAGCCATGTCAGAGGCCTACAGGCGGTTCAAACTCTGACACCAGTTTGTTCATCAACCATACGATAAGAATACTTTGCCCGACCTGGGATCAAACCTCACGCTCAGTAGTCGCGCCTAGCGACTACTAGACGAACGAAGCAGCAAAATATGTAATTAAATAATTTCATTAATTTATAGTTTGCTCATCCGTTTCAGTTTAATACCAGCAGTAATGTTAGACTAAATTGTAACATATTTCAAGCCAGTTTCAGAAATTTACACTACATTTTGGTTGTAGTAAATTTCGAACATAGCCTACATTGCGGTTTGCACCGCGCTCCATATCGCCTACGAAGCGGACTACGTAGCACGTACCATCGGCTACGAATACTCGTAGCATGATACGTAGCATTAACAATGGCTACGAATTCTTGGGATATCATTGGAAATGTAATGTATTCGTGTGGGTTAATAATTTCTTGGTTCTTTAATATTATTTTAATCATATTGTTTCTAATATAAAATGTATTACTAAAAATTAATTAACTTTTACCTCCTTATTTGGACCGCCATTTAATTATATATACAATTTAAAGATAATGTAAATAACATAACATAACATCACGCCTGAATTACCCGAAGGGATAGGCAGAGGTGCACATATAGTTTACCCACATTTTGCCAGTAATGTTTTTAGGTCCAACGTTATAGCAGCGAGCCTATTGCCATCACCCGGGCACAATCTAGACTCCGTGTTTCTACTGAGAATTCTAATGAAACAACCCATTAACACTTTGCCCGACCCGGGATTCAAACCCATGACCTCATGCTCAGCAGTCGCGCTTAGCGACAACTAGACCAACGAGAAAGTGTTACATTTTCAATGAAAATAACTAAGTTAATTTTAGTTTATAAATAACTAGCGGCCCGCTTCGGCTTCGCACGGGTATAAAATATATATTATAAGTATTTCTCCACTATTTAATGGATGTTATTATACATATAAACCTTCCTCTTCAATCACTTTATCTATTAAAAAAAACCGCATCAAAATCCGTTGCGTAGTTTTAAAGATTTAAGCATACATAGGGATATAGGGACAGAGAAAGCGACTTTGTTTTATACTATGTAGTGATATGTTGTGCCGTGTGGTATCCGGCCTAGAATTGACCAACCCGGCTCCTCCCGTGGGTGTCGTAAGAGGCGACTAAGAGAAAAAAACAAAAGGGCAGCAGCGTCTTCTGTAACTTCACCACCAATACTGCGATCCTCAAGCCGCTTGCCAAGCGTGGGGATTATGGTTATCCAACCCCTCTTCTTAAAGGGGGCGGCCTTTGTCCAACAGTGGACGTCTTGCCTGATGATGATGATTAAATAATGTGTTTAGCAGATTTTACAAGTCTGTTTTCCTGAATGTTTCAATTACCAAATCACAGCCGTCACAAAAGAATGGATACTATACTATCCTATAGATATATCTACTTCAATATCTTCAATAAGGTGCGAAGTCCCAAAAATAAGGACGATGAACTACCGTAAGACGTTTTCTAATCAAGGCAGCCCGTTGGGTTTCATAGAAGGTCGTTTCCCGAATTAATCTCTCCTGTTTGGGTCCCAACATAAAATATTCGTGGATTCACCTACCTTAGGATATTGTGTTCGACGTATCAGTTCTAAAGTTTGGTTCAAACTGGGCTGTTGTAATGCTTTATCTACAAGAAAAAATCATGCTTATAATTATGGCTATTATTTATTTTATAATTTGGTTCACCAACAATTGTATACACTATGAACAACATGACGTACAAAAAGTAAAATAAAAAATAACAGTGTAACAATTACTTATTACTATTTATATATAATTACTACTTAATAAAAGACAGTCACATGAAACTAAAAAAAACTTATATGTACTATAAATATGTGCAGTACACCTAAATTCGACGACCCGATTAGCGCAACGGCTAAGCGATTGGACTGCTGCGCTAAGGGTTGCGGGTTCGATTCCCGCACGGGACAAAAATTTGTGCGATCCACAGATATTTGTCCCGAGTCTGGGTGTTTGTGTATGTGATATTACATGTTTGTGAAACGCACTCACGATACAGGAGAAATTCCTAGTGTGGGGCGACGTTTTAAAAAAAAAACCAGTTATATAATGTTACTAGCTGCGCCCTGCGGAGTTGCCCGCTTCATTTTTTCGGGATATTAAGTAGCCTATATGTTAATACAGAATGTCAGCTACCTCCATGCCAAATTTTAGCAAAATCGGTCCAGCCGTTTGAGCGTGAAGAGGTAACAAACACACTCACAAACTTTCGCTTTTATAATATTAGTGTAATGTGATCAGAGGCGGTCTTTTGCCACTAACCGAGCACAAATCCAGACTCCATGCTGCTACTGCTACTGCTAGGTTATTCTGAGCAGCAGCACTGAGACTGAATTTGTGCCCGGTTAATGGTCAGCACACCCCCTGTTACATTGGGACTTTAATAACTTTAATATAACTGGCGAAATGATGATCATCTTCATCAGCCGGAAGACGTCCACTGTTGAACAAAGGCCTCCCCTTTTTAGAAGGGGGGGGGGTTGCCATAATTCCCACGCTTGGCAAGCGACTTGGGGATCGCAGTGTTAGTGGTCAAGGCACAGAAGACGCTGCTGCCCATCTTCTGGAATTTCCCTTAGTCGCCTCTAACGACACCCACGGGAGGAAAGGGGGTGGTCAAGTCTAGGCCGGATACCACACGGATAACAAAATGATGGTGTAGTATAACACACCTTTACGAAAAAAAACCACATGGGTTTATGTTCTGTGAGCTCTAAACTCGTTTAAAACACCCTCTTGGCCTTATTTAAAAGGTTTAGTAATTAAGTATTAAGCTAATGGCAGATTAAGCAACGAGAACAATTATTTAGCCGCTGAAATAGATTAAAATAAGGTCACTGTGGACCTGATATTTACTTAGGTACTACAAAATTAACTAGGCAAGCTTTGATTAAAATTAAACGGGTTTTATTTTCATGATTTAGGTAATCCTTGCAATTTTTGAAGGGGACTAACCACCGCGCTCGGAAATGTAAATGCTTACTTAAAGTGGCAGTAAGTAAAGATTTCATAAAGCATGTCTGTACTTTGTGTTAGTTTAAGTAATCATTAAACGTGTCTGAGTTCGGGGTAAGCCAAATAGCTACGGTGCAAACAATGCGAGGTTAAACTACGTTGGCCGTAACAGCTTTTTAAATGGGTGACCTTCTTTTTCTTCTTTTTATCGTATAGCTGATGAACAACCTGGTGTCAGAGTTTAAACCGCCTGTAGACCTCTGACATGGCTTTACACACCGTTGAAGAATCTCTCAGGTGTGCCGGTTTCCTCACGATGTTTTCCTTCGCCGTTTTTAGCAACTGGTATTGGAAAAGACATTAGTGCGTGCCGAAGTTTGAACTTGCGACCTTTGACTTGGCAGTCCAACGGTCATACATCTCGTCTTTCACTGCTGGTGATCGAATTTCTATGAATAATGCTCATTCGTGTCTCGGGAAACTCTTAACATTGGTTCTACGAATGATCTCTTGTCGTGTCGCGTTCCAAAGAAATACGAAGTGAACCTTTGCAAGTGCAATATTTTTAGCTCTGAGAAGTGTCATCATCATCAACAGCCGATAGATGTCCACTGTTGAACAAAGGCCTCCCCCTTTTAGAAAAGGGGGGGTTGCCATAATCCCTGATTCCTGAGAAGTGTATAAAATACTAAATGTGATCATCATCATTATCAGCCAATAGACGTCCACTGTTGATCAAAGGCCTGGGACCTTTTAGAAAGGGGGGGTGCCATAATCCCCACTTGGCAAGCGGATTGGTGATCGCAGTGTTGGTGGTCAAGTAACAGAAGACGCTGCTGCCCATCTTCTGGATATTCCCTTAGTCGCCTCTTACGATACCCACGGAAGGAAAGGGGGTGGTCAATTCTAGGCTGGATACCACACAGCACTGAATACTAAATGTATGTTTATTAATTATCTCATCAGTTTATGCAAATTAACAAATTAATAAATTAAGGGTAAATCCAGAAGATGGACAGCAGCGTCTTCTGTCACTTCACCATTAATACTGCGGTCACCAAGCCGCTTGTCAAGCGTGGAGATTATAGCAATCCCCCCCCCCCCCCCTATAAGGGGGAGGCCTATGTTCAACAGTGGACGTCTTGTCCATTGCTACGTGTTGTCTGGACATCATTTTTAACGACCATTGCCAATAATCGCGCCATTGATTGCCTGTGTCATCGAACTTTTAGATCGTAGTCGCTGATCGTACTTAGGTATCGTCACTCGTGGAGGCTTTCTTGCACTAACAAGATAATTATGAAATAATAACAGTATCAGCCACTCAACAGTTGTACACTAAGCTAATTCTGGTTGTAATCATGAAATTTAAGTGTCCACTCTTTACACGAACGGTTTCGGACTAATTCGCTTGCATGCCGTGTAACACGTTTTTAATAGTACGCAAACATTAGGTACTACGGTACTTTAATAGTGTTTACAGTAACTGGGAAAACTGTTTAATAATTCAACGTGTATGATTTTCTAGTTGAAATTATGTAAAATGTTGTTGATTAAGAATCATACCTTTAAGGTAAATAAAGATGTATAAATACACATTTAACTGCGTATAGTTTTAAGACACGGAGTAAAGGGATTTGCTTGTGGTTAATGATTTCTCAGGTAATTAAAATAGTAAGGAGGTACGCTCGTAAATAAGTTCGTAACACGATGTAAGACAGTAAAAAGAGTATAATCAATAATATAACACATATCAATTAGGTAAATACACGAAAAACAATTAAATAGTAACAACAATCGGTTAATAGCGCGTCCTTCGCGCGGCCGTGAGCGAGACTCAATGGCTCGAACTCGCGCGCTGCTCGCGGGAGCCTTCAAGCACATATAGCCTAGTTTTAAAATTAGCGTTACATAATCCTAATTTAAGTTAATGATTATTTTTAACGACGTATATATATAATTTTTTTTTGTGAAAACATTTTATTATACTATTAGAGTCATGGCGATTTTGAGATTATGATAACACAATATCGTTTCAAATATCGCTGCGTGATACTCTTTTAAATTTGTGACTGTACTTTGGATATATAACGTGAGGTTTTCTAGGCGTTTCAATCGTCGTATAAACGCCCCGTGAGAACTAACATTAGGCCCAGCAGTCAGATATCAACTATTGATACTATGATGACTAAATAATAAATTAGTAAAGGTTCCTTTTTTATTTCATTGAAAGTTTCTTTTTTGTGAACCACCCGCGGCCTTGAAACTGTAACGTTACTTATTTTTTGTGTTTTGTAGGCTAAGAGGCTAATGTCCTACTCACCAAATTTCGGTCACGGCGGCCTGTCTCAGCTGAGACTAGCCATCTGCGCAGGAGATATAGTGCACAAGTATGCGCGCAAACACAGGTGCACTCCCTATTCCCTCACTCTCATACTCCGATGGGAGCGGAGAGAGATCAGGCGCAGAACCAACAGCTTAACGTGCCTTCCGAAGCACGGTGGGGTCTCGACATGTGAAAACGGTCACCCATCACAAGACTGACCGCGGCGAGCACGGCTTAACCTCGCAGATCGACTGATCTGCGGGGTAGCCACATAGCTACGACCCCCACGCTAATACGTTAACAACGATTAAAAGAGCTGTGATAGCCTAGTGGTATGACCGTTGGACTGCCAAGTCAAAGGTCGTGAGTTAAAACCTATTCACTAAAGTTTTTTCCAATTCATGCGCGTACTATAAATTTGTTATCAGTTGCTAAAAACGGTGAAGGATTACATATGAGGAAACCAGCACACCTGAGAGATTTTTCAACGGTGTCTAAAGCTATGTCAGAGGCCTACAGGCGGACTAAACTCTGACACCACCAGGTTGTTCATCAAACATAAGATAAGAAGAAGAAGAACGATTTGAATACCATTATGGGAATCGAACTGGAAACTTTACAGATGACAATCCCGAGTGTGAGATTAAGAATTATTCCCATACACTAATCAACATGATTCATTTTAAAACTTGTATACTTGAAAAGTTTTGTGTTGTTATGTAATCTTTCTCAAATCAGGCGTATGATACATAATTATGCATTATGCATACCTACATATAATATTGCTACTTATCGCCCACTTATGGCCCCAAATGGCAATAGGGTGTCACTTATCATTCAGGACTCATATGATGAACGGTGAAGTGTATAATGTAAGTGTCATCGTCATCATCAGCCGGAAGACCTCCACTGTTGGACAAAGGCCTCCCCCTTAAATGGGGGGGAGGTTGTCATAATCCCCACGCTTGGCAAGCGGCTTGGGGATCGTAGTGTTGGTGGTCAAGTTACAGAAGACGCTGCTGCCCATCTTCTGGTTTTTTCCCATAATCGCCTCTTACGACACCCTACGGGAGGAAAGGGGGTGGTCAATTATAGGCCGGATACCACACGGCAATGTAAGTGTATAATCTGATAACAGACACAGCTGCCATCCTACGATGAGAAAAGCTGGTTTTTAGGATCGAAGAACCCTTTTTAGGCCCGTTGAACGGTAATACGCTCGCAACCTGTATCGTGGGACTAATGATAACCTAAATGGGTGTATCTATATCTATACAGACTCTTTTTAAAGATGAACACATCTGCCTTCCCGCCCTTCAGGGATTACTACCTTGATTTCATGTTTTTTATAGATAATCTATTTCGGTTATACTTACTTGTATTTTTGGGAATGCAAGACTAGGGCTTTCATGTATGTAACTAGGTATGCAATTATATTTGTTTTTCTTTAAAAAAAACGTCGCCCCACACTAGGAATTTCTCCTGTATCGTGGGTGCGTTTCACAAACATGAAATATTACATACACAAACATTCGAACATCTGCAGATCACACAAACTTTTGTGTCGTGCGTAAATCGAACACGCAACACAGCAGCCTAATTTATCAGCCACTGCGCCAATAATGTCGTCGACACAATCGATACAGACTTATGTAAGTATAAGTTCATTCCCTTTAATTCCCATAATCAGGAGCACATAACAATGTTGCGTACTTAGCAGCATATTTGAGTGTACAGGCGACGAATATAGCTTAGATTACGTGGTAGTAGGCGTGGTAATTACCCGCATGGAGCGGAGCCGGATTATTATCTAAATAGTTTATAATTAATGCCGTCGTTGATACGCTCCGGCTGCTTAGTTAATTATTTATCAAACGTTATATTAGACTAGCTGGGCCCCGCGGTGACACCCACTACATTTTTCGGGATAAAATGTAGCGTATTTGTTAATCCAGGGCGTCAGCTACCTCCATACCAAATTTTAGCAAAATCGGTCTAGCCGTTTTAGCGTGAAGAGGTAGCAAACACACTCACAAACTTTCGCCTTTATAAATTAGTGCGAGTGTGATTAGGGACACGTTTTTTTGGAGTGGCTGTGTAACCGGTCGGTAAGGTTCAGCCCCATTATAATGAACTCTTAAAACAAGGCAGTTCGCGTTGTGGAAGCGAGACGCCACATTACACTGCACATAGCGGCGTCTCGCTTCCACTACGTAAACTGTCCTGTTTTAAGAGTTCATGGTAAGAGGGCAGATCAGTCGATCATCGATGTGGTTACCGCGGTAGGTCTATGGATGGGTATTGAAGACGCATGCGAGCCCCAGAAGTTATCTGTAGCTATCGGCAGTTTGTTACTCACAGTCTATTGTTTTTAGTTCTGTTGTTACGGGTAATAAGATTCGTTCTCCCTCAGTACAAGATAATGAAGACTAGATGAATGTCTGCGCGGAAAATCCGTGACATTATTATTATTATTTTCTGCGATTTTTTTAGTTTCCTTGAATTGATACACATTTCAAGTTAAAGCTATTTATTTATATCGTCGGTGATAGTGCAAAATTGCGTAACTAACAATACACAATACCGCGTGAATTAAGTACGGCAAACTATTAACAAAAAAACTTAATATTTTTTCAAATCACTTAGCATATACATAAATGCTTAGGTGGTTTTAACTCGTGATTAGACGATTTGAATAAGCGATGTACCGCAACGAGAATCTAAGCTATTTAAAAAAAAAAAAATGTCGCCCCACCTTAGGTATTTTGCCTGAATCGTGGGTGAGTTTCACAAACATGAAATTTCACAAACACAAACACCCAGACTCGGCACAATCAAATGTGAATCGCACAAATTTTTGCCCCGTGCGGGAATCGAACCCGCAACCCTTAACGCAGCAGTCTAATTGCTTAGCCACTGCGCCAAACATTGCAAACACGCAAAGCTGCTTTTGTACTTCCGCGGTATCATCCACTATTAGTTACGCAGTTTTGCACCATCACCGACGATACAGTCAGTTATGTATTCAGCTACAAAAAACACGAGTTTACTCCTACATTCAAAACAATTTTCGTCAAACAAAACTCACGAACATCTACTCTAGATACAAATTTATTTCGTGGGTATACATTGCGATCCGTGTACAGAAAATCAAGCAATAATCCACAGAATCAATAGGGTCAGCACAATTATTTGACAGCAACCTTTTATTTGGCTGACGTTGTAAATCAAAGCTTGTACGAAACAAAATACAATTTTGCGCACCCTACTTGACATCAGGCCTTCTAATAAAACCAACTGAATTATAAGGCTGGATACATACAGCGACTATTTGCAGCAATTCGAAAGACAATCGCTATGCAGTAGCGATACAGTCGTCTTCGTTATTCGTGTTTCATCACACACTTAAATTGAATCAGTGATGCATAAAAATGGGCTACGAGTAGCTTCACACTCACTTGCTAGGTAAAAATTGCAATTTTTCTGCAATAAAATTAACCCTTGTCTTTTCCTAGAACTCAGGCATTCACTTCAATCTATCCATTTATCTGGTTAACATGAAATAATAAACAGAAAACATACTTTATAATTTTTTTTTGCAGCTGCGAACGATAATGACAATGTGTAAGAGACAAGTCGCGAACTAGCCGCGCGTTTTTCCCAACCGCGTTTGTCGCTAAAAAAGTCGCAGTGTGTAATCTATCTAAGGGTAGCTGTACGAAACAAAATCGATGCCCCAAATAAATACGTGTTTTCATACAATTATATATTTATTACTTACAGAGTAAGAAAGTAAGAGATTTTGGTACAGTGTAATTTGATTACTGTTGTGAACACGGAGTGTTTTGTACGTGCAGTGTGTTAATTACAAAATGTAGGTACCTACCTTTGTTTTGCTTCTGACGCATTAGGTTACATTATTAAAAGGCCTACAGTAAAAATATGATATTTAAGACTGTAATTATCCCTTTGGAGATTAAAATAATATAACATATATATAACATAATATATAACATTTGCAATTGTTTTCAACTGAGGTAGAAAAAATAGTCTGAATATTTTTTTTGTTTTTGCAGTCTTGATTAGGTTTGGTATGCTGCTTACCTGATTGGCGAAGTAGCTAAGTGATTGGACTGCTGCTCTAGGGGTTGCAAATTCGGTTCCCGCACAGGACAAATTTAGTGTGATCCGCAGATGTTTGTCCCGAGTCTGGGTGTATCTGAATGTGATATTTCATGTTTGTGAAACGCACCCACGATACAGGAGAAATTCCTGGTGTGGGGCGACATTTTTATTGTCCTCTGTAATTTAAATAACTTCACTGGCAATGATTAGCAAAGTATAACGCCTCAGCGTATACTATTAAAACAAGCGTGACGTCAACAAAACCCACACAACAAATCAATCCGAAAAAAAAAAAATAACTGAACCAGCAAAGACAATGGCTTTATAAATCCAATTAATGATACCCGGACCCAGAATATGAAAGTTCAAACCCGGTCTGAATTAAAATCAATACCCGGGCGCGACGGTCACGGATAAACTCGGGCCGTTCTCGCCGTTCACGGCTCAACTAATTCGATGCTGAGATATTTCTGCGCCGACACTTATTCAAGCGGTGACAATAGCAGAATACGACAGTGAGGAAAAGAAAAGTTCAAAAGTTATTTTCGACTTTAAATATTGTTTGAAATGGAGTACGAGGACTTTTTGTTGCTTGTGTGCTTGCGAAATTTATAGAAAAAACTTTTTGGTGAGTCGTTTTATAATCTACTAGCTTCCGCCTGCGACTTTGCCCGCGTGGATTTCGAATATTTTATAGCCTAAAGCCTTTCTCGATAAATGGGCTATCTAACACTGAAATAATTTTTCAAATCGGACCAGTAGTTCCTGAGATTAGCGCGTTCCAGCAATCAAACAAACTCTTCTCAAATATAAATTATTTTTCACGTGAAACGTCTCTGCTACTCGTCTACTACACGTGAGTAATAAAAATGTTCTCCTGACCGAATTTCGGTTACGGCGACCTGTCTAAGCTGAGACTAGCCAACTACGCAGGAGATATTATAGTGCACAAGTATGCGCGCAAACACAGGTGCACTCCCTACTCCCTTACTCTCATAGTCCGGCAGACGGCAGACCAACACGACCGGAGGAGAGATCAGTTGCAGGACCAATGGTTTAACGTGCCTTTTGAAGCACGGAAGAGTCTCAACATGTAAAAACGGTCACCGACAAGACTGACCACAGTGAGCAGTTGAGCACAGCTTAACCTCGCTGATCGACTGATGGAAGCGAGACACCGCTACGTGCTGTGTAATGCAGCGTCTCGCTTCCACATGGTAAACTGTCCTGCTTTAAGAGTTCATGGTAAGGGGGCTGGAGGTAGCCAGTAGCCGCGCAGCTGCGAGCCCGTCGTTGTTGTTGTGAATTTCATTATGCTTGTGAGTGATGCGTGTTTAAAAAGGTTCTTAGCGAGTCTTGTCATAATCTATATACCTTACTTCTAATCTAGCATTTATTTAAGGTAAGTCCACTCATTAAACGAACGGTTTCGGACTAATTCGCTTGCATGCCGTGTAACACGTTTTTAATAGTACGCAAACATTAGGTACTATGGTACTTTAATAGTGTTTACAGTAACTGGGAAACTGTTTAATAACTCAACGTGTTTGATTTTCTACTTGAAATTATGTAAAATGTTGTTGGTTAAGAATCATACATTTTAGGTAAATAAAGATGTATAAATATGCATTTAACTGCGTATAGACTGCCTCGTTGGTCTAGTGGTCACTACGCGCGACTGCTGAGCAAGAGGTCCTGGGTTCAAATCCCGGGTCGGGCAAAGTGTTACTGAGTTTTCCATTAGGTAATTCTCAGTAGCAGCACGGAGTCTGAATTTGTGCCCGGTTGATGGCAATAGGCTCGCCCCCTATTACATTGGGACTTACAACATAACTGGCGAAATGTGGGTGTACTATATGCACACCTCTGCCTACCCCTTCGGGGAATACAGGCGTCATGTTATGTATGAATGTATGGTGTATTCGGTTCTTCCAAGTCACTGTCGACAATACTATACAACGAATTGTCTAAACACAATAACCTGGATATCACGTGTGCATTATCAAATTATAAGAAAGAAGTGAAAAGTTTTATTATAACAAAGTAACTTTACAATATCAGATTACCTTATTCTATTTTAGCTTTGTTTTTAATTTTTTTAGTTATTTAGGAATTTGTATTATTATGTAACTGTCAAACTAATTTCTAACGGTAACATGGCAGTCTTCTTTCTTTTTCTTACTCTAGTTTGTATCTAATCACTGCACCCTATTCCTACACCTAAAAATTCAAATGTGCATACTGATGTGTAATTATTAACATATAATAATATTAGTATTAGTTGTCGTGGTGGCCTAGTGGTTGACATACCGGATTTCTATGCACGAGGTTGCAGGTTCAAACCCAGGCACGTATCAATGTGACTTTTTCAATGTAATAAATACTTTCTTAGATATTCTAAGACACCACTGACTGACGGTGACGGAAAACATCGTAAGGAAACCTGGATTTAATTATCTGAAATCGCCAACCCGCAGTGAGCTAGCGTGGTGATCAGTGCTCAATCCTTCTCTATACGAGAAGAGGCCTGTGCCCTGCAGAGGGACAGTTATAAGCTGTTATTATTATTAATACTATTCTTAATCGAATGTCATGTACACCTTTAAATTGTATATATATAAGAACTTTTACAAAATTTGTTAACAGAAATGTCTATATATGTATATACTGTTGGTGTATTTCTTAAATAAATAAATAAAAACTAGTTTGTTACCTAGTCTTTCAGTGAATGCTGTGTCTCCTTTAACTGGAGGAGCACACCTGTAATTGACCTTTTCGTGTTGTATTTGTGAATGTAATTGTGTACCTTCCGTTGGAGATCCTATTAAAATAAATAGTATCAAGTTATTGACTGCGCGATGTTCTATAGCTAGTTTATATGGTTGCGGATTACGGGGCTCCTGGTTTAAATCCCGGGTCAAGTTAAATTACAGGACTACTACAAATAGGCTTTTAGCAAGAATGTTCCTTAATCATTTTACAGCAGCAGCTTAATGTTACTTATCACATAACGTTATAGGTATTTGTTGTTTTAGACTCATGTATCATTATTAATGGCCGTGTGGTTTCCGGCCCCAAGCCGCTTGCCAAGCGTGGGGATTATGGCAACCCCCCCCCCCCTGCTTAAACGGGGAGGCCTGTGTTCAACAGTGGACGTTTTTTGGCTGATGATGATGATCATTATTAATTATCTCACCGGTCTGATTTTACTCACTCCACTTTTGCTATACAGTCAATTCTTCTCTGGAACGCGCTCCCTCTTGGAATCAGGATGGCTAACAGTCGTCATAGTTTTAAAAAGAAAATTAAAGAACATTTTCTCAACAAAACGTTATCAGTCTCACCTGAATTTTGATTTATTGTGTATGTATGTATGTGTATATTTGTTTAGTGTTTATATATACATATATATATATATATATTTTTGTATAATATTACGTATATATAATCTGTATTATGTAAGTAGGTATATAAAAATTATATCTTCTCACACAGCTGTTTTTGCATCTATCGTGATCTGTCTCTGCACTACCCAAAGGTTTGACTGGTAGAAAATGCCTAAGGCATTAAGTCCGCCTTGTACACCTCTTGTATAAAGAATAAATAAATAAATAAATATTAACATACCCGTAATAATTGGGTTTTAATTCTTTTCAAAAAGAGGACATTTAAGACCTCCTCTCTTCTCTTCTACTGTACACTTGTGCAAAAATAACGTATGTTATACGTAGATATATGATTGTAATTCTGCCACATGACACAATTAGGATATGAATGATTAGTTCCGTTAATATATTGTTCGGAATCACTGGATTGCCTTCACATATTTATTATAATTAATTCATTAATTGATGTACAATTTGGTTGATTAACTCATAGATTGAATATGTAACGTTGATTGATTCATTAACGAACTCAATAATAAACTGATTAAGCGTCTGATTGATTTACCAACCGTACTTAAATTGGTGGGCTTGACTGGTGGGCTGCTTCGCTTTGCGGGTTTGACTCCTCTGCGGAACATGAAGTATTCACTAATATAATTTGTTTTTAAAATATTTTTGAGTCGTAAGGAAAAACGATAGGCTGGCCCCCTATTGCATTAGGACCTATAACATAACTAATGAAACGGTAGGTGTACTGTAGGTACAACTCAACCTATCCCTTTTGGAGTTGTCGATCGCACACCAATAAATTTACTTCGTGCAAATTGCCTACAGAAATATTAATATTATAAAAAAATCACGATTCGCACATTTTGTGCGAGTTCAATTCATGCGAACTGTCTAATAACCCCTAAAATAATATGAATATTCGCAAAACACAAAAAAATAACGCAATATGTAACAGCTATTTTACAACTGATAAAACAAAACCTAACAATTCACAGCTAGACTCAATCAAAAATGAAACTTAACACGGTGACTCACGACACACATTTCATCGTCGCATCTAGTCTTTTACTTCGTTTGAGACCGGACTCCGACTATGACGTCACTGACCCCGATCTGTCAAGCACTAACAATACGCTGGTATTCGCCTTAATCGTTTTTAATTAACCTGTACGATGACGTGTTGGCTGTGTGTGTCAGCCTGCAATTATTTTCGACTTACGATCGACTGCTGATTACGGAAAATTCCGTTTCGTTGAAAATTTGTGTGATAGAAGATTTTCGTTTGTTTTTTTTTTAAACTAAAGCTGGGATCGATCGCCTAACCGCTGGTTTGATCAGATCAAAGCTATAAACAACAATCTAAAATCTTTCAAAAAACGTCTAGATTAATATATTAAAGGAACATCATTATTAAACTTAAGTAATTAGAAGAAAACAACTAGCGTGGTCTCATTGGTCATCATCATCAGCCAAAGACGTCCACTGTTGAACATAGGCCTCCCCGTTTAAGCGGGGGGGTTTGCCATAATCCCCACGCTTGGCAAGCGGCTTGGGGATCGCAGTATTGGTGGTGAAGTTACAGAAGACGCTGCTGCCCATCTTCTGGATTTTCCCTAAGTCGCCTCTTACGACACCCACGGGAGGAAAGGGGGTGGTCAATTCTAGGCCGGATACCACGCGGCACTGGTGCCATTGGTAACGGCTGTAAATTTATAATTTTTTTTCCCATAACTAAGTGAACTGTTTGAGAAACTTGTTGTTTGAGAAAATAAATGTCTTTAAACCAAAACGGGACTTCATATTACCAGTGCCCTGAGGAAAGCCGAAGACAGGGTCGAATGGAAACAGCTTGTCAGCAACTCCATCAAAGCATTTCAGAACGGCCACATCTTTTAGTAATGAAGAACACAAAAAGAAAAAAGCTAGAAAAAGAGTATTAAATATGACTTTTGGTGTCATTTTAGCATGTTGCCCATGCTAAGCTTGAATCTATTTTTTTTTCAATAGCCTATAATGCTTCCCACTGCTGGGCAAAGGCCTCTCCCCTGATTTTCCAATTCCCCCTATCCTTGGCCAGCTCTGGCCAGCCGCTTTGGAAGGCGTCCAAATCGTCCCGCCATCTCCGTCTGGGTCTTCCGCATCTTCCGTCTTGTGGCAACCATTTGGTGGCGATGTTAGCCCACTTCTCGGGGTGCATACGACAGCTGATTTAGTCGGCCCAGTTCCACTTCAGCCTGAATCTAAATTAAAAAAGAAATTTTAAAAAATGATGTACACGAGCAGTTACTGTATTATAATTCAAGTCACAAAGTTTCAACCTTTAAAGAGCAAGTGGTAAAGTCGAAATCTAATTTTAATGATAAAAGTATCTGGTTGACATAATGTCTCGACTATATAATCTATGACATAATTATTAAAATCCTATATATTTTTCATACAATTCGATTATATTTTCTTTTTTTTCTCTTTCTTTTATAAAAAAAACGTCGCCCCGCACTAGGATTTCTCCTTTGTCGTATATACGTTTCACAAACATGAAATAATCAAAATAAAATACCACATACAGACACACCCAAACTCGAACCCGCAACCCTTAGCGCAGCAGTCCAATCGCTTAGCCGCTGCGCCAATTAGGTCGTAATTTCTATTCGTCTAACATTTTGCTATTAATCTATGGCCTCCGCTCCACAGATTCCTGTATTCCGCACTAGTATTAGTCGTCTTAAGATTAAATGTAGCAAGTAACTTCAAAGCACTATTTCATTAAAAAGCTACACCATTGCCTCACGTTTCATAGTTGCAGTATATAATTTTGTGTCGATTACACCTATAAAAATATTACACCACAATATTTTCCTTCAATTCCCTGTCGGTGCTATCAGCAATGTTATTTATCGTTAAATTTTCAATTTTCATGAAGCAATATCACGACATATCCTCTACTATGCGTGTTACAATCACGACATGTTATCAAAACTTTCCGAACGCATTTTGATTGGATCTTGATATGCAAAAATACAGAGATATTGTTAGAGATGGTACTATTATTTTTATCACTGGAGTTGTAGGTAGGTGTGAAGTTTTACACCCTTGCTCTTGACAGAGTCATGTAAGAAAGGATTAGCATATTGGATCTAGCATTTCTAGATTGCACTGTCAATAAATAAATTACAAGAGCTTAATCTTATCTGTAAATCTATCTATCTTGGACATACTAATACAGATAGAAAACGATGCTTTCCGTCGCTAGAAAACGAGTCATAAGGCGTTAAGCCCTAAGCAGGACCAGCGAAATGTGGTAGTCCAAGCTCTTGTTACGAAGAATTTCTGCCTTTCCCATCAGGGGCAAGCATGATTAAATGTGCTAAGCTCCAACAAAAAAGATCACTTCTGCCTTTTCCATCGGAGATTACAAGCATGCTTTCAATTAAAATTGACACCAACGCAATCCACTAATAACATTAATGAAATATATTCCAACTGGTCCCGACAAAAATTGAACTCCGATTTTTAATCCTCTTGATTTTCACATGTTATTTAAGCAAATAACGAGCGTGCTCGATAAATCCGGTGCGTAAAAACTTCGTGAACTCATTTTAAATCCCAGGCTGATGTACTACGGCTTATACATTTTTAATGATGCGCGGAAATTCGAGAAAGGTCATGGGAATAGATTTTGTACGGTAATGTGCGCTTGTTGAACTGTTTTAGGCATAAGATATAGTGGGTCAATGTTGGAAAAAATGTTAATTAGTTTCGTCCTTCTCTTGTTTCTTGCAGGTAGGTCGATTAGGATTCTAAAACTTCGTCCTAGACTATCAATTCCACCTAGATTGTTAGTGCATTGGATAAACATCAAGTACCTATCATCATCAGCCGAAAGACGTCTACTGTTGCACAAAGGCCTTCTCCTTAAAGGAGGTTGCCATAATTCTTTATCGTCATCAGCCGGAAGACGTCCACTGTTGGTCAAAGGTCTCCCCACGCTTGGCAAGCGGCTTGGGGATCGCAGTATTGGTGGTCAAGTAACAAAAGACGCTGCTGTCCATCTTCTGGTTTTTCCCTTACGACACCCACGGAAGGAAAGTAGGTGGTCAATTCTAGGCCGGATACCACACGGGAAATAACGGCCATAATCCTTAAAGAGGAAAATTTAAAAGGGACAAATCAAGTATTTGTCTCGTTCAGGAATAAAACCCATAACCCTGCTGAAGTCTAATCGCTTGGTCACTTGATGAACCGTTATTGTGATTGCTTTACTCGATGCATGAAGAATGTAACAACACCGACTGAAAAAGCATGAAGTGTATCGTGTAGCTGGTGCGAGGTTTTTGATTGGTCGATGACGTTTGTAGTGGTCATTTGTATGCAGTATTTTTTAGAACAGTCGGTCGTCAAACGAGTAACTCACTCTACGGATTCATATTATATTCACTCGTTTACCAACAAAGTGTAAATATGTAATCGGATTGTTGGTCCAAGGTTGATTTTGAATCTTCGACATTACAAAATTTATAAGGTAAAGCAAAGCATGTTTATTGTTAAATAGATTAACTCTTCTTCTTCTTATCGGATGATTGATGAATGACCTGGTGTCAGAGATTAAACCGCCCGTAGGCCTCTGACATAGTTTTACACGCCGTTAAAAATCTCTCAGGTATCGTTTCCTCACGATGACTTCCTTAATTACTGATAACTAATTTATAATACGCACATGTATTCGAAAAGGTATTGGTGCGTGCCGGAGTTTGAAATTGTGACTTTTGACTTCGCACTCCAACGATCATACCACTTGGCTATCACTGCATTCTGTTGTACTTATTTAAATAGCAGTGCAGTTCAGCTTGAACCCTATAAATTGTTAGCACCAAGACCACAAAGGTCGATTTAAAGAAGCCTCCCATCGCAGGTAGTTACATATATGAAGTAGGCTCTCTGTCTAAGTATTAGTTGACAAAACAAATTACTTGGAGCTCAATGCATCATACTCGAGCAATTAACCCTTTAACGAGGTGTAGATGTCATTATAACCCTACACTTCTCAAGGCTTTCGTAACACCTGTAGATAATGATCTACAGGTGACATAAGAGCAGGACTCTTCGTGGTAATACTTGAAGTTACCCATTCTTGGTGGTACAGGAATCAGGATGATTGCAAAGAATTGTCAGTTGATATCTTGTTTTATTTTTTTATTAGCCTGTTCTATGCCCCACAGCTGGGCAAAGGCGTCGCCTTTATTTCGCCATAAATCTCTATTCATTCAAATTTCCAGCCATGTCTTTCCTGAAAATTTGATATTTATAAGGTGGAATAAAAAGTGACTAGGATAGTGCCTTTAGATAAAGAAATAATTGGACGTGTTTCTACAAAATGGAATGTTCTGAATAATTGGATTTTTTTGATCTATTATGTATTTTCAAGGTCTAATGTTATATGGTTTATCTCGTGCTGACATTTTCTTTATGTATCTTCATAATGTAGAAAGAGAGAGTTTTTTATCTATTTCCTACCAAATATCGCAGCAATTAAATTTAATAGCAGAACGTTTTGAATTGGTTCGGCTTTAAATGGATACATCGTGATAAATATTTTTAGGTCAATTTATAAAATGGTGCTAAATTAAAACGGAACCTGCTATGGCATGAGAAAGAGTAATGTATTTTGCTAAATGTTATTTATTATGTCCGAATTTATTGTCAAGCGTGTGCCTCTGCCCAGGGCCGGATTTACCATGTCGTGGCATCTAGGCAATTAACTTCTCAGGGCCCCTTTACCCTCTTCAGGCCATCTCTAACATCCTAAAGTTTACTAACACTTCGCCCATAATTTCGACTGCAAAAAGATAGAAAAGACGCGGGCGAAAGCTAGCTGTAGAACCTATTTCAAAACTAGGCAGTTATTGTCATTAATGGTCAGTTACATACCAAAGTTAAAATAAGGTTTATAAGATTAAGAAATAAATTAAAAAAAAAAAAAAATTCTCGTGGCACTGGGCCCCTGCCGATGTGGGGCCTCTAGGCTGTTGCTTATTCTGCCTAATGTATAATCCAGACCTGCCTCTACCTCTGCTGCAGTACCAAGAAATACAGTAATCTCTTTCTTAATTATCGTCTAGTTGATGCACAACCTGGTGTTAGAGTTTAAACTGCCTGCAGGCCTCTGACACACCTTTACACTTCGTTGAAAATCTCTCAGGTGTGCCGGTTTCCTCATGATGTTTTCCTTCATCAATTTAAGCAACTGATAACTAAAGTCATGAAGTAATCTCATAAATGATTGATTCGCTAATCAGATGGCTATTGACAGGTAATGTCAATCAGCTTGACATGTCAGTGATATTTATGCCTCAGCGACCAGGCATTGTCATCTTGTCTAAACGTGCTATTGTCTGAGCTTTGCATAAGTGTGTATGTATGCTAGGTATATATAGCACCAATTACTAAATCCTATTGTATTGTAATAGGTACGGAGTGAATTGCGTTTATTGGTAACTTGCCAATGTAGGGCTATTAACAAACTGCAGTGTTTGACCTACTTAGATATTGGACACAAGTTTCTTATGTAGAACACGGGACGGCAGTTGATGGTTAGTTTTGATTTAAACGAAGACTATCGGCAGGTCGGCAGAGTACTGTGGTTAAAAGATACACACGTTCAGTGATCAAAAGTAGGGTTCTCATTAGGGAAAAAATAATTGACGGTCCCTTATAAAGTCAGTAAGTTTGATCTGATTTGAGTTTGGACCTACACAATATTGGCTAAAATTTAGATTACTGTATTTAATACTGAGTTTAAAATTCACTTACGTAAATAGGCCAACTCTTTATCTTCTTACATAACTCCTTAAATAATACCTAACATTATATGGGTCACCTGAAATAAATGATGATTATTATTATTATAACACCATCACAGTCAGCTCAGCAATTTAGCAGTTAAACTGTTACAAACAGTCTGACGGAATACCAACAGAATTATAAACATAATAAGGTCGTCAACACACGAATATAATAATTATAGCAATAAACATAATACAGATATCTTGATAGATATTAATATTAACAACGAATTATATACATTGTAATTGTATACTGTGAAGCTACTGCAGCGAGTCAGTCGAATCCAAATACATTTGATTAACGATGTGAACGTTAATCGCGGCCGACTCAATTAATGACTCGATTCTACTCGATACTGAATAATGGACTTTCGGCTTCACTGAGATCCCGCCATCTATTATTGTAGTAGCTTAGTATTGTTTAATGTAGTTTGGACTTCAATGTGTTGGATTTTCTTAACTCTTTTAAATGGAGAGGGGTTTGGAGTTTAGGGATTCTTCCCAAAGTCTAACCTACTAATGATGTCTTTTTGCGGCCAGTTTTTTATGTATTCATTCTAAATGCGTTTGGTGGAGAATTTTTTATTATATTTATTTATTAACATCCTTAACCACTATCTTTACAGGTATGCCCCAATACGATAGAGGCCTCATATAAAAAATAATTAATACTAATTAAATGAAAATAAAATAATAATAACATCTAGTACATATAAATAAAGTAACTGAAGAACTTACTCTTAAAATAAAAACGATAATATTTAAAATCTGTAACATAAAATAAGTAACAAGAATGCTATTGCAATCCCGCCTTTTTGCCATCAGAGTCATCAGAAGCACAGCGCAGGCATTGGGAGATTTTTAGTGAGTAGGCCCCTATGAATCTTACATACCCCTTTCGTCTTCCAGCGGTCGGGGATGTGTTATAAATAAAAATGATAAATAGGTGTGTTTCACGATATCTTATGATTCTTCAACGTACCAAAATCGTAATGAGCTGACACACCAACCGAGTCGCAAGACTGCTTTTTTTTTAAATGCAGCCAAATTATTGTTTAATTTAAAATTTAAAACAATTCTACTTAACAACGCTGTTCTTGAGATCCATGACTGCAATTTCTGACTCAAAAAATACAAAAAAACAGCAAATGTTTTATATACTTATTTAAAAAAAAAACACGTCGCCCCACACTCGGAATTCCTCCTGTATCGTAGGTGCATTTCACAAACACGAAATTTCACATACACAAACACCCAAACTCGGGACAAATATCTGCGGATCGCACAAATTTTTGACCCGTATGCGAATCGAACCCGGACCCTTTGCGCAGCAGTCCAATCTCCTAGCCACTGCGCCAATCGGGTCGACTAAAATGATCATCAAACAGGAACGCCAAAAATATTTGTCCAAAAAATCTGATGAAGTGACTAACGCACAGTCGCACAGTTACTATTCCAATCTTATAATCAATCTTTGTGGGGCTCGTAGCTATGCGGCTACCCGGCAGATCAGTCGATCTGCGAGGTTAAGCCGTGCTCGCCGCGGTCAGTCTTGTGATGGGTGACCGTTTTCACATGTCGAGACCCCACCGTGCTTCGGAAGGCACGTTAAACCGTTGGTCCTGCGCCTGATCTCTCTCCGGTCGTGTCGGTCTGCCGTCCCATCGGATTATGAGAGTGAGGGAATAGGGAGTTCACCTGTGTTTGCGCACATACTTGTGCACTATAATATCCTGCGTAGTTGGCTAGTCTCAGCTCAGACAGGCCGCCGTGACCGAAATTCGGTCCGGAGGACATTATTCCAATCTACAGTCATTGTTCCGTTAAATATTGCCAGTGAAGCCGGCATAGCAACAACACAGAGCCACTTTGCCAAAAAGGTCGTCCGTTAATAATTAAATAGCTTTCACTGCTCCTACAAAATTGCCCTCATCTTGTATTTCTTGTGCAATCACTGGGCTACAATCAAAAAGTTTTTATTTAACTTGTCTCAATTAACACTGCTTATGTTATATTGCGACTTCTGCCACTGGTTTACCACGCAAAATTATGTGCGCGTTTATTATTTAGCGACATATCTAAACGGTTGGTCGACTCTTCACGTGACCAAAGGCCTGGTTTGTTTTTCGTCCAAAGAATTAGCATTGCCATTCAACGTAGTAATGCCGCCAGTCTTTTGGGTACCCTACTAGTCGACACTGATGAGGAGGAATATTTCGATGCATAATTTTTTGATGTTTTTTGATTGTATTATTATTAGTTTTAATGTAGGTAGTCTAAGAAAATCGAGGGTATATTATATAATGTAATTTTTTTTGTTACAAACATAACTTAAAACATCACGTCTGTGTTCGCTGAAGGGAAAGCAGATATATCGGAGCCTCATAACACAGGCATTAATGCTTTAAAGGAGGCTACACAAACTAACTTTTAGGAAATTTATTGTGATTTTTTTTTTTAATTTTATTTTTAATATGTATAGTACACCCACAAATCCAGAGTTATGTCACTGTAAAAATATATGGATAATGATGATAGAGCATCCATATTTATTGAGTCTGGGTGTTTGTGTATGTAATATTTCATGTTAGTGAAACGCACTCAAGATACTGGAGAAATTTTTAGAGTGGGGCGACTTAAAAAAAAAGCCATTGCTTCAAGCAGCAAAAAACTAAAAAAATATACAATATGTTGCGGTAAGCCGCAGACGAAAACTCATGAACGAAGTCACAGGCATAATCTACTCGTAGTTCATAAAATAAAATCTAAAAAACAGTGACGTATTTCGCTTGACGTCATAATTTTAAATGAAAAACGTAAAAGCTTGTTATTTAAAACTTTCCCTAGCTAAATGTGCGGCGGGCACGGTATTATATTGTTAGATTACGGTCACATTATGCGGTAGTTCTTGCGAAGTTTAAAGTGGATATGAGTGCAGATTTTTTTAACGAAATGACTTCTGAATTTACAGTCAAGATTGCAAAAGTTTCGGTGGAAAAACCAGCGTTGATTTTCAACGTGGCAATGCTGTTTCAAGAATGTTACTGGAAGAAGTCGAAAGAGAAGTATTTTTATCAAAAATTAATCAGGTGCTATAGTTACAACGAAAGTCTTTGCTATCGCGCATTCAATCATTTTATTCACGTAAATAAAATAATAATTATGATGTATCCGTACGTGGCGAGTGGTATCCGGCCTAGAATTGACCGCCCCTTTTCCTCCCGTGGGTGTCGTAAGAGGCGACTAAGGGAAAATCCAGAAGAGGGGCAGCAGCGTCTTCTGAAACTTGACCACCAACACTGCGATCCCCAAGCCGCTTGCTAAGCGTGGGGATTATGGCAACGTCCCCTCCCTTCGAAATGGGGGAGGCCTTCGTTCAACAGTGGACGTCTTTCAGCTGATGATGATGCAGGTAGGCAGGTAGGCAGGCAGGCAGGCAGGTAGTAGCATTGCCTGCTAAGAAGCGCCCAACGATCATTAGAATGCTAGCTGCGCCTAGCGGTGTAACTCGCTACTTCTTTACAGGATAAAATTAATCCAGGTAATTAATCCAGTTAATCCAGGGTGTCAGCTACCTTCATACCAAATTTTAGCAAAATCAGTCCAGCCGTTTGAGCGTGAAGAGGTAATAAACACACAAACGCACAAACACACTCACAAACTTTATCATATTAAGTGTTATTTTCAGAAGCTCTTAATGCACCCACGCGATACAGGAGTAATGACAATAAAATTACTCACACAGTTCGCAGTAATGTGCGGCCAGCCTTACATCGCGTGTCTATCATTCTAAGCTCTGACGTTATACCAACGTTTTTAATTATTCCATTCAAAATATAACTCAGTAATGAAGTTATCATTTAATGTTTTAACACCATCCGCCCTTGGGAGTGATTACTTTTCGAGCTACAGTAAAATACTCGTAAAACTCGAAAATACGAGTTCACTAATTAATTTGTTGAACGCGACTTTGTCGCGACTTCGTTTGATGTTAAATATTTTATGTTTATAGCCCGGTTTTGATATAATTTGTGAATGAAGTGGTCATTCGTTTTTGTAACTGGGATTTTATGGGGAACGTACTATAGCGACATCTACCTATCGAAGGACGAATGACGATGAAATTCCTGCATCGTGCTAGCGAAGTAATCACACGCGCTAGCTATAAATACAGCAACCCCGAGTTGAGAAGTGGGGCGCCGCGGCTCACTAGGCATACCACCGCCTGGTTGGAAGATCTTCCTTTTCGTTGGAGGAACTCCACATCCCTTCCTCCACAGTACTATACTCGTTGTTTTAATGATATTTTGAGAAGTGAGTTTCGGAACCTTGGTAGTGGATTTAAATGTAATGCTTTAATGTGATTTAATTGCTGCGCCCCGCGGTGTTACTCTGCTACATTTTTTCGGGATAGAAAGTAGTCTATGTGTTTATCCAGGGTGTCAGCTACCTCCGTACTAAATTTTAGCATAATCGGTCCAGCCATTTGTGGTAACAAACACACGCACAAAATTTTCGACTTTATTATATGAGTGTGATCTTACAAATGCCTTAAACGGGTTTTTTTTGTAATAATATTATCAATTTTATTACTGACTATTAGTATTTTTTTTTAACGTCGCCCCACACTAGGAATTTGTCCTGTATCGTGGGTGCATTTCACAAACATGAAATATCACATATACAAACACCCAGACCCGGGACAAACATCTGTGGACCGCACACATTTTTGTCCCGTGCGGGAATCGAACCCGCTTATCCACTGCGCCAATCAGGTCGTCTTATATTAAACTTTATCTCTACATTATAAGGATTTTACATAATATGATTCAAATTACGATATTATTTCACTTTAATTTCCGTCAATTTCTTTTTTTTTTTTTTTTATTTGTTTAAACTTGAGTTAATGACATACATTAGTAATAAGTGCATGCAAGATGGTAAAATAATATAAAAGTTCTTGTCTTGTTTGCTTTGATAAAATTTCACGGCACAATAGTTCACTCAAATCGATGTTCTAAGACTCACAACAAACAATGAGTATAGCCATCATCTGCACATGCGTGACGCAAAAACATGACGCTAATATTAAGTGAGCTCCCATCATGTTCTCAGAAGTATTAATTAGTTCCTAAAAGCGTGCGTGCGGTGGAACTATGTATTCATAATCTAATGAGCGCGGTTTGACACGTGTAATTAGAGATGTAATTACATTATTCGTATGTGCGTAGTGCGATATTTAATTGAAAGTGTTACTATCATACTCCTACAGTACTTCGGACACGTAGCTAGGAAAGAGCCCGATAGCTTGGAGAAGCTCATTCTAGCTGTAACGTGGAAGGAAAAAGGGGCCGTGGAAGATCACCAACCCGATGGACAGATGTGGTGAAGGAAGTCTGCAGAGGAAATTTCCAGGCATCTGTCCGCATGGCCGAAAACCGTCCAGAATGGAGAGCGTTGGTGGAGAAGGCAACGACTTCATGTGGTCACGACCCTCAGTCATGAGGAAACGAGGAAGAAGAAGACTATCATACTGGTATACTCCGAAAACTAGATATGTAAGGCACGTGATCTAAATTATGAGGAAACAAACCAAATTGTACGTGTCAGGGTAATTCAAAACCCGGATATTTGTTGCGGATTTAGGTGTTTGTGTGTGAGGTATTTTATGTCGTAAACGTACCCGGTTTACTGAAATATTCGGTTTGACTTGCGACAGAAGTGTACCATCTCGTTGCGCTTCGGTTCCCGGACTTTGTCAGTGGGATTTTTCATTACAGTAATAAATAACTGGCTTCTTATTCTTCTTATCGTATGATTGATAAACAACTTAGAGCCAAAGTTTAAACCGCCTGTAGGCCTCTGACATGGCTTTACACACCTTTGAAAAACCTACCAGTTGTGCCGGTTTCCTCGCGATGTTTTTCTTCACCATTTTTTGCAACTGATAACTAATTTGTAGTACGCACATGAATTCGAAAAGACATTGGTGCGTACCGGGGTTTGAACTTGCGACCGTTGACTTGGCACAACGGTAACTGGCAAAATGTAGGTATACTATACGTAGGTGTTACAACAGACACAAAAGAGAAGTTGTGTAGTTTGTGGTCCTATTCAGTCGCTATGCTTACTAGTTGTCCATAAATGATTAGTTATCTGTGGCGTAAGCTCTGCACAGATGACAGACTAAAATATGCAGACTTGAATATGAATGAGCTAGCCCTTTGAGCCGCGTACTGTATTTTAGAGTGAGTAAAATTAACATTTAGTTTTTATTTATTCACTCATGGAAATTGATGCCGATTGATAAAGGAAATTTGAAAACAGATGGACACGAGCGGGACTTGAACCCGCGACCTTCACCGTACCGTGGCGCAGCTCTAACCATCTGAGATTTAGATACATCTTATTTGTTAAAAACATCGCTCTGAACATCAACACAAGATTGTCTGAGCCGATATTCGATTAAGAACTGCGGTCCCTAGACACAAAAAGTTTGAAAACTTTTCTAATTTCGGTTTGTCAATCAATATCTCAGTTCACTTTACTTAATATCTTACGGAGTGTGTGTATATTTTTGATGGATTAGGAGTAATGGTTCTGAACGTATCGTTAACGAGCATCTGTCTGCGATTTTGGATGGGAAATTCGTGTCTTTTCTAAGGTTTAAGTAGTCTATGTATACCCTGAAGGTCGATCCTAAATAGTGATGAAAGAATTTTGGAAATTGGATAAAGGGTTTTGAAGATTACTCTCAACATACAAACGAACAAATAAACAAGAACATAATTAAAACTAAATTGATAAAGGAAATTTGAAAGATGATGGACACGAGCGGGATTCGAACCCGCGACCTTCGCCGATCCGTGGCGCTGCTCTTACCAACTGAGCCACCGTGTCGCTGCTCGCATCCATCGAATTCCAACAGATAATACCTGACGTCACCCTTAAGACGTAAATACTAAAAGGGAACTTGAAATTCGATGGACGCGAGCAGCGACACGGTGGCTCAGTTGGTTAGAGCAGCGCCACGGATCGGCGAAGGTCGCGGGTTCGAATCCCGCTCGTGTCCATCATTTTTCTAATTTCCTTTATCAATTTAGATTCAAGCTAAGCATGGGCAACTTGCTAAAATGGCACCAAAAGTCATAAGAACATAATTACTTACATAATTTTCAGAATCAAATCTTACAATTTCAAAGTCTTGTGGGCGTGTTTTGAACAAATTATTATTCAAAACACTATTATTCATATTTCTTTCCTTGCCCAATTGGCAATGTCAGTTTCATGCAATAAAATTAAGCTATTTTGAAAACCTTTAAAATGACATATGTATATGTCACAACCTGTGAACAAACTGCCCATTCTCCTTTCTAAGACTATGTATATAACTATTCCTTGCAGGCAGGATTTTCCTTTATTTCTTTTACCTTAAGGTATGAGTTTGATTCCTTTACCATCTGGGCCTACCGCGTCTTGGAAACAAGAAGAAGAGAAAAGCCTGCCTGCAAGGAATTACAGGCGTAATCCATTCTGTATCCATGTATACGATGTCAATGGTGACATGTGGCTTATATAAGCAAGAAAAAGCGCCTATTACTTCAACATCATTTTCAGTATCAAATCTTACAATTCCAGACCTGTGGGCGTATCTTGCAGTTATTTGCGCGCGCAAGTAAAGAATACTTAAGCTAACTCAACAAACTCTAAGATAAACCGCAAGGTTGGAACGTTTCAGTCTCAAACTGGTAAAGATAAGGCACGTTAACAATCATCCTTAGAATACCTCATCATACCACAATTACAAAACCGTTTGTTTATTCACCAGACTAAGTATTCAAACTGTATCAAATATATTATCAATTCAGCCCAGGTACGGGTGTGTCAACCTCAAAACGCACATAGCGATTACGCGATACGTGGCCCCTGCATACTAAGCTCCACTGTCAGCCGGGTCGCGGTGTCGAGGCCGCAATTTCCTGTAACAGAACCGACTCAACGCGACCGCTTCCTGGAATGGACAATACGTTGCGGTTTTAATTTAAAACCAGTTTTTAGGGACGTCAGTTAGCCAGCGTTGGATGGGTTACATTGCCGGCGATGAGGCTACTGTGTGAAGCGGATTTTTATGTTTTAGTTTAATAAATGTAGTTGATGTATTTATGAGGCGTTTGGAATGGAAGCAAGCATTTAAACTGTTTTCATGGCAATCTACATTTTTTTTTACTACAGAAAAGTTTTCTAAACTATTCCTGACGCTTTTCATTGTTAAGTCTTGTGTTTTATATGAAACTTTCACAAATAATATGCGATCAGATTGAATTTTTTGCTCATCATAGACTTCAGAAAGTAATGAATAGGACGTTCGTAAGGCTTTTTCTAAGGGGGAGGCCTTTGTCCAGCAGTGGACATCTTCCGCCAGATGATGATGATGAAGGCTTTATTTCTTTTCCACTCCAAGAAAATCCCGAGCGATCTCTACCATATAACTATCTCGCATCTACTGAATTGCTAGTACAAATATTCCGCTTATAATCTATTCAGGCAAGTCATTTGTCAAGCACTATAGGTATAGAAATGAATAGACACGTCTGGCGGGAAATTGCAGTCTCATAGACCGTGTAAGCGCATTCAATCGCGGACTCGTGACGTCATAATACTGAAATGACGAGCCTTGAATATGAAGTTTTATAGTGCTTTGTGCTTGATGTATAGAATGGGAGGTTTACAATTATGATTGGATTGGATTCTGACCTAATGTTCTTATTATGTAAATCTTAATATTATTCTAAATTGATAAAGGAAATTTGAAAAATGATGGACACGAGCGGGATTCGAACCCGCGACCTTCGCCGATCCGTGGCGCTGCTCTAACCAACTGATCGGCGAAGGTCGCGGGTTCGAATCCCGCTCGTGTCCATCATTTTTCAAATTTCCTTTATCAATTTAGATTCAAGCTTAGCATGGGCAACATGCTAAAATGGCACCAAAAGTCACTTAATATTATTTTTATTTGTTTTTAAATGTTTGATGACCTGATTGGCGCAGTGGTTAAGTGATTGGACTGCCGAGCTAAGGTTGCGCAAGTTTGATTCCCGCACGGGACAAAAGAAAGAAGAAGGGATAGATAGATAGGGATTTATCTAAGTACATATATTGTAAGTTGTTTATGTATAGGTACACTATATTGTTGTAAGCATAAATATATTATGATGTAGTTTACGTCCTTTTTTTCCTCCCATTCCATATTCAGTGCATCTACGACTGTTCAACTCTGCATCACCCTAAGGTTGACTGGTAGAAAAAGCCCAATGGCATTAAGTCCGCCTATGTCCTAAAATGTGCATTAAGTATAAATAAATAAATAGACGGTAGACGTAGAAATATTAGGTATTCTTCTATATCAGGACTCAATACTATTATATTCTATATGACTTTTGGTGCCATTTTAGCATGTTGCCCATACTAAGCTTGGATCTAAATTGATAAAGGAAATTTGAAAAATTATAGTCACGAGCGGGATTCGAACCCGCGACCTTCGCCGATCCGTGGCGCTGCTCTAACCAACTGAGCCACCGTGTCGCTGCTCGCATCCATCGAATTTCAAGTTCCCTTTTAGTATTTACGTCTTAAGGGTGACGTCAGGTATTATCTGTTGGAATCTATGATTACCAACTCAGTGTTATACCTTTACAGCTATAAATCACTGAAACGATAATACCAACCCAAATTTATATGACTTTTGGTGCCATTTTAGCATGTGGCCCATGCTAAGCTTGAATCTAAATTGATAAAGGAAATTTGAAAAATGATGGACACGAGCGGGATTCGAACCCGCGACCTTCGCCGATCCGTGGCGCTGCTCTAACCAACTGAGCCACCGTGTCGCTGCTCGCATCCATCGAATTATATACTATTCAAAATATCCTATACCAATATCTATATCAAAAGTTCAATAAAAAGGCTTGTTACCATTCTATACGCCTCGATTGTCAACAGACAATTTTAATCCCACGACAACCTACGGACAAAATATATTCAGTACTTAGATTGATCGATTGATCTATAACTTTAAGTATAGTTGAATTTTTTTTTTTTTAAAAAAAACGTCGCCCCACACTAGGAATTTCTCCTGTATCGTGGGTGCGTTTCACAAACATGTAATATCACATACACAAACACCCAGACTCGGGACAAATATCTGTAGATCGCACAAATTTTTGCCCCGTGCGGGGATCGAACCCGCAACCCTTAGCGCAGCAGTCCAATCGCTTAGCCACTGCGCCAATTGGGTCGTCATTGAGTTGAAGATATCTAGCTGCGTTCCCGTAATTTAAAGTCTCTATTAAAACTCAGATATTGTAAATAGTTCCCGGAATGCGCAGTTAGCCAGCCATGGGAAGACAATGGGCAATGTATTTAATTCTCAGTTTTCCTCAGAGCGGCAACGAGGAAATAAGGTCATAAATTCGTCCCATTCATGCAGAACCCGTAGATTTAACTTGGTGTTAATAAAATAAATAACAAAAAAACATAAGAAGGGGTAGGCAGAAGTGATTGTAGTGTCAAGTACCTTCCACCTCACCATGTCATGGGTCCTAATGTAATAAGGGGTGAGCCTATTGCTATTAACCGGGCACAAATCTAGACTCCATGCTGGTACTGATTTTAATTACCAGTTAAACTTTGCCAGACCCAGGATTCGAACCCGAGACCTCATGCTCTGCAGTCGTGCTTAGTGACCACGAGACCAACGAGGCAGAAAGTAACAAAATATTTATATAACAATATTTGCCCAGCAGTGGGAAACAAAGAAGGCTATAAAAAATATACGAATAGTTTTTATGTAACAAAAAATGTAAATAGTCTTGCATTATTAAAAAAATATGGTCTTATTTTAATAAATTTAAAAGACAAAATTCGATTATATACTAAGTTGACATTTCAACAGAAACTGAAATTTTAGTCGATTACTGAGTTATTGCTTCGGCTATGAGATATGGGGTTCATAGCTATGCGGCTTTCTGGCAGATCAGTCGATCTGCGAGGTTAAGCCGTGCTCGCTGCGGTCAGCCTTGTAATGGGTGACCGATTTCACATGTCGAGGCCCACCGTGCTTCGCAAGGCACGTTAAGCCGTTGGTCCTACGCCTGATCTCTCTCTCGGTCGTGTCGGTTTACCGTCCCATCGGATTATGAGAGTGAAGGAATAGAGAGTGCACCAGTGTCTGCGCGAATACTTGTGCACTATAATATCTCCTGCGCAGATGGCTAGTCTGAGCTGAGACAGGCCGCCGTGACCGAAATTTGGTCAGGAGGACATTATTGCTTCGGCGTAACTTTCCTTGCCATGATTTTAGCGCATTTCCTCACAAATATACGAATATTTATTTCAGTACACATAGTTGAGTAATTGTTTCGTCTTCAACGATTGCCATAATTCAATATGAACTGAATTAATATGTTAATTACTCTACGCTACTAATGGTGAACACTTCAGATCAGCTACGGCGTAGCAAGTGTAACCGCTACGCAGTCTACGGTGCTACGCCGTAGCTACTTTCAAGTGTCTAGCACAGAATGTGGTTCAATTTATAACTGAACTCGCTAGCAATGCTCAAAATAGTTGTTATTTGATACGATACAATCTAAGCCAACAGCTAATACTATCAAAATCGTTGTAGTCTAACTACACGTCCCATGGAAGTTGTTTGGGAGATATCGAGCGTATCTTGTAAATACTGTAAATGTAGCAGTTGCTTATTGTACTGCAGGGTTAATTGAGGGTACAAGTCCCCAATGTATTGAAGCTATTGGCATTAGAACAGTTTGTATGCTCTACTGCAATTTTAAGCTAACATTGTTGAACGTACAGTCTACAAAAAAATAGCTAAACATTAAAAAAATTAAATACACATAAAAAAAATATTGTAATCAAAATTTGGACTCTCTTATAATAAACACATAAACACAACTTCACGCCTGTATCCCCTGAAGAGGTAGGCAGAGGTAACTGTAAAATACACCCACAACTCGCCACTAATGTTATAGGTCCCAATGTAATAGGGGGCGAGCCTATTGCCATCAACCGGACACCAATCCAGAGTCCGTGTTGCTACTGAGAATTACCAAATAGAAAAATCCAGTAACACTTTCTTTTTTACTATAAAGGTGTGCGCTTGCCCACAGTTCGCATTATTTGATTTAATTCGATTTATTTTACGCGACTCGGGATACGAACCTGGCACCTCATGTTCAGCTGTCGCGCTTAACGACCACTAGACCAACGACCACGAGACCAACCTCTTATAATTTCAGATTATAAGCTGTACGTATGTAATTGTGACCTTTCAATGGGACCAAAACTTATTTAATACTGATGAACGTACGTTTCTTTCAATATGACTAAAACTTAAAATGATGGATATTTTTTTCAATAATTTAACATTAAGTTCCTTCCTTGTTGAGTGTTTGTTGCTGACCGTACAAGCTTCAGATTCAATGTTCTTTCATTGCGAGTATTTTGAGTCTTGTTTGGTTAAGTTTTACGTTGCAAGGGTTTCTGTGTATCTATACTGTTCGTTCCATTGTTGCGTGATTAAATTCCGTGTTTATTGTTTTCGTATGAATTAGAGTAAAGTTTTAATATGTGTTTGCTTTGTAGCGGTTTAGCAAACGTGATTTTATATTTATTTGTTTCCACATACAATCATTATTACAGATAATCTCTACCAATTTAATAGCTTAGTAATAGTCTTCTTTCTTTATTAATTATTGAATCATGAATTTGTGGTCAATTTTTAAAATGTCCAGATTAATTAAAGTAAGATTTATCTAGTAAGACAGACAGCACTGTTAGCCGAGTGGTATGACCGTTGGACTGCCAAGTTAAAGGTCGAAAGTTCAAACCCCGGCACGCGCCAATGTCTTTTCGAATTCATGTGCGTACTATAAATTAGTTATCAGTTGCTAAAACAGTAAAGGAAAACATCGTGAGGAAACCGGCACACCTGATAGATTTTTCAACGGTGTGTAAAGCCATGTCAGAGGCCTACAGGTGGTTTAAACTCTGACACTAGGTTGTTCACCAACCATACGATAAGAAGAAATTAAGATTTATCACTAAATAGGTTTACCGCTAACTTAAGGTCATAGCACACGACACATGTCAACTCAAAAAGGGATCGTCACCGTGTTGCCATTCACCTCGCCGTCAAACAGGCGTCAACCACACGTAAGCACGTAACCAAAGTGGATCAGCTGCTCCGATATGTCGACTCGGCTACGGCTAAGCGACGCTGCGCTTACGGCTAGCCAGTCCCGAGGCGAAGCGATTACGTTACGATTCCGATTAGTGTGCGTTACAGTAGGGAGTTTCATACAAAGAAAACTGGACAGCTCGAGTTGATACGGTGACGATCCCTTTCTGGGTTAATATGTGTGACCTTTATTAATATATATTTTTACATAAAAAATGGGGAAGAGTCGGTGTAAGAATACGATTCATTCTGTCGCCTGTAAATAGTCATAAAAGGTGACAAAGTCTGCGTACAAACAGAAAAATATAAAAAAATGTTTATCAGCTTCATACCCTTATCATCCATACATTATCTTCACAAAGAAAGCGTACCATTTAAATGTTTAACAAAGTCTTAACAACAGTGCAGACTTTTTAAGGTCGTCTGTACTGCAGGATTTTACTGCAGATTGTCTTATTTGACCCCCGGAGTGGCCCCGGAGTTTATATTGTCGTTTTATGGCGCCGAGACATGCTATAAGAACATATAGCGTTGATATTATCTGGAAATTAAATGAAAAATGTTTTGAGAGAAAAATATATACTTTTTGTATAATTTTGAGTTTTGAGAAAATTACAACTGTACGAATTGCATCCAGACTGCCTTATTGTCTAGTGGTCGTTAAGCGTGACTGCTGAGCATGAGGTTTTCGGCTCAAATCCCGGGGCGGGCAAAGTGTTAATGAGTTTTTCCATTAGGTAATTCTCAGTAGCAGCACGGATTCTGGAGTTTTGCCCGGTTGTACATTTTCCTATTAGGTAATTCTCAGTAGCAGCACGGAGTCTGGATTTGTGCCCGGTTTATGGCAATAGGCTCGTCCCCTAGTACATTGGGACCTATAACATAACTGGTGAAATGTAGGTGTACTATAAATGTAGACCTTTGCCTACCCCTTTGGGGAATACAGGCGTGATGTTACATTATGTTCATGTTATGTTACAAATTGCAAGAAAGTAATTTAAATTTAAGTTGGTGCTGTGAATTGTGGATGTAAAAGAAATTATAAAACAGTTTATTCCTTTTCTAAGAACTTGATCACTTGATAAATCTGTTTACTTCTTATTGTTAGTTATTTTCCATTAAAATAGGAATACGGAAACTTTTTTCGCCATCAAATGAGAGAGCCGAGAAATAATAAATATGAGTTCTCAAAAAAGCTTGATCGTCTCTTTTTTATGTTTTATCACCATGCGTTTTGGATACATCCTATGTATATTTCATCCTATGTATATTTCAGTTTTAGTTTAAAATATTTTAAAAACTTAACATCACGCCTGTATTCCCCGAAGGGGTAGGCAGAGTTGAACATTAGTACACCCACATTTCGCCAGTTATGTTGTAAGTCCCAATGTAATAGGGGGCGGGCCTATTGCCATCAACCGGGCACAAATCCAGACTCCGTGCTGCTACTGAGAATTACCTAATGGAAAACTCAGTAACACTTTGCCCGACCCGGGATTTGAACCCAGGACCTCTTGCTCAGCAGTCGCGCTTAAAATATTTTAGAATACTAATTAAAATAGGTGTTAAAAATCTTCAGAATTTAGTTTAAAAGAGCTCTAGCGCAAGTAGAGCATATACTAGTGCGCTTAACAAAAAAAAATCTTTAAAAAAAATTCAAGATATTTGCCGAAAATGTTCAAGAAGCATTTACTAGGTATGAAGTAAATATCGCCTTCACGTGTCATTGACCTCGTTATCTCAACCGTCATAGCTCAACATGATCTTAGACCAAAGAGGTCGTATATGAAAAAATCTTTTTCCAATATTCTGTGTAAGCTGAGTGTTTACGGTGTGATAGGCAATGAAGATAATATGTGAAAGACCAGCGATAAAAGGCTGTAATATAGAAATACTAGCTGCGTCCCATGGCCTATGTTTTAATACGAGAGTCAGCTACCTTCATACCAAATTTCACCGAAATTAGTCCAGCCGTTAGAGAGTGAAGAGATAACAATTATACAAATACACAAACTTTTGCCTTTATAATATTAGTCTGATTGTGATATAAAATACATTTTTATAAAAAAAAATAATAGCTCTTATGTACGTTAATAATATTTAATATAAGGATAAAGAGGTGTTTAATAATTAAAAATGCCAGGTACCAGTACAAAAGAAATATACTTACCGACATGAGATGTGGCCCAAATTTCATTTTTTTTCTAATCGAGAAACGCGTTATTATTTATACTTTTTCATTTATTTATTTTTTGCCAGTCGACAGTGATGAGGAGGAATATTTTGATGCATAATTTTTTGATGTTTTTTGTTTGTATATATTTTTAGTTTTAATAATATAATTGGTAGTATAAAAACAATCGTGTGTGTATATAATGTAAATTGTTCTAATAAAAGTATAATGCTTAACCTCTTTTTCTATCAAATTAATTACTAAAAGGAAACTCCAGTTTTAGGAAAAAAAGTTGTAATCTATGTATAATTTTAATTATTATAGACATAAATATGTATGTACCTACTAGGTAATTATGTATAAGCACCTATTGAATAAAATAAAGTATTAGTTTGAGCCACATTCTTTGCTGGTGAGTGTAATTGATTCTTCTCGGAATATGTTATTCTCATGCCCTAGCAAAAAGGTTTTATCATCTCTTTTTTCTTTTATCTGTTTTTATTTAAAGACGTCGTCCCAGACTAGGAATTTCTCCTGTATTGTGGGTGCGTTTCACAAACATGAAATATCACATACACAAACACCCAGATTCGAGACAAACATCTGCGGATCGCACAAATTTTTGCCCCATGCGGGAATCGAACCCGCAACCCTTAGTGCAGCAGTCTAATCGCTTAGTCACTGCGCCAATCAGGTCGTCTACTAATCTCTGTCTAATATTTAACGATCAGAATCAATCACACGTTTTTCAGAAATATATTATCTAAAGAATTAATAGAATATCAGATTAAGGTTGTGTTGAAATCTTAGAAAAAAATCTCGCTCAAACATTAAATAAGGTTTTATTCCGTAAATAATATTTATTTTTGTCTGTCACTGCTTGCCACAATCAGCAATTACTTTATTTCGCTCTAAGAAAAAAGATCTTTCTGGAAATAAATTAAATTATACTCGAGCAAATCCTCTGAAATAATTATGTCAGAAATAAATAATGTTTTGTTGACATTGATAAACAGATTAAATAGATCGCTTCATAAATTAAAATAAAACATTTCTCTTAATTTCCTGTCTTTGTTTACTGTATTTAGTAATCAAAAAGATTTTTATTTAACCTTAATATTTTGTGACTGCCTCGTTGGACTAGTGGCGTAGCGCGACTGCTGAGGATGTGGTCCTGGGTTCGATACCGGGGTCGGGATAAGTGTTATCTGGTTTTTCCATTAGTTTAATTCTCAGTAGCAGCACGGAGTCAAATTTGTGCCCTGTTAATGGCAATAGGCTCGCCCCCTATTATATTGGGATCTATAACATATCTAGCGAAATAGAATGAACAAGATCTGACCGCCACTAGATCAAAGAGACAGTCAGCATTTTGTTATATTTATTTAATTTCAATCTATCACTACATAGTTTAAAACTAAGTCGCTTTGTCTATCGCTATGTATGCTTAAATCTTTAAAACTACGCAACGGATTTTGATGCGGTTTTTTTAATAGATAGACTGATTAAAGAGGAAGCTTTATATGTATATAACATCCATTAAATAGTGGAGAAATATTTTATACTCGTGCGAAGCCGGAGCGGGCCGCTAGTTAAGTAATAAGTCTAATAAAAAATCTCACTCTTGGTAAGGTTTGAGATCTCATACCTCAATACCTAAACTCATGTATTCTCTCAAGGTAACCATGTCGTTCTACCATCAAAATCCGACCTGACAACACGAAACCTTTCACAGCCAATTTTTATGTCACACACGGAATAAAGCGTCTTCCGCGCGAATCGGCCGACCACGTACTACATCCATTTGCACGCACACCATATCCGGATATTTGGAGGTATGGATTTGCCCAAACGTGTCCATACATACGAGTAAGTATTTAAGTGGATCGGAACACACACGGAGTATATGTAGACAAAATAGAAACTCCTAACGGTCGAGTCGCATTCAATAAAAATGTATTTCCGATAGCTGAACGTTCCGAATTGATTGCGAGTAACGGAATACCCGGCACCGTTGTTTAGGTGTTGTAGTAAGCTTACTTGATATTACTGTTGTCATGGTAACCTGAATGTAGGCTGTCAGTATTGTGATGAATCTCCAAAGCAAACACAATATCTGTTTCAAGTTTTAATTTTGTTACGGTAGGCTCTCTGCCGTCTAGGCAATTCTTACTAAGATAAAATTTATTTTTCATCAATATTACTTGAAAAATCACTATAATAATTATTTTTATTATAAACGTCGCACCACACTAGAAGTTTCTCCAGTATCGTAGGTGTGTTCCACAAACATGAAATATCACATACACAAACAAACACCCAGACTCGGGTCAAACATCTGCGGATCACACAAGTTTGTCCCTTGCGTGAATTAAACCCACAACCCTGAGCACAGCAGTCTAATCGCTTAGCCACTTCGTCAGGTCGTCAAATAAATCAACGAACACTGTAGAATTCAAAACTACGCCACAAACAAACGCTTTAAGTACCTTCGTCTGATAAACCAACAATCATTCGTTGCAAGATCAACCACTTATAATTTGACAGTTGAATAACTGTCAAGTCAAAGTGAGCCCCTGAGGCAAGAGTTTAAGTCCCGCAGGGCTGGTTTAGTTTGAGCATTTTATGACCAACCAATGGGAATTATTTAGGCCACAGGAAAGGAGTAACAATATTTTTTATATAATTTATTTGTATTTTCCCCTTGAAAACGCTATTGGAAAGAAAGCAAGAAATAATTTATTTGTCAGAATATAAAAGAATTTTAAGGGTATTACACCTTTTTTGAAAACTGTTTTAAATCAGTCGTAAGGTCGTAATGAACCAGTAGAATTTTAATTTAAATAAAATCGAAAAATGCCTTAAAATCTTATTTTTATTTATGTTTTTTTTTAATTTCCGCGCGGACACGCTAACCGCCATCCTTTTCAGCTCGTGTCGTTAGTGAACAATACAGCAGAACATAGATAGCCTGACGGGCTAGGAATAGCATTTTTATGAATAAATTCCGACTTTTCTCATTGACTTTTTACGAAATCCATCATAAACATGCATTTTTATATTTTTCCTAACATGGTGTAAATTAACCTATTCAGGTGTACAAATATTTTAATATCGAATTGTTATTCTTATAGACTCTTATCACTAAGGCCATAAGGTCAATCATATACAGAGTGCAGTTTTTTTGTATTTACTACTGTTTTACTTGAAATACCTTCATAAGAGTCTTAAAAATGCCTTGAGTCAGTTTTGAAACTAAGTACCTTTGCCTCTGCGCCCTGTAGCGGGCTTCAGATTTCGGCTTACGGTAGGCTTAGGCTTAAGGTAGTAACAATAAAGGTCTTATTAGTGAGAGAGCTTATTCCGTCTTTTTTGCGCACGACCTACACAAATAATATGGTGAGTTGACGAGACGATCGGTAGTGGCAGTGTGTAGATTTCTCCGACGGCGAAGTGTAGTGTAGATCTCGGATGGATGTTAGTGCGATTTACAGATTCAGAGGAAAAATTAAGGCTATCCTGTTTTCAAAAATCAGGTCGTATTGTTGGTGTTAGTAGATTAGGCAGTTTCGAAAACAAAATAGAAACGACTACCTGATTGGCGCACTGGCTAAGCGATTGGACTGCTACGCTAAGGGTTGACGGTTCAATTCCCGGGACAGGAATGTGTGTGAGCCGCAGATGTTTGTCTCGATTCTAAGTGGTTGTGTATGTGATATTTCATATTTGTGTAACGCACCCACGCGAATTCTTATTTAAGACGACATAAAAAAAAACACCACGCATCATGTGTAATTTACCAAGGAATCGAAAGGAATTCATGTTTGTATGTATGTAGTATAAGATACCTCAGAAATGACAACAACAGCGTGATTTGTAGAACTTATTTATTATACACTTGCACAGTTGTACTCCGAATACTCTCGCGTTACAAACTTAATATTTTTTCAAATTACTTTATGATCTCCCAATCTATCGGTCGTAGCTTCCAGGCTAGAGAGCCGAGAGGTGTTTTCACTCCTCTTACAATCAGCTTTCCCGCCAAAAACCCACTACCTAGTCTTTTTAGCGCCCGCCAAATCTAATACCTAATCCGTAGTCAGTGTGGCCAGTGTAAGAATTTGCGTGAATATATTTAATTCAATAAAATTAATAAAATCTTATAAAATTTAGGTTCAAATTAATACAATCTTACAGTAGCATGAGATAAAGACACTTCAAAATCCATAAATTGCTTTAGGTACAGTTAATCAAACGTTGAAACACTGTACATCCGATCTATTTACAACAAAACAGTAATCTCTAACCAAAATTAGCTCCAAATCTCTTCAAACTCTGATAAGAATGTGTCTGAAGGCATCTATACCGTTCATACCATTGTGTGTACCGATTTATCACACCGTGTAAGCCGGGCACATTGGCCGAATGTCAACAATAGGCAATATGTTTTAAAAGTAAGGTTACACAAGGACTTGTCGTCGGTATAACAAGGGAATTTCTTAATCACGCTTTAAACTTAATGTGTGAGAGAAAATGTTTGGAGTGAATCAGATTTTCTCCCAGTATATAAGATGGATTTGTATTCTTGTATAAGCTTTTTGGTGAAAGGTGAAATAGCGATTCCTTTTGACATGACATTTTATAAATCTCTGAAGTACTGCAAACCTTTTACTAACCTGATAGCTGTTGTCACTTCTCATTTTAAAATGAGCGTCTTCATTTGTTTTCTCTTTAAATTAAATACTGGCCTTTTATTTTTCTCGTCGTCTTATGGCGTTAGTGTGGTAAAAGATGAAACAATATCAGTCTCATTACAAAAAACTAAATAAACATCGGTTTAAACCTGGCCTTTCAAGTCCAGGCTTATCTGAAGAACCATGGTCTAAATTTGTCCTTATTACAAAAGTTATAAAAACCGTGGTTTTCTTAGCACTATCATTTGAACCATTGTTTGTATAGCAACCACAGATTAATACAAACATCGTTCGTTCATAATGTTATCATTCTACAAAAACGTTCCATTTGCCCAGAAAAGAAAAAAGTTTAATAATAGACTAATGATTAAATATTCTATAGAAGTGTTAAAAATATTGAGACTATTATTATTTTGCTTAGATTTTAATATCAATTATATCGTCAACTGTAGTTTTGTTTAGAATGAAGCTTGTTGTATTAGCTAGTAATACAACTAAGTACATCCGTGTAACGAAACGTGACGTAATTCGAACTTATTTGTTTATGAGATGTTTGTTGACGTAATTTAGTATGTTAAAACCAAAAGTATGTAATTTATGCTAGTTTATGTATTGATAAACATAAATAATGCGTTAGAACGGCATTTGTAGTGAAATATATGCGAATATATTGTCATACCGGGAGCCGGTATGGCTCACAGGCGAGAGGATCTAATAATTCCTCTTGTGAATCGTATTCTATTATATTTTGTATGATGAACCAACAAAAGCAAATAATATCTGTATTATCGGCTTCAATATCCTCAATATCAAATAAATTGACCATTATAATATCCATGTTCAGGTAAAAACAACAACAATATATGATAACCTAAAAGATGAAATTTGACAGATATGATATTTTAAACCATAGTTCTTTACTTTAAACTAGGGGCCGCCCAGGTTTGGCGTTAGACCATAGAATGGACAATGGTTTTTCGCAGAACCACTTTTTGTAATAACACTTTCCTATAAACCGTGGTTTTTAGAGGTTTTAAACCTTGGTTTTTAGATAAACCGCTTTTTGTAATAAGGCCGTTTGCGTTTGAACGCAGGGACTAAAATTGCTATTATTATTTATTCCAAGTAATATGTCATTTACATTGGCAAGGAGCCTTTTAAAAATGTTAAAACACTGACGATAAGCTTTAACTAACAATGCTAAGAAAAATGAGGACCTATCTGAAATTCAATGTCTACGCTGATCAGGTTATTTCATTCAATTATTTCTGAGCAAACAACACCGACATACCGAAAACATACATCATCCCAAATAAATCATTCGCATACCAACCGAATTTTATTACAACCCTACTATCTGTTTGTCCAGCCACGATAAATATTCAAAGAATACATATCACGCGTTTTATGTTCGTTGAAGGAAGCGATTCTTCTGGGAGGGGACACTTTACGACCACCGTTTGTATGTTTAGCTCTGCTTTTGCTTATCTGTATCGTATTTATTGTGCCAATAACTCAGGGTCCGAAGCATCTGATCAGCATGGTGAGGGTTAACAAATACGGAGCTGGTTTCGTGGCCACATAAATTCGGCTTGGACGTTAGGGGGTTGGAGAATTTTCGGAGTTGAGTGCGAAATACCGTTTGATTTTATCCGTCTTTTTAAGAAGCGGAATTTTAGTTTAGTATCTTTACTGATAAATTAATCTCTTCTGTAAACTCTTTTGTCCTATCGGCAGAAGATTGCTACTGTTAGCAAACTTTTTCATGACGAAAGCTTTATTTTATTCCTGAATATTAAAGCTATCTCTTATATTCAGGGATAAAAAAGTCAGTAGGTACCCATTATGTAAGGAAATTATTTTATTGTACCAGTCCATTCAAACGCCAAATGTTCGTTAAGCTTGTATCAAAGTGTTAAATGTTAATAATTATTCCATTTATCATCACCCGTTATAACATCATGATTTTAATAATTTGTGGTTATATAAATAATTAATTGCTCACTGGCCATTTGTTATCATGACTATTAACAAGCGTATCGTTAATAATTCGATTACAGCCATTATGTTGGTTCTGTATCGTTTTACGTTAATTAGTGTTAATAATTGATGTGAACACAAAACAGTTACAGGACTATTTTATGGAATAATTCGTGTCGATTCGATAGATGGCGCTGTTCAGATAAAATACGGCGTTTTTCTGCAACATCATTATGAAATGTAAAATGGCTACCAATGAAAATAACAACGCGTATTTAACTTTTTGAAAACAAGTTGTCATATTGATAATAATTTTTTTTTAAAAAGAACCCACCTGTTTTTTAAAAATGATAAATATCATAAATTTCACCATCGACTAAGAGTATTAAATTATTACACAGAAATCAATACTGTATTTTGATATTAACAAGAACTTGTCTTTGTTACAGATAAACCAGTAAATGATCTACAGCAACGTTCCAAAACTACAAAATGGTCGACTTATAGCAGTCAGCGGCCGGGGACATTTGTTCGGAAGGTGGCGGTGGAAGCGGAAAGATGTTAATTTTGATGATTATACACTTCATCACGCTACCAGTACTGACATCCAGGCTCGTTAGGGGCGAAACGACAATGGATGAGAAACAACCGCAACCACTCATCAGCTCCCGAGTAGTGCGGACAAAGTACGGGGATCTCAGAGGCTTCATAGTGACTCCAGAATCTAGGTTCCTAGAACCGGTCGAAGTCTTCAGAGGTGTTCCATATGCATCGCCTCCTGTAGGCACTCTGAGATTCATGCCTCCAGTTTCCGGCGCGCAATGGTCCGGAGTGAAAATCGCCGAGGAATTCAGTCCAGTTTGTCCTCAAGTGCTGCCTGACATAAGAAATGAGACTGCAGTATTGAAAAGAATATCAAAAGGTCGGTTGGAGTATTTAAAAAGGATATTGCCGTTTCTGACAAATCAATCGGAGGATTGCTTGTATCTGAACATCTACGCTCCTGCCCAAGGTTAGTTCAATTAATGTTTTTGCCAAATACGTTGGCTTAGGCTATATTAGAATAAAAGAATACTTACAAATCCGATTAGCATCGAAACTTATTAACATTCAAATGGATAAGCAGGCTAAGAGACGCTGCGCATTGTAATGTTTATTTTATGAGAAAATTAACATGTAAATAAAAACAAAGCCCGTCCTACAGCTCTCTTCACGGATATCTAAGAACATCTAAAAAGTATTTCTTCGCAAAAAATGTGACCCATTTCCTAAGAAATGTCCCATCAAAACGTTGTGACAAACACAATCGCTACTTTCTCATTCCTAACAAATTTATTTCCTTACTTTGTTACGGCAAAGTGGCCACGGCGAAATATAAACAAGCAATTTTAATCCAAAATTCGTCAGGCAAGCCTTACACTCGTAAACTGAGGGTGGGAACAAAAACTTGATTTATAATTTCAGTTAAAACCTTCTTGCGCTCCAGTGAGCTAATTTTCAAAAAGTCTTTTGTCCTTCCTCGCGGTGATTCACATTCATTTTAGCAGTTGGTCGGACAAGAATTTTCTGAGCGTCCACGGCCGGTATTAAAAATAAATGAAATGTTTTATTACTGAATTTGCGGATGTGACTAATTGGGACCTGAATGGTGGTAATGATGTTGCGTTTCTGCGTCGAATTTCGTTTCGTTCTGAAGTTGGGAAATAATAAAAATAACAGGAAAAATATCTGGACTCTAAAATTCGTTTTAAGGTTTCCTCATTTTATGAATGTAAGGAAATCCGCAGAACGGATTCGTGCCTTATACTCTCGGACAAAATAAAGTGGTTTGGGCTTTGGTTTGTAGAATGGAAAGAGAGATAACTGATTAAGTCGGGCGTAACATTGCGTAAATCCATTGTAAAATTTTGATTGTGTGGAAAAAGATTTTCTCTTTCAGAGTTATTCAGGCCTCGTTCAATCAACTAATACGAACCTCAAAGAGTAAGAAAAACTCAAATAACTAATCTTACTTAATGGAAAATTTACAAATTGAACGATATTGTGATTTTGATGTCTGAATGTGTGAACCTTCGTTTTTTATAAAGGATGAGACAGATTTAAGTTATTACATACCTACATTTCGTCAGAAGTATTACAGTTTAGTGTTATATACTGGTTTGCAACGAAATACACTTTTTTATTTGGAGTTAGATTAAATATTTTGTTCGGTATACGGAAAAGAAGGCCGAAGATCGAGCTCATTGGTGTGCCATAGACTTGTGTCCAGCAGTGGACTAATTTTTTATTTTTTTTATTTTTCTTAAAAAAACGTCGTCCCACACTAGGAATTTCCGTGCCCCACACGTGCGTTTCACAAACATGAAATATCACATACACAAACACCCAGACTCGGGACAAACATCTGTGGATCGCACAAATTTTTGTCCCGTGCGGGAATCGAACCCGCAACCCCTAGCGCAGCAGTCCAATCGCTTAGCCACTGCGCCAATCAGGTCGTCTAAGATAGGCTGATGATGATGATGATACGGGAAAAACCCATCGTTTTTTCAGAAACAATAAAATATTACGAAAAGTATGTGAATAAGTAAGTGAATCAAGTATGAATTTGCTCAATAACATCATGTTCGCAGAATTTTTCTGCTTCCAATTAATCCAGCATACCTTGTAATCGTTACTCGATTACTTTTTTCATTAAAGCGTTTTCATCAAACGAAAGTCTCACACACGGTTATGTCCAAAAAAACCAAGGGAGCAGTTCCCGCGTATAACGAAGCCATATTCCTTTCGTCACAGGCTTTTGTCACAAATACGACGCGCCACTGTGCATACGAAATACTTTTTCCATCTAGGTTTTTGGATATGATCCCTGTGTAAAACTGATAGCGGTTAGTAAATAGAAGTGCTTTCAGTTGGTGACATTTCTGTTGAGTTGAATATGTTAGGGTAAAACTATATCGCCTTCTTCTTCTTCGTATCGATATGAGCCAATAGCCACATGGAATAGGTCATGCCGTGGTGTAGAAATTGGTTAGTTAACAAGGATGGTAGCGAGGTTTCCGATGTATCGTCACTCGTGGAGGATCTCTACTTGCACCCCAGTCACAGGTCCGAGTTTGTTTCGGTGTTTCTTCTCACACACAGTCAGTTAGGAAATTCCGACGCCATCTAACTAGTTTAAAAAAAATGACGTGTAAAGTAACGTGTGTTTTGTAAAACCTATTTGCAGAAATGAAATCATTTATACGAATAGTAGTCCTAATACCTGGATGTTTTTTTTTATATTATTGTAATTTAATGTTTTTGATTAAGTAGTCAACATTCTTGTAGTTACTGTTATTTAGCTTTGAAAAGTATTCATTTTGCTTTATGATAAGGTGTTTAACCGCCGATCTCAAAAACATTTAATGAGTACTTAAACTATCCCTAAGTAAAGGTTTTCTTTGTGAAATCTTTACTTAGTGTCAGTTTAAGTAATTATTAACGTCTTTGAGCACGGCGGTAAGATATAATTAACATAATTGCTTCATCTTGTTATTTTCTCTAAAGTAAGTTCACCTTTAAATCTGAATACCAGTTTCATATTATATTAAAATTTATAATTCAGCAACATAATACACCGTAAAATTTTCGATTTACATAGATATTCAATCATTTTCTTCACTTCGTCGACAAAAATGCGATCCGCCCGAAATTTTGCGCCAAACTCCGAACACGTACGTGGTTTGGGGACCCCGCTCCAAAATAGTCTTCTGGCTTTTTAATAACCGTAAACGACGCTCTATGCGGTACCCTAAAATTCCGCCTACCTGTCTCGACGCTGTTATGAAGCGAAATTATAATGGGGATGGAAGATTATTCGAGTACTCGTATGAACGTTTCAAATAGAAATCCTCTTACGGTAATTGTCTCAGAATTTGAAGGGAATATGTTTTATAATAGCTTTTAGGTATTTGATTCCGACGTGTAATAATCTTAATGATAGAGATTATGACAATGTCGTTACAGAAATTCAATTTGAAATAAATATTTTAGACGTAAGATCATATATAAATAGTACACATTGTTACAAAGGAAATTCTGATCTTTCGCTATCATTGCAGAATTCTACTTCTAGCACAAATTTTATTTGTTTTAAATTTTACAACAAAGTCCCACATCTCGCTCAGGAGATTATTATATAATAAGTCGTGTAACTGTGGCGAATATGAAAGAAACAAATTTAAACACCAAGCTGCAACTGAGTTTAAACTTGAGAATTGCATTCAAGACAATAACACAAAGCTAGACGTAAATGATGTTCTTTATCAAGATGATGAGACAAAAAGGACAAGTCATCGTTACAAAAGAAAAATCAGTAAAAATATACTTCTATATGGTAAATCCTCATTATCCATGCGGCACACATCCAAAACATAAATAAAAGGTTAATAAAGAGCATGAAATAGGTACCAAAAACGGCAACGATCAGTACCAGCATTTACATACTTCCCTCAGTATCGTGCGTTCCGGAAAACTTCAGAATTACGGTACGACGGATTCCGGTATTTGAGTCTAAACGGTATTACGGTATTCGTACTTAAAGCGTTCATAATTCCAGTACAGAATTTGCGCGGACCAAAACGTGGTCATGCAATTTGAATGCGCTGAATAAATTCTATCTTCGTGTGAATTCGACGCGGTCTTTCATATTTGCGTTTGATGGATGTCCGCAGATGTTTGATTTGCAGTTTTGGGACCAGTGTTTGGTCTGAAATTGTTGTTTTGAGGTAGTTGTCAGGTAGTTTCTCTATGCTTATACATAATATATTTATACACCTCTTTGTTGTCGCAATCTAAAATGTTCCGGCGTATCATGACTTAATTTGAATGTATTTTTGTGAATTTAATACTCTGTATAATATGATCTGCTTCAATGTTCAGATAATCATAAGGAAAATGGAAGAACACTACTATGCGGCAATTTACTGTTAACAATATTATAAGTGCGAGGGTTACATAATGTAGAGGTGACGTCAGCTTGTTATCTATAAAAACTTTTAAACCTCAAGCTGCTACTAAAAAACATCTCAAACAAATCCAAAACCCAGACGACACAAAACGCTAAATCACAGCTTATAAGTTTGAGAACAACGTTATATTTGCAAAAACCATTCACTTACTAAGCTTACAAGACAAAATTCACTCAAACAGATTTTCTCATAAAAACAGCCACTTCAGCGCAATCTAATCCCAAAATAGAATAACAAGATAATCTAACCACGAAGTTATAGCAAAAAATTGATTTGACAGCCGCGAGAAGCTATGGATTTATACAGTGAAGGTTGATTTATGCCCTCGATGCGATCCATCAAGGGATAACCGATAGTGTTGGCGCTTTATGAAGCACAGTATCTACTTACAATGATGTATAGTGTTGTTGCGTTTTTCTGGTTACTCGAATCGTGTGACGTAGTCATCGTATTTATTGTTTGTCGAAAAAAGTTTGTTTGCTGTTGACTCGATTCCAAATGAATTGTATATTTGTATAAAGTGCTAAACTAACCAATTCCTGACAGCTAAAAATAGGAACTATTATTAATTTAGTGGGTAAAATATATTTTTTTAATTTTTAATATTCAAAAAAGTACATAATTAAAACTTTTTTTTTTAATAGGTGGACACTTTACAAAAAAATCTTTAAAAACAAGATTTTGTCAAATTGTCAACTTAATTTTAACGACACGAAAGACTTCGATTGTCTTAATATTGTATGTAGTAGTAACTTTCTTATAATCTAACGTGGTACTGAGAACAGGTAAACTGTTTCTCCGGCCCTGTTTTAGTCTTATTGTGTGATGAAGATGATAATATGAGAAAGAAGCAAATTAGTGGATAAGACCACTTACTTGCTTCCTTCTCATATCATCTTCACAGAATTTTATTTACTTGGGCCTCTACCCTTGGCGCAGTTAAAATAAAATTAAGCCAATAAAACGGCGGTTCATTGACCCCATATAAACCCCTTCAACCGAACAGGGGCAAAGAGTTTAACATACCCAAATCCGTCACAAGCTAATCTACCAATATAAAAATAACATCAAAAGTATTCAATGACGTAAAGTACAAATCCAGTTTTCCGTTTGTCGGTACTCTTTTGCTTCGAGTAATATATCTCGATATATTGAATACATTCTTTGATATGAGATTTTTTCCTTATATTGCTTTATAAATGTTATATCATATTAGGCTTCGATACGAGTGAATTGCTCAACATTTAAAGCCAATGACGGGGAAGTGATTGGGGAACGTTAACTTTTTTTGTAACCTATATAATGGGAATTTCTTGTATGAGAAGTGTTCGAAGATCGTATGGACTGTTCGGAATACTAGCGTTACAAACGTTCTTGTATTCAGAAAGTTTTTGTTGAAAGCTTCAAATGATTGTGATCGTTACTTAACTATGTATTTCAAAGAAGAAAAACATAAGTTAAATTGTTATACTTAAGAGAATGGTTTTATTAAGTTCTTAAATACCATTACCATTAGAAATAATACTGCTTGAAGCTTATTACTGTAAAAATGTATTTCCTCTCTCCCTTAATCATAAAAATCACACAATATTGTTTTAGGCACACATAAGCTTGCGTTTGCTAAATTACACACGAAATATTTCTCAGTACACTCGAATTATTCTCATAAAAGAAATATAAGTGTCATAATGCCAGCACGAGCTATCTGTACAAGTACCACGTAAACACTCACACAGTTTATACCCAACAGGAGACCTAGATTCACTCATTTTAACCGAAAAAATCCCCAACGGACACAACGCTACGATCACTTCAGTGGATAAATTTTTCTTTATTCATGCTTAGATATAGGCTAAAAGTTTTCTCTACTTCTCCCAAGGGGTCTTTGTTAGATCGAGAGTAGCAACTTTTATCTTGATTTTCGGAGCAACGTATAAAAAAATCATTAGGTACAGAATTTTTGAGAAACATTATTTCTTCACTTGGTGAAAAATCACGAAGAATACTAATGAGGTTGTTGCTTTGTGTTTTTGTTGTAAAACTTACTTCAAATATGAAGTCATCTAAATAAAATTTCTTTTGGCAAAACTTGATACGTTAAAAGATGATTTTAATTTTATAAATCGTGTCTAGTATTTTGGATGAGCTCTGATGAATGTTTGAGTGATAGCAATATAGCGTAAATGGTCAGATCTGGGAAAAAGTATCAAACCGGATTCAAAATATCATTTACACTTGACAATATCCCGGTGACCTATCATTATTTATGCATTTTCCCTTAAGTATAGCACCAAAGATCACTCATCTGGAATTTCCGCATCACCCACTCCTTAAAACTTTACTCAACCCTTTTATAAGGAAACGAACAAGAAACCGAACAATATTAAATACCAACGTCAAACTTCTTATCTCAAGGGTTTTTTATTAGAAACGCTTCTTATATCATCAACTGAATAACACACGATGGGTACAAGTAAATTGTGACCCAAATACGGATTTATTGCTTCGGAACTCCGGATTTGATTTATATCTAGGAGTGGATTGACTTACAGCACAACGATTTTGTGAATTGCATTACAATTGATGAGGAGGGTGTATGTAATAATTCAATTTTCACATTGTATTGTAACCTTTTGTTAAAAGAGTATTTTCTTTAGAAAGTGTAAGATAAATAATATAATGAACCTACAACTTCATTTTAAGATGATATTTCGATTGTGAAATATAAATTGTCAAACAGGAAAATAAAATCATTGCGAAATAACAAACAAGGAAACCTTACAAATTTACTTTAAAAAATACCATTGTCAAACTTCTGAATTTCCTCCTAACTTTTCAAACTCATGAGCCAATTTTTTCAACGTCGTTAACGTAACACATTATGCGGTAGGATCATACGGACGTATATCCATCCCTTTCTACCCTCATTACCGTGCAGATTTGCAAGATAGCCTCGATGTACCCGGCCAGTGTTTATGAAAGTCCCTACTATAATGGTCTAAGTAATAAACTGGTCATATCCAGGATGACGTGCTAATTGTTTGAGCTTAATGTTGTTTTGAATTGAAATTGTGGCATATACATGTTTGTGGTTAGCTGTGACAGCGCTGTTGTAAATTACAGTGTAAGTAAGGGAGATGAGGAATAAGACTAGAATTTATTTCTATTATCTTTAAACATGTAACATGTAAGCTGAACCACTTTACTAATCATTTCCTGTATAGAGTATTTAATATCTAGATCTTGCAGTATGAACTAAGTTGACACTAATACGTTTAAAAATTTGACTTCAGATATAAATTGGCATACAAAGCCATCACCTTGCACCACACGTCTAGCTTCCAACAAAAACTTGATTTATCCTTTTCTTCCCGATCCATCATGGCTGAGATAAGACGGAGTGGGGGCGGGAGGACGGGCGAGATATCTCGAACCTTCTCTGAAAATTCCCGTCGAATCCGATAGACAGCTATTCTTTTTTTTGTTTCCATCCGACAATCTGAATGGAAAGATGCGAGATAGTGAGTGTTGGGTATTGTTCATATTGTTTGAATTTTTATGTGGTAATTTTTTTTCGTTCTTTTGTGTTTTGGGTCGTCTTGGGTTTGTCTGTTGACTTTGCTTTCGCTAATGTTTTATCTTTGTTACTACAAAGAAAAGTATTTGCATACTTTTCCTTAACATGAGCTTAAAATTATATGTTTACATTCAGTTGCTAATTTAGTAAAAATATGAGCCCTGCCTGTGTTTTATGTTAATTTACTTAATGTACCTAACAATCTCTAATGAGGCACTTACGAAAAAAAACTGCTTCCAAATGACCCTCCCTTAGTTGAAAAGTATTACTCATTTGCAAGTATCCCTACCATGCCCCACATTCGTCGCCTCCGATTAAATGTGTCATCTTATTTTACGGAAAAATGGCTCTTCTACTAAAGCGCTACAGTCGATATTCGAAAAAACGTTCCACCTTTCCCCGATTTAAAACTGACAAAAGAACTTTGCAACGAATATAAAGAAAAAATCGAATAAGGTCATTCGGGAAAAAATAGGCTAACTAGGTAAGGAATTCTTTTACTCCGCCCTTCTGTAATAGCTCTTACATCCTCTTTAGCTACTTATGGTCTTAACAACACAGTGACTACATTATCGACCTTTAAAACTAAAGTAGGTACGTTTCCTCGCATTTTTATCTTTGTGGAGTGAGCTGAAAGCCAAATTTTAACACTAAGTGCATTGGCACATGCCCAAGCTTCAGGCAAGCAGTAAGTAATATGTTGGGTTAAAAGGTCATTTTTGCATAGGTACTGGCAGGTTCTTATATCATCGTTTTCCATTCATATGATATTCCCCTTTCTACAGATTTTTGGATTCAATCTTTTGTGTTTTCCTTCTGGTAAAGCATCCTTGACACTCAATAAGGTTTTATTAAGGCTCTTGGATATAGGATAAAATCTTGATAGGGAACAAGGGATCTTGATGTGTAAATGCTGAATAGACATTATAATTTGTGTTTCATGTAATTAGTATTTTACCCTAACAACACGAGTTAAAAAAGTATAAGATAATTTATATTATATTATAGACCTAATATCAGTTGGGTTTCTTATGACTTATAACATAACATCAAGCCTGTATTTTTCGAAGGGGTAGGCGAAGTTCTACATATAGTATACCTACTATTTGCTAGTTATGTTATAGGTCCCAAATTCCCAATGTAATAGGGAGTGAGCCAATTGCCATCAACCGGGCACTAATCCAGACTCCGTGCTGCAACTGAGAATTACCTAATGGAGGAACCCAGTAACACTTTGCCTGACCCGGCATTCGAATCCAGGACCTCATCGTTAGCAGTTTTGATGGTGGCAAATATTTGAGAAATGCAAGCACACAAGATTCAAAAGTATTTTCCGAACCAGTTTCCGACTGTACATTACTCTACAGTGGATACTAACCGCAGAGAACTGACACATTTTACCGCAGATAGTGTGGAAATCATTAAATCGTTTTCAAACTCAGTTGGGACGCTGTAAGCTTAACATGACATTTTAAAATGGGTGTTTGGGAAGCCAGGAGTCTTGTTGGATGTGCCTGCGGCAAACCAATCTAATTGATGGTGCACTCGACTCGCTTTGAATTGATTTGTCCTTTGTTACCGAAATTCAGCTTGAAGTAAGATCACGGTGGAGCTATTTTTTAAGTTTTTGCTTTGGCTTTTAAGCTAACTTGTCCAAAACCAGATTTTGTGGTTTATGCGATGTGATTAATAACCGGTGGATGCAAATAACAAGTAGTCGTTCATTGTGGCAATGTCTTCTGGCTGATGATGATGATGTGATTAATACATGTAGTCAAAACATATATTGTTGAAAATATCCTAAGTATGCAGCACTATGATAGTAGCTACAACATACTCTTCCCGTCTGTTCAAATATTCGTGCTCATATTCATGGACAGTATGTATTCCTAATAAAAACACTTTAATACTTAGACTGAATTCACGAGAATAGCCACACCATCCGTTACCGTCTTCAAAGCTATCATCACTACATTTATTGGTTTCTAGACGCTCATAAAAATAAAATATAGGTATAACATATCTTGGCTATCCTTCTGTTGGAGTGTAACGTATTAGTTTGATATGACCTTAGCTATATTGCTCTCTTAGACAAGTTTGGTGATTATCTGTTATCGTTCTTTCTGTATTGTTGATTAAGTACTATTTGTTTCGAGGATTCTTGTTATTGGAATGTATTAATTTGTGTCGGCAGATTATTTTCGAGGTCGAAGATATTTTTGTCAAGTTAAGAAGTTTAAATCAATTGTGTTATGGTCCTTATCGAACCGCTAAAACTGAAGATTTACTATAGAAAGAGATGAACATTATTAAGCAAATATAGTTTACAAGTTGAGAGGATTAAAATTGCAAATGTGTTAGTTGATTTAACTATAGGTCTGGAAAGATTTGTCTAGAGGACGAATTACTTACAATAAATAAGCCGTAGAGAATACAACTGAATGAATTAGACTAGAGGTCTTAGACACATGGTACGAAAGCTATTGATACGACTAATCAGACGTAAAATTATGTCAATTCCATACATTCACCTTTGTATAGTATGTTAACAATACATTTAGTTCGCGTGAATAAATATTTTTGTATGGAAAATGTTGTTGAGTGCTTCACAAGGATGAATTTAAATAAAAATGCATGTTGTCCGATTCAAACCACGTCTAATTAAACACAAATTAAATTATTTGCAAAGATGCGTTATGTATACTCCGCTCTCAATGCACTCCTAAATGTAGATTGCGATCGAAGTACTAAAAACACAAGCCTTATAAGAAACTGATTTCAACTAAGCGACCTAATTAGCGCAGTGGCTAAGCGATTGGACAGCTGCGCTAAAGGTTGCGGGTTTGATTCCCTCACGGAACAAAAATTTGTGTGATCCACGCAGATGTTTCTCCAGAGCCTGGGATGTTTTTGGATGTAATACTTCATGTTTGTGAAACGCACCCACGATACAGGAGAAATTCCCAGGATAGGGTTACACTTTAAGAAAAAATATTTTAAAACCATATACATTATACGTTCACAGTACAACCATCCAATCTAGCGTTTGTTCTACTTCTCTAACCCTAGTAGTATCTTCTCTTACCAACTCCTTTAACCTCTGTAATTCTTCTAGCAGGTGTAAGAGATGCAGTCGCCCGCTATCCAGTTCTAGTGTTCGTGCACGGAGAGAGCTACGAATGGAGTTCGGGTAACCCGTACGACGGGACAGTCCTGGCTTCTCACGCGGGCCTCGTCGTCGTCACAATCAACTACAGACTAGGGATTTTAGGTAAGTGCTGTTCAACTTAATAGAACTCCTAAATAAATTAACTGATCGATTTATAATAATACTAGCTGCGCCCCGCGGTGTTACCTACTAAATTTTCGGGATAAAAAGTATTATATTAAACCCAGGGTGCCAGCTACTTCCATACAAAATTTTATCAAAATCGGTCCAGCCGTTTGAGCGTGAAGAGGTAACAAACACACTCACAAACTTTATCCATTATAATATTAATGTGATGTCATCAACATCAGCACTAGGTAAGGTTATATGCTTTTAAGCCTGCTTTTTACATGAGATTAGGGTTCAAAACTATTGTATGAACAGCAGAATTTTACTCTGAGTCTATGTCTATGTATTATAATTATTTTCGCCATGGTCCCACTGCAGGGCAAAGACCTTCCTTTCCTTCCTCCATACATCATTTCCAGTCCATCTAAGTATTGTGACATAAATACTATTTTCTTGTACTGTATAAGTATCTAAATTCAAATTCAAATCTAGTTTTTTAAATATTCGAAACAAAAGACAATCGTCGCTTTTAACATTCTTATGTAGTTGTTTTTTCAACAGTATTTAAACCGCTTCCACTTTGCTTAAAAGTACGAAAAATAATATGTAAATGCGCGTATTTTATTTAGCTTCGTTTGTAGGACTTGAGCGAAGGTTAAAACTATTAAATACAGGTTGCGAGTAAGTGATATGTTTGAATAATAAGTAGGGTGGAGGGCCTCTCCGTGGTGAGTTAAGGGTACGGTTTTTGGGTCTCACAAGAGCACTCCTGCCCTCTTGTGTTGACCATCGATTATATTATGATTGAAGTAGGTAGGCAAGTTTATCTTGCCAGCTATTGTTTACAGTGTAAACGTATACAAATATAGGTAGTTCCATAATCCCTAAATCCCACATACATTTAAATCCATACTAATATTATAAATGTGAAAGTAACTCTGTCTGTCTTTTTGTTACGTCTTCACGTCTAAACAGCTGAACGGATTTTGATGAAATTTGGCACGTAGAAAGTTTAAGACCCGAGAAAGGACAAATTCTCCTTTTTTTAAATTTAATATTTCTCTTTATGGGATTTAAATAGGGGTAAACACGGGCAAAGCCGCGGGCAAAAGCTAGTCAGACTTAATATATACGCATATAAATACTATCAACTGTGATTTCCACAGAAGCAGGCAGAAGTGTGTTTTTGCATTTCGTCTTTGTCTTTTAGTATCAGACTGATGACAAAAGGGCCAGCTTAATGTATTGTGTGTATAATGGTGGCTTATAAGAAAATATAGTATTCCACGGAGGGGTAAAGAGAGGTGCATAGTACACCCACTTTGAAGACCCGATTGGTGCATTGGCTAAGCGATTGGACTGCTGCACTAAGGGTTGCGGGTTCGATTCCCGCACGGGATAACAATTTGTGCGATCCGCAGATGTTTGTCCCGAATCTAGGTGTTTATGTATGTGATATTCAATTGTTGTGAAATGCAACCACGATACAGGAAAATTTCCTAGTGTGGGGCTACGTTATTAAAAAAAAACCATTTCGCAGGTTATGATAAATGTCCCAATATAAGGGAGGAAGCCTATTGCCATCAAACAAGCACAAATCCAGACTATGCTGCTACTGAGAATCACCTTTTCGAAACCAGAACTTCATGTTCGGCAGTCGTACTTATCGACCTCTAGACCAACGAGGCAGTCTACTATAGTTAAAAGTAACACATTGGTACTAAAATGGGTCAGAAACCGTTTCGGAAATCTCGAGACCAATAATCATCTCTATTGAATTAAAATACTTAACTTATTATTGTGAAATTAATGTATAATGAGGGATTTATAATAAAAAAAATACATTAATTATCCTTTTTATGTAGTTTTTTGTCTGGCGGTTTGAGTGTCTTATACAGGCTACCCAAATGTCCTGCAGATGGTACGAGACGGGGCGTCTGTAAGGACAGGTCGAATCAAACTCGCCGTGGTTCTTTCCTAAAAAGATCTCTTCTCCGACCACCTACACTGTTCTCACATAAATCATTGAACTTGTCTGGACTTTAAAAGAGACCTTGACCCCTGAGTTTGTTTCGGTATTTCTTCTCAGCGGTAGTCAGTTAGGAAATGCAGACGCGATCTATCTAGTTTTTAAAAAAATGACGTGTAAAAGTGTTTTTTTAAAACCTATTTGCAGAAATAAAATCATTTATCATGTATAACAATAGCAGTTCTTTTGCCTTAGACCTCTTAGCTCGTACTCAATTTGATGGTATGTACCACTACAAGCCCACGTCTTCTGCGAATAGGCATACACAATACACATTGAGTAGTTTATTTAACCTTAAAAATACATACTCAACCTTCACATTTACATTACTGAACACAAGTGCTCTCCAACGACCGTAGAATTCCGAAAATCATTGTCTCAAAAGGATAATATTCCACTTAGCAAGACTATCCCACTTTATTTCGGCATTATTCAAGTTTATTCTTTGTTTGGCTATCATGGCCGTGAGTCTGATAAGGACTTGTTGTTAGGAGATAAATGAATGTTGGTTATATCTATGTTGGACTGTAGTTATTGTGTTTGAGAATTCAGCTCCTTTACCATGACACTCTTAAAGCAGAACGTTTTTCGTTCTTCATCTCATCGCATGGTTGATAAACAACCTGGTGACAGAGTTTAAACTGCCTGTAGGCCTCTGACATGGCTTAACACACAGGTAAAAAATCTCTCAGGTGTGCCGGTTTCCTCGCGATGTTTTCCTTCACCGTTTTTGGCAACTGATAACTAATTTATAATACGCACATGAATTCGAAAAGACGTTGGTGCGTGCCGTGGTTTGAACTTGCGACATTTGACTTGGCAGTCCAACGGTCATACCACTCGGCTATCAGTGCTTACGTTTTCCGTTGATAAGCGAAATGCCACACTACACTGCATGTAGCGGTGTCTCGCTTCTACAACGATAAATGTTCTGCTTCAAGAGTTTATGGTAAGTGGGCAGTTCTTAGAACGAGGTTTCCGAACGATAAATTACTTTACTTTTCCTAGTTTGTCATTAATTTACTTCTTAAATTATGTTTTTTAGGGTATGTAGTATGTTATATTTAAAGTAATTTCCGAGCCTGTCTCGTTGGTCTAATGGTTGCACAGCGCGTCTGCAAAGCATACCTCTAGCAGGTCTTGGATTTAATTCCCGGATCGGGCAAAGAGTTACTGCATTTTTCCATAAGGTTAATCTTAAAAGCAGCATGGAGTCGGAAGCACGGGGCAAGAGTATCGCCCCCCATTTCTTTGGGACCTATAACATAACTGGGGAAATGTGGGTGTAGTGTACACCTCTGCGTACCCTTTCGGGAAATATACGCGTGATGTTATGTTATGGTATTCACGAAAATTATATTCCTTCATGCACTGCGTTGCGCATCATTCTCGCTCTACCATTTGCACCCACTTCCTTAAACCACTAAGCTTTAGTGTAAAAGACGTTTCGCAGCTGCGCCTCGCTTTCGCCTCGCTTTGAGTGTGACGACAGCTTTATCCTATAATATATTGCAGCACAACATGCAATCCATGTTGTTTACATAAGTAATTAAAACTTTTGATTAAATATCGAGTGTTTATTATCCAAGTATTCAGACGCATGCATATTGAAACAATTCCCTTTCGTCACCCCGATAGCGGATCGTCAGAGGTGGCGAACTCAATGTGGGTTCGATGATTTGCAATAGGTTCGCTATGTAAAAGGATCGGATAAAATATTATAATATTTGGTCTAGGTCTTTTTATATACTTTACTATTGTGGGGAATCTTTACTAAGAATAAGATTGTATATTTTGGGGCTAATTTAATTAACAGGACCGACTAATTAATAAACACCGGATTTTAGGTTTAGTTATAATATTTTTACTAAGTAAAACTAATTTTTTTTTGTCTAGACTAATTTGTACGCTTTACATAGTAGGATATTTTAGTAATATATTAACAATTTGTTTTTTAAACTATAACTGAAAGTAATAAAATAACGGTTCATTTCCCAAGTAGGTAATTGAACCCGCAATCTACGGCGCTGCAGGTTCTAAGTAACTGCAAGCTTAAGTCAACCAGCCAAGAACGCAAGTACCATACTACTCTATATTACCGTACCCGGATAAAGACCGGCTTAGCGTCCCATAATGGTACATGTACCTTCTTTCATCCGGGTATAAAGATTATTCAAACGTTCAAAGCACCAATATAAACAATGTAAGCATACCTTATCCGGATGCTTTGTAATAGGGAGCGGGACAAAAAGGGAACTTGTCACATTGTTGTCGAAATTTTCCACTTTATACCGAAATAACTTATATAGAGAGGTAGGGTTCTACTGTCAGCGGGAAGATGATTGTGGTTTGTCATATTTGGCTCTATAGTTCAGACTTTCAACCAAACCTTGGTGGGTTATGTTAATTTGCCTACTCTTTTAGAAAATGCGTGAAGCCATGAATTAAACTGATTGCTGTTGTCTTTTTCTTATTTTATTTGGGACCAAGTGTGTATACAGCTTCTAGAATAAAAAGGCAAAAACCTTGTTCCGTTTTACATAATATAAGAAGTAAAATACATATGCTTAGACCTTCAAAAATGAAAAAAGTAACGGCTCTACCCAGCAAACTTGATTTTTAATATCATCCGCTGTCAGTGAGACTCGACCCTCGCCTCACGTTTTATATAGAAAGGCGCGGCGGCCTGCAATTTCAAGTATTTCTTTAGTTCCTAAGCATAGGCTCCTGTCAAAGGGTGGGATAGATTATTGCATCGGCCCCTAAGAGGATTTTAATATTACACCCTTATATGACGGTGTAGGGTAGCAAACAAATTTAACGAGTTTTTACCGTCATCTTCATTTATTACAGCGTTTAAAAAAGTAGGTTATGTCCTATTTATGATTGAGACGAGAAAGAAATGATCTTTATCAAGTTTTGTACCACAAGGTAATATTAAAAATATCTGCAGATCACAAACATTTGTTATGTATTGGGATCAAACTTGTAACCACAAGTGCTGAAGTCCTACCACATAGCCAATGCTCCAATCGAGTCGACGACAAAATAATCAAATACCAGCTTTAAATATAATTCAGCAAAGTTTTATGTATACTAAGTATTGCCTTCATGAATAACACCAAACAAAAACTTTTTAATCAGACGCGGATAACTTCGTATTTACTAGAGCTAAGCTAATTTTCCAACATCACACATCCCGTCCCCATGGGCAAAATCTATTTTGCCGCGATAAACGCTGACATAATTGTTTGCGTTTAACTCAAACGTTATGGTTATCGCTCCTACGTAGATTTTATGGCGCTCGCGTAATAAACAAGGGGATAGTTCATTTTAGTGTTGCAGACTAGAAAGTTTTCGGTTTTGATCCAATAAAGCTGAAAGGTTCTGTATACTTTATATTTATGAGTTTATATCGTCGTCACGTTATACTAAATGTTATGTATAGGCTGTTGTTAAAAGGGATCGTATATAAAATTACAATTTTAAAATTATGCATTAAGCATTCAATCTTGAAATTTTTTGGATATCCAAGCCTACATTACTATCAAATCTCAATTTGAGATTGATTGGGCGAAGGCATTCTTTTCTATTAGAAGCCTAAATACACATTTTACTCAAAGGTGGCGAACCGATTGGGATGGCCAATATTGCCACTTATCGAGCTCGTATTGAGTTTGTCGATTTTAATCATTCATAGCGTATTTACCAGCGATTATATATCTGATAATATAATTACATATATTTATTCTTACTTATACAAGCGGATAGGGGGAATTGAAAATTCAGGGGAGAGGCCTTTGCCCAGCAGTGGGAAACAATATAGGCTGCAGAAAAAAAATACAAGTTAATATAACTGTAAAAGTTAAAAACTTAAATTAAGTGGCATTATCAAAATTCACTAACAAAATATAAATCCCTTTGCGTAAACTGTATCCATTACAACCAAAGTTACTTAAACGGTTTCAAAAGTTTACAAGTGTAATTGTTTGTGAAATCTAATAGTTGCCCACATAAATCCAGACAGAATTAACAAACTATACGATACGTATCGATCTTTGATACAAACTCGTTTGTATCAATAAATATCTGAACCTATTTGCTACTTGCTAGCGAATGAATAAGAAATAATTCTAGTAGCGAGTAATTGCTTTAGAGTTTTGCACCGTTATTTATTTCTGCTTTATTTTTATAGCAGAGTACTGTAATTAGTTCTTGTAATCATTGGAAGTAACTTAAGATAAAAAATACATTTAATAAAATACAGTCTTACACCGTATGAGAAATTTAAAAAAAAACGTGCTGCAGGTTAATCTTCTTCTTATCGTATGGTTGATCAACAACCTGGTGTAAGAGTTTGAACCGCCTGCAGGCCTCCAACATGGCTTTACAAACCGTTGAAAAATCCTAGGCGTGCCGGTTTACTCGCGATGTTTTCCTTCACCGTTTTTGGCAACTGATAATTAATTCATAATACGCACATGAATTCGAAAAGACATTGGTGCATGCCGGGGTTTAAACTTGCGACCTTTGACTTGGCAGTCCAATGCTCATACCACTCGGCTATCAGTGCTGTTAAATGAAATAAACACAAGCTGTATAGCATATTATGTGGGTTCGTGACGTGAGGTTCTTCAGTAGCTACGTCAATCATTCGAATAATGAAGTCGTGTCGATATTGTGAATTAATCGAGCGATTGTTAACGGTTGCCATGGAGACGAGACAAACACGATTTTTTTGTTCCATATTAATAGTGAGAAAAGTTGACTGGTGCAGTCAAAATCTTCGAATAAGTTCGACATGTTTGAGTTTACGTATGGTTATAAGCGCTAAAACTAGGCAGTCTGGTAGTAAAATCTATTTATAGCCCATTAAAATCTAGACAGACCGCAAACAAGCTATCCGTTGGTAGAGTCAATTCATTTCAAACGAACTTATTTATTTAAATAAACACTTCTATATCTTAAACCTTTTGCCGGTACGCAAGCAAGAAATAGTTCTAGAAGCATTTATTTATAGCTGTGCCCAGCGGTGTTACCTGCTACATTTTCACGGAATAAAAAGTTGCCTATATGTTAATCCAGGGTGTCAACTACCTCCATACGAAATTTTAGCAAAATCGCTCCAGCCGTTCAAGCGTGAATAGGTACCGAACATACAAACACACTCAAACTTTCACCTGTATAATATAAGTGTCATTGTAATCATTTTCCCTCTCACTTATAAACGATAAGTCGTGGTGGCCTAGTGGTTGACATACCGGATTTCTATGCACGAGGTTGCAGGTTCAAACCCAGGCAAGTATCAATGTGACTTTTTCAATGTCATAAATACTTTCTTAGATATTCTAAGACACCACTGACTGACGGTGACGGAAAACATCGTAAGGAAACCTGGATTTAATTATCTGAAATCGCCAACCCGCAGTGAGCTAGCATGGTGATCAGTGCTCAATCCTTCTCTATACAAGAAGAGGCCTTTGCCTTGCAGTGGGACAGTTATAGGCTGTTATTATTATTATTATAAACGATGCTAAATTTTTTATGTTAACCACTTTTTAAATCTATTGACATCTCTATTCATACCAAGTAAACGACAGTGACAGGTATAATCTAATCAATGGTTCAGCATTGACAATTTTTATAAGTAAGGGGGCAAATGTAGAGGCATTTACAGCTCTACTGCTGGGTAGTTTGCTGCACCGTTTCTTCTACCCGGCTATAGCTCTAGCAAGCGGTGACGGGCGGGCGTTTTGACGGCTGTCTTTATGTAATTTGAAATGCAAAAAGCACATTTTTAAAGTTTATTTCGATTAAATGATTTTTATCTTATCTTTATCTACTTAAATTATTACTTCTTCTTCTCGTATGGTTGATGAACAACCTGGTGTCAGAGTTTAAACCGCCTGTAGGCCTTTGGCATGGCTTTACACACCGTTGAAAAATCTCTCAGGTGTGCCAGTTTCCTCGCGATGTTTTCCTTCACTGTTTTTAGCAACTGATAATTAATTTATAATACGCACATGAATTCGAAAAGACATTGTTGTGTGCCGGGGTTTACACTTGCGACCTTTGACTTGGCAGTCCAATGGTCATACCACTCGGCTATCAGTGCTTGCTGAATACAACTTTCACTAGATATAATAGCCCTACATAGGGCCTGAATTTCTCAAAGGGTTTGGCAGAAGTGGAATAGTAAATCCATAGTTCGCAAGCAAGCCAGTACGCCTATTACAGACGATTTAAAGCAATTTGAAGACTGCCTTGTTCTAGTGGTTGCTAAGCGTTGAGCATGAGGTTTTTGGTTTAAATCCCGGGTCGGGCAAAGTGTTACTGAGTTTATCCATTAGGTAATTCTCAGTAGAAGCACGGAGTCTGAATTAGTGCCTGGTTGATGGCGTAGGCTCGCCCCACATTACATTGGGACTTATAAATCATATCTGGTGAAATGTGGATGTACTATAATATGTGCACATCTGCCTACCCTTTCGGGGAATACAGGCGTGAAGTTATACCACTAGACCAATGATCATTTTATTTTATTTCAAATATCTTCACAATAACCTTAAGTTTATTAAAGCAACATAAGTCTCTTAAACATTTTCTCCTTGTGATAAAATGCCCGCTTCTTCGAAATAATGACAACATTTTAAGTATAAGTGGAAAAATCTTTTGAGTAATTAAAAATTAATTCTTGTTTTGTCAACAAGGGTTCTAAGAAACAATATTTATTTCTTTTATTGGCTTATAACATAACATCACGCCTGTGTTCCCCGAAGGGGTAGGCAGAGGTGCACATATGGTACTCCCACATTTCGCCAGTTATGTTTTTAGGTCCCAATGTAATAGGGGGCGAGCCTATTGCCATTAACCGGGCACAAATCCAGACTCCGTGCTGCTACTGAGAATTACTTAATGAAAAAACCCAGTGACACTTTGCCCGACCCGGGATTCGAACCCAGGACCTTGTGCTCAGCAGTCGCGCTTAGCGACCACTAGACCAACGAGGCAGTCATCATAATTTTATCGGCTTATTCCGTTTAATATTGTTATGCTCAAGAATATTGTTTACTAAAACTTGTACGAGTTACAATACTAGAAGCTAGAGGTACTCTGCTTGCTTTTAGAGTTCATAGTATTCATCACCATCATCAGCGGGAAGACGTTTGCTGTTGAAAGAAGATCTCCCCCTTTAGACGTCACAATGAACGACAACTTGCTATTTGCATCCACCGACGGTTTCCCGCAACTCCGACGATAGTATTGATACGTTTACAAAATTCAAGATTTCGTTTGTGTCACTTAAATTAACTCTAATCTAGATAACACTTAGGTACCATGATTTACACAATAAATAATTTCACTTTAAAAAAAGCAGGTCAACTGATGGTATTTTTGACAGTATTTATACCGAGATAACTGTCTTAGAGTGTCGAGTTTTCTGCATATTACAAATTTTAGTTTTATCGCCATAGCTTAGTGCTCGTTGCCGTAGAAACAACAAAAGTTTCCGATAGTAAGCTAAAAACGCAACCACAACACACTCCGTCTTATTCATAAACGAGGAATATACCTTTAGTAACCAATACCCTATGTATTACTGCCTCGTTGGTCTAGTGGTCGCTAAGCGCGACTGCTGAGCAAGAGGTCCTGGGTTCAAATTCCGGGTCGGGCAAAGTGTTACTGAGTTTTCCATTAGGTAATTCTCAGTAGCAGCACGGAGTCTGGATTTGTGCCCGGTTGATGGCAAAAGGCTCGCCCCCTATTACATTGGGACTTACAACATAACTGGCGAAATGTGGGTGTACTATATGTACACCTCTGCCTACCCCTTCGGGGAATACAGGCGTGATGTTATTACCCTATGTATTATGGTGTTCTAAAGGGAAGCCTTGGTCCAGCAGTGGAAGTCTTCCGGCTCATGATGTTGATGAACCTAAACCCGCCTTAAGTCTATTGACAGCTTTATTCTCTGACAGGCAAACAACACAAAGGGGGTTAAAGTTGTACTCAAATGCAAAAAGATACACATGTGATATCATACATATTACAACTAAATCTAACAATACTTTTTCCTCACAGGCTTTCTCAACCCTCGCTCAGACGAGTACCCCCGCTCTCCAGCCAACTATGGTCTGATGGACCAGATCGCGGCCCTGCATTGGATCAAAGAGAATGTGGCGGTCTTCGGAGGAGACCCTACGAACGTTACTCTGATGGGGCATGGCACTGGTGCCGCATGTGTCCATTTCTTGCTTACATCTTTGGCTGTGCCAGAAGGTGAGTGGTCTTAATAATTGTAAGAAGTTTTTAGTATGTGTCTTAATCTTAACCATCGAATACTTTGATTATGTAAAAGTTGTTTCTAGCTGCGCCCCGCAGTGTTCCCTTATGAGAAAGTAGCCTATGTGTTAATCCGGGGTGTCAGCTACCTTCATAACAGTTTTTATCAAAATTGGTCGAGCTGTTTGTGTGTGAAGAACTAACAGACAGACACACTCACAAATTTTTACCTTTGTAGTATTAGTGTGATTTTAAAATTGTAGTTTTAAATGAAAAGACCAATAAGTATCTTTCTTGTTAGGTTCTACCTAATATGGACGAAAAAATAATACATTAGCAATAAATTCATTTCATTCGACGATTCACATGACGACCTGATTGGCGCAGTGGCTAAGCGATTGGAGTACTGCGCTAAGGGTTGCGGGTTCGATTCCCGCACGGGACAAAAATTTGTGCGATCCATAGAGCTTTGTCCCGAATCTGGGTGTTTGTGTATGTGATATTTCATGTTTGTGAAACGCACCCACGATACAGGAGAAATTCCTAGTGTGGGGCGACGTTTAAAAATAAATTATTTACATTGAACTTAAAGCTTATCTGGCAGGGTACAGTTCAAAAGCCGTCTTTTTTAACTCCAAATACAATACTTTCCTAGAATAGTTTCCTTTGCTACTAAAAAACGGCCTACATAATCATGATCAACGCTACCGTCAACCCTAAAACATCACGGCCACGCTGGCAATATTTTGTCGCAACCCTTCAAAAGATAATGGTCATTGAATCCCCATTAGCCAGCTCGCACCACACATAACCGCTGCGTAAGATGTTTGGCACCACACTATTCCTGCCTTATCTTAGGATATTTTGAAGGTACTGCGAACATAGATCGTCGTTTATATGAAGAGCTGTTGTTAGTATATCAGGCTTGAAACTTGTGCGCTTCAAATGTTGGCAGATTATGTATTGATTGTATATATGTATATATATGATATATTTTGTTGAACGAGTAGTACGGCCGTTGGACTGCTAAGTCAAAGGTTGCAAATTCAGCAAACCCCGGCACGCACCAATGTCTGTTCGAAATCTTATGCGACGTGCGTACTATAAATTAGTTAACAGGTACTAAAAACGGTGAAGGAAAACATCGCGAGGAAACCGGCACAGATGAGAGATTTTATGTGTCTTAACTCTTAAGCCATGTCAGAGACCTACAAGCGGCTTAAACTCTGACTGCAGGTTGTTCATCAACCATACGATAAGACGAAGAAGACTAACGGTGATGAAATTAGACGTAGGTATATTTACGTATTGCGTGTTACTAAGGAGTTTGCTGCGTTGTTGCTTTTTAGCTAATACACTAGGAAGCTATGAAGTGTTTTGTAAGATAAATACACAAGTTCACTACGTATTAATGGAAAAATTATGTCTTGGATCGCCGATCGTAACTTTAAAAGAGAAAAATCCACATCCAAAAATTCTATTCAATCATCTTAAAGAGACATGGAGAGAAATAGGATATTGTGATATAAGTAAAACTCTTTGGAATATATCTAATACTGTAAAAGAAGTGTAAATCATATTATATTGCCATATAAAAACAAAGTTCAAATTAAATACAGTATAATATAATTAGAAAGCTTACAACGTGAACACACACCAGACACCGCCACACACGGCGCGCGGCGGTCTGGTTCTCGTCAAAGCGATCACATGGCCTGTATTATATAATGTTTATATTTACTACATCCATAATAATATTATACGTCAATGATCACATAGAAACTTATCATAAACAGAACATTTAATCATCATATTTTTAAACATTTCTGTAATAAAGGTACGGGTATTGAAAATTGGTTCGAAACACGATTGACAGTAAAAAGAGTATAATCCATATAAACACAATAACAATAAGGGGTAAAAACACGTAAAACAATAAAATAGAAACAACAATCGGTAAAATAGCGCGTACTTCGCGCGGCCGTGAGCGAGACTGTTGTCCACGGGACGCGGGTGACGGGCAGAAGTAGCGGGGGTGAGCGTTCGTTGGCGCGAACTCCCGCGCGCGCCTTGCGGGTGCGTTCAAGCACATACAGCCTATTCTAAAATTCGGTGCGTTACATTTCTTAATTCTTTATTGTACACAAAAAAACATATGATTACATAATATCATTATGACATTTAATGTACAGAAGCGAGCTTAACTCAGAATTGAGTTCTCTTACAGCAAACCTTTGAGTAATCGAGAGATTTAGGCTTGCAGGGTAGAAAAGTGTACAACCGAACTGCAAAATAAAGTATTACTAAATTAAAGTTACTTGTCATATAAAATAGACATACTTACTAATATACATACATATATATACACATAAATACTATATAAACAAACTAGAATATAATAAATAATTCGTCATTTCGTACATTTTTATTTATTCCTATTCGTCTTGTCTATTCGAATTCGCAGCACCAGTCACTTTTCCTTCTGATATTATTAGGTATCATCTTTTATACAAATCATCTATCTTTTCTTCCGTTTCTTTAATAACAACTCGATCTTTAAGAAAAACGTATCAAATTTCTACATATCTGGGAATTAACATAACATCACGCCTGTATTCCCCGAAGGGGTAGGCAGAGGTCAACATATAGAACACCCACATTTCGCCAGTTATGTTGTAAGTCCCAATGTAATAGGGGGCGAGCCTATTGCCATCAACCGGGCACAAATCCAGACTCCGTGCTGCTACTGAGAATTACCTAATGGAAAACTCAGTAACACTTTGCCCGACCCGGGATTTGAACCCAGGACCTCATGCTCAGCAGTCGCGCTTAGCGACCACTAGACCAACGAGGCAGTCAGGCAGTATTACTTCTTTTTCTTTCAGTGTTCTCCATCATAACTCCAAGTACCAAACACATTTAAATCGTTCGTTATAAGCCGGTGCTCACACAACATAACTCTAACTTTTATCGCCCGAGTCCTGTGTAAACTGTTCTAACCGAGGTCGACGCGATCTGTTTGTATTTACGATATATACCGTATTATGATTCGCTGTTAGTTTACTTTGGTATAGTTCGTTGGGTAAATTGTTTTATTTTCAAGTTATTCCGGCGTATTAGCATGTTATACTATCAAGATTAGTATGTGTACCTAATCTGTGTTTGCGTTCAATGTTGAACAAACATATGTGATAAGGGTGTAACTAAATACTTTGATAAACCTCTTGAATACTACTATGATTATGGATACATTAAAATGAATCAAATACATATTTAAATGAAACCCGCTTTCTTGCTATGTATGGGTATGAAATGATACAGGCTAGAAGTATGTGATTAAAACGTTTAGCAATCCATACACGACTTGACTGAAGACTTGATTGGAGCAGTGGCTAAGCGATTTGACTGCTGCGCTACGGGTTGCCTGTTCGATTCCCGCACGGGACAAAAATTTGTGTGATCCGCAAATGTTTGTCCCGAGTCTGGATGTTTGTGTCTGTGATAATTCATGTATGTGAAACTCACCCACTATACAGGAGAAATTCTTAGTGTAGGTGACGTTTTTTTCTTTAATTGAATAGACCATAGCAGACATACAGACAGAGGCAGACAGATTCAGACATACTATTTTTACAAATTATTTTTTAACGTATACTAAGTACTAACTTAACTTTCTCATATGAAACTTTTTGATGAGTCTCATATTAGGTTTAAACTTAGAAGCCTTAAATTACTCTCTTGGAGGTTTTAAAAGGAATGTAAATAACAATTTAATACTTTTCTACATAATCAAAACTGAGTTCACAATCATATTAAGTTATGTTCCAATGGTAATATAACTCTCATTCATTCAAAGCTGGTTAGAACGTAGCCAGTTTGTATATGATGGAAGATACGACATCACCAGATAAGCCTCATTACTCCAAGAAAACTTCCACCATTCTACTTAGAACACCTCTATTGTACCCAACCCTTCCTAATAACGTATGATGGGCACAAAATCAAAACTACCAACTTTATGGTGAGTAGACGCCATAAACTTAGAGGCATGTACGAACCCTCTTCACCTCGTAACTGAAATAGAACGATCCCTATAAACCATGGCGTTCCTCGTGCATACTCTTACAGTTAAAATTCCGGACCTATTCTGTGCTTTCATATTAAAATAACATAACATGACGCCTGTATTTCCAGAAGGGGTAGGCAGAGATGACCGTAAAGTACACCCTCGTTTCGCCAGTTATGTTAGGTACCAATGTAATAGGGGGCGAGCCTATTGCCATCAACCGGGCGCAAATCCAGACTCCGTGCTGCTACTGAGAATTACCTGATAGAAAACCCTAGAGGTACTTTGCCCGACCCGCGATTCGAACCCGGGTCCTCACACCCAGCAGTCGCGGTTGGTGAACACTAGACCATCGAGGTTTTCATATTACATGTTGATAATGCTCTCTTCAGCAGCCGGTATCAGTATTAGAAAGATTAAGGATGCTGCTGCAGCATATTAAAAAGATAGAAGATTCTGCTGCAATAAAAAGTAAAAGATTAAAAAGATATCAGGATGAGTCCTGTGTATCTACCATGAATAACAAAAGTAAATAACGTGAAGTTTTCATAATCGCGGATCAGCTGACAGTATTTGTACTGAAAAAACTGTCATAGAACATTTTCTGCATACTACCTACCGATTGAGTCCATCACGTTAAGTCCAGGGGCTTTGTACTTATTGCCATGGAAATACCAAACTTTTAGATAGTAAGTCCAAAACGCATTAGAACGCCACGACTTATGGTAGACACACTCAACATCTTTATCATCGGTTCATAAAATAAATTACCTACTACTAGTTCGTCTCCCTTACACCTACTCCATTTTATAAATAAATATTTGCCAGAATTCAGGTACAATAGATCACATACAATTAAAACGAGACAATACATTCTGCGGTTCTGCCTCATTATTGAGGCGTGCAAATATTATTTCTCCTCTTACCTGCTTTGGGCTTTTTGCGTCCAAGTTTTAGTACACTCACCGGCACGGAGAATGTGTTCAACTATTTTTTTTCTAAAACTGCTGAGAATGCTTCCCCACCCTTTAGTGTTTAATTAATAAAAAACGTACAGCATAAATTAACAAAATCACGCGTTTAGACAATTGTCAAAAAATAAAGTTACATAAAATTTGCCACATTAAGTGCCAGTGAGTTTACATTAGCACCTGTCAAACCCCCCAAAGTGTACCTGCTTATCGATAGATAAGCAAAAAGCAAACATTTACTTCAAATTTTCTTTCACAAATTCTTACACAGAATTCACTTAAGTGAAAATGTACCCCATCTCATAAGTGCGTTACCTTCAGATTACGTGTCACAGATAACGCACGGTAGAGCTCGGGTAAATCGCTGCTGCATATTATAGCGTATGGTAGGATGAAGTAGGAGCCGCAAAAGTAGCGAGAAACGTTCCGACAAGCTTATAATATTACTACATGCACGGCACGGAATGTGGCCTAAACTTATATGACTAACGGTTTATAATCAAAATTATACATAGATTACAACATATTTTATCTTTAACTAGTTTTGCTGGTTCGCACTTCAATTTAATTAAAAATGTGTTTCATTAATTAATTCGATCCCCAAGCCGCTTGCCGTGGGGATTATGGCCACCCTCTTTCACAAATGGGGAGGCCTTTTTTCAACAGTGGACGTCTTCCGGCTGAAGATGATGATCATAAATTAATATTATAATGCATTTTCTCGATTGCCAAAAAACATTGAAACGAATTGGTATTCCGTGTCGGTGAGTGTATTTTTGGAACGGTGTATAGTATTGACTTTTTCTGGTTGTTTTCAAGTGTTTATTTGTAAATGCCTGATTAGTTTCGGAATCAAACGGAGCCCTTATTCGCTGCATGAAAAACCCTCACCAAAGTTATAACTGCAAAACTGTCTATATTCCATTTCTTGCCATTCATCATCGTCATCATCATCAGTCCGTTGCAGTCCACTGCTGGACATAAGCCTCTCCCAATGTACGCCACAACGCCCGGTTTGCTGCTTTATGCATCCAGTCGTTGCTTGCCCTCTCATGCAAGCCGTCCCGCTATCTGGCCAGAGGGCGTCCTATGCTACGTTTGCCAAGACGCGGTCCCCACTCCAGAACACGCTTACTCCAGTGGTTATCGGTTTAGGTGGCCAGCCCATTGCTACTTAAACCTACTAACTTTCAGAGCTTACTTCTTGTCATTGCTTTTGCATAATTTCCCTAAATTTACTACATACATACATAATACATACCTTTAATCAAGCTAAGGCAAGCAAACCCCAAAGCGTAACCGACAATAAACAGCACCAACAAAACTACGAGCACGAACAAAGTTAACGGTAGTTCTTCGGTTCCAAAGTGATCTGAAGAAAGAAACTTTTGATGTCATTTGGATTTTGTCGATGCCGATAAATCTGAGTCAACAACCGCTACTCTCGAGGCCGGAGCTTGTAGGGAAGTAATTTTGCGTTCAGTTCGCACCGCCCCTCGCAGCATACCTGATGAAGGGAGCAAAGCAATTTGGAGCCTCAAACTTTGCAAAACTAAATAGAATTCTAATGCACCCTATTTCAAAGGCACAAGAGCTATATTTGAATAGACATCCGCTAATTTTGTTCTAGTCTACTTTATCAGCAAAACTAAAATAAAGTTCTGTGCAACTTATGTAAAAGGAATAGGGACCATTTTTGAATGGACTTTAGTTAATTTCGTTTCAGTTTGTATGGAATGTTTGCTTAAATATGGGACTGGTTTTGAATGTGGGATACTAATGATGTTTGGACATTAATAGAGGTGCAAAGTTAATGTACATTTAAAATAAGTAAAATAGTTTTAATCTGTTGAACCAAAATATATAGTAAAAATTATTTATTGTTTGAACTAGGTGTATATAATCCTAATCTTAAAAGAATATATTATATTCACAAAAAATATGTATATTATTGCAACACTTTTGATACATGATACGTCATGTTCGGATCTAGGTCACAGAACGATATTTCAGTATTTACGATGTAACGTTTAAATATTCAGCATAATCAGAGGTTACAGGGACGTTCATATAAATATGGATCCTAAATTCGTGGTTGAAATAACAGGTAGGAAATATATAACTTCAAAATTGAATTCATGAACTTACGTAATAAAGTGAATGAATAGAACATCTAATAATATGATTTAATTATATACAGACATTTTTTTTTCGTAATGTAGTCACGGTTTTCCGAACACCGCACTTAGATCACAAAATCTGGACCACAAAAACCATAGCATCTACCTAAAAATAATATTAAATTAAAATGAATAATTAAGATTCGTAAAGCCCAATTTTAATTAACGAGATTGCAAAGACATTAAAATATGTTGTTTTTATAAAAACTTTAGAGGTTTTATAAATAACAGATTCCATTAAATACAGAATAGGTCAAATTAAAATGCCGAATGAGTTTTTGAAAACTATATGTATATTTCATTGAATTTCATATGAGAGTCTCGAGCGTGAACTGAATCTATTTGCGTTTTTAGATATCCATGCATCTCTTTGGTAAATTTTACTATAGCATTACGAGGTTCTAGAAAGAAGTCGATGAGTTATGACCTGCTTTTTTATAAACTTGAAAGCTTCTTCTTCTTCTACTTCTGTTTGGTTCTCTTCAAAGTTGATCGCTTTAATTGTTTCATCATTATCAGTTGATATAGATGTTTAATTAAATAGCTGTTATCTTCCTTATCAATAATCTTTCTGTCAACTATATAGCTTTAAGTGATTTTGTTAAGATTCAGTCGCAAGGTTTTTATTGATTGGCACTTAATTTATCATCATTTAGGAAGCTAATTACTCGTAGTTAATACCGGAGTTGATCAAATTTTTCATGAATTAATTACATTCGATCACGTCTTTTATCCCCGAAGAGTTTGTTGTGCTCATTCTAAGTCCCATAACATTATTTAGTGGTGCATATTGGAATATTATGGTTAATGGGAATACACTAGAGTTCACGCACAATCGCCCAATCAAGTGGCTAAGTGTAAAAAATGCCCAGCTAAATTAAGTAACACTAGACAAACTCATCAAAATATATGAAAATGATGGCACCATTTAAGTCCCTAACTAATATTGCCTTACATCGACCAACATCCATACATAAAATACTGCCTCAAAAGTAATCAACTCTTCCTCTATCTAAACGCTATAAACTTTAATATACAAGTTCTATTCATTCACAGGGGTTGAAAGCAGACATACCCGTTTTATTATACCTTGGAAATATTTCCTATCAGCGTCGCGCCCTTATTCAATTCCGACTTGGAGATTTGCCGGGTTACAATATATTACGTGCAATACCCATATAGCGCAGTTTTGAAATATTGAAGCGGATTTTGTTAAATTATGGTTGAAGGGCTTAAGTTTGACTTAAATCTATGATGATAAGTTGCCTGAACGTAGTGAAATAATAGCATTTTATATTGAAGATTTGATGTTATATTCTTGTGAAAGGAATTTTTGGTAGATACTTACTCTTTCTCTCTCTCTCGGCCTATCGCGGTCCACTGCTGGACTGCTGCTGGCCTCTTCCAAGTTGCGCCCCAATATGGTGAAAACTTCATTATCGTCATCAGCTCGATGCAGTCCACTGCTGGACATAGGCCTTTCCCAATGTACGCCACGAAGCCCAATACTTGATGGATACTTGATTTACTACGATAAAAATCTTTTTAAATATTTCCCATCCACACATTTTGAACTTAGTAATCTGTTTCACACTGGGTAGTGCCGTGCGGTTTCCGAGAATAGCCTAGAATTGACCACCCCCTTTTCTCCTGTGGGTGTCGTAAGAGGCGAGGGAAAATACAGAAAATGGGCAGCAGCGTCATCTGTAACTTCACCACCAATACTGCGATACCCAAGCCGCTGGCCAAGTGTGGGGATTATGGCATCCCCCCCCCCCCCCCCGCTTCAACAGGGCCTATGTTCAACAGTGGACGTCTTTTGGCTGATGATGATGACTGGGTAATGGGATATCAATATTTCCTATTACCACATAATATAACTGTTCCTGTTGTTAAAAAATGACCAAACAAGTAGATAGAACAACTGATTAGCGTCTATCTAGAACAAAGGAGACGTCACTGAGGAAAAACAGTTTAAGGAAAAAATATTTTTCCCCTTTTTTTATATCTTTTAATTATCTTTTCGCTGTCCAGCTCAAGTAAACAATGAAGCGTAATTTCTTAAAAACTTTTTCAATACAGTAAAACAATACCTTCGTTTACAACTCACATTTATACTTCTCACGTAACAAACTGGCTGGACAACATCATTTTATGGTGTATTGTTCTGTTGGTTTGCCTTCGTAATTAAAACGGGTATCCCGTTTCAGTTCTGTACATTCTTCGCCGTTTGGCAAATTCGTTTTGTTTATTTCTTCTTCTTTATCTTCTTCTCTGTTCAAAGTGTTTTGCAATAAGTATTGGGATTGCTAAAAATATTTGAGTTGTCGTTTCTGTATTTAGTTGGTCGTTGAAAAATCTCTCAGGTGTGCTGGTTTCCTCCGATAACTAATTTATAATACGCACATGGATTCAAAAAGACATTGGCGCGTTGGGGTTTGTACATGCGAGATTTGACTTGGCAGTCATTCATACCACTCGGTGGATCAGAATTATAAAATTTTAGTTACATGACGTCTTATAGACTAGCCCCCTTACCATGAACTCTTAAAGCAGGACAGTTTACGTTGTTAAAGCGAGACGCCGCATTACACTACACGTAGCGGCGTCTCGCTTTCCCATCGTAAACTGCCCTGATTTAGAATTCCGTGGTAAGGGGGCAGAACTTTGATTAAGTGTACTTTATGTGCTCACTTCACCTCTTTGAAGGTTTTTGGTGCACACAATAAAACTGTGCCAGGAAATGTATCAAAAATAACCCCGAGACCCAACGGGTAAAGAATAAATTTCCGGGAAGAACAATGAAAAAATCGTCCATCATAAATTACAGCGTAAAAATGAATAATAGCCTCTACTAGACGTATTGAAAGTTAGCCAAGAAGAATAACGACGTAACAAATGTGAAATAAAACAAAAGAAAGTAGGCATAAAAGCAAACCTTTATCTTTGAGATTATGCGGTAGATTTTCAAGTACACTACCTGTTTTTTCCTTGGAAATTGTCAAGAGATGCTACGGAATAAAATCAAAAGAGCCTTGAACGAATGATCGTTGACTGCAAATAGACAATTTGGTATATTATCTTCACAAGCAAAATGTTCATCAAGCTTGTAAAACTAATTGATGATCTTTGCATGCAAATATTATTGAGATGAAACTTAAGTTTTTCAATATTGACAAAGCTATAATATAATGGAGTAATTTTTAAGTCTTCCATTAATTTATTGCCCTATTTTTTATAATCAGAAAAAACAAGTTTATAATTAATCCTTCACAAGCTTGTAAAAAAACAATTTCATTTATGTTTGGTTGTACGATGCCTCGTAAAGATGAAACCTGCAAGTTTATTTGCAGTAAAAAGAAGGTACACACACGTTCCTAGGCCATTGTCTAGAACACAATGGAAACTCATAACAATTTCAAGCAAATCTCTTTCAACACTAATAAACAAAGAAAGAAGATAAGTAACGTCCAATCGCAATATATTACAGAAAAAAAAATGCTTTAGAACTGAAACTGGACTATCAGACGGAGAGCGGACAAGCGTTTGACCGTTCCGGGTTCGCGTACTCCATTCGAGCGTTTGACGAAATACTACGACGCAGCTAGAATGTATGCTGTGTAGTGTATCTGTGTAAATAAACAGGCAGCCTTCTGTCTGACAGCTCCCTTATTTTCACTGCTCTAAACCGTGTATTCCTTTCGTTATTTTTAAATTGAAAAATGTAATTATTTCTAACTTGCCAGTCTTTTTATCTGCTGAAGATCAAATAAAAATTAAGAGAAAATACAAAACATCTAATCGCAATATATTGCAAAAGAAACAAAATACGCTTTAGCGTACTCTGTGAAACTAAGCAACTGCTCCAATTCAGCGTATGCAGCGCTCAAGTCCATGCAATTCTCACTGAATAGGGTTACGATTCATCTTATTTTACGGACATCGACCTACATTGAAGCTTGAGAAATGCGGCTATTTTGAACTAGCCGGTCTTCATTGTTCGCTGAGGATCGAATTCAGTAGCTTGAATGATGACTATCATTTTTGTGCGAAGTGTAATGTTCGTGGCACTCAAAGCTATATGGGATAGAGTTGGGAATACACTGATATTAATGCTCCTCGATGTTGTATTATTAAAATGCGTGTATCAAATTTAATTGTATCTAGTCGTAGTAATGATTTATCATTAAATTGTGTGCTCTTTTGTTTTTAAATAAAACGTCGCTCACACTAGGAATTTCTCCTGTACCGTGGGTGCGTTTCACAAACATGAAATATCATAAACACGAACACCCAGACTTTGGACAAACATCTGCGGATCACGCACATTTTTGCCCCGTGAGAGAATCGAACTTGCCACCCCGAGCGCAGCACAGCGCAGTTCACTGTCAGGTCTCATTCAAAATTTGTTTATAAAAACACCGTTCAGCATTAGATATTTAACTGAACACGAGGTGATTTATAGAACTTTAGTCATGTTTAAAAAACATACACACAGATGAAAAAAGAACCTCCTCCTTGTTTTAATTCAATTAAAATTATTAGATACGCTTAGAAATGTGGCACAACGAAAGCTCTAGGAAGCTTGGCAAGGATAACCCGGCCAACCTCTTTCACTGTCATCGAATTTTTCTCACTTCCCGTGGTGTGAATTAATTTTATTATAATTACGCAACGCGATAGTTTAAAAAATTGTTCTTCACACTCGTTAATTTAGGATGTAATTAAAAAAAATGTATAATTCTCTACATATCATATTACATTGCCTAAAAATTCAAACACTTAAAAAAGCAATAACAATAACGCAAATAATCCACAAGAATTCCAAACCATCCCTCTCTTGCATATTCAGTATATTCACAGCCAACTTTTTAATCAAATCTTAATATTCACCGAGAAATATTATATGCAAAAAGTGTCCTAGTAGAGAGATACTCGGATCCGTTCTCATTCGCGTCGTTGACTCGAGCAAGGACGGTAATATGCGCTTATTTTTTAAATCCATTACAAAAGCGCTGCTTGAAAATCTGCCTTGAACTCCGTGCCAGCATAGTGGCTGGTTACATTATTATTAACACATTTATGGCTTGTGTTGACGTCAACATAATCCATTGATGTATTCAAACGTTTTAAGATACTTAGAACTTGTCTTCGTATGCATTAGATCGTTTTGGGAGTATGAACATAAAACTCAAAATGTTAATTTTAATCAGCAAGCATTGATAGCCGAGTGGTGTGACCGCTGGACTGCCAAGTCAAAGGTCGGAAGTTTAAACCCCGGCATGCACCAATGCCTTTTCGAATTCACGTGCGTGCTATAACTTAGTTATCAGTTGCTAAAAATGGTCAGGAAACCGGCACATCTAAGAGATTTTTCAATGGTGTGTAAAACCATGTCAGAGGCCAACAAACTACAGCGATTTAAAAAAAAATACGTGTAAAAGTGTTTTTTAAAACCTATTTGCAGAAATAAAAACTTTTATCATTTTATTTATCGGTTTAAATTCTGACCGGTTGTTCATCAACCATACGAAAAGAAAAAGATTTCAATTGATGCTTGTAAAAATCACTGACAATGAAGCATATAGCTGCTCGGTTCTAAAGTATCCTTTTAATGGAGAAGAACCGCAAGAAAGGCTGAATATTATTTGCGATCGGCCATAAAGATAAACTCGTTAAGCATTTTTACCTGCGGTTTACAGATTGTGGTGCTTACTAATGGATGGGAGGGTCGATATCGTTCCCATAATACATGCGCGGGTTACTGTTATAGGGAGAAACAGGGTGTGGCGTTCCTCTGCCGAAAACAGAAGATCTTATAAACATGCTCCTAAGTATGGTATTGAAAATACGCCAATTAGGTGATATTGCCGATGGACAATACGTTCGCTGAAACTATATTACTTCATAATACGATGAACTGATTGGCGCAGTAGCTAAGCGATTGGACTGCTGCGCTAAGGGTTGCAAGTTTTATTCCTGCACGGGACAAAATTTTATGTGATCCGCAGATGTTTGTCCCGAGTCTGGATGTTTGTGTATACTTCATGTTTGTGAAACGCACCCAGGATACACCCCACACGTTTTCTTTAAAAAATAATAATATTAAGTAGAAAAAATAAAGTATTTGCACGTGTCCCGCAACTACTATAATATATACCTCTAGCAGCACACTTTCGCTAAGCCCTATATAAAATACAAGCTAAAACATTTTTAAACTTCACCGCTTAAAATATTCTAAGAAGGTCTTTACTAGAAGAAATTGTAATTATCGTTTCAAAGAAGAAAGTTAAAGATAAAATAGAATAAGCGATGATAACTGCTACCTTTTCTCATCTTTAATTAAAATCTTTTATAGACTATAGTCGGTCTTTTAAAATGGAGTATCTTATGATATCAGAATCAACTTTATTAATTTCTCATCCAATTGTTCCGGAACAAACACTAATGAAAAGATTTTATTGAGGTTTTCCGTCGAAGAGTAAACTTGAAAAACAAAAGAATAAAAACAAGTCGCAAATAAAGAGGCTACTGCCCCTTTACCATGAACTCTTAAAGCAGGATAGTTTATGATGTGGAAGCGAGACACCGCTACGTGCAGTGCAATGCGGCGTCTCGTTTCCACAACGTAAACTCTCCTGCTTTAAGAGTTCATGGTAAGGTGGCAGTGTTTAATCATGTTTCAGATGTTTTTCGAGTCAGTTTCAAGCAAGTGTCTGTTCTGTTAACTAGAGCACTCTTCTTCTGGCTTCTAGTGGTTGTCTTTCGGTGTTTCGGCCAAAAATATACTATGATGACCATTGTATTCGTGTTGTGAGCTGCCATCGTATATCCAACTATCCATGCATGACTTTACGTATATTACCCGTATAAGACCAAACACGGGTATTTGGGTTTGAATAATTTTAACCCTCGACGAAAGAAGAGGGGTGTTATAAGTTTGACGTGTCTATCTGTGTATCTGTCTATGAAATCATAGCTCCTAAACGGATGGACTGATTATGATGCGGTTTTAAGATCTGTTCGGGCGTTTTATAATTAGAGTTTTTTTGTTGTGTGGGGGGTTCTTTAACACTTTTAATGCTAATTATGTACTCTGGGCTTGTTTCTGCCTACCAATTAACACTACCTACGTTAAAACTAGGGAGCAAGTCAACACAACCTTTCCAATAGTGCATACATATTACAAACCTTCTTAAAGTCCCTAAAAAAATAATTTCCCAAAAATCTATCCTAATATTATAAAGTTGAAGAGTTTGTTTGTTTGCTTAAACGCGCTAATCTCAGGAACTACTGGTCCGATTTAAAAAATTCTTCCAGCGTTAGATAGCCCATTTATTGAGGAAGGCTATAGGCTATAAAAGATTCGAAATCCACGCAGGCGAAGTCGCGGGCGGAAGCTATATATATATTCCAATGAATGTCTCAACTAAAATGTAATAATAATTCCCAAGACAGCCTTATCTAAACTAAACACATTACAGAAAAAGAAAACATGCCAACTGCAAAGCGTACCACGACTGAAAATAAACGTTCAGATCCCTGTAAGTGACATTTTTAACATCCATACTACATGCATTTTACTTTCATGTCACAATGCGCAGAATATGGTGCTGGGTGATGCATAGAAATGGGTATTTCTTAACGAGATGTGACGTAATTTAGTTTAAAAAAGAAAAAATTCTCTCAGAGACTGGAATTTGTTAATTTTATAGTAATTTGGTCGTGTCCCGGATTAAAAAGAAAAAAATCTGAAGATTGCCCTCGATTTCAGTTTACGGTCTTCTTAATAAAGGTGCAATGCATTTTGGTAACGATACTTGAAGATGGAATTATAAAGGAAAATAAAGATTATCACCAAAAACAAATAGAAAAGCCAAAACTAACGTTAACTTAACGTGAACCAATATTTTGGACTTTAAGTAACACATCTTATACCAAGTGATCTTAGTGCACTTAAAAGTGTTATAACTGATGACAATTATGGCATAGTTCTACGGACCTAATCATTTCCTTCCAGCAAAAGATTCATATACTTTTAGATTTTCCAAAAGCTTTGCGACGACGCCGAGAATTTACACTAAAAATCCACACCACAGACCAGAAATATCTTACAAAGAACATTGTAGATTTATTTTTACGTTTAGTGTCTGAAAAATTTACAATGAAGATGTCTGTGACAAAAGCATTAATAGGAACTAAATTAAAAAAAAAACAAAGCTATAAAATTGCTTTCTTAGTTTGGATTACAGTTTTTATTATCTGACTCGTCGATCTATTAATTCATATTTACACTGCGCAACAGCTCACAAATTAAAACAGGTTCTCCGTTATATTGAAAAATATAAACTGTTTCATTTGTTATTTAAATGAAAGAGAAGTTGACCCACATAGTAATTCTATACGAGATTTTTTATTAAATTATGTTATTCATCAACTAGTATTGCATTTTATGTCCTTCAGAATAGAATATTCATTTCTTCAGAATGTAGAACACAATAAGGTTGTTGCAATAATATAAAAGAATCCTTGTACATGATACTATTTTGGCAAGCAAACATTGATGCAGATCATCATCGAACATAACAACTTTATATATACATACCTTTATATATTACTAACCAACAATCTAAATTAACGCAAGCGGAGCCGCAGCCAAAAGCTAGTTATTACCATGCTTGTAGAAGATGTTCTTTACAAGCAATTAGTTCCTTCAAAAAGTATTCACTAACTCTACTTCATTTCCCATTAGTAAGCGTAAAGACTCTTGGAAGACCATTATTAAGGATTACCACTCTGTCCGCAATGTCCCACTAGAGACGTCCCTAATCGACTGTTTTCACACAATTGAAACTATCGTCGACGCTGTTGAGAACTTTAAGATGTTTCGCCATGTTCTTACGATAGCCGTCTTTATGTACAAACGACATGGACACGCAAAAGACATGTAGGAACCATTTTGATTAAGGATTTTAATTTCTTCAATCTTACTTTGTAAAACATTTATTATTTTAGCATTGTCTTCTGTTTTATTTATGCTTGGTTGCACGATATTAGTGGTTAAAATATGTTTTATATCAAATAAGAATAAATTATTAATATTATGAAACGTAATAAAGGATGTTTTGCTAGTGAAATGAGATCTTATTTACCCCAAATCAGTGGCGAAAAACATTTTTAAATATTGCAATACTAGTAGTATTAACTCTCGAAGCATGGACATGATAATATGTTGGAGCTATTCAACGCTATTTCGGTTTGGAGATTATAATACAATTGACGTATCTGTCAGCTAGTTAACTTTAACAATAGCTTTAACCAGCGAAGTATGGGTGGTTATGGTTACTGTTCAAGTTACGACGTCATTTAACAAATTGTCAAATTATGCAACTCATTTTTTTCCTAACCGTTACTTTAACATGTTTGTTAATGTTAAAGTAAGTTAGTGCAACCCAGGGTTAGTGTCATTGAACAAATCATATTTTTAATTGATATTACAGCCTTACCATTAACTCTTAAAGCAGGACATTTTTCGTTGTAGAAGAGAGATGCCACACTATACCTACTGCAAGTGCGGTGTCTCACTTCCACATCGGAAACTGTCCTGCTTTCAGGGTTCTTGGCAAGGGGGCAGGTTTGATTACTAACCGCAAATTTTATCAAACCAGAACGAAATACAAGTTACAAGTATGCACAAGTGTTTTTAGGTAATCTAATAATATTTTTGTTAATATTAAGTAAAGTATGAAATTAAATTAAAAGTATTTTTTTTTCTGTGACACCTAGCCAAAAGGCTCGCCATCTGTTACATAAGACTTATCATAAGCGGCAAAATTTGGTCCTAATTAAAGAAAAACACCACTACCTACTCCTTAGTAGTTATGAAAGAAAGAAAGAAAGAAAATATTTTTAATCACGTGAGTATAACGCATATAACAAAAAAAAATATACATACCGAGAAAAAAAAAATTATCTCAGTGTTGCGTACATTTTTGTTCGTTGAACAATAAAAGGAAAGACCTCCTCAATCCTAGAATTGATGACCTTTCAACGGCCAGTTCTATAACCTAAAAAGATCCAAAGTGATTTTTCAACCGCAAAAATTCTCACGTGACATCAATCGTATTTTGTTTTGTTCAAACTTTCCGTTCGATGAAAAACAGGCGAACGTTCAAAAACTATTTGACCCAGCGAACATTGAAGCGTGTCTACACTGAGGAGATTTCCCACGCGACTACTTCACTTTAAAACGTTGACAATGCTTTGTTGTTTGACTTTCGAGATTCTGATAGACAAACTAATTTAAGTGCTCCAATAAATTACGATGAGGATGAAATTGTGATTCTTGAAGATTGAGATTTTTAAGAGTCTATTAGAGCTGTTAGAGTATTGGTGTGGGAATTTGGGCTTTAAGTAACAAATGACGGTATAGAATACGGTATGTGGATAGATAGTTTGTTGTTTATAGACCTTTGGGATTTTATTCTGAAAATCGATTTTATTTCCAAGTGTTTGGGCGGAGTATTCAACAGTATTTTAAATCAAATATTTGTACCAGACTTATTAAGTTACCTATTTTACAATTATTTACATTTTAAAACTAACATATGATAAAAATAATACCTACATATAAAAATATATATATTAAAAAACCATCAGTTGACATCGATCCTCATCGATGCCAACTGATAACGTGCCCAAAAGACTGGCAGCATTGCCACACACTCACATTTCATCACACTTTGTCACGATCCATCGCAACTCGCCTATCGAAACTTATAATATTATTCGTTAAGCACTTTTTTTATTTAATATTTTAATAACGAAATCTCATTTGTTGCAGGCCTACTCTTCCACAGAGCAGTCCTCATGTCAGGATCAGGTCTCAGTCCGTGGTCACTGGTCGCTGACCCCAACAAATATGCGGCGATAGTCGCCACACATGCCAACTGTTCACCAGGTAACAATTTTTCTTCTAATTAATATTACAATTACTTTAATAAAAGTATTTCTTCAGTATTAAAATTTCATCCTCCATTAGATTTTAAATAATCATATTTGTCTTCCACGACCACCATTTGTATTACGACTGCAAGCTGATAGATTAATTTACCAGCACTTAACTGTTTTGTATGAGTTTCACACAGCACCTGCATGCCTAAGGATGCCAATGACGTCTGATAAAAAAACATACATAGGAAAGCTGCAGTATTTGCAAGTGCTTAAAAATTTGGTACAAAGTGATTCGATGATAGTAAAACTTTTGTAAATACCATTACTCAGAATAATAAATTGAGTATATTTATAGGGATGGAGACTGCATTTTTTTTTTTTTAAATTGAAAATGGTTTAGAATAGAATAGAATAGAATCTTTATTTGCATAAAATGTAGGTACATAATGGTGGTAAAACATAGTCAAGGTGCCATATACATCTTGCCGCTTGGCGACATGCAAATCTTTATACAGTTCAAATATCATAATATTTGAACTGTATAAAGTTAAGTTACATTAATTAATATAAAGTTAAGTTAAGTTAAGCTACATTGTTATATTGGGTGTAAACCTGTAAAAATGATGTATGATAAATAAATAAATAAATAAAAAAATAAAAAATAAAATAAATATTATCACAGAAATAGAACATTTATAACATTTAAAACATTTATAATTAATATATAACCTGCCCCCTTACCATGAACTCTTAGAGCAGGGCAGTTCACTTTGCGGAAGCCGGACACCGCATTACACTGCACATAGCGTCGTCTCGCTTTCACATAGTAAACTGTCCTGTTTTAAGAGTTCATGGTAAGAGAGCTGTAAACACAACTAAATACGACAAAAAATGTCAAGCATTTCAAATTTTATTGTGAGACAGAGATAGTATGGTGACGTAATGGTCACAATACTATGGTGATGTAATGGCCTATATTTGCATGTTAATTTGTGCATCACGCGTTTTGCGCAAGAGGGATATAAAACGCCCCATCCCAACGTTGTAAAACCTCCGTTTCTTTCTGGATTTATACCAGTTTCGTATTCATTTTAAGCCCATATTCAGGTTTCAATTAATTCCAACGACGTTAATGAAGTCAACATCCCTATTAACCAACACATTACTAAAATAATGCGACTGATTTTTTACGCCAAATGAGGCTTAACAACGATGTTCAAAGTGTTGGTAAAAGACGAAATGTAGCATCTATGTAATGTAAACCGATGGCTAGCTATCAGTACTTCCTTGATGGCGAACAAACGCAATGTACAGACATTCAGTAACTTCTTGTTACCGAAACTGCCACCATATTAGACTATCACGGTTGGCATGGCTCCAATGAATGCACGTTACTTGTGTACAAAGCTCCATATGTAGATAGATGCAGCGTTGAAGATGGAACGAAAGGAGCCGTAGTAGCTACTGTTTTCAAGTGTGCGTTCCTTTAATGATTACACCGGGCCAGATTTGAGAAAGATTTTTTAAACATTTTAGACGCTACTAAGAAAATTATTCAGATAATTAATCTTAGAATCTTTTCAACTTTTTTTCGTGCTCTCGCTTGATGAGTTTATTTAATTAGAATGAATAAAAACAGGTAGATTAATAACTAAGTTCAGTCTGAGTGTCATTACTCGATGTTATCATGTTAAAAAATAACATTTGTTATCATTTATGCCGTAATTGTTTTCCTCTTTTAGTAACAATCTACAGCTTTATTATTTTGTTAACATAGTCTATCATCCAACATCCAGTAAAGACTCCTTTAAAATTCAATTGACTGGTGTTTACTGGAAATGAGGAATCAGTTCAATTTAGATCCTAAAGTGGATAAACCTAGTCATACATTACCAATTCGATGACCTGATTGGCGTATTGTCTCAGCGATTGGACTGCTACGCTAGGTGTTGTTAGATTCCCGCACAGGACAAAAAATTGCGTGAATCGCAGATGTTTGAAAATATGTGTGTGGTGCTTGTGTATGTGATATTTTACGTTTGTAAAACACACCCACAATACAGGACAAAAAAATAATGGCGAAGTACCAAAACTAGAAGCTACAACGCAAAAAGTATTTATTTTGGGTAACGTCGAAACTCACTAGTTTCCAAGTCAAAGCAAGGCAAATGTCGACGCTCGTAGGTTTTAGTTTAAACTGACTTGAATCTCCTGGCAATGAAGTAACACGTGCAGCTCAGTGCTCTAGGGGATGTTAAAGAGCAATAGGAACTCGTGTACGTAAGCCAATTAGTTCATTTAGATGTTTTAAACTTCGGCGCATGGTGTGCACAATGCAACTTCAATACAATTATTTTTCTTCCGACACTTAAGTTGTTACAACCAAACTCAGACTGCTTTTACACGTAAAACCAATGAGTTATTCCTTCAAATGCTTTTTGAAATCGTAAAGTGGAATGGTAATTTAGGCTTTTTTCATAATAAAACCTATGAATCTACCATGAGTTAGAAAAGTCGAGTGGTCATGATAACCTTGCTGTAAATTATCTGAGTAAGTATCTATTACCGTAACGCTACAAAAAAAAGTTGGACGTCACGGGACGCGCGGACACACAAATAAGTCGAGAGCGGCGGCGCGCGGCGTATTGAAGGCATCATGTCACGGTTTGTCGTCGCGGCATTCGAGTCGATTTTACTACCAAGGGGCAATAATAGACGTTTCACTTTAAAACAATCACAGCGTATTAAAGTCTTTCCTGGTGATAATATACTTAATTACTCATAAACAATTTTGCAAACAGACACTAAATAAAATCATGTTTACAGAACTGACGCCGCCCGCTTTGCTGCGGTGTTTGCGGGAGCGGCCGCTAGAGGCGCTGTTGACTGCACCTGTGCAGGCGCCTGACTTCGCCTACGCGTTCGGGCCTAGCGTCGACGGAGTTGTTATAGGTAAGTGGACAAGTTGACTTGTGTTCACATGTCTAATGGCTTTCGTTTACCTACTGAAACTTGTCTTTCGGTCCTCTATTATGCGTTGCAATAAATATAACTGGCATTCGCAGCGTATTTATTATAACAAATACGTGGTTAGTGCTATATTCACGAAATTAAAATCATCGAAAGCTCGATCGTCGATACCCGATACCAGAAAAAAGAAAAGCTAAAACAAATTGTTAAGTACTTATTTACTTCACTACAATTTATGTTCTTCGTGATAGAATAACAAACAAATTATTTGTATTGCTTAGTATTTTCTGAAATTCTTTTCTAAAACTCCAATAAATAAATATACTAAGATCTTTACAACAGGATCTCCATTTCTATAACATCAGTAGGAGGCTCAATAAAGTACTAGTAACAACAAACCTATTATTGTAGCAGAAATATTTTTTGTACTTGAAATACAGAAAAATAAACAGATAACTGATAATGGGTATGCTCACAATAGAACATTTATCTAACAAAAATACATTAAATAAATTTTCTATATAGTAACAAAAGATTTGCAATATAAATGAAATACCGGTGTAACGGGGTGAATAGAAACAAAGCTTTGGAATTGATTTTATGGTAAAAAGAGAAGTGAAGAAGTGATTGTTACCATTAAGGACCCTATACTTTAAATTGTATTGTAGACAGCAATATAAAGTTATTTTTACAACCAACTGTGTTTTAATATCTTAATTTTATTTATTTATTAACAGTTTATGTACACACCATACAAAAAAAAAGAAAAAAAATGAGAAATATAAAGTACAAAGGTACTGCTTATTTCATAAAGAAATTTCTTCCAGCAGACCTGTGAAAGGAGAAATGTATTAGAAATTGAGGCGACAGTGTGCAGAAAAAAGTATGGCCTGAAGTGCTTCGAGAAAAGGATGGTACGGCCGTGCCGCTTTTTTGCTCGACTTGGCGGGGGCACTGCCGTGGCCCCAGATAAAAGCAAAAGTGCATAAAAAAAAAATACCATACACATATACGAAATATAAATACATACATAAATAATATATATAAAAAAATAATGTTACAATCAGTTCCAAAGTTTTGTTTCTATTCACCCTTGAGTTACGATACACCCCGTTTTACCGGTACCGGTAGGTAGGTATTTAATTTATATTGCAAATCTTTTGTGCGCGTTAAGCTATTCTTGTTGCGGTCACATCGTGAATGTTTGCCGGTATTTAAATCTCAATTTTCGGTACAGTAATGAGGGGTTTGGTAGATACTTACCTAAACATTTTTTCTTGAATGACTTTATTTCACATGATAACATTCTGAGTCGTATTTCTGTCCTGTTTTTCAAAACCTCTGAAAAGAAAAACAACCCCTTCAGTAATTAGGGAAAACACTTCAACAATGACTTTGATTACAACTCGTTGTGATTGGCCACTGTCCAAATAGTTCATCAGTCTTCGCTATAATGAGAAAAAAACAAATTATATCGAAAATATTCTACGATTACAGCTGAATCTCTTGGACTGTTAATGAAAATATTATCTTTGATATTATTGACGGCCGCAAACCTTCATAACTTGTGTTATTGTGTTGTCTTTGATATTACGATTCGATATTGCAATTAGTTACGCTTACGTCATCTTTGTGCTCGTATGAAATGCCGACAAGAGCTAAGAGGAGTATAAATTCTGACATGATTATTATTTTGATCATATAAGACATAATGTTTGTTTTTAATAAAGCATATAACATACCTGCAATACCAAAAAGGTGGGCAGAGGTGCACATATAGTGCACGCACATTACGCAAGTTATTATAGGTCCCAATGAAATAGGGAGCGAGCCTATAGAAATTGCCATTCGATCACAAATCCAGACTCGGTGCTGCTACTGAAAATTACCTAATGGAAAAACCCAGTAACCCCTTTCCCGACCCAGGATTTGAACCCATTATGTTTAGCGACCACTTAACCAAATGGCATTCATATTTAAGAACTTTGCTGAAAAGCCTAAATATAATTTGTTTGGTAAACTAACCCAATAACATCACTAAATTATTGAAAACGTAAATGATGCTGCTGTCATTTGATGGTATATGATTAAAAGTTTAATCACAAACATCTCTATCAACCGTAATAAACAAATTTTGATTTGCATTCATTTTCTTTAAGACTGTACTGCATAAAATCCCCTCTAAGAGAATCGCGCTGCGCATCTACGAAAGTACTTAAGTTCATCCAAATGAATTGCAGCTAATCTCAGCTTTAATACCGCTGTTCTTAGCAGCTGTACGTTTCAACAGAGATTTGTTGAAGCGGTGACCACAACAGATCAGTCATTGTCTGTATACAAGATAACTGTGAAAAGGGTACGAATGAATTGATTGTTCTTTATAAAGAAGCGTTTTTGTATGCAAATTCATCAGAATTTGCATACAAAAACGCTTCTTTACCATCGACGTCTTGTAAAGACGATTTGGGCTTTTGGTAGCTTATAGTTGTAGATTAAAAACAAACTGCGTCGCTGGTCTAGAGGTCGCTAAGCGTGACTGCTGAGTATTAGGGCCCAGGTTCGAATCCCGGGTCGGGCAAAGTATTACTGGGTTTTTCCATTAGGTAATTCTCAATAGCAGCACGGAGTCTGGATTTGTGCCTCATTGATGGCAATAGGCTCGCCCCCTATTAGGTATACATTGGGACCAAAAACATAACTGGCAAATTGTTGGTTTACTATAAATGTGAACCTCTGCCTACCCCTTCGGGAAATACAGGCGTGATGTTATGTGTTATGTTTTCATTAAAAATCAATTTCATCAAAATGTTAAACAACTTCTTTATAAAAAAACTGTAACACTCAAATAACCGATCCTAAAAGTTGACAATTTGCACGTCTTCGTACCGTATACCGGGCAGTATCTTCTGGAATTTACACTTCAATTCTAACACGAACGACCTTAGGGTTTTATTGCTTCTACCTTCCACACAAACAAGTAAAGGACTTCATGAAGTGCAGTGACCATCAACCAAACTAGACATAAATCCACAAAAGTTTCATGTTTTCGCATCGGCATTCCGCCGTCTCCAGCACCCGGTGTTATTAAATTGTCTCAGGGAACTTTTCTCATCTCGCGCTCGGCGTCAACGTTTTCTGTTAGCTCAGTTTGTGGAACAAGGATTTTTTCTTGCGTTGATCTCAGCTCTTTGTGATGTTGGACAACTAATGGCCGCTTCTGTTTGTGCGAGCTGCTGTTTAATTCAGCTTTGATAATTTGGTATTTGTTTGTATTTCAAATAGAAAAAACATAAATAAAATCGTTGTCTAAAAGTAGTAGTCTGAACTTTGAACTTAACGGGCTGACTAATATAATATTATGTACGCATTTTTGGAGGCAAATTAATATCAAGTCCTGTCAACATTTTTAAGTACAGTAAGGACCGTGATTTTTTTCCGCTTTTGGAGAACATTAATTACATATAATCTTTCTTCCAAACAGACACCGGCGACTTGCTAGTGAACCCTGAAAATGGATACGAGTGGGGAGGGCAGACGGTGGCACATGCGCCGCTGGGCAAACAAGCGCAGAATGCAATCAACATTATCAACGCAGTGCTGATGAGAAAGAGCGCTGTAGCACAGCTTACTAAGTATGTTTAGTTTTAAATAATAGTCGATACGATTAAATAAAACATTTATTAGAAAATATTGGCATTCCATGCAGTTCCATATTCAGCACTAGACGTAAAAATGACATTAGAGCCCTTGATTTCTTTAAAACGAGCTTAGTTGTAACTCAACTCACCCGAAATCCTCACAAATGACCCATCACTCATTTATTCTCCATTTCCTTATTTAATCTATTATCTAATCCATGTCTCCTTCCGCAGGTACGACTTAATGCTGGGCGTAACAAAAGCAGAAGCGTATTTTGCCTTCAGCGGAGATGACGTCCAATACGGTATCGAAGCTGACAGGAGATCAAAGATCTTGAAGTCCTTTGTTAGGAACACTTACAGTTACCACTTGTCAGAGATTTTGGCAACTATCATTAATGAGTATACCGATTGGGAGCGTCCAGTGCAACACCCGATAAATATTAGGTGAGTCTTTGTACTTCATACTTCATATGGTGCTATTTATATTGTAGGGGTACCTATATATATTTTAGTTCTATGTAATAATTAGTAACCACACTATTGCTGGATCTACATATATTCAGTTTGTGGCCGTTGAAAAGGAATTGTTTTCTTAATTTATCACTTCGCGGCGTTATAAAGAGAACATGCCCTATAAAGGTAACTAAGTAATGGATTTTTGTTTCTAAAACCTTCCATAGACCAGTGAAAAGGTGATACTTATAAATATTTCAAAGTAATATACTGAAATAAGTCAACAAAAGAAACATTTTTTTGGTATCTACTATTTGGCTAAATGTGGGCGAACAAAGAAAATCCGTGCATTTATTTGGGAAGTTTACTCGTGATAAACAGTATGTATATATGTACATAGTCATACCGTATACTTTCTAAGTCAAAATTGCCTTGGTTTAGAAGAAAACAACAACAGTTCAAATACAACATGTCTTTCTTGGACAAAGTCTTGCTTCTATTGTTTTAAAGATAGCCAGATTGTGTCGGAATTGGAGACCAAGATAATATCAAAGTGCAAAGTAAAGTGTTGCAGTCTGCCAACTTGTGTGTCTATTTAGAAACTGTTTAAAACTAAGCTAAGTTTAGGTTGCTGCAGTGCAAGATTTGGACACTTTAAGAGAGCGAAACAACTACAGGAGGTTTTAAAATTACTCTGAAAGTGACTAAATGTACAGAAAAAATGTCTTTATAAGAAAAGTTTTGTCTTTTAGAATGAAAAAATATAAAAGCTATTAGTAAGATGACAAGACCGTCCGTCCATAGTCCGTCGTCACATTTATCGTGTGACAGCACTAAGTAACCCTAGCCTACAAATTCATTTGTTTTTTAACTTGCTTCTACTACTAATAATCTACTAATCCATTTGTCCAAAACCTACCTTAATTTACACCACTAAATACACAACACAATAATTTCCACCTTAAAACTTAAAACAAACAAAGAGTCTGAAAAACCAATTAAAACATGAACAACAAGCTGCCTTTCTACCTACAAAAATCAGTTTGGGCGACCGTCACCGCTTAGAAACGTCAATAAGATGGACTGGACTGACACTTTCGATCACGTGACCGTTTGAAAGCTCGCGTCAATCACATACCCCGCTGCAGAAAATAGCTTCGATCGGTAGGCCAGACTGCAGACCTAAATTCATTTTGAATGGAATATAAATGTGTTCTGACTTGGGACTGTCTGAGTGTCTGGTATGGATCGAGGGATATGAACTTTTGGATATGGTGAACAAATCACCGACCCGTTAATTGTTTTTAAAGATCAGTGACCATCAGCCTTCTTTAATGCCTATGCGTTACGACTAGAGATTAAGGAGGTACTGACCAAAATCATCTATGTCACTGCTCTGAGTATGCATAAATAAACAAATATGATTATAAGTCATATTCACATCATTCTATAAATGTAGGATGTATGATGCCTATTACAGCTGCTTTCATACAGTCTTCAATTCGCTGATTTCTAACACTAAGAACACGACCTTATTCTTACATTTGCTAAATAGTACGACAAAGACAAGCCAAAATAATAATTACATCATTAAGTCTTGACAAGGATTAATTAATATTTCAATTTGTCAGTACACAAACCCTATTGGGAATAATTCACAAGACATTGGACACTAATTAGAATTAATTGTTTAGTTTCTACCTATAGGGACTGTAATTTAATTGTTTCCTAAAAGAGACTTTGATGTATAAGTTAATTTCAGCGTTAATTCCAAGAGGGAGTAGATTAGAAATAAGATATTTTGTAGATATTAATGTACCTACTATTGCTGTATAACGTTTCATTCTAACAAAATTATTCAGTGATTTCTTTCAGCTTCAATTTCTTTCTCAAATTAGTTTTTTGGACTATAGGTGTGTGTACAGACCTTCTTAGAGAAACTATCTGTAGACGAGACAAATAATTATGTGATTTAAAACTTGTCCCCAACAAATCATCAAATGCAATAAATGATTCATTTCAATTTTTCGCTAGGGACGAGACGCTGGAGGCACTAAGCGACGCCCAAGTCGTAGCCCCAATGGTACTCACAGCGGACACACATTCAGCACTGCGGCGAAACTCCTACCTCTACGTGTTTGACTACCAGACCAAATATGGAGATTATCCGCAGGTGAGCTTTGCGCCGTGAATTGAAAACCTTGTACGTTTTAGGAGCAACTTTCAAAAGGAAATAAGCCGCATGTTGTCGTATCATATTTGAGAGAACAATAAAGCAACCGCTATCTCGAGGTTGTCATATTTGAGTGAATCTAGGTCGTAATATGCGAGGTCGCGTTGTCTTTAAACAAATGAATAATGTGCAGAAATGCATTCTCAAGGTTTTTAAGCCAAGGGGATAGCGAAGGTTATTTTAATGCTCTGCGTATTTAGCCGTCTGGAATCTTAAAATATGAATGTTGAAAAAAAAACTGTTATTCAGGTAAGACTTTGCCTTGTTCAAAAAGTATGGCAATGTATAGTTAGGTATTAAACAACTAGACAAAATGAATTATTCATGGGAAGCTGTGGTTGTAGACTTAAAATATGCAAATTCTTCTCCAGCAATGTACCACATTGATAAAAATTAATGGGAAGAGTGTCGGGTGGTATCCGGATGCCATGTGGTATCCGGCCTAGAATTGACCACCCCCTTACCTCCCGTGGGTGTCGTAAGAGGCAACTAAGGGAAAATCCAGAAGATGGGCAGCAGCGTCTTCTGTAACTTGACCACCAACACTGCGATCCCCAAGCCGCTTGCCAAGCGTGGGGATTATGGCAACCCACCCCGCTTTTAAAAGGGGGAGGCCTTTGTTCAACAGTGGACGTCTTTTAGCTGATGATGATGATGATGAATGGGAAGAGTTAAAAGGGTTATTTTGTAATCAATAACTGATGGGTACCTCAAAGTCTTGCAACATTTGTCGGACAAAAGATTGTTGTGATTTCAAAACTCGTTTTAAAGAAGCAATAAAAATACAATTCAAAATAAACAGTTATTTCGAAATTCGTTTCATCTTACAACACCCCAAATTCCACAAACACGAATCGTTAAATGAATTTCGAAACACAATCGTTACTCCCAAACTTATTTCATAGGAGTTCACGAAACAATTAACGTGGCCTTCAATAGCCCACATTTTGTGTTAACGAGCCTAAACTGGGAACAAATTAGATTTATGAAATTATTCCATTACTTAGTTCAAGTTTGTTTAGTTTTTGAAGTTGTTAATCGATTACAGTTTTGATTGTTGATAGTTTAATTTCCGGATTATCATAAACTAACAAAGTTTTAAACAATAATGTTTATGAAAGATTATTTGAGTCATCATCATCAGCCGGAAGACGTCCATTGCTGGACAAAGGCCTTCCCCTTAGAACGCCACAATGAACGACAGCTAGCCGTTTGCATCCACCGGTTGCCCGCAACTCTGACGATATCGTCGGTCCACCTGGTGGGAGGCCTGCCAACGCTGCGTCTTCCGGTTCGTGGTCGCCACTCGAGAACCTTTCTTCCCCAGCGGTTGTCAGTTCTTCGAGCAATATGGCCTGCCCATTGCCACTTCAACTTGCATATGCTTTAAGCTATGTCGGTGACCCTAGTTCTTTGGCGAATTTCCGTATTCCGGATCCTGTCGCGCAAAGAAACTCCGAGCATAGCTATTATTTGAGTAAAAATAGGTAATAACATGTTTCATCATAGCATCTGTTAATGTTAGTAACATCATAATGTAATTGCACAGTTCTGTAATGTGCAAAATTCAGCGATTATACGTTGATATCGAGGATCCTAGCTTAACGCTTAGTTGTAGGTAGTTAGGCCTGACCACAAATGGTTCTATTTGTGGTCAGGCCTAACTACCTACAACTAAGCGTTAAGCAAATCGGAGAATTGTTATTTCATGATTTGGCCAAGCACACCATGTACGGAGATCAGTGTAGAGTGGTCGGATTGATGAACGGTTGAAAATGGTCAAATTGTCCAAAATTATCAGTATAATGCACACAGTTAATAGCAATCGATGAAAACACCCAATATCCTAATAATAGTACTCATTACCCAACTGATTAATACCGATACATCACATAACCAACATCCACCAGTTTCCGGCACAAACAACTAACTACCCGCATTTTGAGGAGCAATTACTAACGAACCATTTAATGCAGAGACTTTACGCCCTACAATCGTAAAGAGGTTAGAGGCCAATCTTCGTTAGCAGCCTGCGCGATGTTACTGTTGATATGGAAGTGTAGAGTTACCTCGTTTGCAGTAGATGAGCTAACAAGGGCAATAAACCGGCTTAAGGAACAATTTTGAATATTGGAAACTGTGCCTAATGATAGTTTGATGCAATAACGGGTTTTAATGAAACCTTCTGTTTTATCGTTTAGTTTCCAATTAAACGAGCAAAATATATTGAGTGAAGAAACATTGAAGAAATAGAGATGGGCTAATTGAGTCGAACAAAGCGACAATTATAACAAGAACAGCTGTTCAACAGCATTTATATTTTTTTCTCCAGCGTCAAGGCTGTATTCATGGCGAGGAGCTCCCCTACGTGTTCGGAGCCCCACTCGTGGGCGGTCTAGCCCACTTTGCACGGAACTACACGAAAGCTGAAGTGGCTTTGTCCGAGTCTGTCATGCTGTACTGGGGCAACTTTGCCAAGACTGGGTAAGCGAAATGTATAGAAAACTATTTATTGAATTTTCGCTTCAAATTATTTTAAGAATAAATCTTTAACCATCCAGCTTTTTAAATTCTCGCTGCTAAGCTAAGTCCCTGCGGAATGATAGCCTAGAATTACTAACTGGTCCCTCAGGTCCAAAGAAGAGCGAAGAATCAAATTAAAATACAGACAGAATTTTTTAATGAAAATATAAATTCACGCGTTGAAAAAACGTGTCGACGCTTATCGGTAGGATCCATTTAGCTTGATTTGATCCTTTATTTTCTAATCTCATCATTTTACATCTACTAAGATTGAATTTAAAGATTTTTCTTTGCTGTTTTAATGATAGGTTAACATTGTAATATTTAAATCGATTTAAGACGTTAATGTCTGCTCGTCGTGTCCTGATAATAAGTTAGTTTTTGGTTCTATACTATTGAACTTTTTTATGTTTGGTACGGAAATCAGTACATATAGGGTAACCGTAATTTGATTATAATTCATTTAACTGTTATTTGTACTACCAGATATTACAAGAGGACTAGACAAAAGTAATTGTTTAAAAAAATGTTATGCTAATTTTTTGTTCAGGAATCCCAATGAAGCTCAAGAAAGCGACCCTATCAGAGCAGGCAGACAAGAAAGAGTACGGATGAAGAATATAGAATGGACAGCGTACGAAGCAGTGCATAAGAAGTATTTGAACATCGACACGAAAGCCAAATTGAAGAATCACTACAGAGCTCACAGGTATGTCGTGATAAGTAAATGTCATAAAAGAAAATCTGTGCATCATTGTTGTTGATAAACCATTTTCAACACGACTAATTTTTTTTAGCCTAACCAGGACTTTTCTAACGAAATTGACACTATTTTCTTTGTAACAAAAGCATTCTCTTTGTTAAATTTTGCTTTTGTTTTTGTCAACAGACTATCATTCTGGTTGAATCTTGTACCAGACCTCCACCGTCCCGGAGGTGAGGACGTACCTCCCTCCCATCACCAACTAGAACACGAAGACGCCGCTCTTCAGCCTACTCTCAAAACGTTCAGCCCGCCATTCAAAAAGACTACAGACATTATCATTACCGACACCGGCCTGGCAACTAAGATACCAGTTCTAGGCGTCCTCAATATTACTTCTCCCTTAAACTTCAATATAATAGGCATAAATGCTCCTACTCAGAGCACAGCCGGTACTGAAGTTCATAAAACTGACGCTACTACTGCAAGTACGCCTGAAGATGGCTTCGCAGCGTACTCCACCGCTCTAAGTGTTACCATCGCTATTGGATGTTCCTTACTTATCCTCAATGTCCTCATATTCGCTGGAGTGTACTACCAACGTGATAAAACGAGAATGAATGGACAGGACGGGCATTCAAACGGTGCTCATTTAAAAAAAAGAGTGGAAAATGGGCAGATGCCGAACAATATTTGTGGTGACCTAGAAGGTGCACTGACTTATCAAACTAGTTTAAAGAACGATCCTGCCACCATTTTAAGTCATCATCATCACTCCCATCATCAATTACCACCACCCGAGTTTGCTGATCTTCCCAGCAATAACGTTGCTAGTATGGCAACGCTGCCTCGAGCGCCTCCACCACCAAAGCTTGGTAAAAGTAATATCAACACTTTGGCTAGTGGGCAGCTACAAGAAAACCAGCCGTTGTTATCAGCACATCAGATGCAGATGATCAACACGAGTACTCTCACAAAGAAGAACACGCAACTGAACGCGAAATCGAATGTGACGATGGAGGAGTTGAGAGTGTGACGTCAGCGTGCATGACTGCAACGAGCCGGCAGTTGCAGCGACGTAGTCCACCATGACGAGATCGTGTGACTTGAGCCGGACCTTCTCAAGTGCGTCACAGACTATATATAGACTTTAACTGTGCCACTTGAACTTTGAAGGTTATTAATAATAAAGACATTCAATCTAAGACAATGTGAACTGAATCAGTGACTTTACGAAAACTAAAAGTGAAATAATGAAGTGACGTTCGTGATTATCATATCTAAGACGTTGAAGTGTATAGTGTGTTATTGGACGACTTATCGATGTATTGTATATGGTTGTAAATAGCGAAATAATTGTATATAATTCAGCAGCTCAGCCGCATATCCATCCTAATTACGATTATGATAATCTCAAAAATAGTGAAATTTAAATAAAATATTAAAGATTAATCGTCGTTGTTTACGAACGGCTGTTAAAATTGTATGAATCCAGAATTAGCTTATTTGTTTCAGCGCGATGGAACAAATTGGTTTCTTTAACGTTATTTTCACGCGATTTATATTCTTGAATATCAGACAGTGTAATAAGCTTATTTTCCAGACTCAGATAAGGTTTCATTGTATTTAAGTGCAGCGATTTGCGTTAATAATACCTATTAAGATGATTAAACCCGATACTAAGACATTGTATACAGCTGAACACGTGAAAAATGAATTCTGTTTCTTTTATCGCCGGCCTTAAGTTCGAATCAGTGTTTTATTAATAGTTGAAACGGACAAATTTAAGAGGGAACAGAGGGCCCTTGTTCAGGCCCTTTTGATTTCAAATATAATTTTCCTTTGAGCGTCTTAAGTAATAAAATTTGGACCGTTTTCGTTCGTGACATTTTTTAAGGTTTTAACGGCCGATCGAACTTGAATTTAATATTGAATTTAATAAGAACTAGATATTTGAAGAATAAAGTGACACCAATGTAATCTTCGCCAGACGTTTTATCGAAGTTAGAAGCAATAATGGTTCTTCGAAAAACTCAGTTTTTAAGCGATTTTAGTTCGTGATAAATAAAAAAGTTTGCTCAAGAAACAGGTGGTCGTTTTGTAAAGTTGTTTGTAGAATAAGGTAGATTTGGTAAAAGTATCTTTTGTTGTGTCATTTTAATTTGAACGCTAACACTATTGCATATGGTTGATTTTGTGTTGAGGGTTTTTATTAAATCGCCTGTTTCTTTAGTGACAAGTCATTTTAGTTTCAACATAGATGGACCAATAGTGTTTGTAAATATGTAAATAAACTTAGGAGACGGTATAACAGGTTGTAAAACATCCTATTTTATTTGGATTTCAAACCACGACTGATCCCATTAATTTTGTATCATTTAATTATTATGAAATGTAATTTTTTCGAATACTGTATCTAAAAATATGGCAAAATGATAATGACAAAACTCATTATTGTCAAGATAATAATTGTCTGACATAAAAGTCATGACTAAAGGTCGTATCACACATATCAACCCGGAAAGGGATCGTAACCGTATCAACTCGAGCTATAAGTATTCTTTGTATGAATCTTCCTACTGCAAAGCATACTAATCGGATTCGTAACGTAATCGCCTCGTCTTGGGACCGGCGAGCCGTAAGCGCGGCGTCGCCTAGCCGAGTCATCGTGTCGGAGCAGCTGATCCGCTTTGGTTACGTGCATACGTAAGGTTGACGTCTGTTTGACAGCGACGCGATAGGCGATACGATGACGATGCCTTTCCGATTCGATATGTGTGCTATGACCCTAAGTGTAATGACATTAAACGACGTAAAGATTGTTTTCCCATTGATAAAATGATTTCGTTTGTTGTGTGTCATATTTTAGTATTGTTAATTTCTTAATATTATCATTCCTTCTATACATACTTACAATTTTGTTATAAAATATGTAAGTGTATTAATAGATATCAATATAGTCTGGACAAAGACTTCATTATAAAGTACTCACCGGAATACAGACTAAAAATTTTAATAAAATAAAATCAAAATATTATTTCGTTTTATTTTTTACCCTAATTAATAACGAGGAAGGCTTTGAAGATACAGGTCATGATGAAAAAGAAAACAGAGAAGTACAATCTAAAGCTGCTAAAATGTATCGATTGCTGAAATAGCTTAAACAAAACATATATTTATATCAGCCCCCTTAGACAAGTGGCAAAACGCTTGACGAATAGAAATCGAATAGAATGATAAATGTATGGGGATGACATAATGTTTCGACTATGTTATCGATGACATATGTCAATCCCATACATTTTTCGTTTCGTTCGTTCGTCAAGCGTATCGCCACTTGTCTATGGGGGCAGTACCTACTTCGTTACATAACATAACATCACGCCTGTATTCCCCGAAGGGGTAGGCAGAGGTGTACATATAGTACACCCACATTTCGCCAGTTATGTTGTAAGTCCCAATGTAATAGGGGGCGAGCCTATTGCCATCAACCAGGCACAAATCCAGACTCCGTGCTGCTACTGAGAATTACCTAATGGAAAACTCAGTAACATTTTGCCCGACCCGGGATTTGAACCCAGGACCTTTTGCTCAGCAGTCGCGCTTAGCGACCACTAGACCAACGAGTTACATAGTATTTGCGTAAGCGTCAAGAGATAAACTTCATCTTAGTAGATAGATAGTTAGTAAAGAGGGTAGAAGACCTACTCACACCTGACAAAGGTATAAATAGAACATTGGCCTGATTAAAATATTAAACATTTATATTTTAAAATGAAAAGACTATCGTTAGGTATTTAGAAAATAACGTTGTGATGACGTGCTCTTGAGACTTTATTTTTTATATTATTACTGCACTTACAGCTAATTACTTACTTATGGCCAATGACAAGTTTCAATCTATATAAACATCTCCAAAATATTTCTTTAGCGTAAACAGCGTAGAGATTTGTCGAAACTTTAAAGATCTAAACACAAATTGAGCGTATTCACGAAAACAAAACACAAGCGTGATGAACTTAAGAAAAACGGTTACTTAAGCTCCTTTTTAATTTCCAAATGCTAGAACTAAACAACAACCTGATTAAAAAGGCGAAACTTTAACTTTTAATTATTTTGTAAGTTTTTGTAGGTATATTATATAGATGTATGTAATGTCCTCCTGACCGAATTTCGATCACGGCGGCCTATCTCAGTTGAGACTAGCCATCTGCGCAGGAGATATTATAGTGCACAAGTATGCGCGCAGACACAGGTGCACTCCCTATTCCCTCACTCTCATATTCCGATGGGACGGCAGACCGACACGACCGGAGAGAGATCAGGCGCAGGACCAACGGCTTAACGTGCCTTCCGAAGCACGGTGGGGTCTCGACATATGAAAACGGTCACCCATCACAAGACTGACCGCGGCGAGCACGGCTTAACCTCGCAGATCGACTGATCTGCCGGGTAGCTGCATAGCTACGAGCCCCACCCCAGATTTATGTATTGTATGTATGTATTACATATTAGTAAGTATGTTTATGTATATATTTACTAAGTAGGTATCTTATTCCATGCGTTTTAAAATCTTCCTCGTCAATTTTATACTCAGTGCATCTACCACTTTTTAACTCTGCATCACCCTAAGGTTGACTGGTAGAAAATAAATAGAAAAACTGAACAAAATATTCGTTTATTTTTGTTGTAATACAGTGAAGCGTGCGTTGCTTTCCCGGCACTAAAACTGCTTTAAACGAAATCCTTTCTACTACAAACCTCTTCAATATAACAAGGAGATATTATAGTGGCCGCTTAACCTCAGGGAAAGTTACGGTTACTTGAGGATTTGACCGCTTCAATAGAGCGTCTTACAGCTAACTACTGACAGACTTTACGTTGACTAAATAATATTGAATGCCTAGTTCATAGTGGTAGTTAATGGCTTTGAATTTATCTTGTAATTTATTATTTTAGTTTAGTTAAACGTCTAATTTGAACAATTACTATCAACTACCTTACATTTTTAGATATTATTTACAATCCGATTCATGAATGCTGTAAAGAATTCGAATCTTCGGGACCAAAAAAAACCGAATTAAAACCGCGATAAAATCCGTATGAATAGTTTTATTTCGATGTCTTTTATTCACCTCTCAGGTGCTCAACTGCCCCTTAAACTAGTCATCAGTACAGCCACACCGAACAGAAGCTTGCCGTCAGAAAATTACGTCGTTAGTGTTAACGATTAAACATTTGTTTAAAGCGTAAGGGCTCGTAAAGTTGCATTAATTTCGATAATGACCGCCTGATAGGTCCGCAGACTTTATGTAGGACCCTGCCTAAGGAGACAAAGGAAATTAAGGGAAGTTAATTGCGTTTTGTAATGTACGGTAGGTATTTAGGAGACGTAGTGGTTTTTAATGCACCATTTTGGATTTCAAATCTGGAAAGCGGCATTGTGTCTTAAATGATAAAGTCATGAACTTACTGCAATGTAATTAGTTAACTGATGATGAAAGTAACAATATTATCTTTGACGTCATTATTCTTAATCACCAACATGAAATGAGCTACAATCGCAATCAATGCTTATTTTCAACGACGCAAAAACGACAGGGTGTTATAAGTTTGACGTGTCTGTGTGTGTGTGTGTGTGGCATCGTAGCTCTGGAACGCGTGAACCGATTTTAATTTTGTTTTTTTTTTAATGTAAAAAAAAGCTTTTTTGCTTAGCAGTGGGAGATTAAACATGATATATGTAAAAAAATAAGACTCCATCATGGAATTGTTAGTATTGAACTTTTTAGGAGAAAAAACTTACGATTTCAAATTTCAAACTAGTTGAAACAAGTGAAACACCCGTCTTATTGAATAATAAAATTATAACAACCATTTCATATTTTTTTGTATTTATAAATGTTAAATTGTATTTGTATTTCACATGGCGAGATCACAACTAAACTGTGTCACTTCACCCGGATATTAAGTTTGCCCGACCGGGCGCGATTTTGGCACGGGCGAGGACATTTTTAATTTCCAGCGTCTGCTTATACGCGTGACGATATCCGGGTCAACTACACTAGTTGTGCTGACACTGTGTGGTTATTTGCCAATCCGGTTGTTGCTTTTAATGCTTGACGTACAAACATTTTTGTAATGTTGCAGGACTGATAAAACAATTGCTGGTAACCGTAAGCAGAACAATATTTAAAAAGAAAATTGTTCTGTGTCTTCATCATCATCATCATCCACTGTTGAACGAAGGCTTCACCCTTTTAGAAAGTAATATTTACCTAATTCTGTGTCTTCATACGAAAATAATTAAACACTGCCAACTGAGAATCGGTTGAGTACAGTATGTAGTATATGTAAGTATGGAGATAATCTTTTGAATATGTATCTGTCGTTATTTACAGTGCTACCATTAAAGAAAGTGTGAATATTTTGCTTAGTGAACAACCCTATATAGAAATCAGAAACACAATACCGGTGCTTTCATCATTCATGTCTTGATACAAAACCCGCACCTGCAACACTAAGGAATGCGCTGCATTGTCGACCCCAAAACCCTCCTCACATCTTTATCACGCCCCATCTCATAGCCCTGTCAAACTTTGAGGGGATCATCCCATATCCGCACAACCATCCATCCCTGTCTCTCTCACACAATACGACAGAGAAAACAATAAAGATCCTTTCAAATCCTTCACCTCCAGAGCAAACATTCAAAACATTTCACTTGAAAACAATGGGAGCCATCAGGAGGCGATGTGGGCATCATTTATTCAGCCTAACACCCTCGCGAGATGTTTCTTTATCAGCACAACGGATCCGTAGAAAACATGCAAATATTCGGAGCGAAAAGCTTTCGACTTCACCCCTTTAATGGTTAAGCAAACACAGTGCGTTGACTTTAAGACTTGTTCCGAAAATAAAAAGTATTTTCAAGTCCCGGCAAAGAAGCCGGAAGTCTCGAAGTCTTTTCTTAATGGAAAACTCTCGTGTATTTGAATATCAAGTCTAATTGGTCGAAAAGTTCGCGATGCTGCTCACAAAAAAGTGTATAACATTAAAAGTTTTTCTTTGTGACGAAATTAAGTAAGAATATTGTCAGCGCTCCGAGTCTGTTTGTTTCTTTTGTGGTGCTGGGAGGCGTAGGAAACGCTGTGGGTAACTTCAATATCATTTCGCATCAAAAATCTTGGTTTCTTTTAATTGTTTCAGACAGAGAATGTTCTGACATTTTTAGGTTGTTTGACTTACTGTATTTTTTCTCCTTTCTTTACCAAAGTTTTATATATAGCTTCTTGAAAATAAAACAATTACCATCCCATGTGTTTTATTACTTTATTGGAGAAAGAACTTGTACTGTGCATTGGAGTATGCGGATTTATTTCTAGTATCATGTAGATATAATGTGTCCGTTTTAGCATTTAATATATGACGTAATACAACGCGATGTAGAAGAAAATCATAACTAGTTAGCAAATCAATAATGACTAATCTATAGTCACATAATAATAGCTTAATCAACTTAGACATCTTCAACATAGCCGATACTAAAACCTTACTTTTGTTCAATTGCTATACCGTTGAAATATTATAACAATTATCATAAAAAACTGCGGAGAACATTATTGGACCTCATTGACTTTTATGAGACCGCCTTTTATTGGGTTATTATTAAGCAATAGTTACAGATGTATTATGGGATCGAGGGTCCGTGTGAAAATGAGAAGAGGTATAATTTGCTCTGAATGTTGTTAAAAACGTTTATTGTAATAGTTATGTGTTATTTATGGGATTAAAATATGGAACTATAAAACATATTATGCGTCGCTATAATTTGAAATATTCTTTTTTGCACTTGCGGTCCATTACAGTCTTCTTTTTATCCCAGTAAAACCTAGTCGTCTATTATTTCTACTGTAATAATTTCAACTGCAAGTTTTGGGGTTCATGCACAGTTCACTGAGCGAAATTGAGATCGTTTTGTTAATATTTATTGTCACTTAATTATTAGATGGCAAAAAATTGTCTGACCAATGTAACACAAGCCGCTTCTTCTTCTTTATATCATATGGTTGATGAACGACCTGGTGTCGGAGTTTAAACCTGTAAGCCACACTGCTTATAATTACGTAACATTACATCGCTTGTGATGTCGGTGTTGTAGCGAACCAGAGTTTAGTAATAGATCACTTTTTTGTTTCCCAGTTTGTACAGAAAATTTCGGCTTTTTCGGAATTAGCCGACGGAACAGTGTGTATCATGGATTCTTGTTGGATGGCAGCCACAGAAAGCTCTTAGAAGGTGCCAGAACTTATCAGACAACAAATATAAACGTGTTTACAGCTTTAGGTAAACTAAAACTGTTAGGGTCGACTGTTCTGTAATGAGATATAAAAAATAGAACCACCTCATTGGTTTCTTGGTCGTCAAAGCGTCTGATGAGAGAAAGGTGTTGAGTTTAGATTTTAGTTTAGCAAAAGTGTTTTTGGATTAACTGGTCTATTGTGAAAAAGCTTCGTTACCGGCTTTTATCAGTTTGCAGCTACACTATCGAAAATTAATTTGAAGTCTCTCGCTTGTATTCATAAAAATATTTCATATTCAAGCTTTTTTTATTCTTGGAGCTGATTTTATTCGTTAATTACAATTTCTAAATTGTATATTCACCACTAACATATGTATGTGGGTGATTAAGTTTGTAGTATGGCTTTAGCGCCAAAATCGGTCTTTTTAATCACAAAAATTAATATTTAGTTACGTTACTTAAACTTAGTTTTCTATAAGGATTTTTAAATAGTAATGGACTGTCCCGTAAAGGGAATTGGGCAAAATTTTGGGAAACAAGACTGTTCGGAATATACAGGAAAATACACTCAGCAATGGAAATCCTACAGCAGCTCCAAGCAATGCAAAACCAATTTAGCACCAGCACGTGCCTTCAGTAAGACTCAAAGTTCCGAACACAGAAGAGCAAGTTCAGTAACAGTCGTAAACAAGAAAACATCGAGGTCATTGCCTTTACTGCTTGATTATCCGTCTGCCCCAAACCTGGCGTGACGTTACACGTGCATAAAGATACGTCTTTAATAACAAAAACACGAACGTCTGAATCTTTTATCGTTGTAAGCATTTCTTTTTTGTGTGCACGGCAAACTGTCCGTAGTCACGGAATGTATGTGTTGTGTAATTTTCTTTTATTGCCCATACACAAGTAGTATCGATGCTTTTAGTTGATGACGAAATTGGCTTTGTTCGAACATAAATAAACTGGGATCGTTTCATTAGTAGTAAACCTATTTGGGAAGGCATTCGACGTGTAGAAAATTGTGTAGGTATGTTGGTCTTTGAGAGATGAGGGTGTTTGTGGCGTATTACGGATGGTTTAAAGTCTAGTTATGGGGCGAGGGAGCTTGTTTATCGTGGGCTCTTTTATATTCTATTTGGGCCATTTATGTGTTGTTTATTCGTTCTCGATACATTGGACTTAATGGACTGAAATTGCCAACTTGTTTTGAAGTAACTTCATCAGCGCTTATTCGTTTTTGTAATTGAAAGGAGCAATGATTGGCGTCACCTATATTTGTAGCAATAGTATTTTGAGTAATTTTTGCGTAGGAGTTAGGAATGCGTAGGAGAATATACGTGCAAAACAATATATCATGAGATACTTATTTTATTATAGAGAAGGGAAAGTTAAACTTTTGCCAACAAAAGTGAGTATTTCATAACAAACGTTTATTATATATTATATGTGGGGCTCGTAGCTATGCGGCTACCCGGCAGATCAGCCGATCGGCGAGGTTAAGCCGTGCTCGCCGCGGTCAGTCTTGTGATGGGTGACCGTTTTCACATGTCGAGACCCTACAGTGCTTCGGAAGGCACGTTAAGCCGTTGGTCCTGCGCCTGATCTCTTTCCGGTCGTGTTGGTCTACCGTCCCATTGGATTATGAGAGTGAGGGAATAGGGAGTGCACCTGTGTCTGCGCGCATACTTGTGCACCATAATATCTCTTACGGCCGTGTGGTATCCGGCCTAGAATTGACCACCCCCTTTCCTCCCGTGGGTGTCGTAAGATGCGACTAAGGGAAAATCCAGAAGATGGGCAGCAGCGTCTTCTGTAACTTGACCATCAATACTGCGATCCCCAAGCCGCTTGCCAAGCGTGGGGATTATGGCAACCCCCCCCCCTGCTGAAACGGGGAGGCCTATGTTCAACAGTAGACGTTTTTTGGCTGATGATGATGATGATGAGATGGCTAGTCTCAGCTGAGACAGGCCGCCGTGACCGAAATTCGGTCAGGAGGACATTATCATTATATTATATATACCCATAGGTTCCCATTTCTGCGTACAGATAAATTATTTACAAATGAATTCAAAGTTCTCAGATAAATATAGTCCACATAACAAACAAGTATTCGTAAACAAAAATGAGTTTCAAGCTCCTAAATACCCCAAATTCGGGATCTAAACAATAGGAGTTTGCAAAACGGTGCACATGAACGGTTTTGAACCGACGCCCCATTTACATACGCCAATCAAAGCTTAGCATACAAATCGAAATTCGACAGGACAGACGGACAATTTTAGTTTAATTGCTTGTAATCTTGCTTTAATTTATGGACAGGTGCAGTTGCGTCTTGTCTTAGTGATAAACGATTGGCATTGTTTATTGATGCAGGTATGTTACAGGGCGATTTCAATAGGGCTGCATCGGTTTTTATGTAAAGCTTTTTGTGCTGAACGTGGAAGCAATCTTTCTCTGGACCTTGTTTCTGAAGAACAAAAGCTAAATCACCACCTCTTCCAAACTTCTACAAAACAAAACCTGACCAGATTGGCGCAGTTGCCAAGCGATTGGACTGCTGCACTAGGGGTTGCGGGTTCGATTTTCGCAAGGTGAATGAAAATGTGTGATCCGCAGATGTTTATCCCGAGTCTGGGTGTTTGTGTATGTGATATTTCATTTTTGTAAAACGCGCCCGAGATACAGGAGAAATTCCTAGAGTGGGGCGACGTTTAAAAAAAATCTACTAATTACTGAATGTATTTGCAAAATATGCTTATTCACCGTTAAGAACTTAGTTATTAAAAAAACTTCTTGCTGTGACAGATTTTGTTCTTCATCTACTAAGTGGCGCAATCTTCATGTCATCTCGTTATCAGAACCGATTTTAACTGCAGAGCTCTTGCATAGAATTCAAATAACGCAGCTAGATCTGGATTACAAACTAAAGATCTGTCAGCCTTTGATTAAGGACGATAAAGAACACTAGAACCATATAAAACAGGCCACTTAATATTCACACAGTCATAGTCATAGTCATAATGTTTTTATTTCATATAGGCTACAAAAGAGCACTTACAAAACGTCAAACTAGTTGCAGTGTTACTGATCATATCGACTCGTTATGATTGGTGGCAACTTTGGATAGACCGGGTTATCGGTTCTGTTCGCAGAAATTCGCGCTCTGAATATTGCAGCACCTGAAATTTAGGCTGCAACCGAAATTGGGCCTCTCAAAGGCCGAGTAATCGAATTCAGGCCATTTTTGGACTATTCAAGGTAGATCTGACACCGTTTTGATTGGAGGCTGACAAAATGTCGTCAGGATTATAATCCTGACGACATTTTGTCAGCCTTGAATAGTCACGGCTTAAGACCAAATTAATGAGAATTATCATTCAAAACAGATGCTCCCGCGTTTTGTATGTACTGTTAAAATATTAGTCTGTAAGTTTTTGTAACTAAACTAGTGTACTGTTTTTTTAGAAAAATAAAGGATTATTTGACTTTTGGTGCCATTTTAGCATGTTGCCCATAATAATAATAACAGCCTATAACTGTCCCACTGCAGGGCAAAGGCCTCTTCTCGTATAGAGAAGGATTGAGCACTGATCACCACGCTAGCTCACTGCGGGTTGGCGATTTCAGATAATTAAATCCAGGTTTCCTTACGATGTTTTCCGTCACCGTCACTCAGTGGTGTCTTAGAATATCTAAGAAAGTATTTATGACATTGAAAAAGTCACATTGATACTTGCCTGGGTTTGAACCTGCAACCTCGTGCATAGAAATCCGGTATGTCAACCACTAGGCCAGCACGACTTATGTTGCCCATGCTAAGCTTGAATCTAAATTGATAAAGGAAATTTGAGTTGTCAGTTGGTTAGAGCAGCGCCACGGATCGGCGAAGGTCGCGGGTTCGAATCCCGCTCGTGTCCATCATTTTTCAAATTTCCTTTATCAATTTAGATTAAAGGATTATTATCATATTAATATTTTTAGGCCTAGCAACCTTAAAAAAAGGGTTTTGTTTCACGACGAAGTTGTAGGAGCCTTGTGTTTGGTGACCGGGTCCATATTCACAATGATCAATTAGACATTTGATACGTTTATTCTTTCATAGACATTCTACGACGACATTGACTAATCAGTGTAAAGACACTGAAGAAAACATAACATCACGCCTGTATTCCCCGAAGGGGTAGGCAAAGGTAAACATATAGTCACCCACATTTCGCCAGTTATGTTGTAAGTCCCAATGTAATAGGGGGCGAGCCTATTGCCATCAACCGGGCACAAATGCTGCTGATACTGAGAATTACCTAATGGAAAACTCAGTAACACTTTGCCCGACCCGGGATTTGAACCCAGGACCTCTTGCTCAGCAGTCGCGCTTAGCAACCACTAGACCAACGTGGCAGTCAAAGAAGAAAAAATTGTGATGAAATCTTAATAAGGTGGCCCAAACCGCAAACCCATAGTGTACTAGCGTGGTGATAAATACAATTTCCTTCTCTGTTTCAAAAGAGGGATGTAATGGACTGGATAATGACAGTGCTAGTATTATTATTTTGGTATATACATTACGCACTTTTTCTAAAATCTATACCATAATATCTATACATAATTGTAATCGTATGAAATCGACGAAGTCGTGGGCAACATTTAGTAAGGAATATACAATCAATACACGTCACTTAATCCTACGCCAAAAATTATAAATGGTACGAGTAAAATCTCAGTGAGAACAGACAAAGCACTCTTTGCCAACCCCCAATTAATTACCCAGTCATGTATGTAACACGTGTAATCATATTTATACTAATATGATAATTCTGGCCGGCTTATATCAACCCCTGACGTTTGTCGTGTCATGCACTACATTGTTACATTACAAACAGTACTTAAGTTGTTGCATACAAGCTGTGCTTACTCACCGTAGTAAATGCATGCTTAGTGAGACTATAGGGGAAATTAAATCATTGTTTTTATCTTTAATTCGTCTTCTTCTTCATATCGTATGGTTGATAAACAACCTGGTGTCAGAGTTTACACCGCCTGTACGCCTCTGACATGGCTTTACACTCCGTTGAAAAATGTTTCAGGTGTGCCGCTTTCCTCACAATGTTTTCCTTCACCGTTTTTAGTAACTGATAGACTGACTGCCAGGGTCTGAACTTAAGACCTTCGACTTGGCAGTCCAACGGTCATACCACTCAGCTATAAGTGTTAAATAAATACTCAATTTGTGCCCATCGGTGTAACTTATGCAAGCTATTATCTTTGTAAGAATTAATTATAATGTATACTCTGCCTCATTGGTCAAGTGGTCGCTAAGCATGTCTGTTGAGCATGAGGTCCTGGATTTAAATCTCGGGTCAGGCAAAGTGTTACTGAGTTTTTCCAATCAGTAATTCTCAGTAGCGGCACGGAGTCTGGATTTGTGCCTGGTTGATGGTGATCAATGCTCAATCGCTTAATCCTTCTCTATACGAGAAGAAGCCTTTGCCCTGCAGAGGACAGTTACCTATAGGGTGATATTTTTTTTTATTATACAAGGTGCAAATTTTTTAATCTCATGTCAATATTACAGTAAACGAGATTGATGCACGTTACATAAAAAAGTTAATATAACAGCTGACAAGCAATAGGTTTACTTTTAATAATGATGCTATTTTGATTTATGATTTAAAATTCTGTGAAGCTACTCAATTTTTTATTACCAGAAAATAAAAATGCAATTTTTAAACACCTGCTTTTCGAGAATTACATTTTATAGATTGTTCAAGTTTTATTACGAAAGTGTCTAGTGAAATTAATGTTTGAAATAATTTTGAGTTACAGAAATGAGAAGATATTAATTTAGTTTCGTTTTGAATATATTTTTATTTTAACTTTTTTATTGGCCGTGTGCAGAGATGAAACAAAGGTTAATAATTAATTATATTAACCAGTTTCAAGAGGTAGATATTATTTAGAGAATGTTATTATAATTATATCAAGTAGATTGTTGAAATACTCAACTTCTTCTTCTCCTTATCATAAGGTTGATGAACAACCTGGTGTCAGAGTTTAAACCGCCTGTAGGCCTCTGACATGGCTTAACACATGTGTTTTCTTTCATGTGTGCCGGTTTCCTCACGATGGTTGTCGTCACTGTTTTTAGCAGCTGATAACTAATTTATAGTAGCACACGGCACAAATTATTTATATACTACCTAAGTATTCAAAAATATTATTCCAGAGAAATGCATGCCGTCAATGCAGTATAGTATATTTAAAGAAGATGAGTTGTTCAAAACTGTTACTATGTGTCCCTTATATGCAAACAAATCGTTACAATAACTTTCCTGTTAGCCACTCAATTGCTGAAGATACCTACCCACGGGAATCGGTTTTGTAAGTCAAGTAGCTTCACCTTAATTTAAAAAAAATACTTTCTTCATTCGAATACTATATTTTAAAATTCCTTTTGATAAGTAAATAGGTTTTGGTACTTTTCGTAAGTACATAATATTTATCTTACTTACTTCAAGTGTATTAATGTGTTTTATCCGAAATTCACGCGGACGAAGTCGCGGGCAACAGCTAGTGTAATATAACTTGAGACGCCTGCAAAAAAATTGTCGACTTGGAACGAAACATTGCAATATTCGCAGTGATACAGAAACCAACATTAACACCACTACAATATTTCGTTTCAAGCAAGAGGTTAAACAAACAAAAAGTCCGTGACACAAATAGTATCCAGTTCGCAAATGCTGCCAGCCGTTCACGTCCCCTGCCTATCTATTTTTATCGAGTCGCGTGAACACTCGATTAATTTATCGATTATCGGACAGGCCTGCTCCGCATTTGCTTGCTCTGATGTAATATCGAAGTGTCATCTTCCCGATCTGTGAGTATACATATGCTTAGGTATCTTTAGAACGAATATTGGATGTTTTTTTTCTTTTATCCAGTGGTGTGCGAGTTTGTTTTAATTTTCGCTTTTGACGACCTGACTGGCGCAGTGGCTAAGCGATTGGACTGCTGCGCTAGGGGTCGCGGGTTCGATTCCCGCACGGGACAAAAATTTGTGCGATCCACAGATGTGTGTCCCGAGTCTGGGTGTTTGTGTATGTGATATTTCATGTTTGTACACGCACCCACGATACAGGAGAAATTCCTCGTGTGGGGCGACGTGTAAAAAAATATATATATATGTATATACACTTATACAGTTTTCTGTTTGTTTTTGATCTTCTTTAGTATTGTTCTTTTGTTTTGTGTTCAATTGATTGCTTTGTTTTCGTTATTCATCGTTATTATGCATCGTTTGACCTAAGTACGTCTAGCGTACCCCTGGCGGTCAATCTCGCTGCCATCCTTGTTAACTGACCCATCTTTACACCACGGCATGTCCTGTTCTTATAAGGGAATGACCATATACTGATCTAAGAGTACCTTGTTGGTCTAGTGGTTACTAACCGCGACTGCTGAGCATGAGGTCCTGGGTTCGAATCCCGGGTCGGGAAATTTTTTATTAGGTTTTTCCATCAGAGTATTCTCAGTAGCCGCACGGAGTTAGGATTTGTACCCGATTGTTATAGGCAAAGTTACCTTTTAGGGTATGTGTTTACCTGTAAGGTAGGCAGAGAAAACAGGTTTCTATTTGCTAGGATGCTGATCGCCCCCTTCTACATTACGACCTTTAACATAACTGGCGAAATGTAGGTGTACTATAGGTACATCTCTGCCTACCCCTTTAGGGAACACAGCCGTGATATTATATTGTTGTGGATATAAGACTAATATTATTAATAAATTTAACTTTTACGCGCCGTAAACACGTGATATCTGTATGTTTGGGACAAAAGATAATTCAAGAAAGAAACATTTATTTGCATAGAACACTTCATTTGTTTGTTTGTCACCCTTAATATTACGTTAACTTGTTTTAGCTAAATTGGTAAAGCAAAGACGAGAAAATACATATCAGTAAGTTCAGTTTCATTAGAATTTGGTTGAAGATGAACAAATAAGGGCTGTCGTACAAATAACGTAAAATCATATATGAGTTGTGGTTTCGTATTTTCACGCTCAATGGAAATTGTTCAACGTACTTTGTTGTTGAAAGAGTAACAACGTATTCTTGGCTTAATTTAAAATATAGATCCTATTTGGAATGAGAAATGAGTGTAAACTTCTTCCTCTTATCGTATGGTTGATGAACAACCTGGTGTCAGAGTTTAAACTGCCTGTAGGCCTCTGACATGGCTCTGTCTCTCTTTGGTTTATTTCTTACTGTAAACTCAGAAATATAAATAATGGATGAAAGAAAAAATCGCCTTGCATCGCGTATAAATGACTGGGATCAAGAAACTATTGGCTAAAACTACAGTGTGCACATATTTCGCCAAGTATATTATAGGTCCCAATGTACAAGGCAAGCCTATTGCCATGACACGGGATTCGAACCACGGACCTCGTACTCATTACTCAGTAGTCGCGCTAAGCGACCACCATTCCAACGAGGCAGAAAGAGACATCTTTAAAAAAAAAATACATACAGACGAACATAGAACCTCCTCCGTTTTTGAAGTCGGTAATAATATTAACACGATGCGAGACGCATATTATATTATCTGAAACAAAACTTTGATATCGTTTATAAAACATACCTAACAAAATAATCTCATTTAGCCAGCAACGTTATTAAATTTGGTAAATCTCATGAAATTAATTTTAATTTGATCGCTAGACATCTAGACGTTTGTAAATAAAATTGTTTGAATTTAGACACAGCAAGCAATATTTAGATATTATTTCATTTAAGTTGATATTAAATTGAATATTTCATTTGAATCAGTCTCTTAAGTTTTAAGGCAAGATAGAAGAAAAAAAAATCGAATGTAAAACTTACTGATTATTAATATTGTTTTTATTTAAACAAAATCTTCGCCCCGTACTAAGAAATTCTCCTATATCGTGGGTGCGTTTCACAAACATGGAATATCACATACACAAACACCTAGACTCGGAACAAACATCTGCAGATCGCACAAATTTTGTCCCGTGCGTAATTTTTTTTTACGTAACTAAAACCTCTGAAACCTTCATTTGACAAATTCACGTTTTGATTCTGAATCATTTCAAGTTCAAATACAACCAACGAGAACACCTCTGCCTGCCATTTTCGGAATTACTGTGTTTGGAGTTAACGATTCTTTCATCTAAATCTATGTCTATCTATATGGCTAGTAATAACGTGTCATATTTGAAATAATAAGTTCTAACGCACGACTGTCATAAAATTAAAATGTGTGCTCGATTAATGGGTTTAATATAAATGTCAGCCCCCTTACCATTAACTCTTAAAGCAGGACAGTTTAAGATGTAGAAGCGAGACGCCGCTACGTGCAGTGTAATGCGGTGTCTCGCTTCCATAACGTAAACTGTACTGCTTTAAGAGTTCATGGTATGGGGCAGTTGTCATTATTTGTTCCGATTTTGACTTTTCCCAATACTCAATATTTATTGCTCTCTACAATGTAATTTAGGTGGTAAATTTAACCGTGCCGTGTGGTATCCGGCCTAGAATTGACCACCCCCTTTCCTCCCGTGGGTGTCGTAAGAGGCTACTAAGGGAAAATTCAGAAGATGGGCAGCAGCGTCTTCTGTAACTCCACCACCAATACTGCGATCCCAAGCCGCTTGCCAAGCGTGGGGATTATGGCAAACCCCCCCGCTTAAACGGGGAGGCCTATGTTCAACAGTGGACGTCTTTGGCTGATGATGATGATGAAATTTAACCAATATTAAGATAATCATGGATTCTGTCGGGCACAGCAATTTAGGAGAGAGGAAGCACTGTATTAATTAATTATTGTATTTATTAAACGACTTATATTATTTTCGACACTCATCAAGTCTCTCTTATCTTATTCGCCATTCATGGCTGTCAATTTAGGTTCTTCCCATAACCATTATCCAGGACAACTTTTATTTGGTCAGAGTAATTTGAATCTACGTCCTTTCTCATATGTCACCATAAAAAACCCATATTGCATACTTTGGAGTTTTCTGTCTTACAAATCTGGCATAACCATTAGCTGCAGGTTCTGTAGTCGATCCGTTCGTGTTCTAAAAATACCTCGCGTGCAAAAATAGGGTTGATACAATGATAGATTGTTGGCCCATCACAAACATTGCTGTGACCTAATTTTGTTAACTGTGAAATTGGGTCAGATGGAAGAAAAAACAGTTGTTCTCCGTGTAAAATGTTGGAAATCTAAATAGTTTATTTTTCTCGCAAATTTGTGTGTTGTGTGCTACATTCAAAGACATGAGTGATGTGAACATTTGTTTTTTTAACAAGTGTTTAACTATTATGCCCTCTTATTTAAAAAAGGACAACTACATTTTTCTCAAAATTGGGAATCAGGAAAAAAAGGCATATGTGCTTGATTTTTTGTGTATTTTTAGTAAGAAAATTAACAGAGATAGCATAAGCTTAAAGAGCACAGCTACACCATTTCACAATCGAAAAAAATATTAAAACTCTATTATCTCAATATTTACAAAATGTTGGACTGCCTCGTTGGTCTAGTGGTCGCTAAGCGCGACTGCTGAGCAAGAGGTCCTGGGTTCAAATCCCGGGTCGGGCGAAGTGTTACTGAGTTTTCCATTAGGTAATTCTCAGTAGCAGCACGGAGTCTGGATTTGTGCCCGGTTGATGGCAATAGGCTCGCCCCCTATTACATTGGGACTTACAACATAACAGGCGAAATGTGGGTGTACTATATGTACACCTCTGCCTACCCCTTCGGGGAATACAGGCGTGATGTTATGTTATGTGTGTTATGTTTTTTACAAAACGTTAGTTGTGCCTTTTTTATTAAAGACGCAGTTTTTTTATTTAGTTTTGTTTAACTTTAATTTAACTATTTTGATGACGATGCTAACAAACACACAACGTTAGTCATTAGTGATGTCACCTTGGTTTGAATACTACAGTAGGTATTACAAATTACATATTTTCTTCATAAACATTATTATTATCCGCTAACGAATGGTGGACAGTCTTATTGCTAACATTAACTTGATGGCTCAAAATTGCCCACACACACTAATGTCACTCAATCATGGTGACCATGACCGTGGTTTTTTTTAAAACGTCACCCCACACTAGGAATTTCTCCTGTGTCGTAGGTGCGCTTTATAAACATGAAATATCACATGCACAAACACCCAGACTCGGGACAAACATCTGCGGTTCGCACAAATTTCTGTTGTACACATTGGTTGATCATGATATGACTAATTTAAAGCCGTAAAACTTTGTTTATAAGTGTTAAGGGGTGATATTCAAAACTATTTATACTATTGTCTAAATTCTTACACCAATATTTAGGATAGACTTATCTACAATGGATCGCGAAAAAGATAAGAAAAAATTATCCGAGCACGCGAAATCGTGGATATAGATTATAATAATGCAAGATATCATATTATAGATATATAGATGGAATATTCTTTATTATACACCATAGTATCACTTAACTTCTTAACATCATCAGTAATAATAGTGGGTACAATGGTGGCCTTATCGCTAAGAGCGATATCTACCAGGCAGTCTTTGGGAGGACAAAATGGTCAGAAATTGTAGTGATAGTCAATGGTGTACAGCAGTATGTAGATGATAATAAATTATAATAATAATGCAAGCAAAGACTGATACTAAAACCACAGGTGAATAGAAGATCTATATTACCTTATTAACAAAAACGATCAAGTCTGAACAGGTACTTCAAGGCATAGCAGTAAATAAGTAAGAGTATACAATTTATTAGAGGCAGGCGTGAGATTGCAGCGAGAGTGAAGTAGAACGTTTATTGGGTTTTGGGAATTAGCAATAAAGCTTGCGTGGTACTGCACTGCCGTCTATGTTATAAGAAACTGTTTTTGAGTCCCAAATAATGAAAAATTGGTGTTGAAGAAGTTGCCTCTTCCCTACTGGAAAAGTGTGATTGTATGTTTACAGATAAAGAATGATTCCTTAATTTGAAGTATTAGGAATACCTTTTGTGAACGTTAACCAACCACAAAACAGCGACACTTGCTAGTGCTATAGTTGGGATGAAGGAACTGCGCTACAAAACAGCAGATACAGAACAGTTATATTACATCATTGTAGAGGGTCAAATTCATCATCATCATCAGCCGGAAGACATCCACTGTTGAACAAAGGCCTCCACCTTAGAACACCACAATGAACGACAACTTGCCATTTGCATCCACCGGTTGTCCGCAACTCTGACGATACCATCGGTGCACCTGGTGGGAGGCCCTTCAGCACACAGAACAAAGACCAGATTAAGAATTCCTAATTTCCTATTGTCAAAGGGAAGATTGTCGTAAGATTCAATGAGCTTGATGAAAAGCAATGGGCTCTCATCATCATAGGTAACGTAATTTAGATGTACTAAAAACTCCTTAAGTACCATACAACATCTCTGATTGCTCTTTCAGGGAAAACAATTAGCCGTAGTTACAAAAACTTAATAAAAACTTTTCTCCTCTAGTAATTAAAGTTATTGATTCAACTGGAGCTGATGTTTACTACATCAGGGAAATGAGGAAGTGAAAAGTTAGTTGGTATTCATTATATTACCGTTGTAGTGCGAAAACTGCAACTTAATTGTATGCGCGTTCGGAAACTTTTAACTCAACACACTGCAGCACTGCTGCTGGGGGTGGTTCAATAACTGTAATGAGAAGCGAACACATCCTGTATAACGGTATATACATTGTTGTTATTTATGACGTCAGTGACTAAGTATAATGACCTCTCGGTTATGGGTTTTGGTCAGGTAATGATTTCTCGACATCAGTAAGGCGAGACTGAACTAAAAATTGTAAATTATTATTTCGGAAAATTGGTACTTTATATAACTACTCGTATGTTTAATTTTAGTATCGTGATCGGATATTTTTTAAACTTCCACGTAAGCCTGGATAAAATTTTGGAAGAGCCTAAAAAGTGATATCATATTTCTCAAAGGTGGACTGGTGTTAGAATGGACTGGCCACCGAAACCAAAGATCTGTTAAACGCCATTTTTGATGAGCAAAACATTATAAATAAAAATAACTTTACCATGTCATAAATTGCGAGATTTTTGCTTCAAATATTTCCTTTCTGAATCAAAGTACTGAGAATAGCAGTTCAAAATAAAGGCTAAAAAACACAACGATATTTCAAAAAAGTAGATAATTATGTTAGCGTGCTCTTTTTGAATAAAAAATTTTATATAGCAATTATATATTTTACAATTATTTACATTTTAAACCTAACATAAATTAAAAATAATACCTACACATAAAAAATAAAAATTTAAAAAGCATCATAATATTGATCCCCATCGATGTCAACTGGTAACGTGCGTGGTAAGATTTATAGTCTTGGGTAGTACAAATTGTTGCCCGATTTGACATAAAACTAGTGCAGTTCGGACTTGGAATTCGGAACACTTTTATCGTTCATTTGCTTCGCATATGACTTATCTATACTTTTTGACATACATTACAAAAACATGAACAAATCTTATAACTTGCGGCACACGCCCACCCAGTAACACGTTCACCGAAGCGGAAAGGTGCTCAGCGCGGTTTCAATTAGTTGCTCGGCCATCCCTTAGAGTCAGCCAATAAAGAGCCACTTTAAAATATATCCCAGTCTAGACTTGATGCCTCTGAGCGTTGTCAACAGTAACTAGAAATAAATGACTCACAAGTTTACGTGAGACCTCGGCTGTGTGGAATTGAGTGCACTTACACCAATCTTAGACCCATCTTATGATTTAAGTCAACATTTAATAAGTTAAGTAGCTGCGCCCCACGGTGTTACCCGCTACATTTTTTGGGATAAAAAGTAGCATATGTGTTTATCCAGGGTGTCAGCTATCTCCATAGCAAATTTTAGCAAAATCGGTCCAGCCGTTTGAGCGTGAAGAGGTCACAAACATACCCACAAACTCTCGCCTTTATAATTATAGTGTGATACACATACACGCAAAATAAATTTGTTATATTTTTCTCTTTATGTTCTCGTGTGTGAAACCGCGGGACACACCTAGCACTGAATAAAAGTTATATTGAGACTAAGTTAATTTGAGCGCGCTTGATAAGAAAGAGGTGCGGAGTGTATGTGGAAGTAATTACGAAAATTGAGAAGAGTAAGCTTAGATGGTTTGGGCATGTAGACAGGATGGATGAAAGAAGAGTGACACAGCGAATATATGAAGCGAATGTTAGTAAAATATCGGGAATGGGAAGACCTCGGCGAACATACTTGGACCAGATCGGAGATGTTCTGCAAAGGATCAAGTGAGGAGTACCCTTAACCGACGAGCGTGTATGAGGAATGTGATGAGTTTGAATGAGGCGAAAGAAGTGTGTCAGGATCGTAGCAAATGGAAACCCGTGGTCTTTGCCTACCCCTCTGGGAAGTAGGCGTGACTTTATCATCATCAGCCAAAAGACGTCCACTGTTGAACATAGGCCTCCCTGTTTAAGCGGGGGGGGGAGGAGATTGACATAATCGCCACGCTTAGCAAGCGGCTTGGGGATCGCACTGTTGGGATCCCACGGGAGGTAAGGGGGTGGTCAATTCTACGCCAGATACCACACGGCAGGACGATTGTGTATACAGAGTGATTTTATGTTTGAACATAATTATGAGCGAGTTTAATAGACCGCAGCCGAAGAAGTTAACGTACGACTTAGACGCTTCAAAGGCAAGTGAATTCTCAAAAGCGATAATGATATCAGTATAGAACTACCAACTACGTTATAGACGAGATAATAGGCATAAGTACTTCGGTTAATCCGTCTGATCTGCTTGATTAATTAATTTCAGTAGTTATATTCTGGGAAAGCGTTAATGATAGCTGCCAAGATCTTCAGAATATTTATTGTGTTTCGTAAATGCATTTTAATAGTTCTTCTTGTGTTGTGTGAACATTAATAGAATGATAGCTTTGATAAGACTGTCAGCAGGTTAACAGCAAGATATAACATTACATCGCGCTTGTATTCCCCGGGGTAGGTAGAGGTGTACCTATAGTAAACTCATATTTCGCCAGTTATCTTATTGATACTAATGAGGGCGAGCCTAATGCCATCAATCAAGCACATAATCCAAGACTCCGTGCTGCTACTGAGAATAACCTATTGGAAAAACCCAAAAACACTTGGCTCGACCTGGGATTCGAACCACTCCAAAACCACCCCTACCAAAAACTATCAAGGCAGTATAATATAAAGGTATTAATTGTTATAACAAGAACAATAATGATTGATCTAATTTTAAGATTTACAATTTAACAATCGTTGAAAAGTGGATTTAGGCAGGCCAGTTGCCAAGATTTGGTGATGGCAGGTGACGTAAGGCCCTAACAGAGTTGTGGCCCAGAACAATCCGTAGAGGCCTTGACAGACTTCCAGCCAGGTGGACTGACGATGTTTATGCTGCACAGGGAAAGACCTGGATGCAAAAATCCCAAAACAGGAAACTATCGTACGTCCTATTAAGGGTGTCCACTGTCCAACTCTGTCCGAGTCCATTTAAGTATTCCAATAGAGTATAGAGGAGGTTTATGCCCAGCAGTGGGTCACATAAAAGCTGATAATGATGATGAATCGTTGGTGAACTAATTCAATAAAATAAAATAATTAATATTTGGTCCATGCAAATATATGGTTTGGCCAATGTGCTAACCGCTTCATCAAACTCGTGTAATTAATCCCAGTCGGTAATGCATATGAAGCGTAGGATTATATCCCGCGGTAGACGGCCAATGCTACCAATCTTGGCAGCAGTATGACGATAACATCACAACTATGATGATGTAATAATGTATAGCTAAGTGTACCTGTGACACGTAATTGTATGAAATTATCCTTGCATACCCATCAAAGACAAATATGGTATAATCAATAGAACGAATTACAGTGTAATTGTATCTTAATCTTACGTTTATGAAGTAAACATTTTGTGACCATCTGTAATCCTCTATAAGGTCTAGCAGAGTGGTCTTTTTAATGAGGAGTCTATACATTTAATTAATTGTCAGGAGTTTATACATATGCTAAGCGTAAATATTATATTATACAGATTACTATACAATACCATAGCTTATGTAAATATACGACACCATATGATTAGTATACGACGGCATAATAGTCACCCCACATTAGGAATTTCTCCTGTATCGTGGGTGCGTTTCACAAACTTAAAATATTACATACACACAGACTCGGGACAAACATCTGCGGACCACACAACTTTTTATCCTAGGCGGAAATCAAACCCGCAACCTCTAACGCTGCATTTCAATCGCTTAGCTACTGCACCATCAGCCCCCTTACCATGAACTTTTAAACCAGGATAGTTAGATAGTCGTTAGATCTTCACACTGAATATTTCTATAATGTTTTATGACATTTTTTGTAAAGATAGCATGATCAAGAGTTATGAGTGACATTTTTGTCTGACGAAATTAATCTTGCCCACCTCTAGAGAATGTTCCAGGAAATATTTCCAAAGCGTCGGTAAACCATTTTCGTTCATATCCTTTCGATTTTGCCAAAAATCTTGATGAATTTCGGCTGGAGGCTATTTGTGCACTGAAAGCTAACTTTGAGAGGGAAAAGGGGCGAAGCTAACACAGTTAATAAAAAAGCTAACAAAAACTCAGTTTAGTGGCAGTCATCGAATGATTCAACAAATAATGAAGCTTCAATCTTTTAGACGATGGCAAAAATTGCCTACTCATACGCCAAATTAATTTAAGTAACGTTAAGTAACTTAAAAACATAACCTCAAAAATTCTTACTATAACACAAATATTGTTTTGCACGACATTTTCCTTCGGCTTCTTAAAATTTCTTAGAGAAACAGCCAATATTAGTTCGCTGCCGGGCAAAGTAATATTGGCTTTCAGTCGAGTCATACGTAGAAGGTCAATAGGATATTATGATGGCCTTCAAGTACACCCCACTTTGAGCGCCATGTTTGCACGGGCACAAAAGGATTCGTTGGCGATCGAGAGTAATTTGCTGATTTTTGATAATTCAAGGAGAAGAACTCTTCGAATCTTTATCTTAATTAAATCTCAAAAGTATACTGGAGTACTTTTTGAATCGTTATAAAAATTTGAGAGATTCTGAGTGAAGAGTGTACCTAACTAACAAGCCCTTAATGTCCTCCTGACCGAATTTCGGTCATGGCGGCCTGTCTCAGCTGAGACTAGCCATCTGCGCAGGAGATATTATAGTGCACAAGTATGCGCGCAAACACAGGTGCACTCCCTATTCCCTCACTCTCATACTCCGATGGGACGGTAGACCGACACGACCGGAGAGAGATCAGGCGCAGGACCAACAGCTTAACGTGCCTTCCGAAGCACGGTGGGGTCTCGTCATGTGAAAACGGTCACACATCACAAGACTGACCGCGGCGAGCACGGCTTAACCTCGCAGATAATATAAGAGTTACTTTATTTTGAGACCAAGATGTTGAGCCTGATTAAGTCAAATGCTATATTAAGCAATAGAAACACAGTCAATTTGAAGTCCTACTGAAGCCACTGAAATATAAACCTTTGAAATATAATTCGGTGTGTATTCAACAATATGAAAACATGTTGTGTAAAACATACAGCATTCAAATCCCAAATATAGGAATCAAAGCCTGGCTTGAAATGATCTGCTAGAATCGAGTTTGTATGTGTACGTAAATAATTCCAGTCTAGCACATATTGGATATTGGATTATTGACCATTGGACAACGTGCGTCGCTTAATTAACACGCCAGATTTTAATTTCCTCTCTTGGCAGAGCAGCAATGAACCGTTTAACAAGTGAAGACATATGATCGATTTTGTTTTGTTTTATTGTAGCATTCAATATAGTTTTTATTATTGAGAAAAGTTCTTAGGAAACTATAGAGTACAATGTTAGCAAGAACGTTACATTGCTTTTATAAAGCTTTTTGTATACCGCTAAATTAGACTTTGTTTTCAGAATAAATATGTCAAAGACGCAATAAATAGAACGTTTGATGTTTTTATTATGATTGACGTTATTGGACTTATGACTTGATGTGAAATTGACCCACACAAAAAAGGGACCTAGTTAAATAAATATTTACAAATCACGGTAACAGTCCCCTCAGACACTGCTGAGTATTATAGGCCTAGTCTTTATTTATTTATTTATTGTTAATGCACATAAATAAAAATATATGTACAAAGGCGGACTCAATGCCTTAGGCATTTTCTACCAGTCGACCTTAGGGCGATGCAGAGGCAAATATTAGGTAGGGAGGTAGGGAGTCTTTATAGCATACTTCTCGATTTTCTGTCCAGGGTCCTCGTAAAGCAGGACATTTTCCGTTCTGCAAGCGAGACGCTGCTCTACACAGCATGTAGCGGCGTCTTGCTCCCACAATGAAAACTGTTCGTATTAAGAGTTCATGGTAAATTAAGGGGCAGGTGTTGCCAACTGTTGGTTGGACTATTAATACTAGTATTAACTGTTCCTTTTAAAACATTTGTTTCGATATCGTAATGAAATATTCTATCTTTATCTTATCATCTACTTTCCTTTGAATTTGCTTTGGTTTTTACTGTTTATAAATGCATTATTGCAGAGAGATTTGTTACATAAATATTAATAACACGCCATGAATCAGAACAAACATCCAACCAACACAAATATGTGTTCTGGCTTGCAATTAAATTTACAAACCACCGCACCAATTGGGTCGCAGAATTGTTAAAGGTTTTTATTGATATTACAAATCCTTTGACCAAATAATGATATTGATGAGAGACTATGATGTCATCAATATGTTTTCAATCTATCTAATGAAGTAAATCTTATGAATTTGGTGACGGAATTTTTACATAGAATTTAGGTTTCTTTATTTTTATTCAAACTGCATATCAGATGTCTATTGCTTAAGCCGTTCTATGTTCACACGACTCTCTATTAAAAAAACTCACTGCAGAAAGAATTGGGCCAATGGCATTCAGATACCAGTAAACTCTTCTAGGCCTTGTAGTACAAGTATCTGTAGTATAACCTGGTAATTAATGTTTCCAAACTGCTAAAAACCGGCTCCATATGGCCTCTAAGACGAAAACAACGAAGCAATAAAACTTTTCGTTTGACAAAACATAAAAAAGACTAAACAATTTTTGTTTATAACAAAAAAAGGCTTTTATGTCCAGAAAGCCGCTAATTTGCCTTAAGCAGCAGGATTAGACTAGTTGAGAATAAGCTTCAGTCTAGTTTGCGTAATCGTTGTGCTTCTTGAAAATTTCTTTAAAAATTCAACTCCTTGTTTAAGATTTTCTTGCTCAACTGTAATTGCGTCCGTTTCTCTTTTGTTTGAAATAGTTTCATTAATTCCTGTGTTAGGGTAATTGAATGTAGCGTTGTTCGAGTCTTTTAAATTGTGGTGTCTGCTTGTTCTATCTTCAGCTAAGTTTTCTCGTTGAGTTGGATGGACCTATTATGTTTTTTTATTATGTTGTTTATTACAGCTGAGTTTGATTTGAGTACTTCTCGAGAGCAGTAAAATAAATTATGCAGTTCATCTAACGTATTGATAACAGCAATTTTATTTATGCTAAGAGTAAAATCCATTTCTCACAGACCTGCCCCCCTACCACGAACTCTTAAAGCAGGACAATTTAAGACGTGGAAGCGAGACGCCGCTACGTGCAGTGTATTGTGGCGTCTCGCTTTCACAACGTAAACTATCCTGCTTTAAGAGTTTATAGTAAGGAGGCTGTATATAGTAGCCTGGAGCAATAAATTAGAAGGAAACATGGAAGGCCTCCAGCGAAATCGGAGCTCCCTGACATTAAAGCGCAAAATAAAAAATAAGCAACAATAAAACGAAAGCCCCAATCTCACAACATACCATTATATTTGGCCAAAAGTTATTAATAACAGTTTTGTAACGAAATGCTATTATGCGCAGGCAATTTTCTGCATTCAAAAACTGTTAAATTAATTTTATGAAGTGCGAAAAATTGTTTTTCAGGTGATAAAAGCAACTCCCCAATCGCGTTATAAACACAATTTTGTATTAAATAACAATGAGTTATTCTGATATTTGATTGGTGGAGTATTCTTGAAGATGCTAATAAAATTTAAATTATTTTTATTACACTCCATTTGTAAGCGGGAATTTTACAGCGATCACTTTTTTAAGTCAATCTTTAATATTTATGGTGTCTGATACTGCAAAATATTGTTTTATATTTTGGAAATAATGTAAGCCTAAATTAATTTCTTTTAGTGTTTATAAACAATGTCAGTAAAATAAATTTAAAAAGGAATAAATTTGTAATTTTAATTTAGTGCGATAAGAAATGAGTATGCAATTCTTTACTTGGTATCAACACAACAACGTTTATCTGTTTATTTCCTACCTTGTTTAATTTTATTTTACTAATACCTATTGCTTTTAGTTTTAACAGTTTAGTTGGAGAAAATAACTCAATACCTTTAGAAAAGCGAACGAACTACGATTCTACAAAGCCCCGTAAAGAATTATTTCTACGAAATTTATTTGTATTGTCATAAATATATTAAGGCATTACAAACAACTTTGATGTGATTATATATAAAGCTCTTCTTTGATCTCAATTCAGACATTAAATATATTATAATTCGATTCAAAGTTTACTGAATGTTGTATTACAATGGCGGTGTAATTCGTAATGTCACCGGTTCAAAGCTACTTGTATTAACGAACTCGTCTGGGACGCCTAGAGGGAGCCCGCACATTTGTAATAACGTGTGACGTGTGTAATGCCCTGAAAATGGGATACGTAATGATATATGTCACGTTGAGCGTCTAACACACACTGATGCAGCATATGTGGTACCTAGCTATAGTTATAGTTCCATCTATATAGAACGTCTTTTCCTTAGTGGTAGATAAGGGTATGAATCGTTTATCTCATTCTACTTTTTGAATATTTATGAGGTTTTCTTCTATTATGTCTTTATTAGGGTTTTTTATTTTAGATATTAAGTTTAGTAGTGATAACTGATATATACACGCGTGTGGTATCCAGCCTAGAATTGACCACCCCCTTTCCTCCAGTGGGTGTCGTAAGAGGCGGCTAAGGGAAAATCCAGAAGATGGGCAGCAACGCCTTCTGTAACTTGACCACCAATACTGCGATCCCCAAGCCGCTTGCCAAGCGTGGGGATTATGGCAACCCCCCCCCCCCTCCTATGGCAACTTAAACGGGGAGGCGTAGGTTCAAGAGTGGACGTCTTTTGGCTGATGATGATAAACTGATAAACTAAGAGTAAAAAAATAAAATCAAAATATTTGGATTGATGATGTCCATTCTTAGCATACACATAACTATGGCAAAAAACCTTGTCTCCTCGACACTGTTTCTTACTTCTAATTGAACCGTCTGATACCTAACCAGTCTGTCTCTAAGACAAAGTTCCGTCAGGTCATCAGGAAATCATAACCACGCCTTATTTATTACCCTCATGTTGATCAAACATAATTACCAGTCCACACACGATCACGCAGCAGCATAAAGCACCCGCTCCGTTGCACACCAATCGACCGAACACCGTACTCAGTACAGCACCACAAATTAGTAGCAGTTCTGATGTTAACAACACTTTGATGAGGTAATTACAGACCAATTACTCAGTAGATGGTAATTAAGGCATCGCAGCGGTAGCTGAAACGTTATCAATATTATCATAGCGTCTTCAAGATAAGTTTGGTTAACGAGCGGTAGATGGATTTATGCGGTTTGCATCGAAGTGGACACTGACGGAGTGAAACTGGAGTAATTTACTGTCGAGCGTTACACTGTTTGTTTAGATTGTACTAGTGTGTTTGCATATAAGACAAGATAGAGAGAGAAGATAGATAAGACTAGTAAATAAGTAAGTAATTTATTTGCATAAAACATGGTATAAAAAGGTGTTATAACTAATAATAAAAATGTGCGATCATGTTTCGCTAACATATAGCAGGCAAAAATTAGAATGGAATGACTTATCATAATATAATATATTAAAACTTGTGCTCCATAAAGTATTTTAAGTTATAGAAGTTAAATTCGTTTAACAATTTATACAATTTCGTTTAACTTTGAATAGGTTGTATATACGCTAATTATCTTATCAATTTACATGTTGTCTTCTTTTATTTTTTTTGCTTCTTCAGTTTACGTAGGATGCAAGAATCTTTATTATATCTGACTATAAAAATAAATGTCATTTGTTGTAAAGCTTTTTGTTATTGTGTTAAAATTGGTAAGTACTCTAATATTCGGACGATGGTTTGTTCCCTTTTTAAAATTTGAACCCTTATTATTCACCTACATCCCTCAAAATTACTGCCTCAATGACTCATCAGAGTCAATTCAAATGACCGTGACGTCACGCTATTGTTAAAGCTATGGCGTGTAACCGGTATATGGCAGTCATAAATCGCCATGTGGCCACATTAAACCTGATTACCCCCTGACCTTGTAGAAGATTGATGATTTATAGGCCGAACAATAAATTACGGATGTAATTCGAGGTCCTTTGTGACGATTTAGTGGCGCTGCGCGAATCGATAGCACTTAAAACGAGAAAAATGGTCTTGGCAAGAGAATTATATTTTTAGACAGCATTAGGTGTGGCTAGCCCCTCTTTGCAAGGAATTCGCTTTGGAATTTCCTGTTTGTGCACCGATATTTGATTTCAAACCACTCGCGCTCCAACGTAATACTTTAATAAGCTTACGATCTTAGCATCACCAGTTAAAATTAACTGAAATATTATGATTGCTGATGGTTTTTGAAGCAGATATTTTGTTTCTCAATAGGTTAATCGAGTTAGGCGAAATGTAAATCGGTCCTTAGAGGTGGAAATCTAGTAAAACTGCGTTAAGATGCAATGTTTTTACTCAAAAGGAAATGGGCCGAATCTTCAACTTAATACAATACCTACAGGAAATGTCTCTTGAAAACAAAAACTTCATGCAAGACTCCTTAAATCTTCCCAATATTCATCATCATCAGCCCGTTGCAGTCCACTGCTGGACATAGGCCTCTCCCAATGTACGCCACAACGCCCGGTCTGCTGCTTTATGCATCCAGTCATTGCCTGCCCTCTTATGTAAGTCATCCCGCCATCTGGCCAGAGGACGACCCACGCTACGTTTACCAAGACGCGGTCTCCACTCCAGAAATATAATATATTGTATATTTCCCTATATTGTCTTCCCCAAAATCTGGCACAAAGATAAGTAAACATACGCAACCTAATATTACGTGCAAACCGTTAGCGATAGCATAAAATAACTTGCAAGGTACGCGTATCAAGAGCTGGGAGAGAATTTTTGTATGCGTATGAACGTAATTCACCCCCGTGTCAACCCCATATGAATATTTACGGGAAATTCTGTGGATAGAGGCGCTGATGTGACAAATTTTGCGGATACTGTTATATGACATTCGGGCTCGTATTTTTAAATGGTTTTTGGAACTCATATCGTGGTTCGTTGATTAGGTGGCGTATGTACTAACACGGATACAGAAAAGCTGAATCTATTACCTAATAATCCTGATCGATTTGGGCTCAAATTAGCGGGTTACGTCATTAGTAGGGAAGAAGTGGCAAATAGACTTGAAGTAGCGACTGTCAATCTAGAATATGACGTCATTTAGACGTCACCCACAGCTTTTAGTAAGAAAGCTTTGTTTTATTTTCAGAGTAATTACTTCTTACTCTGAGGTTTTATTAGGCTGTAGCTGAGACTATATGTACATGAAATAGATACTATAGAGGTTGAAGAGCAGTCAAAATCATTCTTCAAATCGTAAGTTCCTTGTTGAAGATTTTTATTTTTAAAAATGCGTTAACTATTTAAGAACAATAAAATAATTATTGTACATAGTAGATATCTCATTACATTATACTGTTTATCTAACGAAAATTAAAGAGAACTTAATTTGATAAAATATTGTAATAATTACGTTTTAATAAGTAAATTTCTTGGTTAGATGAAATTATATTTTTGAGACTAGTCTCATTTCCATTGCCAAGTCTTACAGCAATAATATTTCATTTCAATATGAATATTTGCAGCAAATACAGTACATTTGCGGGTAGAAGCGCTGATGTGACAAATGTGAATAACGCTATAACTCATTGCGGGCCATATTTTTCAACTGTATTGGAAACTAAAATAATATTTTAGTTTCAAATACGTTTATTCAAATCTTTTGTTGAACTGACATCGTATATTTGGCCGTTCTAGAAATATCATTTTATTTCTCGAAAAAAAATAAACTTTGCCCTTCAAGGAGCTTCTTATGTATCGCGGGTGTTTTTCACAGACTTAATAAGTGGTAGATACACACTAACTATATTTTGCATGCACATCAAAACTTTCTCCGGATTCAACAATTGTTCCTCTCGTGTGGGTTCAAATCTGCAACCCTTAATATAGAATTCAGTCAATTTGCCACTGCGTCATTTGTAATATTTTTACCGCAATTCTTCCTTTTGATATTTAGCATAATTTTATTTATAATAAGGTAAATATTTAATTTACCTGCATACATACATAAATTCACAACTGTTTCCCAGAAGGGTAGGCAGAGACCACGGATTTCCATTTGCTACGCTCCTCTCTTGCCTCTCAATACTTCTCTCGCCTTATTCAATTGCATCACATTCCTCATACACGCCCGTCAGTTAAGGGTACTCCTCATACCCTTTTGCAGAAAATCTCCGATTTGGTCTAAATATGTTCGCCGAGGTCTAACTGTCTAAATATATTATCAAAATCTATGCTACATAATATTATTAGGTACCTATATCAACCATGTCCCCCCTGTCACCCCATTGGAGACAGGATACGCCCTTGGGGTACACCATGACACAATTCGCACTGCACCTTAGCGGTTACAATGTGAGTTCTTTATGAGGGTAACAAGATGTTGCGGTGCGCCCATTTCAATCTTAACCCAAAACATGCCAAAGGTTCCAAACTACACAGTCAAAGGCCTTGCTGTAGTCAACGAGATACAAGCTTTGGGTCCTATTAAGCTTATAACATGTCTCAATAAATTGTCTTACATATAGTACAGTCTTTAGAAAGTTTAGGGTAATCTAAACAGGTACGTTAAGGGTTTGATAAAAAATATTTCTTTCATAATAATAATTCATCGGTTCATGCAAGCTTATAACATGAAAATTACCATTTAATTATACACAAGATGAAAAAAATATTGTTGGTCTAAACCAGTAGTTCCCAAACTTATTTTTCTCGTGCACCACTTTCAAAATTAAACTGGTGTCGGTGGACCCCCTGCTGCTACATTCCTACCACATTGTTAAAGTCGACAAAAAATAAAAATTGTGTCGCTTCTGAGTTCCGTCCCTATATTCTGATAGGTTAAAATTTTAAATTTTAAATAAAAACGAAAAATGGTACATTTTATAACATTTTATTAATTAAAAGAAAAGAATTACAAAAAAATAATAATAAGGTAATACTTATAGGTTGTGGACATAATTTTAATTAATGGGAAGGATGTATTTGATGGAGTGTCAGCAAACGATCAATGTTTGGCTTTATTTTTGTGAGCAATAACCGCAAATCCCCCCGCTCTGTGATGTTTAGTTTGCTCCTTTTTTTTGTTAAGAGGTTTGTAACGGCACTAAAACTTCTTTCGACAAGGTATGATGAGGGAAAAGCTATCAAAAATTTCCTTGCGATTTCCCACAGTCCAGGATATTTTTCGTGTATTTCTGCTTGCAGCCAAAATGTTTGGTAGCCTTTTCTAAATTTCACCTTCAGCTCCTCATTGGTGCTTAGCTCAAGCAGCTCCTCTTGTAATAATACATTGGCCACTTCAGTTTCATCAAATGGATTTACGATCCATGGTGGTATATCCATCGTCAGCATATCTTCAAACCTGGTTTTGAAGTCATCATGCAGGGCACTTAAATGTTGACTGTAGGTATGGATATCCTCATCAATAGTTTCTACCTGCGACAAGTTTGGAAATTGAGATAATTCGCGCCGACTAATGTTTTGCTTCATAAATTTCAATTTCCCAAGAAAAGCCGAAATTATCCCCTTTGTTTTTATTAAATTCAGGCTGTCCCCTTGTAACTGCAAGTTAATATCATTAAATTTTTTAAACAAATCTGTCAAATACGCAATGTCTCCTTTGAATTTGATCAAGTTTTCTTTTAAATCTGGATCTCTACTTTCTAAGAACTCTAATACGGAATCGAAAACAGAGTAAAATCTCGTTAAGCATGCACCTTTCGACAACCAGCGTACTTCAGTATGTAAGAGCAGTCGTTGGAAGTCTTCGTCATTTTCGTCGCACAATTGAGCAAATAAACGCGTATTCAATGCATTGCTTCTAATTTTGTTGACAGCGTTTATTATAAAATGAAGAGATTGGTTCAACCTGTCACTTAAATGTTTCGCCACAAGATGTTGTCGGTGGATTACGCAATGAATAGCTGTAAGTCCTGGTATAATTCTTTTGAGATGACTTATAAACCCACGATATCGCCCTACCATTGCAGGAGCTCCGTCTGTTGCCACTGAAATAATGTTTGTAAATGGAATCGATTTTTCCGTAAAAAAATTACTCAGGACATTAAATATTGATTCGCCTTTAGTGTCAGTCTCCAAAGTTCTGGCAAATAGCAATTCTTCGTGAATTTCTTCCTCCATGATAAATCGGACATATGCTAATAATAATGCTTCATTACCGGGTAACGTTGACTCGTCCAGTTGTATAGAAAAATGACTTTTTTGCAGATGATTGCACAAAAAACTTTCGATGTCAGAGCTCATTTCATCAATGCGTCTTTGTACAGTATTGTTACTTAATGGAATTCTTTTTAGTACGTCAAATGGAGATTTGTGCAAAACAGTTTTTAAAACCTCTTCAACAGCGGGTAAAATTAATTGTTCTCCGATAGTGTGCGGTTTTCCAGATTTTGCTATTAGTAATGAGATATTGTAAGATGCCCGCAAGCCATCATCGTTACTTTGAGATGTTGAAGCGAACATGCTGTGCATGGTGGGTCTCTTTTCATATTTTTCCTTCAATGTTTGAAAATATTTTAAATCTTTACCCATTTTATCAGTATGACACCTTTTTAGATGATCTTCGAGCTTTGATGGTTTCATAGAGTCATTGCTTAAAACTTTATTGCATATTAGGCACATGGGCAAGTGTTTATCTGCCTCTGATGGAACAAAACCATATTTCAAATAATCGACACTGTATTGTCGACATTTTTTCTTTGCTGTAGCCATGTTTTGTATCAGTTACCTTCCCTGTAAAAAAAAATGTTATAGTAACCAAGTTTTTATTTGAATATAGGTAGCACAACGCAGCCTTTGTCAGCTTTATATTATTATGATTATCATTATATTGAAAAAGTATTACGGCTTGTAAAGGGACCAACTAATAAACCGCTAAGACAAGTACAGACTTTTTCACGAAGCGATATCAATGTTAAATACCTAATTTACCACAATTTTTTAATAGTAGAAATAAAAATTAGTTTACTCAGTATCGAATATTGATCATATTTGTGTAGGAAAAAATAAAAGTCGAAATCCCAAATTGACCAAAAAAGTGACCATAAAAACAATAACTAAAATTTCATTAAATCAATGAGTTCACGCGCTAGTAGTTTTATAAAACAGTAATTGCTCTGCAATATTGATTTTTCGGCCTTTTTAGAGAGGCAGTCCTCTCGTGAAAAAACAATTGAATAAAACGTGCTGTGTTTGTCTTCAAATCGAAAGAGGACAATTAAAATATCTGTAAGTTACTAAGTTAGCTATATACAATGTGTCCGAGCGATAAGACCGCCCGGCGTTTTTTGAATATTTGTACGAAATCATTAATAATTATATTTACATTTGTGACTTAGCGGCCTTAGTGATTTTATATAAGTAATTTTTTTACTACATTTTAGTTTTGTCTAATGATTTTAATTGATAAATTATGATGTCGGCTAGTCAGTAAACAAAAATAATGGAAAAAGATGAACAAACTTAGGAAATATCGTAAAAAAACTGCAGCACGTCACGCGTCTTTACTTAATTTAATTTTGTACAAATATTCTAAATACGCCGGGCGGTCACTTATCCCTAGGACACATTGTATACAAGCATTTGTTATCAACCGACCAGTACACGAAACAAAATACTTAAGAACTAGGTACAACAAAAAAAAGGTACGTACTTACTTTTCTCCGGCACTAGGAACACTAATATAAATTTTCTCACACCTTCTTTTTCGAAATTCCGGAAACAAATAAATGAGCATGCCTTTGGCATCGAGTATTTATAGTCTTGATCAAGATCATGTCTAAACAAGCACTAAGCATTGTCGGACGGATTGCGCTTTGCAAGTCTGTACACGAAATTGTAATATCGAATACGCAAGTTTGGACAAGTAAGAGTCGCTTGCCAGATTAAAATGTTATCTGCTTAGTTAGGTACTTAAAACAATATAGGTAGGCCCTTATAAAAACTATATGCAGATAAATTTTCGTGGACCCCTATTAACATCTTATGGACCCCCATTTTTTATTGACGCCTACGTAGACCCCCAGCAAGGCTCCCGTGGACCCCTGGGGGTCCACCTGGACCACTTTGGGAATCACTGGTCTAAACAGACCTAATTTTTCATTTATCGTTAGCTTGTTGTATTCTCTTTTGCCCTATCTTTAACCTTCACCAATCAAGCTGTCGCCCCGAAAATAATTTAGGAAAAATTTTGCGAAAACTGCTGGATCTTACAGAACATATCTACCAAGCCTGTAAAGGCGTATTTGATTAACAAAGTCCCTAAGTTCACCTATTCAATAATATGTAGTAAGATAAAAATAACAATATGAAAGCATGACACCCTTAGATTAAGTTCCTAAATCTCGAACATCAAGTTCCTACTAAAGTTGCTGAAGAAATAAATAACGAACAAGTACAAACGACCTTCCTGAGGTGTAAGTAAAACATCCCTTCCTGACCCGGTAGGAACAAGGTAAACAATGACTCCTTAGAGTTTTGGCCTTAAACGCTTCTACGTCTGTTGAATACAGAGCGAAGAATAATATTTGTTGTGGTAGCAAGAGATTTGTGGTTTACGGTGCGTCGGAACTTGAAGATGTACCAGCCAGACTCGGGTTTGGAATAAATGTTTATTAGGATTCTAAAACGTTGTAAAGGTACAACTTATTTACTTGAAATTGATAATAATTATCTAACAGCCGCACTCAGAGACGTTAATAATTACTTAAACCGACACTAAGTAAAGATTTCACAAAGAAAACCTTTACTTAGTGATAGTTTAAGTAATCATTAAATGTCTCTGAGTTCGGCGGTAAGACATTAGTGTCTTAGATATTATCATTTTTGTATAGCTCTATCTTTAGTGTTTAAATAAAAATATCCATAATTTTAAGTTAACAAGTTGTACAAAACATAGACGTTAGCGTCTATGATTTGTAGATAATATATACAACTATCGTAGCTCTTACGAAATGGTCTGAAAACGCGAACCTGCAATAAACAAGCGTGGTGATCAATACTTTGCAATGCAGCGGGTCATTAAAAGACAGCATTACCATTGGCCAATTGCCTACGAGTTCCAGTACGGTAATTGGGATTATGCCCGTCGTGAAAATTGAAAATATCCATATTAAATCTTGATACAATTTCCCTGTTGTTAATTCCATTCATATTTAAGCTCAGGGATTATAAAAGTCGCCAAGCTCATATTTAAAGCATAAACCCAATATAATTTCACACCAAACCAGCCTATACCAATATGCAAACACCTGAGGGAAATTACAACTACACGTATACATTGCTGGCTGTGTACGTTTAGTTATGTAGGATAAGATCACTGACGCGTCGATGCATTGGTTCTGCATTGTCTATTAGCAGCGGAACGTTAAGTAATGAATATTGAAACTGCATTAACTAAGCTCAAGGGGTATTTGCGAAATCAATTCGTACATGCAGCAAATTGATTTGGCGAGAGTATTAATCATGTATTATAAATTATCTTCTAAAGTAAGCACTGGGAATAAACTGAGCCGAATTTAGCACAGAATTTTAAACAAACTGTTGGGGTTTTTACCTCGTGAGAAAACCGGCGCACCTAAGTGATTTTTCAATGGTGTGTAAAGCCATGTCAGAGGCCTACAGGCGGTTTAAACTCTGACACCAGGTTGTTTCACCAACCATACGATAAGAAGAAGATCGTATGGTTGATGATCAACCTGGTGTCAGAGTTTAAGCCACCTGTAGGCCTCTGACATGGCTTTACACACCGTTGAAAAATCTCTCAGGTGTGCTGGTTTCCTCACGATGTTTTCCTTCACCGTTTTTAGCAACTGATAACTAATTTATAGTACGCACATGAATTCGAAAAGACATTGGTGCGTGCCGGGATTTGAACTTGCGACCTTTGTCTGGGCAGTCCGACGGTCATACTACTCGGCTATCAGTGGATAAGGATAACCATACGATAAGAAGAAGAAAAAGACTTAACTAAGAATATAATCGAATTGTTTCTATGAATGCATTCTGCTTGAATTAAGAAATTAGTGTAATTATCATTTGTGAGTGCGTCGTGGTTTCATCATGCATTTAAATAAAGACATATGAAGCCTATGAGTTTAATGAAACTGTATTCTTCTGTATTAGTCAGAGTTTAAACCGCCTGTAGGCCTCTGAAATGGCTTTACTCACCGTTGAAAAATCTCTCAGGAGTGCCGGTTGCCTTACGATGATTTCCTTCACCGTTTTACACACACACTGTATTGATATTATATGTTTGTGACCGTAACAATATTATTCAAAGTAATTCAATATATGGAAAAACGCATACTTACCTTTTAAGTTACCGGTAAAACAAAACACAGGCACCTAAAACAATTACAATTTACGAGCAAAAAAGCCTAACTAATTCATGCCATGAAATCTGTTTCATAATTCGACGACGCCTATACGAGTAGATTTTAAAACTCCCTATAGCACACTTGAGCATCACAGACGCATAAACTGAAATGATTGACAGCCGCGGCCGCCATGATTGTTCAATGTTCACGCCTCTGCGACACACGATGCTTTTAAGTCATTATTTTTAACGAACACGCTGTATCACCTTACTGTGACATAAAAATGTTTTGTTGCTACAGTGGATGTGTTTTACGTGTTATAGTAGGTATGAGTGGTGTGAAAAATAGACAGAAAGACAGTATCTAAGGTTAAAGGTTCGTCTAGAAAATTTTGGACGAAGACATTATTATTATCACACTAATATTATAAAATCGATAGTTTGTGAGTGTGTTTGTATGTTTGTTACCTCTTCACACTCAAACGGCTGGACTGATTTTGATAAAATTTGTTATAAAGGTAGCTGATACCCTGGATTAACACATAGGCAACTTTTTATCCCGAAGAAATGTAGCAGGTAACAACGCGGGGCGTAGCTAGTTGTAAAATAAATATGATTTTGTTTTTAATCCTAGGGAAGTTCTATTAGCTAGTATAGCATGTCCGCTCTCAAGTTTAGATCTAGATTTTTTAATAGGTTACTGAATTAGTCAGATTGATAATAAGCTAGCGCCACAAGCTAAGGGGCAGTTAGGTATCTGTAGAGTGTGAGACGTAAACATTACATCACGCTTGTACTCCACGAAGGGGTAGGCAGAGGTGTACTTATAGTACACCCACATTTTGCCAGTTATGTTATAGGCCCCAATATAGATGGCGAGGCTATTGCCATCAACCGGGAACAATATCAGACTCTGTGTTGCTACTGAGAAAAACCTAATGAAAAAACCCAATTACACTTTGCCGGACCCGAGATTTGAACCCAAGACCTCGCATACAGCAGTCACGCTTACTTAGCGACCACTAGACAAGGCAGTTCAGTAGTATGAAGCAAGCTTTATAAGTAAAAATAAATACACGTACGCCATTGATATCACATAACAATTCGGTCTAACACGTCTAATAGACACATCAAAAACATATTACACTCAAAGACAGCGTTTAAAAGTCTTTCACACCCGCGTCTGATAAAAGAATATTTTATTACATCACCTTTCAAATATTCATTTGATTCCTCCATTCCCCTTCATAGAGCTATCGATAAGTACAATAAAGGCAGTTATACAGATCATAACAGTCCTTGAACCTTAAAATATACGGTTGGGGCCCGATAGGGTCATTTGATCTACATAACAAAAAGATATTCACACGTTATGTAATCATACTGGTTTGTGTAGTGACTGTTTTATGGCACGTTCAATTTTACTAGGTGTTGATAAGGGTTTAATGGTTGATCATTTGATGGTTTAGGCTCCTCTGTGTTATGCTTTCCTGGTAGGAAATTCTGGTCTTGAAGAAATCTAAAGAATTGTATGGAATTATGATGATGCGTGTGCAAGCTGTGCAAGGTATCGACGATTTCCACAAACTATCAGCCCCCTTACCATAAACTCTTAAAACAGGACAGTTTACGTTGTGGAAGCGAGACGCCGCATTACACTGCGCGTAGCGGCGTCTCGCTTCCACATGGTAAACTCTCCTGTTTTAAGAGTTCATGGTAAGAGGGCAGGTCGAATCGTGATCAAATTGATACAGGATAGAAGTGAATGACATTAAAAATGTAGGCCTATAATAAACCTGGCAGTGAGATAACAAATACTGTATATGAAGATAATGATAATCCTGATTCATGTATTGCTCTTTAAGAGAATAAACGGCACTGAGAGTAGAGTGGTGTGACCGTTGGACTGCCAATTCAAAGGTCGCAAGTTCAAACCCTGGCATGATCCAATGTCTTTTTGAATTTAAGGGCGTATTATAAATTAGTTATCAGTATCTAAAAACGCTAAAAAGGAAAATATCGTGAGGAAACCGGCACACCTAAGAGATTTTGATTAGAAAATCTCTCAGGTTTGCCGGTGTTGTAGGGCCTTTGACATGAAAGCCATGTCAGAGGCCTACTGGCAGTTTAAACTCTGACACCAGTTTGTTCATCAACCATACCATAAGATGAAGAAGAGAGAATGAAAATCTTACAGCACCATTATAAGAACGCTCGCATCGAACTATAAGCTACCGTACTAACACAAATATACTTATATTGGGATTTTCACACACATACACACATAACCACCGCTAGTCCAGCCACATAACTAACAATTCTATTAGCAAAATGATATCGTCCCAACTTCCACCGTCACACGAACAACAGTCATTTTCTTATCAATAAAAGAATGTCAAATTTCGAGGTTATGCCCGCGATAACTTACGCTCCATTTAGCTTAAAGCATAAGCTACGTTGCTGAACTTCCACGTACACATGCCAAAGGAAATTGAGCCGTATGTGTTAAGAAATAGGTTCGGTACAATTAGGTTGCTTTGTACAATGAATATTTATTTCGTTCTCAGGATACACAATTTTATGGCATGTTTTTTTATAATCTTGCCGATGTTACGATGTCGTTTCGGATGTGGAGTAGGTTATCGAAGATTTGTTGCCAGATGATTCCTGGCGTTAATTGGGTAAGTTACCTACACTGCTGGTAATCACGGCTCTATATCATTATTCCATTAATACTTTGAGTATAAACAGATAGCGTTGAATTATATTGAATTATATTCGTCCCCATACGAATATAATTCAAATAAATCACCATAAATATTGTTAAAGGCATTATTTTTTACAAACCTTCCATTAATAGCTCAGCCTAATGACATAAGATTATGTATTGTATGAGGGAGAATTAAAGCTCACTTGCCTTTTTTTAACGGGACAAGCCCACCACTGGTGCCCATCATTGCAACTCCTGTAAGCCAGGATCTACAATGATAACCATTTAGAACCATCGAGGCGTCCCAGAGAAATGACTCCACTGTTTAGGAACCCGCAACGAAATTAATTATAAAGTAATATATAGGAAGATTAGGAATTAAAAATTTAGTTTCCACTTCCCTTCGTCGCAAGCTTAAGCTCACTTGCCTGTCCAATGTATGGTGTTATTATTAACAGCTATCCGAGACATAATTTATTAATATTTACAGGTCTTTTACAACACATCCGAGATTTTCCCTCAATAGGCTTAAAGGTTGAAAGGATTGGATTGAATAGATAAGCAACAGCTTCCATAGTTATAGTTTACTAGATGGTGTATGGAGCCATCTCCTCTCGTCTCATGACACAATTAGGTCAGACAGTCTCCATTCGATTCTTACCCTTTGGTAAAGTGCAGGACACTATACTGCTGATGAGAATCTGCTCAATCGTGCGCAAGACAGTTTTTGCTTGTTTGAAATAAATAGTAATTATATATTTTTGTGTTTTTATTAAAATCGTCATCCTACGCTAGAAATTTCTCCTGTTTCGGGGGTGCGTTTCAAAAACATGAAATGTCATAATCAAATACCCAGGCTCGGGAAAAACATCTGCGGATCGCACAAATTTTTATCACGTGCGGGTATCGAACCCGCTACCCTTAGCGCAGCAGTACCAGTAACCTGTAGTTGTGGACTCAGGTGACGACCATAATGCACGTTTCAACTTGAAATTTTTAAGAGATCTTACGGCTGTATACCGTTTCTTAGACATTCTGACTACTGACTAACAGATACATCTGTACACCTTGTTTCACCGCTCTGGCTCCGTGGCACCGTTGTAGCTCTTCAAGTCATTTATATTCATAGCTAATATTCGAAGCTGAAAGATAGTCCAGTAGATATTCTAGCTAGTATTATAGATATTAACCACAAAATCCTGAACAAATCTCTGCGAGGAGCTTCTAAGTCCACATTGTTCGGGTCCGCAAACTTCGAATTATAAGTGTGCCTAAATCCATGGCTAGAATCCCTAAATCAGCTAAAACTAACAAGGAGCTGGCGCTAAACATTAGGTCGTAAAGACGCTTTGATAGTTATTGGCCATTAGCAAGTTAATATCTTGGATACCTGAAGGATCCCACTAACCTTATGTCGAGAGGCTGATCGACTTAGTTCGCGTATATTGGCCCGTAGCTCTAGTATGCATTTTTCTTGGTCTTGAATATGGAGGCACTCTTTAGTTTACTTTAAACAGGGCTTCACGTCATAATGGTATATTAAAAACTAGCTTTTGCCCGCGGCTTCACTCGCGTTAATTTAGATCGTTGGTTAGTTTTATATTTATATTATAGCATTTGCCCGAGTTAACCCCTATTTAAACCCCATAGAGTTGAAGTTAAAAAACGTAGCCTATGTCCTTTCTCGGGTCTCCTACATGCCAAATTTCATCAAAATCCGTCAAGCAGTTTATTCGTGAAGGTGTTACAGACAGACAAACAGATAGATAGACAGACAGACAGAGTAACTTTAATAATTATAATATTAGTATGGATAAGGATAGAGGTGTGCTATTTTCACCTGCATTCCGTCAAAACTCATGTGTGGGCGAGCTTATGGTCATTTAAATTATGTCACCATTGCATAAAAATCGTGCCCGATAAATGGCAATAGTGATCTGTTACTGATCCTGTTTGCCGAGTGGTATCCGGCCTACAATACACCACCCCCTTTCTTCCCGTGGGTGTCGTAAGAGGCGACTAAGAGACAATCCAGAAGATAGGCAGCAGCGTCTTCTGTAACTTGACCATCAATACTGCGATCCCCAAGCCGCATACCAAGCGTGGGGACTATGGCACTCCCTCCCCAATAAGGGGGAGGCCTCTGTTCAATAGTGGACGTCTTCCAGCTGATAATGATGAATGATAATGAACTGATACTGACTAAAAACATGTGTACATATAGCACACTGCTTACAATTTAGGAAAAATGGGCGACAAAAAAACAATTATTACAAAAATCGGCGCAGAAATGCCCGCAAGATTTGTGCATTACCACAACTGCACAAACTTGTGCTCAGCTCGTTCTGCACATATAAATACATTAAGTTTATACACAACCTTATCGTAGGTATAACGTTCGTTTACCTGTGAGCGCGGCTCCGTTTACCTGCGGGTCGACTGGCCGAACAGCCTTGTTCAGCAACATTGTCCGTGGCTTCTAGGGTTGTGCCACAACACTTTTGATGCATTGTAATGGATCTCGTACTAAAAGTTTTCTGCTTTGCATGGTCAAACAAACATTTTTTTTTGGCAGTCTAGTTATTATTATTTTTTTGTTTCCACAAACACCTATACTGTGTTTAGTCCTGTCGTTAGTTATAGGCATTTTCATACAGTTCTACGTATGGCCAACAATGTCGATTTTTATTATCTTTAGTTCACCATAATGGGGCTATAGATTAATTTAATTAATCATTCATTCATCAAACCATTCAGGTAAATTATGTCTACTAGGATTAGACAAGCACGCCGTAGACCAAGGTGTTCTGTTTGATCAAGAGTCTATAAGCTATTTTAGGGACTTTTGATAAGCGGCAAAATGACCCACATTTTTCCGCTCATAAAAAGATCCTAAAATAGGTGCTGATAACATTTATTTTTCTCTGCCACTGCCAACCCTATTTCATCAGTTATCGAGGGCGTGGGGTGTCGGTTGTTTGAAGCAGGCAAGGTCAGTTCGTTGACTAGAAAATAGGTTTAGCTGCGTGGGGTGTTGCCACCAAAAATATTGAGAGAACACACTTATGGTAAGCTAAGTTTCGTTTGCATTTCGAGGGTATCACCAACTTGGTGGACGTTAGTGAGAGTTTATTTTAGCTGACAAGCTTTTAGGTTATATACTGAATTGAAGGTATGTAAGTAGGTACCACAGTTTCGAGTTTATTATGGCGTAGGTTTTAAACCGGCAAAATTGACGACCTGATTGGCGCAGTGACTAATCAATTGGACTGCTGCGCTAAGGGTTGCGGGCTCGGTTCCCTCACTGGACCAAACTTTGTGGGATCCGCAGATGATTATCCCGAGTCTGGGTGTTTGTGTATGTGATATTTTATGTTCGTAAAACGCACCCACGATACAGTACCATTCATTTTTTTATTAAAAAATGCATATTGTCTAATCTCCTAATATAACATTATATAGATTAGATGGTAAAATTTGCTTATTAATAGAATATAACATAACATCACGCCTGTATACCCCGAAGGGGTAGGCAGAGGTGAACATATAGTACACCCACATTTCGCCAGTTATGTTGTAAGTCCCAATGTAATAGGGGGCGAGCCTATTGCCATCAACCGGGCACAAATCCAGACTCCATGCTGCTACTGAGAATTACCTAATGGAAAACTCAGTAACACTTTGCATATAGAATAGAATATAATAAAAATAAAATAAAAATATTTGAATGTGACATAAACAACTCAAGTGAAAGTTACACCTTCAATAGAGTTACGTGAAATTATAGCCTACAAACTGATGTTAGCAAACCTAATATCCAAACCACTTGAGTAATCGAATTCAGATTTAGTAATTTCGGTATTTTGGCGGTACGTTACTCTCATCATTAGCTAATAACATCGCAGTCAAAATTAGCAATCTACCAGATATTATCGGAGTTAGCACAAACAGTCCTAATTGGCATTCCGTTTACCCAACAAACTGTATTCGTATAAGTATAGCTTATCGGCTGGTCATGACTTTACGACTTGTTTCGGTTAATTTACGACGCAATGTAACGGGGAAACGCTGTAAATAATCTACAGATTACAAAACTTTAGGCTTGAAATACTTTTGTTTGTAAGGTTTAATAAAACGAAGTTTCGTGGGAGTGACGACGGTGACTAAATAAATTAGAGCAGAGCAAGCTTCAAGCAAATATTTAATAATAATTATTTAAAAAAAATCTTGAAACCTATTTCTTAATAAAAGTCTAGAGGCTTAATAAAAGTTATCAACCGAATGGTGTAATCACCTAAAATTAGTTAATTCTAACAACAATGTGTTCATCTTTCAGAAATACTTAAGTCCTAACAATGATTTTCCGGGAAATAGGTATACATAATTCATGTCTTGAATACACCAATATGACGGATCAAATCGATGCGTTACATACACAATTAGTGACAACCTACTAGTATTAGTTCATGCTGGTTATTTGCTAATTGTCAAAGCGAGTGATACTTTTCCCGGAATCTACAGATTCATTGGGACCATGACAATTCGAGGAAAAAGCGCTTACCGTCCAGCGCGGTTACTAAGAGCTTGAATTGCGGGACATTTTCCGTCGTGGAAGCGAGACGGCGCACTACATTGCACGTAGCGGCGTCTCGCTTACACAGCGGAAAATTACCTGCAATGTAAGCCTATGGTCTTCTTCCGTATGGTTGTTGAACAGCCTGGCGTCAGAGTTTAAACCGCCTGTAGGCCTCTGACACACCGTTGAAAAATCTCTCAGGAGTGCCAGTTTCCTCACGAGGTTTCCATCACCGTTTTTAGCATCTGATAACTAATTTGCAATACGCACATGAATTCGAAAAGACATTGGTGTGTGCCGGGGTTTGAACTTGCGACCTTTGACTTGGCAGTCCAACGGTCATACCACTCGGCTATCAGTGCTTAAAGCCATAGTTATGCAGCTTTACTCAATTAATATGGATGTTTTACTTAGAACTGTGGACTAACGGGTCGAATTGTAATTTTAGCGTTGTGTTTGATGCCTGGAATGCGTTTAACCATAGTTAATAGAGTATCGGTGACTGTACTTACATACCTAAATAGACAATAATTTCTCCTATAATACGAGTGGCTGTCATATCCGGAGGTATTTCGCAGAAACAATATTTCTATTTTCTGTAGTTACATACAAAAAAAAGACTTATTACTAGGTACATCAAAGACACTTACGAAAATAAACATAAAAAAAAAAACAATTACACAGTAGCAATATGAAGTAGGTATACGATTCATTTGATTATATTTTTGAAGTGAGCAGATGCGAACAAGAATACCTACATATTGAGCCTACATTGATACCTACATTTAAGAATACCTATAAAAAATATGCCTAACCACTTATAATTACTATATAAATATAAAGCGTTCAATAAATAACTTAGGATTAAAATTATTGTAATTAATGGTACCAAATAAATAAATAAATATACATAAAAATAATAATAAAAATTCTTACATTAAATTCAGTAATAATAAAACAGATATATTTATTCTTGACTAATAAAACACAGTGTCTTCATCCTCTCTTCTACTTGATCTATGCTGTGCCCGACAGGGTCCATAATTGTGACTAATATATTTGTTTCCCTACCACCTATGTAACATTATGGTACGCAATAAAGAATTGAGAATTGAAAAATGCATACCTTTTGAAACGTGTCGAACTTACAAATTTAGTGTAAGTGCCCGGCTTTTCATAAACGTTGAATCTAAAGGATCCAATTAATTATCTACCTCATACTTGACTCTGCATTGCCCAAAGGTCAACTATTAGATAATTACTAAGGCATAAAGACCGTCTTTGTGCATTTTTTTATACGTACGACGAATAAAGTAACTACATAGTGCCCGTACTGGTCACCGTTTGCTCTATACTGCTCTGCTACTGTGCTCTAATACCGATTAAATTCAACTTCTATTAAACTTGATATAGCTAGGTGTCGCAACGATAACCTCTCTCCAGTAAGTTGCGGCTTCAGCCTACTTCGACAACTTGATTGCGAGTTTCCTGGTAATTTATTGCTTCTCTCACTTTTTGGCCAAAGTGTGATAAGGATAGCGATAGTGATAATTTATTAAAGTGTTAAGTAGATGACAAACTTTTTAAGTTTACAGGAAGTAAAGGATTTTAATGTCTGAGAATTTAATATTTAACGATCTAATAAATAAAGCCATAATTTGAAAAATAACAGATAAGATGGAAAATTAAAAGCATGAACGAGGTTAAAATCAAGAATGGTACAATAAAGGATAAAATAAAATTAATTAATTAACAGAAACACCTGAGAACCACCATCTGACGCTACAAAATAGTTCACTATCAAAAAATATACTGTCATCGTAAATCGATGTCCGTTTTACATTAAAATTTCATTTACCGCACATTTACCTGTAACAATGAAATTGAAACAACAAACCGCCGATCGATTTCACCTAACTTCCAATTACCCAACTTTACCGAAAGGCACAACAGAACTGGAAGCCAATACAAAGCGATCTAAAATAAATTAACCCCCCACTTCCCAAGCTAAGATATGTAACTTCTGTGTTATTTTTCTTTGGAACTTCACGTACCGCAGTAACGATAACGACTGAGACTACAAACTTGGTCGATATTGTCACATTGATTCTGTATGAGGTAAAGATTTAGAGTGAATGACTTGATGTTTTTTCTTCATTGACTCCAAATTTCTACCTCCCACTCTTTTGAAGACACAGCTGGCAATAAGCTTAAGATAGAAGAATATTCAATAAAACTAACTAGCCCTGTGCAAAGCAAGCTTGTCAACCTGTGAAATGCTATCAAACTTTTGTAAATAGTTCAGAAAAGCCCTTAATTAAAAATAAAAACCAAAACTTTTTGTACGCAACGATTTAAGTATTCTTACCGATTTGGATTGCTCTCCGAAACAATAACAATAATGAGAATATCCATACCGCATAGTTTGGAATGAAAGGAAATGAGTACTTTTCATCTTGCATACTGAAGACGACGATCCTTACAAAATCATTCGCTGAAACTGAAGATAGTTTGATGAAAGATTACATTTCATTTAAGCGATTCAAATCTGGGTCATCTGATTGTCAAAGATCAGGTCAGATGCACATAATATCTTTTTGAGGAAGAAAAATAAGTGTTAACTTTTCGAAGTTTGCATCTGTATCATGATCTGATCATCATCATAATCAGCCAAAAGACGTCCACTGTTGAACATAGACCTCCCGTTTAAGCGGGGGGGGGGGGGGGTTGCCATAATTCCCACCCGGATACCACACGCATCTAGTTACATACGCTTGATAATATTTGTGATATCTTAATGCATAAGCTGTTTTTGAGCCAATAACGGTGTATCAAACTAGCGGTATCTAATACACAACAGCTGATTAGCATGTAAGCCAATATCAAAATTGTTGATTAGCTTTTAGTTGTAACTTGATCTTATAATGTGGCTAGAATCAGTGCATGTGTATAATAATGATGCTTATGAATATATTATTTCGGTTCAATAGAGGCCTGATATTATTCTAACATTTTGGCAAAGATATATATATATATAGAATATTAGGCTTTAGATAGATAGAGATGGCTTGTGTTATAGTTGTAATCATATTTGGTCTAGCACCAACAGCATTCTGAGAGTGTTTTTTTTTTATATCGGACAGATATGACAGCTCTTGTCTAGGACACTGGATTGCATTCCATGTCCCAAAATCATAAAACGTGTTCGGTTAGCTAATATAGTCTCTAAGTTTCTACTAACAACAATTTGGATGTTTAAAGTCTGAAATAAATGATAATTATTATTATATTGGTAGATAATGAGCAAATTTTATACCTAGAATATTACTGAAAATTTTCTTACGGATTATCCCAACAGAACTTTTCCTGGAAATCTTACAATGGCTCAGTTGAGGCAACAGAATTAAAATTGTCTTTATTATGATCTCAAAATTTAATTTACAGCACAAACTTATCTCAAGCTAAGCGTAGACGTTATTAAGAACACCCTGTTGTTTCGTATGTGTTTCGAAACCATTAACCACGTTACCTTCATTTACTTTCAATTTTCAGTTCCAGTCCAACTCCATTAATTCTACCTGGACTTGATAAATCGATTCCAGGTGGAAACAATGTGAGCCCGTCATCCAGACAGTGTCAATCAAAGGACTGCAGCCTACTGATACTCGGCTTCAGTGAATATCGTTTGAGGTTAGGCGGTGAATACACATGACAGACTGTTCGTGGCTTCATTATGAATCCCTTTCTGAATATCAGCATTGAAGCTGCCGTCCGTGGCAGCTGCTCAGATTTGGGCATTATATGGAACCTTAATCTCCTTTCAATTCAGAACTACGTTGATGACCTAATTGGCGCAGTGGCTAAGCGATTAGACTACTGCACTAAGGGTTGCGGGTTCGATTCTCACACGGGGCAAAAATTTGTGCGATTCACATTTGATTGTCCCGAGTCTGGGCGTATGTGATATTTCATATTTGTGAAACGCACCCACGAAACAGAAGAAATTCCTAGTGTGGGGCGACGTTTAAAAAAAAACTAAAGCATAACATCAACCCTGAGTTCCTCGAAGGGGTAGGCAGAGGTTTATCTATATAACACCCACATTTCACCATTAATGTTGTAGGTCCCAATGTAATAGGAGGCGAGACCTGTGCCATCAACCGGGTACAAATCCTGTTAATATGAACGCTACAGTGCTGCCTCCTGCAAAACTCCGTGCTGCTACTGAGAAATACCTGATAGAAAGACCCTGTAATACTTTGCTCGACCCGGCATTCGTACCTTACCGCTTAGCGACCACTTGACCAACGAGGCAGTCATAAACCATGACCAAGAGCATGGATTAAATCTTAGACATGATATTAATTAGTAGGTAATTTAGGTCATCAAGTGACGTAGTATATGTGCGCTCTGGACAGCTACTGAGTCATTCAGGTAATTATATTTTCATTAGTTGACGTCATCTACATGTCTCCTGCTTCCAAACAACAATATGACGACACCTTACTAACACTATGAAACCAAATCTAATTCACTGTACCAGAATCAGCAATTACAGGTGTGCAGCTATAGATTGAGGTGCACACTTGCATCCTGGAGCTTCCAAAGTACTGACAAGAGTCTGACTTGACATATACTGTTAAAAGGATTTTGTCGATAAATTAATGTTAATGGAAAAACATAAAAATCCTCATGTATCGGTTTCTGACTGAAATGGGAACATTAAATAAATATGATATTTTTTCTGGCGTATTATTTCACTTACAATTTTCTGCTTACTTAGCTAGACCTAGTTTCTTAGATCACAGGCTTTTTAACCAGCCCACATAATGGATTTCGGTAGGTGAGATAAAGCGTTGGTCACAAAGTAAGCGAGTTCTGTAAAGCGATGACAAAATATATAATTTCGATGGTGCTTTTGGTCATACATTTACGTCATACTATTAGGCACGTTATCCTATTTATTATGTCACCTGATTGGCGCAGTAACTAAGAGATTGGACTGCTGCGCTAAGGGTTGTGGCTTCGATTCCCGCACGGGACAAACAATTGTGTAATCCGCGGATGTTTATCCCGAGTCTGGGTTTTTGTGGGTGTGATGTTTCATGTTTGTGAAATGCACCCACGATACAGGAGAAATTCCTAGTTCCTAATAACATAATTTTGAGCCCCAAAGAGGCAGTGGTCTCGTCAAAGTTGTTTGATCTTTTTCTTATTCTTCGTATCGGAATGAGCCAATTGCCAAACGGAATATATCACGCCGTGGTGTAGAGAATGATCAGTTATCAAGGATGGTAGCGATACATACGCTGCCTGAACATAAATATGTATTGACTCCTATTATGCCCTTAACAATTTTGTAATCTATTTCCAAAACTACCAATTTAAGTTTGAACGTTATAATTCAATTGACAAACACTTCATGAATAATAAAATAGATAATCTTTTCCGTAACTCGATTAAGGACTCAGTCTCAGATTTTGGATTGAAATACTGTAGGCAATTTGAAAGTTTTCACCCTTAAGTAGGGATCCTCCCCGATTTATGACGGCCCTATTCTTGGTAAGTCAATATTTGTAGGGATTCTTTTCAGGGTACTAAATTAAAGTTTGTGATAAAAAAGGTTCTATAGAGCTTAAAACAGCCATGAAAATTGTTTGAGAAGCAATTTGTTTTAAAAACTTGCTAAAATTTTGCAATATTATGAGTTTTTGGATACAATATCTCATTAGGTATTATGCCTTGAAGGACGCAGATTTGCCCGTTGCCTCTATCTGATTACTTAAGCAAGATTAGTTTTGATTATTATTTGCCTGAATTAAGTTTTTAGAATGCCATTGTTATAAATGAGCACCGATAGCCGAGTGGTATGACCGGTGGACTGCCAAGTCAAAGGTCGCAAGTTCAAACCCTGGCACGCACCAATGTCTTTTCGAATTCATGTGCGTATTATAAATTAGTTATCAGTTGCTAAAACGTTGAAGGAAAACATCGTGAGGAAACCGGCACACCTGAGAGATTTTTCAACGGTGTGTAAAGCCATTTCAGAAGCCTACAGGTGGTTAAAACTCTGACACCAGGAAGTTCATCAACCATACGATAAGATGAAGATGAAGATTGTTATTTCTGGTCAATTACAAAAATTAATATTTACAAACGCCGATGGATAATAGAAATTGTGGTTAGGTCATATTCGTAAAAAGGGTAAAGACATTTTCCATGAATTTATGGAACCATTAACGAATGATAAAACTAGGCTTAACTAACTTTAGCTGATAAGTTTTCTTCATATTTTTTTTTTACCAAAAGATGACCTTAACGCATCGCTAACACTACCACCTCGCCTTAATCATTCACATTATAGTTAAAAAACCCGGAGAGCCATCGTCCTTGGGCTCTGTTTGTTACAATTACGAGGAACTTGTGCCCCTAAGACAAACTACTTAATTAGCCAAAGTACACTCCACACAATTACCTAACTTTCCTCCGTAATCACTATAAGTACGTTTTTTCATGAAAAAAGAATGTCCCCTACGTAGGTATCTTCTTTGAGAATATATTTTTACGAAATTTTTCCTCGTGCTCGGACGTTTTTACCTTTTATGAAATTGAACACTTCAGGTACAGGAAGACAAGTGCGAGTTAAAAAATCTCACACTTACTGTTATGAGCTGTTCAAATAATTAAAATATATTACAGTAGGTATCTGCCGTGTGGTATTCAGCCTAGAATTTACCACCCCCTTTCCTCCCGTGGGAGTCGTAAAAGGCGACTACAGGAAAATCCAGAAGATGGGCAGCAGCGTCTTCTGTGACTTGACCACCAACACTGCGATCCCCAAGCCGCTTGCTAAGCGTGGGGATTATGGCAGCCCCCCCCCCCCCCTTCTAAAAGAGCGAGGCCTTTGTTCAACAGTGGACGTTTTCCGGCTGATGATGATGACAGTAGATATTAAAATTAGCATGTTGCCGTTCATTGTAGCTCTCTAAGAAGGAGGCATTTGTTCAACAGTGAACGTCTTTCGGCTGATAAAGAAAGTATGTATTTTTTCTACTTTATTGTTTTACTATCTGCACACCAACATTTTTACGGGATAAAAAGTAGCCTATGTGTTAATCCAAAGAGTGCCAGCTACCTCCATACTAAATTTTATCTAAATAGGTACTGCTTTTGAGCGTGAAGAAATAACAAACATACAAACACACACACTCACAAACTTTATAATATTATAGTGCAAAGTGTGCTGATAGTCATATCACTTTCAGCTTTCTAGTTCTGTAATCAATTCCATGAGGTCTGTGCGATGGATAATTGTTACCATTTAACCCTTTTGTCATCTAATGTCCTCCTGACCGAATTTCGGTCACGGCGGCCGATCTCATCTGAGACTAGCCGGAGCCGGATACGCAGGAGATATTATAGTGCACAAGTATGCGCGCAAACTTGTGCACTACAGACAGATGGACAAAAACGGTGACATCATGGCAGGGGCCACCTGGCAAACGTCACAAAGGAAGACCATACGTGCGCTGGGAGGATGATATTAAGAAAATAGCTGGACCAAAATGGATACAAATAGCCCAAGACCGAGAGAATTGGAAATCCTTGGAAGAGGCCTTCACCTGAGAGGGGTTCCTAACTAAAAAAAAAAGAAAAAAAAAACATTTAAGAAGTTGCTACCGCTTACACCAACCTACATGTAACAACAGAAATGATTTAGAAGCAATTATACATTAGCGAATAATTTTTAAGTTAAAAATAGTTTAACTTTTGATTAACATTAGTGTAAAAATATTTAATAGGAAATAAAAGGCTTTTTTATGTTTATTTTTTTATATGCGCGCAAACAAAGGTGCACTCCTTGTTCCCCCGGACGGTAGACCGACACGACCGGAGACAGATCAGGTGCAGGACCAACGGCTTAACGTGCCTTCTGAAGCACGCAGGGGTCTTGACATGTGAAAACGGTCACCCATCACAAGACTTTTGTCATCTAAACAGCTAAACATCAAATCATTGGAAATAGATCCTATATTGTTATCATTTCGAATCATATAAATTTTCCTTCACACATTAAATGCTCCAACAAATAGCTGCTATACAACCAGCTAAGTATAGTATAGGTATACCCAGTGCACATCGAACATACGTCAGAGATCCAGCGGAGTCGGGCGACGTTTGGATCACACGCTCCATTTCGCGCCGTCTGCCCCCAATGATATGACAAATCGGACGTGAATAGCCACAGAGGGTAGCCTTTTTTGGACGTCATTAAATATCGGTAAGGTGACTTTGATAAACTTCTGAATTGTGGCGTGATTGTGGTTATTTTGATCGGAGACTGGACTGCTTGTTTTTTACGCCTCGATTGTGCAGGGTTGCGAACGTGTCCTGTAATATATGCAGCTGTTAAAATTTCAGTTTGGCTATGGCATTTCTATGTCTAAATACTGTTTTACACTAATCATCATCATTTCATGTTGAGTCCTTATCAATGGATTGAAACTAATGTATCATATCCGTAGCTTTCAAATACGATGCACAATTCAAAACTCGGAACTTGAGCAATGCCTCTATAGCAGCCATAGCACTGGCGCAACAATAATTGACAGCCAACCGATCTGCGCATCTAATAATGTTACTCTTCAAAATGATGTCAGTCACTGAATCCTTAATGAAGTGGTCATATTGACGGACGTTCAAAACTCGATGCTATGAAAATGGATGCTCTTATCATTTATTGTTTACAGTTCATGTTATCATTACATTCATAAGTAGTTTAGTCAAACATGTTTGAAGTGTATGCAATGATTATAAAAACATATTGATTTTCATTTTTTATGAAGTTTCTGAAATAGATTTTTGGACCTCATCATCATCAGCACGTTGGAGTCCAGTGCTGGACATAGGCCTCTCCCAAAAGCCCCACAGAGCCCGGTCTGCTGCTTAAAGCATACAGTCGCTGCCAGCTCTGATTATTTTTAGCCTCATTTGAATAGAATTTAATTATTTGCTTAATATATGGGTTGGTTATTCATTCACAGCACCACAATATGCTTGTCGTTTTAGGTAGGAACAGCATAAACCAGGCCTTTCTCAAGAACTTCTTCGTTCGACAAAGAAAGTTTTCGCTGACACTTTCCTCGTCAAATAATCAACACTCGCCTCATATACTGCTATCCTACTAGATGGTAAAAGGCTCTTTTCAAATCACATGTTTCACTGTGAGATTGAAAAATCTAACTTTAAGTGCAAGTTTATCAGGTGGTCATCTACGTGGTTAAATGCTGTTGTATTACAATAATAATATCAGTCTTAAACTGACCAGCTTAGGACAAAGACCTCGTCCTAACACGAGCATTTTCCGCGCTTCCTTCCGTCTTTTTGCCACTACGAAATGGCCATACAATACCAGCACTCAAAGAGGTTTCTTTTTGAGTGAAACCACGCCCCACACTAGTTTCTCCTACATCGTGGATACGTTTCTCAAACATGAAATATGACATACACAAACACCCAGACTCGCTTACTCGCACCAATCGCTTGGCAATTGCGCCGATCAGGTTCATTGATTCGAAGCACATTCTTATCTGTTTTAGACTGCTATTATATTATTATAGTCATTACTACGATTGAAATACATAACAAAAGAGAAGCGTTGTATTATGAACGGTGAACCGCCTTCAAAAGGACGTGTACATAAACGTTAATGTAAAATTGTAGGTCCGAGTTCAAAAGGTTTTAACTATTCATAAAACCCCTTTTACTTTGACATTAGGAACATTCTAATATCGTAAAAGCATTCTACAGTGAAACTAATATCCAAAGAACGTAATATACAGTCGTTTCGTCTAGCCATTTATTTTATAATACAATAACTACGTAACAAATCATATAAAAGAATTTGAATTGGCTAATATTGGTTATAAATGGCACGAATTTCAAACAAAGCCATATTTTTTGCCAATCTTAGTTTCACCACATTTTTCTTTTGAATATTTGATCTGATATTTTTTCATCTGATTATGTAACGCCTGAGATTTGTTTTTGTATTACTCTATATCTCTTTAATTTATATCTGCCTACTAATTCTCAGAATTTATTCAGCAAAAATATAAATACTTAGTTGACGTTTAAAAAATATTTGGTTTTATGCAAATACATTTTATTTATAGTTTGTATTTGCGAGCCATATTTTTGTTTCATTATTTATATTTTAATTACTGCAAAAAATATTAAGACATTAATTAGTGGCTACACAAGTATTAATTAACATTTTGTAACACGATTACAATTTTGTTTTATAATTTAAAACAATATTATATTTAGCGGTCAAGATTTTTCTCCGACGCGAAAAAGCTTTTCACAGCATGCGAACAGGATATTCCAACGCAATTCTCGCCTTCAAAATTCAGAAAAGATCTGACAATTCACTTCATGTGGAACAAGTGCTAAAAACGCGGCGCTCAAAGATGTCATTCCGGAATTTTCCAAACTCAGGCTGCCTTTTAGAAATCTTTGAGTGGATTTTTTTAATGTCACGTTATGCATCGGCGGGCGGCTGAGAATCATAAAATGCATATCGTATAAGTGAAACTCGATGGAGCGCGAAATGCTTTGAGATTTTATTCACGAACTGATACAGGCGGGGAGACGAGTTCGCATATTTATGAGACGGTGTTTGCTGTATAGAGATTATGTAGCAGATCGGTACGGTCACTTGACGTCAAATATTCAGGGGCCGTGCCGTGCTGTGGGTTAGGTGACGTGAATATCAAGGGGAAGGATTTTATGATATATTGCGCTGATCTGATCTGATATTCGGCAAGTGTAAAATTTGGCAAGATATATCGGTGCTTTTAGAACAGTTGAGTCCATTTGATACTGATCAATCAATATATAATTGACCCAAAATCGTATCTTCGCTATGTTAGGATCAGAAAATACTCTTGCAGTCAATATTACACCCATCATAAAACAAGAAACAAAACTTGACCAAGCACACTTGCATAGAAAACTCAAACGACATAAACACAAACAAACCAGAGCATACGAACATAACTATCGCAAAACACAAGTCGGCACGACAAACTTATAAGACGAAACAATACAATGAAATTAACACTCGCAAAAGTTCCAGCGGAACAAATTCAGGTCGCGGCAGAGAAGTTTTATCTGGTGTAAACTACCAAGATTAAGTTTCTGGGGAACTCCGAATGGGAGTGTATGAGATCGTTTCAATTCCCGTTCAGATATTAGTTGTGTGGACTGTAGAATGGGGTATTAGGAATTTAAGGAATCTTAAAATTTGCAAGACTTACTTTAAACGCATTAACTTTGTCTTTGATAATCAAAAGACATCTCTTTTAGCAATTTCGGTTGCAAATAAATAAAATCAAATGGTCAGTTATACAATTACTATTTACAAAGTGTCTTTAGAAAGAAACAAAAAGTGCAAATTATTCAGTAGTTTTTTTTAAACCAGTTTTATCATGGCCAAGCGTGGGTGATTTTTAATAATATGAGTTTAAATCAAAAATTCTGCCCTCGAATTCTAATTGCTGATATATACCAACTAAAACTAAGTAGCTCGCTAAACAAACATTGATTATGTAATACCTTCCTATCGCAACCCCGAACATAGACCAGTAAATGTATTAAGTACGGAATCGTGTTTGTGATCAGCTTGCGTCCAGCACTGAGCGGCTTAGCAATTGCGTTTGTTCGCTGGCTTTATGTAAACGTGACTACAACTTTGTTTCGTATCTCACTTGATTATTGTGTTCGATGCTGCCAGCGTTTAAATAAACTTGTTTATCGAAAAACGTTTTAACTGTTTTCTAGAAAATGGTTTCCATTTCAACGTGTGCATTTTTAAATTTCGTTATTTTATTAAGAGGATCATCTATGTCTGCGATAAGTCATTTTTTATCATCAGTCTTACTAGCTTAGACTACCTTTGTTTCAGTCACCCTCGTCGCTCTCTCGGCGATTGCATCTATCCGAATATCATGCCAAATTTCAGTCATTGACCCCTTCGATTTGGTGTACCAATTAGTTCAAGATTGCGAACTTCTTTAACGAAGCTCCACATTTATTTTACTGAGACTGTTTCCCAATACTTCCCGTAATAACAGACACAAATACTCACGAACAAAACGAACGGATATAATAATATCACAGAATTCACACAAACTCCGATCGAACGAAACTTTTCTTTCAAACCATAATTCCAATCTTAAATCTCAACTTAGACGGCAGTTTTGAAATGTTCCAACATTTTTCTTTGGCCAAAAAGAGATAAGTTTAAAGCGACCAATTATTTTAGTTCGCGAATGTTTCCATTTGGGAATATGTTGACGGCAAACTGTGCTCATTAAGTCTTCAAACATTTAAAGTTGGACATTTATATGCCATCTTATTTCTTCTACGGCAATAACTTTCACACTTTAAATATGGTTGTTGATTCATTGTTCAATTAGATACAGTACTGTTTTTGTTAACAACTTGAAGAACTTTCTTTGAAACAAGAAGTTTTATTTAACGCAGAAAAAAATGAAGAGACGCCGATGCCATGATCTAGATTCGAATCCACAAAAGGACACAGAACAATTTCGAGTTTTGCAATGATCTTCAAAATACTTCGTTACATAAACTGTCCATGACAGAGCACAAAACGATCTCTTTAGGCAAATAGAATCTATTCAAAAGCCTGGAAAAGTGTCAAGAAGATTATAAACCCACCAATGATACAGAGACAAGGCGGGCCCTCAACCAGCAAAAAGCACGTAAAAAGAAGAACCTATAGGCACTCTGTAGTAGGTAGACGTGGGCTGAATACACATAGATACAACTGAGTAACCCTTTCTATTATCCCTTACAGAATCCATGGGACAGCCGTATCGTAAACCAGGAAACATACGAGGCATCTTATCGTTCTGAAAACGCAGGTAAAAATTAAGCAACACGCATAGAATTTTGCGACTCGTAAGTATGAATTTGACAAACTGTAAAGAGCAGTTGTGTGAATGAGTACAGGCGGTGACGCATCAAGGCAAAAGTGTAGGTACTTAGTGCACTGACATATTTTGTGGTACCTACAGATAGGATTAGTTCCATGTTGGTGGTAGCTAATAACTTGCTAGTTAATCTCCAAACTGGTCCCTTACCATAACCTCTTAAAGCAGGATAGTTTAAGATGTGAAAGCGAGACACCGCTACGAACAGTGTAATGAGGCGTCTCGCTTTACTAAGTAAACTGGCCTGCTTAAAGAGTTCTCGGTAAGGGGCCAGTATGCATCTATAAATAAATAATTTTTGCAACACCAAATTGATAATTGTTTTACAATGTGATGATAAACCTACCTAATTGCTTAAACATAACCTAAACTCTATATCTCATTCATACTCATAACTTACACCAACCTCACCATAGTCGAACTACAAAAGCTAGAGTTCCCCTGGGAAGCCGGACTATCCCAAATACCTCCCAATGGCGCACTCACTGACAAATAGATTCCTTTATTTTGCCACATTTGCATAGGTTTTGTAATAAATGCCGCGAACGCGTGATAAATATTCAAAGGGTGTATAGTATTGTTGTAAAATATAGCTGAAATGAATCGTGTTGGGTTTTGCACATTTAGCTCTGAATCAGGATTTGCATGTTAATTGTCGGATAGTTTTTTGGGGTTATTCCGTCTGTCTGTTCTGCGTTATGAAATGTAAGTTTGGAAATTAATGTTGTTTTACAATGCAGATTTTAGGTCAGCTAAAAAATGTTGAAAAGAATAACCCTCTTATTCATAAGCTTGACTTTTATGTAAGCTTTGTAGGATTTTCCGTCCTTGTTATATACCACCTACTATAAAATGCCTGACTTTATTTTTTTATTTATTAGGGACTTCAATGACTAAAGAAATGAATAAGTGTTAAAATAAGGTCGTGTTATTTGGATTTGTGTTACAATAATATTATCATCTTGAAATAATTATCTACATCGGCAATAGGTATAGGTTTTCAGTGCTGATGAAGCTTTTTTATCTGTCATAATTTTTGTCATAGGTATTATGCTGGACATACATATATTTCTATGGGCATATTACTTTCACGACTGTGTTCCCCAAAGGAGTAAGGACATACCTCAAATTTTTGCACTCTCACTGCGCGACACAAGGCTCGCACAACATATTGGTATTTATCGACATATTGGTCTTCACCCTTGGCCTTAAGGGCCTATATAAGTATCCATACTTAACTTACATACAGGTTAAATGTTTGGGTGTTGGTTCATGGTGAATTCTTTTACAGACGTACACAGTGCTTACAAGAAAAGTAAATACTTAAATTAATTCTAGAACATAACAAATTATTAAAATAACAAAGTGTGAGTTATGTATCAATTACAATTTGATTATTAGGCTTAGTTTATTAACGAGTGCATTATTTTTGAGTCCAGAACAAATATTTGAAAGGCCCTTAAGGCCAAGGGTGAAGACCAATATGTCGATAAATACCAATATGTTCTCCGTGCATTGTGTCGCGCAATGAGAGTGCAAAAATTTGAGGTATGTCCTTACTCCTTTGGGGAACACAGTCGTGAAAGTAATATGCCCATAGAAATATTAGTATGTCCACCATAATACCTATGATAAAAATTGGTGACAGATAAAAAGCTTCATCAACACTGGAAACATACCTATTGCCGATGTAGACAAAATAATATTATTAAAACACAAATCCAAATAACACGACCTTATTTTAACACTTATTCATTTCTTTAGACCAACAGCGATGAAATTAAATAATTTAAAGAGAACTATTGAGATAACAAGCCCTTCAGGCAAGTGGATGTGCGTGAGTTATTGTACTTTGGGGACCACTTCCCCTACAAATGGACTCCGATATATTTCGCCTATGAAACTTCGGGATATCATGTTGTGCCGTAGGTATTTGAGTTCGTCGGAATCACGTATTACTTTAATTTATAATTATTTTAAAATAATATTTTTGACGTTTGTTTGAGTTATAGGTACCTATTTGCCCTAAAGTGCGACTTTTTGGCTCATATTATATCATTTTAGACTTCAAGTGCCCTATTGTAGTGCTGTTGTCAGAACTTTGAACATGTGAGATGGGTTTTTTGCCTAATAAAACTAAGGCAACTCACTAATGTGCCGTGTGGTATCCGGCCTAGAATTGACCACCCCTTTTCCTCCCGCGGGTATCGTAAGAGGCGACCAAGGGAAAATTCAGAAGATGGGCAGCAGTGTCTTCTTAACTTGACCATCCAACTTGACCATCAATATTGCGATCCCCAAGCCGCTTGCCAAGCGTGGGGACAACCCCCCCCCTGCTTAAACGGGGAGGCCTATGTTCAACAGTGGACGTTTTTTGGCTGATGATGATGATGATGAACTCACTAATACTGTGATACGGGGTGACTTAAAAATGGCGTCTTTCAAATTCAACAACCACAGCTTTGGGTTAACACAACGATGACAATTCACGAGCAAATAGAGCGAACGATGCTTTTATTTATTAAACCAACACCATTTAATTAATTGACCCTAATGCACGCTTTCCATGTTCAGTACTAACAAAAACATCTACCTTACCCACAGATCCCACATGATAAACTAACAGCTGATACGCCCGCCGTAAACAAGTCACATTGAGTAGCCGTACCGTTAGATTTAATTGAAGTCCATTGAAAAATGTGTAGGTGCTATTTAATTGGTAAGTTGGTTCGGTTCAATTGATTCGTGTTAATGAACGCGCCTCTCATTAAAAGTAATGAGCGGCCGCGTTTGACGGTTACGTCATTTGAGCGCGCCGTTTGAGAGATTAACGAGCTAAGGTCCAGGAGTATGTGAAAACTGGACTGTAGTAGTGACCAGGGTTTAGGACACTTGATTTAAACTGATGGCTGTGTTATGCATTTAGTCACACTGTATATTATGGTGCTAAGTAAACGCCATTAAATTGATGACATTCCTAAAACGTCTTCAGATAATATGTATCTGAAAAAAACACGTAGTATAACCTAGATTTTTAAATACTTAGAATAGAAAACGTCCTTTTAAACTAAGCCCCATCACACTTACAAATAAACTTACTTTATAGGACAGAGACTTAGGTCTAACAGGGAAGAGAATCCTTAGTACGTACCCAGTCAAAATTGAAGTAACTCACAGAAAATTGTCCAAAATCATTTCGTCAATTAAATAGATTACATTTCCCTGTCAACAAACAGAAAATACAATTATATTTCATTAACAAAGGAACTAATTTCACGACTTAAACAACGATTTTGTTTACCTCAAGCAGAAAATGTTAATGCCCGTTTAGCGGTACAATGCTCCCATACACACAAAAATAAAACAGTATATCTGATGTATTCAATTACTACATTTGGACAGGTAGCGTCCAAGGAAATGGACACAAAAAAGGTCAGACAAACACCTGATTGTAAGTGGTCACATGTAATGAAACAATGCTGACGTAGCAGAACGCCGCGCTGGAAAAATAAAAAGGAATGTTGTGAACGTATGTGGAGTAAATATGGAGTGTATAAGGATGTAGGTAGGTATTCTGTTATTATTATTATCTCCTAAAAAGGCATAATTTTATGTTGACGACCTAATTGGCGCAGTTTCTAAGCTATTGGACTGCTGCGCTAAGGGTTGCGGTTTTGGATTCCCGCACGGGGCAAAAATTTGTGCAAACCGCAGATGTTTGCCCCGAGTCTGGGTGTTCGTGTATGTAATATTTCATGTTTGTGAAACGCACTCACAACACACGAGAAATTTCTTGTGTGGGGCGAAGTTTTTTTTTTTTAAAGAGAAAAAGAAATTGATTCGATCTTCAGAGTATATTTTAAGACCTCAATTTAATTACTTTAAAAAGACTGAGTGGTTGAAGTGCTCTTAAGTTGTGGAGAAACTCAGATCGGGGAGTTGAAAAAAATAAAATACAATAATGATTTTGAAAACGCTCCCCGGGAAATTTTAACCTTCCACACGTAAGAAAAGTAGTTTTTGAAATGTAATAATCTTGACGAAAATAACTTACTTACATATTCCTTATCCATATTCCGCAAATCTGAGACCATCAAAGTTAATTCGTAACCTGCCCTTTTTGCTTTTTACTTACGCGTGTTCTGCACAGCATGTGTTTAGCTTTTGTTTTGCTTGTATTGATGTTGGACTCAAAACTTTAATATAACCTTCACTAAGAACGGGCTTGCAAGATGTTTGTCACGTTAGATCTATTCAAATAAATGGGATACATTATGGGAAAATTGCTTAATGGTGTTTCCCAGTCATCTAAGTCCTCTGTAAACAGATTTTTTTGTCCGATTCCGTAAATCATCGAAATATTTTTCTTGTGTAGACTTATCATACAATTTATGTATATAGTAGTTATTATGTTTCTTGTGTGCCGTGTGGTAGAATAGTAGCCTAGAATTGACCACCCATTTCCTCCCGTGGGTGTCGTAAGAGGCGACTAAGGGAAAATCCAAAAGATAGGCAGCAGCGTCTTCTGTAACTAGAACACAAACACTGCGATCCCCAAGCCGCTTGTCAAACGTGGGGATTACGGCGACCCCCCTTTATACTTTTATAAAGGGGGGTTGCCGTATCCCCACGTTTGGGATGCGGCTGGGGGATCGCAGTGTTTCGCAGCGGCCAGGGAGGCCTTTGTTCAACAGTCGACTTCTTTCGGCTGATGATGATGATGATGTTTCTTGATTTAAAATGATTTAAATTGAGAAGAAGAGTAATTTTTTAATGATTGATAAAAATACCTTTCTTTATGTATAAGTAAGCTACATAATTGCAAAATAGTATTTATGTGATTTAATAAATATATTAAACATCAACAGAAATTCTATACAATATTCATCAACCAATGAAAATTAATATATATAAAAGCATTAAGAGCAATCAGTCTTCGTTATTCAGACGTACTCGTATGAGAGATAAATTAGCTTACTAACAATAATAGATCCAGACGGTTGGGAGTCATCTTCGTTTATTAGATGGGCTTAGGAGATTACAATCTTTTCACGTACGTATTACTAGATTATTATCGTTTGAGGTTGAGAGGCTGGAGATCTTATTATCTAAACTTGAAGAATGTATTATTGTTCTTTTAGAAAATCTTTTATATTACATATAGACGCACACAATGCATACAATTCCATAGATGCTTTAATGATTTACAGCTAAAGCGTTATCTAGAGTCCAGCTTAGAATATAATAATAATTTTAAAAATATCGTCTTCTCCAGAATTTAGTGTTAAGAAGAAATCACACTAATATTATAAAGGCGAAAGTTTGTGTGCGTTTGTATGTTTGTTACCTCTTCACGCTCAAACGGCTGGATCGATTTTGCCAAAATTTCGTATAGAGATAGCTGACACCCTGGATTAACATATGAGCTACTTTTCATCTCGGACTACTGTAGCGGGTAACACACACACCGCGGGGCACAGCTAGTACAAGATAAATATACCTTTTTTTTTCAAGAGTAACTATGGAGTTTCTTGCTGGTTCTTCTCCATAGAAACGACACTTTGGAACCAACAACTAGATTTGACGTTTTATAAGTGCCCTTTTGTAGCCTATATGAAATAAAAACCTTATGACCATGACTAAATCAAAAAGGAGGTAAAAAAAACATACAAAGAAAGTTACCCTCAAAAATATAAATTTATTCAAGTTGACACGAATCAAGAGAAAGAGAAGTTGAAATGAACACTACAATCGTGATTTCCGTAACGAATGCGTGCGAAACGCTTTGAAAGACGACAACCATACCACAGATATTTATAGCCACGCCTAAACATAATATATAATTGGAAACCCTGCACGCCATAAAGAACAGCTCAATGAAACCGCAGTACAGTTGAAGGAAAATATAGAATATTTGACGGTTTGTCTGAAATCGGAGCGGTTGGCTTCAAACAACCAAACATTTAGCAACGTGATACGTTTTCGTCAAGTTTCTACGCAGCTTACATTGTTTGCTCTATAACAGGGAGCTGCGAATAATAACGGGAGCGATAGTACCTCCAGATACTTGATACAGATTTAGTAACTATTGTGCACCAAGTTTTGGTCTACCGAGAATCTGCTAACTATATTTTGAAGATGCAACTTCAGCAGTTAGTTGCAGCGTCAGTATACTTTTTTGGAGCTGTGAAGCCGACTGTTAATGCTACTGATATTTTTTTATTTGAGGTTAAATTGACAACGCTATATTTTTTTTAGTTTTTTTTTTTAGTTCAGTCTTATCACTGTCGCCAATATAGAATTGTTTTTTTTAGTGGCTAAGCGATTGGACTGCTGTGCTAGGGGTTGCGGGTTCGATTCCTGCACGGGACAATAATTTGTGCGATCCGCAGATGTTTGTCCCGAGTCTGGGTGTTTGTGTATGTGATATTACATGTTTTGAAACGCATCCACGATACAGGAGAAATACCTAGTGTGGAGCGACGTTTTATAAAAAAAAAAACATTTCTATATTGGCGACAGTGATAAGACTGAACTTCGATAATTTTTAGGAAAAACAATTCCATTTTGTAAATGTATGGCTGGCTCGCTGGTCAAGTGGTCGCGAAGAGTGACTGCTGAGCAAGAGGTCCTGGGTTAAAATCCTGGGTCAGGCAAAGTATTACTGAGTTTTCATTAGGTAGGAAATTCTCAATAACAGCACGGAGTGTTGATTTTTGCTCTGTTTATGGCAATGGGCTCGCCCCCTATTACATTGGGACCTACTATAACTGGATCGAAATGTGGGTGTACTATATGTGCACCTCTGCCTATCCCTTCGGGGAATACAGGCGTGATGTTATGTTATGCTTTATGTTATGTAAATGAAAAGGTATGTACTAAATAAATAACTGTGACTTTCTTTGATGTCAATGAGGTGTATTACTGTTTGTGGTTTATCTCAGATTCTTGGCTTTCGGAAAGAATATTCTTACACGCATATGGAAAATTTTATTTAGACGGTTCCTATATTTTAATTACCCATTTAGCATAATTAGCGACGCACAGTTTTTCTGACATCCATGTCTCTAATTCTCCAATATTTGAACAAATATTTGCCATAGAAAGCACGTAATCCTCTTTGGCTGCCAAGTTCCGCAGTCTTTAAATTACCTACAATATCGGCTGTGTGATATCGAAGGGCTTTCAGAGATCCCGTGTGAAGTGTCGATTTTGGTTCAGCGTCTGATAATAAGGATTTTCGGTATTATGTGGAGGTGTGAGATCATAAATCAGAGTGTTGTTATTTTTACGTTCCTTACAGGTTCTTTTTAATGAATATAGATGTTTATCAAGTCAGCATTGCCTTGTTAACAATCAAAGGTTTTTGAGAATGTCTTTTTTGTATTTTATTAAAATTACACAACAAAATAATTTAATAAATTTATTTTAAGTTAATAATTTAAATTTTAAGTGTTTTAAAATTTGCCCTAATCGATTTATGGTTCCCACCAGCCGTACCCGAATAAAATTCATCGTGTACATCTATACCAATTACATTTGGCCTCCACAGTTCCTTATTCGATACCTTACCTTACCCAACGTTTTTTTCAATCAGCTAAAACATTCGGAGGTCATGAGGAAGAGAAAGTAATCTCTTACTCTAATTACACGTCATCAAGCACCGCTGAGCTCCAAAACGAACGCGATGAGCAATGATCCCGGTTTACGAGGTCGAGACCTCCAAATGTAATTTAAATGGGTAATCTTGAGGATTTCAATTTTATTTTGGATGAGCGGTGCTATGGTTATTAGAGGTCTGTTAATTTGTTTTGGTGTTTTAATTTTTTCCGTAATTTTTTCCCAAATTAATCTGCTGGTAGCTCGACATTATTCGTAAATTAATTTTGGTTTAGGGTCAAAATGCCAACAATCTAATTTTCCTAAAAAAGTTATTTTTTTTTGCAAGATCCTCACTGATATATAAAAACCTATCTTTAAAATAAACGTTTTACCACGGTCTATAGGTATATAAGTGTGTCATAAATTGATTGCATCATAAGTAAACTCTAAGGCATTCATTAGAGCTAATGAGCGGTACCCCGTTGGCATTTTATAATTAACGCCTTGTTTGCTTATTGGCTGAATAGATCAATAACTGGTACACGTAGCAAACATTTGATAACGTTTATTATTTTACCTAAAGGTTCAAATGAATCTAAAAGTAGCATCGACCTTGGTAATAGACTGGGTACTTGAGTGCAAATTTGTACTATACCTAATTTCAACCAAAAGTATGAAGATAAAATGTGGCATACAATATGTATCGAATGATGTAAACAAACGTGTTGATAATTTGGAAGGAAATTTTGGTTTACAGTATGAAACAGGTTGATAAAAACAGTGCATTTATTTTAAGGAACATCGTAAACTTTCCCTTGCTTGATTATTTAAGAAAAGGCGTAAAGAAATATGGTATACGTTCTATTTTACGTGGAATTGGCAGCTTCAGAAACAGGATTCTCATTCTATTTTATATTTAACCTTCAACATTTAGCAGTCACTCCACAAAGTCAAACAGAAAAAATACCCGTTATATTTCAGAAAAACATCAATCCTTCTCGATAATATCAGCGATAAAGTTGAAAGATCACGAAAATTCTCATTTATAACACACCGATGTTTGACAGAAACTTTTCAAAATTCTTCAGCCTTAAGCATCCAATCCATTAGTCAAGTCACACAGAAACATTTTAATTGCACCGAAGAACTCCTAAAGTTTAATGTTTAAAATCGTAAAGGAATCATTTATTTGCTTAATCAAAACCAATCCTATTAATTACTGGAAGTGGGTGCCTAAGTTAGAGGCGAAGAAATTATTGCGAAACTTTGCCATCGATGTAAATGTTTAATTTTGTATACTTGGTGAAGTTCAGATTTCGTCGCTTATCGGAAAGCAAGAGGCTGTGGATTAGAATTCACGATACCTACCCTTCGTAGATAGCTGCGATAACATCTAGCTGTTGGGTAGTCCCAAATTTTTGGTACCGAAAATTGGCATTATCAAAAATGGCCGCTACGTTTTACCAGCAGCAAGGGAAGTGATTATCTTCGATGTTAATTTTCATGGGCATTAGATAGTGTAAGGACGGTAAATGACATTTCAAGTAGAATAAACTGGAATTCCAACCTTCCTTTAATATAAATCGTTATTTTAAACTTGAACTAATGTTTATAACAGCTCCATTAACTTCTCAATCAGATAGAGAAAAACCAAAATTTGCGACATTACACCCAATCGACGAGGACTGAACGATTTTTATCCGTAACGACTTTCGATTCATTTAGTCGCAAAATTGACTTGGCACGCCCTCCCGATTTTACTTTATTATTTACCATTTTCATTTAGCCCACTTGGGCATTACGTCGTTACAAAGTTAATTTTACGCTTAAATTGGCACATTTGGTACCGTGACACTACGTGGATTTTGTTTTTTGCACGCAAATCGTTTTGGAATGTTCAAAGTTTTGAATGTTAATTTTTAAAATACGGCTTTGGTTGCGCGCTTATTTATTTTGCAGGTACGGCGTTGCTCGTAATTTCATTTTTAATTACGAATGGAAGCATTTTTATTGTTCTGTGGTTTGCTGAAGGGCCTGGATTTTTAATCAACTATTTGGTTTTTTGGAAGAAATATAATGTAATGACAATAAAGGCAAAAGTAATTCACTTCACTAATTGACAACGAAATATAAACATCACGTCTGACAAACCTTCACACTCGACCTTTTCATTACTGACAAAGCGAAAAAAAAACGAGACAAGAGAAAAATTCCACCGAAGCTAATTAATACAATTACTGAACTGGTGTAACGCGATAAAATAATGTCATAGTGTACGACGTGTGCCGGCAATTTGTCAATTACGACAAACGATGGCAAGAGGAAATCCCAAGAGGAGCGGATAACGCACGGCTGGGAGCCGACGTCGATGCGCCACTGTTTTGGAGCGACGATGAAAAATTTGGTAGTTAATCTGCGGGGAAATAGGGCGGTAAGCTTAAAGTTAACGGAAAGCTGATCTATATTAATGACAGAGTAAAACTAAAAGTTAGTAATCTAAGCGAAAGTTTCTGAATCTATCCTCCTTAGGAAACTTATACTATTCATGTGCGGAATTGCGATGATAAGTGGCAAAATGTAGGTTTTATAGGCTCTAGATAATTACCTGATTATGGATGACAAATCGCTAGTTATATTCAAGGTTACAATTAACCCGACCCTGAAATCAAACCCGACATCTAGGGTTCGGTTATAATTGAGTGGATAATACGAGTAGTCGATTTTGTAAATCATTTTCAACTCGTTAGTAAAATATCGGTAATGATTTTATCGATATAAAATTTAACAATAAAATAAATTGCCAATGGTTTGTATGACTGTAAATATTACATAGCCACTTAAACTTACTTAAATACAAAAACAGTAGAATAAAACATATTTTTTAAACTCTATGTTGGAGTAGATCCAAATGTTTCCGAACTTTGAGTCAACAAAATAATAAAGTGCGCACGCATGGCGCTTTGGTAACATTTCATACAATTCCAACAATTGCCAAGCTGTTTCATGGATATTAAAGAAAAACATCAAGCGAGTCCGAAGCATGGTGCATGTGTTCGTGCATTTTATTAAAATCCGGTAAAGCCAATGTATGTAAAAACTTCTTGTAGAGTAAAACGGTTTCAAGAACGAGGTCAATGCCTTTCTGTCATATTGTGCAAACAGGGAGTACATATGTAAGAACTTGGAGTGTGGATGATATAAAAATTTAAAAGTGATGATTCTTCAATTGCTTATCTATCAAAACACATTTAACGAGAACTGTGCAAGTAACTTAATCTCCATTTCTTTGGCCATGCCAAAAACACTACCTGTATTATTTTGTAATAGTTAAAAAAAGATCCCAACGAATTGAGAACCTCCTCCTACTTTGAAGTCGGTTAAAATTCCCTTGAATTCAAAAATATCTTTGCGAAAATATGACAACGAGAACGATTGAATAAAACTCACTAAATTCGTGTTTATTCAAGTATAGTAGCTATACTTATGTCCGGCAAAATTTGGTCTCAATTAGGACATATTCAAAAGCTCTTCAACCAGGATCGTGATAAACCAGAACTCGGTTTGAAGCTACTCGAAATACACAAGTGAAGCCAAAGAAGTGACTAATGAAGGTATTCTTAACAATGTTTTAAATTAGAAGGATAGATAAATGCATACTCGTATTTATTCTTTGCTCGTTCTACTGTTTCCAAAAAGAGAAGTTTCTGTTTAAAAGAGTTAAAATTACGTTTTAAATTGCTTTTGCTGCCTTTAAAATATGAAAACTTGATTGATTTACGATGACTTGATCGGCTTCTGCTTGATTGAGTAAAGTTTAAAATTAGTGCCTAGGTATTTAATGACTATAAGGTCATCACGGTACATGAAGGATTAGTGAAATTACCAGCATTGTCATAATGTAAGTGACGTTGTTCTTTCAATTTTAACGTCTTCGAATTAAACCAATCACACGAGGAATACAGGACAAACAAGAGCAGGATCCAAGACACGTGTAGCTCTAGTAAGGTATGGTCGATATAGTAACGCGTTAATTAATACAAAGCCTTTTGAATTGGCCTGCTAATTTATTGATCCTTGTTTTCTATGCTTCTGTTTTATATGTTAATTAATTAATTAATATATAATTATTTCAATCAAATAATTAATTTTTAATTATTTCTTAGATTGTTTTGTCACAGACCTTATTTATAGTAGTACCAAAAGCCTTTTCTTAATAAAAATATGCAGAAAGCAAAACTATCATAAAATGTGTCAAATAAATGCAGAAATTTAAAATAAATACAGCTCCAAACTCAATAATAATAGGAGCCATTAAGCAGAATAGACTGCCTAGACGGAGTAAGCGAAGCTTAAAGCAATTTTCCGGTATTAAGCGATTATAAATTCAGACTTAACATTTTGAAGACCCTTAACTGCGCGGAGAGAGACTGGGCACAATTTATTTAACTTTCCCAACACAGTCTGACCGATCCATAACTTGAAGCACCTTCATACCCACATGCTGAATGCAAATGCCTTTCACTTAGTAAAGAGTAATAGCTCAGATAAGTAGCCCCTGACTTAGCACATTTACCGCCTTGATAATACCTCGAACCGATGTTTCTGTAACATCCATTTTACTTAGGACCACATCAGTCTCGATGTTAGCCTCTTGCTCTTTGATTTTGTGTTCTTATGAGGGGGGAGCGGGAGGTCTTGTTACATTGGCGGTGTCCGAGGAGATGGTTAGAAATTATGGGCAAGCATTTGTCAAAGTCCTGCTTGCAGATTGTAACGAATAGTGTGTAAGTATATTTCAATGAGAATATGGTTGGATTAAAGAAATGTCGTGTATGAAATACAAGTTTTGAGTTTATAATCTTCTAAAGGTTCATCAGACCCACAAAAGTAAATCAATCACTGGAAGTAGTGGTCACTTAGCAATGGGATATCAAAAGTTTTGACTATTCAAAAGTTAGTTCAGTTGTACGTTTAAATATAAGTTAAAGTTGGTAATATTCAGTTAAAGGACTGCTACAAGGGGTTACATCTTTTCTGTAGGTAAACGTTTGGTTTAAAAATATTATTTATACACCTAGGTATGTTTACATAAATAATATTTTTTTAAAACTTTAATTTTGCATCTAATGAGCCCTGCAAAGATCTTGCTGCGCGTGTTTTCTCAACCTCACTATTTAGATGACACTGTAGAAGTAGATAGCTGTCATGCTAATGACCTATATTATTTGTCTTGTATCCTTTCTTCCTGGCAAAACAAAAAAAGGTAACATAATAGCAGAAACAATTCCTTCTTCCTCAGTCACTATACAATATAGTTCAAACTCCATTTTAATATCCAATGATTATTGTGTTCCACTCTGTAGTCTAGATTTCCACAAAGACTTGCAAGTCTCAGCCGATTATACATATTGCACTACACGAACTTGGCACTCAATTGGTTTTGTTACGAAGAGCTTTAAGCTTCGATATCGCTGTCTGCATTGTTAGTTCAAGCTCGTATTGGTTCTGTCGTATTTGACTGGTCTTTATTTAAAGTTTGTGCGGTTGGAAATGGTGTCTTCTATTTAGTACAGTCTATTGTATCTTGGAAGACTTAAGTAACTACTTTCTAACCACTACTACTAGTAATCGGGTCTATTAGTCTTATTTTATCTGTAACCTTACTTGTAGGACCACAATCTCTTAAATTTTTGGTCTTTTGAGTCGATTATCATAATTTTATTTAATATTTGTAATGTCAATTAACTTACATATATTTTTATATAATATTTGCTAAAAAATCTTAACTTATTAAGTTTCTAACTTGTACATGTTTTAAAGTAAGTTATTAACATACGTGTACATATTTTTTTAAACTCTAATTTTTACCTCTACTAAAACTTTGAGTTTTAGTACAGTCAAAGTTAAAATATAAAATTTAAATTATTGGTCCTCGTGAACTCTTCGGCATCTAATAATAGAGCGATACAAAACATACAAAACGTTAATTAATTCAAGTTTACATTAATCTCAAAAATTCTCAAGACAAGCAATTTAGAAACGGTTTTTAAAATTCAAATTTTGAACATTCAAAGTTACGTAATTCTAAAACACCCTATTCCGGCAACTCTCTGCTAATTATGTGCTGTTATTATGAGTTACGAATTCATAAGCGGAAAAACAAAAGCTATTACCCGTCAACTTAAACTTTTAATTAGTTGTCTGAACTGCGTGCTGCGAAGCGCTGACCTTGTCAGTTTCTGCGCTGTTTAGTGTTCGGTAATATGCTTAAATAATATAAAGTGGCTCGTCTTTATTGTTGCGTTTACTTCGCTTAATCTTCAGCTTATGTGCGCTTGGTAATCTTGTGTATACCTACAATTTAACGACATAAGAGTGGTTTGTTGCGGGTTTTAGATTGTAGCCGCTAAGGACCGATTACCTAAAGCTGTTTGCAAATTTAGGCTTTTATAAATTATGATTTAGAAATTAAGAACCCTTAATATCCAATTGCATATTAGTCTTTAAGGATATTGTTGGGAATAAATAATAAGCAACTACGATTTTGTCATCCTCTCTTCCTAAAACAAACGAAAGAAATGCAGAAAAAGACGGAAAATTAATCGATATAGTTCCGCTCTATTTTCCTGTCCTGTATGTCATATTTTTGACATTTAATTGGACGTCTTTTGACATTAAAAATAAACCATTTGTATGTTAAATAACTTTCATTCAACAAGCACACATAACAGCTCCAAACTTTATAAGTTCTTCAAAAGTGTCATAAACTTCAAAATAAAAACTGAAGTATAGCCAAAGCAAAAATCCATAAACACGTTTTAATTACCTGTTTTAAAACCACATATTTTAAACACCGTACGATATTCCACCACAGAGCCCTCTAAAAACTCCTCAAGAACGTGCATACGTCATTGAACGTAGTAAAACTATAACCATGCAATACAGTAAGCCGCTTAAGTACATACTGGAGTGAAATGTACGGAATTAAATCGTAAAATACGCTAACATTGTGTTTTGAGGCAGTTATTACGTGTCGTGATCAATATTTCGTGCCTTTTCTTTCATTGATAAAGATACCTACAACATCTTTATTGATAACTTTATTTGGGTGCAAAAATAAACACTATAATAAAAGACGATTTAAAAATTGATCTTAGAGTGCACCCTGGACAGACAGCCCTGCTACCAAATTGCTGACTGGTTGATCTAATATTAATGAATAGCTCAAGTCTACACAATCTAATAAGAAATTTCTGTGTGATTTATAAAGTCTTGTAAGATGCTCACCTGTTAATAAATTATATTTTAGTCTTCTTCCAATCAAGAAACAAATTATTTACATTTGGCTAAAATGCTGTCTCTAGAAGTCCACTTTGTGGTACGAATCGTACATCCGATTTCAAGGAATCAGTTTAAACGACTTAAGATCAAGAGTTTCTCTACAAACTTCTAACACCAGATCTTATCAACTTACAAGCATTAGACCCTAGTTCGAGCGGGCAAAGTCACGGCATGTTACTAAATTAAATTGCGAGCGCCAATTGTCGAAGGCATTCGAGTTTTAAATTTCTGAAGGTGCAAGTTCAAAGCCTCAAAACTTAACGTAATTGCCTAAATGCGTTGTAGTTTAAGTAATTGTATTTTTAAGCACAATATTATACAAAGCAAATTAGAATTTGATCTATGGATTTTGTATTCGTTAAATTATATTGTTATACTACCTTATTATGCCGAATTTGTGTTGTCAGGTTTGGTCCTTTGATACAGAAAAACATGATACAATTGGGAGGGTCTTATTGCGCGTAATATATAAGGTAAACTCAAGCAAAGGTTATTGCTATTAATAAAAAAGTTTTTAATGCCTCTATGGTTTTAGAAACTATCGACAATAGCAAATGAACAATGGTCTTGTTCAACACGAAGACTTTAGAAATTAACGACGATAACAATAGCAATCACTTGCTATCTCAACAGCTAATAGCATCAAAGGAAATATGAGTAAAGTTGTACCGGATGGGCCTTGGAAGTGTCAGTCGGTAGTGCCTCGAATAGTGGAACACATTTACATTGTACACAGCGTGATTTATTTACATCTTAGAGTATAACTCACATAAGTAACGTGTAAATGTGTGAAATGTTTAAGCTTGTTTTGTCTTTAAGTATTTTCAGTTCGTTCTTAATGGAAACGAAGGTTTAATTATATCGTGTGTTTTCTAGTGTTGTTTAGTAGTAAATATAATTAATGTGAAAATTTTGTATTTTTTTTTAATGAGGATAGAGAGATACGCAATAAAAATATAGCGATTAAGTTGTGATTATACAATTTCTTGTTTAAACTTTTACTTAAAAGATCGTTGTGGAGTGATGCTGTTATTAAATGTTGATAGTCCGAAAAACCTCAAAAGAAAATTTATTATAAATAAGTGATATATGGTTTAGAATTTTAGATAGACACATGGGAAATAGAAAACGGATTTAAAGAATGAAATGTATGCAGGATTCTAGAATCTGGCAGAGAATGGCGTGCTTTGAGGACCCCATTGACGAAGTGGCTCAGCATTTGGCTTCCCGCCGAGTTGGGAATCCAACCAAATATTTGCATATTAAAGTTGTTGAGAAACTTTGCATGTTGGAGCTGCAAGTGATTTGATCTGTGTGGAAATCGAATTTAGGTATTTGTGCATTTGAGGTGCCTTCAGCTAAGACGTTCTTAAACTGAATATTATAACGTTTCCATGGTACTGCGTATCCAAGCTTTTCTGATTAGCTGATTATGAGGTCAAAATTAAGTAGTAACACGCTGAAACCGTGATAACATAAACTTGAAGAGATAAGATAGAGAAACTTCATGAATCCTGTTGCAACAAGTCGACTTGCCAAGATATAATGATACAAAACTCTTGGGTCTAAAACTTCGGTTCTGGGCCCTACAAGTTTGCTACTTTGCAAATTTAAGCACCAATGCTTGTAATGTATGTGCTTTGCAACTCCCTCAGTGCAGGAAGCCAAGAAATAAATTTCGCAAAGTTTTTTCCTTAGTTTGCAGTTTTATGTTGTAATGGGGACTACTAAGTTATAGTCTTTTAGATGCTTGTATTATTATGCATGAGTTTGATTTACGATGGTCTGTATTTTAAAGTACCTCCTCTATCTAAAATACTGACTATCATTAAATTTGATATTGGTTTTAAAGCCGCGAAGTTTTTAATATTAGAAACCTTTTGAGTTTGTTAACTGTTGTTAGTAATTTAGGATGCAACTCAAAAAATGGGAGATGTTCTAGATACTTCAAAAGGAGTATCGTAAAACGACTGTAACCCAACCTGATAACTAACCTAGCGCGTACGAAGAATGTATAAAAAATGTGATATAAATAAATAAATTGCAGGAACCTTAAGACGTAAATACTAAAAGGGAACTTGAAATTCGATGGGTGCGAGCAGTGACACGATAGCTCAGTTGGTTAGAGCAGCGCCACGGTACGGCGAAGGTCGCAGGTTCAAGACCTGCTCGTGTCCATCATTTTTCAAATTTCCTTCATCAATTTAGATTTAAGCTTAGCATGGGCAACATGCAAAAATGACACAAAATTTCATATAAATTGTAGAAAGTAAAACCTAAAGGTTCCTTCCATCCTAAAGAAAAACAGACGCATGTAGTATCGCAGTTAATCTAGTGTCAAGAGTTCAATGATATAGATTTCTATACAACATTTTCTCATAATCTTGATCTAATTATAATTATACAGGAACTAATTAAATCCACTTGTATAGAAATTAATCTGATCATTACTTTGACGTATGAGCTTCCGATTATTCTCGTGTCGCTAATCTGATAGCCGAGTCAATTATAGTGACCGAATTACTTGATGACGATGTTGGATTAAAAGAAATGTATAAGGGGGTTCTCCTTTACTTCCTTTAGGTATAAATACTTCGAAAAAAGTGTGTGTTCATGAAAAGCTAAAGTTATTAGAGCCATTACCTACACCCAAATGCAATTTACGGTCGTTTTGCGACACTTCTAAAACACTGTTTGCCTTTGATACTAATCTTGTTTTTGTTTTTAAATCGGTCCCACAAACTTCTTTGAATATATTTCAAACTTTATTTTCCATTTCAGTTAAGAATATGACAGTGTTAAGAACTGTTAAAATCTTACCTTTGTCTATTGAGAGCTTATTCTTCGTTACACTCCATCCAGTTCTAAGCTCACCTATAATTAACGACAGACCGTCACAAAAGGCTGGAAAACAAAACTTTTTCAAAGGATGCTTTCAACAATGTCTCTTTTTCCGATTTTTCGAAACTTCCCTCAACAATTAGTCTTTCAAAGCGTATCTCGGACGGAATCCTTTCAATCGGTTTCCGATTGTTGCGTTGAATTACTGCAAATAGAAGAAGCGATGAAACAAAACAAAGATGTAGGTACCTTTTGTACACAGTTTTAGGTTTTATCCAGTAGAGCAGGAAGTAATTAACTATTGAATACGATTGGCGCAGTTCAAGTGTTTCACTTCGTAGATATACTTGTGTGAAGATTTAGTTTGACGCGAGCAAACTCCGGAAAAGGCTAGAATTAATAATTGGCAATCGAAAAGTCATAATTTTTAGCGACAAAAATTATGCATAAACGTAATTGGTAAGTTAAGAATTAGTTTTAAGTATCAATTAATTTCTAATGAAGTTAATACAGATTTAAAACGAAATAAGATACGCACCCTTTATCTGATTAAATACCTACTCTCAGGTTGCCTCAGAGAAATTGGTAGCTATAGTATATAAAGAAAAAGAAGATACAATTGAACGGATAACTTCCCCGCTTCTAAAAGTCGGTAGCAACAGAAAAATAACATTTAAAATCCATGAGAAACAATACAGATATAAGTTTTCTTTCCAAATTATTGATGTCGAGACTTCGAGATGGGTTCTTTAGAGTTCCGCGCACAGAATAACAGATTGCTTTCCTATATTGATATAGTGTACAAAAACACGAAGAAGGTCCATGCTCGACATATTATTCCTTCCAATGAAATATCAGTCATCGTCACAACGATTAGTCAATATAAAGAGTTGTAATAATTGTTGCTGAGATGACGATACGTTTTATAGAAAAAGAAGAGTCCTCATACGTGACCATTACGGACAAATATTTATGATGATGCCCTATTAATATGAGAGGTAACTAGAACCTACGCAGCATTGTACTTACCGACATATGTTAATATGTAAAAGTAAATGTTGAACGAAGTGAATTTATAGGTACTAGTAATATTTAGGTGTGATTAAATGGATTTCAAAGGCTGCCAACGCGTGATTTCGATTGTATTGAGTGGTCCTTCTTCCAAAGTTTATTTATGGTGAAAATGCTCTATAAAAATTGGCTATTCTGCCGATATTTCGTGATCCGATGTCCGGGCTTTATTGTTTTTCTATTGATTAATGCCAGCGTTGTATAAAATTGGAGCGAAGGTAATTGTTTAAGGACGTGATTTGAAGTTGAGTGGCGATTATGTTTGAAACAGCGCAGCAAGTCCTGTTATCGGAACATTTTGTTCCATTTTGTACAATGTTATTGGAATATTGGAATTGAGTGCAACTTGAATTCATTTATTTAGTTTTATTTAGATAGTTTTGTGTCGGCAATTTTACGTATCGTCTCGTCGTACTTATCATCTAGGGAATTGGATATTATGTCGAAATTACTAGATGAAACTTTTTTTTATTTGTTCTTTTAGTATACTAATGTATATCTTATTACACCAATTGTTTTACATTTCAAGCTCTTTGCATTTGAAGTAACGAGCAGATAGTTTTACTTCAGTATCTAGTAAATTAAATTATTTAGTGTGATAATTCTTGGAACTTTCGATTTTTCATTCACAAAGTTCATCTACCTTTCACTTCTTGTTGCACACCTTGTTATATTTCAGCCTTCCTTGTCATCCACTAGGCTCCATCGTGAACATCAGTGTCAGAAACCTGGCAGCTGCAAACATTTCGATTCAATGCCTTTCTCAATTCAATTTAAGCGACAATAGTTCAAGTGCTACGGCAATCGAGCGGCGGAGACAACCTATTGCACTAATGCAATGAAACACTCATTTCTGCAAAGTGGATTTTGAAACATTGGAGCAAATCATGAAAAATTTTATATAATCTTACGTTTCGTTGCTGACGTGGTTCATCTGAGACAGAACGCTGGAACAAAGTGAGGGATCCTTTTGGGATTGAAAGAATGGAATTTTCTGGTAACATACTGAATTGATATCCACGTTATGTTGGTCAAACTCTGTGGAATTCAAAGATTTGGAATGTTATTGCCTTTTTACCATGATGTCAATTTCAAATTTCCAACCAGTTAGTTAAGAAGCGAAATCTGTTAGTATACATGTCTAAGTTACGAAAAATATAGCTAAGTAAGTATACAGGTATATGCCAGTGAGGCTTCCAGAAATTCTAGTGATGCACCTATAGTCTTTGACCTACTTTTTTTACGCTATTCATCGCACGTTCACCGACTGTGGAGTATAAGCCTCTTATTCATTACGTCACCTTGTTCGGTCGACAATCTTATCCATTATTTCACTTTGATTATTTAGTACTCTCATTATCAATTTAACTAACTCTAAATATTAGAGGCGACACGAGTGTGTCGAAGCGTTTTAAAAAAAAAGATCTCTACCCACCCTTTCAAGGATTACAAGCGTGATTATTTTATTATTCATCATCATCATCATCATCAGCTGGAAGACGTCCACTGTTGAACAAGGGCCTCCCCTTAGAACGCCACAATGAACGACAACTTGCCATTTGCATCCACCTTTTTATTCTTGTTATATCATAAATGGTTTTACCAAAAACTGGTAAGAATCAAAACAAAATTAAAGGGATATTTGACAAAGTAACTAACCACTAATCGTAAGTAGCTTAAAAGCAACAAACTTCTATAATTAAAGTTTTTCTGAAATAAATAGAAAATGTTAAAAATGATTATATTTTCGTAGAATTTCTTTCAAAGCAACTGACTTTGTCTGGGTGTTTGAGCTTGTTAGATTCATATAAGTTTATTTTTTTTTAAACGTCGCCCCACACTAGGAATTTCTCCTGTATCGTAGGTGCGTTTCACAAACATAAAACATCACATACACTAACACACAGACTCGGGACAAACATCTGCGGATCACACATAGTTTAGCCCCGTGCGGGATTCGACCCCGCAACCCTTAGCGCAGCAGTCTAATCGCTTAGCCACTACGCCAATCAGGTCGTCAATATAAGTAAGGTCAGTCAACACAACGTATATGTATATTATTTGCGTTTGAAGTTGTATTTTACTCGAAGGAGATAAACACATTTATTGTTTTAATGAACGTTAATATTTTTGTGTATGTCAGGTAATAAAGTAAGTTTTTTTTTTTTATTAAAAAAAAAAACGTCGCCCCACACTAGGAATTTCTCCTGTATCGTGGGTGCGTTTCACAAACATGAAATATCACATATACAAACACCCAGACTCGGGAAAACAAATGTGGATCGCACAATTTTTTGCCCCGTGCGGGAATCAAACCCGCTACCCTTAGCGCAGCAGTCTAATCGCTTAGCCACTACGCCAATCAGGTCGTCAATCAGTAGTCGTCATCAGTATTTATTTGGGGACTGGATAGTATGTAGTTCATAAAATCTACATCGTGACGCATCTATTTGCATTGCATTAGGCTTATCTAAACATCTTGTATTTACTCTGGCCATGGATGCTGTTAAGGGTAAATCATAGACCCTACACATATCGTGACCAAGTATGTTTAGCTCAGTTATAGTTGTAAGTAAATAATTTTAAATAATATTAAACCTTGTTGGTCTATCGACCGCTAAGCGCGACTACTGAGCAGAAGGCCCTGGGTTTAAATCCCGGGTCAGGCTAAGTGTTATTGGCTTTTTCCATTAAGTAATTCTCAATAGCAGCACAGAGTCTGGATTTGAGCCCGGTTGAGGTTCACTCCCTATTACATTGGGACCTATAACGTAACTGGCGAAATGTGGGTGTACTATACAATATATGCACGTCTGCCTACCCCTTCGGGGAATCCAGGCGTAATGTTATGTATGTATGTAATAGTACGCATGTTAAATTGTTGAATGTATGTACCTAAATGATGTATAAATCATCATAACTATATTCCTTGAAAATTAAAGCAGAGATCTCGGAGGTGCACATAATTATTTCATTTTACAAATGTATCAAAATAATACACTAGCACAGATATGTATTATAGACACAAAGAGAATTAATATTAATTTGTACATGTCAGAATTTTCACCAGCATCCGTGTGCGTATGAATTCAATCCTAACACCGATAGGCTTTATATAATAATCAAAAGTGACTTTAAAATACTACAGCCTAACCCTTCCAACTCCAAAAAGCCAACCAAAATTAGATATCTCACCTTTTCACCGCGTATAATTAATTTAAATCGTAGGAAATTGCGAAATTTCTAATTTATCGTCCATAATAACCCTACCGATGCCGTCGAGTTTTAGTTTTAAAATAAATCTCGGTGGGAGCGGGCTATTGTAGAATTTGAAATACGAGCCAGAGTGCCATCGAAACTTTTTCAACGTTTCGTCCGTTCGTCTGTACTTAGGGCTATCTCTATTCTCCTCAACGTTTTAATTTAAAGTCTCTCTTTAAAATGTTTGGCGTTGAACGGGTTGTTTCCTTGGAATTATAATTATTAGTGCTTTCTTTTTTTTAAAGATCTGGTAATGTTTTGAATTTTATTGTCTGAAAGACGTTTTATGTTTTCAAAGTCACTGTTGATGTTCTTTCGTTTCTTCCTCTCTTTTTTTAGAAGACTGCTACAAAAAAATAGAAAATGGAAAACGCAATTAAACTTTGCCCGACTTGGGAATCAACTCGAGACCACATGCTTAACAGTCGGCGGTCATGAAATTATTAGACACGGAAGATTATTTTGTTAGAGAAATTCGGTTTATAGACTTTATTTCTTATAAAAAACAATACAATATAAATAGGTATATTAATTTTTACCTCTGGCGCATTTTATTAATAGATATAATTAATTTTAAAATAATAAGTTAAAACTTTGTAAAATCAATTTCAAAATTCAATTGGTCTACCGTTATAATCAAGTTCAGTATTCTGCATAAATACTCTGTCGAGCTAGTCCATTTTCAATCTCCTGTTATCTTTTCTACATGGCAAGCGTAACCTCTAACTCTGGCAGCCCTACAGGGCGTTTAGGTAGCGTCGTCTGCTCTGGCGCGATACCATTCGATCGCTATTCAAACAAACACGCTCAGCCCCACTTTTGTTTCTTTCATTGACTAAAGCTTAAAATGTAGGTTAGCACGTACTATTGTTTTGGTAAATATCAACTATTCCAATCGTATATTCGTTTTTCAAACTAAATCGTTTGTTGATTTGTTTGAGAGGTCTGTTGGCATAATAAAGATAAAGCCTGTTTCACCACCTACAAGTAAAGTGTTGAATAGTTGCTTGATTAACGCTAATCGGCAAGTAAAAGTTACGAGAATCTTCTATCGTTTCCTAGTTACAGGCCAGTTTATCCCATGATTAATGATACTCAGGTATTGCGAAATTCATATGAGTAGTTACAGGTGACTTTAAGTGGTGGTTAGTCAACTTGACACTTTACTTGTCAATGGTGAAACAGGCCCAAAGTATTTTAAATGTTGATCAAGGCCTGGTAGGTTAATCAATATTTTATCCTTAGGTAGGTATTATTGATATACCCGGTATCTCTGGTAGTGCTTAGATATTTATTCGGAATTGCCGTCGAGTTTCGGACTTAAACAGACCTTTTATTTATGAGTGATGGCGCGGTGGGGTCACGGGCCGGCCATGACATAAATACTATGGAACCTTCACGAAAATTAAAAGTAAAATAATAGGGATAAGATTGTAAACAGCTACTTCTCTAATACTGTTATTAGAGGACGCTGAAGATCATGAAGGAGTTCCAGCTTTAGTTAAATAAAGTAGAGGGGAAGGTCGGAATTGAGACATACCAAGCGGTCAAATGGAATGCTATAGTAAAAGCTCTTAAATTTAAGAAAAAGAAAACAAAGAATTGATGAGACGATAAAATTTCGACACTATCGGGCTACTATTTTTTTAAAAAAAAAAAACGTCGCCCACTTTAGGAATTTCTCCTGTATCGTGGGTGCGTTTCACAAACATGAAATATCACATACACAAACACCCAGACTCGGGACAAACAAATGTGGATCGCACAAATTTTTGCCCCGTGCGGGAATCGAACCCGCATCCCTTAGCGCAGCAGTCTAATCGCTTAGTCACTACGCCAATCAGGTCGTCAATTATATTAAAATTCTCGTACGTCAGAACGCTGATAAATTATAACTTACACAGCACGTGTGAATAACAGAAAAAAATACGGTACAGTAACAACCACTATAAATGCAAATCAAATGTCGTATCTTGATAAAAAGTGCGCGAATAGTGACGCTCGTGTGGCGTGACGTATGCGTGACGTACTGAGGATACAGCGGTGAGTGATGATGTGTCTGACGCAAATTATATCTATATTCACTGTCTAATCTTCCCAAAGGGAACAGATGCAAATAAACTACATTTGAACTGCAAGCTGCAAAATTGCTATTTGCAGTTTATTTGTTTTGCAATGTATTTGTTAACACTCATGTAAATAATAGCCTGAAGCACTGATAGCCGAGTGGTATGACCGTTGGACTGCCAAGTCAAAGGTCGCAAGTTCAAACCCCGCACCAATGTCTTTTATTTTGTGTGCGTATTATAAATTAGTTATCAGTTACTAATAACGGTGAAGGAAAACATCGCGAGGAAAACAGCACACCTAAGAACTTTTTCAACGGTGTGTGAAGCCATGTCAGAGGCCTACAGGCGGTTTAAACTCTGACCCCAGGTTGTTCTTCAACCATGCGATAAGAAGAAGAAGTCCTAAATTTTCTTAAGTAAATTAAATCTGTTGAAAGTACTACCTAAATTCCAACGAATTTCTTGTTTCTTTATTAATATCAGAGCCGTAATACCAAAACAAAATAAACACCCTAATGCCTAATGATATAAATTGTAATTGAAACAAACGACTTTAATCCAATGAGACTTTATAAACTTACTTCAGTGAACTTTGTATCAGAACTCGTTTATTTAACGAGTTCGCAAATGAGACGTGTACAAAATAATGACGTATATTTAATATCGCGAAGCAATCAGCTTTATAACAAATTAAAAGCAGCGAACATTAATTTAAATACGATGACACGTATCTCCTGTTACATTAGGTTGGGGTCTGATGAGTTGTTTTATTTTACATCTCGTGAGAAATTGCGATTCTCTTAGTAATGTTTCTCTGATACTAAAGTAAAGGATAATTAGACAAGATATTTTTTTTTTTTATAAAACGTCGCCCCACACTAGGAATTTCTCCTGTATCGTGGGTGCGTTTCACAAACATGGAGTATCACATACACAAACACCCAGACTCGGGACAAACATCTGCGGATCGCACAAATTTTTGTCCCGTGCGGGAATCGAACCCGCAACCCTTAGCGCAGCAGTCCAATCGCTTAGCCACTGCGCCAATTGAGTCGTCAAATATGATACTGTTATGAAGTTATTTGAGGATATAACTGGTGAATTTATTGTAAAACTATTACATATCTCCAAAGTTCTTATTCAAATCACTCTCACATTTTAATATTATACAGGCGAAAGCTTGGTAAAGTGTTTGTATATTTGTTACCTCTTCACGCTCAAACGGTTGGACCAATTTTCATAAGATTTGGTATGGAGGTAGCTAAACATCTGGATTAACACACAGGCTTTTTATCCCGAAAAATGTAGCGGGTAATACCGCGGGGCGCAGCGAGTTATAGATAAAGTATAAAATAATATTCGTGTTAAAAAGTATTGCGTACAATCTGTTATAAAGTTGATAATTATTAATTGGGATAGACAATAATCTACCATATTTGAAACGATTTGGACGCCTTCTAAAGCGGCTGGCCAGAGATGGCCAAGGATCGGGGGAATTGGAAAATCAGGGAGAGGCCTTTGCCCAGCAGTGGGAAACAATATAGGGTATTGAAAAAAAAATCTTTGAAACGCAGGTGTTTGTACAAAATTGAGTCTATTAAAAAAAATGCCTCCGCATATCCATTCCCTTAAAAAGTTATCAAGTAATTGGATTGCCGACTACAATGAACAGAATAAATTCCAATATAAAATTCACGAAGTACAGTCAGTGAATAAAGATTATTACACACAAGCGTTAATACTATCAAGGCCTGCAGTTTTTGAGCCACATCTTATTATTTTGATTATCTTCACTGAGCTCGCATATGGGCAATGTGGACAAGCCCTAAAAATAGCAAGAAGACTGCAAATTTCATTACGTTGTCATAAAGTTTACGTGTGTGGAAATAAAAAGTAGGTAGCATTACTAAATTTTTATTAACTAGGTAAAGGGAAAAATTGATTCATAGGACCCATTAGGCTCATGAAATGATCCATAAGAGATTCTCCTGACCCTGACATAATATCACACTATTGCCCGATGGGGTAGACAGAGGCGTAGCTATAATACACCCACATTTCGCCGTTTGTGTTATAGGTGCAAATCCCAATGTAGTAGGGGCCTAGCCTATTGCCATCAACCGGGCACAAATCACGACTCTTTGCTGCTACTGGGAATTACCTAATAGAGAACCCCGTAATACTTTGTCCGACCCGGAGTTCGAACCGAAGACCTCAACTACACACCTCTGCGTACCCTTTCAGGGTATATAGGCGTATTTTTGTTTTGAACACGCATAATTATTTTTCTTATCCGTTAATAGTAACTACTAACTGACGCAAAGGAAATTTAATACTGCCTTTAATATTCAGGTTACACCTCGCTCCAGTAACGAGGCAGCATCGTTTGCAGATTGTCTTAGTTTAGCCCGCACTAGATGCACCAACTTTAGTTGTCAATGTATTAGCTAAACTCTGGAGTTACTAACTGAAATTTAGTTAGCTAAACGTGTCTAACTTTTTGGATTTAGCGCTAAGCCAAGTGATTTAATGCTTCTTTGTGAATACCTTATCATGTTATCACATTTTTACTAGTGCCTAAGTTGTTTTGTTGTATTTATTTGTTAATACTTAATGCACAATTGCACAATAAGAGGCATCGAAAAGTGGAACAGAAGCATAATGTTTTGGTACCCTAGAAATAGAAAAAGGAAACGAGGCAGACCGATTCGAAGGTGGCAAGACGAGATAAAGGTGGTAGCAGGAAAACTACGGACAAGAAAAGCTCTAAACCGAGTAGAGTGGAAAGAAATGGAGGAGGCCTTTGCCAAAGTTGGGCAAACAGACGAAATTGTCGATGTCACCGACTCAGCAGAGTCGTTAACGCAAGATTAATATTTTTCTAAATAACCCTTTTTGTGTCTGAATAAAGGCTATTATTATTATTATTTCCTTTATTTAAATTATTTTTCTTATAAATTACATTTTTAAATATCTATATAAAAATACAATATTTAAAAATATAAAAAATAGGGCCCAACCAGCAGCGGGAACAGGGTCCAAGCTACCGGTGGTTAGGGCTCCAGAGTGAGGAACCTCCTCACAATGCGTATTATTATTATTATTATATAATGCACAATTGCCGTGTGGTAGAACGCTGATAAAGGGTTTGTAATGTAGTGTTCTTTTGTTTCTGTTAATGCCGAGTGGTATCCGGCCTAGAATAGACCACCCCCTTTCCTCCCGTGGGTGTCGTACGAGGCGACTAAGGGAAAAACTCAGAAGAGAGGCAGCAGCGTCTTCTGTAACTTCACCATCAATACTGCGATCCCCAAGCCGTATGCCAAGTGTGGAGATTATGGCAACCCCCGACCCCCTAAAAAGGGGGAGGTGGACGTCTTCCGGCTGATAATGAGGCACAATGCACATTTTCGTACAAAGGCGGACTTAATGCCATTAGGAATTCTCTACCAGTCAACCGTATTATGGGTAAGTTTCACAAACCTGAATTATCACATACACAAACACCCAGACTCGGGACAAACATCTGCGGATTACAAAAATTCTTGTCCCTTGCGGGAGTCGAATCCGCAACCCCTAGCGCTGCAGTCCAATCTCTTAGCCACCGCGCAAATTAGGTTATATTTTACTTGTAGGATCCTTCCTTCCTTCCTCCTTCCTCCAGCACTGATAGCCGAGTGCTAAGACCATTGGACTGCCAAGTCAAAGGTCGCAAGTTCAAACCCCGGCACGCACCAATGTCTTTTCGAATTCATGTGCGTATTATAAATTAATGATCAGTTGCTTAAAACGGTGAAGGAAAACATCGTGAGGAAACCGGCACACCTGAGAGTTTTTTCAACGGTGTGTAAAGCCATGTCTGAGGCCTACAGGCGGTTTAAACTCTGACACCAGGTTGTTTATCGACCATACGATAAGGAAGGAAGGAAGGAAGGACTTGTAGGATATATGAATTTCTCCCGCTTTAGAGTTAAAAGTAATGAAGAAACGAAAAAAAGAATGAACAAACTAAGTCTTGACACTTTTGGGAAAAGAATAGGTACTTGATTTTGAAGATACGATTGAGATTAAGAGATAAAGATAGATGTTAATTAATGGGACTGCGCTACAGGTTGTGGGTTCGATGCCTGCACGTGATAAATATTGGTGTGATCCTTAGCTCCTTACTTCGAATCTGGGCGTTGGTTTCTGTTCATCTAAAAACATGACTAAAATTTTAGTTTAATTCTACCGTCCAATACATAAAAAACATAACATCACGCCTGTATACCCCGAAGGGGTAGGCAGAGGTGAACATATAGTACACCCACATTTCGCCAGTTATGTTGTAAGCCCCAATGTAATAGGGGGCGAGCCTATTGCCATAAACCGGGCACAGATCCAGACTCCGTGCTGCTACTGAGAATTACCTAATGGAAAACTCAGTAACAATTTGCCCGACCCGGGATTTGAACCCAGGACCTCTTGCTCAGCAGTCGCGCTTAGCGACCACTAGACCAACGAGGCAGTCCAATAAAACCGTCTAATAAAGGGTTTGTAATGTAGTGCTCTGTTTCTGGTATTATATAACCTTTTGAGCGCCATGACTTGGATAGAAGACAAATGTTTCCGTGCTTTCCACTCCATAACTTTATTATTAGTCAATATCTTGTGTAATGTAATAACAAACAATAATCGTAATAAATGTTACGATAAGATATTGTCTCTTAATAAAATAGTAGCGTGGAAGGCACGAAAACTTTGTTGACTATCTATGGCTGTGGCGTTAAAAAAGTTAAATAATACCAAAAAAAAAAAAAAACAAGTCAAAATATCTATTTGCTTTAAACACGTGTGAGTTTTGGTGATAACAAATATTTTTATAGTTCAATATGTACCATAAACAAAAGAAGAAGATGATGATCATCAGCCGGAAGACGTCCACTGTTGAACAAAAGCCTCCCCCTTTTAGAAGGGGGGTCTTGCCATTATCCCCACACTTGGCAAGCGGCTTGGGGATCGCACTATTGGTGGTCAAGTTAAAGAAGACGCTGCTGCCCATCTTCTGGATATTCCCTTAATCGCCTCTTACGACACCCACGGAAGGAAAGGGGGTGGTCAATTCTAGGCCGGATACCAAACGGCATTAACAGAAACAAAAGAACACTACATTACAAACCCTTTATCAGCGTTCTACATGAACAAGAAGCTAAACAGCCAATTAAAGTGGCAACTACTCAAACTTCCAAGATTACAGCGACGTACCTAAATCATCACGTTCATAAACCGAGCATATTAAACGGTAGACGTGACGTCACTTGTTCCCACATTAGGGCTCAAACAGCGTGTGCCCGTAATTACCATTTTAATAACTAAACGTGTGCTGACTCTTAGTGTAGCGTGTGACGGCTCGCACTTAGCATTATGACCTGCTGTGAGTTCGTCGTGCATCGTTATTGTTCTGATAATATATTTTTGTGTTCTCGTATAAAATATGTACAGATAACTTGTATTATATATTATTATGAAAACTTCATAAATCACTTACAAAAAAAATTGCATAGTATTGCATGTAATAATTCTAAGTACAACAATATAATGAAAAAAAAATGGGAACTGCAACGGTAAAAGAAAAGAATGATACAGAGTTGATAATGAAAGTTGGACCAATCGCGGTTACCTTGACGCTTAATGTTACGACGATAAAAATAAAACATCTTAATCTTAATATATAATATTATTCTTCTGTACGTTTGTCACCAAACTCCTACTAAACGGCTGGATTGATTTGAATGAAATGTTGTGTATATATTTCAATGGGTTCCTGACGAGTTTGAAAATACAATTGGACCCGATAGTGGCGCAGCTTTTCCGGGCAGGACGACGTCTACCGTGTCCGTGAATATTATATAAAATCTTACAAATAACCATTATTAATTCATGACAATATTAAATTCAACAGAACACAATGTCTTCCGGCAATTAGATAGTTAACCTACTCAGACGCAAGTCTACTGTACCATGGAACAGATACAGAGGAATGCTCTGTACCGTGTATTGTTGTATTCCTGGTATGTACAGTCAGCATCAAAAGTCGATGACCATATTCAGATTTTCAAAATCACTGTACATTATATCACCCATAAATCGCTCAACAAGATAAGGCGCCAGCATTGAATGAACATCATTAAAGTTCAAAATTAACTGAACACTACTCATCAAAGGTCACTGAACACCATTTTGTCAAAAATTGCTGATCGTTATAATATCCGAAAACATCATAACATTCAGTTTTACAAAATTCACTGAACAATATAAAATGTTTATTTTGGTTATCTAGTGTAATCACGGCAACGTCCAAAAATAACTTAACATCATAAATAACAAAAGTTACTGAACATTACTTTGTTTCGGATACGTAGCGTGTAAACTTATACTATCAAAAGTATCTGAACTGCAAACTAAAAAAGTGCTCGTTACTATCTTCAGAGTTATAAATCCAATCTTGTCCTATACAAACTAAATCATGTAAAAAAAAATTAAATGGATGTAAATTTCGAATTTAACTTTCCAAAATAATTCTGTTTGAATTTATACCATCGACATAATTAATGATTTTTTTAGTTCGATTGAATTGTAACCTTATTCATGAAGCAATAACCCTCGTACTCAGAGACATTTAATGATAATTAAACTATTACTAAGTAAAGGTTTTGTTCGTGAAGTCTTTCCTTAGTGTCAGTTTAAGTAATCATTAATGTCTCTGAGTGCGGCGGTTAAGACTCATTTCCAAAAATCACGCAGATTCTAATCAAATTCATAACGTCGACTTAGTTTATGATTTTTATAGTTACGATTGAATTAAAACCTAATCTGTATACATATAAGACTCATTTTCAAAATTCACACAAATTCCGTTTTAATTCAATTCTTTGGGAAACATAGTTGTGGGTATTTGAAAAACTGTTTACCCTTGAATGTAAAAAGAATATTTCTACTTAATTATCACTTTGTATCGGATGTAGACCATTGCGGTTGCAATTATTTATCATCTATAAATATTGCATTAGTTATCAATTGCGCTTTAGTGACAAATGAACATTATAAATAAAGATGTTATAAATTCAAACAGAATTATTTTGGAATGAACATTATAAATAAAGATGATATAAATTCAAACAGAATTATTTTGGAAAGTTAAATTCGAAATTTACATCCATTTAATTTTTTTTTACATGATTTAGTTTGTATAGGACAAGATTGGATTTATAACTCTGAAGATAGTAACGAGCACTTTTTTAGTTTGCAGTTCAGATACTTTTGATAGTATAAGTTTACACGCTACGTATCCGAAACAAAGTAATGTTCAGTAACTTTTGATATTTATGATGTTAAGTTATTTTTGGACGTTGCCGTGATTACACTAGATAACCAAAATAAACATTTTATATTGTTCAGTGAATTTTGTAAAACTGAATGTTATGATGTTTTCGGATATTATAACGATCAGCTATTTTTGACAAAATGGTGTTCAGTGACCTTTGATGAGTAGTGTTCAGTTAATTTTGAACTTTAATGATGTTCATTCAATACTGGCGCCTTATCTTGTTGAGCGATTTATGGGTGATATAATGTACAGTGATTTTGAAAATCTGAATATGGTCATCGACTTTTGATGCTGACTGTACCTACAAGTTGGTATCATATAAAGGCTACAGCTGATTCTGTGTTGCACACGTATTGTTAAAAGACTGTTATCTCAAACTGTTTGCTTAGAACTCGTTAGGCTGTAAACGTGGATAATGATGTTGACACTCCGACGTGAGAAGGTATTTGTTTATTTACACTACGATATTTCCGCTGACGCTCGTTGTTTTCGCATTCATTTCACTTGCATTCAATTTCTTAAGATAAATGGAGAAGATAGATTAGGAAATACGTTTTTGATTAGCAAAAGTAAGAGTATAGATTTTGTAAGAAGAATAAATCCCCTTCATCCTCATCATTATCAGTCCGTTGCAGTCCACTGCTGGACATAGGCCTCTCCCAATGTACGCCAGAAAGCCCGGTCTGCAGCTTTATGCATCCAGTCGTTGCCTGCCCTCTTATGTAAGTCATCCCACCATCTGGCCAGAGGGCGACCCCCAATTTTTAACATTGCATAGCTCCAATTTTTTAGGCAAAAAAAGTCCAAGGCATGCGAATCTAGCAGCCTGAAGAAATCATAAACGCAGCTATCAATATTGGGGGCTTTTAGCAAAATTATCTATGTCTGGCATTAGTAGTACCAGACTGATCGATGACCTTATCGAGCTGAATATAAATAATATTCGCACGTATGCCTCTTAAAAATACAACTTAAAATACTAAACAAAAAAATAAAACAGATTGAATGTGACAGAGAACAATAAATATTGGCACGCAAAACTTGTCTTCGCCTTGCGCCAAGGGATGAATGATAGATCTTATCTTGAGACTAATATTTTTATGCCTACAGATAAAGCTTTCAAATCTAGCAATAAAAGAATATCAATGCATTACAGATCATATAATCAGGGATAATCGATGTAAAAAAAGTCTGTAAAATTAAAAAATGGTACTCGTTAGTTAGTGGATTAAGCACTCCATTATACATAGAATATTGACTTATTCTCGGCTTTATCTAGTGGCATAAGCGAAAAAGAGAAACATATTTGACGACCTGATTGGCGCAGTGGGTAAGCGGTTTGACTGCTGCGCTAAGGGTTGCGGGTTCGATACCCGCACGGGGCAAAAGTTTGTGTGAACCACAGATATTTGTCCTGTGACTGGGTGTATGTATGTGATATTTCATGTTTGTGCAACGCACCCACGACAGGAGAAATTCCTAGTGTGGAGCAACGGTTATTTAAAAGAAAAACAAAATGTAATAATGTTCTCCTAATCGAATACACAGACTCGGGACAAACATCTGCGGATCGCACAAATTTTTGTCACAACCCGTAGTGCGGCAGTCCAATCGCTTAGCCACTGCACCTATCGGGTCATCAATTTATTCGATATAGCCTGCAGACTAAGTTCGTCTACCTAGGCCTCAACAGCTACGTGGTTCATTTGAACCTGTCACTGATAACTGTGTGACGTATAAAAATAAAAAGGGGTAAAACGCTTATAAATAAGCAATATGCAAATCCCTATTTTAACGTCAGAATAAATTTATTTTTAGTGCCTTCGCGCGAATGCTAAACTAACCGTCGCTTTTATTGTTTCTAGTTGGTGTGGGTCATGCAGTAAATTTAATTTAAAACAACGCTAAATGTTCGGCCGTATTTGAGCAGTAGTTAGGCGATGGGTTGAGTACTTAATAATTTAAGTTGGTCATAAAACAGTACCGTTTTAAAGGTTTACGAATTCAATGAAGTTAGGTCGTCGTGATACTAATTGTTGTAGTATTGTTGCTTGATTGAGCATGTACTAAGGTTAACATAACACATTTATATGACTTTTGGTGCCATTTTAGCATGTTGCCCATGCTAAGCTAAATCTAAATTGATAAAGGAAATTTGAAAAATGATGGACACAAGCAGGACTTGAATCTGCGACCTTCGCCGTACCGTGGCGCTGGTCTAACCAACTGAGTGACCTAAGTGACATGATGACTCAGTTGGTTAGAGCAGCGCCACGGTACAGCGAAGGTCGTAGGTTCAAGTCCTGCTCGTGTCCATCATTTTTTAAATTTCCTTTATCAATTTAGATAAAACATTTATTTTCTTTGTCTACACATTGGTACTATTGTTTTGTTCAATCTTTGACAAGGAATAATCATGTTTGGTTTAGAATCGTTCGTTTGTTATCCATATTATTTATAACAATATATTCCGGTTTTACTCACGTGTGTATTCGGGGATGTCCGACTAGTTTCGAACTCAAACCGAGCCCTTATTCATGAGCTGGTTACGCGGCTCTGTCACGAGGCTCCGTTAGTCAAACTGTCGGGCATCATCGAATACAAACTTAGCAAAACCGGAATATATAGTAAATTATATACATATATATACTCGTATAGTTTAAACAAATAAAGTTATCTTATCTTATCTTATATGAGTCGTTGGTTGTTGTAAAGCCTGAGTTTCTACTTCACCAAGAGTCTATTACGATTTTCGCTACTCATAACTCAACTACTCAACTCAAGAGTTGTTAACAGCATTCCTGCTTCTCCCTTATCGGAGGAAGCGAGAATGCTGTATAGTCTGGCAAATATTGTGTTTGTTAATAGACAGTAATATTTAATATTAGGTATTTGTAAGACCGTTTCTTTACGAGAGTGGCATTATCAATTGTGATTAAACCCTCCTTTCTTAATAAAAGATTTAAAAACAAAATACAGTTGTTATGAGAAGCGAGCCACATTCCAGTCATCAGACCCACGCCACATACGTCGTATTACCGACTATCATTCCCGGTGACAAAAGGGAATTTGATATCTACATAATCGTACCATGGAAGTAGTCCGATAATAAAATGTATAAATTATAAATGTTATGTAAGGTCACCACAACCAGAAACCCGTAACCAAAACACAAACTAACCAAAGACTAATAAAAGAAAATCAATACACCCCATAACATGTAGAATCACCTTTAACCGTCGAAACAGGCATCGTACATAAGATTATTGACGCCGAAAAAGGGATGTCGCGTTTCAAAATCGCGTTACCTCGGTAATTTGTCGTAAAAATGTATTTTTACGAGGCCGAACGGGCTACGTGTGCGATTACAACTCAATATTTCGTATCCTTGTACCTGGGGTGTATTTAATGGATTTCTTGTAGTACACGACTTTGGGGACCGACAAACGAAAGTTTTTCTACTGTTCCTACTAAAGTTTTAGGGTTTTGTCGCTTAGCTACCATTCAGTTCGTCAAACAGTTGACTTGTGATCGCGGTATATTGTTTTTCGAATATTGAATAGTTTACATAAAATACTTTCTCAGCTGCCAGTAATCGTCATTGTAATTTAAACAGGGAGCACGCGTAGATTATACCTAAGTCCAACTATCGTAATCACTGCGTTGTGGCATAACTTAGCAGTTGGAAAACCCAGATGATTCCTCAACGTAAGGTCCTAAACCACACAGAAATTTAAATTAACACACAATATCCACGTATTAAAAAAAAAACTAGAAAAAGAAATTATGCAAGAATTTGATAAAGCTTATTGTAAGCAAGTGAAAATCCTCAATAACATTAATACCAATAACCTACCTAAATTCAGAACACGTGTATAATAATATACATTAAATCTACATAAGACAATCGTCTGCCCGAGGCAAATCGTAGACAAACAAGAGAGTAAACTAATTAGCAGATCATCTATGAATCGCAAAATGTTCAGCCGAAGCTTAGTTCGACATTCCAAAATGTACCGATATAAATGCATGCAGAAAAAATATTGCACAGTCTATTACTGTGTCGACAACATAATAATAAACTAGTGCAGAATCGCAATCCGAATCGATTATGAATCGGTAAAAAATCTCGAATGAACGCGAGAGCAATATCTCGGAAGGTTGCCGTAGAAAATATTCACTTTATGCGATTCCTGGGATGTAGCGAGAGGATATAAAATTGTTGCCGCGGCGTCGCTAATAAATCGGTTTATCTTGCTCAATTTTTATGTTCAGGTGAGTGGTAAATATCTAGGTTATGTTGCTTTAGTTTTTACTTGGATTTTTGCGTTCGAGTCTCTAAGTAACTAAATGGATTTAAGGTTATTATTAACTAAGATGAATTTATTTATACCCTTGTATATCTATTCATTAATACCGATAAGCTGCGATAGAAACATCAAGCATTGAAATAATAGCAAAGGCTTTAAAGCTGACCTATATAATTTGCGCCTCTTGACTCGTGGCGCGCCTGACTGCGTCTCGTTGGTCTAGCGGTCGCCATGCGTGACTACTAAGCATGAGGTCCTTGAATCAAATTCCGGGTTAGGCAAAAGTGTTATTGGATTTTTCCATTAGGTAATTTTTAGTAGCGGCACAGAGTCTGGATTTGTGCCACTTTGATGGCAATAGGCTCGCCCCCTATTACATTGGAACTTATAACATAACTGGCAAATTATACTATAGTTACACCTATACATACTCTTTCGAGGACTACAGGCATGATATTATGTTTTGTATAACTTACGCCTTTATTTGCACGTTGTGTATTTTCCAGGTGAATCGTTGTCTCTGTGAACAAACCAACCAAGACTTAGCCCGAGAATCATATCTAGAATTTTACGCAAAACAGTGCGGTTTTTTAGCGTCATCAACCAATAAAATACTTGACTAAAATAAGGCTCAGCGATTCCTATGATTGCAAAACAATTAAACCTACTAGTTAACCCTTTCACCGCGGCAAGCAAGTCACCCTACTCCAGTCCAAATCCAACATTTCTTTTCAACATAAATCCTCTTCAAAGCTAAAATAAAACATGCAAATGAAGTCACTATTACTTCGTCTATGGCAAGTTCTTACCGAGACTGTTTCGTTCCTCGATCACGTAGCCGCTATTTGCAATCACAGTCAGAAATTGTACAGCGATGAAATGAAATTTTGTTCTGTATAACGTTCGGTGCTGTATTCTGGAGGAAATGCTATTAGTCTCTGTTATAACCGTGTTATTGTTACGGTTCATGTTTAATTTTGGGTGCTCTATTGCGGTGTACAGAGAATCTATGTGGATGTGATTCTTAATGCGTGGGGTAATACCTAATTCTGATTTTGAAACTATCGCGTAATTATTATTATTTATTCTTACAAGTCTGTAATGTCCCACTGCAGGGCAAAGGGCCTCCCCACTCTCCCTCCACACGACTCTGTCAAGGGCTGTCGATGCCCAGTCCTCCATAAAGGAGGCCAGGTCATCTCGCCATCTCCGTTTGGGTCTGCCTCGCTGACTACAGGCGTGATATTATGTTTTGTATAACTTAGGCCTTTATTTGCACATTGTGTATTTTCCAGGTGAATCGTTGTCTCTGTGAACTATCGCGTTCATCATCATCATCAGCCAAAGACGTCCACTGCTGAACATAGGCCTCCCCGTTTAAGCGGGGGGTTTGCCATAATCCCCACGCTTGGCAAGCTGCTTGGGGATCGCAGTATTGGTGGTGGGGTTACAGAAGACACTGCTGCCCATGTTCTGAATTTCCCTTAGTCGCCTCTTACGACACCCACCCACGGGAGGAAAGGGGGTGCAATTCTAGGCCGGATACCACACGGCACTATCGCGTTGCATGATGATAATTAAATACAACACAGGAATAAAAGCGAACACAATTTTTAAATTTTAGCTTGACTTGTCGACAGAGTTGCATCGGCCGATGTCAAAAGCTAAAATTTAAAAATTGTGTTCGCGTTAATTCCCGTGTTGTAGTTAACTAATACCTAATTTTCTAATGTTAAATGTATGTGGATTTAATGCCTTAATCATTTAGTTAACCTTGCTTAGTAAAGGGTGGTAGTAAAGAGCCTTCACAATAATTGACGATGCTTAAGTACGGCCAGTGCACCCTGGACAGTCAACCTAGCTACCATCCTTGTTGACTGACCAATCTCTACACTACGGCATGACATTACCATTCCATGAGGTAATTGGCTCATGTCAGTACGAAGAAGTACAAGAAGAATCTTGTTTAATTAACCTGCTGTCTGCATCTCCCTACTACGGCATTAACTATTCGTACTGCAAAGCTAGATTTTCTAATGTAATGTGTGATGTGTTTCTACGTAAAAACGTCGACACATTACAAAAAATATATTTCTTGTACCTACATCAAATAAATTCAAACACATCATTAATAGCTAGTGCTATAAAAATTGTCATTATCAACACCTCACTGTAATCTACGAACAAAACAAATGTGCCAATCCTGACATAATCTTCAAGACGACGACGGTACCAAAGATTAAATTCATCCAATCGCATTAAATCCGTCATAAAAATCCCGTCTATAGACGCTTTATGACGTCCTTTAATCTATGATTGAATAAATTATATCGTATTAATATTCAGCACACAGATAGTTGGAATCATAAATCATTTTGGCAAAATTGAATTTCGGTACTGCGACAGAACCCCATCAGTTTTCAAAACGCAATATATCAAACGCTGGGCTAAATAAACAGCGGAATGGTTTATTGGAGTTATGATGTCATCATTAGCTTCCTAAAGGTTATTTATTTGGAATATAATACACTCGTACAGTTTCGCGGCAAAGAGTTTTTATGTGTAAACCACTGGTTGGTGTTTATGTCATTTTTTTTTCTATTTTAGCGCGCAATTTTGATTCGTTCTTTCAATATTTCAAGCAGATAAATTATTTGAAATATATTTAGTTAGTTCCCTATACAAATATATAGAACAGCTTCTTTACTCATTACCTTCTCATTAAAAAATCTTTGAAATCAGAAAATGATTTAATTTTGACACAGAGCTAATGAAGTAATCACAGACAATTTCATCGTTGACCAATTTAGCACCTTAAACAACGAAAATCACCCCTTGTTATCACAAAACATTAAAATTTCCCACCAAAAAAATATATTTATAAAATCTTCGACCATAATTGGCAGTTAGGACCGCCGATCGGGTCTAAAGGGGAATATATTACAAAATAATATTATTATTATTAAAAAAACGTGCGTAATTCATTTGGTTACGACGCGGCGACCTCCTAATGAAGCCGTCGACTGTTTAGCATAATGAGGACTTGTACACGATTAGGTTTTAACGATGATGACTCCCTTCAGATACTAAAGACCCCCACTACAAAATTGAAGCATATAATTAACCTAATAGAGTTGGAAATTCTTTGGAGTGGCGTGCAAAGATTTTGGCATCTAATTTGTATGCTAGCAGCGTCCGCAAGCGTCATGGTCGGTAGGCAAAATAATGTATTCCACGAAGATCGTGTTCCGTAGATTAAAAAATAAGCTTACAGTCTTAGAAGCGGTAGAAGTTCCCCTTTGTATTGGAACAACCCTTAAATTTACATAGCAATCTGCCATTTTTATTTATTGGTGAGTTGCAGAATACTTTTAAATTGGCTTTGAGCCCCAAAATGTTGCTTTAGGTTTCACTGAAATAATCAGGTTTCTATGCAAAATTTTGCAGTTCCAACATGACCTTATTGGCTACTTTAAAAATACTACGTAATATAAAAAAAAAGATTTCGACGAATTGAGAACCTCCTCTTTTTTTGAAGTCGGTTAAAAATGGAATTCAAATACAAATTAAGTTTTTTATTCAGAATGACGACTTACCTTCGTTTGTTCTTTCTCGACATGTCGGGAGAAGTCTTTGGCCAGCAATGAGGCAGAGCTGGTATTAATAATTTATTTTTCTTTAGCAAGGTAAGGACATAATTACATTGACGACGGTGACAAAATAAGCCACGAAAGTCAGACACCAACTCTAGTAATTCAAAATGGGAAAAACTATTAAGAAGGTGTTTATAAAAAAAAAGTTCCCGACGAATTAAGAACCTCCTCCTTTTTTTGAAGTCGGTTAAAAATAAACTTAATAAATAAACTTTTGAGTTAATCTTGTTTAAACCAATAATTTCCGTGTTGCAATATGGTTACTCCATCAAATCTATTCGGTTACTTTTATTTATTTAGAATTCCGTGTTTTATTGTAGTTTGGTCACTGCAACAAATATTCGTTTACAACTCTTTTAGTTGTTTAGAATTAGAAAAAACAACATATCGATACAATTTAAACCGACCCCAAAAATGAAAATACCAACAGCCGGCAATACAAAGCCGCGCCAGTTAACAGCTCGCCTGTATTTCCCTAGGCACGGTTAGATGTGTATTTTTGAACATGATGAAATTATTTTTAGGTACTTTTCAAATGACAGAATCCTGACAACCTCGTTGGTGTAGTGTTCGCAGGGCCAATGCTGAGCATGATCGAAGCAGAAATCCATACTTAGTAATTAGAAGGATGTCGCCGTGTTCCTACAGGTCTCAGTAGGACGAGCCTATTGAAACAGCGGTAAAACTAGATGCACTGCCTACCTAGTATTTTAAACTGACGACACCTTGATTGGCGCAGTGGTTAAGCAATTAGACTGCTGCGCTAAGGGTTGCGAGCTCGATTCCCGCACGGGGCAAAAATTTGTGCGATTCACATTTGATTCCCGAGTCTGGGTTTTGTGTATGTGATATTTCATGTTTGTGAAACGCACCTACGGTAAAGAAAAAATGCCTAGTGTGGGGCGACATTTAAAAAAAGAAAACTGGATGATTGTCTCCTCTTTTATGGAGTTCAAATGATATAACTTAATTATTATAAGCCTATCTGTATATTTTAATATTCTCCTTTAAAAGAGTCTGGTATTATATCAAAGTTTAGATTGCTCCCTAAAGGGTAGTAGTGCTGGCTAGTCTACAGGATAGTAGCCATAGTAGTATCGTTTATCGGGAAGGCTTAATACTTGTATCCCAATTTAACAAGAATAAATCAAAGACTAAAACCCAAGTACCAAACAAGTGTGATTCTCTCCAAAAATTAGCATGTTTTCCTTACGAAGCCATTTTTAATTTTTTTCACTCCAAGAAACAAAATGATTGCGTTTTCTTTTGTCTCGAACGTTTGAATTGTTTAGATTTTTTTGTATCTCACAACTTCCTTTGCTATGGTAATCGGAGCAAGGAGCCTTTGTAATCAAGCTCTGATTCTGACTCATTATTTCTTGGTACCCCAAGGTTTTAAGGAAACGAAGTGATAAGGAAATCTTGGAGAAATCAGCTGGGATTTGGAGCATGTGTATTGCTTGTTTTTGTGAATACGAATCTTGTGTTGGAATGAAAACTAATCCTGTTTAGATTTAATCAGGGATGTTATAATTATATACTAATTAATAAAAGACAATACTGAATGCAATCAATTTTTCAGAGTATATAACAAGATGGTTTTGGACAATGAAATTTTAAATCAAGCATTAAGTCCTAATTGACGCAGGTTTGATGCTCATACCAGACTAATGCCCTGCGATACTTCTTTTGAGTCTAGGTTTTTGGACATAAGATTTATGTCTGTTAGTAGACTCAGAATATGGATATGCCTTATGACTTCACGTCTGCCAATGCAGACAGTGTAGCGGAGTGGATGGTGTTTTTCTACAAGGGCCGTAGAGTAATTATTGTCTGACGAGTTCTCGATGTTAGAGCAATGTTTTAAGCTGTAACACAATGGCGACATGTATTTATAAGGTGTCTCGTGAAGTGTTGCAGATTTATAGTTTTTAACCACCAAACTCCCACAGTATTCATCATCAGCATCATGAGCCGTAAGACGTTGACAAAGGCCTCTCTCTTAAAGAGAGTAGATAACCCCCACGCTTGGTAATCAGCTTGGGGATCGCAGTATTGCTGGTAAAGTTACAGAAGACGCTGCTGCGCATCTTCTGACTTGTCCCTTAGTCGCCTCCTACGACACCTACTGGATGAAATGGGAAGGTGCTATTCTGGCCCGGCAATCCACGGGACTAGTTACGCCACACAGTATTGGGTTTATGTAACTGGGAAGCAATATTGGTTTGCGCTCTGAACTAAAGAGTTGTAACCAGAAGGCGTAAAAATGGTTAGGCCTCAATACGTCTATAGGTAGATACATTGTCTTTACCACCTCCAAAACAAAGATACACTCGTACATTTATAAAAAACTAGCTGCGCCCAGCGGTGTTACCGGCAACATTGACACGGGATAAAAGCCTATATGTTAATCCGGGGTGTCAGCTACCTCCATACCAAATTTTAGCTAAATAGGTCCAGCCGTTTGAGCGTGAAGAGGTAACAAACACACACACACACACACAATCACACTCACAAACGTTTGCCTTTATAATATTAGTGAGATTAGGCCATTTAACCTTTAACTCAAACAAACCCAAAGCCATTTAAATTTTTCACTTGATCTAAATTCCCCATACCCTGGCACACCGTTAGTTTCTTTTATACAAAATAACATGTCCCCTACTATATTATCCCAATCTTCTGATCGGGAACCAATAAATGGCATCCAGTAAATGTCAGCTGATTCATAACACCATAGAAATACCCACGGGTCCCGTCACCTCCTAGGGTTGCCATTAACTTGATTTTATCTTCCTTTCGCGGTAATATGGTAGCTTAACGGACAATATCGGGAATTACTATCTTAAGTGCCCTTTGGGTTCATAAACATTTTAGCATGTATAAACAAAGGTTGACAAAAGGTTAAGTGATTACGCTGACATGTTATTAGTAATTAAGTAGACCCGTCGTCAGTTTATTTAGGTTTCACCCGAATTTATGTACCTGGGTCCCTACCACTGAAATTGAAAGTCGAAGCTTCGATCGAATTGTGACATCTATCCTCGAACGCTAACTAGTAGGTAGACAACTCCTTACTAGAACGTATACTAATCCTGAAAATCAAATGACATATCCTAAACGATGGACAAAACCAGACGCTCATAAACCCCACAATAATACTATGAAGAAAAGTCAAAAGTCGTGTAATGGCAAACAATAAATAATCTCTAAAAGGTAGCAATGTTTAGGTTCTTCAAACTCCATACTTCGAAGTTTCGTGGTAACACCCTGTATTGATTGGGTAATATACAGATAACACCTTGTATCAGCCTTCGTACCCGAAACAGCTCGTAAAGAAAGTTCAAGGTTTTATCTACAACCTTTATATGCTACTATATGTTTCGTACTCTGTAATGTTTAGTAATAATATAACAGTTTTGAGGGTCGGATTTCGTCGTAATCGTAACCGCTGAACAGATTTGGGTACTTGGAAATTGACAGTACAAAACTTTTGATCTGAGGCTTCCAAGAAATTTGCTCGTGCTTGTATAACATTATGAAATTATATTTAAGAGAATATATCAAGGTAAATTATGTATGTAACTTGCATTACGTCTAAGTACAACGAACTTACCAGCTTCTTTTCCTGGAATTATTCTCGGAGATCCTCCGCCCTTTTCGTAACCACGTTTAAACCTTCGACGTTTGTTAAAATAAATTTATTTTGCAAATAAAACCCGAACTGTATCAGTATCATTATTATGGTTATAAAACTTAGCGAGTGCTGAAACGATCTAAGAAAAAAACCTTACGTGCTTAGAAATATACGTGTTCTCCGATAATTTAGTCAAACGATTCGTCGATACATATCCATGCCGTGCCAACATAAACGTCGGCTCACCAATAAAACATATCGCCACATTCGCCGAGGTAGAAGCAAAAATACTTTTCATTGCGAAACTATCGGAGAAACACCCACTAAAGTACAGCATGCGGCCAATTTTTTCAACCCAAAAAATCCTTTTTATTTCAGGTAGGGTCACGCCATATAAATCTTGCCCTTCTAAGTTGTAGCGTCCATAAACTGTAGTGGTAGGATCTCGGATGGGCATCAAGATTGCTTCTATCGAATATTGGCCATTCCGAATGTTTATTTATTTATGTTTTTTTATTATAACGACGGCGCGTGAGCTTGAATAATGTTTGGATGTAAAAATGTTGGGTTTTGGAAAAAAATGTTAATTGAGACGCGGGATGAATTGAACGAGAGTCATTAATGTTTTGTTGGTAGTGGCTGATGGAGATGTTTTTTGTTTTAATGCTACAGTAACATTATCTAATTTAAAGCGCAATACTTTTATTATGGTCCTCATATCATGAGCTGTACCAAGATTTTTGACTATGTCAAGCCAAAACTATTTTTTCAATATCTGCTGAAAATTGTGTTACTTGCTCCATTACCACACTCCTTATTATTTAATTCTTAACAGTAACTAGGAAAAGCTTTTTAAAAAACAAAAGCTGTTTAGAAAGCAAGGCGCTTAAGCAATTACCGAGTCGAGACGAGAAGCCTACGGAATCACAACTAAACAAAACATAAAATTCCTAAGAAACACGCTTAAGTAAATAAGAAATTTAATACCCTTGTTTCAGGGAGCATTGCGACACAAATAATGTAAAGGAACAATCAAATCACGAAAGAAAGTTGAAATGTATCTTTAATTTATACATTCAAAGGAAAGTTAAAAGGACGGGCCACTCCAAAAGTCCTGAACTTAAAGCGATGCGATGTGATTCTATTTGACGCAAGTTATAAGATTACCTACGTGTGTCTTATAAATGAAGAATATAAAGTGTCACTACCAAAGGCAATATTTGTTTTAAGATGTTCAACATTGAAGAACAAACAGAATTTAACGTACAGGGGACAGAATTATACGCATCTTGAAACTGGCTGAGCTTATTTTTATATGTGATATGTTTACGCTCCTTTTCTTCTTTTGCTAATACGTAGTATAATCATGACAATCTGATTGGCACACTAGCTAAGCGATTGGAATACTGCACGATTTCCGCACGGGGTAAAAAATTGTGCAATCCGCAGATGTTTGTCCCGAGTCTGGGTGTTTGTGTAATTGTGATATTTCATGTTTGTGACACGTTACAGGAGAAATTCCTAGTGAGATGAAACGTTTTTTTTTTTAATAAAAATTGTAATTTAGAGCAACCAATGGAAATATTTGATTTGCATCAATTTTTGAAGGTATGTACTCAGTCATATCATAATGTGTGTATATGTCTATCATATGTGACGTGAGCTCCCCTGATCATAATACACACACACAGTCCAGAATTACTGACTGCATAATATCAAGTTCTAGCCTTTAACGGTCTCCTCATCGAGCTCAAATAGATCTTTAGTCACAACCGTTATTTTCGCATCACTTGAATCCTACACCAAAACTTGTTTTCAATTCATCAAAAGACTACGGTCACAGTTGAAGAGAGTGCTTCAATATTTCATTCAGCATTGTGAACTTGCTCCAAATCGTCCGTTTGACGACTTTTTGTAACTCTGTCTTTTTTGCGCTTGGCGTGTTGAGGGGCGAACTAAGATTTCACTAAAGTTTTTAAGTTTATTACTCTGTTTGTGTAGATCTTTTGGTGCTCTTCGAACGGATAGATAACACTTGAGTTGGTGAAGTGACGTCACAGTTGTTGTTAAGAACAAAATTACTCAAATAATATTCTCTTCTCAAAACTATCTTACTGGTAAAGGCATATTATTATACAGGCGCCAATAGCCAAGGCATTGTACTACATGTTGATGATTTAAGATGTTTACATAGATAGGTATAAATCTTCATGTTTTCAGTTCTGTTAATCAGGAATGACAATAACTCGGGCACGATAAAAAGCCATTAGTAATTTAAAAAAAGATTGATAAATATGACAACTGCCGTCAATTTACATCCATTGCTTTTCAGCTTTGCAGCTCAGTAACTCACCTCACGAGTCAATGTAAGCAAGTGAGGCTTTAAAATCAACACCAGTAATTCAGGAACGGATCATTTGCGTTCCGATTCACGACCGCAGCGCGGGTGTAACTGTTATCTGTGAGAATTAACGACTACAGTAAGTGGCAATTCACACTATATAGTGCCGATACGACTCTACTTTCGATACGTTCTCGCACTGATAAGCACTCTTTTTGGGTTGCGTTGTTAAACAATAAACCTATATGTGTCAGTTAGATGAATTATTTGTTAGTTTTAAAAAAAAAAAACCTCGCCCCACACTAGGCATTTCTCCTGTATCGTGGGTGCGTTTCACAAACATGTAATATCACATACACAAACACCCAGACTCGGGACAAATATCTGCAGATCGCACAAATTTTTGTCCCGTGCGGGAATCAAACCCGCAACCGGGGAACAGCGGTCGAATCGCTTAACCACTGCACCAATCGGGTCGTCAAAGTGAAGATTGCTGAACGATGCGTTTCTACAAAATATTACTGCGGATTCTATCTTTTCAAATACAGAATTACTGCGTCTTCTTCTTCGTATTGGGATAAGCTAAATTTCATATGAAAACATTTGATGCCGTGGTATAGAAATTGGACGGTCAACACGAATGGTAGCGAGGTTGACCGTCCAGGGTATACTGGACGTGCTGGGGTATCGTCACTTGAGGAGGAAGATATTTCATGTGCATTGTGCACGTAAAATTTAAAGTAGAAAACTCTTTGAGCAGAAAAAAATAAAAGAATTTCCTTCTACAGATTAAAAGAAGTCAAAATAGTCTAAAAATGAAGTCTTACATTGTTGCGTTTCTCTAGCTAGTACGTATTCAGTGTAACATGATTCGATTTCTAAAACACCGTTCCGTATTCCGTATGCAGTGATTCTATATTGTCTGATTCGCGGATGTGAGCCGTCAGTAGGTACGCTTGTTTGCTATCGTGGATGCAGCAAAACGTGTTTGCTTGATTTACGCTAAAATTCATTGTGATACATATAATTTGAAGTTTTAGGGTTTTCAATATTAGACGATCTTAGCGTAGTAGCTAAGCGATTGGACTTGATTGCGGGTTCGATTACCGCACGGGAAAATTGGAGAGCTCCGCAGATGTTTGTCCCGCGTCTGGGTGTTTGTGTATGTGAATTTTCATACTCGTGAAACGCAAGCACAATACACGAGCAATTCCTAGTGCTTTTAATTACCGGGCATGTGTTTATCCCCAAAACGCTTGCCAAGCGTGGGGATTATGGCAACCTCTACCCACCTAAAAGGAGGAGGCCTTTGTTCAACAGTGGACGTCTTCCGGCTGATGATGATGTGTTTAAACTCCGAGCTGCAGCTAAAGCAAAAGCTATTTTAAAAAATATAGTCGAATGACTTTTTTAAACATAACCACAATCACTAAGTAGGAAAAAGATCCCCTCTCACCATTAACTAGCATCCATATTTCACACTCGATAAAACTTCCCTCAGCGTCTAGGGAAATAACTGTGACAATAGCTGACTATTTTTAATATCAACGGCATCCACGTGGTTTTAATTAACACGTCACTTTGGGGCGAGACTTGAAAGAAAATGTTCACTGCAGCCATATTTACCGCTAATGCTGTCTTTACGCTACTTGGCGCAAAATGTTGGTCCAATGGAGAGCCAATGTTGGCTTACCGTGTGTGGTAGAATTTTGGTATATTGTTTTATTAAAATTGTAAACTATTTTTGTTGTGTAATTGTATACACTTTATAAACAAATAAAACTATTGCATATAGCGTATCATTAAGCCTGGGTTCTTTGAAGGAGTTTAAAGTGGTGTTCTAAATTTTCACATATAAAATTTTAATAAAATTGTTTATTATAAAACCAGCACATATTGAGTACATCAATGGGTCAGATAAGTCCACGATACTGCCTCATTGTTCTTGTGGTCGCTAACCGTTGCTTAGCATGAGGTCCTGGGTTCGACTCGAGTCGGGCAATGTGTTACTGGGTTTTCCATTAGATAATTCTCAGTAGCAGCACGGAGTCTGGATTGGCGCCTGGTTGATGGCAATAGGATCGCCCCCTATTAAATTATTAGGACCTATAACATAACTGGCGACATGTGAGTGTACTATGTATAATTAAATGTGCACTTCTGCCTACCCCTTCGGGCAATACAGACGAGATATTTTATCTATGAAGTATATAATATGTAGATCTACGATACAAAGCCATCATAGTTAACTCTTATTAGACATCACTGACAACTGTAATTGGTTAGGTTTCAGTTCATTCGAAAACTCCAAAAGTCGAGCGCAATTTTAAGAATTTACCACGATAGAGCCAACATGAGAAAACGTCAAGATATATTCGCAAGTTGGCGTTGGCTTAAATGCGGTATCGTTGGCCCAACATGCAGGGAGGTGTATAGAGCCCGTCCCGAGCATTTTATGTAGACAAGAACTTTGCATCTGGGAGCTACATAGTAATTACTGTTATATTCGCTGAATGGGAAAGATGTCTATTCAGTAAGTTAGGTTGGCGTATGCGTTGTCTTATTACTTATACTTATTTATAAGCTAGTGTTTTTGAGTATAACTTTTTTGCTTTAAGTGTTATGAATTAAAATGGAGTTCTTAGTACATTCGTGGTACATACATAAAAATGATGTTGCAAAGATGTTAAAAGGATCATAAAGATAACATATATCATAATAATAATCATCATTCTTGCATTCCAAAACTGAGGTAGGTTACGGTCTATTGCAGATTCAGAATTCACAAGACTATTTTTAACTAGATCAGTCTATTATTCTTTCGACATAAAATGATACTAATTACATTATTTAACCTGCTATCGAGAATTTGAACAAAGCGTGACCTATATTTCATTCAGGTTCAGATAAACTCACATTACAACGAGCTAGTCCTAGGATCCAAATCCTTTGAGAAAAAGTCCTTAGACAGACAGTCTCTGATACCTTAAAGTGTCATTCTTCCTCTGCTCATAATTTACCTCAGCTTCAGTCCCTAAGAAAAAACAGCGCTGTAACAAGTTTCAAGCGAACTTTCCCGCTGAACGACACTACGTTCCAATTTATTGGAAACTGCTGTATTCGCTTGTTTTTTACAGAGCTGAGAACAAAAACTTTGCAAATATTGCCCCAGCTTCGTATTAACGCTGACTTTTTGTGGTTACGGCGTATGTTTGCGACGTTTTGTATGGGATAGCAAGATAGTTATAATAGTGGCCTAGTAGACTACAACTTTTTAACCTCGCAAGGCATTGTAAGAAATATGCAAAGCAGACAGCCAACCTTCGGTAATTGAGGGGACACCTTAAGAAGAAAAAGTGGATTATGAAAAAGAATCGCAAGTCGCAATTACTTGTAAATATAATGGTTTGACAAATTATTCGAATACCGAATATTATTCTGGAAAACCTTGCTTAAAAATCCTCTTCCTCATCACACATATTCGACCTTTTTAAATGGCAAATTGTAAACAAACCAATTTGCACCTCTAATATCCATATTGGTATTAACAGTACACCTAACTTTGTATATCTTCAGAAAATGTTCAACCCGAGGCTGAGGGTCTTCAGTAAGTTGCGTTAACTCTGAACATAAACGATTTGTTTCTCCAAAGTTCTCCAAGTCCAATTACAATATCTTTGAACGGCTTTTTTGTTGCACAAGTTTCTCGGCACTTCTGTTGTCTGCAGTCTGTTAACTTGCCGTTGTACGAGACGGTGGAAGCTATTGTTTAAATCTGTATCGGACGATAGTTTACATATTAAGCAGTTGTGAGGATGTTTAAACAGTTTTACAGGCAATTTATTAGTTGAATACTGTGTCGGTGTATCTTCATTAAACTTGATATTTTGTGTGTTGAATTATAGTTTTAATAGAATTTGGTTTGCCGTTTTGCTTGGGGTTAAGGATCATAAAAGGTTCACTCATTTTATCTACCTACAGGCAGTTATAATGTAGATAGATAGATAGACTTTGCTAATTTTTAAATGCTTCAATTATAATTTGAGAATCGGCCTCTGAACAGTCGCGTTTTGAGAGAGATAATTTAAGTTTTTTTTTTTTAAACGTGGCCCCACACTAGGCCTTTCTCCTCTATCGTGGGTGCGTTTCTTAAACACGAAATATCACATACACAAACACCCAGACTCGGGACAAATATCTGCGGATCTCACAAATTTTTGTACCGTGCGGGAATCGAACCCGAAACCCTTAGCGCAGCAGTCCAATCGCTTAGCCACTGCGCCAACCAGGTCGTCAAGTTAACACACCATACCACATTTGAGGAGTCCAACCTTTACGAAACCACAATTGCTTGAAACAAACAACTATTGAAACTGCATAAACTTTACATAATTAAAAACTGTTCGAACATATTTGCGAGTATCCAAAAATTCCGATTTTAGTACCCACATGCCAAATATGTTTACACGTACGCTCGGAGGTCGGTAAACAATTTGTTCAATGAAAGTGACAATGTCAGCTATCGCAAAAACATGAAATGTTGTGTTAAAACCAAATCTGTGTTACATTGCATATCGATGAAGGCACTTTATATGCTCTCGAAAGAGACATGCCAATATTTATTGATAGTATTTATTCTACATCATCAGCCGGAAGACGTCCACTGTTGAACAAAGGCCTCTCCCGTCAAAGAGGAGATGTTGCCATAATCCCCACAGATCGCAGTATTGGGATTGAAATTACAGAAGACGCTGCTGCCCATCTTCTGGAATTTCCCTGAGTCAGTTATCAATTGTTCTCAACTGACTTTTTTGAATTGTGCCTGATAAATAGCTGTAAGTTTCTTTTTCTAGTACCATTTTTTTTATACCCTAAGTAATTTTACCGCTTCTCTTTCAGGGGAATCACAACTGGATGGGAATCAATAGGTAATGTTATGTTATGTAAAATATTAAATCTGGACGGTCAGTCACACCTCGGCCTACCCTGTCGACGAACGAAAGTATAATGATATTAATAAAAATCAAATTTTAGTTTCTTTATCTAAGTTTTGGTTGACTATAGTTATATACACGCTCGTTTAAAGGTTTTTCTAAGCCGAATGCTGAGCCAAATTAAGTAATTTTGTTCTAGCCGATCAATCATAGCGGTAAAGAAACTTTGGCTTACGCTACTTCGTGATTGATTGTGTGTAAGTACATGTAATTTATTAGTTTAATAGTCTACGATGTTTTGCTAGTGGTATTCTACTAGTTGAGGGTTTCATAGCTCCATCGCTAGAGTACATCAGTCGATCTGCATGTTTGAATAGAGCTTACATCAGCTAGCCTATAGATGACTGACGATTTTTAAATACTGTTAAGTATTTTTTCCTGCATCTGGTCTCTTTATGGTTTGACAACCTACTACGCTATGAGTATGAAAGAATAGAGAGTTTACCTGTATTTTTGCACATACTTGGGCACTATAGTGTCTCATGCGTAGTTGACTAGTTTGATACTGAGCGTCATGACTAAAATTCACCCATTTCCACTCATAATACTACACATATGCTCAACTGACAGACAGTGAGTCTTTTCTAAGTGAGAATTCAGGCATTTTTTGCTAACCGTCCTAGCGTGAGTTAGACTTCATTCTCTTAACTAATTACTGTTCAGTTAAGTCTCATAGTTTAAATGTTAATCCTAATAGACAAATTAATTAAACTGTAATTGTTATTAGAATAGACTATGATTAATTATTAGACATGACATTGTACATTATACGAAAGATTAAAACGAAGCAAATAAGAAGAAATAATGTAAAAGCAAAAGTAATAAAATGATAGATAATATTAAAAACGTAAAAATGAATGACGGTGACATTCCTGCATCGCGCTAGCGAAGTAATCACACGTGCTAGCTCTAAATACAGCCGCCCCGAGTTGAGATGTGGGGCGCCGCGGCCCACCAGGCATACCCTGGTTGGAAGCTCTACCTTTTCGTTGGAGGAACTCTACATCCCTTCCTCCACAAGTCTGTTAATAAAGAGACATGGACACAATATGATTCATTATGCCGACATACTTAAATGAACCAAGCGTAGATTACCGGCCCTAAGCTCCAGAATTTAAAAAAATAATTCTTCGATAGCTAAGTCATTCTAAGGCAAAGAAAATTTGAAACCCGTTATGCCAATAGTCAATGACTCCAATATTCGATTCTAGTATTTCAAGCTCTGGCTGTAGTAAGCCCAGTAGATTTAATTACTGTTAAAACCCCTTCGTCAATTGTTTTAAGCTCCCTCCCTTTAATAATTCCACTTTGTTCTAGATTAATTCGATTATAGGACTTTTGTCGTTTCTAAATCGAATTATGGAAACTGAAATATTTTGACAGTTACTTGAAATTTACTTTGTAATTATTTGTATTAGTTATTGTTGTGTGTTCTTAAAACACAAAATAAGGGTTATTTTTACGGTCCACTGCTGTTAGTTCTGTACAGCCCCCTTACCATGAACTCTTAAAGCAGGACAGTTTACGTTGTGGAAGCGAGACGCTGCATTACACAGCACGTAGCGGCTTCTCGCTTCCACACCGTAAACTGTCTTGCTTTAAGAGTTCATGGTAAGGGGGCAGAACCCTTTCTCCGTACGATTTTATGTTAAAACAAACTCTCAACCAAGTGCAGATCTTACAAAAAAGTATACCCATGCATTGCATTATTTTTATAAAATAACTAATTTCGTCGGGTTTTAGGTTCGTTGTTCTTTGTACTCGTTGACCGAGCAGTGTCGTCAATATACTTCAAACTACATCCCAACAAATAAACTAGTAATCACATTTCCCCAACTAACTTATATCTCCAATAAAACTCTATACACAGAATATTTTACTTGCAACGACAAATATCAGACAAGTGGATTCTATCAGAATTGATTTCTGAGAAAACATTCAAAAAGTTCCTAATTCCCTAAGAAGTTGGAACTAACTAAATTTCAAAACTCAAATATCTTCAGACAAACGGCAGAACGGACGTAAAATATGGAAAATGAATAGAAAACTTCAGAACTATATATGTACGGGTAGTGAAATGTTTGTTGAACAAATCGCGGATTTAAAGTTGGATGTCACATCTTGTGTATTTCTAGTATTTGTCAATGTCAATGAACAAGAGAACGCAAATCTTGTATTCTAGATGTGTACAGAATATTTAAGAGTAGAAATCGAAGGTCGGGAATATGCAAATGAAAATCAAGTCAAGAGAAAATCTTGAGATTATGTCACATGGGTTAAAATCCTCACATAAACTTGTGTAACTTGGTCTTTCATAGATTTTTGATTACTGTTTTCTAAGAACTGAAGTCACCTGAAGAATTTGAAGTAAATGCTGTGATCAAATTAGGACCTAATAACTTAAAATCATGACCACTTACTAACGTTTTAATTGATATATTTATTTGCAGACACATAAGTTCTTAAATTACATCGTCGTCATTAGTATAGTCCTTATCCACATTTTACCAATTAAGGTGTGCAAATACATATTATCATATTCTAGATTTGCACAGTTATTAATTAAACTATGTCAATGTTAATATTTTGAAACGATTAATTATGACTCTGCTATGGTACAATACTGATGAAATAGTAAATACGCATTTTTATAAACATCTGAACCTAATTTATTATCCTTTTCAAACTGCGTAACACAACAAATTCAAAACTGTAATACAAATTAATCTGGTCAGTTGTAAAAGCATCCTCGATTTTACGAACAAATGAATTAAACGAGATAAAATTGTACCAAAGTTGGTTGCGATAACGAGGGTCTTGGAAACGTTACCAGTTGCCTATCTCCTGATAGATAAGTGGGGCTGCGGCTGTTGCTAGCTTACGTTCGGTAACGCCTTGTTCAGACGGAGATAGCGCGAGTAATGGCGCTTCGGATACTGTTGTAAGTGATGACAGTTTTCGGGAGTTTGTGTGAGTTATGAATTAAATAAGCAAATAAGACTTTAGGAATACAAATAAAGATTTTACTGATTTATAAATCCTATTTATTTCGACAGAGCTTCTTAATATTTTTTATCTACTTATTTTTGAATGCTTTGGCTATATCTTGAAAGTGGTTATTATAATCAAGTAAGTTTTTAAATTATAATATGATTAGGAATGACTATAGTATTTTTTTTTAATTTCAGGTATACCTAATGCGATATTGTGGTCTCATTCACATTTATTATGAATACCTAACCAAGTTATATTTCTAGCTTAACCATAATTGATGCCTTTAACTTGCCATGTTCAGTTATTAAAAGCAATCTTTATTATAGTCAAATAAATTATAGTTTCCGTGATAAATTAACTTTGAGTGAACACTCCAGTGAACTGTTCTCATCTGATCCCTCCCTTATCTTCCCGATTCATAGTTTATTTAATGCAAATTAAGCGTTCACCGCGTTTTAATCTTATTCTCGGTACAAGTACCCTAGGGTAATAGCAGAAATAATATTTTGAAGACTTTAGATAGTTATTTTTATGTACTTTACTCAGATTTTGTAAGTCGTTGTTGAAATTGCATGCCGTGTGGTATCTGGCCTAGAATTGACGATTTTTGGCTGAGATGATGAGATTTTGTTGAGATTGCAGATCTGGAGCTATTACCTATAGTTTGTATTAGTACTATTAAAAAATATATATATACTACGTTACGTACTATGAATTAGTTATCAGTTAATAAAAACGATGAAGGATAACATCTTGAGGAAGCCGGCACACCTGAGAGATTTTTCAACGGTGTGTAAAGCCATGTCAAAGGCTTACAGGCGGACTTTAATTTAAACTCTGACACCAGGTTGTTCTTTAACCATACTACCTATAAGAAGAAGATTGTTAAAACCTCGTCCTTCGTCTTTACCCATCCCTGAATAAAAACTAAACTCACACTCGTATTTTACTTCTGCCAAATCCTAAAACATTCTAGAAAAAAATTGAAAACCTTCACTACTAATCCGTTCTAGCCACACAAATCCCAACCTTATATTAAAGGGCATTAAGTCTATAGTTATAAGTTGTATCGCTGGCTACCTTCCCAACCAAGAGCCATTAGAGTTTCATAGATTTCTAGACACATCGATCGGAAAGTTCTTGGGCGACACTTGAAACGACTTCGGCAAGTCGTAACTCCAAACTTACGTGCTAAAATAAAATGCATGTTTTATTGTATGTATTTTATGTATATTATATTATGTACTTTACGAATACCCAAGGCAGTAGCTAAGTAATCCAACTGCGGCGCTAATGGTAGCAGATTCGATACAAGAATTAAACTCCGATATTATTCGTGTGATCCGCAGATTTTCAATTTGTTTTCAAGTCTAGCTTAGCAAGTGATGTTTCCATGCCTAACAAACCTGAAATCCATAAAAAAGAACATATTTTTTTTGTTGCACAATCGACCGGCAGATTTTGGCTAAGGCTATTTAAAAAAAAAAACGTCGCTCCACACTAGGAATTTCTCCTGTATCGTTGGTGCGTTTCACAAACATGAAATACATACATAAAGTCACGCCTATTTCCACGAGGGGTAGGCAGAGACCACGGATTTCCATTTGCTACGATCCTGACATACTTCTTTCGCCTCATTCACTCGCATCACATTCCTCATACACGCTCGTCGGTAAACATGAAATATCACATAAACAAACACCCAGACTCGGGACAAACATCTGCGGATCGCACAAATTTTTGCCCCGTGCGGAAATCGAAACCGCAACCCTTAGCACAGCATTCCAATCGCTTAGCCACTCCGTTAATCAGCCAGTCGTCTCGTCTATAATACTGAACTGCTATAAAAACTGAAGTAACGCCCTCAAAGACAACTATTGTACTTTCCTACAATATATTGAACAAATCTTGTTGTACTTGGTAACCAAATTAGTATTAACAAAAAACAAAAGCTGTTAGAGCCTAGAGCTCTAAAAAAACCGGATCAAATAAATACAAAGTTCGTATATTCAGAGTAATATAGTAACAGAATGGTTGCTATGCAACACTGTGCACCTCACAGGCCGGCTGGCATGACAACAATTTAACACACTGTTTTTTAAAACGCTACATAGATTCCTGTCTAAACTTCACGCATGTGATGTTATCCTAAATGTTAGGGGAATTTAAAAAACTAGCTTTCACTGGCGACAATGTAGATTAAGTGTACCGAGCTCCCTGAGCAATTTTAGAATTTTGGCCGCACCGTGAGACTTATACCTCTTTTTCTACTAGGGAAAATCTTAATGGACTTCAATTCTTCCTATTCCTTAGGACGAGGGCGGGATCTGCGTACGTTACACAGCATCTCTAGACAGAAGTGTACCTACCTATTGCCTGAAATATGGGTGTCGACCCTGGATTTCCCTCGCTTAACAGTCAGCAGCCAGTAGATATATGTATATTATGACTGTTTATTAAACTTTCGTCCACTCTGACTGCTAAAATTACAATTACCGTCCAGAATAGTTAATTATGGTAGCATTAGACTAATGTTTATATTGACAAGAGAGTGAACTGCCCTCAAATGAGACGAGCATAAATACATGCTCAGACTAGATCGTCAGTCATATTCAATGTGTATTTAACAGAAAACGTTACTTTAGAGTACTCGTATCATGCTATTAAACTCAAGTAATACTACTAAATTTTGATGAGGAGAGGCAAATATAATCGATCGGTTGTTGATTATGATGTATTTAGATGAAAAATATATCGACGATATCGTCAGAGTTGCAGGTAACCGGTGGATGCAAATGACAAGTTTTTGTTCATTGTGGCGTTCTAAGGGGGAAGCCTTTGTCTAGCAGTGGACGTCTTCCGGCTGATGATGATGATGATCAGATGAAAAATCACGTCTAAGCTTTTGTTGGGATTTTTTGCTTTGACGAACTGTCATAACGTTGCTACTCGACGTCGCGCGTCGTTCGGATTACTATTTTATACCCAAAAAATTCAAAGGGTTTTCTGTAACACTTCGACATAATTTACAGTCATCAGGGTTTTACCTTTGTAGCATCGTTTACATTCAAATAGGTAGCACAAAAGCAGTTCTACATTTCCAATAGTAACATAGTTGTTTTTGTTATTTCAGCTAAATGCAGTTCAAAACATTCAAGCATTGATCATTAAGCAAATAATTTCAGTTTGACATTTCATTTCAGGCGTGAAATGGTTTCGCAATTACAGCTTTGTTAGTCGTTATTTTATTAGTTAAACTATTGGTACGATCGTTCTGATAATTATTGTTAGATATTAATATTGCAGTGTTGGCAGGCCTCCCACCAGGTGGATCGACGCTATTGTCAGAGGCAGGCAACCGGTGGATGCAAATGGCAAGTTGTCGTTCATTGTGGCGTTCTAAGGGGACCTTTGTTTAACAGTGGACGTTTTCCGGCTGATGATGATGATGATGAAGATTGATATTGTGTTTTCTGTTTCTGTGATACTGCCTTGTTGGTCGTATGGTCGCAAAGTGCGTTTGGTAAGCAGGAGGGCCCGAACTCGTACTGGATTCACGGGTTCAGCATAGTTTTTTTTTCAATTAGTTGATTTTCAGTAGCAGTACTGAGTATGTAAAGGTTGATGGCAATGAGGTCTCTCCACTATTTCTACATGAGTCAGATGGGATCTAAAAATAATAAAACATCATCCCTGTATTCCCCCAAGGGGTAGGCAGAGGTGTAAATAATAGTACACCTACATTTTGGCAGTTATGTAGGTCCTGAAGTAACAAGGGGCGAGCCTATTGTCATTCACCGAGCACAAATCCATAGGTACTCCTGTGAGATTGAAAAAATTAAACAATTTGGCAAAATTCTTACAGAACTACTAATTACATTGTGGTAACATTTACATCTTGGATCAAGGTCTAGTATTTATTAGGTACCTATACAAAATCAATTGCCCGAAAACTTGGCATTGGTAGTGATCCTATCCTTATCTTCAGGATATAAGGCGAGACAATACGTAGCCACATCATATTCCTAGTCAAGAAACTCACACAGATGACGTATAATCCAAACACGAAATAATCTTTATTATTCAGCCAGATAGAGAAAACCTCTACGTAACTCCACCCAACTGCGCCCTAAATAAAAACCAAATGCGTATCTCCAATATTCGGTATTCGTATCACGTCGATAGTAAATTCCCGATATGATAAGCTGTAAATTTTATTATACAAGCATGGTTTTCCTACGATATTTTCTTTCAGCGTCGAACGAACGGATAAAAACATGTACTTTGCAACTGTGCATAGAATAAAGACGGTATTGTTATGTTATAAGGGTGTTATATTCAGTTGTATATATACCTATGTATAAGTAACAAAATAGTTGTTGTCACTGGTCTATTCCTTACTTTATCTATTCGTTAATGAGCATAATATACCGTGTAGGATCCGGCCTAGAATTGACCACCCCCTTTCCTCCCGTGGTAGTCGTAAGACTAAGGGAAAACCCAGAAGATGGGCAGCAGCGTCTTCTGTAATTTGACCACCAATACTGCGATCCCCAAGCCGCTCGCCGAGCGAGGGATGGGGATTACGCCCCCCCCCCCGTCTAAAAAGGGAGGCCTTTGTTCAACTGTGGACGTCTTTCGGCTGATCATGATATATGAGCATAATATAACATTAGCTAATTCCGTGCTTCGGAAGGCACGTTAAGCCGTTAGTCCTGCGCCTGATCTCTCTCCAGTCATGTCGGTCTACCGCCCCATCAGAATATGAGAGTGAGGGAATAGAGAGTACACCTATGTTTGCGCGCATACTCGTGCACTATAATATCTCCTGCAGAGCTGGCTAGTCACTAGCTGAGACCGAAATTCGGACAGGAAGCATTCTAACCACTTAACCCATTAAAATAGGTAGGTATTCATTTTTATTCCATATATGACATACCTATCATACATACATATGAATCTGACGACCGAACGATGGCGGGATATCCATCAAGCTGCCCAAGGGCTCAAGAACGCGAACGTTCGTTCGAGGCCTTTGGTAGTACAGTTATCATCAGCGCAGGATGTTAACTTAGGGTGGCGGCGGAAGAGTATTGTATATACCAACGGCGGCACCCACAAGCCGAATTAGCAGGCTTACTGCACGCTCACCAACCCGCAATAGACAAGCGTGGTGAGCTATCTTGTCTAAACCCCTATCATTATGAACCAGTCTAACAAGCATCCCCAAGTGCCCGGCGGCTCCCAGGGAGAAGCTATGGACAGTATGCCGATAACCTCGGGAGCCAGGGGTCATAATCTCCGGGTGGGTGTCTCAAACTGTCAAACAACCAATGCAAGCCACAAGGACTCCGACAAACTTAACATATTAACATACAACGTACGTACCCTAAGAACAGAGGAACGATTAATTGAACTGGAAAATGCTCTTAATTTTGTGAATTGGGATATCATAGGATTGGCGGAAGTAAGAAGAGAAGGTGAAGACATTTTAGAACGTAATAATAATATTTTCTACTATAACGGTAGCCAAGGAGGACAATCCGGCGTCGGATTTTTAATAGCCAACAGATGGAAACATAACATTTTAGAGTTTGTCGCTTATTCAGATAGAATTGCTTTGTTAAAGTTTCGGATTACGGATAGAAAAATCCTAACTGTCATTCAAGTCTATGCTCCTACATCAGCACATCCGGATGAAGAAGTGGAAGAATTCTATGACTTATTAAGCAAGGCATGTGATGAGCATAAAGGAGCTTGGACTATGGTAATGGGAGATTTTAATTCGAAACTTGGCTCTCGGAAAGATCTAGATAATCCGACTATTGTCGGACCCCACGGATTGGGTAGCAGAAACAATCGCGGCGAACGCCTTCTGCATTTTGCATTCGGCCAGAGCTTAACCATAAGTAACAGTTATTTTTATAAAAAACCACAACGCCGCTGGACTTGGTTTTCTCCCAATGGAATAACTAAAAATGAGATAGATTTTTGTCTATCCTCCAATAAGCAAATCATATCTAAACTACAAATTTTGAACAAATTTCGCTTTACTTCTGACCACCGACCACTAAGAGTAGTTGCCACTTTTAACCTAAAAATTCATAGAAGCCGAATGATCCGAAACAATATAAAACGATTAGATAAAACTTCTCTGATAATTTGCAAAGAAAAATTTAACCTAGAACTCAAAAATAGTTTTAATTTACTCAACACATCTGAATTTGACGACGTGGAACAACAATATAAAAACATAAAATCTAGTATAAAAAATTCCAGTTCTAAAATAAAACCACAAAAGCAAAAACATTTAAAACTCAGTGAAGTCACCCAGAAATTAATAGAAAAAAGACACCATCTCGTTTACAACACTCAAGAATACAAGATCATAGACAGACAAGTTAAAAGAAACATCCGAAAAGACGTGCGTAACTACAATGACAAAATAGTGGAGATAGCTTTACAATCTAACAGATCCCTAAAAATTGCTCGAAAAGGCTTACAAAGAGGACGACCATGTATAAATAAAATGCGTGATACTTTGGGTGTACAGCACAGTGAAAGAAGCAAAGTGCTTAATATATGCACAGATTTTTACAAATCCCTATATACAGCTGAAATAAAACCATCTCTTTCCTTCACATATAGTAACAGCGAATCTACCCCTGAAATTGTGCCTAATATAACAGCTTTTGAAGTCCACCAAGCCCTACGTAGTTTGAAGTATAACAAAAGCCCTGGTCAAGATGGTATATCCTCTGAAGCCCTTAAAATAGGAGAACCTATATTACTTCCTCATATCACGAACTTATTTAACTCCATACTTCAAACCAACACGTTTCCCGATCAATTCTGCCATTCTACAATCATTCTTCTGCATAAAAAAGGTGACAAATCTGACATTGGCAATTACCGTCCTATCAGCCTGATCTCTCATCTGTACAAAGCTTTCATAAAAGTTATTGAACATCGTATCTCAGGTCAACTAGATTTACACCAACCTCCTGAACAAGCAGGGTTCCGACGAGGCCTCTCCACCACTGACCACCTACAAGCCCTTAACCAATTAATTGAAAAACACACCGAATTTAAAATACCTCTTTATTTAGCTTTTGTGGATTACGCTAAGGCGTTTGACAGTTTACACCATAATTCATTATTCGATGCCCTACATAAACAAAATATCAATCCCACTTATATTAATATACTAAAAACAATATATAACAATAGTACAGCTGCCATAAAAACTACTTCCACGGGGCCAACATTTTCTATTGAAAGAGGAGTCAAACAAGGAGATCCGTTGTCCCCTAAGCTCTTTACTGCAACACTTGAAGAAGTTTTTAGAAACTTAGCAAACAACTGGGCAGATAAAGGCGTTATCGTTGGTGAGAGTAGGCTGACAAACTTACGTTTCGCCGACGATATAGTATTGTTCTCGTCATCGGCAGCTGAATTGGGTGCGATGCTTGAAGATCTAAACAGGGCAAGCCTTAAGATTGGACTTAGGATGAACATGTCGAAGACCAAACTTATGACCAATAGCACCGAACAAAATCTATGTGTGGATGGTGTGGGGATTGCATATGTCCAGGAATACATCTACCTCGGCCAAATAGTTTCTTTCCAGGCGAGACAGGAAAAAGAAGTTACTAGACGTACAGAAAACGCCTGGAAGAGCTTTTGGTCGATGAAAGAACTGATGAAGGGAAACCTTCCAATATGCCACAAACGGAAATTAATGGACATATGCATCCTCCCTATTCTTACGTATGGTGCACAGACTTGGTCTTTGACTGCTCAGCAGAGGTCCAAGCTCGAGGTTTGCCAGCGAGCAATGGAACGCAGCATCCTAGGAGTCCGACTTACGGACCGAATCCGGAATACAAAGCTGCGCTCCAAAACACGAATCGCCGATGTCACCCAAAAAGCTGCCAAGCTTAAATGGGACTGGGCCGGACACGTCTGCCGCATGACCAACAACTTATGGGCAAAAATTTGCACCGACTGGGTCCCACAAAATATAAGACGTCATCGCGGCAGACCCAGACGACGGTGGCATGACGAGCTGCTTGCCTACAGGAGAGACTGGTCCACTTTGGCACACGACCGAGTGAAGTGGAAGAGTGAAAGGGAGGCCTTTGCCCTGCAGTGGGACAATACAGGCTGAGAAAAAAAAAAAAAAAAAAAAAAAAAAAAAAAAAAAAAAAAAAAATATGACATACCTTGATTTGGCATTGATCAAAGTCTGATGCTAGGATAGGATAGATATCGATATTCTAAACCACCGCTGACGGGAAAGAATCACATGTCACAGTACCAAAATCGTGATTTAGGGATTAGAAAGAAATCGTGTAATTTCTTCTTAATACAGAAGTACGTAGTTGCCGTACTGTGTCGAAAGAGAACACTGATATTATCTTTCTTACTTCAAAAGATGATAAAAAGTCTTAGAACACCTCTTACATAAGTCTTCTCTACCTCTGTTCTTTAACATGCAAACGACAGTGGCAAGTACGCTTTAATCACAAATTGTATTATTATTCGTATTTATTACCTACCAAATACTAATAAAAACATATCGAGCCCGTCTTCAGTTAACTTCTGAACTTTATCAAATTGTAAAACTGAGTGGAGCTCGGAACGAGAATTTTTAACTAGTACTACAACCCGACGATACGCTCCGAATTAAGTTTCTTGTGAGAATTCCAAAGTTTGTGTCGTTTTAAACGGAAGCTTTGAGAGCTTACAGCTTTTATTTTTATGTGTCTTTTGTAACTGAATCAGGTGTCTGTCTTCTCAGGCTGTTTAGGTAATATTCTAAGGTTTTTTAGGAACTACTTAAAAGGTATCTTACCTTCGAGTCTGACGTACACTACTGGTTTTACTGGTCTCTTGACAGTGACAGCACTGATAGCCAAGTGGTATGACCATTGGACTGCCAATTCAAAGGTCGCAAATTCAAACCCCGGCACGCACCAATGTCTTTTCGAATTCATGTGCGTATTATAAATTAATTATCAGTTGCTAAAAACGGTGAAGGAAAACATCGTGAGAAAAACGGCACACCTGAGAGATTTTTCAACGGTGTCTAAAGCCATGTCAGATACCTACAGGCGGTTTAAACTCTGACACCAGGTTGTTCAACAACCATACGATAAAAAGAAGACTGGTCTCTTAATGTTTCTAAACATGGACCCCGCAGAAAAAGAAAGGCAAGCTAGATCTTTTATAATCCACAGAAGGTTAACCTTTTCTGGACTAGACAGCATTCTCAGTAGCTATATATAAAAAAACTCTAAACACCACGAAATATGTAATTTAACCCATTCCCTGTCCCGTGAATCACATTTGATACATGGCCATTATTTTGAAGCATTGGCCCCAAACATTTTCTTACAGCTTCACAATAATCCGTTAGGCCATCCAAAATATCTGCCCTATTAAAAGCCTTCGTTTAACCGGTGTGCTCCAAACGCTATCACTACACAATCTTCGTCTCAGAACAGATCTCAAACCAGCAAATACGTGTTAACTAAAGCTCTTCCGATACCGACATCAATTCGATTGTTCTAGCTCACATTTGTACCGTCGCGTGGATTCCACAATCGATAGTAAAACGTTTACAAGACTTGTCTCTTCGCCCCAGGCGTTGGATGAAATTCTTTAACACGTTCCGTAGAGCAGGTACATTCTTTTGAAGAGATAGTGTTTAATTGTATTGGTTTTTTCTGGTTTTGTTGGATGAAATGTAAGTAAAAAGATTATTAAATACCGTTTGATGATTGTATTGTATAGGTCATCTTGTTGGTTCTAAATATGCCTTAAGACCGCTATATAGCAAGGTGTCTTCCATCAGGAATTATTTGATATATATATTAATAATTATCAAAATTCCTATTAGCGTTGCAAACGAATCCTTCTCAACATTTCTGTCAATATTTCTTGTTTTCTTGTGAAACTAAGTTAATCCAAAACACCGGTCACGCTTAATTACCAATGAAAATCCTAGAATCAATTATTAAATAAATATAACCTTTACAACTCAAAGTAACAATATGAAAATGTTGTAGCCGAGGGATGAAAAATTAAAGAAACTCGCTTTGCTAAAGACAAATCCCTCAGAGACAAACTTTGAATAATTCAATTCATTCGATTAAGGTGGTACGTATTAATTCGACGCGCGCGTTGAATTTGTAAAAGGGCTTTGAAAGTGTACTCACGGGTTGATATTGTGTACGGGCTCGATAAGTAACTCATCGTTAGCTAGCCCACAGTTAGACTCAGCAACAAAATAGCAACAATAAAAGGTAAATAGCTAAACAAGTTGAGAAACATGATGTCATACAAGATATTTAACAAATTATAGGTTCAATTTATATACGAGTCCAAAATGTAGACATGAAAATATTTAAAAAGTATAAATCATTACCGATACTACTCTGTTCATAAAGTCAGCGTTTAAAAAATAAATGTTTAATTATCCTCACTTAGCTTCAGAATGACGTAATTTTTGATAAGATTCGTTGCCTAGCAACAAATAAAACATCATTGAACCGCACCGTCACCGTACCTACTAATCATCCATATATTTTCACCGAACCCTAAACGTAATGGAAGGGAATCGTTTACATATAATTATTCAAAGTACTCGTTATTACAAGTTAAAATGGGTCTGTATGAGATATCAAATAAATGTCTAATTTCTGCTTTAATCCGCTGTTATGAATACACACAGATTAAAGAGTTATTTTTAATTTAATTTTCAAACGGATTCCCTTTTGCTGGTTCGTGATTGGTTTATTTATATGTAACGCTTATTTGATTATGGATGTAATTAAAACTTGTTGGAGCTTTTTACCCTTGGGTGACGATGGAAACTAAAGGATGATGAAATTATTTCAAAAGGATAAACACAAGCCCACTTATTAAAAAACCGGCCAAGTGCGAGTCGGACTCGCGCACGAAGGGTTCCATACCATTATCTATAAAAACGGCAAAAAAATTGTATCTGTTGTATGGAAGCCCTCTTAAATATCAGATTTATTTTATTCTGTTTTTTAGTATTTGTTGTTATAATGGCTACAGAAATACATCATCTGTGAAAATTCCAACTGTCTAACTATCACGGTTCATGAGATAGCCCGAAAGAGCGTGGTGACAGACAGACAGACAAACAGATGGACGAATCGCATCGTTTGTAAGAGGGTTAAAGTTTTAACTACGACTATACTATATAAACTTACGAAGATCTCAATGAGAGTCTAGAAAAACCGGTTTGTTAGAATCGTAGTTTGTGGTTCAGGTAATCAAGGCTATAATGTGTTATCCCCGTAAACCGCATAATATCGCTTACTATCAGGCGAATTTTGGGCAAGCGCACACTATACACTATTTAGTATAAAAAAACAGGTGCATGTCAGATATCATTTTCCACAGCTTTAAAAAAAGTATTCTAGACGTATGCCACCTTATTTGTCAATTGATTGATTGATTGATTGGTTCCACAGCTTAAAAAAAGTATTCTAGACGTATGCCACCTTATTTGTCAATTGATTGATTGATTGATTGGTTCCACAGCTTAAAAAAAGTATTCTAGACGTATGCCACCTTATTTGTCAATTGATTGATTGATTGATTGGTTCCACAGCTTAAAAAAAGTATTCTAGACGTATGCCACCTTATTAATTTGTCAATTGATTGATTGATTGATTGGAAAAATGTGTGTATTGTATGTTCTGTCAAAGACGTTCACCACTTCTGGCCCCTTAAGAATTACAGTCGCAGTTGTATGTTTATATTTAAACATAAAATCACGCCCAGTGTGTATGACACCCATCTTTCGCCAGCTATGTTACAGGTCCAACTATAGTAGGGGCGAGCCTATTGCCATCAACTAGGAACAAATCCAGACTCGACGTTGCTGCTGAAAATTACCTAATGGAATAACCCAGTAACACTTTGTCCGATCCGTAATTCGAACCCAGGACCTCATGTCCAGTAGTCGTACTTAGCGACAACTTGTCCAACGAGGCAGTCAAGTGTACAATATATTTAGTCGTAAGATCCGTGCTTTGGAAGGCACCTTAAGCCGTTGGTCCTGCGCCTGATCTCTCTGCGGTCGTGTCTTACCGTCCTATCGGACTATCACGACAAAGGCCAACAGGCGGTTTAAACTCTGACACCAGGTTATTCATCAACCATACGATAAGAAGAAGATCACACTATGAGATTGACGGAATAGGGGGTGCACCCTGCACCTGCGTTTGCGCGTATACTTGTGCACTCTAACTCCTGCGTAGTTGTCCTAGTCTCAACTGATATAGGCCGCCGTGATCGAAAATTCGGTCAGAACATTACTATGTAGTTGGGAGCAAACACAGCTTTATTACCATAAACAACAATCTCGAGATAATAACAACGAAAGTAACAACCTTTTATTGCATACTTATTCGCTGCGAACTAAACTAGTTTTCTCATACAACCCGCAACACTAATGTTAGTTAATGTCTGTACATGCACCAGATTTATTACTACAGGTGTTTAAATAAAAGGTAAAACTTAAATTACCATCTTTTTTCTTTTTGTTGAAAGTGCTTTTGGCGACGCTAATGTTAATAGAACTTTTTTGTTTGAACGCTATGCAAGAACAATTTTGCAGTGGCAGGTTCCATTCTCGAAATACCTAGTACTAGTTTTGACGACCTGATTATTGCAGTGGCTGAGCGATAGGACTGCTGCGCTAGAGGTTGCGGGTTGGATTCCCGCATGGCACAAAAATGTGTGGGATCCGCAGATGTTTGTCTCGATTCTGGGTGTTTGGGTCTGTGATATATCATGTTTGTGAAATGCACCCACGATACAGAAGAAACTCCTATTTCGGGGTGACGTTTCTAAAAAAAAGTATGATAACAAAGAATAGAGTTTACTAACAGAGTCTCCACGAGTGTCGTTTCTCAATGATAGCACGGCATACCATGGTCAGTCAGCCCCGCTATAAAACTTTAGACTGAAACATATTTAAGCTCGACATGACGTTTATAAAACCATCGTTTTATAAGTGCCCTTTTGTAGCCTATATAAAATAAAAACTGTGAATACGACAATATTGATTTGTATCACTTGTGCGTAGTGTTGTAAAAAACTCAAGTCTTTAAGTCTTCATTTCGAGACTTGAGTCGATTTTCAAGACTAGGACTCGTTAGTCACATGAGTCCTTTGAGTTCTTTGAGTCTTTTGAGTCCTTTCGAGTCTTTTAAGTTATTTGAGCTAGACTGAGTCATGAACTTGAGTTGTTGTATTTAATACACCTAACCTAACCTAATCAATTGTATCTACCTGAAGACTGACGATTTGATTTCTAAATCAGGAAATGTAATAACCAAACGACGAAACCGATTGGGGAATAAAACCATAAGGGCTTCAATGTGCCTGTCTTCATGGCTTAATATACTAAAATAATATATATTTTAGTGTATTATTAGTTACGTACCTAATAAATCCATAATTAGTTAATTGCTATTTTATTTACTCCAACCAAACTATAGCTATGGATTTAGAGGACTCAGTCATTAGTCTTTTAAAAAGACTCAGTCTTTGAGTTCTTTTTGGCAGGACGCAAGTCTTTTTACAAAAGACTCCAAATTCTGAAGGACTTGAGCTCTAAGTATATTTTATAAGACTCGAGTTTTCAAAAATAGCTCTAGCTTTGAGCTAACTCCAAGACTTGAGTCTTTAACAACGCTACTTGTGCGATACCATTATCATCATTTCAACAGTCATTTATTGAGCCAACAAAAATATTGGTATTTTCTACAATATACTAAAGAGAACATTTTGAAATCCCGAAAAAAATAACAGCCCGTCTCCTAGCAACGAACTCGCATCAACTCGCTGCCCTCATTAGCAGAAGTTTGCGTGAAAGCGCAGAATTTTTCATAAACTTATCATTTGGCAAACAAACAGACCAAATTGCCTTGAGCTGCGCCGCGAAAAAATAGTCACCTCATTAGAGTTAAGAAGAACCTGAAGTTCCGTACTTAAGAATTGTGAATTTTCTTCTAAGTTTGTCACTGATTATGTTTTTAAAAGCATAAATGCCTGGTTTTTAAGAAATTTGAGAGTTAAATAATCTTTAACAAAATAGTGACAAATTGGATTGGTTTTTTTATTCACAGCTGTATTGCATTATTTTTATTTTTATGTTATTTACGAATAGTATTGACTAGAAATAATTTTAAAAGGGTTTTCAGTAAAATTGCCTTCTTGTTAAGACATTGTTATTTTTTTTTCTCAGTACGTTTTAATAGTTTTGTTGCAATAGTGCAGTATTTTAGGACCAAATTGTTTAAATCTTAAAAAGTATCTTCCAAATACATTTTTCAGATCCCAATTTCATCACAAATTCCAATGTCTAACTTTAAAGCCGTCCAACACAATAGCGCTTAACAACCCCAAGGAACTATTAACGAAATTCGGTGTACGAAATAAGAAAAAACCTCGGCCTCCATTCCAAGGAGTGGATGAAACAGAATCTGCGACAAAGGCCCTCTAGCGCAAACACACATCGGAGCGTAGTCGGAAACGATCCGTTCCGGAATCCATAGTATTCATTACTTTGATGTTTATTTAGTTGTTTATTCCGAATACTGTTATTACGTACCCAGATACTCGAACACGGAAAGTATGAACAGTGTGTTTCTTTTGGACTTAGTTTTTTTTGCAGACAACATAGGATCCAGACAACCAGTTCTCGTACAAATAAAAAATTGAACCGATATAGTCTCAAAGCTTGTTACTGTAAAAATGTAAATTATTTATATGGAAATAAATAAATGAAATCGTGATGTTTTTCTCACAATACTAAAGCCAATCTGACTAAAATAACGCGAACGCGTTACTGGTTTTGATGATTGTAAACAATAAAAGTCCCTGTGAAGTGCCGGGCCAGAATAGCACCTCCTGATTTCATCCCGTGGGTGTCGTAAAAGGCGACTGAGGGAAAATGGGCAACGGCGTCTTCTGTAACCACACCACTAATACCACGATCTAAGCCGCTTGCCAAGCATAGAGATTATGGCTACCCATTCCCCTTCTATGGGGGAAGGCCTTTGTTCAACAGTAGCCGTCTTTTGGCTGATCTTCTTCTTATCGTATGGTTGATGAACAACCTAGTGTCAGAGTTTAAACCGCCTGTAGGCCTCTGACATGGCTTTATACACGGTTGAAAAATCTCTCAGGTATGCCGGTTTCCTCACGATGTTTTCCTTCACCGTTTTTAGCAACTGATAACTAATTTTTAGTACGCACATGAATTCGAAAAGACATTGGTGCGTCCCGGGATTTGAACTTGCGACCTTTGACTAGGCAGTCCAACGGTCATACCACTCGGCTATCAGTGCTTGGCTGATGATGATGATGATGAAGCAATAACAGTAGACTTGTCTTAGATAACATGAAACTTATTGAATCTGGCTGATGTGCAAAAGCATTGACCAATAGGCTTCTCATAACATGAAGCTCATAAAGTCAAAGATACGCTTGAAATATCACTTACCGTATTAGAAAATACAGGTGTAATACATGACACAGCTTAGCTTGAGAGAAAGCTAAACTGGCTAAATGAAAGGCTAAAACGTGAGTCTCTCGGCCAGTTTAATAGTTTACTAACAACATCACTAGTTCAGGATAACGTTTAGTGCAAGTTAATCCTTGGCCTCGTGTTGCAGGAACAATGATCTAAAGTTAACCTTAAAATAAAATCGGATTTTTGGATGTCTTTTGAGTGACTTAATATTTGAAGTTTTCTCATCGTATGGTTGATGAACAACCTGGTGTTAGAGTTTAAACTGCCTGTAGGCCTCTGACATGGCTTTACACACCATTGGAAAATCTCTCAGATGTGTCGGTTTCATCACGATGTTTTCCTTCAGCGTTTTTAGCAACTGATAACCAATTGAAGATTTGAAATGAAACTTTTGAAATGGTACAGGCCAGATTATGAATAGGTCAACAATAAGAAATTGGCAAAACAAACACGTGTGTAATTCTGAAGGAGTAGACAGAAGCATTTTCCTTTATAGAGACTACAACCATACTAGCGATATAAAAATAACAAGCTGTTTATATATGTAGTTTATTTAAAACCATTCTAAGAAGGATGGTATTTTTACACCAATATGACCGACTATTGGCCACGGGCGGCCTATCTCATCTGATACTAGCCAACTTAACAGGAGATTATTACAGTGCACAAATGTGCGCGCAAACACAGGTGCACTCCCTATTCTCATAGTCCGATGGGATGGTTGACCGACACGGAGAAATAGGAGAGATCAGAAATAATCATCATCAATAAAAAGTTTATACATGCATACATCAAGGTTGTAGAAAAAACAATATTGAAAATATCAAAGCAGTTCAAATGTCTAAGAAAATATTCCATTCAGCGTCCCAGAGTCCCCAAATCACAAACATCATGTATATTATTATAGGGCCTTCTATTCGGTCAGATATTGCAAGTGGAAGACACTATTGCTTAGGACGTTATTATAGCTTCATAGATTAGTTTGGCATTACTTTTTATTGTAGCGTACTTTCCTAACTTCCTTCCGTATGTTATTAGGGGCGATGAAGAACGCCTGTCTTATGCTCGAATAATATCTATATTTTGTAGATCGATAGTACGTGAACAATTCGTGGCTCTGAAAGTCACAGAGCAAAAACTAATGTGTCTTTTCCAATGTCACTGTACTTTTAGGGCCAGAAATTGCAACGATTATATTTTTGGAAGAAGAACGGAAAGGCCTTTGTCTAGCAGTGGGATTCGATGTAAACATTATAGGTAACTTCACATCTGTATAGCCCAAAAGGGCCACATAATAGTACACCCACTTTTCGGCTCTTATGTTATAGCTCTCAATGTAATAGGGGCGGGCCTATTGCCATCAACCGGACACAAATCCAGACTACATGCTGCTACTGGGTGTTAGCCAAATGTAAAAACCTAGTGACACTGCCCGGCTCGGGATTCAAAGCCAGGCCCTCATGCTCAATAGTCGCGCTTAACGACTACTATACGAAGGTATAGTATATACGAGGTAGTAAGTAACTGAGTTTGTTGCAGGATTTTAAAAAAACTACAAAAATTGTTGGTTTCTAATTTATAGGACATCCTTGTGTACTTCTCTGGGCAATACAAAGGTATAATTAAAGTAACATTATACCGACAAAATGCTTCACGAGTGATATCTAACGACGTATGCTCGTTCAGGTATTAATTAATATTAATATTAACTACTAGCATTGCGTGCGTGCGTGTATCAATCAGGATTGTAATTACCAACAAATTTCGTAGCTGGGATCCGTACCAGAATACCTGTTGAAGAATTATCTATAAGGTACAATTTTATATTACAAAAATAGCGGTATAAATGTTGTAATAGTATGAATGAATATCAACATAAATATTTAGCGTCAGGTCGTCTGGAATATCTGGGTCAGAATTCTAGCGAAACAAACTAGCTTCCGCCTGCGACTTCACCCGCGTGGTTTTCGAATTTTTTATAGCATATAGCCTTCCTCGATAAATGGGCTATCTAACACTAAAATAATTTTTCAAATCTCGGAACAATGGTTCCTGTGATCAGCGCGTTTAAGCAAACAAACTCTGCAGCTTTATAATATAAGTATAGATGAACAAAGTAAACGGTGGTAATAATAATGGAAACAATTTGACACTTTATGTATTACATAAAAAGAAAAAAGGACAGCATTTATTATGTCCAACATAAAAGATCAAAGTGGATAATTTTTAAAACAAACTTCGTAGTACAAACAACAACATTCGTTCCTTTGCCTGACAGGACAAAGTCACTTTTCCACGTCTAACAATCCTATCTACTGCACGCCGCAGGCGACTTCACACCTGTTAACTTTTTATTTCATAAAAGGCATGGCTACATATTTATAAGTCCATTTCCTCAACACGTCCACAAAGTTAGCGTTTATTTCGCCCGTTCAGCGTAACCTTTTCGGCTTAATACACCGTACAATTTTTTCACGGTTTCCTTTGGTAACGTCAAAAGAATTTTGTCTATTACTTTTATCGGGAACTTGAAAACTTTCGTTCTTTCATCCTTTTGAGTTGTAGAGTTATGTGAACCTGGCTGGGGGCGGGGCCTAGTCGGAAGGTCCAGCTGTCCCTTATTAGGATCTTATTGTACCCTATCTGTATGAAGTTTAATCTCGTATTGTTTTCCTTAATCATTTTGTCACTGAGAATTGTGATGGTGTGGACTAAAGCGTGGCTTAAGCTTTAATAGTTTTGTTTATGTTAATCACAATAATTCTACGACCCGGTTGACACAGTAACTTAGCGATTGGACTGCTGCGCGAAGGATTGTGGGTTTGATTCCCGCACGGGACAAAAATTTGGGCGATCCGCAGATGTTTGTTCCGAGTCTGGGTGTTTGTGTATCTGATATTTCATGTTGTGAAACGCACCCACGATACGAGAAATCACTAGTGTGGGCTGACGTTTATAATTCTGTAACCACCTGTATTTGCATAGTTTTGTTTTCCAATACCTTAAAACTCTTTTTTATGAAATAGGTATCTACCTACTTACAAGCAGGAAAGCAATTCCTTCGATTTAATGGAAAGGTTCAGTTTTCAAGCAGAAATTTTTTAAGTATTGATCGGCAGAACGTCACCACAACCCACAATCAAATCGCTAAGCCACTGTGCCATCCTGTGATCTCCATAAATTTATATTACCTATTGTTGCATAAGGATAATCTTACATTATGCAGTACAGCAATCTTAGCCTTCTTGAAGTTAGCTCAGCAGTGAGGTAGGAGATCTTAACGATTGTTTGTCTTTGCCCTTGTAGTTTCATAGCGAGTGACCGCCCGATACTGTAGGATCTTGAATGTTTAAGCTTAAGACTTAGTTTGGTTCCAGTGTTTGGTCAAACGAAGGATTTAGTAGTGTTTAATCTAGACCACAGAGTACTGCAGCTTGTATCAAGACCCTTAGCCCTGGTTTTGTATGGTTTTATACCTTATTTAAAAGGCCTACACTAAAGCCTTCTACTTAAAGAAGAATGTAACGGTATTTCACCAAATAGTCTAGTGGTCTCTAAGCGCGACTGCCGAGCACCCAGTCTTGGGTTAGAATCCCGGGTCGGGCAAAGTGTTAAGTTTTTCCTTTAGGTAATTGTCAGTAGCAGCATAGAGACTAGATTCGTGCCTGGTTGATGGCAATACACTCGCCCCCTATTACATTGGGATCTATAACATAACTGGCCAAATATGGGTGTACTATATGTGCACCTCTACCTAACCCTTCGGGCTATACAGGTGTGTTGTTACGTGTGCCAAGTAGTTTTACTCGTATAGTTTGGGATTGCCAACAGGGGTAGTAGAGCAGTTGACGGTACAGACTGCGCCGGACTTAGTTTGATATCATCGCACTTGGAGGGTCTTTACTTGTTCCTAAAAACTATGATTTATTCATAAGCATGTGAGCATGCATATAAGACTTACAATCTAGCAAATTTAGAAGTGGGAACTAAATTTATATTCCTACTCCTTCTATATATTCTTTTATGATTAATTTCGTTGCAGGTTCCAAGACAGTCGAGTCATTTCTCTGGGACGCCTCGAGCTTCATTGCCTCCATGGTTCTTAATGGTTATCATTGTAGATCCTGGCTTACAGGAGTTGCAATGAAAGGCATGAGTAAATGGCTTGACCCGTAAAAAAAAATAGTTTGAGTTGTCAACAGAACACGGTCTAGACTGCGCAGGACTTACTTTGATATCATCGCACTTGGAAAGTTCTCTCTTTTCTTGTTCCTTAAAACTATGATATATTAATCAGCATAAATGAGCATGCATATAAGCAATTAATACGAGTAGAACGTGTACGTGCTATCTCACATTTTAGTTCGCAACCAACCGAGTTCAAAACATGATTTTACAATTACGAAATCCGATTTTCCTGCAAAAATAAATAAAGAAGAATCTTAAAATTCAATCGGAGAGCCAGTTGTAGGACCACGGTTCATCGTTTAACCTGTATCGATGTTTACTCGGATGCTGGAATCCAGTTATCGGCATCCATTCTTTGGAATCCATTTGATGCGTTGAAACTGGTTGTGTTGGGACATTCTAGAAAATTGTGCGGTGCGCTTGGTTGCTTCAATTGATGTATTCATTTGAGAATAAAGTTTTTATTTGTATCTAGTGTATTGTTAAAGAGTTTTAGGGTAGCTGTGGCTTTTGATGTCACTTTTTGGTAAGTACATTGTTTGTAGTAATCGTTTGTAAGTACAACGTGTATTCCGTAGATTTGCAGATATATTATTTTCCAAAGAGCATATTTTGTCTCATTGGAGCAAGTCCATATTTATAGAGTTCAATCTGTTAGTCAGTGGTGTCTTCGAATAATAATGAAAGAATCCTGTAACGCTGCCCGAGCCGGGATTCGAACCCAGGAACTCATGCACAGCAGCCGCTTAGCAACCACAAGATCAACGGGGCTAACTTGTAACAATTCATCATCATCAGCCGGAAGACGTCCACGGTTGAACGAAGGCCTCCCCCTTTTAGAAGGAGGGGGTGCCATAATCCCCACGCTTGGCAAGTGGCTTGGGGATCGCAGTGTTGGTGGTCAAGTTACAGAAGACGCTGCTGCCTATCTTCTGTATTTTCCCTTAGTTGCCTCTTACGACAGCCACGGGAGGAAAGGGGGTGGCCAATTCTAGGCCGGACCACACGACACAACTTGTTACAATTATTATTGTTTTAATAATTATTAAAACATCTCTCATTGCCCTGTAAAAGCGACATCAACAGTAATTATTTTGTTAAATAAATTACGTAATTATTAGCTTCACAAGCACTCTTTATTTACAAAGTTATCGGGCCATTGGGTTTATTGTTAAAACTCATTTGTGGTTACATAATATACCTTGCGAAGTCACGCGAATAGTCAATGTTAATCGTTGGAAAATGAATATTTAGTGTAATTGAGTTTAACGGTAGAAAAGAGTTGATGGTATATTTAACATCGCGGAAAACACCTCGACGAGGCGCTTAGAACATAGAGGTATGATAGAAGAAAGATAAGGCATGTTATGTTCAGCAGTGTGTGATACCGGGCTGATATTATGACAATAATGAACATTATGTTCCTTGGAGTGCCGAGCTAGAATAGCACCTCCTCAATTCGTCCTATGACGTAGGAGGCGACTAAGGAAAAATCCAGAAGATGGGCAGCAGCGTCTTCTATAATTACACCAGCAATATCCCCAAGCCACTAGCCAAGCGTGGGGATTTTAGCAACTTTAACGGACAGGCCTATGATCAACAGTGGACATCTTCCGGCTGATGATGAATGAACATAATGCAATCCCTCCATACATTTCTCATTTATAATGATTCTATGCACTTACTTTTCGCCGCTTATAATACTAATTACTGCTTAGTTATGATATGAGCATGTAGTTAGGCATTTTCTTTTTATCAAAAACGTCACCCCATACTAGGATTTTCCCTGTATCGTGGGTGCGTTTCACTAACATGAAATATCACATACACAAACACCCAGTTGAAACAAACATCTGTAGATCACACAATTTTTTGTCCCGTGCGGTAATCGAACCTGCAACGCCTAGTGCAGCAGTCCAATCGCTTAGCCACTGCGCCAATTAGGTCGTCAAGAAAAGTAGCTAGGCAAATCATTAATATTATTCTCATCATAACATTTTTAAACAGTTTTTTTTGTTTTGTTTACCAGATAAATATTATCATAATGATCGACGCTCTCACATTTTCCATACAATTTAAATAATATGAGTTTATCTTTAAAATTCGCCAACCCATATGCTTGGGTTTGGGCAAGCGGCAAACTTTGTTTTACCTTTTTTGTTTTCTTTTATAAACATCGTTATTTATTCATTTGAAAGTTGATTACGAAACAGAGATGGAATTTGTAATGATTCTCAAAAGTTATTTCGTGGTCGGGATTTTGGTGCAAGGTTTTAAAACATTTCGCTTGGTTTTATGCGACTTATCGCCGACTTTAAAGTAACAAAAAAAAAGGCTTGCTCCCTATTATAATGAAACCTATAACATAACTGCAAAGTGTGGATGTAGGTACCTACTATAGGTTCACTTCTGCCTACGCACTACAGGAAATACAGGCTACAGATGTTATGTAATTAAAAGCATTTTCAGCCAGATTCCAATCGAAATTTTTTATTCCTTTTATTAGTAAAATTCTGTCGTGTAATAAATTGAGAATAATTTACCTTTCAAATGTAACCATTTTATTATTTGTATGACTTTTAGAGGAATCGCTCACGATCTGCTGGGAATCCGCGAAATGATTCACCTCCAGAAAAATAGCTCTATGTGGCCATTTAAGTCTGGTCGTCTACATTTTAAGTATTCAAATTCAATTCTTGGACTTTCGACCTATAGGTAACTAGCAAAGCAGCCCAACTCTTCCTTAACTCAGTAAGACTATCTAAAAGTTATCATAAAACGGTGGTGTAAGGTAGAGCCTTAAATATTTACCATGGGATATCGTCTTTTCCAATGGGGCCGAAAACTGCCACCGCTGTATGCTATAACTGTAATTCTTTTTCCTTTTACTGCTTCCAAATTCATCTTTTACTACGCTGAAGGGCTCTTTACGTGGCTACCGCGCAGATCAGTCGATCTGTGAGGTTGAGCCGTGCTCGCCGCGGTCAGTCTTGTGATGGGCCGTTTTAACATATCGAGACTTATCCGTGCTTTGGAAGGCTAGTTAAATCGATTAATGATCTCTCTCCGGTCGTGTCAGTGTACCGTCCCATCGGACTATGAGAGTGACGCAATAGGGAGTGCACCTGTGTTTGCACGCATACTTGTGCACTATAATATCTCCTGCATAGTTTGCTAGTCTCAGATGGGATAGGCCGCCGTGACCGAAATACAGTCAAGAAAACAATACGCTGGTAGCGATAAATCTATAGCGATACCTAATAAAATGCGAATTTGCTACTGTCTTCATGCATAGAGAGATCTTTACAGTTTACTGTACATACATACATAAAGTCACGCCTATTTCCACGAGGGCTAGGCAGAGACCACGGATTTGCATTTGCTACGATCCTGACACACTTCTTTCGCCTCATTCACTCGCATCACATTCCTCATACACGCTCGTCGGTTAAGGGTACTGTATATATACACAAAAGGAATAAGAATTAATCGGAAGCGTCCACGATACAGGAAGAAGGAAGAATTGTTAATATCTACGTGAACAAAATCAAATCTAAGTCCCGACACACAAAAATCGCCAAAAAACAAAAGATAACATTTTTATATGCAAAGGTAATTATATTTTAATATTTAGCTCGTTCAGTTTTGTTACCCTGTTTTGTCTGGCATGGACTTCCACCGATTGTGGACTGACACATACTGGCACCTGGCACGGTAAATTACAATCATATCATGCAATCCTCGTACATACCATACATAATATGACAGCGTTTAAACAATTTGTAGCACAAACCACAATGCCACAGCCATCCAGTCAATTCGCTGTTGAAAATATTCTGCCTCCCGCGGGGGCTGTAATAGTTTTGCGGCTGCAATATTGCATTACATTCACCTCGGATCATAGAAAATATTGATAGGTTCATAATAAGCTTGAGCACAAATCACCTACATATAAAATTGATTCAGTGTTTATCATAAACATACATAACTCCACGCCTGTATTCCCCGAAAGGGTAGGCAAAGGTGCACATATTATAGTATCTTCACCCACATTTCGCCAGTTAAGTTAAAGGTCCCAATGTAATAGAGGGCGAGCCTATTGGCAACCGCGCATGAATCTAGATTCCGTCCTGAGAATTACCGAATGGAGAAACTCAGTACAACTTTGCCTGACCCGGGATTTGAAATCAGGACCTCATGTTGAGCAGTCACTTAACGACCACTAGACTAACGAGGCAGTCAGTAGTAGATTTTTGTATTATTTCTGTTTAATCAATCTTCTTCTTCTATCAGCAGCAGGGAATATCTCAGAGACAATTACAACAGTCATATCCTGAACGTAATTACAAAATTCATTACTAATCCATAACTCATCAGCGAATACTTTTAAATTAATCCATCTTCCAAAAACCTTTGACCAGAATAAGGGGGCATACAAACTTGACATCACGAACAAGGACACAATAATTCAAAACAAAAATACGTATTGATCACTCACACACACTTACCAAGATCTTATGTCCAGAATGCCATCTTGTCTCAGTCCAAGTACGCCTATCGTCTAGCCATACTTGCCTACTTGAATGTAATCACACAGCCAACATTGGCCAAATAGTTTCTTGCCATATCCTGCTCTTCTATAGTCAAAGACATTGACGTACCTCAGTATATTGGAAAAGTTGCGGCGGTCGCGAACGCGCGATGCATTTCACGCCTTATTTGCCCCTAAACGTGGGTGGCGTGCATGCAATTATTTGAGGTGTCAAGTGGAAAGGCACGTTTTTTGTGCATATTCACCGTGAATTTACCTGTGCAGGTGCAGTGGAAATTCAGAGGTTTATCGATCGCCTGAAAAAAATAAAGAACCAAAACAAAATCGAGGAATTCGTGAATATCGTTTATAGAAGAGTAGCGCAGTGGCTAAGCGATTGGACTGCTGCGTTAAGGGTTGCGGGTTCGATTCCCGCACGGGACAAAATTTGTGCGATCCACAGATATTTGTCCCGAGTCTGGGTGTGTGTGTATGTGATATTACATGTTTGTAAAACACACCCATGATACAGGAGATATTCGTAGTGTGGGGCGACGTTTGACAAAAAAAAAAGAGTACCATACTATTACAATTTGAATAATGTCAAAAGGACTCGATTACACACATTTATAACAAAAATCCGTTGTATTTTTAACCCTAAATCGCCATACAGTTCACAAATTACCCGAAAAACATACCAAAAGCATAAAGGATGAAGTTCTTTGTCCAGTTATATCACAAACACGGGCAAGTTTGTTTGCTATGATTATAATTTAGCTGCGCATAATTTAATGTATTACGGTCACCGAGCGAATCGTGTGTATTCACTTTAATTTTGCGTGAACAATATTTTTATTTATTTTTCATGGCTGTATTTCAAATGTAACCCATTTACTTACGGGTATAAAAATGTTTCAGTAATATTTTAGTTTGCGCTTGGCTGCGTTGGTTTCGTAGATGGAAATGTGACTTCCGTGTGTGTGTGCTTTGATTACCAGTTTGTATGAAACACTCCTTAGGTTTTTCTGTTCTTCTTCTTCTTATCGTATGGTTGATGAACAACCTGGTGTCAGAGTTTAAACCGCCTGTAGGCCTCTGACATGGCTTTACACACCGTTGAAAAATCTCTCAGGTATGCCGGTTTCCTCACGATGTTTTCCTTCACCGGTTTTAGCAACTAATAACTAATTTTTAGTACGCACATGAATTCGAAAAGATTCGGGATTTGAACTTGCGACCTTTGACTTGGCAGTCCAACGGTCATACCACTCGGCTATCAGTGCTGTCACCTGTCTGTGCGGTTTTTCTGTTAAGAAATTCTCAATAGCAGTTTAGAATTTGTTAAACAATTTGTTGGTTGCACTTAACGGTTAAGTAACCTTTAATTACTTATAATTTCATTATGTTATCATTTTACATTTTCTCAGTAACTATTTGGTTTTACCTTTTGCGAGGATCGAATCCCCAAGCCTTAGCGCAGTAGTCCAATCTTTTAGTCACTGCCAAATACGTCGTCAAGTATATCAATCGTTATTTTAAACAACCACACCCAATCGTAAACCAGAAATTAATTAAGAATTCCAGTACAGAATAAAATGAGTTATCTTGTATTAATTACTGAGGTGCACCTGACTAGCCACCCGTTATAGGTCAACATTAAACAAGCTTATCTCCAAGATACAACCTCGCTCATCTTGAAAACACATGGTACCTCACTCTTGATTTACTCCTCGCTGCATCGCTGCGAAGAGACACCAATTATATATGTCGCACATAACTCACAGGTCGGGGCGAGTTCATGCATTAAGTTCACCGGCTCTAATTTATTAGCGGCTTTCTTCTAGGAGATAATATCCGTACAAATTGATGTTGAACCTAGCCATATTACCCTTTACTTGGAGCGTGTTGTAGTATATGGCTTATCGCTGTACATAATGTCATTTGTTTCAGTCTCTTCTTGAAGTTTGCGTAGTTTAGACTCAGGTACAAACACTCTTAATTAGGTTTTAAGTAAACAGAATCTTCAGTTAGAAATTTTGATCCACCAAAATGTGTATTATGTACTCTGAAGAGAGGAAATAAACGGCATTTTTTATTTAAAAATAAGAAACAGGCAATTCTGTCTTAGTTTTATCAAGGCAAAAAAAATGTGTGTGTCTAATAAATGGGAAAAAGCCCACCCTCTATAATATTCTTGAAATTAAACTATTTTTACGGATTTTATTGCAGTTTTACTTCGTTATTGGTCCCGACGTTTCGAATCAGCAATTTACAGCATTCATGGTAAAAATAGTTTTATTTTAATGTCTTATATTCGCGTAAGTGATAGAAATCATTATAAAGAAATTCTTACCAAATATGGAAATGCAGTAAGTAGCCTTTGGGGGAATAAAAGCGCGATGATAGAAAAAGGCTAAGATCAAGAACCTATGAAATAATAAAAACCTTCTCGTTTTTTGTTTTATACTACTGGTCATATAGTTAGTACGACGGTAAATAGAATGAAACAATAAGCGCACCTTTGTTCAGCATTAAATAATACATAGCAAACCTACGTTGTCATCAGCTTAGAAAAGTCAACCTTACGAACACGTTTTCCCATAGGGATCACAAAACGCTACAATGACAAGACGAATATCCCAGAAACTGGAATTGTAATTTCGCTCTCCTCACAAAACAGATCCAAACAAAGACATCCAAATCCCCGGATTAAATACTTATTCTTCTAATTCACGTATAACAAGGCACAAATTAGAACCTTGTTCTCAGTCACCCGGACAAAGTTTTAATGAAACGTACATTCATTTGGGGAGTTCCAATGCATTTGCATGAGAAATGCTCTTATAAATCTAAAGTAAACAGGAGTGCAGGTAAATTGCACATGTTGAATTTATTGTTGGACTCGTCGCCTTTACGGGTGAGTTAGGAGGCGACAACTAGTTGTTTTCGTTTGGATGTCGCGTTTGGTTTTAGTAGATTTTTGTCATTTATCAAAACTTGAATCAAACTCACTTTCTAATCATTGGTAAATGACTGGCAGTGGTTGGAAGTGGAGCCGAAAATCGAGCTCAGTGGCGTGCCATAGGAGACGCCAATGTCCAGCAGTGGACTGAGATAGGCTGATGATGATGAATGAGAACGTCATGAAAAACCAATATGATTCACAAAATATATTATTTATTTAAACTTCATGCACATTTTAGTACGAAGGCGGACTTAACGCCATTAAGCATCTTCTACCAGTCAACCTTAGGGACATGCATAGTTGAACAGTGGTAGTTGCACTGGATATTATAATTTTTTAATGCTTTAGAAAAAACTGCTACAATTTCTTTTCATAATAACATGTTGACTCTTTTGGATTTTTGCTCCTTCATAACGTATCACATATTAAATATTAAAAAAGCCGAAGCAAAGCTATAGTATTACCTAATCACCCGAGACAAAGCAGTTTGAATTACGGATTAAAAAGATAAAATAAAGCTCAAAGCAACTGAAGTCGCCTAATTTTTCAATGAATCGTCTTCAAACAAAACGTTTTTGGTATGGATAACCTTCTTGGATGACTTCTTTATAAAGAGAGAGCTACTCTTTTATGAAGAAGTTCAAACTTGTTTGGACGGTTTGTATTCAGGATAAAAGCATATGGATTCTACTACTACAGTAACTTGCGTGAGTGTTATCCATATTATTTACTCACGTGTGTATTCGGGAATGCCCAGCATATAGATAGTTAGTAACCTTACTTTGTAATATTTGGATTCTTCTTCTTAAATTGAAAAATTCTCTTGTCGGTGAAGCAAACGCCACTGTTCTCGATTTTCAGCATTCGATTAGACCGCTTGGTACGTCTTAACTTCTACCTTCTCCTTTGAATGAAACTACTATTATCATCATCATCTTTCAGCCTATCGCGGTCCACTCCTGGCCTCTCCAAAGTTGCACCATAATACTCGGTCCTCCGCCTTCCGCATCCAGTTCAACCCAAAACTACTATAATATTTGGCTATTCAGTAAATTTGCTGGTATTTGTTTGTTGTATTTTTTAGGCATGACAATGTCTTGCGAGATGTCACGCGCTACGATAATTAAAATCCAAATAGCTCACGTAAAACAAAATTAAAGAAGTACCTACTACATGTGACTATACTATTTATGGGGCTCGTAGCTATCCGGCTACCCGGCAGATCAGTCGATCTGCGAGGTTAAGCCGTGCTCGCCGCGGTCAGTCTTGTGATGGGTGACCGTTTTCACATGTCGAGACCCCACCGTGCTTCGGAAGGCACGTAAAACTGTTGGTCCTGCGCCTGATCTCTCTCTGGTCGTGTCGGTCTACCGTCCCATCGGATTATGAGAGTGAGGGAATAGGGAGTGCACCTGTGTCTGCGCGCATACTTGTGCACTATAATATCTCCTGCGCAGATGGCTAGTCTCAGCTGAGACAGGCCGCCGTGACCGAAATTCGGTCAAGAGGACATTATTATTATTATACTATCATCCAAATAATGTCGAGAAAATAAAGATGAACTCAGAGCTGAACGAAATGATAAAGTAGATAATCGTTCCTCACTAATACCGATAACCTCTCAAACACTAACCTAATCGAGAGCCAAACTTTTGCCAGCTAAAGTGATAATTGCATTACAAAGTACACGAGTCCGGTGAGAGTCAGTAATATCTGAGCAAATATTGAAATCCCTGCAGATTTCTAGAACCACTTGAATTGAACAAGAGACGGATTTGGTGAAATCCTTGCCAACGTTCCGATATCAAATGACGTAGAACTCATACGTAGGGAATTACCAGGTATTAGCATTGGGAACTTTGAGTATTTGACCACGGGATCCAAGGGAAGCTTTACTTCATGTATGATACGCGAAACGATAGAATAGAGGACATGAGAATGAGGAGTTCTAGTACATATAACTGAAAGGGACGTACAATTATTATGACAGTTTTGACCTATAATGAGATAGTGTTACTTTATCTTTAGCAAAAGATAAAGATGAAATACCATCGATATCATGATCATTGCGATCAGCTGAAAGACGTCCGACTGTTGAACAAAGGCCTCCCACTTTTAGAAAAGGGGGTCTCCATAATCCCTACGCTTGGCAAGCGGCTTGGGGATAGCAGTGTTGGTGGTCAAGTGACAACAGGAGACGCTGCTGCCCATCTTTTGGATTTCCCTTTGTCGCCTCTTACGAAACTCAAGGGGGAAAAGGGGTTGTCAATTCTTGGCTGGACACCACACGGCTGGATAACACTATAGGTACATTTTTGTTACCAGACAGTAACTATTTTTCCAAAAATTTATAGGTTGTTACAATTTATAAGTTTTTATTGAAATTAAAATTGGTCAATATATATCAATAAAACGAATGAAACTTTTGAAGCAAAAGCTGATTTTTCTTCTTATTGAGTCGATGGCAATTAAATTTTGTCGCCCCAGAAATTTGCAACAAGGATTGCATTGTCAGTAGCGTTCATGAGGTCTTATATTGTACAGGTGTAAAAACATATGGGACATGACTGTAAGTGTGACATCGTAAAGCAGATTGAAGAAGTGAAATAAGATTATTTCTACACAATCCTCTTAAAGAAAGCTGTAAAGTGAAACCAGTAGTAGCGGCACTATGTATAGTGTTAACAAATAGTTGACAACTCGACGCGATTCGTAGCCACACAGAGCTAGTGCCTAAGTAATGAACTTTACGTCAAGTGTGTTACACTCCAGAATGTTCTGTGTTACTGCAGTTTTAGCGGCGATTACAGTTTTTACGGCTTTTGTGTTGAAAGTATATGGTTTTATGGGATTTTTTATATATATCCACTCATTTGCATCTTCAGGATTTAGGTCCACTATTGCAGTAACCAATTTTATTTTGTTTACCCTAACTACCCTTACTTTAGTTGGTATTTGTATGTATAACATCATTTTACTTCTATAGCTCCATAGAACTTTTATCATGAATATTATAAACGTTAATCCATATAGGTATATTTAATTTCGACAGTGATAACAGAACTATAATGCTACAAGCCTAAACGAACGTTTCTTTTGTTTTCGAAAAATATCACTAGAGAAAAGGGTACATTGATTAAAAAACCATCAATTTTCAACCAACTACTCTGAAACTGAAACACACACCATGCATTTAAGTTATGTGACCCGTCAGTAGTAAACGGCATTCCTTATTTCAGGAATAAAATGTAAATTAACGAGCCAAAACCATAGTCAAAATTGAAAAACAACGAGACTTCTTGGCACAATTCCGAAAAGCATTTGTAAATTATAGTCCGCGCGTTGGCAAACTTAACAATTTATTATCGCGTAGTGTAATGGAGTACAGGTCTTACGTTTTAGTTGAAGCGCCAAAAATAGTTTAGTTAGGTTTTCAATACTGTACTGAAACTACTGAGCATGAGGTCCTGGGTTCGAATCCCGTGTCAAGCAAAATGGTATTGGGTTTCATTTGATAATTCTTAGCACGGAGTCAGGATTTGTACCGAGTTGATGGCAACAGTATCGCCCCCTATTTTTTTTTTAAACGTCGCCCCATACTAGGAATTTCTCCTGTGTCGTGGGTACGTTTCACAGACATGAAATATCACATCCACAAACACCCAGACTCGGGACAATCAAATGTGGATCGCACAAATTTTAGCCCCGTGCGGGAATCGAGCCCGCAAACCTTAGCGCAGCAGTCTAATCGCTTAGCCACTGCGCCAATCAGGACGTCAAACATTATGTCATTCCCATACCTTTTTCATTCTTTTCCATTTGGGGTGTTGCTCTTATGTAGGCCATATGAAATAAAAACAAGGGGGCAGAACAGAAAAGAATACAGTTTAGCTCGCGACCCCGCCGCGTCACTGCCCCCTTACCATGCACTCTTAAAGCAGGACAGTTTACCATGTGGAAGTGAGACGCCGCTACATGCTGTGTAATGCAGCGTCTCGCTTCTACATGATAAACTGTCCTGCTTTAAGAGTTCATGGTTAGGGGCTGCTCATGAATAAGGGCTCCGTTAGAGTCCGAAACTAGTCGGGCATTCCCGAATATTGACGTTAGTGAAACCGGTATATAAGTACTTCACTACATAGTATAAAACAAAGTCGCTTTCTCTGTCCCTATATCCCTATGTATGCTTAAATCTTTAAAACTACGCAACGGATTTTGATGCGGTTTTTTTAATAGATAGAGTGATTGAAGAGGAAGGTTTATATGTATAATAACATCCATTAAATAGTAGATAAATACTTATAATATATATTTTATACCCGTGCGAAGCCAGAGCGGGCCGCTAGTAATATATAAAAGAGCACTTACAAAACGTCTAATCTAGTTGCTCAGTTCGAAAATGTCGTTTCTATGGAGAAGAACCGGCAAGAAAAGATTCTTTTAAAAATATGTTGTAGGTATATTTAACAATCGTTTAAAGTATGAGAGAATAATGAGCTACACAATATACCTGCAATAAGAATACGAAGATCGGTTATAAATAGCATCAAATTGTAAAACTACAAGAGTGGAGCAAAGTATTTGCTTCGAAGAAACAAAAGAATCGAGTCGTGTTATCGATAACTGAGTCAGTGGTTAACATAAACTAATGAATATCCATTAGTTTTGTATTAGCATTATTCGTGTCATGAAAGGGTTCAATAGTTGTATGGAGTCGCGATTTGAACCCGCGGCCTTCCGAGCGGATATCCGTACCCGCGGCTATTGTCGCTTCAAACGTCGTCAATGGATGTGGTGTGCGGTAGTCAAATATCTATTATAATATACATATTTGTGAATATATTAAGGTGCATTGTATAGTCATAATGCATGAATGGGTTAAGAAACAATCGCTACTTTTTACCTACTGGCATTATGTTGTATTGTAGTATGTGGTGTAATGATAGCTTGTTGGTTTACGCATTTTACGCAATGGTTTTTTTTACGGGCTTTTTTCCCAAACATTTGTAGGTCCGTGGTCTCTGCCTACCCCTCGTGGAAATAGGCGTGACTTTATGTATGTATGTACATTTGTAGGTGCATTTCACAAACATGTAATATCACATACTCAAACACCCAGACTCGGGACAAACATCTGCGGGTCGCACAATCGTTTGTCCCGTGCGGGAATCGAGCCCGCAACCCAACCCAAGATCTAAGTGACAGGTAGTGTGGAGCGAGGTAAGTATCAATGTGTCCTGTGTTTTGCCTTTGAGAGCTAGTTATTCTTTGATACCGCTGATCAGTTTTAAATAGTGCTAGGTATACTCGCACAGTATTGCTACACAATTAAATCTATGTAATATATAATAATGGGTTATGTCGACACAAATCCCGTTATTTCCACTTTTTCTGAGTTAAGTCGTTGGCGACCTGATTGGACTGCTACGGTAAGGGTTGCGGGTTCGATTTCCACACGGAAGTAAAAATCGTGTGATCCGCAGATGTTTGTCTCGAGTTTGGGTGTCTGTGTATGAGATATTTCACTTTCCACGACACAGGAGAATTTCCTAGTGTGGGGCGACGTTTATTTAAAAAAAAGTACAAGCGTACCCAATCTATCACGTTCAATCTAATTGGCAAGCAAAACTTAGGCTGTTCTACACACTATCACACCATACGATTTTCTGGTATACCGGTACTTCTAAATGTACACCAGTGAGCATGACGTCACAACAGTAACGTTTATCGAGAACATTCCTCCACAATTTTAGAATAACCCAACAAAGTGGGACACACTCGACGTCACGGTTGAGTGCTACGCAACGCGCCACGGTTCGGTTCGCACGCGTTTTCGCTACTGTTAGTGACAAGTTTGCACAAATCGAAACTTCAACAATATTCGTAAATGATCATAGCGTTCAGATGACAGTTTTTATTGTTGAGTAAATGTTTATACAGCCAGAGTTAAAGATATTACAGTAGGTAGATATACAGTCTACGTTTAATGTGTAAGTTTGGTTATAACGTTGCCCCAAACTGCTAAGAGGTTTAGTGATCGAAGGTGCTTTTTGCAATGATGACAATTGTAGGCTAGAACAGATTAGGAATGATGTGTTTTCTGTCGAGGTTTTGTTTTGCAGATGCGGAGTATCACACGCACAAACACTTCAGGCATAAACAGATATCCTCTGTCCAGGTAAAAATTAAACTTGCCATTTTTATTTCATTACAAAATTACTCACAAACACTACTTAATATTGATAGTTGCAGTTTGTGGTCACGGGATCAATTAAGTGACATATTTCAAAAAATATTTTAAGCAAAAGTCTTCTTAAAAGCACTGTGTAAGGTTTATTTTCTTGCAATCGAAACTTTTAGATTAGACCTTTTTAAATCAAGAAAAAAGATTTTCAGTCCTAACAATAACATAACATTTTTAATCCACCCAGCCGTATATTAAACAACACTACAGAAATATTAAAATCTCCATCTTGTTTTAGAAATGTCAAGGCCTCTAGAATCGCATTTCAATCTGGGACACTTGTCACGGTTGAGTGGAGCTCGACTTCCAGTCTAAGTTCGCTCGCACGTGTGAACTCGCCCACGTACTTCACTAGAGTTGTTGTTCACCTATAATAATGTCATGTAAAGAATTATAAAAGAAAAGGGTTGAATTTCCAAAATAAACTATAACAAATACAACAAATTCTGGCAGGATATTTGAGTTGGGAGCTACGTATGCAATTAGCACAATTCAAAAGATTTTGGTAACGAATTATGTGTGGTTAACATGATTTTAATGGCTCAAAAAATTAGCATTATGGCACTCTTAATCCGTAAGAAAAAATCCCATTTAGAAGTAGCTAAACCAATTGCAATTTGTCACAAATTCAAACCTGAAAGTTTGATTGGGTTTCCAAAAAAACATCTCAACTACTCAATTTCAATAAAATTTTATCAAATATTAACTAAAGTGACTTGGAAAATTACATAGCTTATCTACTTAGCTTTATAACTAACTTAACATCATGTAACACTGCGAGGTACAAATTAAACGTTATCAGCAGATCTTAACAAGTATTTGAAAAGAAAACTATTATACCTTACTTTGTTAATTATAGCTTGAGGAATTATTTTTTAATCACGACATTACACTGGTCATGCAACACGCGATGTTGGTACATAACTACATTGTATTTTTACACTTTAGTAGGCAATCTGTGATCTTGGTGTTTCCAATTCACATAGATTTAGTTATAGCCTTAAATTCTATAGAAGGAAAATCAAAGGGAAGGACTTTTGTTGAAGGTGCTCCCGATTTTGGCAATGACAGGACTGACTAGTCTTTTTGTCTGTAAATGATCTTCAATTATAATTTTCTAACATTTTTTTTTTTTTTTTTAAAAACGTCGCCCCACACTAGGATTTTCTCCTGTATCGTAGGTGCGTTTCACAAACATGAAATATCACATACACAAACACCCAGACTCGGGACAATGAAATGTGGATCACACAAATTATTGCCCCGTGCGGGAATCGAACCCGCAACCCTTAGCGCAGCAGTCTAATCGCTTAGCCACTGCGCCAATCAGGTCGTCGATATATATATTTACTATCATTATTACAGCGTTACAGGTAAACTTATTGTATACTATGGTCCACAAAACTGTATTAAACAGTTTTTCTGTGCACTCTAATGATTCTCACTGTTTAAACTATTATTTTAAATTACATATTGCAATTTATGTTTATGCACACTCGATTATTTCATACTAATGTACATTAAGCCTTAAGGCCGATGGGATTTCTAAATTAGCTTCATGTCATACAAGAGATTGCCGTTAATTTCTTCAAGCCCTTGTGCTCTTAGAGAGAATAAACCTTATGAGTTATTTGTAATATTCATTCGAAAATCGCCTAAACACGACGACAATAATTTTTCTCAAATAAGAAACAAGGCATCAAATCAACTAAGAAAGTACCCCACTTCTAAAATCTATCATTAGCTACTAATATTACTTAAAACCGGTAAACTTCACCACATACGTTATGCAATTAAGTTTCACTATACGTTCTAATCAAAACGGTACTACGCTTCCTAAGAGTCTTTACACATAGCTCGTAAATAAACGTTGCGTTGGAGATTTTTGTGGCAACGTTGTGTCAATTTTCACAGTCGAAGTTAAGAAAACTGTTAAAATGAAATGATTTTATTTCTGCAAATAGGTTTTACAAAACACTTTTACAAGTCATTGTTTTTACTACTTAGATTGCGTCGGCGTTTCCTTACTGACTACCTCTGGGGCTCGTAGCTATGCGGCTACCCGGCAGATCAGTCGATCTGCGAGGTTAAGCCGTGCTTGCCGCGGTCAGTCTTGTGATGGGTGACCGTTTTCACATGTCGACACCCCACCGTGCTTCGGAAGGAACGTTAAGCCGTTGGTCCTGCGCCTGATCTCTCTCCGGTCATGTCGGTCTACCGTCCTATCGGATTATGAGACTGAGGGAATAGGGAATGCACCTGTGTCTGCGCGCATACTTGTGCACTATAATATCTCATGCGCAGATGGCTAGTCTCAGCTGCGACAGACCGCCGTGACCGAAATTCGGTCAGGAGGACATTACCTCTGAGAAGAAATACCGAAATAAACTTAGGGATAAAGGTCTCTTTTAAAGTATTTTTTCTCTTCTTCAGTTCTTATTTTCTCTTTAACTCATACACCAATCACTCTATGACTTAAGCTCTGTTATGTTTCAACTATTTTATATTTATTGACCTTGACATTATTTATTTAGTTTCACTTAATTTACTTCACATCTTTTGTCCCTCATCGTATCGCGCGATAGCAGGCAGATCGTCTGCAGCCACCATAACGACAGTTTCTAGTATCCTCGCCTCTCCCTAGTTATTAGGTAGTACTTGTACGTCTCGAGATCAGCTCCACTAATCCGTTTTCGTGTGATCATACGCTCAGTAAATCCTGTATCTCACGAAAATAATTTAATAGTATATTTGGTGCAAGAAAAAATAGTTTGGAAGTAGAAATCACTACATAGTATAAAACAAAGTCGCTTTCTCTGTCCCTATATCCCTATGTATGCTTAAATCTTTAAAACTACGCAACGGATTTTAATGCCGTTTTTTTTAATAGATAGTGTAATTGAAGAGGAAGGTTTATATGTATAATAACATCCATTAAATAGGTTAGAAATACTTATAATATATATTTTATACCCGTGCGAAGCCGGAGCGGGCCGCCAGTATTTATATAAATACACGATTGTAATCCTTGAACAGGCAGACAGGGGTATTTTCGATTATTAAAAGTTTTAACAACCCCTTTTTACTGCCCGCCATAAATCTGTCAAAGTTGGCGTACTAATTACCATTTTCGGAATCACACTATTTATGGATCATCATCATCAGCTGGAAGACGTCCACTGTTGAACAAAGGCCTCTACCTTAGACCGCCACTATGAATGACAACTTGTCATGTGCATTACTCATCAGTGCCGAAAAGAAACTAAACCATTATTGCCTCAAAACCTTCAATAGATGACTGCTACAAGAATAGTTTGTATATAATTATATAACCATACTTTACTATAAAAGCGCTCCCTCAAATAGAGCGTTCGCCTGTAATGTAACGTTACAGAGTCGAGCATTACATCAGTGAGGAAACAGAACCGAGCCTTACAGTGCCCGACTTGATGATACAATGGCGAATCGTCAAGTCAGGGATTTGTAATGTAAAGCTTAAAGTCAAGTCTGAAATGTTCGACGACCCAATTGGCGCAGTGGCTAAGCGATTGAACTGCTGCGCTAAGGGTTGCAGGTTCGATTCCCGCACGTGACAAAAATTTGTGCGATCCGCATATGTTTATCCCGAGTCTGGGTGTTTGTGAATGTGATATTTCATGTTTGTGAAACGCACCTACGATACAGGAGAAATTCTTAGTGTAGGGCGACGTTTAAAAACTTAAAAACTTTTGAACACTTGTAAGGCAGTCTTGCGGTCAACTTAATCAAAAACAGCAACAACTCAAAGTGATGTACTGCCATGTAGAAACTAAACACAAGGGAAGAAGAATGGAGAAGCTAAATGGTACCCGAGGTAAACGGCTATTTTATTGTTCCAGCTAAGTAAAGTTAAGTACATTTCCCTTGAGACACATAAAGACAAAACTGCACTAATTAGCTAAGTGGCATACTGGCCGTAAACACTGTTTTAAACTGAGTATCGTGTGCCATCAGGTTCTTAAACATGTACCTTTGGCGCAGTAGATTTATGTGGGTTGTGATTAGTTAGTTCTTATGACTTTTGGTGCCATTTGAGCATGTTGCCCATGCTAAGCTTGAATCGAAATGGATAAAGGAAATTTGAAAAATGATGGACACGAGCGGGACTCGAACCCGCGACCTTCGCCGATCCGTGGCGCTGCTCTGACACGGTTGCTCAGTTGGTTAGAGAACCGCCACGGATCGGCGAAGGTCGCGGGTTCGAGTCCCGCTCGTGTCCATCATTTTACAAATTTCCTTTATCAATTTAATTAGTTCTTAATAAAAATATTCATATTAATATTTAAAGCAAACGTAGCTACGTCTACCATCCTTGTCTGTTTATAACCTCATGTATTTATACTTACATTTTGAGTGAATTTGGTATGGTGTTTGTTTCATCATCATCATCATCATCAGCCCGTTGCAGTCCACTGCTGGACATAGGCCTCTCCCAATGTACGCCACAAAGCCCGGTCTGCAGCTTTATGCATCCAGTCGTTGCCTGCCCCCTTATGAAAGCCACCCCGCCATCTGGCCAGAGGGCGACCCACGCTACGTTTACCAAGACGCGGTCTCCACTCCAGAACACGCTTACTCCAGCGGTTATCGGTTCTGCGACATATGTGGCCAGCCCATTGCCACTTCAACCTACTAACTTTCAGAGCTATGTTGGTCACTCTAGTTCTTAGTTCTTAGTTATGGTGTTTGTTTGGCACCCAAAAAAGGACATGAAGCTTTTGTTCCGTTGACAGTTTCAGACATTCACAGAGGAAGACTTGAGAGAATAACGTCAGAAATAATAATAATAAAAGTCTATAACTGTTCCTCTGCAGGTCTAAGGTCACGTCATACATAATATACCTATGGAAATAAAATCAATTATTGTAAGAAAAGAAAGAAGAAAGAAATACTTTTAATCACGTGAGTAAAACGCATATAAGTTTAGCGAGTAAATACGTAACATTGTGTAAAACAACGTCCATGGCGGTGTGTGGTCGCCGGGTCAAATCGAAAGTTCATGCCTACTTTATTATTTTTGCGTTTTCTTCAACATTTCAAATCTGCTATAAAGCTGATAGAAAACGCATTAAAATAATCTACCCGAATTTAGACTTTATTCCTAGTATCAGGTTCAGGTTTTAAATAAACACAAAAAATATAAACATACCGAGAAAAAAATTAACATGAAGGGGGTATAAGCGTCCCACGCACGTAATACGGCCCTCGCTCAGCATTAATGCTGTGACCCCGTGCGAGACAAAGTCTCAGCGCTGATTTTCATTTGTACATTTATAACTATGTTAAGAATGCGCTTATCAAATACGTAGTCAAAGATTTTGGAGTCATAAAATAGTAAAAAAACAGATTCTTTTGTGTAAACTTTACGTAAACTATGCATTTGATAAAAGAAAATTTGGAACTGTTGCTAAGGTCAAACTAAATGAAAACTAGATATAATTATACTTTATTACCAAATAAGTACTAGTAAGTAAGTAATATGAAGAAGAATATTCTATAAAAAGGCATAGCAGAACATGGCATAACAGAACAACTAAACTTTCCATAAAATTACTTGGTAAACATCGTTATTGCATTTATTTTCCATATGTTTGACATCAATAGCGTTGCAATCCTTTGATATCATATACTCCGCTTGCTTCATACTAACTCAAAGATATTGCCGTACATACAAAACTAGGCTGGGAAGAAAATGCATTTAAGGACAGACGTGAATGTGCTTTTATTTGATTGGTTTGGTTCTAGCACTGATAGCCGAGTGGTATGACCGTAGGAATGCTAAAAACGGTGAAAGAAAACATCGTGAGGAAACGACACCTGAGAAATTTTTCAACGGTGTGTGAAGCCATGTCAGAATCCTACAGGCGGTTTAAACTCTGACTCCAGGTTATTCATCAACCATACGATAAGAAGAAGAAGAAGAATTGGTTTGGTAATAGGATACTTGCAGCAGTATAACGAATAATAAATACGAATATTATAATGAGGAAAGAGAAAATGAATGGGTTTGTCTATAAACTTTTTATAGTTTAACTATTTGAGGGAGAATTTTAATGAAGACGCTCTAACCCCGGTAGATGATACTTTGCTATTTTTGAGACGATTTTTTTTAGTGGTTATGTGGTCGAAATTAAAAATCAAATAAACAATAGAGGATAGTAGCGCAATTTAAACTCAAGGTGCGAACAAAACTTGAACGAACAATAAATTTATCAGAGCTACATAAACATAACATAACATAACATCACGCCTGTATTCCCCGAAGGGGTAGGCAGAGGTGAACATATAGTCACCCACATTTCGCCAGTTATGTTGTTAGTCCCAATGTAATAGGGGGCGAGCCTATTGCCATCAACCGGGCACGAATCCAGACTCCGTGCTGCTACTGAGAATTACCTACTGGAAAACTCAGTAACACTTTGCCCGACCCGGGATTTGAACCCAGGACCTCTTGCTCAGCATTCGCGCTTAGTGACCACTAGACCAACGACGCAGTCTCAGCTATAACCATAATAATCATATTCAGTTATAGATGTTTTATCCCATGAAGTCTGTTTGATTACGAATGTTGTCAGGAGTGTGTGTTACTTGAAGAGCGCTCGGTCACGGTTGCTACGCAGCACACACAAGCGCGCTCATCAATACACGTTACAACTACAGCGAGAGCCAAACGGACTTCGTGAGATCGAACACCAGCCCCCCTAGACAAGTGGCAAAACGCATGACGAATAGAAATGGAATAGAATAAAAAATGTATGGGGATGACATAGGTACCTATGTCATCGATAACATAGTCGAAACATTATGTCATCCCCATACATTTATCATTCTATTCTTTTTCTATTCGTCTAGCGTTTTGCCGCTTGTCTAGAGGGGCTGTACCTTTTAACATACATAACATGTAGGCAGGAACTACATAACGACATGTCCACTCTAACAACTAACTACTCTTTGACACAACCGCGCTAACTGTATCAAATGTTGTGACAATAAATTAGAGTGAATAACTTCATGGCAGAGTGATTCAGTTTCATGAACCGTGTCTTTTTTTTAAAAGGTTTGTTTGTTATTTAACTGACAGTTTCATATGTAAACATGTAACTTGCTAGTGTTTTTAAAACAGCTCTGTAACTAATTCAGTGTCTGAACACAAAAGCTGACACTCCAAACAGAAACATGATTTATTTAATAACTATTTTTGTAAAGGAGTGTGTAAGTGCACTAAACGAGTAAGTATTTTTGATAATGTACTGTGAACGGTGTTGAAAGCTTATATAGTAAGTCTTTTTGTCAAACACATTATTTGATGTGTACGAGATATTTAGAAGCAGTTCTAGATGAAGTTTCAGAAAAAAACACATTCTGTAGGCATTCCAAATGTATTATAAAAAGAAATTGAGGTAGTAGCTACTTTTTCAACATCATACCTAAGACATGCCCTGAAACGCCCACCCTTCAATGCCTAGAAACAGTGCAACGAACTTCCCAAAGTACTATCTGTCTATGTCACGGATTATAAGTACCTAAAGTCAAATGACGCACAGACACCACGAACAATGAGCATCAAAAGTGGCAATACTCTTCGCCTAATATTAAAAATGTACACAATTATGAATCAACTTTCGTCGTCAACCCTACCTACGCAGATACATTTACAGGTTAAAACCAACACGATCCTAACCGTTGCGCGTCGCCACAGTGAAAACAAAACACTGTAACAAATGACAGAGTACGCTTCACGCATTGGCTCACGCATCGCCGACCGCTTGGAGCTCACGGTGACGTCATAGTGACGTGTTTAATTTGTTAGTACCTACCATATGGCTGGGTTGAGCGCTGTTGATGCTTCGGCTAGTTGTTGTAGTGTGTTGTATGGAGTGGTCAGGTCTGCTCAAATCATGTCAATATATTTATTTTAGACGAGAAGATTGGCGCAATGGTGATTGGACTGCTGCGCAAACGATTGGAGGAAAGGAAAGGAAATTTGAGTACAATAAGCACAACATAATCAAAACATCACGCTTGTATTCCCCTAAGAGGTAGGCCCTAATAAAAATACAGATGCACAGAGGTGTGTAGAACAATCACATTGTGCCAGTTATATAATTGGCCTCAATGCAATAGGGGGCGAATCTATTGCCATCAACCGGGCCACAAATCCACTCTGGGCTGCTACTGAGAATTACCTGATGGAAAACCCATTATCACTGTTCCCGACCCATAATTCGTATCCTGGACAATCAAGTTCAGCAGTCGCGCAACGAGGCAGTCACAGAACAAGCTTTACTACGAATTCAAGGATCTAATTTAAAATTTTCAATATCGTTCACAAACACTGGTTAAAAAAGACAAAACAATAACATAAGAAAAAGAAACGTCTAAAACAGTAATAATAATATATTACAAATCGAATAAAACAGAGAAAGGTACCTTAACCGATTAACTAGAAAAACCGCGTTTTAATCTAAGTAATTTGAATCTTCTGATAATTGCCTCGGAGCCAGAGGCAGCGGTCCGAGGCCGACTCTTTAATCGGGTGGCCGTTAATTAAAATCGTACACCGGAATCAAAATAGTACAGTTTTAGCCTCGGTTTGTAAAAAGAAATAATTTCTACATAGCTCTTGTATACTTCTGGATGGAATGGATGGATTAAAATAACGAGTTTAGATAAATTTGATGGAATATCTATGTATATTATGGTTTGTGAATCTGCCCCCGTACCATGAACTCTTAAAGCAGGACAGTTTACGGTGTGAAAGCGAGACGCGGCATTACACCGCACATAGCGGCGTCTCGCTTGCAGTTCTTCGGTCTTCGTTGCTTGAGTTCACGGAGGGGGCTGTTCTGATGTATTGAAATGAAATTTTGCTTCGTACTGTAAATAATTGATCAGTCTGAGTAATAGTTTTCTTTAGTCCAGAATACCATTTTGTTGCTAATATACCTAAAATAAAACACTGATAGCCGAGTGGTATGACCGTTGGACTGCTATGTCAAAGGTTGCAAGTTCAAAACCCGGCACGCAAGAATGTCTTTTCGAATTCATGTGCGTACTATAAATTAGTTATCAGTTGCTAAAAACGGTGAAGGAAAACACAGATTTTTAACGGTGTGTAAAGCCATGTCAGAGGCCTACATGCGGTCGGTTTAAAGTCTGCCACCAGGTTGTTCATCAACCATACGATAAGAAGACCTAAAATAAACTGACGATCGCTACGGTTGCAATGCAAAATGATAAAACGCGTATACGTATACATGGTAGCCCATAATAATTGTACAAGCCACTAGGCTTCAGAAAATTAGTAACTCATTCAAATGTCAATGCATACGTTTTTATAATAAAATCCCAAACGACATTCAAAATCTGAGTGTGAACAAATTTAAGTCGTTTATTAAGCACAAACTATGTAGAAAAGGTTACTATAAAGTGTCGGACTATCTCCTAGACAAAAATGCTTGGGCTTAAGCCACTTCACTTACCTATTGTTATATTGTTTAATTTTGACATTTAATTATTATATTATTATTTTTTTTTTTTTTTACCCCTTTTTTACATTTTTGACATTGTTTGATCATTTGATCTATTTTGTTTTTGATTTATTTATTTATTTTTTACAAACTGACATTATGTATTAATTTATCTTTATTAATGTGAAATTAATGTACAATGTAGGATTTATCCTTTTTATGTAGTTTTTTTTTTGTCTGGCGGTTTGAGTATTTTTTTAACAGCCTACCCAAATGTCCTGCAGATGGTACGAGACGGGGCGTCTGTCAGGACAGGTTGACTCAAATCTGCTTTGGCTTTCTCCAAAAGACCATCACAGACGACCTACATTGTACAAACAGACATGAAATTATATTATTTGTAAATGTGAGCATTGTGTAGGATTTGCTTTTTTTTTTTTTTTACTAATTTTTCTTTCACGTGTCTGACGGTTTGAGTATTTCAAGCGGCCTACCCAAATGTCCTTCAGATGGTACGAGACGGGGCGTCTGTAAGGACAGGTCGACTCAAACACGCCGTGGTACTTTCTTAAAAAGACCTCTTCTCAGACCACCTACACTGTTCTCACATACATTATTTTTTACCTGTTTGGACTTTAAAAGAGACATTGACCCCTGAGTTTGTTTCGGCGTTTCTTCTCAGAGGTAGTCAGTTAGGAAATGCCGACGCCATCTATCTAGTTTTAAAAAAAATGACGTGTAAAAGTGTTTTTTTAAGACCTATTTACAGAAATAAAATCATTTATCATTTAATGTCCTCCTGACCGAATTTCGGTCACGGCGGCCTGTCTCAGTTGAGACTAGCCATCTGCGCAGGAGATATTATAGTGCACAAGTATGCGCGCAGACACAGGTGCACTCCCTATTCCCTTACTCTCATAGTCCGATGGGACGGCAGACCGACACGACCGGAGAGAGATCAGGCGCAGGACCAACGGCTTAACGTGCCTTCCGAAGCACGGTGGGGTCTCAACATGTGAAAACGGTCACCCATCACAAGACTGACCGCGGCGAGCACGGCTTAACCTCGCAGATCGACTGATCTGTCGGGTAGCTGCATAGCTACGAGCCCCACTACATATAAGCCCATAAACATATAAGGTATAGTAAAAAAGATCAACTCTTCGTAATGCATACATTATTGTGACATACTTTACCGTGCACTCATTTTAATGCACATCATTAACTACTAACGAGTTCATCCACTCAACGCTAGATGTCGCTTTTCTAAGCTTCCATAAGCGTAACCTCAGTAGCTAATTGGGCCGTTTTGTGTTCCTCGACGCGGGTTTCTTCACAGTATGTCAGCTACACCCATTGTGTGAAGTCGTAAAAGATTAAACACTGTTTTATAAGCTCGGCCTAGATTTTACGATAAAAAATGTAGGGAATCTTTTCAGCCAATAACAGCGCATCTTTCTATTTAGGCTGTTTTGTTAGAATATTTTTTAGACGTAATGAATTTGAAAATGGTTTAAAGAATAAACTGGGAACGTAAGTAACGTTTGACAATATAATGAGAACCGTTAAATTAAAAAAAGTGACTAAAGCCTACAATTCACTGCTGTTTCCCAGATTTTTTGACATTCTAATAGCATTCAAATTAAGTCAGAGTTTATAATTGCATCCGAAGATTTGGTATTTGGTTCAGTATATTACTAAGCACATATTAACATAATATCAAAAGGCGTCGCGGCCGGCCCAGAAGAAGGTGGCGGGACGAGCTTGACTCCTATACGGCCACTTGGACTACAGCAGCTCACAACCGAGAGAAATTGAAGAAGGAAAGAGAGGCCTTTGCCCTGCAGTGGGACGACACTGGCTGAAATAATAATAATTATTATAATGTTATTCTAATTAATTATTATCAACTAAATCATTAAGGGCAGGACCCATGTATAACATGTGTTATTTTCCAAAAAAAGCAAATATTTGTGAGACTTTACACGTCATTTTATAATCATTCAAAATTGGAATTAAATAAAACAAAACATTTTCATTCGACATACGAGAAAAAAAATCCATATGCGTACAATTGCATACAGAACTTAACGGTAAAAAAATCCAAAACAATTTTAAATATTTCTCTGAAAATCCTATATTATCCCCCAAAATCAAACATACATATTTGATATTTTCAATAATATCGCGCCAACAAAGTGTGGGAGTGACACCAGAGTTCGTGCCGCGTTAAAATTCAACGAACAAGTTGGAAAATTTTCCGCCGAGCGCCCGCCATTGAAAGGAAAAACTTTGACATCTGCCCATGAAACTATGAAAATTGTTTACGATACTAAAGGAGGTGACACTCCAGAAAAAAGTTGATGAAATGTCAAAAAGGATTTCAATAGTGATGTTCTATTAGATTATATTTTTAAATATACATTCTGTATCCATAAAAATATGCCTGTTTCCCAGGAGGGAAAGGAGAAATCACGAAATCCCATTTCATTCCACCTTTGTATCATCATCATCATCATTTCAGCCGGTGTCACCCACGGCGGGGTATAGGCCTTCCCCTTTCTCTGCCAATCCTCTTTATGTTGAGCGTCTCTTATCCAGGTGTTCGTAGCGAATTTATTTATGTCGTCAACCCAACGTGCTTTTGACCTTGGTATATTTTTAAATATAATGACGATGATTCTTCTTCGTGTATCGCTCTTGTCAGAGCGGTCGTGGTCGCTATGTAGCAGTGGCTCGCTTCACCAGGCGTCTCCACTCCTTCCGCACTGCTGCCTTATGTTTACATTTGTGCAGGGATGGGTCTATGGCGGACTTAATTTGTTACGTCCACCTCATGGGGGATCTACCTCTGGGTCTGGTGCCTTCTACTTTGCCCTGGACAACTAGGCGTTCCATTGACTTTTCATTGCGCCGTGATATATGCCCAAAAAACGTTTGTATTCGCGACTGTACTATGGAAGATAGACGCTGCTTGATGTTGAGATCTTCTTGACGATGATTAAGTAAATAAAAATCCTCAGATACTTCTTCAGAGGAAGATTAAAATAAGCTTTCTCCACATCATTCAAAAATACTTAGGTAGTAAAACAAGAAACGTTAGGTACTAATTATCGCCGGTGTAGTCACTAACATTCCTACAAGGGTTGGCTCTCTACATTTTTGTGAGTTCGATGTTCGTTTTTCTCATAAAGCAATTTCCTAGCGCCCACATAGTCATATTTTTTTTATCTGTAACTGGCTTATCTTTTATGCGTCAAACAAAGCTAGTGGGCGTAAATAGTTATCCATGATTCAGTGAAATATTAGTGCAAGTGACGAGTCTCTCTCTACGAGTGACGATACTTGACGTTAACTGTACGTTCGGTGCACCTTGGATGGTCAACCTCGCTACCATCCTTGTTGACTGACCAATCTCTACACCACGACCTTTTCTATGTGGTTATTGGCTCATGCTGATACAAAGAAGAAGATTAAGCCCTTACTACGTTATATTGGTGCAACGAGCTTTACTTGTTGGCTTGACTGGCCTGGTCTAGTGGTTAGTGGCCTTAACTGCTAAACCGGAGGAAGTGGGTTCGATTCCCACCCACGACAAATCTTTGTGTGATGAGCATAATGATTTGTTCTGTGTCTGAGTGTTATTGATCTATATTATGTATGTATTTAAAAATGTATGTTTATTGTATTAGTATGTTTATCAGTTGTCCGGTTGCCATAATACAGGCTCTGCCTAGTTTGGGATCAGATGACGATCGATGATGACTGATGTGAGTTGTCCCACGATATAATTATTTCAGAAACCCAAACATCATAGTATGACCAGATTACTATATTGATAGAATAATGTGTATCAGGAAGTATGAATTATATCATTAGGAATCCTATACCTTGGTCTATCTTGTTCCCATATCCAAATTACCAATTATTACCAGAGTGTTACCGCAGCCGTATCCAGTGTTCAATATTTGGCCCATCCTAGATCAGCGTAGATATAAAAGCAGTAATTTCGTTAGATTTTTATGACACTTTTTTATATGTTACGTTTGTTCAATAATGGAAAATGAACGTGGCTATTATTTTATTTTGCACTCACATTTTATGGTCGCTTCGATTGCGTCGCTTAAATGTCCGAGTTTCATTTAGTGAATAATATTTTACCATTTAGAGAACGTTTGGGTCAGTTTCGGCTTTTTGTTATTTTAATGTTTCTGTTTAGTTATTTTTCGAAAAGCTACAATTTGGAATTTATTTATAGGTAAACTGAGTTTTATTCGTTTCGGTAGGTCAATTTTATAAAATAACTAATAATATATCTTGCTTTGCCCGTAGACAGCTGTGTACACCGGGAAGATTCACTGATTCAGTACTTGTTGTAGTATATATGTTATGTTGGTATGTGTTAAATGATAAATGATTTTATTTCAGCAAATAGGTTTAAAAAAATACACTTTTACACGTCATTTTTTTATAAACTAGTTAGAACGATGGTGTCGGCATTTCCTAACTGACTACCTCTGAGAAGAAATACTGAAACAAACTCAGGAGTAAAATGTTAAAATAGTAAAGTTGTTAAAATTTAAATTTATTTAAGTTAATTACGTAAGCCACTGTCAATATAAAAGGAGAGTAGTTCCATATTAATAGCTTGCGAGAAAATAGCGTCGGACATGCTTCACCACAAAATTGCATAAGCAACTTAACATCAAAAACAACAGCTGGGGTAGAAACATAAACCGAGCAGTTCTTACCATAAGCCACTTTATCTAAAACCCTGCACACCCCTTCAGGAAGACCAGCATCATAAACAAATGCGCTATATTAATAAGCAGAGATCTTAAATAATTCTTTGTGCGGCTTTGTCCGGGCGCAGCTGCTAAATCCCCCTCTAACTGTCCAGTATTAGAGAATTACTCGACATAATCCGCGGCGTGGGTGGTATTATTTGCTCTGGTGTTGCACTGAACCTCGTCAAATTCAAACGCTATTATAATTCCCCTTGGATTTTGGAGCGGGTTAATGCGCCGGTTGAATTAAGTGCTTCTTTTTATGGAGAGGTATTCTACTGATATTATTGTGATAATCGTACTAAGCTGTTATTGTCCGATTGCCGAGTAAGGGTCTCTTTATGCGAACATTGATAACCACATTTGCTCGTTGCTTATTAGGCCTTTTAAATTGCTAGGACAAGGTTTCTGAACGATGTTTTTCTTGCACCTACTTAAGAGTCAGACAGCTTTTTGAAAAAAACGTCTCAAAGTAATAATAAAGCCACAAACATACTTTAATAAATCCAATCTAAACCAATTATTCAGTCACATCTTTTAATCGGTACATCAAAATTTTTATAAATAAAAATATCTTCTACACTAAATTACCAATCATTTCCATTTTATTTTTAAATTGTTTTGGCTTAAAATTAAACTATGCGTCAACGTTTTAACACAAACAATTTTGATTGACACAAATACGCCTGCTTCTTGCAAAATATTCCAATATTCCACTGCTGAACAAAACCTTAATAATTTCCATTTTTCCACGGCACAAAAAGAACATTCAAGTGCTAGCTCCCAGCATATCCTGGTCGAGACAGTGTAAAATCCGTTAGCAGGGTTACTGTTAAAGGGTAAATCCGAAAGGAGTGCAACCATTAGTCAGTGTGACGCGCTATGTAGTTCTTGTGTGTCGCCAGTGCATGGACATTTGTTAGTGGGACGCTGTGACACCTGCTTTATGTTGATGCTGCCACCAGACATCGGGGAGCAAGGGTGCCGAGCGTATTACTTTGCTACCAACCAAAATCATGCAAGCCGAACGCCGAATACCTAGAATTTACGAGTATTTTAAATGGAGCTTGAGTTGGTTTTATAAAGTTAGTTCCTCTCTTAGGCTCTATAATACCATAAATAATAACAATAACACTTTATTTTCAGATAAATCCGTAGTATTAAAAACTGAAATAAGAAAAACAAAAATATAATGTTAAATAAACAATTAACTAAAAACTTAACTCTATTTAACATAATTGAATTACGCTCTATGGGTCGTATCCAATGCCACATGATAGGGCTATCAACCCTACTAGCCACAATCGCGACAAAACTTTTGGAGCTGTCGCGCACTCGCCGCATCAGGGACGCTATTCGTGAACGCATTAGCGAATAAAGCTTGCCTTAAATAAAGTAACAACATACTACATAGATAGTAATAAAATATATTTTACTTAACAATTCCTCAGTGTGACCAGAGCGTTCGCTTTGGTGCAAGAACATTCGTTCCCAATTTCCAGCAACATTTGGGAGCGCCTTTAAATGAGTATTTTTACTGAAAACGTAAGAGCACGGTGTGTGTTTAACAGTTGTGTTAAGAAGTGTTAGCTATTGTTAATGAAGGAACGACGTCAAGTACAAGTAAATATTACTTTTTAAGTAACAGTCTTTGGATTTTTAAATAAACAACACGTGCCTTTTACATGTCGATAAACTTATTAGGTTATAAAGCAGTATAAGTATACAGTCCCAACCCCAATCTACTCAGATTTCTGTCTAAAAACTGAACCACTCAGTCAGTCTTAACATGGAATTGAACTTAACTACCTCACGTCAACGACTCCGTTTTCGACTACAAGACAAAGGCGGCTCAATACTCTTAAGAGACATTTTTTTTAATCTTCTTAGAAATATACAACCCTACTATCCATAAAAACTTCGAATCGTTAAGATGGCAATCGTAAAATAAATTACAGCATGTCATAAAAGTTCACAGTAACAATCCACATGACCCAACTTCAGTTGACCTTTCCCCAATTGACCCTCACATCTTACCGGGATGACAAGCGGCTCATCCTACATCCAAATCACCATAAAAATCCAGAAACAAATGTTAGCACACTTTACTATGCAAAAGGTGATCCCAAAGATATCGTTCACTCTTATACAAATACATTCAATGCTAATATATCTTGTCTTAAAGCTGACGCAGCGTCAAATCGTACCACCTGAATCCTAACACACGCAGGCATTATTCAAAAAGATTTTCTTTTTTGTCCCAAATCCGTCCAGGATTTGTTATCACATTGTTAAAAAATAAGATCACAGGATAAAAAAGTTGCTAACACTCCAGAGAGAGATACGCAGTATGACAATACAAATCTGTTTTCTTTTTTACACTGTGTCCTATTACGAAGATTTTCTTGGGATTATTTTTTTGCTAATGAGGTAGAAAATCTTAGTGTCAAGCGCGGAGGAATTAGTGTTCGGAATATTATTGATGAAGACGCTTTTGTTGGTGTCGTAATAGGTATAATCCGACATTGTACCTTGTCTCTTTTGAAGGGTGTCTTGAAAATAATAAATTGTCGTCATTAACTTGCGTGGTGCCGCTGTGAGTAATTAGATGTCATGTTTCTCACATAACAATGTAAGTTAAAAGCCGTGTAGATATTTTATTGTAGAATCATCATCTTCAGTGTGCGTGTGTGTTCTATTGTAGAATAGGCACTTGGAGATATAATTATGTTGTATGTTATGTAACATATTGCAGAGATAACTGCATAACAGATATTATTAAGGCTTTAATTTATTGTGATGCAGGCAACTAATCAAAAAATATTTTTTTAATTTCTGTTGTTGTATGTATTTTTGTATCTATTAAGTTCAGATACAGTTAGATGGCTATAGGTACCTAAATACATAAGATAAGCAAAACAAACCTGTATTTCCCGAAAGGGTAGGAAGAGGTGTGTGTATGTAAAAAATATTGTTCAATGTAAAAGCTGTACAAATAGTGATTGGAACAAACATGGACACCAGCGGTCATTAGCGCAACAAGCAACCCTGTCACTGCGACACCTCACCGTGAACCCAACGGGTCGCAAAACAAACATCGATTCGAGCGCAATAATTAAAAAATCACGCGCCGTCAACCCTCCAATGCGCAGCCCGGTCTCGGCGACCAACGAGGCGTCGCGTAACATACTGTACTCGTACTTACGCGTAAGTGCACAATATTACAATAATTCTCGGCGAACGCGAATTTCGAGCCCTTTGAATCCCCTCGGAGCGTGAAGTGTTCTAATTAAATATTGCGTCAATCTCGACACACCTGCCGGGCTCGTTATACCCGCGCGCTCTTTCAAAGGGTTGTGTCGTAACTTTGAGACAATACATTATTTTAAATGACAACACGGGAGGTATATTGAGTCTTTGGATACGTTAGTAGTTTTTTGTTGAAACTTTTCACTTAAACTTGAAATTTCAATGTCTTTTTCACCGCAACTTTTGAACAATACCAAGCAACCCAAACTGGGTACCTAGTTAATACTTACAATACGAAAATGAGGCTTAGTCGCAAAAAGTCTCTTTCGCAAAATGTCTACTGGTCGTAAAATCTGTGAATTTCCTGTAACGTAACAGGCTGTGGTTTGAAAAAACCAATGCCTTTCATTGTATCTTTTAGTCTAATGGTATCATTATTATATGACTTACCGCCGAACTCAGAGACTTTTAATGATTACTTACACTATCATTAAAGTTTTTGTGAAATCTGTACTTAGTGTCAGTTTAAGTTATCATTAACGTCTCTGAGTGCGGCGGTTAGGTAGTCTAAGTGTAAATCTATGTGATTTTAAACCTGGGTGTGCATTTATAATTTCATACATATAATTTCATATACATAATTTCATATACATAATTTCATATACATAATCTTAATATATATAATTCTTACCGCCGCACTCAGAGACGTTAATGCTTACTTAATCTGACACTAAGGAAAGATTTTACGAACAAAACCTTTACTTAGTGATAGTTTAAATATCATTAAATGTCTCTGAGTGCGGGGGTTACTCGTACAAATGAAATATCACCTAACTCCTGCTAAACAGCTAGACTGTTTTGGATGAAATTTTGTTTGTATATTTCAAAGGATTCCTGGATGGTTTGAAAAGACAATTGGACCCAGTAGGTCGCGCTGCTTGTAGCCAGGCAGTTCGACGTATGCCGGTAGACTAGCCGGTCATCTAGTACAATATAAAACTCATCAACGACACCTAATTTCTAATGTAGAACAATGATGGCAAATAGTGTGTCCATTTGTCATCATTGTTCAGTTCAAAGAACAGTTTTCAACAAATCATTCCTACAATTTAAACTCGACAACTCGAAACAAACGAACTGGGAACTACACTTAATAAACTGACAGCCCCATCTCTAAGTCAACCAATCGGCTTCTAAGACGTGACCGCGTTCGCTGCGCTGAGGGCGAGATATTAATTGCGCTAACAAGACAGTTACGCAATCAGTTTAGGGTTAACAACGATTTTATTTCATTTATTTTTTCATAACTTTTTTATTACTAGAGGTTCATCGAAATAATGTCCATTTAAACACTCCAACAAGTTTATATCGAAGAATCTATGAGAAAAACGAATAGAGTAGATACATTTTTTATTTGTTTTCCTCACCTCTCCTCTGAAGGTCGAAAACTTGTTTAAAAGACTTGATTACTAAATTTACAGATATTTTGTCTAGTAGGTTAGACAAAATACGTTTAAGGTTTAAAGCTGATGAAGCACAAGTTTCGTAAACAAAGTAAATGAAAACAATTCTGCTAAGGAACCTCCGCCACAACATAAATTAAGAACTATCTCAATCATGTCATGTCAGCTTTTAATCAAAGAATAACGTCATCATAATCGGTCTATTCGTTTAGGAGCTACGATGCCACAGACAGACACGTATAGCTTATAACACTCCGCTTTATGCGTCGGGGGTTGAAAACCTAGCAAAAATACAATATGGCTCAATTCTAATACATTGTTCATCAACTTGGACATCCCTGAATAACGTAGAAAGAAAAATCGCTCATTCCTTTTCTACGAAAAAGATTTTGCATTGTAGGATAGTAAATGATAATAAACAAAGTGATAAACACTTGATTTAAAAATAAAAATGTTTTTATTATAACTCATACATTGTCATGCATTACAAAAATTGAGACAACCCCAGTAAGTTATTAGTATACTTGTATTGGGGTTACCTCGCAACTTCCCTTAATTTTACATAAACAATGTTAGGCCTTATAAAGTTGTTTGCTTTGTAACATAAAAACATTTTTTTTTTAAAACGTCGCCCCACACTAGGAATTTCTCCTGTATCGTGGGTGCGTTTCACAAACATGAAATATCACATACACAAACACCCAGACTCGGGACAAACATCTGTGGATCACACAAATTTTTGTCCCGTGCGGGAATCGAACCCACAACCCCTAGCGCAGCAGTCCAATCGCTTAGCCACTGCGCCAATCAGGGCGCCAAATTAAATGAAGTGAAATGAATTAACTGTTGACAATTATTATTCAGGTCCATACGCAGCGTTTTTTTTTTTACATTGATATAGTACCATAGGGTAAGTATTTAATTTTAGATTTAATTTATTATAAATATATGTTGACTGTGTTGCATATTGGCGTCTAGCAAACCTAGTACGAACTCTACGAGAGTGAGCCAATATTATTTCGTCTCTTATCCATATGATTTAAGTCTATAGGTTATACAAAAAAAAATAGTTCGCCAACATTTCACCAGTTGTGTTATAGAGGGGAAGACTATAATATTGCCATTAACCAAGCAAAACAGACCGTGCTGCTACTAAGAGTTACCTAATGGAAAATCCCAATAACACTCTAGCCGACCTGGAATTTGACCTATCTCACGTTCAGCAGTTGCGTTTTGTGACCACGAGACCACCGAGGCAGTCTGATTCAAGTCTAGTAAGCACCCATCGACTTCAGACCACGTGACCTCGGCTTGCACGGAGTTAAACAAAACAAGACAGTGTCTGTTTCAGCTATACAGTTACTTAATTAGGGCTTCGATACGATTGAGTAGATAGAAAATACTAGTCTAGTTATACTCGATAAAGTAACAAGTGTATCATGTATTTTGGAAGAGTGCTCCTATAAAGAGTTCTAAATTAAGAGAACGGTGCTGCGCGCGCATTGAAAGATTCTTGTCTTTGTTGTTACTCCACTCGAATTATTATTGATACAGTTGCAAGTAATGCAATGTACAAAGCACTTTAAGGAAGAAAATTTTGCAATATAACCATTAATCCACAATTAATTTTAAGCACACTATTCAGGATTTTCTTTCCAGAAATCTGGTAGACCAAAAACAAAATTTTGGCCTTCGATCATTAACTTCCAAAATTTGTCCTAACGCCTTTAATCAATGAAGGAACCCATACAAACCAGATTTAATTGAACGTAGACTGTCCCTTACAACGTTACCAATATTCAAAATTAGACACAGTGACAGTTAAAGCTTGACCAAGGCTCCGGCCACACAAACGTATAATCTCTAGCCGTCTAAAATGTCCGTCACAGCGAGTTGGACGCGGTCGCTTGTCTAACATTAATTACCACTGCTTTGGCTCGCCTGTTTAGGTCGGGATACTGTTCATTGTGGAGAGTACCTCACTGGTAGACGTATATATAGATGCGTTTGCAAATAATAATAATGTTCTCCTGACTGAATTTCGGTCACGGCGGCCGATCTCATCTGAGACTAGCTAACTACGCAGGAGAATTTATAGTGCACAAGTTTGCGCACTAACAAAGGTGCACTCCCTATTCCTTCACTCTCATAGTCCGATGGGACGGTAGAACGATACAACCGAATGGGGATCAGGCGCAGGACCGACGGCTTAAAGTGCCTTCCGAAGAGTTGCGTTTGTAAATTTGAATCATAGAGGGGAGAAACTGGTGCCTTTTACTATGCATCGTTATAGCTTGCATTGTAGGTCATTTTTGTTGTGTAAGCGAGACGACGCTACGTGCAGTGAGGCATCACTTTCACAATGGAACATGATCAAATGGTCTTAGTGAATGCACGCTCATAGTAACCCCGCTAAAGCTTGTAGCCCAAATTCTTTTCTGGCCTTAAAAACTCTGACAAAATTACGACCCAAGGTATTATTTGCAAAGACTTTGTAGTGAAATTGGGTAGTTTGTTGCGCCGTTTCTTCTACCTAGCTATAGTACTAGAAAGCGGTGACGGGCGGGCGTTTTGGAGGCTGTCTTTATGTAATTTAACGTTCAAAAAGTAGTTTTTTATCTTTTTATTGCATTCACCAAGACAAAGAATATACATATAAGTTTTAAGAAATACTTGGAATGTGTTTTTTTTTGTTACATAACATAAATATCTATAGCACGGAATTTCCTTTCTAAACAACTCTTAAAAGAACAGCAGACAAAGAATGGAAAGAAACAAAGGACACTATTATTTCCTTAAAAAATGCTGATATTTAACCCTTTGAGCGCCAGCGCGGTCACCAGGTGTCCCCCAATACACAAATACAATTACACAAGTTTTTGCTATTGTGTCTACTGCGTGGCAGTCAATGACTTAATATCTACCAAATGTTATTTCAAATGTTTACTGTAACAGAATCACTTAACACACTGTATCCATAATTCAGCACCTATTATTTTGTATGCAATCTGTTCAGAACTCGTTAGAACTGAAAATAATTACACAACAAACAGGAGCAAAGTTTAGAGTGGTCGATTCAGTGCGATGGCCGTCGTGCCGGAAACGTCCTTTACAACAGACAAACGCGGTTGACCTAACGTTAATTATATCTGTCTCGGCTTGTTATGAGGAATATGCTTTGTGAGACTCAGGACTTTGATTCATCATACGAGCACACGGTTATAAGTACCTCTTTTGGTAATTGGAGACTTTGTTAAAGCATAAATTGTATAGTCTTTGTGTTACGGTGGAGAAAACCTTTTTTTTAGGCAGTGAATGTGATAAACGAGTATTCGTCATCAGAGTTTTTTTCCTCAAAACTTTTTCTCAGACTTATGAATTTCCAGGACCGGAAAAAGTGATTGCGTTGGCTTCCACTTAACGAGTACGAGACATACATAATAGCAAAACTATACAAGTGATAACATAGCAATTTATTGCTAACAATATGCATTATTTTATATTATATAACTCTATCACTCGTTGCAACCTAACCATAGCACAGTAAACATTCCTAATTCGCAAACCAATCAAAATTACCGAAATTAACCACGTCACTGTATACTACATCTAGTCCAGACATTTGGCCCTCGTAGGCCGAAATCAATTAGAGTGGGTTCGTGCCGATCGGGGCTCAACGGAGAAGTTTGCTGACGTCACTACAGCGGCCTTTATTACCAACCCGTGTAATTGACTTTTAGAATCAGCGGTGGACGACTGACAGGGACGAATTGGCAGTAAGCGGTGCTGCTCTAAGGACCAGAATTTCAATTTTGGAACTGCACATTTTTGTCTTTTTACTTGAAGGTATATACGAAGTGTGTTCGTATCTAAGATGGCAGTGGGCTTAATGACGAAACGAAAATAAAATTGTTTTGCAATTAAAAATAGAACGCGATAATTATTTGTTTTAATTCTGATCCTTTGGGCATTTGACATCTAACTGACCAGCAATTTTTTTTTCTTTTACAGCCAGTTTAATGTCCCTCTGTTGTGCAAAAGGCCGGTTTTCTTCTTCCTATAAATAAATTATCATCACGCATAATAAAGACAAAAGCCAAGAAGCAAGAAGAAGTCCATTATTACCTTCTTCACCTAAATCCATGTCTGCTAAACGCGGTACACTGCAGGCAATTCCGCAACGTCATTTCGTCTCCGCGGTCTTACTCAGCATTATACGTAAGATAGAGCTCCTTATGCACATTTATGAAAGTGTTCAACATAATATCTGTAAGGATGAAGTGTAAGATTGGTACTTTACATAGTATTAGGGTGCACTGTGGTATGCAATCTTTGAGGCGCTGCTTTCGGGTGCAGCGTCGACATTTTAGTGGTTTTGAGCTTTGGAAACATAAATTAGTGCAGTATGAGAACTGAGAATTGGCAGTCTTCGAAACGGGGATTTTTCTTTGATATTGATTCAGTTTCATCAAAAAATATGTTGATGTGATGAAAGGCTGAAGTGACTGGCTCACTTTTTGTGGTTATTATATCGTTTCCATTGTCTTTTTTAGGCTCCCAACAACTTCTGTAAAGCCGAGTACTAAAAAGTAACCCTCACTATAACTAATACCAATAATTATATTTCCGTATTGAACTTTCAACTTAATCGATCTCTTCTTCTCTGGACAACTCACACACACTATATTATGGTAACCAGACAACTGAACATACTTATAAATTTCTAAATACACACATAATATAGATAATTTACGCCCAGACACAGAACAAATGATTATGCTCATCACACGAAGATTTGTCCTGGGTGGGAATTGAACCCACGACCTTCAGTTCCGCAGTTAGGGTCACTAACCCCTAGACCAACAGGCCAGTCAATCTTTATCTGTATCTATCTTTATAACCCCTCTTGCCCATACCACATTAAAATTATTGTATTTAAACATAACATAACATCACGCCTTTATTCCCCAAAGGGGTAGGCAGAGGTGAACATATAGTACACCCACATTTCGCCAGTTATGTTGTAAGTCCTAATGTAATAGGGGGCGAGCCTATTGCCATCAACCGGGCACAAATCCAGACTCCGTGCTGCTACTGAAAATTACCTAATGGAAAACTCAGTAATACTTTGCCCGACCCAGGATTTGAACCCAGGACCTCTTGCTCAGCAGTTGCGCTTAGCGACCACTAGACCAACGAGGCAGTCAATTTTTACGTATTGTTTTGTATTTATTTTACATATAATATTTATTCTAAAACTTATATTTTCACGATGTTTTTATTCTAAAATTTATATTTCACACTCTATTTCGTTCTACCTGTTTCCACCGCGTCAATTCTCGACTCAGCATAATCCTCTCAGATAAGTTTCACACTGTATGCACTCGAGAGTTTTCATCGCATGCTTGCGGCGCTAATTGGTACTTTGTTTCACCCATTACGAAGAAGCGAGCTAGATCCTTTTATACGAAGCTTAGGTTTTCGACTTTTGAACTAGGTATTTCAGGAACATTGGAAAAGGGAAATGAGTGTAAATAATGATTGTGAAGGATGTTGCGGCAATGTTTGAACGTGTATTATACAGGGTGGATGTCTAGGGAAAACTGTGTGGACCGTTATCAATATAGCGACGGAAAAAATGTTTTATTTGACACCACAGCTTTGAGTAAACAGGCTGGCTCGTACGGAATAAAATCACGATTGATGACTGATGTTTATTAACTTAGCAGATGTCGTTTGTTATTAAATGCATCTACCTAATACTCGTCTCTGCATCGCCCTAAGGTCGGCAGAAAATGCCTAAGGCATTAAGTCCGCCTTTGTACATATTTTTATTTATGTGTATTAAGAATAAATAAATATATATATATATTTTTTTTTTAAGTACTTCTAGTAGCAGTTTAATTTAGTTTAACTCTTAACAAACGAGCGTGAAACCTCAGATTTGATGCGGAGTTACTCAAAGAATTTCTGTTTTTTTTATTGTTTGTAAGTTCTATAATTATGCTATAGGCTCGATGTCTAATCTGGCGAATTCTTGGACACTACTTAAGCTAAGAGTTACTTCAATATGTACATTTCTAGCTACATTTTTGTGTATTGCTTAGAAATGTGCACTTTAGCTTCAAATTTGTGTGGCACAGACTTTATAAGCAAACCAAATTCAGTACACTAGCACTATAATCATGGAACTAGTAATCCGGCTCTGTAGTAATGCGTAATAAACCATTGTTGACACCTGCACCGCGGCTTAGCTTCATTGTATGTCATGGCGGCAGACATTAAACCGAACTGTTAGTTCAACTTCCTCGGTGGGGAACATTCACTTACTTTGTTACTGTTTAACTGTTGCTACGTGTTTGTTTGTGACATAGTACTTATGTAAGAGTTACGTGATAACAAATGAGTGAAAACTGCCTTTTTTTTGCATCACACGATACAATTTTTTGAATTTGACGACCTGATTGGCGCTGTGGCTAAGCGATTGGACTGCTGCGCTAGGGGTTGTGGGTTCGATTCTCGCACGGGACAAAAATTTCTGCGAACCGCAGATATTTGTCCCGAGTCTGGGTGTACATTTTTGCCCTTATCCAAAAATTTTATTTTCAAGGCGGAAGTTTGCGAGTCTGCGTTTGTACGTTTGTCCAATCACTAAGCCACTTCACCAATCGGATTTTATATCCAATGGGCATGTTAACATATAGCACAAATTTTGTTCTTAGCCACAGTACCAAACGCTGTCAAATACTTCACGATAATATTAACATAAGTCACTATCAACGATATTCAAAGGAAGCGTATACCTTATACCTAGATCCACTTCATCTAGCGAACTAGGGATAATCCCGTCGCTTCGGTAGTGTAGATATTATTTAAGCGCTCCTTGCACAGCAGCGTTTAATCCCAGGCCAATACCTGCTTACAAGGAATGGGAGGTGCCGCAACGAATCAATTTGGTTCTCCCGGACATACCCGCGGTAAATTATCAGAGAGGCTGCTACAAAGCCTTTGTTTAGAATTTAAGGTATGTAAGATCTTTTGCAGTTTGATTAAATATTCAGTACTGGATGTGCGAGAATTGACCGGGATTTTCTCGGGTTTAAAGTTATCTGGCTTTGTTTTAAGAACGGTCCTAAGATTACAAGCTGTGGTTACTAAAATTGCATCATTGATATAATGTCTATGTTACTTAGCTTTTAGGCAACTATTTTATCTACCAAGATACATTTTATTTACTTGTTTTTTTTTAATGCAGAAGAATGAGGCGAAAGAAGTATGTCACGATCGTAGCAAATGGAAATCCATGGTCTCTGCCTACATCATCATCATCATCATCATCATCAGCCCGTTGCAGTCCACTGCTGAACATAGGCCTCTCCCAATATACGCCACAAAGCTCGGTCTGGTTACCCCTTGTGGAAATAGGCATGACTTTATGTGTGTATTTTTAGGCATGCCTGATTTTTTCGGACTCGACGGAGCTCTACAATCTATATCATTAGCATATAGCTAACGATGTAGAGCTTCGTCGAGTATTAAAACGCATAATCACGTTCTAGGCAACTATTGTATTTTTATTTTTTTAATTAGCCTGTTCATTGTCCCACTTCTGAGCAAACGTGGAAACGTAGGCTATGTTACTTTTTATTAATTTCGTTTATTTTTTCAGACTCAAACGGACCTCCTCATAGTTCACCCGTTGAAAGAAACTAAACAAACACCAAAATTAACAATGGGTAAATATTACTAGATAATGCTCAGTCATCATCATCATCATCCACAGCCTTCAATATCCCACTGCTGGGTATAAGCCTCCCTTAAACAAAGCCATCCGCCGCGGTCCTGTGCCAATCTCATCCAGGTGCGCCCTGCGATCTTTGTAATATCGTCGACCCACCACGCTGCCGGTCGACCTACGCTTCGCTTGCCTGTTCTTGGCCACCATTCTGTCAACGCCTTACTCCACTAATAATGCTCAGTAAATAATCTAAACACACTTACAACCAATATTTTCGTTTCAAAATAAACCAAAATATTGACGCGTTTCAAGTGATTTTTAAAAGGAGTTTCGCTATTACTTCGGAATTATATATCAAAACATTAAAATACAAGTTAGGGGAAGTCTTCAATTCATCTAAATATACACGAAATGTATTTCACGGTTTCCTATGGGAATAAATAAGGGAAGGTTTTTATATTATTTTTGAAGCAGCGTATTTTCCTTCGATCCTTGTGTCGGTTTCAAAGGAAATTATTGAAACCCTCACAAAGACGACGAAACTCTTAGAGAAAATTATGTATCTGTAATTCTGGGATTCTTGGATATAATAGTATTTTGTGTTCGGGAATTCTATTCTGTTTTTCATTTTAAATTCTATAGAAGCTTTGATAATGTTTTTATATTTCTGTATTTGTATTTCTGAAGCAGTGCGCTGTTGTGAATGTATTTTTTTTAAAGGTCGCCCCTTACTAGACATTTTTCCTATATCGTGGGTGCGTATCAGAAACATGAAATATCACATACACAAACACCCAGGCTCGGGACAAAAATCTGCGAATCGCACAAATTTTTGTCCCGTGCAGGATTCGAACCCAATAGCTCAGCAGTCCAATCGCCACTGCGCCGATAAGGATCATTCAGTGAACATTTTATTTATTTCAGTACACAGCTATCATAACCAGAATGTCCTAAAGCAGCAGTGAGGTGCTTACTCTAATTCTTTGTGTTGGTAAGCGCTTAGACTGCATGGAATTAGGACACGCGAGTTACAGTGGGATGCTTTACAATAAATATATAATTTACATAATTATTATACGGTACCTATGTTATACCGTTATACCTACCTATGTTATATGGTACCCATGTTATAACCTAAGTAGTACCTAAGTTATAGTTAACGTACCGACAAAAGCCTCACATAAGAAGAGGAATTCAGTGCACGATCTTTCAACTCATTGTCAATCCGTCAATGTTTTATGGACTTATTAAAGGGGCAAGGTTACGCTGCGCTAGCCGCGGTACTTTGATGGATGGCAAACGGAGTACATACGTAACAAACTGCGCTCCTAACTGCCTGGCCTAAGTAGATTACTATGGAGTAGGTAGTTCCAAGCAGGTAAGTACTTCAAAAAGTTAAGTAACGCTACACGTGCTCATATTATCCCGTATACAAAATACCATAAAAGTTTGTTTCCACCCAAAATGCAAAAATTCATTTGTAAAATGAAGTAACTTTACCTACCTTGTGTATTAGACCAGAAACACACAATACGCCCCTCATGGGACAGAGGGAATACACAAAAAAATATCAGAAGTTCCAGTCCAAAGGACTCACTCAAATGCATGATGTGGAAGTGTCAACTTAAGTGATTTCAAGCTTATATAGGTAAGATGAAATAATCAAGTTATTGGTTTTCTATTATCGGCGCTTAATCAGCACTAACTGGTGTTTTAGGATCCTAATAGGAATTTCATCAAGTTTTAGTTATAGATTCTGAACTTAAGTTTTTTTTATCTTTTAGTAGACTCATTTAGCAAAATGCATGATGCATGTACCATCGTCATCAGCCGGAAGACGTCCACTGCTGAACAAAGGCCTCCTTCTTTTAGAAGGGGGGGTTGCCATAATCCCCACGCTTGGCAAGCGGCTTGGGGATTGCAGTATTGGTGGTCAAGTTACAGAAGACGCTGCTGCCCATCTACTGAGTTTTCCCTTATTTGCCTCTTACGACAGGAAAGGGGGTGGTCCATTCTAGGCCGGATACCACACGGCAAGATGCATGTATCAGATGAAGAAATATGTATTTTGTCTTTACGCATCCCTGCTGTCACACTACTTGCACTTCTACAAAGATAGACAGCAATACTCCGACACACCTTTCAAATCCTTACTAGTACAGCTACTAACGGTCTTACTATCTCTTTTTTTATTGATGTCGTCACATTTTACCGTTCTCCACACTGTCACTTAACCTTCTTCTTCTTATCGTATGGTTGATGATCACCCTGGTGTCAGAGTTTAAACCGCCTGTAGGCCTCTGACATGGCTTTACACACCGTTGAAAAATCTCTCAGGTATGCCGGTTTCCTCACGATGTTTTCCTTCACCGTTTTTAGCAACTGATAACAAATTTTTAGTACGCACATGAATTCGAAAAGACATTGGTGCGTGCCGGGATTTGAACTTGCGACCTTTGACTTGGCAGTCCAACGGTCATACCACTCGGCTATCGGTGCTAACTTAACCTTCTGAATGGTATCTCTTCGATGGACTCATCGAATAAAATAAGCTCTCGGATCGAAAAACTTTACGTTACGCCACCATTGTGAAATTTAATATTTTCCCTTCCGCTTGTTGACTGTATTGACGGTTTGACTCGCGGAGTGCTTCCAAACAAATGTTTCATAAATATATTTATCTATTCGCCTTCTTCCACAATTGTGCATAATACAGCTGATTTGGCAAGTTTTCATAGAATCGGTACAGATATAAAAAATATTTGATTAACTCTTTTCTGTATGTAGGTAAATAATTGTTTGTATATTTTTCATCGTAAGTAGTTTATTGATGTTACAATTACAAAACTCTATGTACTAAAAGCTATGGCTGCGAGCAGCGCCATGGTAGCTTAGTTGTAAGAGCTACGCTACGGTTAGACGAAGGTCACGGGTTCGGAACCCGCTCGTGTCGATCATTTTTCAAATTTCCTTTATTAATTAGAATTTGACCTTAGCATGAGAAATATGCTAAAATGCCACTAAAAGTTATGTAACACTATGTATTTAATACAAAAATATGTTTCACCATAAGAATTAAAAAGCGTTGAACGTAGTATACAAGATTTCGATTTCTAATCTAGGTAAGTGCCAATGAATGTGTCCTTTTCAAGGTCAATTATGTATTTGTATAGGTGTATTTACTACTTTATTCTATCACGCTTAGGACCTCACTTCATTTGGATGCCATGGCAGCGACGCCGGCAGCGTAGCCAATCAAAAAATGACCGTCAATCACTACGAAGAACACACGCGTGATTTTAAACCAGTTAAAATCATAACTGCACCAAAACACCATTGTATAAAATCATATTTCCATCCATCCATTTTTCTATTCATCCTCGTTCAAAAACTAGAGTGAGCTAGAACAACCAGCCCGCGGTCCTAAACTGTATTTGCAAGTGAAATTCGCGCGAGCCATAACTTAGTCAGCGATGTGGTGACGTGGTGATGCGAATTATACTCCAAAGGGTACAGCTATTGATATATTGGAATTTTGGAAAGATAGATAAATTAACGATGCTTTTCGTAATATTTGAATATTAGGCTAGGCCTGCTCTAAGCCACAAAAAGATGAAAGGTTTAATAGACACGCGTTTGATAAGCTTTCACAAGTTATTAATAGCAGAAGAAAGAAAATTAAGACTGCCTCGTTGGTCTAGTGGTTGCTAAGCGCAATGGCTGAGCATGAGGTCCTGGGTTTGTAACTGGGTCGGGCAGTGTTATTGAGTTTTTCCAATAGGTGATTATCAGTAGCAGCTCGGATTCTAGATATATGCCCGTTTGATGGCAACATGCTGACCACCTATTAAATTGGGACCTAAAAAATAACTGGCAAAATGTGGGTGTACTATATGTGTACCTCTGCCTACCCCTTCGCGAAATACAGGCGTGAGGTACATATGTTTAAAACATCCCTTCTTTGATGTTTAAAATCTATCAACAAGAAAAACAAAAGAAACGCAGAAACCAAAGCATAAAACAACAGACGATCCTATCGATAACGGCGATCTGTACACAGAAGCCTTTCAAATCTTCTTGCAGAATTGCAAAGAATTCGGTATAACTGTAGATCATACTAGTTGCACAAGGTAGCTGATTTAAAACTTTTTTAAGGATTAAAGTTACCTTCGTCATTTAAAATTTCCTATGAAAGGTAATATTTAACTGATTAATGCCCGATTAATGACAATTTGTTTAACTTCGATAACTTAGGATGAAGCAGTAAATTTTAAGTGTTCAAGCATTCCGAAAAAGAAAAACAGAATCATAGTCCTTACTTGATTTACCACTAGCTCTCAATACAGGTGTTGTATCTTTAATCCATCACCCCATGGTTACGAGAGTTAGTAAATTGGCTCTTTGTGACAGAATTAAGGTAATATACAAAAAGATAAGTGATAAAAATATCAATCTATTCCTTCAACGACGATTTATCTACATTTCCTCAGAACTTCTCACACAATACTTCAAAATGACTCAATTTCCTTTCTGGGAAGCAGAACAGCCGCGCGCGAATCATACAACATATAATACGTATGAACGAATGTATGTATGTTTGGAAAATAATTCAAAGTTCGCTGGAGCGAGAGACGCTGGCAAGCCGCGCTGGCTCGTGTTAAGAAGCCATGAATATCGTCCTACCACTAGCAGTGCTGATGTAGGGAGAATGGAAACGGTACACGAGATTTTTTGGATTGATGCGACTTGGGTTAAAGGTTTGGGTTGGGTTGTGGTTTTGGGATACCTCAAAACCACAACTTTAAGGGCCTGTTACACCATAGACAAGTAGTGTCAAGTGGACTAACCGCCACTTAAAGTCACCCGTAACTACTCATTCGAATTCCACAATATCTGAGTAGCATTAATCAGGGAATAAACCGGCCTGTAACTAAGATACGATAGAAGATACTCATAACTTTTACTTGTCGATTAGCGTTAATCAAGAAAGAACTTATCACTTTATTCGTAGATGGTGAAACAGGCCCTAAATCTTACAAAAGTCATAAAGCGTGAACAGAAGACAAAACACTACCATCAACACAACCTAACTATACTTTAAGTGCAGGAACAAATTCAAGCGTCGTTTTATATTAAACCGCTTGGAATCCTGTGCATTCTGTACAGCGGTGATTACCTTAGTTATACCCGGTAGCATCCCGACCTAAGTGCAACATTAATAGACTATTACCGCACTTCCCTGGTAATACGCTGATGCATTATTGTTGGCTTTGAGTGGAGGAGTAAGTGAATATTTAAGAAAAATGCTTGGATTGCTATGGAGATTAACATGGGTGAAAGAGATTAGCTGATAGATAGGAAGGGAATAGAAACATGCTTGTTATAAGCGCAACAGCACGTTTCTGGGATAGGGCGTATTTTCTTTTAACTCCTTAAACCGAATCCGATCTTGGTTTTTTTATTTGAATAAAGTGTCGCTATGAACACTAGGCGAGTGAAGCACTGATAGTCGCGTGGTATGACCGTAGGACTGCCAAGTCAAAGGGAGCAAGTTCAAACCCCGGCACGCACCAATGTCTTTTTGAATTCATGTGCGTACTATAAATTAGTTATCAGTTGCTAAAAACGGTGTGGGAAAACATCGTGAGGAAGCCGGCACACCGGAGAGATTTTTCAACGGTGTGTGAATGTCAGAGGCCTACAGGCGGTTTAAACTCTGACACCAGGTTGTTCATCAACCATACGATAAGAAGAAAACTAAACGGGTGCAGTATAGTCGTCGTAGAAGAATTAAATCGTAATTCTACTCGGTACTTCTTACTCTACGGTATGAGCTATTAACTATTTATTCAATAACTAGCTGCGCCCCGCGGTGTTGCCCGTTACATTTTTCGGGATAAATATTAGGTAGGTAAGTAGCTATGTGTTAACCCAGGGTGTCAGCTATCTCCATACCAAATTGTTCTAGCCTTGTGAGCGTGAAGAGGTAACAAACACACAAACGCACAGGCACACTCACAAACTTGACGACCTGATTGGCGCAGTGGCTAAGCGATTGGACTGCTGCGCCAAGGGGTTCGATTCCCGCACGGGACAAAGATTTGTGTGATCCTCTGCGGATGTTTGTCTCGAGTTTGGGTGTTTGTGTAAAGATATTTCATTTTACTATAATAACTTCCGTGAGTGTTATCCATATTATTTACTATATATCCCGGTTATACTCACGTGTGTATTCGGGGATGTCCGACTAGTTTCGAACTCGAACGGTGCCCTTATTCATGAGCTGGTTACGCGGCAGAGTCGCGAGCCGAACTGGCGGCATTCCCGAATACACACGTGAGTATAACCGGGATATATAGTAATAAGATATTTCATATTTGTAAAACGCACCCACGATACAGGAGAAATTCAAAGTGGCGGCGTCGTTTTTTTATTTAAAAAAAACTTTCTCTTGTATAATATTGGTGTGATTCAATATCCTGGCACAAAAAAATGCAGGCTGGTACATTCCCACATAATGTACAGCTCGGCGTAGTAGCTGTATCTAAAGTCAAAACACGGAATGTCAAAATGACAGACATACATTGACCATTATTACTATTGTGACGAAAAACTAAGTCACTTCGTGTACTTAATATCCCATGTTTGAATACATTTCAGTGCAGGACAGGACGCGTAGGCATTTCGGACGGAAACATTGAATAATTTTATGCTAAGAACTTGGCAAAATGAATTTGTAACCACAGCGGGTATAAGTTGTTAACTGTGGCTTATCTGCCAGAGGTTGTGTCACCTTATTTGTAAATAGATACTAATTTATTTTTCTCGCGACTTTGTTTCCTTAATCGATCCCATATGAATTGTTGATTGAAAAATATATTGTATCTTATTATCTGTACATATTACTGTACTCTCTGTACTCTACTGTCTGTGTGTCTGTATATATTACCATATCTTATACGTCTGGTTCTTAAATTTCTTTAGTCATGAAATCACATCACGCCGTTGATACTTGAAAGAAAGAAAATCAAAGAGCACACATGCATAATAATTACCTATAATTAGGATAATTTGTATGTGATAAGTTACTTATAAAATAAGGTAATTTGCGTGAAGTTGGCGCGACATTTACGTCTGCCAACCCTCACATTAAAGAGCAGTCAAAGGAGATTTCTTTCGTTTAGTTTTATGAAAAATCGGAACTTGTTGTAGCTACTTCCAGTCACAATACATTTAGAGAATATTGAAAAGTGTTAGTTGTTAAATGTTTTAACCAATTTAATTAGTACCGTAAACGTGAACAATACTAAACTTGTCGATGTCATAGAAGAAGAAAAAGAAAAAATTATAAAAACACAATTTGTTTCATGAAACACGAAAGCTGTATTAAACGGTGTTCTGAGAAGCTTTGCAGACAAAAGACTATCGGAATAATTTATTTGCTTTTGGTGTATAAAAACTTTTAAATTGATTATTCATAACACTGTTATTATAGTCTTATAGGGCCCTAGACAAGTGGCAAAACGTTTAACGAATAGCATGAAAAATATATGGGATTGAATTATGTCTTAGATTACAGTCCTGTGGAGTGCCGGGCTAGGGCTCTCCATTTGGTTCCGTGGGTGTCATAGGAGGCGACAAAGGAAAAAGCCAGAAGATGGGCAGCAGCGTCTTCTGTAACATCACCGCCAATACTGCGATTCCCAAGCCGCTTGTTGAGCGTCTTCCGGCTGCTGATGATGATGACAGATTAGGCTCTAGACAGACGGACCGCATTTCAACTGCAATCCAACCGCAAATTGCAGTTCGGATGCAGTTTGAATGCAGTTGACACGACTGCAATAGAACTGCAAACCAAACGTTCATACGATTGCACGCCGACTGCAATTGAACTGCAATCGGACTGCACGCTTGGTTTGCAGTTCTATTGCAGTCGTGTCAACTGCATTCAAACTGCATCCGAACTGCAATTTGCGGTTGGATTGCAGTTGAAATGCGGTCCGTCAGCCTTACATGGACGAGACAGCATGTCACCACTCACCTCCATACAATAGATCATTCTATTCGACACGACAAGGGTTTTGGAAAACCCTTTCCGTTGACGTTTCTAAAATATGATAAATATTGTTTTTCTGCGGCCAATCTCAACTGTCATCACACATATATTATAAAAGCGAAAATTTGTTAATGTATGTTGATATGTTTGTAAATTCTTCACGCTCAAACGGCAAGATCAAAATAAAATTTGGTACGAAGGTAGTTGACACCCTGGACCATTTATCCTCCATTTATATTATGGGCAAAATGTAGCGAGTAAAACCGCGAGGCGCAACTAGTAGTGCATAAATGAAAGTACAGCCTCCTTACCATGAACTTTTACAGCAGGACAGTTTACGATGTGGAAGCGAGACGCCGTATTACACTGCACGTAGCGGCGTCTCGCTTCCACATCGTAAACTGTCCTGCTTTAAGAGTTAACGGTAAGGGAGCAGCACATAAGCTGCAAATGTTTGACTTTTAACTGACTCGTCTATTACTTACAATTCAAACTAAATCTGTTCTAAATTAAATCAATGACAAAGTTATAATATCTATCAAAGTCTCAAAATTTATCTTTCTTAGAAATAAATAATATAATTCTTAGAAATTTAATTCGAAATTCAACAAAACAGTTTTATAGAAATTGTATTAATTATAATGTTCTTGATTCAACTGTCTACTCAACTATGCCTAATTCATCGCAACCATTAATATTCCATATTAAAACTATGTTGCTTAGATCCCAAGAAAGACTTGCCAAAGACCAACCAACTATGCAAGAGATGATACAATACCTACACAAGTGTGCGTAAAATATAGGTACACTCTCAGTTCCCATAAACGTAGTCTAAGCAAACAAATTTAATACTTTCGTACACAGATAATATACAGGATTACGTCCTGCTTTAATATTTGACGCACAGAGTATAACAAAACAGACAATGGACTACTATAGTTTTTGCAAGATACTCAATACCTTTATGTCAATGTGACTTAACGAAAGCCCTAGATAAGTGGCAAAACGTTTAAAGAATAGAATGAAAAATGTATGAGATTGGCATAACAATGTTTGTCATAGATCCCATAGTCAAACAATAGGAACTACTTGGTATAAAAAATCTATGGCCAAACATTATATCACCCCTATACATTTATCATTCTATTCCATTTCTGTAAGTCAAGCGTTTTGCCTCTTGTCAAGTGCCCAAAGCACAGGACGCACTTCTTCATCTTTACCGCCATCAGCCGGAAGACGTCCACTGTTGAACAAAGGCCTCCCCCTTTTAGAAGGGAGCGGTTGCCATAATCCCCACGCTAGGCAAGCGGCTTGGGGATCGCAGTGTTGATGGTGAAGTCACAGAAGACGTTGCTGCCCATCTTCTGGATTTTCCCTTTTCGCCTCCTACGACACCCACGGGAGGAAAGGAGGTGGTCAATTCCAGGCCGGATACCACACGGCATACATACGGGACATATTGGACGCACAGAGGTATAATATTACCAACATCCCAACTTAGGGCTGCTACTGAGAATTTCTAGCCAGATACCTTCGATGCCAAAGCGTCTTAATAACAGTAGTAGTACCTAGCGCAGATAATCTAAAACATATTGTCTTCTCACCATGCGGAGTCAATTTCCAACAACACGTGCTCAAGCGGTGTCTCAAGCCGAATTAATTAACGGCTACATCTATCACGCTGTCATACTCCTCCCGGTATCTCAGTGACGCGACTGTCAATAATTGATCGGCCCTAACGCAGGGGCGCAATTAAGGGTGCAAAATGAACGGCGATTTTTCTTAGGGCCCCGGATGATGGTACTTGAGATGACGTGATTATTCTTGGATAACGAGGATTATTATTTTAGGAGTGTTTTTTAGTGCTACGTTATTTTTATTGTCCGCTGAGTTGACGTGAAATTTTTGTAGAAACTAATATTTCAAACTAACAATCTTTAAGATTAATAAAAAATTTAATGCAACTATAACGTCAACTATATATCAAAAAAATATTGAAGAAACTAATATTTAAAACTTACAATCTTAAAGATTAATAAAAAATTGAATGCAACTATAACTTCAACTATATATCAAATAAATATTGAAGAAACTAATATTTCAAACTAACAATCTTTAAGATTAATAAAAATTGTAATGCAACTAAAACTTCAACTATGTACCAACTCAATTTGATTTTGTTGTAGATAAAAAGCACACAATGTAGTGATGTAGTTATTATAATAACCTGTGTACACTATACAGATACCTATACTTTTCTCCTGAGCTGCGTGAATCACGCTGGACCAATTTTTGTTCCTTAAAACCCCTCCTGATTCAGTAAATCAGTATTTTAATTATGGTGGAAATTAAAGAACTCCTTCTATAATTTCCAACATAATAAAAATACAACGTAAAACGAAAATAAGGAGGAGTATTCTAATCCAAAAACATTATTCCATGCCTTAATTCGATACATCTAAACGGAAAACAACCAAAAATATTATACGATTCCAATCGAACCCTCAAATGCAACGTCCTAAAATCGTTCATGTTATTCACACAAGTACCAAACAATTCCTCTCACTATTCCTTTGCTTCTTTTGCCATCAAATTGAATATTCCCCGATGACGATGACAGACTGACATTTAATCTGTTGTACGAGTTATTAGTTATGTCAGCCGCAGCTCAATATGCCTATGATGTTCTCAAAGAAACTAGTCTTTGATGCTTTGTATTGTGAGCTCCTGTATTTGAGAGCCAGTGAATTCAGGTATCGTAATTCCAATTTGATGAATCGTCTTTATAATTACGAGTCCATTTATAATTACCAGCTAGCTCGATTGATCCTTGGTATTCTGAATGGAGCAAGCTCTGTGTATATTTATAATATAAGCCATACATATCATATTAAAATTATGTTTGTACAAAATATTGCCGTTTATTCTGCAAGACACTCACACTCACACTGTCATGATATTTTTCTTTCACCGAGAAATCTGACCGTAAAAAGCAATTAACGATGACGTGTGTGCTGTGGGCCAAATATATAGTAATAGGCTCGCTAAGTTTAAAATAGAACTTAAATTGATCCGGGAAATGTGGGTGCAATGGCTCCTGGCAAGAAGACTAAGACTAATAGAGATAATAATTATATCATCAAGCCCGTATTTCCCTAAGTTTGTATAGTACAATCACATTTCGTCAGGAGTCTTTGCCATTGATTGGATTTATATCAAGACCCTGTGCTGCAACTTATAATCACCTAATGCACCTTAACACCTTGCATGCATCGAATCTAGGGTCTTATTCTTAGCAGTAATGCTAACGACCAGTGCTGGCAAAGTAATGACTTTAACAGATATTGTACAAACAACTCTGATATTATTCAAATAAAAAAGAATAATTTTGTTGTTTATAAGGCGAGAAATATTCGGAGAACATCTCGATATGAATGATGTGGTGTAAAATAAAATAATTACTCTTGAACCTTTCCTTTTCGGTGAATACAGTCGTGTCAATACATTTTGGTACTATGTCATAAAATAGAAAAAGATTTTAACATAGGATTTACCCAAACGGAAAGCAAAATGCAGGACGTTAAAATAATTAGCTACGTCAAAAACGCAAAGTAGTTTTTTTTGTAGAAAAACTTTGGGAACAGTTAAAACCGCTGTAAACATAATTTGGAGTATTCAAGAGGGCCGCATTGAACAAGTTCGCGACCTGCCATTTAAAACATGATTATTTTCTTCAAACTTAGTTGTAAATAAGTTTTCCACTCGTTTTGACTGCTACAACTTAAAAATTATGCAGAAGTGCGCTAGAAAGGGAACGCTTTACTCAAAGAGAAATGAATATAATGCTCCCGAGGTGAGTGGAGAATGATGAGGCCAAGAAGAAGATGGGTGATACGTGAAGCTTAAAAGTAAAAAAATTGTTGGGTAGATAGGATAATAAATTAAGATAGTGTGGATTGATCCAACTGTTGAGGATTGCTTTGAAGGGGCTTGTTAATGTTTATTAATGTATTTAGTATTTCTACACCCAGCACTATTAATTAATTTTTAGAATAAACACGATTGTATATGTTTATATTCCTATTTAAATAAGTATAGATAGGTAGTAAAATACTAACATATTATATTACTATAATGAAACCTTAACCTATAACTTATATGGGTACGTATGTGTTAGTATAAGTTGGTTAAATAAATGTCTGATAATTTTGGCAGTAGGCTTGCTAAAACATATAATAATTACCATTATAATGCAGCGTGTTCGAAAAACAGTCTACTTCTGTCAAACCATGGATGAATACTAGAAAAAGTTTAAAAGAAGCACTACAACATTTTGCCGACAGCATAGTTTAAAAAGTAAGCTTGATATTCCGCTATGCAATAGAAGACGACACTTAATCGCGTGTCTGTCACTTTGGCAAACGGTTCACACTTGACGTTTCGACACCGCGCCGATGACGTAGGAGACAGCTGTCAGTTGGCGCCGTTCAGTGCATTGTTCCTCCGATAGAACGAAGGTAAATAAATTGTTTTCCAACACTGTTGGCTTTAAACTGATACGTTTTCCAGTATTGTTACTGATAGTAAGAGTAAATATCTGGAAGTTATTGGTGTTTTAGATGTTTGTGAATAAAGTTACGGGTTTTTTGTGGTACAATTGGGTGTACAGCCCCTTTACCATGAACTCTTAAAACAGGGCAGTTTACGATGTGGAAGCGAGACACCGCTACGTGCAGTATAATGTAGCGTCTCGGTTTCACAACGTAAACTGCTCTGTTTGAAGAGTTCATGTTAAGAGGGCAGTGAAGCTCCATTTCGGGTAATACAAGCATAATGATGAAATGTCAAACATATTATTTGCGAGATGAAAAGAAACAAGGCCCAGACCATATTTCATGTGATTTACTGTCTTCAGCTAAATGTAGATTGGTAACATTATTATACATGGACAAACGGCTATCGTAATTAGATAGAAGAAGAACGGTAGAAGAATTACACGTATTATACTGCCACTACTTTTGAATTAACATACAAAGCTCCATAAACAAGTTTGCTAGACTATCTTCCTTGGACGACACGACAATGCACACAACTAATGAAATAAAAATATTTGCCTTAGGAAACAGGTACAGAACTCGGGAAGTTAGCACGCTGGGGAGTATTTTATACGGGGAAAAATGTATTAAGGAGTAAAAAGGATGAGCGTCTTTAAGTGTATAGCCGGGGGTAAGCCAGTGGAGTGTGCTCTAGGGTTATGTACATTGTTTGCGGTATCTGGTAGTGGCCATTTAGATTTGGAGGGTTTGGCAAGATGGATTGGAGCTTTTAGTTGAAGTCATGTAGTTATGGCCAGAATATTTCGCGTTAAACATGGTTTTAAAAGAATAGTCATAGTCATAATATTTTTATTTCATACTAACGGCCAGCTGCGGCTTCGCACGGGTATAAAATATTTCTCCACTATTTAATGAATGTTATATATATATAAACCTTCCTTTTCAATCACTCTATCTATTAAAAAAAACCGCATCAAAATCCGTTCCGTAGTTTTAAAGATTTAAGCATACATAGGGACAGAGAAAGCGACTTTGTTTTATACTATGTAGTGTTAGGCTACAAAAGAGCACTTACAAAACGTCAAAACTAGTTGCTCTTTTATCTTAGTATTCAATGTTCATATTCATAAATCATTATTTGAAACAGGAGTATTCTTCCTATTACAACGAAACTTGGTGCAAGTAGGCTAATAGCCTTCACGAGTGACGACACTTAAGTGCGTCCGGCGCACCAAGGAGGGTCAACCTCACTACCATCCTTGTTGATTGGCCAATCTCTTCATAAGGGCATGACTCATTCCATGTGGCTGGCTCATGCCGATACAAAGAGGAATAACGAACGGGCGTTCCGTGATCAACACGTAAGTATAAACGAAAAATCAGAAGCAGTATATCTGGAAGACTGAATGGGATTCTTAAGCAGTATTTTTGGGACTCTGGCTTGAATGGGATTCTTATTTATCTCCCAAAGTTGAAAGAAAGAAAGAAGAAAGAAAGAAAACGTTTATTGGCATAAAAAAATAATAATCATAAAGTGCATTACATAAAGCAAAACAAAACAGCATTTTATGCCAAAAGGGCCTGCAGCTCAGCATAATGCTGGATGGCAGTGAGACTGCTCCTCCAACGCTGATTTTCAGCTGCCAGCCCGAGAGGGCCCGGAATACAATAAAGCACTAAAAATACATGTAGGGTAGATACATACATACAATACAATCTTACAACTAAATTACAGTTGTTTACTTTATGTCCCATAATTTTGGAGCATCAAACCTGCAAGCCTTATCCCCACCTCAACAGATCTTTATGACGCCGCAATGTTCTTCATAAAAATACGCAGGACACAGTTGCAGCAAGTAATGAAGAGTTGCGGCGAGATTGCGCGACAATAAAAACGTTATAACTTACAGATAACGAGAAAGCCAACAATGGACACGTTCCGCGCCGTAGGAACGGACGCGGAAAAAAATTAAGACAGACCAGGTTGGGGTGTAAGGTTCCGCAGTTCGGAGAAATGGGAGTAACGATATTATTTACGTACTTTCAACGCGTTGTCTTAGTAGTAGTACGTCAGTATTAGCTCTACTATTAGTATCCTACTTACAGATTAGTGTTCTTGATAACCCTACATATGCAATTGGCAAGATTGTTACGTTTCAATTCCCAATATTGGGTAGTATTATTGAGTTCTGTTGAGGCCTATGCCCAGCAGTGGACTGAGATAGGTTGATGATGATAGTGATGTTTGAGTTCTGTTGGAGTTTTTTTTTGGTAATCCGGAATTAGCTCCTTCAATACACGATTGATACTCGCTCGTGAGATATGGGTGTTCAAAAGAACATCATGTCTTTTAAAGGTTTTATAAAATAAGCTATTAATATACGCTTACTGATTAGTTCCTTTCAATCACACAAACAAACAAATCATACAACTATGCCAATTTTTTCGTCAGCTTACTTCAGAAAAACATTTCTCAAAAGCCAAAACTCGTGTTGTCACGGAACCCTCCAAACCCGAGTCTCGTTTTAACAGTATTGTGCCCGTAGCTAGCTCCAATCCTCCTTAGTAAATAACTTGCTCGAGCCAAATTCGGGTTCTTTCGTCCAAGTAGTTTCTTTAACGCCTGCAGAGATTTGTGGATGCGCACATACTAAATGAGTTCTAGATTCATGTAAATTAGCGTTGTTTAGTATCTGTAGTGTTATAGAGCTAAATAAATACATAGTGGCTTACCTTAATACGTACATGGAAGATGAAAATAATGCGAAATAGTTTAACGGCAATACATAAATGACAATAAGTATGGAATGACAATGGAATAGTGTAACTACACCTTTATTTCATACGCTTTTAAAACTAATTAACTTCATTTACTACTTTGTTTGTCGCTTAGCGCGACTGCTGAGCACAAGGCCTTGGGTTTGAATCCCGGGTCAGGCAAAGTGTTATTGGGTAGTTCTTAAGCAGCACGGAATCTGGATTTGTGCCCAGTTGATGGCAATAGGCTCGCCCCCTATTACATTGGGACTCATAACATAACTGACGAAATGTTGGTGTACTATATGTGGACCTCTGCCTACACCTTCAGTGAATACAGGCGTGATATCGTGTTGTTTTTAACTACATTAATCTTAATATTAATTTACTTTTTTTGTTTCGGATCGTGTCAGCACGATCCCATCACAAAAAAACATGTAAAATCAATTGCCATGGCTCACAAGCTCATAACGCTTTCATTGTTTAAAAGTGTCAGATCTTATTAAATATATCGTATCGATCGTATCTCTACAAACCCAAGAAATTAATCAATAAGTATGGCTGGGCCGTTCCCAATTCCCCGCAAAAAATTTGCAGAACTCATGTTAGATTTTCCTGGCGTAATTGTATTACGAACAAATTGGCCGCAAATTGTGATGTTCACAAAATCCTATTAAATATTTCATGCATGTTTGATCAGTTTTTGCCATCGTTTTATTTTGTTGCTAGGCAACGACATATAATGCCGAAATACCAATATCAATACAATTTTTATTAAAACGTATATTCAAGCCAGTTTATCTTTTATTCTATTTCATTATTTTTATATAGCGCTCATAATAATTTTTATTTACTCATCAAATTGTTTTCACATGAAAATGTATCACAAAACTAAATAATTATAATGTTGATTTTGCGTGTATCACAGAATGAAAGCCTCAACTATTTTCTTCGAACATCTCTGAACAATTTAAACTATTCTTCGATACGCTAGGAGAGACGCGCGACGATTCAATTATGCATAACACCCAGTAATATGCATACGAGAAAATCCGACGAAGAGTTTAATGATTTTCCGAACATAATTAATACTGTATTCAAAGGAGACGAACCGCAATAAAAATAGAATTAGGCTTAGAAGCTGATAAATCGAACAGATCTTCGTATTATATCATTATAATTAGCTGTGGAATAGGCCATTGATGGTTAGAATTATAAGCCCCTCTTCTTAACCGACTTCAAAACAAAGGAGGAGGTTCTCAATTCGTCGGGATCTTTTTATTTTTATTTTTTATGTATGTTCCCTCATAACTCAGTCATTATGAAACGATTAGAATTTTTTTTTTTCATAATATGATTGGGTTTACTTATTGAATCGCCTACTTTCCTGTCTTTTTTCAAATACTTGCTTCTCCTTAATGTCATTGGACTCCATATAAACACCTTACATAGAGAACATAGAAGGTTATCGCGCAATATACTAAGTAAACGAAAGCAAGTTGATACAACCAAGTCCCAGGATATCACACAAACAACCCACCAGCCATAACTGCACAAAACCTGGTGCCGATTACACAGTTTTACTAGCTCAAAATACATCAAAAACTAAGATTTATCACCACTTAGGTGCGGTGCTACACTGCTCGTAAATATAAAAACGTGTGTTATTTGAGCGCATGCAGCAATGATATTCATGAGGTTAATAAATCGGTAGTAATACAAGTCAAATAAAAACGTGCTGTTTTTAGTTGCTTTTATTATAATTTATTCCCACAAAATGCTGCTATTTTCTGTGCTAAGAAGTATGAAGAGAGCGGCAAGTTTTGTTATAACTCAAAGAAAACGAATCTAAAATAACGTTATGTAAACTGCAAATGCAAAGTAATATATAGCAGTCATCTAGTGTTAAGCGAAATGTGGAGATGAAATACTTGGACCTACCTCTGCATTAAACTTCTCAATAACCAGCGTAAAATCAATAAATAACATAACATAACGTCATCCCTGCACTCCCCGAAGGTGTAGGCAGAGGCGTGTTGTACACCCGCATTTCGTCAGATAAGTCATAGGCCTAAAATCAATAAGGGGTGAGCCTATTGTCATCAACCGGGCACAAATCCAGACTCCGTGCTGCTACTGAGAATTACCTGATGGAAAAACTCAGTAACACTTTGCCCACCCAGGATTCTAACCCAGGATCTCATGGTCAGCAGTCGCGCTTTGTGACAACTAGACCAACGAGGCAGACAATCAATAAATAAAATCACACTATACCGCACTACAAAAGTTTCAAAGCATTCAGTTCAACATTTTCAACAAATCGATTGCACCAACTTCTTTAACCCTGGTTTAAAGTTAATTAAACACGCTAAGCCGAGTTTTAACAATACACGAACTCAACAATAGAGGGATTTGGGATAGTTATCGAAGCCGCCATTGTTTGTAGGGTCGATGAGCCGCTTATGAAACCTTGGATATGATTTATGATTCGTAGGTGTATATTTGAAAGTAACCTTAAGACTGCTACATACTGGGTAGCACCGAACAGCATAAATACAGCGCAAACTATGACAATTCAATCTGCACACTTGGTGCCAGGTGAAATTAAAAATAAACCACTGTTTTGAAATCTACTCAACCACTACTATCGTCGTGACGTGATCGTGAAAACAGCACTAGTAGCCGAATGGCATAACCGTTCGACTGCAAAGTCAAAGGTCGCAAGATCAAACCCAACGCACCAATGTCTTTTCGAATTCATGTGCGTATTATAAACATCAGTTGCTAAAAACGGTGAAGACAAACATCGTGAGGAAACCGGCACACCTGAGAGATTTTTCAACGGTGTGTAAAACTATGTCAGAGGCCTACTGTTCAGGCGGTTTAAACTCTGACACCAGGTTGTTCATCAGCCATACGATAAGAAGTACGTTCGGTATCATAATATTAAAAAAAGCATGTAGCCCCAACGACTGAGTCCAATTATATAAGTAGGTACGTGAGTCGTAATCTTAAAAGTAGAATATCATTGTTTTTTTTTTTAAAACAAGCCCCATACAGTGGTATTGATACGAAATTCAATTCTGCTCGTTTGTAAGACGCTTAACCAACTTACATAGACCAAAAACAGTAATCGGATTTCATAAATAATTTACTTTAATATTATATTGTTCAGAAATGTAATAAATATTTTGTATCAAATATACTTCGTAAATATTGAAGAAAATAATATTGAAATGATAGGTATGAAGTCTATTTCTTCAGAATTATCATGATATTACTTGTCTCGTGCAAAAAAACACTTGAATTTAATGTACCTGTGTGTGTAATTTAATGTATTTATTATACCCATGAAATATTGTTTGGAGATTAAGATGGAACAGGTTTCAGGGATTTTAAAGCAGCATCTAACAGCACTACTTAAAACGAACTAAACAGGATTAATTTTATCTGGATTCTTCTAAAGCTGTTAGATTAAGTTAGTGGCAAGATTTTACAAGAAGTGATATTATGCTATTAACAATTTTGGTTCTACGATACTTCAACTTTTTTGTCAGAAGGTTCTATAGCAATGTAAAAATATACTAACTTTTAAACTATCGCGTTCCATGATAATTATAACTACAACATGGGAATTAACACGAACACAATTTTTTAATTTTTGCTTGACGTTTCGACCGAGTTGCATCGGCCGTGGTCACAAGCAGACTCGAGGAGGTCAGAGTGTGGCCAGCAGCGATCTTATTGATCAAGCGTTAAAACATAAAAAATCAACTGCTATGTAAATAACAAATAAACAGCTATAAAATGTTTTAGTCTAAAAAACATCACAGTAATGTACACAAAATCTCACAAAATTAAATGTATTCTGAACTAAAACTTTGATTTCCAAAAGTTCTTAAAACTTTATCTTGAGCATTCAAAGTGGCTTTAAATTACAATTACTTATAAGATCTATTTTCCTAGACGGTGCGCGGTGGCGAGACTTAAGGTCGACGATCTTAAATTAAGTATTAAAATTTTAACTGTTGAATACTTTGATTTTCAAACGCTTCTTATTCTAGAATCTTAAAATGTTAAAGTTCGGCTACACGCTCAATCTTGCGCCAACAGTTTGTGCAAATATTGGCGCAAAAACAAAATAGCGTCTTGCATGCGCAAATGGTTTGTGCAAAAATTGGCGCAAACACTGTATGGCGTCCACACGATAATGACTTATACAATATGTACCCGTGTACCGACTTTACATACATGCTTAATTGTGCAAATCAATTTTGAACAAACTAGCTATTTGTGCGGCATACCGTTTTGCCGTCATAGCACACATGTTTGCTGGTAACACTAGACCAAGACCTTTAAGCGCATGACAGCTACAACAGCACAACGAGAAACATTTAACGACTAACTGAAAACCTAACTTCAAGAAGCGCTAATCAGGCAGTTAACACTGTCGTGCGCCTGCGCGCCACTACGGGAATTGCGGAGATAACATAGCAAAAGGGTTCTGGTCGCGTAAAAACAAAAATAGGAACATGCATGTTTGCTGTGTGGTATCCAGCATAGAATTGACCACCCCCTTTCCTCCCGTGGGTGTCGTAAGAGGCGACTATTTGAAAATCCTGAAGATGGCCAGCAGCGTCTTCTGTAACTTGACCCCACCAATACTGCGATCCCCAAGCCGCTTGCGCAAGCGTGGGGATTATGGCAACTCTCCCCCCCCTTCTAAGACGGAGGCCTTTGTTCAGCAGTAGATGTCTTCCGGCTGATGATGATGATGTAGCCGGGCCTTGAAACACTGATTGCTATTGCAGAGTTCGAATTACAGAAATTAAACTGCTAGATTTACTAGTCGTCTACGTATCATCCACTGTCTACTGGATATGCTTCAAATTAAGAGTTTATTAATATTTATGTATAAAATAATTAGTACTTGTGTGGGGAGAAAATGTTTGGAGACACATTGATATCAAATTCAAGCGGTTCTGAGCTTAGGAATATATCAGCAATGACTATAATCTATGATGTGTATTAATGTGTGTATGCCGCTCGTGTGTAAGAGCTCTTAGACACGGAGGAGTTTTATGGAAGCGGATGGTCACCCATCATCCGACCGACTGCGACAAGCTCAGCTTTACGATTGACCTCTACAGCTGTTACTGCCCCCAATTTCTAACTATTCCAAGAACCTAATAACATCTTCAACGTCCATAAAGGGAATACGAAATACTAAAAACCGTTTTTAAAACAAAAAAGTATTAATATTAAATTGGCTTTTGTAAAAACGAAGTTATTGTCATTCAAGTAACGGTATTAATTAAGAAACTTGTTCTTTGCGTCTCCGATCTTTGTGACGAGGAATATTTTACTAAATAATGACGTCATCCCTTTTGAAGTTCGTATCTTGAACGATATTCATAATTTTGTCTCTGGTCTAGTGTTTGACCTTTTACTTATTTTATACATCTTGCTATCTTAAAAAGACGCTGAAGTTTTTATCTGACTAACAAAATAAGTGATTCAAATTCTAGGACTTCATTGTTAGATATGTATTAAAGTCGTTAAAAGTATCAATCGGTCGAAATGCCATCTCGAAACGTTATGGTAATGAAATTAACGAAAAGACGAAACAATCATATCATTATTAGAACTTAAACGTGGAAGGGAATTCTACATACTTATCATCCATTCCATTTCCTTTTTTATAAAGCTCTTATGGCAATCGGATTAGCGAATGCATTCAAATGTCTTCATAGATTCTCCCATACATATTTTAGAGGCATGTCTTCAGAATTCAGGGGTCATCCCAACTATAATACGTACGATTTATATCATCCACAAATCATGTCGGTTATGGCAGTGGGCAATCTTAAGAGCATTCGTTTACTCCATAAGCATCAAATTTAATGTTCCAATGCTGTTTTTATGGGGCATAAAATTTTAGTCGTCTATACATAAACCAAAATGTAAGTTATTTTGATTAAATATATGTTTACACAATGTTCAGTGATTGAGTTGTGAGGATACGAAAAACCGACTTTGAAGCATAATTCATTAACCATTTTACTTTGAGAACCAATTATGCAATGTTTAAGGTATAATTATAATTCTGTCTTCTTCTTCTTCCTACAAAATGAATTACAATCTTCTTCTTCGTATCGGCATGAGGCAATAGCCACATGGAATAGGTCATGCCGTGGCGTAGAGATTGGTCAGTCAACAAGGATAGTATCCTGGTTGATTGTCCAGGGTGCGCCGGACGTGCTTAGGTGTCGTCAATCTTGGAGGCACTGTACTTGCACCTCGCACCTTGCACGCATTACAACGAAAGAATTTAACAACTGTCTAAATGACACATTGTTCTGTTTTGATGTTATCGAAAGTTATGGAGAAGATGTAGCATCATATAATTGAAATGTGGTTACTTTAAGTCCTGAATAAAGCCTAAAGATATGAATGAATCTAAAACTGAATATCCCGTGAAGTGCCGGGCCAGACTAGCACCTCCCCATTTTGTCGCATGAGTTTCGTAGAAGGCGACTAAAGGAAAATTCAGAAGATGGGCAGCAGTGTCTTCTATAACTTTACAACCAATATGCAATCTCCAAGCCGCTAGGGAGAGACCCCTTCGTTCAACAGTGGACGTCTTCCGGCTGATGATGATGGAAGCCTCGAGAAGTATCAAATACAATTGTAATAATATAATAATAAGTTTTAATTTATTGCCCCAACTACCGCACGCTACTGAACGGTCCCTTCAAAAAAGGTACGTTATAAAGCGATAGTCCATTAAAATCTGCATATTACAACTATATCGCACACAATTTATGGAAGGATACCGCGTCAACCCAAAGTCACACTGACAGCGATGATAACACATAAGAAAATATGTCGTAGCAATTGCTGTCTTTTCGAAATGGTGTGGGAGAGATGTAATAAACGATAATTATGTAAAGTTGAGAAGCATAATATATATTGTGCTGGTGGTTCCTGGATTCCAGAATTCCAGAATAGACCACCGCCTTTCCTCCCGTGGGTGTCGTAAGAGGCAACTAACGAATATTTCCGGGGTCACCATACTGCGGTTGCCATCCGGTCTGCCCTTCTTGGTGACTATGGCCAAAACCCCCTACGAACAGTAGCCAACGAAAACGGCCCCCAGTTCCCGGCTGCCCTACTATTCCAGGTAACTGGTAGTGAATGAAAGTCGAAAACGGGAGAGCGGACGTACCCTGGGGAAGGCCTACAGCCAGCAGGGGGCTGCAATAGGCAGATGTAATGATGATGGTGAAGATGAAGAATCATAGACACAATCAAGTACTCAAACAATAAATGTTGTTACTTAAGTCTAAAGATTTATATAAGAAGATCGTACCAAATCTTTAGCAAGCTCGGAGACGTTCTGAAAAACATCCATAAGGCCATTTCCTACTTCACAGACCTTTACTCTGGCAAAAATATATTCTAATTATATACACCATTGTTTGTCACTGTTATAACTCTTTACTTTAATCGTACTTATGACCATATACATAATTTCGAACCCAAAGCTATGCGACCGCAGCGCCGCGCCGCACCCATCGCTTTCCCCCGCTCTCAGTGATACAAAAGCTTATAAAAATGAAAATGGGCGTAAAATGAGGTCGGTTAATGGTTTCGCATAATAAAACACTAAAGTACTAGTGTCGCATAAGTGTTAATTAAGTTTTATAATTAAAGTAAACTGCTTTCTGCCTCTAAATACACGGACGGTATTTTGCTATTTCAAATCTAGGTGAATACCTGAACAGTGTTTTAATTCAAATTGTTGGTAGACGTAGAATTATAGTAGGTGCTGTATTTTATTAAATTACTGTTTAGGTTGGTAGGTAGGTGTATTCCTTGGTATAGCTAAAGTTATCAGGGTTGCTAGTGAAATGAGATCTTATTTACTCCAAATCAGTGGCAAAAAACATATTTAAATATGGCAATACTAGTAGTATTAATTCTCGAAGCATGGACATGATAATATGTTGGAGCTATTAAACGCTATTTCGGTTTGGAGATTATAATACAATTGACGCATCTGACAGCTAGTTAACTTTAAAAATAGCTTTAACCAGCGAAGTTTGGGCTGCTCCACCATACCTCAAGATTTTTATGGAACTAACTAGATTAGCCAGTTGCCGCGTTGGTCTAGTTGCTAAGGGAGACTGCTTAGCGTGAGGTCCCGGGTTCGAATCCCGGTTCGGGCAAAGCGTTACTGGGTTTTCCCATTAGGTAATTCTCAAAAGCAGCACGGAGTCTGGATTTGTGCCCGGTTGATGGCAATAGGCTCGCCCTTACATTGGGACCTATAACATAACCGGCGAAATGTGGGTATACCTTACAGTCACCTCTGCCTACCCCTTCGGGGAATACAGGCGTGATGTCACGTTTTCATGTTAGAGAAGTAGTTGCCTGGTCACATTACTTAAGTACCTATGTCCAAAATTTTTGTTCTTTATCAGATTGGTAGCACACTCAAGCATTTTTAAGATACTAATTCTTAGCACAGTTTCCTTCCTACATATTCGTTTGCATAAATAAAACAATATAACTGCATTCAGTGCTGTATTCGTATTGTGTGGTGAGTACTTGGGTGAGGGTGCATACAATAGGATCGGTAACAATGAATGCATGTTACAAGTACCGATAGAGAACCATACTTAATGATAACGATTATTCCCATTACTTAAATCCTATTTCACTCTATTTGCTTGTATGTTGGTTTCAATAAATAAAAATAACGTCGCCCGTCGAGAATTTCTCCTGAACGTAGGTACGTAATCCAAACATGAAACACATACACAAACATCTGCGGATCGCACAAATTTTTGTCCCGTGGAATCGAGCCCGCAATCCTTAGCGCAGCAGTCCAATCACTGCGCCAATCAGCCCCCTAACCATGAACTCTTAAAGCAGGACAGTTTACCATGTGGAGGCGAGACGCCGCTACGTGCTGTGTAATGCCGCGTCTCGCTTCCACATGGTAAGCTGTCCTGCTTTAAGAGTTCAAGGTAAGGGGGCAGGTGTTCTTTATTCATTCGTTCGTCTTCATTTTGATTAAAATGAGTATGGTGTACTGTTTTTCCAGGAAAATATACCTCGACCGACGTCGAGGGTAGATAGATAGATAGAATGCTTTATTGTACACCATAAAATACATGTCTTATACTTAATTTATTACATTATCGTTAATGCAGTGGGTACAATGGCGGCCTTATCGCTTAAAGCGATATCTACCAGGCAACCTTTGGAAGGACAGAATGTTAGAAAAAGTATGGATAGTCAGTGGTGTACAGCAGTACGTAGATTACAATAAAACAGATACGAAATAATTTAAAGATGAGAGTCTAAACAAGATACATATATATAAAACATACATATAATAATGTATATATATTTATACATATATAATAAATATCAATAAATACGCTGTTGATAGAACTACATAAAAATACAGTAACCATTAAGAAATTAGTTTAATAGATAAGAAATGATTCTTAACTAATGTCCTAAAAGAAGCTATCGTTTGTGCTTGTCTTATAGCTAAAGGCAACGCATTCCACAAACGTACGGCCAGTATTACGAAGGATTTCAAGAAGGTAGCCAGTATTAAGAAGCTAGAGTCAAGGCAGAACTATATAAGGTTTTTACAATGAAAAGGTGTTCAGTTTCAGTTTCAAATTTATCACTGCCAATGTATTAATTTTCATCCTCGTGCTTCGTTACCATTAACTTAGTTAATTACCAATGTTTGTTTCATTTGCATACTTTACATTTCTACCCCGTTTTTTATAAACAAGGATAAGACCTGTAGTAACTTAAACCCGTCTTAATTCTATTCACATCTTTATTTTCTGTCTTGCAAACGACAGTGAAAGGTATAATTTAATCCATGGTTTAAAATTGATTTTTTTTTCACATTTTATTGCAGTTTAATAACTACCTATTATAATAAAAGTATTTACAATTTAAATATCTAAAATGAATTTAAAAAAATATATAAATAAGTCTGTCTCCTTATTCTAACTTTTTCACTTAACATTCAAAATTCATTCTGCAGTTAAGCCTGCCTATTTCTGTGCTGTTTTTTAGTCTATTAGCAGGTATAATATTACATTTACTTTCACATTTAGATCTTCTTCTTCCTCTTATCGTATGGTGGATGAACAACCTAGTGTCAGAGTTTGAACCGCCTGTAGCCCTCTGACATGGCTTTAGACACCGTTGAAAAATCTCTCAGGTACCGGTTTACTCACGATGTTTTCCTTCACCGTTTTTAGCAGCTAATAACTAATTTATAGTACGCACATGAATTTAAAAAGACATTGGTGCGTGCCGGGGTTTGAACTTGCGACCTTTGACTTAGCAGTGCAACGGTCATACCACTCGGCTATTAGTGCTACAGTAGCATTTAGATTAGAAATAATCATATAACACTGAGTTGGTAATCATAGATTCCAACAGATAATACCTGACGTCACCCTTAAGACGTAAATACTAAAAGGGAACTTGAAATTCGATGGATGCGAGCAGCGACGCGGTGGCTTAGTTGGTTAGAACTGCGCCACGGTACGGCGAAGGTCGCGAGTTCAATTCCCGCTCGTGTCCATCATTTTTCAAATTTCCTTTATCAATTTAGAAGAATCATATTCTAATACAGATCAACGGTATACCGAAATAAGTACAAAAACCCTGTTCATGTTCCATCTTTACATTTTGATCTAGTGAACGAGATAACTTTAATGAGTTGCAAGATGACGGGGACCGCGGGGTTTTATCCAGCGCACAATAAGATCTACAACAATGAATGCTCTCGTACAAGGCCGGCGGATCCAGACAGTTGGGTTACAGCCTTCTAGATTCGAAGCCAGAATGGGGACACTAACAATAGTTATAATGTTAATATTCGGTTTTAGTGGTGCATTAGAGAATTGCTTAAATTATGAATGGTCGCGCTAGATCAACCTAATTCGCTGTTTGGGTATCGAATCTCTACACCACGGATTAACCTGTTTCCACGAGAGAATTGATTAGAATTATTATAATTGTTTTTAAAAGTGTAATCATCAATTAAAATTACGTTAATTATCATCAGTTCTTGCCGGTTCCTCTGAATCCAGTTTTGGAATGACGCTTAGAAATCGTGCAGATAAATTTAATATTTTAAAAGTGAGCTCTAGTGTACAAATCCCATAAGTAATATACGAAAAGGAAATAACATTATTAACAGCCCTGTTCATTATCACTTACTGTTAAATATTCGATAGTTTTAATAAGCCTGTATTACAATGTAACAATTGAATATCTGTTCGCACGGCATACCTACGAGGATACGTTTTTTTATTAGAAAATATTGTCACAAAATAGTCAGAATTTTGAATTCGATAATAGTATAAAATGGACAGATCGAGTATTTTACAGTAACATTTATTATTTCAATCAGATGGAATCGTTATTGTTTATCATTACCGTCACCAGAAATTGTACCTATAGGGGGCCAGTCAATCATTATCTGTATCTATCTTTATAACCCCTCTTGCCCACAATACATTCAAATTATTGTATTTAAACATAACATAACATCACGCCTCCATTCCCCAAAGGGGTAGGCAGAGCGGCACATATACCTAGTACACCCACATTTTACCTGTTTTATTGGTCCCGTGAAATAAGCGGCGAGCCTATTGTCACCAACCGGGCACAAATTCAGACTCCGTGCTGCTACTGAGAATTACCGAATGGTAAAACTCAGTAACACTTTGCCGGAACTGGGATTTGAACCCAGGATCTCGTGCTCAGCAGTCGCGCTTAGCGGCCACTAGACCAACGAGGCAGTAATTTATACAAATGATGTTAATTATACAAATATATACTTTAAACTAAATTTATACAAATGATTTTATAAAATGATCTCATTCTACACAAGTAGGTTTAACTTTATATTTAGGTTTTCATTTAACAAAAATGTTACTGGGTACGAGACTGAATGTAACAGTTCTTTATTCAGACACAACAAAGGATTTATTCAAGTGGAAACTATTGTAGGTTTAAAAATAAAACGTTGGTTTAACTGTTGCGGCTTAAGTCTGTACATTAGGACCCTAAATACAGTCGGTTGGGAAGCAAGGTGTCTGCAAACCACGAGTTAAGAATCTATTAGAGTAAGCATTTAATTTTGTCCATAGGTACTGTATAGATATTTTAATGGTATTAAAAATAGCTCTATGGAGACGTTTCACATCATCACATTATCCTATTGCAGTTCACTACGGATGTATGCCTCCACTAGGGATGTTTTTAGGCAAATGGAATAATAATATTTAAAAGTGTGGTTATCTGCAATTAGGTACATATAAAACACACGCACTTTTCTAAAAACCTAAGTGTTTTCCAGGTTCTATTTAAAATTATTTTTAGCGTTCCAAAAAAAAGGTACTGATTCTTCGTATCAGCATGAGATAATTGCCACATGGAAAAAGGTCATACCACGGTGTAGAGATTGGTCAGTCAACAGCGATGGTAGCGAGGTTGACCGTCCAGGGTGCGCCGGATATACCTAAGTATCCCCACTCGTCTTCTTCTTATCGTATGGTTGATGAACAACCTGGTGTCCGAGTTTAAACCGCCTGTATGCCTCTGACATGGCTTTAAACACCGTTGAAAAATCTCTCAGTTATGCCGTATGTTTCCTCACGATATTTTCCCTCACCGTCTTTTGCAACTGATAACTAATTTATAATACGCACATGAATTCAAAAAGACATTTGTGCGTGCCGGGGTGAGAACTTGCGACCTTTAACTAGGCAGTCCTAAGGTCATACCACTCGGCTATTACAGCTTATCACTTGTGGAGGGTCTCTACTTGCACCCCAAAAAAGTTACTGAGCACGCATATTCATTTCAATTCTAGTGTCAAGTCAAAAACTAACCTAATAAAATAATGCAGTCCAATTTCCAGAATACTTCCCTAGGCCCGGTAATTCCAGCAGGCTTATCTGTACGATGCCAAGAGGGGACTCATTCAGTATTCAATGCGACTTACTCCACTCATCACAGATTCGAATCACTACTGTTTATTAATGCCAAGTATTACGTAGGATTTGTTTACAGTCGTGAAGATTGTGACAGTACTATTAGTAGTATTACTATAGTATTTTAGAAGTATAGTTGTGGCGATCTGATTGGCGTAGTGGCTAAGCGATTAGACTGCTGCGCTAAGGGTTGCGGGTTCGATTCCCGCACGGGGCAAAAATTTGTGCGATTTACATTTGTTTGACCCGAGTCTGGGTATTTGTGTATGTAATATTTCATGTTTGTAAAACGCACTCACGATACAGGTGAAATTCCTAGTGTGGGGCGACGTTTTATTAAAAAAGAAGAGAAAAAAAAAAAAGAGAAATATAGTAATTTTGGATGAAGTTGGGGTGTTTATGATACAGTTGGACCTGTCTTAAATTAGAAAAAAACCTTGGGTTGTGGATCATTTACATTTGTTATTTTGAAAAGAAAGGATGTGTTGAAAAGTGGTGGATTAAATGTAGGATTGTTATTAGGCACATCAAACTAATGGTTCCAATTTAGATAAGAAACTACCTGATAGCCCCTTTTTGTAAAAAAGGAAGATGTATAATTGCAAAAAAACACAATACAACGTCTAAAACAACGACCTGCTGCTTATAAAAACACTTTTCCGCAAGTTACAAAGTTTTGTTAAAATCCAAAAAAAAACACAGTCTTGTCTCTGGCATAGATTAATGTGCGGTGAGATCAAGTTTTACTGAGATACACCACAAAAAGAATCTATTCCCAGACAACCTGCTTCTAACAACACACGAAAAATAAATAATTACATTTTTAATTGTATTAAGTACAAGACAAATGACGACAAGTAAAATGTCAAGTAGACTAACCGCCACATACAGTGGGTGACTTAAAGTGGGTATCTTCTCATACAAACTTCACAATATCTGAGTAGCATTAATAATGGGCTAAACTGGCCTGTAACTAAGATACGAAAGAAGATACTCGTAACTTTTACTAGACGATTAGCGTTAGATAATCAAGAAGTAACTATTCAACACTTTACGTGTAGATGGTGATACAAGCCCTTAGTGCCATGCACATTTTGCCAGATAGTGGAATGTATCATATTATGTGGAACGGAAGGAACCTATTGTCAGTCATCTGGCACAAATTATATTAGTCAAAGGTGGCCTTTGACTAACTTTTTCAGCCTTATATCGTTCGTCTAGTGGTTGCTAAGCGGGACGGGAGGTCCTGGGTTCGAATCCCGGGTAGAGAAAAGTGTTACTGGGTTTTTCCATTAGGTAATTCTCAATAGCAGCACGAAGACTGGATTTGTGCTAGTTGATGGCAATAGGCTCGCCCCCTATTACATTGGGCCTTGCCTATTTTTATTAAATTAGGGTGTTCTATTCCTACACCTCTGCCCACCCCTTCAGGAAGTACAGGCGTGATGTTATGTACACTCGTTGATCGATCCAAGCGTCCACGGCCTCCTGTAATTTCTGTACTGGACTTTAGACCTTCTGAAGTTGAGTCTTCAGTATGGTTTGCCAGTTTCTCTTCCTTAAGAGTTTAATAAGGCAGTATATGACTGCTTAATGATTTGTTATTTTGTCTGCGAATGCAGATTAGCTCTATATTTCTAGCTGGACTCCCGTGATAAGTATATATAGTTATACACATAGACACTTTCTATTTCTAGCCTTATTATTAATTTATTTTATCTTCGCCCCACACTAGGATTTTCTCCTATATCGTGGGTGCGTTTCACAAACATGAAATATCACATACGCAAACACGCAAACACCCAAACTCGGGACAAACATCTGCGGATCACATAATTACTTAGCCAACCCGCCAATCGGGTCGTCGAACCTGGTCTAAGAGAAAGACAGCTGTACAATCATCATCATCATCATTATCAGCCGGAAGACGTCCACTGCTGGACAAAAGCCTCCCCCTTAGAACGCCACAATTTACCAATCACCCGTAAATAATATTTTACGGGTGATTGGTAAATTGTGCAAACCGATACATGAAATACATTGAATAGACGAAACCCAAACTGGCATCGAATAGAAATAAATATCGATTTATCGAAGGGAATCGAAACTAGAAGTTGAAGCCGCATCCCAATCCGATCATCAAAGTGTATTCAATTCACTTGTTTAACAACGTGCTCTACATGAATGGCACGCGGGAGTAATTACATAACTTCAAGCATTACAAAGAGCGGGAAACTCGAATTGACTTCGGTAACTCGTGAAGGATTGGAGTTCCTAAGTTTAGCGGTTTTGTGGTGCCGCGACGTTTTTACTGCTCCATCAGGTGATTGTAGAAGTGGTTTACTGTATTTCATTATGTGAATAAGTGAATGGATAGACAGAGATGTGATTTTGCACAATACATAATATGTACCCATGTCACCAAGAATCAAGAAGCAGTAACAATTATCACCTTTTTGTCCGAATTTGAAATGATGGTTGCCAAAACAAAATATTGTTATGGTTACTATAAACAATAAAACTTTAAATATATCGTAGTAAAATATATTACTTCTATATTGATAAAGGAAATTTTTTAAATGATGGACACGGACGAGATTCGATCCCGCGACCTTCGCCGATCCGTAGTAGTTCTGCCGGCTTTGCGAAAGTAAAACACTGTGTTGGCAATCATAGATTCTAACAGATAATACCTGACTTGAAAGTAGGTGGATGCGATGCGACACGATAGCTCAGTTAGCAGAGCTGCGCTACTCGAGTCCATCATTTTTCAAATTTCCTTTATCAATTTAGATTGAAACTTAGCATGAGCAACATGCTAAAATGACACCAAAAGTTATATAAATAATATTACTTCGTTATTCCAATAATTCATCGATGACGTGAAAAACATTTCGCACGATTCATGGTTCAATTCCCCATAAGAAAAAGACCGGGACAATACATGGTCCGCGCATGACAAACCCTATAAACGCCATCAGTCAAAGTCTATGGAGGCATGTTTTATTTATGACCTCCATTATAGGCCATACAGATATATGGCGAGGACTCGCAGGAGCGGTTGATTTTATTGTTTTATGTCCGTGCTGGTTTTAGGGTTAAGTGCTGATAAATGGGGCATTATAGGATTGAAAATCGAGAGATCGTCTACATGAGTAGATACGATCTGATACGAAGGTGATTCAATTTAATATACCACCATCTGGTTGTTTAAGAGTTTTGTTCAATCTAAGTCGACCCAATTTTATGAGCGCTTTTGTTTGATTGGACTGCTGTTTTGGGTTACAGGGTCGAATTTCGTGCGTGACAAATTTAAAATCTCAATTTTGGGCGTTTGTGCATGTGGTATTTCATGGCGATAGATAAAAGACTGGATGCATAATATACAGATAAACAGGGTACATATCCCAGCAAGGGGGTTCAAGTAGAGAACTTGATATTGAAACGACCTAATTGGCGTAGTGGCTAAGCGATTAAACTGCTGCGCTAAGGGTTGTGGGTTCGATTCCCACACGGGGCAAAAATTTGTGCGATCCACATTTGATTGTCCCGAATCTGGGTGTATGTGATATTTCATGTTTGTGAAACGCACCCACGACACAGGAGAAATTCCTAGTGTGGGGCGACGTTTTAAAAAAACTTCCTCGTGTGATAGTACCTAAGTACGTCCGGCGCACTCTGGGTGGTCAACCGCGCTACCATCTCTGTTGACTGGTTAACCTCTACACTACGGCATGAGCATGACCTGATTCCTTAGACATAGCTCATGGCAATACGAAGAAGAAGACCCCGTCAAGTGACCATTGTGACATTTTTAATGGCATAACATCAGACGCCAGTTTCCTTAAAAACATAAAAAAAAATTACCCCAAAATAAGAACAAGTTTTCAATTAATAGTCCAAACTTTTTCTAACCCTGTAACAGGTAGCTCGCAATACATTGTGAATACAAATACATTAGTACAATACAAGCGTAGGGTACTCTGGACCGGGGCTGTGTTAATTTGTCCCGGATATTAGAGACGTTAGGGGTTGTTGGTGCGGTCGGAAGTGACGTAACAAGGGATGCGGGTGCACTCAAAGGTGAATATAACTAGGGTCTAGGACAAAGTGTTTTGATCAGTTTATATTTGATTTAAGTAACAGAATTTAAAAAAAATATAAGCGACTCTTATGCCTATTACAGGCGGTTTAAACTCTGACATCAGGTTGTTCATCAACCATACGACAAGAAGAAGAAGCATCTCTTATAAGTGGCGTACCATAGGAGAGGCTTATATCCAGCAGTGGACGGAAATAGTCTAAAGATCTAAATAGAAAAAGGAAATTTGAAAAATGATGGACACGAGCAGGACTTGAACCTGCGACCTTCGCCGTACCGTGGCGCTGCTCTAACCAACTGAGCGATCGTGTCACTGCTCGCACCCATCGAATTTCAAGTTTCCTTTTAGTATTTACGTCTTAAGGGTGAGTCTGAAGATGATGATGATAATTACGTCCCTTTTAATTCGAATATGGTAAGACCATTAAAACTAACATTGACCAACACTTCCACAAACGTTGGTACCAAGTAAACATTTTCATCAAAAGACCAAATTAGCAAATTTACAAAGCCACTCCCTCCATGATCAAAGCAAGCAATTTCATCAAACTTAAACAGAATAGAAACAAAACTGCAACCTCTTAAACTATTCCAAATATACGAAGTAATCAAAAAACTTTATTTCTCTCTTCACAAAACTCAACCACAAAATATCTGAGCTAACCCAAATCCGCAGCATCGAACCAAACTCCAGAGCCAACTTTTCATGTACGCATTATTGCGCGATCAATCATCGCGGCGATAGACGATCAATTGCTGTCGGGCCCCCTAGCGACACGCGTGAAGGTCGCGAACGAAATTAATTAAAAAGCCGATTCTCTTTTGTTCGCCAACAATCGGGTAAAGTAATAACCCGCTTTGTTACGCCGACACATTGTTATGAGCCTTTCGGTCAGCGCAGAATGTAGGGTTAAAAGTAAGCTATCTTTTATATCGTAGGCGACCTAAAAGGTGCCTAAATGGTTCTAGAAGGTTTTTAATATGCTTTGTGTTTTACCATACTGACTGAGCCCAGAAAACACGTATTTTATGTGCTTTCTTCTTCTTCGTATCGGCATCAGCCAATAGCCACATGGTATAAGTCATGCCGTGGTGTAGAGATTGGTTATTGAACAAGGATGGTAGCGAGGTTGACCCTCCAGGGTGCTCCGGACGTACTTAAGTATCGTTACTCTTGGAGGCTCTCTACTTGCACCCCTGTGCTGAAAACATATTACGTAGTAGGGTCCAGCCCATTCCTATTAAGAGCAAAAGTAATAAAGGTATATTTTATGTACGGCTTACTTAAAATAGTTTTTTAAACTTTGCCCCTCATTAGGAATTTCTCCTGAATCGTGGACGCGTTTCACAAACTTAAAATATCGCATACATACCACCCAGACTCGGCTTACATCTGCAGATCGCACAAATTTTCGTTCCGTACGGAAATCGAACCCGCAATCCTAAGCACGGCAGTCAAATCGCTTAGCCATTACGCCAATCAGGTTATCAAGATAGACCTTTATACATTGTATAGTTTATAATTGTGAATATTTTCCTTCACAAATATAACCGTATCTACAAAACTATAAATGAACCTTCCACACCAACTCTATAAATACAATAGCAAACAGTTAACACAACAGAATTTCCTTGGATCCCCAAAATTAGTATTCAGACGATTTCCTCAGAATCTGTTCCTAACTGTAGAGGTATAATCAGACCACCTCTATTAACCAGCCCCAATCGGACCTGTTTACTCTCCATTTAATAAGAATTTAAATAAACTACGGTTGCTTAAGACTCGGTAAATGATAAATGATTTTATTTCTGCAAATAGGTTTTTAAAAAACACTTTTACACGTCATTTTTTATATACTAATTTGAATGATGGTGTCGGCATTTCCTAACTGACTACCTCTGAGAAGAAATGCCGAAACAAACTCAGGGGTCAATGTCTCTTTTAAAGTCCAGACAAACGTAAGTTTGTGTGAGAACAATGTAGGTCGTCCGAGATGGTTTTTTTTTTTAAGAAAAAAAAATCCAATGCCGGCTTGAGTCGACCTGTCCTGACAGACGCCCCGTCTCGTACCATCTGCAGGACATTTGGGTAGGCCGTGTGAGATACTCAAACCGTCAGACATATAATATAGAGAAAAAGCTAAAAAAAAAAAAAAAATCCTACATTATTCTCACACTTACAAGTAAAGTTATAACATTAAATATAATTACATGTCAATATGTACAATGTAGGTAGCCTGAGATGGTTTTTTGATGAAATAACCAAAGCCGGATTGAGTCGACCTGTCCTGACAGACGCCCCGTCTCGTACCATCTGTAGGACATTTGGGTAGGCCGTAAAAAAATGACTCAAACCGCCAGTCTACCTATACCGTACAGTATGCTCACATTGAAAATTATTCATGTCAGTTTGTAAAAAAAATTAAAACAAAATAGATCAAATGATCAAGGTATGTCAATAATTAGGTCAAATAATATAAAAAATAAAAGTGAATTTCTAATGTCATGGTAAAAAAAAACAATTAATTAATTAAGCCCAAGCATTTTTGTCCTGTAAATAGTCTAAAACTCTATAGTACCATTTTTTACAAAGGTTTCGTTTAATAACAGACTTGAATTTATTCATACTTAATTGTTGAATGTTATTTGGGATCTTGTTATAAAATCGTATGCATTGACAATGAAATGAGTTGCTAATTTTTGTAAGTCTAGTGGCTGGTACAATGAATTTATGCTTATTTCTAGTATTCATATTGTGAACATCACTGTTTCTTATGAAAAGATTTATATTTTTATGAGCATACAGTAAATTTTCGTATATATATTGCAGCATCGTATATATATTCGTATATATATAGGTAGGTGCCTACTTATACAATCGAGTTTTATTTAAGAGCCATTACTTAAAATACTGAACAGTATAATCATTATCATAAGCCTATGTTTCCCTGCGAATAGTTTTACCAGTTTTTGCTGAAATAATTTAGACCTATGTAACCTTAACGGGGCTCAATCATTCGAGGAGAATGTTAAGGAGGTCAGTTGTTCATCTATACTAACATCATAAGAGTTTGTTTGTTTAGTTGAACGCGCTAAGCTCAGGAACTACTGGTTCGAATCGATGTTTTTTGTGTTGGATAGTCCATTTATCGTGGAAGAAGGAGAATTGAGGAATAAGCTATACAACATACGTAATCGACGCGGTCGAAGTCGCGGGTGGAAGCTAGTAAAGGATAAAGTGTTATGAAGATAAGAACGATGACATAAGAAGAGAAGATTGTACATAATTTTTATATGGCAACGATTTTGAGAATTCTGTTCGGTTCTACAGAACAAAAATAAAAAAATACAGAAAATTATGAATTTATGATGAGGCTAAATGTGTTTGTAAATACTATTTTAACATCCATACTACCCATAACATAGGGTAATCTAATTATAACATAACATAACATCACGCCTGTATTCCCCGAAGGGGTAGGCAGAGGTGAACATATAGTACACCCACATTTCGCCAGTTATGTTGTAAGTCCCAATGTAATAGGGGGCGAGCCTATTGCCATCAACCGGGCACAAATCCAACTCCGTGCTGCTACTGAGAATTACCTAATGGAAAACTCAGTACCACTTTGCCCGACCCGGGATTTGAACCCAGGACCTCTTGCTCAGCAGTCGCGCTTAGCGACCACTAGACCAAAGAGGCAGTCTCTATCCAGCAATCTAATTATAACACTAAGAGCAACAATTTGCCACCTTTATAATTCTAGCAAGAAATTTCTTCTCACTATCTATGTTTAACCTACATCTTGTCTTAATTTCCATATAATTAGGGATCTTAACTATGACCCATCCAATTACAGGCCGCTGGGGCGACGCTTAACATAATAGCAGCATTTGGCTCAAGTGGCCTTTGTGAATCCTGTGTTTAATATGATTGTGATTATGTAGCGGTTACTGTCTTAGAATATGCTTTTGGAACAGCGGTAGCGGAGCGTGAAATTTTGGAACTCCTAAATAATTCTCGGCCTGTAATTTCAAGGTGTCTTTGATACTAAATTTAAACATTATTCCTGATAGTTAGCCTATTATTTATAAACGAAGCCAAAATTTATTTTAATACACTATTAGACAATAGTATATTTTAAAAAGTATTTTAATTTAACCACTTCTTAAGTCTTTTGTCATCTCTATACTTTAACATGCAAACCACAGTAACATGTATAATTTAATCGATTGTTTATATTTAATTTAATTTTTTTTTTATTGTAGATTATATATGTGTCCAGCTGAGTTAATTACGGCTATTGTGCCTGTAAATTGTGGATTATTATGTTTAAGGTGGTTATTGAGTCTAATTTGTGGCTTATTTTATAGAAGTAAAGTCTTTGCGGCTTTTTTGTACGGCTTCAGCCATATGCTAAAGGTTTTGCTTTCTTGGTCTGTAACCGTGTGTAAACGTTAACCGATAGCATACCATTGTATCATCATCTTCACCATTATCAGCCTATCTTATTCCACAGCTGGACATGGGCCTCTCCTAAGGCACGCCACTGAGCTCGATCTTGTTTCATAAACTTACAATGAATTATGAGAAGAAAGAATTGTGAATGTATTGACTCCTGAAGTCCTAATAAAAGAAAATTAACTTACTCTTTTAAGAACTATAGACTATGTATTACCTAAGAATAAGATACATCCTTAATTTACGGAATGACATTCTATGAGCTCTACACATAATATAATTAACCAAACGTTGATTGCAGCTCACTCTAACTCAACAAGGTATCTCAAGCAAGCTCACAACGTGATGCAACAAAACATTATACATAGATACACATGTTACTATAGAACATGAAAATTGTTAGTTACAGGAGTTGACTATATGTTTAGTTATATTTTATGGTATTTTTCAGTAGTTAGTCTAACGGAAACTGGTCTAAAGTAACGAGGATTGCATAGAATTCTTGACCAAGGCTTTGATCTTTGACGCGCGAGTTGATATCCACGAGCTATTAAATTGGTCTGCTATCTAATTCTTAGTGGCATTTCTGGGATCGGAATTTTCTTGCAATTTCTTGATGACTCGAACTACATAGGATTCATGCCATCTTTGGCGAAAAGGATTCACCTATTTCTATATAGAGATAATAATAATTATCATTTAGTATGTGATTGCACAATTACCATATTTTATGCTGCTACCTATAACAAATGGAGGTTCGCTGTTCAAAACACGGATAATTCTCATCGAAACTGATTTAACGATTCCACAGCAACAACACGACGTGATTGCATGCGCCTGTTTAGGCATTGTCACACCCGACGACTCATTATGCGTTATAAATTCGCAACTAATTAGCGCGCTGTTCGCTGACAAAGATTAATGTCGCAGTGCGTGCGACGAGCCTAATGTGTTGTGAAGCTGGCAAGTCGACAGCGCTCCAGCGTTTGTGTGCGCTACGTAATTTGTAATGATTTTGTCGGTAATGTGAAACTTTACATTCCATGATTTATTGGGACAAACGTTAGCTGTGTGCGCGCGCACCGTTGTGACGTCACCACGTACTGCATCTCGTGAGCAAAGTTTGAAGGCTGATACAGAAGCTTGAACATCTATTTCTTCTTCTTTTAATTAATTGTGTATAAGTAATTAATAATTGTATATAGTTTAAGACATTTTTCAGAATTGTGCAGAGGCAGTTTCACATCAGCAGGCTCACCTTCAGGTATAAAAGACTTAAACCAAAGACTAACTGTTGTCTTCAGCAAAACGTGTATTAGTAACAGTACCTACACATCTACTTAAGTATATGCTTCATAACTTATCTTGGTCGACCAGTATACCTTGGGACCTTTGCCCCATATCCTCATAAATATGAAACTTCCAAACCATTAGCAGCACCAGCGATCACGAACCTTAATATTTCCGTTTGTAATGCGAGACGATTTCATTTGGAGTTTTTCCTTCTCTTAATTAAAAGTGAGCGGTCGCCGCCGCTTCCTAAATTGACTCTTTAAAACTTGTGATTTGCATTCATTATTTACGTGAGCGAGTTCAAAGGCTTTCCTTGAGGCTTTAGTGTGCCGGGTGTAAGGGAAACTTGCGGGGAATGTTACTTGTGGTGTCAAAGGCGAAGCTCGAAGAAAAGAAAAACGACCCTCTCTGTCCGAGCTTCACGATTCATTGTGTAGTGGAGATTCATTGGTCTGTGTTATATCGTGCGCGTTTTGGGCATAGTATTGTGTTTGTCAAAGATAAAAAATAAATAAAAAATAGACTAATGTTAGTACTTTTGAACGTCAATTTACATAAAAACAAAACGACAGCCCGCCCGTCACTGCTTCCTATACAAGGTTATTTTGCAACGACCGGCCAAATTTTCAGAGATGAATCAGAATCGACAATGTTATCCATTAACAAAAATATATATATATATATTATATTGTAGATAATATCATTATCTACGTTCTTTTTTAACGTTACTGATTGTGCTGCTGGATAGTTTGTTGCGCCGTTTCTTCTACATAGCTATAACAATATCATCCACTTGTTTCGTAATCCACTATCAGATTCAGATTTTGCTTTTTGAGTTGATCTCATCTAGGCCCAAGGCTTGATTTTCATTTTTTAAACAAACATCTTGGTACAATATACCTATTTGTTTCTTAGTTGCCTCATGATCTCTAACGCTCATCGTGGAAAAATATAAGCGTGTAACGTAAAATTTTATTGGATTTTAACAAATTATTAACTTAACATATATTTGACTTTTGGTGCCATTTTAGCATGTTGCCCATGCTAAGCTTGAATCTAAATTGATAAAGGAAATTTGAAAAATGATGGACACGAGCGGGATTCGAACCCGCGACCTTCGCCGATCCGTCACGCCACGGATCGGCGAAGGTCGCGGGTTCGAATCCCGCTCGTGTCCATCATTTTTCAAATTTCCTTTATCAATTTAACCATATATTATTATTTTAACCATAACGTTGTGTTTTAATCTGCTAAACATGAATCTGCATAAAACAATAATAATCACTCATAATAATTAAAACAACGAGGTTGACACAAGTAAAACATTTGCCTAACGTGTCCACTGGTTTATTACCTAAATAACACATTTTTCCATGAATTATATGAATGAAAACATGTTAATTTAGTTGAATAATTAAATGTAGATCAACGTGTTTAATTACGATAAATCCATTAATATTAATATGCTAAACTCAATTACGGATTGACCTGCTTTTTATGATGTATCAACATTAACATCGCGTGTCATAAAAATCAACAATATCAAAATACAAACGAGCGAATAATTATGGTTCGATAGATCATCACTACATAGTATAACACAAAGTCACTTTCTCTGTCCCTATATCCCTATGTATGCTTAAATCTTTAAAACTACGCAATGTATATGACTTTTGGTGCCATTTTAGCATGTTGCCCATGCTAAGCTTGAATCTAAATTGATAAAGGAAATTTGAAAAATGATGGACACGAGACGAGATCGATGGATGCGAGCAGCGACACGGTGGCTCAGTTGGTTAGAGCAGCGCCACGGATCGGCAAAGGTCGCGGGTTCGAATCCCGCTCGTGTCCATCATTTTTCAAATTTCCTTTATCAATTTAGATTCAAGCTTAGCATGGGCAACATGCTAAAATGGCACCAAAAGTCATATAAATTTGGGTTGGTATTATCGTTTCAGTGATTTATAGCTGTTAAGGTATAACACTGAGTTGGTAATCATAGATTCCAACAGATAATACCTGACGTCACCCTTAAGACGTAAATACTAAAAGGGAACTTGAAATTCGATGGATGCGAGCAGCGACACGGTGGCTCAGTTGGTTAGAGCAGCGCCACGGATCGGCGAAGGTCGCGGGTTTGAATCCCGCTAGTGTCCATCATTTTTCAAATTTCCTTTATCAATTTAGACTACGCAATGTATTTCGATGCGGTTTTTTTAAATAGATAGAGTGATTGAAGAGGAAGGTTTACATGTATAATAACATCCATTAAGTAGTGGGGAAATACTTATAATATATATTTTATACCCGTGCGTAGCCGGAGCGGGCCGCTATAGTTAAAATAAATTGCAATTGTTTTGGTCGATATTAGGCTAACATAAACACGCACAATGTAAAACATAACTTAAAATCACGCTTGTATTCGTATACACCTGTATGAAGGGGTAAACAGGGGTGGGTGACTGTAAATTACACCCCATTTCGCCAGTTATGTTAGTCCAAATGTGATAGAAAGCCCTATTGCCATCAACCACAAATCTCGACGTCCTGCTACTGAGAATTACCTAATGGAAAAACCCAGTAACTATGCCCGACCCAGGATTCGAACCCGGGACCTCATGCTCAGCAGTCGCGCTTACCGACAATTAGACTAAAAAGGCAGTCACGCTGTGTGTAACATTTAAAAATAATGCTGAGAAAACAATTCCATATGAAAGTCGTAAAATAGTTTTCGAACTTACAAATTCTCTGGTAATAATATTTTTATATCTCTATTAGATGCGTCGTACAATGTTGGATTGCGGAATTCTTTTCAATTTCTATAGAAACATGTAGGAAAATATAAAATCAATGTTAACGATTGCGCTATGCAGTGTGCACGCATCAGTCGGTTTTACGATCATTCGTCTATATGGACGACGTTATATCTGCAACTAATTTATGGATGTGTTCACGATAGTTAGGATAGGAGACGGGAGAGTTGCATTTAATACAAACAATTTGCTTAAGTAGGTACAGCAATTTGCTTCATCCGTCTTTTTTCAAAGTTAATAACAGTGTTTCTTCTAGAAATGTAATTGATGCTTTTTAGCATAAAAAAGAGGCAGTAATTCGTCATGGTAAGCAAAATAAAAAGCCCTACAAAACATGTAATGCCATCCTACCAGTTTGAAAGCATTCACAGAGTGTAATTTTGATACCACAAAAAACATTTCCATCTAAAATGTTGCCAAGACGAGACTATTAACTCGCACTATCAAAAAGTTATCAGATCTCATGAAGATCCAAGCTTCTAATTCTTCACGCCCTCACTCTACAAGCCCTAACTTCATAATCTCTGCACCTTCAGTCAAAATATGTGCTTGTCCTAATAATAGGATTGCCTTTTGTATTCGTACCTGCTTGGCAATTTTTTTTTTGTTGTACTTCATCAAGCAGTACGCGTTCCAGTAGAAATTAATTCCGTGATATCAAATTGAACATTATGCTTTATTTAACGTACATTCCATACGGCTCAGCGAAGGATTGCACTCAATTAATACAAGTAAATAAAATTGAAGTGTTAGTGATTCCTATTAAAAGCATTTTACTAAATGCAGTCCACAGGTGGTCATAGGCCTCTCCCAATGAACGCCACAATGCCCAGTCTGCTGCTTTATGCATCCAGATCCAGAATAGAAGTAGTAGGATAATCTAAACGATACTTAATTTAAAAAAAACATATTTTTTGTCTGACTGTTTATTTCAGATAAACTCTTAAAATGTTGGACTGATTTTGACGGGATTTTAACTGGCAAATAGTTGATGTTATAAATCATAATGTTGATGTTATGAGAGGAGTAACTGAGGCTAGGCTTGAATTCACAAAATATTTAAAGTTCCGCGGGTGAAGTCGCGGGCTACAGCTAGTATTATTATTTAACGCATACATTACACACGGCTCAGCGACGGATTGCCCTCAATATTATAAAAGCACAACGCTCCGTTTGCCTTGTATGCAAATAATATAATTATGTTTTAGCTATGTATTACCGGGAGCGTGTTGATTTGCGTAATACATTTCATTTGAATAAATATTTTATTTCGGAACACGGTTGTGTGATTTATATAGAACCAGTAGTGTACGTGCTGTTTAAATTACGATTGATTGTATAATTATTAAGGCTTCAATAATTTGCTACCTTTCTGTCATCATGCAACCTATTGTACATCTGGTAGGTACTCTTTTCCAGGCCAACGAATTGCCATTTATAAGGACATTTCTACGATAATTATTTTAAAATAACTCCCATTGATTTTTCCCTTATGTAACGGAACCTATTACTAATAGAGATGCAGTTTAATCTCTTAACCGCTGCTTCAATTAGATAGCTATATGGACTTTCTACGAACGACTGCCTCGTTAGTCTAGTGCAGTGATTCCCAAAGTGGTCCAGGTGGACCCCCAGGGGTCCACGGGAGCCTTGCTGGGGGTCTACGTAGGCGTCAATAAAAAATGGGGGTCCATAAGATGTTAATAGGGGTCCACGAAAATTTATCTGCATATAGTTTTTATAAGGGCCTACCTATATTGTTTTAAGTACCTAACTAAGCAGATAACATTTTAATCTGGCAAGCGACTCTTACTTGTCCAAACTTGCGTATTCGATATTACAATTTCGTGTACAGACTTGCAAAGCGCAATCCGTCCGACAATGCTTAGTGCTTGTTTAGACATGATCTTGATCAAGACTATAAATACTCGATGCCAAAGGCATGCTCATTTATTTGTTTCCGGAATTTCGAAAAAGAAGGTGTGAGAAAATTTATATTAGTGTTCCTAGTGCCGGAGAAAAGTAAGTACGTACCTTTTTTTTGTTGTACCTAGTTCTTAAGTATTTTGTTTCGTGTACTGGTCGGTTGATAACAAATGCTTGTATACAATGTGTCCTAGGGATAAGTGACCGCCCGGCGTATTTAGAATATTTGTACAAAATTAAATTAAGTAAAGACGCGTGACGTGCTGCAGTTTTTTTACGATATTTCCTAAGTTTGTTCATCTTTTTCCATTATTTTTGTTTACTGACTAGCCGACATCATAATTTATCAATTAAAATCATTAGACAAAACTAAAATGTAGTAAAAAAATTACTTATATAAAATCACTAAGGCCGCTAAGTCACAAATGTAAATATAATTATTAATGATTTCGTACAAATATTCAAAAAACGCCGGGCGGTCTTATCGCTCGGACACATTGTATATAGCTAACTTAGTAACTTACAGATATTTTAATTGTCCTCTTTCGATTTGAAGACAAACACAGCACGTTTTATTCAATTGTTTTTTCACGAGAGGACTGCCTCTCTAAAAAGGCCGAAAAATCAATATTGCAGAGCAATTACTGTTTTATAAAACTACTAGCGCGTGAACTCATTGATTTAATGAAATTTTAGTTATTGTTTTTATGGTCACTTTTTTGGTCAATTTGGGATTTCGACTTTTATTTTTTCCTACACAAATATGATCAATATTCGATACTGAGTAAACTAATTTTTATTTCTACTATTAAAAAATTGTGGTAAATTAGGTATTTAACATTGATATCGCTTCGTGAAAAAGTCTGTACTTGTCTTAGCGGTTTATTAGTTGGTCCCTTTACAAGCCGTAATACTTTTTCAATATAATGATAATCATAATAATATAAAGCTGACAAAGGCTGCGTTGTGCTACCTATATTCAAATAAAAACTTGGTTACTATAACATTTTTTTTTACAGGGAAGGTAACTGATACAAAACATGGCTACAGCAAAGAAAAAATGTCGACAATACAGTGTCGATTATTTGAAATATGGTTTTGTTCCATCAGAGGCAGATAAACACTTGCCCATGTGCCTAATATGCAATAAAGTTTTAAGCAATGACTCTATGAAACCATCAAAGCTCGAAGATCATCTAAAAAGGTGTCATACTGATAAAATGGGTAAAGATTTAAAATATTTTCAAACATTGAAGGAAAAATATGAAAAGAGACCCACCATGCACAGCATGTTCGCTTCAACATCTCAAAGTAACGATGATGGCTTGCGGGCATCTTACAATATCTCATTACTAATAGCAAAATCTGGAAAACCGCACACTATCGGAGAACAATTAATTTTACCCGCTGTTGAAGAGGTTTTAAAAACTGTTTTGCACAAATCTCCATTTGACGTACTAAAAAGAATTCCATTAAGTAACAATACTGTACAAAGACGCATTGATGAAATGAGCTCTGACATCGAAAGTTTTTTGTGCAATCATCTGCAAAAAAGTCATTTTTCTATACAACTGGACGAGTCAACGTTACCCGGTAATGAAGCATTATTATTAGCATATGTCCGATTTATCATGGAGGAAGAAATTCACGAAGAATTGCTATTTGCCAGAACTTTGGAGACTGACACTAAAGGCGAATCAATATTTAATGTCCTGAGTAATTTTTTTACGGAAAAATCGATTCCATTTACAAACATTATTTCAGTGGCAACAGACGGAGCTCCTGCAATGGTAGGGCGATATCGTGGGTTTATAAGTCATCTCAAAAGAATTATACCAGGACTTACAGCTATTCATTGCGTAATCCACCGACAACATCTTGTGGCGAAACATTTAAGTGACAGGTTGAACCAATCTCTTCATTTTATAATAAACGCTGTCAACAAAATTAGAAGCAATGCATTGAATACGCGTTTATTTGCTCAATTGTGCGACGAAAATGACGAAGACTTCCAACGACTGCTCTTACATACTGAAGTACGCTGGTTGTCGAAAGGTGCATGCTTAACGAGATTTTACTCTGTTTTCGATTCCGTATTAGAGTTCTTAGAAAGTAGAGATCCAGATTTAAAAGAAAACTTGATCAAATTCAAAGGAGACATTGCGTATTTGACAGATTTGTTTAAAAAATTTAATGATATTAACTTGCAGTTACAAGGGGACAGCCTGAATTTAATAAAAACAAAGGGGATAATTTCGGCTTTTCTTGGGAAATTGAAATTTATGAAGCAAAACATTAGTCGGCGCGAATTATCTCAATTTCCAAACTTGTCGCAGGTAGAAACTATTGATGAGGATATCCATACCTACAGTCAACATTTAAGTGCCCTGCATGATGACTTCAAAACCAGGTTTGAAGATATGCTGACGATGGATATACCACCATGGATCGTAAATCCATTTGATGAAACTGAAGTGGCCAATGTATTATTACAAGAGGAGCTGCTTGAGCTAAGCACCAATGAGGAGCTGAAGGTGAAATTTAGAAAAGGCTACCAAACATTTTGGCTGCAAGCAGAAATACACGAAAAATATCCTGGACTGTGGGAAATCGCAAGGAAATTTTTGATAGCTTTTCCCTCATCATACCTTGTCGAAAGAAGTTTTAGTGCCGTTACAAACCTCTTAACAAAAAAAAGGAGCAAACTAAACATCACAGAGCGGGGGGATTTGCGGTTATTGCTCACAAAAATAAAGCCAAACATTGATCGTTTGCTGACACTCCATCAAATACATCCTTCCCATTAATTAAAATTATGTCCACAACCTATAAGTATTACCTTATTATTATTTTTTTGTAATTCTTTTCTTTTAATTAATAAAATGTTATAAAATGTACCATTTTTCGTTTTTATTTAAAATTTAAAATTTTAACCTATCAGAATATAGGGACGGAACTCAGAAGCGACACAATTTTTATTTTTTGTCGACTTTAACAATGTGGTAGGAATGTAGCAGCAGGGGGTCCACCGACACCAGTTTAATTTTGAAAGTGGTGCACGAGAAAAATAAGTTTGGGAACTACTGGTCTAGTGGTTGCTAAGCATGACTGCTGAGCATGAGGTCTTGGGTTGGAATCCCGGTTCGGGCGAAGTGTTACTGGGTTTTTCCATAATTCTCAGTAGTAGCACGGAGTCTGGATTGGTGCCCGGTTAATAGCATTAGGCTCGTCCCCTATCACACCGGGACTTAAAAGATAATTGGCGAAATGTGAGTGTAGATACTATATGAGCACCTCTGCCAACGCTTTCGGAAAATACAGGCGTGATGTTATGTTATGAACTTTCTAACCAAACTTGATCACTTTAGCACAAACGAGACTTATAACGCAGTAAATAAGTAAAGTACACCATGAAAAAATATCAAAATGTTTACAGTAAAATTATGAACGCTCCAGGAAGGAACCGACCGCAATAACAGTTCACTAACTTTGGGAAAATTCAAATAGGTTCACGTTACGGCTTTAATAACCCCGCCTGTCCATTTTTAGGCCAGATATATCTGTGTCGTTTGTTTAATAGGTAGTTAACGAAACCTGTCCGTGCAAACGATAGGTGGGCCCTTTGTGGCATGCTAATGACCCGTAGATGTAAATGTGAAACGACATTTTGGGGGATCAATTTCGGAAGAAATGAGTTTCAATATAATATATATCCAAAAGTAATTCCAATTAAATTCATCGGAACATTGGCATTGTTTTTGATAATATTAGAATCATTTAACAGCTTAAAAATACGCATAACCATCACACAAAGCAAAACTTTTATATTTTCACAATAACTTCCTTCCAAGCTCTCAAATGAAAACGATGGTCCAATAAATAAGATTTTAGAACAATGCCCTTTGCGGGATATGTAACTAAAAGCCAGTGAAGCAAATATATTGGTATTTTACAAGCAAAACCAGCTTGTAGTAAATCTTAGTACGATTTGCCTTCAATAATTCACTGCAGTAACGGGCACGACAAATGTAAGAGGGAATCCATGAGGTTGAATTTTAGTAAATAAACTTCAAATTACAAAGTCACTCAGTGACTGAACTCTTTCAATTTAAATAAAGATAAAAAAAACACTTTAAATTACTTCAAACCTCTTTACTTATGAATCAAATTTCAATTTAAATGTGCATAATAATTTGAGCATGGACACATTGGCAACAATATGCTAAAATGTTAAAAATAGAATACTTAAATTAAAAATGTTTTTGAAGCACTAAACAATATTAAAAAGTAAAATTAATAAAGTTCCCAATTTTCATAAACTAATACAAATAACCTGAAATCTATTACAAATGGTAGTCACGACCACTATGCAAATGAAACTTGCGAACTTGATTTTAACGGGATGCATATACTTTTACTTTTATCTACTAAAATGAAAATTCAAAAATCCTGGTCGATAAGACTCAATATAACAAATACAGGATACAATTCTGCATCATGACTATTCTAATGGACATACCTGTAGGTGTATTGGAGTTTTCCACCTCCTAGCGATATTGTCAGGCAATACAAAATTCAATAACCTATGTTCCTCTTCAGTAAAGTAAGTCTCACTTGTAACATTTTAAAGGATATGTTTGCTAGAGTTCTGTTCAGTGAATTTTTATATCCAACAATACAAATGTAACGTCCGGCTACAAAGTCGAAGGTATTGAACTGTGATTAAACTATTGTTGAACTCATTTTGTTAGGACAATGGGATTCCAAAAGGAAAGCCAAATAATAATTATTATTATTTATCAAATAACATGATCCATTATGGTTAAGTTAGGTTAGTTTTAGCGGGTATAGTTTGGAAATCAGATTAATATAAATAATTGGAAAATGTTATAGACACTTATGACAAAATTCTTGTAGACTACTTTTATTTTTAAAACTAGATTGTTTTTAGGTCTAATTAGTCCAACAAGAAACTACTCAATGTGTCAGTACAGTCAAAGTAAAATGTATACAGTCTGTTTAGTTGCAGAAAATGTATATCTTACTAGTCATTATTTTAATTAAAGGAAATTGAAAGGAAAGAGCAGGTTCAATTCACTTATTAAAGGTGGAGTGCTGTTACTTGATTTTATGTTGTTTTTATTATTTACAAAACTAATTGGACTCCCGACGTGATATTTATCAAGCAACAATTCTAGTATATAATTCCTAGAATGTCTACAATTATCAACATCATAAGCTGTCATACATTTATATTGTCAACGAATGAGGTACAAAGTGATTTACTACGAAAGTTCCACGTATATCTGAATTTTAGTTAAAGCCAATAAAATAACAAACTGCGAGGATGAGAGTGTGATGTAGCGGCAATTTAGCCGGAAAATTAGATCAGTCTGGTTCCAACTGTGGCTAGTCTCCACTTGAAAGTTCTGTTCGTGCACCTAGCAACCTAACTAGGTTTCGGGCGAGATGCTAATGTGTTTCTAATTTCTTCTGGTTGCAGTTTGAAAGGTAAAGTTTTTAGAAAGTTTCACAGTCTGAATATAAACAGGTCTCGTCTTTTTGAATGGGTGTGAATAATTGTGATGAAAACTTCATTTTATATGAATGAACAGCCGTTTCTAGCGCTTACCTAAACGCAACTTGTACCTAAATATTTCTCAATATATTATGAAGCGACACAAGCTTTCACTTATTGTCTTCCCACTGTTGTTAGTTTAGCAGCATCGTTTCCGGGGTAAATATAACATGATCTTTGCTACTGTAGTTTAGAATCCTAAAATCTGCATAAAACAATTTCAACACACCTTACAATTTAGTATGGTAAAAAGTGCTAGCTATATTATTTTTTTTCATTTACATTAGTATTGAGCCCTGTCGCCCTAGCCTCCGCCTTTTACCAAACATCACCGACATCAACATGACAGTGTTAACTGGTGAACTTGGCACAACTCGACCGAGCGCGCCAACCGCTCACTTCGTTTATTAGTTTCACAGGCCGACAGCAAACTGAAGATATGTTGTTGTATAGTTCTGTAATGTTGTTTTGTCTACCTATCTGATTTAGTATTTCTGTACCTTGATGATTTCATTATTTTTTAGTTAGTAATGCGATTGGCTGGTCTTAAATCCTGTAAAGGATTTGAAACGTCGGTAATAAATATAAATTAACACTAAGATAAAATTCGTAAGAAATTGTCGAAAAAAAAAATCCTTGGCACTTTTTTATGTTATGAAATTTATAACCTCAAGCTTAGTTATAAAATAAAGGTTGATTTATAGATACAAACCAAAAATAATTGAACTTAGGTATTAAACAAACAAGATAAAATTGTGAAATAGCGGTTCAAGAAACTTGACTACAAATCCCTGTTAACAAAACCTGGCTGTGGGTTTGTTGTTAATTAGTTTTGTATATCTAGATGATTTCACGATTTTAGCTAACAATCTACGGGTAAAGAATTTACACAGCCTAATTGTATTACAGCCATTACTAAAACGCGTCGTCATTTGCATAATTAAGCCGTTGCGTAAAAGTCTGGGTAACTTATAGAAGAAATTCTTTGCTTAACTAATTGGACGTAATGATTGTTTACAATTTGATGACATGTTTCATAAACATGACCTAGAAAAACTCCTTAAACAGTTCTGTAAGTAAAAATGTCATATGTACAATGGAATATGAAATCATAAGACATGATTAATGCAGTGAATAAAGTACCAGTACTTTATCCATCGTGGAAGATTAAGGATTGGATAGAGTTGAGACTATTTTTTTTACTTATACACACAACTGTGACTTAAAACGTCATCAGCGTAGAAACCGCTTTAAATACTGATAAATTCATTGCATATTTTCTCAAATTGTAATTCATACCATTTTTATTTAATTCCACTCCGTGAACTTACTACTTTACTAACTATGTACTGTTTACCTTCACATAATCAAAAGAATAAAAGATAGACATCCCTATCATATTTCCCGTACATTTTTCCATTACGCTCAATGCGCTTCTTCCGAACAAAACACACAATACTATGACCAAACATTCATACAGCGTCCGAGCAATGAACGCGGACCTTTTCATATGTAACGCGAAGACGGTGTATTGAGAACGAGCCTGGCACGAGAGATAGTTGGAATATATTTAAATAAGCGAGAACAGCCTGACTATTGAAGGTGAGGGACTGTAAAATAGCGCTTTTATATAATTTTTTTCTGTTCATGTATGGTGTAAGGAGAATTATGTTAATGTGTTGTGGATTTAATGTCTTTTTGTTAAGCTATTTCAATAGTAATCTAAAGTAAATCTAAACATAAATCTCATTTTTTAATTTGCTGTCACTAAGAATTTCTCCTGTATCGTGAGTGAGTTTCACAAATATAAAATATCACATACACTTAGACTTGGGACGGACCTGCGGAATGCACAAATTTTACTCCCGTGTGAAAATCGAAACCGCAACCCGTAGCGCAGCAGTCCAATCTATTAGCCACTGCGCCAATAAAGTCATTGATTTAGAAGAAAACATATTTGATGTACCTTAAATGCAAATCATATATATGTACCTAAAATGTTTGAACAGTATTTCTCTTTTATAATATTTATGTATTTTTCCGTTTACGCTAAGGCCTAAGGTAAAATGATTTTTCACCAGTTCGTTCTGAAGCACCATCTTAAGGTTCCCAGTTTGCATATTTATAGGCATCGGAATAGCGATGAGACGACCTCCAAGAGATTGCAGCCCCATTCACTCAGTGGCTCGCTACCGATGCGCTTCATTGCGTTTGTTAGCTCTGTGTATAAGTTACGGCCAGTCTCATGCTAAGAATAGCTTCGTTCTAACGAATGGGTCTAAAATGTTTTACTCTGGGTGAAAGTTATGTAATTTCAAACATTAAATAGGGATCTCGTTACTCAAGCGGCAGAAAGAAATTTGAAGTATCACTACATCATGAAGGTGGTTCGTTCGATGACAATAAGCTCGACCCACCAAACTTTCTACCGTAACCAATAAATGGTAAATTACGAACTTTTGACAATATCGCACAAACCATAGATCACAATTCAGGAGCTTACACCGCACTATGACTTCGGCTGCATTACGACATTCGTGACGCCTCAAAAGAGGAATCGAGTGTCTCGATATACAGAAAACGTGGTTATGATTTATACAGCCGCAAGCAATCCAGCTCGATTGGCCAACAGCCAACTTACTAACTGCGACCAAACACGAGATTTAGCAATTTGGGCACGCCAACACATTAACGCAAACTTTGGTGGTAGCTTGCAAAAAGTATCGTGTATGGATTTTATTGGGTTTCTGTGGGGTTGCATGACGAGGGTGCAAAGTGAAAATAATGCTCAACAATTTTGGTAAGCGGCAAGTTTGAGGAACTTTTGGAATAGGTGCTGTAAACAATTGTTTTAGAATCGATTCCTTTCATGTTTTCTTTTCGAGACTGTACGTACAGGTTAAGACTAAAGGGACTTATGGCTCCTTGATTTTTTATTTCAGAAGAGCTGGCATCGTCCACTGACTGACGTTTATTTTCTTTATCAATCTTTGGATGTTAGCTACTTCACTTTTATTTGTAGCATCCTTATTCGAATTGATTGTTTTTATGTTTAAAACGTTAATTATTTACTTTAAAAAAATAATTGCAACCGTACAAACGCACAACAAGTAGCACTTTAAGTCTTATGGTCTAAAAGTATTTTAAGCTTTACGTCATTGAACTAAATTGTTTATGAATAATATTCCTAGATTTTTCTTCTAAGTCTTTAATTTGTTCTGACCGCTACAAAGAATCTCCTGTCTTACGCCACACTCTACCCTGAACTTATAACGAGATACACACTCTTGAATCCTAATAGTTACTCCCACAACTATTTATTGTTTTCCCTCGTTCCTAATGACGGTAATGCGGTGTTCAGCGTACATTAACAGTTAGACTACACTTGAGAATCCAGTGACTGGCAATTTTCCTACAATTAGACTCCAAACGAGCAATGGAATGGCTTCTCTCGAACACCCTCGAGTTTATAAGAGATTTTTTCAAGTTTCCTCTTTATTACCGAAGTTCCTAATGGCAGTTTTATCCTTAGTAATACGCTATTAATGTAATAACTCGGGATGTTGTCTGCAGAATGCATCTTTTGATAAAATGTTGGGTGGTTATAAAATGAGGTTAATGATACGAAAAAACTAACTGCTTCTTAAGCTGGCGGTATAAGTAAAGTCTTTATAATATTCAATTTCGTTACGGGTATAAATTTCTACTTTGGACATCTAAGTAAATTAATTGGATTTACAATCACAAACTTCAATGTTTGTGCGTGATACTGGGATAAAATAATTTGAACAGACTATTGTGCGGGTTTAAGGAGATGTTATAAGACGGACTAAAGAATTCAGTCAAACAGAAAAAGACCAATCTGTAAAATATAACTCAGAAATCAAAATATGGTTAGATCATGAAACAAAAGATAAAACCAAAGATAATAGACTAACGTCTAGGAAGTCGACCTTATCGAACTTGGAAAGCGTAGAAACATAAAGCTCCGTCGCTTTATAATCCGTATTAAAAACGAATTTCCGATAACCGGAGTCATTTGGCCATAGTTATGCGCGTTCTCGTTAAAACCTGGAAGAGTTCTCGCCTCATTTACCGCAGACTGCCGTTTCGTTCCCAAGTGCGACCAAATGTGTGGAGAAAATATTATACGATCTATTTTAAAATCTGCGCTCTTCAAACGTGGTATAGCCTGCACAGGCGTGGTACGAATCATCATCGAAATGTTAATGACCTTTATGAATCATAGAACATTGTTTGTAGATATTTTTTAATTGATTTGTCGTTGCTTAAGATAAACAAGACCGTTTAGTGAAGGTAAACCAAACAAGTAAACCAACTGTTCATCACGTTGAACGAATTCAGATTCTAATTATAAGATTTAGTCCTTTACATAAACTCTTAAAGCAGGAGGTTTTCCGTTGAGTAAACGAGATGCCACTAGTCTGCCCGTAGGGGCATCTCGCTTCTACAATGTTAGTTGTCCTGCTTCGAAAGTTTATGGTAAGAGGCCAGTACAGAAGAAATATCTTCAATGCGAGTCACCAATATTGTTTTTGATCTTCTTCTACTTATCGTATGGTTGATGAACAGCCTGGTGTCAGAATTAAAGCCACCTGTAAAACACCGCCTCTAAAATAGTTTTACACACTGTTGAAAAATTTTTTAGGTGTGCCGATTTCCTCACGATGTTTTCCTTCACCGTTTTTAGCGACTGATAACTAATTTAAAATACGCACATGAATTTGAAAAGACAGGTGTTTGCCGAGGTTTAAACTTGCGATCTTTGACTTGGCAGTTCAACGGCCATACCACTCGGCTATCACTGCTGTTATTTTTGATAGAACCGTGAACAATGGATGTTATAAATTTGGACCCTCTACGGATGGCTTCGACAATTATTGCCTAAACCAAATTTAATATTATACCGGTTTCCTATAAATATCCGGGTAGATATTTCGTGTGTGCTCTATTGAATTAAATGTTCCATTTAATTAATTAAAATGACGGCATGTTAGCATGTTAGGGCTTGAATTTATTTGTGGCGTTACCGGTCGCGCTTGTTATTACATTGCCAGTAAAACAATTGAAGGGATTATCCAAATCCTTGTATATCCACAAATATTAGATGAGTAAAACACGATATATTACTAACATACATTATCAGGAATATTCTAGAGATGGTACACAGCTCTGTACCATACTATATTGAGTTATACTCGTGAATAAAGCCGTATACACTTATGAAAATGAAAATCAATCACGAAACTTTTAAACGTTTTTGTTCTTGTCCAATTTGTTTTCTCGTTGTGCTGGGATTTGAAGAAGAAAAAATAGACGCAATAACATTTTTTTCCAAACTAATAGCCAAATAAAACCAGAGCCTTGACTTAGCGTACCTATTATCAAAACTTACACCACCATCTTTGGTTATTCTAAGTAATAACAATGATAATTTTCTCCTGTCTGATCTCGGTCAGGGCCAACTACGCAGGAGATATTATAGTGCCAGTGCACTCTCTATTCCATCACTCTCATAGTCCCATGTTTCGGTAGACGGACACGACCGGACAGAGATAAGGCGTATGACCAACGGCTTAACGTGCCTTCCGCAGCACGGAGGGGTCTTGACATGTGAGAATGGTCATCTGTCACAAGACTGACCGCGGCGAGCACGGGTTAACCTCGCACTCGACTGATCTGGATGGCATCCACTTAGCTACGCATCCCTCAGGTTATTCTAAGTAATCAACAAATGAAGCAACAACAAATAACCAAAATACATAGCTTCAAAAACCACCAACCAGCGCTCCCGCGACCGCAAACATGTTTTTCATACCGACTGTGCGTTTACGAAGTTTTAATCGTACATAAGACAATTACTTAGCAAGAGTAATGATCGCGCCGCACTAAGCCTAAGATTAATTGTGGGAGTATACAATAAAAAGCCGCCGGCAACCCGTACAGGTGCGACTAATATGATTATGTTATTTGTGTGCGTGAGTTACTTCGTCAAGCAACATTTTATGTGCCCGCGAATTCGACTGAGTATTTCTTGTTTGGGCTTGTATTAGTGTTTGCACACCTATATGCTTTGAAAGAATAGGCAATGGACGCGACAGAAGCTTCGATCAGATTTGACTAATCTGATCGAAGCTGTCGCATCCACTGCCTATTCTTTCAGGGCATACATTATAAATACTTCTTACCCTTTTTGGACATTTTAGCATGGACATTGGGCACAAATTTTCCCCAAATGACTGCTAAGTTTTTTTTTAAGATTCTACTGTATTTAACCGAATTAAAGAATACAGCTCAGTCAACAATTGTTCAAGTTTGGGAGTAAGAGGCCAACGAAGTAGCAGGATAAGTTAAAGTAAGCGTAGTGCAGTGTTTGTCTGAAAAATATGATAACATACGCAAAACAGTCTCACGAGCCTCTAACAAATTGCCTGTAGCACCCTACATGAGTATTTACTAAATTCTGTAGAACTGTAGATACTAAAAAGGAAAACGTATAGTTATCTATAGACACCGTATAACTATACGCACCTGCCTGCAACAACTCTAAGCAGAAGCGTAATAACGACATGTTTACACATGTCGACAAGCAACTGTTTGATAGTGAAACATGCTATTAGCTAGGGAAAAAATAACAAAGACCATTAAGCAGGACAAAATATTACTAAGAAAATACGACACAAGAAAGATGTTACTTACAGCATCTTAAAGAATGCAAACATGAAAAAACACTAGTAAGGGTATCTGATATCAAAAGCAGTCTAATGTTTATTTTTTATTAAAAAAAGCTACCGCACACTATGGCTTACTCCTGTGTCCTGGGTGCGTTTAACAAACATGAAATATAACATACAGAAACACCCAGACTTGGGACAAACATCTGCCGATCACACAATTTTTTGTCCCGTGCGGAATTCGAGCCCGCAACTCTTAGCGCAGTAGTCCAATCGCTTACCAACTGTGCCAATTAGATCGTCAGTCTTTTATGATCAGTGAATGGAGTGGATTTTTATTATTTTGTTCTGATTCAACATATATCTATAAAACGAACTTTCGATAGTATTCGATCGGCAATTTTCATAAAATAAACCGTTTTGTTTTCCTCACACTGTTCTCAATTGCAATGTTACATTTTATTTTATTTTGAAACGAATGATACTTTATCCTCGCGCTCGGCTCCAGTTATAAATAAATATACATCAATACCTATTTGGATGAGTGAAAGTTAACATTCAACACCCCTTTCATTTTCGCGAGGCATGCGAGCAAATAATGCAGAACTCGTGTTAAGTCACATGTCGATCAACTTATCAGCGTCTTAACACGTTTTATTTCCTTAGCTGAGCAAGTATTTTGAGGAAAACAGAATACATTTATCGGGCTCCTACCGTCGAAACATTGAAACAAAAAACGTGTAGTTTCTGTATTATTGAGAGCCGGTGCATCGCATTCACAAATATAGCGGTAAAACTATTTAGACTTCGGTGACAGTTGTTAATTATATGAAACACTAAAATTCATACCAAGTTATTTAGCACCTATTCGTTTATACTGCCTCGTTGGTCTAGTGGTCGCTAAGCGTGACCACTGAGCATGAGGTACTGGGTTCGAATCCCGAGTCGAGCAGCGTTATTGGGTTTCTCCATTAGGTAATTCTCAGTAACAGCACGGATTCTGGATTTGTGCCCGGTTGATGGCAAAAGGCTCACCCACTTTTACATTGGGATCTATAACGTAACTTGCGATATGTGGGTGTACTTTAGGTACACCTCTGCCTAGCCCTTCGAAGCAAACAGGCGTGTTGTTATGTTATGTCATTTAGTCTGATATCTCTCTGTATTAGCCATTATTGATTTGTGTCTTTTTCACACTATAAAATCTAAAAATCGTCAGTTTTCGTTCATTTTGTTTCATCCTGAACATATTATGAAACATTCAAAAGACTATTTGTTAATGCCACATCTAATTCAGTCAATAAACTTCCAGTATTCTTCACTCACTTCTTAAGACTTAAACCACATTTACGGACCCATTTGCGAACTATAGTTAACTACTAGCAGCGAGTCTGAACCACGTACAAACTGCACACTTTGTCTAGAAATATCTCCCATTAGTTCGAATTTCTAGCGACGCATGGTGGCCGTGCGAGACTGTGACGTAGTGCAGTTCCCAGTGATTTATACCGTTATGCGTCGTGTGGTCACGAGACTCGCTATAAGTCAAGCTGAACCCGTTTGTTCTGAAATTGTTCTAAGATAGGGTCGTACCATTTTCATTGGTGGTTTGCTTTAGAATGGTAAAGGTTATATTTATTACGCAAAGCCAGCGTCATTTGTTTGTATGTACACACTTTCCTTAAAGGCCTGAACCTAAAAATAATTATTTTAATTACTTGTTCAGTACTGGATAAAACCAGAAATATTATATTTTTATTGTATTTTAATAAAAAAAGTAAGAAAAAATAAAAAAATCAGTTTAGTCGTCAGTAGGTATCGTTAGATTGGTCGCAACGACTGGTCTCAGCCAATCTAACGATATCTGAACTGTCGAAATCTATCTAGCCGTTTGGAAGATACGAGGTAGTAATGAAGTTTACAGGCATTCAAACATAATTATGTAAAAGATTCACGCGAAATCATAACCCTCTCTTGACAGTCGGGTAAAAGAAGACTATGTATACTTGATTACGTACAGTATTACTTGATCTATATCTACACAACAAATCAACGATAGAGCGGGCCTTGTGGCGTACCCTAAGGGAAGCCTACGTCCAGCAGTAGACTGCAATAGGCTGATGTAGTGTGATGTGATGACACAACCAACTAAAACTAAAATGTAATAATCACACCATTTACGACGGAACCTAGGGTTTAGATATACCCTTATAATAGTTTGATCCTTTGATTCATAATAATGTAACCTCTGTCTCGCGTCATGCTAAATATTGGACCCGTTCCAAATGGCAAAAACATTGTCTTGCAATCAAAACGACTTTACCTAAGTATAACGTGGTTTCATAACGTTACCGTCACGACTCTGACCTCATGAGGTTAGACAGACATGATATGGATTCACCATTTTATGTTTATTTTCAAGCAATAAGAGAAAGAAAGAAAGTGGATGTCCATTGTCCAGTATCTAATAAAATTTAATATAAAAAAAAAACTTAGTCATATTTGCATTGTGGTTAAAATCTTTGATTAAGATTGAAAACAATAATTGCTGGAGACACTAAATAGCAGTGCTATAGTACATCACACAAAACATTTTCCTTGAAGAACGAATCCTGATGCCATTGTGCAAAAACCAACCCGTTATTTCGGTATTTGCAAGCATCCTGACAAGATTCTTTCATTTAATTCCACGCACGTCGCAAGAAACCAAAAACAATTTAGTCCCACAAACTCTTTTCTATCTCATAACGAAAAGAAGTTAGCGACGAAATACTAACGTTGAATTAGAATCATAGTCGTTTTCTTCTCGCTCGCACCCGTTGTTCCAGGGAGTCGCGGTTCGTCGCCCCGTTCATCCAATTTGGTTAATATTAGCCCTAAAACGTTATAGCTCATGGGGTTATATTGTTAAGCGGCTATGGGAAACGGGAGATGCATAGAAATGTGCATTTAAGAACGTTCGGGATGCTAATTCTGGTTAAATGTCGCGTAATCTGACGATGTTGATGATTCCTCTATTTGTTGAACTTTTTTGGAATTCTGATAGGATTGTTTCGCTAATGGTTTTCGTTGCGATTTTTAATTGTGTATCCGTATGTTAGCTTCGACAATACATAAATGTTTGGAAGGACTTTGTTTACAATATGCATAGTAGATAAAATATTAATTTTCTGATAGTCTAGTCTTGTAGTCTCATCTATTACGATTCGTTTAGGAATAAGAATCAAACGCAAAGAAATATAATCATGTCACAAACATTGATCTGCTGTAAGATTGTTTGAATACTGTTATTATTGGTAGGAAAAGTTGACAAAGCAATTATTTATTACTCTTCAGTAGGCTGTCTATATTACATTGTTTTAATCTAAACAGTATAATAACGAGACACATCTTGAAGCTATTTATCATCAAATAGTTCAGTAATATATGGCTAGGATTATTGGCTGGGTATTTAATTAGACCAAAAAATTTATATCTACAAATTTTGCCGACTCTACAAAACTTCAGTCTAGACAATTACTAAAGTTCCAAGGCCTAAAGCCAGAAGAAAGACAAGCTTACTGTAACGAACCCCCTTTTCGGCGCTAAGTCTCTCCGAACAGCCTCAAAGTATCCGAAATCCTCCAAATGCCCATCATATGGGAACCCTGACGGCACCATAAAAGTAAATTACGTGACATACTCATCCCGAAGCTGGTCTTTTGTCGTTTCAGATTTATCTCTAACATTAGCTGAAGACACAAGAAGATAAAACTTAGTTTACGACCATTCGCAACTATATTTGGGCGATATTCCGTTTGATACCGCTGTTATTTGTTGAGGCATTCAAGGAAGTTGTTTTATTGGTGAGCTCGAATTAGGGTAATAAGGTAAGAGGTATATGAAGGAGTTGAGTGCTTTGGTTTAGTGCCGTTATACTCGGATTTTGAGAGTTGATAAAGCAATGTTTAGAAGCTTCATGAAAGGGTTGATTGAGACAAAGTCTTGCACTAAAATGTGGTTTATTTTTGGCATTGTAGAAAAGGAAACCCTTGTAACTTTTAAATCACTTAAATCAATGTCTGTCAAGTTCAGATGTCATCATGTTCGTGTCGTTATATTGATGTTTAGTTAATATACACGTCCTATGTAAATGTATTCAATATTCGAATAGTTACGGTTAAGGATGTACGCAATTGATAAAGTTTTTATTTCACTAATCTGTAGAATTTCCCTAGAAAAATATTTAAGTCTATCAATGTATCACTTCATATTTAAGGTTCAAAATTCAAGTGATTGAATATGCAACATAAAACTTATGTTAACCTGCGGGATATCTCACCCGTTTAAACCTTTAACTGGTTAAATTCCAATTCATTTTCTGATGTTGAATCATAAAAATGAACATTTCAACTAGCTCAGTTTCAAGCTGTTACCTTCTCCGTATTCATCAAATGAGGAACAGATGCTCTCCAACAATCTCAGAACTCTGCCGAATAAGTCAATGAGTGTCGGCTAAGCGAAAGAGCAATTACCCAGGCCCACAAGTGCCGCTGCATAAGTCTGGAAAACGCTGAACTTTGTAAAAGGTTGATTAACTAAATTAGCTACCTTTGAAGTCAATTACGGAGCAAACGTTGAGAATTTGTATAGAGTTCGGAGGTAACAATGTGCCTGATGCAAGCACTTATTAGTGTTTTAGTTTGTAACTGTGTTCCGAAAGGAGGAGGGAGCATTGGAAAGTTTTGTGAAACCTGGGAACTTTTTGGAGAATTAAAACACAGTGCAATGTTCGCATTCTAGTTACGCATGATTAGGGATCTTGTTTTCATGATGTTTCGTGATTGTTTGAATGATGACTAGCCGTTGTAATAAAAATTTTGTGACACGCTAAGTATGCTTTGTTAATTTGTACATACTAATAAAGTAATCTAACTAGACTAAAGGTTAGAATTATATTCCCAGTTAGGGGTCTCTAAACTCATAAAAAAATGTGCAAGAGTAAAAATAAAAATGGGATTTACATTATTATTATGTCAAGACCTTTCTAAGAAGGACTGATAAATTCATTAGCCGACCATTTTGGTGGGAAATGGAATCACTCCATTACTTAAACTGTCGTAAGTGGTGACTAAGGGATTTACGATTACTTAGCTACGTCTGGCATGTGGATTGCGGTACAATGAGGCCGCAGTCGTACCTATATTCATACTGCGGTCACTGATCTGCTAGCCTACGTGGTGATTAGGGGAATAGCTTAAATGTAGTAGGTCTTATTGTAGGCATTTGTGGGATTCTGTTGAGTATTTGCCAGAAATTACTTCTTCAATAACATTAAAAAAAAATTGATCTGATATTTGATGCGTCTTTTAGACAAGTAGAAAACAACGGACAGAAAAGTCAATGTTGAGCGAATACTATGAGGTAAATAACAGGAATTTAAAAAATACGCTTAGGCTGTATTTTGCCAATGAATGTTTTGGAAACGAGTTGCAAGCCACATAAGTTCGTGACTGTTTTGTAAATGCTCTTTACGACAACTTCACTATAACCGTACCCATGTGTCTGTGAAACTTGACGGGACGGTAAACACAGCGATACTAGAAAAAAACGTATCGTTTTATTTTTTATTCAGAATTTCCTTTTTACACTACAGTTGAAGCACCAATTAAACGGGTATCATTTTATTGCACTTACGCGTACGTATTTTTTACAGTGCGCGCCACAAAAATGTATAAAGCTGTCCGATGCAAATTTAATGGACTATCAAGTTTGTAGTCACGCACGTAAACCTCCTACTTTATTGTGGCTTTTACACCGCTTTTGGTGATTTCATCTGCTCTCTAGTGTACATGGTCTGCTCGTTTTTATACGTCCAGTTAATGTGAACTAATGTGTACGATTACGTTGACGTTTTCTGGGAGAGTGGGCTTATTTTTCGTGTTTTCAAGGATTATCTCTGCCTTGTCTGTTTGTGTCAGCAGCCGTTTATTTCACGTGCCAGAAAATTGTGAAAATCGTGCTGATAAACTGCGAGAAAGGTTTTATTTTTTTGTTATGTTCCGTAAAGCGGATTAAAGTAATGAAAAGGTTGAGTAACCTTTTTGTTATTTTCAAAAGCATACTTTTTAGAGCTCACGATACATTTTTTATTTTATTGATGTCTTGTATTACCATGTTTATGGCCTCGTGTTGAAGAAAATGTTTGCCTGCTGTCGTAGTTCTCTTGTCGGGATTACATGAATACGTCGATCATAAACACCCAGCCTACAGCTTATAAAACTCTTAGTGGGTAGTTAGGAAATAGTATTTGTGTTGTATAATCGGTAACTAAGCCATAAGCATTGGTTTGTTAGGCTTACGTATAAGTTCGATGACCTAGTTAAGCAGTAAAGTTTCCCAAACTGTGGCGGGGGCTGCAAATTTAATCCCCTGATTGTGCCATCCTTATCTAATAGATATAGACTTTGATTTTATATAAATATCAATATTTACTTCAATAACTGTTGTGGGTGTTATCCATACTGTTTATTATATATGACGGTAATCACGTCAATATTGTTTCGGACTCAAACGGAACAAGACAATTTGTTTGTATTTGCTTTTAAAATACAGCAATCTTTTATGCATAGACAGCAACACCATGCACTTGACTCAGATTCAGACTTGGTCCACGACTCCACATAGCTATCTAACTTTTTCAATGTTATAACTTCTAGTTCTTCTAAGAAACTAGCGATCTGTATCATATTTCAACATAAAAGTTTCACCGATGTTATGAGGGCCTTATCAATCTATCTGGCGAAGTGTACCTCTGCCTACAGTGCCAATCCCTTCGGGAAACACAGTCATGCATAACCATACACACAATAATATACAATCAAATCTCAAATCAACGCAAACTCCGCAGGGCATTAAAACATTGTCCCCTGTGACAAACGAAGACGGCTCAGTCATCAGCAGCGAGAAATTTTCGTTAAAATTAAACATTTTGTCGAAAAGCAAAGAGCACAAAATTAAACTTCAATATAATTGAAATGATAATTTCCTTCAACGAAAATGTCAACTTAATATAATGAATACCTAATTGGTCCAGAGAAGGCTGGTCGATTGAGTGTAATAAATTAGGTATTATGAAAAAAAATGTTAATAAATCATTATTTGATGTGAACTCGTATCTCCGGTGCACACCGAAGGCTTTCCTTTCTTTAAAAAATTTAAATGCCATGGAAATATATTTTTGTATAAATCGACAGTAATTATGGAATCCAATTGAAGGAGAATAGGCTTAATTGCGACAATTCCTGGCTTCTTGTTAAATTATAGTGAAATGCGTTACTCACGTTGACGGTGATGTCATTAACCAGCTTTGCTGACGAGTCGAGTCGCATGGAATACATGTCTATAAGCTTTGCCCTGTTCCCGGGCAATGAAGATTCACACAGTACATTTTTTTTCTTTATCCATTCTTTTTATCCGTCATCATAGTAATCACTTATTTGTCAAGCTATTTTTTTTTCATTCTTTACCAAATCCATCCATATCTTCGTTGGCTTTCTTTGTCATATTCTCATAATTGTATGTAAAGCTTAGAGGGGTTCTATGTATGTAAGCTAAACATACAATACACAACATCTGTGCTCCAAAACAATGAAAGACAAACTCAATTCACAGACAAACTTCATTGAATAACCAACGGTTTTCATCTAAGATGTTCCCACTTTCCAATTGAATATCGATTCGAAAATTGCTCACGAAAAATCTAATATTCAAAAAGACGTCAATGTAAATGAATTGAAAGACAGGTAAACATTTGAGAGAATATTAAATGTTTAAATTAGGCTTTTTGCGACACCGAAGGTTACGGTAAAATGAAATTTTAAACAAAAATAGTAGCCTTCTATCTGACGACACCGACGATTGGGTTGTGATGGTGCAAAATGTAGGCAGATAGCGGGGCACAATATTAGTATTGAAATATAACTACATAGGTACTACCTATATCCGAATGAGTATAGATTAATAAAAATACTAATATTAAATGTAAAAACACCGTATGTAACGCGATAGCTAAAAAAGAAAATTTCTGGTCTCAAAAAAATATTATGAAAGAAAAAATCTTTTGTCTAACTAATATTATTTTCGGCTTCACACATGCTGTTTAACACTAGCAAAATCTATCATGCCACTTTTATGATTCCATATCTCAAGACTATCTGCTAAATTTTTATTTTCTGTCATCACTATACATGAAAGGAAAATAAATCCCAATGAGGTATTACTTAAAACAAAGATCTGCAACACTGTGTCGTCCGTCTGCACTACACAGAGAATTAAAACGAAACAATACAGCCTTTACCGCACTTACATAACCACGTAGACCGTGCCCCAACAAAATAAGGGGCGCAATAAAATTTCTCTATACAACGTAAGCGGTTTATGAGTTTCCTATTTAGCTCTGCTGTTGTATTGGAATTGAATTTTTTCCCTCTCCACCTGAGCATTCTGTTTGCGCCAATTGTTGTCCCCTTGTGCCTCAATTTGTTTTGCCTAAGTACTTACCACGGAGAAGTTAATGAATGGAGTGCCCATTCGCATAATTCTACACCAAAAACTTTTCACGAGCTTCAAGCTGCGCACAGAACAGGCAGGTTAACCATTCGGAACCGCCTCATATTGCGTTTTTTGACTAACGACTGTCAGGGCTTTCATTATCACTCCATTCGCTTCGCACTCTTTGGTAGAAACTGACTTTATTGGATCTGCGATAGAAAAATGTTTTTTCGAGCGGTCCTAAGCCGTTTTTATTGGGTTACATCGTATTGAACATTTAATACGTTGTCCAATGAAATGTAAATATTAGGTTTGTCGGGTTATTCTGTTTTTATTATGGTGAGCTTTATAGAATTCTTGAGAATCCTAGATAAGTTCCCTTCAAGGAAAGTTTAATATAAAACTATGTATGAATTCAAACATATTTTAATATATTTTCGCTCAGTCCTTCACTATACATATTGAGTACTTGTTTCCTTTAATAACCTTTCTACCTCAACCTCATTGGTTACGCTGAAAATAGATCCCTTTATTCCAATGTTGTAAAATTACAAAGGCTTTGATCGCTTTATTAGCCTCAGGTGTTTCTTCTGATGTAAAAATAAAAGCGTTTATGCCTTTAGATTATCAATTTATAAAATGCTTTTCATTTAGGATTTAATTGGAATTCTAAAAAATATTTATTGTATTTTTAAGGTGAATATTCCAGGTGACTAGTTCGCTTCACGTATTAGAATAAGGTCTTGAACAGGCCGGTTTTCTTGTCCAATCACTTAGCAACTGCTCCATTTGGTCGCCAATAAAAGATAAACTGAATACATTCATAAAACTTGAATAATATCCAAACCTAATTTACTTAACCCTCAAACATTTCTTGTGTTTGAAGAAAGGCTATCAAGATTGTTTCGGCTCATTAACCACACCTGGAACTCGAAGGTCGAACTTTGTAAACCAATGATTAATTCATATTTGTGGTTTACGGCATAAAATGTTAACCCTCTTTATTTTATACTCGTTCTGGTTTTTGGAGCTGGGACGTTACTTCGAATAAATAGAAATAACAAACATACATTGACGACCTGATCGGCGCAGTGGCTAAGCAATTAAACTGATGCGCTAAAGGTTGCGGGTCGATTCCCGCACGGGACAAAAAATTGTGTGATCCGCAGATGTTTGTCCGAAACTTGGTGTTTTTGTATATGATATTTCATGTTAATGAAACGCACCCACGATACAGGAGATATTTCTAGTGAGAGGACGTTGTTTTTAATAAAAAAAAAGTTATCACTAGCCTAACCTTTTCCCAACTATGTTTTTTTTTTTTTCGGTGGGAAAATCATCTTATGACATCCCCCGCTCTTGGGCGGAGCGGGAGATAGTGTCAGACTTTTACTAACTAAAAACCCACTCCTGTTCCTTCGTTGACTTTCGTACCAGGGCCGAGTCTTCCTTTCAGAATCAGACCCTTGGCCCCAGTAGGCTTCGACCCTGATGGGCCCCTACAGTTGCTGACATCTCCTCGAGGCGCGCGTGAAACAGTACGCGCCGTCGACGACTTGGGCTCGGTCCGGATGGTTACCGGACGGTCGGACGGCGAGCCACCCATTGCTCACCGACCGCAAGCCCGCGCCTACGGTGGCCGGAAATCGGGATCAGAATCCCGGCGGCGGTTGGGGCGTGAGGATCGTTGCCTCACGCGATCGGCCGCCTCCTTTGCTAGCATTACTGCTTCGCAGAAGGAAGCGACCGCCTGCCACTCCTCCTCGCTCCGGACCATGGCCTGTACCAAGGCCCGGCACGATAGATCACCGCCACCGATCGCCCCCACGAGGACACGGCGATGCTGTTCCCAAGCGGGGCACACCTCCAACGTGTGCTCCACCGTGTCCTCCGGGCTGTCCACGCAATGGTGACACCCGGGCGTTTCTTCCGCACGGATCCGGTGCAGGAACCTCCCGAACTTACCATGTCCGGTGAGGACCTGCGTCATGCGGAAGGTAAGGACGCCGTGTTGCCTTTCCAGCCACTCCTCAAAGAGGGGACTTACCGCCATAATTACGGCGTGCCCAGCACTGGGTTGCGATAGTCGCTGTCGCCATTCCACCATGAGATCCCGCCGGAACTCTTCCCAACTATGTTGGGGTCTTAAAGTCTAACCATGATGATCATGATACTTTGATATGCATGATACAGCTTAATACTTGAGGAATGACTTCTGATCTGAGCTCCAAAACCTAATTACTGGTCACAAGACTTCTTGTTCTCTGAAGACTGGTTTTGTCATTTTGACTGCCCGTAACGACTGTTTTAGATCTACTCAATACCTAAGGTCAACGGCCTAACGTGCTGGCCAAAGCACGAAGGGGTCACCCATCCACAGACCGAATGAGAAGACCACAGCCAACTTGATTGATGGACCAGTGCGACCAGTTTTTGACTTTAAAATAACAACGATGACGCTTGAGTTACAATTGTGCTAATCTTCTTCTTATCGTATGGTTGATGAACAACCTGATGTGAGAGCTTACACCATCTGTGGGCCTCTGGCATGGCTTTAAATATCGTTGGAAAATCTCTCAGGTGTACCGGTTTCCTCACGATGTTTTCATTCACCGTTTTTAGCAACTGATAACTAATTTATTATACGCACATGAATTTGAACATAATGGGTTTGAATTTGCCAGTCCAACGGTCATACAACTCGGCTATCACTGCTCTATTATACTAATAATGGGATAATTATCATAACCTACTCTAAATAAAGGTACCAATATTTTGGGAGCGATACGTAGCAGCTAATTAAGGTAAAAAGTATTAAAAGAACAGTAAACTGTAATTAGCTGAGCTTATCTTAGTCCCCGATCAGTGGACGGTGGGACTTGTGTAATGTTACGACACTAAACAGATGTGACTTGGGTACATATATTTTGACACTTTGTTTATTTATACCCGCTAGTAGTGGTTATATGTTGCTTACAATAACAACCAATAAATGAAAGTAGTAGGTATATTGTGTTGTTAGAGTATTCACTTTGCTAATCATAGGGCGGTACTCCTTGACACTACTAGTCAAAAGGTTCCTCTCTCTGGAGCCCTAACCGCCGGCAGCTAGGACCCTGATCCCGTTGCCGGTTGGCGACTATATTTTATATTATTAAATATATTTTATTTTCATTTTGCTGTTTTTGTACATAATATATATTTTAAAATGTAATTTATAAGTAAGTTTTAAATAAATATGATAAGCAAAATCTCTTAAAAGCTAAAAACATGAATACAATATTTCATAAACCCACGCTGAATTTACAGATCTTAATAGAAAATATAAATAAAACATTGAATTCTTAGACCAAAAGAAGGTAAGCAACCAAAGAAAATTTATCGGGGACCGCCATTTGCTGCCCTAAAATGAACAAAAAAATGCAGTTTTAGAGTGTCGCGACATCACGTTGTATAGTATTGTTGTATAAATGATTGCAGTCTTTAGTTAATGTTCTTAGGGCAACAAATTGTACGTTCATACAAGCGCATATTCTTCAAATATGTGTTGAGGACTTGAGGTGCCTTGGCCTTTGAAATTGATGTAACATCTATCTTGTTACCAACTGAACTGTAAACTAAAGAAAAAGTATTTCATACCTACATCCGGCGAGGTCGACGTTTGGCCGGAAACGGTAATCGGCCGCCGGAAGTAGCCCCGCTTTTTATTGTTCCCCGCCGCTCCTGCTTACACCACAACTGGGGCTTTACGTCGCAATCATACGACTTAAATTCAGTGTAATGACAGTGAATTAATGTTCGTAGTTCGGAGAAATTGTTAATGTTTGGCTTTTGTGTGTGATTTTAATACACGTGTAATTGTGATCAGATTGTGATCGAGTTACGCTGATTTGGAGGTAAGTGGCACAGCTTGAATTAAGACTTGTATTATAATAGGTAATACGTCAAGGGATATACAGAAATTGTTATTGTTTGGCTTTTGTGTGAGATTTTAAAACACGTGTAATTGTGAGCAGATTGTGATCGAGTTACGCTGATTCGGAGGTGGTTGGCAGACTCGGAATAAGACTTATATTTTTATGGGATTTTTATTATAATAATATATGAAGGAGTAGGGTCCAAGCTCCTTTGTCATGAGCCTATTTATTTTTCACGCTCGTCATTTAGTTACGGTCAGAAACAGTAGTAGCTTAGCAAGTCAAGAAACTAAATGACAATTAAGTAAAATAAAAATACGTCAATTCAAGTTATAGACTCAAATGACGACCTGATTGGCGCAGTGGCTAAGCGATTAGACTGCTGCTCTAAGGGTTGCGGGTTCGATTCCCGCACGGGGCAAAAATTTGTGCGATCCACATTTGTTTGTCCCGAGTCTGGGTGTGTGTGTATGTGATATTTCATGTTTGTGAAACGCACCTACGATACAGGAGAAATTCCTAGTGTGGGGCGACGTTTTTTTTAAAAAAAAAAAAATGATAAGAGACTCCAAATAATTATCAGAGAATATTTAAGACTTTTTACTATGCAAAAAATTGATCTTCAATCATAATTAAATGGTTCAGCAACTTTTGTTATCGACTGTACCATGCACTACATGGCGAGCCTATTGCCATAAAAAGTTCATCGCCTCACGTTAAACTAGCTTACCTAACTTGGCAGAATGGAACCGTATTATCAACTTAGTTTAAAAAAATAAAAACGTCAACATAGAACAATATAGGTAATTTTCCAACTTATCCCAGAATACATTTAATCCAGTAATAGTTGGATTTGCTCAACCCAGCATGTGATTAAAATGTACCAGCGCAGAAAATAAGGTGCTCTCGCGATGCACTTTTAGCGCTGTCGCCGGTAAATCTGCTTACTGCCTACCGGAGCGGGCGGGGTTGATAATAGCCTGACGTGGGAGCGGTTCTAATGTGAGACGGGAATTGTGAATTAGTCGAAGAAAAATAAATTAAATGTCGCGTCTATTTTATTTCTAACTCTAGATATTTGCACATTTTTCAAAATGCATTTATTGTCTCTTAAATAGTGGCCACGTTTTAACAGAATTATTAGCCAGTAATAATGTCATGATAGGGCCAGATATGCGGGACACACGTGGCCCGAAACTGCCGAGGATAGAGAGGCTTGCAAGAACAAAGAGGAGGCCTTTTGCCAGCAGTGGAAAACAAACTAAGCTATATAAACAAAATGGTAGTAAAACAAAAGCTTAGACCCAACATAATTTATTATCTGCGGATTACATTAGCTCCAAACACTAAATGGACTTTAAAAGTTAAGCTATTCGACTTTCTTATTTAAGTACTTACAAATATAACTGAAAATTATCGACTACGTCACGTTATTATACAGACTACAAAACTTTTCGTAATTTTCCTTTCTGTTCCTGATCTTACACGTCTATTCATCACAATTATAATGTTGCCAGTATTTTACTTTCTGAATATTCTCATACGAACATGTGGGAGCAATATAAGGGGGTACACAATTCAACGTTATTAGTCAATTGCCTTATGTAACGTTAGGGTGTTGCGGGGGCGGGTAGCGGCGCGGGGAGAGGGGTCGGTACCCCTGCACCGTTTGAGGTCAGGGTAAGACCATTAATTTCCATTTATTCGCACTGACAGAGGATCGTGTGGCCGACTCCTTGTGTAGGGACCCTGAAAATTTGATGGTCTGTTCACCAGTATGTATGTGGGAATTGTTTGCTGGTATTATGATGTTTAAATCTTTGTATATTTGTTCATATTTTTTCTCTAGTTCATATTTTTATTTGCTTGTATTGAAAGAAGTTGGTGAGATCCACAGTCTTGTTCCGTTAGTAAAGGATATACGCACATCAGTAATTTAGAATCAACATTTAACAGACTCTAAAACGTAAGGGCACCATTTCAATTATAAGGGTAATTTCTTCCACACTCTTCACTTCCCAACGTTTGCTTTTGCACCGATTTTTTTGGAAATGCTGCACCACAGTTAGCTCTAAAAGGGCCTTGTACTTTACTGAGCAATCTAGCCAGACTATTTAGTCTCTAACCAAACAGTTTACATACATATTTCCATCAATATTAACGCCAATACTAGACAGCACCACTACATCACCGAAGCCGGTTCCGTTCGTCTGTACACAGGCCCAAATTGTGGCCCTTCCAAATTGTTACATACTAGCCCTATGAGTTAATTATTGACCTCGTAATTTATACATTCGTGTATGACCACGGTTCACGAATGATGGATGGTGGGGTCCGGATGTTTTTATGTGTGTATGTTGGGTAGTAAAGATTAGTGATTATAATTCGATGTTGCAATTACAGTTGTGGCTAACTGTGGGACCCTAAGTGATAATGTTCGGAATCACGCAGGGGACCATTTGATGCTCTTGGTATTTGTTCATGTTTTCTCTAGTCATAGTCATAGTCATAATGTTTTTATTTCATATAGGCTACAAAAGAGCACTTACAAAACGTCAAACTAGTTGCACGGTTCCAAAAAGTCGTTTCTATGGAGAAGAACCGGCAAGAAACTCCATAGTTACTATTTTAAAAATATGGTTTAACAATCATTTCAAGTATGAGAGAATAATGAGCTACACAATATACCTAAAATAAGAATACGAGTAGCATCAAAGTCATCTCTTGAGATTGTGTTTTTTTTAAACGCAAGTACGAAATACCTATCAAGTTCTTTTACTGAATATTTATATCTAAATTTGTGCCTCGTTCGTCTAGTGGTTGCTAAGCGCGATTTCCTGTCCTGGGTTTGAATCCCGGATCGGGAAAAGTGTTACTGGGTTTATCCATTAGGTAATTATCAGTAGCAGCACGGAATCTGGATTTGTCTCGATGGCAATAGGCTTACTACTTAAATATTTACTCTGTATATTTTTCAGATCAGACCTCATCACCGGAACCAACGAAGCAATCGTAATACGAATATCCAATAAAAACACAGCTTATTCCCTAATATAAATTGATTACACGTCACCATACGGCATAATTGAGCCCATATCCTGCTACCCCCGCGAAAACATCACGCACCTCGTTAATATGCTAATACGCGAACGTCAACGTATACTTTTACGGCCACAGAGCAGAAGAATGTAAGGAAAATGTTTGGGAGAAAAAAAAATGAAAAATTTGTTCTAAATAGAGGCTAATCAAAGAGCAATCGATTTGGCTATGAATTGGGCTGATCATATCTAATGAAAACCATCGACTCAAGAAGAAAAATTCTAAATAGAAGTATAAAACATATGTACATGTAAATATGTCTTTGTTGCGCAGAGCAGAGGAAGGACTGTACCTGGTACCTGGCCTTTTGAAAAATGTTTGTGCATCTACCGTGATCTGTCTCTGCACTACCCAAAAGTTTGACTGGTAGAAATGGCCTAAAGCATTAAGTTCGCGTCGTTCATTTTTGTATAAAGAATAAATAAATAAATAACAATTTTATTAGTATGAAAATGTATAGGGATTTTAATTTTAGGCTGTCAAGAAAAGCAAATATTTCAGGATTTTATAATAAAACATTCTATATTTTTAGGCTGTGCCTCTCCAAAATTAGGCAGATCAACCCCATAACGTTCATGGGTTACCAGATTGAATCTAATGGTGTTGTATATGACTGGAACGGCGCTCTCTCGGAGCCATTTTATTTTCAGTTGTAATGGCTAACATAGCTTTGACAGGAAACAGGAAATTAAGTATTACAATACAATGATTGTAAGGTTTGCTAGTAAGTTAAACGCTGTAGTTACATAACTATAATCATGCATGAATCACCTAAATGGGTGGAAAAGGTTTAAAGGGACCTATCCAGGCTTAATGGGGAGGCTTTTGTTTAACAGTGGACGTCTTCCTGCTGGTGATGATGATGTTACAGTCTCATTACATCATCATCATCATTTAGTCTCATTACACCGTGGTAGAATTGATGGCGAATCTACTGGTGGCAGGGTAATTTTTTATTTAAAATGAAAGTCGCCGTCGAATTTCTCCTGTATTGTGGATGCGTTTCACAAACATAAAATACCACATACACATACAAAGACTCGGGACAAAATATTGCGGATCGCACAAAACTTTGTCCCGTGCGGGAATTGAAACCCTTAACGCAGCTATCCATTTGCTTAGCCACTGCGCCAGTGAGGTCGTCAATATTATTCTGGTTGATATTAGGCCTGTTTTGAAGCTGACTAACAAAGATATATGACTACAACCAAGGAACTAACATAACGGAAATCTAATATAGAATCGACCATTATTTCTAACCCTATTCTCCTAAATTCTACCTGCTAACTCCTTCGGTAATCCAAAACAATCCGCACAATAGTCAAAGAAAATCAAGTCTCTGTTAATTGCGTAATAGCCTCCGGCCGTGGGTTGGGTTGATCTAATAAATAGTAATTTCTGAAGACCGTACGCGCTAGTAAATAAAGGCGATAATTTAATTTTCTCCCCATACGTAATGCCGCCGGAGCAACCCTTGGAAGTATTATGAGCTGAATATGGAGTTATTAATAGTGTTGGAAGCTTCACGAGCTTTATTGAAGTGCACTGTTAAATGGGAAGATGGAAAGTAAGTGATAATTAATTAATTTAATGTTATTACATGAAGGTTCTAATGTTTTGTTAGATACGGTGTTATTAGCTTGGTAAATTGGTCAATAATATTCAACAGTTATGTAATTGAAATTATATCCTTTCAAATGTTGTCAAAAGCATAAGTTGCATTGAAAATGGTACAAACAGAACACCACGCATGTAAGATCAACCTAAAGAAGTAGGTATAGATGCATGACATGCACTAGTACACCCACATTTGGCCAAGCATGTTATTAGTCCCAATATAATAGGGGGTGAACCTATTCACATCAACGGGCACATATCCAGACTCCTTGCTGCTAGTGAGAATTTCTTCATGGAATAACGTGACCCGGAATTCGACGCGATCACGATAACTAGAACAACGTGGCCATTGTTACAAACATGATATTAGGTATACTGTTAAATCTATATAATTACAGGCACCTATATTTTTTTTCAAATGTTTCAGAAGGCAGACAACACGATTTTGTTCATAAAACGTTAGCTTTTTTTAAGTATTCATTTCCACGTCAGCTTTTTCACTACTATGTTATCATTTCCCATTTGTATTTCCCAACCAGCAATATTAACTTTCACGAAAACTGTTCTTAATTAACAGAGAAGTACACAAACTCAATGCTGAAATTAAGTTGGGAAACAATAGCGATCGTGATGCGACCCAACTAATTTGGATTCATATCAAAGAGCAAACACAACGCAACAATTGAATCGCGAACACATCAATACATTTGTGTTATACAGACAACACGAAGAGGCGCGTGACATGGAACGCTAAAATAATACTGGTTATTTTGTTTTTAAATCTTTAATGATGGTATTGTACGATATATGGTATGATAAGTAATGAAATTTGGATGAAGTAAAATGTCGGTAACGTTAAAGATACGGATCAATAATCAAAGGCAAAATAGAATAGAACGGTGAATATAGGAGATCGACATTCGACAGTTGAGCGTTTTGCCACTTGACTAGAGGTAGAAGTGCCAGATACATTTATCGGTGAACGATGCTGTATAAAAATCCCTTGTGAGAGAAACGAGACGTAACTATAACGAAAAGGCACTGGAAAGTTACTGCCATAATTCTGTACCTTCAGTGAAAAGTGATATAAGTGAAAAATCATAGTTTTGAGTAATTTAAGGTTAAAGATTTAAAAAAATCTCGTTACTTTGCTAACGTTCTAAAATAAAAAACGATAAGTGGTACGTGTAGATAATATTATAAAGATTATAAAGAGCTTGGTTTGAATATATTATTTTGCACGGAATTTAAGTAATTAGTAAAAATAGCCAGTTATATCAACGTACACTATAGTTTTCTTTGCTTATTTTTGTGTATTTAAATCTATAATGAAATGAATTATTTTACACATTTAGTTACCGTTTTGTGTGAAATGTTATAAGGCTTGTGTTTTGGCATGTTTTGCCTGCAAATAGTTGTTGTGAGAAAAAGTCGTAAAACTAATATGATCATTTTGATTATCAGCAACCTTTTTTCATTGTTTTATTTAAAATTCCTACGTAAATATTCAATTGTACCCCTAAACACCAATGTATTTTTCAAACTAGTAAGTGATTAATGCTACAAGCTAGAATTTATTGTGATACATTTTGTTTACATCGAAGTGTTTATTGATACAAGTAATAAGTATTTTCAAACGTTTTTGTCACAGAAAGGGTAAAACTATGTTAATATCATAATAAAATAATAACTAAATTAAAAAAGCGTTTCTTTAATCAAGAATTCTTGAATAAACACTTTTTTTATGAATTACAAGTAGTAGCAAAACAATAAAACATTTTTATAAATCCAACTTAAAACTTAACTTTTAGACCTCAGTAGGTATTTATCGTTAATCTGATTATCAGAGTAGGTATCGTTAGTCTTTAAACATATTAAAACAAGCTCAATAAATCAAACAACAGATTTTTGTTGTAGCACTTCAACTATTCGCTATATAAAACAATATAATTAACATCCTTATAAAAAAACATAACTTTTAAACCTAAAGAGGTTTAAAAGTTATGTTTTAATCTTGAACAGTCTTAAAGCGTATTTAATCAGTCTCAAAAAATCAAATAACAGATGTGTTGTACATGTATTACTTCAACTATTCGCTATACAATACAATACAACGTCGGTTTAGAGGTAAAATTCATTAAATGCAAAAAACTATTATGGAGTTATCATCATCATCATCATCAGCCGGAAGACGTCCACTGCTGGACAAAGGCCTCCCCCTTAGAACGCCATAATGAACGACAACTTGCCGTTTGCATCCACCGGTTGCCCGCAACTCTGACGATATCTGTTTATAAGCGATATTAATTATTTTTTGCAAAAGATTGCATTTTGCTCATAGTTCTTAAATGCAATCCTATTAAGTTTGATTTTGTTTTTAGATTATTAGGTTGCTGTTGTAACTGCTTTGTTTTTTAGAATTATAGTAGGTAGATTTTTATATTAAAAAAAAATTGTTTTAATGAGTTTTACCCCTTTTGAATTTCTGCTTATATTAGTCAAATTAATAATGAACTGTCATTCTTAAATAAAAAATCTGTAAGAAAATTAAAAGTCCTTTTATTAAAATTTTGCTTTGCATACAAAAAAAAAACATAAATCTCTCATAGAGCGAAAGTTTAGATGTTGGTCAAACCATGAATTAGACATAAAACGAATTATTAGGGCAACTGTAATTATTTTTAAAAGTCATCATTTTCATCTTCTACTTCGAAAATATCATTTTCTCTTAAACTGCCATGGACCGGTAAGTTCTTATACCAGTCATGTAACTCGTCAGGGATAAGCCCACTTCGGCACAGTTTTACAAGGTCATTTTTTTTCTGCATAGAGATAGGCAGAACGGGGTTATACGCCTGTTTTAGTTCAACATTCTGTGTAATGCGGTTTCGACGGCTACGCTGCTGTATTATATCAATTTTTGTATATTCTGAAGAGTGGTCATACCGATAGAAAATTGCATTTGGGTGGGCTTTTTCAAATTTGAGGCACTTTATTTTAGCCAATTTACTTTTTCGCCGTTTTCGTCCGTATTTTATTTTTTTAGTGTACTTGCGGCCAACGCCTGTAAGTCCCACACGTCTTTATATTTAAGCCCCATCACTTGATAGGGGGGTTTATCTTTATTTTTCCCACGATTTGAACGCGCAGCTTTGAATACATTAAGCCAATCGTTCATCATAAAATAGGCCCTATTCTTTCGCGCATTTTCGATGCTGGAGTGCATTGAGTCACACTCCATGTGTGAATGACCGGATTCCAAAAATGTTTGCTCAATGACAGTCAAATGCGTATTTTGCACTGCATACAAGAGGGCTGCAGCAACTTGCTGGTTTCTGTTTTGGCCACTACAGGTGTCCGAAAACAATGATAGGTGTGTAATCTCTTCTTTTAATGTCTGGATGTATCTAAGTATACTACTACCTATCTCATTACTGCCTCGTTTACCATTTAATTCGTTCCATACATAGCAATAGGCATTTTTACCATCACCTTCGTAAAAAGTCAGATTGTAGACGCATACCTTTCTACTATAGTAAAACTGTGAGACGGAAGAGAATGGCAACTGTAAGACACTCTGTAAATCAAAGGTAGTTTGAAATGAAGGGTCTGTCAGAGATCTTTGTTTATCTGAATCTTTAGCTTCATTACATTCATTTTTCCTTATAATGTGCATTGAATATTCAAGCTCCATCTCTTTTTTCTGGTTTGCATCTGCTGATAAGTATTTATTGCATGAAGGACATTGATCTTTTTTTGGCTTATGGAAAGAGAAATTGAAAGATGTGCTGAAAATGCGTCTGTATGTCGGTTCACTCACTGCATTGACTTGCTTTTCTGTACATAATTCTTTGTACATTGAATACATTTTTAAGATCGACAAATTGGCATCAAGATACTTTTTTTGACTAGATTGTCTAACGTAATGAGCTTCAATGCAAGGGAAACTCTGAATGTGTTCTTTAACTAAAGCCACTTGTTCTTCATTTATTTTATTTCCTGGAGACTTCTTTCCTCGAAGATCAACTCCTTCATAGCACCCAATATGAGACTTACCCTCTATAGCAGTGTTTATGTTTATATATATAAACATTTAAAAAACAAGTCTTACCTTACGCATCGTAGTTGTGTGCTGTAACGCACGACGCACCTGTCCTGACGCACGCCCGTGACTAAGAATCCCGCGTCGCCTGCGCTCTTTCCATGCGTCCCGCGGAGAAGTAGGGAGTGGGGTGCGTAAGAGCTGCGCGACTTGTATCACTGTGTACTACGTATTTTTTTGCTAATTTAGTTCTAAAACGCAATGCAGTTTTGATTCTACTATATTAGTATCATTATTCACGTAATCATATGTCCTATTTCCCTTATGTTCTTACTAATAGAATTAATATTAAATTTGTAATCACATCAAAATTGGCTACATAAATTACGTGTAAATTGTTTGATTAGCAGTTGTATCATTAGTCACACATTTTTATGAAAATAAATTTGTGTTTGTATGGTTCATGTACAAATGTAACACTTTTCACTAGAATGTATTGTTTCAATTTTTTAAAGTTTTGTGATAGGATTTCATTTGTATCACTTTGGATTAATTGAAGTAAAAGCTTTCGGTTCGCGTAAGATGTGGTAACTCGAGTCGTATTAAAATACATTTTAGAAATATAAAGATCGGTTCGGAGCACTTTGGTATGAATCAAAAAGTATTATTTTACACAATAATTTCAATAAAAAATTGCTTACTTATATCAATGAGCACAAAAAAATCTCATTCATTTTTAATCTTATAACAACGGGGATAAGATAGAAATTAAGTTAATTTTTTTTTAATAAGTTTAATCAGAGAATATAAAAACCGCTCTAGGTCGACATGTATCACTTTTCACTGAAGGTACAGAATTGTTAAGTACAGAGAGTTAGCGATAGATGACAATATTAATTTTAATCATGTATAACCCAACTCTTTTGGAGAATATTATAAGCAAGTAATGTAATATAATATTAGTGGGATGCCTAGTAATTAATTTGTGAGTTATTTGAGTTTTGATACTCGGTTCTCGGAGTGTTTTGTTTCTGACAAATGGATCGCCAAGAGTCTAAACGAAAGTTGGTTAATGTAAAATGTCCACTGTTGAACATAGACCTCCCCGTTTAGGGGGGGGGGGGGGTGTTGTTGGCAAGGGATTTGGGGATTGCAATATTGGTGGTGAAGTTACAAAAGACGCTGCTGCCCATCTTCTGAATTTTGTAGTTTTTGTTAAGGAATAGGTATGTCTTACTGGCAATAAGCGGACACTGTGTTTTATGGAATTATTCAGTTTTCACCAGGTTTTCTATTCCTTACTTAGGTTTGGTAGGGAAATATTAGCTTTTAAATTTTCAGAACCCATTCTAGCAGAATATTTAACACCACATTGTGAAAAAAAACAACCATTTATTACAAAAAAGATTATTATTTTTTACGTACGATACCACGCTTTTCTGTTCAACGTAAATACCTAGAGGTACACTTTGGATATTGGCTCGTACGTTCGTTCATTGTTCCCAGCCATCCCCCAGTATCTCACAATGGCATTCAATTAAAACACTTAATTACCTGTTGTGATTGATACAATGAATGGAGGCTCGCAACACGACTTTTTTACTGAACTTTGTAGCATTAATTGTATTTTATTATTCACGTTTTCTATTAATTATTTTTTTTATTTCGATTGTTTTACCAAACGTCAACAGTGGTTCTTTTGTTTCTCTTGAAGTGTAGCCAAGAATTTTATACATTTACGCTTAAACGGGGAGGCCTATGATTAACAGTGGACGTCTTTGGCTGATGATGATGATGATGATGAAGCAATGTCAAAACTATCAAAATAAAGCCCAAATTCCTGATTCCAAAAATTTACCCCGTATCCTACTGCGCGGCATGTAGTAACTCTAGTAATTACTCAATTACTTTAGTAGGTAATCGCAACGTGCAAGATATGCTCTAAAGTCGAAACGGTTCGAATTCATGTTCTCTTACTTAAAGAAGGTGTTATATTAAACTCTGATGTTACCTATTCAAATCTTGAGCCTGAAATGTTATGTGTATACAGAATAATTATTGCTTTCACTAACTACTTACATTTATATGTATCCTTGCCGGCTTTCCATAAAGAAGTAATCGATTGCGTGTCCAAAATAAGCCAAAAGCAATTCATTGTACATACTTTGGTCTAAATTCATCATCATCAGCCCAAAGACTGTAGAACAAAGGCCTTCTTCCCCCTTTTAGAAGGGGGGGGGGGGTTGCCATAATCCTCACGCTTGGTGATCGCAGTGTTGGTGGTCAAGTAACAGAAGACGCTGCTGCCCATCTTCTGGATTTTCCCTTAGTCGCTTCTTACGACACTCACGGGAAGAAACGGGGTGGTCAATTCTAGGCCGGATACCACACGTTTATGGAACACCCCAATAATTTCATACATAGGTATATATTCAAGCCTGTATTACCAAAAAGGTAGGCAGTGTTTTTCTTTACCAGAAGATACTAAACCAATATTTGACTGATCTTAATCAAACAATATTTTATCATTACATTCATCATCTTCCTATACAACATTATTCAATAGTTCATTCATCATCAGCCGGAAGACGTCCACTGTTGGACATAGGCCTCCCCCTTAATGGGGGGGGGGGGTGCCATAATCCCCACGCTTGGCAAGCGGCTTGGGGATCGCAGTATCGGTGGTCAAGTTACAGAAGACGCTGCTGCCCATCGTCTGGTTATTTTCCCTTAGTCGCCTCTTACGACACCCACGGGAGGAAAGGGGATGGTCAATTCTAGGCCGGATACCACACGGCACCATATATAATAGTATCTATTCTAATATCATATTCAATAGTATCTATGTATATTTACAGAAAGGTGAGCTAAACACTCCTACATAAACACCTCAACTAAACTCGAAGCTGTCATTTCCAATACGCCAGCCCATTAATGATAATAATAAACCCTTCTAACGTGTAACTATGACCTACATCGTTCAGTAATGTAACTAAAGGTGTTTGCAGACATTGGTGTGTGCGTAGTATAGATGTTTGATGTAAATTTAAAACTTTAAACTGTACTAAGTAGTTGAGCTAAATTGTGAATGCACTTTACAGGCATGCAATATATCTTGCACTTCCCTTGCGGTAAATTATGTATGGAAAAAAAAAATTCACTATCTACTCTGAACTCATCATCATTCATCATCAGCCAAAAAACGTCCACTGTTGAACATAAGCCTCCCCGTTTAAGCGGGGGGGTTTGCCATAATCCCCACGCTTGGCAAGCGGCTTCTGGATCGCAGTATTGGTGGTCAAGATACAGAAGACGCTGCTGCCCATCTTCTGGATTTTCCCGTAGTCGCCTCTTACGACACCCACGGGAGGAAGGGGGGTGGTCAATTCTAGGCCGGATACCACACGGCACACTCTGAACTCAAAAGTGGACAATTACTTATATATTGCGCCGAACTGGCTTCAGTTCACTCAGGTAACCTATCAGTCTGCTTGTGACCACGGCCGATGCAACTCAGTCGAAAAGTCAAGCAAAAATTACAAAATTGTGTTCGCGTTAATTCCCGTGTTTTAATTAAATTTAGTTTTAATTATCATGCAACGCGATAGTTTAAAAGTTCGTAACCTATCACTAATGTCTGTAATCCTAAAGAGATAGGCAAAGCTATTTTACTTTTCCATAAATACCTAAATTTCTCTAATCGTCACTTGACTGACACCAGGTTTCTTCTCTCCCGATTCGCTTTCGCAGTGGCGGAAGGAAATTGTATTCTTAATTTGTCTTCAAATGGATATCGGATTACACAACTAGGTGAATGAGATAAAGTTCTCTAGCAGCTTTAAAATCAGCATTCTAAGCTACACAGAGACACTGCACCGAGCTGCCATTGGAAGCTATCAATTTCAAAAGCAATAAACCTCTGCCCCTACCATAAGCTCTTAAATCAGGATATTTTCTGTTGTAAAAGCGAGACGCCGCTCTACACTGCACATAGCAGCGTCTCCCTTCCACAACGTAAACTTCCCTGCTTTAATAGTTCATGGTAAGGGGGCTGTACGTAGTAAATAGTTAACTACTCTGTGGCCGTTGTTACGAGTCTATATGCTATTTTATGATCTGTGCCATAAACATTGATATAGACTGGAATTTTGTGGTGGGTTTGAGGGTTATGAACCAGATTTAAACGCGAGTATTGAGATTAAAATTCAGGTAATTTCACTTTTGCATGGCCTTGTAAATTTCTGAACTAACTATTTTATTTTTTATTTAAAAAAAACGTGGCCCCACTAGGAATTTCCCCTGTATTGTGAGTGCGTTTCACAAACATGAAAAACAAATTAATAAAAAACATACACAAACACAAATTAATATTATTGTGTACTATAATGCAGTACAATTGCCCCATATTACCATTGGATTAAAACTATCTACTATCTATATAAGAATTAAAACTGTATCTACTCTATGTAGTAGTACATCAAGCATTCGTTGTTTCGTCTGTAATCCCCCTATGAGAGGCGACATGACGTCACGAGTCAAGACATTAATAATAATCAACGTGACACGTCACCGCTGTCACGTCATGTGTTTCATAACACGCTGCGTGACCTTCACGGTGACATATCAAATTGTTACTATTTTAGCACTTTGTGTAAGAGGTTTAATGTTAGATGAGATGAAGAATCATTAATCAAATATAATTTAGTGATAACCACTCATAATCCACCCTTTACTAGTGTTATGATTGGAAAGAAGTTGACGGCGATGCAATAAATTCCTATACTTTTGTCTGGTTATAACTGTGATTCGAAAAGATGGCAATCGGTCTACGCTGGCACGTATACAATTGAGTCTACGCAGAAAATTTTCTTCTCATGTAGTGCAGTCAGGATCAACTTTATTATTGTTATTACTTTATCATTAACTGTGGCACTGCAAAAAGGGGGATAACCAAAAAGGTCAATAAAGATCATCAATTCTTTTAAAATAGAAACCATAAGGACTATTTTTCATTAACAAAAAAAATAATTTAGAAGTCACAGCAACTTCTTACCTACATCAGCTATGGTTTTGGCTGTAGTAGATCATAGCTCATAGTATAACCCTAGAGGAGACCCTTTTGCTTAAACCTATAGAAAATATCTTTGAAATATTGAAGCTCTGGTTGTTAAGTCACGTCTGATACATTAATCAATTTTGATGAAAATATTCTTGTTTCAGGGCTTGTAACAGATGAACGGCTTGTCTGGCCGTTAGCAGAATCAGTGCTTCGACACTATCCGATACGATACCGTTGACGGAGGACGATTCGATTTAGAAATTAGTGTAGGTATGAAACATGAACCCCTAGCTCCATATAATTATAACCCAGGCAAAGCATTTTGATATTTTGAATACTGGCTTTTAGATCTGTTAAGTAGATAAGATGTTAGCACAATTTGTAAGACCCACCAGGTATGCGAGAATAATAATAATAATAAATAATAATAATAAATTTATTTGGCACAATAAACAATACAAATTGAACAAACACAATGCATTATTAAATCAGTTTATGGAGTAATAGATTAATGTCCCCCATGCTAGAAAATTCCTGTGTTATGGGGGCATCCATCCGTCCATCCTTATAAAATGTTACAATGTGGTGTTTTATACAATACGTAGACATATAGAAGGTGCTACAGTATTACTAATAATAAGGTAATTATAAAAAAATAAAATGGGTGAGAGTAAATACTTCTTGCTGCTACATGGTAACACGAGTGAGTGTGTGTGTGTGAGTGAGGGTGTGTATATGTGTTCGTTTATGTGTATGTGAGTGTGTGTGTGTACTGGGTGAGTTGGGTGTGATTTGTGAAATGTTACAGTATGTGTGGGGATACAAGTAAAGCATCTATACTTATGTAATGTACATATATATATATCTTGTTACGAATAGCTGAAGACAAACTGTCTTGAAGTTTGGCAGATCATATTTTTTGTAATAGTTTATACTAAATAAATTAATAAAATAAGATAATCTTTACAAGATATGCGAAACTCTGATATTGCATTTTTTTTTTTGTATTTCTGGAATAGAAATATTACCAATTTTGTAGCTATAAAATAATGCCATCATAATCTATACAATATCTGCAATTCGGTAATATATGTATGCAATAAGCATCTATATACTTATCCGATAAGTAAAGAAAAGATTAAGTTTAAACAATTCTATTTTTAATCGAATCGGATGATATGAAGAAGTTTTTCTCGAGGAATTCAAGAACAAACTCAGTTATTATTTATACTCAGAAATTGAAGCAAGGTTTGTAAGAATAGCTTCTCAGCCCCACTTACATTGTTCTTAGCTAGTTTCGCACCTCAATTTCGTATCTTATAGGCAGGGCTCGGATACCGGTTAAATTTTCAAACCGTTATTATGTACTTGGACGAAAACCTTTTTATTCCGGTTTCGTTCGCATAAACCGGTTTTTATAAACGGGTTTTAGAAAGAGTTTTTGCAAAAAGGTTTTTTCGGATTAAACGGTTTAGAGCAATAAAAACCGGTTAATTCGATGCAAGATAAACAAAGTCGCGCGCTGTTCAATATTTAAATGACTCAAAAATTTCGACCGCCCACCACTTTCCAAGATAAATCAAATATATTGTGTATTGGTATCATTACAAAACTCAGAGATTTTTTTTTATAAAAATTATAACCGCCTTTAAAAACATGAACTCAAAAGTGACAAATAATACTTGATTAACTTCACTTTGCTCATGTAAATAACAAAGTCGGTGCGATATTTTTTAGTTTCCGAGTTATGATTTTTTTTCTGACTTTTTGGGAATTTTAGATCCGACTAAGCTATTTTTTTTAAAGAAGATGATTTTTTCGGGAGCATATAAAAAAAATTAATACTCGGACATATTAAAATAACGCGGAACACACTCCATTTAGACATATATGTATATAATCAAAGGCTAAAATTATTAAGAAAGCGAACGGTACAAATTCCAAGTAGGAATTACTCCTGTATCGTGGGCGCGTGTCACAAAGATGAAATATCACATACACAAACACACAGACTCGGGACAAACATCTGCGGATCACATAAATTTTTGTCCCGTGCGGGAATAGAACCCGTAACCCTAAGTTTAGTTTAGCTGGGCATTGTCCGCACTTAGCCACTTGATTGGGCCATTCTGCGTGATGTGTTCCTTCCTTATACTTCAATCACCCAAGCTCATCCCTAAAAACGAGCAGCCTTTCCGGATCGCTGAAAACTTCCGGTAACGATGCTGGACGGTAGTAGTTCGCGCCCGTTGACAGGCCACACTTTTGCACTGTTGTGGCGTTTCTTCCGCCTCCATGCAGCCTCAGCATAGAGGGCTGTCCGCCACACCTATGGTAAAAAGGTGTTTGTTTAGGAGGCAGTGTCCGATTATTGTATCTAGTTCTTTACGGATCTTGTCCCTGTTAAGTCTGGTGAGGTTGCGGGCAAACTTTTTCGAAGCCACCGGAATTGCATTCTTTGTCTGTCTGCAACCTACACTGTTCCTCCATTCTGTTTGATGGTTTTATTCTGTTTTAATGCGCAGCCAAGATCTGACTTGTGCCGGGGGTATCGCCAGTAGTGGTTGCGGTCCGTATACTGCGCTGGCTGCGCCATTGTCTAGTGGGTTGCTATGTCGCTAGCTTGAAGGACGGATGCACTGCCTGATACAATTTTAATATTGTGACATCTGACACCTCTGGCTGCAACCGCTTGTGCTGCTTTGGTGATACAGTGAAGCTATGAAATATAGTACTAAGTTTATTTAAGGTGGTTGAGATTTTAATATTAAGGTCAGTCGAGAAGACTCCTGTTTCAGTCTCCTGTGTAGTTTTGAAGCCATCTGTATACATCCTATCTTCATTGATGCCAGAGTGGTCTTGCATTTCTGCCGTAATTTGGATATTGTATCTTCTATCGAAAACATTGTTCTGTCTGTACGCGCCTAGAAGAGTTGTTTCTGCTTTAGGATTTCCTTCAAGTCGGCAGTTGAGTGTGTTGTTAGTATATTTTGTTTCCATAGTCCGTTGGCTATCAGTCTTAGTGCTGCCGCTTGTGCCAGTACTTGAATGACTCGTTGTAGAGGACTGAGGTTCAGCAGGTATTCGAGAACGGCTGATGGAGTGGTTCTCATGCAAACAGTTGTTGCTACACTTACTAGGCGTTGCAGGCTTTGGAGTTTCATTTTTACTGCGGTCAGTTATGTTTTGGGCCACCATACAACTAAACCATAAGTCAGAGAAGGTCTGATAACTGAAGTGTACAACCAAAGAGTTATCTTCGGGTTGAGACCCCATCTTTAACCAACTGGTCTCTTAAACTGATAAAAAGCTATGTAGGCCTGCTTTGTTTTCTCCACGATGTGACTCGCCAAGTTCGATTTATGGAAATGAAATGTTTTTTTGTTGTAAGTACTGTAGTATAGTATAGTATATGGATAGTAGTATTTTTTTTTAGCTAGGATAGGATTTTGCTATTGTGATATTTGTGTATAGTCATCTTTTCCGGATTTCGGTAAGAATACTACTTGCGCATGCATCCATGCTTTTGATATATATATAAAGGCTATACATGCCTTGCATATTGGTACTCAGTACTTTGTTGTCGGCCGTGTGGTATCCTGCCTAGAATAGACCACCCCCTTTCCTCCCATGGGTGTCATAAGGGGCGACTAAGATAAAATCCAGAAGATGGGCAGCAGCGTCTTCTCCACTAATACTGCGATCCCCAAGCTGCATGCCAAGCGTGGAGATTATGACTACCCCCCTCCAAATATGGGGGAGGCCTTTGTTCAACAGTGAACGTTATCTGGCTGATAATGATGAATGATAATGACTTTGTTGTCTGACTTATTTGCCAATGTAATAGTCCTGGGAAAATTCCATTCAGTCCGGCAGATTTACAGGGCTTAAAGCTTTCAGAACCCATATTACTTTATCTGCCGCTACTACCTTGGCTGCTATTTTCCATTCATGGGATGTTGGTGTGCTGTGGTGCTGCCGGCCACTCGGAGTCTGACGTGATTAGACATCCGGGAAAGTGTGTTCCGAGCAGTACTGCACTGGTTTTGTCATCAGCCTTTTTGAGGGATTTTCTTAAATTTTGCGGCTTGGTTCGTTGAGTTAATACTGCTACAGAAATACTGCCAGATTTCGCTGCTGTTTTTGTGCGGCTTTGTAGTTATCCCAGTCCTCTTTAGGTCTGGTGTTTTTCGCTCGATTAAAAAGCGTCCTGAGTTTCTTCCGTAAACGTTTCAGTTCCGGCCCCCACCAGGAACTTTTGCTCGGTCTTTGGTGTCAGTTCATCACATTTTAAAAGAGCGTGGTTATTGATTGCATGTTTGATTCTATGTTGTCTGTACTAAGTGTCGTGTATGGATAATACTGTATGTAAAGTGAAGTCATCAAAGTACTGTTTTTCACTTTTAAGTTCATGTTTTTGAAGGCGGTTTTTATTTTTATTAAAAAAATTCATCATCAGTTCAGTTTATTAGACATAACACATGAGAACAACGTAGAATATCAATACACTAATATTAAACACAACATCAAAAAAGTAAGCAACAATATTAAATTGAATAAAGATAAACTAAGTAAACTGAGCCCCTCAACAAAACAATTAATTAACGAACGACAAGAATTAAACTTGTATACACCAGAATATAAGGCTGCAGACCGCTTAGTTAAGCGTAGTATTCGTAGAGATTTAAGGAACTACAATACTCGTGTCATCCAAATGGCGCTAGAACAAAATTGTTCGCCGAGGGCAGCAAAACAGGGCTTAGCTAGCAAAGGACGACCAACAATAGCTTGCCTCAAAGATAGTATGGGCATTAAACATACAGACAGGGTAAAAATTATAAACATATGCACGGAATATTATAAAAATTTGTACTGTGAGAAATCGACTTTTCAACCAACTTCCTGCGAATATTCGTGTTCCGATCACATCTTGCCAGTCACCGGTTGGGAAGTACATAGGGCACTACGGAGCATGAAATACAGCAAGAGTCCTGGTGATGATGGCATAACCACCGAAGCCCTAAAAATAGGAGAACCGGTTCTTCTTCCGCATATTACAAATTTCTTCAACAATATTCTAAAAACTGGAACTTTGCCTCATAAATTTTGCCATTCACAGATCATCCTTCTTCATAAAAAGGGTGACAAAACTCTCCAAAACTGTTTACGGCCGTACTAGAGGAGATCTTCAGAAATGAAATGCCCCTCGCATTTCACTCGGGGATAAGAGATTAACTAACCTCCGATTCGCCGATGATATTGTTCTCTTTTCATCTTCAGCCGACGAGTTGAAACTAATGCTAGACGACCTTAGCATGGCAAGCCTCAGGGTCGGACTTCGGATGAACATGTCAAAGACCAAGTTGATGACGAACACCACACATCACAAAGTCGAAATAGAGGGCGAGGAGATTGAGTACGTCGATGAGTATCTTTATCTAGGCCAAATAGTCTCTTTCCAGGCGAGACAAGAAAGAGAAGTTGCGAGACGCACCGAAAACGCCTGGAAGAGCTATTGGGCCATGAAATATCTACTGAAGGGCGATCTTCCATCATCCCTTAAAAAGAGACTCATGGATATGTGTATTCTTCCTGTCCTCACATATGGCGCCCAGACATGGTCTTTGATGGTTCAACAGAGGTCCGCCCTTGGGGTTTGTCAGAGAGGAATGGAACGAAGTATTCTGGGAGTTAAACTTGTTGACAAAATCAGAAATACTGTAATACGTTCCAAAACTAAAGTTTATGATGTCACTCGAAAAGCTGCTGCGTTAAAATGGACCTGGGCTGGTCACGTCTGTCGTATGGCAGACGAACGATGGGCCAAACTTACATCAAACTGGACCCCTCAACAAGGGAGACGACAGCGAGGAAGACCCAGACGGAGATGGCGGGACGAACTCGACTTGTTTATGCAAGACTGGTCGTTGGTAGCTGGGAACAGGGCGATGTGGAAAGAGAGTGGGGAGGCCTTTGCCCAGCAGTGGGACACTTTAGGCTAATAATAAAAATAATAAAAAAAAATCATTGTAGTTAAAATTACAACAAAATTTCGCTTTCTACCCAAATAGCACGAATAATAAAATTAACTGGTGATTAAATCCACTGCGCAGGAGACGTCGGCTCATGAAGTCGCGAATCGAATAAAAAGAAATAGCCTACGTCTACGTACCGCGCCGCTATTCGCGGCATTCTTACAATTACAAGTAGTTACAAGCTGCATCGCGTTTACCGAATAAACCGGTTAATTTAAATCAAATAAAGTTCTTGAAACGTTTACGTTTTTTAGAAAAGTTCGGAGGAAAACCGAAATAAACCGGTAATAACCGGTATTTTTCAAACCGGTTCCGAGCCCTGCTTATAGGTACTGCAACGATATTGTATTTAATAAGTTAGTAGAAAGTTGCTTGCTTGGAACTAGCAGATTAACAAATAGTTTGTGTACTGAATGTTTTAAAAACGAGTTCTGAGAAATTGACTGCATCGTCATCATCAGCCTGAAGCACTGATAGCTGAGTGGTATGACCGTTGGACTGCCAAGACAAAGGTCGCAAGTTCAAATCCCGGCACGCACCAATGTCTTTTCGAATTCATGTGCGTACTATAAATTAGTTATCAGTTGCTAAAAACGGTGAAGGAAAACATCGTGAGGAAACCAGCACACCTGAGAGATTTTTCAACGGTGTGTAAAGCCATGTCAGAGGCCTACAGGCGGTTTAAACTCTGGCACCAGGTTGTTTCATCAACCATACGATAAGAAGAGGATCTGCCTATCTCAGTCCACTGCTGGACATAGGCGTCTTCTATAGCACGCCACTGAGCTCGATCTTCGGCCTTAGTGAGACTTGTGTCATTCTCGTCTTGAATGTTAAATCTTGGTCAAGTGGCGTTTATTTGTACACGTCTATATTATTAGACCTTTACCCTGATATTATGATATTAAAAACGACGAAAAAACTTCTAGCTCTTGCCTACGACCAACCAATTGCAAAAAGTGCACACCTACTGAATCGAATTTTCAGATTCCAAGTTTTGGAGTTTAGGCGTATAGTTTGAGTCACCAACGTACGTGAATTCGATAGAATGGTTCGTTTAGACGAAAATTCTGTTACGTTCGTTGCTAACGTTCAGACAAACGCCTGTGAGCAAAAACTGTTAACACGCCACACAACACATTGACATTCTATTTGAACGGCGTCCGGGCACGTGCCTGCGTTGGTTTCAAAATAAACAGATATATCATGGAGTGCGCTATTTTAAAGTTATTTAAAACCCTTCTAATTACATAGCCCAGTCTGAAGCTATGTATGAGTTCTCAAGAACTAAAATTGAATGAAAAGTTTTGACTGAAATCCGCTTTATCTTAAAAAATATTTTTCAGCCGAAAGCTCGTAATACCATAACATTACCATTACCATACCATACCATACCATAACCATTAAGAAATATTAAAATTACAGCCTTTTTTCAGCATGATACAAATATACTTAAAAAATTACTAGCCTAGCCGACCAAGAACAACGAACTACACGAAAAAAAACATATTATAAATTTTTCTTGCTTCGAAGTACACTCAGAACCTATAGAATAGAATAGAATAGCATAGCATTTATTTGCCAAACCCCAAACCAATTCAACAACACACGGCTTCGCAAAACCGCCGTGGCTCCAACTAGACAATAAATTCTTCTCCGTAACTAGCTCCAAAGTGCCTACAATAAAAACCAGCCAAGTATTCTTCAAAACTCCACCTCAACTCGTTTTGACGCAAAAACTACGACGGCGATCCTTCGGCCTTTATTAGAAAAACTTCAAAGTGGTGGCTTCAATGAGATTCATTGGGTCTCAGTTGGACGGCGTTTTGACAACTTGTCTCATGAAACCTGCAAAAGAATCCGTTTTTACGACGTAACAAGCCTGAATTATTGCCCTGCTTGAAATTTTGTGGAGGTCACAGATCCTAATAAAAATATTTCGAAGAGAAATGTTATTACGAAATATTATGCAGCTGATGTTAATAAAGTTGGTGAATATAAAATATTTCGTTCTAAATCCAAGATAGAAACTTCTTTTATGAACACTGATATGATATGAAATAGAGTTAACAATTTCTTTGTCTCTTTTTAATGAAGTGGATACGAAGAAGTCTAGACTTTAAACATAAATTGAACACAGTACTTAACAAAGACGTACAAAAAACAATTGTTATAAGATTCTGAAATTCTCGGATGACTAAATACACTTTTGTTAGTGAACAGTTATAATAAACACAAAGATTAAAGTAGTTTAATTTGCCATATCAAATAACAAGAAAACACATCAACATATCGGCCGACAAGTCTACGTGAAAGTATGCAAGTAGTAACTTGTACAGGTAAGTTACGATCATGATGACCTAAGTTAGATCGAGTTAGAGCAACGACGGAACCTAAGCAAAACTTCGGATAGCCAGCCTGATGGCTTGCTTATAGTGCATACAAAATGTGGACCGACTTGATTTTATCGCAACTTGTTGTACAATGTTTGGATTGAAATTTTTCTCTACTTCGTGCGTGGGAGGAACGAGTTTTATTATTACTGGTGCCGTCCTGTTTCATCCAACTTATGTTGTACATTAGAGTATGTAATGTAATAAAACTAACCAGCTGATCCTGAGAGCGATATTCGAGACCTCAATTAACTTATAGTAATTAGGTACCTATAAACAAGCACTATATTATTTTTACCACACAAATGTCGTGGTGGCCTAGTATCATAACATCACGCCTGTATTCCCCGAAGGGGTAGGCAGAGGTGAACATATAGTACACCCACATTTCGCCAGTTATGTTGTAAGTCCCAATGTAATAGGGGGAGAGCCTATTGCCATCAACTTGTGTGTGTGTAGTCAGGCCTAGTATCCAAATAACTTATTCATGTCATAAATACTTTCATAGATATTCTAAGACACTTCTGGCTGAAAACACCGTGAGGAAACCTGTATTTAATTATCTGAAATTGTCAACCCAAAGTAAGCTAGCGTGGTGATCAATGCTCAATCGTTCTCTATACGAAAAGAGGCCTTTGCCCTGCAGTGGGACATACTGTAATTATTATTATACCACACGGATAGGTAATAAGCCAGAGCTTTAACAGAACTGCCCGTTAGAACGTATTTGAATAATTAGCATAATGCATAAGAACATGCAATTTACTGAACAACCGTCTAGCAAACTATTTTGTCTAATTTCATTCGTCACCAGCATATTCGGACCTCTCATTTGTGGCTTTACAGCCCCTTTATAAAGAAACCTTTTTGATTCAAGAGAGGCGTGGAGAGTCTGCTTACAGTGGTAGTCGGGACTACTTGACTGGGAAGCTGCAAATTCGTAGAGGATCTAGATGATGTGGGTCTTTTGCAGTACGTTTAAATAATGGTCAGTAGCTAAATTATTCTGGTTTGAACAAAATTAAAATATTTTGAAAAGAAATGATACTCGAATTTTTTTTTCTGTTTATAAACAGTTCTTTTCTAATTATTAGAAAATAACTATTTATTAACAGATTTTTTATAATATACCCTAAACGGGAAATGAAGAAAATGGAAAAAAATGTGTTGACTTGATTTATAAGAAGTTTAATTTAATTCATCTATCAAGTCAATAAATTTATTAAACTGCGAGGAACACCTGAACGAGAGACGCTCAAAGCTGAAATGGATCACCACAGAACAGGACACAAGGACCCAGCAGTGCGTTATACCCACCAGGCTAACATTATAATGAAGATAAACTTTGTTCCATACACATACGAGTTACGCAAACGTCGGGTTTAATCAAGTAAAGCCATGAATTGATATTCAATGTCAGTTCAATTCAAGCAATAAATATATCAAAAAATATAATCAGATATCCTCCAACAAAGCCGGTGTTACCGCTCTAGTTTGAATATGTCACTAACAGTTCCTAGTCCCAGTAGATTCACTTAAATCGCACGGTGGTGCCGTCAAATTCCCGTCACGACAGTATGAAGATAAATCATGTTATATTATCAAGGTTATTGTTTTAGTAATCGTATTGGTAATATATAGAAGTAATTCTACGGAAAATTAATAAAAGACTTAATTAAGAACAGGTTTGAAACCTTAAGACGTCAATGTGGCTTGATACTGTATTGCTTATCGGCATCTCAACTTTCGTATTTTTTTTTTTTTTCATTTTTCAAAACTTCACTGGGAATTTCTCCTCTGTCGTGGTTGCGTGTTTCACAAACATGAAATCTCACAAGCACAAACACCCAGACTCGGGACAAACATCTGCGGATCACAATTTTTTTTGTCCCGTGCGAGAATCTAGCCCAGTAGCTAACCCAGCTTAGCGCAGTAGTCCAATTGCTTAGCCACTGCGCCAATCGATCGTCATTGTTAACACTTTGACTGCCATACCGCAGATTGTATTTTATTGGTCGCGGGTCGAATCTGACTTTCAAAGACACACACAACATAATTATTAATTTACGCTTATTAAGCACTACGGTTCTAAACCATTCAGAATACTACCGATAATGATCATTCGAAATATCAAACTATGATTTCGCAATTCAATATCCTTAACTCTCAGCTTTCAAAGACATCTTATTGCTTCCTACAGACCAAAATAAATACGTTATTGGAGATAAACAGCTTGGAAAAGTAACAATAGCATCGACTCGGAACGGTCACCGAGTGCATTGAATATACTAGAGACAAATAATGTTCAGCTAATGTATGGCTTTCTTAGTTTCAGATAAAATTGTATCAGACTTTATACGATATCTTAATCCCATGATTTTTTTCTTGGTAGTACTTTTATTTTCGTATACTTTCAGCGCTTTTAGGGGTTTGTTTATTGGCGTGTTTATAAATAACTAACAGAATACAGGATTTATATCAGTCTTAAAATATTGGACTTGGTTTACCATAAAAATGTCCTTTTCTCTCGTAAGTAATATTAACGACTGCAAATGACTTAAACAATTGTTCCGTGTGGAGATTTAGCTCCCAGCTCAGTATAATTTACAAACTGCGTTTTAAATTCTACTAAGACCATTCTTATCTTATACTTTAGCTAGTTTATTCTAGTTTCAGATTCTCTTTTCATATATGCGCGCGGGTGTCCTAAACACCCAACCTTTTTCAATAAGGTTAGTTTTATCCAACGAGCGCCCGTTTTCATCTTTAGCTGTAGTATTATTATCAATCCCTTTTTGAATTCGCTTGTCATTATATTTCACACCTATTTGAATACTTTTGTGTATTTTTGTAGCAACATTATCTAGCAGGCCACAATGATCTCTCGTTACACCTCTCACTTTGTTATTCAAAGTAACGTCCCACGCTTTCAACTTAAAGGATGATTCTCGGAATAGAATAAAAAGTATTGTAATACTGCTTGAGGAGTATATTTATGAAGATCTATCTGTAAGCGAGCATTCTTATTTAAAGGCTTATAGAAATGTATTGTTCTTAATTTGTTCTCGTCATTTTTATTTAATCAAACATCTCATCTAAGTAATTGAAGTTACTGGTTATCTGTTTTAAAATTGAGCCCGATAATCGTCAAAAGAAGTGTTAAAGGTCTGAGCCTTTAACAATACATATATGGGCACCTTTTGCTACAGTGGCAGTGCAAAACGATAGGGCTGTATTATATATAATTAGTCATAACATAATATGTTATGACTTTTAAAACAACTTTAAATATTATTTAAAGTTGTTTTAAAAGCGATGACTGATACGTCTAATGTTGTCGAAACGAGGACGGTCTCGATTTAAGCCAGTACCCACAATATCCCACATTACAGACACAGGTACAATAAAGCAGATCGTTGATGTAGAACCAGCAGTATCTACGCACACGTTATTGACTGCATACAAGGAAAGTCCATTTACTGTGAAACGTCGCGACATCAGGACTTAAAATGATCTTGTAAGGAAACGACTGTTATTTTGTATTTCTTTGTTTGTTGGATGTAATGTTGTGTTTGTTAGGGTTCCGTACACAAATTGTTGAACCAGAAGTTCGTGTTTGTTTTTTCTTTACAACTGAAACTTAAATCAATTAGTTGAGTTAATAGTTATTGTAGCGTTGCTTTATCAGTGACGACGACTTTGAGTTTGTAGAAGCGAGGTCTTCACAAAGTGATAGTTCTGGAAATCTACAATCTCTCCTATTGAAAATCAAGCACTTTATCATCATCATCAGATCGTTACAGTCCACTGCTGGACATAAGCCTCTCCCAATGTACGCCACAAAGCCCGGTCTTCTGCTTTATGCATCCATCAATCAAGCACTTATCTCTCATTCATTAAATCTATTTTTTTATGACTTTTGGTGCCATTTTAGCATGTTGCCCATGCTAAGCTTGAATCTAAATTGATAAAGGAAATTTGAAATCTATTTTTTTAATTAAATTGGTTGCACTTGTAATAATGTGTAAAATATTTCCATATCCTTTACCGTTTCATAAACACCTTTGTCTGAATCCGCTAAAGCGCTGTTTATGCTATTCAGTCATTTTAGTTTAAGTTAGGTTACGATGGAATTAGCATGTACTTTATGTATAAAAATTCCTTAAATAAATAGAAAAAAAAAACCTTTACTTCATACTTTTTAACCATTAAAACACCCTTCTCTAACAATGGCTACGGAATCGTATCGTGTTTGTGAGCGACACGATCTCGGCCAGTTTCTTATTTTCTGATGTGTGAAGAAAAATATATTAGACGTTGCTGTTTTGTCCCTTTATTACAGAGTAAGAAAAACGTGCAAGCCATCAGAAGGCGTGAAATTGAAAGAATTTTAAGAAGCGGATGTCTATAACACATTTCAAAGAACGTAAGCTACATTGTTTGTGGCTAATAATTATTATTATAAGAAGACTTTGTTTAGTAGGATCATACGTACATATGTATATAGATATTTGTATGACTAGATATTTATCTATTACCTTTTTCTTTTACAATAACCTTATGATTGTCAAAATTAGTACTTAATCTGCCTCGTTGGTCGAGTGGACGTCAAGTGCGACTGCTGAATATGACGTCCTGGGTTCGAATCCTGAGTCGGGAAAAGTGTTATTGGGTTTTTCCATTAGGTAAATTTCAGTAACAGTACGGAGTGGATCTGTGCCCAGTTTATGGCAATAGGTTTGCTCCCTATTGGGACATTGGGACCTATAAAATACCTGACGAAATGGGAAAGGGTGTACTACGAACTTCTGCCTACACCTTTGCGTATAAAGGCGTGATGATATGTATCGTATATGTTATATGTTTAGCATAGCATGTGCAGCGTATCATAACAAACTTATTGTTCATAGGTAACAAAGTAAAATACTGCGATTTTATTCGCTTTGTCCTGTCTATTGCATACATAATTTTAATCTGTACGGATTTAGTGATTGAATGATTAAAACCTTTTTGCAGATACTCGTGGATTTAAAGCCGTCGGTCGGTAGCTTTTAGCCATTGTATTTCCTCATAAACTTACAAGTTAGAATAAACAATTTATAATACACTCACCGGCACGGAAAGTGGCCCAAACATAATTTGCTATAATGGTTTTAAATCAATTTTTTAGTTTTTTTTTTTATTGAGATTACAACATATTTTTTTTCTAAAATTGGTCTTTGCTGGCTCTCCACACTTTGGTGATTAATGTAAGATAAAAAGTACATAATTAATTAATAAAACAACGTGTTTTATCGATTGCGAAAAAATATCGATATTACATTTGGACCACATTCTGTGCTGATTCAAATAGATATAAATACTTAAAACTAACTACAGGAAGTTTGCCAGGCAGCCCACAAATCACTTAAAATGTATTTGAAAATGAAACTCGGTAGGGGTTATAACCCCTCCCATACTTACCTTAATAATTCTAGAATTTAATAGAACTAGTAACAACGGTGCCGGTAATTCAACTTACTTGATACTCCTGCAGAAAGATGTGCACAGAAGTACCTACCACAATTAAGGGAAACGAAATTTTCTCACTTATCAAACGCTAACTTTGATTACGAAATCACCACACTGCGAATCTTGGTATTTATGAAATTAAAAATAAATAAGCTAAATATTAACTTACGGATTCAACATACCGAAATAAAATGTGATAATTAGTTTTTTTTTTAAGGTTTTAGTCCATCCAAAACTTCAGTTTCGTTCCAACTTTATCCCGCATAAGTTTCAGCAAACGCTGTTCGGACAAATCTATTGGAGTCACCTAAATGACAGTAGACTTACCTAGTCTCTAACTCAGTAAATTTCTGTTGTTATTATTATGTACAAACATTCTGATCCAGTTGGAAAAGCAATCCCATTGTAATTACAAAAATTGACAGGCTCATTCCACTCAAATGCATATGCTATGCATCTTTCCAGATGTACCTTAATCCAGCATCGATTAGCGATCATTTTTTGTGGCACACGTTTAGTACTACAGTAGTGGATAAAGAATATTATTCAAGACTTTTCGGTTCGTTAATCGAATTACTTTTTGATGTAGGTGTTGTTAGGATCGGTTTTTCTGTATTCATTTACCCTATGGTACACGTACGAACATGAGTACAAAATTAATGAACCCTAATACGGCAGTGTGATTAATTCAATATATTTACATAGCTGAATAGTTTGTTACGCACCTGAACGTACTAATTGGGTTATCGTTGGTTTATGTAATTTTTGTTTATGTTAAGTAACTAAGGGTTATAACTGTCAAAGGTAAGAAAGACTCCGAGTATCTTTTGTAAATATTTATTTATTTATTAATATCCTTAACCACTGTCTTTACAGGTGTGCCCCAATACAATAGTGACCTTACATGGAAACTAATTAACACTAATTAAATAAAAAATAAATGATAATAACATATAGTGCATATAAATAAAATAACTGAAGAACTTACTCCTATTAGAAAAAACAATAATATTTAAAATCTGTAACATAAAATAAGTAATTAAACCTTTGCGAGCATATTAATAATAATAAGACTATTTTTCAGTAAATGTTTTTTTGTAGTTTAATTAAATGCTTTACTTAGTGTTTCAAGAACCGCACCGTTAGTTAGTAGATAGTGGTAGGTAGTCAACCAAGTAGAAATGTGTTAGACGTTTTCAGAAGCAAAAACCTTCAATAAATTCACGAGATTTTTTTTTAAATATCATGACGTCTTACCAGCTGAAAACGTCAAGAATCTTCGAATATAAAGCTAAATCACTCTCCTAAATCCTACCCAAACATATCAAACACAATCGCGTAACTTTTTAACCAAAAAGATTATTGATGGACTTTGCAAAATGAAAATCAAAAATACATTCATAGCCTCGCTGACACACATTTATTAAAAAAGTACACGCCGCCATTTTGCGACAAAACGAGTTACGTTTTGGCGGGAACGGCCATGATGGATGGCGCCTTTGACAGCTAGAGGTGTGTTCGTTATTCACAATTTGTTGTTACTGCGTTGAATGTGAGGGGCCTGTTGGTTTGAGAACGGTTTTTTGACGTTTTTTGGTCTTCTGAACGCAATAAAAAATAGGACAGCTTTTAAAAATTGGTTTGGTGATGACATAAGGCGAATGACATGACGAATATAATTATTTAGGTATGGTCACAAAATGTGTCGTGCAGATATTTCGTAAGCGAATACGGCTGATGGTTTATTTTGCACTTTTTTATTTGCATTGGATCTAACCGACAAACCAAGGCTCCCTAAATAATGACTGGCTTGTTGGTCTAGTGGTTAGTGACCCTTACTGCTAAACTGGAGGTCGAGGGTTCTATTCCCACCCAGGACAAATCTTTGTGTGATGAGCATAATCGTTTGTTCTGTGTCTGGGTGTAATTTATCTATACAATGTATGTATTTAAAATTATATAGGTATGTCTATCAGTTGTCTTGTTGCCATAATACAGGCTCTGCCTAATTTGGGATCAGATGACCGTGTGTGAGTTGTCCCAAGATATTTTATAATGACTTACAGGTGTACAAGGACCATTTTTTTTGTAATAGGTATCCTTAAAGCATTTAATTTAGTATTGCCAATCGAAAAACTCAAATAATACCTGCCTTTCCAATATAACATCCTACATAACAACTGAGTAAATCCGAAACTATTTGCAGCCACCCAACACGTAGAGCTATCCTTTGCCAATACCCTTTCCACTTGACCAAAACAAAACCACTGGCTCGAATCATTTAATTGGCCCAACGGTCAAAGACAGTAAATATCCCCAGTCCACTCAACAGGTATCGCAAAACACGTCGGAACTGGCTTTAAGACTGTTTCACAAGACCAGTTTAATACTTAGCTTTAGATATTCCCCAGACGGTCGTATCACTTGACCTGGATAAGTATTATGCATTTTAGTACTGGAAATGATGCTAGATGTATTTTATTTCATGAATTATTTGTGTATACTTTGTGGCGGTTTGATGCGATCATTTTTTATGGAATAAGAGGAAGAATAGCTTTATTTATGCATTGCAACAAAATAACATCTTTAGCTTAGGTAACATATATTATCTTGGAAATGAATCAGCAGAAAAAAGTTTAAAGGCATCTATACTCCATCCCTATTATTATCGTGTATTATGACGTACGTAGATCTATCAGAATTTTTAACAGAACAGGATTTATGGTTAACTAAAGTTGCAAGCTGCCGTGTGGTATCCGGCCTAGAATCGACCACCCCCTTTCCTCCCGTGGGTGTCGTAAGAGGCGACTAAGGGAAAATCCAGAAGATGGGCAGCAGCGTCTTCTGTAACTTTACCACCAATACTGCGATCCCCAAGCCGCTTGCCAAGCGTGGGGATTATGGCAACCCCCCCGCTTAAACGGGGAGGCCTATGTTCAATAGTGGACGTCTTTTGGCTGATATTCTAAAGTTGCAAGCGCAAAACGGGCTCACGTCAATACATTAGAAACTTCTTTGATTTTTTTCTACTTTTATCTCTTAGCTTCGAGTTTCTGTCTCGAGGCTTAAGGCCAAGGGCGACTCGACCCTAACTTCTCAATAACTGATATCGTTTACGATAGTTGTAAGAAGTTGACGAGTATTTTCATAACAACAAAGTCAGCTGTGTCGGCACTTAGGTTAGTAATATGAGTGTTAGTATTTGTCACTGTTCTGAAGGTGATATTAGCCACCTAGCCAAGTGGCAAAACGCTTGATGAACAGAATGAAAAACATATGGGTTTGACATAATGCCATCGATAACATAGTCGAAACATTATGACAGTATGTCAAACCCATATGTTTTTCATTCTATTTGATTTCTATTCGTCAAGCGTTTTGCCACTTGGCTAGGGGTCTGATATTACCTGTCATGCCCATCACATTTATCATTCTAATCGATTTCTATTCGTCTAGCGTTTTGTCACATGGCTAGGGGGGCAGGAACGCTAAAATCTTAAACATTATTTAGTTAGACATTATTCCTATGTTCTAGCAAAAAATAAAAAGACTCAATTTCATAAGTATCGTGACTTTGGAAAATCTTTTATATTACCATCCTTCGTTTTATTTTCATGACAACGAAATGAGATGAAATAAGATTAAAACCATCGTTACATACAGCGTTTCATCTCCACACGGTTCTAATATTATGTTCGCCTTAAGATATTTGCTGTGAGTCTAGCTTTTTATGAATATGTAATTGGATTTTATCAACACCTACACGCAGATTTATATGTTGTTGCAGTTTCAGACGTTAATAAACTCTAAACAAATCAAAGACATTGGGTTTACTATAGTACACCTGAATGGCAAGTAAAGGTTATGAAGCTTTCGGAAATGAAGATTTGGTAGTTCAGTTTTTTCCATTTTTACTGACAAAAAAAACGTCACCCCTCACTAGGAATTTCTCCTGTATCGTGGGTGCGTTTCACTAACATAAAATATCACATGCACAAACATCCAGACTCGAGACAAACGTCTGCTGATCGCACAAATTTTTGTCCCGTGTGGAAATCAAACCCGCAACCCTTAGCTCAGCAGTCCAATCGCTTAGCAACTGCGCCAATCGGGTCGTCAATTTAGAATACCCGAAACCTCCATTTCTTGGCTGTCATGTCACTGTTAAACCTATTCGCCAAACAAAAATAAAGCCAGATAAGAATAACCTCGAACCGAGTTATCAATAAAATCTAATTCTAAGAGCTGTCACTGTATTGAGGCCTGTACCAGACGACTTTGTAAACTCAGCCCCTCTTTGTACGCGATCGTCATTGTGACGGTGTCTGGCGAGGACTAAGTAAGCGCAAATTATTACAGCACTAGTATTGTGCACAAAAGTACAATATAATTTAGATGTGGTGCAAGTTAGGCGTTCTAGCGATCGTTTTTTTGTTAACAAATATTTAGTACAACTACCAACTATATTTGGCTGCATTAATATGGTTCTTATATGCTAAAATGCCCATAACCTGCCTTTAAAAAGAAGAGCAATTTAAAAACACATGGTAAAAGCCTATCTGGCAATCAGCTTTGCCAGAAAATGTTAATACATAAATGATGAATATTAAACGTCGAATTAACTAATAGTTTTCAACTAGATGCCTGAATTAAGTTAAGAAATCTGAATTGTAATAGTAGAAAGTGTATCATCACAAAATTCTGCTCATGAGGATGCAAATCGTAAACTAGCGAGCTGTTGTGTACAGTCAGCAACATAAGTAGCTTAACATGTTAAGAAACCTTATGTCAAATAATTAAAAGAAATAAACATCAATTCAAGTTATTGTTTTAAATTATAGGAGCGTCTAAATGATGATCTGTGAATATTTAAGACTTTTTACTACATAAGAAGTACTTCTTCAATTAATGGTTTGTTAAAAATGTTAAATATTCAGCTACTTATGTTGCTGACTATACATTTGTTAAAGATTAATAATGAAGGTATAAGCCCCTTACCAAGAACTCTTAAAGCAGGAGCCGGCGCCGTTACGTGCAGTGTAATGTGGCATCTCGCTTCCACAACGGAAATAGTCCTACTTTAAGAGATCATGGTAAGGGGGCAGTTTGTAATTATAAAATATTATGAATATAACTCATTAAATAAAAGCACGCAGACTAATCGCTATATCGCCACCTCTCGTACATCCATCTCTAACAAAACAGCGAAGCGGCTGTGAAAGGCATATGAAGAAAGTTTGCCAAATTCCAAAGTTAGCCGAGGATGGATCTTGACTGGAATTCTTTGGGAATTGTTTTAGGTGCTAGCCGTAGTTGATAGCCTCTTGCTTGAAGTTGCTAGAAGTGGTCAAAGTCCTCCGCTATTACTGTATTGTTACTGTAAATACTGAAGTTTGGAGGTAACTTATTAAATAGATCTTGGCTTAATGGATACAACGTTTCTTTTACTCAGAAAGTTGCCTTATAATGGCTTGTGAACCTCGGTATTCATGTTACTCACCAAAATATGATTAAACATGCCACAGAGGAAATAAATGAAACGTAACATAGTTAATTCCCATCATTAGTACACATTAATCTTCGAGTATAAAGTTATCATTAATCAAGCCTTCTGATAAAAACAACGAACTTCCTACTCTTTCCTGCCAAAACGTTCTTAACCTGACTTCTGAATCTTAAAACTTCACAGAATTTCACGCCACAAGACCCCATAAAAAGCAGTCGGTATAAAGCTGACATCAGTCTTTCGCACAGATTAGGTAGCAAATGGAGTGCTTTCTACATTTTCTAAGTTTTTCCATAATATTCACTGAATAACTTTGATGCACACTTGAGACTAAAGTCAGAATATTATGTGTTTCATCCACGGTTTATTTTGTACTTACTCATATTACTATCATACGTACCTAGGTCTTTATTTCTTGATTTTTAAAGATGACTTAATTCGTAACAAACAATATCTGCTATTGCATCTATGTGAAGCAGTAATGTTGTTTACAATTATAATTTAAGTTTTGCCCAATGAATCTAACGAGGAACTATTAAGTCTTCCTGTTGGAGTTATCCTCAAAACCAGAGTGTGACGTGTTTGCGAGTATGAGAGGAATATTCTTGTCGGAATGTTTGAAGTTCTGTGAGAGAGTTTAATGAAAGGGTTATTATGTATATTATTGAAATTCTTATTGTTAAAATTTTTATGTATTATTCTAAGACATTGTTCTTGTTATGAATAGTGTAATTGGTTAACCGTTCTATTCAAATAAATAAATAAATAAAATAAATGGCGAAATACAACTAAATAATTTCCATTATTTATAATGTATCTTTGGCGTCCATTTTATCACTCCATTTGCTCACTAATCCCAGTTGTTTGAGTACGCATGGCGGCGGGGTGTACGTGACGTAGCTAAATTGGACTTATCGCGGCCGGATCCCGCGCGACACTTCATTTGCGAACATCTAGGCAAGTATTAAAAAAGTTGTACGGGATAGAAATGCGAGACATTTTGCATTATGAGTTCCATATTGAATAACTGATGACGTAGGTATCATGTCTTATGAACAATTTCCGTATAAAATATCAAATAGTAGACCCGCTATTTAAATTAAGCATCACTTATTGAGAATAAAGTGTAGTTTTGGTAGTGCAATCTTGTCGTTGAAACTTAACTGTTACAGGATGGTATTTATTGAATACTTGTCAGTAAGTTCTTGGAATTGGCTCAGCGATGCAACATCACGTCTTATCGTTAGTTACGGCACAACTTCGGTAACTTACAATTTAGTTAACCCACAAAATTGATTCGCAGTCGAAAATGTAATTAGTTTTAAATAGAGTTCGCTGTTTACCTATTTTACTAAGTGAGAACATTAAAGAGTCTATAGCCTATGATTTCAACAGAAAATACCTATTTCTAATTGGCGCGATTATATAAGAAACCCGTAATCCGGTCCATTAAATAGAAAGAAAAAGAACAGAATTATACTTAACAGTGTTGAATTTAGAAGAAGATATTGTTTTTACCATCCGTATCGAAAAGCTACGCGAGATATAATATCATGCTATAGTGCACAAGCAGGGCCGTCTTTAACCTAATGGAGGCTCTGCAAATTTACAAAATATTTTACCACTTTATTTATGTTTTTGCTTCGGACTTTACAATCACATTGATTCGTCGTATAAATATTGGTAATCGATTGGTGGTCTGGGAACTAGAGGGCGCCCATCGATCGGGCCCTGAGCAATTGCCCAATGTGCCCAGTAGAAAAGAGGGGCCTGTGCACAAGTGTGTACAGCCTTCTTTAATGAAGGCTAGTTTGCTTTATGATGGGTTAACAACATAATATTTTTATCCAACCAAAAGAACCATCTACAACATTATCTATATTAAATTACATAGCATTACACCCTTAGGTACGCCATCTTCATCGTCACGTCTTCTCCGAATGGGCAACTTTGGGTGGCCGCAATTTGCATTCACAGTATTGTCACCAATTTGTGTCGCTTCGATTGTCACCGCTACTTGCACTGCATTCGGATTCAGTCCGAGACGTTCTCTGTCCGTACCCGTAGTAAATGTGTTTTGACTTAGGATTATTAGTACGTTCTTGCAAGCCGTGGGGAGACTTAGATCAATTTCCCTTCCGTCACTGGGACGAGTCGTGAGCGACGAATGTAGGCTCATTGAATGGCAATAGACTTACTTACTTACTTCGGACTTGATGAATGGCATTGTGGGACAAATATTTGTGCGATCCACAGATTTGTTTCAAGTCTGAGTTTCGTATGTGATATTTCATTCAAATCAGTTCTTCTTCGTATCGTATGGTTGATTAACAACTTGGAGTCAAAGTTTAAACCACCTGTAGGCCACTGACATGGCTTTACACACCGGTAAAAAATCTCTCAGGTGTGCCGGTTTTCTCACAATATTTTCCTTCACCATTTTTAGCTACTGATAACTAATTTATAAAATGCATGTGTATTCGAAAAGACATTGGTGCGACTTTCCACTTGCGACCTTTGACTTGGTAGTCCAACAGCCATACCACTCGGCTATCAGTGCTTTTAAATCAGGTGATACAGGAGTTTCCTCTTGATAAAGGAGCAGTCCACTACGCCTTTCAGGATCACATATAAACGTATTATTATAACGCTCATATCAACAGTATCGTGCCTCATGTTTTGTTACCCGTTGCCTATTCAATGTTGATTTTGACAGCAGAATGTTCGCTTAGGTTAGTGAGCGGTCCATTACGACAAGATATCAAACTCTGACAGATAGTTAAGACATTGTTAGAAAATTAAAAGTAGTATTTTAATAACTGAATACATTTTAAAAGTTAGACATGAGTTATAGAGCTAATTAATGGAATTATTATATTTGAGTAAGAAATAGGTGCACTCTGTCTACTGCATCTGGGAATACAGACTTGATTTATATACATACTGTAAAACTTACGAAATTAATGTTATAGCCTCAACAGTATTACCTCTAGATATTCATTTCATAAATAAGTTTTACCTAATTAAAACTAATGTTACTGCACATGGCTTTAATAGGGTACAAACTTTTTTAGACGAATGTCTAATTTTAATTTAATTTATGAACGTTGATTAGATTTAATACGGTGCAGAAACGCGATGTCGTGGTCCCAAGTTTGCTCGGCTTGATTTGTATTTAGATTCATGAGTATGCTGTGTATAAATATCTTTAGTTATCATACTTAATTTTATCAAGAGTACTTATATTAAAATGGAAATATTGTAAATTCAGGTTATAAGTTTAGTTTGTCGTGTCTGTCTGTGGCACCGTAGCTCCTAAACGAATGGACCGATAATGATGCGGTTATTTTGTTCTCATATAGATGGTTTTTAGCTATAATAAAATGTATGTTCTGTAAAATGAAATGTAAAAGTTAATTAAAAATAGATTAGTAAATAAATTAATGTATGTTAAGAGCCCAGGCAAACGTGTGGCCCATTACTTTTATGACGACTTAATAGAATAGTAAGCAGTTCATAAAACCTTTAGGAACGGTAGAAGTGTTTAATCGTTTCGTAAACACATATTGCAGTTGTTTCCTTCTGTCCCTCCTTGTAGGCCGTAATTTAGAGCAGGATGCAGATAGTACCTAAGTACCTGTAAGAGGAAAAACATTTTTTTTTTCGTGTCGTATAGTGGGAAGTTCTCCTGTGTCATGGGCGTGGGTGCGTTTCACAAACATGAAATATCACATACACAAACACCTAGACTCGGGACAAGCATCTTCGGAAAACACATCTTTTTCCCGTGCAGAAATCGAACCTTTAATTGTTTAGCCACTGCACCAATCGGGTCGTCAATTTCGAGGGAAATAAAAATAGGTAGGTAAGATTTAATATGTAACTTTTTCAAAGGGTTTGCTTCAACGTAGCCCGACAAAGCTCCCTCATAATTTATGGATTGTCTAGACCTTGGCGGGTGAAGGTCCTTCGTTTCAGCGTTCCTGCTCGTTATTTAGTCAGTGAATGCCTAATTCTTCATGTTATTTTAATATAAGATACTTGTTGAATTTGTACAAATCTATTCGCTTTGAAATCACGCTTGCTCAAACTATCTCCGAAAGAGGTGTTCGCTTGTATACGGATTACTTACCTTTACTTATAGCAGACCAGACCAGATTTCGTTGCTCATTATAAGTCCTACGTCAGTGGCAAACCCATTACCAATAATCCCATCCATACTCTAGCTACAGGCATTGAACGTTGCCAGCACTTTTACCATGACTCTTAAAGCAAGACATTTTCCGTTGTGTAAGCGAGACGCCGCTACGTGCAGTGTAGAGCGGCGTCTCGCCTCCAGTTCGAGTTCATGGGTAGGGGGCTGATTGGTAAAAATAACACCTATGTCATACGCGTTAATAAAACCTCCATACTAACTTTTAAACTATCGCCTTGCATGATGGTAATTAAACTACAACACGAGAATTAACGCGAACACAACGTCAAGCCAAAATAAAAACTTGTGTTCGCGTTAATTCCCGTGTTACATGTAGTTTAAATATAAAAAACAAACAAATGCGTACAAAAAGGCTGATGTACAATTATAAAAAGTACTAGGCTAACAGAAACATACAATAGTCTAAGCTTTTGCAATCCAACAAAATCAATGCATACAATCTGCGAATTCCAGCTTCAAATCTTCAAACGTCATCGAAATGAATTTATGTTAGTGCGCGTAACGTTGGTAACATGCGTTATGTTACGCCAGTGAATTTGTCAAGGCTGACTAATGCCTGCAAATTATGGGTGCCTCCGTTCCCCAGTATTTTGGGCTAGGCCAGTCGTTTATGTAGCTAAGAGTACGAATTTATAGGTATTTGACTGGCTTTGTGGGCGCGTTGAGCGGTGTTGACCTGACTAAGCCGTTGATACATGGGGTTTTGATTGTAAGTAGAGGCTACGGAATGACTGGATTTTTTTGATATGATTTTCTTTATTGAGCTTATTATTACGGTTGTATAGTGATTCATATAATAATATCATAGCATACAAGAGAAATTCCTAGTGCGAACGAGTATTTTTTTTATAAAATTAATTGCCCGCCTTGACTGCCTCGTTGGTCTAGTGGTCGCTAAGCGCGACTGCTGAGCAAGAGGTCTTGGGTTCAAATCCCGGGTCGGGCAAAGTGTTACTGAGTTTTCCATTAGGTAATTCTCAGTAGCAGCACGGAGTCTGGATCTGTGCCCGGTTGATGGCAATAGGCTCGCCCCCCTATTACAATGGGACTTACAACATAACTGGCGAAATGTGGGTGTACTAGATGTTCACCTCTGCCTACCCCTTCGGGGAATACAGGCGTGATGTTATAGTGCGTTAATTGCCCGCCCGGTGCCCCAATAGGGGCATTTATTATCATTATAATTATGTACATCTTTGCCTACAGAAGGTAAAATGATAGCCTCACGCCTGGTACAAACAACAGAACAATAGCATAAGTTACACTTAAATCATTGAAGTATCATAACTCACGTTACACAGGGGCAGTACAAATTGGAACAACTATCCATTATCGGAGACAAATCAAACGGTGCACGAACGCCCACCGGTTAATTTGTCATGCTGTGTGTACCGTCATGCGTAGTTCACTCTGAATGATTCAGGTTTTGGTACTCATTCATCATTCATTATCGAATGATGGCATTACTGGGATTTTGTGATTGAAATCTTTGTATGTGCTTTTGGCTTTTGGAGTCGCTATCTTTAGTGCCAAGTGTGGGAGTATAAATGGTGATACTAAATGTAGGTAATAGGTTAAATTACCCGGTTAAATTGAAATGTTTAATTCTGCCATAATGATTTTGTTGCAGGAGACACTGGTTTGAGAATACAAATATCCTGGTATATATATATCTATATGGATACTGTGATCAAAATATTTGAAGCACGTACAAAGCCTTAAAACATGAATCATCATCAACCAGCTGCAGTCCACTGCTGAACATAGGCGTCTCACATGGTACAAAAAACATTAATAAACGATACTTATAAACACAATTTAAATTATTTAGACTTAATAAAACATTTCGTTTGTCCTAAAAAACTAGACATAAGTTACAAAAGGTCATTTTATTAGAATTTTATATAAGTAAAGTGTATTCCCGTGTCAATAGAAAGCTAGACAGTGAAGTCATCCCATTCTCTCTCCACTCTATTTCCGCACAAAGCCAAAACCACAAGTCACTTCTCGCACTCAACTTTCCACAATGGGACGCTACCTACTCCACCAGATCCATCGAAAAACACTTGATCAATATCTCCCCAATCCCCGGTACAAATGAATACAACAATAAATAATACATTAAACAGATATCTATCAACATTGGCCGCATGGAGGGAATAAGCGATAGATTGGATAAATTCGGAGAGCGTTACCGACATGTTTTATTGATAAGATGCGAGCTCTTAAAGATTTATGGACGGGAGAGCTGAATGTGGTACATTGATTGTACCTGGACTGTTTTGGGAAGAATGAGGAAGGTCTGTTTTATACAAACAAACAAAAGTTTCAGTTGTTGTGGTCGAGAGAAGATTTCAGTAAGGACTTGTTTGAAATTCCACATCCTCTTCTACTTATCGTATGGTTGATGAACAATCTGGTATCAGAGTTTAAACCGCCTGTCGGCCTCTGATATGGTTTTACACACCTTTGAAAAATCTCTCAGGTGTGCCGGTTTCCTTTTTCGAAAAGACATTGGTGCGTGCCGGGGTTTGAACTTGCGACCTTTGACTTGGCAATCCAATGGTCATACCACTCGGCTATCAGTGCTTAATTCCAGGTAAGAACCAATATGTCTTGATCAATGTACTTTTTGGTATTTTAAAGCTCTACTATCTTGGTTCATGGTTTCATGTCACAGTGTTATTTATCTAAAATGTTACCTGACAAATGTCAAAGAACACTGCTTAGTATCTTTAGCGTTTATTGGATAGATTGTATATCATTGCATACTTTTCAATGAATACATAGGTGATGAAAAAATCCATGAGTATTCAGGCATTGAACATAATATTTTGTGGATCAAATTTTATACCACCTGTTACTACCACGGAGCCATTTTAAAGTCCTTTGATGGTTATGTTATAGATTCGGTCGGCCGTTCCATGCATATGGTGGCTTGGATTATGACTTATCGCCAATGGTAATGTTGGCAAATATCAGAATTACGTTTATTCCCCCTCATGATGATCCTCTTAATAAGAATACAGCAAAAATATAAAAAAATACTAGCTTACGCTTTTATGGCCTATATCACAGGAAACGTACGATTTTTGGAATGCAACACTATGGTCTATAAACTGTTGTTACTCTTGCTACGTAAAAGAAAGAAAACAACAACAAACACAGATTTTAATTTAATTTTTACCCGAATACGCCAAAGACAAAAGGAAGAGTTATGATTTAAGCAGTCTATGTATGTATGTAGTACGTGTGTTCCACCGTAGCGCCAAAACTACTGAACCGATTTCTAACTTTTTTATTTTGAACAGTATTACGGTAAAGCTTCTAAGTATATTCTTGTTTATACTAACTTACAACACCGTTCACGTGCAGACGTCTCGTCGCGCGTCGTATTTATAAAACAAAACTTAACAAGCTTCACCTTATGTCTCACAGTTACCAAGACTGCAATGTAAATAGTGTCAATGTAAGTTCTGCGAGCGTGCCCGACATGTCAGCGTATCCTGTCGAGCGTGGCTCAAATCCGCTAAGACTAACAAACCTTCGCGGTTACCACTATCACTGGTTGACTAAAGACAGTGAGTAAGCTCCTATTGAAAGCAAAGGTGAATTAAATTCTTGAAGCTTAAAGTAGACCACTAAAATCCGACTAGGACTATAAGATATGATGAGCTCCAAAATAGTAGAAATTTGCCATACTATAAAGAATTTAATATTATATTTTTTATTTAATATCAAAACGTCTAATCTGGTTGAACTGTCACATAGACTAATCATGTTAGACAATCTTCGCCTGATAGATAGTGGTACTGGCAGGGCATTGATTTCTTTATAGAATATCTAATCATCATCGTCAGCCTACTTCTGTCCACTGCTGGACTTAAGCCTCTCCTACGGCACGCCACTGAGCTTGATCTCCGGGCCTCCATTTCCAACCACTGGCAGCCAATTTTGCGTTATCCTTCGCCCCGCCTAATATCGTTTTGTAATATAGGCAATGAACCTGAAACTAATATCTAGTATTCGCGTATTGCAACCACGAGCTGACGCTGAAGAGGCGATTAAACAAGTGAGAAAAGAATCAAATGCATTTCCGGCTCCTACCACCATTAATGTTGGTCACAACGTGAAAAGATTAGCTCAAAACGCACTTTAATTTACTTTACCGTACTTCACATTTTTAACTCCATACAGAAAGCCTTTGTGTGTATATTGCCTTTTCCGTTTAGGAAATTATCAGATGCATTGTGGGGGTTAAAATTGTTATTCGTAAATGGCACTCAGTGGCATAGACTCTCACTAACAAGGCACTATAGTTTGGCGAAATGTAGCTAAAGCTGGTTCGTCAACCCTTCAATGATACTTAGGACATGGTCGATCGAGTTTCATACTCCATTCTAGTTGCCGTAGTAATACCCACCACGGGCCATTGTGCCTGTAGAGCGGAAACAGAGTAATCGCACGCCCCACAGCGGAAGTAGCGCGTTCATTCTCTGCTTTATTGTTTGAAATGTTTGTTAGCGGGCGACGGGGCGAGTCGCGGCGGGGCGAGACGGGACGCGGGACGGTTTTTATTATAACATTCATTAGGTCTCAGCTTTATTCTTAATCGCGGTTAGGTCGGAAATTTGAAGGTTGAAATTTTGAATGAATAAAGGTAGGTAGGAGGTAGGTACTAATTTTTCTGTATGGACCTGCTTTGTTAAAGATTCAGTTGGTATTTCATAAAAATGTGAATTGGCTTCATGACTCATGCTTTGTTCAACCAAACCAGGCGGTATTGAATTGATAACATCTTCTGATGCACACACGCATCTCGCTAACAACATTTTTAAGTTCCAAATGTAATAATGAGCGACCATTTTACTAGTTTTCGCCTGCTGTCTATGCAGCATCACTCTAATAAACAGTCAATTATTGAAATTGTGAACTAAGCTAGATAGCTTTCACATATCTAGATACATCCATCAGGCGCTAAGTGCGAGTGCAGGTGAACAAGACTGTTAGATTGAACGTAATTGCGTGTCGCTGTTAACAAGATTGAGCGCGTCTCGAAGGACCAGCGAACACCGGTGTATGATCAAGTGAAGTATAGCGTGATGACGTCATTGTTCTTAGTTTACTACAATAGGATATACGTTGAGAGCAAATAGGTTTTGAAATGAGGAACTTATTTTTTGTAATTAAATGCTTTTCAAAGAACCAGTTTTTGATATTTCTAAAACGATGTACCTTTGTTTTGTTATTACCCTGTACCCATTACTTCCGCTACATAAGGATATACCTCTTTATACCTATAAATACGTGAAGCAAAAATTTCGGATTCCTTTTTAAGAATAAAGCGCGCACATCTCACCATACAGAATTTAAGAGATGCCAATTGAGTAGTGAGCTACCAGTTAAAAATAAATTATGTACCAAATAGATACCATTTTACCTACTCTCTTTGCGACGAACAAAATCACACAGAATTTTGGCACAGTTATATTCTATCTCGGCCTGATTGCGAACGTTAGGTCCAGTTAACTGTTTAGTTTTGTTGCTTTTCGCAACAAAAAAGGTAAACTGTGTTGCAAATGTGCAGACCAGCATTTGGTAAGTATATTTCGCTAAACAGAAATTCAGCAGAATTTTAAAACAGTTAATCATTTTACTCGCTGTTGGTCCTAGGAACTAAATCCATTCCTGAGGTACGACTGTGAAATATGCCATGACCATGACTTCAACAAAACAGTTTCCTAAAATTAATATTTTTATCTACTGCTTGGTTCAATGCTCAGAAGAACAATAAAATAATAATTAATAATAAAAGATAAACAAAAGGTAACATATCCGAAGAATTTCGCTAGTAATAAGTATAACATAACAATTTCATAACGAAGATATTACTCGCTCCAAAACTCCAGGATTTCTACGAGCTATATCTGAAACAATGGAGGCAACAGCCATAAATACGAACATCCGGAACAAACACACTTGTCACGGTGTGTGAGACTCCCTCCGCGTGCCAAGGAACCCACCTTTAAACTATAAATTGTTAGAGCTTATTGCCTTTCTGTAATAAGAACTAAGTAACGTGAACAGTTTGGCTTTGTGTCAAAGGAAAAAATGCCAGAATCTGGCCATGTTTTCATAAAATGTTGTTGGATATTGTGATAACGAAACGCCGAAGCTGAATAATGAATGCCTCTGCCTTTGAAATTTTAATCTTCTGTCGATGGAATTTAAAGAGAATGAACCGATAACGATATGGCGGCCATTTTTAATCCTCTTTACATAGAATTTTAAGTGTCCGATGCCGGCTTATTGAAAGTAACGAAGATTTTGTCTGTTTGTATGCGTCACTAAAGTTGAAAGCATACAAATATCGAGGATTCTACATTACGCGGCTTCTCATAATAATACCTATGTTCTGTTTTGCTAAAATGCCTATCAGGTAGTAGGTGGCTAGCCATTGCCATCATCGGTTCCATAGTTAATTTTGTAGAAAGTAAAATAATATTATTATTAATTAGGTAGGTATATAAAAACCTTCGAATCTACTTTTCTAAAAGGTTAGTCATTGGTTTGCTTTGCTGCGAGTTAGCGGCAAATATTTGCATTATCTGCAAAAGATTGATTTGACGTCGCTGAAATAAGTATATTCAAAAAACATCTTTCAAGATTGAGGTCGTATATTAGAGGTACTTATGTATCTTATTATTGGTATTAGCTACTCACATTTCACACGAGTCTAACCTAGATTCCGGAAAAACATCTTTTGGAAACAATTAGGTAGGTATTCCATTTAGGTACCTACTCCATACTCCTACATCTCACACAAGTAATAAAATGTTTGCAATCCCTGCTATAGACTAAAGGCCGTTGTACTTGCGAGAAAATGAAAAGTATAGCAGGCATGTATTACGGGCCCCGCTGGGAGGAGGTCATAAATCTGCACCTAATGTGACCACTTGACCGCTAACTGATTTGGAGCAGAACGGTTTATTGCCCTCCCCCATATTATTTTGCAAAGAACGCCATTGTTCATTGTAAAAAAATGCGTGGAAATAGGCAAATGGAAAGATTGGGAAAAAGATCTAAAAAAGGTTTATCAAACTTGTAAAGAAGTACCTAATTATCAAGAAGCATATAGTAATTATAGTCGTACGGTTGATGAACAACCTGGTGTCCCAGTTTAAACTGCCTGTAGGCCACATGAATTTGAAAAGACATTAGTGCGTGCCGGGTTTGAACGTGCGACTTTTGACTTGGCAGTCCACTGGTCATACCACTCGGCTATGAGTGCTAGGTGTAGATGTACTTGGGTGTTCATTGTCACACTCACAATCACAACATACAGAGTTGTAGAATAGTCTATAACGACAACACAAATTGTCCGGCAGTCCACCTTTCTAGGAGAAAAGTAGAACGTTTTATACAGAGCTTTATTAAGTAGGTCCTAGCCCTACAGTACTGTAGACATAATCTTTTAGAATCTTTCTGTTAAAAAAGTAAAATAATATGAACTAAAGTGAATGAATTAGATAGTCAATAAGCTGCATTCCAATTATTTAAATACCTACCTACTTACGATACTTAGGTACCTTTTAAATCTAATGAATTATGTTGTACGTACCTAACTATTTTTTCATAACACATACCTAAAAAATATTTATTTTATTTTATTCACACACTCGTTACCGTACGTACGTTTTATCATAGAGTTTGTATAGAAATAAAAATTAAATAAACGCACATAAATTTCGTTGTATGAATTGAGGACACTGCCATCTTTCGAAATCCGGCGAAACTACTTATTATGCGTATGGACTTAGGCATACATAGATATTTCCTCCATGGCCGAGGTTAGGGTAACCAAGTAAAACAACATTGCTTTTAAATATTTAAGCATATTACGAATGAGATGTTTTTTACAAATAACGTGCATATTCAAAATAATTGATTAAATAAATAATTAGTTAATTATGCTATTAATTGCACAACGTTTTAAAGTCAAAATACTGGCAACTTAGAACCAGCCGGCGCGGGCTTGCGCCATCTTTTCCGGCCGGCTGTCATTTATTTTCAACAATTTCAACCGTGCACTGGACGAGTGTTGTTCGTTCGTCAGTTTATCCACCACATTTTATTTCAAGTAAGTGTGATTTTATTGTAATTATCTAACATTTAATTACTTGAGAAGGTTCTATATATTTTTGTCGTGTTCTTAATTACTCGTATTATAAAAAAAGGCGTTGTTTGTAAGTGATTAATAATTATTGTACCTATTATTGTCTAGTCGGAGAACGGAATGATTCGACTGGAAGTAAAAAACGTTCGTTGTACTTTTTGTGGTTGTGGTCATGTCATGCTTGCACAATGCTGATGATGCCACGAAGTAATCTTTAATTATGTTGTGTAGGGTAGCAAATTATTTTATTACAATATTTTCTATGAATTACATTCTCTTAAATGTGAAGTCGATTAGCCGAAACGTGTAGACACAGTTGCCGGATTTATTCTGTATGTTCAAATTAAAGTCGAAATTCATATTTGTTAAATCGAAGGTCATGCAAAGCGGAGGCAATGATAGGAAAAGGCTACGCTGTGAGTCTGAGGACGAAGTCACAGGGAATGTAGCGAAAAAAAATATGGGAGAGAGGTAGGCGGTTTCAGCTTTGTTCCACGAAATATAAAGGTTTATGATCATAACCTGGTGATATTTGTGCTACAAATATAATTAATAACACTTAAATAGCTATTTGAATTAACTTAGTCAATACAAAGTCTTAATGTTTAGTGGAACTTGGGGATAGGTGAAAGGCTTGGCATGTTGATTGATATAATTATGCTATCAATATGAGTCTGAAATGGAAGATTTTATTCATAAGAGGTTTAGGGTCTACTTTCTGCGCAGCTGTTGGTATGCTTTGTTGCATGGAAATCATGAATGAGGAAATGGTACATAAACATTGTGTAATATTTGTGCCCTTCAACCTTATAGAAATAATGCATGACTATAAAATTTTGCTATAAAACATACTTATTTTATTTCTCATCATGCTATAAAACAAAAATTTTTTTGTAATTAATTAAAATGTAGGTAATTCCCATGTACTAATTTATTATGTTCTTTTTCTCTTGTAATATTTAATGTACATAATTTAGAATTTTGATGCAATCAATATTGCATAGAAATTCATAAAAATGTTCTTAATTAATGTAGGGATCTAAAGTCTGTTATATCCATAAGATATGTCCTAAGATTGTCTATAAAATATTTAACAATCTTTGAGTATACTAATTCCTATATTTTATATAGTTTACCCCGAAATTAACAAGTGTCAGCTGCCGAGATGACTATGGAACACAAGTGTTATTGCCGAGGCGATGAGATCACAAGCATGGATCTCAACAAGCCTGAACACCTCTTGCCTATGATGAGACCCTTCTCCATGAGGTGTTTGTCTATGGTTCTTACTATCCAAGTAGTTTGAATGTATCATAGATTTCATGTAATTTGAACTTTGTCATTGGTGATTCATTAACTTAATTAAATAAGGTTATTCATTATACCAAGGTAGTCAGGTTTCATTATATTCCTCACAACTAGGCTACTCCTCGACTAGTTAATAGCATTACACCCAAATTTGTATCTTTTTGATTCAGTAATTAGGTATAGATCCGGTATTTATTACCCATTTATTATGTTGTATAACTGAAATCTACACTGAGGAAGTTTTTGCAACAGATGAAAATATATTAATTACTAAAATAAGTAGAATTGAGTTGAATTTCGGTGTTTATCCCATTTTCACATGTGACTTTGAGTAATAATCACTTCCCACAGATTTTTACATAGTAAGTTCTAGAATTTATAAACAAAGGAAAACAGTAAATTGTTTAGCTTTAAAGTCTTAATTATAGCGCATTATTCTGTTATAGCTACAAGATAATCAGCTGATATAACAATGAAGTATTGTTTAAATATATGTCGCTTACATATTAATAGATTATCAACTTTTTATTGGTATCTGATGGTTGTATTTTAGCATAGGCACATATTTATTTGTCTTGTTACCTACATATTTTTATGATGATCTACATTCCTGGGCATAATGAATAGCAATAGGCAGATAGAAACCAACGGATGTTGATGAGCAGCAAAATAATAATGTGTGAGTTTATACTCCTGATAAAAACCCTCTGTCTAACTTAATATTTAATTTGATATTCTCAATCTTATAGAACTTTGTTTTCAATATGAGATCGCGTGTTCGTTCAAGTCTTGTAGTATTGCACAATTTCTGATAAATTGTATGTACCTATTACACCTGGTATTGATGACATCATGCTAATATGATGATATTGAATGCCAATATTATAAAAGGAACATTTGGCACTGATAAGTGGTACAGTTTTCGTATAAGTGATATAGCCACAATATTATTTGAGTACTTAGATTATTTTCGTTTTGTCATTATTTTTCAACATTCACATACAAATTGTACCCGTTGAGGTTCTTATCTATCTTTTTTTAAAGCCTCGTGTGCCACTGCAGGAATGAAGGTCTACTTTAAATCTATCTCTCAAGGGCTGGTAATATGCAATTAACAAGTTGACTTTAATTAAGTTGAAATAAAAAAAAATACCAGTAGGAATCTTACTACAGTTTTGACCAGCGCCTTGTTTTAAAAAAGATCATTAACCTACTTTTACCTAATTTCTGATGCTTTTTTTTTAATTTGGACTGCAACACAAGCACATTTTCTAGTTATAGATTACAGGTAGGTACTTAGAGTAATCCTTCCGCTTGTTATCGGCCATTACGCAACCAAGTCAAGGCTATAGATAATGCAGTAAGGCGATTTAATTACTGCCTGTCATAAGACACGCGTTTTAAGTCTAGACAAATTGGTTTTATTTGCTTTAGATAACAATCTGAAATTGTTTCTTTAGCTGACGTCATTAGTCATAATTTCGATTAGGTATCAATCATTAGTGTTGCAATAAACGTTACACAATAAAATTAAGTGCTTATTGTAAAGATAAGTTTTAATCTGATGTTAGCGAAAATTTAACATATATAACAAGTATGCACGTATATCCGGGGTGTTAAATAAATGTATAAGCCACCATCCATTTAGGTACCTAAAACATACTTATCTTGAAAACCTCTCCATTCTTATTTACTTCAAGTAACTTGATACGGTTTAGTTAGTCACGGAGCTCGCAGCAGAAGGTCAAAATGGCTGCCATTCGAATTCAATGGGGATCCCCACGATCAGGATGAGATGCGTGTTGTCCTATTTAAGAGTAGGTATATGAGCAGTTTCGTCACTAAGAATCGTAATAGCAGTCTTCGTTGGTCCGCTTCGCATATGCGCACTATTTAGGGTTGGCATGTCAGGTTCGTTCCAGATTGTGTGGAAATATAATAAAGTTGCTTTATTGATACCATTTTCCTAGTTTAAAGTAAACACTTCTTCAATATTAGGTAGATAGATAATAATATATTAGTTAGATGAGTAATTAAGTTGCTTCTCCTGGAACCAAACTAAACCACTATGTTCCGGTTAGGCTAGAAAAAGTTCATTCCCAACTACGTTGTAGACTGTAAATTTAAGTAACTAGGTTTTTCATGTTTAAGAGAAAGGAAACAAACTCAAAGAATGATAAGTTGAGACCTTAATCATATTTTGGCAAGATTATCATGACTGTTAAGCGCAGATAAACATGTTCACTTCTATATATTTTTGGAAACTAAGCTATTGTTGAAACACAATGCTCCAAACCTTTCTCTTAGCGATCGTACAGTCCCACGCCTCCTGAACTCACTCATTAGGCCATGAGAACACGTGATAACGGACAGTTGTCCTGTTTCCCAGAATCATGAACTTGGAGGCCATTTTAAATAACATGTTCACATGTGGAATACTCGGCGATTTATTGTACAATGGAAACGGAACACTGCTAGTTGGACTGTGGAGAAATACACTGACGATTAAAGATACAGTGCATGTATGGAACCCGCGGCATTTGGCGCGTTACCTACCGCAAGGTCATAGGTTGGTAGATCTTTAATAAAGGTTGTAGATAATGTTGGTAGCTAGCACATCTAGCTTACCGCAAATATTTTACCTTAAAAGCGAACATTTTCACGAAGATTGATGTCTAAAATATTCATTTTAAAACTTTATTAGACTGTGTTATAATAAAATCTAAAAGATTCTCGAACATCGGACATTGAACGGCCTTGAATTGTAAACGGGTGAGGAATTCAAGATGCTTCATATTTATTCGGCTATTTTGTAACACAACGTAAAAGGACTACACGGTAATGGGGCATGAAGATCTTATGTTTTACATTTGATTGAATAAATAATTAACTTGTAAACGCCTTAATTTTTCACTACTGCTATGTTGGTAATGTCGGGCATATTGAATGGAATTTCGAACCCTGAATTCTATGGAAAAATTTCAGCTATGCCCATTACCCATAGCCATTATTGCGTCAATGGTAGTATGAACTAATTAAGTTATAGCTCTAGGTTTGTACCAAGTCGCCTGTACAAACGTTTGAATTTCATATTTTCTTGATTTTAAATAGGTAATTTTATAGATAAATGCATCTCAGTTGATTGTTTCGTTACATAATTTTATCTATCCTTAACCTTTTGACATTTAAAGATAATTTACTGTACTGCGCATCATAGAAAACTCTAAGCTGAACGCTTATTTTTAAACCATTGATCATTAAAATATTATTAAATAAATTATGTACATATTTGCATAGTAACGATAGGTACGTCACTAAAATTCTGAAAATAATGGAGAATTTTAATAAGCCATTACAGTTTTAGAAGTTAATTGTCGCGGCATAGCCGTAGCATTAATTATGGTTTTTTTTTAATGAATTTGATCCTCATGTAGGGCAAAATCCTACCACTTACCTACTTACAAAGAAAAGAAGAATTGAGAAATAAAATTAAGTATAACTGATTCATCAAAAATGCCGGCTGATCTCTTACACGCCAATCATTCACGATTAATAATAAACCCTATGTATTTATGGAAACTCGAGGACCACTTGTCGATCGATACCTTATCACGTACACGTGTTATCACAACCTTCTAATATTGAACTTCACTCTTCAGTTGAGCGCCAGTGTTCCTAGTGACAAGACGTGTCCATGTGAGTTCTTGATTGGGATTTAATTTTGTGATAATGTGCGTCAAATTGATAAGTTCTAGTTTTTTTTACGATTATTTGGCTGTAGGTACTTACAATTTTGATATTAAAAAAAAATGATTTAATTTTTTTACTTTTTATCATGCTATCACTATTATTATTATCATCAGTATTATCTGAATTATTATTTATTATTATGTCTACATCTGACATAATTTCCTATGCTTTCTGTACTTATCTCTATGGCGTTACTTGCCCATTATTATCCAATGAATTGGACAACTATTGTCTTGGGTATCTACTTAATATTCGTTAGAGCCTGTAAAAGGATGCTATTTTTATTTTTTTGATTTTGCTTTAGATCCTGTAGATATCGGGCTAACGTAACGTTTACTCCAACGCATACATGAATCTAACGTTCATTTAAGATTTATCTGACGTGTGCATCTTTTGTGCTCTGTACACTGATCTCGTTTGATCGTCATTGCAGCACATAATAACGGTACCAGCATACTTCGTGATCGTACACTTAAACTCTACAAGAGAAATCCGTGCACACGTTTACGACTTTCTTATTGTACTAGATCTGCGACCCCTGAACTACCTTTTACCAGCCTTTAAAATGTTATTATCTCAGATAGACCCCGGACTTAGCAGCACGTTTTGGAGAGGTGCTAAAAATTGGACAGTTAGTTATTGCTAGCTACCATTCAAATCAAACTAATTACGAGACTTCATTTAGCTTATCTTGGCTACCTATAAGTAGGTACAGTAATTAGACTAATTAGGTACTTACTATACTTATTTTTAAGCAACGCTCCACACTCGAAATTTCTCCTGTGTCGTAGCGTTTCACAAACATGAAATATCACATACACAAACACCCAGACTTTGGACAAACATCTGTGGTTCGCACAAATTTTTCAGTTTTGTCAAACATTGGAGACTAGTTATGTGACTAGGAATCGGAAAAATAGTGATTCTAACGGAGATCATAGCCAAATTCATAATTAGATGTCGTTGGCCGCGTCACATCGCCTACGCTTTTCCTAATACAAGACTGACTGTAATGCATCATTCACCACACGACTTAAAATCATTAATTCTATCAGTAAATAAGTACCTACATTATCGCTTCCTTGAAATAAATAGGAACAACACGTAAACGATTAAGATTTTAATCGTCCACGCGCATTTTAAGTGAAGATAAGTTAACGCTAAATTGTTTAACTGCATTGATTTCTAGAACAAGTTAGTCTTTATAATTATTGTACTTAGATTTTGCGATAGGATGATTCAAGGAGGCGTTATTAGTAATTATTATGAAGTATATTCATAAAGTTTACTAATTGATGATTCCTTTTTATCATGTTGCGTCAGTCATAAATCTTTTCTAAATAAGTACCTATCTATAGTCTCTATAAGTATCTATAGTCGCCTGACTAATATACGAGTAGGTTACTAATGTAGTAGCACTATAATAAGTAGGTAATTAGATACCTAGTCATATCTTAGTGTAGATAGTTAGTAATTAAGTTATGAATTTACTATCTAGTTCTATGGGAAAATAAAGACTATTAATCAACTAAATGAAACATTTTACGTAATAAAAATGCATAAGCCTCTAAAAGCTAGACACTTCACCATATCTGAAGTCTGAAAGCAGTGAAAATACTAAGTTTACAGTACAGTAAGCTTCGAGTGACGGAAAAACTCACACAGATACGCAAGACCTTAATCCAATCTATCATCCAAATCCCTAATCATCAACGAACACTATCAAATTCCAACCTTATCATCCACATTATAAGGTGCATATCTCAATTCCAGTTTCAACAAGATGCCTCTCCAGCTGACCAAGCCCGCGCCCCAGTTCAAGACCACCGCTGTCGTCAACGGCGAGTTCAAGGACATCGCGCTCACAGACTTTAAGGGGAAATACGTCGTTCTCTTCTTCTATCCTCTCGACTTGTGAGTATATAATTATTATTTACAGAATTGACTGGGTCAATACGAGTAGATTGTTATATAATTATTTCCCACCATTTGAAACTTGTACAGAGATTTGATGAATGAAGTAGGTACCAAGTGCGAGCCTGACGCTCTAAGTCAAATCTAGGAAGAAGAACTACCCACACGAATTCCTGTGAACTAACTACACACACATATTCCTTCCTAGCAACCTTAGGATTTTTAATTATCTTTTAACTTATAAATATTTTTGTTTGTTCCATCAAGTTTTAAACCCTTCCCAAAGGCGTAGACATGTGATAGCCGATAAAAATGTACTTATTTTGACTGAAATCATAGCTCATACTTCAGTACTGTCACTACCAAATGCAGTAAAATATCACTTTGTCTTTACATTTTATACATTCCGCGTTCTAAAACACGTCATGCACTATGTAAATGCATGAATGTATTATGTTCTTTGAACCCTCCGCTCAGCGTCCGGCTAGAACCGGTCCCATTTATTACCATACAATCATCTAACTTGACCTATTGAGGTTGCCGTGTGCCTAATAGTTTCCCGGATGCACCGAAATCCCCTTTCTTTACTTTAAGAACTAATGGAATTTGTTGCTGTCGAAGGACATAGGCTAAAAATAAATATCATGTGCTTTACCGGCCTCTTATATAAAATTAAAACCGGTCCTGTTGATTTTAATTACAACACGATCTTCTTTCTTGACCTCAGTTTATTAGGGTTGCTAACTTTATTTCTAGAAACATCAGAAACATGAAATTCTGAATGTATTAAAGAATTAAAAGTGATTCATATTTCGCCCACATTCGAATATAGAGATACACTTCGTGCATATTTCCTAGAACCTAACATGGTATCTAGGTAATATGTATAAACTGCAGAGCGTTTTTAACTCACATCGTGACAACACTGCGTCCTTCAACAACCAGTCTCATATCTCATAAACAGCCTTTATCATACTTAACCTTTCCTACATTACTTGAGAATAGCCTAGAAGGAATGACAACCTATTTTCTTTTATAAACATAAAAGTGTCTAGAATTGTATTGTTTGTGTGATGACCCTAATTCTTATGCAATTCAATTAATAGTGAACGACCCTTCCCTTGTTACGGATATGTGATCAACTTGCATGTTTTATTCATGCAAACTAATTGATTCGTTCATTATTTGTAGTGGAAACGTTTTTCTTCTAGCTACGTTAGTAAAATACCATATAACATAACATCACGCCCGTATTCCCCGAAGGGGTAGGCAGAGGTGTACATATAGTACACCCACATTTCGCCAGTTATGTTGTAAGTCCAAATGTAATAGGGGGCGAGCCTATTGCCATCAACCGGGCACAAATCCAGACTCCGTGCTGCTACTGGGAATTACCTAATGCAAAACTCAGTAACACTTTGCCCGACCCGGGATTTGAACCCAGGACCTCTGGCTCAGCAGTCGCGCTTAGGCAGTTAGTAAAATACCTTGAATATATTTCTCGTAGACGTTTCATAAACAAGCACGTTTTATTGTTAAATGTTAAACTATGCAAACGCTTATCAAAATACAAATTTTACTTTTGTTGAGTTGAATTTGAATTTTAACTATGTTCTTGATCATGCCATATACCTACTTAATAAAAAATCTACCAATACCTACGTTTTAGGGTAGGTACCTATAGAGAATTTTAGCTTAGTCTTTGAATATCTGCGGGCTTGATATCTTACAAAATTGCGTAGAAAAGGACAATAGGGATATCTTTGCTCATATCAGTCTTGAGACCAGTTAATCTTATATGAAGATTCATATTGACAAATATTCTCAGTACTGCGTAGTAGAGCTCGTGGCATGAATACACAATAACAGTCATTCCAGCATCCCATTGTTGTCTCGTGACGTAACTCGAGCATTCCAAATATTTCTTACATCAGCAATCCTGTTGTATAAATTCCTTTGTTCAAATGTTCACCCCTCTGGTTAATCTTTTCCTTTTATCTTTCTGGTCTTATCGTTTTACGTATTTTTTTATTTAATTACTGTTTTATATACATAGTAGGTATAACTACACGTGTCACATCTGGATTAATATGCATGATTATATCGTGTTTATAATCACGATGAGAGCAAGCGGTTTTTGTTACATAATTGTCATTGTATCGTAAATTAGAAACTGTTTATAGTAAATAGAATATAATTTAAGCGCTGGTTAAAAACTTGTAAAATAATTATGTGAATCTGCCTAAGCCTGTAGCTACAAAAACGTTTCTTCTACAATATAATTATATGAACTATACTTTTATTAACATCTAAAATTGTAAGTACTGTATTCTGACAAATACATTATTTTTTTCTTATATTTCACTAGTTTTGGTTTGTATAAGATCCCAGATTTCATATTTACTATTATGCATCAACAATATAAACACATAATGTTTCGCTACGCTATTGTATTACCGTCTGAATAAGTCAAACCGAATCAATATTTAAATAATTTTATGTCCGTCATAAACACTATCTTAATTACTTGTTACATAACGTAGCTTTACTGGTAACAAATTGAAAAATATGATTATTTTATCTGCTTGGCGCATATAATTTAATTATAAGTCGCCGACCCCCAACTTGACTTTAGAAACCTCAAACATTGATATGATAATAGAAAATGATTAAAAAATTATTTGACAAAGCATAGAATACTCGTGCTTAGATTTTAATTGTTTAATTCAACCTACAGTAGGTATGTCTGGTGAAATGTGTGCCTCTCTATCCATTTAGGAAATAAAGACGTAATGCCTAATTAGATTATACAACAAGCTTAGCTAGCCCGCGAATTTTTCCGCGTAGGAAATAATATAGCCGCGACTTTTTCAGAATAAGAAATTGTCTTCATATCTATGTAGGTTCAAACTTGTCAAACTATATTACGATCAGTCCAGTTGCTTGTGTGTCATGCACATGACGTAACAAACAAATAGACGATAGTTCCTATCGTATAAATTTAGCTTATGGATATACTAAATGCACGTTCAGCACGTTCGTCTGCCCCACCGAGATCATCGCGTTTTCGGAGCGCGCCGATGACTTCCGCAAGATTGGCTGCGAAGTGATTGCCGCATCCACTGACTCGCACTTCACACATCTTGCCTGGATCAACACGCCGCGCAAACAGGGTAAGATTAAAATTTACATTGCATTATTATGGAGATGCTATCTCAGTATTCACAATTAGTGTAAACGTGTAAATAACTAGTCTGCAATCATAATAATCCAGGGCAAAGACCTCTTCTCGGATAGGTATTCACTACACTTGCTTACTGCACGTAAATGTTACAGTTGTTAGTTATATGACTACGCGCGTGACAATACTATCTACAGCATAATCTGCTATCACGCGACGGCTAAAATTACTTGTGTAATGGTCGTATCTAACTTATCAGCATTTTTATATGGCACGTTACATTTGTTGAAATGTATCTAGACATTAAAATGATGCATTAAAATACCCATGACTGTGGCTTGCACCCATGATTAATTATATTATAGTTTGAAATTGTAACCGTGAAATAACAGTTACCTATTTACTTCTCGACCTGCTATTTTTATAAAATTCACATTAATACAGTTATCTTACACACTAAGATGAATAAACAATATTTCAAGTTAGTTTTGGCCCTGAATTTGCCAGGGTTAAAAATTCCAACGCGTCTTTTCAGACATAAAAAGTAGCATAATTATTAATTATGTATAAGTCCTGAGCTACAAGCATATCTTAATCAAACTACATTAGACAAGTGTGTATTGAAGTAAATCTTATACATATAAAATGATACAGACTGGATAACAAGCATAGACACTCGCAAAAAACAATTTAAAGGTAGGGAAGCATGTATGTCTGTACCGGCTGACTAGGTATTATATTCTCCTTCAGTATTAACATAGGTACATACATATAAACATAACACATAAGTAACATATCCTTTATGTTGCAGGCGGTCTCGGCCCCATGAACATCCCGATCATCAGCGACAAGTCGCACCGCATTGCTCGCGACTACGGCATCCTCAACGAGGAGACCGGTATCCCCTTCCGCGGCCTGTTCATCATCGACGAGAGCCAGAACCTCCGCCAGATCACCGTCAACGACCTGCCCGTTGGACGGTAAGTTACACAGTACTACCAACAGCGTGCCCGTGAAGAGTAAATATCGTAGTTATTTTATACCGCACAGCTCTCACACAGCAGAAAAATGAGCATTCAAATTTGGACTTGAGCTTGTTGTAGTCTATAGACACACTGTACAGTAACAGCATAGAAAACCAACCGTATCAGACCTTAACTCAATTTATGGAACAAATGAATGTGGGAAAAGGACGCACCCGTCCGTTCGTTGATGGGAAAGCGCGCCATAGACGCCGAAAGTCGTTTATTTACATTATTGTAAACAGAATCTCATGTGTACTAGGAACGGAGTTAATCTTGTAACTATATCTTTTTATAAAATATTTTAAATTTCAATACACGTTACAAGTATTTATTAAAGCGTACGTACGCAACGTAATATTAAGCGACTGAAGTGTACGGTGTACCTACTTATTATTTTATTATTTTTCCATTTATTAGATAGTATAATGATAGCGTGTACCGATACCATATGGCTGCCAGCCTGTCAATATGTCCAGTTCTCAGGCACGCGATCAATGTTTGACCTTCAGATATGATACTATTGTGTATATATATATTAATATAAGGAATTCTGCTATAAGGAAACATTATTTGTAGTAATTGTTCATTGATAAGATGAAAACAATACGCAGTAAAACGTTACAGACACACTAGTAATCATTGTTTTTTTTTAATGAATAATATACTCCTTCATTTAGTGGAACCTAATCGCATTCGTTGTTTCTGACGGTTTTCAACGTCGCGTCGGAATGGGATTGTATTAAGTAATTCTAAATCTGGCCCACACTCTTTATTATTTGTCAGGGGATAAAAGTGAAAATTACCTATTTTATGCTCATTTAAATTCCAAATATTTTATTAGTACAACATTTTGAAATTGTTACTAATACTCGCTTCTTCGACAGATCTGTCGAGGAGACCCTTCGTCTGGTGCTCGCATTCCAGTACACCGACAAGCACGGCGAGGTGTGCCCCGCTAACTGGCAGCCCGGATCCAAGACCATCAAACCAGACAGCAAAGCCGCTCAGGAATACTTCATCGATGCCAACTAATGCACAACTACACCTAGAATATACTGTTGAATGTTGATGTTACTTGCTAGTGTGCGGAACAAGTCAGAGATGGCGCTTTTATAAAATGTCATGCTTTTATTGTTAGCTGAAAGGTGTTATTTGTGAGTGTTACTTGTAATGTCAACATTTAACGATAATATAGTACCTTTATAAAGGAAATTGTACTCGTGGATAATCTTAAGTTTAACGTATACATGTATGAATATCATGGGTTTACAGACTGCAGATTAGAATGAACCAATCACGAGCACAATTTTCTTTAATCTTTATTACATACTAACCTGAATGTTGGAAATTGGAGTTAGCGACGATTTAGGACACGTCTGAATCTCATACGGTTAGGCCTGTCGACTCTGTTCACCTTCACATATCAAACAAAACAAAAATGCAACTTTTATACGTATGTATTCCATATCCAAGTTGAACAAGTGCAATGAAAACAGGTGCAAACTCCGATTTTCCTAAACAGTTGGACAATAATGTTATGTAGGTAACCGCAGTGATTAGTTTACCTCATACACCACGCAATCAGTATTCAACGGAGATACTATGATAATGTACGCTAGAATCGAGGCTGTAATAAAAGCTATGTTCAAAAATATATTGTTGTTTCATTTTACTTCAACGCTTTTTAATTAAAATAGACAATCAGTCATACTTGAAGTAAATAAAGCTTCCCCACACAGGTGCAATAATGCGTCCCGATAAAAAGTTCTGTGCTAGGAACACAATAACCAGACGAAAAAACGCAGAATTGTGTTTGTCGAGCGTCTGGTAAACGAATTATTGAAATTAGTGCCATCTATTGTGTTGAAATTGTACTGCTAACGTCGGTTGCGTTGATAGTTTTTCGTTAACCGATTGCTAGTTGGTTTCTTTTAATTTGTGTAGATGTCACTATTTCAAATTAATTTTTCTAATACAATTATATTAAAATTAATATTATTGCCTTACATATATCAAAAGGCCAGTTTCTATTAACATTTGAAGTACTTTATACATTCCGTAAATTACAGAATTACTACCTAAGAATAATATCGAACTACGAACTTTTTTTCTAGGAGGTGGGTACTTGCATTTGTTTATTATTAAAAACCTGCGAAGACTAGCATAGTACCTACATACCTACCTACTCTAACCTGCATTATTAGGATATCATTTATTGTTATTGCAGGTTAATAAAAATAAATCAGCGTAAAAAATGCCCACCCATATTTTTTGTGCCTACCTACGTAAAATTCTTCTTTCTCTGCGTTTCTACGAAATCATTGACCTAGCATAATAACAATTTGGTATACAACTTCATGTAGGTACTCACACTATCTTTGTTTATAAAATATCGCATTACATTGTACCTTTGCCCGTTGCCGCCATTTTTTCCGAGCGCAAACCGGCGGCACCGGCCAATGAAAGCTCCGCATTCCCGCTCTAGTTGTCTCGCAAGGAACACGTTCTTCTAAATTCAAAATTACAAATTAAATCAGGAACAATGAGCAACGGAATCAATTATTACAGTGATTATGGCAGCGGCAGTTCGTCGAATTCTGTAAGTTTTTTAGATATTTATTTATTTTGTATTTAGTTTAATTATCAGCTAAGCCGGTAACATCCTGGCGTAACAAGTACCGACTTGTTTATTGATATTTCGTGTACTTTTTGGTAATTTGTGACGATTCTTAAACATATTTGTTGATGAATTCCGTAGACAAATTGTTATTCATTATTTAAAACGTGTTAAAAGTAATAATTTTGATAATAATTGAAAGTTGTGGGTAGATAAATATAGTTTTCGCGTATTTTTTTGATGATTTCCAAGTAAGTAAACAACTTATAGCTGTTCATGCCTGTTATCATTGTTATGATAAGGAAACTTAGAATTTATTCAAATTGTGTACATACATACATACATAAAGTCACGCCTATTTCCACGAGGGGTAGGCAGAGACCACGGATTTCCATTTTCTACGATCCTGACATACTTCTTTCGCCTCATTCACTCGCATCACATTCCTCATACACGCTCAAACATTCAAATTGTGTGATCTAAAGGAATCGAATAAGTAGTTCTTCATTAAAAGATGTGGGTAGGTAATTAATAATTAACACCACGTGCTTATGTTATGCTTAGATTCTTAGATCATCATATTTTGATACGATCGTAATGATAATGATGTTTGTTTGCTGAACCGTATTGAATTAATTTTTGTGTACCTTATACAATCACGCCTGCGTTTCTGATAGGGGTAAGCAGAGGGGTTTGTTATCAGCGAGTCTGTGACGTGGCGAGCCCATTATATAGAACTACATTTCCTTAAGGGTCAGCAGAATATGCCATGCTTTTGTAACTTAATAAAGGCAACAACAACAGCTCCATATCAAGTTAAATAAAGTGCCGCTGGAAACATAGGAATTATTAACAAATCATTTTTTGCCAAGACGTCCTGGGACGTCTAACTGATAACTTCTGAGAAACAAAACATACCTACATCATTGTGAACTTAACAGTTTACTTACAATGTAATAAGTTAGAGTAAGTTAGATAATTTGTGTTACAAAAATATGAGTTGAATACTACCTATTATAAGAAATAAATTAGTTAGCATAACTTTAGATATCCAAACCGACAAATCAAAGCATCTTGTTTGAAACATGGCCTAATATTTTATTTATAAAATTAACATAACATAACATCACGTCTGTATTCCCCGAAGGGGTAGGCAGAGGTGTACATATAGAACACCCACATTTCGCCAGTTATGTTGTAAGTCCCAATGTAATAGGGGGCGAGCCTATTGCCATCAACCGGGCACAAATCCAGACTCCGTGCTGCTACTGAGAATTACCTAATGAAAACTCAGTAACAATTTGCCCGACCCGGGATTTGAACCCAGGACCTCTTGCTCAGCAGTCGCGCTTAGCGACAACTAGACCAACGAGGCAGTCGTATTTATAAAATTGATTAAAAGAATCGGGTAACTTGTAAACAAGACGGTCGGACGGTGTTTGGTGACTTACGTAGTGTTTAGTAACTAAAGATGTAAATAAAAATATTATACTCAAAGTCTGTTATTGGATTTGTTCGGATTTAATTTTAAGACTATCTTCGCTAATGTAGCACGCGATGACCCATTATTTATTGTAGGTACAATTTTTTTAAACACGGTTAGTATGACGGTTGACCGACACAACCGGAGTTGACGCAGTGGCTAAGCGATTGGACTGCTGCGCTAGGGGTTGCGCGTTCGATTCCCGCACGGGACAAAAATTTATCCGCATGTGTTTGTCCCGAGTCTGGGTGTTTGTTTATGTGATATTTCATGTTAGTGAAACGCACTTACGATACAGGAGAAATACCTAGTGTAGGGCGACGTATATTATTTAAAAAAAAAACCAGACTCCAAGCTGCTACTTATAATTATGCACCTACCTAATTGAGAAAGCCCGATAGCTCCGACTGACCGATGGGAATCGAACCCAAGACGTCAAGCTCAGCAGTCACTCTGTACGACCACTCTACCCACTAGGCAGTTATTTTCCTCTTAAAGGCGTGATTATTATGTCTTACTAAATAATAATAACTGTCCTACTGCCGGGCAAAGGCCTCTTCTCGTATAGAGGATTGAGCATTGATCACCACGCTAGTTAACTGCTGGTTGGCGATTTCGGATACTTAAATCCAGGTGTCCTCACGATGTTTTCCGTCTCCGTTAGACGGTGGTATCTTAGAATTTTCAAGAAGTATTTATGACATTGATAAAGACACATTGATACTTGCTTAAGTTCGAACATGCAAGCTTGTGCATACAAATCCGCTATGTTAACCACTAGGCCACCACGACTTACTATATAATTAATGCGTTATTCACAGACGTTCTCATGGCCAACTCAAGACGCTTGGTCGTCGCAGCAGAACAAAACCCGAGGGTCAGAGTTGCCCGGAGAACAGAAATCTGCGAGCTATCAGGATCGTAAGTGTAACCTCTTCACTATAAAGATACTTAGGTACATTTATTTTATAGATTGTTGACCATAGGTGCTGTTGCTACGTCAACGTTTGTAGTTTCAGTATGTCGATTCCCGCATTACACAAAATGTCATCTTTGTTCGAATGAGTACACTCACATTAACTTCGATACACACATAAACCTGAGATGTCACAAATAATTCCCCAATATTACATTATATCACGTTTGTAATCCCCGAAGAGGTATGCAGAGGCACATTTTGACAATTACGTTATAGGTCCCAATATAATGGGGGCGAGCCTATTGGCATTACCCTTAACAAATCCAGACTGCATGCTGTTACTGAGAATAACCTAATGGAAAAACCGATAAACCCGATAAGCAGACAATGTAAAACGCCTGATACAAAAAGATTTGCCAGTATTTTCTCGTTTGTATGTTTTATGCTAGCAGAAGTTTAGACTTTGCCTGACCCGATAATCGGACCCAGGAACTCACGCTCAACAGTCACGTTTTGCGTCCACTGGACTAGCGAGATAGTCCACACACTAATAAGATCTTGTCATATCAGTATTGACAGGGAAGTGTACTCTGGAGGATATCATGAAGGAGTTCCAGATGAACGGGCTCGACTCACCCTACATGCCAGACGACGACAGGGTTTGGAAGAACCATGCAGGTTAGTGATGTTGTTACACGGTAGGTACGGAGAATTTTACAGACTAGTGCGTAGGTACCTAAAAAGCTTTTAGTGCCCGTGAGGTGCTGGGCCAGAACAGTGCCCTTCCATCTCTTCCTGTTGGGTGCCGTAGGAGGCGACTAAGGAAAAATTCAGAAGATGGGCAGCAGCGTCTTCTTCACCTTCTTCAACTTCACCACCAATACTGCGATCCCCAAGCAGCTTGCCGACGTGGGGATTTTCGCAGTAAACGTCTTCCTGCTGATGATGATGGAAAGTGTTCAGTAACTACTGACTTCAACGAAAAACGTTAACAATGAGTGTAATTCTTTATTAGACTGTTTTAAAGCTTCAAAGAAGATTAAAGCCTTGTAACCAGGCTCGTTTCCCCCCAGCGGGCCTGTCGGGGCTGGGCCCGGCCGGCCCGTACGTGCGCCAGCGCTCGTGGCCGGCGCCCGGCAGCTCGCCCGCGCCGCGCCTGCCGCGCCCGCGCTCCGAGTGGATCCCCTCGCACACGGCGCAGGACTTCAATGCGCAGGAGTTCACCACCTCCACTCCTGTTGATGGTGAGTGTAGCTTTAGTGACATTGACATATCTTTGTGATTACTTACCTTTGATTAAGAAATAATTAAAACAACATCTGAGTTAGGTTTTTACTCATAATAAAAAAAACATTACCTATCTGTAAATACCTTAATATAATTACGGTGTATAACTCAAATAAACGATTCTTATTTTTACATCGAATCTCCCATTGGTCCGATATGAAAAGAGTGAATTTTTAAGAGCATTTTGCCAGTTGACTTAACATCCCTCAAGAGTATAGATTTACAATAAATAATCATCCCTTGATCAACTTATTGGAAGTGCAAAATCTTCGAAATTTTGAATCTTTTAGACCACATTGAATTTTTGGATAGCGTCTTAGGCACCTGCCCCCTTACCTTGAAATCTTAAAGCAGGATATTTTCCGTTTGTCCGAGACTCCGCACTAAATTATAGGTACGTTACGACGTCTGGCTGCCAGCCTGCCACGACGAATAATGTTCTGCTTTAAGAGTGCATAGTAAGGGGACTGATTGTTCTTTACCCACCTAAGCATTTTTATAGAAATCATGTCAGCACCAGCGGCCGCACCGAACGAGTCAGTTCTGACAGAGGAACAGCTGCGTGTGCTTAACTCACTGCCCAACGCCGTGCTGTTCTCACTGATACGCGAGATGGAGAACAGCCGTGGTGACCTCAACAAGCGCTCCAAGAAACTGCCCACTGTAAGTTATCTAGAACTATACAACTAGGTACACACATAAACCTACACACATAAGTATCGTTTTATTTTTAGTCGCGTTTTTGAACGAAATTCGGGAGTTAATTACTTACGTCATGGTATGAGTAATGTTTGTAAAACTAGGAGATTATAGTGACGCTGGCATCACACGCTCTGTCTGCCGAGATGATTAGAGTTCAAGCTTGAAGCTTTATATTCAGGGTTTTCAGAAGTATGCAGACAATGGAAAACGCCTGATGCAAAAAGATTAGCAAGTATTTTCTTAACGTGTTATTAAAAGTTGTTTTATAAGAAAAGTTTAGATTTTGTAATAGAAACTCAGTAGAAAACTAACAAAAGAAAGAAAAGTTTTTCAGGTTCGTGTCTTATCTTTACTGGTCTTTAAACTCATGTCACTCTGTTAGATTGTCTTCGAAGGCAATGTTAGCTAGACGTCATCCACCTCACGTTAACATTACTCCTTCTTTTGGCACTGACCTCCTGTTGTTACAAGGAGTGTCGCTTCTGCAAGAACAACGGCGAGCGCGAGTCGTACTGCCGCTCGCACGCGCTCAAGGACGGCGGCGGGCGCGTCACGTGCCCCGTGCTGCGCGCCTTCGTCTGCAAGCGGTGCGGCGCGCGCGGCGACCACGCGCACACCATCAAGTACTGCCCGCTCAGCACCGCCGACGGTAGGTCCCGCACCTGCTGGATGTAGCTACAGCCCCTTACCATGAACTCTTAAAGCAGGACATTTTCCGTTGTAAAAACGAGTCACCGCTACGTGCAGTGTAGTGCGGCATCTCGCTTACATAACGGAAACCGTTCTGCTTTAAAACTTCATGGTAAAAAGGCTAAGAGCTAGAAAACACAGAGACAGCGCACAAGTGTGTGCTTAAAGGCAATATCACTATTCCCTCATAGTCTTAGGGCACGTCCAAAGCGCGATACGCAGACGCAGGACCAAGATCTTGGTGAACGTGCTCTGTACGGCACGGCTTTCTGCATGATGTTGGTGTGTCATAATTCGCTACTACCCTTCCAGAGCGCCTGAAGTCGTCCGCCATGCTGCGCAGCGTGCGCCTGGCGTCGGGCCGGCGCCGCGCGTGCCCGCTCGCGCCCCACAACAACTACCTGATGTTCGGGGACACGCCGCCATCTGTGGTCGCCGACAGTAACGAGTACTCCTCGTACGCTCTCACCCCACAGCTGGACCCCTTGTGGGCGGCTCTAGAACAAAAGTTAATGTTATAATTCGATTACTTTGACGAACTAATAACAAAAATAAATTGTATTTTATTTTGTAACTGTTATTAGTCCGTCACTGTGAGAATTAGTTGATTGTTTTGCGGATAGATGGCGTTTCTCCAATAATTGCGGGTAATGAAGATTGTTTAATTTTGTTTTCTCGTTAAATCATTTAGTATTATTAATGTTGACTGATACGTTATAAGTGTTTATAATATGTTGACTTATATTTGAATCGTGTTGTTTAATATAATAGTATATTTTTGTGATAAGGATACCTAAGTAAATAATATTGATGTTAGTATTTCCTCAAAGGTGGATTTTGTGAAATGATTGATGGATACCAGTAATATAATAATAAGAAATAGTATGGCATATGTTTGTATACGATCGTACAAATTATTAGGTATTAAATAAGATTTTATATTCATTCTTAATTCTTCAAACCATACATAGCTTGTGAGCTATTGTAATGTATTTTGATTACTGAATATTGTGTTGTTTTAAGTATGACAAAAACTGTTTACACAGGACATAAAATGCTTAATACATTTGCAGACTTTTTAATAGCTGAACTACACTTGTTTTGTAGGTTGACTTACTACGATAATTAATATGTAGCTACATTCATTTAAATTCGTCATCTTGTTAACATGCGGATATTTGTTTTAAAAATGAATTAATCAACTGGTATTTTTAAATAAAATATTCGAATACATTTTTTTTAATCAATGCTAATGTATTGATAATAAAATGATTATATTATGAATTCGTAACACTGAACTGATTTGAAACCGTTATCTTGAATTCAAACCTGAATCCGTCTAGATTTCGGTCAATAAAGTTTTGTATAAATTACCCGTTTTAAGAAGCAATTAAATCATTTATACAGTTAAGTTGGAACAACGTGCTACTGCTAATAATTTTAAGAAAACACTATTTGCCAACTTCTAATTAGAACTTGTTTTAACAGTTAAATAAATTTTGAGCTCAATATCGATTTTTTTTTTTGGAAAATACATAAGTTATTTATAATTTTGTATAAATTAAACTAATAACTTATAACTTTCATCCCATTTTCAATACAGAGTACTTACATAACTATAAACTATTTTTTTATATAATTTTCGTTTTTGCAAATAAATATTATCAATGTCCGCATGTCAAAGTTGAACAAAAAGTACAATTCAATAAAAATTATTAAATACATAATTATAAGTTGACAGACCTATCATAGATATCTACGATATATTTTCCTCTAGATAGCCTAGAATTTTATTTTGTTGATTTTTATTAAGATTATTATTGTTGTTAACATTTATGTTGTCATTACTTATATCTTGGTGGAGGTGTCTTTTGGGGATCAAATATAGTTATTAAATCAGATTAAACACGTGTTTTATTTCTTTTTTACTCTGATAAAATCTTTGGAAACTTCACGGATGCTGCAATTCATTAGGTACCACGTTTAGTTCCTAACACAGAAAGAACGCTGACTGTTAACTTGTTTTTCTTTTATTCCAGTATATTACAAAGTGATAGGTACGTAACAAGTAAAGTATTGATACCTACTACAATAAAACAACACTTAATTATAAATTACAATAGCCTCTAGAAACACAGACGCTCTGCGTTCTTACATTACGGGAACAGTTTGGTTTTAAACACTTCCCCTCTTACTTATAAACGATGCTAAAATGTGTTTTAAGATAACCACTTCTTAAGTCTATTAGCATCTCTATTTTTTGACATGCAAACGACATTGACAGGTATAATTTAACCGATTGTTCAACTGACAATTTTTATAAGAAAGGGGGCTAACTTTTAAGATCATTCCCATATTAGCCGTACTACCTAGACCTACCTAACTTAGGCAGGTACTTTAGGTATACCCTTGTACATAAGTCAAGGCACAACACCACAGAGGCACAGACATAATATAAATTGTGATAATTACAAAGTAAGGGACTCCTGTCTGGGGAGGTGTGGGTGTTCAGTAGCACACCACTGTCTACCATTTTGTGAATTGCTGGCTTTATGTGACTGGTGGCTGCCTCGTTGGTCTAGTGGTTACTAAGCGGGACTGCTGAGCACGAGGTCCTGGGTTCGAATCCCGGATCAGGGAAAGTTTAAGGAAGGTAGATAGCTCTCATTGTGCACCTAGATTGTGAACCTACATACATATTTGTAAAACAAGTGTATCTATCGAAGGTACAGCTAAGAGAGAAATCGTTTTCTATATTTCTTATTTACTTTTACGAAAATATATTTAGTGCTATTGAAGTGTGTGATTTCGGAAACCGCTGTTTTTTAGATACCCAACCTTTGGACTCTGAGGTAAGAACAGAACACCTTGTTCTCCTATATCATATCCTAATACTTATAATATTTCCCATGTAATAGGTGACTATCCTATTGTCATTTATTGAGCTCACCCCAGTGATAGCCGAGTGGTATTACCTTCCGTTGGATGTATGAAGTCAAAAGGCGCAAGTTCAAACTACGGCACGCAGCAATGTCTTTTCGTATTCATGTGCGTATTATAAATTAGTTATCAGTTGCTAAAAACGGTGAAAGAAAATATCGTAAGGAAACCGGCACACTTGAGAAATTTTTCAAGGGTGTGTAAGGCCATGTCAGAGGCCTACAGACGGTTTAAACTCTGACACCAGGTTGTTCCTCAACCATATCATAAGAAGAAGAAGCTCACTCCGGTCACTTGCCTGGACGCCTCCAGGCAGTTGGCAGAAGGTGATGACTTGTGACCATAATGCGAGTGACTCTAAAAATAAAATATTTATTTATTTTTGTGAAGACATTGGCCAGCCAATAAGGATGGTAGCAAGGTTGACAGCCCAGGGTGCGCCGGACGTACTTGGGTATCATCGCTGATGGACCTGCAAGCATCACAATTCATATATTATGAAGGTAAGTAGATACTTATTTATGTTTGAATTTTGAAGAAGTCTCTTTTTCAATCTTTAAGCTTTAATTTTATATAGCCAAGCTAAAACCACTTTACAGCCGCTTTCCTAGCCGTTAAAGCTTATAACTGCCTGACCGATATTAATCTGTAGTAATTATGAACAATCAATTAACCAAGTAACACTTGAAAAGATAGTAAAAGTTAAGCAAAGTGTGTCAAACATCGCGCAAGCGCACAAACGGAAAAATAAACATTATTATTGAGATTTAAAAAAAGTCGCACGACACTACACTCGGATGTGCCAGCTGAGTGTACTCCAAAACCTAGAAAACTAAACGTGCTAAAAACAACTTTATGCACTTATAAACAAAGTGCTATTTTAATTGCAAAATTTCAAAGAAGCCGTTTAAAAATCATACGAATTTGAACTCACGCGCCGAAACGCCGCGTACCGTTTTGAATTCATTGATCATTCGTCTTCAACGCTTTAATCGACCTTAAAATCAAAATAACAAGTCATACTTTCCTTTAAAAGGGGATGGCCAAGCGAAAACCACACTTAACCTAAAGCATGAAAGTTTATTTCCGTTTGGAAGTTGTTTCCAAAATATCTAGGTCCCAATCCGGTTGATTTGGGAATGTGTGTCGCGGAAGTGGGCTACGAAGAGCCGAGGGCAGGTGAAAGGGGTGGCGGGGAGGGGAGGCATGCTAAGATTATGCACATCTGTATAATGGTTGGTGGCTGTTAAAATTGGCACACTTTGACCACCGAGCGTGAGCCTTTTCTAGGCTATATAGAATTTAATGTTTATTCAACTTGTTGATCTGGCTCGGTGATTGCCGGCCATCGTTGCCTAGGTAACGGATGGGAGAGCTTTCTAGGCTTTGTGCTATAGTTATTGCTGTGTCATAACATCTTGCTGATTCTTAGGGCACAACTGAAGCTGTTATAATGTCGCTAGTTAGCCCGAGGAAGCATTAAAGCCTCTTTTAGAATTAAATTAGATAGACCACATTGAAGTAAAGATTTATACGGGTTTCGGATTAAGTTTTTTTTTGTTACGACAACTCAGGGCAAACTAGGCGGTGATTTGTTACTTACCGACTGAAATTTGCGTTTGTGTTTTCGGTGTAACTTACCATTTGCATACTGCGTATTGGCGAATACAGACAACTCGATCAATATTGCGCGTTTTTTAATTCATACCATTAAGTATACTTGGGAAATTAGGCAGTGGTATACAACAGCCCTCATTTTGCAGATAACCTTCATATAAATATACTTGTCCTATATACAAAATAACTGTTTCACATACTCCAATCCAAATCGCAAGCACTTTGCAGGAACTCGAACACAAGACCGGTGAGACGGTTTACTTACCAGCTACTGTTTGACAAGCGTCACCCATAGCCTGCAGCACCACGCAGCCCCATTACCAGGCGTGGGAAGATCAAATACAAGGTGTTGCTAGAGGAAGCCCTGTTGATTAATATTGAATACATTAAGATATGGATCTGGTAATCGACGGTGATCGCCGCCAATCTGGTTCAGTTCGGTTCTAGCTTGGTTTCCTGTTTAAAGTCAGTGTTGACTGTTGTTCATTTATATAAATAATGGGCATGGTTCATTCTATTGTGGAGTGACGTTGATGCTTCTGAAATCATCAGCAAAATAACAATAACCGAGTGTTAAAATTTTGGTCGTATTACCAATTTTTGCCGCCTCGTGGTATTAATATAAATTTACGCCGTGTGGCATTCTGGCCTAGAATTGACCACGCCCTTTCCTCCCGTGGATGTCGTAAGAGGCGACTAAGGGAACATCCAGAAGATAGTCAGCAGCGTCTTCTGTAACTTGACCACCAACACTGCGATCACCAAGCCGCTTGCCAACCGTGGGGATTATGGCGACCCCCCTTCTAAAAGGGGGAGGCCTTTGTTCAACAGTGGACATCTATCGGCTGTTGATGATGATCACCAATTTTTGATCAGTTAGGTACTGTAAAAACAAATGTTAAGCAATCCAGGGCTACATAATATGTCCGATGAAACCCATAGGCCTAATACCTTAGAATAGTTCTAAAACACCAATACTTATTAAGTTTAAAGTTCTACAAGATTTTGCAGATCAATAGTTTAAACGAGCATGTCACTATGAATCATAGATACAATCTATGTATCGCTATATAAACATACCGTGGCTTTACTCCTACTCTTTACCAACACAACAACAATAAAAGAAATGACAAATGCATCGGATCAAATTGTGTAACCCTCTTCGCGCTCCTAATTACATTACATACATATTTATCATACATAATGAATGTAGACTAACAGTCCTGTATCTGTGGGTGTACCTAATTAAACTATTGACCCCAATATTATACATTGTACTCAGAACTTTAGTTGGAGATGTCGGATTGAGTGTGTGGGACTCATTCAAAGGAAATAGCTGTTGATCTTTTATGATTCTGGCTTGTGTGTTTGGACCTAATTTGTTTGTAACAAGGCTCGCTTCTCGCGATTTTGGCTGGCTAAATTTCAAGACTTTTCGAGAATAAAAGGTACCTTTATGCTTAGATTCAAGCTATTCGGCGCGCGGCGATTCGCTTGTCAAACCTTGACTGCAAAATATTCAGTAGTGCCCCCTTACCATGAACTCTTAAAGCAGGACAGTTTACGTTGAGAAAGCGAGATGTCGCTTTACACTGCACGTAGCGGCGTCTCGCTTCCACATCTTAAACTGTCCTGCTTTAAGAGTTCATGGTATGGGGGCTGTAGTGTCTTGGCTGCAAATAGTGTCATTCACGTCAGTAACTTTTTAATACGTACCAGTTCAGTTCAGTTTCAGTTCAGTTCAGTTCAGTTTCAGTACCTTTTTGACGACCTGATTGGCGTAGTGGCTAAGCGATTAGACTGCTGCGCTAAGGGTTGCGGGTTCGATTCCTGCACGGGGCAAAAATTTGTGCGATCCACATTTGTTTCTCCCGAGTCTGGGTGTTTGTGTATGTAATATTTCATGTTTGTGAAACGCACCCACGATACAGGAGAAATTCCTAGTGTGGGGCGAAATAATAAAAAAAATAAAAAAAAATAGACAGGAATACTATCATCATTATCTTCATCATCCGCCTATCTCAGTCCACTGCTGGACATAGGCCTCTCCTAATAAATAATGATAACTATATAGGTCCTTATTATATCACTAGCCGTGCCCGCGACTCCGTCCGCGTGGACATTCGAAAACAGCAAAATTGGATTCTATTTAGTAGTTTTTACGCCAAGCCTTACTGTTTTATTACATGTATGTAAAGATTGACGTAACTTCTTTGTTTGTGAACCGATTTAAATAAAAAACACACACTCAATGTTATGGAAAGTTTGCCAGAATACATCAGTGAAAACCGCATTCAAAGCGGTTCAGCCGTTTCTGAGATTAGCGCGTTCAAACGCACAGACAAACAGACAAACCGACAAACAGACAAAAATTTAAAAAACTGTATTATTGGCTTCGGTAACATAAATACAGAGTGTATAAATTGTTTTTCTTTTTTAATATTGATTGTACAGACACGGGTCATTCACGATTTTATTATATGTATGTATATGTAAAGATATAGTTATATTATTGATAGCTGTGCCCGCGACTCCGTTCGCGTGGACATTCGGACACAGCAAAATTGGATTCTATTTAGTAGTTTTTACGCCTAGCCATACTATTTTATTACATGTCTATCTGTTGCCTGCGACTTCGTCCGCGTGTATTTCGGATAAAACACCAGTAGCACATTGAACTTTTAACTGAAAAAAATACCTACCAGGCTAGCTTTTTGAAGTAGGTTAAAAATCTTCTGTTTGTCGGTTTATTCGTAATTTAGTTAAAATAGGGAACCATTGAAGTTGACTCTTATAAAAAAAATTTGTTATAAAACATACCATAACGACACGCCTGTATTCCCCAAAGGCGTAGGCAGAGGTGCACATATTATACCTACTCCCACAATTTCGCTAATTAACGCCTATATTCTTCGGAGGAAGGCAGCAACATATTTAGTACCCCCTTAATGCGTTCGTATAAATTCTTTGTGATGGGGGCCTATAGTTACTATCCAAATGCAAATTTAGTTTCCGAATACCTTATCGTATGTATTTTGTAGAAAAACTAATTAAAAATTGAAATTAATTAAAACATAGTAAATAGTCCGAAATGTTATGTGAAAAGTATAAATAAAGGTCTAATAAAATTATTGAAGTGCAAAAACATGCAAAAAGAAATGAAAGCTAATGCAAAAAGAAAAACCTTTGCCAAGGATCGAACACTATACTAGTCACACGCAGGGCGATCGCTGAACCGCCACGCTACGCTGATATTTGATATTTGGTTCAAAATAGACGTTTCTATACATGTCATGATTTACTGCTGAGTTCCTTGTGATAGCGTGATGATTTCCAATTCAGAGGTTCATCTGTAACTAATCTACATATTTCAACTATTGGTTTTGTCTTTTATTAATTCTGCAGTGAATAGTAGACGAACAAAGATACAATGCAATATTGCTCATCCCCTTTTGCAAATACCGTGATAATATATAGCCTATGTTACCCGCCGGCCCTTAAAGAATATATTTGCCAAGTTTGAGCAGATTCTATTAATATTTACGCCAAGCCGTACTGTTTTATTACTTGTATGTAAAGATTGACGTAACTTTTTTGTTTGTGAACCGATTTAAATGAAACAAACACTAAATGTTATGGGAAGCTTGCCACAATACATCAGTGAAAACCGCATTCAAATCGGTTCAGTCGTTTCTGAGATTAGCGCGTTCAAACGCACAGACAAACAGACAAACCGACAAACAGACAAACCGACAAACCGACAAACAGACAAAAATTTTAAAAACTATATTTTTGGCTTCGGTTACATAAATAGAGAGTGGATAAATTGGTTTTCTTTTTTAATATTGAATGTACAGACACGGGTCGTTTACGATTTTATTATATGTATGTATATGTATGTATATGTATAGAAGATTAGTTTTTGCTATTTATTCCTATATCTCTTAAGTGTAAATAAATATCTGCCTCGTTGGTCTAGTGGTCGCTTAGCGCGACTGCTGAGCAAGAGGTCCTGGGTTCAAATCCCGGGTCGGGCAAAGTGTTACTGAGTTTTCCATTAGGTAATTCTCAGTAGCAGCACGGAGTCTGGATTTGTGCCCGGTTGATGGCAATAGGCTCGCCCCTTATTACATTGGGACTTACAACAACTGGCGAAATGTGGGTGTACTATATGTACACCTCTGCCAACCCCTACGGGGAATACAGGCGTGATGTTAGGTAAATAAATATTTTAGGTAAGACCCAGGTGGCTTACGCGGCGGAGTTGCAAGTAAAACTCTTCGATCGTAAGAGAGAGAGAAACATTTATAGCCCTGTCTTACATCAACCCAATTGGCTCAATTTATGGTCGCAGGATCAATTTCCGAGCGGTAGTTTTTTTAAGACCGATAAATATGGTATTTATTGCGTAAGACATATTTTTATTAAGTTCCTAGTTAAACTCACGTCATTATACTAGAATTGTGCTTAGTATAAAAGAGACAACAATATAAAAACGATTATTTATTTAAACTTACGTATACCAAATTAAAAGGCACCGTACTCAAGTGAATAGGAAGTTAATTTCAATTTTTTTTCAACCCTATTTATGCCAAAGATCATGCCCTAACCAAAAACACATAAAACCCAAACAAATAACCGAACACTGCGCCTATTCTAACCCCATTTATTCAACAAACTTATCCAGCTCAAATTCTGCGAGTCTCGTCTATCTGCGCCTACGCATAGCCCTTCCCCCTCCCCGCTAAGAGAAATGGCGTGACCTTGTTTCTTGACCCACTGCCGACGTCGCGGCCGAGCACCGACGCACACAGGCGCGCGCTCTCACACACACATGCAAACACTTCGGCTGAAGCTCGACGGAGTTCGTTTGTGTGGGATACTTTGTAATTAGGGGTTGTTGTTGTTTATTATCTCCTACTGTAAAATAACTGCTTGCACCGCATTTAATTATAAATCAGTAATGACAATAAAAAGTAAAAGATTTAATAAATAAATGGACTTGTCAAGGGTTGCGATACAGCGCGTCATTTACTACATTTTTATCGGCCCATCAATTCCTTGTTTCATTATTATCTATCTAATAATGGGGCTCGTAGCAACGTCGATCTGCGAGGTTCAGTCTTGTGATGGGTGACCGTTTGCACATGTCGAGACCCCTCCGCGCTTCGAAAGGCACGTTAAGCCGTTGCGCGTTAGTCCTGCGCTAAATCTCTTTTCGATCGTGTCGGTCTACCGTCCCATTGGACTATAGGAGAGAGGGAATAGGGAGTGCACCTGTGCTTGCACTATAATATCTCCTTCGTAGTTGCCTAGTCTCGGATGAGATAAACCGCCATGACCGAAATTTGATCAGGAGAATATTAATCTAATAATACCATACCTAATATAAAGATCTAAGAATGTGTGTCTCCCATTTTATACCATACAAAGCCCACCCGTCAGCTACTAGGACAACAGGAGTAATTAGGAAGTTCACGAAACAAAATCCAATTGCCGATCGTACACGAGCTTCGACGAAATTTTCCGAAGCTCGTCAGTATGAAATGTTGCTACGTCTGCGTAGCCACCGGTTTGTGCTACATGCCTATATTTCCTTTAAACGCTTGTTCATTGTTCAGGCCTTATTTATTGATTTTCGTACGGTTAGTATTGGTATTCTAATTGCCTGATAATAAGTATGGGGGTAACGTTTTTGCGCTGCGATAAATATTTCCAACTTTTACTTTAAAGCTGGTATGATAAAGTGAGTTATGTTGTAGTGTGCTCTTTTCTTACGTCATTAACATTATTTGATGAATAGTAGGGTGGCCGGGAATTGGGGGCCGTGTTCTTTGGCTACTCTTTACGGGGGGTTTTGCCCAAAGTTACCACGCTGGGCAGGACGTTCAATACCTAAACAGGGAAATGCTGCTGCCTATACCCCGAAAAAATCCCTAAGTCGCATCTTACAACACCCGCGGGAAGAAAGGGGTAGTCTATATTGTAGGCCGAAACCACACGGCATCAGTCCTTGTTTCCAGAATCAAAAATTACCATAAGCCAGTACAATAATGAATAAAGTCAAGACTTTTATCATAAGTTGTGTCTTCCATCTTCAAGAAATTAAGATATGATTCAGCTACTAATGACGCTATCCTGATTCTAGACACATACACGTGCGTCCTACACGTGTGTGTCCGTGTAGCACGTGCATAGTGCATGTGTGCGAGCTGTCGCTGTGTTTGAAGCATTACACCTTAATAACAGATCTTCTCCTAGATGTAGGTGAGTAGGAGCTGCCAATTTGTTGCCTATATGATCATCGGTTTTGTGTTAGGTATTAACAATTACCGACGTAATAAACCTAGCTGTAAGTCTTTAATTTAGCTCGTTAAGGTCTGGATTACATTCATATTGGCGTATAGACTGACTAATATCAATTCTCAATCCCCAGCTTTAGCACTAGGAAGCGATGACGGGCGTCGATACGGACGCGATACGGTTTTTGGGGTTGTCTTGATGACATTTGACGTTCATGAAATTACATCTTTTTTAAGTCTATTTTGAATAAATGATTTTTTATCAGTCCGCCCAGGTACTTTCGGGTTAGATTTTTACTAAAATATTGCCTGGAACTTCGAAAGAAGTTCTTATTTTATAGTTTGTAGTAATGAGATAAAATACGCATACGACTGAAATATAAAAAAATTATGTCTTAAGTGATGTGTCTGAATCTATTAATTAGAAAAATAAATGTCTGGACTGGATGTATACTTTTCGACAACAACATTTATTTTGACGATCATACAAGAAGCGTAGCACGTATGTTCTTCACAGCATCTATACAAGTATACACCTCTGTATAAATACACATTAAACTATGAATGTAGTATAAAATAGACGCTCATTATTTCCATACTATCTCATGGAAAGGAAAGTTAGTGCGGCGTATCATTGTAGCGAGCGATCTAATTATTGTGTAGGCTCCATCGGCCATGAAGATTGCTACGCCGGTGACATTGTTGCACTCTTTACTCACCGTCGTGGTTAAATACAGGAATGATAGGTTTCGGTTCGATTAATCATCAGCAGCATTATGGATTGCTGTTGATCTAGTTGCTAACTGAATGCTGAGTATGAGGTCCTGGGTTTGAATCCCGGGTCGTGCAAAGTGTTATTGGGTTCTTCCGCTAGGTAAGTAGCAGCACGGGGTCAGGATTTGTGTCTGGATTAGTTTTTTTTAAATTCTAAAACGTCGCCCCGCACTAGGAATTTCTATGTTCCGTGTGGGTACGTTTCACAAACATGTAATATCATATACACAAACACCTAGAATCGGGACACATATCTGCAGATCGCCCAAATTTTTGTTCTGTGCGGGAATCGACACCGCAACCCTTAGCGCAGCAGTCCAATCGCTTAGACACTGCGCAAATTGGTTGATGTCAATAGGCCCCTATTAAATTGGGACCTAACATAACTGGAAAAATGTGGGTGTACTACACAGCTCTGCCGACAATACAGGCGTGTCGTATATGTAGGGTTTATGCAGCCGCCACTGTGTTCTGTAAATTAGTTACCATTTGCCAAATACGATGAAGCGAAACATCGCGAGGAAACCGGCATACCTGAGAGATTTTTCAACGATGTGTAAAGCTATGTCAGTCGCCTACAGGCGGTTCAAACTCTGACACCAGACTGTTCATCAACCACACGATAAGAACTATGTTCTGGGGTCAAGATATTTCATGTCTTACCAGTAACTTTAAAAGACGTGATAATTGTTTCAGTAATTTCTGAGAAAATGGCAAACCACATTCCAAGCATAACGAAAGCCATACATATAAATATATAACTCTAGGTATTACATAGGTATGCACATATGAACGGCCCGCATTTCAGTTTACTGTAAAAAGAAAGCGACACGCAGATAATAAATGAACTGTTTGGATAATAAAATTTACTGATATCATTTTTATTTTGGTTTTGAATTCATATACGGTAACATTTCTTAGTCTCATGCTATATGATTAACCCTGATACCAATTATCATCATCATCATCATCATCAGCCGTAAGGCGTCCACTGCTGAACGAAGGCCTCCTCCTTTTAGAAGGGGGTTTTGCCATAATCCCCACGCTTGGCAAGCGGCTTGGGGATCGCAGTGTTGGTGGTCAAGTTACAGAAGACGCTGCTGCCCATCTTCTGGGTTTTCCCTTAGTCGCCTCTTACGACACCCACGGGAGGAAAGGGGGTGGTCAATTCTAGGCCGGATACCACACGGCTTACACCAATTATAAGAAACAATATTTGTTACCTGATAATTTTCTTAAAGTTGGTTCTAGAAAACTCCAACAAGTTTTGCCTAAACGTGAAACAAATTTTATAACCAAGCTAAAACGATAGGGTAGAATGCAAAAAGAATATTTTAATAATTTTTATCCAAATTCCATCATATTCGAAATTCCATAAAAATCCATTCTCAAATCAAAGCAATCCTTTAAGTGATGAGTCTATATTTGGTGATCGTCGGTTGATCACCGTTGTGAGTACCGTTGTTTGCCTCGTACATCGTATTATGTAGGTGATAATTTTGGACCACATCGTCATTTGGTGATATCAGATCTGACGTAAATAGCTGTAACCTAACTGTTATTCCGGAATCAATTGTTAAAACAAATGAATGCTCTCGTTTTGAAATGTTGATTTGATTTTGACCTGATTGGCGCATGCGCACGATCCTCAGAACGGCCTACAGATGTCAGTATGACCGCCGCAGCCGGTGCGTGGGTGTTCTGTGCCTGTAAATTGTGACCACGGTAGGTACAGGAGAAATCTTAGAGCGCATCTCACCATCCAAAAAGCATTTACCATGTTCTTTTTCTGATATACCTCCGTATGTTGAATACTATAGATAAAAATAAAGAAAAGTATTCTAAATTGACTATTAAAAAGAATACTCTTTGACTGTCAGTAATCAGGCACGATTTTTTCTGCTCAGAATATTGCGCCTTCTTTTTCCTAAAATAAGCATAACTTAGGGTTTTAGCAGTCTTCAACTTAAATTTCATTACTATTAAGTTAGCAGTTTCATCATAATTAAGTCACAAACACACCGACAGAGTTACTTTCGCATAACCGCAATAATTAAACATGAACCCTATTAACCCTCAGGCTGCTAAGTCTTCTATCCATCGCAGCAGATAAAAGCTTCGATCCAAAATAGATCAACTTAATTACAATTTATATCGTTATAAATGTTGGTTACTGCGGCATAGTAGACCGTGGGAACATCGATTGTTGAAGTTTTTGTTGTAAATGGCACATTGCTTTTAAAACGCCCAAGTAACCACCGACTAATGTTCTTTTACCGAGATTGCTAGCAATTAATATTTTACAGTATTTTGTTTTTTTTAGCTGTGACGTTGGATGTTGTGAGTGGAGGTACGAGTATCTTAAGCGAACATAGTGCAATGTTGCTTTTCCACCGAGAACTGATTCAAATGATGATTGATGCAAATCCTTTCAAGCGAAAACGCAAAGTATTACATTTCTAGTACATATTTAAAAGAAATATATACTAGAAATGTAAAATAATTTGCTATCACATTTCTAGTATATATTGTTGCACTGCCTCAGTGCCTTTCTGATCGGACTTCACACTAGATACTAGAATTCAGTCAAGTCTCATTACGTTCTTATCAAGTAAGCTGCCATGAAGAGGAATAAATCAAATATGGCTCTTAGTGATCTTTAATCGAGAACCAGCTTTAAAAAACACCCCATATATCTTTCGGTAAGGAGGTTATCATCAACCAAAGATGTATGGAACACAAACCAGATTCGGAAACCGTTTTAACCGGAATCGCAACTTTTCCGTCCCAATCAAGAGTGGTGCGGTCTGTCCACATTACCGTTCAGCATATTTTGGGGTAAATGTGCACCTACCACTGTGGGGATTACAGTTACGCACACTTTACGAACAAACTCCTTGTGAACCTGTTTGTTAAAATGTAAACAACTATGCGCCCGATAATAATAGGATCGTTACCTATTTAAGTACGGACTATAATAATATTAAAGTCAAAATGTGGGTGTATGGGCTGTTCATACAGAAGAACACCTCTGACGACCACTTTGGGCATTACAGGCATGGTTATAATATGTATGCGTATTGCGTAGAGAAAATACAAATTGCCAAACTCAAATACGCGGCCGAAACGTCCATGTCAAGTTAAAATAGATTGCTAGCAGCGTGTTCTATTTGACCGATCTTTGTGAGTACTAAACTCATGATGCGAAATATTTATAGGATCCACACATATTGATTCCAAATTAAAGCGTTCTGTGAGCGTTTCTGGGGTCTTCAAAACTAAAAACCAATATAAATCGGTTTTTGCGCCGCGTAAGTAGTAAGCACTTAGCATTCGTTGACAGTACGCGGTGAATGTCTAACACTGTATTAACGTCCGCCATGACAGCCGCCACTGTCAATTGTTATCAAGCCATACCATACATACAAATCTACATAGTGTGCAGATGGTGTCAACCAGTAGAGGTGGTTATAATACTTACATGTGTGTTTGACAAGCTACTGGGTTCAGTGGCTTTGTATATGTATCATCTCTGTAGTCCCTAAGGGGGTAGCTTGATGTATCATTGAACACCAGCGATTTGCCAAACATTTTATTCCCGCGTGGACTCAAAATTATTGCAAAATATTTAGTCTATTGTGTCTTAGAATTACCAAGAAACTATAAAGGTTTAATGGATACTCGACGTATACGCATCTTATTATGTTTACCATAAAAAAGTCGTACAGACACTTGACTGGCTTTGAACTTTTTGTTGAATCCGGTCTTAAATCTCAGAGCCACATGTTACCAGTCTTCGGCTGACATAATTACAAGGGTACGTACGCCAGTATGGTGATTCAAGAGTCACGGAAGACCTCAGTTTTATGTCCCAAACCTGTTGCTGAGGAAGTATTCGTGATTTGCCGCTCAACATGACCGTTTGCTAAGTGTGCCGCGTCGAGAGTGAACGCCGGTACTGTTATACGACGGCCCGACTTTTACTTTTGACGCCCCCCTCCCCCCTGCACGTGGGAGATAACAAAATACTTTTCGGAGTCGCTATACGTAAACATTGTTGTTTGACTTTGACTCTGAACGAGTGACTTTGGTACTACATACTTTGATTGTTGGAATTTTTGCAAAGATACTTCTTTTAACCCCACTTCTTTATTTGAGCGATGCATTCTAACTTAATAACAATAAACTTTATTGCTCGTTCTTTTCCATAGATAGTTTATTCGTAAGCGCTTGTATATGGTTTAAATGTAGAAAAAAAAATCATTTTCATTTTCGATACCATTGCCAAGCTATTCAGGGCAGCCAAAATAGTTCTTGAATACAATACAAATAATCGTTTTTAGTTCTTCTTTTGTTTTGAGGTATAAACCTTAATGTGTCCCTGCCTTCTTAATGGGTTTCATGTTAAAATAATGTGGGTATGCATAAAAAGTGGGGGTTGAAAGGTTTGTAAAGCCTCCGAAGACTCAACCTCCGTCCCACGTATCTGAGTAAGGAGCCGTCATGTCGAGCATGGTGCTCGCTGCTCGCGGATGCAGTGGCCGGCGGATCGAGGTCAGCGGCACACTTTCCCGAGGCGGGCCGCAGCCGGCCGCACCGCCTTCCCCCGCCAGCTTCCGGATGGCGTTTAAGGTCGCATGGTCAAGGTTATAGTGCGCCTTTTTTGAAGAACATGTCAGGGGACTTAATGGCTAATGTTGTCGCTCATTAGACACGTGTAAAGTTAACTCCCTGCCGTCGATATGCGATCCTTGTGTGGGCCTAATGCCGGCAGGCACGGTTCTAATTACAGGGTTTTTATGAGTGGTGCGATGAAGATCGTTGGAGTAGACGAATGCTTGAATGAAGATCAGAAATTCGCTAGTCTACACAACTGAGCTCCTTACCTCAGTAAGGTGGACTGACGATTTTCTCAGGATGTCTGAATCCGGTAGTGAATGACAGTTAGCGATGGACGTTTTTATCAACTAGTTGACTTGTACCTATAATATTATGCTGATATTTATGTAAGCGGTCATGTAAATTACTCTCAAATGCTGATGGTAGACCGTATGTCTGGTTTAGAGACCTCTTTCATTTACAATTGTAAACACAAACTGTACTGAAGTTGAACAGTAATTAATTCAGACGGTCGTGTTTAATAAATTTGCATCTACATGCAATCATTGAACTCCATATAATTAGATCATGGTGGAATAGGTTAAGCTGTTTTGCCACTAACCTAAATACTTCGATATACCAGGGAGCAAGTCTACTGCCATTTATTGGGAACATTTATTTTCAAACGTCGCCCCACACTATGAATTTCTCCTGTATCGTGGGTGCGATTCACAAACATGAAATAACTCGTGCATGTAGACCCGGGACAAACATCTGCAGATCATACAAGTGTTTACCCCATGTAGGAATCGAACCCGCAACCCCTAGCGCAGCAGTCCAATTGCATAGCCACTGAGCCAAATAGGTCATCAAACTTCAGTCATTATTCCAGCAAATCATAGTCCAATTGGCTTTAAAAATTGCAGCATACACTACTTTCTTATGAGTTCGATGACACAGAAGCTAAATACTTAAACTTACCTTCCCGCGCTAAATGTCAAAGTTCAGAATAACTTCAAGTAAAAGAAATGTAGCTTATCTTCTCGCTGACGTGTCGTTGTTTCTCCGCTAGTTCAGATAATGAATACAAGAGCGTGTCACGAAATCATGTGGCCAAGTAAGTCATAACTTTCAGAGCGTGTCGCATTTATTATACGGTCTCAAATAAATTTGGGTTAGTCAATGTTTTGAGGCAATTGGGGGAAATAGGTTGCTATGCTTGCAATTTTCTTACTTTTAATTTTACCGTCAATTAGGTGTTTTCTGGGCTAGTTGAGTACACTACACGACTAGGGATATGAGTTTTTAATGTGTTTTGTCGCTTTTCGTTGACAAATTTAAAAATGTTTTATTACTGGTTCAATGTTAGACGCAATAGTTGATGTTTGAGAGGTTACTTTCTCTTACTAGGGAATCGAACGTAACATCGAGATAGATCAAAAGCCGCGCGCTAAACCGCTACGCTTGCGTCCAACTAGATTTTTAGTTGGCAATAGAAGAGTATTTAATTTAAAAAAAAAACCCAAAGTATCGAAAAAAATAACACAATTTATAAAGTACATATTTCAATACAACTATATTAGTGGAAAATTAATAAACACAGTTCGGTTCAACTTTTAAATAAACCAATTAAACATTCAAATAATACATCCTTTAAAGCTTGTTATAAAAACAAATCGTTCTCGTGTCCTACTTGCCAGTACTAAAGGAAATAATTCACTCCTATCTATAGTAATACCACTATGAATTAAGTGCACTAAGTATAGTGATAAAACACATTAAGTCGAGTGACCCGCTCATAACGATGCGCGCGCACCCAAATCACTGTAATTAATCATTTTAACCCAAAATCACGGCGACGCGACGTGTAAAGGTCATCGGTTCAAGTTATAAGATGAAAGTGGTTTTTAAATATGTAAATCTTTATATTTTGTATAGAATACCTACCTACGGAATCATGCATGTGTTTTCCGAAGGATTCGCTTAAAGACGATGCAATTTTCCACGACTTCATTGGCGCAGTAGCTAAGCGATGTGACTGCTGCGCTAAGGGTTGCAGGTTCAATTCGCGCACGGGACAAATTTTTTTGCGATGCGCAGATGTTTGTCCCGGGTCTGAGTGTTTGTATGCGATATAACATGTTTGTGGAACGCACCCACGATACAAGAGAAAGTCCTAGTGTGGAGGGGTGATTAAAGAAAAAAGAAATTAAAAAGGATCAGAGATTTTAAAAAGGGATTTAGAGGAAATAAAGAAAATCTATTTGTGTAGTAATATTTAAATCAATTAATTACCGTTTTGTAATAGCTCAACATTTAGTTAAGCAGACAATAGTTAAATAACAGGCTTTTTTTTTCTCCGGGATTTCTCCTGTATCGTGGGTGCGTGAAACATGAAATATCACATACACAAAAGCCCAGAGTCAGGACAATCAAATGTGGATCGCACAAATGTTTGCCCCGTGCAGGAATCGAACCCTCTGCGCCAATCAGGTCGTCTTACCTGAAGAAGGTATTTATTAAGGTTTCCAGAACCTGCAGGCCTACGAAAAACCTGCTTCTGTACTCTCAACAGGAGCAAGCTGCCAGAGACAGATCGAAATAAATTAAATTTTATCTTCACATACCAAAGACAATCGCTTTTACCTTGCGCCGCACGGCTCGCGCACAAGTTCAAGTATGAAGGGCAAGGAGCGGCGCAGGCGCACATTCGCAAGCATTTCACTCGAAGGCAAAGGTCACTCTGACCTTTCGCTCACATTTGCTTTACATTGGGGGTGTGACCGGCTTGGAAGAAGATGGGTGGGCGTGTTCTAAGATATGTTGTGTGAAGTGTTTGTGTGTTGATGACGTGAGACGTAATTGGGTCAGCAGAACGTTGTTGATGGTTGAATGGATGGAGTTTTATACAAAATATAGATACATATTACATTGGGTTGCAATAACCTGTGAAAATAGCTGTATATGTGAAATAAATAAATAAATATTAGGTATACCTATTGCTTGCCTCGTTGGTCTAGTGCATGAGGTCCTGGTTTCGATTCCCGGTTCATGCAAGTTCATGGTACTTCTCCATCGCAGCAGCCTGGATTTCTGCCCAGTTTAGGGCATTAAGCTTCATCCCTATTAAGTACATTTAGACATCATTGTCATTTGTGTGTACTCTACACCAGTTCCTACCCCTTCGGAGAACACCTGCATAATTTTATATTATATTATTGTAGGTACTGATATCTTAGAATTCTGTATCATTTTTTTTTAACCGTCACCCCGCTCTAGGAGTTTCTCCTGTATCGTGGGTGCGTTTCACATACATGAAATATCACATACACAAACACCCAGACTCGGGACAAACATGAGTGGATCGCACAAATTTTGTCCCGTGCGGGAATCGAGCCTGCAACTCCTAGCGCAGCAGTCCAATCGCATAGCCACTGCGCTAATCAGGTCGTCAATATATCGTATCATTGTTAGGAAGGTTGCTTGACCTTTTGACGGCCACGTGGCTCTCAGTAACTCGGGAACAAAAGGTTTTCCATTGTGTTAGCCGCGTGACAGTCAATGTCACAGTATGTTGCCATTTTCATAGACATTGATAAATAGGTACCTGAATTCCTTTTCTGTTAAACACTGACCCTCTTACTTATAAACGATGCTAACATGTGTTTTAAGATAACCACTTCTTATGTCTATTGGCATCTCTATTTTTTGACATGCAAACGACAGAGACAAGTAAAATTTAACCGATTTTTCAACATTGCTTTTATATGTATAAGGGGGGGGGGGTAACTGTACATTGGGGTTGTTACAAACTAGTAGGTGACTCTAATTTCCTCTCTAAATGGTTTCGTGGTCATTTGTTTATGTCTAAGAAAACAGAGATAAAAACAATTTTTGAATCGTCAAAAAGCGAGTTCTCAGAGGAATTATTAGGAATATAAACATTATTAGACTTAGGGCCTGTTTCACCATCTACAAGTAAAGTTAATTAGTTACTTCTTGATTCACGTTAATCTATACTTAATATTATAATGCTGAAGAATTTGTTTGTGTGTTTGCTTGAACGCGCTAATCTCAGGAACTATTGGTCCGATTTGAAAAATTATTTCAGTGTTAGATAGCCCGTTAGTCGAGAAAGGCTATAGGCTATAAAACATTCGAAATCCACGCGGGCGAAGTCGCGGGCGGAAGCTAGTCGGCAATAAAAAGTTACAAGTATCTTCTATCGTATCTTAGTTACAGGCCAGTTTAAAGATGAATTATGACATACGTATGAGTAGTTACGGTCGACTTTAAGTGGCGGTTAGTCCACTTGACACTTTACTTGTCGATGGTGAAATAGGCCCTTTTATGATGTGCGGAAAATTGTAGTATAGCTACTTGTTCCGAACAAAGAAGAACATTTGTGCCTATCCCTTCAAGGATTACAAGAGTAATTATATATGAAAGACGACCTGATTGGTACAGTGGCTAAGCGATTGGACTGCTGCACTAAGGTTTACGGGTTCGATTCCCGCTCGGGGCAAAAATTTGTGCGATCCGCAGATGTTTGTCCCGAGTCTGGGTGTCTGTGTATGTGATGTTTCATGTTTGTGAAACGCACCCACGATACAGGGGAAATTCCTAGTGTGGGGCGACGTGTTTTTTAAGAAAAAAAAAAGAATAGACTTAGTTCTTTTGCTATGTAATCAGTTACAGGGTAAACTGTCCTCACCAATGTATAGTGTTTAAACTCTGACACCAGGTTGTTCATCAACCATACGATAAGAAGAATGAGGGAATATGAACCAATCCTCTCTAATGCCAAGCTCGCAGACGCACGTGAGGCCATCAGTCCTGCCGGTGACTCGTGCGGTGGTCGTGATGAGTCTATTCGCGTGGACTACAGAGTAGTAAACAATTAATTTACCGGCCTAGAACTGACCACCCTATTTCCTCCCGTAAAAAACGTCGCCCCACACTAGGAATTGCCCCTGTATCGTGGGTGCATTTCACAAACATGAAATATCAGATACACAAACACCCAGACCCGGGACAAACATCTGTGGATCACACAAATATATTCCCTGTGCGGGAATCGAACCCGCAACCCTTAGCGCAGCAGTCCAACCGCATAGCCACCACGACAATCAGGTCGTCAATATATATTATATAATATATGTAAATTGTTAATCTTTTATTATATTGATTACTATACTGCGGTTGCCATCCCGCATGCCCAGCGTTGGGACTATGGGCAAAACCCTTATGAAGACTACTTCTATTTCAGGTAACTGGTGGTTACTAGGCGGCAAAAAAAGGATAGCGGGCCTTGTGGGGTACCCTAGAGGAGGCCTACGTCCAGCAGTGGACTTCAGTAGGCTACTGTGATGACGATAGTGTAGTGGATTGTGTGGGAGACTAGGGTTTGGAAATTTTGAAGATCGTATCGTTAAAATCGTTATGCCTGGGTATGATCTCCAATTGCCCCACCAGGATTTTTTCCTGTATGGATGCGTTTTACAAACATGAACATCACATACAGAAACACCCAGACTCGGGATAAATATCTGGGGATCGTACTTTCCCGTGCGGGAATTAAACCCGCTACCCTTTAAAGTATAGACAAATTAGACATCAAAAATTGCGACCTATCTTACCTAAAAGAGCCACAAGATGCTGGCAAAAAAAATATGATAATATGAAGCGTTTGTGACGTCATTACTTCAATACCGCTGTTCTGATAGTAATCGCTTAAATTAAAGTCACTTCGAGTCGCAGCTGATTGTTATCGAAATGATAAAGATTAATCTAGATGCAACATTAGTCTGATTAACACTACGATGGCTACGTCAGACGTCTGACATGACAAGCAGAGCTGTGTGTATAGACATAACATAACATCACGCCTGTATTCCCCGAAGGGGTAGGCAGAGGTGTGTAGTACACCCACATTTAGGCAGTTATGTAATAGGTCCCAATGTAATAGAGGGTGAGCCTGTTGTCAATTGTCATCAACCGGGTACAGATCCTGATTCCGTGCTACTACCTACAACATTACCTAATGAAATAGCCCAATAACCCGAGATTCGAACCCAAGACCTCGTGCTCAGCAGTCGCGCTTAACAACCACTAAACCAACGAGGCAATGATGGAAATAATAATAGTCATAGAATTGTATTACCATTTGTCGTTTAATTCTAAATACTGACATTCACAATATGAACATATTTTGAAAGGAAAATATATTATAACGTTTTGCCGTTACGACCTTATATTACTTAAATTAAGTTTTTGACCAACCACGAGATTAACAAGGTGACCAAGAAGAAGAAGAAATATAAAATAGTAGCGCTTTGTTTTAATATCTTCATAATATATAAAAAAATTAACTGTCGCTCCACACTAGGAATTTCTCCTGTATCGTAGGTGCGTTTCACAAACATGTATTATCACGTACACAAACACCCAGACTCGGGACGAAAAACCGCGGATCGTACAAATTTTTGTCCCGTGCGGGAATTTAACCCGCAACTATTAGCACTACAGCAGTCTAATCGCATAACCACTGCGCCAATCGGGTCGTCAATTGCTTATTACATTTTTTTCCAGACATTAATAAGCGCCTAATCTGCATAGTCTAGATAATACGGGTCTCCATAACTTTAGTAGTTATAGTGTAACATAAAATTGTCTCAAGTCCACAGTATACTGCACACGTAGCAGTTTGCGGGCGGCGGTGAAATCAAGCCGCGCTATGTAAGTGGGTTGGTGAAAGAATCTCTCCGGCGCGCGCGCAGCGTACCGACAGCAAAAGAAGCCGGCCTTGAATCCGATTTTTTCCTCCTATTTTTTTGGTTCTATCAGATTAAAACATGTTGTTAAAATTTTGAGAGGATTATAACTACTTACATATTTATCTTGCGGTATTGAGGTAAAAAATTTTAACCGACTTCAAAAAAAGTAAGAGGTTCTCTTTTCGGAGTATAATTGTATATTTTTTTTTAACCTTTGATTGACACATGGTTTATGCTGACCTTTCAGGGCCATCACGTGTCAACTGTATCAACAATAAAATTTCTATTGTACTATCTGCTAATGGGCATCCAGTGTCTTATAACTGAGTGAGTAGTATTTCAACTACAGAGGTTAAAAATTACTTAGTATAATGTTAATCCAGTTGCAGCCCGCTGTTGTCTCCCAGACTGCGCAGCATCTAGTGTTAAAATAATGGAAATAAAATCGTTCATACATCGTATTATGATTTAGCCTACATTAAAAAAAAAAACACATGTCTGTGTGTCAAACAATTTGTTTCAGAATTCATTTTTAGGGAATCGAACCAACGACGCTTATCGTAGAGCCATTGCGTCAGGTTTCAAACCAAGGCTGCAAAAGCCTTAATTTATTGAATGAAGTAAAGTCAAAAGAACTATTTTTTGGAATATAGGCAACAGATATTAGGTCAACTCATTATTATCGTAAAAGTTAGATAATATACCTTCTTACATTATTTTGTTGTAATATAATGTCCAAATTATCTGCTACTAATATAATTAGGTGTTGCACCAAGTTACCGTTACTATATTTTTTAACAAAGTTTTTTTTATTAGATAATCTCAGTTTTATTACCCAAACATATTGGTTAAAGATTTAACAACTAACCTAAGGAAAGAAACGTGTAAGTTCCGTAGTAGGTAGGTTTATAAAAATTATTGAATTAGACATAAACATTAAACACGTAAAATTTTGACACTGCGATTTTGACACTCATTTTACAATCGATTTAAATTCGCAACCGGGTATTATATAAAACATCGATTCGCTACAGACCCGACACTAATAAAGTCATTACGTTGCAATATGAAAAAAAACTAATTAAACAAATTAAGCAACTTTTTTGTGCACCGTACAGTACGTGTGTGTGTGTGCGACACGACACGCCGATACGTTGACATTCGCGCGCCCGTGTGAGTTATATTCGCACGAGTTTTTATGTTCGTGTGGGTGTTTTCTCTTGTGTGCCCTGCGCAAGAGCACTTGTTGACGCAAAAAGGCAATTTGTCGTTTGTGTGTGCATTATGACAATTTTCACATCCGACTTTCTTCCGAGACGCACGGGAACATTACGTGTGTTGTGTGAACTAAACTTTTAGTAGATCTTTCACTTTGTGTATTCACACCTTTGTTTGCTATAAAGATGTCTAATGTGACCCACTTGTGTCTCTCCGTGGATTTTAGAAAATTGGCATGTTTACCTTATTGTGTGCGCTGTACTTGACTTAATTAACTTTTAACATAATAATAGACATGAAGAAATAATTAAAAAACCTGGAAATTATCAGTTGCAAAAAATGCCATATGTTTTGTAAACCTCGATACATCAATTAATAATAACAGGACACAGAGCAGAAAGCCGTGTGGTATCCGGCCTAGAATTGACCACCCCCTTTCCTCCCGTGGGTGTCGTAAGAGGCGACTAAGGGAAAATTCAGAAGATGGGCAGCAGCGTCTTCTGTAACTCCACCACCAATACTGCGATCCCCAAGCCGCTTGCCAAGCGTGGGGATTATGGCAAACCCCCCCGCTTAAACGGGGAGGCCTATGTTCAACAGTGGACGTCTTTGGCTGATGATGATGATGATGAGCAGAAAGGAAACAAAGTCGTATCGTTAACAAAAAAAATCTTCATTTATTTTACATTAATTTACAAATTTACTTAAACGTCTATTGGAAAAACCTCTAGAAAAATAACATTCGCCGCTTAAAAAGTACGCATAATATTTAATTGTTTTCGTCAACTGTAATGCTTTACAATTAATTAATAATTACAAATATTATATTGAAAAATAAATACTTAACGCTAACAATTTATATTCTAACGAAAAGGTACTTTTATTAAGTTCTATTCACACTTGCCGAAGAAACGCTGCGGTCGAAACGTGACAATGTATTGTATTTTATTTTAATGATATGAATTGAATTGTATTCATGTTTGTGTACTAAAATAAAATTCTACGCGTAAATAATATACGATAGCAAAATTGCATTGAAAAAGGTGTATTGAATAAATTGGAATTTTTTAAACATTGTTATTTAAAAATGAGTCGATAGAATTTTGTAAAAAAAATATTTCATTGCACAAAAATGCAACGTGATTGTGAGATATTTAAGAAAGCATGGAATAAAATATAAATGTAAGAAGTACAAATTGTTGGCTTTCATTTTACGACGTTAAGTGTCCATTCATTTAATGATTCATCAGTTAAAGATATGTAGAAGTCTAGACAGAGGCCATTAAAAGTTGAGTGTTTATTATTTAGATACATTGTAAGTTGGTACTCATGTTAACTAGAATCGAGTTTAGTTAATATTTGTGGACCTGATAAGCTGGTACGGAGTTGCCAGTTTAAAAATGTACAGGTTTTTTATTTATTGTCGGTCTGTCTTATGTGCTTCCTACTTAATTTAATTTTTATCAGCAATTCAGTTATGGTTATCTGAACTCCTTAACGAGCAGTAACTGCACTTTCACGTACTTATTCGCTTATTCTGTTCATACGAAGAACTTGAATTTGGCTTTGTAGCTTATTTAATTTTCAACTTTTTAAAAACCAAAGCATTTCTGCATAAGCTCCTTGAAAATCTTTAAAATAGTATTCCTTTTACTGTTTGAATTCACATTTAAACCTACATTTTTACATTAGAAGCACCAATAAAATAAAGAACTACAACTTGAAATAAAACGCAATGTCACGCGATCAAGCGTTTCGGCCGCGCGTTTTCCTCGCGTGCATTGTTCCCTAGAAGGCAACCGCTCGTCTGTATTCACGAGCGTTTAAACGCCTCAAACAGTCAAAGATAACCCTACGATATGATCGCAGGTACCTAATGGAATGTTAGTTATTAGTGTATCGAATACACTGAAGATGAAAGATGATATAGCAGATAGGAATAGCATGGAAGTGGAATGTGTAGTGTGAAAGTAGCTTTATGTTAATTTGTAATCTTTAGTAATGAATATGATGTGATTCGTGATATGACATTTGAATTCCTGATAGTATGTGTGATCATCACGCCTGTATTCTCTAAAGAGGGGTTGAAAGTGCTGCAGTCTTTTGCTTCAGATGATAAAAAGTAAGAGTTCCGATTTTTATGTTCATGATTGTTTGTTGTACATTGTTGTTAGATACAGATCTACTAAAAGGCAATCCACGTTTTGTTATGCTTCATCGAGTTAATTGTTAAAATTATGAAAAATCAAACATATCCTGAATTAAAATTACGAGTCCCAATTTTCGCGGCAAACTCACGATAAAAACCAATCAATCCTCATAACTCTAATCAAGTGTAATTGGTTACTTGGAACCGAATCACGCAGTCCTTAGCCTCGCAGTAGATGCCCCAAATACCGTATGCCGTAACAACAATTATAAACTGCCAACAAATAGCAATCTTACGCAACAACGGATCGCTATTATTAGTACGAATTTTTATTTTTTTTCCGTCCGCTTCCCGGACGCAGCGAGTTCCGTTCGCGTGCGTTTGCGCATCTACCGTCTATATATAATGTATTGATGCGCGCGCGTTGATTGGCTGCTCCAATCGACCAATAATGTAGTTTAGGATTCAATTTACAGCACCATATTTATCTCATGTATATTAATTAATTTCTGCTTTAAATGTTTGGTATAAAGGTTATTGAACTGTAAATTCAATTTGCCTCGTATCTAGTTTGTATTGATCCATTTTTAGCCTTGAATTATTACAGAAAAGCGAATACAAGGCTGGTCTTTAGCACTATGACGGAAATAGTTCACTGAGGTTAGGTGAAGCGCATGCGTGGATACAATAAATTTAGGAAAAAATATGTATGGGTTGAAGAACTGTATGAGTGACATGCATGGCAGTGACAATTAGTCACTCTGTTTGCCAGTGATGATACATGTATGATTTTATATTAATTGAATTTGATTCCAATTTATGTAATGTAATGAATTAATGCATTCGATTTGAATTTGGATGACTGGAAGAACGCGTTTTTGATGTGTGTATGATACGATGTTTAATGTAAAGTGATTGTGTATGGTCATGAGCTTGAACACGTATGTAATGTAACATGATGTTATGATGGTTATGTAATGATATCTGCATGACTTCCAGCGAACTTATTTATCATGAAAAATGTATGGGAGAAGATTTTGTATGAACTTGAGCTTATATTCATGATTAATATTTATGTATGGTAGAAGATTGTTTTGTATGACTTAAATCTAAAGCAGACTGGATGAGATTTTGAAAGAAGACTAAAAAGAAAAGATGAATGATTACTTTGACAATAACATTAAAAATCTTTGCAAGTTAAACGTATATTTTAATTTAAATCTTTTGGTCCCCATTTAAATATAATAATGAAATGAAAATTAAATGTAAGATGTTAATAGTAAGTCGCAAAGATTTTTATTTATTTACATATTGTGACTGTGTGTTATTGAGGTATGCTTGTTATTAATACTTGTCCGTCAAGTTGAAAGTTACATTTAAGATCAAAGTTAAGTAGAGCAAAATAAATAACTAGCAAATAGCTTAACGAAAGTAAAACCTTACTTATAAACAATGCCAAAAAAATATATAAAAGTCCTACGTCACGTATTTAAAAGAGTATTTTATACAAAGTTTACAAGTAAAACGTTTTCTTATTGGCAGTATCGCGTTAGCCTCGTGAGCTTTGTCATTATCTTCCTTAAATAATTAAGTACTTATTTATACATTTAAAAGACAAAAATAACTAATTAAAAATTCTGACTAACAATAGGTAATCGGAGTAACCATTCACAAATAAAATTAAATATTTCTTTTCTACATTACAAAAATATATTTCGTTCATGTTTTGTCCGCTCTAAGGATCGCACGCATTTCCAGCGCGGGACATGTTGTGACATGTCCAATGTTAGTGTTAGGCGTCAAGACATAACTGAAATAATAAGAAGATAAACCTACTCTAATGAGACGGAAAGATTAGAAAATAATTTTCTAAGAATGGAGCGGAAAACATCAAGAGCTTACAAACTAATAATATAATACAGAGAATATAAATCACTTAAAACTAGTTAACATTGCACTTGTCCTTAGGAATGTTATGCTAATGGGTTAAATTAGTAATAATACGTGACACCACGTGACGTTAGAAGACGTGTAGCGAGCCGCTGTGGCGCTGACAGCACGCCAGCCCGCACTGCGCGCCAATGTTCCGGGCGTGCGGCCAGCGCGCCAGCGGCACCGTTCCTAACGAAATAAATTTACAATAGCCTACATTGAGATTCACGCTCACTGACACTGACGTCACAGACACACTAATTTACAAACTACAAAATGCTTCATTTTGAGCTAGAACCTACACCTGCTAGTCCCTGCCGATCCGCTTGTGGATCTGTTGGTGCTTGATGAGGTGCGCTTTCTGACGGAACGCCTTCGCGCACACGTCGCACCTAAAAGGTTTCTCCCCCGTGTGTGTTCGGAGGTGGACCTTTATATTGGACTTGTTCAGGAAACCCCTATTGCATATCCCGCACCGGTGCACCGGCTTCTCCTTGCCGAGCAGTCCGCTCAGCTCGGCCGCTGTGGCTGAAGAGAACGCGAGCGAGCTGCCGTGCATGTTCCCGCTGTTCGCCTGTTTCGCCTTAGCTCGACTCCTTTTACTTTTACTCGCTGGAGTGGATGTTGTGGTGTGAGCATGAGGGTAGCCAAGAAGCCTTTCTGGACTGCATAGTCCTTCAGGCTTCAGACCGAGCGCGTAATGAGAGGCGTATCGACCGTTCAGCAATCCTCCTACTCCATCCGTCGTAGACACAGCGTTCCCGGGAGGAGAAGACGTCGATATTACATCCATGCCGTAGCTTGTAGAGCTCGGCGTTTCCTGCTTGACGGGTGGTCCGTTTTGTAGCCGGTTTTGCAGCAAGGGCATGTAGCCGTGCGTCAACAAAGATTGTAACGTCGACCCCGCTTGCCCTAAGTTTTTCTGAAGAAACTCAGAGCTTTTTGAAAACTCCTGGTTTTTGCAGGGGAAGTGATCGAGACTGGAGTGATGATTTTGTCCTGATGGTGGAGAATTTGGCAGACCGAATTCCGCAAGATCTTGCTGTACTATTTTGTCGCCTGGTTGATTACACGCGCCCGTTATCCAGGCGTCAATGTCCATCCAACTGTCTCGCGAGTCATTCCGCTCAGGGTCCTCTGGTTGCGACGGGACCGTTGTGTCGGCGATGGCTGACCCAATGATAGCCGCTATGTCCTCTATCGAACTGATATCGTACATGTCCTGTTTATGTCCGTCCTCGAACATCTTAGCGGGTGGTGAGCAAGACGCGGCGCAGGAGTCTGCGGCGGATGTCTCCGCGAAGGGTTTGGTGTCAGGCGCATCAAGGAATGGCTTGACATCCTCTAAGTCTGGGGGCTCTGCGTCGGCCGCGCATGTCGACGATGATACGACGTCATGGTCGGCCCCGTACCCGCTTTGAGTGGGATAGTTGTTGTTTTCTTCTGGAAGGCGTTGCGCGATGGCGTGGTAGTGGTGCCCAGAGATGCCGTTGATAGATAAGTGCCCGGTGTACCCGGTGAATGGAGGCAAAGGCTTGAGTTCTGCGAGGGGAGTCGGAGCGAGGAGGGAGTCGAGGAGCTCGTGGCAGGTAGGCGGGGGGGAGGAGTTGTCGAGCTTGGGGTCAAGCCAGCAGCTGCCGAGCAGCAGCTCGTCACCGCTGGCGCCCGCCACGCCGGCGCACTTCATGCCGCGTCTCACCGCGACGCCGGAGCCCAGTGAGAGCCCTCCACCGCCATACTTGGACGCCGCCACCCTGCTGCACTATCTGTAACAAACAAACAACATCATGAGTATACATAGTAAGAATAAACAAATGAAAGAAAAAAACGTGTGTCGTATGTTTAAGCTAAATACGGTGCGAACTGTTTTCAGTACCGTATAACTTTTATTTGCAGACTTTAAAATTGATTGTAATCTTTTAAACAATTTTGTATAGGTACACAATAAACACACTGCATGAATCCATGGTATATTTTGGTGTTGTTAATTATATTACAAACTGCATGACTGCAGCTTTAAGTGTTGCAAGGTTAGTATCTTTTATCATATAAACCCTACCACGGTATAACCTAGAGCATTTTACTGCTAGTATCAGTATGTTGAACTAGTACGCAATCAGAGATGCCAGCAGTAATCGCGTCGTTCACGCCTCAATAGCTAACCGTGCTGCGGCCCACACCGGCTTCTGTTATATTTCTTGGGCATTTCATACTATTTGTTTCGTTTTTACTTGCAAATCTTTGTTTTGGATAAAGTAAGTGGGTCAAAAAGAATTTTGAAAACATATTTTTTATGAACGAAACCGTATTGGACGCGCACGAACTTAATTTCTTAATCTAATTAAATACGGTTCAGACAATAAGTTTTGGTTAACTATGAAGCTTACTCTACTTTAGGGTTATTAGGTGTCGTGGGTGGAAGCAACGGCCTGCAGGGAGCATAAGTATGCTCCAATAAAATTCTGTTTCCTATAGGAACTGGTCCATCTATAATAATAGTTTCCTGAATGTAATTGGAAATAAACCAGCAAGAATCGGACGAACATCTTATTAGAAGTCCGGAAAAGCTTAATCCAGTGTAAGTTAGGGTAAAAATAGGTCCCCTTCCATAGGAGACGAGGGTCCTCTTTTGAAAACGTTGCGACAACAAAGCGCAACGCTGATTAAGCCGCAGATAGCGCCAGGCACCGATCCGCCACAATTATCGGAGGCAGCCTCGATACCTGACCGTGTTCCTAGTTACTACGCCGCTAACGAAATACACCACTACGAATACCTGATTGACTTGGAAATGTAGTGCTAGTATAGCACAGATATACATTAATTTGTCATGTTTAGTATGGATGTTTACGTTTTCAAGGGACTTGGGGACAAAGGGCTTGCAAAAAACTAGCGAAATATGATTATGAGAAAAATTTAAGGCATATTTTTAGATAGCTTGTCTCTGATTTTTAGATACGCCAATCCAAATGGTTGGTTTATGAGGTGAATCGTGGATTTTTACTTCACTCCTCGGCTAATCGCTGAGAAAATAGGCTAGATGATAATAATTATACTTGTGACACTATAACTCCTAGAGGATGATAAATTAAGTAAATCAAAACCAAGAGTAAATAAGTGACACGATAAGCAAGCTGGTTTATATTATTTTCTTCATGTAGAACATTAATGTTTCAATAATATATTGGCCAATAATAAACGAATCCAGTTTCTACCTAAATCTTATTAGCAATAGACCAAAGTCTAGTAGGACAACCAACGAGAATCGTATTCGTTTTTATAATCATTGAAGTTTCGTGATAACCATTGTTGAGTTGTACTGTAATGTTTTGTTATTTTTAAATAGTGGTTTTTTTCTAATTGAATGTTGCCTCATTGCTACGAATGACTGCAGCGCTCAATGTCAAAAGTTCATTCGCCTTTGTGAAAAATTTGGTCATTGCAGGCGAATGGAAAAATAACAATCTGCAAACAATAATATATACGCCGGTGTCTCTGTATATTGACCATTATTTTTAAACTAGGTTTAACATAAAACTATCCTTTGAATCTCGTTACTGTGACTTTTCATAACTTCGAATCTGACAAAAAATCGTTTCGAACTCCTAACAACACGCACCGTTGACTAACAGACAGCACGCAACGAGTTGCGATATGAACGAAGAAAAAATACTATTAAAAATATAGATTTGTCTCGGCTGCCAAGACCGCGGCCTTGATTGGGTTTTTCGCAAAATATAGTCGCAGTAGTATGGATAAAAGGTTGATTGCGTTCCGGCGGGCCGTGGCGAGGAGTGTCGAAACCCGAGCCAGAAAAAATGAATTACCAAGACACCCGATTGCATAGCGAACGTGACTTCAATAGTGGACAATACACTAGTAGCTTGTTTGAATATCTGTAGATATTTCTTAATATATCTTTGTAATAAAAGTTCCTTACTTAAATTTCGATTATTTGAAAATTCAACCTTTTGAGGATTTATTTAAGGCTTTATAAAGCGCCTAAAAACGAGTACTTAATTCATATTGTCTACGTTGACAGAATTTTGGGCTGTAGGCTTTTACATAATAAGTAGCTTTTACATAATAAGTAGCTTTTACATAATAAGTAGCTTTTAGATAATATTTTTAGTTATTTAATAACTAAAAATATTATGAAGAACCTCCAACCTAACTATGTCATTTGTCTATTTTAACTGTATATACCTAACACATATTCACTTGCAAGTAAAACATAATTATTGTGACAATTTGATAGACGCACTAAGATCATGCGTCGCGGGCACGACGCCTGCGCAGATCAGATGTTTTGTTGCAGTTAACTCATGAGTTAGCCATGTAAGAGCCAAGAGCAATTAAGAAAGTTTTCTACTACTACTATTTAATTCTTTATTAAATGGTATAATGTGATGCTTTTTGGTTATTATTTTCTTTAGGAGTCTTAATTAATAAATTTCTGATTGTAGACCAGATTAATCAACGTCTTTAGACTCACCAACAATCAACATCAAAAACGAACAGTTTCCTGTCATAAGCTCGTAAAAACAATTGTCATCATTCAGCCATTAGTCTCAGCCAACATTTTCAAAAACAAGAAATCTATCTCGCGTCCCAATTCCGTAGAAATTGTCACAGTTTCATAGATTATCTGCTCCGATGAGCCGTTCAAGTGAAAGTAGTCGCTACATGTCTGTATTTTGTAAATCAAAACGTTCTTTTACAAATATCGGTTATAAATATCAGCGGGGAACGATGAAAGTAGGTATTCATGGCGTTTTTGATTTTCTACCGTTCTGCGCGTCTGTTCACTTGGATAATCTTTTGTTGGGCGGTATTTGGAGTGTGTCAATTGTGATTGGAAGTAAATATGGATTGAAATAAGTTTTGACATAAATGCAAAAGTCGCGTAACTTTCGAAGTTCATTTCTTGCAAGAATTTTCGTTCTTAGTAAAAGTAGGTGGTTATTTTTTTATACAGGTAGTGTAGTTCCTAACATAAAAAACTACTTTTCGTATCGATGAAAGGAATTACACATTTGCAAATATACTGAAATTAAAAAAAAAAACTGTTTTTTAAAACTACGTCTGATTTCGATCTCATTCCAACCAGCCACATCTTTATGTATTTAGGATATCGCCATACATAAAAATGTAAAATAAACTTCCAACACCCATTCAATTTCTTTTATTGCTAATAACCCGCTACGCACCAAATATTAAGCTGAAATAATGTTCTAAATGCCGCCTCCACAAAAATGCTAATCCGGAATCTTAAGTTGAACCAAATCCCAAGCACTAAGAACTTAGACATGGCAACTTAACATAAGGCACGCGACACACTGACCGACAAACGACGCCCCACCACCACAAGCGGATTCTTAAAAAAAAATCGTATCACGAAATTAATTTTTAGGCCAAACTACACGAGGCGCCCGCATCGAAAATTTGTCGCGCGCAGAAAGAGACAAAACATACGCTACAAACGAGAGTGAAAGAAACGGGTGTAAGCGAAACAGGGCCGCCTAACGGTACACACACGGAAGTATGTCAGTGGCGTAAACACCACTTTATTATACACAGGTCGTAACCAACAGACATGGGACATTCAAAACACAACCTTGACCGGAGGTAATAAAGTCGTAATTTGGGTAGCAAGCGAACTGGTTTTCGATTTTCACGGTGCTGATTCACGACAATAGAGCTATGTCCGTTTCTGTTTGATGATTACTTACGAGAATCCAGTTTTTAAACCTACCTCAAGGCTAGACTCGCGGGCTATTGATGGCCTATTGACTGGCGATATGACCGAAAACTTAAACGTAGGTCCAAAAATACTGAGCTGATAAGTCTGCCGTAAGTACAAAATTGGTTAGTAAACAGCGTAAAAGATAGCCTTCAAAGTCGCGCCCTTGACATTGTAGGTTAAACACATGTATTTGATTATTTCGGCAAAATAATGAATACTAGACCTAGTTTCTACAACTGATAAATTAATCTTTGAACTGTATGCGTAGCTGCAATTCTATTAACCCATTAGAAACAATACAGGTGACTAAAATGACCTTATCGATACAATTCCTAATGCAATTAAATCAACTGTCAATTAGATATACCTAGTCAGTTACAGAAGCTATAATAAGGCTGTGGTCATGGTGGTGTTAATATCGTCTCGAACAACAATATTTTTTGGTCCGATATTATCGTGATCCTACACCGATAATGCTCTTACACGACAATTGGATTATTTGACTTTAAATTGCATCGGAAAGCGGTTGTTTGGAAGGACAATAATTTAATGTGATACTAAGATTGATTTAATATTTTAATGAAATCGTTCTGCCGTTTTCTTTCAAAAGTTTAAAATAGATCTTAAAATGAAGTTTAAATGCTAAACAAACAATTGCTAGAGAGTAATAAAACCTCTCCCATAGCAACGCAATAAACTTATACCTCAACATGCAAATTCGCCGACAAATATAATTTTACAAAAACTAACAATTGACTTAGACTCAACATTTATTGTTTTAACTGTACTTTAACTGTATTGTCTTACTAACTTAACTTAAATACTTAACTGTCGGCGCATTTGATCCCTACATCCTAATTGCCTAATATTCTTGTTTGTTCGTTTGTCAAGGCAGTAGTTACCGTTATAGGCCCAACGGGTTTTTTTAGGAGTGGTGGTATGCCGTATGCGCGGGCGCAGCGCAACGAGGTTGAGTGGATTTTGGGTGGCCCAGTGTGGGAACGCGTGGTGATTTCATTTGGTTGTGTGGGATGGTATTGTTTGTGGTTTAATCTCTGTGATACGAGGATGAATGTGATTAGAGTAATTGGATTTAAAGAGTTTTTAATTATGGGTTTCCTAAAAAAAGAAAAATGGTTTGTTTTTACTTAAAAGACAATAAGTCTACATCAAATTGAGGTTAAAAAATATACAAGTACCTATTCCTTTATATTTAGCCAATGTACTTAAAAAAGGACATTAATGTAGTTTAAAATCCATACTTTTATTCAGATCATACTAACGAAAGAAAATAAAAAATATATTAAATTTTACGTCTATACATTTTTTTCTTCAAATAAAAAATATATAAAAAAAATCCTGTCCAATTTGTCTCCTAAAATTACCAAAAACTATGCAAGCTATACTAAAAACACTTGAAGGAGCAACATGCAAATATAAGGCGAGCCATTCACAACACCTAAACGGTCAGTCGACATGTCGCAATGTCAACCGTACTTGAAAAACTTTATAAATCAATCTTAACCAGCGACAAAACACAACAGCACCATTTCGACAATCAGCCACGAATTGTTAAGAAATCTAAAGTGGTTTACAAAACCATTTATTCTGCGTTATAAAATACGTTCAAAAGCTCAATAAAGAGAACTGTGTCTCAACATCCTATATTGTAAACAAATATCATAATAATATTGATTGCGCTGACTTACATAGGACATAGAAAGTACAATTTGTACGCTTTACATTTGAGCGAGAGATATATATTCACATATATCAACATCGCAAATCGAGCTCAGTGGCGTGCCATAGGAAAGGCCTATGTCCAGCAGTGGATTAAGATAGGCTGATACTGATGATGATGATGCTATCAACATTATTTTAGCCTTTGTTTTTTTATTATTGTACCCATAAGGTATCCCGATGTATTTTTTTTTACACATTGCACATGATAGGCGTGGTTAATATCAGCGATAACCTAAATGATAGTCAGATTTGGTGATCTAGCGGTGAAGGTAGCTAACTTGAGTAATAGTCGTAAATAAATGTATATGTAACATTCTTGTATTGTAGTGAATAGGAGTCCTTATATTTATGACTTTATTTAGTGGCCAGAATCCGAAATACGCTTCAAGTTGAATCTTAACGGTCAGCATAAAATCTTAAACATAAAACTATGTATAGGTGTAGTAGGTACCTATATTATACATATTAAAAGAAATATTATAACGAATAGGTCGTATAACTCGTAACAATAGTCGAATAGTGAGTTTGTGTTCTCAGAACTAAACTAGTAAAGTGCAGATGTGAAACAAATAAATACATTGTGTGTAAGTCAATGTTAATGTAAAAGGGTTCATTAGCATATCAATTTGTTTTCGAGAAATATTTACATTTGAATGGAGCTGTTTTTTTCTAGAAGGTCTCTTTAGTTTGGCTGTCATAAGTTTCATTGCCAGATTCTCCCATGTAAAGTTACGATGCTTAATAAAAATTAAAGTTAAGTGCTTAAGTAATGATTTATACTTTTTATCTTGCAAGCGTTACAAACAAGAATTTACAATTTCAAACAGGTTCCAAAAATCATACTTCTTACTACCTACATAACATAACATAACATCACGCCTGTATTCCCCGAAGGGGTAGGCAGAGGTGAACATATTATAGTGCACCCACATTACGCCAGTTATGTTGTAAGTCCCAATGTAATAGGGGGCGAGCCTATTGCCATCAACCGGGCACAATTCCAGACTCCGTGCTACTACTGAGAATTACCTAATGGAAAACTCAGTAACACTTTGCCCGACCCGGGATTTGAACCCAGGACCTCTTGCTCAGCAGTCGCGCTTAGCGACCACTAGACCAACGAGGCAGTCTACCCTACATAATTATATTTAACCCTATATTCCGTTTAAGTAATCAACAATGCTCAATCCTTTTCTATACGAGAAGAGACCTTTGCCCTGCAGTGGGGCAGTTATAGGCCGTATTTTTTAATCATCCCAACAGCAAAATTTACACACAAATACCTTCGCATTTGTAAATCTACTTTGCCATCTAAGTTAAAAAAACAATCAACAACCGAAACAAATACCTAACCTACCTAAGGCCTCCAAGCTGACAAACCAATTAAACCATAGCAGTAACTCCCAAATCCCGTATCTGGCCACAAAAAACGGGTGGCTTGCGCGTTAGGTCATCGTCCTGCGCCCGCGCATGCGCCGGGATAGCCCTGTACAGTTACAGGGTCGTCGGCCGGGACCGCTGGCCTTGGGGATGCTCCCGTGAATATGAATAGGACAGGTGGACGATGTTCGGGGGCGTTTAGTTTGGTGAGGTTAGAATCTCGTGAGTAATGCACGTTTAATTAGTGTATAAATAAAGTTTTTTTTTGCTGTTGTTTAGAAATGTTGATTAGTATTGTTAGGAAATACGAACGCTAATTTAGTTTAGCTGGGCATTTTCCGCACTTAGCCACTTGGATAGGCGATTGTACGTTACGTTATAGGACAGATTAAATTTGTATCGATTTTAAATATTAAGTCTATGCACGTGGCCGCAGGTTTTTTTTAACACTAAACACCAGGTAACTTTTAGAAGCGAACCACTAGTTCAGACGTAAATTAAAAAAATTAAGAGCATTAATATGGTTTCGGTCAGTTATTTAAAAAGTATCTATTACATCGCTAAAATGAATTTCGTTTAATTTCATATCTATTAAAAGATACTGATGATTTACTACAGAAAAACCAGCGTTGTTAGATACTCGTACAGGTGTATAATTATACACAGTATCTGATAGATAAGGAAATTTTTAATCACTGATAAAAAACCGTCAATACCGCTAACACTAATAAATCATGATAAATTCCAATTACATCCCAAATACAACGAACATACTTAAATAACCCGTTTCCAAAACACCGACGTCTTAAATATCCACAAGAGGTTTAATAACTAGCATTGCACGCACACATGCATACGGTCGACGTGCGCGTGTGTGTGTAGCCGCGTCGACGCGTATGACGCATGCGCACGCCGCTAGACCAGTTGTGACGTAGTGACACTCCCGCGTAATCTACAGGCTGATGTCAAACTATAAGGATGTTTCTGAGATGCAGTCTGTAAAATAGGTTTTTATAAGCTTTTAAAAAAAAGCTTTCCTGTTTTTGCATAATCAAAACTTTTATTAATGTATTTAAGTCTACAGTTAAAAAGGTAATTATGAAATAAATGTTGGGTTGCATGTAGAAAGTCTCCACGAGTGACAATACTAAAGTACGTCCGGCACACCCTGGACGGTCAACCTCGCTACCATCCTTGTTGACTGACCAATCCAAAGCACGACCTATTCGATGCGACTATTGGCTCAAGCCGAAACAAAGAAAAAGAAAAAAATTGGAACAATAACACTAACTTTTAAAATTTTAATCTTTTCTTAAGGAGTCTTATATTTCTTTGAACTTATATTACCGAAAATATACCTATTTACCTTTCTTATTTTATCTGAGGTTATATAAACTTTTTTGATATATTTTTTATCAGCGCGCCATTAGTGGTTCACCGCATAGTTACCGCCAATGGGTTACGAGCTAATTTGAATGGCTGTCTAGTTTGCACATCTAGTCCAATTCGTTGGCCAATCAATTGTAATAAACTTATTGCGGTATTGTTGAATTTTGTATCGGTAGGAAATAGTATCTAATGGTATGTATGTTCGTATTTTATTTCTTAATGTGTTGATTTATTCAGCATAGTTGTTACACGTTACTTTCTCTTTGGAACTTTAGTGTTCTTTTGAGTTTAAGTTAAATTTTATAGTTGACCTATTAATTTTCATCGGGGTTTATTCAAGGTGAAATAAAGAAAGCTAAAATAATTACATAAACTTCACAATACACATAGTGGAACGAGAGACAAATCCGATGATTAAAACGCTACAGAGAAAATAAGCCCTACTTCAGTCCCCTTATTCATAAAAAAAGTCAATTTAAACCATGGATTAAATTGGATTACTGTCGTTTACAACTCAAAAATACAGATGACAATAGACTTACGACAGGTTTAAGTTAACACAGGTATCATCCTGGTTTATGAATAAAAATATTATGAGAAATATATTAAATTTAAATATATGTGAAAACAAAATAAAAGCACAAGCAAAACGCTGTAACGGAAAGTTCGTAATAATTTCCACACCCTGTACAACACACTCGGGAATATTTACACGGCGCGCAACTCGTTGTCCGAGTCAAGGTGGCGGTACAGTTAGGCATTGTTTACATACGCATGCACTCGCCTCTACATCGGCATAGGCGATACGTAAGCTGCGCGCGCGCCGATTCTATGTGTATGCTAATGTTGACTGACTTTACGAGCGGGTCTTCTAGTAAATTGAAATGCTCAAACATAGTTCGGATTGAGTCTCATAATATATTATATGTGACATTTTCTTTATTGGATGTCAATTTTGATAGGACGAATTAGAATTTGATTAATGATTCTATGGATAGGCAGCCACGCTCACACTAACTTGCTGACAATTTTTTTCAACAGCAGTATTTAGATTTTACGTCACGAAAACTTCTTTTAGAGGATCCTAGAAGGAAAAGGAGAAGGTATAAAGGGAAGGGAGAAGAGAAGGTAGGAGTTGAGACGTACCAAGCGGTCAAATGAAATGCTGAAAATAGAGAACAGCGGCGTTTGCTCGAGCAAACCTCTTAAATTTAAAAAGTAGAATTCGAATTTCCGTGTACCCAGTACATTTTATTTTGCTCCTAATAAGTAGTGATTTCGATAGCTCTTTTTAGTAGGATCAGCAAAATACTTCAGCACCACAACTTCATTTTAAACCCAACAAAATTATATCCAAAGGCAAGACAGAACTAATTATTAGTTGGTCTGACCTAGAACTCTGACCTCGATGGCCACTAACCCATCAGCCGTAAGTATGTACGTGAGACGGTGAAGAATACGAGTTAATTTGTTTTAGAGGTTCTAATTAACAAGCCCCGTTGGTCTAGTGGTCGGTACGCGCGACTGCTAAACATGAGCTCCTGGGTTCGAATCTCGGGCAAAGTGTTACTGCTTTTTTCTATTCCATAATTCTCAGTAGCATTAAAGAGTCTGGATTTGTGCTAGGTTAATGGCAATAGGTTCGCCCCCTATTCCATTGAGACCTATAGCATAACTGGCGAAATGTGGGTGTACTATTCACCTCTGCCTACCCCTTCGGGAAATACAGGTGTAATGATATGTTATGTTATGATACGTTAATTAGCAGGCGAACATAACTGAAGTATTTTTTATAATCTCCATTTATAAGTAGGTTATCATCTTGTCCTTGGAAAAACTGTATTCGCCATGACAGGTGGTCGCGTCGCGTGCGCAGCGTCAATCGATAGAGACCTCTTATGGAGAAAGAACATAAAACTGCCATACCCTATTAGATAAAAGCGTAATGTTTTGCTATACGACAGGTGTTGGGTTGGAATTAGTCTACTCCGTGATAAAGTGTCATACAAAGCTTTGTGCATTTATCAATCAAAATAATGATGCGTTTGAAAAGGTCTCATCATTGTATCTTTTGATTGGAAGTGTCGGCGGCTCAACAGTGAGATTGACGGACGACATTGTTGTCGTAGCAACTAAAAAACTAGAATCTCAGATGGCACAGAAGAGTAAAAACGCAAACATACAATGAGTCTATATTTAGAGGGTGAAGTCAGATTATGAATAAAAGTTATATTTCTGGTCGTGAATTTTAAAAAGTCAAGTTTCGCTTTACACTTAATGCTACTTAAGACAATCGAGCTTCACTTGTTAATATTACTGAAAAGATGTGCAATATATCTTTACTTTTTACGAGGCCTATCATATCATTCACTAAGTCTTATTTCCAGTAAAGCCTTCTTGACTTAATCCTATACAACCTTTTTTCGTAGCGCTCGATAAGGACTACCTATGTTAAATAAAACTCAACTACTCTTATCTACAAATTAATACGCGTTAGGTCATTGTTTATTATACATATACGTAGTTATACATGTAGATTATATTTAAACAGTGCATTATTCACATTCTGTAACGGCTAAAGTATTGATGACATTATTTTTACGGCTAAACATTTTTTTTTAATTTTTACGCGGTTTTAAATTACAAATTGTGTTACATAAATTTACGCGTATATGGCAAATAGCTAACATATTTCTCTGTACATACATACATCCTTTTGTAGTTTTGTTTTTAAACATAACGTTGTGTGTGCATTTTAATTTTAATATATTTTAACATGTTGCTTTTGCTACGGTCAAAAATTATTATTTTTTATATAAATTCTGATGTTCAACAAAGAGGACAATAATTATAATTTATATAGCTTTTCAATGGAGAAACGGTTTTAAGGGCAAAGAAAATAGTCCATACACCCGAACAATTCCACGATTCAGGTCGAAAGTGATATTAATGAGCAAAAAGTTTTCAACGGAACTTTTTTAAAACGATACTATTATTAACGTGTACGTCACAGGGGTCATTCACCGAAATATGAGACTGCAATTATTTTCTGTTCGGTACTACATTGTTGCAGGTGGTTGTGTCGGTCTAAGACGGGGACTGGCAGCGGGTAGGTCGGACTATTAGTGGGACCAAAAGACTCATCATCATCATCAGCCGGAAGACGTCCATGGTGGACAAAGGCTCCCCCTTAGAACGCCACAATGAACGACAACTTGCCATTTGACAGAAGAATATTTGAGGGTAATTTTTGTCACTGATATCTGTATTCTGAAACACTGCAAGGTTGATATTCTGTTACTAATTATATTAATAATAATTCAATATTATGACCAAAAACAAATTATCTTTTGAAGACTGACAATTCCTAGATCGTATTAACAAACTTGAACCATGGATTCCGGTAGACTTTTTAAATGTTAAATACCTATTTCTAAGCATAATGCAGCCCAGGGTGCACCGGACACACCATTAGGTACAGCCTTAGGCAATTATCTAGACTTGCACCGTAAAACGTGGTCCTATTCAGTAGTGAGTAAAATAAAGTTAATGTTAACCGCTCTACGATTACAACTTGAACTTTTAAATTGCGTCAACCGCCTGCCCCAGACAAATGAGTTTAAATAACAAACAAAATGCAACTTTAATAAAAAGTAAAAAACCAAACGGTCGCGAGTTGTCAGTGTGATTACATTTATTTGCACTTTGTGTTACGTAAACAAAGACAAGTGTGCCTAATATGTCTGCGTCGAGATAATTATTTATAAACCTTAATATTGATTACATAAAGTGTAGAATACTATAATTACACTGCGGTGTATTTAGTTGAAATATTTGTTAATGGCTTGCCCTCTATTACATTGGGAGCTATATAGAGCTGTACTAGTTACACTTCGGTGCATAAAAGGGTATTCACGAGTGTCGATACTGAATTAATCACCCGTCGTGACCCGCGGTGTTAGTCCCGCTCCCGACCTCACTAATCGAAAACAAAAGAAGTGAGTGAAACATGACATGATGTGACATAATAGTTTCGTTTGGGAATCCAATTCCTGAACTATAGTTACTTATTATTTTGGTATTAGACAAATTCACGATTCGGTGCTTCGGAAGGCACGATAAGCCGTTGGTCCTGCGCCAGCTGTCTCTGCAGTCGTGTCGTTCTACCGTCCTATCAGACTATAAGAGTGGGCAAAAAGGGAGTGCATCTGTGTTTGTGCACTATCTCCTGCGTAGTTGGCTTGTCTCCGATGAGACAGGCCGCCGTGATCGAAATTCGGTCAGGAGAACATTATTATTAGACATAATATAGACATGTAATTAAGATAAACAATTTACTGTAATTAATAATATGGTGGAAATCAATGCTCGTTTCTTTGATATATAAGAAGAGGTTTTAGTCTTGCAATATATCGTTATAAGCTAGTATTACTATTGTGTTAAGATAGCAGTATGATTAAAACTGACAGAACATAGTTTCATAAAACTTTGTATAATAAAGTGTAGCCATTAAAGTTTAATCGATTAACCCACTCGAGTAAAAGTCGTTGATGCTTATCCAAATAAATGGCGACAGCTTAACGGGCGTAAACAGACTTCGAATGAAATACATCGCGCCTTTGTGACGTCATCGTAGGCTTTAAAGTCTGAATTAATTCAAGTTGTAGTTGGTTCGAATTGAAATTTTCGGAAGCAGTTGTTTTTTATTTTTCGTCAAAGAAACTTCGCCTCACACTATGAATTCCTCCTGTATTGTAGGTGCGTTTTACAAACAGAAAAATTCCTAGTGTGGAGCGATGTTGCTTTTAAGAAAAAAAAAAATGGCAATACGTTAGCCACCTATTCACACAACACGTTGAATTAGGAATGATTAAAAATTAGCTGCGGTGTCTTCCGCTACATTTTTATGGGATAAAAAGTCTATGTGTTAATCCAGGGCGTCTGCTACCTCCATACCAAATTTAATCAAAATCGGTCCAGCCGTTTGAGCGTGAAGAAGTAACAAACATACAAACACACTCTCCAACTTTCGGCTTTATAATACTAAAATAAGTGTGACACATCCTCTGCAAACTCCTTCGGTCATTTCAATCTTAACTCTGGTATGTTCGCTTGTTAATAACTCAATATTTGCTATGATATAGCAATTTCTAAACCCCATGGTCACTCAACGGCAAACAACAGCAATTTCCAATACCTACGCAGTTTAAAAACTATAACAAGACTTTTACTTGGCAAATAGAAAACCGCGATTTTCATCAACTTTTGTCAACGCAATAAGGTTCAAAGTCGTTTGGCTTTTCATTGTTTACAAACGACAACTTTTACATTTCGCGGCGCTCTGCTAATACGGTTTTCTATTGGGGGATAGTTGTTGTTGTTGCAGATGTTGTTGAAGCTAATGTATGGTTTGACACGTGATATGAAATAATAGGGAAGTTGGGTACTTGGCTAAGCGATTTGATTGCTACGCTAAGGGTTGCGGGGTCGATTCCCGGACGGGGCAAAAAGTTGTGCGATCCGCAGATGTTTGTCCTAGGGTGTTTGTGTAATTCTGATATTACATGTTTGTGATACGGACTAACGATACAGGAGAAATTCCTAGTGTGGGGTGACATTAAGAAAAACATTACGTGCGTACGGTTTTAAACCGAATCCTAAGTCTGGAGAAAATAATAAAACCCATGAATAAACGAAGGATATACAGCGTTTGTAAGTTTAAGGAGAGGGCATTGTCTGTCCTTCTCGCGCAAACGCTTAACGTACATTGATGCAAAATTTACTATACAACTACAGGACATTGACGTCATCATCCTATAGCGCCATCTCAGTCTAACAATGAAATTTGAAATTTGGAAATTACCATATTTAGTTTGTGTTTACAGTTACAATTTTAATTCTAAACTCTATTTCAGAATTTTTATCCAAGGAGTGATCGCAGCGAACGTTGCTTAATCTCGCAGATCGAGAGACCTGTGCGCTAGCTATGTGACGACGAGACCCTAAACTATGATTATGCAACTTACAATAAAAAGCGAAATCCATACCTATAAAATGCACCTGCAAAACTATGTATAAATCAAAATAAATCAGATCATTAAAAAACGACAAAATTATTCGGAAAATTTTCTCCCTAACAAAGTTACATCGAATAAATTATTAGTGAAAACATTTTTTCACTTCTAAGCAATAAATCTGTGATTATACGATCCCATAAATTTATTGAAATTTATATGAAAATCAATTCCCGCGCCCAAGCGCTAATGTCCATAGAAAAGACATCAACGCGCGGTACAGTGACCTACTGTTAGTCCCTATGTGTGTGTGCACGTATTATACGATTGTGTGGGTATCGTTTGTCTGTGTGAGTGTAATTACAAACACAGACAACGTAAGTACAAGTTAATGATTTGAAAAATTAGTTATGACTAAACAATATTCGTAGTGAAAGTATTGTGTTATTGTTTTAATTATTATTATTATAATTAATGATAACTTAAGCTTAAGTCTTCTTCATATTTCTATGACTCATGTTAAGGAAAATATTTCCTTTAATTCAAAATAATTTGCAGATTTTTGTATAATATTGTGTGTTTGCAGTAGTCGAAATATCGTGAACACTATTATATTTAGTCTTCTTCAGCTAACTCATACCCAATTAATTTATTTGTAAAGTTTTCCTGCCTTTTAACCGTCAAGCCATTAATATGTCAAAACGCCCAATGTAACATTTCATTTTCAATTACCTAATAACCCCAAACCTCATTACGGAACCCTATAATAATAACCAATTACAATCAATCTTTTATAAATCACCACTCACACACACAATTCTTACCTCACACACACACAGATAAACTCACACATGCGCAAGCGCATTGGTGTGCGGCATCAACTTTCTTTCGCAAGCGCGGGCGCACCTCGTTTCTTGCAACCGTGACATTGTAACTACTGCGAACAGGTCCGTGAAACTTTGAGGACTTGGAAATCATTTAGTTGACTATTTGATGGACTTAAGATTGTTAAATGTAGTTACTGTGACTAAATATATATATGTGTGAGGTTATATGTAATCAGTTATAATGGTAATAATATGTTAGGACCGGTATAAGTTAGAGATCTATTACTTTTAATATTATGCTGAAGAGTTGTTTGTTTGGTTGAACGTGCTAATCTCAGGAACTACTGCATCGAATTGAAACACTATTTTTGTGTTGGATATTTAATTTATCTAGGAAGGCAATAGGCTATAAAACATTTGAAATCTACGCGGACGAAGTCGCGGGCGGAAGCTAGTTATAACTATGCAAGTTTCTTTTAAATTATATCGCGATAGTAACTGAAGTAATTACTGATTCGTGTGACACAAGGCTTGACGCTACTACGTTATAGATAATTATTTTTTACCTACTTCATATTATAATTGTGTAGTAAAATTTTATCTTAGGTAAAAAAAAACCTAAATTTATTAATATTATCGTTGCTTTAAGCATTGCATAATTATTAAAATTAATGATATTTCAAGTCAATAATTGTCTATATCAGTTTATATTGTTATTGAGCCTAACAGATAAATAATCGCAACGTTCCTTTGTTCAAAGAATTATGAAGCTCATCAGTCCGAGCCACCTTTAACTTAAACAAATTGCTTCATTTTCGACAACACGGACACGCGGCTCAATAAAAGAATGATATAATTATTCCCTTTCAACCAAACTTAGTTCAATCAGTGAGTAATAACCCCAATTTTCTGAACGAGTGAACAAGTGAACGATTGAGGAGTGAACAAGTGAATGATTGACCGAGTGAACCAGTGAATGATTGACCCATCGATCAAGTGTAAGAGTGAATAAGTGACCGAATGAACAAGTGAATGATTGAACGTGTAAACAAGTGAATGAATGAACAAAAAGGTGGACAGCTCCATCAGTTGTCATGTGATTGGGGTGTTCTCAATGAACTTGTCAGAGATCCCCATTTGCGCGGCGGATTAATTGCGAACTGGAAGGTAGCTTGCATAAAACACTGTAAGGGTACGACGCAGAGGATTTAGAGGCAAATATCAAGATAAATCTGTAAAAAAGATTTCGCATCATGTCTATCCAGCTAAATGATAATCATACATCATTTTGATCCAGACAAAAGCACATCGATCTAAACGCCGAAGATCAAAATAGACACCTACTCCTCCTTTTTTTAAATCGGTTAAACATGAGTACATAGATGTTATATATTTTTATGATATGCTATGTACTACAATACTAAGCAAATATAAATACTTGTCTAGCGAATTTACACAAAATTTTCAAAAACACAACAAGATCTTACTTTTGCCTATTGCCTGTACAGTGACCAGTAGCTACGGTCGCGTAAAATATCACCGCCCCGATCTATGACTATCGGATCTATAGATCTAATACATCATTATTGTGTTCGATATGCAATAAAGATAAAATTGACCCAGATCAGGGATTTAACTGGGTATGCGCAGATTAAGTTGTTCGACTATAAGTGGTAACTGTAGTTAGGAGTAACCAGCAGTGATTGATGATATGAGAGGTTTGAAGTTTTTATAACTGTCAGAGGATAAATGTAATTTAATGAGATTCATTGGGGACGTTTGGCTTCCGGCTAAGAATAGGCTTTAATCGGTTAGGTTAGGTTGCACAATGTAACTGTCAAACTGTCAGTTAAATCGATCCTTTTATACTTACTACCAAAACATGACATCACGCCTGTATTCCACGAAGGGGAAGGCAGAGGTGAACATCTAGTACATCCACATTTCGCTAGTTATGTCTCAATGTAATATAGATAAACAACCAGACTCAGGAAAAACATCTGCGGATCGCATACATTTTTGTCCTGTGCGGGAATCGAACCCGCAATCTATTGCGTAGCAGTCCAATCGCTTAGCCATTGTGATAGGTAAGTAAATAGTCGATTAAACTAACGGCGATTAACAAACAAAAATACCCGGTGCATTCAAATCACCCTAACATCATAAATAAATCATTCGTTCATGCCATTCATACGCACAGTTTTACCAACAAATTCAGAAGGCATAAATTAACGGTGCTCGCCAAATTACCGTCATCACTTGATATTAATCCATATTTTGGTTAGAACTAGATTAGGTTACCGTTAGTGACGTCACAATGGTAAAGCACTGCATTGTTAAGCCGTTAATTGGAGCATTTTGGTAACAATTAAAATTTAGTTTTGTTTACGGTTCTCATGACGCTGTCAGGTGTGAATTTCGGTTTTTAATTAATTAATTTAAGATCTTAAAGTGATAGGATAAGTTGTTTTACGTTAGATGCCCATTTGTAATATTGTGATGGGCCAAAGTTGTGTTTGATGAAACTTTTAAAATAAGTTAGTGGGAAATAGCAATAAGTAGCTTCCGCCCGCGACTTCGCCCGCGTGGATTTTGGATGTTTTATAGCCTATAGTCTTTCTCGATAAATGGGCTATCTAACACTGAAATAATTCTTCAAATCTGACCAGTAATTCCTGAGATTAGCGCGTTCAATCAAACAAACAAACTCTTCAGCTTTATTATATTTAAAATATAGATAAGTATGTTTGAGTATGTATTATCATGTTACATTTTTCGACGAAAAGGTATACAGAAGAGTTTATTAATTACATAAAACCCGCACATAATGACATCCTGACTGAATTTTGGTCACGGCGGCGGCCTATCCCATCTGAGACTAGCCAAATACGCAGGAGATATAATAGTGCACAAGTATGCGCGCAAACACAGGTGCACTGCTCACATATACATATTACAAAAATATTTTTTTAAGTTAAACTTCATTAACGTTTCTAAAAGAACAATTAAAAAACGAAAAGTTAAACAAGCTTTTTAAGTTTTAAACTCTTAATCGCCTAATGAATCAATTAGACTTGAATCTAATCTTTGTTAATTAAAAACAATTCGATACCTGTTTGGTGTTTTCAAAATCAGTAGCGAGATATCACTAACATCAAAACGAGACAAAACCACTGTACAAGAAAATGCAGAAGGCTCAACGACGACAGAAAGTGACTCTATTTAAACGTGTGTATTTCTATATATCATCACAGCCTATGTTTCCCGAAAATGTAGGCAGAAGTTGTGCTACTCATATTTATACAAACCTGTCTAGTGTCTAGCCAATATCAGTCTCATTTTATCTTTGACCAAATACTAGTTCTTGGGTATAGAAAAAAACATTTATTCAAAAAAGGTTCATCATCATCATCAGCCGGAAGACGTCCACTGTTGAACAAAGGCCTCCCCCTTAGTAGGGTTTGCCATAATCCCCACGCTTGGCAAGCGGCTTGTGGATCGCAGTGTTGGTGGTCAAGTTACAGAAGACGCCGCTGCCCATCTTCTGGGATTTCCCTTAGTCGCCTCTTACGACACCCACGGGAGGAAAGGGGGTGGTCAATTCTAGGCCGGATACCACACGGTCTCTGCTTACCCCTCTGGAAAACAGGCGTGACTTTATGTATGCAACTATGCATGTAAATAGCTATAGCTATTGTTGTACGACTAATCAACTGAGCCTCCATGATCGTCCGAGCATGAAGCTAGTCTAGGCTTAAACACAAAGACGGTTGTGTGGGCCGCTCGAGACAGTTACATCTTAATCTGATTTCTGAGCACTAAACCTAAGTTTAAGGTCAGGATTAAGTCTCAATAAATAGCCATTTAGGTGGTATTAGGGTCTAACTCCACTTTCGAAGCTCCTTGCGTAGAAGAAGATATGATATGATTTTAAATACTTTAATATTGAAATGACTGCTTCGTTAGACTACTACTAGCATGAGGTCCCGGCTTCGAATCCCGGATCGGGCAAAGTGTTATAGGGTTTTTCCATTACGTGATTCTCAGTATCAGCATGGAGTCTGAATTTGTGTCCGGTTAATGGGAATAGGCTCGCCCCCTACCTCAGGACATTGGGAAATACAACATAACTGGTGAAATATGGGGGAGATTTGGGTACACCCCTGCCTACGGAATACAAGCGTGATGTTATGTATGTATTAAATAAAATATTTAATTTGTCAAGAAATTTGATAGATTTTACAAATAACTTTTAATGCAGCAAACCAATAGCACAATCGCGAAGCCCAGTTAAGTACATTTTCAGTTGTCAAAACAAAAGCTGCAAAGAAATCTTATTATTGTGCAGTACGCCTTCTACATTCCCCTGCTTCGTGGCTAAACGTTGAGCGCACATATCAACATTCATTCATTAAAATACTGCTGCTTTTTATGTGTATATAAACACACAGCGAATAATAATTTAATACCCGCGTAACGGAGTTCGCCCAAATCTCATGTAATTGGGTGGCGTGAGCGATGCCGCGGGATACTGTTAGTATTGCGGCCGAGCTATGAGATATGTGCGAAATTCTTCGATATACATTATAAGTCGTAAATGAAAAGACAAAATGACTGCTCGTAAATAAAAAGATAAGGCAGGCCGTTAGAGACAAATTACTGGTGAAAAAATGGCGGTCGCGTTTGAATTTGGAAGGTAGAGATTGTATTTTGTGGTGACGTCATTGGAGTTTGATTTATGACGTCGTAATTAAAGCGATCTAATTTGGCGGACTTTTCTGATGTGTATACAGAAATGGCATTGGTATTAGATGATAATTGGGTAGGTTTTTTGTCGTCTTTTATGATTATTTATTAAACATAAAATAGTGTGCCTGTGCCTACTAGGTCATACATTTTACCCGTGTGTGTATAGGAAGAGTCAAGTGCACACAAAAAGGTTTCATAGACACGTAGCGAACTACATAGAAATCATATTTTGTTTTAGCTTATACAGTCAGCAAAAAAAGTTTCTTATTAATTTACACCATATTGCTTTAGTTTAGTGCACAACCTACATTACCAACCGTACTGTATATCGCTCAAATCGCTTACTTCTTATGACTTGTATGGAATTAAAACGTTTATTTATTTTTGGTAGGTATTAATTACGTTTGAGTGACGGCCGGCCGCTGAGTTCCGTGGAATATTTAATAGTTATTGTAGTTTTTATTTGGTTAAGTACAGATTTAACTGTGGTTTACATAACTGTCATGTTTTACTGATAATTAAACTAAAATGATTTTGAGTTCGGCTGTGTAGGTCACGGTTTTGGTAAGGAGTAAAACAGCTCTGAATTTGTATCTAAGCTTTTTCTCTGATACGCTACTAACTGTAAACTAGCTTTAGCTTGACTAAGATTTATCTAATGTAAATAGGTCCTAAGCTAGTTAATCCTAGACCACAAAGTGAGACTTGGCAATTCTGTTGAATCGTGTGACTGTGTAAACCAGGGTTTATTTTGGTCGTCAAAAACCTATTTTAACCTAACCTAACTTAACTACCTGGTTGATCTAGTGGTTGCTAAGCGCGACTGCTAAGCATGAGGTCCTGGCTTCGAATCTTAGCTCGGGCAAAGTGTTACTGGGTTTTTCATGCAGCACGGAGTCTGGATTTGTGACCGGTTGATGGCAATGACTCGCTCCGCATAACTGGCGAACAGCCTACTAACTCTTTGCCCGATCCGGAATTTGAACCCAGGATGTTATGCTCAGCAGTAGCGCTTAGCAACCACTAGACCAACGAGGCAGGTACATAACTAATCCCGTTCGTGATGTCATCCGCTTTTGGGAAGACCCGATTCTGGCCTGGCTGGCACGGCCGTGATAACATCCTCATCGAATTAACGGTTATAGGACTTAGCAAAGCACACAATGTCTTCATGAATAATCCAATTGGGCTTAGTTCAATAACCCATTTAAACCCATTGATAACCGTTGATCACTGATCACCAGCTCACAGATCACCGTTAGGACCCCACGCCGCACGTCATTACCGTCGGTATCGCATAATGCCGCGGTAATGAGCGGGTTAGATTCGCGTGTCATATCAAAGGAATGACATTATATCGAAATGTCTAACTTCGGTTTTGTTTGGTTTTGATTGCGGTTTCTAATTTGTTTGGAGTGGCAAGAAATTGTGTATGTATATTATATATTATGTAGTATAGTAGGTAAGTTTGATTAACTTACTTCCCTCTTAGAGGATAATTGTGTATGATTAGCTTTTATTTGCAGGTGTTTGTTCTTATTAAACATAAACACCGATTAATTGAACAAATATAAATTATTCGAGATAAACTTATACCACCTTAATCATAAAAATTACAATTTTAAACCAAGGATTAAATTATACCTGTCACTTTCGTTTGCATATCAAAGAATAGAGATGTCAATAGACTTAATATGGGGTTTAGTTAATGCCGGTATGATCCTCGTTTATGAATAAGAGGGATAGTGTACAAAAAATGCTGTATCAACCCCACTAAATTGAAAGCAATACTTTATGAGTCTTGACTGGAACTGGATATACTCATGTAGGATATAATTTTGACTGCCTGATTGGCGCAGTGGCTAAGCGATTGGACTGCTGCGCTAAGGTTTGTGGGTTCGATTCCAGCACGGGACAAAAAATTGTCCGCAGATGTTTGTCCCGAGTCTGGGTGTTTGTGTATGTGATATTCCATGTTTATGAAACGCACCAACGATACAGGAGAAATTCCTAGTGTGGGGCGAAATAGAATAGTATGAAAGAGCAAGAATAAAAAAAAATCACATTCTACCATTACCGTAAAAAAAATTCACCAAGCGAAAAAATCTAACACAAAACACCGCTAAAATGCCAAACCACACAACTAAAGACAGGCGTTAAAACAGAAGACAAGCGCCGAATTAAAAAAACAAACTGTATTCTGGCCACAAAAATGTGTGACGATGTAGGTTTACGAGCGGACAGGCTTCCACGTATGTGGGACGCGTTTTACTAGCATTTGGAACGTTTGAGACAGATTTGTGAACGGCAGTGTACTTGTTAATGAGATGATTTAGCTGTTCTGACCCCTTAGATAAGTGGCAAAACGCTTGACGAACAGAAATGGAATAGAATGAAAAATGTATGGGATTGACACATGTCATCATTATGTCATTCCCATACATTTTTAATTCTATTCCATTTCTATTCGTCAAGCGTTTTGCCATTTGTCTAAGGGGGCTGTTCGTGACTGTCGATCGTCGTGTTGTGACGTCACGGAAAATGGCCTAGTATAGCAGTCTTTGAGCGAATGTAAAAAAAAATTCGAGAATAAATGAGCAAATTACTTCTAAATCATCATCATCCGGAAGACGTCCACTGTTGAACAAATGCCTTCCTCTTTGAGAAGGGGGGGGGGGGGTGCCATAATCCCTAAATATCACATTTAATTTATAGCTAGTAAGCAACATTATAGTAGAGAGCCTCCACTAGTGTCGATAATTAAGTAGGTCCGGCACACCCTGGACGGTCAACCTCGCTACCATCCTTGTTGACTGACCAATCTCTACACCACGGCATGACCTATTCCATGTAGCTATTGGCTCATGCCGATACGATAAAGAACAAGAGTATTATTAGTACACTACCACTCCCAAACTGCATGTGTTTCCAAGTCAAATATCTTAAAAATGCCATATACCACATCAAGATTATCATATACCATAAATCACACAAAAATCAAGACCAAATTCTCCTATGAAACCTTAACTTTAAGTTTAAACCTAACCAACAAGTTTAGCAACACCCAAGAGGATACAATTCCACAACAATTTAAAGATTTTCGTTCCAAAATTACTTGGAAGCAAGTTAGTACATTTGGGCAGTTAATAAACGGTTGTCAGTCACCAGATACCGGGGTCTCAGGGAACAGGTTCCCGGAGATAACGGGACCGCACTGACCCCAATAAGGTTTTCGGAACCTATGGCCGGCGGACCATAAGGACATGGAAGTTGTTCACATTTCGATATCATTTGGGTCTAGATTAAGTTGATTTTGTTTTTAAATTGCGGTTCGGAAATGTTGATTGGGTGTCGGTGTACGAATTTCACTGATAAACTTGTAGTTATTTATTCGTTTCTTTAAATTTTAAGTTGTACCGTTTTGGAGGCCATTTTTTTGAGGATTGGTGGGCTTTATTTATTTGTGTTTATCTGATTAATAAGTGTTTAATGCTTACTTCTTGAAAGACGTAATTAAATACTACTTAACATAAATATTGCTTGATGATTTTAGTTTGTGAAATTACTTGTGTCATCTCACCTTCTCTATCTATATTCTCTCATACTTGAAATGATTGTTAAACATGCCTACAACATATTTTTAAAAGAGTAACTATGGAGTTTCTTGCCGGTTCTTCTCCATAGAAACGACTTTTTGGAACCGAGCAACTAGTTTTGACGTTTTGTGCGTGCTCTTTTGTAGCCTATATGAAATAAAAACATTATGACTATGACTATCTCATCAAACGCCTCTTCCTAAGATCCAAATAGTAATGCAAAGCGATAAATTTTAATGACATAAATAATTGATAGTGAAAAGACTTTGGTTGTCACTTCAGTTGTATTTTGTTGATTTAACTAAATCGAACCCTATCAACTTGGACTGAACGTCGACATTCCAACGACATGATTTCCTATCAGCACATATCTTAAGCTGTTAACTTCCTGCAGTTATCAAAAGACAAATTACAGTAACATAATTACGGGCAATAAATTCAAAGAATTGGCTTAAATATGCAAAGTACCAAAATCAAGCTCCTACTGCCGTCGGCGACATTGTGGCATGTAAATTCCACGGAAGCCTGTTTCTTTAGCACATCGCTTAACCCATTTTTTGCGCTAAATATGAGAGGCATCTCGCGGATGTCAGCCGGATCTCGTGACGCAATGCCAAAAGAAAGTTGTGTTTTCTTTGCCTCATAAAAAAGTTTAGACACTGTTTTTTGGGTTGGGTATTTACCCGATCAACTCATTGACCCAAATATTGGTCTTCTCACGGATGCAATTGGGGTTTTTTCCTTGTATTTGTCGAAAATACTAATTTTTTAGTATCAAATTGGTTTGATAAAGATGGGTTCTTGAAAAGAATTGCTGATACTATTCAGCCGTAGACAAAAGACTGTAGATGGACACATTATCTACTACGACAAGCATTACAGCTATTGATTGCCGTCGCAGATTATTTTAAAGGCAAAAAACATGCGAGATTACCAAGATTTACCACAAAACTCCAAGGATTTCATAAAAAAATAATACTTAGAGATTAGTATTATGAATTATTAATAACAACAAATTTTATTGACACCGTTTACTTGACAAATTGCATATTAATGTTCTCATCGAATATGAAATTCCTAACAGAAGTAATTATATCGATTGCGGCAGGACCAGCAGACTACTGTCAAGTACGACCCATTGTTATATTAATCTGCAATCAACGGCAAAAAGCTTAGTAAACGATCGTTAGCCAACAATAATTTGACAGCAATTCGATAAAAAATACAGGACAATACGTTTAATTTGAAGTAACAGACAAAGTTGGAGATGTATCATTTATCTTGTCGTTCGAAAATCTGCGAGTTGATGTTTAAATTGAGATTAATATTCGTAATTATGTTTTTTATTTGGGAAATGCTACGGTTGTCAACCCACTTGTGAAGATTAATTCCTGGATGCGACACATAATATAGTGTGATTTACCGCTGGTTGACGTCTGTACCGATTTTGGGCGCTTTAGCAAAAAGGATAGGTTTCTTAACGAGGCTGTGTATAATAAAATGAAGTAAAATCGTGAGAACCGTTTAAAGTTTTGAGTAAATTTTGTCGAAAATGGCTAGATTAATTTCGTTTCGTATCAAGAGTGATTTTACAGGTCTATACCAACAAGATGAACTAGATAGGGATCTAAGACATTGGTTAAGGGCAGACAGAAGAGTACGAAACCCAACCAATATGGTCTGGTATGATATGCCTGCGTACCAATATGTTCAGGCACGCATATCATATAGGAGACTATTCTCAAATCCTAAAATAGCTTCATAAGTCGATTCACACGATTCGAACGCCAGTCTTCGGGCAAGATAATTACCAACTTGTAATGACTCTCGCAAAACAAATCCGACAATTAACCTGGCCCGTTTACTGTTAGACACGTTTCACTTTTTGAGACGAAAGCCTCCCCCCTCCCCCGCGTCTCCTCCGCACCGCACTCCCCCGCAATGCCCTCGAAACCTCGATCCAAAGTCAAGTACAGATCACGTGATCGCAATGAATTTATGCCAAAAATTAAATTTATGGAATGATGTTGCATATTTGCGGTAATTAAGGATATGAGAATGCATGTTGGCAGAAGTAAAGCTATAGTTTTTAAGGTCAGGTTTTTGATTGGTGACCGGCTTTTAAAGGGTAATCCGCCAAGTAAAAAGAATAACGATTAGTTCTTTTTCTGCACTGCACTGTACTTCTAAATATTCGTTCCAAAAATATATCTGATCTAAAACAATGAATATTTTTTTCTGGTAATATCTTGATCGGCTTCTCCTAGTGGAGATAGACAATCAGTATATATTTGACAAAATAAAAAGTTAACAACATCAAAATGCGTAATTTTAAAACTGCGACTAGATCGAAACTGGATTTTAAACATTCTCAAACTAAAATGTTGGTAACCCCTGAAGGGATTCCAACTCGTCAGAGGCTACCAACATTTTCCATTTAACTAACATTGTTTATTAAGCCGTTTCATACAAATATTCATGAAATGCAATCGACACAGACTAAACTATATTGCTCTAACGGGGAACCGACGCCGAGACCATTTGTATGATAATTACACAAATAAGATTTTTTTATAATTCGTTTACTTATTCTTGTGATATACTCGGTGATAATAAAGATTTAGTTTTATAGCTCTATTAGATTAACGTCGTTTGTATGGTAAATAATGAGGATGTGTTCATCTAAGCTTTTTGGTCGCGTAGTTGATGTAAATGGCTTGGGTTCGATTCTTGGGATTCCGGGAATAGACAAGAATTACTTATACTCTAGTATTAAAAAAAAAACTTTAAGGCTTTGGGCTACGTAATATGTTATAAGGAACCTAATGCAACAATTTTCTAACAGAAAACCCGGTCTCGGGAATCGAACCCAAGTCATTAGCATCAACTTTGCGACCAAAAACCTTAGATGAACTCATCCTCATTATAAATCCTAATACAATAGTCCGGTCGGTCCCGTCCGTCGCCTGCGCATCGTTCCCCCCATTATGTTAATACCGCCACGTGGCGCGGCGCGGGCGTCGAACGGCCTTGTTCGCGGGCGCCGGAGCGTGCGCGCTGTTAGCCGCTACGTCACCGGTCCGTACGCTAACTGTACAACACGTGCTCGCCCATACCATGATAAGCTTGTTTGGTTTCTATTAGGCTGCGTATGCGCAATCAAAATTATGTTAGCATTTTTGCTGAATCAATAGTGTTAGTTTACGGTCTAGTTCGTAGGATTATCTTGTAATGTATCATTCTTAGGTGTCATCGTTCTTTTGGTTTGCTTCATTGAGATATTTTATTCTTTAATATTTACTAATAATGCTTTTAAAGAAGGATTTTATCCTACAGGCAGATGAATGGTCAGATATTTAAAAATCTCCTAAATACAATATTGTATTAATTAGTAAGTAAGAAAATTAAAGTACAATAAATAATTAAAGTAAGATAAATAATTAAAAATATTAAAGTAAGTACAATATTATTAATATTCTGTGTCTGGGTGTAAATTATCTATATTATGTATGTATTTAGAAATATTTAAGTATGTTTATCAGTTGTCTGGTTGCCATAATACAGGCTCTGCCTAGTTTGGGATCAGATGACCGTGTGTGAGTTGTCCCAAGATATTATTATTATTATTATTATATTGTATGGATTCAAAACAACATTTGTATATTGTGTTCTTTTATAAAATTGTACTTCTTATAATGAGTTTAAATATTATTGTTGTGTTGAGTAATGTTATTGGTTTTAAAAATTAAATTAAAACTGATCTATTCTGACGTCTTTTTGATTAAATTAAAAACAAAACACACTTAACCCTTACCCAGTAAAGCCTAGATCTTGTAAATTAATGATATTACAAATAGATATATAATTTACATACCTACACTAGACCAGTATATAATCATATTGTATACATACCTATACTATTTATATATACGGTAAACATATACATATCTGTCACGGAACGACTGGTTTATGCCTTTTTCGTTAACAACTGCTCCTTCGGTTAGTCATTTACCTTGACAGGCAATGCCCATAGTTGGGGTCAAGAGCCTTATTTAAGCTCGGATTAATGATGTAGTAATTGTTGCGTAGACGCGACTAAAACAGGTTTATGACAGGAATAATTGTGGAGTAAGTATTATTATTATGGCCTAGTGGTTGACATACCGGATTTCTATGCACGAAGTTGCAGGTTCAAACCCAGGCAAGTATCAATGTGACTTTTTCAATGTCATAAATACTTTCTTAGATAATCTACGACACCACTGACTGACGGTGACGGAAAACATCGTAAGGAAACCTGGACATAATTATCTGAAATCGCCAACCCGCAGTGAGCTAGCGTGGTGATCAGTGCTCAATCCTTCTCTGTACGAGAAGAGGCCTTTGCCCTGCAGTGGGACAGTTATAGGCTGTTATTATTATATTATTATTAAGTATTATTGATTGTTAAGGATAATTTTAATATTTACTTGATCATTCGTAAACAGGTAGGTACCTATATTAAAGTAACCATAAATTTATAATAGGGAACATTTCACATATGATGTTTGTATTTGTATGTATGTATGGCAGAACAAATGGTTATATTCAATAACATACCTAATATTGTAATTCAGACATTGCTATTGCTATTTTTGAAAGAGTATTTATGGAGTTTCTTGTAGATTATTTTCCAAAACAACATTTTGGAACCGCGCAAGTTTTGTAGCCCATATGTAATAAATACATTATGACTATAACTTTATTTTAAACATCGCCTCTCACTAGGAATTTCCCCTGTATCGTGGGTGCGTTTCACAAACATGAAATATCACATACACAAATACTCTGGAAAAATATCTGTGGTTCAAACAAATTTTTGTTACGTGCGGGAATTTAACCCGCAACTCTCAGCGCAGCAGTCCAATCGCCACTGCGCCAATCAGGTTGTCAACTAACCTAAAAATGCTGACATCTACATATCCAACTACATAGACACGGACCAGTCCTACCAACCTAACATGTATATCTAGGTATAGCACATAGGTAGGTAGGTAGGTGTATATATCACATAATTTACAAGTTTGGTTGTTGGACATCGGCTCGGTGTCGAGAGGCCGGCCGGGTGCCGTCGCCCGAAACCGACGCACCGTTATAAGGGACGAGGACCTCGACTAAAACCGTGCGCACACGCAACACTGGGGATTTTTATAGTTTTATACAATTGTATGCTTTGTTCAAATAAAAAATCGTAAAAATAAATTATAATAATTTTGATAGAGCCGTTTTTTTAAATGTGTCTAGTATTTGACAGGAAATAATGCTAGACACATTTTATATTTAGATTAATTAGTATTTTAATAGATGAGTAAATAAATAAAACCGTGTAATGGTTGCTATTGGACCGATTTTCTTTTCACCATCATCATCAGCCAGACGACGTCCACTGTTAATCAAAGGGTTCTCCCCTAGGACACCACAATAAACGACAACTTGTCATTTTAATGCTATTTGTACGATTAGGACTAAAGTAAACAAGTATTTTAATTGAGGGTTAATTAATTGCTCAATGTAGCGCAGCCCTGTTACCTATACTAAGCACAATTCCTCTAATGCCGACTCAAAATATGACATCATTAAATTAAGATCAAATCAGTTATTGTATTGTATTTATGTTAAGTTATTTATTACTATTAAGTCCAGTTCCGATCTCAGTAGGTTTCATGATTAGTGTTAGGTCATAAGTTTTCCTGTCGCAAAGAGACAATACTGTTTTTGTTTTACAAGTACAATATTATGTTATGTTTTAAGTTCATTGCAATATTATGTTTTTAGTTTCAAACTCATTTAAGTTAAGACTTTAAGTTAGTTAATTTGCAATTCATTTTAGTTTTATATTCTTTCTAGCACTTATCACTTATTTTGTGAATGGTTAACCAGTAATTGGCGACTTTGTAAGTCAAGACATAGTTATTAATATACATAAGCATTACTGTACACAGAAGCTGTTGGTAAGCCTTAATAAATAAATCAGCCCCCTTAGACAAGTGGCAAAACGCTTGTCGAATAGAATGATAAATGTATGGGGACGATATAATGTTTCTTCTATGTAATCGTTGACAGATGTCAATCCCATACATTTTTCATTCTATTCGTCAAGCCTTTTGCCACTTGTCGAAGGGGTCAGAGATCCTTCTATAACTGCCAACCAAAATACTCAAGCGACTGAAACGCCAGAGCCTTATAACCAAGTCTTTACCGAAGCCTTCCAGACTCGATCTCAATGAAATGTGGGTCAAGTTTATTGACAAATCAGGACGTTGCCCGTGCTGCGTCCCTGTCTAACGCGCACCGGTGTCCCTTTCGCACGCAGGCTTCGGCGGCTTTTTGGACGGAGGACGGTGTTCGGAGATGTATAAGTAACTGTATTATTCCTGACGTACTTGTTTGGAGGGGAATAAGAATATCGTGTGCCTACGTCAGCTGGTTCGAATAGATTTTCGTTGGTCGTTGTACTTGGGAAATGTTGTCTTTGATATTGATGGTTTCGAAGAATCCTTCAGGCAATTTTATAACCTCCTTACTTATAAAATTGAACAATTTTTTTTTTTTTAAAACGCCCCCACACTAGGAATTTCTCCTGTATCGTGGGTGCGTTTCACAAACATGAAATATCACATACACAAACACCCAGACTCGGGACAAACATCTGCGGATCGCACAAATTATTGTCCCGTGCGGGAATCGAACCCGCAACCCTAAGCGCAGCAGTCCAATTGCTTAGCCACTGCGCCAATCGGGTCGTCAATTGTTTAACTTATACAATAATAGATTTAAGAAGTAGTCTTCGTCTTCCTATCGCATGGTTTATGAAAATTTGAACAACTTAGTGTCAGAGGCTAAACCACCTGTAGGCCTCTGACATGGGTTTACACACCGTTGAAAAATCGCTCAGGTGTGTCAGATTCCTCACGATGTTTTCCTTAACCGTTTTCAGCAACTGATAACCAATTTGTAATACGCACGTGAATCCGAACAAACATTTGTGCGTGTCGGGGTTTGATCCCGCGACCTTTGACGTGGCAGTCCAACGGTCATACCACCATAGTGTTTCATTTTCATTAGTATCAGTTATTTTTATTTATTTATTTAAACTTCATGTAACAAAAGTGTGTACACAGGCGGACTTGATGCCTGAAGGCATTCTCTACCAGTCAACTTTTTGTTATTTAATTATATTTTAAGTATAATGAAAATCATCCTAAAATCGCTTAAATCAGTCGTAGTTTCGGTCACGGCGGCCTGTCTCTTATGAGACTAGCCAACTACGCAGGAGATATTATAGTGCACAAGTATGCGCGCAAACACAGGTGCACTCCCTATTCCCTCACTCTCATAATCCGATGGGACGGTAGACCGACACGACCGGAGACAGATCAGGCGCAGGACCAACGGCTTAACATGCGTTCCGAAGCACAGAGGGGTCACGACATGTGAAAACGGTCACCCATCAAAAGACTGATCATGGCGAGCACTGCTTAACTTTCAGATCGACTGATCTGCGCGGTAGACACGTAGCTACGAGCCCCTTCTCCTAAATGACATTTGAAAATTCAGTTAAAATGTGTGTACAGGTGTGCCTACCTCTTTAAGTACAAGCGTGAAGGTGCTCAAAAAATCAGCAAAAAATAATTCTCAAGACGCCCATTAACCCAGTGAAGGATGTGCGGCGTCATGTTACGTGACGTCAGATCCGGTCCTTATTGAAACGATATCCGGTTCGTTCCGGATTTGGGGCCGATGTAAATAAAGGGTTGTTTTGTATCGCATTGTTAGGGGTTGTAATTATGGGGTTTATAGCTATTAAGTGTTTTTGGGATTTTTTGTGATGGTGTTCTTTGGGATCGTAAGGTGGTTTGATGTAAACATGGGTTTTTGGGGGTGGAAAAAGAGCTATCAATTTTATGGATACCACTTAACTTATGCTAGCAAGTTCTGTTTAAGTTAACGAGGTCAATTTAATAGGTTAAAGCTTAACTTGAATTGAAATATTTGATACAGCAATATTACTGTAATATTAGGAATATCTGTATTTTACATATTGCTTTAAATAAATATTCTATTCTCTTCTATTCGATTACCTTTTATAGAAAAGTGATTTCTATTGCTTTTACGGAATCTTCATCTTCGAAACATAACCCTTCCATGGCATAAAAAAAAAAACAATTTCCTATTTTCTTGTCGACTGCATTCATTTTTTTTGACGACCTGATTGGCATTGGTTTAGCGATTGGACTGCTGCGCTAAGGGTTGCGGGTTCGATTCCCGCACGGGCAATAATTTGTGCAAACCGCAGATGTTTGTCCCGAGTCTGGGTGTTTGTGTATGTGATATTTCATGTTTCTGAAACGCGTCCACGATACAGGAGAAGTTCCTAGTGTCGGGCCACGATTAAACAACAAAGAAAGATTTCAAAATTTGTATGTGCCGACTGTATTTTTAATTTTTTAAATTTTCTGAAGCAATGTCTAAACGAAAGGACCATTTTCTCATCGTTTTTCCATAGCTATGTATATTAAAACTGATAAATAACTCCTAACTTTATAAATGAAAACCTGTTGAAATCAACACGCAGCGAACATGATTAATGTTAGTTATAGACACCACAGTTATATTGACCTAGGAGGTTCAACAAGTGCAACCGGTAATCGAACCCGCGACCTCTCATCATCATCTAGATTCTAGACCGCATTGTACTTAGGCTCTGTAGATTATGAACCGGATTTATGTTCCCGAGGCTGTAGGCTGCAAAAGGTTACAGGTTCAAAACCGGGTAAGTAACAATGTGTCGTGATAGACTTTTCTTTACATCCATGGGATGGATGGACTTCTTACTAGAGGAATGTGAGTAGGTATACTACACATACACGCCTCTGCCTACCCCGTGGTGGGGCTCGTAGCTATGTGGCTACCCCGCAGATCAGTCGATCTGCAAGGTTAAGCCGTGCTCGCCGCGGTCAGTCTTGTGATGGGTGACCGTTTTCACATGTCGAGACCTCACCGTGCTTCGGAAGGCAAGTTAAGCTGTTGGTCCTGCGTCTGATCCCTCTCCGTGTGTCGTGTCGGTCTACCGTCCCATCGGATTATGAGAGTGAGGGAATAGGGAGTGCACCTGTGTCTGCGCGCATACTTGTGCACTATAATATCTCCTGCGTAGTTGGCTAGTCTCAGCTGAGACGGGCCGCCGTGACCGAAATTCAGTCAGGAGGACATTCTGCCTACCCCTTGCGGAACTTCAGGCGTGTGGTATACTTAGTAATTCTTCTTTTAATGATTTATGCAATACAAATAAATGGCAAAACAAAACTGCCTACGTTAGTCTAGTGGTAATTAAGCGCGACTGCTGAGCACGAGGTCCTGGGTTCGAAGCCCGGGTCGGGAAAAGTGTTACTGGGTTTTTCCATTAGGTAATTCTCAGTAGCAGCACTGAGTCTGGATTTGTGCCCGGTTGATGACAATAGGCTCGCCCTCGATTACTTTAGGACCTAAAACATTTTGCAAAATGTGCGGTAGGTAAACACTCCTGCCTACCCCTTCGGAGAATACAAGCGTGATTGTATGTTAATATTTTATTAATAGTACTAGGTAATATCATCTGGCCTATCTAGCCATCGTGCCGTGTGGTATCAGGCCTAGAATTGACCACCACCTTTCCTCCCGTGGGTGTCGTAAGAGGCGACTAAGGGAAAATCCAGAAGATGGGCAGCAGCGACTTCTGTAACTTGACCACTAACACTGCGATCCCCAAGCCACCCTCTCCCCCCACGCGCTTTAAACGGGGAGGCCTATGTTCAACAGTGGACGTCTTTTGGCTGATAATAAATACCATCTAGTGTAACGTCTTCAAAAGCAATCCTTCATCTTTATTTTACAACAATAATGCACCTACAAACAACGCACGCACGATCGCAGATATCGGCGCATCTTCCGATATTCCCACACCGAACACATGTTGAATTTTTTCTGTTACCTGCCTCCCTGCCTACCCGATTCAAATATTGACTGATTGAAGGGTTGGCGGGACATCTGTCAGACAGTGAAAGCTCCGAGAAAGCTTCAACATGTGTTCGTAAAGCCTTTGTACACATGTGGTCTATAGAAACACCGAAAATGTACCGAATGTATTGTATATTATTATACTTATATGTTATTATGACTTCTTCTTGAATAAAAAAACGATAATTGTATTTCTCTTTTGTATAGACAATTTTCATTACGTAACATCACGCAATTTTGTTTTTTTTTTATAAACGTCGCCACCCTAGGTATTTCTCACGTATCGTGAGTCCGTTTCACAAACATGAAATATCACATACAGAAACACTCAGACTCGGGAGAAACGTCTGTGGATCACACAAGTTTTTGTCCCGCGTGCATAAAACCCACAACCCCTAGAGCTGCAGTCCAATCACTTGACCAATGCGCCAATTAGGCTGTAAAAAGGTATCCCCCCGAAGGGGTGGGGGGAATAGGTGATCATTTAGTACACCCTCATTTCGCAAGTTATGTTTTAGGTCCCAATGTAGGGGGCGAGCCTATTGACATCAACCGGGCACAAATCTAGACAAACACATGCTGCTACTGAGAATTACCTAATGGAAAAACCCAGTAACACTTTTCCCGACCCAGGATTTGAACTTACTACCACATGCTCAGCAATCGCGCTTAGTGACCACTGGAACAACGAGGCAGGCATTGAATTTTCATTGGATTAAATCAGAATATTTTTGGTGCAGCGTTGTTTTATTTCTTAAGAGACTTGTCGCCTGTATTAGACATCAACGCGAGAGTAAGAAATGTGATTTTCAAAGAGATAAGATTCGATTTTTATTCAATATGTTTTGTTTGTATATTTATTTGTTTGTTGATTATTATTGTACTTTATTTTAGCGGTTAGGTGTGCGTTGTTTTGTAACTAAGTTTTAAGTTCGATTCCCATGTTAGGTGAAGTGTTAGTAGGGTTTTCTTTTTAGGCATCCTGGAGTGTTTGTTTGGACTTTGTCAATAATACTGATTAGATTTAGATTTTTATTTCTTTTGCGTGCGTGATACTGAATCTTAGAATTTTGCGACTTATCGAAAATTTAATGCTGGAATTTTACTCAAATTAGACTAGAGTGAAACGTGTCACCATATCATAAAAAACAAAATTAATTATTTTTTTCAATATTTTGTTTGTATAATATTATCTATCTATTCCCCCTACATAACCAAGTACAAGCCCTGCAGCTCCTCGATCGTACAGATGGGCCGGCCGCAGCTATGTGGGTCACAGTAACGTGTTCTAGTCTAGAACATGGCTGCGCCCGCGCCGCCTGATGAGCGGCTTTCTCCCGCTGACAACTACGCACTTCACTGTATACTGCTAACATCACGCTTTGGCACTGACGAGGTAAGCAGTCACTGTAGATGTAGGAATTTTAAACTATTAAATATTATTTTTATCCCTTTGCTTGCCTTTAGGAATGCTGTTGGATACATTTTTTTTGCCATTCATGGTAAAACGATTCTTGTGATAACGTGTGAGATGAATGTCATTAAACAGACGGATTAACTCTGGACTACCTTTAGTGTAACAAGAAAATAACACACACACATAACATTGAGCAATCTAATCCAGAGAATTAGCTATTGATATCTTGCTACAATGACGTGAAGATAAGTTAGCTATTTATTCTCCAAAAGTTCAAATCTTCATCATCATCATCATCATCATCAGCCAAAAGGCGTCCACTGTTGAACATAGGCCTCCCCGTTTAAGCGGGGGGGTTTGCCATAATCCCCACGCTTGGCAAGCGGCTTGGGGATCGCAGTATTGGTGGTGAAGTTACAGAAGACGCTGCTGCCCATCTTCTGAATTTTCCCTTAGTCGCCTCTTACGACACCCACGGGAGGAAAGGGGGTGGTCAATTCTAGGCCGGATACCACACGGCACCCGGTACCCAAAAGTTTAAATCTTATGGCAAACAAATTCCACGGGCAAACAAAATCTGCAAAACTACACAAGTTTCAGTAAGTCCCTCTTACCGCCGAACTCAGAGACATTTAATGATTATTTAAACTGTCACTAAGTTACATTTTTCTACAGTAAATCTTTACTTAGTGTCAGTTAAAGTAATCATTAACGTCTCTGAGTGCGGCGGTTACTTATAAACAATGCTAAAATGTGTTTTAAGATAACCACTTCTTAAGTGTATTCACATCTCTATTTCAAACGATAGTGACCGATGTAATTTAATTTAACCGATTATTCAACACTAACAATTTTTATAAGTTATAGAGGTATAAGTTTTGACCGTCAAGAATTATAGAAAACTAGCTGCGCCTCGCGGTGTTACTCACTACATTATTTCTGGATAAGAAACAGCCTGTGTTAATCCAAGGCGTCAGCTACCTCTTTACCAAATTTCAGCAAAATCGGTCCAGCCGTTTGAGCGATAAACATACCCTTACGTTAATCCATAGCGTCAGCTACCTCCATACCAAATTTCAGCGAAATCGGTTCAGCCGTTTGGGCGTTAAGAGGTTACAAACATACAAATACAAAAACTCTCAAACTTTCGCCTTTATATTTGTGTGATGTGTTTTACAAGAAAGACTCTTGTCTTGCGTGTGTACTTTTCACCTATCTTTTGTCTCGTTCCTTTAGCTCTGAAACTTAGGCCAAGATGACAAAAACCCTAGCAGTAAGTACACCACACCTACATATCTGCCTACCTCATTTAGCGAAGGTACCAGGATCAGCTGATTCGCTTTCACCTCTGTGGCCAATGTCCGCGCGTCGTTATCGATGCGGCGCGCGTCGCGTGCGCGTGCGCCGTTCAACTGTGCACTTGTGTGTGTGGGTATGGGATTATTTTGATGCAATTGGTATGATAGTTATGGTATTAGATGTTTTGCAAATATTATATTGTTAGAATAATTCTTAATCCAATATTTTAAACTTAATATTATAAATGCACAAGTATATCTGTCTGTCTGGGAAATTTTTCAGCTAAACTAGTAAACCGATTTCGATGGATTTTTGTATCGAGATTGCCTAAACCCTAAGGATGAATATGTATCTCCTTATATCTGAGTAAAGTAACTGGTGTAAGCTTGAGGACTATAATTACAAAACCATGTAGTGATTTGTATAGACTATTCTTAATTAGCTGTATGATGTTGTTTTTTTTTATTAACTTGTATTTAATAATTTTTTTTACAACTATTAAACGTAAGGTTTTCTTTAAAAAAAAAACGACGCTCCACACTAGGAATGTCTCCTGTATCGGGGGTGCGTTTCACAAACATAAATTAATCGTAGAGAAAGAATCTGCAGATCGCACAAATTTTTGTCCCGTGCGGGAATCGAACCCGCAACTCTTAGCACAGCAGTCCAATCGCTTAGCCACTGCGCCAATCAAGTCCTCATATTTGATAGCAGGACGGACAAGAGTGTTAACATTATGACAAGTTGATTCTTAGAAATCAAGAGAGAGTAGTGAGTCACGTGTCAGTTGTAGACTAGTGTTGAAACCTCCTTGGTCACAGTGACGTAAATAAACAAGGCATTGACCTAACTTGACTGCCTCGTTGGTCTAGTGGTCGCTAAGCGCGACTGCTGAGCAAGAGGTCCTGGGTTCAAATCCCGGGTCGGGCAAAGTGTTATTGAGTTTTCCATTAGGTCATTCTCAGTAGAAGCACGGAGTCTGGATCTGTGCCCGGTTGATGGCAATAGGCTCGCCCCCTATTACATTGGGACACAACATAACTGGCGAAATGTGGGTGTACTATATGTACAACTCTGCCTACCCCTTTGGGGAATACAAGCGTGATGTTATGTTATTGACCTAACTAAGAAGTTTGTATACCTATATAGGTATATAGATACCTATGTGTTTAAGGATAAACTTTGGTCTCATTATAATATAATGAATTTGACGGTGTTTGCTTTTATGTAACTTTGAAATTATGAGAAAGGATTAGATGAAAATCTTAGATTTAAACTGCCTCGCTGGTCTAGTGGTTGCTATGCATGAGATCCCGGTTTCGGGCAAAGTGCTACTGAGATTTTATATTAGGTAATTCTCAGTAGCAACACGGAGTCTGTATTTGTACCCTGTTGTAGCAATAGTCTCGCCTTTTCATTGGGACCTAAAACATAACTGGCGAAATGTGGGTGTACTATATGTGCACCCCTGCATAACCCTTCGGGGAATACAGGCGTGATGTTGTGCTGTGTTATATTATGTACTTACTGCGCATGTGCACATTAAATCATTGTTAAAACCAACTGAACACCAGACTAATATCACTCGGCGTGTCACTACATTGCTACACCTGTCATCTATATAAACACGTAAAAAGCAGGCAAACGCTCGCGTGAACGTAGAACTGAATATTTATGACAAAGAGATCAGTAAGACATTTATAATCGGTTAATACCTTCAGTAATGCTGTCCGCACTTACTTTTGACTAATTGTTTAATGTATGAAGACTAACTAACTTATAAAATATTACACAGTTCAACAATTGATTATACTATACCCGTCACTGTCGTTCGCATGTTTAAGAATAGAGATGGCAATAGACTGATGAAGTGGTTAACTTAAAACGACCTGATTGGCGTAGTGGCTAAGCGATTATACTGCTGCGCTAAGGGTTGCGGGTTCGATTCCCGCACAGGGCAAAAATTTGTGTGATCCGCAAATGTTTGTCTCGAGTCTGGGTTTTTGTGTATGTGATATTCCATGTTTGTAAAACGCACCCACATTACAGGAGAAATTCCTAGTGTGGGGCGACGATTTTTTAAAAAAGAAACACATTTTACCATCGTTTATAAGTAAGAGGTAAATAATTATTTTGTTAAAATCACTACCTATGTCTTATACTTTACATTATTTAACAGAGGGTTATGTATTAAGGTTTTACATGGGTTGCCTTGATTATTATAAACGACTAGCTGCGCCCAGCGGTGTTACCCGCTACATTTTCACGGGATAAAAAGTAGCCTATAAGGTAATCCAGGGTGTCAGCTACCTCCATACCAAATTTTAGCAGAGTCGGTCCAGCCGTTTGAGCGTAAAGAGGTAACAAACACACAAATACACATACACACATACAAATTTTCGCCTTTATAATATTGTCATCTTTTTGGTGTCGAATTTAAGAGGTTATTTCTTATCGGTGTAGCACTCACCGTTTTTAACTATCCTTTAGCTTTTTGATATGTCAAAACTCTGTCATTCTCCTTGACTTGTTGTTCGAAATTCATCTATCTTTTCCTTACTTTGCTTTATATATTTCTACGTTACTCTAAATAGCTTTGGACCTCTGCCCCTAGAGACCTAGAAAGAGTCTTAAGTCAATTACAAATTCCGATTTAACAAACCTGTCCATTAAACCGAGACTACAGCTTTAACAACGCAAAAAGGACCTTCTCACTTGAACATACGTTTCAAATTTGAATAGGCAGTTTATGAATATTTCAATGTCTTCTTCCAATACATCGTTAGTTTGAGTCATGCTTCCAGCAAGTGGTGTTGAAACTGCAATCATCTCCGTCTATTGGGAAGTCCAAATTAGCTGGACATTGAAAATTGTATGCATTTTGTAATACTTTTGGGAATAGTTCTGATGCAGTATTGTGTGTCATCTTCATTGTAATGTTAGTTATTGCAAAAATTTAGTCACGATAATACAAGACGATGGTTTTTTCTTTATTGCATTATCTTTGGCGATAATTGCCAACAGACTGGATTGCCATTTTACCCAGCAAGATTATAGTTACCTAGCAGACATAGTGTTACTTTCTGAGTGTCTATGCTTGTTATCCTGTCTATATACTTTTATCTGGTTGTACAATGTATAAGAGTATTGTCAATGTATCTGAATTAAATTTATTTTTTATTTATTACCTACGCTGTTGTGGCTTGGGTAAGGCAGTGCATGCACAACCAGAAGATTAAATAGTTATAAATGTCGCAATCTAATTATACAAAATCACTAGTACTTATACAGTCTACACTCTGCTTTTTTTAACCAACTAAATCACAAGAATGTCTACAAGTTATAGGTTTTAGATTATGTAGACGTGAACTCTCTAAGCATTGTAATCGAAACATGTTTTTTACAGTGAAAAATAAGTATTTTTCTGTAAGTGAAATTGAACTGACATTGATTAGTGACACTGACTATACAAGCTAGTAGTAGTAAGTACCAGTATCATTCATTCATACATAAATTAAATTTAGAGAGAGCTAGCCTGAAAGCGATTAAACTCAAACTATTCTTCTATGATCAATTGTTAAATGTCTCGTAGGCCTATATCTAAATGTAACTATATTTTAGGCTTCCATACATTCATCCTTACTTTTAGAAGCTTGTCAAATATTATATCATGTGAAGTAGTAGGTAGGTACCTATACTATATATAATATTATTATGTTAAACCGTCAAGCTCTAAGTTTACGAGCAGCCTCCCGCCAAGCCGCCACTTTCCAAACGCTCATTCACTGGCAGTCTTTATCTTGCACTTGACATTAAGTCTGGCATGGTCATTGCCGCTGATCCGCGCATCTCCGGCGCGCGAGTGAAAGTTGCGCGCGCGCACACTCCCCCCACCCCAGCGTATATGTGTCACTGTTAGACCTCGATGCTGTGCCGATATGTGCGCTTTGTATATCGTTAGATTGGTGCTACTATTATGTTTGATGTTCTATCAATAGAGGTTTAGCTTTATATGTAGGGATAGTTTTGCAGATCATTCGTTTGTTCTATAATATTGTTTTTATTGTTGATATCCAAAAAGTTAATGTTTTAGTCTAGTTGATCAGGAAGGTCCATAGTAACATACAGAGCATAATATAACAAGATTCTTGACTTTATAAGTGTCTGCAAAGGGCTAACACGAATAAAATACCTTTTGACTTCGGATAAAAAACAATAATTTCAATACTTAATAATAAATTTTTTCAAGAAAAGAAAACGAATTTACATTTTTTCTTACAATGTATCAAAGCTCAAAGTACTAGGCAAACATAAACACTCGGTATCATCCTTGCCGATGAGTCAGTGCGCAGGCGCGTCATGAGCCAACTCTAGTGGGCGGTATACGGAACAAACGCTGTGAATGTAGGTCAGGTTTTTACGAAGATGGCCGAATTTTAACGATTGAGTGCTATTAGCGTGATTTTTTACTTACATATAATTTGTTTTTATATTAATTTCTTGGACTTTCTTCTATAGAATTGGATATGCTATATAGATAGCTCATGCCGCCAAAAATTTGCGATTCAGCTGGGTTTTTGCAGCAATTCTTAATACCAGCTAAGTCCATTGAATACATAGGGGAATAAACTGGAAAAGTGAACGCTTTACTCCAGAATTGACTTAAAGTATACGACATAATTATTATTTTATCTAGTTAAGTTTCCGAAAACAAGATTTAAATAAAGCGGTAACTACAAAATTAAATTATCAAACGCAAGCCAATAAATGAAATATTTGAGAAGATATACAACCTACTTTCAATGCAAACTCTTTAGAAGGATATAAAAAGTGTAAGTGACACTCATATAGAAAACAACATCTAAATTCTTATATATTCGACCGCAATACATTGTATGAATGTATGCCAGATACGTGGATATGGCACACACGGACTAGTAATATACCTAATGCTAGGTATAGCAATGTTCTAGAATCTAAACAGATAGTTATAATTATTTTTTTAAACGTCGCCCCACACTATGCATTTCTCCTGTATCACGGGTGCGTTTTGCAAACAGCCACCCAGACTCGGGACAATGATCTGCAGATCTCAATTTTAGTCCGTGCGGGCATCAAACCCTTAGTGCAGCAGTCCAATCGCTTAGCTACGCCAATCAGGTTGTCGAATCAATTGGTTTTTAACGATAGTTCTAATTCATGATTTGTAAAGTTAGGTCAAATAATTATCGTTTAGAGATACCGTTGGTCCCGAACTAGGGTACCTAGGCTATGTAGCATGGGTACTATTGGAAAGTCTGGTGGCCAAATACCTGATCTCGGGTAGGTACTATATAAATATATAAATATCTGACTAAAGTTTTCAAAAATTAGAGATGCTATCAAACAAATTGCAGTATTATTGGTTGCCATGGTAATACAGGAAAGAAAAGAGGGGCTCGTAGCTACGTGGCTACCGCGTAGATCAGTCGATTTGCGAGGCTAAGCCGTGCTGGCCGCAGTCAGTCTCGTGATGGGTGACCTTTTTCACATGTCGAGACGCGTCCGTGCTTCGGAAGGCACCTTAAGCCGTTGGTCCTGTGATCTCTTTCCGGTCGTGTCGGTCTACCGTCTCATCGGACTATGCGAGTGAGGGAATAGTGCATACTTATGCACTATAATATCTCCTGCGTAGTTAGCTAGTCTCAGATGAGACCGGCCGCCGTGTCCGAAATTAGGTCAGGACTACATTACAGGAAAAAACAATCTAATTCATTTTCCAAGAAGATGTTACATTATTATTTCAGATAAAGTATTAATCACAAACACGTTTATTATTATTTTAGGAGGTTGTGACGATTCATGCTTATTAGCAGCATTATCCTTAAATGCTATTTATAATGATAAATCAATACTAAATCAACATTATTGTTATTTAATAATCCCATCAATCGATAAATCCTTATTATCGATTAGGGAAATAACTATAGAAATTCATCACCATACAACCTTTTTCAATTTTAAACCTAACCAAATTCATTCATATGATAACCTAACCTAACCAAATTATTTTTGACCTGTATGACCTAATTATGGGAACATCGATATTTTAAGCCAAGTACGGTAACAGCCGCTACAATTAAACCTGTATATGTCAAACGGTACTAGCGTCTTAATAAGTCCATTGATGTATTCATAATGACCCATACGTGACACATGGTCTGCGATAGCCTTTTAGCCTTGAACTCATCAATGCAAAAGACAAACGATATATTTAAACAATAAGATTGTCAAATTGACTCATTTTGCATATAAGATCTGACAAATTGACAAATTTATTATTTTTATATAAAGAATGATAATAAATAATCGGTTTTATATATTATGTATATTAAATTAAATATACATACTATCCCCCTTACTCACAAAGATTGTTATTTTTTTTAATTAAATTAAATTATACCTGACACTGCCGTTGTCGTCTTAAAAGGTGAATGTTACGAAAAATCGTTTAACATTATAATTATTATCGTTTATAAGTAAGAGGGTTAATCATTATGATATCTACTTACATGAATATATTGGAGCAAGTTCGTTGCTGCGTAGTCGACGTCAAATCCTTAACATAATCATGTCCACTTTTTGTTTATCATTCAATCAATCCGCTATCAATCGAGGTAAGTCTTTTGCGCCTTCGACAATGTTCAGAGGACAACCCGGGGGTCAGACAGTGGGGGACAAAGAAGGACTAGAACAAGATTAGAAATTACTACAGACGCCTAGGGGTGCAAGCTGGGGGTCAATAGCCTGTGGGAGTCTATAGCCTGTAGGGTCTAGCCTAAAGGAGTTTATAGGCTGTAGGGTCTAGCCTAAAGGAGTTTATAGCCTGTAGGGTCTAGCCTAAAGGAGTCTATAGCTTAGAAGGGTTTTTAGCCGGTAGTTTCTTAATAGGCTTAAACAATAATTATGTGTCTCTAAAACCTGTATTACTAATCCTATTACCTGATGAATAACCGATGTCCTAATTAACTATTACAATGTTAGCTTGATAGCTAATTAATAGCGATTAGTTTTAGTTTTTATGCAAAAGGGTAATGACCTCATTCTATGATTAATTGAAATATAATTTTGGCAAATGTATTTTAGGAATCAAATTAAGCTTTGTATACTATATCTATTACATTATTTATAAGTGACTTTATTGGGTCACAAAATGTTTTTTAGTTTTTTATATTTTTACTATAAAATAATAATCATTAGGTACAATACTGTTCAATCCCGCTCAATAAAATATTTTTATATTATCAAAGCTAATTCGAAAATATAATGAAAACAAAGGAATGGAGTAAATAAATAATTTGTGTCGCTACGGCCGGCCGCGCCGTTAAAACTGTAAAAAGAACCAGTCGAGCGACCTTCGAGATATCAGCCGAAAACGAACCAGTCCCGATAGCTACGCGCCGGAAAATACTAATTTTCCGACTACGGTTCACTATACTAAACATATCAAAATAACAATTTGACAATCAACTACTCTCTTAAGGTTACTCATGCAGTTAGTAATAGCTCGATCGTTAGTAAAAAGAAAACGGAAAAAAGAAAAAAATAGGAAAAGATGTGATTGGCATAATAATATAAAATACAAAAAAAAATAAAAATAATCTCTCGAATATTTACAAGGAGGGTAGAAATCGGAAAGATTATGATTATTAATTATTGAGAAATTATAAAAAAATGTTGATTAAAATAATAATAAAAAACTGGCGTCCGAAGTATAAGGCATCCACTGTGTGATCCACAAATCGGCGGCACTGTCACGTCACTAACAAAATGCCAATTACAAACATTTCCCAAAACGCGTCGCTTGCGCTCGGCGAATTGAATTTTTTTCCTTTTTTTTTGTTTAGATAACGTACACTGAATTTTTATGTTTGTTCTCCCCGTTGTTTAGCGTCACTGTGGTTATTGTTGGTTTGTCCGCACTACACTTCACTCACTAGCCGGGACGGGCGCTGCGCGCGCGTGTTGTCGTCAGACTGGCGGCGCGGGCGCACCCCACTCACTTCCCACCAAAAATTTTCTACCACCGCGCATTTGCAGGGCGGGCGAACTGCGGCCCGCTACGCCGCGTAGCCTCTACGTTGCGGGTTATTACATTCGCTAATTAGACGTGATTTTGATTAATTATGTTAATTGTTGATGTTGTGTTAATATTACCGTAAGATTTGTGATGTGTGGCCGACATAATGATGTGTTATTTTGGGAGGCTCAGCCATGTATTTGAAAACAAATTGCTAAAAATGTAGAGCATGTAATTTTATCGCAGTGGTATTATTATCGTATCATAAACAATTCTTGCAATTTTTAAATGATAACGCAATTAAGCAAAATTGTTAAGAGACACGATATTATCTGGGTTAGTTTATAGGGACATTAACAAAATGTCCTAATATTTTTAAATCTTTATATTTTACAGTCGAGTAGTAACTGCTATCATATGGAACTAGGTCTCGTACCTAACTCAGAGGATATTGCATCGGAAGCACGCAACAACAGCTCGCTTGTAAATTATTTAGTTTTTTAGCTCTTTGGAGGAAACATTGGTATTAGTAATTATATTATGAACACTTAATAAGAAGGTTAGATGCCGTCAAAACAAATAACACAGGACGTCTGGTTTATTACTGCGATTTATGTTGTCATGACCTCATTTTGTATACTAATTTCAATTATCGTAAGTCTACTTCTTATTAAAAATAAAATAAAAATCAAAAATAATAGATAAAATATGATCATCATACAAAAAAATAACATTTATAATAAAATATTTTTTTCATAAGGGAATTATTAAAACGAAACGAAACAGGTGGCTCAATCAAATATTGAAATTAATTATTGAACTTTAAAACATTAAGAACAACTTCATTAATAAACCGTCAAATAAAAAGCGACGCATTTCACTTTTAGTTTGACACACCTGGCGGCTGCTATCTCCATGCGTACACGCACACCGAAACACAAATACAGCATTACTCACACACACAAACGGGGACAGGCCTACAGACCTACAAACTTTACTTTCACCTTTCTCCGCTCTTATGGGTGATGGAATAGGGGGTATTTTTGTCTGTAGTTTGTGTAACAGTTAGTTTGCCAGTCAGCTGGTAAGTAGGTCATCGATGGTTTTCTTTATGGTACCAACTGCGGCCCTCACAAGGTCCTCCTCGTGTTATAGCCGATAATGTAAGGTCATGTTCATTTGAAGGCTCTCGACAAAGACTTGAATCACCCAAGCGATGGGTGTATCATATTTTAATGGTGTTTTCATGGAGTATTAGTAATCTTAGGAACGCGGAAAGTGGTCATCTTGCGTTGGTATGGTAGAACTTTACCAAGTAGATTAATATGGTTTAGGTATGTTAATGATTATTTGTGGTTATCAACTGAAATTAACTTAGCATCTGTTCGATTACCCTACATACCATCATGTTATCCCAAAAAGAGTAGGCAGAAGTGCTCTTTATCAGAAATCCATGCACTCAATTGAATTACGTCACTTCATCATCAGCCGGAAGACGTCCACTATTGAACGAAGGCCTTCCCCTTTTAGAAGGGGAGGGGTTGCCATAATCCCCACGCTTGGCAAGCGGCTTGGGGATCGCAGTGTTGGTGGTCAAGTTACAGAAGACGCTACTGCCCATCTTCTGGATTTTTTCTTAGTCGCCTCTTACGACACCCACGGGAAAGGGGGTGGTCAATTCTAGGCTGGATACCACACGGCACTTGCTATATATATGTATAAATAACACCTCTTTATCTTTCAGAAATTACGGCAATTAAGTAAGATAAGGAAACGTTCTACTTAAAATAGAAGAGTAATCAATCAATGTCCGATATATATATTATACCCTTGCGCACTGAACTCTAAGTTCAGAGTTCACAATTTATATGATCAATTTTCCTTTCCATCTTTTCGTTCCTTACTAATCAAAGCCCTCTTGCAAAGAGCACAATAACCAAGAAACTTCACGGTCAATACTTTAAATACCTTGTTAGGTATTTATCAATAATAATTATAGTACAACGTTCCCATGATAGCTATGTGAGAAGTATTAAAAGTCTGCGTATGCGCAAACAGATATGACCTAAAAGCTCAGCGGTGTGGTCTTAGCACTTTTCTTCTATAACCATTTTTTTAAGAATCATTTTTTTAATATTTTTAAATTAGGCGGTTTCACACTCACACGACACGGAGTGTGGCCCACTATTTTTGCATAAAAAAGGACAATTTTACATTCATTTTGTTAGCAGAGGTTTATTTAAGAACTTACAAATCACGCTTGGCATAGATAAGATAGAATCAAACGCAAGCCACAATATTAGACGCAGCATTATAAATTATTTTTAATTCACTGCTTATTTTTCCGTCTCATCAATCTTTGCATCAAATGGTTGGGTAACCAAAATATATGGGTTTAAGTCACTTAGACTCAGTTCTCCACTTAGCAGCGTCATGAGTGATGACTTGTGACCCGACTGCTTTGACTTCTGCGACTCGTAGCCGGTTATTGATTACGATTTGACTTGACTTGATGCTGTGTTGTACCGTTGTCTAAGATTTTAATTTAATGACTCTTAAGGCTCGTTGTTTTGTGATTATAGTATTAAATTTGGATTTTTGGAAGCGGTATTTTAACGTTCTACATATTTTTGGTGACCTTAAATTGCAGCGCTTTGTATAGAAGTAATGACTCACCGCCGAACTCAGAGACATTTAATGATTACTTAAACTATCACTAAGTATAGGTTTTCTTTGTGGTATCTTTACTTAGTGTCAGTTTAAGTAACCATTAACGACTCTGAGTTCGGCGGTCTGTGACCTAGTGATAGGTCTTGTACAATAAGTACTGGTCCCATTACCTGAAACAATATAGTCCAGGTATTTGGGTAGAATATTATTATTATTATTTCAGCCATGTTCGTCCCACTGCAGGGCAAAGGCCTCTCTTTACTTCAGTAGGTATGCTTTTCAGATTTTAAATCACGCTCAGAATAAATACAAATTATCCTCCACGATCATGCTTCCAACCCGGACATGACCCTTATATTGCATTATTATTATTTAACTGACTGCCTTGTTGGTCAGTAAGAGGTCCTGGGTTCAAATCCCGGGTCGAGCAAACTGTTACTTAGTTTTCCATTAGTTAATTCTGAGTAGCAGCACGGAGTCTGGATTTGTGTCCGGTTGATGGCAATAGGCTCGCCTCCTATTACATTGGGACTTACAACATAATTGGCGAAATGTGGGTGTACTATATGTACACCTCTGCCTACCCCTTCGGGGAATAGAGGCGTGATTTTATGTTATGTTATTATTATTAAATGAGTCATGGTCACTTAAAATAAAGAAATTGAAAATATTGCTTAGTTAAGTCAAATAAAAATCGATTTCACAGGGCAGTTAAAGGCACTTTACATCAGAGCTAATACAAGCTAAGGTTTAGTCGAAAACACAAACATTAATCCAATAGTGTGAACGATATTATCCGCTAATGAAAACGTCGAACACCTCACCTGATATCCAATCAAAATATATCTTCTCGCCGAATCAAAAGTAGGTCAAGCAGTAACAGTAAAGTTAAGACAATCTTTTTGTAACGCCCCTCAATGGCCGATGTAATAGCCTGCGCAGGTGTAGACAATAGGTACCGATAGCCCTGTGGGTGACTCATCGGTATTTCAAGGTTTGCTAGTAACAGATACATCGATGGATTAAAAATAACCATACCATGATATTACGCCTGTATTCCCAAAAAAAAAGCCGCTTGCCAAGCGGGGGGAGGCCTTTAAGGGAGAGGTTTTTTTCCAGCAGTGGACGTCTTCCGGCTGATGATGATGACGATGATTCCCCAAAATGGTGGAATGATGTGTACAGTACACGCACGTTCCGCCAGTTATGTTATAGGTCCCAATTTAATAGCAAGCGAACCTTTTTCCTTATCCACTAATCCAGACTCCGTGCTGCTACTGAGAAAAAATAACACTGCGCTTCTAAGAATTATAATAATAAATAATAATAACAGCCTATAACTGTCCCACTGCAGGGCAAAGGCCTCTTCTCGTATAGAGAAGGATTGAGCACTGATCACCACGCTAGCTCACTGCGGGTTGGCGATTTCAGATAATTAAATCCAGGTTTCCTTACGATGTTTTCCGTCACCGTCAGTCAGTGGTGTCTTAGAATATCTAAGAAAGTATTAATGACATTGAAAAAGTCACATTGATACTTGCCTGGGTTTGAACCTGCAACCTCGTGCATAGAAATCCGGTATGTCAACCACTAGGCCACCAACCCGACTTCTAAGAATTACCTACTGGAAACACTGAGTAACACTTTGTCCGACGCCGAATTCGAACTCACGCTAAGCAGTTGTACTTTGCGATCACTAGATTATCAAGGCAGTCAATAGATAGTATTCATGTTCTATGCTGATTTAGTTTAAAGAGTAGGAGTGGCTGAAAATCAGCGCTGGACCTGGTCATGCTTGTCCCCGTACAGCATTCGCTGAGTCCACTTCCTTTTGCTACTGTTTGTGTTATTGTTTATTTTCGTAAGAGTCTTTTATGTAGCGATAAATGTCTTTTTATTTATTTATTTTAAATGATATATAAACAAAAGAAAATCGCAATCGATACGTGTATCTACCATAAGTTACAAGAGAAAATAACGTGAAGTTATCGATGACATAGGTATGTCAAACCCATAGGTATTTTTTTTATTCTATTCCATTTCTGTTTATCAAGCGTTTTGCCACTTGTCTAAGGGAGCAGTCCAGCTGACAGTATTTTTACACAGAACAATATTTATACCAAGATAACTGTCATAGAACGTCGCGTTCTCTGTATAATACAGATTTTAATTCACCGCGTTCACTCCAGTGGGCTTTATACTCGTTGCCATGGAAATAACAAGCGTTTTTGATCGTAAGATAAGGCCTTAAACAAACGCGACAACACAGTAGACACACTCTTATTAATAACTTTAAAAGTTCTGTCGTCGCCTTAACTACTAGTGAGTAGTGTAGTCTGCCGATCGCGTCATGTTATGATAATTTCGCTCCTAATTACTGCTGCCCCCTTTACCATGAACTCTTAAAGCAAGACAGCTTACGTTGTGGAAGCGAGACGCCGCATTACACTGTACGTAGCGGCGTCTCGCTTCCACAACGTAAACTGTGCACCTTTAAGAGTTCATGGTAAGGGGCTGATGATAATTGTGGCCGAAATAGAGCTCGTGAGTGATCGATGTCCGAGTTTTTGCGAGTTTCCGCTGTTATATATCACGTTGCGTTAATGTTATATTATATTTAAAACGTTGTTTATAACTGTTATTTGGGTCAGTGATTTTATTACTGCTACTAAAGATAAATCGAATAAAGCATTAATTACATTTATCATTTATGCAAATGTGGTTTAAAGGTACAATTTATTAGTCATGTACTACGAGACATTATTTATTTTTAATAAAGTGTGAATTTATTCAATTTTTGGCAATGCATACAGGTGGCCCATGTTTTGCAATAACGGCAATAAGCTTAAACAACGCTAATAGGATGAGATGGTATGGTTGTAGTATCATCTTAATTTACAAACAAAAAGTTTTGAAATAAAACTTAAAACTATGTATGAATTACACCGCCTAGTGAATATTCTTCAAAGGCATATTTCTACCAATACCATTCTAAATGCTAGTATTTTTAATGGTGAAAATGAAAATGACAAAAAGAGGTTACAATTTCGACCTAATTCCAAATTAGCCGAACTATTAATAAGTGTTAATGAATCACATATCAATCTACAGTTGTATTGTTGCGCACTGAACTATTTAAGTGTAATAGCCTTATAATTAGCGCTCATTAACTCCTTTCATGCGAAGTGATTCGCTAAACCGATTATGTTATCAACAGATAGAAGTGTAGTGGTGCAACGTGGGAGAGGCCTATATTGACTGTTCGGTAGTGGACCGCGATAGGCTGGGAGAGAGAGGTAGTAGTGTTGGTTCTGACTGCCTCGTTGGTCTAGTGGTTTCCGAGCGCGACTGGTGAGCATGAGGTCCTGAGTACTAATCCCGGGTCGGGTAAAGTGTTATTGAGTTGTTCCATTAGGTAATCTTCAGTGGCAGCACGGAGTCTGGATTTGTGCCCGGTTGATGGCAATAGGCTCGCCTAGTACATTGGGACCTATAATACATATAACTGGCAAAATGTGGACGTACTATATGTGCACCTCTGCCTACCCCTTCGGGGAATACAGGTGTGATGTCAGGTAAGTAAGTAAAATAAGTCCTTTATGCTACGTTGCGAATATATTTATGTCATTTTTCGAGCACGTTGCAAACGCGGTTACTGTGAATTGCCGAACAGGAAAAAACTTGCATCACTTAGCCCGAACTTGTAGTATGTAGTATCATAAATTCATCATACATATAGCCATGGTACAGTCGGCAACATAAGTAAGTTAACATGTTAAGAAACCTTATGTCAAATAATAGAAAGAAATAGTCATCAATTCAAGTAATTGTTTCAAATTATAGGAGGGTCCAAAAAATGACCTGAGAATATTCAAGATCTTTTTCTATGTAATAGGTACGTTGTTCTTAAATTAATGGCATGTTTGAAATTTTAAATATTCACCTACTTAAGTTGCTGACTGTACATACATGCATCATCATACATGTAGCCAAGGTACGTACTTGTAGTATCATCGTACATGTAGTACGGCAGTGATCCGCGTAATCACGGCACAGCGTCGCGAACGATACATGAAGCGGTGTACAGCGTTCATTATAGAGATGGATGAATTGCTTTCTTATAAATAGGATAAGTATAGTACTTAGTAATACTATCAGCGATTTTAAGGTGATTCAGCAGTTTCCTCTATTGAGGGTTTATTAAACGTAGGTTAGGTGGCACTTTAGCTATGCTTAATGTTGTACAATAATAACAGCCTATAACTGTCCCACTGCAGGGCAAAGGCCTCTTCTCGTATAGAGAAGGATTGGGCATTGATCACCACGCTAGCTCACTGCGGGTTGGCAGGTGTATGGTAAATGATAAATAGTATCAATTTGTTTGTTTACGGTATAAAGACGTAGACTAAAATCCCAGTTTAACAAAGTGATTGGGTAGGTTTTCTATGAATTATTGCACTGTATAAGAAACTTTTTAGTGATAGTTGGGTGTGACTTAAAAACAGTCTTTTGTAAAATGTGGGTGAATAAATTAATGATTTGAATACCGAAAACAGGTTTTACAGAAATCCACTCTTTTTTTAAACTATATGGCTTGAGCATGGGCTTTTTCGTATTGATCCCGATACCCCTGAAAAGGAATGTCTTACTCTTCTTCTTCTAATGTCAGAGTGTTAAAAAACCGTTAAAAAATCTCTCAGTTGTGCCGGTTTCCTTTTCCATTTATAGATATTCTTATTAGATATACTTATTATATTAATTAACAATAACTATAATATATTATTATCTACTACGTTAATTTTATTAGAATACTCGTACCCGCTCGCGCTCCGCCCGCCACTAACCCCTAACCGTTACATCTGCGTTTCATTGAATTCGGCACCATGCTAATGTCGTGTCTGACACACTGACACTGTTCGCGCGCTTCATTTATTTATTATTTACATTAGTAGCTTTTACTGAGCAGCTCGGTAATTGTAGCACTTGTTACTGAGAGGGTGAGAGGATGTTTAAGGCATCGGTGTGTATTGGACGGCGGGCCTTTAGTTCAAGTTAATACGTCATAATTGTGGTAAACTGGACAAAATAAAAAAAATATTTTTGCATAAATGAGAATCGAACTGATTGTTTTTTTTTTAATTTCTACAATTTCTCAAGTCTCTTTTTACCCCTTTAGTCTCTACTTACAGGTAGGTTTAAACTAGCAGTTTAAAAAAAAATGTTTTCTTTTCAAACATATACAAACAAAAAATGATTTTGTCTAGAGAATTCCCTCTTCTGTTCTCCAGAGTCTCCACACCCACATTTCGCATCACAACCATTCAAATCATCGATAAAAAATAAATCCCGTACTGACAGCACAACCTAGAATCCAATTCACCATCTAAATTCCATTCTCATCTCATAACATTCAGATGACTGTAGCATCATCACCTATCTTAGTCATCATCTATGGACCGTTATATAGCCTGTCATGACATGTCATCACGATTGCACAACCCGCCGTCATCGGGTCATCTCCACCGTGTAGGGTACCGGGGGGGTCGCGAGGGTACGCGGGGGGTGGCGGGGAAGGGGCCGCGGGGGTACGGGGGGCGTCCTAGTTAAGGTAACGGTGCGCGATGTAGGACACAAGAGTTTTTGCGCACGACCGAAATTTTTTGTGTAGTATTTACAAAAGTTAATGTCTTTTGGCAATTCATGTGGTGTTGATTTGCGTTCGGTTTTATTTGCGAATTGACTTTTTTTTGCTTGTTGTTTCTTGATTGTGTATCGTGGTGTCAATTGCTTTCTTGTAAGGAGAGTGAAGTAATTTACATACCATAATATTTTGTTAGTGTAGTTTGATTACGTTTTAATTTTATTTAAGATCAACTTACGTAGTAAGTTTATGTCCGACTAGACTGCGTAGCCGGAATACGTCCACTGTTGGACAAAGGCCTCCACCTTATTGGGGGGGGGGGGGGGGGGGTTGCCATAATCCCCACGCTTGGCAAGCGGCTTGGGGATCGCAGTATTGGTGGTCAAGTCACAGAAGACGCTGCTGCCCATCTTCTGGTTTGTTTCCCTTAGTCGCCTCTTACGACACCCACGAGAGGAAAGGGTGGTCAATTCTAGGCCTGATACCACACGGCTCGTAGACTGCGTAACTGTAACATCGTATCAACATATTTCCTATAGATATTTCATAATATATGAGTAATAAAATAAACATGCTTTTTTTATTGATTGTTAATTATACCTACAACATATTTTTAAAAGAGTAACTATGGATTTTCTTGCCGGTTCTTCTCCATAGAAACGACTTTTTGGAACCGAACAACTAGAATTGACGTTGTGTAAGTGCTCTTTAGCGTAGCCTATATGAAATAAAAACATTATGACTATGACTATATCTAATATTAGGTCAATTAATTTTCAAAGTCAGCATAAGGTCACTTTTATTTTTGGCCTCGTTGATCCCTAATGCTACAAAAAGGTTACTCATCTTAAACGCTATCTGAACTTCCTAGAAAATATGTCAAAAACCTACATACTTTGAAAGTTTTGACTACTATTGGCGCAGTGACTAAGCGATTGGACTGCTGCGTTAAGAGTTGCGGGTTCAATTCCCGCACGGTACAAAATTATGTGATCCGCAGATGTTTGTACCGAGTTTCGATGTTTGTGTATGTGATGGTTTAAAATTGTGAAATGCACCCACGATACAGGAGAAATTCCTAGAGTGGGGCGAACTTCTTTTAAAGAAAAATAAAGAAAATCACTTATAACATTGTATTATTTACACTAACATAACATTAATATTCATAACAAAATCCTAAACCACATCCGACCACTATGTCACCCAATTAAGACTTCAACGCGCGTGCACCTTTGAGTGTTTGCTTACGATTTCCACTTTACACCCAGATGGTAAACACTCGTAATATAAAAGATTTAAAGGAAAGAGGAAAAATATATATTAACCTAATTTCTTATGAACTTGAACTGACTATACACTACTGTTATTTAAGAAAAACTAGTTTTGGTATTTTTATAGTGGCAGTTGATTTATTTATAGCGTTGTTGATTTCTGTTTGATATCTCTGAGTAATTTATAGGTGATACTTAAAGTGCCTGCGCTTTGATTGAAGTTTACACTACTTGAGTTAAAGTTATAGTTTGTTTGAAATAGAATAATATAATACTGTAAACTATATAAATAATCATTTTATCATATTAAGTATATTTGGCGTTTACATAAATATTAATATTACGTAAAAAGTTTTAACATTTGAAGGATAACAAATATAATAAATGGTTTTTGCAAAGAATTGCTGAATTATAATATTCCTAAAAAGGAATAGTATTATTTTTATTAATAAGGGAGGTTTTATTGATAATAAAATTAATCACTTGTTTATATTTAAACTGAAGGAGTTTCCAGTGGGTCAATTCTCGTAACTGAAGACGTTGTGCAGCAGTGCAATAACGATGCGCTTTCGATGATAACCAACGCTTTCGCATTGACTATCGTTTGTTTTTATCGAGTAGATGTAAGCCCTATACACTTTAGCTAACCCTTCGGGGGTTACAGGCGTGATGATGGAAGAAACACAACTTCAGTCGTAAGCTATGATTATTAGATTCCGCGTTACTCACCGCACCTTATAGTTTTTATGAACTGTTCTAGTATTACGGTAAATCCTTCTATTTCGGACAAGTAGCGACAAGTTACGGGTTAATTGACTACTTCGACTTGTTTGACCCGGTTGTTTGGCAAATTGCGCAATAAATACAAATCATCTATAGAGCGGACCGTTACAGATACATACGTGTAATGCTCACTACTGTGGTGGTGTCTTCTTTGTATGGTACTTGATTGTCGCCCGCGGTTGTACTTGCGCTCTACAGACCATTTATACTTTAATAGCTATCAAGAGTATTGTCCATTCGGTATTATAATAAGTTAATATCTCTTGTGATGGGTGACCGTTTTCACATGTCGAGACCCCACCGTGCTTCGGAAGGCGCGTTAAGCCGTTGGTCCTGCGCCTGATCTCTCTCCGGTCGTGTCGGTCTACCGTCCCATCGGATTATGAGAGTGAGGGAATAGGGAGTGCACCTGTGTCTGCGCGCATACTTGTACACTATAATATCTCCTGCGCAGATGGCTAGTCTCAGCTGAGACAGGCCGCCGTGACCGAAATTCGGTCAGGAGGACATTATTATTATTATTACTGGTGAAGATAATTTAAAAAGGCCCAAACACGATGGGATTGCGTCATTTCGGTACAGAGTTCTTATAACCACCTTCTGACTCCATCATCAGAACAGCTCAAAAGTATCATAGTATTGTATCGTCACCGAACTTTCATTTCAAGTATGGAATAATTAATTTCAATCAGATGTCAAGAAATGGTTTTAATTTAGATTGCTAGATTTGACCTATACCAACTAATAGACATACAACCAAACATTTATCATCATCAGCCAGAAGACGTCCACTGTTGAACAAAGGCTTCCCCTTTATAGGGGTGAGGTGGGGGGGTCACCATAATCCCCACACTTGAGGCTACTTTTAACTGAGTTTGCTTGCGACCACGGTCAGTGCAACTCGGTCGAAACGTCAAGCCATAATTGAAAACATTTGTTCGTATATACATAATTTAATTTTATTTTATTATAAGCTCAAATGCATTTATCATTAATAACGGTTACTAATTATTTAGATTAATCTATCTTTAAAAACCTTATGCCCTAAGTCAAGTCGTTTCAAAGTGTATTTCCCACGATAGCCGGCATCAGTTTAGTACAATAAGCATAAAAAACAAACGAACAGACTCTTCTAGCTTTTTTATAATTCGAAGCAATGAGATCATCGCTGCGTTTGAACATCTGTCTCTATTGCTGCCGGTGCGTTGTTCAGCCTTAGAGCTTCCAAGAAGCTGTCTGAACCTACTTAAAGCCTCGTACGAGCTTTTGAGGACCGTCCCCTGAACGGGAGGTATTTGGTTGGAGTTTTCCTGGTAGAAAATTCTTAGTAGGAGGTGATAATGGCAATAAGCTCGTTTCCATTAGGTTTTTGTGATGTGTACCACAAATGTGTATCATATAAGATCACCAATTGGTTTTTAAGACCGTCGGGGGGCACTATCGTCCTATATCGTGGCCCGTGGGTGCGTTTCACAAACAAGAAATATCACATAGACAAATATCTGCAGATAACACAAAATTCTGTTCATGGAATGTCAGGAATCGAACCCAAAACCCTTAGCGCAGCAGTCCAATCCCTTAGCCGCTGCGCCAATCAGGTCGTCTCTTTACTTTTCCCGTTATTTAGGTTCAATTGCAATCACATAATCATTACAGAAGTCATAGAACATCTTAATTTTATTTTTCATCACCATTAGATCTTTGACAACGTATTAAGAGCAATGGACCGTGAACCATCTATATTACGTACAGCTTTGAATGAAAAATTTCCTTTACACAATTAGGCCACAATGCATTCTCTAATACAAATCACTTAACCATTTCGACACGTGTCAAAGTCGTTAATTGCGAACAACCAATTACCGAACACCTCGTCGATCACGTTGACATTGGTGAGATCAATCAGCTGACGGGGACACCGTTATGCCTACTACTACCTACTGCGTGATTAATAGAATGCGCCCAAGATTCTCCGAAACTGGATATGTAATAGCTAAGATAATACTCAATAAAATACTTTGTGGTTTACCGTATATAGTAAGAATTATAGTACCGAATTTAAGGTTTAAGAGGAAAATATTTTAATTTTGTTTAAAGATGACATCTGCTTTGTAGGCGCCATCTTTCGAATATTCATTACATATGATTTCGGTACTGTTTCGACGACTGATTTAATGTAAGTTGTGAAATTTGTTACCATGTTGTAAATATCCAAAAAAATATGTCAGTCAGACATTTTGAAGAGACAGAACATAAAGTGAAATTGTTGAATTGACGATCAGCACATACAAAATCAGCTATATCTCTTTCATAGATTCATTAAAGTACGCTTAAATGTAAGACACGTGTCAAAGTAGTAAATTTTCTTTCAAATTATACACATTTACGAGACGATGATGATGATCACAACCGATAATTCCTGGTAAGAATAACGAGTTGGTGAGTAATCTGACCACACAAAAATGCATTATAAAACAATAGATTTTTAAGATCTGCGGTTTTTAGAACTTACTCTTGGGAACTTAAATATGTTATATGGGAAACATGATTTTTGGAAAATCTTTTCCTTTGTCACTATATTAATTAATGTTTGCCTTATGTAGGGCGTATAATATACAATGAGATGATAAGTAACTTTTAATAGTTTAAATGATAACTTTAGATTATTTATTTGATGTTTTAAAAACGTCGCCCATAGGTACTTCTCCTGTATTGTGGGTGCGTTCCACAAACATGTAATATTACATACACTAACACCCAGACTCAGGATAAACATCTGCGGATAACACAAATTTTTGTCCGGTGCGGGAATCGAAACCGTAATCTTTAGCGCAGCAGTTCAATCGGTTAGTCACTGCACCAATGAAGTCATAAAACTTTAGATGACTTAAATTTTGCTAAAAATATCATCACTACAGTAACTTTACATGTCATGTCTCCGAGCTAACGTTTTTGCTAAAACTTTTCAAGTAATTTCGACGTACTTAAACTAGAACAAAAAGGGCCTATCATCATCAGCCGGAAGACGTCAAGGCCTCCCCCCTTTAGAAGGGGGGGGGGGTGCCATAATTCCCACGCTTGGCAAGCGGCTTGAGGATCGCAGTGTTGGTGGTGAAGATATAGAAGACGCTGCTGCTCATCCTCTGGATTTTCCCTTAGTCGCCTCTTACGGCACCCTCGGGAGGAAAGGGGGTGTTCAATTCTAGGCTGGATACTACACGGCACAAACAGAACCTATAAGGCAAATTAATTCATATCTGTTGGGTAATTACTTACCCGTTGTCCTTCAAATAATTATAATTCTAACTTAGATGTCCATCAATGCCTCTTACTTCTCCTCTTGAATACGAGTGCCATATCCAGTCCCTATAAATCCGAGAGCCGGCAACTATCGGTTGGCAACAAATTATCCGCAAGATTTACAATCCGCGGCCTTTGAAGTCAGGAATTGTGTTAACACGGTGTCTTCAATACTGGTAGCTTTTGAACCGATATCCTTGAAGGCCTATTACATACGAGAGTTGGGGTACAGCCTAAGTAATGGGAGTTCGATGATTAAGTTTCTTGCCGATTCTTCTGCACAGGAATGACAGAAATTTAACTCTATTTATAGTCGTTTAAGTGCTAGTTTCTACTCTTTCTATGTAATATGTAAATCTCACTCAATATGTAAATGTAGCCATTTACGTTGTAATAACTGCGCTAATGCCGTGTGGTAGCCGGCCTAGAATTGACCGAGAGAGAGGGAGAGGCGACTAAAGGAAAATCCAGACGATAGGCAGCAGCGTCTTCTCTTCTGTAACTTCACCACCAATACTGCGATCCCCAAGCCGCTTACCAAGCGTGGGGATTATGGCAATCCCCCCCCCTACTATGGGGGAAACCTTTGTTCAACAGTGGACTTTTTGCGGCCGATAATGAACTGCGCTAATGTAGGTATAGTAGTGAGAGCATACAAAAAAATTGACATAAGCTAGTCTTTTGTTTCCTCAAACATTGAGATTTTCAAGAAGCCTGATATTAGGTTTTCCTTAAATGCAAGCGAATGCAATTAAAAGAAACAATTATTATTCTCTATGATCATCATATTATTTAGCTAACATTGACATTCTTTTAGCATAACATCACGCTTGTTTTGTGCACAGAGGTGTGAAGAACAAAAGGAAACATAATATCAAGCGTATTATCAAAATTCATAATTGTTGGATTTGTAAGATCCTTCTATGTATAGACTATATATATCTAATAGACCTTACATACAAGCATGAACGACAAGACTTAGATAGAACCAGTGTTTGCTCGGGTCCATGCGATAGGCCATCTCTTTACAGAAAGTATGTAATTATAAGAAACGATTGCATTTTGTTTGCAGAAAAACTCAAACAGGTAAATATTCAATGACCTCTTTAACGCAGTGGCTGAGCAGTTAGACTGCTGCGCTAGGAGTTGCGGGTTCAATTCCTGTAACGAATAAAAATTTGCGTGATCCGCGATATTTGTCCCGAGTCTGGGTGTTTGTGTATGTGATATTTCATGTTTTTGAAACGCACCCACGATACAGGAGAAATTGCTAGAGTTGGCCGACGTTTTTTTCAAAAACAAAAAAAAATACGGTAAACATTACAAGTAGTAAATAAAGTAAATTTAGTGTGAAAAAGCCTTTGAACCAGATGATATTTGAAGCTGTCGGCTTCTTAAATGATCTTAAGCTTCAGACTGCGAGTACCAAAACAATGGTACAAAGGGTACAGTAAAAACAAAATGCAATTACTTTTACAGCCATACGCGGTACTATCGCGAACAAAAGTTTTGGTGGTATCAGCAGCCAGGTAGCCTTGTTTGTTTATAGCACCTGCTATATACACCATGACCGAATCTATGGCTAACCATAACCGCCCTCACCAACTTAACACGTCTACAAAATCACGATTTTGAACCTTATTTATTTGCTGATAAGGTTGAATCAAAATGCTTCGTTAAGTTTGTAAGTGGACCGCCAAAGTAAAGATGTTACCTTTTTTCTAAACAATAGCTTTCGACCATAACAGGACAGTATGTATTGGAGCGGTAAAAGTTGTTTGTTCTATTGTTGAGCCTATCTCCGGAACTACTGGGCCGGTTTTGATCGGCCCGCTCGTTTCTATGCATTACGTTCAGTTAATGAGGTTATGGGAATTGTTAAATAGTTCCGCTATAATAAGGTGATGTAGGATTTGCTCGTTATTGGTAGTAAATATTGATACGATATATCCACGTGGGAACGGAGCCCTCTAGCCGGTGGAAAAGTAAGTCAATATCAAATCAAAACCATTTATTTGCATGAAATGAGGTACGTAGGTACTAGGTAGTAATTAGGTAAAGATGTTACAAGAAACGAAAGTTCAACATAATTATTTGCGGCCTTTGCGGCGTTCACTAACTCAATATTTTCTGACATAGGTAATGTTGTGTGTGTGATGGACATGCAGAATGACAAAAGGCTTGCTTTAGTAAAATGGGACGCATTTTGATAAATGCAGGTTACGTAAAAATGTAGGATATATTGGCGACCTGATGAAAATTCAATCACTGTCCGAAAAGTTGAATTCTCAGTCGTGACGTCATTATTTAGATATAGATAGATATAGGCAACTAAAGAGCAGAAGCAAAACTTCAAATCTAGTTGCACGAAGACAAATCTGCATTAGGTACAAACTTTTTATTAAAAATAATTGCATCTGTAATAAACACTTCACATACCAAATCACTTTACATCCTGAAACATAAAATATAACTGCAAGAACAGCAGCGGCTTTAGCAGACGTGCGCGGGCGCACGTCGCGGTCTGCGGCGCGCGCGGCATCTTCCGTGCGCTACGACAGGCGACACTCACGCGCATGCAAGTGATCATGCGTTACACTTGTTTTTAGATCTGGAATTATACACGCTTTGTAATTTTTGGGTTGGTGATATGGTTATAAATTGTTGTTAATGGTTGTGTTAGCTTGTTGATCTCATTGAAATTATCACATTGTTTTTCGGAAACAGGAATTTGGCCGAATTAATTAGAGCTTAATAGATTCCGCGCTTGTACCTATGTCTTCCATCATCAAGGCGTTCGGTGCACCCTGGACAATGGACATTAAGCACTGCTATCTTGCTGCTGACTTGTTAATCTTTACACCACTGCATTATAATCTACTTGCAGGGATACTACGTGAAACGCCGCGACGTGCAGTGTAGTGTGGCATCTGGAAAATCAAACGCAAGCTCATAGTCATCATCATCATCATCAGCCGGAAGACGTCCACTGTTGAACAAAGACCTCCCCTTATAGGGGCGGGGGGTTGCCATAATCCCCACGCTTAGCAAGCGGCTTGGGGATCGCAGTATTGCTGGTGAAGTTACACAAAACGCTGCTGCCCATCTTCTGGATTTTCCCTTAGTCGCCTCTTACGACACCCACGGGAGGAAAGGGGGCGGTATATTCTAGGCCGGATACCAGTCGGCACATAAGTTTATAGTAACTCCGCTGTATTCGTATAGGTACGTGATTAATTTAAGGGCGTAGTCTTTTTCCTGTTATCAGACAATTCGCCCGTCATGTGGCGGTCTAGTACAATGCTTGTGGTCTAGACAAAGGCACACAATAGCTTTGTTTAAAAAAAGTGTCAACCTCCTTGTTTGCCACGTGACAAACTTATAATTTTTAACAAATTGTTAAACGCCTCATTAAAATACATTATCACTTCATTATCCAAAAGTTCTTTCTATCTCCAAAACAATGAGCTGATAGTCCCAACATATTGGTCACAACAAATCATGAACACTGGCCAAACCCAACACATGTGTTGCCCAATGTTGGCGAAACAAATCTTACAATCATTAAAAGACCTTTCTTTTAAAAAACAAAAGACGGGCATTATCGAAATTTCTTTCAAACATCGATGGAATGCCATTTACTTTTTAGTTACTTAAAAAGTATTTTACCGAGTTCTCGGACATGTGTAAGGATTTTTAAATGTAGTTTTATGAGTGTTTGTTTGTTTGTCCGTACAGTTAAGGAAACAGGCTTTGTCGAGACAATTGCCGTTAACTTAGACATGTTGTAAAACCGGCAAAGTTTTATTAGGCGCGTTTATTGCGGATTGCCGTTAAATATTTTAATATTTTTGTCTTAGTTTTACCTCTCGGCGGTTTTTTGGTCAGACGAAAGTCGAGCATCACGTTTAGGCTTCGATTCATAGTCAGGTAAATTGTTATTTTGAAATTACAATTACAATATTATTAATTATTTACCGGCGTTTAAAACGACATCTTCATCAAAAGCAGTCTGGCAGAATGTACGTACGATCAGATACACTGTTACAACCTACCCCTACAGAACACATACTCATAGGATGTTTAATAAGACTAATAATTATTAAAAAAAAAACCTCGCCCCACTCTAGGAATTTCTCCTGTATCGTGGGTGCGTTTCACAAACATGTAAAATCACGTACACAAACACCCAGACTCGGGACAAATACTTGCGGATCGCACAAATTGTCCCGTGCGGGAATCGAACCCGCAACCCTTAGCACAGCAGTCCAATCGCTTAGCCACTGCACCAATCGGGGCATCAAATATTAATATTAAACGTAAATACAACTTAAATAAGTGTTGTTTAGTATATGAGCTATGAAGTAAAGTAGTCTTAACTTAAACCTTACTTAAGCTTAACGGCATCAAGACCACACGGTGTATAGAATTGCTAACTTATTTCTTAAAGGCACTTCATTCTATCACTACCTTAAACATTAACAATAGGTCTTAGTGATTGGTGATATCTTCCTAATAATATAATATAATATTACCACAGATATTATCTGAGCAATATTTTTTTGAATGTCGTCTAGGGCCAAATTCAATACAGGTCCGCCAAAATTAAGGTCTTAGAACGCAAGTGGGCCAAAATGCGTACGCCAAAATATTCCACTATTGTTTTCATTTCACTTTGTTAAAGTTGTAGGACTCTTGCCAAGACACCATGATTGTACAAAGAGAAGCAAAGGTACCGTTGGAGCTTTCAATAACTATTTTGGGCGTTAATAAATTGGTGTAATGACGGGGCTACAATACAAGGTTAGTTCTACTTTAACGGATTAGATCAACTTTCCTCAGTTTTGGAACGACTGTTAACTGTACCTACTAACCTAATCTATTTTAAAATTTTCATATTATTTATTAGTATTATTTATGGACTGCCTCGTTGGTCTAGTGGTCGCTAAGCGCGACTGCTGAGCAAGAGGTCCTGGGTTCAAATCCCGGGTCAGGCAAAGTGTTACTGAGTTTTCCATTAGGTAATTCTCAGTAGCAGCACGGAGTCTGGATTTGTGCCCGGTTGATGGCAATAGGCTCGCCCCCTATTACATTGGGACTTACAACATAACTGGCGAAATGTGGGTGTACTATATGTTCACCTCTGCCTACCCCTTCGGGGAATACAGGCGTGATGTTATGTTATGTATTTAATGGTAAAATGTATAAACTTTAAGTTCGTCTTCTGTACGCCCGTAAAACCCGTAACAATCTTATAACGATAAATTTACGTTTTGTTACACGACTGCCCAAAAATAGGAGTTTAATGTGCAACAATCGCTCACGAATCCATCTACCTTAAAGCTATTGTCTCTCTTGTCTCCATAAAACATCTCAAAACAGTTCCTTTATCCTATTATCTCGAAGCATATACATTGCACAATCCATTGGAACAACTAAACTCCAATAGATTCGTGGGCGGTCCATTGGTCACACCGTCCACGCTCCAGTGCATTGTCCTGGACTAACGAAGCTCGCCTGATTAGGACGTTCTGACAAGGAACGGTAGCGTCAGGTGACAATAGCGTTTGCTCTACTGAAAAAAGGGGATGGAAGCATGTTTTTTTATTTAATTTGGCAATAGCGTTTGCCCAACAAGCTTAGATAAAAAGTAACTAGAAGCATGGTTTTGGAAGTTTGAGGTAAAATTACGCATTTATTTGTGTTAGAACTAAGTAGAGTTAGTAGGTTATGTACGATGCATGTATGTAGGTAACTAATAGGAGTTATACTTCTACGTTCTGAGGAAACTACTATAGTACCTATACCTATATTAGGTATATTGTATTGTTTAGTAGTTTTCCCTGTTCGTCAGCTATAGCTTGTTTTTTTTATGTGAATGGGGTAGCCGCATCTTCAGCAAAAATAACTACCTGTTTACCTACGTCTTTAATTGCGTAACATTTTGATTCATGGGCTGCTAATGAGATTTCTGCTAATGAGATGTGCCGTGTGGTATTTGGCCTAGAATTGACCATCCCTTTTCCTCCCGTGGGTTTCGTAAGAGGCGACTAAGGGAAAAATTAGAAGATGGACAGCAGCGTCTTCTGTAACTCCACCACCAATACTACAATCCCCAAGCCGCTAGCCAAGCGTGGGGATTATGGCAAACCTGCCCGCTTAAACGGGGAGGCCTATGTTCAACAGTGGACGTCTTTTGGCTGATGATGAATGACATTTCTTCCAAAAGAATCGTGGATATCAGTGAGGATTCACCACCCAATAAACTGCTCAGTTCGCTCTTTTTACTCAAGAAGCTTGCATTAAGTCAAACTGCATCGATATTCGATATTATTGTGACTTATTTGAATAACATTTTACGTTTTTTTTAATTACTCCTCATAGTTCATCGGCATGTCGCAGGTATTTACTCGACAACCTGTCAATTCACAATTTAAGACGTCAACCCCCCGCTGCCGCTCAATGCCAGAGGACAATGGTTGACCAAAATATTTACCATTCAACCTGCTACCGGACTTTTTACCTTACACTGGTAAACGACACTTGCTTCCATTAAATTTATGGGCGTATTGTCATCCATTTGAACAGAATGCGTTGTTTTAAAACAATTTCGGTAGCACCTTGCTTCGCGGAAGATGTTTGTGGAGCGTGGAAATTAAATTGTTCGTTTTGTTCTTCGGCACATTTTTGAGGAATTTGGTAGATTGGTAAGTGTTGTAAATTACGTGATTGTACAATGTAAATGTAGGGGTGGACGACACGGTGATTAAAAACTTGTGAGTGCTCGTAAAGGTACCTTCCTATAGCCGTGGAGAATAGTTGAATAAAAAATGTCAACAATAACCTGTCACAGTCGGGATTTTATTTAGTGGATTTAAGTCAATACATAAAAATATACAATGGAATGTTGGGGCACAATCTTCATAGGAAGTAGGTACGTAGCTCTATGTTAGTACGTAGGTACTTACATAAATTTAAATGATCCAGATTGCAAAGGAGTGGATAAGAATAAATGCAATTACCTAAAAACAAGTACGCTTAAGTTAAATAACACATCCACAATAACCAAACATATAAAGTAAACAACGTTTAGTAAATTAAAATGCAAACAAAAAAATTATAACTCCAAAAATAGTATTGTTACTTAATTTATACATTGTCGTAGCGATATCTCTTAGCAAAGATTGGTTTTACTTAGTCAGTTCATCTGCGTCTTGGTATCCAAGTGTATCGATAGATGGCGCTATAAGTCACAAATTACGTTCTAGGTGGTTCTAGTGACACTTTTTTTAATCACTAGTTCAAAAAGAATAGTTAATTATGTAATCAATAAATATGATCATTTTTAATTATGTTAGTTTAATAATTGAAAATTTATTTAACAGGTTTGAGCTTTACCTGCATGCAAGCGCCATCTTGTTATTATTTTTGACATTAACAATAGAGTCAAGTTCAACTAATTTTACACAAAAGTTAACAGATGTCGCTTACTTAATATTTGTTTAAAAACAATATTACTGTGGTTTTCAAACAGTAATCTACTTATTATTGCTAGAATTATGTATAAATAAAGCACCCGTATATACCTACTTATATAGGTTTACAATTTATCAAAAGATTGGTATATTTGTGACGTGGTTAATGGGTCTGGCTAGAACCTATGAGGGTAACTAGTCATAGACCTCAGAATACAGAACAATCCAGCTTATACGGCGGCAATGTTCTTGTTGTACCTAATATATTCCGTTTTTTAAGCGGGTACCTACCGCCTATCGAACGAGTTCGAAAATGCAAATGCTATCAGAGTAACTATTTGTTTGTGAGTAAATTAGTAGGTACGAGGAAATACGGCTTTAGCTATTGGTTTTATACTTTTCAGGGTGCGTAGTTACAGTCAATGAAAATAATAAGGACCTTATTGATTTTTTATAGAAAACGGCGATTAAGTAAATAATTTTCTACTAAATGGTCCATATCAGGAACTGAACTCAAGACGCCCCGATTGTAGGTATTACATCGATACTACATGACACGCGAAATGTTGGTGTAGGCGGTATAAGTACACTACCTGCCTCTGTTTATTTCTTTGGGAATACAGCCCTCTTACCATGAACTCTTAAAGCAGGGCAGTTTACGTTGTGGAAGCGGGACGCCGCATTACACTGCACATAGCGGCGTCTCGCTTTCACATAGTAAACTGTCCTGTTTTAAGAGTTCATGGTACGGGGGCTGGCGTGATTTTATGCGTGTTCTACATCGCAAAATAAAAACAACAGCTTCAAATGACCCATTCAGTGAAAAATGAAAAAACCAAGTCTTTATTACCAGTCATTATTTAGTTCCATATGTACCTACGTTGGGTAGGTACTATAGCTATTTAGCCATTGAATACTCACTCATAAGCGTAGTTCCGCACACAGTGTGTCACCCAAAATATCCATTGTTTTAATTCTGCATTATTTTTGCGAAATATTTTCATTGTTTTATCGGCGAGACCGTTATGATTCGTTCAAATTTGAGTGGCCCGTATTAAGGCTAATGACACTTGTAACAATGCTGGTCTGTACATAATGTATGTGTGTAATGTGCCTTTATAATTAGTGTTGAAACTATGTCCATTGATAAGCCAATAGGTATCGAGTATGGTAGATACAAACGTGTATATCCTAGGGGCGCTTTACATGATCAAACTAACTGAGGTATTGAAACAGATGTTGTTGCCATCGGGTTATTTATTTTATATGTTACTGTAAAAACCCGTATTTTGGTAAATCCGCCGATTTACCAACTTTGGTTGGTAAAGGATTTTAAAGATAATAATTAATAGGATTTACCGCAGTTCGTGGTTCTACTGTAAGTAACATAATACTTGGCTGGACACGCTGCCGCGTGTCTAGATATTATATTTAAGTATCCCTTGATCAAACAGACAATATTATTCCTCATCTTATCGTGTGGTTGATGAACAACCTGGTGTCAGAGTTTAAACCGTCTGTAGGCCTCTGACATGGCTTTAAACACCGGTGAAAAGTCTCTCAGGTGTGCTGGTTTCCTCATGATGTTTTCCTTCAACGTTTTTAGCAACTGATAACTAATGTATAGTACGCACATGAATTCGAAAAGACATTGGTGCGTGCTGGGGTTTGAACTTGCTACCTTGGACTTGGCGGTCCAACGGTCATACCACTTGGCTACTCTAGTCTAAACAGAGACTAAAAAGTAGTTCCGATAATTCCTTGTTAAACTTATCTTGCATCACATGAAAAGCCACTCCTAGTATCTCATTTCCTACTTCCACGTTTAGTGAGAGTAAGTAATATGGGTAATCTATGACAAAAACCGATCCATTTCCAAGCCGCATCAACACGCGCGCGACATGCCGCGACTTCCTTACATCATAATCGAAATAAAGGAAAGTGCCCATTAGTACCTATCTAATGGCTTCCGTGTAAACTGAGCGGTCAATACGGTGTATTTCCTTGGCCGGGAACCGAACCAGGGCGTCTCCGTGGCAACAGACGCCACAACACTAGACATGTTAATCATTCAGCAATCAAATCAATTGATTGTCTTCTGTTTTTATTTTAAATTCGAATGGTTTTTATTTTTATAATGTATGTTAGGTCTCCTTCTTTTCCTATGGTTGATGAACTACATAATTGTCACAGTTTAAACCGCCTGTAGGCCTCTGAATTGGCCTTATACACCGTTGAAAAATTTCCAAGGTGTGCCTGTTTCCTCCCGATGTTTTCCTTCGCCGCTTTAGCAACTGATTACTAATTTAACATACGCACATGAATTCGAAAAGACATTGGTGCGTGCCGGGGTTTAAACATGCGTCTTTTTACTTGGCAGTCCAACGGTCATACCACTTGGCTATCAGTGCACTGTTCAGGTAATATGAATAAAGATAATGTCAGGATACATATATAAGTTATAAAGTAAACAGGATATGTTATTTTTAGTAGGCCTTGCCTACATACTACCATTACCTTGTCCAACGTAATTCAGTTTATGTTCCCACACTGAATTGCTCCAGAACAAATTGTAGATACTATATTAATTTCCTTTCATGGTGAAATCGCGACTCAATTGAGTTTAGTTTCTTATATCCTTGGATTGAGGCTCCACAAGTGACGACACCTACGTACCTACGTCCGGCTCACCCTGGATGGTCAACCTCGCTACCATCCTTGCTGACTGACCAATCTCTACACACGGCATGACCTATTCCATGTGGCTATTGGCTCATGACGATACAAAGAAGAAGAAGGTCTTTTATCTCCCATCGATCTAAACAAAAGTTCGTCTGTCTTTCCGACCCATGCAGGTTTCAACCTTCGGACCTCATAACACAGACAACCAATCAATCAGCCATTAAAATCAATTTGCTAATTAAGTTTAGTAAATACCCACAAAAATCATTAAACAAATTGGCAGATTTCTTTAATTCCTCTTCATGATTGAGGATCGACTTGAGTACAGCCACACAGTTCACCGACCTCGCCGCTTCACATATAATCATGACCTCACTCCTCGAAGGTAGGCAGAGCTTACTAACAAAAAGTAATAAAATGTTTTTGGGTATATCTACTTAATTCTCCGATTATGGGTTCCAGCCTTCGTTTTTTACAAGGCAATTACTTTACAGTTGAATGAGAAGAGAGGTATTAATAATGAGCTGTATAAGATATTTGTTATTGCTGTCTGTCTGTCAAATGTGTAGTTTTTATTAATATTAGTTCTAGCCTGTTAGCTTTGATATTTTGTCTAAGTGGCATTCAAAGAAAAACTAAAGTTTTTGCTGCAATAAACATCTAGTTGTTACCATCTCTGTATTCCATTAGTTCTAGTTTATGGGCGCACAGTAATGTTATATCACACCTATCTTCTATACTTAATATTTTACAGCTGAAGAGTTTGTTTGTTTGCTTGAACGCGCTAATGTCAGGAACTAGTGGTCCGATTTGAAAAATTCTTTCACTGTTAGATAGCCCGTTAATCGAGGAAGGCTATAGGCTATAAAACATTCGAAATCCACGCGGGCGAAGTCGCGCGCGAAAGCTAGTTGAATTATATATGAGTTTGCACCAAGTTTGCCTATAGGTACTGTTACAAATTGTTACATAGTATACATAAACCCTCATGATAAAAAAAAATACAATGTTAAACCAAGCATTAAATTATACCTACCCGTTACTGTCGTTTGCATATCAAAGAATAGAGATGTCAATAGACTTAATACGGGGCTTAGATTAACTAAACCCCGTATTAAGAATGCCGGTAAGATCCTCGTTTATGAATAAGAAGTATAATTTAAATTTAAATATAAAAAATATAGGTAAAGTCACTTTCGTTTGGTTACTAGCTAATCTCTCTTTCTTTTTTAGGGAAACTTTGGTAAACGCGAAATATATAAGACTATGTCCCTAACTCCCTACCAACCCGACACTATTATCGGAAAAACATAGGTAATACCAGGATCAATATCAAACACCACAGCAGACAGAACCGCGGGCGTCCACTAGTGCTTGTCTTTATCGCGGAACTTTCATGTGAACCTTTGCCTTCAAGAAAAAGGTTTAATTCATAGTTCCACTGCTTCTTGATTATAATGACGACCCGATTGGCGCAGTGGCTAAGCGATTGGACTGCTGCGCTAAGGGTTGCGGGTTCGATTCCCGTACGGGACAAAAATTTGTGCGATCGTCAGTTATTTGTCCCGAGTCTTAGTGTTTGTGTATGTGATATTTTGTGAAATCTGTTTGTGAAACGCACCCACTTTACAGGAGAAAATCCTAGCGTGGGTCGAGGTCTTTAAAAAAAAAATACAATTACTATACAACGAATAGCAGTACCTAGTACTAACTTAGTAAGTATACTACAGTTACGACTATATACTTACTTAGTATAATATAGTTGTAGTTATTACTTTTTATAAAAACATAACCTTTACAAATGATTTATACGAAATACCTGTCATTGTCGATTTGATATTAAATAAAAGATATACAGATAAATTGAAATGCCATATCATCACGCCTGTATTCCTCGAAGGGCTAGGCAGATATAGTACACACACATTTCGACAGTTAAGTTATAGATCCCAACAATGTGATAGGGGGCGAGTGTATTGACATAAACCGGGCACAAATCTAGACTCCGTGCTTAAACCAGGACCAGATCATACTCAGCATTCGTACCTAACAACCTTTAGATCAACGAGGCAGACACATTATTTCTTCAATATTCTTCCACAATTACTAGCATTATCTAGAAACGTCTAAAGTACCAGGTATTATCTCCCCTGCGGTGCGGAAGCGGATGTGGTGGGTTCGATTCCCGGTTGTGAAAGTGAAACGACCGTGTGGTAAAGGGTTCTTTGACTGCGTTTTAACTACGGTTAAAAGTTTTAATATAGTTCGGTATTTGTTCAATGTTGTTCAACTTTTATGTGTGCGTTGAATGTAACATAATCTTTTATAACTTTTTCACGGCTGCTTACTATAAGTACATAGCAGTATTCAATACATAATGTTCTTCTGGCCGAATTTCGGTCACTGCGGCTAACTACGCAGGAGATATTATAGTGCACAAGTATGCGTGCAAACACAGGTGCACTCCCTGTTTCCTCACTCTCATAGTCCGATGGGCCGGAAGACACGAGCAGATAGATCGGGCGCAAGACCAACGGCTTAACGTGCCTTCCGAAGCACGGAGCGGTCTCGACGGATGGAAGACTGACCGTGATCAAACTAACAGATAGGACCCATTAGTTTTAACTTTTATACCCGTGGTGCTTGGCGACGGGGCTTATCTCAGTTGTGGATCCCTTTTTTATGCTTCTGGCATACTAGTCTTTGTGTCTCCGCTTGCTATGGAGGGAAGTGGGAACTAAATTAATATTCCTACTCCTCCTATATATTCTTTTATGATTAATTTCGTTGCGGGTTCCAAGACAGTCGAGTCATTTCTCTGGGACGCCTCGAGCTTTATTGCCTTAATGATTCTTAATGGTTATCATTGTAGATCCTGGCTTACAGGAGTTGCAATGATGGGCACGAGAGGTGGGCTTGTCGCGTAAAAAAAAAAGACTGACCGTCGCGAGCACAGCCTAACGTCGCAGATCAGTCGATTTGCACAGAAGCTACGTAGCTTGTACTTACCCACAGACACTGTTTATATAATAGATATCGTGACAATAGTATTATTTTTAAATAATCATTTGTATGTAGCTCGTAAAAATATTTGTTTTGTATGCGAACCGAATCGTGCTACTTAATTCCTGCTTTACTTACCATAATATACGTATCGATCGTCCCAATTCCTTGGAAAACCCGAATCGTCACGATAGGGTGCCTCTTTATATGCATAGGTCCTTGGTACCAAACAGAAGAGCTCCGAAGGTGAAATCCTTAAGTATGTATCTGATTTGAAACCGGGTTACACGTTTATCTGAAGATTTTCTTCTCTACATTACTTCTCCTCCTGTATCGTAGATGTGCCTTAATTTAACTGTGATGAGATTAAAAGTTCTTATCAGAGCCATCTTCATTTGTATCTGTCGTTGATGCTGATCAAGCATTCCGTGTTATGCTTAAGCTGATAAAATTCCCAATATACATACATCAAGTCACGCCTATTTCCCAGAGGGGTAGGCAGAAACCACGGATTTCCATTTACAACTTCTTTCGCCTCATTCACTCACATCACATTCCTCATACACGCTCATTGGTTAGTGGCACTCCTCACTTGACCCTTTTGCAGAAACTGTAAAAATTCCTAACATTACGAGATTTTTAATTACCTAGGTACTTACTATCTGCGATTCGAACGCAGGATCTCATACTCAGCAGTGCTTTCAGCAACGAGGCAGTTTCCCTATCATTTATGTTGATAAAAAATCTGCAGATTACAGAAATATTCATAATCAGCCGGAAGACGTCCACTGTTGAACAAAGGCCTCTCCGTTTAAGCGGGGGGTTTGCCATAATCTCCACCCTTGACAAGCGGCTTGGGAATCGCAGTATTGGTGGTAAACTTACAGAAGACGCTGCTGCCCATCTTCTTGATTTTCCCTTAGTCGCCTATTACGACACCCACGGGAGGAAAGGGGGTGGTCAATTCTAGGCCGGATACCACTCGGCATCACAGATCAGATATATTGTCATTTACAAATCTGAGCGCGAAAAAAAAACCTCACGTAGCAAGCAGTAAGTACAATCGTGTATGTATTTAGTCACGTGCCCGTCGTTTTAATATGTAATGGAACTTCTTTAGCTACTTGTATTGTGGCGCATGTCACGCAGGTGTACCGTCACGCTTCGCTACCAGAGGTCAGCAGCATGCGGTGTTTCGGTTATGGGGCCAGTATGGTAGCTTGATGGGCTTCTGTAGCTTCTTTAACCGATGTAACTATCTCGATTTGATTACCAGATGTAGGTACCGAGTTAGTTTGGTCATAGACTAAAATCACAGTAGGGTGTTGTTGAGATTTTCTGCTTGAAAATTGTCTGTATTGTGTTGAATTACCTAGGGTTGTAGTCTAGCTTTTCGGAACATAAAGACAAAACACCAAGTCAAATAAAAATCATTTTCACATTATGAAACGCATGACTCGACTTAGGTATACCTATATATTATATTGTATAATTAATATAACTGGAATCAAAACCTTTAGGTACATAGTAAACATAGTCATAATGTTTTTATTTCATATAGGCTAAAAAGAGCACTTAAAAAACGTCAAACTAGTTGCACGGTTCCAAAAAGTCGTTTCTATGGAGAAAAGCCGGCAAGAAACTCCATAGTAACTCTTTTAAAAATATGTTGTAGGAATGTTTAACAATCATTTCAAGTATGAGAGAATAATGAGCTACACAATATACCTAAAATAAGAATACGAGTAGCGTCAAAGTCAAATAAAAAATATCAATATAGATCGGTTATTCTCTCATTTATAATTTGGGTAAAATACATGACAGTAAAAAACAACGGTATTACCTCCAATGTTAAAATTTCTTGAACAAAAATATCTTCAAGGCGACCGCAGAGCGCTATGTGTGATCGTAATCAGGGATACACACACTGTTACTTGTTCCGCCTGCGAGTACCTCTACCATACGGAAATAACAATCACATATTAATTCTACACGCTTGTCATGTTGATTGAGTTGATAAGTAAATGTGTTGTCTATATATTTATTTCTATACTAGTGAGCAGTGTTGTTAAGATTTTGTAGCAGAAAATTCTTAGTTAAAAGTTACTTTAGTTCGCACTACTAGGAATCGAACCCAAGACCTGAAGCTTATCTAGCTAAATCAAGATATTTAATTGAATATTAATTATTATCTATGTATATTATTTTACTTTTATTTTTATTTGGCTGCCTCGTTGGTCTTGTGGTCGCTAAGCGCGACTGCTGAGCAAGAGGTCCTGGGTTCAAATCCCGGGTCGGGCAAAGTGCCACGCCTGTATTCCCCGAAGGGGTGGGCAGAGGTGCACATATAGTACACACACATAATTATTGCCTGTTATGTTGTAACTCCCAATGTAAAAGGGGGCGAGCCTATTGCCATCAACCGGGCAAAAATCCAGATTCCGTTCTGCTACTGAGAATTACCGAATGGGAAAACCAGTAACATCTGGTCTGATCCGGGATTCGAACCCAGGACCACTTGCTCAGCAGTCGCGCTTAGCGAGCACTAGACCAACGATACATATGAACCACATAGGTACTGTATGGACATAATTATCTGAATGTGAATAATATATGCAATATTCTCTATATACCCCATCGGTGTAAACAGGTGTGATATCGCCAGTTTAAAATGTTCCTGACAACGGCACCCCCATACAACCCTTTCCATGATGATCCATTAATATTTAACATCTAAAAGTAATTTCACAACAAATTGTAAAATTTTCGCCATAGCTTGTTAATTATAAATCTCATGACATAACTCATTAAAACTTTGTTAGCACTAGCTTGTTTTAAAAATATTTTAATTAATAAGGGTGAGCGTTTTTTGTTGCTGAGTTTAAATGGATGAGTTTATATTTTTTCTGATGCTTATTTATTTTTGTATTGTAGGATCCTTTATTACCTAAGTGAATATACTTTATACAGTGTATATTTAAATAATAATATGAAATGAGAGAGATTAGGAACCAAAAAAAAAAAACTGACTGCCTCGTAGGTCTAGTGGCCGCTAAGCGCGACTGCTGAGCAAGAGGTCCTGGGTTCAAATCCCAGGTCGGGCAAAGTGTTACTGAGTTTTCCATTAGGTAATTCTCAGTAGCAGCACGGAGTCTGGATTTGTGCCCGGTTGATGGCAATAGGCTCGCCCCCTATTACATTGGGACTTACAACATAACTGGCGAAATGAGGGTGTACTATATGTTCACCTCTGCCTACCCCTTCGGGGAATACAGGCGTGTAGTTAGGTAATATTATGTTATGTTAAAAAAAATAACACGTCGAACATTTGTCAAAAAACACGTCGCCCCACACTAAGACTTTCCCCTGTATCGTGAGTGCGTTTCACAAACATGAAATATCACATACACAGACTCCCTCGGACAAATATCTGCGGATCGCACAAATTTTTGTCCCGTGTGGGAATCGAACCCGCGACCCCTAGTGCAGCAGTCAAATCGCTTAGTCAGTAAACAACAATCAACCGAACCGAGGATTCTGGTTTTCTTTTAATCTCTATCACATTTAGCACAATACTTCATACTGTATTAGTCATCACTATAATTCTCCTTCTTACCTACTTAACACCTTACCAATGGGGACCTCATTATCATCCGCAGCCTCTATTTCACGTGCCAGAATCCTCGCCTCTGTGCCAGCCTCATCCAGGTTCCACCTACAGTAACAAGATCTCTCCAACTTATTTATTCGCAGGTGACATTGACTCATAGACTGTCAAAAAGTAAAGATACGTCGTAAGCTAACAAATAAACGAGAAAAGTGTTCCGAACTCTGTGTCCGAACTGCACTAGTCCTATGTCAAATCGGACAACAATTGTATTACCCAAGACTACAATTGTCTCCTTTTCAAGTCTTCTAAATGAGCGCGCTAGTAACATAACTTTATAAACAACTGTCATTGCTAGATCTTGGTAAACCTCACAGAGGTCAGATGGTCAAGCTCTCGGTTTTTCAAACAAGGAACTGTTCACAAAGGAAGCGACGTACATATCCTATTGTGGGAAATAATTTGTTTCTAGATAGAGATAGCAAAAACCTTTTAAAATACAAAACATTTTTTCATGGTTCAGTGTATAAAAAATTAAGGTATTAACCAGAAATTGGGAATCGAACCCTTCTCAGAATGTTAATAAGCTATATTTCTAAGTTGTTCATGTATAACCTATATCCTAGAGCATCCTCAAATTTCTCCATGCATGAGCAATTGAGCACGATTCCAATATACTCGGTATTCGAATAGACTGTTCTTGTCGAGTATAGATTAACGAGTCATATATTTGCATACTTTATTAAATATTGGTTAAATACCTTTTATATAATTGACAGTAAGCAAAAAATACAAAGAAAACAACAATACAATTTTAAATCATTTATTTTTCATCGAAAAAATATTCTCCGCTACAAATACAATTAGGATGACAAATGACCCGAAAAAGTGGCGCTAAATACATGTGCGAATGGAATGCGTAAGTACAAGACATGGTTGTTAATATGAAACTTTGACAGCTTCGAGCAGACGCAACGGAAGGTAGAAGAAAATAGGAGATGTGACGAGCCAGACAAATGTCCAATTGTCTATTACTGACTCTTAGCCCAGGATCTTCAGTGACAAACAACACAATAATAAATGGCGTTCGTAACGAGGTTAATAGAAAGAAAGAAATAGAAGTAAGAAATGCAGTGTTCACTACCCTCGTGTATATTATCGAAGATTAAAAAGAACAATAAGGTGCAAGAAACGGTCGTTCTGATTATACAGGAACAATTTGTGATATTCTGCCATTTACAAAGACAGTATGCTTTCTGTTGCCGCTTCTTCTAGTTAAACATTGTTAACTTGATAGTTGATTAAGCAGTAGTAAACAAATAAATGTTATTAAAACAAAAGCTTTGAGTAGTCTGTCTATCTGGCCATTTAAGTCGTCATAAATAGTATTTGAGGTCATTGCGCTGCTTGAAGCTGTGTATCCAACAGGAATTAATCGTAGAGGCACATTGATAAGCGACAATCATGTTTACGAGGGGCAACGTTCGACCACTTTGTAAACACTAGTACCATTCAGTTATTAAATTTGTCTTAGAACCCCACGCGCCTAGCTAAGTGCCAATACATTTCATATAAATGTACTCGCACCCACAATCTGCCGCCTACATCCTACCACAACAAGTATACTTATTTTAAACAATAAATATAGACAAAACAAAACAGATGTTTGCATCCACATAAAGTATCTATAAATCTTTTACAAATAAAAAAATCTCCAATAAATTTCAACTAATAAATGAACTTAAATTACAATATATACAAACATTTAAACATAGTAATACGACAACTGGGTGAAGTACTATGGTACCCTGATATTTACAAAATAATATATGATGTGTTTCGAGGACACGAGAACCAGTAACTGGAGTCGACAATCGAGACAGAAAACCGGTAGCTTTCAATCAGAATTTATAATTCGTCTTAATAACCCACAAACTACCTTTGTAACATTAACCATAATATTATAATTTAACTCTAATAAAGGATTCACAATAATAATTATCTACGTGCATTGATGTTGCCAGAGCATTTAGTTTCTAAAACTATCTTCGAATTACACAGATCCTCAACATGGCTGCCGCCTCGTTGGAGATCAGGGGAGTGTTGGAGTCCTTAGGACGTGACTTTTCTTTGAAAACAAACACTCAAAAAGAGGGCGGTTAAAGTTTGAGAAATTTAGACCATAATAGTGTTTCCGATGATACTCTCTTTGCCGTCCAATAACTCAGAGTACCCTGACTCATCGCTGCAAGCACTGTCGTTGTCTCCTGTGTTCTTGAAGACCTCCGTTTCTGTACTAGAGTTTAGACTGTCGACATCTGTCAAGTTATCAATGAGAGATTCGAACTTTTCTTCGAAGTTTGTCAAGATATTAGTACCCGCGCGCAATGGGGGGTAAGTCGACCTGCGTCTGAAGGTGTTCTTTTCACCAATGGGGACATGGTTCACCTCCTCCGTTACTTCTGATTCAGAGTTATTCATTATATGGATAGAATTGAAGCTTCTGTTACTGCCCCTGATGTCATTATGGTCGAAGCTTGGATCCATGTAAGAGTTAGTGGAGTTCGCGTGTTCCTTGTGGTCTTCCTGGGGGAACGAAGGCAGGGATGACGGCTCAGTGTCGGTGACCGTGCTTGCGGTCTCGCAGCCCGAAGAAACAGATCCGTCGTCGCTATCCGTGACGAGGTAGTTACTTTGCATATGTGCCTTACAGTCGCCCTCGGCCCCCGCATTGTCACTCAGTTCGTTCGATTCGGCGATCGCTTCTAGCAATCTCGTTTCCTTTTCTCCGTCACTTTGACTAGCATCGTCGGTATGTCCGTTCTTTTGACTTTCCTTCACTAGCATATCAAGGAATTCGTCGGAGACGATGACTTTGCCGGTGCCAGATTCTGATAGTGTTCTGTTTATAACTCCTTCGGGACACGAGGTCTTCCTCGGGGACTTAATATCGGGCCGTCGCCTATCGAGCGTTTGAGAGGAATAGAAGTTGTCCATCGTCAAAGACGTTCGTGACCAAGGCTCGCAGTTTTGTTTTGCGTTCATCTCTGCCTCTTCCTCGTCTTCTTCCGAACAGAGTTCTTCAATAGCGCCTAGTTTTGGTGCAGACTTGGACCTCTCCAGCGGCGGCCTGTAGTTGGTTGCCCCAACACTTAGTAAAATCTTCCTGCGGGGCATACTTGGATTCTCGTACACACTGTTAGCGAGACTAAGTCTGGCATTCTGCTTGGAGATTCTGTCCTTCTTGAATTCGACTAACGCTTGCTTCAGTTTGACTTGAAGTTCCTCTGTAATCTTCTTTGATATTGATTCTTTGGTGCAAAGGACGGCGTGGCAGCGGAGTTCGTGCTTCAGCTTCTTGCCCTCGTGGCGGTACACCCAGCAGAAGAGCTTGGGATAGTGGGGCGGGCTCGCGCAGTATGTGATGCGGTGGGACCAGTACTCGGTGAGCCCGTGCTCTTTGGTGAACCCCTTGAGGCCAGAGTTGGTGACGGACAACTTCATCACCACGTCGGGCTTCGTCGACTGCTGGTAGTTGCGCCACAGTGTCGCCAGTGGTTTCTCAATGCAGCTCTCACCTGTAACAACAAGGAAACGTTAATGTTTCACTCTAAAAACTGCAAAGGCATGTGCGTCTCGATAAAAATCAGACATTTAGTAAGGAATATTCTAATGTAACCGGTTATATATTGACCAGTTTTATTGATCTTTAATACGTTTCAAACTGGAATATCAGGTTTTTGTGATCATCTACAAGGAAACAATTACGAATGCATAAATTACTGGTCTCACTAAAGGAAGGAACCTATAATTTTGTACTAATCAATCCTAATTTGTTTCAGGGTACGTACATTTGCTTCCTAATAATTATCATTAGTGATAAAATCTAATCAGGGTTCAGACAGATACCTTCGCCCACTAGCATTGTGATCGGAGTGTTCACAATCTGTTATTATAATGATCTGTCGATCGACGCTTCGAGGTGAACTAGTAAGATTGTTGAGTGAATGAGATACATTTATTATCGTGGTCTCCATGACAACCTGAAGAACGTTAAGTGAATAAAGGTAATGGTTGCAATGGAGATAAGATAATGTGTTATTCGGTAAGATACGAGTGCGACGGTCAATCGGTACAATTTAAAAAGACGTTACAGTAAACACATTACCCTCCTTTAAAGTCGCGCAGTTGGGTAAAAATAAATAAAAATATCCAATATTCATGCGTATACTAGTCACTAATAGTCTTACATGTTAGCAAGACAGTAAACCTTGGTATACTGTTAACCTTTGGTACACCATCTTAATATTCTCTTCTGTTTTGACCAACATAAGGTTACTTCAGAGGTCAATAATCGCAAAATATATACACTACGATCGATGTGTATATTAAATTACAAATACAACATCTATATTCTTATGATCGTCATATAATTTGATCGTGATAAAGCTTTCCATTTGAAATTAAAGCTACATATTAATTGACGACCTGATTGGCGCAGTGGCTAAGCGATTGGACTGCTCCGCTAAGAGTTGCGGGTTCGATTCCCGCCCGGGACAAAAATTTGTGTGACCCGCAGATGTTTGTCCCGTGTCCGGGTGATAGTGAATGTGATATTTCATGTTTGTGAAACGCACCCACGATACAGGAGTAAGTCCTAGTATGGGGCGACGTTTTTTTAAAAAAATATATCTTTTTAATTTTTCTTTTTTTACAAGATAATGCCCAAAAGGCTGGCGGCATTGCCACGTTGAATGGCAAATTAGCAATTGGCTAATAAGCTTCATACTTGTAATACTTATCATACAAAATATGAGGAGTAAAGTTAGGATACTTTAAAAATAAAAACATGGCTTTCAAAAACACTGACTAAAAAGTAAAATTTTATTCACTTTACTTGACATAGGCAAAGTTGAAATCGGCGTCGAATCCTATGAATTTGCTTTATTAATAGCTGTGGCACCGTAGCTCTGAAACGGGTGAACCGATTTGGATGCGGTTTTTTTTAATATTGAAAGACAATATCTAATCGTAACATTTATTACGATTATTGTTTGTTATTACTACACAAGACTGATTGACAAGATATTGAATCTTTCTTTCTTCTTTCTTATCGTATGATTGATGAACAACCTGGTGTCAGAGTTTAAACCGCCTATAGGCCTCTGACATGGCTTTACACACCATTGAAAAATCTCTCAGGCGTGCTGGTTTCCTCACGATGTTTTCCTTCACCGTTTTTAGCACTGATAACTAATTTATAATACGCACATGAATTCTAAAAGACATTGGTGCGTGCCGGGGGTTGAACTTGCGACCTTTGACTTGGCAGTCCAACAGTCATACCACTCGGCTATCAGTGCTATAAGATATTGAATAATAATAAAGTTATGGCGTGGAGAGCACGGAAACGTTAGTCCTCTATCGTGGCGCTCAAAAGGTTAAAAAAAGATACGCGCGTAACAAATAACCTCCTCCTTTTCAGAAGTCGGTTAACAAAAAGCAACATGGGGTCTCCGAATAAAACTACGACCCTAAAGTTAGTAGATAAGTTTGGGCCTCATTATGTGCGCGTCACGGAGCTTAAGGCAGGCTTTTATTGCCACTCTGTCACTTAGGTCCGAGCTTTTAGCGGGACCAGGGATAGAGGACTCAATGTGATTACTGAAGATTTTCTACGTCTTATTAAGGTCCGACGCTAGAGTACTTTGATCCTGGTTTTTGATACGGGACTATCTTGTTATTTTTTTTTTGTGAATTTTTTACATTTGAACGAGTAAATTTTTACTGTTGATCGATTGTTCACAGTTCAAAAGAGTGAAATTTCCATAAGTTCAGATTTAATCTTCAGATCGAGAAAGTTATTTCAATATTATTAAAAAGCGTTTTGTTGTTTAATAAATCCGAACTTGCGAATTTCTTACAACACACCCAAATCCTAAATTTTCCAAACCTGACTGCGACACAATTACAAGCTCTGTGTTGTTATTAAGAAATCCAATAACACGTTGCCCGACTTGCGAATCGAACCTAGTCCTTCACGCTCTGCTTGCTTTACTACATCAAACAATATGAGCGTTGTATCGTATGTTGTTTACAATCAACTCAAATTCTCATGCTAATAGTAATTTAGAAACCTGCTCATTCAATAAGAGGTAAAAAGTACAGAGTGATGGCGTTTTCTCTATTGTGTCTAGCGCTTGTGAAACAACTGCCAAGCGTTTTATCTTGACTTGATCTTAGGAAGTTAAGACACAGGGAAAAGTTAAAGTCACGCACACGGAAATAGGGACCGAAGTGATGAAAAATTATCAATAATGAGCTCCAATGGCGATCTAGAGGTCGTGACCTCAGCGACCGTTGACTGCAGCCGTGAAGACTTCCTTTAGGTAATGGAACTATTTATATCCCTCTACAAAATGCATAATTGGTACCAATTGTAGTAACGAAGTTGACCTTTTGCCGACTGGATAGTATGTGGGTTTTGTATGACCCGCAGATGATTCGACGAATTTTTGGCTCTTAACGAGGTGCAAGCGAAATATTAATTTAACACACACACAGATATGGAGCATGCCCATTATTTGTATCCACGTCGCACATAGTCAAAGTGTTGATGTAGGTCATGTTAGATGAATAAACTTTAGAATCCGAAAGAAAGCAGAGTCCGGAGTAGCCTTAACAGCATACTTCAGGTCATTGCGGATAAATAGGACTCAAACATCCTGTAAACATTTATTCGTGCTCAAATTTTATAATAGTTTTTGTAATAATTATGGACATGTTCTGAAATGAAGATTATTATTATGATTTTTAAATATCTATATAAAAATACAATATTTAAAAATATAAAAAATAGGGCCCAACCAGCAGCGGGAACAGGGTCCTAGCTACCGGTGGCTAGGGCTCCAGAGAGAGGAACCTCCTCACAATGCGTGCCGTGTCGAGGAGTACCGCTTTCTGTTGTTATTAGTTTATTATGATGATTATTATGATTTAGAATGAATATTTTGCTATTATGAAAAGCGGGAAATCGTTGGCCTTTATTTTATCACAAAGGACGAAACAAATATTTACCAAACAGCCCAAGTTGACTCAGGAAAGGAAAATACAGTAACAAAAGTATACTTACACGTATTTTACATAATATTACCACAGATATTACGATCTCCTAACAAACAGTGAAGAGGCTTCGTAAATAATGTCAGAAAAAATATGTTCCTTGATGTTGTACTTGAGAATCCAATCGTTATTTTTTCCAGGGCTTTTTCTCATTACAATATTTATGACGTGGGAACCATATAAATATACAATGAGAGTAATACGAGGATACCGTGTTACGGGCCAGAAATAAATCCTACTAAAGACTGATTCTTTCGAAGCTGGAGAAGAAGGATGATTATTCGAAAGGCATCAATAAATGTATAAAATGTTGTCTGTCGTGTCTCGTGAGAGCTTGTAAGTGGTTCATGCATAGGTACTAATCGTTATGTTTGGGTCGGTTTGTCACTCCTGATTATCTACCAAATATCAATATTAGTAAATAATATTACTGCATACGAGCTTAATAAAAAAGTCCACAGTCGACTGCCTCGTTTGTGTAGTGGTAGAATAGAATAAGTCGTGGGTGCGTTTTACAAACATGAAATATCACATACACAAACACCCAGACTCGACACAAACATCATCGGATCACACAAATTTTTGTCCTTGCGGGAATCGAACCCGCAACCCCTAGCGCAGCAGTCTAATCGCTTAGCCACCCACTGCGCCAATCAGGTCGTCAATATTGTATTAAATGGATCAATGTCTTGCACCTAATGTATTCCATCCATATACATACATATATGCATTTTCATATTATTCACCGAAAACTTTACGTTTGTATATTCATCTGTTTATCATGTACCTAAATAAATTTGTTAGCTGGTATTGATCGTTATATGCGTAGGTACATTATCGAGCAGCTCCAAATTATATCATTATTATTAAATCGTGATCTTTTTTCACGAAGTGCGAATACATTTAGCGGGGCGCTAATAAACGGTCTATTACGTATCATTCACTGATAATGTGTAACATTATTATGAGTGCAATTGGCGTGTTTTCATTTGCATCAAGTCTAGGAAATACTGAAGTTTCTGGGTAATCATGACTTGCTTAATCTTGTTTCCTGAAAGTGTCTGCTTGCCTGAAGTTCGTGTATTGTGTTCTTGAAGTTAACACCTGGGAAGTATAGGGTACCTTTACTTATGCATGACGTAAAAGCCTACCAAGAATTCGCGTCGATATTATAAAATTAGCGTCTATCTGTCCACTAATAAAATTAACTGCGATCATCAAATCGTTTGGTTAGCTTGAAGGTCAAAGATGTGCTATGACGTTGTTGTAGCGGTTAAATTGTTACAGGCTTATAAGTCAAGAGAGTACGTTCGTTTTCTGTATAGTTCCTAGCATTCTATTTTTCTGCTGAACAATCAAAGATATGGATACAGCAATCAGCATTTCTTAGCAGGATCCAGGATAAACATCGTGAGGAAACCGGCACACCGGAGAGATTTTTCAACGGTGTGTAAAGCCATGTCAGAGGCTTAAAGGCAGCATCAACCATACGATAAGAAGAAGCAGGGTCCTTTTTTATTGGTTTATATAACTTCAGTAATATTTAAAAAAATTGACGGACAGTTTGTGCTGCTGGTTAGTTTTTGCGCCGTTTCCTCTACCCAGCTATAGCACAAGGAAGCGGTGACGAGTGGGCTGTCTGTATGTAATTTGACGTTCAAAAAGTACTCACAATAATTAGAAATTATTTAAATAAATGATATTTTTATCTTTATCTTGAAAATTGCTGTGCTTAAAAATCTAAAGGGGGCTTATAAGTATTTATAGCGTTACAATACATAAACAATCGTATCATCTGAAGACTGTAGCAGACGTTGAAAGGCCTATGGCGCCGCGTCACCGTCAGTACCGTCACTGCAGCGAGCAAACAACCCATAAAGCCATGGGTATCGGAACCGGCGCGGAAACCCCGTAAAACAATCGTAAAGCATCACTGATAGTGTTTATATAACGTTTATTCCTCTCTGTTTATTGTTTTGTAGTTACAGTAAGATTCATGTTGAAGCCTTTGTCATAATTTTTTTTAAGAAGTATTCAGTTAAAGGTGGGTTTCTTTGCTGCTTTCCAAATGCAATACAGAAGCCACACCTTAATATTTAGACTCGTTTTCAACCAAGTGTAGAGAGTTTAAAGTTCTTAGAAAAACTTTTACCTATGGGTAAAGGATTTTTTTTCAATAAAAGCACGACCTAAAGTTCTTTCACCTCGAATTCACGACTATTGTTTAATATTTCAACAGAATTAATTTATACGATCCATTTAAAAACCAACTTCCAGCGTCGAGACAATTGGCTGTAATACTTACTTAATAATATAGTTATCTTATATTTTTGCGTATGTGTCTGGGTATTGTTAACAAAGACGCGAATGTGGAGATAGACTTAGTCCAAAGAAAAACGTAAACTACAAAAAAAATCTAATTCTAAAGGAAGTAAATTCCATTGCACGCAAAACGCTAGTACAAGTATTGCAGGTATTATCTATGTTTATAGATGATGTCCCAGCACTACCCGGTCATCCTGTTGTCTATTACCACGACGGTACCTATCCTGCGTCATTAACGTCAACATCCAAGTGTCACGTCCTAATCACTGTTTGTTTGTGACGATCGATTTTTGACGCACGAACGTTAAATTTTTATCAACATCCGTAGTCGAATGTTGAAATAGTCTATGAATTTCAGTAACGCATTTTATTGATTGTGAGGTTTTTAGTTTACTTATTTCCTAAGTTAAGTCCCTTGATTAAGTTCCTAAGAAGTCCTGGACTAAGTTCAATGCATTTTTGCCAAGTAAATCCTACTTGGTAATAATTTGCCTTACGCGCTGTACGTTCCAAAACTTTACGTTTGTCTTAAAATAAACTTGTAGTTTTGTAGCTATTTATGCGAAAAAATAATTATGGTGATAACAACGATATTCAAGATGGCTGCTTTTTTTTAGATGTGGTTTGCCGCAGGCAGCCCCATCTGCTTTATCTGCTTTACCGGACTTTTTGGCGAGACCAAAGAGCCTCCAGCCGAAAGATGGGTGCCTTGAACACAGCTTACAAAAATCTAGAACAATTGTAATCGGAAGTACTTACTCATGTCTTCGTACATCATTTTTTTTGCTGTCAGAACATCATATTACTCATTGAACCAACATTTACATAAGGATTATGTACCTTCTTGAAGTTTCTGCGCAAATAATGATATTTCTATGTTATACCTTATGATATCAAACATGTTTTTCTTCACACTAGAGGCGTTTTATTAAAGGTATAATTATACTATCTTGGCTAATAAAAAATAATTGAGTTTCGCGCAATTGAGTCAAAGATTTTTTTACTTATTTGCCTACGTCGGTATAATAAATATAATGGGCTTATCTGTCGCTACGCGTGGGTGTCGTTTAAGGCGCTTGTATAATTATTATGTAAGGCTGATAATATGACATACCTTATTTTTTATTAATAAAATGTCTACATAACTTAAAAATAAGTACGTCCTTAAAAAAGTACTGACAGATTTAATTACAAAACCTACTTAACAAAATTAATTGGCAACATTTTTAACGAAAAAGGCTTTATACTCCATAATCTGGCCGGTTACGAAACAGAAGCTGCGTGTTTGAAAATTCGAAAAAGGAACGTTGGAACATAACTGACGTGAATGGAGTTTATTGCGGTGATTCTTTCGGTTTCGTTGCAGAATCGAACTGCCTACAGAGCCTGCATTGCGTATCCCCGGTCTGTCACAAGATTTATTTATACATATTTTAACTCTACCAGTTTCATGTTAGACACGCACAATTTGTAATCGAACGATTGCAATCTTTACTTCCATACTTGAGCACTTGTTATATAGACTTGTATAGTGTATACTACCTGCTAAAAACCTAGAATTACGCTTGTAATCCTTAAAGAGGTAGGCAAAGGTGCAAATTTCCCTGTTGATGATTACTCCAATTTTTTTTTACCGGACTAAGGCGAGACTTCTGGAGACTCCAGCCAGGCCCTCCTTAAATATCAACCAGACTCAATTTATACAAATGTAGCCGGAGCAACGAGTATTCTGAAAAAACTTAAACATTCACCTGATAACCTACATTACATTTTACAATTCAGCAACAAACATCGCTTTGTTATTTCATTACAAAACTGTCAAATGTGTAATTCTGCAATATTTTGCACGTGTCACTCACACATGCGCATGCGCATGCGTACAGTATTGAGCAACGATTACGCGAGTAACGGTTGAGTATTGCGTAAGTATAGTATGTGGCCACTACCGGAGAACTTGCGGTAACAGGATATTATGGTAACTTGATGCTCAGAATGGTCATTTTAGGTTTAGTCAAAGAGAAAGGTAAAGATTACTTTACCTTTTTTATGAAGTTACTGCGGTAAAACAAAAGATAAGTTGAGCGACTAGAGGTGAGCTACAAACGGTCTTCTTTTTCTTTTTTGTGACCTTTTAGTATAAGAGCAAGACAACTTTCTCTACGACTTCCGTAATAGTTTTAATATACATTAGTACGGTCGAACAAATGTATTTTTATTTTTATGCACTAGTTACGACATCCGGTAATGTTTACTTTAATATTAATGTTCAATTATAATTATATCATAACCCATTAATTATAATAAGCGGAGTGTTAATGTGGGCAGGTTATAAAAAATGAGCCCATTTTTTATTTAATATTAAGTAGACTACGCAATTGTGATTTATAAGTAGTTAGTAGTAATTGTTACAGAGAATAATTATTTTCACCTACTAAAAATAATTATAATTTGTGTCGGACTGGGATTTGCGACCTTGAGGTCACAAGTCTATCAGAGAGGTCAAATTGTGATTTATATGTAGTTAGTATTGTGTGGAATTATTGTTGTGGAGAATAATCATTTTGACCTACTAAAAAATATTCTAATTTGTGTCGAACTGGGATTCGAATTTACGATCTCAAGTTCATAAGGCTATCAGAGAGGTCAAAGACTTAAAGAATCATATCAAAAACCGTTAGTTTTCGATTAAGAATTACAAATTATAATCCTGCATTTAATACTAACTTATTAGATCGATGCCTAGCCAGCGGCAGGTAAGTGAACTAGTCAAATGCGCCGGCGCAACTTTCACTACCATCTCGCTACAACGTTCATTGAACTGCGTTTAGTTTTTTGAGTTGTTAAAATGGTTCTGACTATAGGGTAACAGGATATATAATTATAAATATTATACTATCTTGTCCTACACAGGTTTACTCCCTTTTGGTCTAATAAGGCTCGTCCCTATACATCTTCTAAAAAATTGGTCGTGTTCATTAAGTCGCCTCTGCCTACCCCTTCGAAGATCACAGGTTAATGAAACCTACATTTAATAAATACATTCATATATGTATAACTGAAAATCTTAATTTAAGATTGACATGGAATGATATTATCTAAGCAAGTGTCAATGAACCCATGCGCCTAAGATGTAGTTATACATATAATTAGAAATAGTGTATCTTCTAGAAATAATAATGTTATAAATAATTAATTATTATTCTTACTAAACTTAGTGTTATAATAGCCGAGGTGTAAATTGCCATTAACTCGTTTTTAAAGTTTTTTGTCACATTTTTTTCCGTGCTAATTTGCATGTTTTTAACAGTCGTCAATTATATTCTTGTGTTATTTCTGTATGAATTAAAAATCCACTAAAGACGTGACGTGGTTACTTGAATCTGATTGGCCACGTGGTGTTATTATATTCGTACGTAACAAATATTTCGTATACTAATAAATAATTTCATATGACGCACATACATTACGGTAAGTAGGTACCTATAATTATTATGGCAAGTGTGACAACCCTAAAGATGATGATGACATCCTAGCCGATTTCAGCCACGGCGACCTTATAGGCACACATATCAACTCGGAAAGGGATCGTCACCGTATCAACTTTAGCCGTTCAGTATTATTTATATGAAACTCCATATTGCAACTCATCTTTAAGCTACTACTACTACAGATGACGACAATAGCTTAGACTAGATTTTTTGACTCCCTGTACCCAAAAAATTTAAATCAAAAATATTTAAAGGTCTACCTTTCCCCTGCCTTTCTACATATAACACTATCTACTCGTTACTTGATATAGTCGTAAATTCTTCTTCTTATCGTATGGTTGGTGAACATTTGAACAACCTGGTGTCAGAGTTTAAACCGCCTGTAAGTCTCTGACATGGCTTTACACACCGTTGAAAAATCTCTCAGGTGTGCCGGTTTCCTCACGATGTTTTCCTTCACCGCTTTAGCAACTGACAATTAATTAATAATACGCACATGAATTCGAAAAGATATTGGTGCGTGCCGGGGTTTGAACTAGCAACCTTTGACTTGGCAGTCTAACGGTCATACCACTCGGCAATCAGTGCTCACTAGTCGTAAATTAATCAAGGATCACAATATAAATGGGACACTTATTCTAAGAATACTTCACCTGCCTCGAAGGCTGTATCATAACGAAATGTTGGTACCATAACTTGCCTTGCTTACCTGCAAACAAAGGAAAATACAAATTATACGAGTGCATTAAGAATTTGATTCTCATAAAAAATACAAGCGTTTCTAATTGTGACTTGTTATCACCAATCACCATCATAATCACGCGCTTGGCTATTGGTGATGAAATATGAATGTACTAGTCTACGTTTTACGAAATGTTAGGAAATATTTACCGTTACCAATGCAGCCTTAAATATTCAGTAGAATTGGCAATTTAAAATAACTAATGAAATACATATTTATTTTTTTGAACAAAATCTGGCGCATTGATGAATCGATTACAATTTACCGACAAATTAACCTCTATATTGTTTATTCTGTTTTGTATCGGATAACAATTTCATTGTTTTCAGTTGAATTAATTACATGTGTGTTTTGTTTTATAATTAATTTTGTTTATAAATCCGTTCTGTTTATCATTTGTTCATCTAATGTCTTGTTCGTGTTGTAAAAACAAATCGTCGAGTCAGGTAAAGGTGGGGTCAATGTCCTGTCCGAAAACAAATCTGAATCGTCTGTACCTAAGGGTTTGTTATGAATATTTAATGTCTTTTCATTGAGGAATCATTAGAAGGTCGCTTGGCAATGTTGCCATTCTTGCTCCTACAAAAGATAAAAATATACGGGTCGTCATTAATTAGACTGAAGCGATAAAGGATATTCAATAGTAGGTACCTGCTATATACATTATAACAAAATCAAAACCCACAAACGAGTTAAATATTTCAAAATAAACAACAAGTTTCAGCCCCAAAACTATGCTTTAAAACTCCTCATCTTATCATTCTCAAAAGAGGAATAACCGGTCTGAAAAAATCTAGACACGTTAATAACTGTATAGTTTCAAACGGATAAGAACAGGTCGTTAGAACATATAGAAAACTGGTATTCTACTTTAAAGTTAAATACATTCCGAAATACTTATTACTGATTTGGTTGGAATCTGCAGAAAGATACACGGTACGGGTTAACAAGTCAGAGATAATCATGCGAAAGTTAAAGACAAGGATTGTGTCTCGAGTTGAACCCAGTGTCAAGATCGGTAATGCGCAATACGGGCTTGCATAGCACTGTTCATATAATTAACTTAAATCGAATGACCCATAAAAATACAACCTAGCATCTTCAAGAATTATCCAGTAATAAGGAAACTCGAGACTTCCTCCCGTTCAGTATTCATTGCGCGTCGCGATCTCTCTCGCACGCGCGCGTCCTGCAGCCAGCGCGGAATACGTAGGACACGCGGAAGTTTATCTGTGGACGAGTTACTCGAGGTCGTTTCTCCTTCGAATTATTTGCCCACATCACGTGCGTTTACCCACGTGAAGGTTGGATGTAGACTTAGAAATTTTAAGGAAGTCTTATCTTACGAGGTCAATGCTCATTGAAAGTGAATAATAGCGTAATTCTGTTTTTTAAGGTGAAGTGGATTGTGGAATGTAAATAAGTAAGTTCAGACGATGTCTACGTACGTCCGTAGACGATTTAGATTCCGGCTATCATGTTAGCAGAAGACAGATAAGGTAGTCGCGTCGTCGGAGCTTGATAACAAAAGAAGGAACATACGAATGTGTTGGGGATTCATCGCCACCAAGGTTCAAAACAGGGTACGACAATATTTGTCGAAGACTTGCGGCATAACTATTATGACGATGTCAGGGGTTCGTTATACACGAGTGTTGTGTTTATCTTGTTTTTTCAGCTGATGAGAGTTCGCCACTTCCTTTCTATCCTAAAGGAAATCTTTGAAGATTTCTCCTCGGTGTAAAAAGTTCATGACTCTTTCTAGGTTATAGATGTAAGCCTAGCCAAGAGTGAGTCAAGGGCTAGGTATCTGCCAGTAGGCGAGCTCAGCGCTTTCTCCGAACGAACTCGATCGAGGTATCTCCTACTTTCGCAACTTGTTCACAATGTGTATGCACTAATTGATTGTGAATACCTCTTTGTTTATGCATGGATTGCTTTGAAGTCAAAGCCTCGGGTAATAAGCCTGCAATCATTTTCAATGTTGTTTCGAGGTATTTGCTACAAATGATTCCCCTTTGCTAATTCTGACGTATGTACAGTGAGCATCATAAGTAGCTGAACATTTAATTTTTTCAACATACCAATTAAATAAAGAACAACTCCTTGTATAGTAAAAAGTCTTAAATATTCTCAGATCATCATTTAGACTTTTCTGTAATTTGAAACGATGTCTATATAAGGTTTCTTAGTATGTTAAAATACTTAACCAATCAGGCATTTTATAAAAACGGTATATTTCAAATTTCATTTAATTTGAACCAGTAGTTTAAGAATTATAACAAGTCAAAGTTCTTAATTTTGTCACTCACTGGCTGACTGACTGACTGACCGATCATCAAAATATCAAGACACTTCTAGCAGACATAGAAGCTTCAAATTTGGAATACAATTAGTGTTGATGCTGACTGTACCAGCGTTCTCCTCACTGTTCATCAACCTTAACCCCTTGTCTGTGGACTAACCGTCTCCCGGTATGAGCTGTCAGACGCCGTGTCTGTGGGCATACCGGGAATCGGTTACAAAACAAATTGCACGTATTTCGCTTATATTCGCTTAAATCTTATTAGAAATGATATTCTAACACATTATTTATGTTTATGGATATATAAACTAGCATAATATGCCTACTTTTTGTTAAAATATACTAAATTACGTTAGTAAACAACTCGTAAACATTGACCTTGAATGACGTCATCGCCGGCGAGCATTGTTACGTAAAATAAATGTTTATTTTGTGTTTATTTTATCATTTTGTGGTTGTAATAACATTTTTAAATAAGTATTGTTCAATATTTTATACTAATAACACAATATTGTTGCGTAGGTAGTTATAAAATTGATAAAATCGGTGTCGGTGTCGGGTTTCAAAGACGTCGTAAATATACCTACATTTTAACAATGTTGCAGTTATAAATAAAGGAAAATATTACTTATAACTCGTAACTATGTTATCTCTCGTCTTATTTGAATCATTAAAGTCCTATAAGACTTATTAGAATCGCAGATGTTCCAATTGGAATGAAAATTGGGCGGAAAATTTGGCGGAAAAATGGCCGCCGCGGGCTAGTGAAATATGACACTCACAGATAACCCCTTAGCCTACATTTTGAAAGCCCACAGTCAAAAGGTTTTTCAGTAAGTTTTTTCGTCAGATTAACACGTATTGTATTCTTTTAATTAAAAAATAAGACAAAACACCATCTGAAACAATGCCAATAAGCTGAAAGTTTAAAAACATGAGTTCGCATTAATTCTCGTGTCGTTAATTTAATTTTATTATAATCATGCAATGCGATGGTTTAAAAGTTAGTAAGCTAAAGGTTTATTTACTTTCTATGATGTAGTAGCATACATATTACATACACATATTTTTAACATACATTAGTGTTAACAAATACAATTATGTATGTCAATATAAAATAATAATGTCGTGGTGGCCTAGTGGTTGATATACCGGATTTCTATGCACGAGGTTGCAGGTTCAAACCCAGGCAAGTATCAATGTGACTTTTTCAATGTCATAAATACTTTCTTAGATATTCTAAGACACCACTGACGAACGGTGACGGAAAACATCGTAAGGAAACCTGGATTTAATTATCTGAAATCGCCAACCCGCAGTGAGCTAGCGTGGTGATCAGTGCTCAATCCTTCTCAATACGAGAAGAGAAAATACAAATCCTTTGCCCTGCAGTGGGACAGTTATCGGCTGTTATTATTATTATGTCAATATATAACTGTTTCTTGTTGATACACACATTTATATGGTGTTAGCATATTATAACAATGTACCCGACCCAGTGAATGGAGCCTTTCATCGTATTCTAGGACATGACAATATTTTTTGGTCGATCTGTTAAGATTTTGACATTACGTTTATAAAATCTATAATGTATAAATATATTATAATTATTATATTCCCTTGTTGCCTGCCTCGTTGGTGTAGTGGTTGCAACGCGCGACTGCTGAGCATGAGGTCCCGGGTTCGAATCCCGGGTCGGGAAAAGTGTAACTGGGTTTTTCCATTGATAAATACTCAGTAGCAGCACGGAGTTTGGATTTGTGCCCGATGGATGGCAGTAGGCTCGCCGCCTATTGGGACATTGGGACCTATAACATAACTGGCGAAATGTGGGGGTACTAGAATGTGCACCTCTGCCTACCCCTTTTGGGGAATACAGGCCTAACGTTATGTTTTATATCATCATAATTATTATATCCCCGAAGGTGTGTGTGCATCGGTTTCGGTAGACATAAGAAGTGTATTATCAATGTGGGTGTCTAACAGCCTACATCTATAAATACTGATCTTCGGAATATAATAAGCGTTTATAAATAAAAAATCCAAAGGAACTACGAGAATAGACTTGCACTGTCGAATGCTAATCGCACAGGAAGTGACATCACTACAAAGTGACATTAGTATAGGGTTGTCACATCAAAACCTAGTGCAAGGTAATTAAAGTGATAGATTATAGTTATGATAGTTTAGTAGCCTATTGTGCTCGTGGTAGCACAGATATTAAATGCAAATAAAATATAAAATAAATCATTAATGTTAGTCAATATTGTTTATTATGTTGTAAGCTTGCGGTTAGATCACGGGTTGTTGGTCACTCACTGCAAGTTCAATATTTTGCAAGTCATCAGGATATTTAATTTGGTTATATTCAAGACTACTGGCTTGGTTTAATGGTCACGAGGTCCTGGGTTCGAATCCTGGGTCGAGCAAAGTGTTACTGGGTTTTCCCATTAGGTAATTTTCAGTAGCAGCACGGAGTCTGGATTAGTGCCCGGTTGTTGGCAATAGGTTCAACCCCTAAAACATAACTGGCGAAATGGGGTGTACTATAGTATGTGCACCTCTGCTTAGCCCTTCGGGGAATACAGGCGTGATTGATGTTTTGTCTACATATCGTTGTTATGTTTATACCTACAAGAATGCTGTACCTATATGTATGTATGAATATCATAATTATACCACCATAGTTACTCCTACCAAGTGCTTCGATGTTCCAGTTGTAGCCACCAGAGGTCACTAACATCGCTAATAACCACACTAATCACACTCTTCTCACTTCATATGTTGTAATATGATTTACCATGACGCAATAATGAAAGTTCACTTGCTCCGACCTGAAGCTAATATTTCGCCATCGTAGGAAGTTACGTCATTATCGATGTGTCATTTGTAGAAAAAATTACACGTGTCACTTGCATTACCGTTACGAGCATAAAGAACGTATCGGAGCGACACCTAAATAACAGTAATTACAAACTTCATGACCATGCAGAATTTGAAACAGTTTTTCTGATACTGTAGTGTAGATAAAAAATACGTGTAATTATTGGATTATAGACAATTTAAATATCCAATCTTGATGTAGGAAGTGTCTGATAAGTATAACCCGTGTAATTCTCAGTGCAATGAACACAAAAAGCGATTCTAAGTTTTAACAACAGTAGTAAAATAAATAAATTATTTGATATTCGTTCTCTATAATAGCGAAGCTTTTTCTATGATAAGTAGGTCCTATACGTACGAAGTGAATGAGTATTGTATCATAAACAATAAATATAATTTATGTGCCCCCATATAATCCAAAATTGATATAATTACACTAATATTATTAAGGCGAAAGTTTGTGAGTGTGTTTGTTACCTCTTTACGCCCAAACGGCTTGACTGATGTTGGTAAAATTTGGTATGGAAGTAGCTGACACCCTGGGTAAACACATAAGCTACTTTTTATCCCGTAAAGATGTTGCGGGCAACACCGCTGGGCGCAGCTAGTACTACATAAATGTCATAATATCTCATCATGATTTGCGATGTAGCATAGTCCTTATGCTCTTTGTACTACAGATGGTTAAATTCCAGCTAGCCTGTCCTATTGCCAGTCTCATAAAAAACCAGCAGCCAAGTCCTAGCATATGACAATATGACATGGTCATTAATGTACATGTTACGAAGATTTAATATACTAATAGTGACAGCCCTAATGACACAAAAGTCATTGGAACAATAGTGATGGGACATATAAGTACCGTATATCATATTTCGACGCGACAATGGAGCTCCAACCGCTAACGACGATAAAACCGTCCGAGATAATTTTCACGGGCACAATTCATTGCAGGCCCACTTTTCTAAATTTCCCCAGCAGCGAGTCGATACAGCGCAATGTATACTGAAATGATTTTTAGTGACGTTGTAGTGTGTTGTTTGAGTTATGGGGTCATTCCCACTATACAATGGGACATTAATATTGACTTTGTGTTGGTATTGACCTGTAGAAACCTCATTTTGGCGCAAACTGTTTTTGTTTTAAAGAAATGGGGGACTTTAAGGATTTATTTCTGAAGTTTCGTGGTTTTGTTGTAGCTTTGGTGAGCCTATTGAGGTGCAGTGCTTGGACGATTCACGAACGAAGTCTTATAACCTCATATTTTGTTTTATTATGTGTATAATGTATGTTTTTATTAAAGTTTTATTTTAAGTGGCAACATAAATCACGTCAGTTTTTAAACAAGACCCTACTATGTTGTTTTACAATCCTGGACCGTTTCAAAGTAAAGCTTTCTCCTATTTACACCGAAAGGCACTTACGAAAGGTCAATTTAGTTTATGAATTCCAAAAATTGAGGGATTGCCATAACGAAAGTAGTGTAAAGTCTAAAAACACAATCTTATTTTTTTAATCTTAAAAGAACGTTTGATTTTATAGCTAAGAGACCTTAGTAGCTAAACTTGACTAGGGCGAGGCGCGTTAACCTGAGAGCGCGGGTTCAACCACTGTTGTTATAAAGAAAACTTTCTGAAGCCCAATCCAGAAATGACGACCTGGTTGGCGCGGTGGCTAAGCGATTGCACTACAGCCCTAAGAATTGTGGGTTTGATACCCGCGCAAGACAAAAAGTTGTCTTGTGTGATCCGCAGATGTTTATCTCGAGTCTGGATGTTTGTGTATGTGATATTTCATGTTTGTGGAACGCACCCAAGAACCCAAGATACAGGAGAAATTCCTAGCGTGGGGCGACATTTCGTTTAAAATCAAAACAATAGCCGGGTTTATTTAACGACCATGCAAATTACTATGACTACGCCGGGTAGCACACAAAAAAGCGCCATAAAACAAAAGAATAAGAATATAACTTTAAAAAAAGAACTAGATTAAAAAGTAAATTAATTGTAGTAGTAATTAACAAACAGTGTCTAAAACAAACACCGGTCACGCTCCACATGGCTAGTCAGAAGCCTCGAACACTAATTAAGCCTTAATCATCATAAGTGTGTCGTAAAACCTCCGAACACATCAAATTAAGATGACTTATATAATATAACACAATAGCAGGAAGCGTCGGATATTGTCGGTTGCGCAACCTGTTGTCAGTTGCGTAACGTTATAGCGTTATAACTGTTACTATGCTATTTTATAGCGTATTTTGTAGAAAGTGTTGTATGTTCGTAACGAATTGGCGGTTACGGGTTAATTTAGGCTTGTTCTCTGCACGCAGATTGGGATGCACGTGATTTATAGTAACAAGATCTTCGTATTAATAATACATGTATAGAGCATGTATGCCTAGTTAGCTATGTAATAATGAGTAGGGGAATATCGCACACTGCCTCGTTGGTCTAGTGGTCGCTAAGCAAGAATGCTGAACACAACGTCCTGGTTCGAATCCTGGGTTGGACAAAGTGTTCTTACGTTAGGTAATTTCCAGTAGCAACACGGAGTCTGGATTTGTGCCCGGTTGATGACAATAGCTTCGCCTTCTATTACGTTGGTACCTAAAACATGCCTGGTGAAATGTAGGTTTAGTATAAATGTACTCCTCTGTCTACCCCTTCGGGAAATACAGGCGTGATGTTATTGTATGTTAATGTTTTGTTTTAGCGCACATCTGCAAGACTCAATTAATATTATTACTTGTACTTCGGGTATTTTTCTTTCTTACTTTCGTTAATAAAAAACGAAATCAAAACTTTGACTTCGAAAAAATATTGTATTTATTTAAATTTTATTAGCATCTGAGATGTAACTCTAGCAATTACATTGGACCTAACCTGTAATCTCTAGCGCAATAGTCCAATGACTTGACCATTATGCCAAACAAGTCTTCATACAGAGAGATGAAGTTCTCTATGGCACACCAAACATCAAACTCTGGCTTGGCTCTAGGGTCTAGTCTAGGGTAAGTGAATGTGAAAATGTAAGAAACCAGAAAAATAACTGAATGCTATACATATTTGAGAGCATTGTGCATGACCTTAGACAAAGCAACGCGTGCAGTAGCAAAATAAAACGATTTTATTATCCCCAACAATAATAATTCATAGACATGGTTATAGGCAATAAACTGGCAGCATTATTGATTCGCTTATGGCATGTACTAAGCAGTAACGACGTGATGACTGTTGCAATCTCTGGATTCCACATAAACCCACGGTGTCTTGAGATTAATAGAAACAAATGACGGCCGCGTGGCGCAACGCTCATAAGTATGTTATAATGTGGGCATACTCTGCCAAGTGCCAAGACGTTATAACTCCTAATGCTATTATTTTATTATGTTGCTATAATAAATATTAGATACCTAACATCAAAATTTTCGGTGGACTACACTACAATTTCCTAGCAAAATGTAGGTGCCAACTTAAATACAGTAAACACTTAGATGAAAAGATACGTTCTTTAATATGGGTTTCGATTCCTATTACCACACTGGACATCATTTTTCATAATCCTCAGCCAATGCACACTAATTTGTAGGCACGTATCATTTAAAACGCATCCACTATACAGCAAAAACTCAGAGATAGAAAAGAAGCTTTTCATAAAAGAAAAAGAAGAAATAAACAAAGGTACCATTATTCAGAGATCACAGTAGATTGCAATGTCTAGGCTATTGATTGGCTGTCTGCTACGCTTTTCAATCGAGTGGAGTGTCCAGTCAATCGAAGCTAATGTGTGTATTAGGCAAGTCTCTGTTGGAATCGGGTAAACAATACACCTCCCTGATGGACCTACGGTATTTATTCCAAAATTACTTGAGTACAATGTGGACCGCCTCACTGGCTCGGATGGAATGTTCTAGAATGGCCGAGGATTGCTTTATAGGCCAGCTTGTAAAGATCGGCAGTGGGATTTTTCCAAAACATTCAAAAGTTATCTAATAAAAACAAATATTAAATAGCGTACCTTTTCTCTTTGAGTACAAAGAACATTAATGTTTGGAGTCAAAATTTGAATAGTTAAGTAAATATCTTTGCTTTTGATGCTCGACAAGATGATGCCTATAATGAAATGTTTGCACGAGGCCATTCCAATTACAGCCAGTTACATTAATAACTTAGGGATGTTTCTGATACTGACGATATAGGCAGTCTAAAAAATATAAGAGAACAAACATAAATGGGAAACATATATAGATCAAACATGCGCCCTAAGTCGATTCCTAAACATTCTCAGAAGATAAACCTCATTAAAAACAGAATAACATTCCAAAAAATCGATGGAAGTTTACTGAGAACAAACGAAACACAAAGGAACGCAATCTGAGAGAATTCTCGTAAATATAAACATCTATGATGAACTGTTTCTAGACAAACATCTCTATTTAACTATGTATACAGTTTAACTAACATAAAAGTTAGGAGAATGAGCTTTTTATCCGAATCCAATGTGTCAATCTATATTTTGATTTTTAATGTGAAATAAATTATCACCTAATTCCAGGAAATGATTTGTAAAGGCTGTCAACACACACAATGTTTGGCATACACGAAACTGAAAATGAACTGCGCAAGCAAGCTATTTATTATTTACCATAGATAATATAATTAAGGACCAAGTACTAACAAGAGGATTGAACAAACTAAGCATTTAGGGCATTAACTAAGTCCTGAACTATAATTATTATTTTGGTTCCCTTTTCTCATATTATTGTAGTTACTAAACATAGGTAACTTAATTAAAATAGACAAGGTTCTGGAAACATAGGTATTTAATATGATCTAGTCAGCAAAATAGTGAGGCTTACTGGCGCTCAACGTGGGCCAGTAGGACTGCAAGTAGAGTGCCTCCATGTGTGATAGTATTATGTACAACATCCGGCGCACCCTGAACGGTGAACCTCGCTACCATCCTTGTTGACTAGCAAATCTCTACACTATGGCATGAGCATGACCTGATTCATTCCTGATTCCGTACGAAGAAGAAGAAGAAAATTTACCACATTTTATGTAAAATTTCGCGCATTTACGAAAAGAAATTCGTTACATTTGGAAAATTATCATACACAATATCATAAGCTGTAGCACATATTATATCTATCAACAAACACTATTGCGCATATCATTAACATTTCATAGCCCAATAATATGATAACAATATTTTCGTCTAGTTAGTTTTGGCAGCCGATCAAAAATATTCAAAATTCGTGAGTTACGAGTCCAAAGTGATCCCATCTAAAACAACTTCCACAAACTCTACAAATAAATTGTGACTCAATATTGTTTGCGACGAATTTAAGGAAAAATATTGTTATCGAAATTTGACAATTGCAGGTATCAAATACGATAGAATTGAAAAAACTGAACATGGGAAAACAAAACAGCATCATTATTCTACCTCATTATCTTATGCTTAATATAAAAAAAAATGTAATATTGTTTGGTAGGTCTCCTTTTGAAAATCAAAACTAAGCAAATGTGTCGGTAATTTATAGATAACTAATGTGCAATCATGCGAACATGACACCGGTACAAATGATTTATTTATGTCATTACTTAAGTATGACAATGATTATGCATTTGGCAAACAGCTATTGCAACATTTAATTACACATGAGACTAGCCTATTGACATTCAGTAGGGTTAAATATTTTTAGACTGTGGTATGGAAGTTTACGGGACTTAAAGTTCCATAACTTCCTTGGCTAGCAAACAACTTTGCGTTACCTCAACGTCAGCTTCTTCATAATAAATATCAGAGCCACTGTAATATATTACTCTAGTAATAAACCTGTCTATTTTGTCGACACTACAAACATTTCCAAAAAAACAGTTCCGTGAACCGTGGATGGAATATTTTGAACGTACAAACATAATAGTCGTAAAGAATTCTACAGCGATGCGCGTTGATGGAATTACAACTCCTGCGCGGTGCTCATAGTACACGGGTTGAGTAAAGTATAACAAAAACAAATAAGTCTAAATGGGAAACAAATTCGATCGATGTGGGAATTTTCCTGTAGACGCAATCTGTAATGATATCATTTCAGTTTTTAGAATAGTTGGTAATGTGAGATAATGTTGGAAAAATACTCACAGAATGATCCGATTATTATGGTTCAGAAGTGACAATTAGTTAATTTCTGCCTCGGGTAGCAAGATCAAAATTAATGGTAAGTGAAATGCGATATTATTGATGCTCTTATTTGACTTTTTTGGAATTGAGCTAAAATCCTTGCATTCAATTTGAGATCGATATACCTTTAAACGGCTTATTATTTTAATTGGCAAAAGACTTTCTGTTTTTCTCAGAAAATTTAGACATCTAAAGAAACATAAACTTTGCTTAGAAAAATCGCGTTTTAGAGCTATTCTCACAATTCCATGTTTAAAATCGTACTCATAAACGTTGGTTAACGTCTAAAAAATATGATGTAGGTATTGTTATAAACGGTATACATTTGTGTATTATTCATGTAGTACCCATGTATTATAGAAGCTACACGAGTTCATCACTGATTACTTTGTTTAACCCAGTTGCTAGATGATTTGTACATTTACTTTTCCTTCGTAAAGGAAAAGGCCCTCGTCAAGGAAAGTGAGCTGGTTCTGTATTATTTTGTTGAGGAAGTTAAGAGAGGGAGTAAATATAATTTGGCTGCATTTTTGTATGTGATTGTTTATTCTATTGGGATATCACCGTTTTTCACTTTGGAAGTTTACAGCTATGTATGTATTAATGTTAACTATTACGACGTTATTATAGCCCTATAGTGAGACGAATATAAACGAAATAATTTCGTTAGAAAATACCTCGGATTACTATTTTCTACGATCCTGAAATCTACCTTTCACCTTGCATTTACTCCAATCTTATTCTTATAAATGTCAACTAGAAAATGACAATTTAATAATTGTTCGGTTTATATTTTGGTCTTTGGGTCCCAACATGCTTCTCTGAGAATTTCGGGGCCTCTGACCAGATTAACGAATATTTATACCTACACTAATCTCACGTTATCGCGATTACAATTATGACAGAACTCAGATTAATCTTGACTTAAAACAAGCTCATCGGCGCTATCTAATAACTGATAACGTTATCAGTTATCACACTATTAAAATATGTTTAGATCAAATATTTAGCATTTTACTCACGTGTTAGATGACAGCGTTATCAACAAACTACTGACGCATGCGCTGTTATTGCAAACAATATTGGCACTAAATAACTTTTAAAGGTACCTTCTAGTGCGATACTCTGAACCTCTATGGGATATAGAAACTGGTAGGCAGTAGTAGTGTGCAAATACGCTAAAAAAGCATGCTTTTTACATGTTATGCTATAGCATCTCGCCCAAGCATACCGCACTAGACTCTTTATCATAGCACGGAGACTATCTGCTCTAAATACACTATTACTGAATACGGACTGACGCCGTGCGACGCGACGGTGCGATGTGCTATTTACTACATCAACTGATATGGTGCTACGGTCTTGCTGTATATTCTAAGTACACTCATCGTGCTATCACATAGCACCGATTGCGATTAAAAATAGCAAGTTCTAGGCATTGAGGATAAATCGCATGCTTTGCTATGTGCTATATTAGCCATCTCTCTAATTCTGGTCATGAGAGGAAATATGTACAAGCCTAATATACATTTCCCCAGCCAAACAAAACCTTGGTCCCGCTAAGCTTAACTTAATAAACATTAGTGGTAATACCCGATCTATTCCAATAGGTTCACCACCTTTTAACATGGGTCATTGTGAGTGGCAAAATGACTACCTTCGCCTAGACTCCTGATAAACGATATGACCTATCCAAGAGGGATTACAAACATATCTTTAAAAGAAAAACATCGCCCCACACTTAAAATTTCTCCTGTATCGTGGGTGCGTTTTACAAACATGAAATATCATATTCACTAACACCGAGACTCGGGACAAACATCTGCGCATCTCACCAAGTTTTGTCCCGTGCAGGAATCAAATTCGCAACCCAATCGCTTAGCCACGGCGGCAATGAGGTCATCTATGTATGTAAATTTAATTACAACTACAAGTAGTAGTCCTCTCCAAATCACCTCACTACACTTTCGTTTGCTCTGAGTATTACAAGTAATACACATTACATCATGAAATTATATTTAAAGTCACCTACACCTGCGGCACTAATCTCCTATTAGTGTACCACGTTACCACACCGCTCTCCCACGCCCACGCTGCGTACGGTAACGCAGATTTGTGTGTCGCGTGGCGCCGCGTAATGTCAATGACATTGTTCTCTGTATGAATCTGAAGCATGTTTGTTTACTAAGAGGCTTTAGTATTAAATTTAGCAATCTTTGCAGCGATTTTGATGAGGATAGGATTGCATTTGTTAGTTAACCCTTTCATAGTGTAATGACGTAGATTATGGGGCATGACCATTGTTTAACTATTGTGTCTGCTTCGCGCACAGTCAAACTGTTAATATGCTCATATTATTTCGGTCATTTAAAACCACATCGTCATGATATTATCACGCCTGCATATTATATATGGAGTCTTCGTTCCATAATTATTGCATAATTTCATAATTTGATTTTGACTTTGATTAAGCTTTATCTTTTTTGGTGACAATGACCGATATAACATCAACGCATTCACGTGAACTGCTACTACCAATTAAGTATATTCTGATGGGTTCCATTTTATAATGTCGCTCTATTATAGAGGGACTACTTGTCCTACACACCAAGCTTGCTGTATGACCCGACGCGACGTACCGGGGATGAGCCAAATGAATTGTAAAAGGCGCGCCACAACATGGTGCTTATTATAACCAGCTAAATGACAAATGGAACAGAAGATCGTACGGATCTATGTAGATAGTGTACGTTTAAACAAAAGAGGATCAACAACAAATGACTTTGAAAAGTTACTGAACATAACAAAAGCCTTGCTTCTACCACAATCGGTGCCAATGGCATGATTTAATATAATAATAACGCATTAATCTACTAACATATTACATATCGCGTGTCGAGCTCCGAATAAGGCTAAGTCTGCCGAGCCGAGCCTTATAAAGGTACAATGACCACGAAATAGCTAACAACATAGATTAGAATTCACGTTAATGGAGAATCAACCATATCCCAAAGCAGCACAGTACGTTTTAGCTTGAAACACAAACCAACTTAGTTTCAAAAAGCTGGTATTGAAAAATTAACTTTGTAGTCTAAGTTTTATGATTGGTTTTGCAATGTAGTAGTGTGTATAGTTGTGTAGGCAACCGTCCATTCATGCATACCAATCCGGCTGGTTAGTTCGCCTTGATATTATTTCGCTATTCGTATGCACTTGTCAAGTGTTTCGTCTTATTGTTTGGTAATCAGCTTGATGTTGCGTCGTATTTGGACGGAGACGATTTTGGAATGTTCTACAAGGTTCTAGAAAGGTTTATCTTTATCTCTGGTGATGGCCAACGCTGTATTATACATTCCTTTAGTAGCACTCACAATATTAGTAAATACTATAGATAGATTTGACCCTATGCCATTTTGTCACGCTACTAAGGCTCAAATCAATTTTAATTTAACTTGGTTTGGAGCTTTAAACTTGGGATACAAGCTACAGCGCCCGTAAATCCCGGGTCGTAACTATTGGGTGCAAACACACGCGCCTATATTCTCTCACTCTGATACCTTGATAGGACAGCAAACTACACGACCAAAGAGAGATCACACGCAGAACCGACTTCAAGAGACACAGGGGTGTAACACCACTAACCACCTGATAACAGGTGCTGCTTCTTAAGTTATAAAGTTTTTTTTTTCAATTCAATTTATTTATTGCAAATATGTGTACATTTTTATGTTAGGTTACATAATTAAAAGAGAGCTTATATACATATTTTACCATACAAGGCGTGCAATTTCTTGTCATTGTTGAAGAATTTACATGTTAAATATATTAGGTTGTTTAGACAACTCCTGGGGCTTGCACCCATCCTCAGCCGCATAGCCTAGCCTCAACGATGCCAATAAGTGCCCATGAGATGTATATTTACAAGCGAAAGCCCATAGGGCGTCGACATTACCTTGGTTTAAAGCAACCTGCACTGTGCCCTCGGTGCAGGTCGTCTAAAATTAGCTCTCACTAAAAATATCATACCCGGCTGACTGGCACCTCAATTAAAACGACTTGCTTACCTGTGAACAAAATGAACGGACAATTAAATTAAAATGTACTGCTGAAAATTATTTAATGCATATTTTATGAAAACCTTTTAGGCGCATTTGCTAAGTGGACGGATGCCTTAGAAGGTCCCGTTGTGATCCCCGGAAACAATAGATAGATAAATAGATATTATTTTTTATTAGTTTATTGCAAACCAAGAAACACATAACACAAAAAAACCTTAGAACTAAAAACAGTGCAAATGGCGGTCTTATTGCTTAAACCAATGTTTGTGTGATCGGCAGATGTTTGTTACGTAGCTGTCTACGATCAGATCCCTGATGTAAAAACTCATGAAGATATATTTTCAAACCAAAATCGGTTTTAGTGTTAAAACCTTGACACACAATACCTAGAACAGAACCTATTCTCGAATCTAATTAACATGAAAGGCGCGATGCTCTAAAAGAAATGAAAACAAACGACTGTCATTGACATTTAAAAGCCATTTGACTAGTACGGATCCAAGATTTGAAATAAAAATAATATAAATTTAAGGCATTTCGAGACTAATTTGAATTTATAATATGAGAGTTAACCTATATTAAGATGATAATGAGACTGCTTTTATTAGCGAAAAGATACATAAAGACGTTTTGTGATGATAATGGCTGAATATAGATTCTTTTTTTTTGCATAGAGAAATCCTTTAGCGGCCGGCCTATTACAATTAAAATTATATGAACTTCTTTTAAATGACTGGCTTCTTTGAATGTTTAGAGTTGATAATATTACAATATTGATTAAATTATTTAGAGAAAATTCTGTCTAATAATCTTAAATTATTCTGTGAGAACATGCTAGAACAAAAATTCCTTTGATCGAATTCTTATCGTATGGTTGATGAACAACCTGCCCCCGTACCATGAACTCTTAAAGCAGGACAGTTTACGATGCGGAAGCGAGACGCCGCATTACACTGCACGTAGTGGCGTCCCGCTTCCACGTGTTAAACTGTCCTGCTTTAAGAGTTCATGGTAAGGGGGCTGGTGTCAGAATTTAAACCGCCTGTAGGCCTCTGACATGGCTTTACACACCGTTGAAAAATCTCTCAGGAGTGTCGATTTTCTCAGGATGTTTTCCTTCACCGTTTTTTGCAAGTGATAACTAATGTATAGAACGCATATAAATTCGAAAAGACATCAGTGGGTACTGGGGTTTGAACTTGCGACTTTTGACTTGGCAGTCCAACGGTCATACCACTCGGTTATCAGTGCTCAGTAAAATTCCTTTGATGAAACAGAAGATGAAACCCCAACGCCAATCTTCCTGCACTAAAATAGTTAAAGCACCGATTTCCTCCTAGTAATTTAAAATACAGCAAACACTACAATACCTAGTACCTAAAAATTAACATTAATTGGGCAAACGCACCGCGGCCACAGCGGCGATTTGTAAAACAATTAAGGTTCGTTATCCATATCCTGTTTCAAAACACACGTCCCGCTGCCGCGGCCGACAAAGTTTCCAATGTAAACGTTACACGGCGGCCTGCACGCGATCACACGTCCCGGCTCAATGCGTGTCGCTGGCGGGTCGGGAATCGATATTTCTTCAAATATTCAGGTAAAGGGTTATATTGAAGTTTACTGTTAAAACGCTTTTGTGAGGAAATTAAGTACGATTGAGACTTACAAAGTTACTAAAGTTATTTTTAATGATTGAGTTTTGAACTGGTTTTTTGCTTAAGTCTTTTATTAATAAACCTTACAACGCATAATGTAAACAAGGAAAACATAATATTGATTTCCGCTTGCACTTTATTACACGTTTACCAACAAATGTTTTGGAAGGGACCATACTTTTCCCCATAGACATTTATGTAGTATCTACGGCAGAGGATCAATAGAATTAAAACAATCCTAAACCGTAAACAAGGTGTGCGAACGTATTATCATAATGTTGACTGTTTGGTGTTTACATTAGCGCCGACCTTCTCGGTGACTATTCAATACACTACAATGTTATTTTGTATGGAATTTGACAGCGATACAATAGTAAGTGGCAACACTGTGGACTAACTGTCAGTAGAGATGATACTCGGCTTTATGTCTATCTGTGTGATTTCTTTCGTAAGTGACACTAAATAAAAGTCTTTACCGAATTATTTTTTTTCCGTTTATCATGGCTGTAGGTAAGGGTTAGCCATGGAGTGCTCTTACACTTTGCCACACAGTATTACATACTATAAGTTATAGGGGACGTCCCATAAGTTGCTGGTGATCGGACTCAATTGGTGTCTCATAGTGGCTTCACACGGTGCGTAAAACCACGAGTTGTGCCGCGCCGCGCCAATTTGTAAAAGTCAGCATGAACATGTATTACCGTGAGAAACCAGCACAAGAATCTTACACAGTATCTAATCTATGGTATTTATAGTATATTCTTCAGTTAGCGTCGTATCGTATGAGGATTAAATGTTAATCTACTAAAGCTAGTCGACGATCTACCTGCCATGTTAAATACACGTGACGCTAGGTGTATTAAAAACGCATCAGATTCTATCACCATACATAAGAGCATCTAGGTTTGAAGATGGTTCCACCGCGATAAAGGTTGCAGCTGCGCGCGCAGTTAAATCTTCTGGCAAATACGACCATTTGTGAAGTAGCCGCTGGCAAATACGACAATTTGTCAAGTTGCTGTCTCGCTAAACATTCTACTGAAGTGGAGGACTAGATATAGGTATTTGAACAACTTGCATTAATTTATCAGTAGTTTAATTAATAATAACGATTAAGAATTATATAATTATAACGATACTCTTTAAGCTATCAAATAAAATAAAAACTGATTAAAAGGGCGCTGGAATCGTATTGCAACTAATTTTAAACAATTATAATCTCGTTAAAAAAATATAATCCGGGCTTCTAATAAAACAAAAGAACGTTACTATTTAAATTCAGAATTCTTTATCTTAAAACAGTCTTTCAAAACAGCGACTCATTTGTTTTTCGATTTCCCGAACCGACATAAGTAGGTACCTGTCTAGTAAGTTCCCCGATAGTCTATCGTTCGCAAACTGCCCGCCACGCTCTAAGTAAGCAGTTACAATTAACTGTTGACTCACATACCTGCAACTCAGTGAGTCAGCTGCACTGATAACTTCTGTTTAAACTGGGAATAGCGTTAATTCTCACACAAACGGACTTTAATCCACGCAGTGTATTGCTAAATAAAACGACGAGATTATTCGTGTATGTTCTATGAAGTTTGTTTGAGTAATGCACTGAATGTATTGTTAGTTATTTGGAGTAATCTTGTATGGTTTAGTTACCTCCGGGTTGGCACTTGAGATTTATATTTTCTAGTTTCCTTAAACTGTAATTTAAACACTAAGTAAGTAGTTGGAAGAAGAAGGCCGAAGATCGAGCTTAGTGGCGTGTTATAAGAGAGGCCTATGTCCAGCAGTGGACTAAGATAAGCTTATGATGATAATAATCAAAACTTATCTCATAACATTAGTAAAACACACAGTTATATAACGCCAGCGTTGAACAATTCTTACTTATTTATAATTCATCTATTATGACACTCTGTACCCGGGTGCCCAGGCGCATGATTCATACATACTTGATTACTTATAATTGATGTGACTAAACGAGTTAAAGGGTTAACATGGATGAGCATGAGGCCACGGTCACGAATTAGGTGAAGACGTCATACTAGCTTATAGCTTTGAAAGATAATATCTGTTCATTAAAATGATTGGATGTAAACATGTTGACTGTAACATAATACCTTTGTAAAGACAGACCTACACGTGTCGAACACAAGAGAACAGAATGTATTACTTATTAAATTCATAATATTTATTATTTACCTTCAGGCGTAAAGGTAAACAACAGTACACCAGAGTAAGGGGATGATGAGTCAGAGGTCGAAAGAATGATAAAAGGTACTGACAATCGAAGCGACAAACGCATACTTAGCTCTTGATGAAGTAGGTATCTGTTGATACTTAAATATCTATACTAATATGTATATAGGTACAATTTGTTTGGAGGAATAATGGGGTGACCTTTACCTAACAGAGGGAACAGCTGATTAAGCTATTAAAAAAAAATGTTTGTTTGTATGTGGAATGTTGTATTGCTCTCAAGAACAAACTTACAGATTGAAAAAATAGAATGGACCTTCAGGGTGGCCATATGCTTTTAAAAACATATCATCACGCCTGTATTTCTCGAAGGGGTAGGCAGAGGTACAAATATGTACCTATAGTACCTACAACCAAATTTCGCCAATTATATTTTAGGTCCCAAGTCCAGTCTAATGTAATAGGGGGTAAGCCTATTGCCATTAACCGGACACAAATCCAGACCCAGTGCTGCTACTGAGAATTACTTAATGAAAAACCCAGTAACAATATGCCCAACCTGGGATTCGAACCCGTGCGTCGTGCTCAGCAGTCGCACTTAGCGACTACTAGACCAAGGATGGAGTTGTTCATGCTTTTAATCCCGGAAAAGAAGTTTTTTTTCTACGCGGACGAAAGTCGTGTGGTGACGCTCGTAAGCTATATTTTCCGTCTACACCACACCATAATTTAAGACCCTCGTATTCGTAAACTAATTTCTGTTTCCACTTAATTCATTTTTCGGTTGAGGTCTAATCTGTGCGTGCACGCCCCGGGGGCAGCGAGTTAATGTCTTTCCTAAATTCCATAACTTGTGACCTTCAGGTTATTTTTAAATGATGAATCTTTATTTTTGATGCGTCCGCACTAATGTATAAGCTTCATCAAATAGATTGTAATACTGGCTTTAGGTATTTTGAGGCTCTAGATAAGTGCCAAACGCTATACAAATAGAAATCGAATAGCATGATAAAAATATATGCGATTGACATTGAGTCATAGATTACATAGTCGAAAAATTACTAACCATACATTTATTATTCCATCCAAATTCTATTCGTATAGCGTTTTGCTACTTTTCTTGGGTCCTAGCCCCCAGCAGGACAGTTTCCGTGGTGGAAGCGAGATGCCACACTACACTGAACGTAACGGCGTCTCGCTTTCACAGCGAAAAAGGTTCTGATTTAATAGTTCATGGTAAGGGGGCAGCAGCTCTACGTTACGAGTAATATTAGTCATAACATTGTGTCAACTACATACATTCACCATTATTTTCGTAAAGCGTTCTAGCCACATGTCTAAGACCCCTGTTTTGTTTAAGTTTGAAAAAAACCTTGTGGCATCCACAAGGATTTTTTCCTCGTTGATATTGGACCTTTCTAATGCCATACCTTGCTTTGAAACAATGTATTTAATTATCTTCATCTAAGTCATGACAATGGAGTGTTAAAGGCCTAACTTTAAGATATAAGATAGTAACAAATGCGTTGTCACTTGTGTTGTAAAGCGTGAATGAAATGCTAGGAGATTGGCGGAGTACTGATACCGGCGTCTATGGCAATTAGTGTTTAGTGATAAATGTTATCGATAACAAGATTTCTAAGTCGGATTAAATTGGTCTCTATGGCAATGTTCAATACTGTATGTATACGGTTCAATGTGTATCGAGAGATCAATATTCGACAGTAGCAATTATTTACCTAACTTCTGATTTCTCGAATGTTCATCAATAAAATTCATAATCGTAATATCATGTATATTTTTATGAGGTAATAATTCAATAACTACTCAAATTATGCCCGCTAGGTACAATTTAAAATGCCGTATCGCAACCAAGGAACTCACAGATAAACATCCACAGTTTGTTCAACTTCAAAATCAAAATCATTAAGTTTAGTACCTACTAGCTACGAGTATTTGTTACTATAAATTCAACAGTTCACTTAATAAGGACTATAAATAAAACAGTAATAGCAAGAACAAGTAATTTCTCTCGGATCACGTGTGACCAGAGGTTCATTCAGAACAATGCTGACGATATCGGGGCTTATAATAATGCGGCTCACACGTCCAGCTAATTATTCGTAGACACATAGTTGGGCGTCACGACGGCGCTAACGAATGGTAATGAGGAGTCGTGGCATCACGAGCAGCCGTCACCAATGTACAGTATAAGGGGATTTGTTCAAGGAGTGGAGAACAAAACAGTAGTAACGAAATTGGCTGTCAAAATTGAAGTGTTCTTATAATTTTGGTCCTTAGAGACAGATTTTCGTATATAAGTCTATCGTAAATGCTTTGAGTCGGAGCCAGCTGGTACGTCGTCTTGTTGACTAAGGTGGAAGTATTTAGACTTGCATTCTCTTAACTTCAAGTAACTTAAGATACCCACTGAACTAAGGTAGAAGATCAATAAATCTTATGGACTTAATTTATGTTAAACAATAATTATTAACATATTTAGATTGGGAATGATTAATTTATTGTAAGCTAGGAAAATACCTGAACTAAGTGTGATACAAAAGTAATGGTCAGTAACTGTCCTGTAGCACACATTGCCACTCTTGCGAGAACTATTGCACAATAACGAGTCCTTCGAGAATAAAGGATTAGCTTGTGAAACCTTAACGCTGCATTTGAGATGTATGTAAACGCACCTGTGACGGAAAACCCAAGTGTTGGCATACAATTAACAAACTTGCGTGCCATTGGGTGTGAACTCTGGGCCTGTTAAAGGTTCCTTATGACCGCGTAGATTGTGTGCCAATTATATGCAAATTATTGCGAAATTCAAATTAATGGTCCACTCTGTCATACTGTGTATGGGAGATGGATAACAAAAGATCCCAAGCAGCAGCGAGGACTAGATACGTTACGTAAAGTAATCAAAACGAAAATAAGCTACGAGCTAATTTGTTCGCTTTTTCCTAGTACAAAAAGCTCTACATTGCCTATTTAACAGACGCTGTCAATTTTATACCTAATTAAATTCAATTAAGCTATTACAAATTGTTGTTTGTATACAATCGTTAATCACTTCGTTTAGAAACTAATTACGAATGTAATTAATGAAGTTTTTTACTCACGACTGTTAGTTTTAACAGAATTAATCAACTCGTCCATTAATTGTTACTGCGCATATAGCCACTTACATGACATAACGATTGCGCAAACTATTGCGCAGATACACATTCCTTAAGAAAATAGGGTTATTGGCATCTAAAGTGTTTTGTATGTACTTGTAATGTAAATAGTATTTAGTAGAAAACGATAAAATGTTGCATAAAAATGTTGTACAAAGACTGTACTTATTTATTATAATTTAATTGGAATCCATTAATATTATAATGTTTGTTTATTAACAATCTGCCAATGACACACGCTGACACATATCTGTTATTATCGCGTTTCTTTCGATAAGTGGCTCAAAGGACCAAATTCTTCATGTGGTCTTTTGAACCGCGAACACCAGTCTATGCATTTTATTTAAATACTATTAATTATAATGCTTTGGTAATTATGTAATCTGGCTAATAAATTGGCAATAAATACTAATTAAAAAGGTAAACTAGAAACACAATTGCATAATTTCATGCAAATGACTACATAGGTACAAACAGATAATAATACACGCCAGTAGGTTTTATAACCAGTGATTATAGTTACACGATCTACGATTAAACATGATTTGTATCATATTGATGCATTGTCTAAGTATAATATTATTGATAACGTGTTAAAAGACAATAAGGCATAAAATAATGGATAATCGAATTTAATGGTATGTTTATAGAGTTAACACGTCTATAACAAAACCTGTTTTATGAGGAAATTCTTAAATAATTGAGTTATTATTTAAAAAAAATACATAATTACTTAATGTCTGTTAGGCTGAACCATTATTATTATTAACATGTAAGAAGTTTAAGACGTTTAGCCAAATTATCGTTGGTTAAATAAATGGTCCTTGGGTCCCCAAGAAACATTTTCAATTTTTAGTCTAAGCACATTCGTACTACATCTTACATTTAAAATCAATATTAAAAATCTAATTTGTTTATCACAGATACAACATTTACGCAGACACAACCTTAAACTATCTTTAGATCATTCTAGAATAGTATCGTTTTAAACACGTCAGTAGTCTTTAGAATAAATACATTTGGCATTTTGTTCCTGATTCTGTTTTTGCCATAAAAAACCGGTTTTAGTGAAGCTAGAGGAAGCTGGTTGTCAAATTAAATTAGCTCAACGTCACGAGGAAATGATAGACATGTCGCCGTGATTGGATTGGAGTTCGAAAAGAAGCGACAAAGACGAAACAAGACAAATGTGTAAATAGGGAAGAGCCCCTTTCAATTAGCGTCTGTGAATTTCTTTTGTAAGTAACTTTGTCGTAGCTATGGCAACGATCATTAAGGAGATGTTTGTTATCTTATATTAAGATGGTATCTTCAACTTGCTTCTACATGACGTCCGTTTTTTGCGTGTACTGACTTGATAGGACCCAGCGCTTACTTAACCCATTTTCATTTTCATGACAATTTTAAGCCGTGGATTAAATTATACCTGCCACTGTCGTTTGCATGTCAGAGAATTAAAACGGGTGTACGATAATACAGGTGTAATCTTCGTTTATGAATAAGGCGGTGTAAGTTTAACTGACGATGAGCCGGTAAATCTCTAAGCAGATACTGCCAAAGCCTAACCTAAAAACGAAATCTTTTAGCCCTTCGAAAAATCTCATCACTATCCAATATACACATAATAGTAATCTATGTTAGTTATGCACCATCGCTTTGAATCAATAAAGCTGTAATTTGGTTTAATGTAGTATTTTTAACAAGAGCAGTCGAATGCACAAAATATAAACATCGCATCGGTACATTTTTTTATGTAGCAGGTAATCTTGCTAGTATTAATAATCTTTGTTTACACAGCTAAATCTAACAGAAGAAAAAGATTAGACTTGTGTTAAAGAGTTGCAGACATAAACATAATATAAATAAATAAATTAATATAACACAACAATATGCCAATATGCTCATCGCAATGGCCACATATAAATCTTAACATTTAAAATGAGTGACGCAAAAAAAAACTCGATTATACATTTAAATTATGGACTTCCAAAATACAATTTATCATCAAGAATGCGTAATACTATATCTATAAATATGCAATTATTAGATTGGAATGTAATGAAATCGATTTTTCGTAAAGGAATATAATGTTACTTTTTCCCCATAGGTTGATTCCAATTCCAAAAAGGTACAATTTCTTTGTACTTTGGCCTCAATTTCTCCAGGCTGGGAAAACATTACTGTTTGCCTAGAGACGGAAAAGGTATGGACCTACAAAGTATCTACTTCGAGCCATCGTTATAGACAGGGAAGCAAAACAGAAATTTGTTAACATTGATCAACACCGCCCAGGAAATGCCTGCGGTGATATTTATTCGCAGCCGATCAACGACACGTCTGAATATATTCAGCATCGTATTTGCCTAGCCTGTTATCTATACTAGCTTCCAAACTAACATAAATGACGTAACATTTAGTCTCACCTCATCATCAGCCAAAGACGTCCACTGTTGAACATAGGCCTCCCCGTTTAAGCGGGGGGGTTTGCCATAATCCCCACGCTTGGCAAGCAGCTTGGGGATCGCAGTATTGGTGGTGGAGTTACAGAAGACGCTGCTGCCCATCTTCTGAATTTTCCCTTAGTCGCCTCTTACGACACCCACGGGAGGAAAAGGGGTGGTCAATTCTAGGCCGGATACCACACGGCACAGTCTCACCTAACCAGGACCAAATCTTCAATCAATAGAATTCTCTAAAAACCAGTTGTGTCCTCGGCTACGTGTAACGACTGCTGTATTGTTCGTGTGAAAATATGGGATAAACAAAACGAATTCCATAAGTGTGACCATATCAAATCCAACGGCTACCTCAACATTAGCAGCAGCCGCAGCGGCGCGGCGCACCACGCGGCCTCGATCCGAGCGCCACTTTCTACACGACGAGTTTTACGTGCTCCAGCGCATGTGTTGCAACATCACCGGATTATCTCTTGTATTGGTTATCTGGCCCTTTTTTGTTGATTTAATGGTGAGATGTGTGTTCAGGCTGCAAGTGTATTTATTTTAGGCCTTGTGTGTATAGGATCGTATTGAAATAGATGCTAAGTAGATACAGCTCAAAAATGGAATTGCATGGGCCACTTTAACTCGAAAACTATTTAACAAGATATAACTTTAAAAAATATATGATGTACTACTTTAAGAAAATTAAAAAGCAAAGGGATATTTGACCTCGTCCCTAACAGTGCCCTCAGACATAATCTCTTAATAACGATAATACCAAAATAGAGAGAAAATTAAATATGTATATTTGTAAAAAAAGCAAACAATTTTCACGTGATCCGTCAATGCCATTCCTAATATATTAAAGTTTTTATTTATTGGCAATCCTAGACAAATTGAGTATTGAATTGACAATCAATTTGTCTTCGTTAGACGTTCACTTGAGCTATATAAAGTATGTATCATTTGTTTGAAACAATTGACTATTATAAAGTGATACTGTCATTTAAAAATGAACAAGTATAATTATGTACATATGTACAGTTCAATTAATGAAACTGGAGCAAAAGGAGCTCTAGACGATAATTTAATCAAGTCTACAAGATAACTTGCTATCTAAAAGTAAAACAAAAAAGAATTCTTAAAAAACTACATTTAGAATTAAACACAGGAGTTACCTGTTTTAATTCATGTAAATACCATTTATCAAAATAGACTCGTTTGATTGATTCTTAGAGAAGTTAGACTGCATCTATTTTAATAGAATTCTTAATTAAATTCAGGGTTGTATTAAAATATTTATGTGACGATATTTTTAGCCAAACACATTTTCTCCAATAACCTTAAACACGTGAGAATGAATAGACCGGTCCGCATAAACTTTACCGTTGTCAATATTAGAGTTATTCAAATGCTGTGCTGGTACAATGGTGACAATAATGATAAGTGCAGAAGGTGTGGCAATACGCTATAGTATGATTATATTCGTACGTCCAAAGGAATGTGGCCAAATTTTAAAATTTTCTGGGAAAGACACGATTGGTTATTGTCTACGTACACCTACTGCACAATCAATACTTTCGTAGAAAAATTGCTTTTGTTAAAATATTGTTCAGATAAAAATTGTCGGAGAATTACCAATTCCGTATTTATTTTTGTGAATACATTTCAAAGCAGTCATTATTTATTTATCTTCAAGAGCTTCTTCCTTCTTTTCATTATACATTTTATCTGTTTTATCTTAGTTTACTACAAACAGAAATAGCTAACGTACACAAATTCCTAGACTCAGTACAAATATCGTAGTCTACACAAATATTTGTTTAGCAGAGAGCCAAGTGCCTAATGCCAATGAGGAAGCTGAATTCTTTGGAGCGATATTACTGCGTCATATATTTTGTTGGGCCAATGTTTGAGCTAAAGTTGGCCAAATATTTTCGATCGCTTACCTGCATATTTTGAACTCGTTTGATGTTGAAAACAAGTCCAAACTAAACCCAAAAAAAATTGATTGGGAAGCAAAATAACATGAAAGTGCTGAGGTTGTTGACTCGGGGAAACTTAGATATAATGATGTTTGCGATCTAGGTTCATGAATATTTATCTGGAATCAGTTTATGTTACCTGACCTCACTATATGGGCTCTAAAATGTGTTGTTTTAACCCATGCCTTTCCCATAGACCGTTACAAGTAATCAACATATGCCATAGAACAAATGTGTGTACTTCGTCATATTATAACCACGTAATTATTCACGCTTTTGAATTACAATAACACATCGTTTAGGCCATGCCAATGAACCGTTTAATACCTACCACCACATTGATTTGATTGACCACGAGACACTAGAGCGGGATATATTGGAGTATCTTTGGACATAGTCACACATAATAATTTGCACCATCGCTGTAGGCAAATCTATTTAAGTCGATTCGTGCCTTTTATTTTTCTCTCCTTGTTTTTGGGCATGGAATAAGAGCTATAAGCTCGGGTAACCGGACCTAGCGCCTACCTTAACTTTGAAAAAATGTTCTAAATGAGGCACTTTAAGGATTCCACGTTCATAAATTATTTACTCTAGCTCGACGCCGACGCAGACGGCTGGTTTTAGGACTTCTAAATGTCAGTGGGTTATAATAGTTCGTTTGAAAATCAATTATTACGATTTCGACTCTATTTCATCATTTATTTATCATTTCATCATACTTTACTAGGATACGATCAAGTATTTCAACATCCTACCAACCTTAATTGTTCACAATTATACCCCACTTAAAACTGCTGTTGAATCTAGTTTCTTCCTTTATATGGCCTGTAGGTATTACTTCAGTATATCTGTCCACATCACGATACAGGAAAATCCTGGTGTCGATATTACATAAGCTGTCACAAAACGCGGTTCTTTACTTAAACATAGTCATACCTGGTAACCTAAATGCCTTAAAAGTCATTCCGTGTCCGAGTGTTACGTAACACTTCAAATTATATAAATTGTTTTCTCTGAAGCCTTCGATAGGGTGAGCACTAAGCACGGGCCGTTCTGAGAAAATGTATCGACGTTTGAGTGAGCTTATTGCTTTTAACGATACAGTATTATATAAGAATAGAATAAGAATAAAAATCATTTATTTGATCGAAATAAAAAGTACCTATAAATTATATAAAATAGACTCCAGTAATATTAAACGTAATCCGAGTTATTTTTTTCTTTAAGTATTGCCCTTGATATAAAGCGAGAGCTTTTCAAGGTACTAATAGTACAGGCTTATTAAACTTTGAGCCATTAGAAAAAAAATTGTACAAACCAAAGTTACTACGGCCGCCAGCTTATTTAAACGAAAAAAGCCATTTTTTTTTCTTTATGTATATTTACATACGTCATCAATACGTAATTTATGTTTTATATCATGCAATGGTCTATTAGTTCACACTTCCCTAAATCAATTTATATTAAAGCTCTCAAGCCTTTTGTGCAAAGATTAACCTATTACGTATTCAGGAAACCATCTTAATTTGATGACGTAACAGCATATTTGTAAGTCATCAATGTATCTTTAGTGTGTCGAACAAACTTTTAGCTCATACTATTATGGCCCTTAGCAGTGCAGCAATTAGGGTTTTTATTGCGTGTATTATTAATTTGACAGATAATTCCGGATTGACTTGACAATAGGAAATAACAGTTGAACATTAAACTAATATTAAGCACAGACAGACGGACGTAGACAAACAGCATAATTAGGTACCTACGTCATTTATAAATTAGTGAAGAATAACTTGATTATCCTAGCTCAGTATTTTGATTGCAATTTTTTTAACGTAATCAATGATAATAATGACCGTTATTAAGTCTTGTATATAAATTATCATTCATTTATCAACAGGATAAGCAGAATAATATGCTGTTTATAGAGCCACGTGTAAACCAATTGAATTAACGATCACAAGAGAGCCTGCGGCCGCGACTTCCTCATTCCCATCGATTGCCTTTCACGGGTGATGAGAAGAACAGTACGTATGTACTTATACATCGTTTTCCTGCTAATTCTATAGGTATATTTATGTATACCAGCAAATTGATAACTAACTATACAACGGATAATAACTGGCCAATTTGGTTACGATTGTTAGTAGAGTTTCTCATACTAGTTTCATAATATATCATTCTTAAAGCTATAACCTGTTAACCCTAAATTACCGCTTACATCACAGACTAAAGATAAAAAATGTTGTTAGGTTGGTACAGTCAGTAGCTTTAAGGTTTCGTACCTGTAAAAGTCAAAACAGCTGTTAAATACATTACACTCGTTTTTTGGTAGGTAGTCGCATTAAAAAAGGGTTTTCCTTATAGTCGTATCAACATATTTATATCTTGCATGCAGTAATAGTATGCATGTGTGCAACTAAAAAGTTTGCAATATATAAGATGGACGGTCAAATACCGTACAAGGATCCCGGCTTCCATAGTGATGGCATTACGGAACCCTAATAACGTCTCACGGTAACCGCTTATATAACCAACAAGATTTAAATTGAATACCAACAATACATAATACATTATCGATCGGAACTCGATGATTCATGTGATCGATCACGCTGCGCCGTCCTGACGATAGACCACTCTCGTATGGTCAATTATGTCACTCTGTGGTCGCCAATAATAAATACACATACACAAAAATTAAAATTATACAACAACAATGGAATTTTGTGGTGTATTGATTAATAAATTATACATATTAGTAACTTTTAATAATAATAAACTTTATTTCGAGAAAATACTCACATAAGTAACAGTGTTGTATTTAAATTGTAAAAATCAAACATGACGTTTAATAATCAACTACATTAGGGGCTGCTGTTTCACCATCGACAAGTAAAGTATCAAGTTCACTAACCGCCACTTAAAGTTACCTGTAACTACTCTTATGAAATTCACAATATCTGAGTAGCATTAATCAAGGAACTGGCTTATAACTAAGATACAGGTAACTTTTACTTACCGATTAGCGTTAATCAAGAAGTAACTATTCAACACTTTACTTGTAGATGGTGAAACAGGCCCTTAAACTCATGTAACCGACAATACAATGCTGTGCCTCTGTTTATTGATTTTATTTACATTATTTTTAGTCTGGCTTAGCTTTCCGTGAAAAAAAGTTACCACATGCATAAATCACGCCTGTTATCCCCAAAATGATAGAGAGAGACCTATAGATTCCGCCACTCATCACCAGTCAATGTAATGTGGCCAACACGCCCAAGAAGTTTTACAATGATTAGTACCAGCCATACCATGAACGAAGCGAGACGCCGCTACGTGCAGTGTAGTCTGTGTAGTGCGGCATCTCGCTTCCACAACAGAAAATGTCCTGCTTTAAGAGTTCTTGGTACGGGGACAGAAGGATGTATTTTAATTAACATTTAATGTCTCGGATGAATGCGCGCTGATTCATACATACATGACTATAATTGTACCCAATTTAGGTCTAGGATTAATCAGTTTACAGTTCAATTACAGTGATATTAATTACATGTTGGTGCCGGTAATTGGATCGGTATCATTAGGTAATTAAAACTTGCCAAGCTACCAACTATGTGATTTAATTATTGCCTTCAATCTATTATCAAGCATGAAAGCGGATGTTTTGTAGGAATGATATAATTTGAAATCTCGTCTGTAGCTAGTGATTGCTTCCGTACTCAAGACTATAAAGAAAGATGTGTGTATGTATATGTATAGGTACATGAACTAAACTTGAGGTCTTCCATTAATCAGATGAGGCTTGAAAAGGTCCGGAAATAATCCCGAAATATCACAAGGGTTGATGTAGTGAGATAACACGTTTAGATTTTTATTCGTTGAAAGCGCGATGATTAAACCTACTGGTAGACTAGTGGTGGGTGATTATGAACATATTGTATAAACAAAACCAAGTCTTTATCACTCTTGCTCTCTAACTTCATCAGAAATTACTTTGTACGAAAAAATATACACGTGATTTTGGTCAGGAGACAGGGGTGTTCAAAATCATGCGTATTTTTTTTTGTAGCCACTCTTAAAGTATAACGTATAACATTACATAACCGCTGCACTCATTGACATCCAATTACCGAGCGGGAAAGGTCTCGGAAGTCACGTTAGCCGGCGCCGGCTCTTCCGGACTCACGCATGCGCACACAAGGATTTATAGCGGCGCGGACAATTAGACGCGTGATTAATGCTAGATGAGCTGAATGGGAATTGCCTTTCTAATAAGGTGGATAATGGATATACGTCCCTATGCTCTGGCTTTTTCGCTCTTGGATAGTAAAGGACACTTTGTTAGTTTTTCAGGGTTCCGTACCTCAAAAGGAAAAAACGGAATCTTTAAAGGATCACTTTTGTTGTCCATCTATCTGTCTGTTTTTTTTAAATCACATTAGGTTTATCTCCTGTATCGTCGGCATTTCACAAACATTAAATATCACATTCACAAACACTCAGACACGGGACAAACATCTGCGGATCACACAATGTCTTGCCCCGTGCGGAAATAGAACCCGCAACCCTTAGCGCAGCAGCCTAATTGCTCAGCCACTGCGCCAATCAGGTCGTCGAAAAATTGTTCTGGGCAAATGGTTTAAGCCTTGTCTCCTGATGAACAAGCAAAACAACCACAGAATTCTGTTTTATAAACAATAAGGTGTTTGCCAAGATATGGATAAGAGTAGAGTAGAATAGAAAGATAAGAAGAACTACAAGCTTAATAATAATTTGAGAAAGCTTCTCTATTGAAAAAAATACGGAACCACGCTTGCCCTCTTGAAATGGACGACGTCTGCCAATATTAATGTTAATTATTTACACGCTGATATCGAGTGATATTCAATTCAGTGTTAATAGCAACGAGCTTGCCACAAATCTGGCAGAACTGGCTGATGATCATCAATCAACGCATAATTCGTTCCAATCAGATAAAGAAATAAGATATATCGACTACGGAGAGACCACAAAAACTATTTGAACTCCAATCGACCCCGGATCAACATTTACTTTAAAAAATAACTTTTCTCAAGTACAGTAAATCTTCATCATGTTTTAGTATAGAGACTGGTATGTTTGAGGAGTTGCTAATGTCTTCTTCTTATCGTATGGTTGATGAACAACCTGGTGTCAGAGTGTAAACCGCCTGTAGGCCTCTGACATGGCTCTAGACCCCATTGAAAAAGTTCTCTGCCCCTTGTCAGCGATGACATAGTCGAAACATTATGTCATCCCCATACATTTATCATTCTATTTGATTTCTATTCGTTAAGCGTGTTGCCACTTGTCTAAGGGGGCTGGTGTGCCAGTTTCCTCACGATATTTTCCTTCACCGTTTTTTAGCAACTGATAACTAATTGATAGTACGCACATGAATTCGATAAGACATTGGTGCGTGCTGAGGTTTGAACTTGCGACCTTTGACGTGGCAGTCGAACGGTCATACCAATCGGCTGTCAGTGCTATTGCTAACGTAAATATTATGCTGTGTTTTTGTGACCACACAGCGTTCGGTGAGTGTGTGGGTGTTATGCAATGGTTGTGCAAGTGTTGTGCAAAGGTGAACGATGTAGCAGCATAACAAATGATAGGCTCGAGTGAACTGTGTTCTAGTGATGTACCTTACAGTGTGTCATGTTCTATTTACTGTATAGAAAGTGTCACAATCATGTGTGATGATGTTTGTCTAGTGTTTCGGATTGGGTTAGTTAATCTGTTTTAAATTTACATATATCTAGGAATCTGTTAATAGTGCTTTCGTATTGCCCTAGCAAAATTCGCTGTCGAGGGACATCTTACTGGTGTGTATTATTTTGATTAGAGTTTAGACCTACATAGCTACAGTTTTATAGAATTTAAAAAGAGTTAAGAGTTTTATCAATTTAGATTCAAGCTTAGCATGGGCAACATGCTAAAATGGCACCAAAAATCATATAAGAGTTAAGAGTTTTGACTTTATGTTTATTCCTTATTATTAAACAGATTATAAAAACCAAGGAAGACATTTTATTAATGTTATAGACAGCACGGAGATTCATCATGTTGGTAATAAATTGTTTTACAAAAGAACAAGAAGATGGGGTCAATAAAAATCTTTATATTTATAAGTTCACCTATGTACTATTGCGGACAACCGGTAGATGCAAATGGCAAGTTGTCGTTCATTGTGGCGTTCTAAGGGAGAGGCCTTTGTTCAAAAGTGGACGTCTTCCGGGTGATGATAATGTACTATAATGAAACGTAATAAAGTATTGAGTATTCATTTAATAATACATAGGCCCGTCCATTTTTTGTTGTCTAACCTGTATTACTAATTGATATTCGCTTAATTTTAATGTCTTTTAATTTAAATACTTTTATTATACCAGTTAGCAAGGAAGTAAATATGGAACACTTAATAATGTCCCTACATCAAAGCGGTATATTTTGTTCTTGTTAAAACACTTCTCTGGTATCTACAAAGCAAATAAATCATTATAAAATACTCCTAAATATCTGTTTACTGTTAAATTCCACTGTCCGGAATATTTTGGTATTTTATTTACATAGATAAATACGAACCTAATACCTGTTCCCTGACGTCACGAAGACCGGTTCCAGTTAAATAATAAAGTTCACTAATTAATAATTATGAGCTTTAATTATATCACTTTGCTTTACATGTTAAATGTCAAGTTATTTTTAGTTCTGTTCGCAGTTAATTAAGCTGTTCGAGTTAACTAACTTGAATAAACTACGTTTTTTCTGAGATTTAACTAGAGGTAATTATGGGCCTTATTTGCATACTCTGTAAAGTAATTTAGTTAATCAGTGTAGCTAAATCATCACGCCTGTATACAACGAAGGGCTGGACAGAGGTGTTGAAAATATCCCTGCCTACAAATACACCATACAGAACGATGATGGATTTTTGTAAGCATTTACCTGTATATTCTGGTATCCTATTAGTTCCCTTCCCTAGTCATGTACCATTCCAAATATATGGGTATTTAAAGCCATGCTAGCACGGCAAAGCCTTAATTTGATTTTTAGGTTCACATTTTTTTTTAGATTCTGTTAAAATCCGATTCTACTTCTCTCATAGTTGGCTGGTAAGTTACTCGGTCTAAGTATTAAACTCCCGTTAATTCTTATAGTTATTCAGAAATCCAAAAGTTAGTAACACGCGTATAACAGTATTCCATTGTATTTGCCTCTCATCGTAACACATTCGGAGCCTCAAAGCACAATCTTCGGATTTGTCGCTAACGTGTCAATTCTCAGTATTTACATAATTTATTTGACTGTCGGAGGCATTGTGTGTTGTGTATTTGTATGTACGGTTTGATTTCCGGCATAAAGAAATTATTTAACAAATCGGCCGACTCGAGGATTTTATAAGATATCAAAGACCCATAAGGATAGTAATTATATTCTTATCTGTAGACGAATGACTGATAAAAAAATCATCACTTGGTTTTAAAAAAAAAAACGTCGGCCCGCACTAGAACTTTATCCTGTATGGATGCGTTTCAGGAACTTGAAATATCTCATACAAACCCTTAACCGACGAGCGTGTATGAGGAATGTGATGCGAGTGAATGAGGCGAAAGAAGTATGTCAGGATCGTAGCAAATGGAAATCCGTGGTCTCTGCCTACCCCTCGTGGAAATAGGCGTGACTTTATTATGTAAACCCAGACTCGGGACAAACATCTGCAGATCGCACAAATATTTGTCCTGTGCGGGAATCGAATTCGCAATCCTTAGGGCTGCAGTCCAATCGCGTAGCCACTGCGCCAATCAGGTCGTCAGTATTTTATGCGATATCAAAGATCCGTCAGGATCGTACTTTTTTTTTTATTATAAAAACGTCGCCCTACACTAGGATTTTCTCCGGTATCGTGGGTGCGTTTTACAAACATGAAATATCACATACACAAACACCCAGAGTCGGGACAAACATCTGCGGATCGCACAAATTTTTGTCCCGTGCGGGAATCGAACCCGCAACCCTATGCGCAGCAGTCCAATCGCTTAGCCACTGCGCCAAACGGGTCGTCGACACATTACATTCTTATCTGGAGAGCAACGACTGATAAAAACTTACATCAGTCATTAATATAACTGCCAGCTGTAATCAGGCTCTAACGCTGAGAATGAAGCCCACAGACATTCAAACAATGCTCTTAGACGGTGTAACATGAGCTTAGATATCGGATTATTATGGTGAAGTTTGTGAATGTGGGACAACCCCTCCCTTCTAAAAGGGGGAGGCCTTTGTTCAACAGTGGACATCTATCGGCTATTGATGATGATGATGTGAATGTGATAGAGGCATTTTAGACCTAAAATAAAATATGTCAGTATCTATTTAGCAGCTTATTAGAGTAGGTAAGGTTTCTAGTGGTCTAATTGTACTATGTGGCACTCACAATCAATCATAGCAAGTCAGAAGCGATATCTGCGTAAAATGCCTACATTTTTTCAACATGCTAATCCCTATTGTTAATGAAGGGTCATAGTAGCAATCTTTACAAGTTTTACATAAGTCATCCATATTGTACAGAATAGTAGAAATCAATTACATACTAATTACTGTGTCACATAGCTAAGAGTCCATGAACAGCTAGTAACAAGAGTAATTGGCGATAATGAATGCGTTGTAATAAACAAGTTATTCAGGTATTCGATAGGCGTGTCGGTGAGACAATTAGTCAAAATAGCGGAGACTTGAGTTATAAGTCACAGGCTACATAGTTCTGATAATCTGATACTTTGATTAATATTGCGGTACGCCTACGAATATATAGTCTAGGTATAAGCTAGCGTGGTTTATGTAGTCATGTCGAATTTAGAACAATATAGGTAAGTACGTAAGGATTATATTATACCTAATCTGCCGAAAAATAATGTGTTAAATTGTAATCTGTATGTTACGGTTCACAATATTTCGTCAGTTTTCAATCTCGCGAGATAGATTTTAATCTAACATGGTATTTAAATTTTACGGTGACATATATAATTTTGTGGAGGGAGAGTGGGGAGGCCTTTGCCCTGCAGTGGGACATTACAGGCTTGTAATAATAATAATAATATATAATTTCAGTATGATTGAAGCAGTAGTGCCGTAGCATAGCACTGGTGAGCTTATTGCCACCCGCCATCGCGCCACCCATATTTCAGAACTCAAGACTGCTAACAAATATTTTTTAAAGCAACACCTTTTGATTCACCCCGAGAATGGAATCCCATACATCAAGTTGTACCATCATGTTAATTACAAGATATATGGGTAGCAACTTAATATTCAAACAGGCTACACAACGGTTCTAATAAATTTTCGTTTTGATTTACACTCAAAATGAAGATGATGTACGGCTTTTTGGTTAATAATAAAACGAGTGTTATATTAGAGTCAATAAACTATGTTTTTTGATACTACGTTGTACAGGAAATTAATTGGACGAATGTGTTAAAGTCGTAATTAATCTTATTATAAGACTGGTTCATGGTTTTTGATAGGCGTATCCAGCGAGCGGGGATGAGATCATTAGATAGATCTTAAGATAAATATCCTCGAAGTACTGAAATACCTAAGTATCGATGAGGAAAAAATATGATGAATTTTTAAATAAATTATAATATCTCTTACGACTACGCATATCATAATTCCTTAGCCAAAATCAGGACACGTCAAATTATGCATACCTGAAACAAAAAAAAGATTTTTATTAAAATACATTATAATTGTAACATAATATCTACGAGTTTCATTAATAGGTACAACTGATACATATCGTTGTTTAATCTAAATTTAAATAGAACGAAGATTAAAGATAAATAAACTGGGCTAAAGATAAAATCAGGTAGAACTGCAAGCTCCCGCCAATGGAGTGGAAGATGAAGCATTGATTTTAAAATGATACCATTAATTACAGAAATGGTTGCAGCCCTAGAACTGCACTACCACGGCACGAAATAATTGGATGCGCCACAGTGGTGCGACTGTAGCGCAACGTTACCATACCAAGCTCATCATGCAATTTCTTCTTAATATTACTTTTTATATACGAAATACTTTATCACTGTTTAACACTTCATCAAATCACCCCAAGGTCCAATGGCATTAAGTCCGCATAAGTATAAAATGTGCATTAAGTATAACTAAACAAATACAGTGTTGGCCAACAATTCTCCAGACAGTCCACGTAACTCACGGTTTCATGGTCCTACCACAAGCACCAGATGCAGGCGCTCGACGCTCATCTGAACGACCGGACAAGGTCTCGAGCATGTTGCGTAATGTTTACACGGAGAGAGATAAATCTGGATGCGATGCGAGTGATTCACGCTCTAGTCGCTAGTGGGACTCTGTTATTGTGGTGTAATATGTAGTAGCACTGGTTTCTGTTGCCTAGTTCACGGGCGTGCGAATAGTTTTGTGGACATTCTTCTTCTTATCGTACGGTTGATGAACAACCTGGTGTCAGAGTTCACCTGTAGGCCTCTGATATGACTTTACACACCGTTGATAAATCCCTCAAGTGTGCCTTTCCTTACGATGTTTTACTTCACCGTTTTTAGCAACTATTAACTAATTTGTAATACGAACATGAATTCGAAAAGACATAAGTGCTTGCCGGGGTTTGAACTTGCGACATTTGACGTGGTAGTCTAACGGTCATCATCATCATCATCAGCCGGAAGACGTCCACTGCTGGACAAAGGCCTCCCCCTTAGAACGCCATAATGAACGACAACAACAACGGTCATACCACTCGGTAATCAATGCCTGCGGATGGTTATAGTGAGAATTGAGGAAACTCTTTGTACAAATAATCAGTTTATTTTTCCGTGTAGGCTGTTTATAATAGTATCTAGTGAAAAAAATGGCTGCCAGAAACGGGTCTGCCATGACCGTGAATCATGCCAAGGATTCGAAATCGAAGGTAATAAATACCTACCAAGTAAACTGCGATCTGTTTAAAATAATTTTATAGTAAAAACTAAGTGGTTTGAATTCGTCTTAAAGATTTCTAGAACAATTGCAGAGGACTCTGCTTTGAGCTTTCTTCCAAATAACGTAAATACTAATCAATTTAATCTTCAAGCTACATTTACTGCAAAAGGTTCAAAATCTACATCAACTAGTAGACAGAACCCAAGAACATAAATATACATATACAGTAGTGTTCATGATATTGCTTTTTATATAAAAATGTGGTATAAATTATCCCCTTGCACTTGAATTAAATGTAGGCTGGCCACATGTAGGGCGAACTGTAATTAATTCAAGGCGGAGGTCACTGCTTACCCTAGTGCAGAACATATTATGTGTGGTGTGTTCCATTGTTCTGATATGGTGACGTTGCGTTGCTATTTCATTCTCTATTTCCTCGTATGGAGTGGCATGGTGACAGGAAGATAAATATACCTTTTATAGGGACTTTCTATTATTTATTAAACACAATAGGTATCGCCACGCCTGTTTCCCTGAAGAGGAAGGCAGTGATGTCTGTTTCACGTAATGCAGGACATGGTTATTGGTTATCAATAATGATGTTCTCCTAAACGAATTTCAGCTGTGAATAGACAATACACAGAAGAATAATATATTGCACAAGTATACGCGCAAAAACACAGGTGCACTCCCTATACCCTCACTCTCATAGTCCGATGGAACGGTAGACCGGAACAACCGGAGAGAGATCAGGCGCTGGATCAACGGTTTAACGTACCTTCCGAAGCACAGAAGAGTCTCGACATGAGAAAACGGTCACCCATCACAAGACTGACCGCGGCGAGCACGGCTTTACATCGCAGACCGACTCATCTGCGCGGTGGCTATGTAGCTACGAGCCATCACCAGGGTCATCTATAAGGCACTTCAGTCTTTGACTGCTATTAGGACTTAGGCTTGTAAAAAAAACACATATTTCGCTTTTAGTAGAAATTGAATAGACCTCACGAGGTTTTGGTAGTTTGCATACTGTATTTTGTTTTTATCTAAAGCATGTATGACCTACTATTAAAACATTAAACAAATGTCTCATTATTTTAATGTATTTTTGTCGCATCAGCACCATCTAGGTATATGACCTACATACACACATGTACCTATAAACAAGTGACAATCAGTGTCGAAACCATGCTGACACAGTAATTATTGTAGTAATTAAACTCACACCTGACGCCGTGTGACGTACAGAATACAACTAGTTGCATACGTGATTATTTTAAGTCGCAAACAGTGATTTACAGACAACTTTTTTACTAGCCAAGTTCTTCAAACGCTCTTAGTAACAAATATGCACTTAATGTCCTAAGTAATGTGCGTTACTGCGTAGGCTAAGTAATTTTTTTAAATTTTCATCTACCCGGGAATGCCTAGTTTCGAACTCAAACGGAGCCCTTATTCATGAGCTGGTTACGACTCTGCCGCGTAACGAAGCTATTACTAAGGCTCGGTGAGTAAAAACGGTATAAATAGTAATTAATGTGTCTGTTATTACCGTTTATCAATTCCACATAATTGGACTCGTCACCTCATGCAACTTACTTTTCCGGCGACGGAAAGGAAATTGTATTCCTTATCCGTCCCTCCACGTCCTTGGTTTACAAACATTATACAATCACACGAAGAATTCATTTAAACACAGCGATCCTCAAACAATAAATATTTGTTTATTTACATTTGTAAATTAATTCATCCCGCCAGACTGCGAAAATGTTGACGAAGTGAGCAAACAGAATCGTTTCAATTACTGTTTATGTTCTTTGGCCCAGTTTGCATATACCTACAAAACATGAATTAAATTACCTACTTGAATCATTATTCGTTTCGCAGTTATACCTATTTAGGTATCTCTTCAATTATATTGCTACTTATAGGTCTCATATTTCGCATTTTATATAATGTAGTGGAACAATTATGTAATCAAGATTTTAATCTTCTTCTTATCGTATGGTCGATGAACAACCTGGTGTCAGAGTTTAAGCCGCCTGTAGGCCTCTGACAAGGCTTTACACACCGTTAAAAAATCTCTCAGGTGTGCCGGTTCCTTACGATGTTTTCACCGTTATTAGCATCTGATAAATAGTTTATAGTACGCACATGAATTCGAAAAGACAGTGTTGCGTGCTGGGGTTTGAACTTACGACCTTTGACTTTGCAGTTCAACGGCCATACCACTCGACTATCAGTGCTTTAGAAAATTTTAATGATACTTATTTTCAGAAAATCATGTTCTTTTTTTAGTATCAGTTGGAAGAATATGTAAAAGATAATATATACTTTTTCACAGTCAATGTTTCCCATAATAATAATAATAATAATAATAATAAAATATTTATTTGCTTAAACATAGGTAACATAAATGGTGTTAAATTATAAAATTGAGTATCACTATGTTTCACCTTAATTGGTATACAAATGTTAATATTAAGTATCATAATATTTAAGTACAATTACAGTTTTCTATTTTATAACATTAATTAAATTATTATAGTTCCATTTTCAGGTATCACATTATTATTAAAAAAGTACATAAGTAGTTTATACCATTCGGAATGCGCATCAAAAATTAGTTTTATCATTTAAAAATTCAGTTATAGAATAGTAGGCCTTTTTTAATAAGAATTCTAACAATTTATTTTTAAATGTTTTAAAGTTATTTATGTTTCTTATATAATTGGGAAGTTTATTAAAGACTGTCGGCGCCATACCCAGAAAGCTTTTTGAGTAAAGTGTAGTTTTATGAGACTTAACGATAATTGTATTTGGATGGCGCTTTGAACGAAGTGTTTCAAAAAGATGGAAATTTTTATGAACAAAGGTTACTATTTCAGAAATATATAGACATGGTAGGGTTAGTATTTTTAATTTAATAAAGTAAGGCTGGCAGCTTTCTGTCACCTTAATTTGGCATATAGTACGTAGACATTTCTTCTGAGTCTTAAATATTAATTCTCTATCCGTACAGTTTCCCCAAAAAATTATGCCATAACGTAGTGTGGAGGTCACATACGCATGATATGCAGTTAGAACTGCTTCCTGAGATGCAATTTTACTTAGGTTGTATAGTGCAAACTGGTATTTATTTAATTTTTTTATAATATGGTCAGTGTGATTACTCCATCTCATATTTGCATCTAGCCATATTCCTAAGAATTTTGTGTTGTCTGTGTTTGTTATTGCTGTATTTAGGTATTGTATGTTTAGATTCAAAGGGCCGTTAGTATTCCGTTGTTTAAAGGATATGATGTGGGTTTTCTCTAAATTAATTTTGAGGTTATTGTTATTTAAATAGTTTATTATCTTGCTCAGACTTTGGTTTATTTCTGACTCTAGTAGTTTAATATTTTGACCGGTAAATATTACTGTGCTATCATCAGCAAACAGGGTTATTGGATGGTGTATGACGCGGGGCATGTCGTTGATGTAAACAAGAAATAGAAGGGGTCCAAGAACACTCCCTTGTGGTACACCATAATTTATTTTTTTACTTTTGGATTTATATGTATATTCAGTTTTTGTACGCGGACATAATTTTTTAATACTAGTTATCTGTTGTCTATCGTATAAATATGATTCAATTAAATTTAGTATATTGCCCCTTATTCCATATCTTTCTAGTTTAGATAGAAGTATTTTAAAATCGACATAGTCGAAAGCTTTAGACATGTCTAAAAATAAAGCAAATACTGGTACTCGATTATCCATACTCGTTATTATTTTATCAAGTAGTCCATATATTGCCATATTTATATCCTTGCACTTTCTAAAGCCATATTGTTCTTCTGTTAAAATGTTTTTGTTTTCTAGAAATGCGTACAATTTGTCATATATTACTCTCTCAATAACTTTGGAAAAAATAGGGAGAAGGGCAATGGGTCTATAGTTTTTAGGGTCTTGCTTATTATCTTTTTTAAATATAGGATTAACGACCGATATTTTTAGGACGTCAGGAAATGTTCCATTTTCTATTACTAAATTAATAACGAAACTTAAGACTGGAGAAATTTCTTTGGCAACAAGTTTAATTACATTTGTGCATATTTCGTCGTGTCCTGTGCTACTAGTATTCTTAAGGCTATTAATTATTCTAAATATATCAACGGGACAAGTGGCTGGCATGAATATTGAGTCTGATGTTCTACTAATTAATGGAAATTTTGGGTTTGTATTGCTGCAAATGGGCTGGACTTGGTTGATATAAAAATTATTAAAGATTTCTGCAATTTCAAGGGGATTATCCGTACATTTATTATTATAAGTTATATTTGTAATACTAGCCTTAGGGCAATTTAATTGATTTGTTTTAATGATCTTCCATGTTGCTTTCATTTTATTTTGCGCTTTATTAATGAAGTTACTATTTTGTGATTTTTGTGTAAGGTAGATTATTTTCCTTAATCTTTTGGTATATTGTTTAAATTTTGTAGTGTTTTCTGAATTAGGTTGCAATCTTGAAGTCCATAGCATTTGTCTTTTACGCTTACAGCATAGTTTAATTCCTTTGGTTGCCCATGTGAGTGTTTTAGAAATAGGAATTTTGATTTTCTTTTATATTTCCATATTCGTTTACTTTCGACCCTGTAGATACTACATCGTGAATAAAATACATCACTATCAACGTCCAAACAAGAGGGTCGTAAGCTTACAACTAAACCGAATGACTATCCAAAGAAGAACGGCGCAGTAAACCTAAAGTAGGCGCGCACTAGCCGCGCTACAAGTTACGAGGCACTTGCCGCCTGGGCATGACGCTAAACCTTAGGGCCGGCGCAGATGAGGCGGCGACACGCGATGCGCGGGAATTATGTTCACGACACTCTCGTAAACTGGACGCTTTACAAACGTGTTTAGAAGTTGGTCTAATTCAAGCATTTTATATTGTACCTACTAAGAGCGCTTAGATAACTTTTGTAGCCACTAAACTGAATGACTGCCTCGTTGGAATAGTGGCCGGTACGTGCGACTGCTGTGCATGAGGTCTAGGGTTCGAATCCCGGACCGAGCAAAGTGTTATTGGATTTTCCATTAGGTAATTCTTAGAAGTAACACGGAGTCTGGTTTTGTGCTCGGTTAATGGCAATACGCTGGCCCGCTATTACATTAGGACCTATAATATAATTGGTGAAATGTGGGTGTCGGTACCGCTGCCTACCCCTTGGGAGAATACAAGCGTGATGTTATGTTTATGTTTCTAATCTGAATGAGCAAGTTAATGTAAATAAACCTTGTGTCCTTTATTTTGTTCTGAGACTACTTTGTTGACATTAGACGTAATGGAAAAATCCTTTTATACACAGAAGAAAAAATGTTTTGCCAAGAAAAATAAGACACACAAAAGCGACATTCAGGTAGTCGTAACACCGCGCAATAATTCACGCGAATTTTCACCAGTACAAGCTTTTATCTGTATGAGCGGTGCAGCTCGCAAAACTAGGCCGATGGCCAGTTAGCCCCCTACTAGCAGGATATAGCCACTTGATGCCATCGGTGTTGTGTCAGACCGATCAGTGATCGCATAACATCATAGAGAGTACGTAGATTTAAATATGATGACATTTTTAGACTGACGGAGAGTGTCTATTTATGGGCTATAGTTGTTGCGGTCAATAGGGTATCTTCTGTCTGTTTGTAACGATGACAAATCTACAAATAGAAATAATAGTTACGATCTTTGGCGAACTTATTTCATTTAATGAATTATTTAATTAAATATTTCACACAATATTCGTTCGTCGAATGAAACTATTTTAGTTGCCATTAATTTATTTAAGCGTCGGAACTGGTTTGACAATTACGAGCGAAGACCAGTTCTCGCCCCTACGTACTTAGGTACGTGGGTACGAAACGTTCTGATTCAGTTTTTACGAAACTATATATTGTAAAGCGTAAATAACTTTATAAGTATACATACTCCTTATTCTCAAGGGTTTCAAATTATTGCGAAAGAGAAAGAATATTGCAGAAAAGTCTTTTGTGATAAGCTTAAATGATAAATGATGTTATTTCTGCAAATAGGTCTTAAATAAACACTTTTACACGTCATTTTTTTTAAACTAGATAGATGGCGTCGGCATTTCCTAACTGACTACCTCTGAGATGAAACACCGAAACAAACTCAGGGGTCAATGTCTCTTTTATTTTCATAATACTCATCATCAGCCTATCTCAGTCCACTGCTGGACATAGGCCTCTCCAATGGCACGTCATTGACCTTGATCTTCAGCCTTTCGTTTCCAACCGCTACCAGCCATTTTGCGTGTATCGTTACCCGACTAAGCTGGACTGGCCTGAGTTAACTTTTATATCATCTCTAAACTTATGATACAACTTCCTTTCGTCCAATAACTTAGAACTATAGTAGCAGTTCTCTGCGAAGTCATTTATGGCGTTCAAGAACATGATTCGTTCAATCTAGACACAATCAAGGTCCCAAATACCAGCGTTAGCTTGTCTGACCATTATCACTGCGTTTAAAATAGTTTGCTATACAGTGTCAATGAAACAGTGTTTTGTTTCTAACGCACAGATTAGGCACACTATTCTGTGCTCTATCTGTGTCCGCTTTAAATTCTATGATTATAATTCGTGTTGTTAATTACTTTGTATCTCAGTTGGAAACTGGAGTAATTGGCCTTTGTACAGTGTAGTGTACGATAGTTGTGTAACTATATGCCCGACGTGCCTCGCTCCTGAAATTATGAGAACCGAGAGAAAGAGATGATTAACAAAATGTTCCAGAAATATCCTTTTACCTATTATAGCAATGGAGGCTACGCGGTACGTGGCTACAATATAACACCTGATACGCTGAAAAACGCGGATCGTATTAAAACTTGACCCTTGGTAATTCGGGGAACATTATAATTTATAATTCATTTGTAATTTTACAGATTAATAATGACTTGTTGATTGACCAATCTCCACACCAAGACATGACCTATTCCATGTGGCTGGCTCATGCCGATACGAAGAAGAAGAATGCCTACCTAGTACCTCCGTCGACAGGCAACACCCGTTCTTCTCGCGCAGTTTAATACCCTTAGCAATGTTCATGGTCACGGGCCACAGATTTACGAACTCACACAATTATGTTAATACAATGTAACAAGTTGTGTTTTTAAATATTTCTCAAATATCGTCAAGAACCTGTTTTTGCAGTGTTGCATTAATGGTACGTGAGCTACGACAAACTTAATAATATTTTGTCATTTTAACAGCGTTTTGCTAATGTATTGGTGAATTTGGTGATTAGTGATTGCTATTTATTGGATTTAAGGAAAGTGTTGATATATATAAATATAACATTACGCCTGTATTCCCCGAAGGGGTAGGCAGAAGTGCACTTAGTACACCCACATTTTGCCAGTTATGTTATAGGTCCCAATATAGTAGGGGTCGAGCCCGATTGCCGTCAACCGGGCATATATCCAGACTCCGTGCATTACTGAGAATTGCCTAATAAAAAAACCTGGTAACATTGCCCGACCTGGGATTCGAACCCAGGACCTCATGCTCAGCAGTCGCGCTTAGCTACCACTAGACCAACGAGGCAGTCAAACAAACTAAATAATATTTTGTAATATTCTCAGAATTTGCTAATGGATTGGTGAATTTGGTGATTACTGTTTATTGGAAGAAAGAAAAGTGTTGATCATCTTGACATTATTGCCGTTTTCGGTATTCGGAAAAAGATGCTTAAATAAAAGTATGTAATTGGTGATTGGTAAATGGCAGCAGTGACCTTAATTTCATCTGACAACTAAAGGTTGACACTGAAAAGGTCACGAGTGTGAAGCATAATTATTATTGTGTCCTCTTGGATTTATTAATTATGCATTTTGCCTTTGTGTTGACAGTTTACATATAAACGAAAGTATTATAGACAGGCTAGTTATATACACATTTATAAGCTTGCAAGTAAGGGAAAAATTCAGAAGATGGGCAGCAGCGTCTTCTGTAACTTCACCACCAATACTGCGATCCCCAAGCCGTTTGCCAAGCGTGGGGATTATGGCAAATCCCCCCGCTTAAACGGGGAGGCCTATGTTCAACAGTGGACGTCTTTGGCTGATGATGATGATGATGATGATGATGATGAAGCTTGCAAGTAATGTCTTTAAAATTTGCGCAGGATTTTAATAGGATATCTACATTTAAATAATGCGAAATATTAAACTTGCAAGCCTTAATATCTATAAATCTAGAAACAAGGTGCATTGCTCTTTTTTATGAGAAAAAATACAATTTAATTCAATGTGACCGACCATTGGAGTCAATGGCAGAGTATTATAAAAATAATGTCTTATTTATGTAAAAATTTAATGAAATCATCATTCATCCCAACCAATACAAATATACAATTACATTATAATCTTATCAATAGAGTATGGAATGATCTGACATCTGCTCAAAGAGTATCTGAAAAAAGTAATTTCAAACATATCTTGCTAGGCCAAACCTCATTATAGACTCCCTTTTACGTTGTTCTTAGTTTAGTGTTAATATCCCCGAGAAAATGGAATGATTCTTGCAATCTCATGGAGTAGTCAAAGCTTTTTGAGTTAAGCTTAATGTTGATAACTAGCTTTTGCCCGCTGCTTCGCTCGCGGTAATTTAGATTGTTGGTTAATATTATCATATATTCCTATACAATAGGTTTTGCACCCGGCTTTTCCCGCGTTAATCACTATTTAAACCTTAGGGGTTGAATTTAAAAAAAGGCCTGTGTTCGGTGTAATACTTTCTACATGCAAAATTTCATCAAAATCCGTCCAGCTGTTTAGACGTGAAGACATAACAGACAGACAGAGTTACTTTCACATTTATAATATTAGTATGGATTACTATCGCTGTGTCTCTATTTGATGGTCTTTGAGTTGCAATACTGCTGAAATGAACTATAAGCATACAAAAATCAATATACACTCATAGAAGAATACCTGCTGATCTCTCTGACTGGACACCCTAGTACACATACCAGTATCTTCTTCTACAAAGGATACGTAATATTAATTATGCCACAAAAGTGCTTTAAATTTTATTTAGTTTTCTGACACCTTGTGAGAGAAATATTAGGACTTATTTTTAAAGGGTAAATGGTCGCGAAAATATACCCTTAGACACACAGTCGTCATTGGACGACGCTGTTTTGTTTTTTTCTAGAGTGCCAGTGTTACAGGCTGATATTATCTGTATTCATCCTTCCAATTATAAATGCAGATTTATATTATTTCAGTAATTATTCAATTTTATTCGATTCTTAATTTATGTAGAGTTTGACTTTTATAATAATTCTATGTTTAAACGTGTGTGTCGTCAGCACTGTTTCAATTACCATAAATCTATCCAAATGTTAATTGCCTAATGACTTCATTAAGGCACAGCACTTAAAGTAATAGTCATTATTTATACAAGCGAACATAATAACGTCTAAAGCTTTCTTTACAAGTATTTGCGCTGTTTTACACAGTACGCTGAATTTGAGGGTAAAGGGTGTTTTAAATAAAAGCTTATTTAGGTTTGTTTATGAGAAATTGTAATGTTAAATTAACGATACAAGAATTTGTTTTCTGCAGATGTTTGTTGCGAATCCGGGCGTAAGTGCAGGTCATATTTCATGAATCATATTGTGTTTTAATTTACTAAACGATATATATATTTTTTTTAAAAACGTCGCCCCACACTAGGAATTTCTCCTGTATCGTAGGTGCGTTCCACAAACATGAAATATCACATACATTTCGCACAAATTTTTGCCCCGTGCGGGAATCGAACCCGCAACCCTTAGCGCAGCAGTCTAATAGCTTAGCCACTACGCCAATCAGGTCGATATTGTTTTATTTTGATAAATTTTGGCATATTTATAAGGGGAATAAACTAGCTCCTGTTATACAGTTATTACTAGCGCAGGAGTCAGGGAATTCTCTAAATGTGTGTAAAGGAAATGTCTCAATAAAGCTTTTTTATATTTATATTTTTTTGTCTGTCAAACGCACCCACAACTACAATCGAAAATCCTAGCAAGCTATCCTAATTCATATCTATAAAAGATACACCCCTAATACATAAGCTCTTGTTTAAAGACGGTTAAAAATACGCCCGGAATTCAGAAGAAGTTGATAAGGAAGGCGACATCTTTAAAAATAATCGACCAATCGCCTTTGTCCTCAGCCACCCAGTCTATAGTAGACTCAATCTGAACAGCGTGACAGTCGTGACGTCAACAAAATGTATTGAGTACAACGCCGTCTTTTGTTTACATAGTTGGCAAATCAATCAGGATGGCACGCGAATCGGGTATCAATGGAGAGTGCCTTGGCATCTTGTGAATTTGTGATTGTGGAATAATGATGGAAAGCTGTTGGCCAAGAGGTAAGGAATGTGATTGGACGAAAGTTTGTAGTGTATAAATTAACCTATTCAGGTGTTTGAGACGCAGGTAACATTATGATTTGACATTTATGAATTTTGGAAATGTAAGTTTGATTTTATTGAAGTCAGTAGGTATAAATAATTTGGATTCTACACTAATCGATGTTAGGTAAACAGGTAAGTTATATTTATTCATTTTTATATCAGAAATTGTTCGTTTCAAAGTCATATTAGGTAGAATACTAGCCAGTAATATAATGACCTACTAAAACAATGTTTGTTGACATTAATTACCTAAGAAAAGAAAAGCTTTTCACTTAGCTGAAGCAAACTCAAGTTAAAGTTGTATTAAAGTTAGTCGGCTCGCGATTAAGCGGTAAACAGTGGGCGTCGCTCCCGGCCCTAAATGTAACGGGTTCGAATACCGGCCGTGCCACGCTACCTACCCATTGTACTCGTATCTCTTAAAGTATTTAATATAATGTTATATAGGGCTAAATTGATGGTAGAGTTCAGTTCAGGATGGTGTTAATACATGGCTAGAAAACTATAGACGAGGGTGCAATGAAAAACCTTAAAAAGATGACCAAGCTTAATATCTGTGAGATTCCGAAAATGATAGAAATCTAATAAATCATATATTGAGTAAATGATGTACATCTTGTAAAATTAAAGTAAAGATTTGTTCTAGTGATTGCAAACAGAATAACAGTAGGCTCAACAGAAGACAGAACAGAAAAGAGAATAGGCTGATTATTGTTTGGCGTCCTTACCAATTATTTGCTGCCCTTAAAATCTATTCTATGACTACAATATTAAAGTTGACTGCCTCGTTGGTCTAGTGGTCTCTAAGCGCGACTGCTGAGCAAGAGGTCCTGGGTTCAAATCCCGGGTCGGGCAAAGTGTTACTGAGTTTTCCATTAGGTAATTCCCAGTAGCAGCACGGAGTCTGGATCTGTGCCCGGTTGATGGCAATAGGCTCGCCCCCTATGACATTGGGACTTACAACATAACTGGCGAAATGTGGGTGTACTATATGTTCACCTCTGCCTACCCCTTCGGGGAATACAGGCGTGATGTTATGTTATGTTAATATTAAAGTCTTGTCTAACCAAAACACCAACGTAATCCTTAGTTCTAGGAATAACACGATATCAACCAAGGATAAAACAACGATATACCTACGTCCTACATGTTCCAATATTATTTTGATACACCTTCTGTTCACCAAGTGTATTGACTTACCCATCAACGGTATTAAGTCCATTAAACAAATGAAACCACAGCTTGGTGCAGTAGTCTGCGTCATTATAATGTAAAAGCTTTTATAAGGAACACGGATCAATATTATTTAGTCGTCATAATATTCTGATAGATGTGTGCTCGATGACAATCAGAGTGAGATGAAGATACATAAGAAGGGAATGTTAGAAGAAGTAAGGGTAAATTCCGTCATTGAGTGATTCTGTTCGAAAAGATTTTTGACCCTATTCAGTTATTACAATGACAAAGTAACGTTTTGAGCATTTCTTATCAGACGAAAATCTTATTTAAATTACCCAAATTGTTAAAGTTATAGACAGTATCATACTTCGTTCGTTCGTTTTTCCTTTTTGTTTATTGCAAGTACCCAATAAAATTATCATTGGGAATTTTGTAATTATAATCCCGTTAAACTAATAACAAGCTATTTGTCTAGTACCTACCTAATAAATTAATTGAATTGCAAGAATGCCATCAACAAATACATTTAAGCTTCAAACAATTACAGTTTTTATGATGATCCGACAATTAGATTTTGATTTAACGGCTATCATTAAAGATTCATCACACGACAAATTAAATTTTTTGCCATAGCTACATTTAGTTCCGGCATCGAAACACCAAATTTTGAGCTTACATCAACAGTATTTAAAGACAGATTATAACATTTTAAAATAAACATAATTGTATTTTTTGTTCTTTTAAATTGCTTAGTGACAGCTGAAAAGATTTGGATATAAATGTATTAACCCGTAGGTATTGGGTCCACTACATCCAAGATTAGCCTAATGATAAGTGTCATCTCAAACATTATAGAAGCCTTCACAAAAGTAAATCCTACTTAACTAGTGAGTGTAGAAGCTTTAACAATAACATTGTATTTGATTTTGACAACTTAACCCTTAACCTTTTGATTAAATTCTCTATAGGTACCTGTTATTGTCGTTAGCATCTCAAAGAATTATTATATTATCGTCGAAAAGATGTATTATCGTCGACTATAAGTAAAAACATAAAGTCCATCTTACATCATAATTATTATCGTGATGTCTCCGCCATGAGGCCTCGACATTCGCTGTTTACTGAGAAGCCTTTCACCGTCAACAGGCACCGAATCTTCAATGGTAGGTACTATCTGTCGGAATGCAGCGAGTCCTGCTTCAAGATCGTCCACTTTCACTGACGTCGCCCGCCGTGAAGCGAAGAAATTACCGAGGTTTTGAAGACTAAAGGCTTTACATTTAAGAGTAATTTGTTCCTGTATTTCTCTTCCTCGTTGCACAGGTTTTTCGTGTCGGTACTTTTCCGTATGCGGAAAAAGTCGCTTCATTATTATATTTCACTCTGACGTGGATTGAATTTCTTATCGCCTTAATAAATCCATTTGATTGGCTTTTTAACGCTTATTGAATACTAAGTCATTATTTATGTTGCCAAACAACATATCCAAGCTCTGTTTAGGTTTGTTGAATTATCAAGTAGGTATTAAATCTTTGGAAGCCTCAGTATCAACTTTAATTTAACAAATAAGGAAGCAATAATTGCTAACAGTTTACGCTTGCCAACTTTTTTATAACGCAGTTTAAAAATCAAATCTGCATCCTATTTTTAAACACAGCAATAGGTAACTATTTAATTGCAGGTAAAGATTAAAACAGTAATTTAGAAACAACGTTTAATTGAGTATTTCCAATTATGCATGCAGGTTGTGAAAAATATTCTGACAACAATAATACAGGTTGAACAATGTCATTTTTACACGAAACTGAGTATTTCTAACTCGGATATTTCGTTTGTTAACTTTATTGCTTCATACACGCATGTTTCTAGTTGTGGTAGTTACTTTGTCTACAGATGTTATGATCTCTATATTTATCACTTGGGATTTGTAATCGCAGTTTAAGTTACGACAATGTAGAAATATTTTTAAATACAATCTTTCAATCTTCATCAAAAAGCATCGAAAGTTTTTCAATTAGATAATTTAATTAAAATTATTAACTAGACTTTCTCGTTCAAAACAAATGACAACTGATTCATGTTCACACACACACAATCAAACAAACAACCTCTCACCCTAAACGCATATATCTTCTCCATTCCGTCGTGGGTAATAAATGTGTGATGTCAGAGTTTGCATAGACGATGCAGAGATGACCAGTCATTGACGTCAAAGCCTCCAATCTTAAGACCGATAAGTTGGTGAGACACCACAGCTATGATCCTAACACAAGATTGTTAATCCACAAGATTATGATAAGCACTATAAACTCTTTACATACAAAATGGTATATCAGTAATGGTGTAATAATTCATAATTAGCTTCTACACATTACCTCATAAATTAAAGTTATCAGAATTATCTCATCTTGTTGAAAGTAGGATACAAACAGTTTTTAGTAAAAACTCAGTTGCTAAGCGGAGCCTGTATGTAACATATATGGCCACAATACCTAAGACTGATAGAATACCTAATAAGGTAATAATAATACAACATATAATGTTAAAAGCACAATTATCCAGCAAAAAAATCGACAGCAGGAAATCAAAAGAGGTGATAAATCAACCTTTTTTGGATGACTTGCGGACAGTACAATGAGATTAAGGTAATGATAGACTATGAAAAATGACTGAACTGCTGTAATTACTGAAATATCCCACATATACCGAACAACAATAGCCATTTGATCTTTATATTTATATGGGATTCATGCTACCAATTATAATTGCTAGGTACCTATAATTTAATTATATACTTAGTTACTTTACCGAAAATGATTTGTTCTGAGATTACAGGTCACGTCGCTTTTTACTAAAAGCTTACGAAAAAATCTTGAATACCATTGTAAGCTTCCATTTACATTCGCAAAAAATTCAACGACAAAGTAATTTAGGTGCTTAACTGAAAATAAAACGCTCAAAAACATTTGGAGCTCATTTCGGAATTATTTTAAGGAAGAGCAAGTACTACAAATGTTATAAGAGCTTATTATTTTTATACTTATTACAATGGTCGGTCATTTGTCAAATAATTTGTCAATTTGTCATTGTGCCCATCATTACCACTCACGCATCGTTTTCGTGAAAAACATTGTCATTTGGCTAACACACTATTATTTCATCATTACCCGAATGATGACCAACTTTAGGAACGTTGCTCCTTTTGTCTTTAACCTAAAGTATTCTATTTTATTCTGAAGGAGAAATAAGTAAAAAGTTAAACGTTCATACGTTTTTTACTGTAAACAAATAGGTATACTTGAACACTAAAATTGAAAATGCCACATTCTTTAATTTAAACGTTCGACGTTCTAGCGTTTTTACATGAAGTCAAGACTGCGTTACCAAAATCAGAAAGAAAAAAAAAGAAATCAATACACAAGTTACAAGTTAAAATGCAAGGAAAACATAAACAGTACGAGCTTTGATGTCATAAAAATAATAGAAGAAAACAATAAGTAGAACAATATCAATATACATAGATAAGGGGCGTCGTGTGCCAAATTACTAATTATTTAATCAATCGTAAATATCAGTATTCGATAAACATTACAACTGATATTGCTGATGTTAAGAACATTATCGTAAATAATTAGGTTTTTAATACAGATGTGAGTACTAATTTGGTGTCCCCTATTGCTATTTTATAATCAATAACAATACGACGAAATACCCTTATTAATAACGATGTCATGTTTGGACTTATGACGTATAATTGGACATTGGATTCCATCTTGAATCATCTTGGATTAAATTTATCGACCACGTCTAAAATTCAATTGAAACATGTACAAATTTTAATTTGTTTTCAATTTGACGCTTTATTTGACGTTGTACAGTCAACGACATTAACATTGACGAACAGCCAATTGACATGACTCTTATAAAATCAATTGTTGTTATACCAAGTATGTACACAGGCTGTTAAATTATTTTCCGTGGTAACGCCAAAATGACTGACCTATGTCGAAAATCATAAAATCATTTGATATCTACTTGAGTAGGATTAGGATGACTGAAAAGCTTACTTTTTATTCATCAAGTATATGGAGTTCAGGCAATGAATAAATTTATTGAAAAACATTGCTTCTGTTGGATGGTTCAGTTTTTATTGTAAAAAAATGAATAGAAGTCAAATAGAAAGATGAAAAGTGCTTGGCTCTCGCTGGTGTTTCTTCACACAATTTAAACTTTGGCTGTTTCAAGCAAAAAATGTACCAAAGTTGAAGCTGACTTCTTTATTTAACTGAAAAGACTTCAGCCTTTATTTGCAAGATAGAAGAGACGTTTTTTTTCAAAAAGAGTAAAATCTTTATTTCCAATTTTTTAACATTACCATTTTGATGTCTCAGATGTTACTGCTAAAATGCACAAATATAAAAAGCATGCTTTTCTACCAAATAAAACATGTAACCATTATGCGAACGACCAAAATCGTACATCTGAATATGTTTAGAACCAACAAAACAAATAATTTGAATAATTTACAACAAAATGGAACTGGTTTTAATCAGATAAAAACGAATTGAACGTTGAAAAACTATTATAATTGTCTAAAAACCAGTATTGTGAATACATTTAGAAGTAAAATAAAGTACTTATCGCATTTTTGTTCTATATTTTTGTATAACGTGCCAGATTCTTTGAGAATACCAAATTTGCTTGATCTTGTTCTAACTTATTTGATTGCTATTAAATTATTCAGAAGCCGGTCGATATCTTCATCTTTGGCTTCATTTCTACAGAATATAAGATCAAGTTAAATGGTTCTAATAGTAGTTTTATTGGCATCTTCAAGCCTATTATTATTGTTTACATGGTCACTATCATTCATGTGGTCTCTCTGACCCCCAGCAATGACCTGGCACGGGAGATTATCAAAGTGACCTCTGAAAGGTGAGTAAGTTCAACCCATTCGATTACAATGATGACTGACGCCAACGTGACTACATTGTTATAAAAAGGTGTTCAATTAAAAATTGTACCGGTTTGTGGAAAATTACTTTTATGGAATGGCGAACCCTGTATCACGGTAATATTATAATAATTACCGTGCCTGTATTATCTTAATTTACATAATTCTTCTGTACGTGTGTTTGTCACCCAACTCCTCCTTAACGGCTAGACCGATTTGTGTACATTTCAATGGGTTCCTGGATAGTTGAAAAACACAATTGGACGCGGTAGATGGCACTGCTTTTCCGGGCAAAACGACGCCTACTGGTTAAGCTAGTTTTACTATACAAATTATTTTTCTGTAGCTAAAAAAAGTGTAACGAAGACTAGCGTTATTACAAAGTTAGGACCCAATTTCTTATTGATAGGTAAATGTAAATTTGATTTGTGAATGTTTCAATATAATGCAAATCCATATTTCGATAAAAGAAGGTACAGATGCCTTACTATAAGCTTGCATTGCAGGACGTTTTCCAATGTGGAAGCGAGATGCCGCACTACACTGCACGTAGCCGCATCTCGCTCACAACGTAAAATGTCCTGCTTTAAGAGTTCATGGTAAGACGGCAGGTAGGGAACTATCACGCGCGGAGCAAGGACTCTGATATAATTTGACCCCTATATCTTTCATACAACTTGTAATAACAGTTATCAATATCTTAATCATTGTTGACACAAATATAACCTTTGTAGTGTGATAATATTATGTATTTACATAGTGCCGGCGACGCGTACAAGAGTTGAAAGTCAACCGATGACTTTAGCAACGACGATGCTGTTTATTCTTCGGCTTCTTCGTATCGGCATGAGCTAATCGTAGCATGGAAACTGGTCGCCGTCGTGAAGACAGGCCATCAAGGATGGTAGTGTGGTTATCAAGTATTATCTGATTGATATGTACCCCGTTTTCTCTTATTTGTCCTTGTTCGCGTGGATTTAAAATATTTTATAGCCTTAGCCTTCCTCGATAACTGGACTATCCAAAAAAAAATTCTATTCGTACCAGCAGTTCGTGAGGTTAGCGCGTACAACCAAACAAACAAACTCTTTAGCTTTATAATAGTATAAATACAAGATAATACAGCGTGTGATATACCCATTGGCCCCGAATAAGGTCAGCCTGTATCTTAAGTAAGTTCTAAAGTAACTTAAGCTCCTTGATCCTACTGGGATCCTAGATTTCTTATTATTATTGGCCGAAGAAAACTTTTCTGGATATTTTGTTACGAAAAACACAAGTTCTTTTATCTTAATTCATGAGGAAGGCATAACCTTGACCATTTTATCGCCAACACGAGTAAAATTGGAGGTATTCTTTTTTTTGTCCCTCATCTTCATAAGCCACAAAGAATAACACAAATTTACAATATTTTCGTATTATTCTTAAACTTCCCAAATCAGTAATTTTTTAATTAAAATACAATAATTAAAAAACGCTTTTTATTATTAATGTATTGTTGATAAAGCAATCTATTCAACTAATGTTATTTGACTCTGAGCACAATTCAACAGACGCCATTTATAATGTACACACGCAGCATAATGTTTGCAAATAAACATCAACAATCTGTTCGCGGTGCGTAATCACTTGTTGCCGCGGTTGTACTATGTATTTACGATGAAAACGTTGTTTCTCAATCGTCTGTAAGCAACTGATTTGCAAGACTTCTGCTTTATCAATTTTCTTGGTAAATAAACATGGGTCGATTAGTTGGAATCAAAGTCGAAGCTATAAACAGTTCTCTCTCTCCTTCTGTCAATGATACAACAACGATAGAAAGAGAGTGACAAATAGCTGGGGTCATTTTCTGCGTTTACTAATTCAATTATTATTTTTATTCTCCACATAAGCAGTATTATAACCAGATCTATACATTAGACTAATTTGCAAATATAGTTTTAAAACCAGTTTAGCAAATTCCATCTAGAAAATCCAGACTTGTTTTCTGATAAACTATATTTAAGCTTATTTATAAAGTCAAAGAGTACAATTTAGAATAACAGTCGCTTTTATAAAACTGCTACGAAACTCAGAAAAAAAATATATATGTTTTATGTACTACGCATTTTAATGTAATAAAAATATTATTATTAGAAGTTAAACTAGCCTAGTATGCTAACACTGGTCACTGGAAGAAAATATGAGAATTAACAGAAAAAAACCAGCTGGGTAAGTAAGATAATTCTCTCACAGACGTACAAATTAATGAACAATTAATTACAAGTTTTCTATGTTTTTTTCATGTGTAACCAGTTTAACGCATACATAAGAAATACCGACGTCACTGAATAGTTTTAAGAGGAGAGCAAATTGAATGGTTATCTAACTAAAACATAAAAAAACGTAATTATCGCCGACTTAATGAAGAGTCACAGCTACCAAATGGATCTTAATTATTTCTGAAATTGCGCTAAAATCAAGTGGTTGTACTTTGAATTGTTTTTTACATAATTAGAACTCATTTACCCATTATTCTTTTATCACAATATTAATGACAAATGGACACAAGGTCAATGACTGTTTTTTGATTTTGTGGTTTGCTTTATTCTATGAGTTCCCTCAACAACGAGTAGCTAATTTATGTTATTAACCTGTAAATGCGGTTGTTGGTTTGTAGGAAGGTAGGTATTCCTATTTGCACGCAGGAAGGAAGCGACGAATAAAATATTATTTTGCTTAAAGACTATGTGTATAAGACTAGATAGTATTAGATGTAATCATTTACCAAACAAATTGAACGGTTTCACTGAGAAAAACTTCACGAGCAAAGCCATGGTCGAAATTAAACAAAAACAAATTCTAAATCTAACATGAACATGTCAGGTAAGACATTGATTTCTCACAAACTAAGCACAAGACTCTAAGTTAAATTATTAAACGGATATTGCTTAAATGAGGAACAAAAAACCAAGTTGCCTTTTATAGTTTTTTGTGTATCCTTACCGGTAATGGTTAAATTATCAATAATAATAATTAACCATCGAATAATGATCAGCTGTTCATTATTAAGGGACTTGTAAACAAATTATTATTATTTACTTTCGAAGCTGTATACAGAGGTGTTTTCTTTCGTAGAGAATTTATAAACAACCACATTTCATTGTTTATCGAAACTCCGTAGTAGCCTGTGGATTTTTTAAGAACTACCTACACTTTTTCTTTATCTTCTTATCGTATGGTTGATGAACAACCTGGTGTCAGAGTTTAAGCCGCCTGTAGGCCGCTGACATGGCTTTACACACAGTTGAAAAATCTCTCAGGTGTGCCGGTTCCCTCACAATGTTTTTCTTCACGGTTTTTAGCGTCCGATAACTAATTTATAGAACGCACATGACTTCGAAATGACATTGGTGTATGGGTTAGAACTTGCGACCTTTGACTTGGCAGTCCAACGGCATAAGTACCACCACCACCACTCGGTTATACACTATACCTACACTGAAATCGATACAGGCTTTATTATTCTTCTAGTTTTCCTATATAATCAACTAGCGGCCCGCTCCGACTTCGCACGGGTATAAAATATATTGCCACTGAAAAAATGATTAAAATCGATCCAGTAGTTTTGATTTATTCATTACTGCCCGTGGCCCGCACGCGTTAAATTTAGAGTAAAACAATTCTTCTTTCCCTATACCACCTTTCCCGCCCCGGCCGGCCGGAACCGCCGCAAACGCTACGTCCCGCAATTTTTAAATCTGTAATATCTTCGAAAATATTCATTTAACTCATATGCTGTAAAGGGCCATATAGATCTATATTAAATCAACAATATATTTAAGGTATTTAATTAGATAAGGATTAATGCTGTATTGGTTTAAATCGCTTCGAAAATTAGCCATTATTTGTCGTAAAAAGAAAATGACAAAACAATGTTATTGTGGGATATCCTTATGAGATAGACATATACCAAAGCGGAGTTTTCTGTAGACCTTTTCAATGTGTACAATACTGAGTACATCATTTTGATAAATCTCGTAGGGTTCAGCCTGCGTTTGCAATGTAAGCGGAAAAAATGTAATTAATTACGACATCACATTAGAAACCTCAAAAATAACAGTATTTTTCCACTATTTAATGTATGTTATAATACATATAAACCTTCCTCTTCAATCACTCTATCTATTAAAAAAAACCGCATCAAAATCCGTTGCGTAGTTTTAAAGATTTAAGCATACATAGGGATATAGGGATAGAGAAAGCGACTTTGTTTTATACTATGTAGTGATAAAGAAATCAAATCGAAATTAACCAAAAGATTTACCGTAATACTTGCATGGTTGTTTAGCTTACCTACTGCGAAAAAACCCGCTTCTCGTCGATTTACGGTAACCTCTAGCTTCAATAACCACTGAATTTTCATCACATAAAAAGTACAACCTTGAAATATGCAAAACTACGCACAATATAAATTCCGTCGCCTTATCAGCTAATAAAAAGTGCATCTAGCACTTCATACGAAATCGATTTAGTGTGAACATTCAACATAAGGCCGTGTCACAATGACAGATGACTTATATTCAGAGAATTTCAATCTACTATTATAATGACGAATCGATTTGTGTAATTACTACGTATGTAAGTAGGTCCTAAGTACACGTGGTTCTTGGGTGTCAGTGATTTCAGACTAAAGTTTTATGACGTTGTTACAATGAAGACATACCCATACGAAATAATAATACTAGCCAGGTTTTATATTTTGCTTCAACAGTAGTGTTTTAATCAAAAATTATTATCACACGACAAAATATAGTTAAGTAACAAGAAACATGCATCATCTTAAAAATGCAACTTACTGTACCTAACCCGTAGAAGCATAAATTAATTCCTACCACAGATCCCTTAATCCTCTCATATTAATTCTAAGATACTAGCTTGTTTGCACTTGTTTCTAGTGAGCAACTAGATACCCAGATTACTGTGCAAACTGGCTACAGCACCAGTTAGCACAGATTAAAATATCTTAATCATAATTACCATCATTTAATGCTGGTGCATACTGCTGCAAAATTGCATGATTTTAAATTAAAAAATATATATAAATAAATTCATCAGTGCATCAATCATTTTTCAACTTCGCACAACCCTAAGGCAGGTAGCGTTAGGGTTATGCGAAGTTGAAAAATTTATACATACACAAATTACTACAACAAATTTATGTAAGAAAAAAGTATGAATAAATGAGCGAAAATATATAAGTATGTAGGTACTGTTAATTTCTTAACACACAACTTGTTGGACACTATAACTTGACTCGAGGTTTACTTCACTCGTTGACTTTCCATTTGTACCGTACACAAATTAATCTCGAATTTGGTCAGTATATTGGTAAGCCGACCGGTGCATACTGCATACGTAACACCGCGAATAAGCGGGAACATAACTTATCACCAGTAATGAGTATAAAATAAAACTACCTACCTTTAATATTTTATTCGTTTCGTATTTTGTTCGGGTCTGCGATAAAATATTAATTGGTTTTTAATACCCGCGTCGTTCCACCGAAATTTCTGCGATACGATGTTTATGTTCGTAAAGCACAGCAATATTTATGTTTTAAATTAACAACGTAATCTAATAGTTGTTATAGGAACACTGCAATCTTTAACGTCCAGGTCGCACTCTTTGCGAATTCGCGAATCGCCAAATATTCGTGAAGAGTTCGGAATTTTGGTGCAAGTGGACAAATTTCGCAAACTGTCGCACTTGGTGAGTGACAATAACAAGAAACGTTAATACAATTAGATACATAAATTGTAGTGCATTGTGAAACGCACTCGAGTCATGACGAAACACAGGTAGGTGCACAACACACATTACACACGTAAATAATAAAATACCTATATCGATAATTTCAACAGTATTTTCAATAATAAAACACTACGGTCTTTAAAATATTCCTTGGATTTGTATTTCTTAACAACATATTAATAGCAAGTGACCTAAAAAGGTTATGACAATATTATTATAGGCATAATGACTATAGATATTATTTCTAGTACGAGTAGGTATGTGTCTAGTCTCCATTTCTCGAATGTGCAGAAGCAATTAGTGATCACGTGATTATGATAAACTTAATTGATGCTAATGATAATTCATGATCTTTCTAGTAGTTCGATGGATAGGCAAATTATTAACCATTAATTCAGTTTTGGTTTAAAGGGTTTTCTTGTGGAATTGAGAATGTTCTCCAGTGAAACATGAGCTGTCCCCCTGCTGGACAAATCCTTTTATCTTACACACTGAAGAAACAATTCAGTTACTTCACTGATTACACTTCTTCTTCTTATCGTATGGTTGATGAACAACCTGGTGTCATAGTTTAAACCGCCTGTAGACCTCTGACATGGCTTAACACATCGTTGAAAAATCTCTCAGGTGTGCCGGTTTCCTCACGATGTTTTCCTTCACCGTTTAGCAACAGATAACTAATGTATAGTACGCACATGGATTCGAAAAGACATTGGTGCGTGCCGGGGTTTGAACTTGCGACCTTTGACTTGGCAGTCCAGCGGTCCTAGCACTCGCCTATCAGTGCTCTACTGACTACACTAAAATAACAATAAACTGGAGAATATCCATGTGGAGATAGATATAAATTTATTATAAGAAGGATACACATTGAACAGATGTTTTCACAATAGCCAATCCCTAACAATATTTGTGAACGAATCAAATAAAGGCACTTTATCAATAACAATAACATAAAACACAATAGTAGGAACAATATCGACAGGGAAAAACAATATCCGCATAATTATACAATTCAGTAACCGTTTTAATTCACACACTAATGTTTTGTCCGCACCACAATGTACAAACGTGCGAACAAGTTGTGTCAATAGTTGCGTTATATTTGCAGTTATTATTGTTGCACCTGAGTGGCGTGGTGTAAATTTGTTAAGAGTTACTTAAGTTGGTTGTTGTAATATCTGAAATATGTGTATAATTACTTTATCTCGAAGTATTTCACTTTCTCCTTGTATGAACAAACACTTGAAACTCGGAACCAATATCTTCTTTATTCAAATATTTATGCGTTTCTTTTATTCTTACAAGAAATAGAACGGTGAATATCTCAGATATTCTCTAAACTAACGTTTCTCATTGCTGATAGCTATTAATTTGTCAACGATTAGAATTCTCCAGAACCAATATTGCAAATTGTTGAAATATTGCACGCTTGCTGCCCGATCTAAGACGACGAAGATATGCACGGTATTGCAAGATCCTACCTCATGGAAAAATCTTACTTGAAGGAAAATATCTTTCTGGTGAAACACCAATAGCTGTAATTCTAGTAATTGTTAGAACTAAAGATCGATAATCAAGTGAATCTAACTTCATTAATGAGACAGGTAGGTACACAACATTTTATGCAAGCATCAATATTTGCTGTTTAAGCTTATGTAGTCTGTATGTAGGTACAAAAAATACTTGTATAATTGGATATTCAAGCTAAATTACTGAATTAGCATTTCAAGTAAAATCTGTGTCAGTCTTAGCACGAAATGGAATATTGCGTGAATGCATTTGAAATGAGAGCGGAGATTTGTTGCAAGGAATGGCATTGTGTTGTATACAGATCCGTTCTTAATTTTTAATAAAAAAACAAGTATTTATGCCTGTAACAAAATTAATAGTCAACATTATTCTCACTAATTATTTTACTAAGAATTTAAAACGAAGTTTTATTTTATGTTTCGTTGATAAAAACTGTGCTTGTTAGTTAGGTTGCAATAAAAACATGGCAGCGACACATGAAACCTCGTGTTTTTTTTACTTGCACGTGACTTATTACCTTTTATTCATTTGGATGTTTTTTATTTATACCAGACACCGTTCAATGGTCTCAAACCCGTTTAGTTCTTCAAATATTCATTAAGCAAGATTGAAACGCAGAATAATGCAAGAATTTATTTTTTTGAATTTTACTCCGCACCAAAAGAACGAGCCATTTGAAAAGGGTAAATAAAATAATTAAAGCCTTTTCTACGAGTCCATTAATAATTCAGTTAAACCTTTTGATAAAACCCGATGGTATTGATTTAACTTTTTCTTACTTTATCTTCTGTCAATCATCCCGTTAATATATGTGCATAGGTAAATGTGGACATCGATAACGAATGTCAAAGATTACATTATCGTTGAAGGTTAATAAAGCATTACACTGAAACAAAAACATGTATGGTCTTTTAAAAAAATGGGCTGAAGGAAGCCTATGTGTTAGTCCAGTGTGTCAGCTACCTCCATACCAAATTTTAGCAAAATCTGTGCAGCCTTTTGAGCGTGAAGAAGTAACAAACACACAAACACAATCACAAATTTTCGCCTTTATAATAATTATAAGTGTGACTACATCACAATGGTCCCAGTTGTATTGTGAACCACCTAGCTTATTTCCAAGCTGTAAAAAGTCACCCTTGCTCTATCATTAAAATTAACCAGTCTACATTGTTAAACAGTCTCTACGTATAGTTAACTTTTTGACGTCAATATCTTCCCTGACCTACAGATAAAGAAGCCTATTTACAGGAACAATACTGCTTATTCTAATACCAACTACTACAAACGACCTCGTTCAAACCGTACTAGTATTCAGCCATCCTTGTGTTACCGTCCCAAATCTTGTAGCGACGTCAAAAATGATCAGATATAAGCATTCCTCACACGTGCCACGTTCCAAAGCTGCGTTACATTATATTGTTACCTCAGTGGGAGTATGTGCGCGACCTTCACGCCGCACTTTCTAGGGGCAGCCAGCCGTGACAATACATATGAAGGAACGTTTTGCATGTCTAACACTTGGATATTGTTAAGTACAAGTAGACTGGTGTAGACTTGATCTACAAGGACGAGAGATGCGTCTGCTGTTTTATATGTATGTTTTATATTTATACTAGCGGCCCGTTCCGGGTATAAAATATATATTATAAGTATTTCTCCACTATTTAATGGATGTTATTATTATACATATAAACCTTCTTAGTCAATCACTCTATCTATTAAAAAAAACCGCATCAAAATCCGTTGCGTAGTTTTAAAGATTTAAGCATACATAGGGACAGAGAAAGCGACTTTGTTTTATACTATGTAGTGATATTGATATAGTACGTTGCTGCGTTAGTTTGGTTTTGTCTTAGTGCCATGTTGATGTGCAACAGCTCATATTGCGGGCCTAAGATATGTGGAAATCGATAATTAGAAAAAATATATGGGATAAGATTGTCTAAACATTATGTCATCCCTATACATTTATAATGATTTCTATTCATATAGCGTAGCATTACGTTATACTAGTCAGGCTCATCAGTTGTCTGTGTTGATTATTGAAAACTTCTGTTTCTTTGGAGCTCGATGCTTAATATCTTTTTTAATGTAAGATATAAATTGAAGGTGCCCTTATCCACTCAGCCAGGAGTACTCAAGGGAACGTAAATATTAAAAAAGGGATGCTTTATTCAAATTCACTGAACTGTAAAAGAAAGTGCCTTGAACCGAGACAGGCGTAGCGATACGCAACGTGAGTTATAGCGGCGATGTAACGTTTAATATGTTTGTATTGGAAATGTAATGAACTGCTAGTAGTTAGTAATAAACTATGAATATCTACAATGTATGTGCCATGTTACGTACCTATTACTGCTGTTAGCTATAACGAGTCCCTCATAACATATCATTAAAATACTACACATAACATTTTAAAGGAAATATGTGTGTATGTTTATAGCTTTAAATGTACATTTAAGTAGCAGTGTGTTATGGCGAAACGAGACACGAAACCCTCATGTATAAAGAACGTGTTGTATTATTATCGCCATTTATCGAACACCCTGTCGCCCTGTGAATATGTAGCTGAGAACATGACATTAAAAGTGGTACAAAGTGTTTATCTGGGTTTAAACTTTTGAAGCCGTAGCTTTGTGTAGCCATTCAAACTTTATTTGTCTACGTCGTCACAAGGAGCTACGCATGATTTACTCACTTATAGTTTGTCTAACTCACCCTTATACCATATGAAACATATTATTAAACTAAAAAAGACAAAGTTTTATTTTAAGCATAAATCATTGAAGGTTTCGACTTTCGAGTCATCGACACATCGACATGACGTCTCGAACGAGCACAACAGTGAGCACGTAAGAGGTCACCCATTTTAATAGGCTCGGTAATGGACTGTTAGTTAACTGTTACACTTATCACTGCACTCAGCATACCGTATAGTGTACATTACGTGTTCTATCGTTCATTTATTCCCTACACATTATGTCAAGAAGCGTTATATGTAGCACAGCCGTATTTGGTTCGCTTCATTGTTACAATGGTATAGTGATAGTTTGAGGAAACGAATATGATATAATGTAAGTTTTTGTTTTTTAAGTTTTTGTTTATATTTTTTAATTTCTTTTTTCTAATAAGTTCGTTTTTAAGATTAACATAGCATCGGTTTGGTAGGTATAACTGTAATGGTGTTATGTTGTTGAAATACAATATATACCAGTGACAATGGTTTCAAGTTAGTAGAGAATGTGATTGCTATTCACTTTTTTATAATGATTTGTTTGTTAATTTCAAGGGTTGAAAACGAAAGTGATATCTATGTAATGAATAAGTTGCAATGACTATCTTTCGCTTCGGTATGTAAGAGGCTAATTTATTATAACAAACGACAACGGCTGATAGAAAAAAAACATCTAACATAAGTACCAATACAACTCGTACATTGTAATTCGTTTTGCAACCAAAAACAGCGTTGTAAATCAAAACGCACGCACAAAAACTTAATTAAAAAAAACAATAATTGCTGAAGAAAGCTGAACCGAGTTAAAAAGACATCGATAGTAATTCTATCCAGTTACGTAGTACAGCCACTTACCATGAACTCTTAAAGCAGGACAGTTTACGGTGTGGAAACGAAACGCCACATTACATTGCACGTAGCTCTCGCTTCCACAACGTAAACTGCCCTGTTTTAAGACTTCATGGTAAGGGGTCAGTACGCAATACAATAAGACGGTGAACAAGTGAAGCGCGCGGCGGGGTCTGCTGCTAAGGAACTGGGTTACCGGGGACTGTGAGTACCAAGGTACCGATAGCCGGCTGGTTATCACGCAAGCTTACATGCTCAAAGATATCTGTTAGTTTTAACACGCTCTAGAGAGTTTGGATGATAGGTGAAGATTAAAAAGATCCTGCTTCATTTATTGTAAACGATATTTATTCTTAGTCTAGGAATTTCTGCTGTGTCGTGGGCAAAGCAAACACACAGACTCGGGACGAACGTCGATCGATTAGACATTGAACCCACAGCCCAACCGAGCAGTCAAAAAAAGGTGCAAACGGTAGTTAAGAGTTAACTAATTCAAGGTTTTAAGTGCCCAATGTTCCTATTACTACCTACTGAAACCAAGATTGCTACTTTTTTGGGTTCTATTTGTTTTGAGTTGACAAGAGGCACAGAAGCCTAGTAATACTAGGATATCGTGATAATGCTCATCGTATTCTCGATTTAATAACATCGATTATAGCCCACTAACACACATACATAATATTTCAATTATGATTTATAATTGTCGATTCGTTTGGAATAACAATAGCTGTATGAATACTAATGGGATTGCCCTTTGTACAGTGAGCGATTTACTTACCAAGAACTCTCAAAGCAGGACATTTTCCGTTGAGGAAGTAAGACGCCGCACTGCACTGCAAGGTAAGGGTTCGGACCTCTTTCGGCGACAAACAGCAACTACACAATTGGGTTTAGCAAAAACAATTATGCTTTGGTCGAAGAAGGGTATAATACCATAGGCGCACAACTTTGTAGAGGATTATACATATAAAAAAAACCTGTTAACGGTATCTAATTAAGGTTGCCCCTTTGGTGTCGTCTCGGTCAACTGTCTACGAGTCTATGAGGGCCGAACATCAGTCTAACCTTTCCCCTTTTTCTATGGCTTTTTGCAAGATCTAACCAACACAACCTTGGTCAAACCATTGTTTCGCTACTGATTTAGACTTGCTTTAAACTTGAGAGCAAACCAATATCAAGTACATTTTTAATTGTGAGAGAATAACAATTGCGTACGTCAGTATGTTCTAACTCGTTATTATATTTGGGGACAGTTAAAAATTAACAATTCAACGAAAATTGCGAAGGTAATCTAGCCAGAAACTAGTCTGATGAAGAGTAAACTTTCTGGTTATGTAAAAACGTGATGTTCGAATATCCACACCATTAAAATTGTCAAAAAAACAGCTACGTTTATTGCATAGAACTGACGAAGATCGAGCTCTAGTAAGTGCTACATCGAAAATATTTATTGCCCATATTTATTTATAATAGACTAGAGTCAGACCTGTGATTCTATGACATGGAAATCATAAGCAACGACGGCGAAATGTGGATGTTCTTATGATGGCAATAATGTTTTTGTCTTTATAATACTATTTCTTAGCACCCTTGGATATTGATACGCATAATTCAAGGCTCGCAATCACGACAAAAACATTTTGTCCAAGGCGACGTATTGCCATAGATTGGTCGAAGGAAATAAAAAAAAGATTTAATTGCGATCGAACCGAATCGTTACGTGTTGCCTGTCACGGTTTGATTACAAAAATGATAGTTAATTTCAGTCGTTTAGTTTCTTTTGTAAATGTTGTCGAACGTAAGCCTTCTACGAACCGTAACGTAACCGTAACCTTTTTACATAATGCTGTACGTAAATGTTTTTGATATTACTGCTCCTTAAATTCGTGAAAACAAAACACGGATACGACTGTTGTTTTTAGAGCGATTCAAAACTTCACCATTGTATTAGTATATCAAATGGATGATTAAACAAAAAATATTAAACAATGCTACGTAAAGAAGTTATTTGGTAATGGTTTTTGATAATTTAAAGAGTAACTATTGAGTTTCATGACAGTTCTTCTCCATTTTGGAAACTTGATACTAGAGGTTACCTAATATACTTTTAGTATTCTTTTTACTGACCAGCCAAGTGTTTTTATTTCTCGCAAAAAATCTTTAATTTTGATTATGCTGTTAAAGTATAGTTTCCAAACAGACAACATAATTTTATTCTGTGATATAATTGTAAGGTAATGAATACACAAATCACTGGGGACGTCGTAAAAATTTAATAACTGTATAATTATTACAGAAATCATAAGAAAATTGCCTTAAATCATCATAAACAATTCAAGTAAAAACAGCAATCATATTCTTGGATTTCTTGGGTAATTTTTGTAATCGGTGTAGGTATGATAAAAGATTTTCAATATAATTAAAAAATTAATGTATAGCTTCATTAAAAGCATTCTCAAATACCAAAATATTGATGATACCATGTAAATCTAAATTCCTTTATAGCTATAAGAACTGAACATTTCATTACAATTTACTAGTACATTCATAATGAAGAATAGCGTCAACAAATACTACAAAACCAGTAGACTAGGGACAAACATAAGACCACGAACAACCAAAATTATACCTTATCGAAAAGGATTTAGAGTTTATAACTGGTAGATGTAATATCGGTTGGCTTAGTAGACGCCGCCGAGCGTGTCTGTGGGAGCGACCAACCAAACAATGATGCTTGGAATGCGATACGAAAAAATGTGCGAGCGAAAGGTTGAGTGTGAGCGAGACAGAGTGTGCTCGTGCGCTTCCGCTGTTGCAAAGGGCCCAGTGACAGAGCCAGGTGGAAGTAGACCCCATAGTATGGTCAGGTATGGTGCCACTTACAATGTTATAGTAGTCAGAATATTACAGCAAATATTGAGGTGCAGCGGATCATTTATTGCAAACTCAAAGACTTTTTTAATAGATAAAGAATCGCTATGCATCTACGACAGACCACTGATAAATTAAAAATGAGTGGAGATAGCGATCATGTTTTAAAATGAAACGATAACTCACACGTCCAATGCACGACGTCTGTGTACTGTGTAGACTAAAGCCAGATGTAACATTTGAGTACAAACAAAAACTTTAGCAGTTTTGAGAACCGGTTTATAGATTTGGTCTTTAAGAAGCAATTCGACAAAATTAGCTATACATGCAATTATGAACCATTAAATAAAATTAGGACTTTTTATAACTTACTTTATGAATGATATAGGTAATGTCACTAATTATATCAAAACAAAAGGACATAAAAATGGGTATGAGCAATAGGCCCATTAATGTGCCCATAATGATTGTGAATATCACACCAGTAATAAAGATATAAATAGGATTGTGACCAGTAACGTGTTAGCAGATATCAGTAGCATTACCAAAACTCATAACCTTGGCGAACATTGCTAAATTATTTCTATCGAAATAGCTCCTATACCTACTATAAATTATTCAATTTGCATAAAAGTATTTCGAAATACCTGCACCAATCTACTGTATTTTACATTTCTGAGTTAGATGAAGATAAATACATTTCACATTGTTTTTTTAATTCTTTCCATGCGAGACGACGAAATTCTTAAAAGAATATAACTCAAACTTTTTCATATAATTAAACACTGCTCACAGATAGGCAAAAACTAATTTACGACAAAGATGACATTTTAATTTGATAACGAACAAAATCTCGAGCTATTATTGCAAACAAACAACTTATTCTCGCTTAAGTGACGGGAAAACAATAGACGCTAATGTGTTTACCCACATTGTTTTTGTTGCATCTCTTTATGTAACCTTGAGATTAACATTGAAAAAGTTCAATGATAAAAAAACAAATGTCGAAATACGAGTAACTGCAGTGATAGGAATGTAAACAAATGTAAATTATTATGTATCTGTGTACCGAGAGTCGGCTGAGCTCACCAATAACCTGTTCAGTGTAAAGATTGTAATAACAGTGAAAGGCTAGCCCATAGCTTTCGACCATTTCCCCGGTCAACTCTTATAACCTACCGCTAGAAATTAGAAAACAGGCATTATAGCTAATACATTCTGTAATAGCTTTATTATTATCGAATCAACATCCGAATTACTGTCAATAATACGAAAGCAGATTGCGTTTTTCCATCCAGTCTTACTTATAGACAAAACATCAGTTTTAAGGAACTAAAAAAGTGGAAAAGTACTCATTAGTATAGGTCAAAAGTCTAGGTAAGAGGATGTTATGTTTAAGATTACCATTATTTACATAAACGTTAATTAACCAATTTACGTCTTATCAATAATTGCCAAAACTTGAAATCGCGTTGGTGTCAAAGGTAAAATAACAAAAGCGATGTATTCACGACAGGCTTATGTGCAAAACATTCAATTAACACTATAACTCACAAGAAACTCGTCAGGTGTGTGACTAATGACCATAATAGGTTTAGCCATGATCTTAACATACTACGCAATTAAGCTTATCTCGTAAACGTCACATACGATAAGAATTTCAATTATCCGGTGCTCGGTTTAAGAAGTACCTTCGTTAGATTTCATTGTGCAAATTCTATGTACTTTGTAAAACTTTCACTAGGGAATTAAAGTTTCGATTCAAATTGACTAACAGATCAGAATCTTTCATGTATAAACAACAACTTTCTTAAATCACACTGAATTGTATTTATAAATTGTGCAACGATTATGTTATCTTACTAGCAACCATAATGTAAAACAAAACACAGTTTATTTATAAAACATAGGTACTTATTTGTAAGTAAACAATAATATTTGTTACGATATCAGACGTAAATAATATGTAATGAAAGGCTGGCTGAGCCGAAATGGTAAATATGGAATTTCGTGAATCCAACCGCAAGGATAATTATTACCAGTCATGTATGTTGGAAGGTTAATTAAACAACAAAATACATGTTTAAGGATGCAAGAAAGCAAATATGTACAATAGTCTTTTAATCACTTAAGTAAAGATGTAATCTAATAAGATTTAATCTTTGTAATTTAAAAAAGTCCATTTAGATGTGAACTATGTATTCAATATTTTTCCTTGGTTTTGTTTGTTTTGATACAAACATGAAATAAATCTTTTTTGCCTTTCTAAGCTCCTAAGCCTTCAAACGAAAATACTTACAGCTGATCAAACAGCACGCGATCTTCACCTACATTTTCAAGTACCATAACGTTTATCAGTTAATAAACACGTAAAAATTCGTAAAAACAATCTGCAGCTTCATCATATGATAAGACTTGTTCAGTTTCTCTTAGATCGTTTCGGATATTTTACAATTAGCGGACACAACGACGCATGACAGATGCGTCTAAAACGAAAGTCACTTGCTGATTAACATCTACATTCCTTTCGCTTTGTTCAATGTATTTATTTGAATTGAAACATTTACATCTCTTAACTAGTATACTTCTCCTGCATTTTAATTTGACATTGTCATTCGGTGAAGGAGATAAGGGGTGCTAAAATGTTAGAAGTGTTTTTAAATTCGGTGCTATCTACATGTTTCCGTTGTTTTGTCTACAAATGTTAATAACAAAAGTTTTTTATTTAGTATAACGTTGATTGCTTATCGAAGGATTTAGGTGTTGATGAGTATTATTTAAACATGATTGGCTACATATGAATAATTGAATATAGAATATTAAACACGAGGAGTCTTAAAATGTTTAAAAGCTTAATTTTTTCACAAATTATTGTGATTATTTGTTATAAAACCAGTTTATTTAAATAATAAACACTAAATCGTTAACATAAATGAAATACCACAAAACTTAGCATGTTCAATTAATACTTTGATTGAGCTACTCAACTATTTTTTGCATCCATCTGATCATTTAAAGCAACAATCAATGTTAATATTATAATGACCGTGCTTTGTGTAGTTTCGCATGTTTTCGTATTGCTTTAAACGGTGCATTATTAATGTATAATATTCGCTTTTTGGAGTTAATTTACTAATTCGGAGATCCGGCCGTTTTGCTCGGACGATTCGCCTTGGACCACTTACGCAACCACAGTTACCGACAATACTATTGACATGACTATAAAAAACTAAACACCATTACCCACTTAGACCTAATTAGATAAAACGTTTACTTGTGCTGCTTTTATCATATTTACTTTTACGTTTACAAATACTTTATACGAAACTAACAACGATTACTTCTGAGATTTAGTTTGATTGTATCTTTGATAACTTCCTACTCAACTCCATTTTTTACAACAACTGTAATTATGTTGCTAAACACAGGTACCCTATTGTAATTAATTTGTACGTGCATTTGTGTTGAAACTAGCTCGATACATAATCAATTTGCTCAATGGAATGTAGCAACGGTCCGGTGTTTCGCAGGAGCCTAGCGTAGGACCACTACTTTTTCTACTTTGTTGAAATGACCTATCAAATCACTAACCTAAATTCCTCTCTGATAACTTGATATAAAGTTGAGCAATAAAAACTTTTTATTTGAAGATATCGTATCGTATAATATAAGTCATCGTACCGGCTAGTGGAGACAGACCGTGACGAGATTCGTCTGTTAACTGAACCTAGGGTAACGGTCTCGGTTGTAAAATATGCAGTAACTGCTTAAATTCACTTTTTATGTAAACCTAATGGATTCCATTTTTTCGTAATTGTTACATTAGATTCATAATTCGTTTATATAAATTGTATGTAATAGTTATGACTTACCTCTAGCCCAGCCGGTGAGTACATTTCCAAGATACGCCACTTTGTACACCGGATCAGGATCACTAATGCGCACGCTGTTCGTGCGACGGAGAAGCTTTCCAATACCTCTGGAAAGGCGGCCAATAGCACGAGCGGTGAAGTCTTTGCCAGACGCACCATCAGCCAAGCACACCTCAGCCGGCAAGATGGACTTGTTCTGTCCATTCTCCTGAATCTTGTGGCCGATCAGCCTCGGCATCGTAAGGGGTATCGACTTCTTTCTCTCAGGAGTCAGAGTCTTCGCCTGGTTAACGCTGTACACGTTGCAGTTCTTCTTAAAGCTCTGGCTGTTTACTTCTTTGGTTTGATCAGTTTCATCAGTCTTATCGGATTTGTCAAACTCGCTCGTTTTTATTCTGCCGTTGAGATTCTCGTTGAGGGTGTTATTGTTTATGTTGTCCGTGTGTCCGTCGCTGAACCGGCGCTCGGAACTGGAACGTCTCTTCATGAGAGAGGGGTTCCTAAGCAATATGCTCGTCTCGCTCGAGCTTCTGTTCTTAAGAATGTGTATTTTTTTGACTCGCGTGACAGCGCAGTCGACCTCGTCGGCGTTGACCATCCTTTCCGTTTTACCTTCTTCATCTAGGAAGCGCACTCTTAGTCCATTAGATTTACAGTCACTAAGTGTTTTTTCCGACTCTTGGAGGCGGTCTGATTGATTTTTTGCGCTTACCTCTAAACAGTGGCGCTCGTTTTCACTCAGTGTTCCGCGAGCCATTTTTCTTTTGAATTAGTCTCACTTTTTGTCGAAACTTACATTATGGCTGGGGATCTCAGCACTGAGGTGGGCTCACAGGTTTCCAGTTACATATATCACTGTCTACTGCACGGGAACTGTGCATTCACCGAATACCGAACCAGTCACCTCCTCGATAACTACTAAAACACACACTGAGTAGTACACACCTCGTCCATTAAAGAACGACACCGGTTTGGAATGTAGCCTTCTCCACTTACTCAATGCACTTGTCCACTTATAGGAGAAAATGTTAACAAAAAGGCGTATCAATTAAAATACCAGCCGATTGAGTTAATTAAGAAACTTCTGCAATCAATAGTTGATTACGTTTATTATACTAATCAGTCACTTTGGGATAATTTATCGGAGCGAATATCACGGGAGCGCGGCGCGTGCGCGTGTGTTGGCTCGCAGCGATGGAGTGGTGGCGGGCGGTGCGGTGCTGTGCGGGCCCACCGGTCACTCGGTCCCGGCTTTGATTTTAATGATCCGGCTACTCTTGGCGGTGCGTTAACGCATCGCTCACGCTGTCTACACCATTAGCCTGCAACAAATAATATAATTTAGTGTTAAACAATAAATCCTATTGATCAATCAATATCTTAAACGTTTTATTGCCGTTGAAGAGTTTTAATTAAACAAATAAATGAGATATTAATTCTTCATTTTATATTCGTGTATAAAAATACAAGTCAGCAATTCAAAAATGTAAGAAAGTATGAATCAAAAATTTTAAAATTTACCCAAACAAATAGTATTCCCGTGACGAGATTTAGCTTCGAAAGAGTTGGATAAGGCTTATGCTGTTGATTTACAATCAAGAAGCGTGGAAGTGACAACAGAGCGTCAAGTTACCGCGGACACATAAAAGACGTGCGTGATACCGATTTGTGGAACAGGTGGCACTGGCTCATGTTGACAGTTCAAACACTTATTATACCAGCCATTGTAATGTTTTACTGCTGATTAAATGCAGACGGCTATTCAAAGAACTGTTATTAACTGTCTCGACATTTTTAACAAAGAAAATTATTTAATTAATAAACCAAATTAGTTCCATGGAATATTATGGATTATATTAATTGAATTGTATGACGATTGACATAAATCAACTATTATTTAAAATGTCAAAGTGGGCCGATGATATACAGGTATTAAAACTAATATATATTCTCTATTTTATACGGACAGGTCGGTTTCGATATTTTATAGCTCTGAGATAGCTTTAATTAACAGGTTTTGAATCTGTCTGTTTCTGCTTCTATCACGTTAATTTTAGCTATTTGCGAACCTTGCTGTGCTAAACTTAGTGTTTAGCGAATTAGTTATTAATTGTATTTGGCTGATTTTAGAAAAAAAACGTTATTTATAATTGTTTACATATTATCACACCTGTGTTCCCTGAAGGGGTGGGCAGAAGTCTATAGAACTCCAACATTTCGCCAGTTATGTTATAGGTCCCTATAAGATAAGATAAGATAAAACTTTATTCGTGAGACATGTAATAAAGGAGGCGAACCTATTGCCATTGATAGAGCACAAATCCAGACTCATGCACACTTGTACAGCAGTTGCTCATGGCGACCACTAGACCAACGAGGCAGTAAAAAACATTATAAAAGAACAAAAAGTTAGACAGATATTATAATAATTAAAAATATCGATCTAAAAACCTAAGCTTAATCCAATCTAGCTGTCTGCAACTACGATCGACTCATAAAGATGGGATCAACTTGTCACAACATTAAGCACACAAGGACCAGTAGGCGAGTGTGTAGGATACTTGAGTTGCTTGAGTAGGTTGTTTTCAGCACACAAGCTACCAGTTAACAAACATCAAATCCCATTCAATCAGTCTACAAAGGGACAAACAAAGATTGGAAATCCTATTTGATCAGTATTGTTTTATTAAGGTACTCCATAACACAATGGAAGGCCTGTACGAAAATTGATTTATTTGTTTAAGTTGACAATCCAATCTTGCATCTGAATGCTGATGTCTATTAGAGTCTTATCGAAGCTTGATTTGTTCATAAATCAGTATTGATAAAAACCATTCAAAAAATGAGCTTACAGTATATGACTCTGATAAAAATCTTAGTGCCGAAATGTTGTCTTAATTTTATAGACAAAATGATATATGTACGTACTGCAGACGTAATTAATATTACAGGTACAAAAACTGCTCCAACCATAAATCGAATTTAAATATGGTATTCAAATTCTCTGCATAGCAACAACGAAATGTTAACGAGTTTACAAAAAACCATAATCAAGAACTATTCACAAAAGATCTACGGTTTTTGTCGCCACCATTTTTCTTACCAAACAAAAAAGAAAAATGGATGCGAATGTGTACTTACAGGGTAACAAAAAGCGCGTATGTAGCAATTTTAAAACGATTTACTTCACTTGAAGAGTTATTCCTTTGTATCTACTGATGAGACGATTAACGCTGGGACTTGGTGCTCGATTGTATTCTTTGACTCCCGTATGACATTTTTATTGGTGTGACCTTCATGTATTCGGATGTGTGTACACGTGTTGTCTATGTGTTCTCTTGTATGAAGATTTTGAAGATTTACTTTCACATTAACGTTTTATTGGTAGGTTTTATTTCGGACTTTAAAATAGCCTAGTGTTCTCATACAAGTCTTTTCTTGCATCATCATAGGCATCGATAAAATAACGCTAGAGATTCTAATCTCCTCTAACAAAAGGCAATTATATTTAATGCCAATAAATGTGTCCTCAGTAAATCGAATTTTGGTTCATTGGCATTTTTTTATATCCCATACCAAACTGAAATATTTTGACAAAATAAAAATTATGTCAGACCGCGTGAACTGGCTTGTAATCAGTAATGAGATGAGGAATTAACTTTAAAAAAAATATTGTTTACAACGGTATGGATGTGCAGTGTGTTTAGTGTATGTCGATATTATCTCGAGGTGATATCAGGACTTGTGAAGAATACAACCACTCCATCTTTCTCTTGGGTGTCATCGAAGGCGACTAACGGAATTATTATCTTAATGACGCCTCCATAACTGTGCTTCATAAGCCACTCTTCATATCTTATTGACACATGCACTCCTGTACATACAGGTGACACTACGCTAAAGTTTTGCTCTTAAGAATCCGAGACCCAACCATGCAAACCTGAAGAATTTCTTCTGATATTATCAAAATAATATTAAAAGAGAATAAGCAATACTTTCGAAGCAAAACTAGAAGTTTTAGTACTGCATCAATCGAGTCGGTAATGTATAGGATAAGTATTATATCGGGCCCCATCTGGGAGAGTAACGAATCTTTCTGCGAACTCCCTGATGGCTCATAATTCATATCAGCCGGAAAAGTTATTTTTACATCGCAATTTTCAGCAAAGGCGTTTTAAATATAGCCCCTTACTGAGAAACTCTTGCACTTGACTTTAAAATAAAATTCAAAAACGTTTGCACGAAGTACGGAATTACGTTTTAACTTCCGTGGATTTCACGCGTATTTTAATATATTGGTAACTGGCACACAACTTTTACGTTCTTGGAGTTTATATTTGACTGCTCCAGACTCGAACGAAGCCCATATGATGAAAGTAGTGTTGTGGTTTGGAAGTGTGCTATATTGTTTGGTTTAAACCCAGGCAAGTAGCAATATGACTTTTTCAATGCCATTATTTTGTGACTTGCTTATTTGTATTAATTTGCCTTAGACAAAAAACAATGAATGGCATAAGGCTCACCCGGCTCGTTGCTATTACTTATAGAAGTGACTGAAGCATTGAGGGTATGCATTTGAGAAATGGCAATCCCTTGCTTCCCTTCGATGCTACCAAAACAAAACCAGAAGCAAAAGAGACCTGAAGCAACTATTTAGCTAACATTGAATGACTAGTATGTACCTATGTGAGTTGAGAAATGTCTCGCGTGCTCGTGCAAGTTGGAGCCTTGACCCTCCTTCATTACGTACCTCATTTACAGTGAGATCATTTGACAAACATTACGCTAAGAAGTCGTATAAACGCCATCTTTATTACCGAAGTACTTGCAGAAATTTTATGTTGTTTACTCGTTCTTAGGGGCTCATGGCTACTTGGCCCTTTACCTATCAAAGAATAGTGAATAGTGCGACAGGATTTAAAAATTACAATTCAGCTTTCTCTTTTGGAATCATGAATTTTTGTCCAGAATTTCTATTCCAAATTTAGTAGTAGTCTTACTAGATTAATTCTCTTTATGAAACAGCTATCTAAACTTAACCTAGTTCTTCTTACTTCTGCAATATATCATTATACAGTGAAGTACTGTCCAACTACAGCAAGCAATATTCTACGTCTTATTTGACATCATTTTCGAAAATAAAATTTTTAGAGCCAGGAGCTCTTCACGAGAGAGTGGTGGTTGTTAGTTTTCCAAGTATCTATTGTGTGATGCGACTGGAATGTACGTAAGTTTCGGTGTGAAAAGGTTTCGAACCTCAGTATTGTATGTAGGATTGTAGGGTGCCAACTGAAAACCAGCGCTGGGTGTTCTACACTCAGCATATGCTGAGTTGGCGACCTTTTCGGTATTGCATGTTTGATGGTACTACTTATTATATTTCCTTGTTGTTTTACCTTTTGTTTGTGCTGTCATATGTGATGTCGAATAAATGATCTTTGATTTGATTTGATATTTTTATATTCTCGATAGAAAACGTGTTTGCGATGGTTTTTCCAGTCGTGGGTGTAGACTGCCTCGATCGTCTAGTGGTCGCTAAGAGCGTCTGCTACTCGAAGTATAGGTGTATACACTTTTGCCTACACCTTCGCGGAGAATATAGGCGCAAAGTATGTTTTTAATGGATACGGTTAAATCTCTTGCAAATAAAAAATGAAAAGTTTGATACGTATCGTGTCGGTATCGTTTTTGTTTAGGTACTAGTCATAAATACCAATATCGAACTTTTCTCCTGTTTCTGTTTCAGGGTCGAAGTATGTAGTTTAATTTTTAATGCCTACCAGCTAACAAGTATTATAGAAATTAATATTAGCTGCTATAACTGTTAAGTGGTCGTTAACGTTTACCGAGCGTTAGGTCTAGTCTTAGTAATTAATTTGTTTTAGAAATTCCTAGTGAGTCCCGTATTATATTAATACGACCTTACGTTTTTGACCTGGGTGTTTTATAACATACTGCTGCCTACAGCTTCAGAGAATACAATCGGGATGATAAACATGAAACATTAATAGCAGCGAAAAAATGCGTGTCTTATACTGTTCAATAGAAAAGCTTGACAGTAATAATACAATAAATACTTGCTCTATAATTAATAATAATTAATGTCAATTAAAATGTTTTTCTCAAACATTAAAGTTATTATTTGACGTCTACTTACCAATTATAATTGATTATTACTCGGGTAAAGCGCCCTCGCTTCAATAAAAACGTCTACGAGAGGTTTTTCCATAATTTCATCCGAACGTTTTTTGCCATTATTACATCTTTTTTAACATAATCGTATTCGAGCTAACCCTACCCAAACGAGCATTTTCCTCCTAACTGAACATGAGCTACAATCAGTAATATCAGCATATTTTATACATATTTTTTATGAATTCATATAAACTACATCTTATACGTCTTTGACTGTCTCGTTGGTCTAGTGGTAGCTAGGTGATGAGGTCCTAGGTTCGCATCCCGGGTTGAGCAAAGGTAATATTATAATATTACAACGGTAATATTATAATATTACCGTGGTATTACTGTGTTTCCGTTAGGTAATTCTCAGTGGCAGCACGGAGTCTGGGTATGGGCCCGGTTGATGGCAATAGGCTCGCCCTCTATTACATTGGGATTTATAATGTATAACATAACTGGAGAAATGTGAGTGTACTTATGTACTTGTACTATATGTGCATCTCTGCCTACCCCTTTGCGGAATACAGGCGTGATGTTATGTTTCTCCATACACATACAATACATATTTGTAACAAAGGTTATCATAAAGCTTTCTATTCGGATGTTTGGACAAAGATACTGGTTCAAACCCAAGCCAATCCCAATGTGACTTGTATAATGCTTTTTACGAGAACACCACTCATAAATTATGACCAATAAATGAGAGTTAATTTACCCCTTATTAGACAAACTAATACTTACAGGACTAATACCGACTGGCAAAGCTTGGGTTGGTAACAGCTTATCTACACCTACCTACCTCTTGGGATTTACTAGTGGTGCGTGAAATACTTAAATCCCTTTTGATCTTGATAAAGTAACAAAACACAATCGAATGTACCTATGTACAAAAAAAATCCAGTATAAAGAAAAGTCTTCGACTTGATAATTAAATTACAACACGGGAATTAACGCGAACACATTTTTTTTAATTTTAGCTTGACGTTCGGACCGTGTTGCATCGGCCGTGGTCACAAGCAGACATCAGTCTTCTTCTTATCGTATGGTTGATGAACAACCTGGTGTCAGAGTTTAAACCGCCTGTAGGCCTCTGACATGGCTTTGCACACCGTTGAAAAATCTCTCAGCGGTTTCCTCACGATGTTTTCCTTCACCGTTTTTAGCAACTGATAACTAATTTTTAGTACGCACATGAATTCGAAAGGATATTGGTGCGTGCCGGGATTTGAACTTGCGACCTTTGACTTGGCAGTCCAACGGTCATACCACTCGGCTATCTATCGGCATCGACAGCAGTAAAAGTAAGTCTTCTACTTAAATAAGAGCAAAGTATGAGCAAAGCTGTAGCTTAACTTTTGAACAATGTATTAAAACTTAACCGAGAGAAATGACTTCTTTGAGTGGGCCTAGCGACTGGTAATGACTACTTACTAGAGTGAGCCTTCGCTAGAAATAAGTCGAGCATTTCAAGTGGAATTTTAGCAACAGAGATAGGTATGCACGGCTTATCAACATAGATGTTGGTGTGCGTAAAATCAACGGTTTTATTACTTTACTTTTTTATAAATAAGTTACGAAACGTTACTTCTTCTTATCGTATGGTTAATGAACAACCTGGTGTCAGAGTTTAAACCGCCTGTAGGACTCTGACATGGCTTCACACACCGTTGAAAAAACTCTCAGGTATGCCGGTTTCCTCACGATGTTTTCCTTCACCGTTTTTAGCAACTGATAACTAATTTTTAGTACGCACATGAAATCGAAACTGCCCTGCATACTTATCTCTGTTGCCGTGTGTACTACAGCTACACACAAGAAAAAGTAGCTAAGTATAAATATTATGTAGTTTAGTTCCTCTTCTATCTATTAAACTAGTTTCATTGCAGGTTTAAAGAAGTAGAAATAAGCATTCAGTCTATCGTAAAAGGCATGAAATTTGTTATTTATGCCTCGTTGGTCGCTAAGGGCGACTGCTGAGCATGAGGTTCTGGGTTCGAATCGGGCAAAGTGTTATCGGGTTTTTCTTTTAGGTAATTCTCAGTAGCACGGAGTCTGAATATGGGCCCGGTTGATGGCAATAGGCTCGCCCTCTATTACATTGGGACTTATAATATAACTGGCGAAATGAGGGTGTACTATAGGTACACCTCTGCCTACCCCTTCGGGGAATACGGACGTGATGTTGTGTTATGTTTTTGTTCATTGAAACTAGTAGACTAGATATTTTATTTACCAGGCTTAATCCAGGAGCTTCCATACATAAAACTCGATTGATCCTTAACTAATCTAAGAGACGGATACAGACTCTCACAGTCAATAGCCTGTTTTCATAACTCGAAACCGAATTATAGCTTGTATTGTGATGCGTTTCTTTCCACTAAAATGGGACAAGTGGTGATGAAATAAACATTAATCTCTTCTATATCGTAACAGATTGTACGTGTAATGCATGTTTCACGTTTTGCTTTTAAGCAATACTTAAGTAATGTGTTCTGTGTACATACAAAATACTAGACAAATAGATATCATGGAAGTACAAACATATACGAACAGGGCAGGAACATCAAGACGGATGTAGAGGCAACCTGTTTATAGGTTCTAAGGGGGAGGCCTTTGTCCAACAGTGGACGTCTTCCGGCTGATGATGATGATGATGAAGTCCAATTTGTAGTTATTTCAAGACTTAATTAATTTACTCCGAAAGAAGTATTGGAGGTTACATTTGGACCTAATAGAAGATACCTAACTTTGCTAAGTTCACAAATTCAATATAGGGTCTACAGGTAATTCATTTTGCTGTTTAGAACTGCACTTCACGATTTGAACTCATTAGCCAAACAAAAAACAGCACATATCTATAAGCGTTTCACACACATGAAATACCTATCACATACACAAATATTTTTTTGTTTTTAGAAAAAACATCGCCACACTAGGAATTTCTCCTGGGTCGTGGGTGCGTTTCACAAACATGAAATATCACATATACAAACACCCAGACTCGGGACAAACATCTGCGGATCACACAAATTTTTGCCCCGTGCGGGAATCGAACCCGCAACCCTTAGCGCAATAGTCCAATCGCTTAGCCACTGCGCCAATCAGGTCGTCAAAACTTTCAGACTTGGGACAAACATCTGTGGATTGATCACACAAACATTTGCCCCGTGCTGCCCTAAACGCGCAGTCCAATAACTTTGCTACTGTTCTAATTAGGTCTAGCTGGTTGGGAATACAGTAGTAACTAAACCACAATACTATCTTAGGAAGACTAAAGAGTCTCACTGTCAACACTCCACGCATTGTATTGTAACTCCTTTCTAACTGCATCATGTTACCTGTCTGGCGAAGACAATATGTGACCTCGTCCTTGACCCGCACGGCCGATGTATTCAGCTCACTGCTTGTCTACACCACTGTTAATACATCTATCATTATGAGACGGTGATCGGTCTTTAGTGTATGTGCACTCAATGTTAGCTGTATCGTCATACTTGAAGAGGCTTCAGAAGTGTGTGTTTCATACTTGGCTAATACATATATTTGACTAAACTTTAACCAAGAAAAGAATGAAAATCTGGATGTTCCGAAACTGGTACGTTAATACAGAAACATACCCCAAAAGGTGCAATGGTATAAACGTGCAGTTGTCATCATGGTTCAGATAGAATAAGTACTATTTAGGTAATAGGACTGTGCAAGATGACTTAGCATTTACCAGAAACAGTGCCATAGTATTACGAAAAAAATACTAAGTAAAGCATAGGTAATCTACGGATTATAAGAAGTCTATAAACCCACGTTTAGCTGTATACATAACTCTTAGATGGTGGCGGGTCTATTGCCATTAACAAGGACACCGAAAAAATTACCAAACTCTGAAACAAACCCTTACTAGTCACGTTCTTGCCACCGTGCACCGAGATGAATGACGCGATTACCACAATAATGAGAAAATAACATAACTATGTATGTATCATAACTGTCAATGTTGGAAACAACACCGCGGCAGTGAAGGCATCTAATTTCAAAGAAAACATTTTACGACGTATTGTTAAAACTAATGTAATAAACATTATTTATTGCTGGCTATTGTCATTTGAGGGGTTAGAAATAAAAACAGTTTAAATTTGATCTTCTAACTTCCCAAGCCCGGTATTAATTTGTACCTATTTTGTTACAACAATAATTGTTCTAACTGGTCTAAAATAATTCCGAATTGTTCAAGTGGATTTTTGCACTTTAAACATAGAATGATAACCTGAATATTTATTCTTTTGGTAAATATATTAAATTATCTTGACATCGTTGGAGGTCGCAGTAATCCGTTGAATGCAAAAACCCAGAGACTATTCTACGGGCAAAGAGTTTTGGGAAGGCATATGATTGCACATACAGTTACATACAAATAACTCCAGATAACACAATGACTTCAATCATTCAGCCAATCGTTCATCTAACAGCCTCTAATGAAGACACAATTTAACCTACTTCAAAACGACGCACAGAATGTCAACGAAGAAAAATTTGGATGTAATTGACAAAGGACCCCGATCTGTTGAGCACTCATGCGAATAGCACTGTAGACATTCCTTCAGTGATCTCGAATAGGCAAAGATATTAAATTCTATTCTACTTAGAATACGTCCATTCTAGACCAGTTCTAGTAACATTTTATTACTACACGTATTTGATAATAATAATAATAACAGCCTATAACTGTCCCACTTCAGGGCAAAAGCCTCTTCTCGTAATAGAGAAGGATTGAGCATTGTTAAATTATCACCGCGTTAGCTCACTGCGAGTTAGCGATACCAGATAATAAAATCCAGGTTTCCTCACGATGTTTTCCATCACCATCGGTCAGTGGTGTCTTAGAATATCCAAGAAAGCATTTTTGACATGAGAAAAATCAATTGATGCTTGCCTGGGATTGAATCTGCAAACTTGTGCATACAAATCCGGTATGTCAATCACTAGGCCACCACGACCATTTACACGTCGACACACGTATTTATTACAAAAAACAAACATCTTAAGAATTGATATTAATTAACGCACATTTTTAATATCACCAGCTACATTGTACTTATTATTTAGCTTTATTAATATCTATTACTTCTTTCAAAACATTTTATAGCGAATTTCGTCGTAAATAATGTTCATGTTCAGTCATAACTCTCAGTGAGAACGTGTTCATTGGGTACTAAATTAATGATTAAGCGAGTAGCCTCGGGGAGAAATGACCTCTCGGTGTGAACCCAACCTTACCCTGTGAACCCAACCTTATGCGTCCCCTTTGCCACATCATAAATGTATTTAATGCTTTACTTGATTGCTATTTTATTATACAAGTATCAGCGTAGCTCTTTCTTTATTGATTGGTTATACTATCGTGGTATGTTTCCTTCTTGCAGGGTGCATAACACTCTCTATTGGACACATCATCTCACTCACGCTGCACCCAGGCCCCTCTTTTTCACTGGGCACTCTGGGCAATGGGACAACAGTTCTCAGAAAAAAAAATGTGACCCGAGCCTTCAGTACGCCCTGACTGCATCCATCCTGCATAGCATCAGTCAATCTTCAACTTACAAAAAAAATTAAAATACTCTTTGAATTTGTTTTAACATTTTTATATACACTCGGATAAAAAAGACGGCAGCGTCAAATTTAAAAAATATACCAGAAAATTAAAGGTATTATGAAATTGAGTAGATAAGATCAGCACTCCATTATGAGTTTTTGTATAGATAGATTAATTGAAACTTTTCACAAAACTATTTAAGATAAAACTGATTTTTTGTATGAGTCAGACTGCGCAAAAAGTGTTCCTTAGCAGTGTACTAGTGATACATAAAAACACTAATGAAATGAAATTTATGAAGAATGATGGCTAGTGGATGAAGAAATTATGATACAACTTAAATATTACAACACCAATTTACTCAAGGTAGATACTTCGTCGTTTCGTTTACTTTGAGCTCTTCAGACAGACAGCCGAAATTCCAAAAAGATGCGGTTCTCAAGCAGTTTTCTCTTGTAAGGATCCCTAACATCTACCCAGTAATTTTCCTCCTATCTTCTGAATAGTTTGCATATATACGTTCTTACATTGTTCTAACAAGTATATGTTTACGTAATTTAATGGTTTCTGCGCAGTACCCGCTCGTTATTTCTAAATTAGGTAGGTAGGTACCTATAACATAAACGCTAGCAAAAACTTCTCAAACGACGTGTATCTATGTATGCATATAATAAGATTATGTTTTTCTAAGCAAGTACTCGTTTAATATAATTATCATAACACAAAAATGATGGTCATAAAAATAAATACGATTTCATTAATTACAGATTATTTAAGCAATTAACTCGTGGATTTCTCACCCGCAACCTCCAAGGAAAATGTTTTTTTTTTTTAAATAGCTCGTACATACTATGTCTTCTATATTTATGAGTCTTGATAATACAACTAACCTCATCACTAAGGCTACCATATTTCGCCAAGTGCCAATCTACACAACAAACATAGTGATCTCTCCGTACTATAGTATATATATATCCGTATACTCATACTTTTTGCCTTGAACGTAACTTGGTGACCGAAATTGGGCCACTCATCTACCTGTATACGGCAGAATCCTCACTCGAAGTAACAAAAGGACTCTGTTTACAATGGCAGAGCGCACCTGCGAATCAAGCCATTGTCGTCATGACGGGAAACACCGGAGAGAATGACAATGTGCTAGTGAGTTAATACATGGGACGCGACACAACTAAGTATGTATTATTTCGTGGTAGTAGTGTTGCCACAATTTATATTAGTTTTAAAACGTTATGTCATACCATTTATATAGTAGTGCAAAAACGTGAGCAATAAAATGTCTCGATGATGTGAATTAGTCACTCATCACAAGACTGACCGGGCCAAGCACTGCTTAACCCTTCAAGACAACTAATATATGTATTTCAGTCATTGGGATATAAACACATACATACGACTAGTACACCTTACATACATCTTAGAAGAAAATAGGCATAGTAATAAACATACGTAATCAAATATTTGTTCCAAAAATGCTACTACAACAATCGGATCTTAGTCTTATCTACGGGTTGTTTGTTTGATTGCATTATTAGATGCTAGCATTCAATCAGTAAGAATAGACGCTACTAATGAGTATAAACAAATAGTCGATCAGTAAACTATTGAGTCATACTATAACACCGGAGAGAACTACAACGTAGCTCGAGTTACTATACGCTGGAGATAAAGGCCATTAGGGAACAAACGGCGACGGTGTGGTCATTCATTATATTTCTAACTGTAACTTAGACTACAAAAACAACGATTTATAGTCTTTATATGTTAAGCGTCTAGAAAACTGCCACGATACAATCTAGAATATAAATTTCTAGAGCCGGGCAATGTCTTTTTAACACGAACTTTGCATAGGAAGTGTTAATTAATATTTTAATAATAGCTTTAATCTAATTAATGCTATTTTAATTTCAAACAATAAAAGAACTAGTAAGAAGCAATAAAGTTTCAAATTCGAATTTAATGGAATCAAATTAAAAACGTAATTTAACTCAAATCATATTTAACCTCTTCAAATTGTCTCGAATAGGCGCCATATTTTATAATCGCTAAAATAATTAGCTCCATCGAGAAACCAATTTATCGAGTTTAGAACATCAAAGAGATTAAATAACCGGTACTTGAGTATTCATCAATATTTTCCTCAAAGACTTACATAAAACATAATCCAATGGCCAAGATGTATACAGCTGTATATTGACTAATATCACTTAATCTCGTGTTTACCGTATGTATTAACATTAAGTAAATAACTATCATCGTAATACATTGGTCTAGAATTCACCACTGGTTGGAATTGATGTGTCAGATCTCTTGAGTTTGCTTTTCAGGTCGAATGAGGTAGGTTATTCTAGAATTAAACATATTGTGCTCAATAAGCAGCAACCAATATGGGCAGATTAGAGTGTGCGTAAATTTTTTGCGAAAACTGTGAACCCACGTTCATTTAGTTACGTTTTATTAAGTTTTAGTTTCCGAATGAGACATGATACAATTAAAGAGATTCATAATTAGGAAATTATGCCCAAAGTTATAAAAAAAAATCGTACAAAATTGCTTTATTATCTTAGTGCTTCCCCAAGGTCCCATCTTAGGACACAGCTCTATTTCCTCCTTATTTTTATCGAAGCTAAAAGTCAGTGTCAACTTTTTTTTCTTACAGGCCACTTACAGGTAAATAGTGAAGTATAATTAGGTGTATTAAAGTAAGGAACACTATATTATGAGGTATGTAATTGTTAGGCACCTGGCAACCCAGCTCAGGCAAGCGAGTTACACAACGCGTTCAGACTCGTACGTGATGTGAATGTTGTCGTGTGTGCGCGTCGTTTGCGATTGATACATATTTAGATTTTATTACTGACAGCTGGTTACGTGACGTCTTTATAGGTAAAACAGCGTTTTGTTACTTATGTGAATGACTAAGTTATTTTGTGATGGTATGAGATATTAATCTCAAGAAGGCAATTTTTGCGGAATGGATTCCATTAAAAAACACGCTGACTAATACCATAACTATGCGTACTCTCGCCGGTGACCTGTAAACAATTGTTTGTCTATTGTGTCGATGTCAGACAATGACTGAATCTATGATTTGGAACGCCGGTCGTTCGCGAATAGTGTAGACAAGAAACCCTTCAAGTAAAAAGTTATCGCGCATCATTGCCGACACAGGTTGAGTGGCAACTGACAAAAGGCAATCATATAAGAAAAGTTACTAAGTAAAGATAATTGTAATATGACATACACCATTAAAATGAACAATAGAGACTTCAGCGCGCGGTCAACTGATCATGTTACTAAGATAAGTAACACATTCGGCACGCTTGATATGTAACAGGTACCTATTTCCAGACATATCTTTCCTTATGGCTGTATACGGAAACAAAAATAAAGAAACAGATGGTAAATTCTTCCAATTCAAAAATGTTCTGTGGAATTTGGTTCAGTGGACATTCATTCTATAGATGAGGACTTTGAACAAAATCAGTTGCAAATCGTAGGATATTACAATGAAAACACGCTGCAGTTGACATAGAACAAAACGACATTTTAAAGTCCTGTGACAAAGTTTAAACAACGGATGTGAGCAGTGAGCATGCGCGGAATGGATGCACATACATCGGATATAACAAGTTAAGCGACCACTAGTAAGCAGCGCGCAGGCTGGACACATACGAAATATCCTTTACTCTAAAAGAGTACTTACATTTGACTTAAATTGTTATTACTAAACAAGAATTGTTCACTTCTTATCCTCAACTGATCTAGATATAAAGACTTTCTGACATGTATAACATTTCTGCAATATGTCTCGTCATTTATTTACTTTCTACAGCCCCCTTACCATGAACTCTTAAAGCAGGACAGTCTACGATGTGGAAGCGAGATGCCACTACATGCAACGTAATGTGGCGTCTTGCTTCCACAACGATAACTGTCCTGCTTTAAGGGTTCATGGTAAAGGGCAGTATAACAATCGTTCCACAGTTAATCACGCATTAAACCACATTCCTGTGGTGAAACCTCAAACCAATGATGATTAAATGTCGGTATCACTTTACACATGTATATTGTTTAAGTGTTTAATGCATGGAATACAACAACACGTCATTCACAATTCTAATGAGAATTGGCAATAACTGCAATAAATATGTCACGTGCACCAGTATTTTAAAATGCTTCTGGTTCTAAAACAGTGATCTTCATTTATTTCATTACACTTGGGTAGTTGACACCACCAATCAATTGACATACTTTTTATGAGCTGTCAAAACGCTATTCGTCCATTGATTTTGTATGCCAATAAGAATATGTTACGTCACTAGTTCACAAACTCAATTGACTTACTATTTATTTATTTCAAAGCTAACCCAAATTGAATTGTCCAATTAATTAAAAATGCTATGGTTATTGGTCTACAATAAAACATTTTTTTTAGATAATACCTATTTTCCTGGAATTATTGCTTGATAGTGTCAACCACCTTTTATTTTTTTTAAGTGGGGAAATGCATTACGCATCTCTCCCCCGCTGTTGGGAGACGACGAGGGTATGTGGGACTCTCCCCCGAACCCAATAAGATCCAGGGGCCTACCCACTAAAACCTCACATGCCTGCTCTGCGCTTTTGATGGCGGGGAGACGGGATCGCTGCAGCATTCTACCGCCAAAGTATCAACCACCTAATTATTCCTGGCATTATAAAGATCAACTTCAATATCATCAGTATAAAAACCCCTCGCTTGAACTTCTCAGACTCAGTTTTCTTCAAAGTGTTTCTTAGTTTTATTCCAGCTTCAAAGTGTGTGAGCGTGCTCCCTAACTCTTGAACTTCCAAACAATGTTGTTACGTCAACCACTCTATTAGTATGCTGTACAAGGGACTGTGGTTTACCAAAATTTGCAACACAAAGTGTTTGTCTTGTAGGTATACTGTTAGTTCGGAATAAAGTCTGTCATATGTATTTTTCATTAGGTTTTCTTCGAATTAAGTGGCATTGAGCGAGGTATCCAGTGAATATATTGATTAATTGATTCATTAATTCTAAAGGTGAATAACAAAATAAAACAAGTTTAAAAGGCGACCTGCCCACTTACCATAAACTCTTAAAGCAGGACAGTTTACGTTGTAGAAGCGAGACGCCGCATTACACTGCACGTAGCGGCGTCTAGCTTCCACATCGTAAACTGCCCTGCTTTAAGAGTTCACGGTAAGGGTGCTGTTTTTCTTTAGTTTATATCCCTACAGTCTTTAAACTAACACATCCTAGTCTAAAACATGAATGCTCAGTGATTCAATGTGACTGCGTTAATATAATATTATAGTTATCTCCAGGTTTTATTAAAGGCTAGATTACTGAATAAGGAAATTCTCGCATCGACTCCACTACGAAGGAAATAAGACCATACTGGCGATGTATTTTAAAAAGGTCAAGCACGTAGCACGCACGAGGCGTATTGTAATGAAGAGACATAACATAAAAGAAGAAAATACTGTAGCAAGAATCGAAATAACCTTTGACATTGTTATATTTAAGGCAATTAAAATCAATCACTGATTAAAAGTATAAATGGTCTAGTCTGTAAGAATATTAGAATTAATCTTGATTACGATATTGATATAGGTAGAAGACATTAGGGAATCGACCCCTATTTATCCTCGAACCGTTATTACCAAGTTATACTCGAACTGGTAACACAGCTTAAGCAATAAAAGTCCAAATAAAACATAAAAGTATAGTAAGACAAAGGACAAAAATAAACAAGGAAGAAAACGGCATAAGTTTAAGTACCTACTAGAAAAATAAATAAATGCAACAATACTCCTTGAAAATGACATTCACTAAACTGATCTCTGCATATTTACGATGTTCGCACCTCGGCCTGTACTACATTATACTGGCAGCACATGGCCAGGGCATCAGTTGCATCACTAATGCTCGCTTATGTAACGAACATCGAGGAAAAAGGTATTTGTGTACTATCGTATGCTAACGTAATGCTCAGTGCTCATCCGGGTATTAACCTTAGATAACGCAACATCCATGTATACCCAAAGGATTATATATTTTTATTTAGAACCTTTTACAGGTAGAGGTTGGGTTCGAAATGTTTTTGTTTACACATTCATTTTATGTTTTTATTGTTCGTTTTACGACTTGTTCTTATTGGTTTTGTTTTTGCCATCGTTAATCCTTTTACATAAATTATCCTTAATACCTCACCACTACGTTCAGAGAACCATGCATGTGTAGGTAAGTGGATCGTTAATGTTCTCCTGACCGAATGTCGGTCACGGCAGCCTATCTCATCTGAGACTAGCCAACTACGCAGGAGATATTATAGTGCACAAGTGTGCGCGCAAACACAGGTGCACTTCCTATTCCCTCACTCTCATAGTCCCTAGGGACGGTAGACCGACACGACCGGAGAGAGATCAGGCGCTGGACCAAAGGCTTAACGTGCCTTGTGATGCACGGAGGGGTCTCGACATATGAAAACGGTCACACATAACAAGACTGACCGCGGTGAGCACGGCTACCAGGTAGCCACATAGCTACAAGCCCCAAGGTAAGTACACATGTACTGCAACAGTATGCAAGTTATTGTTTTTTGGCACCATTTAAAAAAAATAACATCCATTAGCACATAATCCCTAATGTGCCATTAATTTGAAGCTTCGAATTGTACCGTCCTTCAGCAACCTTAAACCGAAATAAACCCCTTCAAAAACGTCGTAAAATCCTAACAGAAGGAAGTTGTTAGAGTTATTTACTTGGAGTGTCAGTTTCATTGATCTCATGACCTTCAAAATGTTAATGACTTGATTACATGTTACACAATCAATTTGCACAAACTTGGAGGTATAAAACATAATTATGCATTTTTGTTTTGCAGTTTTTTTCGATCGTTTTCAAAGTACAAAATGTCAGATCACCAGCCCATGAAATTATACGTGTCACTGTCGTTTGCATGTCAGAGAATAGAGATATCGATAGACATAGGACGGGTTTAAGTTAATACAGGATATTAACCTCCAACAAAAAGACAGAAGTATATTTAGTGTCATGTGACTGACATGGTGTGATTTTGGAAGATCATTTCTTAGATTGCCTTGTTGGTCTAGGACTGCCTCGTTGGTCTAGTGGTGGCTAAGAGCGACTGCTGAGTACGAGGTCCTGGGTTCGAATCCCAGGTCGGGCAAAGTGTTACTGAGATTTTTCATTAGGTCATTCTCAGTAGCAGCATGGAGTCTGGATTTGTGCCCGGTTGATGGCAATAGGCTCGCCCCCTATTACATTAGGACCTATAACATAACTGGCGAGTTGAGGGTGTTACTATTCACCTCTGCCTACCCCTTCAGGGAATACGGGCGTGATGTTATGTTTATTTCTTAGATTTCAATAATGCTTGAGTATACGATTTGTTCAATATACATACTTCTAGTCAGTAAACATCCGTTTATACCGAAGGCTTAGGTCACTCATTTAGTAATTAGTCGTGTGCACATTGTATTGAGTTACGTAACTGCATATTGATCAATTGGCAAAGCTTTTATACTACCTACCGTTTGTGTTAGCGCAAATTGTTCAAACAATTATAATGTGATGCTAGTTGAACCGTGGAGCTTTTTTTTTATTAAAAAAAAAAAAACGTCGCCCCACACTAAGAATTTCTCCTGTGTTGTGAGTGCGTTTCGCAAACATGAAATATCGAATACACAAACACCCAGTCTCGGGACAATCGAATGTAGATCGCACAATTTTTTGCCCCGTGCGGGAATCGACTTCGACAGTCTAATCGCTAAGCCACTACGCCAATCAGGTCGTCAGCTCAACTTACTCTTGCGGGTGGAAGCATATCAATAAGTTATAGGCCAATCACTACGTAGGTACTCTTAGTTAAGTATGTATGCTATTCCGAGAAGTTTCAGTCGACGTATGGTAGGCCTCGCATATAATATTGATATCCTTCTTGATCCAAAGTTAACAAAGTCGGTACAATAGTCACAAGATTTTCAAACTCGCCAGTCAAATTACTCCGAAGTTTCAAATAGTATCTTCAAGCTGATACCGTATCAGAAGTTCGGAACTCGGAAGTAATGGAAAGTTTCCTTTCGTTTAGTGAGATTTTTGTTAGTAACGCCAATAAGTTGGACTGAGATATTGAAAATATATTTTAGTCAGTTGATAGTGATCGGTAAGTAATTGGTACAGCTATATGACATGTATATTATGTCAGTTTCCTAAAGGACCAAGATAAGATGCAAAACAGTTTATAATCTCTTTTTAGGGGACATGTTGTGTATTGTCATTCATGCGGCATGTAGGTATCCTAAGACCCCGCCTAATATTTCCGCTAACAAGCCTTACCCGTAAATTGAACAGGTCTTCCACATAATTATGACTAGCTTTTGCCCGCGGCGTCGCCCGCGCTAACCCATATTCCAACCCCTCAGAGGGTTGAGTTAAAAAAGAAGTAGCCTATGTCCTTTCTCGGGTCTCGAACTTTCTACATGCCAAATTTCATCAAAATCCGTCCAGTGGTTTAGTCGTGAAGGTGTAACAATCAGACAGACAGAGTTACTTTCACGTTTATAATATTAGTATGAATATGGATAATAATAGGTAAGAGATGGAAAGATTGTGTGGACGTTATTACGTGTTATGATTTAGAAGAGTGACTGCAGCCTGCAGAAATTATGGATACAAGAAAAGAGTAGCAACATCACACTAATTGTGCCCACCAGTAATAAGACGATAAGGTAAAGTTTTATCAAAATATGTTTTATATTTATTAAGTTCCTTTCTGAGGTAAATTAAATGCCAAGTCCAGTAGCTAGGGCAATTGCGTTGTCAACTATTGAATATTAAATACATGGCTCTTATATAGTCTGAGGAAAACGTATCAAAGTAAGCGTTGAATAAATAATATAGAATACAATGTCAGGCCCTGAGAACATTTATAGGTCGCGCACCTGTGCGTACACCGAGTATTATACTTATTAGGTTATTGTAAATCTTGTTAAGTGTTCAATTGATTAAGATTCCAATCACTTCCATTTCCACCTAATAATTATGTTGATGCAAAAAATAAATTTTACTAGTCACCAACTAAGTATACAACGTTTTGTAAGACAGTAAGTATTTTTTTTTTTAGAAACCACACTAGGAATTTCTCCTGTATCGTGGGTGCGTTTCACAAAGATAGAATATTACATACACAGACACCAAGACTCGGGACAAACATTTGCCTGCAACCCTTGGCGCAGCAGTCCAATTGCTTAGCCACTGCGCCAGTTAGGTCGTCTTAATTAGGTCTATAAAAAGTCCTGTAAGCCGGGATCTACGATATAAAATTTAAGGAAGACTACCTAAGTCTTCTTCTTATCGTATGGTTGATGAACAACCTGGTGTCAGAGTTTAAACCACCTGTAGGCCTCTGACATGGCTTTACGTTGAAAAATCTCTCAGGTGTGCCGGTTTCCTCACGATGTTTTCCTTCACCGTTTTTAGCAACTGATAACTAATTTTTAGTACGCACATGAATTCAAAAAAAACATTGGTGCGTGCCGGGATTTGAACTTGCGACCTTTGACTTAGCAGTCCAACGGTCATACCACTCGGCTATCAGTGCTGTAACTACCTAAGTAATAGATGAAAGATACTCAGTGTGCCCCAGGAAATAAATATGACAGCATCAAGAACGACAATTAAATCTGTCAAAGAGAAATGAAATAGGAGAAATCGATAACGCAGTTTAAACTTGCCTCCATCCCTATTGTTATTGCTTTGAATTTACTGTGTACCCAGCCAGGAATAACCCAATCATTTGGCAATGCCCGTGCCTGGAAAGAGCATACATACCGGACGAGTCCAAAACAACAAGAACTGCATACAAACCTCACTAATTAAGTAATTAATTAAGTATTATTCTTTCATAATATCTATGTATTAATATATTTTCATTTTATTTTATTTATTTTTTAAGTACGTCCGGTCGTCCGTGTGTCACTGTAGGGTGCCTACTGAAAACCAGCGCTGGGTGTTCTACACTCAGCATATGCTGAGTTGGCGACCTTTTCGGTATTGCATGTTTGATGGTACTACTTATTATATTTCCTTGTTGTTTTACCTTTTGTTTGTGCTGTCACATGTGATGTCGAATAAATGATCTTTGATTTGATTTGATTTTAATTAGTTCCATTGCCTTTATTTACGAGCTCTGCAATCACCATACAATAAACCTACATCATTTTCCTCAACCATAGAGAACAAGGACATGTATTTATAACACTGTGTCGATATTATTACTATTAACGATACTGTATTATTGTTAAAGTCTCTCTTGAAACCTATTCTGACCGCATTATAATAAGGAATTGTATGTTTATTCGCCTGCGTTTCCTTAAGGTATAGTGTAGTGGTCGATACGGTAATGAGGTATTGGAGGGTGGACCTATTGTTTTACTTCTTTATTGACTGCTTCGTTGGTTTTGTGGTTGCTAAGCGCGACTCGCTTGTTTTCAAGAACCACAAATCTTAATGTTCTGCAGAATTTATCTTATCTTACTGTAGAAGATAAAAGCTTTTAGGTGTTACCTATCAAATTATGCATCAAGCTTACAAATCCAAATTAAGCAAGCAGCATTATTTTATAAAAACAACAGCCTGTATAAACAAACACAGAGTAAATATGAGTGAAAACTCCAACCCTCACGCGGCCCAGTGGGCCACAGCATACAATCATAATTTCTCTCGGGGTGCATCGGACCGCGACCTCATAACCACCGGCTTAACCCAGCACGCATCGCTTCCTATTTTCCACCGGCGCGGGCGGTCAGTTTCCCGACTTTCCACGGGGTCAGTTTCAGTGCAGGCAATGGACTGTGACGTCTGCGCAGTGTTTAGACATGGAGTTAAGTGGCACTCTGTGATTGACGGGCACTAAACAGTGTGCGTTATACTGGTCACTTTTATCGCCACGTATACAGTATCGTAACATGTTTATGTTTTCCTTTTTATGGCTAAGTACAAAGTCATGAACGTATTACAAATATTTAGTAGTAGTAGTGTGATAATCGATTTGTTAGAAGTTACAACCGACTAGCCAGAATCAGATACAATATAATTTGTCACACTAATAAATTCTGTTTTTTGTAAAATAAATAAAAGTAACTAATTTTCACGCATGATTTACTTATGCTTAATGTAGCTTATATCTTCTATTGGGCGTCAAAAAGGCTTTGGAGATACCGTGTCAAGAATCAAACCGTGGGAGTGTTATCACAAAAACTTGTCTCAAAAGTACAGCAACGTATAACGCGGATTGCTATTCACGGATATGCATTAAGTCAATATCCGAGGCCTCGTTGCTTTAAAAACGGTCCTAGCAGATACACGTGCGCGTTAGTTTTTGTCCAGAGAAATATATTCACGCCAGTATTCCCTGAAGAATTGTATGAATATTGAGTGTAGTTATATACTCTATACAGATGAATCCTGCACGCTCCACATCACTGTCCTTATATATGCGCAGTTGACCTTTAACCTTCCATCGCCGGCACATCAACGAGCCTTTGAGGGATGCCAACGCAATTAGTGTTGATTTAGCTGTAAGTTCTGGCGGACTGGGGTTTGAGGGAATGTGGTTGTAATGACGTCACACGGTAATTCGTATAAATGTATCAGCCCAACCCTTTGTACATGCATCAGTACATTACTCGGCGTGGCCATTTAGCTAATGAGAAATACTAAAACTCGTGTCTCATAGCCTCTTTAAAAATAAGATCTTGGCAGACTATTAAGTACTGATAAAATGGTGACGAACTAGAAGTTAGTTGTCTGATATCACCAATAAACACTACACACATACACACGTGAGTAAAACCGGCGTATGTAGTAAATAATATGGATAACACTCAAGAAAGTCACTACAGCCCCCTTACCATAAACTCCTAAAGCAGGACAGTTTACGATGTGAATGCTACCGCTACGCGCAGTGTAATGCGGCGTCTTGCTTTCACAACGTAAACTGTCCTGCTTTAGGAGTTTATGGTAAGGGGGCAGTAGAATAAACACTAAACAAGCGCTGTGACCGATACTGTTTAGGACGCTTTGACTGTACAGTGAAACAGTAACATGCTAATATACAATATTCTAAAAGAAAAGCACTAAAAACAAGCAAATTTATTAGAGACCCTTCTGTAAATGCGATGCTTATGTGCCTAAGTAATGTATAAGCTGTAGGCTATACTTCAAACAAAAAATGACCGAAAAACGAAGGGTCAAGCAATCTACAAGCCCGGTAGCAACACTTAAGCAAATGTATCTCAGATTACAGAAATATTTACTACACATCACGGTCCTAATAAAAATTGATGCGATAAGTCCAAAAAGGTTGTAATCTCCCGGAGGAGCGAACGTGACTCGTGTTACAAGTTCCAAACGGGATCCACATTTAATATACTACCAATCGGGGAATTCAACTTTGAACTCTGAGTTATTCAGGAATTAACATATGTGTTTGATAATCTTACTAATTAAATAGTGTGACCGCTGGAGCAGATTGTGGTACCTAAATGAAAAAATGTTTATGCATACAGCCTTCATTTCGGTTCATCGTCGGGGAAACATTGGGATTTTGTATCAGTTTCGTGCTAGTTGGACTTATACTGAGAACTCCTTTGAAGTTTCGGCACGAGTTTTCAAAGGGTTCCCGATATTGCATTAAATATCAGGAGAATACTAGATATTATTATTACATAAGTAAATGCATTATTAAAACTGCATTTGATTCGTTTGTCATCACGCGATCTCTACCAATTAATGATCGAGTCGCACTCGTTATTGATGGTGGCGTGAATCACCCGGAGGACACTAACGACTCATTAGTACGTTATACTGTAATGAATGGGGTATTAGGCCTCGAACTATAGTATGGCGTAACGTGGTGGTAAGTTATATGAAGCTTCGAAGGAAAAACTTTGACCTACGAAGTTTTTAACATCTTCATCTTCACGTGATATTAATTAAAGGAATTTTTCATAGTTTCCGGAATTAGTGCGCCATATTTTTTCATGTGATAAACATTTATTCGTGAATTTCTAAGTAGGTTGCACGTGACGGTTTTTTTACTTCAATCTTTTCTAAAGTAGGCAAAGTTACGCTAAATATATTACGAAATCAATCATTCAATGATTGACACATTGAAAACCACAACCTAAACCGCATATTTAGGTGTTTCTTGATTTCTACTAATTACTATTTCTTTTTCATTAAACCATTCAATTATATTAAGCTCGCAGCCTAAATCAAGAGCGTTATTGTGTGTCAAAATAATGGTGTGAAGAAATACCTCTGTTTGACCGTTATTAGGCATGTAATGTTCAGCGCTGAACATTTTCAGGCTTATGAAAAGGTCTAAACCTAACCCAATAATAATAAATAACGTGTTTATTATAACGTTAGTCGTGAAGTTTTTCATAAGCGGCTCATGAAGCGGGCATATAACGGTGTCCCGTCGTTTGTGCTCGGTTGTAATGCCAGTAAAATTGCTTTTGTTATGAAGTTTTAGCCCGAACGGGGAGGCGAGATCGTTGGTGGGCTAGCAAATTGATACAAAGTATTAACTATGAATTGTTTGCTTTATGCTTTGAGCTATGGTGGTTAGAAGGTGTATGGGATCGGTGAAATTTACACGCCTGGATATCGCAAACATTAACGTGAGAATATATTATAGCTTTGGAATGGCATTACGTTGTGACACTCTGTCAGACACCATTGACACAAAGAAAAAGGTCACGATGGGACAAGTAATTACAGGTATTGTCATCACACAAGAAGCGTGCGTGGTGGCAACGGTTCAAGTCTTCTACCACGAAAACATTATTATAAGGCAAATACCTACTTAATAAAAGTTCCCAGACGGTTTAATATTTTTATTTGAAGGACGCTTTGAAATTCGTTGTCGTGTACCTTTCCTACTTAGTAAATTATATAAACCGATACGAAATAAAATGTACTTTAATATTTTCGAGAATCAACAAAGTTATGATTTCAAAGAAATGTCTTAGACAGTTTTAGAGATAAAATCAAAAAAAGCAATTTCGTGAAGGAAATTTACGAAATGTAAGTTTGCGTTCCACACAGTTCTGTTAAATTATAAAAAGGAAAATGTGGCCCATCTTAATTTTCGTGATAAATACTAATATTTTATGTAGCTTTGTTAAAATCTCTCTTTTATAGCTTTCTGATTGACGCAGTGGCTAAGATTGGACTGCTGCGCTGAGGGTAGCGGGTTCGATTCCAGCTCGGAACAAAAAATTGTGCAATCCGAGAAGGTTTGTGTGGGCCGAAATTTATAAAAAAAAGTACTTACCTGATTAGGTAGGTACATAGGTAGTAACAAAGTAAAGTGTTGATACTTAAGTGATGAAGTTTAAGCTTCTTCTCCAAAAAAAACCTTTTTAACGAAACTTTACTTGTAAACTTGTAACTTAGAGGCTGTTTTAGAAATAACAATCTGGTGAATAATATTAGTATAACTTTTAAGTTACCTTCCTGCTAATAGTTTGTGTTGTTACTAAGTAACAAAATAACCGTTTTAACAACGATACAAATCAATAACAAACTATGTAAGACCTTGTAACTAATTTAAATCAAAATATTTTTTTGTACCTTTACAAAACACTAACATAGGTAGTTTATTAAGCTTTGCGTCGTCGCATCTAATGTATACAGTGTCATATGGAGAGCTAGGCTCTTGTTTGGTGGACTTAAAACCCAATTCAATTAGATACAATCATACAACACTTACTAATTTTACAATGAACTAGAATAAGTGAATAACAGACTCAACGAAATGTTTGCGCTTGCCTCGGAAATAAAAATTGCCTATTAGTGTGTATAGTCGAATACTACGGACTACGCGGTTCGAATCAAAACAATTGAACTCTGTTTATAAGTCATTGTCTTTATTATTGAATTGAATTACATGTTCAATTAAATATGTGAATAGTTTATATCAATGCAATTCTCTATTCCCATAGAGCAGTCTTCAGTGTTGATTTACCCTACCTGCAAGAAAGAAAGAGTAGATTTAGATGGCTACAAAAAGCCAAAAGGTTAACACTATATTGCTTGATTAGTTCAGTGTTTGGCTACAGTTAATGTCAGCTATTTCGACAGCCATAATATGTAGGACAGTGTGTGGGATGGGTGTTTGTGAACGAAATTATTTTACGAGCTTTCCTATTAACTTCAAGGGAATTTCCATTCCGTTGAAGTCCATACGTAATTACGTACGATTCCATTCCAGTGCCGTACGTATATTTAATTGAGCCCTCCACAGAAACATTTTGTATTATTTCATTATTTTACATCACGTAATACACAACAGTATTTGGGGTCTGCCTCGTTGGTCTAGTGGTCGCTAAGCGCGACTGCTGAGCAAGAGGTCCTGGGTTCAAATCCCGGGTCGGGCAAAGTGTTACTGAGTTTTCCATTAGGTAATTCTCAGTAGCAGAACGGAGTCTGGATCTGTGCCCGGTTGATGGCAATAGGATCGCCCCCTATTACATTGGGACTTACAACATAACTGGCGAAATGTGGGTGTACTACATGTACACCTCTGCCTACCCCTTCGGGGAATACAGGCGTGATGTTATGTTATGTATTTGGGGTTTACTAAACAGAGTACGTGTGTGTGACAGTGTGTGCCATTCGGGATTAACAAAAAAAGGGGCGACACTATATGCTTAACATATTATTATTCCATATAGAAATCCCTCACGGCTTGATGGACACGAGAAAAACAAACCATAAACTTTGAGATTCCTTTGTGAGTGGGTCAAGGACGGGTGATGAAGAGGAATGGCCTTCCGCTGACACTTATTAGGGGACTCTTGAACACGCGACGTATCCGCGGAGATTGGGGGCTTCGTTACTTAAGACTTGCTTTAAACGTGCTCTGTTAACGAAACGACAGCTTTGTATCCGATTCGGCGTTTTGTTTGCCCAAATAACACATTCGTCCTCCGTAGGAGCTTCATTCATGGTGATTGGGTTTCTAAAATATGTCAATCTTTTTACTTTTACAGCTTAGTTTGTTATGAAAGATTCTTATATGAGCAACATCAATATATTCACACACTTTCTTTAAAGCTTTCTCAAGGCTTTCTCAAAAAACAAACATACTTTTCCCAACCAAGCTGTTAAACGTTAGACCTAAAGTAAGTATGGTCTATTTGTAATCTCCTGTGTCGTGGGTGCGTTTCACAAACATAAAATATCACAAACGCCCAGACCTAGGAAAAATATCTACGGATCACACAAAGTTGTGTCCCGTACGAAAATCAGACCCGCAACCCTTGGTGCAGCATTCCAATCGCTTAGCTACTGCGCCAATCAGGTCGTCAATTATCCTGTAAAAAACATTTAAACTCGTGCGAGTCCGAAACCGTCTTGTCTTTCTCAGAAAATACTTCATAATAAATTCTACTATAATTTCTTTGCTCTACTTGTAACGAGGTACAACTAAGTGTATGCAAACCGTAGCTCTCACTTAATGCATACAAATGCGAGCCAGCGTCCCGGTAAAACTATGGGGAACTACTCAACATTCTGTTTGCAGACGAAATCCCCTTTTAACTGGATGTTTCTGGAAACTTCGATACTATCTTAATGGAAACTTGAATTTGTGAAGGTATTTTTTATTTCTATTGGAATGTACGACGAAATATTCAGAGAGTTATAATGCCTTTTCAAAGCCGAAACTCGAATCAAACTTTTTAGAAATTAGTTGGCATTTTATGGACGGAAAATCTTGCTGTTTGACCATGTTTATTGATTGAAGCATAAGGCCATACCAAACAAACAGTAGGGAATAGCATAATAATAGTTACATATGGACAGGAAGAAAATGGGCAAAGTAGTCCGGAAAATATATCGCATGTCCTTTATCACAATCATACCTCACACTATCTCTCTGAAAGTGTCCCATGATCTATGTCGTTGTTTAGCATGTGGAAAGGATTTGAGCTTGCAACCTTGCTCATATGAATCCGTTATGTGAACCTCTTGATGACACATATTGTTTTGTAGACTTTGCATTTTTCATAAAAGTGGTAATATTAGAAATGCTTTTAACATCCCTTTTACTTAATTTGACACAATTGAACAATTGATTAAATTATTCCTGTCAGTGTCGTTTGCACCTCAATAGACTTATGAAATGACGACCTGATTGGCGCAGTGGCTAAGCGATTGGACTGCTGCGCTAGGGGTAGCGGGTTCGATTCCCGCGCGGGACAAAAATTTATGTGATTCACAGATGTTTGTTCCGAGTCTGGGTGATTTGTGAATGTGATATTGTCATATTTGTGAAACGCACTCACGATGCAGGAGACATTCCTAGTGTGGGGCGACGTTTTTTAAGAAAAGAGAGAGAGAAGAGTGCAGAGCAGTGTTAAAGAAGTTGTCGTATAAATATCATTCCGGCGTCGTGACGTAAAGGTCAAGTTGACTGAAGCACGTATGTACTAGTGTTAGTGGTGCTCCGAGGTATCACGAGTATCGACACGATGGGGGCTGAGGGGTGGGCAGCAGACTTCTAATGGAACGTACTGACACACATCTTAAGGTTACACATGTCGTTCAACTTCACGACCTGACTCGAGCCATGGTCGAGTGTTTGATATTTGTACGATTGGCAGGTGTCTTTTAGGTATTTGTTCTGAATTCGAATGTTGGTACATATGATAGTCATTTGTCTCAACAGTCTCAAATATTATGTGTGAAGCTACTTGTCTTATGTATGAAGACAATTCTTTTGTTGGGCAATGATCATAAGAGTTGCACCTACTAAAGTTAAGGATAACCTCCTTAACCCTAGGGACACTGATTACCTACTCAGTCCACTGCTGGACTAGGTCTCCCTCAGGGGCCATAGGGCCCGCTCTCCCGATTTCACTATCCAGTCACTACCAACTACCTATTAGGATATTCAGGGACGCACGCTTATTTCAATTTAATGACACTTGGTTTTTGTAAGTTCCCCCACTTAAACGAAGGGAAAACCGATAATTGTATAGAGTGATAGATTTTTTATAATAGTATGTCGGATTTCCTCAATGTCGAATTAAATGTCAAAATATTTGTATAAAGATATCCTATTCATATCATATATATAAGCTGCTAAATTTGTGATTGACCCCTTGAAAAAATTCTATGTACATCTCCTCAATTCCACTCGTAATGAAATGAATCTACGAGCAAACCTCTTATTATTCACAACATAATTTCCTTATTAAACTAAAGTTAATCCATTATCTTGAATTTCTTTTGAAGATGTTAACTAGATTTATTCACCGTCATTAGCAGCTCGTTAATTTTTCCGGCATCGTAATTAAAATCCGATAGTAGGTAATGATAAAAAATTGTTTGCAAAACCCGTGTCTGTAGCCTCAAGCCGGAGAGGTTTTACGGACTCAGGTAAAAAAATATCAGTAAGTGGAGTAATTAATAACTGCAGTCTTTGAGAACTTCAGGGAGAAACGAGGTCAAATGAAGGAAATTAATTAGAAAAGTTCCATGCACTAAATTATAGGAACAACTTGCTCCGCCAATAGTTGTTCCATAAGGTTCTAACGAGGAACGAAAAGAGAACTGCGGCGGCTAAATAAGAAAAATAATTTGCACGCCTACGAAAATCTCTTACTTTCAAAATTAGAGCTAATTTAAACAGGTTTGAGACATCTCTTACGTAGGTGAAAGAGATATCAAGTCTGTTCAAATTCGTGACAGTAAGACTGAAAGTAACAAAATTCGAAGAATGTATGACAATCTTCTTCATCAATCTGCTTCATCATCATCATCAGCCAGAAGACGTCCACTGTTGAACAAAGGCCTCCCCTTGGAATGCCACGACGTTTTGACATTAACGACAATATTCCATTTGTATCCACCGGTTGTCCGCAACTCTGACAGGCCTCATATGTCGGTTAAACTTCCCACCTTATTGCACTTATACAGTTGTGGCCAAAACCTACCAGTAATCACAATCTTATTGAATATATAGAATTACCTAAATGTTGATTTCGCCTTCAAAGTAAAATAATGAGGTCTATAGAAACTGGTTATGTTCAGCAGTAGTAATGCTATGTACTTTACTCTGACGCGTGACGTCGTCGTCTGAAGCTCAGCGACGCTACGTCAACCGATGTTATTGATTAGTATAAACCTATACAAAAGCAAACTGACTTATGTAGGAGGAAGTTGGTGGTGGCAATGGTAAATTCTGGAAAATTTTGTAGTATACAGAATTGAACTAAAATTTCTAGACGGTATAAATGTTTTTTTCACAACTTGACACAATTTTCTGGTCTTTGGCCTCAGACCATGTTTCTTCATTATGTAGCTATTTTTAGTCAGAAGTTTGCAGCCAAGCTTTGATATAAATTAGACGTCTCCGCGACATGGCAGAGATAATTAGTCGAGGTAGATAAAACAAAGAACAATTTAGAAAATTACTTTGTTAAGTTTTCATTCATGAACAGTATTAATACATTTCAAGTTAGTAAAATAAAGGTTGTATATATAGACACGATAGCTTAGTTGGCAGAGCTGCGCCACGGATCGGCGAAGGTCGCGGATTCGAGACCCGCTGGTGTCCATCATTTTTCAAATTACCTTTACCAATTTAGATTCAACTTCAATGCAAAATGCCATGCAAAATGTCACCTTTAATGAAAATAGGCGGAATAAAAGGTAAGAGAAATAATATGGAGGAAATGACAAAAGCCAAGCAAACCCACTGCGCTAGCCGAATAGACTTCAATTCCTCGAAAATTCTTTCTTCACGCACAATAAAATATGAACAATAGAACTGAGTGCTTAATTCAAAGCACAAATATATAATAGCAGCTAAATAATTCATTATTCCGTCTCACCCAGTTTCTCCGGAGTATTGCGCTAAAATATTCAGGCACGCCTCCCTCATAGCACGACTTGATTCCTAAAACATAAACATCTAGATATTCAGCAGACATTACTTAATCCTTTGTCGTACACTGAAACAGTGCCTACTGCATTATTTATTTAATTATTTTGATACTAGCGAGTATTCGTTCGCGTACATTATTCGTCCATTATATGGGGAAAATTACTTTCGCGTTAGTAATATTATTAGAGTGCACAGAAAACATAAATGCGCCTTACAAAACGATGCTAGAGTCAATTTGCCTAAATATCTACAGGTCGTACAAATATTAAGTACCTACTTACATTTTGTACTTAATATCTTTTTTTTTGTACTATGTTAATCTGTTATCTGTATCTGTGTAATAAAATTTCAACTCTGGTTTCTAATTATTATCGTAGCTGTTACATTAGCGTAAACTGACCAAATACAAGTTTATAGTAAAAGTAAACATCTCCAGGGTTTGCAATACTTCGCGCAATAGATTTCAGACCGCATAAAAACAAAACAAGATCGAGTACTCCTCACATCGACGCTCTCCTCGCATGAGTGACCTTAGCCTTGCAGAGGGACTTGTCAGGACATTTGAATACAAGTCACGAGGGCAATAACAACGTATTGCCTAACCTACCTACCTAGCCAACTGAAGCTATACGTAACAAACTTGTTTAGAACATAATGGAAAGTGTAATGGGACGCGAACTTATAGCCGGCACAAATTCCGTGCTGCTACTGAGAATTACCTAATGGAAATCCATAAACACTTGGTCGAACCGGGAATCGACCACTAGACCAACGAAGCTATCCGTCATACTTGTACCTATAATGTGTATACTTGTATAGGCTATACAGCTCATGAATCCCTTAGAAGTTAGGATCTGCCCATCAGTTGGTTAATTACGTCAGATTATGGTCACTGGGCGGCAAGCGTTGGGATTGCTGTCAGGTAGTCACGGCGCACAAATTATATTAACGTAGCGTTATGGGAGCCCCATAACGTTGAATAATATTGTTAGTATGTTTACTGACTTGCTTGTATTGCTGCTGTTCCACAAAGTTTTGAGCGAAAGCATGCCTCATTTTGGATCTATAAAAATGTTTGTCAATCCTGTACGTCATTTTTTTTATCGCAATATGAAAAATGTAAAGATCAAATCTATACATATAATAATCCTTAATATAAACTCGAGCGTGCAAAATAATGAAATGAGCTCCTTTAGTACAATTTGTAAAGTTTCCCGAGACTAGCATAAGCAGAAAAGCTCGGACATAGGCGCGTAGTTAAAGTTAGCACATCTATTACTCAAAGCAGCTCACTCGAACTGCCGACACGCTGAGATTGGACACACTAATTTATAGCCTCACGCAAACCTACGTGCTATTTTTATAGGTTTATTTTAACTAAAAATTTGTATCACCAACCCACATTCGAAAACTGTAGCTTTTAAGAATTGTCAAGAAATATATTTAGTCCTTTCTCGAATAAAATTCTATAACTTTGTCTGACCTTCAAATAGGACCTAGACAACACAATCATGTTTACTTTACGAGACTTTTAAACTACTTAGAACAATGAAGCGATGAAATATAATATCGATCAAACTTTATTTTTAGAAACTCACAATTCAGTTCAGTTCGACTATTTTACATTTATTGTTCTAGAATCATATTCGGAAAAGTGGAAACCTGTACCGCTTTTTGTCAAGTAATAACGTTATAAAATCCAAAATCGTAGGTTCGATGATGGAAGCTATGTTCCCTATCCAGCAGTGGATGTCCATCGGCTGAAACGATGACGACAAAACCCTAAATCCCACTACAACTGCATAGATATTCTGCTAGTTATTATGCCGTGTTATTTAAAATACAAACAGAAACAGGTCGCAGGACATCAAAGCTCGCCGCACGGAGCGCCGACTTCAATTAAATGCTAGTCGTAGTCGAAATATACAAGTATAATATGTGTTTGGACGACTACATTCGCCTCGTCGTCGCAAATGCGACTGTTCAGGATGAGATATTAGGAAACTTTGGCAATTTGAGGAGTAGAATGAACCCGATGTGGCTATAATATCGCCAGGTATAGAACACGTGGTTGTTGTAGACCTATGAAGAAATCCTAAAGGAGCTATACTATTTTGGTACACCCTGCTCTGCTATTGGAAAACTAGTATTACTTTACGGTACAAACTCATGTAGATATAGATAGGTACCTGGTAAATGGTTACCCATCAACAACACCTTAATGATTGAGCAAATGAAAACATCACTACATTTTGAGCTTCTACCAACTTTATAATTTTACTACCGACCACAATTACTGCATCAACAGAACCTCACTATTCGATTTTTTTTTCACCACCCGTGTAATGAAACTCGCGTCACGTTTCGAATATCGCGTCCTACTAACAGGATTGGACACAAACTGGATTTTTACTACTTTTTGTGTCACGAGTCTGACTAATCTGTTTTAGCCAGCTTGCTTTTTTATTTGAATCTTTTTGACTCTGTTTGTGCTATTTTGATGTCAAAAGGATCTAGTACCTACATAAACCTAATATTAGCTTGTGACTACCCAGCAGCGGAAAAAAGCGAATTTATTTCGGTAGGATAGCTTGCTGGCTTTTAGAGAGTTAAATAGTTTTCCTAGGATGTCCAAAATCTCATCATCCTTAGTTTGGATTGGACGAAATCTTCTACCAACCCGCTGCTGCTGCTATTTTTATAATGTAGGTATAGTTCACGTCGAAGAAAGATTCTCTCATATTGAGATCACAAGGCCAAAGAAGGGGTGTCCAAACATACTTATTTGGATAGGATCTTGTTCGCAAGAGACGTGCATTAAGCCTGTTATTTTGGTAGGTTAGTGTTGGTTTATTGGCTGTAGCTGTTGAAATGACAAAATGTGCGTCTGTCCGAAACTCGTCTCTGAAATGCTATTGGGAAAATACCAACGTTCGAACTTCTGCTTCAGAATAAATAAATATGTTATTATGGACAGAACACTGCTCTTAATGAAAGACTAATTAATAAATAAATAAACTAAAAAAATACTCCAGAGTTTTAAAATGTTTAATTCACAAAATCATTTTTAAGTACTGTTTGTTCATTTACAAAACCTGCACTGTACCCAACTTGGTAGTTTCTGCCCTGCCGCCTCACCATGAATTCTTACAGCAAGACATTTTCTGATGAGTAAGCAAGACGCCGCTACGGTAGTGTAGTGGGGCGTCTCGCTTCCACATCGGAAAATGTACTGCTTTAAGGGATCATGGTAAGGAGACAAATACTCAGACATCAGACATTCTTACTTAAAATCACTATCAGTCTTCGGTAGATCACTTTATTTGATTGATATTGGTCGACCTACTTCATAACTAAATAGCCTCGCTTATAAATGAGACTGTCACCGAATGACCGATATAGTCCCATCATGATCTATGAGTATGTAGACATAGAGTCCATTGTCTATGCACGCGAGCTGACACTGACCTTGGATGAAGGTCACATGAGCCGCATCCAGTAGCACTGCAGTTGTATTTACCATAGTGAATCTAAGCACCCATAGAAAATTGTAAGTATCTAGTTTTTTTCAGTAGTTCGTAGTTTATTCTTTAGCGAAATTTGTTGTTAGTTTATTTACGATTTTAAAGGGCGCCACTCACGCGGCAATCGATCGCACGCCAGATCGCCAATATGCTTATTTGGGACAGAACAAAAGAGATGCGATTTCAAGCTTGCGTCGGCTTTGTTGCGATTAGCGATATCGCTTGCAATGATGACATACACGTCCGATCCGTCCGCGTCGCTGCGATCGAAAGCCCCGTGTATGGTGCCCATAACGCATAAGAAAGTGTGATTATCACACTTCACACTATCACATCACACTAATATTATAAAGGCGTACGTTTGTGAGTTCGTATGTATGTATGTTTGTTGATGCTTCACGCTCAAACGGCTAGACCAATTATGATAAAATTTGGTATCAAGGTAGCTGGCACCCTGGATTAAAATATAGGCTACTTTATATCCTGAAAAAATGTAACGGGTTACAACGATGGGCGCAGCTAGTCTTTCATTAACCAGATCGATCTTGCATAAGTTTTAGATCAGACATAAGACCCATAACGAGATATTGATATTAACTAATAATTTCTGTCATGTGATTTATAAAAGTGTCCAGAACATCAGCGACCTTGACACGGGTTTCGTTCCACAATCAAAGTGGCCGGCAATGACACGATATATCACGCTAGCTCTACTAGGTATACGTCCAGGGTCAATCATGTTTAATAAACTATTTCGGAATTCTTCACTGCCAAATCAATAATGATAATAATATGAAAGCACGTGCAAACAAGTGAATTTGTTAATAAGGTCAAGTGTGGTTCATTTGTGATGTTGATTTTCAAAGTATAATCTTATGTATATAGTTATTATCTGACTATACATCATTATAAAAAGAAACGTCACTACACGATAATACTCAAGATTCTGTATAAAATATTTTCTGTAAGAACAGTACATAAAGGTAATCTAAGCTCCTTAGATTTTCTATAAGTAGGTACTTACTGCAGGTCCTTAGAGCAAAGAACCAAAGCAGGTTTGAGTCTCGAATAACAACGCTTTCCTTTTGTTTATAATACGGTCAGAAGGATTTTAAAGGAGCCCCAGCAGAACGCTCCAAGCGCTCAAGGAGATTAAGTACGAAGTTTTTATTCAATAACATTCAAATGATAAAGCCTAATTAAGAACCTTTGAAGACGCATAGCATTAGACGTACTTAAGTACCTAAGGTATCAGACATTGATATCATCATCATAATTCAACCTGCCTCTACTTAGCTTAAGGGACGTAGCAACGTGGTCACCACGCAGATCAGTCGATCTGCTAGGTTAAGCGTTCGTGCTCGCGCAGTCAGTCTTCTGATGGGTGTCCGTTTTCACAAGTCGAGACCCCTTTCCTGCTTCGGAAAGCACGTTAGGCCGTTGGTCCTGCGCCCAATCTCACTCCAGTCGTTTCGGTCTACTGTCCCATAGGACTATTAGAGTGAGGGAATAGGGAGTGAGAGCATTAATATATTACACTTAGCTAATCCACATGTTACCTGTTTTTATTTAAACAAAGCCTCATTTACCTATTGAACAACATTACATAAACAATACGCGTATCGGACTCGACAATGGCGGGCGGCCTTCAGAGCAACAAAACACCATGTGAGCGCATGCCACTATAACAATGTCCTATAGAAGTGACACCAGCCGCAGTCGGCCACGACACGGTGGAGTTACGATACACACGAACCAGCTAGAGCTAGCTTTACATTATCAGGTCTAATCCCCAAAAAAGATGAACATCTCACAATTTCTATTTCACGCTTGTATTCCCTAAAGGGGTAGACAGAGGTTTACAGTACACCCACATTTCGCCAATTATGTTATAAGTCCCAATATGATAGGGGACGAGCCTGTTGCCATCAACCGGCCATAAATCCAGACTCCGTGCTGCTACTGATAATTTATCTGACAGAAAATGCCAGGAACACTTTGTTAAACAAGGGATTCGAACCCAGACCCTCATGCTCAGTCTCAGCAGTCGCGCTAGGTGACCACTAAACCATTGAAGCGGTCAAGTTATGATACATAATGTTATGTATACACTTACGTTTCACCGCACATAGCACAATTATATTTACTTCGACGCATGTGCATGAGTTGATTGAAGAGTTGATTGAGATGAACAATGATGGCAACGAGAATGGAGGCCCAGGATGCCCCGGACGTACTAGGGTATCATCATTTCTGGGGGCTCTCTACTGGCGCCTCCTGTTTAAGTGGCAAGTATACACAATACCACTCGTCACCCATGCTTCTAACTATAAATAACAGTATAAACGCAATTATGTATTTCCTAGTACTTTCTCTTTGATGCTGACATCTGAGGCACCGTATTTAGTTTCGAGAAGAAATTATAGCCGCAAATCCTTCGCTCTGAAGATCTAACACTGTTCAGTCAAAGGTCAAATAAAATGAGGCCAGTCAGTAGAGTAAATAATCAGTTCCTTATAGATTGTATTCCTTTTCTATAATTATAGACAGAAATTGATTTATTTAGACAAAGAAATAATTAGTTGACGATGTTTCATTAAAAATGTAGACCAATGCCCTTTAAAGGTTAGAGTTGAAATGTCGCAGCTGAAAGTAATTCGAACAAAAACACAATAAAGTTAGGAACTAAATGAAATGTCACATTCAAAAATAGATAAACTCATAACCTTTTTCGTATGTGCATAGCTCTCTGCAGTATAGAGCACTGACAATTTTCCCACACAAAGAATGTTCTTGTAGCAATAGTCACTGCATAATATTATAACTATCACGAAACACTGGCTTAGTCCTTTGCCATAATCATAATTTTAAATTCGTATTAATCTGTCAAATCGATATTCCAGTTTTAAACTATAACTACGCGAAAAACACTATTCACACCTCGTTTGTCATAAACTGTACTACTGGCAGCTCATATAGAAAATATATCCCACTAAACAATATAAGTACCTAGGTCATATTATCGTAACCGGTGCTGAAGGCAACGAGTACGTGAACGTGAAAGTTTCTTCATTCACTCACTCAACAGCCATTCAGCCCACAGTATAAGCCTGCTACTCCACAATAAAACCTTCAACGTTCATAACTACACTCGTGTTTATATGGGGTTTAATAGCTACCTTATTGCGCTGTATTCGGCCGAAATTATTAGTGTTGGTTTAATACCAAACGTTGGGGAGCTTTAGAGTAACATATTATTATTGTTTTCATCACGCACGAATTAAAAAAGGGTAGTATAAAGTGTGGGCACTGATAAATACAGGCATGATGTCATAATGTTAGGTTTTATAAGGGCAAGTGTGTGACCATGTCTCGAGTACAATCTCAACCCTGAAACGCTACTTACTATATTTATTATCGTCTAAGAATGTAATTAGGCCAGGTTCAATCGACGGACGCTAGCAAGGGAGCTATGTCTTAACGCCTTTGTCTTGATATGAAAACAAATATAGTATAAGAACATTTTCCCACCACCCGCCACCATGTCGATCCGGTTACATGAAACCAATCCAACTGCAGCGTGGTGTGAGACAGGGAGACGTTATTTCTCCGAAACTGTTCACAAATGCGTTGGAAGACGTTTTCAAGCTCTTGGACTGGAACGGGTCCGGCATCAACATCAATGGCGAATACATCACTCACCTTCGTTTAGCCAATATAGTTCAATGATAATGATAAATGATTTTATTTCTGCAAATAAGTTTTGAAAAACATTGTACACGTCATTTTTTTTTAAACTAGTTAGATGGCGTCGGCATTTCCTAACTGATTACCTCTGAGAAGAAATACCGAAACAAACTCAGTTATCATGGCGGAGTCGCTGGAGGAGACTGAGGTCGCTGAGCATAGTATTAATAGTATGCTCAGCGACCTCAGAATCGTTTCCCAACAGGTGGGTCTTAAAATGAACATGGACAAGACGAAGATCATGTCTAATGTCCAAGTCGCACCTGTACCGGTAATCGTTGGGAACGATACTCTCGAGGTTGTTGACCACTACGTCTACCTTGGACAAATTGTTCAGTTAGGTTTGCGTTCGGGAAACTACGCGACATCTTCTCGTCCAAATTCCGCAGTGTCTAAAGTCGAAGGTTTGTGTTGCCAGTGATAACGTATGGCTCTGAGACGTGGTCGCTAACGGTTGGCCTTTTAGAGAGGCTCAGAGTCACTCAACGAGATAAAAAGTTCGGAGTTTCTTTGCGCGACAGAATCCGGAATACGGAAATTCGCCAAAGAACTAGAGTCACCGACATAGCTCAAAGAATATGCAAGTTGAAGTGGCAATGGGCAGGCCATATCGATTGAAGAACCGATAACCGCTGGGAAAGAAAGGTCCTCGAGTGGCGACCACATACTAGAAGACGCAGCGTTGGCAGGCCACCCACCAGGTGGACCGACGATATCGTCAGAGTTGCGGGCAACCGGTGGATGCAAATGTCAAATTGTCGTTCATTGTGGCGTTCTAGTGGGGAGGCCTTTGTCCAACAGTGGACGTCTTTCGGCTGATGACGATGAAGAACATTTTGATTTAAATTTTGATTTAGGAATTAAGGAGTAAGACCTTTAAAATGACATTATGACACAACTTGATACCTCGGTGGGACCAAAACTTTCTCCTATCATTCTGCAACATCCATACACCTCATACACCGATTAGAGCTGAATAATGTTATCGATACTATGATCAAATGGCCAGCAACGTCCAACAATGTCCGGTGATTGCATTTCCTTACAGTCGAGCGGACTCTATTAGTTGTTTTATTGACAGCAAGTTGCCCGTGATGCCCATTTAGCCGGTGAACGCACAGGAAATTGTAAACTGGGAAGCTTTCAGTGTCAAAGGCTTTGTATATTATTCCTAAAATACAGCTGCAATTATTTAAATAGAATCTCAGTTTTCAGTAATGTTGAAATGAGAACATGGGTAGTTTTGTAAATTAAAGTTTTAGTTATTGTAGTTTTTGAAAAGTAGAGAATATTAAATAGTTTTTTATAAAATCATGTGATTTATTGTGTAGGTACTAGGTACCTACTTGGACCGAGCTTAAATACTACCATAAGAGAAGTCTGGATCAATAACCATACAACTTATTTATTATTCCCTTTATGTTTTTCATCGAAAATTATCATTATATACTTTGTTTTTCATCAAAAATTAACTCTAATCTAATTCATTTCATATACCTAATGTGTATGTAAAAGAAATTAAAAAAATAGTTTGTATAATAGTAGCATTTCGCCAACTCTTGTGGGAACTAGCGCGATGTTAGAAAGTCAACAATCCCGCCACGCCGCGCGCTGCCACCCCGGGAATCAAATATGTAAATACCACGCAACACTAACGACGCCATTTTATTTCTTTAAAAATACGTCTTAAAAAAGGTACCAATAAAAGTGTTTATCTTTCTGAATTCGTAGACATTATGTAAACACATAAATGAGATTATATCCTAGCCTAACTATAGTTAAAAGATCACAATATACCATATTTTATTCACAGGGAAACGTGAAAATAAATTATAAGTTGTCTATCTCAAACCCTTTAAAAAGCATCTCGTTTATAATCTGCTGCTGACATTTAAAATCTTTTGACCTCTAAGAAGAAACTCAAGATTCATAATCTCTTAAAGTTCAGACTAATTATTTGTTAACAACATAAGCCAGTGTCTGGAGCGACCTTTATGCCAGTCTCGGCAGTCTCAAACAGCTTAACGTCCCGTTAAACTGAGCAGCCACCTGGAGGCGTAATAAAGACGCTGAACACTCTTATACAGCCGGACAGAATTAAAAACGAGCGTATAATATGCATACATAGTACTCACAATTAGTGTTATAGTAATAGGTACCTTTATATTCAGGGACTATATCTGTTGATAATGTGAGCGTAATGTACTTATTCAGAATCTAGCCAAAGCCAACTGTGAAAAAATATCTGTATGTCTAGGTTACAGGATTTTTGCAAAAAGTATATAAATGTGTATGTGTATCTGCATATCTGCACTGCTCTCGGGGACTACAGGCGTGGTGTTGTATGGTATTGAATTTTTAGGACCCCAAATTATTACTTTGATGAGTACCTATGAATTTATTTACAATCACCTGTAAGTAATTCAAAACAACACATTAATCTTAGAGGTCTTACCCTACCCCTTCGAGTAATTCAGGCATGATAAATACCTTGAGCAATCAAAAGATATTTTGATGATATTATTGCGCAGTTAAAACCCCAGTTTAATACATTAAGTCGTGTGTTTGACCGCTTAATCCAAGTTTTCACAAACAATATTCATGACTGTCATCCACAACTCATGTTTGTGTTCAGACGGAAAACCCATTTATTTATTGCGAAATAGAATGGGTTTATTGCCCTGCTGCGGAGACAGGTAATGGTTCGTCGCGCGGGGAATGAAATACTAAAGCGACAGAGACAAATTGAGCGACAAGCGAACTATACAAAACAATCGAAAAACCACGTTGACTCTAGGATAAGACATAAATCTCGCGCAAAACCTCTCTTAGAACTGGGGATGATGCTCTAGAAATAACAATTGTTTTCCACATACATATGTATAATATTTATGTGTAGATATACATACAATGCCCTGTCACTCAAGAATCGGATTATTTAGCCCCCAAAAGTGTCTACTCCCCACATCATCATCATGATCAGCTGAAAGACGTCCACTGTAGAACAAAGGCCTCACCCTTACAACGCCACATGAACGACATCTTGCCATTTGCATCCACCGGTTGTGCCCACCTGATGATAGATGAAAAGGCCAATGATCACACTTCACATCAGCCTATTGCAGTCTACTGCTGGACGAAGGCCTCCCCCAGGGTACGCCACAAGGCCCGCCCTCCCGTTTTAACCATCCAGTCACTACCAGGAACCCTCCTAAAGTCATCGGTCCATCTCGCTAATGATGATGATACCATAATGTGAGACAAACTGCAGGTGATTGACGTTTTTCACGTGGAGAAGGAAGGAACAGTCATTATAATTACTCTTGCTACCTGAAAGATGGCAATTACTTTTATTACCATTTTTATGTGACTGAAGTTGGGGATGACAAAACTTAGCAATACGACTTGATCCGTTCAGAGGATCTTTATGTCTCCGTAATAATAAAAGCTTTTGTCGAGTCATGTCATCTGAAACGAACGACTTCTTTTATGTTTTATTGCATCGTCATAAAGGTCTTTCTGACCGTATCCGTCCTCACTGGTATCAGCAAGGTTTTGGAATTTGATGCTTGTTTATGAAAAATCTATTCAAACATAAACAAACATTTGTTTTATTTTTTACTTCGCCTCACACTAGGAAATTTTCCGTGGGTGCATTTCACAAACATAAAATATCACGTACACAAACAATCGGGACAAACATCTGCGCATCACACTTTTCATCCCTTACGGCAATCGAACCCGCAACCCTTAGCGCAGCAGTCCAATTGCTACAGCACCAATTACGTCGTCAAATAGAAGCCTTAGCACCCTTAAACAACTAGATTGTATGTATGAAGATAACGAGCATTTCGTTTGATCTGGACTGGTCACAGCCGCTTTCTATGCTTGTAATCAGAGCCTTACCTTATATATACCTATATGGTTCGTGTTAAATTTGATATGCTTGTCTAGTGTTATGTACGACGTATGACTTCCATTATATTGTCTACCTAGTGGTAGATGGAGTACTATTCCTAGATTAAATATTATATCCATACAATTCCGCCTGGAATACTTGAAGGTAAGCAGACACATCCTTCTCATCACAAGTTAATTCCCTTAGTGTGGGGTTGTTCCACAGTTAGTAAACTTTGTAAGAACTCCTAAAGAAAAATCTCGTTTCAGAAAGTTTTGGATAACTTAGTTTGGTATTATTTTATTTAAGAAAGAAACTTGCAATCATTTTTACTAAAGATTTTCGTAAAAGAAAACACCAAATCCAATAATGGTTGTAAATTGTGATTACTTGTTTTATATTGCAAAGTTTTTGTTTACCTAGGTTGTTACAATGCTGTCATACATTTTATCACTAAAATATTAAGCGCACGGAAAAGTATAATATACAGCACATATCATTATATTATTATAAACCTATAAGCCTATTATAATAAATCTATTGTCAAATCATTTACCCGAAAAATATGGGTTTATAGATGGTACAGCAACAGCATGTAAGTGATGAGAGTAAGAATTAAGTATAGACACATGGGATTTTATTACATTATACATTATTTTTATTAGATATTATTAGTTTTGTATCTATAGATCTTATTCATGACATTCTGTAGTGTCTCTATCTAACACTACGGAATAAACCTGTTTACTAGTGATAGAAAATCACCAGTCAACAGGTTCGATCCAGGTTCGTCTATCCAGAACCCCCGAACTTTTCCCATAAACCATGCAAATTGAGCACCGTAAAGACATCCCGGGCACAGCTATTATTAATATTCAAAATTGTATCGTCCAAATTTAAATAAAAACAAAATTAATAACAGCTCGCTTGTTAATTAATTGTTCGTTAACGCCGTGTAATTACATTTTGTGTCAATTGTTTTAATTGTTTCAATCGGTTACTGTGATTGTTTTGCGTAACGGTAACGATCAAATATGAAATAGTTAATTCAAATAAATATGACAATACCTAACTAGGATAAAATGGAATAATTAATGCAAATCATAAATGTTTTAAAACCTAACCAGGATTTTCTTTGTAACACCATATAAGTTCCTAACTAACGCTGTATAGCTATAGTATAGTGAATCAATGCTTTGTCTTCTTCTTACAAGTTTACTGATGATGAAAATATAAAAATCTTAGTGTAATAATATTTACCAGCAATATGCATTTATTTTAATCGATTTTAAACCAAAATCTTCCTATACATAAAAATAACCAACCACAAAATTATCAAAGGAAACACTAACTTAAAAAAAAAACAAATAAACTCACCCTTCTTCGGAAACTTCAGAATTCCGCTCACAAACAACAACCACGCACTTCTACGGCGTAGTCTCGTAGCAGCGTAGCACGAGCGGACGGTGCGCGGGCCTACGACTGACTGAACTTTACCGCTACGGGCAGCTTTCAACCGCGGTCCAAGGGTTGGGAATAAGCGGCCACTTGTGAACGTGGAACATGCTCGTATAATTATATAATTACTAATGTATACTATGTAATTGGGTCAATGCTATGTCTCTAATCAGTTGTAGTATTTTAATACTAACTATGAATGTGTATTACATAGTAAACTACTTGAAAGCCTTGATGTTCATCTATTTCAGTCCTGCTTTGTTATTATTATTTTGAGTAAGGTCATCGACATAATTATGATTTACATTTATCTTCATTGTAGATTTCAATCTTCCTTTAAAAATGATGCCTCAAAATAAACTACATTGCTTTGTGAGATTTTTTGTATATTAGAACAAATATTCAAAATTGTTAAAAGATATTTTTTTAATTCTGCCATTTCTTCAGCAGACACTTCCAATCCTCAGCGCAGAAAGCTAGACACTTAAGCACTACACCAATCAAAAGCTAAGTTCACGACCACAACTAAGTAATGTTACTAAGATAATACTCCTGCTTCTAAGTCAGCTGTAACTGCGGTTCAACCTGTAAGTGCTTCAAGTTAAAGTGAGTGAACTCAATTTGGGCTAAACTGAGCCGTCGCTTAGAGGAACACTTACCTTGAGAGAGGTGTGGTGCTTGACGTGCTCCATCATTCACTTTATGCCTACACTTACTTATACTCACTGAGGGTATTGATAAATGTCATACATAAAAGCTTTACCAAAAACTATATAATGATGTATGTCTGGTTTGCGTCAGTTCTGTCATCAGGTGTAGATGTTTCATCTTTGTGTTTTCCTTTATTATTGAATCAAGGAAAGTCTCAAAAACCAGTTAAAAAAATACTTCTACATCATTCTAAAATTATACATACAATACATAATTCAAGTTAACTTATTTCTAAAGCTAATCTAAAAAGTCGTTAAATTAGAAATTCAAATGTAGATTTGAATGTTTTTAAAATTTTACTAACTTTCTGTAACTTGATTGGGAGGCTACTTCATTTGTTATCAATTTTATTATTCAACAGACCAAGTGAACTAACGATGTCACTCGGTTCAGTTCGTTCTGTGCGACTTTAATTACAATTGAACATCTGTCGTTATCAATCAACGTTGATAACTGATGGATTACAATTATAGGCCTTGTTTATAAAGTAATATTGATATTATATTATTAACAGCAGTGATAGCCGAGTGGTATGACCGTTGGACTGCCAAATCAAAGGTCGCAAGTTAAAATCTCGGCACTCACCAATGTCTGTTCAAATTCACGTGCGTACTATAAAACAGTTACTAGAAACGGAGACGGAAACATCGTGAGGAAACCGGCACACATTAAAGATTTCTTTTCCATGTCAGATGCCTACAGGCGTTTTAAACTCTGACAACAGGTTGTTCATTAACCATACCATAAAAGGATATTATAATATGGCGTCATAATCGACCCCATAATAATTATAATATCCGAGGCAATAAACTCGCCACTATTATAAAGGACTTATATATTAAGATGAGCATAGAAACGTGAGTGTTTAGACTATAATGTTCTCCGGACCGGACTGAAAAAATAACTGGAAATAATTATGTAATAATATTATTCTGTGTAGTTAATGTTAAGACGATCTTTATTTGCATAAACGAGCGTGCGCATATAATAGTAGTTAAAGGATAAACAAACAAATATATCCAGTATTTTGTAAGATTCTATACAGACAATTATGTCAGTCCGTTTATTTGTTTTACATTACACACTCACTTTCTTCTTCCTTATATATTATAAACATGTTGATTGTTTGTATAATTTCTTATTGTTTTTTTAAATAAAACGTCGCCCCACACTAGTAAATAATAACCAATTTCTCCTGTTTTGTAGGTGCATTTCACAAACATGAAATATCACATACACAAACACACAGACTCAGGACAAACATTTGCGGATCACACTAATGATTGTTTTGTACGGGAATCCAACCGTCATCTCTTAGCGCAGGAGTCCAATTACTTAGCCACTGCGCTAATACGGTCGTCAAACTGGTTATATCTGAGTTATTCTTATTTACCTCTGCCGCTTAATCCTTCTGCTCCACTGTCCATGATTATCATAAACTGGTATTTAAAGTCTCCAGCACGTAGTCTCCAGGTTACTGTGAGCTTGTATTACAGGTCATTTCCCGTTTTCAACGGAAAATGACCTGCAATGCAAGCTTATAGTAAGCCGCCAGTTATATACCTAATGCGGATGACCTGAAGAGTAAAGATCCGAGGTTAGGTCTTGGATAGTTAACGGTTAGTAACACATGAACCACCTTTCTGTTTTATAGACTAATTAACTGTCGCTCTAGTTCGTAAAGGTAACTAGGTAGCATGAAGTAAACATCCCTGTTAAAGTAGAATATCATGTTTATTATGCTTTGTTTTTTACTTCTAACGATATGTTAACTATGTAGTTTTTACGATAACACGTTTTATAACTACATAACTATCGAACCACCCTTTAAACGCAGTGAAGAACAGACATCAGTTTCATTAATATAATTTATCACTTGATTCACAACGTTCTTAATAATCGTTAACTTGGGTTTATATCCATTACTATAAATCTATTCTGTTAAGCTGTCCATCTGAGACAGCTGATGCCCTCCATCGCAGCTTTTATCTCAGATGAGAAATACATTAAATAACTTATTGTGTAAGTGTCATCGATTCTTTCTAAGGTTCTTTGAATCTAGCTGTACCAATGGTAAGAGTTTACTTAAAGTCTAATATAATATTAAGCAGCCTTAAAACTGTATCATTCCTAGTGTGCATCGTAAACGGGGTGTAAGATGATTTCCTTTTATGACGGATAACTTTTTATGTGGATTTTTATAGTACTGGGTTCCATTGTAAAATGTCTTTAAAATATTTTTCCCAGCAGAAAGAAATTGCTTGCAACGCGAGAGTTTTTCACACCAAACTCGCTTTACGGATCTGAAAAACTTTCCTGCCCATGTTATTCAGGATCTACTAGCCTTTCTCTTTGTTAATACAAGCGTAGTAATGAACCGACAGATAACTTTCAACAGCGGAGCCGTAGCCACGTCTTACTGTAGTATACATATTAATTTACGACGTCCTAATAATTGTACTTTATATGCACAGTAATTATGTTCGTGAAACATGGCCGGGTCAATGCCAGGCCCTAATCTCCAGTAAACCTAATTTATAGACTCCAATGTGGGTCAATTGGTCTGTACGGGATATTTTTCTGGCCTTTGTCAAGGGCATGGGTAATCAATGTAATCATTGAATGGACGACAAAGCCTTATAATATACACACACATATAATACATACACACCGAAACTATTTTTACCTTTAATATTTTTTAAACGGGCTTTCCGTTACCCGTCGCACACATGATGATTAAGTATTGTTTCGACTCATGTAGGTTTGTGTGATGTTTTTATTTGTTGTAAGTTCATTTATGCATTTCCATTAAGCTTTCTGATTGTTGGTTGACCACGTCTACACTCTTATTTAGCTAAAAATTGCAGCGAACGGCGCTAAAGGTAAGGCGGGCCTGCCATTAGTCAGGATCTGTTTTAAAAGCGGACCACGTGGGGCCGCACGTGGCCGTTATAGCCGCGTCCCTGATAGATAGAAGTAATAACCTCCATGTAACTCCTGCTCGCGAACGGCTAAGAATTAGTTTTTGAACACTTCTTTGTCGGAGCTAGTTTTAATACTAATATTATACTAAGATGTTACAGGTACACGTACCTACATGAGATTTCCTAAATAAGGGACTAGCGAAACAAGACGAGGACACCACTAAAAGCGTTAAAAACATAACATAACGTCATTCTGTTATTCCTCGAAGGGGTAGGCAGAGGTGTAAAGTACCTATACTCCCACATTTCGCCAGTTATGTTATCGGTCTCAATATTATAGAGGGCCAGCCTATTGCCATCAACCGGGCACAAATTCAGACTCCGTGCTGCTACTGGGAATTACCAAATGGAAACCCAATAACATTTTTGCACGACCCAGGATTGGAACCCACTCAGCAGCCGCGCTTAACGGCCTCTGAACCAACGAGGTAGTTAAAAAAAACGGTAAATAAAAATAAATAGGAAGTCAGAAGACATGACCCAGTAGTAACAATGCCTCCAACATTGAAAAATACCGAAGTATCCACAGTAGAACGAATTCCTTCACGAAACTCTAAGAAACAAATTGTGAACATTTTAAATGTATCCCTCGCTATTTCCGAAGAACTAATTTAGCTAAAAAAACAAGTGAATCTCATTATTTTCAAGTCACCTTGAACGATGTTCTTTATTGTATAAAACTTTTTTCCCGCTGTCGTTTCCTGAGACTTATCGACACTATTACTACTACGATTTGTAGTGGTTGGTTGATGGTTCTGATTGACCGACGCGACACGGGTCAATCGTGTTCGTTCGTCGAGATAATACGATTATTTCTGATCGCTTACTTGTACTTTTACGTCGTAATATAAAAAAATCTGGTTTATTCGGCTCCCATCTGCGACTTTATCGATTAACAAACGCTGAATTAAATGCGTTTAAAAATATAATATAATGTAACATGTAATATACGTTGGTCTAGTAGTCGCTAAGCGCGGCTACTGAGCATTAGGTCTTGGGTTCGAATCCCAGGTCGGGCAAAGTGTTACTGGGTTTTTCCATTAGGTAATCCTCAATAGCAGCACGGAGTCTGGATTTACGCCCGGTTGATGGCAATAGACTCGCCCCCTATTACATTGGGACGTTTAACATAACTGGCGAAATGTGGGTGTATAGGTAATTAACACCTCTACCAACCCCTTCGGGGAATACAGGCGTGATGTAATATGTTACATAATACAGATAAACATACATCTACGACAACAAAAAATTGAAACCAAAAAAACCTCTAATTATTCCGAACACACGCAGCATGTTTATTCATATAAAAGTTTAGTATGATTTACAATACTAAATACCTAAGACGTTAGATACAGTTTATTTCCGAACATTTCAGTAGGAATGACGCGTTCTTTTCATTTTGAAACAAACACGTATTTCATGATTCATGCATCAATTTCTAATAAATATTTTTCACTGTAAGCGGTAATGAGGATCTATATTTAGAGTCACATATTTGTTCCTTTCAAACCAATAACAATGGAAGCATAACAAATAGATATCACGTTTAGGAGACGTGATGTTAAATCTAATATCATCTTATTCAAAGCCCGCGTCAATATATGTTGCGAAACTTATTATTTATTTGCCTTTTTAAACATAAACATTTTCTATTTTCTATCCTAGACTTCAATTGTTTTGACGTCGCTCTAATCTTTTACCTACAAATCACTGTTTATGTTTAACTTTTTTTTGTTTGATATTGCTTTAATAAACAAACACAAGTCCTATAAGACACTGCCACTCGAATACCTTGCGCAGGAATCATACTTACAACATTAAGTGCACCAGTCGAGTGTCAAATAGCTAGAGATAAATAAGTTTATATTTTGGAAGAATCGCCATGGCAAGACTTCGGCTGCTAACAATAGTTCGTAACAACACAAGCCTCAAATCTGTACTCGAACAAGCCGACACAGGCAGTGGATCCCAAATGAATCAGTTCAGGCGGCAGCTGCTACAATTTACCCACGTCGGTTGTTGTGCCCTGGGTACTTTACAGTCAGTTGTGACTAAACTACATAGCTATTATAAGATACTTGTATATGTATATAGCCAGCGAATGATTGAAAACCTAAATAGAAGTATCAGAGTTTTGTTTTTGGTAATGGTTGCATCGCACTCTAAACTGTGTGCTTTAACCCCTGCTGCTGTCATTTCGGCCTCCTTTGCCTCTATGTTCGTTTGTACGTATGATAGTGTAACACTTTATGTTGTGTTATGTTGGGTTTAAACCCAGCCCTAGGTATGCAACTTAGAGAAAATCAAGTCATATGAAGGTATTTCTTTTATTTAAAACTTCATAAATGTAGGCAGATAAATGGGAATTTCGAAATACACTGACTAACCCTGCCCCTTACCATGATCTCTTAAAGCCGGTCATTGTCCGTTTTGTCCTCGCCGCTACCTGCAGTGTAGTGCGGCGTATCGTTTCCACAACGGAAAATGTCCTGCTTGAAGAGTTGCTTAATGAGTTCATGGTACGGGGGCTAGTTAGCAACACCACAGCTCTGCCTACGCTTTCAGTGAACACAAACATGACCTTTATTTTAATGTTATAGGGTATCTTGCTGTAAAATTCATTAATACAAATCTCTTTTAATCATACCAAATCCTAACAATTAGATTCACAAAGATCTTTATAGGCATCCCCTCACCAATATTAATGCAGGGCGTTCACAGTCAACAAGCCCACTCACGCATATTTACTCTACCACCGCCAACCGCTTACGACAGAAAGCCTTCAGAAATCAAGCAGTCTTGACTGAGTTCCGTTCGGTTCAATTATTTTTACATTCAGTATACAAAGGTGAAACAAAATGTTCTGTAATTAAATCTTAAACCCATTAGAGTGGGCACAATGATACAAAGATATGTCAAAAATTATAGATATGTCATATGTACTTTTTTGAAATATCATTGAGTGGGCGCGTTATTCGAGAGTCGTATGAACCTGTAAGTGAATATCTGTTGTGTGCACAGTATCGTTTACTCGGAGATGTGCTTCTCTACACATGACACAGTTAACGCTGGTAATTTGGAATTTTAAGGTTATTTTATGTTATACTTTTCACGGTCTACAAAGGTTTTTATAGCCACATGTTATGTATTTGGTTTATAGCTTATTATGTAATCTAACTGTAACTTATCGAAACATAATAAAAATTACATAGTAGCTGATAGTTTAAATCGATTTTCTTGTTATTGTTTGACCTTGCATAGGAAAGCTCTACTATCTGAATTGTTACAATAAAGACTACCACTTTGAGATCATATTCAGTGCTTTAAGGATATACTCTGCAAACCTTCAGATTAAAAACTCACATTACCAAAACAATGTTGTAATAAACGTTATCAAAACTAAGAATTTATTTTCATGAATACCTATAGATGGAAAAAGATTTTTGTATTCATCTGTCTATACCCCTTTCAGGTTCCAGAGAGAAGAAGAGGCCGGTAATGTACAGTCTATTTACGTTTAAAAATGATAAGAAATAAATGAAGAATAGCTGTCCCAACTCCCACCATTTTAAATTATTTTAGGTTTTTCGATAATCACTAAACAGGTTCATATTTAAAAAGGTTCTGAAACTTTTGCCTTAACGGTCACTCCAAGTTTCACCTTCGTCTTTAATAATCCTAACTTCGGTAAATGGAGTAGACAGCACAGGCGCGACCGGCTTTTGTTTTCGTGCCTACCCCGAGAGCAATGACCTTTAAGGGGTAGTGACGTGTACCGGTCAATGGACCGTCCATTATTTCAGATGATTCCAGAAGCTGCCAACATTCCTTATAATTTCATTGTTTTTTTTTTATGAATACATATTAATACATACTTTATATTTTATTAATACATTGTTTAATATTTTATCTGGACAGTAATAAAAGTGTATAACTTTTATTGGAGGTCTAAGGTTAGTTTCTTTATGTTATTCTTGTTTTATGTCCAAGCAGTTACTGCTACAATGTGGTGCAAATAGAAAGCCTCCCAACAGTACCTAATAGTACGTCCAGTGCTAGAACAGATACTGAAGAACTATATTTTTACATACTTAATTATTTATTTATTGTTTTTTATGCTTAATTAAAAAGCGCCCCACTCTAGGAATTTCTCATGTATCGTAGGGGCGTTTTACGAACATGGTATATCACAAACATAAACACCCAGACTCAGGACAAAAATCTGCGGACTACAAATTTCTTAGAAGAAATTTGTAGTCCGCGAAACCGTAACCCCTAGCCCAGCAATCCAATCGATTAGCCACTGCACCAATTAGGTCGTCAAATCAAAGAACATTGAAACCAGCCGACAACAGAACAACTTTTTCCGGAATCACTGTTCGAGGGTTCGTGATAATTTTATATAACGACGTTATTAACGTGAGGTGGGGTTTTGAGGCCAAGGGTGTAAACAGTGCGTGGTAGAACTTACAACTGCTTTAAATTGTTCGGGAGCTCGGGTATTTAGTTTTATAACATCTAGACGCTCTACGGTCATGATTCAAAGGCAACTCTCGTGGACATTGTATGGCCTGATATTATTTGCAACGAAACATGGCGCGCACAGAAACCTGCGGGCGAATATGAACATTAAATACTGAAGAACTTATGCTCATTATGCATTGACTGTACGTTCGGTGCACTGATTTCTACATAATAATATTAAAGAAGAAGACTTAATTAGTTTATTATTTTCCTCTTCAGTTGGTGAATGTAATTATGATGCTGTCGACTCCCTAACAAAATTTTCTTTCCACTGTAGACCGCGTGTTGACCTTAGTGTTTAGGTAAATATATCTGTTATTGAAACCATACCATACAAACCCTAGTCTAATTTATAATTCAATTCTTGATCCCAATTTATTCACGGTCGGTTACTAAGTTACTATTATAAGGTACTATCAAAAAAATATCGAATAGCATTGATACAGATATGCTATAGAAAATATCAAAACCTTTGAACATTCCATTGTATGACTGTAACATATAATAGAATAACAAGCGACTTTTCAGTGGATCGCGTAGGCGTATTATATTCAGTTATTTTCTCTCGATGCTTCTGTCTGCGAGATTAAATCCTGCGTGTTCAGAATACAGTATGTTCGCTAAATAATGCCGCTGTTAATGGAGCCCCGGGACTCGTGAAATTAGCTCGTTTTGTTTGATAATTTGTTGGCAAGTAATGTTATTACTTTTTACGGTCGTGATTTTATGATTGCCTAAATTGTACGGGCCGTCTGAAAGTCATATCTGCGTATTAAATCAATAGGATAGGATAATAAGTTAAGCCACTATTAGTCTGTAGATGAGTGACCGTTTTTCACATGTAAAGAGCCTTGCCTGACACGAAAAACATGTTAAATCGTAGGTCGCCTGATTCCAGTCTTTAATTACCTACTTTTTGGACTATGAATGTTAAGGAGGAATAGAGACGCGTCTCTTTACAAAGGAACTACTAGCTTCCGCCCGCGACTTCGCCCATGTGGATTTCGAATGTTTTATAGTCTATGGCCTTCCTCGATAAATGGGCTATCTAACACTGAAAGAATTTTTCAAATCGGACCAGTAGTTCCTGAGATTAGCGCGTTCAAGCAAACAAACCAACTCTTCAGCTTTATAAAATTAAGTTTTAAGTATAGATTAGAAGACAGATATCTTCTTCGTTTTTACCTAGTTTTAGTCAAAAAGTCAGGAAGATAGCCACACTAGGGTTCAGGTTAAATATACTTATAAACTCATTCCTGAAGCAGAGCAAATGATTTTCTTCTTTAAATAAAACATCTTATATTATAACAAAGCATTTACCTACACTGAGTGAGTACTTGTGCAGATCGTATAGCACAGCCGTTTTTCTGTCGGTAGATGCACAACAATTAACAATTTTTCGCTTGTCAGATGCACCGTCATGCGGACCGTGACACGACGGGCACGCGGCAAGCCCCGTGATCTACATATTTAGATGACTGTATACTTTTGTTCAGCACTGATAGCCGAGTGGTATGACCATTGGACTGCCAAGTCAAAAGTTGCAAGTACAAACTCCTACTCACACCAATGTCTTTTCGAGTTCCATATATCGATATACCACCGGTACGTATTCTACGAAGTGGTAAACGAAGATACATATAGGTGGGGAAGCCTAATCAATATTATTCGATGTCCAATGTAATAGACTCCTGTGGCCTTGGTACAAAATTCGAAATACTTCTATGAATTAACAAACATAAAATAACATTTATTTTGCTTTGACTGGTAACCGAACCAAAAATCAAAAACTCCACTCTAAGTCTACCTACGTGTTAAAGATCAACAAGACTGTAAGGAAAATAATAATACACTCTATACTCTGCATTTTCAATCGCTATATTTTCGCCTCGCAGATATTGCAATATCAACCAACCGCTATAATTTATTACTTCATACTTTTATTTTGAGTATTTTACGATCAGATCAAGGTCACACAAGTCAGTTTAAAAGTACCTAGTGCAGCAGAATGCATAAATCTTTTGCTATAAAACGATTTTATTATAATGTAAACTCTTCACATTTGCTGAAAAAACATGTTTTGCTTATATGATGATATGTCTATTATAACATGCGATGGTTACACAAGTGCGTCACAAATTCTTCTACGCAGGTGAATACGCTTTGGCTCGCCTTTCTGTAGAACCACTACTTTGCCGGTAATTTTCAGTCCCCTATTCTACTAAGGATCGTTGTTCATCAAGTAGAAATAAATTGTAAATAGTGTTTTATTTAAAGTATCATTTGTATCCACAACCTTGGGCATACAAATGGGTCATTAACCTCTGCCACAATGTTCTTTACCATAGAATTAATTATAGATTGACCATCAACAAGCAAATTCAAAAATAAACAAATTTTACTAACTAATTAGTAAACAACAACACACAGCAGAATGGAGACGCTGACATAACTCTGACTCGCCCACCAGAACCGATCGTATTTATGTAACAAACTATATTTAACCTAATGGTCGCAGCGAACCAGCGGCCTCATCCGAACAGAACAGGGTTAAGGTGATCACAGCGGCACACACACACACACAGACTAACAGAGTGACGTGTTCATGTGTAGACACGTCAGCACGTGATGCGTGGCCGCAGCTTCACCTGTGCGCCTTGACATTCAATATTCTTTTTTTACTTCTAAAGCCTAAGATCGAACTAATAAATACAAAAACGAATAAATATAATGTTAATGTAGTGTTGTGTCTACAAACTATACGTAGAATACTTAATATGCATCTTCTTGTCCAGCTGATGTTGTGGAACTAGCAATAGGTACAATAAGAATAGCTCTTGCCATGATAAAGTAGCTGGTACCTAAATATCGGATAGCAGGTAAATAGCAGGCCTGGCTGCCTATCATGGAGACGGCGGTATGCCCACCCTCCTCCTGTCCTGTGACGTCAGTGGATAAAGGCATAAGGGAAATCTAGTCCATATAGGACGATTTCACCTGTCTGGGTGCAGTGTATGCGATGAAGGATACACTGGGGTTATGTCAGTGGGTAGGGTCTGTTTTACAACGGGTAGTCCCACACACCCCCTCCGTTCTCCCCCTAGGTGGTGGGATAGTTCATGAGACTATTGTCCCCGTAAAAAAATGCTCGGTTGTTCATAGTGTTGTCTACTGATTAAATGAGTATCATCACTCGTAGAGGCTCTTTTGATAATATTTTCATTTTATGTCACGGACATGAAAAGATTAACAAACACACGTAAAGTATATCTAGATTTATATCATATTTCTACACTTAGAACCAGTTGTAACTGCATAAATTAACATAACATAAGTCTATGAGAGCAATTATTAGGTACTTACATAATATTTTAATAATGTTTGAGTATAACAAGTGTGATAATACGCAAATGATTTTCCTTGTTGCAGTCTGCCGCTAATAGCACATTTATAATTAAGCAACTACTATTAAGAACTAACTAGGCAGTTATATTCCCTGCTATATAATAATTATAATTGTTGGTACTTGTGGATGTGTACATAGGATTATTATTGTCAATATCAAAACTGAGCACGTGTAAAAGCTAATGGGAAATAGTTGTCTACCATCACTATTATCATCATTGGGGTTTAGTCGTCTTAACTATGACTATATGATCCAAAAAACCCACTATAAGGGAGCACAGCTACGATATTCCAGTGCTTATTGTGCAGTGTATCTGATGTCTTAGTGGCTCCAAGGTTTATAACAGATAAGACCCTTTTGCGCTAGTTTGCGGCTTCAAACCCAGGAAGGTTTGTACCATTGAAATATTAGAATAGTATCAAGAATACATACAGGCGCGGTGTTTGTTCATAGTCTAGGTGTGAGATGTGATTTGTCATGTCTATAACCAGTCGTGACACAGGAGATAAATCAGTGTGTAATCAAGGAAAAATTACCGAAACAATCTAATTACAAAACGCGATAATTATCACCATTTAGATTCTGATTTATTTATCAAGCCACAGTTTTCCTCCTTCATGTAACTTAGTTTACTTAAGGCCTGGTGCAGTTTTTGGCCAAACAATCAGCTTTGCCACGTTGAAAATGGCAATACCGCCAGTCTTTTGGTCACGGCACCAGTTGACATCGACAGGGATCAATATTATGATGCTTTTTAAATGTTTATATCTATGTATATTGTTTTTGTATTAGATTTAAGTTGTGTTTTTTTTTGTTACGGGACTAGTATACCACTCGTACCCATCATTGTAATAACAACAACAACTCCTGTAAGCCAGGATCTACAATTACAACCATTAAGAACCATCGAGGTAAGGAAGCTCGAAGCTTCCCAGAGAGTCATTTCTCTGTTCAACTGTTTTGAAACCCACGACGAAATTAATCATAACAGGATAATTATGTAGTCGGAAAATAATTGTAAAATATTTTATATAATAATAATTTAGATACCTATTAATAACCATATCAATGTTTATATCCAATGACTACGCTCCTAACGATTCCTAAGAGTAGCAAGCTATTGTGGTATTCGGGAGCCTTGCTATTTTTCGTGACGTCATATTTTCGCCTCGCCCGCACTACTGCCCTCCTCGGTACCGGAGTCAGGGTCGCCACGTGCGCGGTACTGTGAACCCGCTATAATTAGTTTTATGCCTCACTCGTATGTCCGCCATAAACCACGCTACGCATCATGTGGCTCAGCAGACTTTATGGCTTGGACTGTGTTCAACTATGCGCCATAAAAATGTAACATCATGTATTATCGCTATTTGCTTATACTATCCAGGAACTTAGGATAAGCAGAGGAGAGTAGCTTAAAGCGCGTCACGTTGAGACACGACTAACGAAAAGTATATATATATAAGTATATACACATTCCCAGATTCTCTGCACTAAAAAATCTCAAAGAACTGAGATCAGAGAACTAGATCTGAATTGCTATAGAACTTACACTGCCTATCAACAAGGAAATCTGCGGTTTTAACTGCCTGGCTCAATGTGACTGTGCAAATCATATCTGTGCTGCCTAACCTTGCTAGGAACACAGGTGTGATGATCTTCTTAATTTAGGCATGATTTATTGTTGGTAGGGATTCGCCAGTCAACAAGAATGGTAGCAAGTATGATCACCTAGGATTTAACGCTTCTACTGACTTCTCTATTTACACCCATGCTTCTTCTTCTTCGGCTCATAAGCACTGACACGGTTTTGAATAACAAGCCCTTATCTCACCGCTACCTCTTGATCATAATCATCTAGTTAAAATATTCCGTGTAGTTCTCTGATTCATTCAATCTATGTATGTGTCATACATTATGCATGTAGCTATAAATAAAACAATGTCGCAGGTAAGTGGCTGGACCCGACACTGGACAATGAAGGTCCCCGGTGAGGGATCCGGCCGCCCGGTGTATGATTGACTCAATTGTTTTTCTCCGTTTACGATGGAATGTTCTAGTAAGTTGGATGGCATGGCAAGACTTGCAATACACTTACCTGTATTTACTGACGGAAGAAATTAAAATCACAATTGCCGATTGATACAAATAACTCGGCTACTTGCAATTTTTCTATGCTTACCTAGGCTAAGCCTATTATTGGTTAGGTTTTACGGTATTAAAAAGTATAATAGTTATAAATACAAGAAGTGCAATTGGCGATAACTAAAACCATAAATAATCCGAATAACAACTTAAATCATCGTTAGTCTTGTAAGCTACGCGCCTAAGCCTAAACTTTAAGAGTTGCTGATCTATTTAAACAAAATAGTTTGATGCAAGCTGCATGCTCAGCAAGTACGTATAGTGCTCATACAGGTGTGAAATCGTTTCTGTAGTCGTGACAAGCGATCCGTCACAGCCGCTGCAACGGAGCGATAATCCCTCTGAACTAGGTACAAACTATTTCCTCGTCCTGAACGAATCAACTCAAGTACCGGAAAAGCCACAATGTATACAAAATGACTGTAATTTGTTCAGCGACCGCTAATTTGCGCGCAACTGCGCAAAATGTGCACGCACGGGCGACGGCACCACACGTGATCAGAAGCACAACGACTAATCAGATAAGATTGGCTGGAGATGGAATGATAACAGATATGGACAATCAAGTTAAAGGTTTGATATTTGCATAAATCACGCTTTACTTATTTCTAGTTGCAATTTATGAAACGGCATTTCGTTTACGAAATGAACGAGGTTTACAATTCAGAATGTCATTGAAATACTGTAAATATTTTTTTTATATTCGTCGTATTGACCCCACTATAATCCACCATTAAATTAACATTATTGTAAAACCAATTATATTTAGTGTAAGGTTCATGAGCATTCAATGATTGAAAATGATTCGATCCATGTACGTACGTACATCCAGGTACATATGGAGGCGGCGGCGGCCGCCACTGCTGGCCGTGCCGGTAGCCAGAACGAATCTGTTGTCAAAGACACCCCTCACCCGCACAATACGGGTCTTAAACGAAGTGCATGAGAGAATTGATATATTTTCGTGCAATTTGAGTGAATTCGCAATAGTGTTGTTAAATATTGTTAGTTATAACTAAGTAAATATACATTATATATATATGTAGGTATTTTTGTATTGTCTAATAAATTGTACATTTAAGGTTAAAAATTGTTAGGTTAAGAGGTTATTGTTATATAAGTTATATTTGAAGTTCAGTTTTGTTTTTGTTATTGTGTCTTAGCTGTAAGTTTAATTTTATTCATCTTGTATGATTGTGTATGGTTAGGGAAACCACTATTGTATTGGATCAGTCTGTAATGATAGTGTGTGTATGTTTAATAATAAATTATAAATAAATAAATAATAATAATGTAAAGGCGCTGCCGCCGTCCAAACGTTTACTCGTGAAATCGTAAAAATATATTTCAAAACCCCAAATCCCCACTTCCCGCAAAAAACTTTAACCCACAATGTGACCGACCGAGGAATCTAACCCCCCGTTACATTACCCGCTAACCAGGTCATCATGTAGTCAATACAGGTGTAAGTGAGGTAGTCGGTGTCTCTTATTTATTGATCGGCTGTCATTGTAGCGGCCGGCGCAGTGACGGGCCAGCCCAGATACTGACCGGGAGTGACCTAGTTCTAGCAGCTGCCAGCCCCAACACGGACCTCTTCTATTGATGTGCTACACTGAGGAATTACCTGTATAATATCTACAGATATACGTAAAATGTCCACAAGTGGCAAGAACGCTTGGCGAATAGATTCTCTGCCCTAGAGTAGAGAGCTGTCTAAAACATAGACTTCTTCAAAGACTCATTTGGTTTTTGTGAAACTACACTGGTTTATGATTACGCCTGATTCATAAAAATCAGCATGTCCCGTACATGGACTAATGCTGTCTGGCAAAATGTGGCGAGGTAATATAAATTAGTGCCTTACTTCTTCCCCACAGTGCACTATTTCATCATAGTTTATTTTTCTCTAGTGTTCATGTGTAATGCATGATCCATGCTCATTCGGTCTCTGTATGAGAAGGTGCCTTTTCATAGCAGTTGGACAGTTCCAGGATGATCTATAATTCATGGCTCGAGTTACACGGGGAACTGTAGTAAAGCTTCAATTGTTTGTATTTAATCCTACATGGATACCAATGTTTAGGCACTATCTAGTGAAGCTTCAATTGTTTTAATTTAATCTTACATGGAGACCAATATACCGTGTTGATTTTACGTATCAAAATATGCTCTACCAAAGGCCCATCTACGTCTGGTAGTACAGAATCTAATGTGAACCTATCAACTCTTAGTGATAGAGCACTTGTAATTATAAGTAGGGCAACGTACAACCTACATAGCTCACTCCAGTCTCAACTGTAATTGTTAAGAGCCTTGTTTTGCATACATACTACATAAATTATATCAACATAAATAGGCCAAAGTCCATGACCAGTGTTGTTTGTAAATAAAGAGTCGTCAAGTGGGGTCCGACCTCCGCGGCCGGGAATAGCCCGGGCCGGACAGGAACCCGGCAATTTAGCCAGCGCCCGCGATTATTCTTAGCACACTGACATCCTTTCATTCATTATCCTATCCGGGAACTTGGTGGATAAAATGTTGCATGTATCTCAAATTGAAATCATAGGTACCTACTAACTTTTAAGTGAATTTTATTGCCTTCTCTGTATTCGTAAGTGTTAAAAGTTATGTTAAGATTTTTTCTGGCTTGAAGTGTCCAAAATGACTGGTATAACCCAAACATATATTCACAACATTGTAAACAGAAGAGATTAATTAATTTTACTTAGCACATCGTGTTATAAAATCGTACAAAATATAAACATACACTAAACGATATCAATCAAATCAACCTTTGGTCGTGACTTAAAGACTTGTGACGTCATTCAATTTATTTATTTCCTTCCAAAGTGCAGTGCTGCTGTCGTCAAATGCTTGAGATTGATTAATGGTAACTTAGCTAAATCTGATTATTAAATATTGTATGTGCGGAAAAAACAAAACGTACACATTTCTAATTTCCATGAAGGACAAACCACTTTAAATCAGATTCTTAACAGATTTTCCTAAATATTACAAAACAAAACCTTGTCGAATTAATCATACGAAAATTTAACATAATTTTTATTCGGCTTTTTATCTGATTTACGAACAGATAGGTATAGATATTTATAAACAAAGGTAAAATATATTTACGACTAACATAAATATCTCGTGGTTATGCTATAAAAAATAAGCGTCATTTTATCGCCCACCAACTACGCAAAAAGACATAAGTGGTTTTGTTGGCGGTCCCGCGGGAACTTTATATATTATGTAAGGCTTGCTACAAACGGAACAACTATTTTGCTGCCGTTCAAACATCATAACATGTCATAATAATATATTTTAATTTTGGTAAATCTTATTAGAAAATCTTTTGTTCTGGCCAAAGAAACTTTTGTCTTTGTCTCCTGTCCGGCCTAAGTCATTGTCTGGCTACCTTAGGTTATAGGTAATATTAACCGGTTACTAACATTATAATAGAATGTATTATGTATTCAATTCCTGTGATCAAATGATCAAAATCGAATTTTGATCATTTTGAATTTTACTAAAATCATGTCTACCATTATAATTACTACCCAAACAGGTTGCATTTTAGTCTTGTTCAGTGTCATCGTTAGCAGCCGGCCTAAAAAACAGACGCAATAAGGTTACCATTTGCGTAGTGATGAGTTAATCTCCTGGTTTCTGGAAAGGTTTCCAGGAAATGACGTAAAGCGATCGACGCCAACATCGTGGGTGTCCAGGTCAAAGACAGATGCGAAGTTAATGAGGAGTGCTTTGAACGCGACTTAGATATATAGATATAGGAATAACTGTAACAGAAAATGACGACTTGATTAGCGCAGTGGCTAAGCGATTAGACTGCTGCGCTAGGGGTTGCGGGTTAGATTCCCGCACGGGACAAAAATTGTGTGATCCGCAGATGTTTGTCCCGAGTCTGGGTGTTTGTGTATGTGAAACGCACCCACGGTACAGGAGAAATTCGTAGCGCAGGGCGACGTTTTTTTTTAAAAAAACAAAAAGATTATTATAGTGTCTAGAAGAGTCGGCGTAGGTGGGGTAGATCGCCTATCGCAACGTTAGATATATGAAGGGTTTAAATTAGCTCATAATAGTTTTTTTGGCTTTTTTTGGCTGGAAACGCTACCGTGTGCTTCCAGGAAACTGAAAAGTTTAGAAATAAAAAATCTTTACATTTTAACGCGATTCTTGTATTTGATATACAATATTAGTGTTTTATGTGGTGTCTCGCCTGTTATTGGGCAGTAAAACTAACAAAGAGGTATCTTTAGTCCTCCGCATTGTGTTGAATTATGTAAACCACTGTATAATGTTACATACGTCTTTGCCTTATATAACGTTGTATTATTTATGTGTGGACTGAACAATGTCGCGCGCAGGTACCTAGGTAGCACCATAAACTGTATTTTATTTTACTATTTAACTCATGTACCTAATAATCGTTAACTAATTGAGGTGCAAGCCTCTACGAGCGACGAGAAACAATTGACAATCCGAAGCAACAAGGTCAGTTACCCCGCTACCAATCTGCTAGCTGACATTATACTTGCACGGCATAAAAGATAAATGGTTGTTTTTAATTAATGGTGAATATGATAAATACGATAAATGAACGATAAAAGACCATATAAAAAACTTACTCATCCTGATTTAAACATGAAATCCTAACAAACAAACAGGTTAGAGAGACAGCCTTACTCTCGTATTTATAAGAGTGTAATAATGTTATCAGATGATATCAACACAGTCTCTGTATAATTCGAGTGTATTATTGTAAACATTGAAGACAATGGCGGGAAAACACTCGGCCTGGCTCTCACATAATTTGTAATGTATTGTGGCTTTTATTATTTAAACATTTTTCATTACAAAATAAGTATTTACACGTGGTAAATTACGTTAGGTATTTGATAGCATCGCTTCAAACGATATCAATAAATATTATTTTGAGTAAGTATGTATAAGTGTGTACAAGGAAGGTGAAGCTACTTCTCTCATCAGGTCAGACAGGTCGACAGGTCGTCTCAAACTCGCTGTGGTTCTTTCTTCAATAGACCACATCTCAGACCACCTACACTGGTTTCACATAAATTTATTGAAATTGTCTGGACTTTACAAGAGACCTTGACCCCTAAATCAGCATTTCTTCTCAGAGTCAATTTGAGAAATCCCAACGCCATCTAGTCTTCAAAAAAGAATGTCGTGTAATAGTGCTTACTGTAAACCTATTTGCAAAATAAAAATAATTTACATTTAATCGGATGTAATCTATCGAGTCATCACACTGGTCATACAAAGTTCCTTGGTTTATCGCGAGCGTTCCTCACTCCTCACTAGTGATGCTTGTTTTCTTTATGCGCGTCACAAAGGTTCCATTGTCCGCGTATCTTCGCGGGCTGCAGCGGAGGAAGTGCTTTGTGTGGTATCTGACGTGCGATCTGCTAGACCCTCGTCCTGGACTGACTCATGTCACGAACACCAACTAAGTACAAGTACACCTTCATCACAATGTGGTGTGTGAATTTGTGTTTGGACTATACTATCTATCAGATACATAAGTATATCAGTCATACAATTAAATATGACCATGCCTTTATGATACACCATGTAGGTACACTCTTTTGGCCAAAGCCTATTCTAGGGCTTTATTTATGAATATGAAACATTTGCTTGTAGGTAGGTATGTACCTATGTTTACTTGACTGATAACTATTTGTGCCAGACGGGCGCTTCGGTCGAGTACAATACCAGCGTACCACACTCGTGAAGCTCTCACGTCCTGCACCTACGGTTCAGGGATCCCTGTGAATGACACCGTAGCTTGAAGATATCTATACTTACGAAGAAGGGGTATCTCGTACCTCGGACTAATGAAAACACTATTTTATAACTCTTCAGGACTATTCAGGGAACGACTCGACTGCTTCTAAATTCTTCAAGTGATTCTAAGTTAACAAAAAAATGGGCTCTGCCGATGACTACAAATGACCCGATTTGAGCGCGCACTTAAGTACGACGCTCCTTTACCATAACGAGAGCCACTGCGAGCCGTTCCCCGAGACAAACTTTATTATACAAAATTATTACAAAATATACAGTTTTTTGCTTATTCTACTTATACCCTAATCAGTACGCAGGTGTGTCATACATCGTTGGAATCCTGCTGATCCCACCTATCTAATGAGGTATAGTGGTACCTCCTAAGCCTTATGGCTGAAAAGTTGTGGAATGAAAAAGGGGAAAAAATTGGAAATTTTGGTGGAATATTATTTTTCTAGGCGATTATCTAGAAAACTACAAGAGCTAGGTTCGTGAAATAAACTGAAAGCGCTAGCTAATCTATCGAATTAGCGAAGTTAAGCTATCTAAACATTACATACCAAGCACATAAGGCACCATATACCCTTATGTGCCGATACAAAGAGTCTCATTTCATGTTATTGCAAAAAAAGCTGCCCATCTGCCTATCCCTCTTTCAATCACGAGGATAAGAGTGTCTAGGGCATACTACGACTGGGGCTAGTACTCAGAGTAAGTCTAGACCCAGGGTTCCTAACCGTTCATGATTTATGACACTCTTACCGTCATGATCAAGTCAAGGAATTCAACAGTGGGTTTTCTAAACTATTCTAGGTGTATGACTACCTGTTTATGAGTTTAAGTTTATTAACTAAATAAAACAAGACCTAAATTACCCTATTTTCAGTGACTCACTGTCCTGAAAACCTATCACAATGCTTTATTTAGCTGAAACGCTATTGGCGAAGTATCGCCGTAACTATCTATTCTAATACTATCTTTATTGTGTATAACTCTTAAGGTAATACAAATAACAATTGAATGTTGGTGACGCTTCGTCGCGAACATCTCTCCCGCCGTGCAGTGCAGTGACGACTCGGCTCGGTGTCGGCGCGGCGCTGCATCACTCCGGTGAGCGACGACCGCAGTCGCGACGCTTGCCGTCGCGATGCCCGCCGCCCCGCTCTCTCTGCTGTGTCTGGTGACGCCTTTGGTAGCGTGATACTCGCCACCACGTAGCTGTGTTTTGCTCTTGCATTTTTGGTAGGCGCATCTGCTCTGTGCGACGCCTATCATCGCGACGTTCTACCGCGACGGGGGTCGCCGGTTGGCGTGGTGGATGCGCCTGGCTAGCGCGATTCCGGCCGTCACGGCCTGGGCCGTAACGGGGTTCGCCGCCAGTGCTGTCGGTGTCTGTTGCGACGCCTGCCGCCGCGACGTAAATTCGCGGCGGGGTTCGCTGGTGTGCCGCCTGGTTGGTCCGCCTCATGGATGCGGTGTCTGCGCGCCGGTGATGCACAATGGTGCACGCGTTATTACGCGCGCTGATGACACGCGCTGTGGTACGCGTTAATGACACGCGCTGCTGTGCGCGCTGTACTCGCGCGCTGATACGCGCTGTGGCACGCGTTAAGGGTACGCGTTATAACCGCGCGCTGATACGCGCTGTGGCACGTGTTGGTGGTACGCGTTATAACCGCGCGCTGATACGCGCTGTGGCACGTGTTGGTGACACGCGCTGCTGTACGCGTTATAATCGCGCGCTGATACGCGCTGTGGCACGCGTTGAGGACACGCGCTGCTGTACGCGTTATAATCGCGCGCTGCGGCACGCCTGCTGAAGGCGCCTGGTGATGCTGCCGATGCCCATGCGGTTCATGCCGCTGGGACGACATCTGACGCATGTGGTGCATGCGTTGTTGCGCGCCTGATGACGCGCGCTGTGGTTGCGTGCTGTGGCACGCACTGCTGGAGCGCCCTGCGGCGCTGTTGGTGCCCCTGCGGTTCACACCGCTGGGACTGCGGTCGGCGCATGGGGTGCATGCGCTGTTGCGCATCTAATGACGCACGCTGTGATTGCGTGCTGTGGCACACGCTACTGGAGCGCCTTGTGGCGCTGTCGATGCCCCTGCGGTTCACACCGCGGGGACGGCTGCTGGCGCATGTGGTGCATGCGCTGTCGCGCATCTGATGAAGCGCGCTGCGATTGCGTGCTGTGGCACACGCTACTGGAGCGCCTTGCGGCGCTGTCGATGCCCCTGCGGTTCACACCGCGGGGACGGCTGCTGGCGCATGTGGTGCATGCGCTGTCGCGCATCTGATGACGCGCGCTGTGATTGCGTGCTGTGGCACACGCTACTGGAGCGCCTTGTGGCGCTGTCGATGCCCCTGCGGTTCACACCGCGGGGACGGCTGCTGGCGCATGTGGTGCATGCGCTGTCGCGCATCTGATTACGCGCGCTGCGATTGCGTGCTGTGGCACACGCTACTGGAGCGCCTTGCGGCGCTGTCGATGGGCACGGCGTTAGACTACGCGTCTCCCGCCGGTGCCTTCCTCTCTCGTCTACTTCGGGAGTGGGATGAGTTTCTTCACCGGACGCTTGAGAGTGCCGCCAGCTGTGCGCACTTCAGCGGTCCGGACTTCGCCGTCTGCTCCGGGGAAAACTGCTACTATCCTGCCTCGCGGCCAAGTGTTGCGAGGCAGCTGACCGTCCGCTATGAGTACGGGGTCGTCCACTTGTAGACTGGGGCCGCGGCTTTGCGGCTCCCGCCGGTATTGAAGCTCTGGGAGATACTCACGCACCCAGCGACGCCAAAACATGTCAGCAAGTATTTGAGAGCGTCGCCAGTGCTTCTTGCTGTCGATGTCTTGCTCGGTGAACTCGCCGGGGGAAGGTACTCTTGCCGAGCCACCCAGTAGGAAATGGTTCGGCGTGATGGCCTCATCGTCTTCACTGTCGACGGACACGTGTGTCAACGGTCGGCTGTTTACTGTGTACTCTGCCTCACACAGCAGTGTGGACAACACCTCTTCGTGCGGGTGTTTCTCCTGGAGCACGTTATATAGCGCGGACTTTACGCATCGAACGAGGCGTTCCCAGGCTCCTCCCATGAACGGCGCGGATGGCGTTATGAAGCGCCACACTACGCCTCGACGACTCGCCTCCTCTTTAGACGCATCGCGCAGCTCCTTGTCGGCGCCATGCATGTTGGTACCGTTATCCGAATGTATCTCCGTAGGGCAGCCCCGACGTGCTATGAATCGGCGCAGCGCCAGTATAGCGGAGTCTGCGCTGAGGCTGCTCGCGATCTCGAGGTGAACGGCTCTAGTGGTGAGACACGTAAACAGCGCCACGTACCTTTTTTGATGTTGGCGGCCGACGGTCACGGACAACGGGCCGAAGTAGTCTAGCCCGGTGAAAGTGAAAGGCCTCTGGTGATGCGCGAGGCGCGTCCTGGGGTGGTCGCCAGTCGCAGGTACGGGGGGTTGTGCCTTACGAATACGGCACTGTAGGCATCTGCTCACCACCATCTTCGTTGTCGGTCGCAATTTTACGACCCAATAATGCTGTCGTACCTCGTTAACGGTGAGTTCGGTCCCACTGTGTTGTAGACTGCGATGTGTCCAGTCTATATATAACTGTGTGATGCGATGGTCGCCGTGTAGTATAGGCGGACGCTTCACTTCTTCTTCTATGCCGCTGACGGCGTCTATACGGCTACTCAGACGTATCACGTCGTCTGAAATTTCTATGCGCAGCGGTCGCAGCCTGCTATCTTTCGATATCTCTCGGTTTTCTTTAAGGTTCGCCCTCTCTTGAGCGAAAACTTCACGCTGTACTATCTGTACGAGCATTCTCTCGGCCTGTTTGAGATGCTCGGCTTCTATGTCGAGTCGCTCCGCTACACGACTCTTTCTCGGCGCCGTTGGTGGCGCTACTATCCTCGGTGCCTGCTTACGCCAGTCTGGATCGCTGTCGGCACCCTTCTTGGTGCGTTTGTAGTAGGTTTTCTCTCTACGCTTTCGACACTGTGTTATAAAGTGTAAAACACCTGCTGTGGCGCGCAGTAGTCGCTCCCACTTTGAAAAGCGCGCTGAATCCGGCACGACCTCTGTCAGTACCCTATCGTCGGTACTGTCGATGGTGACGAGTGTCCGCTCCTCGCCTGTTGGCTCGTCTGTGAGGGGCTTCTCTGTCGGCCACGACGATGGCTCCTCGTACAGGAAGCGGGGTCCGTTGTACCACTCGTGTGTTGAATGTAGGTCGTGTGGCACGTCTCGTGTGGCGAGGTCCGCTACATTTTGCTTGGTAGGTATCCACCGCCAGTCGTCCACTTTGCTGCCATCCTCGATCGCGGCTATACGATGAGCAACGAAGGGCTTGTACACGCGTGCTCCACGTCGTATCCACGTAAGCACGGTCTTACTGTCTGACCAATATGTCACTGATGCGGGCTCGATCTTGTGCTCGCGTATCACAGCTACAGCCACGCGGGTTCCCATCACCGCGGCCTGCAACTCGAGACGCGGTATGGAGTGAAGCTTGAGCGGCGCCACCTTCGCCTTCGCCATGACGAGGCTGACGTGTGTAGCGCCGTCTTCTGTGGTGGTTCGCCAGTACACCGCCGCTGCATATGCCACCTCGCTCGCGTCGGTGAACACGTGAACTTGTGTCTCTGTAGCTTCACTATATCCCGGGTAACATCTCGGTACACTGACGTCCTTAAGTTTCTTTAAGTGTGGTATCCAGCTTGTCCACTGCGTAGCCAGGTCTGAGTCGAACGGTTGGTCCCAGTCGACGCCTCGCCTCCAGGCCTCTTGTAATATTTGTTTTGCCCGAATCGTGACTGGTGAGGCGAGGCCGAGCGGGTCGTACAGCGACATTACGATCTTGAGAGCCTCCCTTTTTGTAGGCGCTCCCTTTTCTAATATACTGCTCGGGAGTCGTGCGAGCGTTAAATTGAAGCTCAGCACGTCTGACTGCGGTTTCCATATTAAACCGAGTATCTTCTCTATATTATCACTGTGTCCTATGTTGACCACTTCTGTTGTGCCGCGTGTCGGCTCTATATTTTCTATAAGTTCGGTGCTATTTGACACCCACTTTCCTAACTCGAAGCGTGCCTTCCTGTGTATGTCTCTGACAGCTGTCGCGATGCGCGTCGCCTCCTCTAATGTCCTGTAGCTGTCCAGGTAATCATCCATGTAATGATTCTCTACTATCGCCTCCACGGCCTCTGGATACTCTGCGGCGTATCTCCTCGCGTTCCAGTTCTTCGCGAATATGGCCATGCACGGTGAGCTGGCTGCGCCGAAGATGATGGACGTCATGCGGTACTCTTCGGGCGCCCCTTCACGTCTGTTTCCTCTCCAGAGGTATCGGAGTGCGTCTCTGTCCTCTCTGCGAACCTTCACCTGCATGAACATCTCCGCGATGTCGCTGGAGACGGCGATATTATGTCTGCGGAAGCGCATCATCACGCCCGGCAGCGACTGCAGCAGGTCGGGTCCCGTTAGGAGGAAGTCGTTGAGTGACATCCCACGCGATTTGGCGGCGGCATCGTGTACTATACGGAGTTTATCCGGCTTCATCGGGTTGAAGACATCGAAGTGAGGTAGATACCAGGTTCTACCGGGTGTAGTGGTGCTGGGAGCTTTCTCTGCGTAGCCCTTCTTGACGAGGGCGTCTATCTGTTCTATATATCGGTCTCTGAGTGCAGGTTTGCTGTCCAGCTTCTTCTCTATAGAGACGAGTCTCTTTATGGCTGTCTCATAACTATCTGGCATTTCTATGCGGCTGTCTTTCCACAGCATAGCGGTTTCTATGTGTCCATCTTCTAACTGTACGGTATTTTTACTCAGGATGTCCTCTGCCTGCTTCTCTGGGTCAGAGTCTGGGCGTCGCGGGTTGACGATCAGTGACTCTAGGGCGAAGAATTCGCGTAGCTGCTGTTCGAGTTTCTGGTCAGCGTTCGTCAGTCCGTTGACGTAATTCACCTGCTGACCCAGAGTCCTTGTGTGCGCACCGTGCAGAGTCCAACCGACCGATGTTAGCGACGCGACGGGGTGATGCTGCGGCCCTCTACGTACCTCGCTAGCTAACAGTAGGTGCCAGTTGTCTTGCCCAATAAGAATCTTGGGTGCGCCTGTGTTGTATATCAGCTGCTCTCTGATGTCTTGCAGGTGGCTGCATCGCGATATGTCCTCTTCACTGACAGTCTGCGGGGCGAGGTCGAGCTTCGGTATAGTGCGCGCTCTGAACGGCACTCTGCTGTCTCCTCTGCTCGCGAGCGTAACGGTGACACGACGCGAACCGGGTGTGTCGATCATAGTGTTTCCGATCGCTCCTATTTTAAGAGGGTCAACGCGGCCTCTAGCTCCGATCTGCCTGGCGACGTCCTCATCTATCAGCGACACAGTCGATCCGTCGTCGAGAAGCGCATACGTCGGCAGCTCTCCCGCCGGTCCGATCACTCTCACAGGCACTATTTTCAAATACGCGTGACTAGAGGTAGCACGCGAGCTCGCGACTGTCTCTTGAGTCGAGTTATTCACTGTTGGAGTCTCTGGCTTGTCGCTCTGCTCGGCCGCGGGCTTCTTACTGCCGTGAAGGAGTCTATGATGCGTCGCTGGACACCCCTTCTCACCACACTTCTTAGGTTTACACGTGTGACCATATCGCCTCGTCCGTAGGCAACGAAAACACATGTGTTGCGCTTTAGCGAGCTCCCATCTCTTCTCCGGCGACGCTTCTTTGAACTTAGCACAGTCGGATGCGTAGTGTCCGCTCTTGTCGCACAATCGGCATTTCGCGACCGGTCTGTCCGTAGCTGTGTGAGTCCTCTGCGTCGCACGTCTCTGCACGGGCCCGTCGGCGGCACTGATGTTCTCCGGCGGCGCGAAAGCACTACAAAACCGAGCTTGTTCGGTGATATAATCACTGAAGAGGGTGAGGTTAGGCACTGAGTTATATTTTTCTGTGTACGTCCTGTACCACTGCACACGAAGGGAATTCGGTAGCTTCTCTGTGAGCACACGCATCAACTCAGCATTCATGAGGTAATGTTCCTTCTTGAGAGCGCGAAGAGTGACGATACCGCTCCGGACTCGACTCGCGAACGTACATATATCCTTGGGCGTTTCACTGCAGCGCGGCAGTCCTCGCAGTCTGTCTGTCTCCGCTTGTGCTATTGAGTCTGGACGGCCGAACTGCAGCTCCAGCTCCCTCATGATGTCGTCCGGTCTCGCATGTCCGATAAGTTCGGAGCTCACTGTCTCGAGCGCTCTCCCGCGTAGGCTCCTTCTGAGTCGCGCTGTGTTTTCAACGTCGTTGAAATATCCCCGTGTGGTCTCATAGATGGCACGAAATGACAACCACTCTGTATGCGCCCCGCTGAAATTCGGGAGCGTCATGATGACCTTCGACGCCGAGGGGTTGCTCGGAGTCCATGGTCCTATCTTCTTGTCGGCTAGCGACGCTATAGCAGACGTCAACTCCGTGATGAACGGACGGAGTGAGTCCTCAGCCTTGGAGTCCTCTATCTGTTTTGATGGCACTGTATTCTTCTCATCACTGGGTTTCATAGAAGGCCCTGTTAGCTGGAGGTTCACTATATTCTCTGATTCCGCAGGGGGTGGCAAGTCGTCTCCCTCGGCGGCGATGTCCTCCTTTCTGGACCTGAATCGTTCAGGCTCCGGCGCTTCTTCCAGCCAGGATCGCACGTACTCGTCGTTCGATATCCTGTCATCTATGTAGCCATCGTCCGACTCCTCTTCGGCTCTCTGTAACGCTAACTGGGTAAGCTCCAACTTAATTTTCAATAAGTCTTCACGTGCTTTCATAGCTTTTCTGTTTGACCGGTTCGTCCTGTTTGACGGCGGTCTCTGAAGTTCTTGACGGGCGTCACCCCGGGTAGTCATCGGCATGCTCTTATCGGTTGGTTTCATCGTTCTGTCTGAATAGTCCTTCTCTATGCGGGTTCCCCTTCTGGCACTCGACGTAGCTACGGGCTCAACTTCGACACGCTCCAACGGTATCAGGGTTAGTGTAGGCGTGTTGTTTCCGCCGGCCGCTTGCGGTGGTCGCGCCGACTCGGCGCCCTCGATCGTGGATGGTGAACGCGGGGGTAGCTGATGTCGAATGGCGGGGGGATGTTCTCTGCTCGCCTCCACCACCCGTTCTTCAGGCGCCTTGCCCTGCGATCTGGTAACCGGCATTCTTGAAGTTGGCTTGAAGTCGTAGCTATAAGTCTTCTGTCTTCAGCGGCACCCACACGGATATCCGGCTCGAAGGACCATCAGATGTGCCAGACGGGCGCTTCGGTCGAGTACAATACCAGCGTACCACACTCGTGAAGCTCTCACGTCCTGCACCTACGGTTCAGGGATCCCTGTGAATGACACCGTAGCTTGAAGATATCTATACTTACGAAGAAGGGGTATCTCGTACCTCGGACTAATGAAAACACTATTTTATAACTCTTCAGGACTATTCAGGGAACGACTCGACTGCTTCTAAATTCTTCAAGTGATTCTAAGTTAACAAAAAAATGGGCTCTGCCGATGACTACAAATGACCCGATTTGAGCGCGCACTTAAGTACGACGCTCCTTTACCATAACGAGAGCCACTGCGAGCCGTTCCCCGAGACAAACTTTATTATACAAAATTATTACAAAATATACAGTTTTTTTGCTTATTCTACTTATACCCTAATCAGTACGCAGGTGTGTCATACATCGTTGGAATCCTGCTGATCCCACCTATCTAATGAGGTATAGTGGTACCTCCTAAGCCTTATGGCTGAAAAGTTGTGGAATGAAAAAGGGGAAAAAATTGGAAATTTTGGTGGAATATTATTTTTCTAGGCGATTATCTAGAAAACTACAAGAGCTAGGTTCGTGAAATAAACTGAAAGCGCTAGCTAATCTATCGAATTAGCGAAGTTAAGCTATCTAAACATTACATACCAAGCACATAAGGCACCATATACCCTTATGTGCCGATACAAAGAGTCTCATTTCATGTTATTGCAAAAAAAGCTGCCCATCTGCCTATCCCTCTTTCAATCACGAGGATAAGAGTGTCTAGGGCAGTGATTCCCAAAGTGGTCCAGGTGGACCCCCAGGGGTCCACGGGAGCCTTGCTGGGGGTCTACGTAGGCGTCAATAAAAAATGGGGGTCCATAAGATGTTAATAGGGGTCCACGAAAATTTATCTGCATATAGTTTTTATAAGGGCCTACCTATATTGTTTTAAGTACCTAACTAAGCAGATAACATTTTAATCTGGCAAGCGACTCTTACTTGTCCAAACTTGCGTATTCGATATTACAATTTCGTGTACAGACTTGCAAAGCGCAATCCGTCCGACAATGCTTAGTGCTTGTTTAGACATGATCTTGATCAAGACTATAAATACTCGATGCCAAAGGCATGCTCATTTATTTGTTTCCGGAATTTCGAAAAAGAAGGTGTGAGAAAATTTATATTAGTGTTCCTAGTGCCGGAGAAAAGTAAGTACGTACCTTTTTTTTGTTGTACCTAGTTCTTAAGTATTTTGTTTCGTGTACTGGTCGGTTGATAACAAATGCTTGTATACAATGTGTCCTAGGGATAAGTGACCGCCCGGCGTATTTAGAATATTTGTACAAAATTAAATTAAGTAAAGACGCGTGACGTGCTGCAGTTTTTTTACGATATTTCCTAAGTTTGTTCATCTTTTTCCATTATTTTTGTTTACTGACTAGCCGACATCATAATTTATCAATTAAAATCATTAGACAAAACTAAAATGTAGTAAAAAAATTACTTATATAAAATCACTAAGGCCGCTAAGTCACAAATGTAAATATAATTATTAATGATTTCGTACAAATATTCAAAAAACGCCGGGCGGTCTTATCGCTCGGACACATTGTATATAGCTAACTTAGTAACTTACAGATATTTTAATTGTCCTCTTTCGATTTGAAGACAAACACAGCACGTTTTATTCAATTGTTTTTTCACGAGAGGACTGCCTCTCTAAAAAGGCCGAAAAATCAATATTGCAGAGCAATTACTGTTTTATAAAACTACTAGCGCGTGAACTCATTGATTTAATGAAATTTTAGTTATTGTTTTTATGGTCACTTTTTTGGTCAATTTGGGATTTCGACTTTTATTTTTTCCTACACAAATATGATCAATATTCGATACTGAGTAAACTAATTTTTATTTCTACTATTAAAAAATTGTGGTAAATTAGGTATTTAACATTGATATCGCTTCGTGAAAAAGTCTGTACTTGTCTTAGCGGTTTATTAGTTGGTCCCTTTACAAGCCGTAATACTTTTTCAATATAATGATAATCATAATAATATAAAGCTGACAAAGGCTGCGTTGTGCTACCTATATTCAAATAAAAACTTGGTTACTATAACATTTTTTTTTACAGGGAAGGTAACTGATACAAAACATGGCTACAGCAAAGAAAAAATGTCGACAATACAGTGTCGATTATTTGAAATATGGTTTTGTTCCATCAGAGGCAGATAAACACTTGCCCATGTGCCTAATATGCAATAAAGTTTTAAGCAATGACTCTATGAAACCATCAAAGCTCGAAGATCATCTAAAAAGGTGTCATACTGATAAAATGGGTAAAGATTTAAAATATTTTCAAACATTGAAGGAAAAATATGAAAAGAGACCCACCATGCACAGCATGTTCGCTTCAACATCTCAAAGTAACGATGATGGCTTGCGGGCATCTTACAATATCTCATTACTAATAGCAAAATCTGGAAAACCGCACACTATCGGAGAACAATTAATTTTACCCGCTGTTGAAGAGGTTTTAAAAACTGTTTTGCACAAATCTCCATTTGACGTACTAAAAAGAATTCCATTAAGTAACAATACTGTACAAAGACGCATTGATGAAATGAGCTCTGACATCGAAAGTTTTTTGTGCAATCATCTGCAAAAAAGTCATTTTTCTATACAACTGGACGAGTCAACGTTACCCGGTAATGAAGCATTATTATTAGCATATGTCCGATTTATCATGGAGGAAGAAATTCACGAAGAATTGCTATTTGCCAGAACTTTGGAGACTGACACTAAAGGCGAATCAATATTTAATGTCCTGAGTAATTTTTTTACGGAAAAATCGATTCCATTTACAAACATTATTTCAGTGGCAACAGACGGAGCTCCTGCAATGGTAGGGCGATATCGTGGGTTTATAAGTCATCTCAAAAGAATTATACCAGGACTTACAGCTATTCATTGCGTAATCCACCGACAACATCTTGTGGCGAAACATTTAAGTGACAGGTTGAACCAATCTCTTCATTTTATAATAAACGCTGTCAACAAAATTAGAAGCAATGCATTGAATACGCGTTTATTTGCTCAATTGTGCGACGAAAATGACGAAGACTTCCAACGACTGCTCTTACATACTGAAGTACGCTGGTTGTCGAAAGGTGCATGCTTAACGAGATTTTACTCTGTTTTCGATTCCGTATTAGAGTTCTTAGAAAGTAGAGATCCAGATTTAAAAGAAAACTTGATCAAATTCAAAGGAGACATTGCGTATTTGACAGATTTGTTTAAAAAATTTAATGATATTAACTTGCAGTTACAAGGGGACAGCCTGAATTTAATAAAAACAAAGGGGATAATTTCGGCTTTTCTTGGGAAATTGAAATTTATGAAGCAAAACATTAGTCGGCGCGAATTATCTCAATTTCCAAACTTGTCGCAGGTAGAAACTATTGATGAGGATATCCATACCTACAGTCAACATTTAAGTGCCCTGCATGATGACTTCAAAACCAGGTTTGAAGATATGCTGACGATGGATATACCACCATGGATCGTAAATCCATTTGATGAAACTGAAGTGGCCAATGTATTATTACAAGAGGAGCTGCTTGAGCTAAGCACCAATGAGGAGCTGAAGGTGAAATTTAGAAAAGGCTACCAAACATTTTGGCTGCAAGCAGAAATACACGAAAAATATCCTGGACTGTGGGAAATCGCAAGGAAATTTTTGATAGCTTTTCCCTCATCATACCTTGTCGAAAGAAGTTTTAGTGCCGTTACAAACCTCTTAACAAAAAAAAGGAGCAAACTAAACATCACAGAGCGGGGGGATTTGCGGTTATTGCTCACAAAAATAAAGCCAAACATTGATCGTTTGCTGACACTCCATCAAATACATCCTTCCCATTAATTAAAATTATGTCCACAACCTATAAGTATTACCTTATTATTATTTTTTTGTAATTCTTTTCTTTTAATTAATAAAATGTTATAAAATGTACCATTTTTCGTTTTTATTTAAAATTTAAAATTTTAACCTATCAGAATATAGGGACGGAACTCAGAAGCGACACAATTTTTATTTTTTGTCGACTTTAACAATGTGGTAGGAATGTAGCAGCAGGGGGTCCACCGACACCAGTTTAATTTTGAAAGTGGTGCACGAGAAAAATAAGTTTGGGAACTACTGGTCTAGGGCATACTACGACTGGGGCTAGTACTCAGAGTAAGTCTAGACCCAGGGTTCCTAACCGTTCATGATTTATGACACTCTTACCGTCATGATCAAGTCAAGGAATTCAACAGTGGGTTTTCTAAACTATTCTAGGTGTATGACTACCTGTTTATGAGTTTAAGTTTATTAACTAAATAAAACAAGACCTAAATTACCCTATTTTCAGTGACTCACTGTCCTGAAAACCTATCACAATGCTTTATTTAGCTGAAACGCTATTGGCGAAGTATCGCCGTAACTATCTATTCTAATACTATCTTTATTGTGTATAACTCTTAAGGTAATACAAATAACAATTGAATGTTGGTGACGCTTCGTCGCGAACACTATTATTTATTTCTCTCTCGATAAATCGAACCATCATAGCAATCATCAGTTGTTTCATTCAAACTGACCTGGAAAATCTTTTATAAGATGTATGATGTAAAAGCTCCGCGAGATTTAGAAAGAATGGTTTCAAGTGAGCCAGTTTCCTGAAAAGTTAGAGTATGCCAACAAAAATGCATTCATTTATGTATATTTATAACATTACAACAACAACAAACCCCTAGCCTTCCTCATAACTAATTTGAATGTTAGTCATTTCGATCACAATTCCCAACATTACCTGCATTAGGTATGATCAGCATGTACTTGCAAGGTAATTGATTAACGAACCGGTTTTACCGAGCCGCGGGTAAACACTGCAAATTGCAGCAATACGGCAAAAAGTAAATAACGAAATAACATGACGTTTTACCTCCCAACTGCATGTCAACTAATTTACCTTAATGTTTGTGCTGGCCAACTAAACCTGACTGTATTGGTTAATTGCATATGAATTAATTAATTGTTATTATGCTGTATTCCTTTTGAAATCGCAAATTTGCCTTCTAGTTTGAATTCGATAACGGTTGTGTTATTTGGTAAATACACGTGTCCTGACACTTGGCTTTTCAACTAAACCTTGGTTTTACAAACATGACATTTCAAATTCACAAAAAGCATCACAAAAGGAATATAAGGGATTCTAACGAACACTAGAAGGGCACCACCAAAACTGCGACTTTTACGCAGAAAGAAAGGGCACAGCGACTGCGACATTCAGGTTATTATGGATTCCGATTAAACTAGATAGAAGTGCTTAAAACTTGGGTTCCAACATAGCTAGTAAGATTACTTAAAGTGACAATAGTTCTGTATGAAAATGCAAATAAAAATTACGTTGCCAAGTAAGCACAAGACCGTGCCGCTGCCAGCTACATCGTAATGATAAGTTAGCAACAACACAAATCAGGTCATGAGGACAGGTATCTATGTAATATGTATTCAACCTGTACACACATGCTTGGTGTGTAACGTATGGAATGCTTACCTATGCATGATAGACTCTACAATAACTATCATTGTTAATTCGTATGATTTTTATTCGATTAGATTGTGAGTTATTGCTCAGTCAACTCATATATTAGACGTAATTTAAGAAAAATATATTGCAGCTGGTTGTCATGGTGGCCTATTGGTTGAATTACTGGATTTTTATGCCCGAGGTATTGGGTTCAAGCCCAGGCAAGTATCAATGTGTCTTTTTCAATGTCATAAATACTTTCTTGTAAACTCTTAAGACACCACTGAATATGGCTAACGGTAACTGAAAACATCGTGAGGAAACCTGTATTTAATTATTTTAAATCGCGAACCTGCAGTGAGCTAGCGTGGTGATCAATGCTCAATCTTTTTCACAATACGAGAAGAGGCCTTTGCCCTGCAGTGGGACATTATAGGCAGTTATTACATATTATATTGCAGCTAATCAATTAGCATTACTCGTCGAAAAGTATACGACGCGTATAATAATTGTCACTCCTTGTAATAGAGTTCTAGCCACCCCTTTAAGTAACACAGCGCGCAGATAAGGGAGCTTCGCACAAAGTGGGCTCTGACCCAGTCGTCGACAACGGAGAAATGGAACGGTAGCCCACTAGCCGTGAGCCGATGACACAAATACCTACTTGAACAACATCGATTGCGCGCCGCACCGGTATAAATATTACATTATACAGATAATAACGAGCAATACACATCATAATAATACTACCTATATTATACCAAAATGTGTCTCTTTCAAATAGTTAGGTCGATGTCAATCGAAACGTTCGATGGCTCTTGATAATTTTTGATTAGAACTAGATTGATTGATTATATAGACAGTTACTGATTGATGTATTAGCTCTTAATTGCTCATCAATCGTTAATTGTATTTCAATATGACTCTACATGAACGTGGGGGAGCGGATTAAGAATACAATAACCCAAGAAGCGAAGTGACGACATACTATTACGTACATGGGACTGAAGAAGAGCGGCAAGATGTGGATGTATAGGTTTTCTGATGAAGGAGAGCACCACTGCTTACCCTTTGTCGAGTTACATGCGTGATTATTATTGATGTAAGTATGTGTACCTACCTATTGTCGCATATTGAACATGTCTAACAGGTGATCATACTCGTATGTGTCAAAAACAACCCATATCACTGCTGTCACTATTGTAACATTTATAACTGTACTGCTGACGTGTAAGGCCCGTCCCTACTCCATAGCTAACGAGTATCAAACAGACTCGCTGCACCGTCACGGTCTGTCTGTTGCGGAGCCACGCTATAAAGGTACAATGTCCACCACAAACGAATAATACCTACGATGATATGATGTGCAGGACAGCAGACAATGCGGGTAATGTTATTGTTAAAATCACTCATGACTGCATAAATCCCAAGTAATAAGGGAAGGGTAAGATTGGTGCAGTACCGCTGAAAATGGCATATGTAGGGTAACTAATCAACGGTAGGGAAAGATGGACCTATTGCTATTTATCTGGCACAGCTTCAAATGCAAGGCTGCTACGCAAAATATCTTTCCATATCACTTTGAACACTCAGATTTAGCCAAAAATCCGTCACGAGCTTTTATGAAACTGAAAAAAGTTTTATTAGGTACCTAATTTAAATTAGTCTTAATAGACTATACTACACAAAGAAGTTGGGTTACGGACGATGATGATGAATTCATACAACTCAATTAAATCGTTGCTATGTAGCTAGTACTATATTATGCACTCCTGACCCTCAAACTAGGTATACTTATTAACATATAATATACACCCGTATCTTGAAATATATTAAAAACACTTAGTAACAACAATCACGTTAGGGTGCGCAAGCGCACGTTTTTGCTGCATGTGTGATGTACATGCATGAGATGTGCGGATGATAGATGACAAGATGTAATTACCCACTATATGCTAATTGCTGACCATAATATACCTATGGTAACTAACTACCTCGGTGTTTTTTGTTTTATTAGCACATCGCAAAATTTTCGCCGTTTCTATTGTTAAGATACTTATTGTCTAAACGTTATATTTTGTTTTACCATGTGACTATTATCTCATGCTGTTTTTATTTAAAACTCTTCTCGCTATTTTTGTAATTAACTTAAAATTAATTACCTTTTGTTCCTTCGTCGCTATCACCTATCATCTATGTGAGTTGTAATTTAGTATGTTGGATGAACAACATCATGCGATCAGATAACAGGAAACTGTTCCGTGGTCACATATTAACAGTGACTAAACTACAACCACCCGTTTTATGGCCAAAACCTTTCACACCTCATAAGCCTAATACTATTGCGAAAAGCCCATCGATTTATTGCGTTCTTCTTATTGGCATGAGCTCACATTCCTATAGACACTTGTTACGCTTTGGTGTAGAAGTTGGCCAGTCAACAAGGATGCGTATGGTAGGAAAGTTTATCGACCAGGGTGCACCTGACTGTGATACTTATACCTACTTATATCGGTACCTACTTGAGGATATAATCTACGTACACATAAGGCTTTCAATTACAAGGGAATTCGAAGGAATAATCAGACCTGTTTCTGGCAGTCACTGTGGGAGGTCTTGTTTAATGTTCGAGACATCGTCTTTGAAGACCTGACACCATGATGCTCCTTTCTTTTCTGTTACACATCTCATGCTATGCTGTGATGCATCCGTCACAGTTATCGAATAGCTTTCTATCACCTCGCCAACTTACGCCACGCTCAGTCGACTACAGAGCGACATTTCTATAAATAAATAACATGCAGAACCTACGTATTACAGCCGAACAATGCGGCAACATGGAACATTCCATGGGCACCGTGACATCACACCTTATTACATGATCGCAGAAAGTAACAATAGCATCTACTTAACTATGTGGACACTGCACCATTAACAATACGTTGGAGCATACGGATGACAGGTTTCTGGTAAGTCACAGAGCGTTCAGGGTGTTTCTACAATATCGTCCAAACATCTTATTATTGACGTTAGTCGTGCATAACTCATGATGTCAGATAACAATATGTGAACACGCTGACATCCATATTTGTTTTGTTACTCAATTTAATTAGCCTAATTTAATAAATACACAATTTAATTGTACAATAATTAGTCCTACAAGTAATTAACAAACATTTTCTAATGAGAAAACTGCGACTTATTTGTCAATTAAAGCTCAGAATACAGAACAAACACAGAATTAAAGGATTATTGCTTTAAATACACATCGATCGATATGGCTTGCCAAGCATTAATATGTATATAATTTATAAAGAACTTGCACGCACGCAATAAGTACCTCTCTATCCTCTGAATGTATTTCGCAATGCAAACTCATTAGCGAAAAAGATACGCAATTTTCAACCTAACTTAAGAAGTTTTTTTTTTTGCATTGTAACACATATATAACTACTACTTCTCTCTATCTCCATACTTATGAACATGTATGCCTCTTAAAGGTAAAGACAGATTATATTGTGGCCGCTCCACCTTTTCATCATACATTTTTTTTTAAACATTCCTTAAGTTGTTTTCGTCTGGAGATTTGTTTTGAATCATTTTCACATTCCAACTCATGGTTCTGGCATTTCACATCGCCATTAAACTTCCCATAATAATGTGTGATAACGTCATGCCTTGCATTCTCTTCTTAGTTTTGTAATAAATGGACGTCTAACCTTGACATTGACTTCTATTAAAGCAAGGTTTATTCAAGGTGATTGTTTTAAGTTGGAAACTAGATAATTTCTTTCTCGTTGTGACCGCCCTGCCAGCTGTAGGTATATGCAACTTAACATGTTTCTAAATAAAATGAATGAAGGCAGTCCCATTAAACTCCGACCTTTTGTTATTTACCCATATATATTAGTAAATCATGATCCTAATAAGTACTTGATCACACTTGTTAAGTTTGTAGATCAAACGAGGCACCTTACTACTAGGACCACACTACGTTTGTTAAATCCAAAATATCGCCTTTACAGCTGCTGTACCAGCCGTCACGTGACAGTCTGACAGATGTGGCCGGTAAGTTACCTATTCCGCAGCAACTATTAGTACCAAGTAGGTAGGGAAGTAGGTACTTTAACTAGACATTAAACTACACCCATCATTATGGTCACGCAGTACATAAAAGAGGTGTATCAATGTCGGCTGCACCGGTGCAGGCGCACGCGCCGTACACACGTGCCTGATGCCGCGTCGCTGCAACGTGCCGCGGAGCTGCGGTTTGCGCGGTGTCACCTGTACTAGTATTAAGTTTAAGGAAGTTACTATTGAAGATTCGAATCGGATACAAGTACAGGCGCGTGACTCCTGACAACTTTATTTTGTTTAATTAACCAATATGTACATCACAAGCTCCGAACAGAGGTTCTTAGTTCATTTCCTTTATCGTGTTTTGCGTACAATAAATAGGATTACAAATTATTTCCTTTATCAATATCAAAACCAAACTTGCTTTTATTCAAGGTAAATGATTTTAAATTACGTAAGTCATTATTAGGTAGACACTTCTTTCTATTCACATAATTCATCATAGATTATCCTGGCGGTATTTCATAACCAGTTTGTAAACACAAGCTCACCCTAACTGGTGACACCCAAACGTTACGATTGAAACTTCGAAACTCTTATTTCGTCTAACTTTTGTAGGTACATTATTTTATGATTTACTTTGGCAAGTCTGTAGGTATATTATATCAAATAATATAGATAGTATCGTCAGGCCATTAGGTGTTTTTCACTCCTAAATCAATCTGTATTAAGCATCGAGCGGAGTTAACGCGGGTCTGACACCGCAGGGGCAATTTGTGCCTTTTTTTTTTTTTTTTTTTTAACGTGAGGGAAATGCGTTTCGCATTCCCCGCCGCTGGGAGGCGACGGGGATATGTGGGACTCTCCCCCATGAACCCAATAAGATCCACAGGGGCCTGCCCACTAAAAACCTCACATGTTGCCTGCTTCGGCGCATAAGTGGCGGGGAGGCGGGATCGCTATAGCATTCTACCGCCAACCCCACCAGCGCTATCCGCCCTGTAAAGTGGGGCGGATTCTTCGCTCCCCCCTATGTAGAGGTAGGGGGGTACAGGACTTCGGTGCAGAGGCCAGTGCAATGCAGAGGTGGGTCTCCCAACCCAAGGGGCAATTTGTGCCTATCTCAATCCCCATTAGGCTGCCAGACAGCAGACAGACAGACACATTACTACAGTGAACGTACCTAGCTATTATTACTTTTATGTATATTACTTTATACATTTTTTATGCCACATAATATTATCACATCAATTACAAAGTAGCTGGGCATTTAATTTATTTACTACATTTTATTACAAAGGCGGTTAGGCATTTTCTACCAGTCAACCTTAGGGTGATAGAGTTGAACAGTGGTAAATGCACTTAATATTGAATGTAACCCAACAGATTCTCAGCCCACTAATAGAACTTCTTTTCGAATGGTTGAAGAACAATGAAAAATCTCTCAGGTGTACCGGTTTCTTCACGTTTTCCCTCTTATTTTTTAATCAAACTAATCCTGTATATGTACAGGCCTGAATCACGTAGGTGTTAAAAACATAATTAACGCCCACTCGGTAGTAAAGTATCAAAACGAGTGTTGTGCGTGAGTGTCTGGGTTCTATTCCCTGGTGGACGTGTTTAGTTACCATGACAATTACCCCATTACAGAAAGTAATAGCAACATGCGAACGTAAATTAAAGGCGTTGTTACTGTTTTGGATATGTAGGAAGATTAGCAACGGCTTTTCACATACTAAGGTTCCTCAATCTTGACCACAATAAGCGTTAGTACTGCGTAGTGAGGCGTATGACGAGATGGTCATAATGTGGTAGATCATCATCATCATCAGCCAGAAGACGTCCACTGCTGGACACCTCCCCTTAGAACGCCACAATGAACAACTTGCCATTTGCATCCACTGGTTGCCCGCAACTCTGACGATATCGTCGGTGCACCTGGTGGGAGGCCTGCCAACGCTGCGTCTTCCGGTTCGTGGTCGTCACTAGAGAACCTTTTTTCCCCAGCGGTTATCACTTCAACTTGGATATGCTTTGAGCTATATTGGTGATTCTTGTTCTTTGGCAAATTTACATATTCCAGATAGTGAAAGGTAATCATGTATAAAGAAAACGATTGTATAAATTTTTTTGGTGTTTTATTGTATGCTTATATTACTTAACAGGAAGAGTCTTAGATCCTGGAGGGATACAACATCTGAAACAAAGACAATCACATGTTATCATAAAGTTAGAATATTAGTAATAGGGTAGTGTGGTTAATGAACAGCTATCAGTAGAATATTGACCACATTTAGTTCAGGTTTCAAATGTCATACCATCATTTAGCATTTATCAGGTTTTATAACCAAATAACTTATGGAATAGAAACATCCATTCATCCATATCAACAAATCCAACAATTTTAAGGTTAAGAAAAAGTGACTATGTTATTAAAGGGCATGATTTTGAGACAACATATATATTTATTGTTGCAAGGTTTTGTTCTAGCATTATGAGTGATCAAAAAATGCAGGGTGGAGAATGCTGGAGATGCTTTGAAGGGTAGAAGGTGTACTGACCACGCGTATCCTGTGGCCCATGGCCTGCGCGGGCAGGTTGGTCCGGAAGCGCGCGCGCACCCCTCCGGAGCTGCCGTGCGCGCGCGTCACCTTCCCCCAGATGGCGCGCAGCTTGGTCTTCTTGCCGCGCGGGCCGCCGGCGATGGGCGTCCTCTTCTTGGCGCGGTACACGTACACGCAGCGCTTGCCCGCGTAGAACTCCGCGTCGTCGCGGCTGCGAGCGCCCTCGATCTGTAACCATTGAGGATGAGGGCCCGTTAGACTTTACCGTTGAAAAAAAGTTTTAGGCGTGTGTGAATTGTGAAATCAGTTGGTATATTGACCACATAGTGATTCAGGTTTCAAATGTCATAAGCATCATTTAAATAATATTTATATAGGTAGATTAGATAAATATGTTTAAGTGGCACAACTTGGGAGTGACTTCACTCAACATTGGCATAATAGTCGACAATGGCTCAGTTGAGAAATAAAAAGAACTTGGGAGAGGTCTAGGCCTAGGCCTAGGCCTTGTCCAGCTGTGGACCACAATAGACTGAGAGAGTTAGTTACCCTGTATTTACTAAAAAGTTTAAATCAGAAATCAAATTACTAATGCTGCTAGAAGAAGTTACAAAAATAATAAATCTTTACAAACATGCAGCCACAGCAATCAGCAATGAAATCCTGACCACAGTTTTCACTACACCATGCAGAGATTATCTCTTAGAGACACAATATAGCAAATTAATTGAATATACATATAAGACGGGTATACATACATGACATACAATTAATAATTATTACACATAATATAAACTGCTTAATAAAGTAAAATTTCAGTCTACTAATGTTACAAATAGTAAGTACTGTTGATGTAATGTGCTTTTGCTATACATTGTGGGTCACACAAATCATAAAATAACTTCTTAATCGATAATTAATAAAATAATAGAACATTATCTTTGCACCGTCTATTAGAAAATTGTCAATAACGATTCATAACAAAACCTTTTTACCGAAACAATTAAGATAAGTTATTTCAATATCTAATACATTTGAATCAGCTGAGATTTTTATTGCGGTTGCAAAAAACCCTCAGAATCATTGATGGTACTTGTTGCTTCCTATCTTTGTATTGTGGTTTTTGGTTAAAATCGCAATCAATTAATAATTATGAGCAAGTAGATCAACCTTTTTGAATGAAATCCTTGGTAAATCTACAGTACAAGTGTCTACACATGTTGTTAAGATTGTAAGGATCATTGGGTTCTTATGTGAGAGTATGATCAAAGCGACTATGATAACTTTACTGTGGAGATAAAAACGTTAAAGACAGTTCCAGATTATGTATTGAATGTTAGTGGCTACTAACAGGTAGTAGAATCATGGTCAACCTCATGGTGGATATAGGTACAATGAGAGTGGCCGAATTAGTTAAATGCTTACCTTCAAGAGGGCTGTGTTCTCATGCTGGTTGCGCAGACCACGCTTGTATCCTGTGAATACAGCCTTAGCGTACAGCCTGCCGTGACGGGGCTTCGACGAAACTTTACGCACCGCCTTAGGGGGCTCCGCGGGCGCCGCTGGGGCAGCCTTAGCGGCTTTCTCTTTTGGTGCCTTAGTCTTAGGCACTTTCGCCTTAGGCGCTGTCGATGGCGCTGCGTCAGCCATTCCTAAAACACCAAAGTAACCAAATAATATTCAACCACGAACTTTGTGATAGGTTATGTTGACAACAAAATCCAATCTCGATTTATCTTTGAAACTTTAACAAATCTGACATTTTTATGAGCACTGGCCGATGAATTCATCGTTAGATATTTTTGATTTGCGTTGATTTTTCGTTATTATTGTAATTATAAAAAGAAAATTTTAGGAAATATTAGCACACCAACCGTTTGTTATTTTCCTTTGGAAATGAAAGAACGGGTGACGATGTTGCTAGCATATACCTTAAAAATTACATCTATAAACTGGCATTCAAATAATATTTCTTAAAGATTTGGTTTGAGGAACGCCTTTTATTTGCTTAAACAATTGTTTAGACAAAAAAAATCACTTCTTAAAGTTTAAACTGTTTTAGTAAGAAAATGAATTGTTTAAATTATTTAAAGGAAACTAACTTCTGCCATATTAATTAACAAAATAGTACGCACAATTAAGGCTGGCAGCACATAAGTTTCGTCTAGAAACAATCTAGGAAAATAGGATACTTTAATATTTTAAAGTATCTATATTATTAGTTTTGGTTTGTAATAAAAATATGTTTATACGAATAGTCTAATAATTCTTAATCAATTTATTATTTTTACCTATAATTTATAATGATATAATTTTCACGTAATGGCAACTACTTACACTCGGTTGTCTAACCTCGTTGTCTGATTTGGACCAATCAGAAAAAACCACGAAAAGAGACGAACGAAAGATGGATTGTGGCTCTGTCAAATAATTATTTTGTATTGTAATTGAATTGTTGTGAATTAGCCATAAAGACTGCAGTAATTAAATTATAGATTAATAATGGACTACTTAGTAAATATTAACTGGAACAAAGTCACACCATGCCTTGTCTTATTAGTGCTAGAAGTGATGTTAGAATGTGTGTATTTTTATGAATTTAACCTGCTTATTTGATGTGTTTTTAGTCGATTTTTGTGTGAAAGTACGTGTTTAGAGATATTGCTGTGTAGTTTCAGAGTCCGCATCACCGACGGAGGTGAACAAACACCTGGAGTTGGGTCGCGACTTCCTGGCTCGAGGACAGCTCTCTGATGCCTTGACACACTATCATGCAGCCGTCGGTAAGTGACTGCACCTGCTACATACGTGTCCCATGACGCCCTCGGTCGTGTCAGGTCCATGTTGTGGGAGCAGGCTGATGTAGGCCACAGCTGTGCCTTGTTGTCACAGGGGAAAACAAAGATTTTGTCAGTGCCTTTAGGCTATTAGATGGATAATAACGAAACCACCAACAAATCTTATCATTTAATAAGTAAACATACCAAAAATTACAAGTAATTTACATTTTACAGTTCTCTACACATATTAACTCTGCAAATAGACCAAACACCTGTTTCCATTCTATTGTAGTGTATAAGTGACATCTTGGCAGCATGTTCGGTATCATATTTGTTATAATTAATATATGTAATAATTTCCAGAGGGAGACCCACACAACTACCTCACATACTTCAAGCGAGGCACAGTGTACTATGCCCTCGGTAAGGCCAAGTTTGCCTTACAAGATTTTACTAAGGTAAGACATTTGATAATATAAACATCAAGACAAAATTGCTTTTTCAATGATGATTACACCAAAATCTGTATCACTTCATTTATTGAGTAATGCTTCTAGTGAAAAAAATGTGACCAGTTTGCTCTAAGTTGTTTATTCATGTATGTATAATAACTGTTATGTTAGACAGTATCTATGATAAGTTCAAAAGATAACTATCTCATCTAATCTGTCTGACATAAGTGTATTATTTAAAATAATATTTTTTATTTTTATACTAAACTAATATTTTATAATAGAAGATGAAAACTATACTGTCCCACTTTTCAGGTATTGGAGATAAAGTCTGACTTCACAGCAGCCCGGCTGCATCGAGCTAATGTGTACCTGAAACTGGCACAGTACACAGATGCCAAGGAAGACTACCTACAAGTTGTGAGTATCTTATCTTATCTGTAGTTCATACCGGTCAACTTATCTGTCAACATTGTGCTTGTGTTACATCTGAATGACAATGACCATTGCCTCCTACTAGCTACAGCCAACAAGCCTAAAAAATATAGATTTTTTGTAGTACCTAATTTAAGTTAGATATTGATGAATAACGGATATTAAAATACGTAGAATTACAACCATTGTAATGAACATACTGCTCGTATCGTAATATACAAATAATAGGTAAATAATTTGTGTGATGTGTCAAGACTGATAATATCAATGGTTCAGTCATTCATGTCAGCTATTTCATGTTGTTGATAATGGGCTTCCTATTAGAGCTCTGCTATTCATGATTGTAAGCTAATGTTGCCATAATAACAGCTGTCATTTATGCTGGCAATTATGACATTAATGTATGATATATCAGCGTTATTTTTACACTGGCATAAGTATCTAAACATTGTTGTGGGTGGATGTATTATGATTAGATAACTTCAGTCGCAGTGTTTATTGTTCTATCCTGTGTACCTGTTTATCCTTTAACATAAGTACATTATAACTTTTGTTACAAAGATGTAAGTAGGTAGTTACCCTAGTTTTTTCTTATTAGACTTAAAACTAGTGCCAATAATTTACAAAAAAAAAACTATAAAGCAGTATTAGATTTGGCCTTTTGACCAATGTTATATTATAATGTATCAACCTATTATTAAATCATTGAACAATCAGTTCTTTTTATTTGGCCGTGACATTAAATGCTAGGTATTTTCATAGAGTCGTAACTCTCGCCTGAGTGAGTTCACGACAAAAAGCTAATTCCAAGAAAGAAGTATTTTATTAAACTACCGAACGGTGGACGAATTAAATCGTTAAACAATAATATTGTAATTGAGATTACGACATGACGTGGTATTACAAGTGCAGGTGGTGTGACCAATGTTTGTTATTGCTCAATTTTTAATGTTGCCACACCAAACTGCTTGACGCGTTTCAAAATACACTTTTATCTGAATAGACTTGAACCTGTTTTTAATTTTGCTCCTTTTACTTAAAATATAATTTAAACATTTATATCTCTTTCTCTGAAAGTGGTTACGGTTAGTACCAGGCTCATTACAGTTTACAGTTCGAACCGTAACGTAGGGTGGCAATCAATGTCGCATTAGTCCCGCTGATAATTAGATATAGTAAAGCCTATAATGTCTAAAATAATAACAACACTACCTACGCGCGCGTAAATCTTTTGTTAAACCTTATTATTTATATGCTAGGTACGTCACCGTATTGTTAGTGTCTACACTCATTGTTCGCGATTACTGTGTGAACACCGTGGTGCCACAATAGAGATGCACGTGGTGACCTTGACTTGAATTGTTTTGTTTATATTTAATTGCTCAGTGATACGTTTCGTGATCTTTAGTGCTTTGTAAATACAGCAGATTGCAAAGCTATCTACTAATAATTGTATATTATAGAGAAAGCAGAAAATATTAAATCTTATTCGAATGTCAAATAACAAGTAAAATGTGGGTATTCTGGACTGAAAAAAAAAGTAATTTAAAAAATATATTCTTTTTGAAAATGTATTTTTCTACATAGATAGATTTTTCTTGTATCACGTTTTGGGTGGGTAGAAATATTGTTGTCTAAATATGTTCAGAATACAACAAGGATACTAGAGCAATTCCTAGTGTTCAGCAGAAGCCTTTTAAATAACAGCAAACAATAAACTGTTAATGCTAAGTGTATGAAGCCTGGGCGAAAGATTCACGCATGCGTAGATCGACGACCCGCCAGTCGTCACACTCATACGCAGCCCCCATTACCATGTAAATAGTTCCTACGGTATATGTGAAACGGAACCGTGTCCAACCCATGCAGCGCGGATTACACGCTCTTTAGCGATACTTGTTAGTTTTTAACCGACTTCAAAAAAAGGAGGAGGTTATCAATTCGACTGTATTTTTTTTTTTTTTTTTTTTTTTTTTTTATGTTTGTTCACTCATAACTTGCGACTGGGTGAACCGATTTTCATGATTCTTTTTTTATTTGAAAGCTGGTGCTTCGCGTGTGGTCCCATTGTCACCATTTCAATACCTGATGATGGGATCTTGTAGAAATCGGGGGAACTCTTCAATAAATAACAGCAGATTAACCGCGATTGTTGCTATAGCATATCTAAGCATTGTTTACGCCATCACACAACATAATATCACGCCTGTACTCACTACAAAGGTTATAAAAACAATTTCGAAAAAAAAAATGTTCAAGGTCACTTACAACGTTTTACAAAAAAAACGCAATACTGAAAAATAATTAGATGTTTGTTCTGATGAGATATTCGGTTATAAGAACAAAACTCTTCAAATTTCATGCGTCCTAATTACGTAAGCTGATCCGTGATCGCGGTACTGTCCCTGGGTAACCGTGACCCTGGAACGTAAAGGGCTATTGAAGGAACACTGTGGATGAATATGACAGTAGTATGACTGTCAGTACAAGTCTGACAGTCCCTCCACCCAGGGTGGGAGGACTCATTGGATAATTTTGCCTCGTAAATAAAAGATTTATTATGACTTACTTATGTACTACTGACTTACTTATCTACCTTCATTATCGGAAGACAGATTTCGTAGTCTTTTCATTTCCTGCAACGATCTATCGTCGTGTGGTTTATTATATTTCACTAAATACCCAATTCACAAAACAAAATTTAAATCGCTTAAATGGTCATACAAATAGCAAAACCACATTAGCAGAATCTAATGCCAAAAAATCGTGAAATAAAAAATTTTAAATAAAAAATTATAACCTCCTTCAAAAAACTCAAAAGTGAAAAATAATATTTTATCACTTCACTTTACATAAGCGAAGTAGAAGTCGGTGCCAAATCCCAACATCCATTAAGCGATTCAGAAAAATAGTACTTATGACAATGCTGCCATACGTGCGTGGTTCATAGTTTAAAAGCTAACACTATAAACTAAGCGAACGCATAGGATTTGGCGCCGACTTCCACTTCGCTTATGTAAAGTGAAGTGATAAAATATTATTTTTCACTTTTGAGTTTTTTGAAGGAGGTTATAATTTTTTATTTAATATACTGACCTTAACGTGGCCAATATTATGCCGTCATGAATTCTTTAGGTAAGGAATCATGGAACCTTCACACATATTAGTTTTCTAGTCCGATTTATTATTTTTATATAAAATCCTTAGGTGTATAAAAAGTCAGGTCGGTCAGGGCAAAATCATAAGTTTTAGAGAATAATAGTAAGAATTTAAATGGGATCATTGCTCTTTGGCGCCATTTTTGATAATGATTTCCTTCTTGTAACGGTCATGGTTTAAATAACATACTGTAAATACACATTCCTTGTTCAGCACTGTATAGTACGTATACTTTACCTAATAATAACGTTATGATTCATATGTTTATAAAATAACAAATTGTTAAATATTATCACCTGGATCTGCTTTCTGCATTAGGTAACTAGTCACTCTAATGATCACGCGATTAGCCACTTATTTTATCAGTTTATGACCACGATAATATTAGATTATCTATGTATAATGTACTAATATAAGTCGTTAAACAGTTAGATTATGGTTATGTGATGCGAGCGACGTAATATACCTACCTAATCTGGACAATAGAGATTACAATAACGAACTGTCAATATGTCGGTTATGGTAATAGCGTTGAAATGAGGAACTGACAGTAAGGCCCATTGAATGTTTCATAATAATTTTGAGTAGCTATTGTCAAGAACAAAAGATGTAGTTTCACTGTACCATTTTTTTTTTACTTAATTAAAGTAGGTTTATTTGTTAATAAAACTGGTATAATTAGTATATAAAGATTAAACTGTAAACCTGTCAGTGTTTTAGCAGCTGGCTGGTATACATTTTATTGATATTATTTCATATCTTTTTATTTTACATCATGAGTGAGTGAGCCTTTTAACCCTTTTACCGTGTGAAAGTGCGTTGCATGTAGTACACGTCGATTGTTTAACTATTGTGCGGACAGGCAATGTTACACATTCTTGTATACATCGTTCATGCCTAAATAAAGTCTTTAGTTTTCTTAGCAAGTTGGTTTAACAAGTGGTGCAGGCACATGCGGGTATTTTACAAATAAATTATGTTTACATTCTCATTGGATCTCAGATCAAAATCTGAACTTTATTTTAGCCAATCGGAGACACTATTTAATCCATCAATCAATGTACCACTTATGGTACACAAAACTCATCGATTAACTTATTATTGTGTCTACTTAGCGGACAGTCACCGTGTTAAGTGTTGCTTACCTTCTCCTATCCCCCCAGACGTACGCGGAGCCGTACAACGAGGAGGCCATCAGCCAGTACCACCGCATCGACGAGCACGCGTCCGACCTGCGGCTGGTGGAGGCCTACTACCGCGGGGCAGACCACCGCGCGGCCGCCGAGCTGGCCACGCGCCTGCTGGACGTGTCGCCCTGGTCCGCGCAGCTGCGGCAGCTGCGAGCCGAGTGCTACATCGCGCTGGTTAATACTATGCTTGGCTTTATAATCAGACTGGAGTCTGACTCGAGTCTCGCTGCTGGTCTTTATATTTAGACTGGAAAATTAAGTGTAGCTCTACATATGTCTAACTGACTCCCCCCCCTGCAGAACGACCTGTTCTCGGCGGTGTCGGACATCCGCTCGGTGAACCGCCTGCAGCAGGACTCCACGGACGGCTACTACCGGCTGGCCACGCTGCTCTACCGCCTCGGACACGTCAGCGACGCGCTCAAGGTAACATATGCCGTGGACAACCACATTTTTTATATTAATGAACTTCGACATTAAAACTTTTAGTTTTTCACTAGCACTTACAGTTTAGTCATTAACTAAATCATTATTTTACAGGAAATTCGTGAATGCTTAAAATTAGATCCAGAACACAAGAAGTGCTTTCCATTCTACAAGAAGGTGAAGAAGGTGGACAAACTGCTGCTGGAGTGTGAGGAGCTGAGCGAGGCGCGGGACTTCCAAGGGTGTGTGGCCTCGGCCAACAAGGTGCTGAGGATAGAGGATGAGGTCACGCTCGTCGTGTTTGAAGCCAGGAAGTGGCTCTGCAGCTGTCTCACCAAGGTAAGGAACTTGTTACACTAATGTCGATGTCTTATTGATTTCATTTTCGTTTATCAGCCTTTTACAGTCCACTGCTGGACGTAGGCCTCTCCTAGAGTACGCCATCCTATCCCTACCAGGAGGTTTTTTATATTTGAAAATAAATATTATTGTGAAAGATGTCAATCTGCTTCATGAAATTGACTCAGATAGATATAGAAGTGCGGACAGCGTACACCTTGGATTTGGGAAGTAAAATAGTATAGACGCGAGTATGAGCACTTAGTAAGTTTCCCCTCCCCCTCAGGACGAGCAGTACTCGGAGGCGCTGTCGGCGTGCAGCAGCGCGCTGGAGCTGCGGCCGGACGCGCGCCTGCTGTGCGAGCGGGGGGACGCGCTGCTCGGCCTCGACATGTTCGACGACGGTATACACTCGGCTCTTACACACACATACACTCACACACAAACATTTATTTTAACCTCTTAAATAACACCCACAAACATGTTCTAATATCAAGCACGCTCAAATTGACACGCAACACAAAAACACACTTAAAAACATATTCACCAATATCACACAAAGTTTTTTTTAATCTGTAATATTCCACCCCGCAGCCATCCATTCGTTCAAAGAAGCGTTAGAGTTAGAGGAGGGTCTGCAGCGAGCCAAGGACGGACTCAGTCGCGCACAGAAACTACAGAAACAGTCTGAACAGAGAGACTACTACAAAATATTAAATGTTAAGAGGTATGTACTACACATAAATGCACTGTTATATACCTACACTGGACTGAAATTTGCATCATCATATATTCACGGAAGGACATGGTGTCACACATGATATTTCTCTTTTATCTTATATAAACTTATCGAGTACATTTTATATTAAAATCACAACTTATGCCAATCTAGGTTTAAAAACACTATGTTTCAATGTTCATCATATCACAAGATCACCTACTTCAGAATCATTTCCTGCCATACTTTGTTCAATGTTGATTTTAAATAACCTATGTGAATTATGATGTGTTTAGGTCAGCCAATAAACAGGAGATCATCAAGGCGTACCGTAAGGCGGCGCAGAAGTGGCATCCGGACAACTTCCAGGGAGACGAGAAGAAAGTCGCTGAGAAGAAGTTCATCGACATCGCCGCCGCTAAGGAGGTAACACGCGGCTTTTATATACTTTTTTGTAGATTGGAAGATGTCAGCTGATCGTTTCAATAGTTTACTGTCGTAGTAGTTACCATACACTGCGGCGCTTCGATGAATTAGGATGTATAGGTATAGATTCTTCACTCACTAAAATATCGAGTTTATAGGTAGGTACCTATCTATATTGTTATTTTTTAATACCTACGTTCGGCACATTCTGACCCCCGCGTTAGTTACATAACTTTACATGAACTTTCTATGAAGGTAACGTGTAAATAGAGCAATTGGCCTATGGGACGGATAATTTAACTTGCAATTTCTGAGTGAATTCATTTATTTATTTATTTAATTCATGCACTTCTGCTTACACTATCGAGAAATACCTGCACACATGATAGTAATTTTAATGTATATATGTAACACACTAGATTTGATTTTATACTAAGTAGGTACTTTACTGCGATCGTGAATACCTCAATGGGCTTAAAGCTTATACCTACTTACACATTCAGTATTTCAAAAGTTATTTTGAAATATTGGTTTCGACACAATGAATATAAGACAGTGTTTTAAAATGAAATAAGTTTATCGTAATTGATATAGGTCTTAAAGGTACATCCGTAGGCTTGTTAAGTCGTTGTTTACGTAAACAAAACGAACCTAACCTAACTACCTACCTATTCGTCGAAAAACGTTTAAATCATTTATTTACTCACATAAATTTAACTCCACGATTTTCCTCTTGACATTTTTAAGCAAATTTTTTGGCACTTGGAACTTTTATTTACCAACAAAAACATGTTATTGTTTTGTCAACAAACGAAAACTTAATAAAGTTGTTTGCATGTAATTTAGCAATACAACCTACTATTAGATGTAAATATTTGTACACCAGAAATGGTAGAATAAATGAAACTATATAAATTATAAACACCTAAATTGTACTATATTCTGACAAATACATTCTTTCTTTCTTACAAATTGCATTTTCAACACAAACTAAACACTGTAATTCATCTATATTCATACAAAGCCATTATTTATGTAACACTTCGTAAAAAATCACAACATTATTATAAAAATTGTTAACATTGTTTGCACCTCAGAATACAGAACAAACGTTTGCACTAAAATAAAAATCGCGCGCGTTAGCCTCTAGACAGACGGACCGCATTTCAACTGCAATCCAACCGCAAATTGCAGTTCAAGTGCAGTTTGAATGCAGTTGACACGACTGCAATAGAACTGCAAACCAAACGTTCACACGATTGCACGCTAACTGCAATTGAACTGCAATCGGACTGAACGTTTGGTTTGAACGTTTTGCAATTGAACTGCAATTTATGGTTGGATTGCAGTTGAAATCCGGTCCGTCTGTCTAGAGCCTTGATGACATAATATGTCGACTGCAGGGTTACCAAATTTATAAAACCTTTTACCAGTACTAAAACTGTTTAAATTTGTATTTTAATTTCTATTAAATTAGTTTTGTCAATGCAGCCAATATTGCTTGCCTACTTTGGTCAAATCGTCTAATTTGCGAATGTCAGACGTCAGTGTAATAAGTATGGAACAAGTGGAATGCACTCGAATTATATTTCGGTCGTATTATTCTAAAGAAATGTGTGTATGTATACAAATACGCGAAAACTTTTATAGTAAAAGAGATGTTTGTTCTTCAGTGGTATAGTGTCCGGCTGCTATAATTTGAATATAGTTGTTTACTGTCTCCTGTTAACTCGGCTGACGTCTCCAGGTGCTGACGGACCCCGAGAAGCGCGCGCAGTTCGACTCGGGCGTGGACCCCCTGGACCCCGAGAGCCAGCGCGGGGGGGGCGGGGGCCCCTTCAACAGCCCGTTCCAGCACTTCCAGCACGGCAGCCCCTTCCAGTTCAAGTTCCACTTCAACTAGCGCCCCCCCCCCCCCCACCGCTCGTGTCCGGCACCACGCTGCTGGCCGGGGCCGACACCTGAGCCGCGAGCGGGGAGCGGTGACGTCATCCACGCCCGGCACCGCTCGAACACAGAGGCAAAGGACGAAGTGAGAGGGGTACCGCGTTCCAACGAGATGCACAAATACTTTGTCGATGTTCACTGTGTTTATATGCCGTTTATGTTTCCTCAAAGAAACCAAAGTAATGTACGCGTCCAGTACATATCCTCGTGCGAGCTAGTGCCGGTCGGCAAGACTGTGAGTGTGAAGTGTGAACCGACTCTAATTCTGTTTATATTATGCCATACTTCTGTTTATTCTGTTACAACTTATTTAGTTTACGATAGTTCAATTTACGAGACTGCGTCCAATCACAGAATCATGTTTAATATTATATCAGAATGCTAGTTACTGTGATATATGATTAAATGATCAGACACCTTAGTTTCTGTCGTCCAAGGAATTGTAAATATTGTCAATAAGTGTTTCCTCTCCGCTCCATACAATAATTTATATTATGTATGGAGCAGAGGCTAATAGCATTTCCACTCAACTATTTGTAATTGCATTGTCACTTAATAACTTATTTTGTGTGAACAGCGCTTGCGCCGCTAGATTACCACATTATAATATGAAGTTACTTACCTTGCCAAATGTTTCACTTGAGACCCATTTTCAGTTTGATTGGTGCTAGGAAATATTATTTTATTATTTAAATGTTGAATACTGACCTTACAAGCAGAAGGAATTTGTAGGTCATTCAACTGTTAGTTCCGTACTGGCTATGTGACCATGTATGGATACGTTTAAAGCAATAACTAACAATAAACTAGATGACTATCACTTACCAATCAGTAAATGGACCTTGACTGATATTTGCTATTTATTTATTTCTCAATAAACCATATATTGTAATAACTTGTTATAGGCTTTCTAAAGCCAGTAGGACAATGATGTTTTACAAGAAATTATATAAGATTTTTTATACTTATTCTTGTAATTTGATCTCCTAAATTATTTTTTTAGACAAACATGACTCGTGAAGCACGATTGCCGCGGTAGATATTGTTCAATAACAATGCTTAATTAACCATTTATAATGGGAATGTTTTTGAACTAATTATTTATTTTAACCCAAGTACCAAGGGCGGGCATTGGATTACAGTAATTAACCAGTCTTTTGCTCACGTCCTCAGCTATTTTCTATATTTTTTTAATCAGAAGTCTAATATTGCTTATTATTTGTACTGTGCTGAAAATCATCCGCAGACTAATTTTCTACTGATACTATACTCATATCTGTCTTATAAAAGAGAATACTTGTCAAATATGAATAAATGACATAATTATTTTTAACGTAGGTTCTATCGTTGGCCAGTATCGATGTCCAATGTTGGTTCAAATACGAATTAATGTATTCAAACTTTGAAATTCAAGTTTATTTTGTGACGAGTTCATTGCCAGTCGTAAAAACTACAAAACGAATAAATAAAAGACTTTTATTTATTATAAGTTATTTTGTTGTGAATTCTTATAACTTTGTAAATATTATAGGAATATAAGATAGTGTAAAACGTTTGTGTATTTTTTTTACTCAAACAATTTATAATTTAATACAGGCAACATTCGCGTTTTCATCAAGTGTTGAAAGCTACAAGAAGACATTAGTTTATTTGTGTGCATCAATAGGGTGAAAGCGCGAATATTTAAAATCAGTTCAATAGGGATTAATCTACCTACAATAAATATTACGTACTAGTACCCCCCCCCCCCCCTCCAGTGGCTCCCGTCACGGCATCGGCAGTCCGTCGCTCCAGGTGAGCGTGGGCTTCCTCCCCTCCCTCATCTTCCTGGCGACCCTCTCGATGTCATTGCTGAGCTTGGTCTTTTCCTCCTGCCTCTCGCATATGTACCGGTGCCTGAGCCCGCAGTCCTGGCCGCGGTACTGGAAGCCCCCGGCGGCGGGGTCGTGCCCCCAGGCCAGGCAGCGGCCCTCGCCCACGATGGTGACGTACTGCGCCTGCGTGCCGTTGGCGCCGCTCGTGCTGTTGCTGATGATGGGCTGCGCCGACTGCGGCCAGATCCACAGCAGGCCGGGGTTGAGGCCGCCGGTCCAGAATTCTCCTCCTAAACAATAAAATATTATTATAATATGTACCTACAATAACCATCTGAGATAATTAAGTTGAGTATACAATGACAAATGCGACGAAAAACAAGGTACCACGGTCTATGGGTCAACTTTGCTACAATGAATCTTCAAACGCAAAAATATTGTTACAATGTTTCAAGACATTTTAATTTGCCTAGCATGATCCAAATATCATACTTTCATTAAAATTAGTCATCCTATGTTCGGTACTAGCGCTTGCTTATGTTCTGTTGGTGCGTAAAACACTGAATTTGGTTTTAAGAGTGCGCCACTACAGCCCAACGCAAGCGATTTCGTACCTCTAGCCGTGCCCCCTTTACTATAAATAATACGCTACGAAAAGGATAGCGATATTACTACCGCGTGCGAAACGAGAGACAGCAAGAGAGTGTGCTCGCTTAGAATAAAATAAATAGTAATACCTAAGCGCCAAATCACATAATTGCTATTAAGGAGAAAACCGCGTAGAAAATTAAAAAAGTAATTCGTCACGATTTGAGATAATATTATTACCTATCTATTCGATTAAAAACCATAATAAAATTCCTTAAGGTTTCAGAGATCTAACTGAAAATAAGTGTAAAACGAGGTCTTTAGTTTGTTTTTTTTTATCGAGATTTTTTTATCGAATCGTGTTTTCGCTTCAACAGATTTAAAGATTAGGTTTAAGTTTAATGTGTCAAAATAGCAAACTCTTAGGTTATATAGATACCGAGATTCAGGTCGCCCAATATTACCAAAACAGCATCATATGGACTGTTAAGTTTAAGTTGGGCTCTATGAAAAAATAAGCTGCTTACATGCCTAAATAAAGATATATTCTACTTAGGCCTTTTAGCGTTAACTACTAAAGTTTAATGTGTTTCAGTTAATTTCACTGCGCTTGAGCATTTTATAAACGTCAGAAACTTATGTTAGTCATTACTCATCGTAGGTTTATTAGGTTACAGGTAAGCAAAATAATTTCTCACAAACCTTTGAGTCTCTTATCAGCTAGCAGCGCCGACGTCAGTTTCCTCCGTTCCTCGTCGGTGTTGATCTCCAGCATGCTGGCCTTCACATGCTTACAGGCGTAGTTAGCCCCCTTCCAGTTGGCCACATCCGAAGACACGTAGTAGCAGCCAGCGCCCACACGCGTGAAGTTCGTCGCACATGGCTCTGTGGTATTGTAAATGTTAGTTATGAATATGAATCTACGAATCCACTATATGTTGACATTTACGCGAAGCTTTCTCTTGGATGAATGGCGAAAGTCGTAATGTAATTCAAACTATCCGGTTTGTTGGAAGAAGGATATTGAAAGTTAATACATCGATGTTGTAATATTATGGCAGTATCTTGTCAGTTGGGTACCCTTTGTTTTGAAACTACCCGTCTTGCTGTTCAAGAAGAATAAGTAAGTAGGTACCTATGTCCATGTGTGTGTAAGTTCCTGGCTGCTATACTCGTGATATGTATAAGGAGTTTCCGGACCCTTAGATGGTCTTACCAGGTTCAGCGTCAATCCCCGCCACCAGATAGTGCACAGTTTCCTCCATCTTGCGTAGCCTCTTCTCCATGAAGTCTGCGCGGTACACCAGCTTCTCAATCGCGCTGAGCAGGTACAGCGCCGTGTCCGACACCAGCTTCTGGGGCGGCTGCTTGTTCTCGTCGATGCGGTCCACGCTGCCTGCAGAGTGCACTGGGATCGGCTGGTTTAGGGTCGGCGCTGGCTGTAGGCATATGTAAAGTAAGTACGATGTTAGGGCCAAGGTATCGAGGAACAATCATTTTACATTATTTGCGATTAGGAATTATAGAAGTAGACTATCTATAACTATAAAAAGGTACCTACACTGTTTACTTAGCTTAAATTGTACAAACTTCCTTACTTTTTTATCAACCGCGTGTGTCTTGCGTTGCAGAAATGTATTGTTATTTTCTATTTAACCATCGACGCCTGTGTCAATAATTTTAAAACTATTTTTCAAGGACATTACTATTTTCTAAGAGCAAAAAGACTCTACCTAAATCACATACAAGCAGCCTGAATTTAATGTTTAAAAGTTAATTCCAGCTACATACAAAATTATGTTAAAATTAGGGTGAGTAAAAAATATATTATGCAGGTGACTAGTGACTACTTACGTGACTAGGTTTGAATTTATCCTTGTAGGGGTTAGGTGGTCGGTTGACGATCTTGCCGGTGCTGGGCGGCAGCGGGGGCGCGTGCTGCCACTCGTCGTAAGGGCGGCCCGGGGGCGGCAGCGGCGGGTAGTTCGGGTGGTTGGGGTACTTGCTGTGGAACGCGTGCTGCGGCGGCGGGGGAGGGGCCAGAGACAGACCGTCCACGCGGTCCGTCACGTAGTAGCCCTGGCCTGGGGATATGCTCATTACGCGACCTACGGAAACAGACACAACAAATATTTAGTAAACTTTTGGTAGATAAAATAAATCACTTTTAATGTTGGTTATGGACGATAGTCAACTGCCTTGTCAACTGTCTGCCTGTGACATGATCTTCAAAGCAAACTGCGATCATCTGATGACTAATTATCCGGCTTGGAAAACTCGAGCAATGGCTGATAAAGCCTACGCTGCTGGATCAAATGGACGGCCTCGTTGGTCCAGTGGTCACAAAGCGCGATTGCTGAACTTAAGATCCTATAATTAGTAGAGTTTATTCTCAAAAGCAGCACGGCATTGCCCAATATATCTTGTGGGTGTAAATACACTATACACGGTGATATGATGTTAATTTTTTGTCTTGTTATTCAGCGGAACGCCCCACTCACCGCGTCGGCCATAGCTGTCGGCGTCGCTGACGGCCCACTGCTGCAGCAGCGTGCTCCAGGGCCCCGCCTCGTCCAGCAGGTCGCACTGCTCAGCGGGCTCGATGGCAGGCTGCTCGGCGGCCGTGCGGCCCGCTAGCAGGAGCACAGCCAACGTCACGAACGGGACGCGCGACATCTGTGGCGAGGTGAGTGGCTGTGTTGGTGATGATAGGCATTGGTATGTACTATGTAGTACAGGCAATCGTCATAATACCTATGGTAAACAATTAAACATTAGCCTAAAACTCACCTTGTTTTAGGCAAATGTTTACCCATATAAGTACCTAGTACCTACTGTAAAATGATTTGTTGAGTCTCATTAATTTCCTCTAATGTCTAAAAAAGAACGTAAAACGAAGTCTGTGTTTATTGTGAAGTCAACTTGAATAAATGTCTATAATATAGGTAGGTTGGATGCATAAATCTAAGTGTGTTAGATGCATCTCACAAATTACCTAGATAATAATATGATGTCGTCTCTTCGACCCCTAGAGCATCCTTTACCGTCAAAATTAACCTAGATACATTTGTTATGTCCAAATAATATGAGTCACATATCCATCGCGGGCAGTGTTATCTATATTACGTGTGGGGTCACGCAAGGTTCACGCGGCGGTTGCGTAAGCGCAGGTGAAAGTGAGGCGGGCCGGACGCCGGACGGGTAAACAAGGATTTCTTCGCAGCAATAATGACAACACGATTTACGGAGGTTTTCCTACAACACAACCAGGATGTGAACACGGTTTGTTGTTGCAAATGAGAACGATTTGATGCATTGACGCCGGCGCTGTTACATATACCTACCGTTGTTGATGTTACACACCGATTACAAATTGCTTGAAGGCAGACTGAAAATGTTTTGTTCTGGGTGCCAATAGAGTCGTACTAAAACGTGCAGTTAATGTTATACCTATTACCTATACGAGAACCTAGTAACTACTTAAGGTGTATCTACTTACACCTATACCATAAGTATGGTTAAGTTTAATATCACCACATTTCAATTAACACTAAAAGACAAGATATGAGATTGCCTTGAGAAAATTGTATTTTGGTATTTCGCACAAACTAGCAACCAGTCATACACTCTATAAAAAATAGTACTGCTATAACCTACTAGCGCGGTGGCTAAGCATTAGGTAATACGCAAAGCACCGCGGGTTCCAATCTGGCGAAACAATAATATTGTTCTGCCAGATAGATTGTTGATAACAATCTGCTGGATCTTACTATCTATATCGACCATGGCATGCCACAGTATAGATGTTTGTGTGTGAAGCCTCGAACCTCGCAGTCTGAAATTGACTGCCTCGTTGGTGTAATGGGCGCTAAGCGCTACTGCTGAGCATGAGGTCCTGGGTTCGGATCCCGTGTCGGGCAAGGTTTCTTTCTTTCATTCTTTCTAACATTGGGTTTGTTGTTTACTATACACCTCTACCTACCCCGTCGGGGAACACAAGCGTCATTTTATGTTATGTTTATGAAATTGGCAACTGGCAGAGGGGTCGTACCACCAATACCGTGTTGCTGTGTATGAGAGTCCTACACGAAAAAATAATCATCATATAGATTTGATTTTAAATGACTCCTTTTGTTAATGTTATGTGCTATGTAGGTAGGTGCCTAGTACCTAGGTACTCATGCAGCCTCATGCTTTGTGGAATCTTGTACCGAACAATAGTGATTTGAGTTGGCCAACGTTCAATAAACAAATATCTTTCACTTAGAACCACGTGTTAAGGAAACTCATTAGGCTTTCTAAAACAAGCAATATATAACATGACAATTATCATGCTTGTACATAAACATTAACTTTCTTTTCGATAATTATGCAAAAGTATAGCTATGTTCGCGACTCGCAGAAATATCCAGAATTGGAAAGTTATTGATACATACCTTAGCTCCTAAAACCGGCCAGTGTGCACTATAGCGTTTGTAATTGGTAATAATATCACTTTTACTGTCGGTCTACGAAGAGAGCGTATCGGGCGGTAGTTGGGCGCGTACTGGTGCTCGCAGGAGCACGCACGACTCTGTGCAGTCTGTGCTGCGGTAGAGACGAAGGTGGGGAACAAGAACATTGCATGTATGTTATGACAATATTCGCGGATGTACTTCCATGAATGGAGACTTTGTTGACCGTGTAGGTGAGACATTGACGATCTGTAAGAAACAGTCACTGTAAACTTCAGGCTGTCGACCCGAGGCGTGGCCTTTGAGATAAGCCCGGGTTCAGTTCCCGCACAATGCTACAAATATTTGCGTGACTTGTGGATATTTTTGTCGGAACAAGGACGTCTGTTATGGTGCACTCGTGACTTTTGTAAACGATTTTACAATTCACTAACAGGTACTGTGTAATTTTACTAGATTAATATAATAATTCGTTTTGTATAAAAAAAATAGTAAATACAAAATACAATATTTGTCATAAATATGGCATATGAGTCTACACTTGTAAGTAGCGTTGCTATGCTTTTCATGTTCCATTCCGGGCTCGTAATTAAATACGCCATAGATAGAACCTAGAACTATTTTGTGTAGAAAGATACTTACTCAGCCTACGGACTGTAAGCCGGCGCCGCGCTATAAATAATATGTAATGTGATACGGATGAGCCTATTATCATGTATAGGACTCAGTTTTCACCTGCCCCCTTACCATGAACTCGATCTTAATTTTTAAAACAGGACATTTTCCGCTGAGGAAGCGACAGGCTGGTCTCCCATGCAGCCGAATTCTAACCGCTCTCTAGTAAGTCCTTTCAAAAGAGCCAAAGCCTAAGGACTTTACCAGGTGTAGCCTATAGTCTGGTTACATAATCGCTTCTCTATACTTGAATAGAATACTAAGACCACATCAAGTAATAAGTATTTCTTTATAATCCGAGTGGTTCTATATTTACAGTCCGTAACTCAACATAACACGTTGCATCACACAAGCAATGCTCCCGCGCATCTAAACGACGTTGCGCGCGCACGTTGGGCAAGAACAACAACGAACAACTTTCGTTACAAGGTCAGGCGGCTCGCGGGTCCGCGTTGTTGAGGCATTTATTACCATAACTAGATGTGCCCGCGACTCCGTCCGCGTGGAAATTCGGAAACAGCAAAAGTATTTTTAAATTGTTTTCAATATATTAGCTAAGTTTGAGCGAATTCGATTTAGTAGTTTTTACGCCATGCCGTAATATTTTATTACCCGTATAGCTGTTGCCCGCGACTTCGTCCGCGTGTATTTCGGAAAAAGACCAGTAGTAAATTGAACTTTTAACAGAAAAAAATACCTACCAGGCAGGCTTTTTTAAGTAGGTTAAAAATCTTTAAACCACTTATTTATCTAAGAATACTTTCCGGTATTTAAAAAAAAACCGCAAAAATTGAACGGTAATTACGGAAGTTACAGAAAGTCTATTGAAAATAATATATAACTGAAGAAGAGAACATAAATAAATCCGTTTTGTGCGTTTCAGAGTTTCTGTACATTGAAACTACTGTAAAAAAAAAAATGCCAAGGATAAAAGACAACCGTGACGACCTGATTGGCGCAGTGTAGCCACTGCGCCAATCAGGTCGTCACGGTTGTCTTTTATCCTTGGCATTTTTTTTGAGCGCGAGCGATTGGTTGTGGGTTCGATTCCCGCAAAAAAAGTGTGATCCGTAGATGTTTGTCCAAAAAAAACTAAACAAACTAATTATTATTATTATTTAATAATACCTACTTTAAACTTATATCTAAAAACTACGTATCTGTATTTTTAAAATCTAAAGTGCGCTTATTCCAAGGAACTTAATGCACTGATAGCCGAGTGGTATGACCGTTAGACTGTTAAGTCAGATGTCGCAAGTTCAAATCCCAGCACACACTAATGTCTTTTCGAAGTCATGTGCTTACTATAATATTACATATAGCGGGTGCAACCAATGCTGCTTATAGAAATCTTGTCAAACTACCCTCCATGCACGCTCCGGGTTGTCGTGTGTTGAGACACTTTGAAGAAATGCCTAACGATCAAACACGTTATTGTGGCTAATTTATAAAAGATAGATATATACTATTCAAGACTTTTTTGTAGATCTTTTGGAGACCATCATCTTTGTAATACATACTTTTGGTGTATGATCAACGAATGCGAGGATAAGAGCTCGAAAGCGCATTTTCATCCGACTTGCTTCAAATTTATCATTACTGCTCAGCTCCTATGTGTTTTAGCGTTATGTTATATAGCCTATAACCTGCCCAGGAGTATGGACTACAATCGTACCAAGTTTGGTTAAAATCCCTTCAGTAGTTTTTGACCCATGCGTGCACATACAGACAGACAGACAGACAGACAGACAGACGGACAGACAGACAGACAGACAAAAAATTTACTGATTGCATTTTTGGCATCAGTATCGATCACCAGTCATCCTCCAATATTAATTTTGAATATATATTCAATGTACAGAATTGACCTCTCTACAGTTTTATTATAAGTATAGATAACAATCTTTAGGAGCTTGCCTTGTACCTTATTACGCATACAATATGTCATGATTTCTCGGAGAATGAAAGTTTAACATCGGAAGGCGAATTCCTGGAAGTAATAAAGTTCCGATGTGAATGTGACATAAAACATGATGTCCGCATTGTCTGACACAATTGTGACATTCATATGAATGACAAAGTTGTCAAAACATTTAGGACGTGTATCACATCCCCAACCCATCTATGACTGACCGATAAGAGACCAGACCGATAGGGTGAGCCTACAGTCGTTACAGTTTAATGTGTTTCTGTGGGGTGCAAGTAGAGTGCCTCCACGTGTGATAGTACCCAGGTACGCCCGGCGCACCCTGGGCTGTCAACCTCGCTACCATCTTTGCTAACTGGCTAATCTCAACACTACGGTATGAGCATGACCTGTTTCTTAGACATAGCTCATGCCGATAGGAAGAAGAATGTTAGTGTTACAGTAGGTATTACAATAAACCTTTTGTTTTGAAAACATGGAGATAGGAAAACTCAATGTTATAACAGTAGCATCCGGCAAAGTTGTATTCATGCATGAGAGTGCCAAGTGCCATGCGTCCGGTTGTCTCAATGATAACACAATAAATATTGTCCCACTCGATGGCCGTGCGACTCAACGTTGTCTCCGAGAAGGTAATGCAATAAGGATGTCAGGAAGACATTGAGAATTTTTATTGCATATTTTGTTCTCATAACTGTCATGGCTCTTTTAATCTTAAACTCGATTGCTCAAGCTTTAGGCCATAAGGCCTCTTTATTTTGGAAATTATTGCCAAGTTAAGAGTGTTATTGGGTCTTATCGTATGCATGAAATCAGAGTCCGACAACGTAGATGACGCGACGTATGGTTTAAACTTTACCCTCTTTAACAAGAAGGTATCTACCTACCTACATAATATGATTTAGTAGCGACAACAATTACCAAAATGTAAATACCGTGTTGCCACTTCGACGGTCTTTCCCTGGACCTTATGCGGTACACTGAACAGGGTCATCCCTGTGAAGGAAGAATACTCAACCTTACCGGTTGAGTATCAAAGTAAAACAAATAATCAAACAAAACATTATAATAACAGTTCGTACATACTTAACTAAATGTCTAATAAATATCATTACAAAATTTTCACAACGAAATATCAACTAACGTACATACGACGAGACGCGAACGCTTGTGTTGCCATTTTTCTTAGATCGTATAAAATGTACGTTTTTTATACTGACTGGCAATACTAATAGTATTACCTGTTTCATTTATCTTAATCCTAGACAGTAAAAATCTTACATTCAATGTTATGAATTAAACTATTTACAGAATAGAATTTTACCAATAATACATTTATTAAATTTAATTTACATAAACACTCTTGATTTATATAAGAACAAAACTTTTTCCTGCATTATAATCTCAACACTTAAAATAAATTCGATAGTTTATTCACAAGCTACGTCTATAATACACTTTATTTCGTAAATGGTAAGAACATTACCACAGCCATCTAAATATAATTTTTTCTTAATATTATTTAATTAAACACCTTTGTTACTCCTGTGGAGGCAAGAATGATAAGGGATACAAACGTACGAAAAAGTAGAGTCGGTCGGTTTCGTCACTGCATAGATATTAGTTTTTTAACCAAACAAATAATTCGGTCTGTCATTTCAGAATAAGGAAGACAAACCGATTCAATTAGAAAACAGCACCTCCCATAGCATTAGCCAGTAGATACACTAGAGCGAGTTACTGCGGCACACTGTTAGTAGGCTCTATAATACGCCGAAAACAAGCGTCTTTAAGACAAATATATTATTAAGACAATCGTATTATTATTTATCAATCCACTGCAGTCTCTCATAACTGTTGATACCGCCGATTGCTCACCAAGCCTTTTTTCTTAAACACAGGAGGTCTTAAATGCCTTGTGCGTAATTTCTTAGGGTCAATAGTGGCATAAGCTGGTGGAATTCCATTGGAGCACAATGGAGAAGGTTCTTCCTCATACAGTGTTGGTGCTGTTGGAGGAATCGCGTATCGTTCATCGTTGTTACTTCTTTGGTCTCTTCGGCCATTTGAGTATTGTGAAGTTGGTATGAAGGACTTTTGTTTCTGATTCGAGTGCGGACTCGTTACCTGTGGTTGACTTGTACCCGGCAAGGCATAGTCGGAGGCAGGATAAAACATACACGATTGACTCGTAGACTGTACAGCATAACCAGGCTGGTTCATTTTAACGGGTTTACTCTTCAGTTTATTGTTTGAAGGCGGTTTAAGGTGCTTTGTACGTGATTTTGAACTATTAGGAGTAAGGAAAAGAGGATGACTGATAGGTTGTAGCTGAGGGTTTCTTCGGTTAGAATTTTCAAATACAATAGCATGAGTGGGTTGCATTGGGCAGCCCACGAGCATTGTTGGATAAGTCGAAGGCGAAAGGGCCGGATCAAATGCTGTAATGTAATGGTTCGTGGCCGAGACAGGGTGAGGCGGATATAAATAATGATGAGGCAAGACAGTGTTAGAGACTGGTATGCCTACAGTGTTCAGATCAAACTCAGCTGGTGGACGTATCACGTAGTTTAATTGGTGATCTGCAGGCGATTGAGCTTTGCTTGCAGATCCTGGCAGCGAAACATCAGGTTTAGGTAGGTTACCTTTCCAATAGTCATCTCTTGAGGTATCTTTTTTTTCTTTAGACCTAATTGATGATGTAGCTGTAGATATACTACTTTTACTAGCGCCATCTTCTGATACATTATTTTTGACATCCAATGTCTTCATTGAGTAATTAATTTTACTTCGGTCGACGTTATCGTTATCATCCCTGGGCTGATGTTCGTGCGCCGTCATTGCTGGTAGACAAGATAGCTGCGCCTGTTCCTGTTGGCCGTCGGTCAGAAGTAGACGGTGAGGTTCATGTGGTCGGCCACCGTCGGGTTGGTTGCGTCCGTCACCTCCTCCCCACTGCCCTGCAAATGGACCACTGTTATACGTACTTACGATGAATTTCTGTTTAGAGGAGGTTAATAGGAAAAGAAACATAAGATCGATGATGTACAATGAGTGAGGGTATTAGTTAAGTGGCTACCGCAATCATAATAAAAGTAAATGTAAGCATAAGCACGTCGTCGTCCCCCGTACCTGTCCGGGCGCGGCGTCCCCCCAGCTGAGCCGCTTGACGCGCGCGGGGATGGTGGCGGAGGGCCACGCCACGCCCGAGCGACCCGCCGCGCGCGCGCACAGGTGGTCGCTCATCAGTGACGCGGGCGGGCAGGCCGCGGGGCTCGGCGGCTGCGGGGCCACCTTGCTGCGCGGGAAGCGCTGCGACTGGCGGCCTGACGACGCACCTGCCGGGCACATTATACAGATTCATTAGGTAGGTACTAGATGAATCCGATTTCACGTCGAGAGACATTATGTAAGTTTACTAACTATTGTGTTGTCCTCCATTCGTATTTTGTGCTTCCTGCTGCAAATCCAAGCTGGAAGTAGAATTGGCGAGTATAGTGCTAGCTCCCGCGCTGACGCTGAGCAAAGAGCCTGACGAGCCGGCCGGGCGCAGCACCGACACCCCCGCGGGGGGCGCGAGTGGTGCGGGGGGCGCGGGGGCGGGTGCGGGGCTGGTGCTGGTGAGAGTGGTGGCGCTGGGTTCGCTCGGCGGGGGCTTCTCGTGCGTCACGTAGCCGGGCCCGGAGCCGCCCGCGCTGCGCTTTGATCTACGACGACTGCAGATAATAAGAAAAAAACAGGTAAGAACAGTACTTAATAAATTGTTTGTAGATAGTATTTTTAATTTGCTTAAACATGGTTCATCTTGTATAATTGGGCAACTTCCACCATGTTTCAGCCACGCCACTCACACTCTGTATATGTAGACGAGCAGCGCGCACACGAGCAGCGCCAGCGCCGCCAGCGCGGCCGCGAACAGCGCCACCACCCCCGCCGCGCCCGCCGCGCTGGCCGCCGGGGGCGCCGCCTGCAGCATGCGCTCGCTCACGTGCACCGTCACCGGCACCGACGTCTGCCAATACCAAATTATGCATGATGAAACTCGGAAGTGAAGAGAAAACGGTTCGCTTGTATTCCTCCGATCCCCTAATTATCACCATTAGAGATCATTTGTTTGTTTAGGTGACGGCAAGGACCACATATCACAGTGTCACATGTTGAGGGGACATATCACAGTGTCACTTCTTATTATATGGTTGATGAACACCCTAGTGTCAGAGTTTAAACCGCCTCTAGGCCTCTGACGGGGCTTTATACACCGTTGAAAAATCTCTTACCGTTCTTATATCTAATTTATAATACTGATAACTAATTTATAATACGCACATGAATTCGAAAAGACATTGGTGCGTGCCGGGGTTGAACTTGCGACCTTTGACTAGGCAGTCCAAAAGTCATACCACTCGGCTATCAAAGCTGTTGGGGCTGCTATTGTGTTCTAGGTTATTAGGGTGGGGCTAGGTTATACCGCCTTTACATTAATGATTCTAGTTGAGTTCACGTGTAATCAAGATTATGCACTGATTAGAGGCACATCACATAACAAGTAGCGACCTGTCGCGGCGGGGTGCCCGAGTCCACGGCGGTGGCCACCACGTGCAGCACGGACTGGTTGAGCGAGCGCAGCGCGCCCGCCAGCAGGAACATCTCGCCCGTCGAGTTTATGTACAGCATGCTGCAACCAACATACGGAGGTCCGTTAAACATTGACACTTTCATTGGAAAGCTACTTTAAAAAAATCTCAGACTTATATCTAACACTACCACCTCGCTCTCGATTTTTCCTCGTAAGTTTCGAGCTACGGAAGTATGTATGGTTTAAAGTTCATGCCGTATTCCTTAGTGTGAAAATTATACTAGGTACGATTGCAGAAGACAGAGACAAGAAGGATTTTTGACTCCTGAACTCAAAAACGTTTTTTTTATCACACCCAGGGATAATTTCCTTCAACTGTGAAGACTTCTTTAGTGTATTGGTTTAGGCTGTGTATTGTCAGTGAGTCACGTAGCTGTGTAGGTACTCACTCAGCGCCTGTGCCTCTAAGCGTAAGCGTGACGTTGTCCCCTGCGTCCCCGTCGAACACGTCCAGCTTGCCCACGGGCAGCAGCTCGGCGTCGGCCCGCGGGTCGTCCTCCACGCGGAACTCGTACTGCGGGTAGCGGAACCGCGGCTCCCACTCATTCACGTTCAGCACCGTGATGTTTATGGCCGCCGTGTCGTTCTGGAAACAAATGTAGACACGTTAGTCAATATAATCCTATCTTAGTACCAGAACATTCTAAAAATTCTCGAGAGAAAAAGCCACAGATACCGCTGGAGTGATGCTGTCGAACGAGATCTTCGTGAGCTTCAAGCTAACAACTGGCGAGATATCACGAAGGACCGAAATAAATGGGGAACTCTCGTATCAGAGACCAAGATCCACTTTGGGTCGCTGAGTCAACGGAATAAGTAGCTAAGTAAAGTATGTCTGTCCGTCTGGTGTATTCGAGACATAAAATCATCTACTCACAGATACTCCATCAGTCACCATGACCTGATAGTGATATGAATCAGCAGTCTCATAGTCCAGCGGTCGCCTCAGTATGACTTCGCCGGCGCTGTTGATTGCAAACTTGTCCAGAAACGAACGATCCGAGACGTAGAATTGGAGATTGTTCTGAAAAAAGATTTTAATAATAATTATTATAGGCTGATATATATATATAATTATAATTATATATTATTATATAGGCGCATCGCTCTTCCCAGTCGTGTGTGTGCCCTAGAGATCTATCTAAGTGGATTCATCTTGGCATGCCTCGAGCCAAGCCAATTTTGAATCGTCTAAAATGTATTGATTGTGTACCGGTCGGTGCAGCGCGGTGTGCAGCGTGAGCAGCACGTCCCCGGGGGCCCCCGGCTCGCGCACGGCGGCCGCGTACTGCCGCCGGCGGAAGCGCACGCCGCCGCCCGTCGCGCGCGACACGCTCACCGTGGACAGCGCGTAGCGGTCCGAGTTGTCCACCTGGGTCGCCTGCACAAAAAAACAGTTAATAATAATATCTCATATAATCATATGTACAAGCTTATTTAAAAGTCACAAGAAATTAGTTCTAGAATTGAGTCGCTTTTGTCGTCTATTCTGCCTAAAATTGAATCAACGACACACTGAAAGCTAGTTTACCTTCAAAACAATGGTGACGGGCTGGTTGAGCTCCTCAATGAGCTGCTTTGTGGCGGCGATCTGTCCTGTATCCTTGTCGACGACTAACAGCCTGCCGTTGTCTCCAGTGGCCGAGTACTGGAGCGGGGCATTAATGCCCACGTCCTGGTCGGCCGCCGAGATTGGCCCAGGCGATGTAACAAGTATCAAACCCTGAAAAACAATCAATATATTCGATCATTAAGCAAAAATAGTTACTTCAATTCGCAGGTCTCTTTTAATTTTCAAAATATCTTGTTCATATTCTTTCAGGATCTGTCTGCACGCTTCCTAAATTATCAAATATTTGGTATGAGTTTCTTTAATAACCTAAGGACGCCACTGCTTGTTCAAAACTGGTGTCTCCTTATTAAGAAACCGTAAATTAAAATAAAGAGACACGAACCTCCTTGGCATCTTCAGGCAGCACGGCAGTGTAGTGCTCGTGCGTAAATTTGGGGTTCTGATCATCGGCGTCCAGCACCTGCACGTGCAGCAGCGTGTCGTTGTGCAGCGGAGGCGAGCCCGAATCCTGCGCGCGCAGCGTCACCGTGAAGTTCCTCAGGGTCTCGTAGTCCAGCGGCTTCTTTACGATCAGCACGCTGTCTAACTCGTTCGGGAATCCTAGGTACTCCTAGAGAAAAGGGTGTTATTATTGCTATGTTATCTAATTTTGATTTGAGTAAGTGCCAAGTAGAAAATCTTCTGTATTCGCTTCCCTAGACGTTACAATCTAGAGATAACAAGATTCTTTTATACCTTTTCTTTGTACAGAAGACTTACATGATGTGGTCCGGGCAGCACGGTGTAGTGTATGGTGGCGTGCGGGCCGGCCTGGTCGGCGTCCGTGGCGCGCGCGCCGACCGACACGCGCGCGCCCACCGCCGTCAGCTCCGACAGGCGCACGCTGTACGGCGCGCCCACCCACACCGGCGCGTTGTCGTTCACGTCCCATACGCGCACCGACACGGGGATTATGAAGCTCTGCAAAGGGGGACAACATCATTATAACAAACAGTTATGACAACTGTAATCCCCGTAGAGATGGCCAGTGGTTTACTCCTTTTTCAGGAGTCGATACAATCAAACTTCACCGGTCATCACAAAAAGGTCATGTGTGGAGAATGGTAAGCAATTATGTATACGCACCGGGTCAGTGGTCCGCCTCCTGTCGCAGCGCACGTTGACGTACACGTTGGAGGGCCCGCGCAGCTCCTCGCGGTCGAGCGCGCGCAGCAGCGTGAGGTTCTTGGAGCCGGCCGCGATGCCCACGGCCGCGCCCTTCTCCTGCAGCCGCAGCGTGATGTCGCCCTGCTCCTCCGACGGGTCGCCGTTCACGCTCAGGGTGCCTGCCGCGGTAAATACACAAAGAAAAAGTTTAGATTTAAACTGGATATTTATGACAAAAAATCACAAAGTTCTTTTATTGTAATTTCAGTCAGTGACGTCACTGTCCGAAATTGCTTAAACTTCACCCTGCCGCGTTCATTTAGCGTTTTATGGGACAGCGTGCCCGCTCACTAACTTAAAAAGATTGTTAATCCTAACTCAATATTTTCATGAGTTTTACTTCGAACGTATTTTTAAGGTACTAGTGAAAATATTCTATGAGACCCAACAAGTCAAATAATTATAACTTGCTTAACGAAGCATTCAATGAGATCAGCATGAATTTGTTATAAGATTACGTCATCAATATACTTACTTACGTAAATGTTTATTTCATGCTCTTTATAGCCAACTAAAGTGGGGCATTCTTATTAAACCACAAACAGTCAGAAAGCTGAGTGTAAAATGCTAATTTCATGCTACAAAACTGACCACAAAGAATAAATCATCATTTTGTAGAGATTTTGTACTTCATAATTTAAGCTTAGTCTTTTTACCAAGGTACTTATGAGGAAACTTAATCAAAATTACTTTTAATTTTTGAATTATTATATTTAAAACAACTTCCATGCGGCCTCAATCCTCCTGATAAAATTGTTTCATGTTATAAACCATTTTTGAAGATTTATGAGGAAGTCCAACAAATAAAGAACCGTTCATCTGTATGTCCTCTATACTCACCAATAATACTACCGACGGGCGTGTCTTCGCTGATGAAGAAGCTCTCGACGGCGCCACCGTTCATGAGGTAGCAGCGGCTGTCCTGGATCGCTGCAACACAAGCCAGTAGCTAGAACACCCCACACTCCCACCACACGCCGCCGTACATCTAGGTACATACTGTTTACCTCCGAACCTAGGCCCATCGCTCTCAGAGTGCGCTGCATAGACAGAAACAAACATGTTCGTTACTATTGCTTTCATTGTTTCTATAACACTTTATAAGCTTAAATACTGAAACGAATTGCCTAATAGCAGTAAAGCCTTGTAAACTACAAAAAAGGCACTATAATCGATTCTACTGTAGGAGTACCTACTAGCGTTTGTTTTGATCTGGCCAATGATTTCAAATCTGGCAGTTTAAGTTCCAAAAGGAAATCCTCTGTAATAGATTTATACATCGAATTTAAATTGATAGTGTAATAATGACTGAGCATTTTCATGTTCCTATCAAATATGAATGAATAATAAATATATAATGGACTGAATGTAGGCCAGTACCTAAGGTCTCTTCACATCGACAATTAAGCAAGTATAGTAGGTAATAGGTATGTTAGTACATCAATATGTCTAATGCTTTCCGAAGCAGGTCGCGTTACCTCCACTTATCTATCCAGGACGAGGGGCGGCGGGAGGTCATTTCCTCCTTGTAATGGAACGTTTACCCACTTTTATGGATTAGGTACCGACTCTAATAAATGGATATGCAAATTATAAAGAATGGGTGTTCCGAATGTTGTGTCCGGTTCTTTTTGATTTGGACTAAAGTCGGTTCACCGCCGTAAGTTATACTCGTGTTAATATTTGAAAATGCTAAACATAATACTAAACGCTGTTTCATAAGTATATTGCAATTAACTCATTATCGCACCTGGTGTATAGATTAGCACGTTGAATACAAACTAAATATTCGTAAAGGATATTTCAGCGTTGTTTACACATTTCCTTACATACGTATGTGTCATGCGTCCAACAAGTTCATTAAGCAGGTGTGGACGAAAAAAGTGAGGATGGCACAAAAAGTGGAGGCGCCGCGCGGCGGAGCGTGAACCGAACTATGTGAGTCATGTAGACGAAGACGACGCACGGACCGCGGGTCACGATCACAGCACTACTGGGGGAGATATTACACATGCGTGTTGTGTCCCGCGTCTGATAAAGAATCCAAGACTTAAGAAGACTTTTGTGTTGTCCAGAAACTATATCAGTCCATGCCTGTGTTCGTCTTTAGACTTTGGTAATCTTATGTCATCATATTTCGACAACAACTGTAGTTAAACTATTACAAAGCCACAATCTTGTAAAACTGTTGCGGCTCGTCACTTTCCCCGACATTATCGCCATCCCAGCGATTTTCTCCGGCCTATCACGAAGCCTCTGACCGCACGCACCTCGGCCATAAACCACATCTTCCATCGACTCATTATAATAAGTAACAATAAAATGGCATGTGGAAGCGCTCGCATTGTTTCATCGCAAATAATGACCGCCCAGTGAAAGTGGCTCGAGAGCCGACCGACCAACAAGATTAAATGTTAATTATATACATTACGTACGCAAATATATAAAAGGGAGTGTTCACTGTTTAGCGCACACTGCTGTCAATGTTCCCAATCGTGATATGTGTGATGGTAATACAGGGTGCAATCTACAGTAAACGTTTATTAATGTATGGCGTGCAACACTTCACATCAACAGGTAACATACAGTTACACCTTATAGGAAAATTGGTTTTCTAGTATAATCCTAGTTACAGTCACGCTAGTCCTGAAGGTCGATGGACTGTAAGGGTTGTCGTGCATTAGTAATTAGCTCGCCTTGCATATTTGTCACATTTGCGATTGTTGGTATGAAGAAAAGAAGGACATTATGAAGAAAATTGGATAACATTTTCAGATAGTAGATACTGAATCACATTTTCTGCTACTTAAATTCTAATACTTACCTACCAAAGTCGGCAAATTATGGAAGTGGATAAGTCTTAATATGCAAGAATGATTTCTATAGAATCTACATTAAAATCTTCGTTCGGCCTTACATTTGCAACAAACTACACACAAACATGCAACAAATCTACGTGAACACTACTGGTGCGCGTGAGTGCTCACTCACCCCGTGACTTGATCGAGAGCGCTATGGCGGCAATGGTGGCCGGCGCAGGCGCAGTGCTCGCCTCGCTCTCGCCCACGCGCCATGATAGACGCCCTGGATGCATGCACTTGTCAATTAAGCTATGCTCTGTTTATTATTTGTCGAGTTTTAATTATTACTTAATTACGAAGGTAGGGTCAGTAATTGTAAAATTGAGGGTTTCATTAGATTTACTGTCAGATTCAGATCCTTATTTTGTGTTCCTGATAGAATTTAAATAAGGAAACGCTCATTCCATAACACCTTTGATTGGCCTCAGAATCACAATCTGCCCTTAAGTCAAAAGGAAAAACATCCGTAATTAATCATCATCATCATCATCAGCCGGAAGACGTCCACTGCTGGACAAAGGCCTCCCCCTTAGAACGCCATAATGAACGACAACTTGCCGTTTGCATCCACCGGTTGCCCGCAACTCTGACGATATCGTCGGTCCACCTGGTGGGAGGCCTGCCAACGCTGCGTCTTAATGAATCGACGTAATTCTCACGCCATATAATAATGAAACAGAACAATCCGTGATAAAGTTGTGCATAGTAAAGTTAATGAAACGTTTTCATGGCAGGTGCGCTGGACAAGTGGAGCACCGGAAGGCGGCCGCGCTATCAATCCCCCTCGCCACTTCCGGTGGCGGCCGGCGGGCTTGGAAACAGTGGAGCACTGCGCAGGCGCACGGCAGGTCATAGTCACTGATGTGGGTCGCACTGACCGCCGGCCGACCGGCCTTCCTTCATCACCGACACTTTCGGTTTCGTTATCACTGAAACTTATTAGTCACGGTAGGTCATGTAGATAGGTGTACACTGTACAGTCACTCTACAGTGAGGTGTCATTCTTCCAAACACTTTAGAGAGCTCTGAAATTATCGACAATCTCTCCTCTTTGTCCTGCTGTACTATTTTATCGTATAAAGCTTCGTCCTCTTACAACTTTTGCCCGACTGTGCCAAAAATCTGTGTAAACAAAGTTTGTATTTCCTGCCTCTTTAATGATTCGATTAATGCGTTGACCATCCAATCCAACGACGAATAAGTATGAGATTTTTGCGCCTAAAGTTACATTATTTGGTAAAGTTGCTTTTATATGTCATAGTCATAGTCATAATGTTTTTATTTCATATAGGCTACAAAAGAGCACTTACAAAACGTCAAACTAGTTGCACGGTTCCAAAAAGTCGTTTCTATGGAGAAGAACCGGCAAGAAACTCCATAGTAACTCTTTTAAAAATATGGTTTAACAATCATTTCAAGTATGAGAGAATAATGAGCTACACAATATACCTAAAATAAGAATACGAGTAGCATCAAAGTCAAATAAAAAATATTAATATAGATCGGTTATTCTCTCATTTACAATTTGGGTAAAATACATGACAGTGAAATGGTTCAATATAATCAGTAAACAATATTAAATATCAAAATTATGGTTGAATGGCGGGTATGCCAGGGAAGCCACAAATGCAGGAAAAATCAGTGCCACACGTCCCTATCGTCAATATAACTATTAATACTATGTTGTCCTTAAATCAATCACGGTAAAGGTTTTTCGTGTAAATAGACATACATAGCCTTGGTATATGCCACTCTCCACTGATTCTTGCCAGTTGCATGCAGTTATCTGTCGTTCCTTTTTATATATTTTAGTCAGACTTCTCATTTTCTCTTCATCTGGACTTTGATGGCCAAGTCTTGCTAATGGTAAAAGGTATACGATCTTGAGTTTATGATGTACTAGAACTCACGCTTATCACTACATAGTATAAAACAAAGTCGCTTTCTCTGTCCCTATATCCCTATGTATGCTTACATCTTGAAAAGTACGCAACGGATTTTGATGCAGTTTTTTTTAATAGATAGAGTGATTGAAGCGGAAGGTTTATATTATGTATAATAACATCCATTAAATAGTGGAGAAATACTTATAATATATATTTTACACCCGTGCGAAGCCGGAGCGGGCCGCTGGTAAACAATACAAGCACTACTACTACTTTGAAGAAAGTAGATTCTAGAATCTATTAATGACCAACGGGGTATAATCCATATAATTAGTTATTATTTAATAAAACATTATTCTGAAGCCTGTGTCAGCAGGGTTTGCGTATGAATATTGCACTTACTATAATTACATGTGACCGGTCATTAGGCATGCAATCTTACTGCATGAACACGCCAACTTGTTCTTATCAAACAATTTGTTTTGTTTTGTCTACATTTCACAAAGTATGAGAGGGTTTTTATAAGGAAGGTGATTTTAAGGTTGTACCAGTTCTATGCACTTGTGTAATATAATATCAGCTGACTTGCAGTTACAAACGTTCTAGTAAAGTTCAGCCGAGACGCCGCCATGTGCAGTGTAATGCGGCATCTCGCTTCCACAACGTAAACTGCCCTGTTTTAAGAGTTCATGGTAAGGGGGGCCGGTCAACGTTTCTTCAATAAAAATTTTGCTTTATACGAGACCTTTAATCAGGTGACTGTTGGGCTGTTGGCCCAAAATGTGAGAAGTTCGAGTTGGTGTTCTTTCTATTTCTCAAAGGTCCAAAATGAGAGTGGGGTCGAATACATTGTGTTTTTCTCAAAGCACGATTTCACTGTGCTTTCTTACTTTAGTAAAAGCTCCAATAATTTACTTAGTATCTCGATTCAATAAAGCTTATCTGAACAGTAACTATTTACTAGATATAACCTGTTGTTTGGCGAGATTGAGAGCGGTAAAGGCATCTTTTCGCTCTTTAGTCTCCAATAATTTCAAGGACAATTTATTCTCTAAACGACAGTTACGTGCGGCCGGGGAAAGGCGGACGCGATCTCTTCGAGAGATGGCTATCTGACGAATTAGCTGACGATACTTGACGATAGTTTCCGATCTGATTCGTCATCCTCAGACACAGTGATTACTGCATTACGCGCATGCGCATTATTGCCAGATAATGGACACTTAATGTGTTATCTTGACTCTCATCAGCTTAAGGCCTGCGGTCGTATTTATGGCAACTTAAATCTGTTCTGGGAAATGCATGTAACTTTTAACAAGTTCTTATTGATTTTGTTAACTTTCCAATTTATATTATAATGTATAGTGGTAACTTTATTTTATTGCAAAATGTACTGACAGCAAGACCTTGTAAAGACATGGTAAATTGACTAGGTGCACGGCTTCACGCATATACTTACATGGAGTTTTAGTAGAAGGTGTATCAGTTACTAGTAACTACGTGTGCCTATGACATCTGAAGGTCGCGAGTAGGGTTCAGTAATTGCAATTATAGTAAGTAAATACGTACTATTAAAGACTCCTATTGTTCTTCGTGGTATCCGGGTGCCGTATCCGGCCTAGAATTGACCACAACCTTTCCTCCGGTGGGTGTCGTAAGAGGCGACTAAGGGAAAATTCAGAAGATGGGTAGCAGCGTCTTCTGTAACTTCACCACCAATACTGCGATCCCCAAGCCGCTTGCCAAGCGTGGGGATTATGGCAAACCCCCCCGCTTAAACGGGGAGGCCTATGTTCAACAGTGGACGTATTTGGCTGATGATCATGATTGTTCTTCTTATCGTATGGTTATTGAACAACCTGGTGTCAGAGTTTAAACCGCCTGTAGACCTCGGACATGGCTTTACGCACCGTTGAAAACTCTCTCAGGTATGCCGGTTTCCTCACGATGTTTTCCTTCACCGGTTTTCGAAGAGACATTTGTGAGTGGCGGGGTTTGAACATGCGACTTTTGGCTTGGCAGTCCAATGGTCATACCACTCGGCTATCACTGCCTTAGAAATGTATTTTAAGCAGCAGCAGTAGCATTTAAAATTAGCAGCGCGCAGAAGAGGCAGGCAGTCTTACTATACGAGTAGTGGCATTTCCAACAAGTTTAGTTCAACAGATGTCGAAATGTCGTTACAGTACTACAGTACAGTGTCTTGGTAGGTGCGGCGCGTCAAGTGGCCGGCCGCAGCGGAAGCACGCATGGCGGCGCGCCACCCTCGGAGCGCAGGACTGGCCGCGACCCGCCGACACTCGCCACACTCGCCACCACTGTACCGTTGCGACATAGGCACTATGGCGGGTGGCCACTGTTGCCACCGACTCTTGCGATATCCAATGTTACTCTATACAACGGTGCTTAATAATTGAGCACTTGAATCGTTAACGTAGCTGCAAAAATCCGATCAAAAGTTGTGTAATATGCTAAAGTTTAAGTGAATCCTGTTGCAGCATCCAAAAATAATGATTCTGGAAGTACCTGAAAGCTTTATCCGATCTGTTATACGTATTTTTTAAACAACTACATATTTTGTATGTTATTTAAAATGTGTGAAATCGTTTATCCACACTATCTATTTTTAATCTGTAAGAACTCATAACCGCAATAGTTAACTGCTCACAACAAAACCATTACAAACAATTCTCCGCTCTATATTTGAGTAATAAACTGTCAATTAACCCCGAATGGCCGTCGCATTTACACCATAAATGTAGATCTTCTTCATGAAGAGAGAGTGCAATCTGCGCTGGCGCACCGTTCGTTACGTAACGGTTTTGTCGATTAAATTAAAATTAGAGTAGTTTGATGAATTAATTTTGACATTCGTTTTGCTGTTGGGTAAAATCAATTTTAGTTTCAAATTAGATTTTAACAACAGAACGCGATTTAGAAGGGGGTATCTAACGTCGTTAATGTTAAGGCAGCGACAGGCCTATGCTCTTAAATGCATATTTACACTCCACACATATCCCATGTGCAGTAAGACGTCGATTAACTAGTCCATCCATACCTACACAGTCTAAACACAAGTCGGCAAGCTAGTGCCGTGTTGCCGTGCCGTGCTCGCCCGACCGTGCGCTACCGACCTGCGTGGTGTATGGTGTAGACTTTATAATCACTTCCAATGAACGGGATTTGTTATATAAGAAACAATGAAGGCTACATACTGAACAAAAACTCACAGAACGTTCACAGAAGCTTCTGAATGAAGTTCGGTTTCATCAAAGTTCCTGGTTGCTGGACCTGTATTTATGTGATCTTTGTATTGTAGGCAATGCATTTTGCTCCTTTGTTGTGTGAAAAAAGAGACAAACTAATATCTAAATATTGTACTTGAATTTTAGGCAATACACAGTTTTTGGATCAGATAGTGAGATACATACATACACGGATATATTTCATACATTTACTTGACCAAGCGAGCGAAGTCAAAGCTAGTAAAATTACAAATTACATTCAAATAGTTAAAAAAGACAAACGTTTACACCTTCATTTCCATCCCATTTGTAATGTTTCCTCTGTGAATTTGTTGATAAATGCCGTTTTCCTCCAGCCTCGAACGTGTCCATAATTTGTGGCCTTTAATTTAAATCTTCAGAAACAAAAGGAAGAGTTTTGTAGTTAGCAGGGGATTAATAACAACGCAGTACACAATGAACTTCCGACCGTTGACTAGATGTACCTGTCTATTGTATCTTCACGATGTGTTGTGTAGTACAAGCACATACAGTGTACGTAGCTAAATATGTGGTATAGTATTCATACGGTGGATGCGATTAAAGCTAAAGCTAGCTAAGAATAAAATAGAACCTAAAATAGAAATATTAAACAAATCATCGTAATTATTAATTTACCCAAATTGTAAATGAGAGAATAACCGATCTATATTAATATTTTTTATTTGACTTTGATGCTACTCGTATTCTCATTTTAGGTATATTGTGTAGCTCATTATTCTCTCATACTTGAAATGATTGTTAAACCATATTTTTAAAAGAGTTACTATGGAGTTTCTTGCCGGTTCTTCTCCATAGAAACGACTTTTTGGAACCGTGCAACTAGTTTGACGTTTTGTAAGTGCTCTTTTGTAGCCTATATGAAATAAAAACATTATGACTATGACTATTAAGTTACTTTGGTTTAAACTAGATGGAAGCTTATAACTTTTGATTAACGACTAGGATATGGGGTAGAACTATAAGAAGGGAGAAATGACCCCATCAAGTGACATACCTAATATATTTGTGTTGTTGTTACCTGCTGACCAGTATTATAACTGCATGGGGGATCCCGATCTGATAGCCGACACGATTGAAAAGGAGGAAAAGTAAATAGGTTTTCTTTTAGATGCGCACATTTGAAAAACAAACAAACTATTATTTATTGAAACTCTCCTATAAGTTAATCATAATCGGGGCAGGTGCATCAAAATATCTTTCTAAAAGGCTCTATTATTTTATTATACCTTGTTATGCAAGGAAAACAACATTAATGGGGGCATAATGAATACCGTCTACCTATGGTGGTTGCGGGCAAACTTTTTAGTAGTTACGACAAATAAAGTAATATTCAAAAACAATATTTCCAATCGATATCGAAACAAAACTTACTGAAGTATGTAAATATTTGGATTTCAAATCTGAATCTGAATGCTCGAGTAAGCACTTGAAGTAGATAATTAACATAAATGTTAAAGCCTATGTATATAACTATCAAGCCAGCGTAAGTGTGACATCAAAACAATGTGTCAAAATGCAGTATATTGTTACCGATGTAAGTATGTACTAATGCAGGCAGCTTATTTAAATGTGTAGCTTACGCAGTGTTTGCAACTTTTACATGTAAATCGAGTTCCTGGCGTCGCGCGTCGCCTTGTCAACATGAAATGTGTTATGAGCGCAGGAGCCCGCAAAGATATACGGACGATAAGCCGCAACTTGTATAATTAAAACACTGACCGTTACTGGTGTGTTCAGAGAAAAGAAGTTGCGCAGCTGTGTCGCAAAACATTGTAATCTTCTAGGACATAAATATAATATATTATGTAGGGACCTACGTATGCAAAATTGCGTGGTGTAAATTCGCCCAGTGTACAAGGCACCGCCAGTGTGATGCAGCTTTAAGGCAGTAATTAGAGGCACGTCTGGCGCCTGGATCACGCTACTTGAGAATAAACGTAAATTCCAGACACATTAGTATGTGGAGCACGACACGTGGCTCCAGTTTTTCCTGAAACATTCATATTTCCTCGGTTGCGTGTGGTCGGGGAATATATTACACGATTCAGATCTTAACCGCTGTTTAATGTTAAGACGTTGACGTGACGTCAGTTCACATTAACACGCTTGTATTGAACTGTTGTTGAACTCTAGGATGTAAACATATCAGAGCCCATTGACCGTCTAGTTGTTGCGGTTTCAAGAAAACATGTGGGGTTTGATTGGCAGGTCGGGGTAATAGGAATTACCTGACTGGTTATTTGGGTAGATTTCTTTAGTAACAGCTCGATTTCTGAAGTAGTACTCGTTTAATAGCAATTTTGCTGCTCGTTACAGTTTACTCTCTTTGCCAAAATCAAGGCGTGCAAAAACACAACACCCTATTTTCTAAATTGGCGGTATTGTATCTATTCATAAATAAAATATTATCTTTCTCAAACTACTAAATGTAGAACATACTACTAACAATTCTAATAAAGGAGTATCGCAATGTCGCGTGGTTTCACTTCAGACAAATTGCATAGCAGGTAGGTGGTGGCTTGCAAAATTATTGCAAATTCGACAGAAAGTACCATACATTATATCGTTTGTTACTCAAAAACCCGTAAACCAAAGAACCTATTCATTACGCGTTTAGCTATTTCAACAAAATTCCGAGCATTAAAATGAGTTACGTTATTTCCCGTTGTGGGTGTTTGTCTTGAGGCCGTTACCTCACTGTATTGTGAGCAGGAGGAAGTCGCGGCCCGCGAACAATGGACCACCGCGACTGATGGGCCGCCTGCGGGGAGCACTTGTAGCTGCACCACTTTGTGGTGGGTTATAGACATGCAGGCTGAGGGAAATCTGTATAGTGTGAAGTATGGTTCCTAGTTGGTAGAGAATTTAGGCGTGCTTTTGTGGTATTTATACCCTTCCGTGGTGTCAGAAACCGTGCATAGCTGTAGTCTGTAGACTAAAAACTATGTAGAATAATTTAGATAGTAAACATTTAGCAATGCTGATTTTGAACAAAATTCAAGTCAGGTGTTTACTGGGAACCACAAAAACGCTACGTCTACAATTTCTACTAACTTATTCTAGAACCTAAACTATCTTGAGTGCATAGCTATGTCAACGGCAGCCATCCCCCGCGCTCATGACAAGCAGACCGAAACTAAGACGGAGCTAAACGATTAAACTCCACACTTATGTTTAATGAGCGCTTGTAGGTGACGGAATTCTGCAGCGAGGAACAATTAACTGGCTAATAATCCTGAGCACTGCACTGCGTTAATTTACGTAAACTAAATGTTTGCAAATCCGGTGTTGGCTCACAGCGGGCGGTCGGTGCCGGTGTCCGTTCAATTTAGCAGTTTCTGTAACTGTCATGCTGTAATTTTGATTGGCGCAACAGTTGCTAATACGATTATCATCATGGCTAGGGGTAGGAAATGCTCACTTATATTTTGCCAGACAATATTAACTTTGATTGGTCATTTAGCATAAGTCCGTGGTGTTTAAGATTCCTAAAAAAGTAGAACATGATGCAATAACATTGAAGATGAGACTGGCACTTGCCTGGATTTGAAGCTACAACCATTAAGCATAATTATGATTTCGGTCAGTAAGCCACTAGGCCACTACGATTCGCGTAGCTAATAGCTCCAATAAATCACTATTGACGGCAGCCACACTTGATCCATACCCACCTCCGTGCGGTTCGTGTCGTGTGTCGTGCTCGAGCTAACTGCTCACGCTTTCCTCCCTTCAATTAAACTTGGCGTTACTAGTGACTTGTAGAACTATTTCCACTCACGTACAGTAATTTAGTTTAATTCGTTTAAGATCGTGCGCAAGTGGAACAATTGTAGGCCCAAGGTTTCCTTTCACAGAACCGAATAAATCAAATTAAACTAGTTTGTAAGATGAAAATATACTCAAATTGAAGCATAAATTAATAATTAATTAATCAACAAATTAATAAGAATATCAAAAAAAAATGGGGAAAATAAGTTGAAAGTTACGTGTCATTCACAATGCTTGCATGTTTATATTTAGTAGGAAACTTCGTAAACTGAAGACCATTCTATAAATTAATCGGCGAGTGAATCAGCACTCCGGTCGGCGACCTGACGGACACTGGCTGGTGGCACGCGACACCGCGCCTACTACCCCCGCAGTGATAAGACAATCGTCTCCAGGTACACTTTCTTGAAGAAAGGCTGCTCGAGTCACGTGGTTAACGCAGCGGTGTTAATTACCATTTGTAGTGCAGTGAGGCGAGCGGTCGGCGACCCGTCGCACGTCGAACGCTACCCTTACCAAGAATTCACACAATCTCCTCACAGAATAGTCACTTCTCTGAAACAGTGAATACCAGAATACCCCCTTACTGTATCAAAACCATGTACTCCATCTGAGCAGAAGTTGTGACCTCGAGTCCTATCATTGGCACTGCCTATGTGAATTCCTCTCCCTCAACCACAAAAATATACCTCTATAAGAAGTTACAGTAGGTACCTATAGGGACTACTTAGGTAATTATAATTTGCATCCCTTCCCCGACTCCTAAATGTCATCTATCAAGGAAAATAACTAAACATATTGACATGAAAATCATTGCTATCATGGTGCAGTAATTTCTCCTAGTAAATCGTGTCAAGAATGACCTCGTACTGGACAGGCGGGTGTCGCGGGGGCAGCGGGGAGCGAGCGGGGTCGGTCAGCGAACGCGAGCCACCCCCGCCGACAAATAAAACAACCCTTCACTTGTTTGATCGGGCCTCGTTTGTAAGCCACGATTTCCTTTACTTGGCGCACTCAAACATTATGTGAAAAAAGATTTGTTGGATCCAATCCAGATTTCAAAACTGGGTTACTAGATTTTTGTTAAAGAACGGAAACGATATAGCGAACGTTTTTTAAATTAAACGTTTTTAACCGACTTCAAAAAAAAGGAGGAGATTCTCAATTCGTCGGGATCTTTTTTTTTTTATAAAATCGGAAGAATATTCTTTCAAGCAAAGGCAGTAAAATATAAATTCTGCACGGGACTAAAATTTGTGTGACCCGCAGATGCTTCTCCCGAGTCGGTGTTTGTGAAACGCACCTACGATACAGGAGAAATTCTTAGTGTGAGGCGACGTTTTTTTAATAACAGAAGAAGAATGTTCCGGACTCAATAGTATTATGAATGCTTTCAGGATAGAAAATAAATTCTAAGGCCAACGGTTTTTTTATTTGAAAATGTATTTAATAGTGCTCTATTAGCCCCAGAAACAGATTTCTATTCAACATCCCTTCTATTCATATAAAAAATGAGTTCGTAACATAACTACACTGTTCCGCGTCTCATATTTGATACAGCGACTGTATCTTAAGTATTTCTACAAGACCACGACCGAGAACAACATTGCGACAGTATTCAGCGGAGTATCAAACGGCTCGTGTTTCCAAAGGATAATTTGGCGCGCGCCGAAGAATGGCGCACTATGCACCGTGAGGAGTTGCCACACTTCGACTAGATGATCTAGACTGAGACTAACATTATTCATCGTCATCGTTAAGAGATTTCCTCGTCCTCTAGTATGTGGTTTGGTTTTTACATCGTGGGTCCGTGGGTCTTGTTCCGGTGAAATGAGGTCATACCTATATGTATTAGCTGACCCAGTAACTGTTTGGAATCCAATATTATTGATTATTAATTATCTAGTTAATTGGTGAGCACGAACCATGACCTACAATATTCTGTTTGTTTATCGTGTAAGCTTGGAACGTTTGGAAACCCTAATCACTATCCAAGTAATACATTATGTTGTTTATATACTTACCGTTAAATTTTTAATGATTCACTTAAGTGATTGCATTAGATAGCGCCAAAGTGTCCCTTTTCACCCAATTCCAAAAACAATTCAACGAAATTGACCGTAATTACTGTAAATGCAATAAACGCCACGCAAACGTCAGAGTTAGCGTACAATAGAGCAGTTATACGGTAATGTGCGGCCGCCACGCTCTCGGGGCCCATTCATGAATGCGTTTGCGAAATGCTGCATCAGCCGCGCGAGCTACGACCCACCATCGTAGCCGCAGCCGATACTGTTGGCACGGGTAATAGCTATCAACTAGTCAATTGCATTCGATAGTTTCGATAAACGCAATTCGATACAGACCTACGTAGTTTTAATTTTAAGGTATTAAGGTCCATTTATCAGCAATCACTTTGGAATAATTGCCAAAACATTTCTCAGTATTTTCAATAAATATATTTAACCAATTCGAAATTGGAAATTGTCAACTAAGTATATTGTGGCGTCCGTAGTACTTGTTGTACGATGCAATCTGATCGGTTTCCCGTCACAACTCACGCAATGGAGTATTTGAAAGTAGGAAGGAAACAGGAAGCTTATTATTGCGATAATAATATAGATCTCAGATTATAATTTCACGCAGCGATGAGCCAATATCAATACCCTTAGGGCATTTCATCGACCTATTGTTAGTTTTCCACCTGGTGTTATAGACTTGGTCGAAGAAGATCTTGTGCCCCACAAGCAGGTGTAGGTTATTGTAGATGTGTGTACGTACCTTGTGCATGGATGTCTGCCGCCAGCATGAGCAGCGCGAGGCACAGCTTGACGGCGCGCATGCTTCCGCTACCGCTTCGGACGCATGCCCGCAGCGCTCCGAGCGCCAACCTCGCACCGCGACCTCTGCGAAGACAAACGGAAGATAAACTAATGCTAGCATAACGTGTAAGTTGTGTGTTATAGAGTATGCATTGTATGATGCTGTGCACACTGCAGTTCATAGTCAACTTATGGTACCTAGGCAGTAAGTTTCTATAGAAAGGCGTATTGTCACGCGCGCCTACTTGGACATCGCCTGTGAAAGTGTCCACAAATTACTTGATCTTGTCAGTAATTGTACCAACTGTGGCTTGATTTATATCTTCAAGTTACAATAAAGCAAGGTGTCTATTACTTGACATATACGTTAGAAAGCTCGTGCCAAAAAAATGATAAGTCGCTCATCTCCTGACGTGACGCCCATGTAGTACCTAAAAATAAGTTGTTTTTTTATTTTCTGGGCCACCGCGAAAATTAAATCTTGGTTTGAAAACTACTTAGTAGAATTTTCAACGAAGCCCTTGTTTCTATTACCTACTTATAATAAGATTTATGTATACAGTTCGCGAGCCAAACTCGGGCTGTATTTAGAAAGCGGAAAAAAAACATAAGCATCAGCGGAGCGATCGCTCATTTCGCTTTCTTCAAGCGTCGCTACATTTACATGTGAGCATTGTTTCGGCCACTCTTCGTTATATCACTAGAATCGAGACTGACATTCCTTTTGCGCAGACACAGCGAATAAACGATACAGAACCAAAACAATAGAGGTAATAAGACAAACTCCGCGAGACTGATAATTTGAATATTTTGCAACGGATTGGGTGAAAGTAAGTGAATCACAACTTATTAATGATTGATTAGTGCTCGGTCTGCACCGTCCCAGATCGATATAACTTGGTAATTACATCATTAGCATTGTATCAAGTTGAAACTAATAATACATTTGTTACGACAAAGATCAAAAGAAAAAGCTATTGGTTCACATCTCATTGGAAATCAGAAAATGTGATTGTCGACAATTTGTGAAGCTCGTTAATAATTAAATGGCAGCCATCATCGAACTGTCTCCATATCTCTGTCGGAGCTCGTTAACGACGTATTATCGACTGCGATATAATAAGACATAATTCAATGTGCCAGTGCGCCTGCGCAGCCATGGGAACTGGGAGCGCGGGGTCATTGTATGGTTATGGTATCGTTACGGGATGTGCAGCGGAGCTGTGTCACTGGGCCACGAGATAAGTAACCGTAGCAGTATTGACTGATGCGTTTTTATCATAAGTAGATAAGTCATCAAAAATTAACCGTCTAAATTCAGTTCAACCATGTCTGTGAAGCGATTTCACAAGGACTCGAATCCTAGGTGAGCTGAAGTCAAGTTTTAGTATAATGCTTGGTATTGCAACGAGCTTGATTAAAGTCTTATCACTTTAAGATCCAACATTGCCCATTGAGTCAACGATTTAGTATAGCGTTGAGCCTTCTACGCAAAAGATAGCGGTATAGGAAATCGCAAAATGATGTTTTCCTAAACTCTACCTACTATAGGCCTAGGAGTTTTCAGATTGAACCTGTAGGGCTTTCTCTAACCCGTTCTTTGTGTATCGCGATTATGATTACCAAGTGATGAGTGTCAAGGGTTCCGGTGTCAAATGACGAAGGATAATAAAACCTGTTTGCTCACATGAACGCGCAGGCCCTGGTATCGAGTGGCGAGGGCGTCACGGTCTTGCAATTATCAGTTTTAAAGGCATTCTAGCTTCTAGGTGGTCGATCGGACACTTTTCAGTGTAAAAAGTAGGTATAGCTTAGTCTTTGCCATTGCACTTTAGACGTATCTATGTATACCTTACTCTAAAATTTAATTGCATACCCTCTTAAATCGCACACTTTTTTGGTCTCACATGCAGGCACATTGTTTAGATGAATTTGTCCCTGAACGTCGCTTCTCATATTGTCGCTCCTCAACAGACGTCTTGCTTGCATTCCCATTACATCGCTCTTCACCTTACTGTAAGTCCCACAACGTCGCGCCTACTTATGGTACAGTCATGCGTAGTCTCTTTTCAAACTTTATTTTATGATTACATATTTCATTTTTTTTTATTCTAATAAAATAAAAAGGTAGGAACGGAAATAGGTATAAGTTTGAATTTCTCGACCATTGTGTTAAACAACGTTTGACGTTTAAAAGCTTTACTATCAGAGCAAATAGGTAAGTTATAAACGCCTATTATAATACGAAATGAGTGAAGTTGTTTATGACATTAACATGAGCACGCCAGTTAACGTAACAGTGTTTCCGCGCGGGCTCCCCGGCATGCGCATGCGGCATCGAAGCGCAACGCGGTCGCCACAGCCTTGGATAAACCACTTATTACCATCTGAACATACTGCAACTTTGACATACGTGTAATATAGCTTGTTAACTATACTGTATTAGATCGTCATTGTGTTGTTTAGTACTAACCCCCGATGCAAAAGGGGTTATACGTGTGCGTGTCTGTGACATTGTAGCTCCTAAACGGATAAACCGATTTAAAAAAGTGTTTTTTTTTAAGGTGACTTAATTGAGTGTTCTTATCTACGTTGTGATATGAAACAGAATAGTCTCTTGATCATCAGCTCTTTAAGTTCATTAAATGATGTGAGAAACTTTCATGGGTTTGATCATCTCGAAAAGTACCTAAACAATTACTTTAATGATATTGCAAGAACATAGTTTCAAATGGTTTAATTTAATCGGTAAAGTTAAAGATGCAGGAATAATTCAAGTGCACAAGTGTGCTTTCCTATTAGTATTGCCATTTATTAAGCTGATCGACAATTCTAAATCCCAGGATGCCACTGAGAATTCCTAATCAGAGAAACCTAATCATGTTCTGGACCACTTATACGAACACATTAATAAAGACGAAATCACAAATGTTCATTATGGTAGTACCTACCTTTTTCCGAAGTTCTGACAAAATAATAGAACCCAAGTCTGGGATATCCTTTTTTTACACGACTGCCCAAAAAAGGAGTGTAATGTTTTCAGGGTTCATGTATGTATGTTTGTGCGTTTCTTTATTCAGCCAGAACATCTGAATGCCAGAACCGATTTTGTTATATGGAGTGTCGTTAGAATCCTTGCAACATTGCGACTAACATAGGATATAAAAGAGGCACTACTACGACGAGGTACCTCGACTGCGATGGAACTTGTTTTTTACTTTTTAGTTCGATTTTTGACATGGCAGTCGTGTTCAAAAAAAATTTAATTACATTTTTTATAAACATTGCAAAGAAGTACTAAATACGACAAAAATCAAGTTACAACTGCTACAAACTGAGGCTGTGTTTCTATACAATCAGATTTAGAAGAAGTAATCCCATATGTTAGCAGTTTGAAAACAATAGTAATTCTGATGAGATACGAGTGCAGACGTATCGTCACACAGTTACTACTACCATAAACAAATAACAAATAGGTATGTCACCGCTGAAGATGTAAACAAATATTGTAGCTAGCTAGGTACTAGACTCCTATCCAAGTACTAAATATTAATCAGCGATGACCTAACTTGCGCAATGACCGAGTGATTGACTGATTCTCGCACAGGAAAATTATTTGTGGGATCTATTGTTATTTCGAGCCTTGGCGTTTGTAAATGAGATACATTTTTCATGTCTAAAAGCAGAAAAGACAGAAAATCAAGAGAATTCCAACAGTTTTCAATTTATAGTAGAGCTTGTGAACATTTTTTGGTAAGAAAACTTGGACAAGACTGCGTAAAAGTTCGTTGGTGCGTCATAGCTTACTTGTACAATTATATTATTTTCATTTAGAGTCCAGGAAAAGTCACTCAACAATACAAACTAAAAACTGATCATATAAAACAGGATTACAGGTTTGTCCCCGTAGAGTAACCCAGTCCCAGTAAACCCGTGGCGCCCGTGGCTTTGTAACCGCTATTTGCCGCGTCATAGACTTAATGTAATTGCCATTCCCTGATAAATAATGCAGCGCTAACTGCGCGCCGCGTGCGTCTGCACTAGCGGTGCCTGTGTCGGCAACGCTCGCCGTTCGGTGCCCGGCGCGTGCTTATCTGGGTCTACCCGTTGTGCCGCTCGTCACGGTGCCGCAGCATTTTACTACACTACCAGTTTCTAGTGCAACAGATAAACGGCAAACTAGCAAATACGAATAACAGAGCTACAATGTATTTGGAACATATTGTTTACGAGTGCGCTTCGATCCCCTACGAGACAAATATTTATGCAAAATAAACTGACTTTTCGTAGTACATGGGGCTGTAAATGTGGTTCCAAGACTGACGTCATTACTATTATAAGTAAACTGTTTAGTGCCAAAAGAATTATAGGTTTGTCTGATACACCTCAGAGACGGTACGTCAATACTCCACTATCACTAAAACCATCAGGAACAGGTGCAGACATAGCGATGCACTGCGGAAGCATGGATGTGCTTCCCCTTCACTGGTGAAGCGTGACGCTCCTGTAGCGACGTAACGGACATCAGGAATACAACACAATGTTATTATTACCCTCCGTTTCAGTCAGGTTCGCTTTACCCATAGAAAAGTGTATGCTTTTATCTCTATCGGATCTAATACACTCACAGACACTATTGTAGCTTCTAGCCTGTTCCGCTAGGTAATGTTGCGTCTCCACACAATAGCTCTTGTATGCAATACACCATTATTCTGTCAAGTCGTAAATTTACAGTAAAGTATGATATAGTCGAAACTTATAGAAGGCGCTTCAGACTTGTAGTAAGTCTGAAGCGCCTTCTATAAGTTTAATGAAGTAAAATTAAGAAGGCAAATAGGTATACAAAAGTAAAAAAAAACACACCTGCTTCTTAAAAACTTTGAAAAGTTCTCCAATTTTCCTTCAAACTTTATCAAATGTATGAAACACTTTCATAAAACTTCACAAATGAGATTGATTCACAATTGGCATGAACCAAAAATTCACAAACACTGATCGTTATTCAAAATACCATAGTAGGTACCTAATGCACATCGAAAACGCAAGAGGATGCGTTACGCGTGAGTTCGCAACTCGTTGGCGGGTCGTGGCGAGTGGAGCCGCCGTACAGCCTGGTCGTAGACTGGTGAGCGCGGCCGTGGGCTCGGCGCGAGGGCGGCTCGTGGGGGTGGGGACCGCCGCGGTCCGCTGCCCTCGCGGGCTTACGATTTGACTAAGCACAACACCATACACTGATTTTAATATTAGAATGTACCTGTGTCTTAATCACTGTTTGTACTAAGCTGCACTGAATATTAACGCTAATATAAGTTATCTAGGTACTACTTGACTGTCTCGATGGTCTAGTGGTCGAATAGAGTGAGGTTCTAGGTTCGCTTCCCTTTAACTATATTAACGGATTATGCACTATTCCGTACATTTTGTTACATGAAACTTTTTGCATTTTTTCAGTAACTAAATATTTATAACTAAACAGTTTACCATTTTTTTTTATAAAAATTTCCCCCTTACACTAGAAATTTTCTTGTGTCGTGGGTGCGTTTCACAAACATGAAATATAACAAACATATGTTTGTCCACGGGTGTTTGACCCGTGGACAAACATCTGTGGTTTGTATAAATTTTTGCCCCGTGCGGGAATCGAACCCGCAACCCTTAGCGCAGCAGTCAATCGCTTAGCCACTGCGCCATTCAGGTCGTCAAATATAATAGAACAATTTTATATTGTTCTAGCTATGGTTCTAGCTAATAAAGTTACAATGCGGGTTGCATTGTTGTGTAACTGTATGCTTTTATTTCGTCTCACAGACCACAGACTACTTAAAAGTATACCTAACCTGTGGAAGTGTTTATTTTCCCGTGCTAACTGTCTTGCTCATAGATGTCAAATTAAATGGTTAACGGGAAAATATACCCTGCTTTGCTTAGAAATGTCATTCGCCTCGTATGCATTTTGTTTTTCTTTTAGAAAAAATAATAAATATAATAATTGGCTCGTTGGTAGCAAGTGATGTTGGAATTACGGTAATTCTTTTAGACAGCTAAATAAATGTAGTTATTTAGTGTATATAGGCATAGTGTTTAATCGACAAGAAACGAAGCTGGAAGTGTTATAGAAATGGCCGAAACGAGTACAATGAACCCCGATAACAAAGTGGAGCAGAGCGAGAAGAAGGAAGACCTGGATGGCATCAAGACCGAAGTGGATGTGGCGGTGAAGCGCGAGCTCCTGGAGTGCGTAGTGTGCGTGACGCGCAGCCTGGACTGTGTGGACATCCACAGCTCGCAAACCAGCGCGTCCGGCGCCAAGCTGAGCCACTACCTCAACAAGCTTACCAGCGTGGACCTCACCGGACAACACAACGGGTCTAGGTTTATGTGCAAGAGCTGCTACGACCTCCTCAACGTGCTAGAACAGGCTGAGATAGAATACACCAAGTTGAAGGAAACTTTCGATGCCATCATTAGCAAGAATCCTTTATTTGAACAACAATCTGTGGCCCAACCAATAAGATTGACTAGTGTGAAAGCTGAGTTCCACGACAGTGATGATGAAGACTATGTATGTGACAATATTGATGATGATTCAGACGACGAACCTCTTGCTACTCAAAGTAAAAGAAAAAGACATAAAGTTGATAAGAAAAAAAAGAAATCTGTCACAAGCAAGCGTAAAGTAAAAAGTAAAGTCAATATTGACAGGTAAAGTATAATATTTATGTAAATATTAATGGTTTTGTGGTGATTAGAATTTGTATTAAATCCTTAATATTATGATGTATTAGTATAGTATTCTTGATTTTATGTTTTCAACTTATGTCAATATTGGGCTTGGTATAGGTGCAAGCTTAGAGACTTAGAAACTTATTGGAAATTAAAATCTTTTTCTAAAAAGATATGATTGTAACACCAATTTACATTAACTTGGTTGCTGGCTAGCTAGCTGGGCACAGAGCTCAGTTTCTTACTTTAAATCACAATGTGTTCCAATGACAATTTTAGCTGGAAGTGTGAGGATTGTGGTATGAAGGGGTCAACAGGAGGTGTGATAGCTCTGACCGCTCACAAGCTCACTGTGCACACTATGGAGGATGCTACCGTCGTGTTGCGGGAGGTCAAGGTAGAGGACTCCGCTGAAGGGTGTGTAGTAAATATTTTGAATTAAGTATTTATACTTTTCCTATTGCCTATCTATAGGATATAATTAGTAATTACCGCCATTGTTATAATAAGGATGGCAGTCACACACACCAACCTATTATTATTATGTAGTTTACAATGCATTGTACTAAGTATCATTGTCATTAAATAGTAACAAAATGTATTTTAATTTCAGATCACAAAGTCCTTTATTCAACAATGGTTTTGGTAACTGCCTGAAAACTGAAGTGGAAATATTTGAAGATGACCACAGTCTGGGAGCAGATGACATCAGTAATGACACAAAACCTATTAAAAAAAAAGTCCTTGTGGGCAGACCGGCAAAGGTGAAGATGATACCAGCACAGACTAAAAAGAAAAAGGTCAAAGTTGTGCATCAGTGTGACCAGTGTGATGCTAAATATACATCTTTATGTGAGTGGTAACATTTGACTGATGTTGTATTTATAGAAAAAAATAGTAGCAGCCTAATTACAGAAAAAGGTCAATAGCTCTTGCTGCAGTTTCTATTTCACCAACTTCAAGCCTAGTTTTAAACTTTACTAATTATTTATTTATCTTTACTACATCTCAGTATTACACATAAGACTTAGCCATTTACTGTATGCATTGATTTATATATCAGTTCAACTTTACAGCATAACATACCTAGTACGCCACAACTCTGTTTTATTAGACCTGTACTAGACCCAAGTATTTAATGTCTAATTGATATACAACTTTAGATAACCATTATTGGGCACATTAAGACATTATTAAGACACACACATTAGTACTTCCTTGGCTTTAACCTTTGAGTGTACACATAATAATTCAGTATAATAAACCTCACCCCAACACTCTTTTAATTAGGATATCCACCACTACTAATTTTACGGTTATAATTATAACGGTAATTAAACCAACGGTCCCGGCAGATGGTGGCCTGCCCGGTAAAGTAGCGCCACCTACCGGGTCCAATTGTGTTTAAAACCATTTAAGAACGCATTGAAATAAACACAACATTTCATTCAAATCACTCCAGCCATTTTGGAGGAGTTAGGTGACAAACACACATGCAGAAGAATTATATATTTTAAGATATTATGTTTGAACAAACATAAAGAGGTATTTGATTGTATTGTCAGGTGCCAAATACTATGCTGACAACCAGACCTTGTTTGATGAAACATCATTAAACACACAATGACTTGACTAAACTTAATTAGGTATTTGGGTTTTTGCTTGTTTTAGACTGTTAATAGCCTACCACATTGTTCTCTTTACCATTCAACATATTTTAACTTAACAGATTGATAATCCTTGAAGAGTAACTTAACTCACTAAATAATAATAATTATGTTTATTCCGAGCAACGAGACTCAAAGAAACTTCTTGCACTCTTTATTCATTCTCTTGCAATAATCTCTGCATTCAGTAAGTCAATTAGAGCAGAGGAAATGTTATTAAAACAACATGAGATGAGATGGAATTACATTATGAAGAGAGAGGTGTGTATCTAATAGTCAGGGGGCCTCTCATTTTAATTCTCAACTTAATCGGCAATGTTTCCTTGGCGAAAAGGCCCCGCAGCATTCATGCTAACTCAACAAAACAAAACATTTGCATCTGTATGGCTTTGTATCTTGCCAGCATAGTATGCTACTAATATTATAAATGCCAATGTTTGTTGACTTGGCCTTCGATCACGCAGCAAGCGACGTAATTTAATATGATCTAAACTGAACTGTGACTTTTGCATTAAATTACATGCCTGGTTACTAAATGATAGCAAGACAAATAGAGAAACAAAAACGCGGGCAAAACCTAGAATAGAGATGACAATAGACTTAATACGGGGTTTAGTTAATGCCGGTATGATCCTCGTTTATCAATAAAAGTGAGTGCGTTTTTATTAAAACTATTCTTGTTTCTTTTTCGCAGCTCGTTTGGAGCAGCACAAGCAGAAACACGACGGATCGAAGCCGCCGTACATCTGTGAAGTGTGTGGCGCGCACTACAAACACAAGCGAGCCTGCGACATACACATCGCACTGCATCAAGGTAATTATTTTTTCTACCAGCTTGGCTGAAGTGATAGTCTTATGTTTATCTTAGAAAGATCCTGATGAATTGAGAAACTCCTCCTTTTTTTAAGTCAGTTAAAAAGACAAGTCAACCTGCTTTTATAGGATTTTCAAGGGATCACTTCACCAGTTCGTACATTGATGTAGATATGTATTAATATATTGAATGATTTTAGGTATAAGTGATTGGAAGTGTGAAGAGTGCAATAAGCTGTTTCCGTCTAAAAATGCGCTGCAGAGGCATAACAATATACACACTGGCAAACTGAATTATCAGGTAATAGTTGTAAAACTTGGGCTAACTGAAGAGCGACCAAATGTTTTATTTTTATTTACTGACTAGCTTATGCCCGGGACTTTGTCTTCGTGGAATTCGATTAAAATACCTGTACGTAGTAGCAGTACGCAGATTTACCTATTTTAATTTGATTTGGTACTAATTTTATAGGTTTTTTTATTTCACACGGAACCCTAAATATTTTCGAAATTCAAAGTTGCCTATATTAGACTCTGGACCATTAGCTGTCCGCCAATTCATTGGCGGACAGCTAATGGTCCAGAGTCTCACGTATGCAATTATATGCATCGTTATTTAGTTGTATAATGTGTCGACGAGCGATGTCTGAGGAGTGTGTCGGTCCGCAGTGCGACCTGTGCGGCAAGTCCTTCATCCACACGTCGTCGTTCAAGATGCACAAGCTGTCGCACTCGGGCGTGAAGCCGCACGCCTGCGACGTGTGCGGGCTGGCGCTCATGACGCGCTCGCACCTCAAGCGACACAAGCGCGTGCACAGCGGGGAGAAGCGGCACGAGTGCGCCGTGTGCGGGAAGCGCTTCTCCGAGAGGTACTGTATACTGTCTCTAGTCCCTGTGTGTCCGCTTGTTGTACACTAACCCCGTGCTCGTCTCACACAGGTACAACCTGGCGGCGCACAGCAAGTCGCACGAGGCGCAGGAGGCCCCGCCCGGCCGCGCGCAGGTGCAGCGGAGACTGTTCCGCTGCACCTTCTGTCCCGAGAGGTTCGAGAGGCGGTAAGGACTGTTCCTTCTCTTATAGTAGCGGGCCCGAAATGCTGCCTTGAGGTACCCCGTATATATTACTATGTAAGAATACCGGGTTGTTTAATTGTTATTATGATTCTCGTACGTAATATTTTAGCTAGAATCATAGAAATGAAATAAGTAACAGCCGTAATCTAGATTGAAGCAGTGTTATGAAGCGGTAATGTGGTCCAGGTACATGTTGGAGCGCCATACGTCGACAGTGCACGGCCACACCCTAGAGCGGCCCCCGCCCACGCCGCGCAACACCATGAGCAAGCTGCTCAAGGCGCAGGCGCAGAGGAGGGAGCCCGCGCCCGCGCCCGCGGGACACTCGCTCACAGGTACGGGCCACGACCACACAATGCTACGCGCAACATGATGCGATACACGCAACATGATGCGATACACGCAACATGATGCGATACACGCAACATGATGCGATACACGCAACATGATGCGATACACGCAACATGATGCGACACATACGCAACATGATGCGATACACGCAACATGATGCGATACACGCAACATGATGCGACACATACGCAACATGATGCGACGCACACGCAACATGATGCGACGCACACGCAACATGATGCGACACATACGCAACATGATGCGACGCACACGCAACATGATGCGACGCACACGCAACATGATGCGACGCACACGCAACATGATGCGACACATACGCAACATGATGCGACGCACACGCAACATGATGCGACGCACACGCAACATGATGCGACACGCACGCAACATCATGCGACACATACGCAACATGATGCGACGCACACGCAACATGATGCGACACGCACGCAACATCATGCGACACATACGCAACATGATGCGACACACGCAACATGATGCGACACGCACTCAACATCATGCGACACATACGCAACATGATGCGACGCACACGCAACATGATGCGACACGCACGCAACATCATGCGACACATACGCAACATGATGCGACACACGCAACATGATGCGACACGCACTCAACATCATGCGACACATACGCAACATGATGCGACACACGCAACATAATGCGACACGCACGCAACATCATGCGACACGCACGCAACATCATGCGACACATACGCAACATGATGCGACACATATGTACGTAACATTATGCGACACACACGAACCTGATACAACACACACGCAATATGATGCAACAAAACTTAGGATCACGCAACCCACACGCGACACTCGGGCAACAATATAATACGGGCCCGGCGAGCACTTGTATATGTACCACAGAAGGTAGCATTGTAAAGTATGTTGTCAAAATAATGTAATTATTCCGTGCAGATGCCGACACGAAAGACGACCACAGTTCAGATTCGCGCACTACACCCATCACACCACAGAAAATCATCGCCCAACTATGTAAGTAACAAAAATATTTACTTTCGATTACCTTGTTTTTAACATTTGAGCTTCTGAAACGCACACGTTTTAATGTATAACATAAATACTAAGAGATACAATATGTTGTGTTCCAGCGTCTTCCACGTCAATAGTGACGCAGGGCGCGTGGGGCAGCGGCTACGCGGCCGACTTCCTGCGGCACGACTACCCGCACTGACGCGACTCTCACGCGCGACACGCACGACACACGCGACACGCACGACGCACACGACACGCATGACACACCGCATTCCCCCCACCACACCCTGGACCCGGCGAATGAAACCTCACTAACTAATCTTGTGAACCCACATGACGCAGAAGGCATCCATGATCGGTGGATCATGGATGCCTTCTGCGTCATGTGGGTCCTACAAGTCTGAAATTGTCTGAATGTCAGTCCGACAGGTTTACATACGACATGATATACAGAAAGTTTTTCATGTAGACAACTTGTAAGTCATAGAACCCTAGCAATTGTGTACATATTGATTAATCATTGTAACATGACGCCTCATGAGGTCGCACGTTAACTGTAAGGTCTACATTGTAATGGTCGAATAAAGTCTTTTAAGGCATCTGATAGAATCTCTATACAGATTATGTGATTTGTATGTTGTTAACATAATTAGATAAATCAATTACAGAATGTAGGACAAAATCGAAATAATAACTCAATTCTTCCAGATAGTTTCTGTCTTGCATAAAGTATATCCATATGTAAATATTAGGCGAGCTGAAATTATATAGATAACATAAATATATTATTATTATTAAAAAATATTGTAAAAATACTATTAGAAATACGTATTATTTAAGTAAAGTGTACTATAGTGTTATAATTGATATAATATTTTTATACTAAACTCGACTCACCCGTGGGATAACTTTGTTTTATGCGATGTCGTACATTGTACGTCCACCTGATTTATTTTATTTCTATTAAGCATTTGTAAAATATTTAATAAAAATACAGTTAATTACATATAAGATAGTTCTCTAAATTACTGTGACAAAGTCAATAAAACACAATTGAGTTTCTCTATAATAAAAGAAACGACATTTAATGTTATTAACACAATGTCACAATTATAATATTGTATGTAATTTAATTTACAATGTTATTTTATACATGACCACGAGACGATATATCTGTCATGACACGATCCGTCTTGATGACATTAGTTGCGCGGAAAATTATAAAAAGTAAAACATGTAAAACTAAAGAAGGTTATATTATTCTTTACATCTCCCCCCCCAAAAAAGATAAAACAATGCGTTTGTTCACGCATACTCTTAACTCTTCATGCGCAGGCAGGGGCTGGTGTAAGCTTCGAGATGTGGAAAAAGTTAGACTCTGATTTCTTATGGTCAGTATTTATCTTATAAATTGAGTTTGATATTTTCTCTATGATTTTGTAGGGTCCGATTTTTAATTCATCGAGCTTCTTCCTATTCAGTTTGTTTCCATTCTCTACAAAAACGGTATCACCAACTTTAAACTCAATATGTCTTCGATTTTTATCGTAAATTGTCTTGTTGTAACTATGTGATCTGATTGTATTTTCCAGAGCTTTTTTCCTGGCCTGGATTAAATCATTCTCGGTCTTTTCCTGTTTTAGCTCATCTGGCAAAATGGTAACATCTGTGCCATAAAGTAGGTACTTTGGAGCATATCCAGTAACAGTGTGCTCCGTTTCATTGTATTTTTTTACACAATCGTGTGCTATAGTTGTCCATGCTATTTTTGTGCCATGTTCGTTTATCTTGCATCTGATTTTATTGACTAATGTTTGGTTCAGTCTTTCGTTTAAGCCATTTGAGAAAGGAGAGTTTACTGCTGTAAAAATTATTGGAATATTCTTTTCATCCAAAAATCTTTTTAATTCCTTAGAGTTGATACCTGGGTATTGGTCTGAGAGTATCAAGTCAATTTTATCAGTTTCTGCACAGTTTCTTATCAGTTTGATAAAATCGTTTGCATTTTGTGTACTCGATGTCAAAATATATGCGTATCTAGTGAAATGATCTGATAGCAGGTGTAAGTATCTCTTCGTTGATCTGGAACCTCCGAAGCCTCCAATAGTATCAATAGAGCATATCTGAAAAGGTTTTGCGGCGGGACCCAAGTGAGACATCAACCCATATTTATTTTGTCCTCTAGATTTATTCTTCAAACATACTATACAAGTCTCACAGATTGTTTTTATGTTTTTTGTCATGTTTTCTGCTGTATACACTGAGCTTATCATTCTTTGCATCTGTTTAATTCCTATATGACCTAGATATGTATGCACCTTTTCCATGAATTCTATGCTAAAGGACCATGCAAAAAAATGTATGGGCAGTGTCCCATCCCATCAACAGACATGGGACAAGTTTCAATATCATTATTACGTCCCATGAAAAGTCAGTACCAATTTTTAGTTCGGAATTCGACGGGGTTTTTTTTTTAAAAAGACTTGACAAAAATAAAGTATTTTTATTTTAAAATAAAAAATTACATTTTAGACGATAATTACAAAAAGCAATTGTTCAACTAGACATTTTAAGTATTAATAACACAAAAACAATTGTGCAAGTAGACACTTAATAACAACAGAACTACTAGACAAAAATAACGTTATATTATTCATCTATTATAATAGTCGATAACATTGCCGCTGGTAGATTAAAGTCGATATGTCGACCTTTGCCTATATACCATATAATTGATATTATATGGGCACAACTTCCAACCGTACGCGCCCCTGTTAGGCATGTGCAATACCACTGTTCAATAGCACGTCTGCCAGTTTCACTTCGGTTTATTAATATGTAACAATAATAAACGCGCGATCTAACGTGTCGAGATTGTATTCGTCCTCTAATTAACCAGACATTATCTTCTCGAATATTATACCTTGGCAAATCAGTTAGCTGGTTTTCTCGAAATAATTCAATATAATAAATTCCATTCCGAATATGTTCCGCACAGTAGGATTTTGCAAGTTTTATATGGTAGGTCCCCAAGGCGAATAAAATGATATCATCATCAGTCAGTTCTGGAAAGTCCTCAAGATGTGGCATGGTGGCCTCCATCGTCACAAAGTTAACTCTTTGTCTGTTAAGATTTTTGCCTTCGACATAATTTTTCAAAAGGTTAGGTTGATGAACCTTAGTTTGAATTATTTCAAAGAATTCCGGCGCAAGCCTGTGGTCTGTAGCAACACGGTAATTAGCATTTATTAATGATGCTGCTATGCGGAAATCGACAAACATGTTTGGCAAAGCTCGGTTAAAATAAGTTTGTTTTAATAACTTAAAACGGTTTTTGAATTTGCCGTTAACCGCCTCCACAATCCATCTACACACAGTCACCAACCGAGAATCATTTGCCTTTTCTGTTGATAGCTGGGTCGCGTTCCTGTCCTTGGTAGGTGGCATGTGAGGTTCATAGCCAAGGGACTCAATATCATTAATACTGTCCCTGAAGCCCCTGTCCAAAATAAAGACGTCCTCTCTGTGTAGTAACCAATGTAGTAAGTGCTCCTCGTCATTCATTATGTTCTGCATAATAGTTGCATCTGATGTTGTTGCAGGAAAAGGGCCTATGACATCTATGATATATCCATCGCTGCTTACTAAAATAAATGGTTTCAATAAATTGCGAAACTTGTGGAGGCTATAAGTTTTTCTTTGAAATAAATAATTAGTGCTTTTTTCAATATATACATATGTGCCATCTGCGATAATAATTAACTTGGTGTTGTTTTCATTTCCAAAAATATGTTTGGGCAAAAATAGATTTCTCTCTAGAAGCTCATCTCTAGAAATATGACCTATACCAAGATGTCTTGGTACATATTGACCTGTCAAGCATTGTCGCGCTATTTTTAGGCGATATTCAAACACTTGACGTGTTACGCCGAAAAGCGTAGCTAGTCGCTCGTTAGGTTCTCCAGTTCGTATTTTCGTTAAATAAGCTCCGAGAACTGATCGGGGATGTCTGCATTTTTCTGCGAGCGATGGCGTTTCTTCCAGAATGACGTTGAACTGCTCTAAAGTGAATCCAGTCCAAAACATAAGTTCACTATTATTCAGTGAAGATAATGTTTCAAAATCGAATCTTGTCCTATTGTTGATTGCTTCAATTAACATGTTTGTCATGTTACTAAAAAATGAAGCATTAAAATAATGTGTAACATTTACATTATCCAGTAACTCTTCAAAATCATAGTTATTTAAATGTTCTTCACATATTCGCGAACTCGGTGGAATATATAATCGATAATGACATACCAAATGTAGCTTGATAGACACAGGAACTCGTCGTAGATTTTCATGTCTACATTGCCTATACATACAGAGCCGTGAAGTGTTCGGTGCACGTACGTAATCGCGAACATAGAAACGAGCATCATCCTCTGGATTGTCCTGAGGATCATTGGGGGCTTCAGCAACATTGGGGGCTTCAGCAACATTGGGGGCTTCAGCAACATTGGGGGCTTCAGCAACATTGGGGGCTTCAGCAACATTGCGGGCTTCAGCAACATTGGGGGGTTCTTGATTGTCAGCATCTAAAATTATTTATTTATTTATTACTAGCTGTCCCGGCGAAGCTAGACTGTACTTAGTGATGAAATAATTTATTTTGATAAGGATTAATAGCACAGATGTAATTACCTTCTACAATGGGAGCGTTCTCAAGACGTAGTTGTCCACCGTCATTATTATTGGCTCTCTGCCAGCATCTATGGCATACTGCCATTACGTTATTGAATACTACCTGAAAAGGGAAAAAATGAAGATATCAGCATATGTGTGTTTTTGTAATAAGCAGAAGTATTTTTTCTGTGTTATATTGATTATATCGGTGTTATATGTGTGCTTGTCAGTTGTCTAGAACTCGGAACACAATCTACACTCACTTTTGGACTAGACTATAAAAATATTAAGGTGAGATTAAATAATTATGCAGGTAAAAATATCTCATTCCTCATAGGAATTATGGCCGGACGATTGAGTCGTTCCTAACGTAAGCTATACTTTAAGTGCTATATTTCTATTCAAGCAATTCTAAAATGTATCATATAGTATCGTAGCAATGTTCTATCTGCTTATATATTCTAACTACATGACACTTATTCTTATTCATTATACGTATTCTACATAATATCTAAAAGTTATCGATATATGTATAATAAATCAGTAAATAAATACAATGACTGTGACTTACTTGTGTCAATCCATTTTGCAAAATGTAGGCCGCTAACTCAGGACTACTATGAAGCAATGTTTCTTGTAATATATGTCGTCTCTGTCTTAAAACAGATCTAGGACACATTACATATTGGCGTCCAGTCTCCTTATTTATAAATCACAGTCCATTAAACGTGCCGGGGTCATCGAGTAGCAATCAAAAGGTCCAATAAACAAGCAGAGGTTAGTAATAGTCGCAAACAAGCCGATAACGCACAAATAAACAACGCGAACACAGTAGAACGTACTAGCCACGACTGAGGGAGGTGCGCGGGCGCAGGCGTCGAAAGGGTGCGGTCGGGGTAACGGAGCAAGGAGGGAGGGTAAAGTACGTCTTACGGCTGTTCTCTCTCGAGTTTTTTTTAGTTAAATAGTACATTTTTAATTCAGTTCTTAATACTTAATAAAACTGTATAAGTATAACATATTTTTTTTTATTGCACGATAACCCCATATCCTACAGTGATGTCGCCATAGTAAAAAATAATCATAATGTCGAGATGTATTTAATGAGATATGTTTGGCATCTGTTGATGATATGGGACGATTTTTTGCATAGTCCTTTCTCCGATATAATTATTTTGTCTTTTTTCCTCACTTTCTTGTAGTAAACATCGTGTTTTGTTATTAACTTGTCCTTCCTACACTGTATGTTTTCATTTTTATCTTGATCTTTTATGATATCTTCTAGTGTTATTGTGTTAACTACTTTTAACTGTTCCTCAAGGTTTTCATTTGGCTCGAGGACTGGGTTCCTGCTTAGGCAATCAGCTTCGATATTGTATCTTCCTGGAGAATATTTTATTTGGAAATCATATTGTGATAAGTAGTATGTTAGATCGCCTAATTCTTCATCTGTTCTAGACCTTATGTTCATATTCTCCAATGGCTTGTGATCTGAAAAGACAGTAAATTTCCTACCTATCAACAGATGCTGCCAATACTTTACACATTCTTTAATTGCCAGGCATTCCAGATATATAGCTTTCTTCCTTTTTTGTACTTCATTTAATTTCTTTGAAAAGTATGCTACTGGCTTTTCTTCATTGTTTTCTTGTAGTTGTTTTAGGACTGCTCCTACTCCTAGTATACTAGCATCTGTGTATATGTGAATAGGTAGGTTCGGGTTAAAGATTGTTAATATTGGTTGGGAACATAATATTTGTTTCATTTCATCAAATGACTCTTGGCATGTTTTAGACCAGTTAAAGGTTTGTCCTTTTCTCAAAAGGTTATGTAATGGTTCCAATTTTATTGCTATATTTGGCACATACTTATGATAAAAGTTTATTTTTCCTAAGAATTGTCTCACATTTTTCTGGGTTTTAGGAGTCGGGAAGTTTTTTATTGATACTAAGTTGTCTTTTAGCGGTCTAACTGAATTATTCTGTATTACATGGCCCAAGTATTTAACTGTATCTGCAGCAAACGTGCATTTAGAGAATTTTAGTTTTAAATTTTCGCTTTTAATTGCTTGAAATAGTTGTTTCAGATGACTGACATGATCCAAGAAAGATTTTGAGAATAACAAAATGTCATCAATGAAACATACTGTAAACTCTCCGAGCTTATGCTTCCTTAATATGTTACACATTATTCTCTGGAATATGGCTGGGGAGGTTTTTAAGCCGAATGGCAAACAGGTCCATTGATAGTGCCCTTCTTGTGTCACAAATGCAGTTTTGTGTCTATCTGTGATACGCATAGGTATTGACCAAAATGCTGAATTTAGGTCTAGTGTTGAGAAAAACTTGCAGTCTCTTGTTTTTACTATTAGGTCCTCAATAAGAGGGAATGGCTGTGATTGAGGGACAACTATTTTATTTAAGTCCCGAAAATCGATGCACAATCTTGATCTTTTATTTTCATCTCTCTTATAAGCTAAAGTAACTGGTGCTGCAAATGGGCTATATGATTCTTCTATTATATTTTTTTCCAATAATTTTGCAATCTGTTGTTCAATCTCCTTCTTGTCTTCCATTGTGCAACGATATGGCCTTTTACTGCAATATTTTTCTATTTGTAGATCTATGTGTGCCTCATAATCCGTTACCTTTCCTATGTCGTATTTGTCCTTTGCAAACACAAATTTATTTTTCGATATTAATTCATCAATCACTGCCTGTTTTTGACAGTCTAGATGATTTATACAAACATTGAAGTTTTTTTCACTGAAGTCTTCATTGAAGTTTACTAAATTATCAGATTTTATTTCCTTAGAATCTATATCTGTTTTATTTGTTTCCTTAGAAACTATTTCACTTCGTTGTGTAGGTATTTTCTGATTAATTTCTAAGTTTTCGTTTTGAACTAGGTAAAATTCTTTTATACAATCTAGTCCCACCAGAAAATCGTAATCAAAATTTTCCTTGTCTATTATGAAAACATTCATTTTTTTTTCTACATTAAAAATGGCTACGTCAAGTGTAATCATGCCATTTGCCTTTTTAACGCCATTAATCGTCTTTAAATTAGTATTTTTGGGATGACTGGCTTTCTCATTTTTAATCTTTAACAACTTTGAATTAATCAATGAGACATTAGACCCTGAGTCGTAGATCCCAAATATTTCAACATTTTTATTGAGTACTAATTTTACTTTGATCAATGGCGGCACTATTAGTTTTTTTGTTCTTCACACTGCAATTCACATTCCAATTCTGAATTGTTGATGAGCTTTATTTGCTTTTTATCTTTTTCAGTATTTATTTTTGTTTTAAACCAACAGGAATCTTCTGAATGATAGCGTACACCTTTCTTTAATTTTTCACAAATACTACATTTTTCTTTAATCGGCTTAGTATCTTCTTGTTTTTTAATAAATTTTTTCCTTGTAACCAAATGTTCTAATCTGCCAAGTTCATTGAATAAGTTTCTTGTGTATACAATTTCTTCTTTGTTAATTCTATCTGTTATAAAATCTGGCAAACCGGCAGCAATTATATCGATAAGGGTCCCTTCATCCATTGTTTTTCTTACTTCTAGTAAAAGTCTTTCTTTTTTTACTGCATATTCTAATAAAGATCCTGATTGATACTTGAAAGATAAAGCATACTTGCTAGTAGTCCAACCTTTATTGGCATATGTTTGCAAAAAACTTGATTTCCATTCTGACCACTCAGAATGTAAACTAAGCTTGATCATCATGGAAGAATACCAATCAGTGCATGATTTTTCCAGAAATAATCTGAAGATTTCAATTTTTTCTTCCTCTTTCACTATATCGAACCTTACACATTCTTTTTCAAATACTTCCATCCACTGAGATGCACTTGAATTTTTCCCGTCAAATTTTTCAATTACAAATCTATCGGCTAACTTTTTCATACTTTGTTTTTCTTTATTTTGTTGGCCTTCAACTAATTTTTCCAAAATTTTTACAATAGGATCTTCTGAACACTTTCTATTAGCAATAGCCAATTGATCTTGGGTAGTTTCCTCTAGAAGTTGGTCCTGAAAAATCATGTTTCCATCTTCATCAACATATGTTTGTGATATATCCTCTGTTGTTTTTATCCAAACATTTCTAGTTTGATATCTTTTTTTTAATGTAGTTTTCACTGTAATGAACGTTTTCGAGGTTTGAATATGTTTGTGAAGTGATATTGCTTGATATTCTTCAGGAATGAGAAAAACTTTGTCATCTTTTGTGGTAATTGAGGTAATCGCGATATAGTTTGACTTTCCGTCTATTGTTGGTTTTATTTGAAACGTAAATTTCAACTTTTCCATTTTCTGACAGTAAATGTCGTTTTATAAGATAGTTCTCTAAATTACTGTGACAAAGTCAATAAAACACAATTGAGTTTCTCTATAATAAAAGAAACGACATTTAATGTTATTAACACAATGTCACAATTATAATATTGTATGTAATTTAATTTACAATGTTATTTTATACATGACCACGAGACGATATATCTGTCATGACACGATCCGTCTTGATGACATTAGTTGCGCGGAAAATTATAAAAAGTAAAACATGTAAAACTAAAAAAGGTTATATTATTCTTTACATACATATACAAAGGTCTTTTATTTATACAATCAGGTAAATTAGGTGTTTGCAATAATTAAAAAAATACCCATTGTTACATACTCTATGATTGCATCTATGGAAATGATTACAGCTGGCTCTGTGACATCCCTGTAAAATCTAATCGTCGTTATCATGCGCATTGCGCTTGCGTTGCGTCAGGTTGTCTTTGTATAAATAGCGCATTCTGCAAAAACTTCTGTGGTAAATCGATTTCAAGTTAAAGCCTTAAAGCCGTAATTTGTTATAACAATCCAAGTATACTTCATGGATGGCTTTATTCAAGATTACTTGCAATCAACTCTTGGTTTATTATTAAAAATGTATTTGTTTTCTGTAAAACTACTTATAGCAGTAAATAAATAAATGACTTTAAATCGTAAAAAGTTGCAGAATAATTGACAGCTAGACTGACAGGTCCAGCTGACTGATGAACATGAATTCACTGATCAACATCAGATTAGTTTCGGGCTGTTAATGTCGGTAAATTTTAAAATTTTCGTGTAAATATACTTGAAACACAACTACTTTTTATGAGAAAACAGTTATCTAATTGCATTTAATATGACTGAAAAATATACCGATGGTGAAATACGAATTCGTCCTGCAAAAACAGAGGACATGTCTGCGGTGGCAGAAATGATACAGGTGCTAATGTTTGTCATTATGTATGAACGTATATCATTTACTATAAAAACTCCAAGCTTATCCTTAAATTGTACACACAGGAGCTTGCTGATTTTGAAAAAATGCCGAAAGGTCCTAAAATGACTGTCACAGGTAAGTGCTTATTGGAACATGACTTCAATAATAAGGTTGTTGATGTAGATGTAGATGTTGGCTAGCGTAGCAAGTATTCTCTCAAATTTCTTGTATTCTATCGTACTCCTTCAGATTCTTGCTTGAAAACAAATATTGTTCATCTCTTCAATAGGTAATTTAAAATTTTGCTCCATTAACTTGAAAATTAGTTGGCTTTATTGAATGAATTTGTCATAATACTACTCAAGAGCTGCAACATGATGGGTTTGAGAGGCAGCCCCCAGCATTCCAGTGTAAGGTGGCAGAGCTGGATCAGCCTGGCCAGCAGCCGGTGGTGGGCTATGCTCTGTACTTCCCCACATACTCTACATGGGAAGGGCGCTCCATGATGCTGGAGGACCTGTACGTGCGCACCAGTCAGAGGCGCAAGGGTGTGGGCAAAAAGCTGTTCAATGCTGTAGCCAAGGTATATCAAATAATTAAATTTTAAACTTTTTGTTTCAAAAATCTCATTATTTATTCATATGAGTAGTTAAAGTAGTTAACATTGCTAACATAAAATTATCAGATAGCTTATCATTTCAAATTTTAAAGTCAATTAGAAATAATTTATTGGTTTTAAATTAATAACTTTTATTATTTATAATACTTACTTTGTTAAAATGTATCTAATTATTAAGGTATAGGTAATATATTTCACAGAACTGTAACTTATATGCTGTTGTGATAACTATTTAGGAAGCTTCTACAACTGGGTGCTCCCGTCTAGACTTCCATGTTCTAGAATGGAATCCTGCCCGGTCCTTCTATGAGAACAAAGGTGCAGTGAACTTGACCAATAAAGAACAGTGGTGTTATTACCGACTAGCTGGTGATGCACTGCAGAAGTTTTCGGATGAGGATCCAGGCAAATAATATAGGTACATGATGATCACATGCAAGAAGAAAAATGCAGTAATTTGTGCTCACTTATATATTTCATTACATATAATATACAACAGACCTCACTTTGTACATATCTCTACTTTACATTTATCTAAAACTTTAAACATGATGAGAGCCTCGCCTTATAGTTATTATAATTTATTTATTAAGTTAAAATATCTATTGTTGTTGTTGAACAAGGCTCAAATTTTTAATACACTGTTGTAACAAAATCTGTGCAAGACTGTAACTTAATAATAAACAGTTTTGATTAAACATTTCGTTCATTTTTATTAGTATTTACAAGGGTATTAAATGCCATTTATTTTACTTAGACTAACTCACATTATTGCATGGTTGACAGTTGCCGGCTTGTACCTATTATCTATTTCAAATATGTAGGCGTCAGATTTATAATAGTTATACATAAATGCTGAAATTATGCCTCAACATTAAAGATTACCTAGTCTAGGTACACAATTAAAAGTAGAGGAAGTGAGGCAAGATAGTTATAATTTATATGGGGATAGATGAGGTGGACGCAGCTATTTCTGTGGCAGGCAGTAAGGTGCAACTACATGAAAGGAATACTGTGGATGAATGATGTGGATTTACGTTGTGGAAGCGAGACGCCGCATTACACTGTACGTAGCGGTGTCTCGCTTCCATAATTTAAACTGTCTTGCTTTAAGAGTTTATGGTAAAGGGGTAGGAAACTTTGATAGTAACGATAACGTAGGTCAGTATATTCTTTTTAAATTCACTTACGTTTCTATGTAGGCCATTGAAATTGATCATGTAATTCAGTAACAGTAGGAACATGAACGGCGAGGCTTGTCTGTAAGGCGACCTATTATCTTGTAAATAGGTAGATAACTAGGTACTTGTTAATGCTATTGTTTCTATCGCTGTCTAAACTTATATCGTAAATTGTGTTACCAATTGTCTACCACTCGTCGACGATACATTATCGAAGACTTGTGTAACAACGTCAGGTGGCGTAATGTGAATACTGTTCAAACTTAACTGTCTACTTACTGACTACGTAGCTCTATTTACACTGCGGCTATAGAACCACTCTCAGACTAGCTGGGTACAGCGAGAAATATTTACTAGACAGTCCCGCGCTGACTGGACGGTTTGCCAGTCTGAAAGTTATCTTAATACTATTATGAATAATCTGTCCTTAGAAACATTTCTATAGATTAATAGAGAATCATTAGACTAGTTTTTGAGATTAAAATTGTCATGGAACGTTAAAATATTTAAATAGTTAATACTTGCGTTACCATTGTGTCAGTCAGTATGGCAAGTGCCCCGACTCGAGCGGGGCGTACAATGCATCGCTACTTCCATAATATTATATAATACAACACCATGACTACTCAACATTTTTATAACCTACAGCTAGGTATTTACATTACATCCCTTTATTGGAACACGAAAATTTAATCCTACATAATTATTATTATTTTGTCGATTAACAGATAACTAATGGAAGTTAAAATTGCTATTAGTATCGATGGATACAAACCGATTGAGAGCTTAATACCTCACGTCGCACTTGCACACAAATTGTCTTAACACAAACATCCACGCTCCCGAGAGTCACCGGCGATGGAGGCATACAGGTGCAACTATCGCCGCACTTGTGAGAGTTGTTGGTGATGGTATCGGTCGTCTAGGGAGCTATTAGCTCGATTTAAGTCCATTCCTAGTCCGCCGTGAGTCCTCCCCCCCCGGGTGTGTAGTGGGCGGGGGGAGGGGCTCAGGCGGCGCGGTGTCGCTGCTACGTGGACGCCATGAGCTTGGCGTGCGCCGTCACGTTGCGTTGGTGCAGGAACCCGCTGCCTTCCTCCTCCTCGCCATTGCCGAGGCCGTACTGGAACGATAATATGAATGGATTTATTGCGGGTTCAGACAAGGTACTTAGGTACATGACATCAGATTCATACAATCAATAGGTATCTATATTAACTGTAGTAGGTGACACTTTGACTGGCCTGTTGGTCTAGTGGTTAGTGACGCTGACTTCTAAACCGGAGGTCGTGGGTTCGATTCCCACCCAGGACAAATCTTTGTGTGATGAGCATAATGATTTGTTCTGTCTCGGTGTAAATTATCTATATTATGTATTTATTTAGAAATATTTAAGTATGTTTATCAGTTGTCTGGTTGCCATAATACAGGCTCTGCCTAGTTTGGGATCAGATGACCGTGTGTGGGCTGTCCCAAGATATTATTATTATTATTACTATAATTAAATGTTAGGCACGCACCTGTAACGCGTGCAGGTAGTGTTGCTGCGAGTGGTAGTGCGGCCCGGAGTGCGGCGGGTACGAGTCGTAGCCGTTGGCGTTGCTGGGCTCGCTCTTGATGTTGAACAGCGACGGGTTCGACAGGAACGGCGCTGCGGGTAGACCGAGCGGGTACTGCGCGTGCGCCGCGTGGCCTGCCTGCGCATGCGTGTGCACGTGTGACTGCGAGTGGTGTGCATGCGCGTGCGCGTGAGGTGACGTGTCCGGCGTTGCGTGTGTCTCTCGCCCCTTGGACGCGCCGTGACTAGCCATGGTCTGTGTCAGCGGGAGCGGCACCTCCGGCAGGCTTTGTTTGCTGTCTGTAATGTAAACAATTTTCTCATTAGCTTTCTGAAGATACCTAGTTTTTTTAAATTTTCCCTTTCATTAGGACTTATCGAACTAATAAAGATTGATAATAATGATAAATATTATTTTACGTTACCTAACGGTGAACTACCTATCGCAATTCTATTGGCATTAGGTACATATGTGAGCCTACTATAACTTAGATTTCACAAGTAGCCCGTACCGTCCATCCCGGGTGAGTTGTGTTCGTCCTTCTTGCTCCCGTCCTGAGGAGGTTTCGTCCCATTGCCAGACTTCTTCGGTTTACGTTTCCGTGTTTGGATGCCGTCCTTCCGCATTGCAAGAGGTCTGTGAAATTAGAGTTTCCTTATTAGTTACCTACCTATATATACATAGGTACCTACTCTTTTTATATACAATGCGTAATCTAGGTATATATTAGGAGGTTGACTTTAACGTTTAAGCATGGTGTGAGCGCTTCGATATATAGCTTGTAACGTATACAACAATACATAGGTTTTGTGTAGACTGTAGAAATATTTTCTATTGAATATAATTATTCTTCTCTTCCTTGTACCTACATTTTACTGATGTAAAATTTTAATAGGTGCCGCGAATTATTTATCACCCTCGGTAGTTTTCGGACCACTCCTGTACCCAGGTACGTACCGGTTGATGCCGTGCAGCTTGTAGTAAAGGCCGCACGCGTTGCAGACGGGCTCGCCGTCGTTGTTGCGCCGCCACAGCGTGGTGTTTCGCGAGCCGCAGTTAGTGCAGCACTGGCCGTGACGCCGCGCCGCCGACTGCACAGACAAGAGGGTCAGGCACAGGCCCGGCGCATGCGCACCCAGCACTGAGCCTATGTCGCTCGACGACTGTACATTACTGCATCCACAATCAACACAGTTTGCAACAGCTTGAATCTAAGAGCAGGACTAGATCATTTCATTTTCAATGTAGAGATAGGCAGAAAATCCCAGACGTGTGTAACTTAGAGTCGATGTTCTATTTATCTAATAACATATCGACTTTCAGTTTGTAACTGGAAAAAGAAGTTAGATAGGTCTCTAATAGGACGCTAGTTGTGTTGGGACAATGTTCACTAGCGCAGTAGGTATCCATCCACTTAGTTACAATGTGCCGTCATAAGCGATCTTATGGTATGTAGTCCCTGATTTTCTTCACGTCAGCCACGGAGAGGAATTATAGTGATGTTCACTAGTCTAAACTAACGGCATAGCTAAATGACTATTACTAGTGGAGCATCATTGCAAAGAAATACTAGATATTACTATCTACCTTTACTCTTTGTAATTCCACACATATAAGTCGAACGGAGATCGAACCCGTGCCTTTCATAAAAACCAATAGTTTCTAACAATCAAGCCTGTGATCAAGTGGATTATCTTGCCATGACTACTGAAGTATGAACAGCTAATGTCTCCGTCGCGTCGCTACTTCAGCGACCTTGTCAGGTTACACTTAGTATGAGTTTAACTAACTCGTACTAAGTGTAACCTGTCAGACGGTAACATGTTTATGAGACTCATTATCCTAGATAGTCTGTCTGAATGTAATTTAGAACCAAATTACTGCAGATAACAAAACATTATTTAAACACTTTGTCTTTGGAAATGTGACTCAAGTTCTGCTCCTTCTAGAGTTGTTGATTGTGAAAAGCAATGACAATTAGATTAATGAATAAACGGTAAAAGAACATGCTTCTAAAATCAACTAAATAAAAACAGTAACATCTACAGAACAAGCGTGCGTCACAACTATATACATCTACTCATGTAAGGAGAGCACCGAACACCAAGGATAGAGACAACAAACATAATCCAAGCACCTCTCATGCACAAGTTACAAATCCCACCACCACCACCACGTGACCCGGGCGGCCACCGCACCGCCAGCCCAGAGCTGCCCGGGCAGGCCCACCGCCATCTTGTCGCACGTCACTAAACATACAGCTATGCTCATGCTGTACAGTTGGCATTGTCCGAGGAGTGCGTGCGGCGCGCGCGCATGCCGCAGGCGGGGCTGCCCGCGCCCGCGCTTCTCATTGGATGCCGTACCTGTCCCTATCTACCGCGCGCGTGTGTGTGCGCAGCGCGACGCGCCGAGATAACTAGCCGACAGTCTTGTTGCCGATCGATAAAGTCCAATATGCGCGGCGTCGTTAGCGGCGAGGCGCGGCCCCTGTGTGCGCTATCTACTCGCGAAGCAATCTCGCCTTGTGTACGCCGTACTGATTGCCGCGACATCTCGTTACGCCGCGTCGTGACGTCACAGTGTAACACCGGCTGCGCCCGCGCACCCAGCGTTATGTTCACAAACATGCAATTACCGATCGATTAGTTATCTCGGCTCGACGCGTTTATCTAATTCCATCGTTAATAATGGAAGGTTGCGGTGATCGGTTGGGGAGGTGATATTATTGGATAGGTACAATTTGTAACGGTGCAAGCGGAGTGCTACAAAGCAGCGCACTCGAAGTAGGGAGCGGTAGCGTGTAGTTTCCTAACACTCGCCAAAGCCCAAACAGTAAGGATAATCTATAGGAGCCGCGTGCGTGCGACGTCGGCCGGGCCGCGGGGGGTAGCATGCATGCACTAGTCTACACGCCACCGACTCACCTTCTTCATGCCCCTGGCCATGCCCTCCACACTCATCCATCTCTGCACGGTGCCCTCCTTATAGAAGCGGGTGAGTAGGTCTGCGTCGGCACCTGTTCGCAAACAGAGCGCGTTACTAGTGTGAGGGGGAGGCACTCACCAGCCGCTTGCTGGGCTTCACGAGCGGCCGGTTGACGCCGTTGATCTTGTGGTAGAGCCCGCACGCGTTGCACAGGTAGTGGCCGGTCGCGTCGCGGCGCCACAGCGGTGTGTTGTTGGCGCCGCAGTTCACACACTCGCGCCCCTCCTCGTACATCTCCAGCACGCCATCTGTTCGCACGCTCATGTCAATGTCGCTCTCGACCCTCAGCCTCACCTATGTCTATACACTGACCAGAACAGCTGGGTACAACTTAAGCTAAACAATGGAGGAATGCATGAGGAAAGCTAAAGCCTTGCCACAATTATATCAGCTGCACTGGAAAGGACATTAATAACGGTTTCTGTATGGAACATTGTATCACTTCCTATCCCGACATATTAACAGTTACAGTTGATGTGTCTACAATGTTAACAATCGCATTTTCCGAGAAGAAGCGGGCAATTACAGTAAGTCGGTATTTCTAAAAATATGATGTTGCGTGCGTTTCTTAGGTACTGCCATTAGGACCGTACCATGTTTTGACTGCATTACTTCTTATAAGAACCTAATTTTATGGGACAAGAATCTATAGCACCGTGTCATGTTCCCTGTGCATTGTCTGAGCGTGGCCTGCACTGCGTCGTGTTTACTTAGACACGAGTACATTAGGTAGAATTAGAATATCGACGTTATCTCTATCCGGTGATAACGCGGCCGCGTCTGTTCGCTAACCCAAATCCATTAATTTAAAGCCATACACGCTAATTGAACGCAAGTAATTGGACGAAAAAAACTAGTGACTAATGTAAGTTGAATTAATTTTAATTGTTCCGGCGCAGATGTTATGAGATGCACGGGGAAGGGAATTATTCTCCAGGCTCGGGGAGATTCGTTAATTTATTATGAAGGCTTTTCTAAGAGGTTATTTTACAAAAGCATTTCAATTATCTAATGCCAATTTTCCTGAAGCATGTATCACCCTAATAATTTTTAAACGGTGAAAGTTAGTGAGTATGTTTGTTACTTCCTCACACTCTAACGGCTTGACCAATTTTGATAAAATTTGGTCTGGAGGTATCTGACACACTGGATTAAAACATAGGCTACTTTTTATCCCGAAAAAATGTAGCGCGTAGCACCGTGTGGCGCAGCTAGTCTTACATAAATAGTTGTAAGTCTATTATTTATCTATGTACGTGACCTACATACATATACCTATTGTAATTGTCAAGGTTCCCCTGCTAGCTGCTAGGCGTGCGGTTGATATGGATTCATAGATTGAACATAAATAGCTAAACAATATACAGAGGACACGCAACGGGAAACCAACAAGCAACCTTTATCATATCGGTTAATTATTATCAACCAATAAATAAGTACAACAGTGTTGGGTTATTATGATTACGAGGATAATGACCGGCATCCAACTCACGTGCTACAACTGAATACGTTTTATTTCCTATACATATTGATTGCTTTCTCTAATAACTAAATTTACAGTTACATGCAGGTATTTTAACAGAGTTGCCTACCTAATACTTTATTTGTACTTAATAAAATTAATCCCTGACTTTTGTGAGTTAATATTTGAGTTTATTTAATCTAAAAACAATTCGATGTTAGTGCTTAGGTATATTGTGTGTAACTAATCTAGGGAGTTTTACGAACATCCTCCTTAGACAAGTGGCAAAACGCTCGACGAATAGAAATCGAATAGAATGAAGAATGTATTGGGATGACATAATGTTTCTTCTATGTAATCTATGACAGATGTCAGTCCCATACATTTTTCATTCTATTCGTCGAGCGTTTTGCCACTTGTCTAAGGGGGCAGATGGTAATTTAGTGCATTGTTTCTTTCATCTAGGGAAGGATAAGCAGTACCGTAGGTAAGGTAGAGTCATTATTACAACTAGTCGAAATGCAGCACTAATTAAGTATGAATAATTTCATTTGAGAACTTTTCCTGAAGAGTTTGAAGCATTTAGACTCAGTAGTTGGTAATGACTGATGAATAAAGGATTTCAATTGAAATGTTCCTTTAAAGTGAATGAATCAGCGCACTATCTGCGGCCGTTGACGTCATCTACTCTATGTTATTGTCATCTGGATGCCTCATATTGATATTTTTTATAGATTACAGTATGTTCTTATCTATGTGTTAATTAATATCTAAGTACCTTACAATACAATTTGTACAATAGTCTTGTAGATTGAAGGATCTGAAAATTTACTTAGTTGCATTATCAAGACTTTATATTTTTGCTATGGAAGTTGTACGACAGGTTTTGAGTTTAGGATGACAAGTTTCTCAATCTATAACTTTTAACTTCACTTGTAATATTCTAACACTACACAAGTGAATAAGTGTGTCTAAGTAGGGTTCTACTTAGACACCTTTTGTATTTATAGTATTTTTAAGTTATATTAACATATAGTATTTAATGTATCAATATGGGCCTTGAAGCCTGTAATAAATGGGTAAATTTTACGAAAGGTCTGCCTTTTACAACACATTTGAATCAACAGAGTAAGAGGGAACAACATACATATATCTTAAGCCTGTCCTCCTGCTTTTTGCTTTAAATGATTTTTCCTCAATTGTGAACAAATTATCCTCAATATTGTGATGTTATTATGTCTCTATTTATTTATAATATTATACAGATATCTACTTGAGAGGATGTCGGGCTCGATCTCTACGAAATTAGAGTTGTGATCACGTGATGAAGGTACCTTATCTATTAATAATGATTTGAAACATTATTTGGTAAACATTACATTAATTACTAGATAGATATCTAAGACTAGAAGCTGCATAGTAAGTTATTAGATATTATGTACTGGGCATTATGATCAATGCCTACTTAAATATTCAAGTTAAGATATCCTGTATTTAGTACCGATTCGCAAACTCATTAAAAGCGATAACGTAATCAATGTCTCTCACTCGATCACTGTTCCTGAGTTCCTATGTATGTTGTTATCGCGCGCCACAGACTATCTATACAATAACAATAACACACGACAGATAAATCACGAACACTCATCGAAAACAGAAAATAAACAATCTTAACTAATAACACAAAGCGATCATGAATACAGTTAGCTGGCGCAGTGCAGATCAGTGATAGGAGCTGGAGAGATAACGGCAGGAAGCCATTCGTATGTTAAGATAAAATTAGCCGACATCAACTTCAGATGTAGTTATTAATAACATGTCTTGATTCGATCAGCTGTTTGCAAATTGAAGTTTAAATCAATAGTGTAAAATACCATTATAGTAAAGGAACTTTGATGTTTATATACCTATTGGAATGTTATGTTTTCTTGTATTTGATTAAAAATACATTAAAACATACAATACAAGTCAGTGAGATAAAACAGATCTATTTTATTTGTCAAACAGGTCAAATATAGGGCAGGTAATTATTTATGGTAGAGTTAATGATGATCAGTGAAAATCAGAATGGTGATGTTTCCAAAAGTTGTTACCTCTCTGTTAGAATGGTATGAAGTGGTGCAGTAGTGGGGAGATATAAAGAGTATGTTACCGTAGGCGGTGGGTCGCTGCAGCGCGTCGTAGGGCGCGCACCACGAGCCCATCACCATGTTCTGCGAGTACAGCCCGCCGGCCACCGAGCCCACGCCGCTCACGCCGCCGCCGCCCGCTGCACACACACACACACAACGCATCAGATATACAGTCAGGAACACCAGGAAATGCTAGCAAGGACTTTATAATTCTGTCTTGGGGGAGAGTTAACAATCTTAGAACACCCGATAAAAGTGAGGTTACCTTTATTAGTAATGTCTTTGCACCTGACATATACCTAAAATCCAATAGTTAACACTTTTTTCAAAATGGATACAAAATATTACCAACAACACAGAGAAGTTAAAAAACAATACCTATACCTATAGGTAGGTATAAATTATCATCAATGAATGATATTAAATGTCAATCCATATCAACTACATAGGTAGGTATATTATTAGATACATATTACATACCTACCGATAAAATAACTGTTAATAGTTCCCAAAGTTTGTAACTTGTCATTCAAACATTGCTAGTTAGCTACATATTATTCTAATTCAATATCAAACTATTAACTAGAACTGAATACCAAGCACACAGATTAGACAAGCTCGTCCAAACAGTCAAATGTGTATCTCCATCATTCGTCAAAGTGTAGTGTGGAGACTTAGTGTGGCTACCAGTAGCAGTAGCAGCTATTAGTGAAATATAACGAGTGATAGATAACAAGACCCGCGCGGGGCTCCGACCTGCCAGCAGCGCCATGTTGTGCAACCAGTTCGCAGGCAGCTGTATCGCGTCCATTTCCAGTCCGTGGGGTGCTCGAGATGACGAACAAAGACAGGGCCCGCACTTGATGTACTTAGGTATATTAATTAAATTCCGGAGGTGTCGCGACCCGCGCGGTCAGAGGTCGCAGCTCGAACTGACCGTGGCCTGCGCGCGCGCCACCCGCCGCACGCGCTTATCGCTTCTGATTCATGACACAGCCTTCTGCTGTAAGTTAGCGCGATTCACAAACCTTGTGATCGAAATTACTTAAACACATGATATGTGTCACTCCGAAAAATATTAGATTGAAGGCTTTGTCGTGTGGTGTTCGCTCAGTTACTTAAGCTGCAGTCTTTATTTAAATGACCACGAACAAACAGGATAGAACTGTTTTACTATAATAAGACTCCGCCGCGTAACCAGCTCATGAATAAGGGCTCCGTTCGAGTTCGAAACTAGTCGGGCATTCCCGAATACACACGTGAGTATAACCGGGATATATAGTAAATAATAAGGATAGAACTGTACAAAACTCGTCTTTAGGTGATGGTAACACATAATGTGTTCCTTCTGAACCTATTCTCTGTCTCAGGTCAATGCAGGTAGGCCAGATATGATCTGAACAAGATATTTTTCATAACTCACGACACAGAATTTGTCCAGATAGAACAAAAACAAGTTGTGTGTGTATGTATGTGTGTACGTATGTGTTGTTGTATTATCCTGCTGAAAGGAAAAATCATATCTATGGGTATTAGCGCACGATAGTGATTCATTCTGCGGTTTGAGACTTCGCGCAACAAACTGATTGTTCACGATGTACGCATGCGCAGGTCTTTCCTTAATACGGAGAGCAGATGAGTGAAACTCTTGGTGTTGTTCCGCTCAACTCTTACGCAATGGTCTTTATGGTTTGAGACGTCAAATCAAAGTAAGGAGAGTCAAATGTGTAGATTTAATTCAATTTCAAACGTATTGGAAGTGTAGGTAGTAGGTACTCTGCTTACTTAGCAAAAGATCATTCATTATTATACCGAGAGCCCGGCTCCGGCCGCGATAAGATATCCGAGTTACAATTATGTTAAATATATTAGTGATAATAAAACTATCTGACAATGGCCGCTGTTATCGACGAATACTTTGTAATTACCATTTTATCTTTGTTCATATTTAGTTCATTAAATCGTTAAGTAATTCTCGTATTATTTAACTGTAGTCTTTGTATGTTTTAATAAGGTAAGACAATGTAAGGTAATGTATCTACTATCTAACATTATATGGTCCTGTTTTAAATGTATTTCCTAGAATATGAGCCAGCTTTGTCGTCATCGTAGAGCCGACTGCTCCATTCACAGTAATCAATAAAGTTAATGAACCCCAGCCGACCTCCTTGCGCTACCCATCGTATTCCCCTGCTAGCTGTGAGCCACTGCCTACGTGTTCCTGCGGTGTGTTACTTCTGTAGTTGGGTAAACCCCATCTTGGTCAACTTTATCCTGTCGCGTCAATCACTCAGTTAATAATTATGTTAATAATAGAATTTCAGTTATTGTTCACGATACGGAATGATTCTAAGTAATGTTTTTTGTTGCGTTTTTTCCTATAAAACCAGGAATATTGTAAATTATGTACTCATGTTAACATCTAATGAAGGTATCTAACTTATTACCTGAGCAAGATACTAAATTGTCTTCATCCATTCTTACATCTCGGCGTGAGAATTTTCTGCGTCCTTCCGTCTTTCATTAATATAAGCGCGCACAACACCCATCTACTCGACTCCGCTAGACTTCATTCATGTTAGCAGGTTTGGTTTTTACCACACCACAGCATTATTTTACGCTTGTTTCTATAAATATGTTTATGTCATACATAATCTGGGTACTACATTTTATTCATTCAAATTGTTTGCTTCTCAGAATGTTGTACTTACGACTGTTAGGGAAAAATATTGTTTTATACGATTTACAGCTGTATCTTGTTTTATGTCCAGGAAACGTACAGTTAATTTTTCATCAATATTAGTTTGAAAGGTAAGTAACCATATTTCAAGGAACTGTTCACCAGCAGTTTACGTATTCTGAGGTCTTAGGTACCAGTTAGAGCATACAAGTTCTGGTTAATAGTTTTGAAACACTTGTTATATCATACGCAGCTCTTCTAACACTCTCATAGTATATAATGTGTAATAGCGGGTATCGTAGTAGAAGACAAAGGCGGTGATTGCCCGTGCGAAAACCGCCGCTATCGGCCGCAGCTGACTCATCATAGTCGCATCAAGTTATTTATAACAAGCTTATCGGCGCATCACTCGCTGCTCGTTTATAAATGCACTAATTGCTTTATTAACGTCTGTGCAGTATTTATGTATCACAGTATTAGCATGATAAGGATGTTTTAAAGGCTGTCGCACTCTTTCATTGCGACTGTAACAATGCCTCGGAGGTCTTATTCATGTGTGCTGCTCCTGTTAGTAGCATCGTTAACCTATTGAAGGTTATTGTCGGAGGTCGGTTAAGTTTACGGCTTCCACATCCTGGCCTTTACAGCCCTTTGCAGTTGGGCATTCTAATAAGTCAAATTTGTGGACTCAGACCTCTTCCTCGTTTGATCCATGTTCTGGCCAGCTAACAGGCACCGTAGCTTGGCATTGCTTTTATAATATGGTATTTAGTATTTACTTATTTGATGATAAAAGGCCATCTTGGGAAGATAACAAATGAAGTGTGGCTTGTGGGTTCAGTGAGGCGAATGAGACTTGAACAAAGTAGTGTTATTCGGCTGATCTAGTGATGTTATTTGGATATATTTAGAAGACAGGCGGTACTTTGTAGTTAAGATAGAAGTGTTTGTTAAGATGTCAACTGACCGTAGGAGTCGTGGTGCGTGGGGTGGTGGTGGTGCCACACGTTCTGGTGCGGCGCGAAGTGCGCGGTGTACGGCTGCAGGCGCCCGCCGCCTGCCACGTAGCCCAGCCCGTAGCCGTCGGCGCAGTCGCCGCCGCCGTTGTAGCCTGCGCCCGCGCCGCCGCTGCCGCCGAACATTGTCGCCTCTCGATGCTGAGCCACTCAGCGACAGTGCATCACACGAACACTGTGTACAAAGGTAAATAGTGTTTTAGTCAAATGCAGTTATTAATGTAGTCGTCCTATATCTTTAGGTACGGTACTGTACCGACACGACATGCAGCATGCAGTACAGTCATGTTTAGATTCTCGTTCCGTTCACTTAGAAGTCGATGAACTAATCTGTCTTCTATAATGTCCTCGTAATCGAACGTGAATATTTATGATATTGAAGGTTTTGACTCTGAGCTTACTTGTTGTTTCAACTATCTAGGTGATGGTAGTGGAACTAAGTATCTACCTAAAATTTCGCATAAAAGTTTGAGGAAAAATTATTTTATACATAATTATATTTTTTGCATTCAAAGAGTCGAACGTAAATCAAATACTTCACCCTTATCTATCGGATCGTTAAAAATAAGAACTTTAGCGTCATGATAAGAGTCCTGTCATCGTCCCTCTACCGCTGACATCTGTGGTGTTTACCAAAGCTCTAAGTTAATAACAAACGCTCTCATCTACGTCAACTTGTCCCCGATACGATGCCGTGACGTCATCCTGCTTGTTGTTGTTATAATTACCTACCTATTGTGTTCTCCGCGGTTTTAGTCATGTTAATACAAGATAATGACAAGTATGGAAGTCATTTTATACATTTACCTTAACTTTGATCTGTAATGTAAACAGGTTACAACGATCTATGTATCGAGGTATAGTACATAACCTTTTTCGGACAGACGCTCCAGAATAACATTAATTATGTTCACTGACTGTTCCTTTCGGGTAAGTATGTACGTTTCAGTTCCTAATAATACCATGTCTTAAGTAAATAATTTTTTACCGAGTATTTTGGTAGCGTTGCAGGCTGTCCAGGGTGCACCGTACTTCAATTTACAACGTAGGTACTAGCGAAGACTCTTTAAAAATCCCAAAATCAGTGTCTGGAAATCTACTAACACAATATAGAAGGAAAAACATTTCAATAAAGTGATGAATGATTAAGTGATGAAGAATGAAACAAACGGGATTGGTAAACATAACGCAAAATAATCTTAGCGGTAACTAAACTAACTAAGTATCGAATCATTACTTCTTTCACTACAATATGACTGTGTATAATATTTGAGCGCAATATTGTATTGACCATGTGATGTATTTGTTTATTTATATTTTTGAGGTTCGTGAAGTAATATAACCTACTTTTTATTTTCCTTTTGTAAAGCACTTACATGTAATTTACAAAAACGGACCGTTACGTGTTTCTTTGAAACTTAGCTTTAATTTAATATCGATACAAGGTAAACAGAATACATTTCTAATTAATTTGCCAAATAATGTTTGTACCATTATCTTTTCAGAGCACCTTGATGATACGGGTGCTTCTGTATAATGATGTTTGGAATGGAGTATGGCTGGCAAGCCTGAAGTGATAACAAGGTACTGGCAGCTACATAAATAGCTTAACACGTTTAGAAACTTAATGTTAAGAGATAAACATCAATTCAAGTTATCGTCTCTAATTATAAAATAGTCCAAATGATGATCGACTTGAGATTATTTAAGACTTTTTAATATGTAACAAATTGTCTTTCAATTAATGGTTTGCTTAAAAATGTAACGACTTTTGTGGTTGACTGTACCCTGCGACATGCATCGACCGGTTACCAGCACGCTCCTACACATGTTCGTATTGTCGCTTTATTGATCTGGGAATTTGAACGCAATGTATGTATACCTAATCGAAGTTATCCTTAGAGTAAGCCAAATACTTGTGCTAATAGTAGTACCTAATGGTATAGCTCACGTCGCTACGCAAATAATAAAAAATTAAGAATCACTGAATCTTAATCACTCTGTAGTGATGTAACATTATTTGATTCTGTGATTCGAGATAGAATGAAGGAGATAGAGAAGTAGAGACACAATGAAACCGCGACACTTGTAGCTATTTGGTACTTGATACTGCACTGTTAGATACCTCGCACGATTGATGAACCCCTATCGCACTGCGCATGCGCAACCCGAGATACGACACGTATCTGTTAACACCAACAGTTACCTGTCATAAACGCGTGCATCAATCTAATATAACACTTATTACAATACGATAAGAGTGCTAATTAAGTTTTAGTAGCGGCGAGGTATTGTTGGTCGGATGGTCTTGCCACAGTGACTTCATTACCTAATATTGAAACACTATCGTTGCGACAAAAAGTGTGTCAGTAATGACAATTGTTTTTAATTAACGATTACATACAAATTAACGCGATAAGACATGAATACGTGCCGTCCGTTATCACGGCACGGGAATACGCGGAAAATGTAGAGCAACCCCAAATGTACTAATAATGATGTACATATCTACTGGAGTTTGGAAATACCTTCCTTCACAACGTTTGCACCAGAGGTTATGGAAGCGGGTAATCACAGGCTACACTATATTCGTGTACATATCTGTGGAGTGTTACCTAATAATTTCCTTTTATATTTCCTTATGGAATAATTGATAGAGTTTATACCGAAGTGATCGAGTTACGTAAACTAACAATAAATAGATCTGATTGTTTTTCTACTACTGAAGTTGACAGTGACACAGGAGATAATCGCAACACTTAAAGTTATCTAAGATAGAGTTCTTGTTAGCTCCCGAGCACTTGATACTAATTAAGATGTTCCTTGACCTCTCATTACCGCCTCCGAGTAGGGTTGAACCCGTAACATTGTAGTGGCGGGCCTACTAAGCCCCCTTTCCCGTCTCTACGTAGGTACAGCATGCGGCTATAATACCAGTTGCCGTATCATTAGTGCCTACTTACACGGCCACTCGGCGGCCAGCGTCGTGTGAGCGTCGTAAAGTACTCGACATACGAGTACGGTAATATTGTTCTCTAAAAATCATAAGAACAGACTGCGATGGGTTTTGCATGTTAACGGCGAGGAGTCGGCCGGCGGCGGGCAGCGCCACGCTGAGTGCTCACAGAAGGTCCGGACCAATTATCACAGGGACCGAATATTAGGACCTCTGTGATCGACGAGAAACTATTGGTTCAATGGAGATTGAAGAGCTGTCGCGGTTTTAAAGAGCAAGAGAAAATCACTTAGCTAACTAACTAATGACAGATCATCATCATCAATGTGACAATATTGAGCCATATTCTACACATATGTATATATCTACGTTTGTCTGCAGGTAATACAAACAAAAAGAACACTTATTGTTTTAGCTCTATGAATTGAGAAAAAAAAATCCTGACCATGAGGACAAAACAAGAACTTAACATAGATATAGGGGTGATGTAAGAGAACTAATTTGTCCAAGTTCTTAAGGCTAGGCTATCTGAGCCTGTCCGCCTGTTGGCTACGATAAGTTTGTCGTATTTTCATAAGCTGCTTCAAGTGGATCTTCTGTAGCGTGTCATACCGCCTCACAATTAGTTGCAGACGGCGGCGGCGCGGGCGCATCTGGGATGGATCATATTTTATCAGTTTATGCGGCGCGCTCCTCGTAACAAACGCTATCTGATTGTGTTGCACTGTGTCGGGGAGAGTAATCTTGTTCTCTGGCTTTAAGTAAGTTACAACACTTTTAAAGTGTCACTGGTAAAGAGTAAGTATATTGGTCGGTGACAAAGTAAGTGCAATGGCTAAGTGAAGCGAAGCCTTTTGCACAGAATGTTTCCAATTCAAGCCTTCTACAACAAATATACGGTTACACTATTTGTTATTATGAGTCGTGGAGTGGACAAAATACTTTTAAGAAGTACAGTTTGAAATAAATAATTAGCTTAAGATTTATTAGTGCAAACAAACACTGAACTGGAGCATCTCTACTGAAGGGACGCTGATATATACTACACGAGCATTATTCATGACTCTATCTATATTACATTACATGACAAATTTCAAACACAAATCGAAATACCTCACAATGTAAGAGAGAGGGATGTCCGCACTAACACTGAGCTGCACATTCCACGAGCCAAGAGTTCAGACTGTTCAGATCAGTGACCGCCCCCAGCAACCTGCGCGGCTACTGTAAATATAGTCCACGTCTAAGTGGCCCGCGCTTCCTACACCGGCGCAGGCGCACCACCGAGCGAGTGACGTCACCGCTACGTCCATAGCCCAACGTATTACAGACACATACACGCATGACGGTTGGTATTGGCATTTTATTTTGCATATAAAAATTATTATGGTTTTACAACTATACTGTCGTGTCGATATACGTTATATAAGATATCGTCGGGTGCGATAAACTGATATCTGTTCATAGATCGTTAGACCGTAAACGTGATCTAAAGGGTAAACAACCATCAAAAATAATTTCATAATAATCTGTTGAACTAAAACTCTTTGTACACGACGTCACATTAGTATAACACTACTTCAAACTAATTGGTGTACATAAGAATTTATGATTTATACTAAGCACCCCAGGATCTATCATATTCCTCTCGCTAGTAGGATGACAAATAGCTGGTAATTACCAGCTGGTTATATTTCGGGCGTCACACGTCACACATGTCTGGGGCTCCGTAAATTAGTTGCATTAGCTGCGGCGGGCGGCGCAGATTTATGCGCGGTCCTGTTCGTGGCGCATGCGCGGCGCGCCGGTATCGACTCCTGCGCAATTTATAGCGGTCGCTGGCAATTAGGCGCACCGTACACACAACAACACCGGCTTTAACTCAGCTTCTAAGTACTTCATAGTATTTACGTCAGATTACGTGTTCGAGTGCATACCGACATCTTACAACACGAGGAAGGCGGTCGGCCCTACATTATTGACTACGTCGAGTACGATAACATATTATACCTAAGAGCATGCCTACGTCTCTAGACGGTTTCGGATGAATTGTATGTGTCTTTAGAATTTTACCTCGCAAATAAATATTAGGTAAATCATATTCGGAGAAGTTTTGTGGAAGCTACCCAGTACCCACCCATATTAAGGGCTCTACATTATTTAACGAAGGAATACATTTGGTTAGAACGGCGTGTTTGTTACATATTTATGACTTAATCGTGCGCCCGCGGTTGTATCTGTCGTGTACCGGGGCAGCTCCGCACGTACGTCGCGGACATAAACCGTGCGTACATGACGCAACAGCCGAGCCATCTCAGTGCGCATGCGCCGCCCACCAGCCTGCCGCATGCCGAAGTGACCAGGACACAGGTACACAATAACAGCGGTAGTTCTGTGGTTTTCAGAGTCCTATGACAAGACTCTTTAGTAAAAAAAGTTTGGGAATAAGAATGGAACATTGTGACTTGTTTACGCACCGTACTACCGAAGCACCTATGTAACTACAAGTCACTAATACACTACAAATACACAACTTCGAGTGCGTAGTGTTTGTTTTTTCGTAGTACATTGTTTTTTTTTATTAGTTTGCGATGTGGATCGTGAATCTTTGACACAGTACACGTGACAAATATAGAGGCCTCGCAATTTGAAGTTACACTAATTGCACTGTTCAAATATTATGGTATTTTATGAGGAAATATTGAATGACAATAAAAATCGTTGTAGGTAATATGGACATTTATTCTTTCCCGTACCGCATGACAAAAGTTAGGCGAATAGAAACTATGTTTTTAATTACCTCCCGCACTTCCCTATAGAATTCCAAGTACATGAGCGATGATAGTATTTGTATACCATGAATGTAGAACTAGGAAGTATTAGTAAATTAACTAGGGTTGGTATTTACTATTCACAGGTTGTTTGAAAGTAAATCACGTCATCACGTGGCACGCGCACCCCTACGCGAGTTGCGGGCGCGCGGCATGCCGCACATTCCTAGCGCGGTGCGCAGGCGCCGCATGTGTCGCGGAGACATGCAGTTAACCCATTCCCAAGTATGTGAACTTGAGTATTATTGCGGCACACGTGTCAGCGGGCCGCGCAGGAATGTCCCGTGATTTACACCGCTTCTAAATCACAACACTTTTACATTTCATTAACACTTCAGCTTATATTTGGTAGTCGTAGTATGTTTATGGTTTAGAGTTTTACCCTCTTATTCATAAACGAGGATGATACCAGAATCAACTAAACACCGTATTAAGTCTATTGACATCTCTATTCTTTGATATGTTAAAGTAATGAAACTCATTATTTCCATAGAGCCGCTAAATTTGAGTAAAAATATTAAAATTAAATTTTGGATTGGAATTTTTATGTTGAAAATCTGTTAACATCGTTGTTATGCAAAGTCGTGTTAAAAGTCAGTAGGTGTCCAGTGCCACAAATCAAGATGCACACTTATTTCTGCAGTGTTTTATGAAAGGCTAATAGAAACGTATCACATATTACGTTCATACTTCATATGACAGTGTCTGCTTTAAATAATAGCTACTTCAAGGTAAAAATAATTATTGAAATAATGCTTTATTTTTCCTTTAATTTAAAAATAGTTTTTTAGTGTTTGTTTACACTGTTTATGTATAAACCTAACTAAACATTTTTAAAAAGAAAAGGATAACCCACTAACCCACTCCTTTGCGGGGACATGGTACTTACCTATCTGCCTACCTACTTAGTTAGAATGTTGTCATCGCTGCGGTCTCTACAACGACGCGATACGTTTCCCTCGGGGACTTGTCGGTTGACGAGATAAGTGGCGGACACGTTAATTACATCTACTACAGAGTTATTAAAAATTGCCAACACACGGCTGTGAGGGCGTACTACTAACACCAGTAAGTAGTTAATGTTATTAATATCTGTCTCGTGAACAAATAAGGACTCGTATTCTTGTATTTCGGACCAACCACACGAGTAGCGCCGCTCGCCGCTCGCCGCAGGTCCCGCGCTGCACTCATTAGTCTATAATGATCCCTACACAGTCACCCCCGATGTTCATCATAGATATGGAACAACCTCCGCTAGAGCCATTGCCCTTGAACGTTGCTACGAGTGTTCCTTGCTATACTAATTATAATGTTGGTGGCACAGTGATATTGCACCTTATATCGTAAGCACTAGGTTGATATTAATGTAAACCGGTGGCAGAGTAAGTTGGTCCGGCGCGGCTGATTTACGCGTTACATTAGCGCCGGCCGGTCGCCGCCCGCGCCGGACGGACAGCCGCGCGCTATATTCGCGTCGATTTATTGCCGACTCTGAAAAATTATGCATCGAATTTATATTGCGATTTCCCGAGGTCCGACGGAGGGCGTGCGCCGGCGCAGGCGGTGCAGGGCGGTGCCGGCCTACCTCCCTGGCCACAATTATCACGGTGGTATATTAAACTGCCCGCGGCGGGTCTGTAACTGCCGGGTCGCGGACGGCCGCCGTTAATCAGTTAGGCGAACATTAACTGTACTTTACTTGGAGTAGTTAGATCACTTTATATTGGCACTTGGTCTGTAGGACGAGTGTGTCGAGTTCAACTAATGTCCAGCTCTAGTTCTCCCTCACGAGGTCCATTAGATTTGTATCTCAATCTGTCTTTCTGAATCACACCTAGGTCTACATATTATACGCTACGTATCACTTAATTCACGATTTATCTTATTAGCGAACGATTTGATGGAGTGATATCATGATAAAGCATTACAATCTATCACTTCCTATGAAAAGGCTCCTGAAAGTGATAGAGCTACTGAATCACTATCAATCAATCAATCAGATAGGTCTATGCTAATTAAGTGTACAGAAACACTTTAAGTGGGCTATTTAATTCTGATTACAAAGTAATAATATATTTTTAAGGAAAATAATGTTCTGTATGATACAATCTTTGTATGCCTTATATTAAGGCATTGTTACCAACTCAGCAGCTTATCACTGGAAGGATATAGTTAGGTAGAGACATTAGGTTACATGAATATTTGCGGTTGTAGCTGAAGCACCACACAAGCCCGTAATCCTGTGTGTACACTGTACATCCACGCGCATCGCTCGCGCAGCTCCGCGAGTGTCTGCTTGATGTCCGACCTAGGCCAACAGGCCGGCGGCGCGCACGGTAATAGAAGCACTTGAGGCGTCTGGCGCCACCCAGCCGCCGCGCCGCGCCGCCGTATCGTCGCCGTCCCGCGGTCGTCCCGCATTCGTCCCGCAGTGGCCCCGCAGTCGTCCCGCACCGCGAGTCCTGCGCATCGCACTCGATACTCAATCGCTGTTCATTACGGGCTATTAGCCGCGCTCCTCCGTCTATTACGCGCAGCATCTGTTTCGTTTATTTGTGTAACTGTGAATGCATTTGTCTATTTCTGTTTGATGTATCAGTAAGTAATTTATACTCTAATGCGTTATTGTTTTGATCTCCAAAGTGAAGTAGTTCGGCGGAACAGACGCGGCGCTCCGCCCGGCGTTTCGCCCGGCCACAACCTTGGCTATCATAAACGCTAAGAGTTCGCCATAATAATCATGAAAATATTATAATATACCTGTTTCTAAAAGTATTCCATAAATTGGTACCTATATAAACCTAGGAAAAGTTGTGTTGTTGGACTGAATCGGGTTTCGGGTAAGAGCGTAAATTAATCACGAGTTAGTATTAGCCTGTGGACTGCGGGCATATCAGTATATTTTTATATTAAAGGTACCTTACCATAACAGTTCCACAAGGTATTTACCTAATACGAAAAGTTCTGACTGTACTGTATAACTGACAAGTACCTAACACTAAATACACTGAATTAACGTTTTACAGAATATACCTACCTATATGAGTAGATAGGACTGAAGCTACGTGAGTGTAGTCATGCACGATACATTTGATATTGTTGGAAGGTTCATAAAATATGTGGAACTAAAGTGATCGAATCGTCTTTAGATTGTTAAAGTGACCTAGGTATTAGGTAACCAGGATAAATGAAATTCCGTTCAAATCATGCTGTTGGAGAAATTTGAAAGGATCAAGAAGAAAGTGCTTACACTTGTGGATAATTAGATGTCACACCACGGAATAACATTTTATGGAAACCCATAAAACGAGTACCTCGGTAAAAAACTCCTTGGAGTAACCGTACACATCGCTACATGTGTCGACTGCTGCACCTAACTGTCCCTGGAGTGGCGGACAAGTGCGCCGGCGCAGCATCGCCAAACATCACGGGGCTCTTGATGGTGCGGCTAACGGTGTCGCGGGTTCCCACACATGTGGCCTCAAGTGGCCGCAAGTGGCAGCACCTGCACACACTCGAACGATGCTCGCTGAACATTTTACATGTTGTGTAAAAAAGCGTTGCAGTGAGCGAGACATGTGCGAATACTGCGGGATGCGGCGGCAGGGAGAGGAACACAAAATAGTTTATAATGATCTGAATCAGGGTAGGAGTGGTGTATGGACAGGAAGTGTGGTCTATTTCATGGTGCTTTTATCGCATCGCCATACCTCAGAAATACGAACAGATCAGTCGGCAGGTAGGTAGCAGGGCTGACTGCCCAGGGCCTGTGGCTTGATTTATCATAAATTGTCAATCGTGAAATTTCATGTAGATTCGGCCTCTGTCTGTATTCATTGTCCTTTAATAAGAACACTATCATTAACCATATAAATGGTCATGGCCGTTACGAGTGAATCAATTTTCTTCGTTTGCTAAACAAGTAAACACAACTTATTTGGTGCCGTAGATGTATCATGTACTACGAGTTATACCTATTGCTATTGGTAGTGATTGGCGCAATAGCTAAGCAATTGGACTGCTGCGCTAAGGGCTGCGTGTTCGATTCCCGCACGGGACAGAAACATTGTGTGATCCGCAGATGTATTTCCGCGTCAAGATATGTTATATTTCATGCTTGTCAAACGCACTAACGATACAGGAGGAATTCTTAGTGAGGGGAGACGTTTCTTTTTAAATTAAGTAGATTCGCATATTGCCTATATGTTACATGGTGTCTAACCAGGTATAGATAAGAAACTGTTTAACTAAAATGTACTTATCTAACAGAGCTAAACGTGAACGCAATAATAAACTTTGCGAAGTGAATATAAATAATGTTTTGTTAGGAACAGGTATCTGTGTTGATGCCGCAGAGTGACGCGAGTACGAATGTGGGCCAAATGCGCTCCACTTAGGACCGTAATGAGATCGGTAATGTTGCCCCGATGTCAATGCCAACTGGCTCGCCAAGATAACCAGATCTGGGACAGAGATACACGAATTACTACGAAGGACTTACAATACACCTAACAAATTACGAACAACGCACGCTCCTCCAAACTAACAGTAGACGTGAGTTCATGTCTGAACGATAATGATCTATTTTACTATAATAACTTCCGTGAGTGTTATCCATATTATTTACTATATATCCCGGTTATACTCACGTGTGCATTCGGGAATGCCCGACTAGTTTCGAACTCGAACGGAGCCCCTATTCATGAGCTGGTTACGCGGCGGAGTCGCGAGCCGAACCTAGCCGAACCTAACTAGTCGGGCATTCCCGAATACACACGTGAGTATAACCGGGATATATAGTAAATAATATGATAATGATCTAGTTTTCATCGAGACTTAATGACCCAGTTAGGTTACCGTAGGTACCTACTGCTCTACCTTCTGTACAAAACAATACATTTTGTCAGCAGTTCGTCCTCTCTGCGTGGCACTGCGCAGGCGTATCACATTACTATAGGTTTCCACGATCCCAAAACTTTTTAAATAGTTGCACCAAATAATTAGGACACCATTATCTATTGACACCCGCTTATCTGCACATCGGAGCCTCGTGATACACCCATTAATAGATGATAGCAAAAAGTGCGGCGGCGCGGCGGCGGCGCGTGCGCAGCCTTGTCGTCATTAGCGACATCTGTCGGTGATGGAGTTACGACAGGCAACGGGGGAGGGGAGCATCCCTCGGCGGAGATTAGATAAGGTGCTGAAATATAGTCGAGCGGCGCCGGCGACAGACCGGGGCGCGGCGGCGCGGGCGCATGCGGGCGGCGTCGAGACACTGCCGAGCTAACCTAACAGTCCTGTAACTTTTACTAATGACTTCATTTAATTGACTGCTGGCGTTATTGATGCTATCGTGTCAGCCTCATAGCACATTCGTCCATCAATAACTAACAGATAGGTACTATCCCTGTGACACAACAAGTCATTAGAAATTTTTGAACACCGTCGTTTTTATTGATTAGCCTACTTCCTGATACCCCATAGACACCATTCAGCAGTTCAGCTACAGATTCTACAAGCCATCATAAGTCGGTGTTATTGTCTCACTGACGAGATATACCCTCAGGTTGTACTCATTTATATAAGTGTAACTTTGGTTAGGTACCCTAGTTCTAAAAGTTCATTCAGAAACCCTTAAAGATTGTTAATTATTGTTTATGATGAAAGCATAACCAACAATTATGTTTTAATTACAAAACGCCTCAACCAGTGAAGATGACGGTTGTTTATGCTCTCGCTGCCTAATTGTCTTCGAGCGCAGGTTGTTGCGCATGGTTTATGAGCGCCGGCGCAACACGCAGCTTATTGTAGTGTTGTGTTTCTGGCATGTTCACACGAAGCGGGCGGCGCCGGCGCACGCACATAAAAGCGTCGTAAAAACGCCGCATCAAGCCGACCTGCAATGCTGGTGTTATTCGAAGCTAATTAAATTATTGTAAGATTTATTCGTGACAAGTGGCTTGATTTATGTCCGATGCAGCCTCATATTAATTAACGAGCCTCGCGTTCCCAACGGTGATAAGCCAAGGGCACGGCGACCATGTGAAAACGTAGCCACGCTCCACGAGAGCGGCGCTTCAGGAATGTTACTATGACCTCATTGTGCTGCCGGCCGAACATAGTTAACATATCTCATTAAAATTTGATTTATTTGATAAACTCGGCTCTTAACTCTACCTACCGCAGTTCAGGAGAAATAATAAGTTATTCATCATTATTTCATATATCTTGGAACGTCTTGTTTGAAGGTTATCATTAACTAAACCTACATTATGCGAGGCAGTCTCATTTTATGCTTTTTATGAAGCTCGCCCGGGTTTGTTTGTTGTGTGTGTTAATGACCGAGCGAGGCGCACGTCACGTAGTACATCAAGAGTTATTCTCGTACATCGTTTTTATACCCATTAAACTAACAAACAATCAGGTTTCGTTTTTAAAATGCCTTCAGTTTAAAGAAACAATTAAATAATTAACATAAAAACATACGTGGCAGCAGGTAACGACGGTGTCGGCCGGCGCGCTACATCCAAGCTTACAATTACGAAACCAAAATAAAACGCCAGAACAACTAAAAGCATCACAAGCGACCAAAAGGAAAAACGAGTGTTAGTGAGGCGGGTCCCGCGCCGCCCTCCGGGAAACTACCGCGCCTGCGCCCCGCCCAGCCCGCCCCGCGCCCCGCCGGGGTGTGGGGGAGATGGGGGGAGGGGGCTCGTGACTCGCGCGGGTAATTTATGGGGTGCATAGTGACCACCACTGACGCCTAACACAAATACGCGTAAACAAAAAAAGTAACACATTATTGATTCATGTGTGCGATTATACCTATTTGACAGCTACGGAAAAAAAAATGGATTATGATACCGTGGCTCAGCTCACTATAAACAACGCCTGGCATAACATAACGTTCCGTCATAACAGTTTAGAGTCAGCTTCTGGAGACTAAATGTTTCGCATTAGATAATTATAATTAACAGAAGAAGCAGATTTGTGCACATTTGTTTCTCCGGTATCGGGCTCGTGACGTGTTGGTCGTTATCGTTGCTCTAACATTCCAAGTGAATATAATTTGATTGTCCAGTAATTCTCGCTGGTAGAGCTACATACGTGTTGCTTGTTCTATGTACGCGTGTGTGGACCGGTTCGGGACTCTATTTATTCCGTGGTCAGTGACTGCGCGCCGCACTCGCCGGCCAATGGCGCCGCGCCGTGTGAACCCCGCGTTACGCAACTGTCCTCCACCACCGCTGTGATTGGACACCGACGGACCTTCTAATCACAAGAGCATGGCCACACCATGGCTAGGCATGGCCGAGCACTCTACGTTATTTGAATAGCTTGACATTTATACCTACTGATTTTTTATCGTTGCAACATGAAGATTATTTATTATTGTAGCGGACAGGTTTAGTTTCAAAACGGATGCAATTGAGACAACCCATAGATTTACTCACAGTTCAACATATCTTCACCTCACAGATGTCTTTGGATATAGCCGGTATTATCTTTATAGTTTAACAATCGTCTCTATACCGAACTTAATCAAACCACTTAAGAATCTGTTTTAAGAATCGTTAGATACACACAAACCTCACACTTAGGTTCAGCTCTATTAGTTTGTTTCATTGTTGGGAACTTTAAGTCAATGCATACATAAAGTGAATGGTTTAAAAAAATATTTTTCATGATATTATTTGGGGTTAAAGTATGGGTACCTACCTAAGACATTTTTTTACAGAAAGTAGGGTTCTAACATTTCGCTTTGTTTTCACTTTTGTCGCGCAAGGCGTCGAGTGGCCTGCCGGAAAATGTGACCAGACATTGAATATGAGTACCATACCACATTTCGATAATAAATGAGATCAGTTTCTGTCAAGATCACATCGACGGACTATACGAGGTAGTGCGGTCACTGGTGGTGGATTCGGGCGAAAACTAAGTAATATGTGTGTAGCCGACAGGTACGGTGAGACAAGCTACACGATATAGATATACCTAGGTGTGTACTTATTTTATTGTCAAGAATAATTATAATTATAGACTGCTGAGCAAGAGGTCCTGGGTTCAAATCTCGGGTTGGGCAAAGTGTTACTGAGTTTTCCATTAGGTATTTCTTAGTAGCAGCACGGAGTCTGGATTTGTGCCCGGTTGACAGTAATAGGCTCGCCCCCTATTACTTTGGGACTTACAACATAACTGGCGAAATGTGGAAGTACTATATGTACACCTCTGCCTACCCCTTTGGGGAATACAGGTGTGATGTTATGTTATGTTTTTTTTTTGAGAATAATTACAATGAAGTCATTTACCAACAATCTAAATTATGAATTTTATTGTCGCCATTTATGCCTCTCAACAACAAGATCGTAAAAGTGGATGCGTACAAAAAGTTTCGGATAATTGTATTTTGTTTTGCGTAGGTCACCGGGTATTAAGGACCTGACTGTATTAAAGAAATATCAGCACTTCATACAAGATGACAAATCTTCAGTTTAGTGTGCGTTGAACACCGTGACTGGGTCGGTGTTTACCTAAGTATAGGTAAGTACCTATTTAGAGCTGAGGTTAGAAGTGTTATGCAGGGCTACCGTTATCAGACGTTCGCTATCGTTAGCCAATTAGATCAATATTATTCGCAGAATTGATTCAGTAAGTCGCAGGTGGAGGCTGCGTTAGCCGGCGCTACATAGCGTTAAATTGTGTTGCTTAACAATTACACCGTTAATGTAAAACTTGAAAATTATCGTAAATCGTATTTTTACAGTTTAACATTGTCTACATATTTAGATGCGGTGCCTATAGGTACCTACTTTGGAATATGTAGAGACAGTTTTCATAAAAAATTTCAGTATATGAGTGGAAAATTCAAACCTGATAAGCCTCCTTATAGGCAGCCATAATTCCAAGTGTGTGAAGGTTACACAAGACGTTCATTGTACAGGCAGCACTTGAGGTGCACTAGTAGTGAAGCTCTGGCCAACTAGAGCCTAACGTTGTCGGCGGACAATGCGCGCGCACGTCTGTATTATCTCGACACGCTGTCCGACAACTACGACATCTGTCGCCGCTACAGTTGCATATCATGTGCGACCCCCCCCCCCTCCTCTCTTCATCACTTGTGCGTGTGGCACATTACATAAATGTGCAGCCTTTAATAGATGCAGGTCATTAAGTAATAAAGCGATGACCACTTACTGTAGACTACTCAATGATAACCATCCCTTCTTGTAAGACCTACTGTAGAGCTGCTCCTAATATGGTTGTTCAGTTAAATGTTAACCAGTGTTATTTGGAGCCATTAACGGAAGGTTGTAAACGTGAGCATATGCTATAAAAGTCTCGCGCGTCCGGAGCGGAGCGAGCTATCTCAGCTCCGGAACGGAACTGTAATTTGATATTTATAGTGGAGTTCATTAGGGGCTCCTCGGTGAGCGGAGAGTGCGGAGTGCCGGAGTGGAGCGGCCGCGGACGATAACTTGTATTTTATTATTCATATGCGTCGATAAGAGAATGGACGCTGAATAGAGGAGAGATATCCGAAAGTGAGGCGTCGGGATTGTCGAATTATGCCGCGGGGACCCGGGACAGTTTCCCATGCGCGCGCGCAGCGAGTGGCGCCTGTCCCCGGCCGCCCGCGCCCCGCACTGGGCCCCTCTTTCTGGCGCCGCCGCTCTTAAGCCGCGACAAGTTTTGTTTTTTTGTGGCTCTCGATGTAGAGGTAATTAATTAGGGCGCGGGCCCTCTGTGAGAAAGCGGCGCGCGGTGACAGATTTGCGAGCAACACTCGCGGCCTCGTTGTGCCGCACCTACTCTCTGCGGGCGAAACACGGCAGGATACATTCTGCGGGCTACAGCCTACAGGCTACAGGCTACAGGCTGCAGGTTACCGGCCGCCATACCGGGCAGGGGCGGGGGTAGCGGAACACTTCTCTGATAACTCTTTATCACTCAATTGAATTTGGTAATGAAGTTAGAAGTAGCAAGGTTGTTAGTAACTTGATGGAGCACCAACCATAAATATAGATTCACAATTTGATTCATGCTAGGTGAAGATTCTTGATAACAGTTTACATATCTCCACATGAGCCTACTAGTTCGCTTATTTGAGTCCTTTGTTATTCATAGCCTCCGGTATGCTATTGTTACAAACGTTTGTATTGGCGAGGTTCACAGCGGTGCCTTATTGGCCATTGTATACAATCCCTCTCCCATTGCGCAACGGCATAATGACTCACCTAAATTCTCGAGATGCGTCGATAAGCCTCCGAAATGGCAGCCGGCCTCGTTATAGTGACCGCGCGGAGGCTCCGCGGCCGCACCTACTTATTAATAATTCAAAATATGATAACTGTGTGCGAGCGGCGCGACAGCGCATGCGCGGGCCTTGTCGCGCGCACGCGGCGCCGCCGCACGCGAGCGGGACAGACAGCGTCTGTTTGTTGGCTATTAATAACAGAAAAACAAGGCGATCTGAGTGGATTAACACATTAACAGGTCCCGCGTCGCAGGAATAAAAGCATTCCCGCCGTATGTCGGTAAGTAAAAAATAGTGTGAGAGCGGCGCAGGCGCAGCAATTAGTAGCCGACGTAGTATCGCGCACCGGTGACCGGCGACCGGCGTGACCACGGTATTGTCTTAACGAACGCCGGCGCATAAAAAACGTGAAATAAATAAGCACTCGCATTTTGCGGCCATAATTAATAAGATAAAGTAATTGTATATTACAAGTCTGAACAAATGCTCGGAGCTACTTGTTAATGCGCCCGTTTTTATGCGCACAGTAGCCGTCCGCGCTGACACTAGTTAGTCATAACATCAATTAGGATTAAATGGTTCATGCTTCAAGACTAACTACCCGTGTGTCCTCTGATTTGCGATACACATTTTTTGTATTTTTATTATAGTTATAAAATTCAAAACATTCATGCTTTGAATTCTATCCAGTCAGGTTCGAAATAAATAAGATGTTTTTATTATCATTTTATTCATTCATATTATATTCATTTTTTCCTTATATTGATTTAATTTTTCTTCCGGCACTCATGAATCTAAATCAACCCAGGGTCTACCTACCTACCAGGGTCTACGAAATATTCGATTTATCGAATATTTCTAGTTCCTACAAATGTTTGTGCCGAGCAGGGAATAGCTACGCCACTGCGCCAGTTGTGTGCACGTGAAATGTCAGTCAAAGTGAGGGATTGTTACTTGATAGAACATTAATTTGTTGTCGGAATGTGTTTGTATGTAAGTACATCGCGGGCATTATCCTGTTACCACGATGACACGCAGAACTGGCAGCCGTCCTGTCTGCACCGAGTACAGTGAAACGACCTGATGGACGATATTATTCATAGCCTACAGTTACGTATTATCTCGCATCGTTTGTTTTGGATTCAAAACGAGTCGAAGTTTTGTGATTTTTAAAGATATGTATTTCACTAAAAGGTCTAGTATGAGCCCCAAACGAGTCTAGTATGTTATTAGTATAAAATAATACAAATAAAGTAACCCATTGACACAAAATCAACAAACCACAGCGTGCTAATAATTATGATAAGACAATACATTGACGTCTCTCCGGGCGTCAGATGTTTGTTTGTGAGGCAAGGCGCGCGTATCACTCGCGCGTATCCGCTGCGGTTGCGGTCGCGACGGATTTAGACAATGCTGTAACAAGCATCTGTGACCAGATACGGACCTCGTCACACGGAGTACTGGACGGGAGAGACCTATGAGCTCCGGTAAACTCGGCCTTTGGCTTGCGTGAGCACATGCTCACACGTCAAACACGAAATCTGATAAAGTATTTTATCGAAGTATATTACACGTATAATACTCCAAACTTGAAGTAATCATTAAAATTTTGAGTTTGTTTCTAACCCTCGACAGGTACAATTGTTTAAACAAGAAACAGAAGGTTTTATGTCAACAAGGGATATCCCCCTGTACAGAGATGGATGTCCATCATGTACAGTGACAGGCAGTAAGCGGGCCGTTTTCCCCAAACTGTTTACATTGAGCTGCGAGTTCATTGTGCATGGCTGTTTGATTCATGCGTTATCAAGCCGGTACAGCGCGCGGCAAGTCACTATGGTGCGCAATGCGCATGCGCTACGCTTTCACAGAATTTACAGTAGATGAGGAAAACTTACTCGTTCAATATTTGTTTATTATCCTGTAGCTGTTAGCTCTACTGAGATTTATATTGTTCTGGTAAATACATTAGATTGTTGTTGTACTTATATTTAATTATGACTTTGGGTAAATCTAAATGCTTATTAATCAATTTATTGATTCATATTATTGTGTTTCTGTAATATAAAGACGATGGCTCTACATTTTGGCACAACTTACGTGGTATACTGTTTGGTGTTACTGCATCCATATTTCAATGGTCGAGAGGTCGCTGCACTATAGTGCGCTCTGTCTTATGACGCGGTGCATTAAAACAACCTTCACGAGAGACGATACTTTATTGATCGAGCGCTACGTCCTGGGCTATAAGCCTGCTACCAATCTGGCCAGGTAATCTCTTTACCACTATATAACAATATGTATATCTGTGGTTACGATAAAAGAAAATATCTAAAGAAATAGGTAAATCTGTAACTCAAGAAACCCTAAGATTATATTCACGAGTGACCTAAATTACTAATGTTTAGCAAAATATACAGAATTGTAAACCGACCGGACAATACTTTAGCGAGCCGAGTGGTTCTCAGAGGTTCGGGTTATGAATGTCACTCTCAGGCCGAAGGCATGGGCGCCCATTAATATGGAGGGAGTTGAGCAGTGACCGCTGAGCGAGGTGTGCTCTACCTGCCTGCCTGCGACACGAACGACCAGACGCACGACCGATATGGTTGAAACAAACTGCGCTCGACGCGACCGTGGTGCTGTCAATAATAATAAATATCGCAATAAACCTGCAAGTAGGTACTGTATCGATATCAATGGTCAATCATATCAAGCTTAGTTTTTGAAGAGTACTAGTGTTCTTTCCTGTTCTGGCTGGAGTCTTGTGCTCTTGTAGCGCGCACGTCAAGAGTCGAACGGAGTTCCCTTACAAGGATAGTGATCATCATCATCATCAGCCTATTTTAGTTCACAGCTGGACATAGGCCTCTCTTATGGCACGCCACCTCTGAGATCGATAGGACAGTGATAATTTATTTATTCGGCAAATATGTGTCTTTAAGGCTTTCTGTTTCCAATAGAGGTAATCGAACCCACCGCCTGCCCCTACTCGAGTCAGGCGGCGGTCCGCTCGGCGCTCGGGCTCGTCTGAGAGTTAGTCGCGACTCCACTCTGTGATTTGATTAAGTTTGGAAATTTATCGGCGGGTTTAATTGCGGCGGCGGCGGAAGTTAAGGGCGCGGGCGAACGCGGGGCGGGAGGGGGGCGCGAGGGGGGCGCGCGGAACACGGAAAGGCTTTTGAGGCGGCGCTTCACAGGCGCGAGCCGCCGCGACACACCGCGCGCAGCCGACGACAGCCGGACTGGAGCTTAGGTAGAGGAGAGCTCGCTAGTTTATATGATCATACAGGTAACTGTAACTTATAGAAATCTGTAGAGACGAACGAAGAACACTAGGTGCTTTTGGTAGTTTGAAAATATCGTTAAGTTAGAACATCTCTTTAGTATTTATTATTGCCTCATCAAATGATAAATAGATTGCAAATTGAATGTCATCCTATCTCTACGAGTACTATAATAATAATTTACATACTATTTAGAACAGCCACGAGTATTGGTGACTGTTGTGTGACGTTGGTGTCATCTGTAAGGAATGTGAGTAGTGAGCGGTCACTCCCGGTGTGTCCTGGATCAAATGTGTCACATAGCGCCGGCGCCCGCGCTGCCTCCCCTCCACCCCGCGCAGCCGCCGCCGGCGACACACGAAATTGATATTGCTCTTAAATTAGGAGCCGGGATGCTGCGCCGATGGGACACGCAGATAACGCTAATGTACTTGTAGTACAAATGTGTCGGCTCTCACACCGCTGCGGCCGGCGCTCTATCACTAGCCGCTACATCGCGGGGAATTGAGTCCAGTACTCGTCTAGTATACGAGTATTTAAGTTTTATATAATAACATCCGAATTGTTTACTTCTTCTTATCGTATGGATGACGAACAGCCTGGTATTAGAGTTGGTGTGTAAAGCCATGCCGGTTTGGCTCTGACATGGAATTACACACCGTTGAAAATCTCTCAAGTGTGCCCATTTCCTCACGATGTTTTCCCTTACAGTTTTTATATTCGAGAAGACCATGCGTATCGGGGTTCGATCTTGCGACCTTTGACTTGGCAGTCCAACGGTCATACCACTCGGCTATCAGTGCCGAACTTTTTACTGAAGAAAGTTGTTACGTTGGCATTACTGGTTGACATTTAAATGGCGGAACATTATTGGCCATATTTTATGTCGACACACAAACGGATTCTTGTGGTCAGTTTAACGCCGAGGTCACAGACTATAAAACATGAGGCGACGGTGATCGGCCGTTATAGTGATTAACGCGCGGTCGATCCAGGCCGGTGACGTCATCACCTGCGCACTAACATCACGGTGATCATAATACCTACCGAACCGACGAACTAATTTAAATGGAGATCTGATGTTTTGCGACCAGCCGGTCAACCTGTTTGAAACGATTCCGATTTAACGGAAAATTATTTATAAAAGTTTTATAAAAAGTAAAATTTATTGACAAACTAAGAACGATTTATTTATAATGTGTCCTGCATTGAACAACACGTGTGACACACAAACGACTCTTCATTTTAATCGTATGTTTATTTTACTGAACGTTGATTACTTACATAATAACTGTGATCCGTTGGTACAAGCACTACTTGTAGCATAGTTCAGGAAGCGCGGCGCTACGCTCGTAGACATAGTCGTAGCAATCTCGTAGGCTCACGACGTATGCGTACTTGCGTAGTGAGCTTTACTCCTGCGTCTGCGATGAACTTGCTTCATGGTACATTACTACAGCTTAGGTAACTTAAAAGTGTCCGGTATGTAACTTAAATATTAGAATAGTGTAAAAGTTTTTTTACAGACAAGTGAAAAATTTATTGAAAAAAGGGGTTTCAGTTTGGGGTGACAAGCACCTATCAATGTAGCTATAATATTAATACATATTAATTATATTTATATACAAACAACAGTAACAGAATTTTTTAACCTTTATATAAGTTCATGTTTATCAAGGATTTTAAGTTGCCTGAATAAAGTAGTTTTTAAGAAACGTGTTGCCGACGCGACGACGCGCGACGGCTGGAGATTTTACGTTTAAATATACAGAATATTATAAAACGAATATAGGTGAGTACTTATAGGTTTTTAGTTTATCTTATCAAAATATAGAATACCAACATTTTTTATGAGTAAGGGGGTACTCATAAAAAATTGTTAATGTTGGTAATGTCACTGTCAGATGTCAATTGACTCTTGGGTTTTGCGAGTGCATTTACTGTGTCTTATGAATGTAAGAGTATGTTAGGGATCATAGTTTGTGAGTCAAGTATGTAACAATTTGTCCACCTGCTCAGGAATCCATCGTGATACCCACGGAAACATTACGTAACTAAATAAATCTCTAAACTTTTACGCAACACATTATTTGCGGCTTATATCCATAGATTTAACATCTAAGATTTAAAACCAGAAAGGCCCGCGGCAAGCCAGTGATCCGCCGGAGCCTGCGCGTGGGCACATGTGTCGCTAATCCCTGCACTTAACGCGCCGCAAATATTTACTTCTTCCACTTACAATACTTAACGAATACTTTGAGAAACTCTTTACATTAACAACCGATGCGGTTTTAATTTTATTCCCGTTTTAAACACAAATTCTTGGAGTCGCACTTCACCGCTGATTTACTTTTATCTGAAGATCGAAGAAAAGTTTAATGAGGAAATGTTTTTAAGTTTGACGTTCTATAATTATTAATGATATAACTACTTATAACTGTTCTACGAAGCACTGATAGCCGACTGGTATGACCGTAGGACTGCCAAGTCAAAGGTCGCAAATTCGAAACCCGGTACGCACCAATGTCTTTTTGAATTCATGTGCGTTTTATAAATTTGTTATCAGTTGCTATAAACGGTGAACAAAAACATTGTGAGGAAACCGGCACACCAGAGAGATATTTTCAACGGTGTGTTTCAACAGCCATGTCAGAGGCCTACAAGTGGTTTAAACTCTGACACCAGGTTGTTCATCAACCATACGATAAGATGAAGAAGACGCTTCTAAAACTACTATAACGTGGATAGAATCTGCTCGTGAACTAGACAACAATGTGGATTATATTTAAATGTTTAGACGACCTACCAGGACTTGTCTCTTCCTTGTCCTCAGTACACCATACAACAACAATGTCCTGTTCACACTGGGTTTGCAACTATGATGTGCCTTAGGGAGTAAATTTAATTTTATAGCCTGCCGTGGGATCTGTGCCTCACCAAAAGTATAAGATGGCGCGACATTATTAAGGAAACTTGTAATGTCGCGCCATCTTATAGTATCTTATAGTAGGTAGGTACTTGTTGGCTGCAGTCGTCAGTCAATCCCGCTGACGGCGGTAAGTAGTCCCGATAACATGTCTGCAGACTTCAGAGGCTGAAGTAACGCAGGGCTGGGCTGTAGGCCGCGCGCCTGCGCACCGCGTGGAGTGCACTTAGCTGAGCGTGTCGAGTGCGCGGCGCGCGCCTCCGACACACTGCGCGTCACTTGACCCACTGGCAGTGCGTTACTATATTAACCATTAAGTGACTGAACATGGGACTACCTGCTTGGCTTCTAGCTTGTCATCTTCTACGTCTGCTTTCAGTAAACGCCAAAAGATATATTAACTCAAAACTTAAGTTAAATCTCTCCCTCGGTACCAGAGTTAATACAAGTACTACAGACGCAATTCAGAAACAGTGTGTCTACCATAGAGACCTAGACAAGTGGTAAAATTGAATAGAATGATTCATGTATGGGACTGATAAATTTTTTCGAGTATGTAATGTATGACATTATGTCAATCACATTTTATTTTCATTCTACTTTTCGATTGCTATTTGTTTACCGTTTTGCCACTTGTTTAAAGTCCATAAGTTGTTACGTTTTAATGCATTTAACTGACTGCCGAAAATATTTTGTTATCTCCAAGGCGACAAGCAATGCAATCAATTCAAGCCCAATGTACTGAATTCTATATCTTGCAACTAAAGCGACGTTATATTAAATTTTATTGTTACGAATATTGTCAGAAATACGAACTAGCACGTTTCTGTAAACTTAACGTTATTTACTTTTGTAACTCATAGCAGAACACTGAAACGTAGCCAAGCCAGTTGTTTGTGTCTCCCCCACCAGTGTAGCCTTGAGCAGAGGTAATACTACTAACGGTAATGTTGCTCGTCTCATACATATGCGCATGTTATTATGTCAGACCAATGTTAGTATTTTATCAAAATCGAAAACAGATCCGCGAGACAAGCCTCCGAGGTTACCTGCACGTGTTTTGGAAAAATGAAGATTAACGTGAGTCCAAGAGTCTAATGGAGACGAGCCGGCGACTGACACAATACGGAGCTTACTATTCTAGTTAAACATGTGTACGGAGGCTGACTTCCTCATCATTAATTATGAGCTGTAGGTACCTGTTATGAGTACAGAGGCGTGTGAATCGCTCCGACCACGAAGGTCACACTCTGTTGTGTCTGAAGTGTCCTCCGTCTAGTCAGGTCTGTTGGGTCTCCGGCGGGGGCGGCGGGGACGGCGGGGGGAGGGGGCTCTCATCATGAATGATTCATGACAGCTCGTTATGATCGGCGACGTGTGAGAACACGCGTGATGTCCAACTGACATTTGATAACAATCAGCAGTTTGATAAGAGACACTTATTTTAGTGTTTGTTTTTTTCCATTCGGTTTAACCTGGTCTAGTTAATTAGATTACGACTTGATTTATTTATGCATTCAAGGCCCATGCCTAACGTACGCACAACGTAGAAAATGTATCTAATCTTCATAATATTATATTTGTAGATAGTATTTATTAACATAATATACAGATATAAATGCATCGTAGTTTTCTACAGCGGGTGTACATCATTTCTGTTGACACTAAGATACATCGACTGTAGGTGCGAAAAAATCTCGAATATTACCTGCTTTATAAACAACCTGAAAATCCAAGGGATTATTCGTCAAATATTTATAACATATGGTTGTCAGATGAATTCAGCACTCGTAGCAGTACTATATTGTAACGGTATGTAGTTACATTGTAGATGCCTGACGTGACAAACTTCCCTATTTTCTGCCCTATACATGTTTTTCAGTAGCTATCATGCAACAAACATAGCAACCTGACATTAGTTACCCAATTACACTTTGCATGGCCCGGGAGCCAAACATAAGCCGTCATGCTCAGAGGTCCAGAGTAGACCAACGAGGCAGTCAAATGTGTCCTTGTTGCTTGATTATTTTCATAAATAATATTTTTTTATTTCTGGCCTAGGAAGATTACGCAATGGTCAGTTACAGCTTTGTAACTTTAATAAATAAACATTGTGAAACACGCAGACGTTTAAGTTAAATGTGTCGCATTATATTAATAATAATTAAATCGATATGAGGAACATGACAGATATTTATTAGCGCGCATGTACACATATATGTATATGTAAGTGTAGATGATTTGTCTCCGCGCTGCCTTCGCCCGCTATCGGGCCATCTAATCTTATCTGAGCGATACCGATAAGATGTTAATGTGTTCGCATGAATAGTTATGATGTGACAAGGTCCGACGCCTGCGCCGCCGGTGTGCGAACCGCGGAGCGCCGGACGGCCTTCGTCCTCATTATATTAAGTTATTGCTCGAGACATTTCAGATCTCTCTACAAAGAGGCTATTGTGAAAATATTACCTTCCGAATCTGTAGTTGATGATTTAATTTTGAAAATTAGTGTCGGATCTATTTGTTATGTAGTACTAACACTAAGCGAGCCGTGGTAACGAAGCCTGATACACTAACACTCAATAATAAAACACTGGCGCAGTGTCTTATTATATCTTCAGATCATGAACTTCCCACAGGTGGCGCGGAACTTTACTTCAAGGAGCTCCGCACGTGATTGCGACCACATCATTAAGCTTCTAATGCTATGAACTTGTTTTAATTATTTATTAGAAGCTCATAAACTAAGCGGCAAACTCTCTGTGATCACAGAAACTGTCTTTAATTTAGGTTTGACGTCATCGTTTATCTACGACCGGTGCGCGGTGTGTTAATGTTAGTGAAGTAGCCGACGTGTTGATATGCAACGTGTCTTAAATATCTAGTAACTAGTTCACCAGGCGTGGGGCAGGAGTTCACCCAGCACTGGACGCCACACGCCTACGATAATAATTTTACTTATGTTCTAGTAATATTACTAATTAGCTTCCGCCCAAGACTTCATCCGCGTGGATTTTCAATGTTTGATAGCCTATACGCTTCCTCGATAACTGAACTATCCAGTACAAAAATATTTTTTCAATTCAAACCAGTAGTTCCTGAGGTTAGCTCGTTCAACCAAACAAACTCTTTGGCTTTATAATACCTACTACTATTAGTATAGTTTTTAGTATCTAAATGGACGGATGAAATGTTTGCTTCGAAAATCTATTGACAATACATAATGCAACAAGATCAAAATATATGTGGTTAGATGGTTGCATATACATTTAATCGGTCTGCAATGAATTTGGTATTAGATTTATTCATAAATTCCACATATTAAACACCTATTTACAACTTAATTCTAACACAATTTAAACTCAATATAAATGCATATAACTGGAAGTGTCAGATTCTGTACGCTACACATTAATTCGGTGCATCATCTTGGATGCATATAAACTGCTTCATGCATATCCTGTACACGTTTGCATTTATAGTTTACAATGTTATTGTTTTACATATACCTATGATGATGGTTAAAGGTCAGCATTCTAATTACACGGATCTAAATGATCAAAATCCTCTCAAGTTGTCACGCATGCGCCGCATGCTCGCGCCGCCTTAACTCATGCGCAGCACTACTGACGCCGTATCAACTCATTCTTAGATTTCCAAAATTATATTTGTGACATATCAAGTAGGTATATTAAATTTAATAGTTATGAGATTTTCTCTGAAGACTTCCCACGATTGTATTTTATTTTTATTAACCAATGACAGAATCCACTTAGCATCAAGTAAATTAATATTAATTGAATAAGAATATTAATTGTGGAAATAATGCAGCCAATGAGCTGATAACGTTACGACTACTTCACAGGGAGCCGAGCATTAATTACACAAGTAGCTAACTATTAATATAATCATATCTGTGTATCTATTCAAATTTCCCAAATAATATTTATAAATAAATATCAACTATTAAATCAAGTAGATGTGTGTTGTAGCGGCCGAGTGCTGACGCCGCGGCGCGCGGTGGCTTTCTAAATAATAACCATTAGATTTTATTACAATGCGTGAACATTAACCGATATAGTTCACCTATCATGTATTATTCAGAAGCTGTCAATAATAATCATGCAGTACATAAGACCATATAGAACCATTGCAATATTTCACATCATGCCCCGTTGTTTCAGTAAGAACCCAGGTGTCTACGTGACTTTTGTATCCTAATTTGTTTGTGTTCGTTCTGGTCTATTCTTATAATATAACCAATATAATAAATAATATGAGTTTTTTCCAAACCCTAAGTGAGAGTAACAGAGATGTTATAATAATTAATAAAAAACGTTTTTTTTTTACAAATTTGTTTTAAAGTTTTTTTTCATTTTATTTCTGTACTTGATGTTATTCATTTAAAGATATGTAGGAATTATCAGAAAAAGAAAAATTTTTGACTTAAACAGAATATTTTATAGAATTTTATTAAGTTCTATTTGCACTATTTCACTGTCTCCGTGTAAAAGACATCAACGCGCGGCACTTATCAAAAAGAATATGAAATTAGGTTTCAAAATAGTTTGATTTACCAACTAAATAGTTTGCTTGTGTTTATTTAAATAACTTATTTGATTTTATCCCCGGCAATGATATTTATAGTCCCAGACCTATGTAGGTATCTAAGTACCTAAGTAAAAACGTATTTACGTTTTTTTTGTATAAAGTTCAGTTTGGTCGAATTATTATTTGTGGAGGTAAACATCAGAGTTTAGATGTTGGTATAATTCAACACCGGAGTAGTTGCAGGGCAGTTCTATACTGCTGGACCTACGCGGCCTACGCCTCTACGCGTTATTATGTAGATCTACGTTTCTAACCACAGAACTATTTAGTGATGTTTTAGAACACAATCTTTTAATGAACCCTATCTTTTAATATTTATATACTAAGGATATAAATTTAACGTTTTAAAAAGATGTGTCTTTAATCTTTTAATTATTTTTGTAAACAAGAAGTTTGGATTTTATTTTGGAAACGCCATAAAAAAACCGTTAAATTCTAAAGACAAAAACAAAACCCCACATACATATTTAGGACTTAAAGAGAAACTAGAGGTGAAAGGTAAATTAAATTACATTCAAATATGAAAACAATAAATGAAAGCGTTTCCATTAAACAATTACTGTTTCTTCTTGTTAGCATTTTAATGTTTCAGAATTACAGCACTTATCAAATTAATATTTTGTATTTTTTAACCAAGGAGTAGGTACCTGTATGTTACTACGTGTTAAGACACTAACAATGTAAGTGTAGTGTTAATCTGATTCGATGTAAACAGTTCCAGAAACAAATAGATTCCCACTCGGTCATTAGTGAGACTGACTGGTACAACAAGAGGTTCCCGGTCCCACGCGCTGCCCGGCATTGTCGTCGGTCATTACAACAACAGTAGGTACCTAACACTCGAGGGATTATCCCGGGCTAGGGGCAACCAGTACCCAGACTCATTGTTTCTGAGAACTGGATTATCTGGAGCACTACAACATTGTTTGTTGATCTATGTCATTAGTGCTTCCTAGTACGAGCTGGTAGACTGCAGGGAGAGGTACCTGTTGGCTGTTCTTAAGCTTTTCCTGGAAATGGACGCAAGTAATCCTGGAGCTGGTTGAAGCGTGAGAAACTTTTCAAGTTGATGGCTTAACAAGAACAAATCGTGTCTAAAGTATACCTAGTAGACTCCCAATCAAATACTCACGCGAGTAATTTTAGTACGTAAGCTTAGGTACGTTTAAAAGACGGTGAAAAGAACTAGATGGCGCTGCTAAAGTGAACATCTGATCCATTAAAGCTCCGTATTAAAAATAGTTTAAAATTAAAAATAACAAGTGTATCAATATAGTTATCGCCTTAATTCAGAGTTAACGGTATAATAACCAAGTGTGAGTGTTTTTTAAAAAAACTGAACAGTGAATAGCAAAAAAATACGAAATATCATCAGTGGCATTAAAAACCACAAAACTTTATAATTAAACCAAAAATAAACGTATTTTCAGTGTAAACCCATAATAACATCTCATAAATTGTGCAAATAAACATCTATAAACAGTATATCTCAGTGCAGAACAATATTAAAATCAAAATAACAAAGTGCAAATATTCGTGGAATGTGTGCAAAAATTCGTGGAATGTCAGTGATTCAAATTCAAACTCCAACAGCAATATTTTGAACAAAAACAACTGTCTTACCATACACTCCTCTAATTCATCATTATTTGTAATGTCAAAACGGCTCAGCGGATAACGGAGGCGGATTGTATGAAGTGACGTGCGATCAAATCCGAAGAAATTTGATTCTCTTTTTGAATGTTTGACAATATTCTTAACAAAGTAAAGTAACTTAAAAACTATAAATTACCAAAGATAAATAGTAAAAAATGGCTAGCAAAAGTAACAGTCGTAACAAGGCTCCAAAAAATAAGAATATCGAGTCACCGATGCAAAAAGCCCCAGCATTAAAGCCAAATAGAAACTGTTCGGAGAAACTTACTTCAACACCGCTTAAAGGCTCTCTGAGTAACACTAATATCGAGCTAAATAGTTCCTTGGAAGATGATTGCAACGTTACAATTAGACAAAAAAGTCACGAAAGCCCCCAGTCGTCAATGAGTCTAGTCTTAGAGGACAAATTAAGGGAGATAATAAAACAAGAACTAAACACATTTCTTGAAACCAGGATAAAATGTATAATTTCTGATCAACTTATGCAAATGTCGCAACAAATAGCTGGGTTTAAAGAGTCTATGGATTTTTACAACGCAAAATTTGAATCCTATAAATTATGTCTGGAGGAAAAAGAAGAGATAATAAAAAAATTGCAAGTTGAAAATGAACACCTATTGGCGTCCAATATTGAATATGGAGCAAGGTTGACACATGTTGAACAAAGCCTACGCGAAAATAACTTGGAAATAAACGGGGTCCCTGAGTTCAAGACAGAAAATGTTATTACTACATTTTTACAATTAGCGAAAACGGTAGGGGAACCACTAGAAGATGGCGACATCCTTCACGCTACTAGAGTGGCTAAGCTAAACCAGGAGAACAACAGACCTCGTCCAATGGTCGTAAAACTACGTACGCCTCGTCAGCGCGACAATATAATAGCCGCAGTAGTGCGATTCAACAAAAAGCACACTACTGACAAGCTGAACTCTCAGCACCTGGGTTTAAGTGGCGAACGCAAGCCGGTATATGTAGCAGAGCATCTGTGTCTAGCGAACAAACAATTACACGCAGCAACTAGAAAACTAGCCAAAGAGTTAAATTACAAGTTTGTATGGGTTCGTAATGGGCGAGTGTTTGTTCGCAAGGATGAGTCCCACTCCGCATTATTAATTCGTAGTTTGGATAGCCTCTCTTTACTCAAAAAAGAAAAAAACACAGACATTGTAAAATAAGTAGCCTAGTTTTTTGTTATTATTTTTAATTTTTAATACGAACAATGTTCTGGTACATATTTTTGTAACATTCGATATTTATTACCAAAATGTAAGAGGATTAAGAACAAAAACAAACGAACTGTACCAAAATGTTTTATCAAATGATTATAAAATCATAGCTTTTACTGAGACCTGGTTGAATGCGAACATAGTTGATAGTGAGTTGTTTGACTCTAGGTATATTGTATATCGACGGGATCGTTTGTGCGATAACACGAAAAAGGATGGCGGAGGAGTTCTTTTAGCTGTTTCGCGCGAAATCGATTCAACCAGAGTAAACCAATGGGAAAGCAGTAGTGAGGACCTGTGGGTGTCAGTAAAAATTAATATCAATAACACCGTTAAAAGAATGGCTGTGTGCGTAACTTATTTACCTCCGCCCGTAAAAAATACTTCTTTGACCAACTTAACAGACAAAGTAAGTACCGTTATCAATCAAGTTGAAGATATCCTAATTGTTGGTGACTTTAACCTGGGTTTTATTAAATGGACTACTGACAGCCATAAGAGTTACTGCAACCCATTAAATTATGGCAACATATTAGGTGAAACTTTTGTCGACTTTATATCTATAAATAATCTCTATCAATTTAACTGTATTTGTAACTGTGATAATAGAATTTTAGATTTGGTTATTAGTAACATGATAAAAGTAGAAGTTACCCCATCTACTGATGAACTCACGAAAGTTGATCCTAAACACCCACCTCTATTAGTTACTATTACGCAAGGAAATGATAGGGTGTTACGTCCAAAGGGCGTTGTACGCTCTAATTTCTACAAAGGGGACTATCAAAAAATTATATCTGAACTGAGTATGATTAACTGGCAACAAGAATTTTCTCAATGTAACGATAACATAAATGAAATAGTACATACATTTTATTCCAAATTAAATAGAATTATCGATAAACATATACCAAAGCAAGCAGCAAAAAATTCAAAATACCCTTCGTGGTTTACAAAACCGCTGATCAAACTACTCGCGGAAAAAGAAAAATATAGAAGAAAATTTCGCACTTACAAAAATCAACGAGATAGGTTAAGTTACGAGTTACTTAGATCCCGCTGTCATGCAATGATTGATAAAACATATAGTGAGTACAAACATAATATAGAAAAAGATATATCCAAGAATTCAAGAGCATTCTGGAGTTACATAAAAAACAAACGAAACAATAATAATAATTCGAAGATACCTGCTAGCATGTATATGGATAATATGGAAACATCGAATGGAACTGAAATTGCCCACCTATTCGCTTCTCACTTTTCATCGGTTTTCACAGACCCAATAGCCAATACAATAGCTGGTATTCCGGAATCGTCTGAAGTTTTAAGTTGTATTAAACTAACAGAAAGAGAAGTCCTAACAAAAATAAAAAATCTGGATACATCCAAAGGTGCGGGTCCAGATTTAATACCACCTGTCTTCATAAAGTCTTGTGGAAGACAGCTCGCTAAACCACTCTGTTTTATATATAACCATTCCTTATCGTTAGCGGTATTTCCAGATGAATGGAAAAAAGCGCGCATCGTTCCGATACACAAAAAAGGTGATCCTAAAAATATTAAAAACTATAGGCCAATTTCCATATTGTCATGTTTTGCGAAACTATTTGAAAGTCTTATAAGTCCCATAATTACTAAATTCTTAGATAACAAATTTTCAGATAATCAACACGGATTTCGAGTCGGACGATCCACGGAAACCAATCTTGTCAAATATATATCAGATATTTCTGGGGCATTAGATAAAAGACAAGAAGTCGATGCTATATATACAGACTTCAGCAGCGCTTTCGATAAAGTCAGTCATCCTCTCCTCGTTGCTAAGCTCCAATTTAGTGGCGTACATGGTTCACTATTGAGGTGGTTTTCATCATATCTGGAAAAACGTTCCCAATTTGTAGCGGTCAATGGCTTTATTTCAAAAGAATTTCATGCGCGCTCTGGAGTTCCGCAAGGCTCTCATCTTGGACCAGTGTTGTTTCTTTTGTTTGTGAACGACATTGTTGGCAGGATCACGCATAGTCAATGCTTGCTTTTTGCAGACGATTTAAAAATCTACAAAACGATCTCAACAGATGAAGATACTTTACTTTTACAAAAGGACCTACATGTTATAGAAAACTGGTGCAATGCAAACAATATGAACCTCAATCCAAAAAAGTGTTTCCATATTCGTTTTACCAAAAAAAAGGCTTCTTCCCCGATCCACTACATGTTATGCAGTACAAAGTTAGAAAAAGTAAAAGAAATTCGTGATCTTGGCGTGATGGTCGACGATGTGCTAAGCTTTAAACCACATGTGAATAATGTTGTAAAAAAGGCTGCCCAAATGTTGGGATTTATCAAGCGTAATGCACGGGGCTTCCAGCTACCTAAAACTAGAATAATATTGTACAATGCTTTAGTACGGAGTCAACTTGAATACGCAAGTGTAGTTTGGAATCCCCTATATGCTGTCCATTCGCAAAAACTTGAAAGCATACAAAGAGCATTTACCAGACATCTCGCTTACTTTTCCCCAGATATTAGTTACCGATATCCGTATGCGGAGCGTCTGTGCCATTTTAATATGAAATCTCTTAGAGACCGTCGCCAATCAAGTGACCTCGTATTTTTATTTAAAATCGTAAATGGTATCACACAATGCAGTGCCCTGGTCGAAAACATAATGTACTCGGTTCCATCAAGAATTCCCAGGCATCCAATAATTCACATGTTTCACATACCGCGCCGCAATACAAACCTGGGCCTTACTGCTCCACTTCTTCGAATATGCAGGACGTACAACGCCCTTGGGGACAAATCGCGTAACATTGATATACACGCTGATTCTTTGAATAAATACTTAGAAAAAGTAACAGTGGATGGGTAGCATGCGTACTATAATGCAATAGGTAGATTTAAGTATATCATAGCAGTTCAGTTTACAGTAATATTGATTGCTACCAGCCTGTTACTACATTGTTCCCTATATTAAAGTTAACTGTCAAGTTATAATTTAACTATAGTTGATTGTTTTTAACTTCAATTTTAATAAATTTTTTTAGTGCTAGTTATAATATAATTTTGTTTTTGTATCCTCTAGATTTGATAGACGACTATTGTTTTGTTTTTATATTTTTGGAGACCAAAGTGTATTTAATTTTGTTTTTATTACGTTTAGATTTTATCTTTTCTTTTTAATAGATTTAAAAGTGATTCTTAATAGTAGACTTATGTTGTGAATGCTGTGTGTACCTATAATAGGCATGCATATAAGAAATGTTGTCATTACTGTTTTAATTTTGTACACAATATATGTAATGCTGTTGGTATACCTAATAAATAAATAAATAAATAAACTAGGTTAACCCTCTTCCTCTCTCCACTTATGCTGTGCCCGACAGGGTCCATAATGATCTGTAATATTGTAAGTCCACCTATGTACTATTATGGAATGCAATGAAGTATTGAGTATTGAGTATAACTTAAGAACGCCGTAATTATGATAATAACTAGGAGTGAACTGTATAGTGTATAACCAATTTTCTTTAAATCGGAGATACTTGCGCGGCCGTTAATGCGTTAACTGATCAAGTTATTAGAATGATCTGCAGATTAACTTGTTAGGTCACTAGCCGTTAACGACTTCCTCACATTAACTTTATGGAGCGCTTCTTTGAACTGAAGCTAAACTATTAAACGCCAAAGCTGTGAAACTTGTACAGTAAGCTCACTTTGAAAACCTTAATTAGGTATATGAGGGAGATAGTTTCAATAAAATAAATGGTAATTTTCTAATGTCCAGGTAAGGTCTCTACTCTACTATCTCCATTTGCCCGCAATTCTATTCTCTTATCTTTACTCTAAATAGTTCAATACCTGCGCGATAAGTGATTGTTAGTCAGAGCGAGAGAATGTTACGCAACACAATTGTTCTCCGTCGAGGGGCGCTGACGCCCGCAGTGGACATAAAAAAAGGTTTGTTGGTCTCATACAACAGGCAGCACGAGCCAACACAACACTACACGTTGCGCAAACGTCACGCGGTGACGGCGGCGGCGGCCTGCGCATTGTCCACCGCGCACTTATTGAGCTATCTGACAGGCGGGGCCCGGCTAATTGTCTGTGCGACAGGGACAGCTACACGCCTGCGTCACTGGCGCGGCTGAGACGGAACGCAACCCTATTAATCCCCCTATAAATAACCAGGCTCCTAATGCCGAGGCGCCACGCTTTTTTACGTAGAGTGCGACCGAGCCGACGAGATACTTGCGCTCGGCATCGGCTCCACTCTGTTGCCGATAACGCAACGATAAGTGGATTAAACAATGAATACAGTGACTAGTACGGCGACGGTCAGGCCTATTGTCCGACGGTTATCTGCCGCGCACTGGGCACTGGGCAGGATTCGTATCAATTCACTATTAATGGAACGTTTTAGATGCCCGAGGTATAATTTTACTAACATGATACATATATATTGTTGTTCAAGTTGTATTTTCCATAGTAGTAGCCATATTGTGCAGAAAAAATGTTAATGCTCTGTATTATGCACATTGAAATCTTTAGTATAGAGTCAAGCGATTATTTGAGTCCGGTCCGCTCATATACACGTCCTCGAACGAGCTCCTCCGACATATAAACATGTACAAGTATCGGAGATGTAATTTTACGAGAAGTTTATTGGCTCGATTAACCAGCCGCTAGATACCGCACAGATGTTTATTAACCAACTCGTATTTACAATGGCGGCGACAAACTGTCCGCTGTACGGGCTCATCAGCGGTCATTTGTCAGCATCGAGTCATTTATAAAGACGGATGAGTCGAGGTAGAGGGTGGGCGACTAAGTGCGAAATGTTCCCGGTCGCTCACAGTTTTTTGTTCGGTGACGAGAGCTTAATCCGATGACGAGGGACGACAAAAAGCCGGCTAATGGTGCGCGCTGATGTATCAATGACGTGGCGCCCGCTCCCGCCCCGCCCGGCCCCCGCGCCCCCCGCACACAAACAAACACGGATCATGGTTCCCGGTGTTACGACACTGGACGTAATGGACACCAGCCCGCCCTCCGCCGGTGAGCAGGCCACTTTTACAGCATTCTGCTACTTAAAAATGAGGCCGCCGTGTGACTGCAGCTTACATTGATCTACTGTTACCTATGTAGGTATATAATTACATATTTCAAGCAATGTCAATATGATTAGTATATAAATAAATAATTTTGGTCATTTTAAACTAACTTGCGATCCTCAGCGCTACATGTGGAACGTTTAACAACACTTTACAGAAAAAACGGTGAAACAAAACAAGTCGATAACTTCATCGTTCAAATCATAAATGTGTTTTTCATTTATCGAACATTAGCAAGATATTTGTTTTAATTTGACCCTAGAAGTCAAATAAATAATAAAGTTGCAATAATTAATATTGCTGACGATTCGGAACCTGAGGGAAGTATTGATGCCTCCCGGAGCTCTATTAACGTTATCAGTGATCTGCTAACAACCATCCGGTGTCGCGCCCGTCGTGTGGTGTCGTGTCGTGTCGGAACTATGCGGACATCGTAAATTTGTCCAATGTCCGAAAGTCCAAATGTTTGGCGTTTTTTCTGCGCACGATTACCTGAGTGCGCTGGCGCCGGCGACACGTCACCCAGTCACCGCAACGGAACGCAACGCGTTTATGACCGTCTGTATGTAGGTCAGAAGGGTTGCAGGTAGCGCCCGAGGAGCCGAGCGGCTGAGCTGGTGAGCTGGTGAACTGCGGAGCTGGTGAGCTATTGAGCCGACTAGCCTGCCGGCTGGGAACCTAACCCACTGGTCCATCAGATTAACGATCGACGACGAGAGGCGGAGATATAACTCGCAGTCATTCAAGCTACACGTAGGTACATAGACGTTAAAAGGTACTGACTACTAGATACCAAGTGCATGCGACAATGTATTCTACTATTGACAACAAAAGTTTCGTTATTTGACGTTGTGCTTGTGTCTTATTTTGGTTGAAAGGATTGCTACATTTGCTGACCGAATTATATTTTTCTTTTGCGCAGTTTCTCTACTAACTAGTCTACTCTCCACGAACTAAAATCAATACGTTCTGAAACTAGCACTGAACGCAACCCAACGTTTTAAACGTTGTAAGTCAAGTAAACCGTTTACAGGAAAATCTGTATGAGCAAGCAGTCGTACTCCGTAACAGAATATCATGTCATTAAAGAACAGAAAAGAAACTATGATTACTGGTCTCTAGGAGCAATAATCAATACTTTTCAGTTCCAGTTGTTTGTTTGCTAAGGGTTTAATATGTTCTGTTTTGATATAAATCAATAACAGGCGCTTATTGAACCCCAGTACTCTGCATAAATGTGCGTTCCTTTGAGACTCGTCACCGTCACGTAATTCAATTGGCAATCAATAAAGAAGCCGAACACTAGAGAAAATAGCTCAGCTCCATATCGGTACCTACACCAAAACATAGGTCACAATGACTTTAAAGCTTGTAAATGGATTGTTATTACCCATAAATACAGGAATTGGAACTATGTGTGGAGTAACACCCAAGACTAAACTATACTAATCTAACGCATGTTTACTTGTTATGTTTTCGGACTGCTGACATTATGTTAGTCTATTCTACGTAACTGTAGGTTCCTGTCGACTACAGTACCGTAGGAGTATGGTCCAGACGGTACACTCCTATCAGATAAGGCTAGAGAAACAAAGCCAGGAATGCGGTGCGCAGCCGCCGCGCGCCGGCGCCCGCGCCGCTCAATAGCCTCGCGCCGCGCCTGCGCCTCGGCCGCACCGCCCGGCGCGCGCCGCTCTACGGTACTTTACAACACTGTAACTACAGTTTGAAAATGTTTGGCTTCTTAAGAATACCGTACACCGTGGTTTACATTATAAGGTCTACTCGTAACAACTTAGTTTGCATATTCGAGCAGTAAATACAGACGTTTAAGATCATCGCTACAAGTGCACTCACCACTTCCCGTGAGCAATATTCTAGGATGAAACATAGCGATAGGTACCTACTGTACTTAAAAAAGTCTTGAGAAAATGATGTCATTTATAGGATGCACCCTTTAGTAACGGATGAGTAGTCGCATCGATATTAAGTGCAAAGTGGTTGAGGCACGAGAAGCGAAAGCATTGCAATAACAACCTCCAAGTTTTCATGTAACCATCTGTTAATATTTTTAACTTTCTTAGCCCTTCAAGTAGCCGACCAATATTCAATCAATCAAGGGACCGATGTGTGGTACAATGTGGGCACTGCGCGCGTGAGCTGCGCATACTGTGCGCAGCGCATAGCCGAGCTGCGAGCTATTAGCGACTGACTGAGCGGAACACTTTTTACGTCGGCCCGGCTGTAATTAATTAGTTGATTTATTGCTGTTTGTTGTCCGACACGTGAGCGGAGCGCGGATACAATGCTGCGACTGTCACACGCCGCCGAGAACTCGGCTCAACCAGGCTATAGGTACCTATGTACGTGAGACGTGATGTTCGCAGACTGTATGTTGTGGCTACATCACTCGTTATCACGATAACTAACAGAGTTACGATTGGGAACGATTACTTCTTATCGTAGCTTATATTTATCATCGTAGGCTTTATGCCGAAGTTGTTAGTTCACCCAACATCGAGCTAGCTTTAGCCTTCTAATGACTGACAGATTTACAAGATAAGTTGAACATGACAAAAGATTAGGTGCATTGAATGACGAGTTTATTACAGTTTCTTCTTCCTTCTCTCACCTATCTAAAGTATCTAAGTGTAGTGTTACCGTCCACACCTAGGAGCCGCGCGCCGACGGCTTACTACTTCAACCACCTATAACTATGTTGATTGAAATATGATCTGTCTCTAGTGTCCATTTATGTATCTGTGATATCGGCACAGTTTGATGAAGTAAACAATTTGCGAATCATGTACCAAAGAGTAAATGCTTTGAGAAAAATGATGCATGCTCCAAGGTTTGTGTTCGTTTACAGCTAGCTATAATGTAAATAAGAACATAGCCAGGTACATTCGTAGTACCTATAACTTCTTCTACAGTTGAAGTCACATGTAATTCATGTAAACAAAGCAGATACTGCAACCATCTACCCTATCTCACGCGCTCTACGTCACAACACAAAGATTGTAGTCCAGTTGATCATTAACTTTGATTGAATGAAGCAGTCCACGACAAAACAAAGTCCCGCATAACATATAATACCGTAGGTATATCTATAGTACCTCTACCTATCTATAGGTCCTAGTATGTAACCACCTATAACCCTATTGGCAAGATGCACTGAGCGTCAGCCGTTCGGCCAAGATGACATATAAACAATCAAAACCCGGAAACATGCGACGATCGCCACTGACCTGGTCCCAGCTGGTGAGGTGCGGCGGCTGATGCTGTGCGGCTGTGTGGTGGGCTGCTGCGGGAGGAGCACTGACACTGCACGGTCGGAGGAACACTGGGGAGCACTAGATGCGGCCGATAACGCTCGAGCACGGACGACGCGTGTAGTCCCAGCGGAGAGCGCGCGCCCACTGGCGGCGGGCGGGCGCCGCGGCCGGCGCGCGGGCAGCCTCCGCCCCGGGGCGGGGCCCGCGGACCGCCCCGCCCGAGGGAAATGCGCTTTTCCATAAATTGCAGCGCTCATGATGTACTCGCACGTGACGCGTCATATGACGCGGCGGGGGGCGGGGGGCGCGCGGGGCGCGGTGGGCGGCCGCTATCGCGAGTAATGGGCGCCGCGCGGAGATTTATAGAGGGGTTAGTTTTCGGGCCCTAATGGAATTAGTGCTGCGTTTTTGTTTATACGCGCGGCGTCGCAATCAATCGTGCGAGTGCTCCCCCCCTGCCAGCCGGGCCCCCGACCCCTCCCCCGCCACTGTCCCGGCTCCGCGGCGCGGCGTAGGCAGGCCGCTCGCTAATTAATCGCCTGCACCGAATGGTACTCGGACGTCGGATGTTAATTGGGGAGCGACGCTAACTGCTCTACATCATGTACTAACTAACTAGCGCGGCGTGGACCGGCCGCTCCGTATTTGAACCACTATGTTGAAGCCGCACTTAATGAAGACGTTGAAGTAAATCTTCATTTACAGCAATATCATGCCTACAGTCAAGAGGTCATGTTACAAGTCAAACAATATTTTAACACATTAATTACTTCCTAATCACTTCAACTTTGTAATTACTGCATTCCTTAACATATTAGGGTCACACACTATAAGATAGACAAGTCATAGGTACCACTCTACAAGACCTAAGATATGTGACAACCGAACTATTGATTATAGATTTAACATCAACAACAGAAATTGGTAATTTTCTCTAAACATTGCCATACATATGAGTAGGGTAGGCTTTAAGGCTTAAGCATAATAATTAGAGTGTCCTACCCTCAACTATTCAGTATGTCAAGCGAGCACAAACCAGGGCTTATATAATTGTATTATGGAGAAGACAGTTAAAGTTAACATAACAGCGATGTCACCGTAGCAGGCGTAGGTAGGTACACGCTTTTCATTTAAATTAAAAATATTGCTTGTTATAAGTCGTATTAGTCCTTGGTTTCAAACATAATTGTGTCACAATCTAAATGTGAAGAGGACCAGAATTAAGTATCTATGATAAGTACCAGACTAAGGTAGACCCCTTGTTCTTTATAAAGGTCACGTTCTGAGGGTCCTTCAGTACTGAAGAATTCCTTTTCCTAATGTTCAACCTAATAACTTGATGTTCATTACATCTGTCAACTCGGTGACTTCCTCAGGGACATGCATACCTACTGTAGGGCCCACTTGTACTAAATAAATATTACTTGAATACAGTACCTACATGTTATTACATTCTGTGATGTTGACTTTCCGAGGGCTTCTGTCAGTATTATGTGCTAGGTATCTAAAATAGGTAAGGGTACTGTTGTTGAATAAAATAAATATTACTATATTTTAGCTTCTTTCTTTTTGAAAACTCGCCTCACCCTGGGAATTGCTCTTTTATCTTTACACAAATATATATCTCGTGGGGGGATCGAACCCGCAGCCCTCAGCGCAGCAGTTCAGTCATTTAATTATTAAGTCAATTCGGGTCTTCAAACGGTCGAGTTATGATTTTGCCTGCGTGGAAAATAAACGTGTCTTTTCCAGGATTAAACTAGCCTATGTTTTCCCTGAAGGTCCATTCTAAATATTGGTGGAAGAATTTTGGAAATCGGATCAATAGTGTAGGAAAGTTGCTTTATAAAATACTTAATAGGATACTTATATTCTTATAAAGAGTACAAGTACCTAAGAGAATTATAATAAGTAACTATGGATAAGTATAGTAATTAACTTTCGCACAACAATCAAAATATTCTAACTCCAATAGGTAGTAAAACAGAGTGTATTGAGAATGTAAGAGGTTCCCACAAGACACAAGCACCGCCATTATATTGGGAGCAGGTCCAAGGAGGACCATTACCGATAGCTTATTGATATCTTAATGAGTTGGTTACTTCATAGTACCTCACAATACATGCACTTGTTTTGTTTCCCTTCCCGGTATCAGTGCGGCGGGTTCCCACGCAGGCGCAGAACGTTCGGCTCTATCAGTGGCGAGGTCGGCAGAGGCGCATCACGGACTCACCACAGACGCCGCGCTGTGATAACACAATGGCGGCGAGGACACAATACAACGTACATAATACACCACTGAGCACCACCAGCGGCTTCCTTGAAGTGCAGCCGTTCACAGTTCCTGAGACAGTAGCCACGGATAACGGAGCCTCTTCACTCTATTGTGTGATGAGTGCTTGCGGTAGGTAGGTCATGTCATAAAGGAACCGTTAGGGTCCGTGGGAACCTATTGCTCCTGCTCCTGTGGAACAGTTACACTACATAGGCACATACTTACCACTTTTCTTTGTAAGAACATATTCCAGTGCTCCTGAATAACAATGTGGCTTCCTTCGTAGCACGTAGCCACGTAGTGGTGAAAAGGTTAACTAATTTCTAACAAATCATTTTGAACTTAGTGTTTATTTCAGATAAACATATTAACAATGTATTACATTCCAACAAATTATCCCTGTAACTAGTCTAAGGACTATGATCTGATTAGCGTAGTGACCAATTGAAACTAGGTATAATGTGCAAAGAATTGAGTTAATTCCTGGCTGAGGTAATTGTACGATACTTACCTAGGTGTTAGTTTCTGACGTAAGCGTTTGTGAATGTTATATTTAATGCTTAAAATGCAACTTTAACTTTTTTGATGACCCGATTGGTGCAGTGGCTAAGCGCTTGGACCGCTAAGAGTTGCGGGTTCGATTCCCGCACAGCACAAACATATGTGTGATCCGCAGATATTTGTTCCGAGTCTCGGTGTTTGTGTAGAAATTGCTAGTGTGTAGAGCGACGTTTTCTTTTTCAAAAAACTACTTTATGAAGTGTCTGGCAAATGTTACGATTCTAAAAGTCTTATTTATAATTTAAATTATTTAGTACCGGCCACTATATCATACACCCACGTGACCAGCAAATACTCTGTGATCATAAATCAAATCACACGGAGATTAATGATACAACTCCACCGTGATCTAGTAAATATAAGAAAGTCTTTCGATTCTAATGAACTGCTAATGATTCATCAACGAGTGGTGATATAAGCTGACCAGATAACACTACTCGGTACCAACACAATGGGCCTGAAACAATGGCCCGGTTCCAGCTAGCTCTTACCTCGTAGCGGAGGTAAGCCGCGTGGGACGACCACACTGTGACGTCACTAACGTCTAGCACTTTCTAGATCATGTCAAACTATTTTACCTTGTACATTCATGTATATTATTTTGTTAGTACTATCACCAATCAAATCATCCTGATAACCACGCAGCTCCGGGACTAACGAAGTAAACATAACGTTGTGGTTTTATAATATTTGATAGATACAGTAACTTTATTGTAGGTAGGTAGATACTGTTGGAAAAAGTTACTACCTAGATAGAAAAAAAAACTATCTGTCTGTAAAAGTTAGTATCTATCTGTCATTATAATCTATTCATTTGACTAATAAAATATTATTATGGTCATCGTAGCTACCTCGTAGCACTATGATGCACGAGATTGGTGGACTTGATTAAATAAGATATCGGTAGCTGGGCATGCAGTTGAGACCTATCCACATAGTTACACAACTAAATATGGTTACTTAAGTATGCTACGTTCTTAGGGGTTCATGTCATACTCGTCAACGGTAGCTAATGATTTGGTTCCTTAAGCCTTATCATAAGTAAATAATCCGTTTTATGGGTGCCTATATCCCAAAACCCTTCTTTCTGAATATAAATAAAAATATCTACCTACTTAGTAAAGTACTGTATACTTACAGACAGCATATCTATTGCTTGTCATCCCGGAATCAGTTGCTGTGAGTGCTAAGGCTAACTATAAAATTGCAATACTTAGGCGTGTGGTCAGCACACTGCTCCTAAGATCAGTTGGGTCCCATTTCCGGAGTGTCCGCTGTCCGTCGCTAAGTGACGGGTCGTCTTGTAACTTCCGCGTCCCATTAGAGTCACGGAGATACACCAGAGATGGTATCAGACACATCGCTGATATAATCTCCCCGGCGCCCCGCTGACCCTGTGCGGTGTGGGGGGTGGGGGGACACTAGAGCAGTGCTCCGACACTACTCACTTGTGATATGGCACTTAATTAATGTTAGTCAGTGCCAAATCACAAGTCACAAAACTCATAGATGTAGGTAGGTACCTAAACTACCTAATCCAATAATAAAAGAATAATGATACGTTATTTCCGCATTATCCTTTTGTGTTAAACGCGAAAATCCTATGTAGAATCCTAGTCCTATGTAGTCCAAGTAGTGAACATAGTGAAACGAACGATTGTTTATTTTATTTTTTTATCACGCCTGTATTTCTTACAGGGGTACCGGGTAGGTAGTGGTGAGCTATTGCACACCTATATTTTGTCAGACAGTACGAGTCTCATGTATAATAGTTTATCGCTAATCTCCAGAAAAACTTATTTATAGAAAACTAATAAAATGAAAGACAAATAATTCCTACCAGTAGGCTGTGAGTAAACATCAGATCCACTGCCTCACATAAATACAATATCTACAAGATAGAATGTAAGTAACATCAGTCACAATTGTTTCTATTTAAAACATATCTCCCTACTTATTATGAGAGCCCACCAGATTCTAGTATCAACAGTCGTAGACCGTTAGCAGTTTAAACGTGTTCTCCGTTAATACCACATACACACACACATACTACCACATACCTACACATAGGTAATCAATTGTCGATCATTATGATTCGTAGTTTAGTAAACCATACATAGATACATATACATAGGTAGGTATGTGGTTACTATATACTGGCGCTCCTGGGCGCTCCCTACCGGGAACCCTGGTTCGGTCCGGGTGACCGTCAACTGTTTTTTTTGCACGAACTGAACAAATAGCTCATTTTGATGACACGCCAGAATGAAGCTGTTTACTATAAGCGTTGACCAAGAAGTCATCACTTACTTTGTATTCCTGGAAGTTGCGGCCATAAATAGTTCCTGATCTCATGAGGTAACGACGGTACACGTGATCTATGATAATATATATTATAAAGAGAGGGGCTCGTAGCTACGTGACTACCGCGTAGATAAGGTTAAGCCGTACTCACCGCGGTCAGTGTTTGGATAGGTGATTGCTTTAAGTGTCGAGACCCCTCCGTGCTTTGCAAGGCACGACAAGACGTTGGTCCTGCTCCTGCGCTTGATCTCTCATGTCATGATGTCGGTCTTCCGTCCCATCGGACTATGAGAGGGAGGGATATGGAGTGCACCTGTGTGTGCGCGCATACTTGTGCACTGTAATATTTCCTGCGTAGTTAACTAGTCTCAGATAAGCCGCCGTGACCGAAATCCGATCAGGAAAACATTGTAATTAATAGGTATTAGGACGTAAAATTTACATTTTTAGATGTAACGGGTAATCTTTGAAGAACTTTCCGATTGTCAAAATTCTTTCACAAATAAGTATTTACAATGGAGCTTCAGGCTCGGCATAGGCTTGAATATTTTAAAAGAAACGACCAAAACTATATTTTCCACGTTGAAAAACGCGCAGACTAAATTTAGTTTGTACACAGAGCGAGCTCATTGATATTTATCGTTTCCTTGTCCAGGCACTGACTACCTACTGCACTACTTGATTAGACATAGACAACTGAACAGACCTCATGTTTGATAATGTGCGTATACGTACATTATGACCACATGACTGATGTATTGCTCGCAACCGAATCCGCCTCCTATAGAACTGATTAATTGTTAATTTATTGTATACTGTAATAAAAAAAATACCAGCCTGCCACTGTCCCTCTGCAGCACAGAGGCCTGTGCTCATATAATGAAGCACCGAGCATTCATCATCACGCCTGCTTACCTATGTGTAGTGTGTACGGTGAAAATAATTCCACAAGCTATCGTCTTTAGTCCAGCTATTCATAATTATCATACGTAGTTATTTCAACACACAACCCACTTAGTATGAAATATTGAAGTCTTACTGACCGCCACCCCGACCTCAGCAGCACACAGACTTGCTTCATAACGGCCGTGCAGCACGCGGCGGCGGCGCGCGGCGGCGGCGGCGACGGGAGCGGCGGCGGGGGAGGGAGGGGGCCGGTACACATCCATCACATTATCATGAGCCGAGGTGTTTACATGCGAACCACTCGTTATATAAACCAACTCAACGACGACATAAATATTATGATAAATAACACCAAGCTGTAATTCTTTGAGCTAAGCTTAGTTGAACACGATTGAACAGTTAGCAGTACCTAAGTCTTAGTCGATTTTATTTTCTTATACATGATGGTGGTCCTAAAGCACTGCCTGAGGGCACTCACTTGATGACAAACTCTTAATGAACTGTTTATGGTGTGAGAACTTTAAGTGCTTTATAATTGACTAGCCTGAACATTACCTACTGTACTCACATAAACACGCCTAATTAAAAATACACTGCAATTTAGTATCCATAATTTGTATGCTAAAACTTTGTTTTAATTTAGAAAAACTTTTTTGGGCGAGTGAAGATGTTTGTCTGTCAAAACATGTCTTTATGACTTGTTTCCAATCGTGGTCTCTAGCCAACCCATCTCAATAATGCCGCTGGCACTAAGGAGCAAAGCAAGGTAGGTACCTACACCATAGAACAACATTATACCTAATGTGTGGACAATTCACGTTCCTATTGCCGTTAATATAGACTACAGTTCTATTCAATTGTCTAGTAGGTACCTACCTATATGTCGATTAGGTAGCCTGCAACTAATGAGAGATGAGAGAGATTGTTTTAGTTTTAGATATTTCTAAACAAATAAAGTTTATTTTTTAAATACGAGAAAACGCCATATTATGAAAGACGTCTGATTGGGCCGTATCTATACATATAGGTAACCAGTATTGAAGGCTGTCGAGAGAAGGTAAAGGTCGCCAAAAACAAGTGTTGTAGTGTACGAGATAAAGATATGACCATGATCAGTTTAAGGACTTGTTAAGAAGTAGTATTTTAAATATTTTTGTGGAATCTTCAGAGATAAACATCCCATAATATTATATGTAATGCACAAGGGTCGTACCTTTACATACACTTAATTTGCAGACAAGAATTTGAATCCGCCTTTAAAACCCTTGTAAAGTGAACTACGGTTTGGGTCACACTAAGTATGAATGTATGTTTTAACAGTTATTTTAAGTTCAGCCATAACAAATGGTCTAGGATTTTCGAAAGTGTTTTCGCATGTTGCCCATATAATAATAATAACAGCCTATAACAGACCCACTGCAGGCCAAAGGCCCCTTCTCGTATAGAGAAGGATTGAGCATTGATCACCACGCAAGCTCACTGCGGGTTGCCCGTGTTAAGCTTAAATTTAAATTGATAACCGAAATTTGGCGACTCTTTTCGTATGAAATTAACTGTTTCAAATTAAAAATAGATCACCTTCTCCGCTCGAGTTCTATTATGTATGCTCGAGCATTGATCAAAACAACAAAAGTAATTGTTTCGAAGTAATTAAAAAACAGTTTTGATGAAAATTGTGTTTTATTAACACATTCTGTGTGGAGTGCATTAAACACCAAACAAACTTCAGAGTGAACTTGTGACCGTCCGGCTCGTCCTAGGCAGGCAGCTCCGATACCAATTTGCTGACTGGATCTTATTCCCACAGCAGCAGCTATTATTGTATAGCTCACGATCTCTCGTTACAAGCAGAATTCCGTCACATGCGCACCATCAATATGCCACGGGTCACGTGACAGTGTGTTGTTCTAAGACTTTTATGAGCTTATGTAAGTACCTAATGTAACGACTTTAGATGTACACAGAACTTCTGTCAGCCACTTGTTACACATGTGTACCTGAAGATTTAGAGTAGTGGCTCTGGCTTTATCATATTACCATTACATAGTTATGTAATAGTAGAGACTAAGAATCTGGATAAAAATGGTTTGATGAGGTAATTTTGTTTCAGATAAGCGTAAATTATGGAAGCTGGCAAGGAATTGGGAGAAAAAGATTTGTATCATGAATTAACAACTAACTAGGCCGATGGTACGTATATAAATATATGTCTATCAATTCGAAACCTAATTATATAACCTGTCTAATGTTATAAAAGTTGCAAAACTTTAGTGAAAAGTGACTCTCTTCTCATAACGAGCGCTACGACAGAATGAGGTTCGTCGTAGCACGGAGCTAGGGAACTTCATATCGCCGGGGATTCTATACTTGATCTACCACCTGTGGTCATCTGTGTTGTTATGTGTCTGTGCTGGATGATAGTTATTATGGATGGTACTTATATCATAGATCTCGTAGCATTCGATTGAATATACATACATGTATTAGAAGACAAAAATAATCATTCGAATTTGATCAGTAAGATCATTGCCATTATCTCGTAGTACATCACAGATCTACGCAACTATATTAGTTGCCAACATTACAATACATGTATTCGTCAGGCAGGTACTGATGTTAACATGTCCAGACACCCAAATGGTTAGTCCCGAGCGGCGCTTGTACCACGCGTGTCCAGACACAGAGTGCACGGAGCGCATTTAAATAAATAAAGCTAACGTGTACGCGTGTAACATCGTTGGCTGCATTATAACTTGAAGTGTGTTGATAAGCTGCGGGGAGCGGCGGGGCGGGGCGGCGGGCAGCGCGGGGGAGGGGGAGCGTGGCGGCTGCTTTGTACCTATTCTATTATTTCATGATCCGATAAAAAAGGAATAAAGGCTCGCGACCTAAACGCAGGAATGTTGTAGATTTTTGTGTTAGGCGGGCGCCGGCGCCGGCCGCATTAGTGCGGCGAGCCCGCGACAACGGTTACACATTAGCCCCTCGCGCCGCGCACGCGCACCACGCAATGTCTTAACCTCCCAGCACCTGTAACGCTAATTGAACTCAATGTTCTAATGAATAGAGGCTATTTTTCAGTACAGAATTGAAACTTATCATGTTTTGTAATTTCGATAGCGACGGGAGTCCTCCATGCGAGAGGGCCTATCTGAATGCCTCACTATAGCACTGTAGACGTAAAAACAAAGGGTTAAGGTGTAAATTCGTGTGCAGGATCCGGGGCGCAAGCGGAGCGCTGCCGGCCGCGTCTCACGCCCACTTATCGATCGGACAATTTAACCGATACGTGTATAAGTGTAATATATCAATTGTGGTTGCGCGGCTGCTGTCCGTCCGTCTGTCCGTCGCGACTGCTAATGAATTTCGTCCGTTGATTGCGTCCCGGTGCGTGCGCGCATACCGGCCGCCTCCTCCCCGCGCGCTCGCTCTGAGGCCCGCACTCGACACATAACTTATTGACAACTAGGTGAGGCGATAGCGAGTGCACTTTATTACGGCTGCGCCCGCGCAGGCTCTCGCCGCCCGCTCAGCACTAATTAGTACAATTGTTATCGTTGGCAACATGTAATTAAAACTTTTCTTTTTGCGAAAGACCTAGGACTTTTATTTGTTCTTAACATGTACTTTAAATGTCACAATAAATTTTAATCCTGCAACTGACACGATGCTTTTAGAGTCCCTACCTACCTACGATCACGCTTGTATTCCTTAAAAGGGTTCAGCAGAAGTATACCTGTCTAAGTAATATGTTCATAAACACTGTTTGTCGTGAATCGTGATCATTTTCCCATCAGTGATAGGTGGCGCCGGTCAGCCATCACCCTATCACTATTTGATCGTTTTAGATACCGACATAAGAACTGAATGGTTCTCATAAAACCTTTTAAATAATAAGATCCCATCCATGTCGCGGTACCAAAGTAATGACCAATAAGAATGTAAGAATAATACTTATATCTACATCATACATATATGTACATGTAATAAATTAAGGCGGTGATAAGTTATGAGCTTACCTACCTATGGTCACTCCAGTCATTAACACTCAGTTATTAGTAGACACCTCCGGTAAGTTGTATAAAATTCAACAATAATAATTTCATCATGCTTGTTCTAGTGTCTTTTTTTTTTATACTTCACCCCACATTAGGAATTTCTCCTGTATCGTGGGTGCGTGTCACAAACATAAAATATCACATACACAAATACCCAGACTCAGGACAAACATCTGAGGATCGCACAATTTTTTTCCCGTCCGAAAATCGAACTCGCAACCCTTAGTACAGCAGTCCAATCGCTTAGTCACTGCGCCAATCAGGTCGTCTTTGATCCTTGATTACTGCTAGTATACTAACGTGTGTTAAGAGGCTAGCTCTAAGCTATATTTTTCTTTGTGCACACAAATTAACTTACTCCTTGCGTCTTATTTACAGACATCACGTTCTTCACACACGCTCGTCGGTTCAGGGAAGGTAACCTAACCTGGCCCAACTATCGCCAGTAAATCTCTAATCTGGGCAGAATAATGTCCTGCCTGCCTCGTTGGTCTAGTGGTCATTAAACGTGATTGCTGAGTTTGAGGCCCGGCGCTTGAATGCCGGGTTGGCCAAAGGATTATTGAGTTTTTCCATAAGGAAATCCTCTCTTGACAAGGGAGGATTCTTGGATTATCTCTTGGGAGTCTGGATTTGTGCCCAGTGAATGGCAATAGGCTCGCCCCCTAATACATTGGGACTTATAACGTAACTTATGAAATGTGGGTTTACTATAAGTCCACCTCTGCCTACCTCTTCGGGGAATACAGTACAGTACAGCATAATACCTACACCCACATTTTGCCAGTTATGTTATAGTTCCCAATGTAATACGGGGCGAGCCTATTGCCATCAACCGGGCACAAATCCAGACTCCGTGCTGCTACTGAGAATTACCTAATAGAAAACGCAATGACACTTGGCCCGACCCGGGATTTGAACCCAAGACCTTACGCTTAGCAGTCGCGCTTAGCGACCACTAGACCAACGAGGCAGGCTCAGCTCTCACACACGCGCCCTCTCGCCTGCACACCTGAGGATCTAGTGACTGCCTCAGTAAACGGAGTACTGGCCGCTGAATTTCCTGCCAAGTTTAAACTTACAATATTTATAATTTCTCTATTTTCATATAATTAGGGATATTTCAATTACAGCAATAACTTATAAATAATTACTTTTTGCCATCGACACGGTAAGAACAAGAATGTATCTCTAGCTATGAGTAAGTAAAATTACGTGTGTTTGGAGATTTTTTTTTAAGATGGTTTAAGCACGCCTGCTGCCTGCATTCCCAGAGGGGTAGGCAGAATCCATGGATTTCCACTTGCTACGATCCTGGCATACTTCTTTGGTTTATAAGAGCAATAGAATATACCATTGATTGCATCCTTCAAGTTGCTGTCCATGGTAATTTTGAAATAGAAGTAGGTATGTATACGTAGGAGTATACTATGTTATAGGTACGACTGTTACGAACCGTCCTTCTTCATCATACAAACAACGAATGAGTAGAGACAGCACCTATTAATTACCACGAGTGCTCTATGCGTGTCCGCTATCAAAATAATCTCCCTTTTATTTCAAAACGTTATGACATTCAATCAACAGTCACAACTACTTATATTAAAAGCATATCAAGTCATTGCATTTATTGTGATGCAAAAAATGATTGTTAGCAGACCGTAATTGCCTGCACATATTCTTGCCCCCTTAAACAAGTGGCAATGAGCTTGACGAACAGAATGATAAATGTATGGGGATGAAATTATGTTTCGACTATGTTATCGAGGACATATGTCAAACCCATACTATATTATTAATTATACTCGGCAAGTGTTCTGCCTCTTGTCTAGGGGGCTGAGCAGTACGACTCTGACATGACGGTAGAGATAGACGTTAGTGCCGTTACTATGGACGTTCAGTTGTCAACTGAACACCGAAAATTATGTCACAGTCAAACGTGATCATAATGCCACTAAGAACATTCTTTTGGGTTTGACAATAGTTAATGTTGCTGAACCTCCAGTAAGTTGATGGGGCTGCGCCGATATTTGTGCAGATTCTGCTCAGATCAGGACAAGTTATTGAGCATGATCTATTTAGTCTGTTAAGCTCCACCTCTAGCGCAGGAAAATAATTAGCAAAATCCAATTAATTAACCATGAGCAATGCCTTTTTATATTCATGAGCAGCTCATACGTATGTATATTGACCACAACAGTGAGTTTTGGTTTTAGTAGTTCAAATCTACCTCTACAATGATATCAGTATCAACGGTAGAGCTATATCCTCGCATCCTACTACCGGCACCAATCTGCATCGCCAAATGTGGCCATCATCTATGTGACCACTAAGGGAGCTTGAGATTATTGCCTGTGACTCTTTGTATGCTACAACACACGAAACTAAAAAAAAGAAATTCTCGATTCTATTAAACCTGGCGCCGTGAATTGTTTAATATACGTAAATATACGTAATAAAATACGTAAGACAATAACATACCATCAGCCTGTGTTCCCTAAAGGGGTAAGAGAATCTATACATTCACAACAAACGAGTAAGAACAAAGTGATATGTCATGGTGGAACAACGCATTTTACTAACTACTAGCTTATGAACGAACTTTCCTCCTTTTATGGAGGGAAGGACGGATAAAAAACTCTTCATGTTCATAAACAAACACCAAATAGTGAAGAAACATTCACAGGATCATTTAACAAAAATGTAGAGTCATTGTTTTTGTTACGTTCCTTAACCTTACGTTCTGTTGTTATCTATAGGATTTTTTTTTAATCTTTATTTTTAAGGATTTTTGTACATAAAAATGACAATGTCAATCCTATAGTACCTTATTCTAAATGTAGACTAATACGCATTAGACATATTATCTACTTATACTAGTAGTATAGCATTCTAGCCGCATCAGAGTTTGGTTCAGCTAGAATGCTATGAAACACACCAACGTCACAACTGTTTAATTTATATTTTGCAAATATTTGGGCTCTTTTATCAGCATACAGGACACATTCTACTAGTCAGTGGTAAAGATCATCCCTTATAATAGGTATGTTTCGTTGCAACAAATACATCAGTCTTCACCCTCATCTGCTTGGTATTCTCCCGTCTGTGTTGGGGTTGGCTTTCAGTCTGGGGCTCTGTATTCTGTATAGAGTGTGGGGCTCGTAGCTATGCGGCTACCCGGCAGATCAGTCGATCCGCGAGGTTAAGCCGTGCTCGTCGCGGCCAGTCTTGTGATGGGTGACCGTTTTCACATGTCGAGACCCCACCGTGCTTCGGAAGGCACGTATAGCTGTTGGTCCTGCGCCTGATCTCTCTGGTCGTGTCGGTCTACCGTCCCATCGGATTATGAGAGTAAGGGAATAGGGAGTGCACCTGTGTCTGCGCGCATACTTGTGCACTATATTATCTCCTGCGCAGATGGCTAGTCTCAGCTGAGACAGGCCGCCGTGACCGAAATTCGGTCAGGAGGACATTATAGAGTGTCTGCATATCAGATCTCCATAACACAATTATTTTACCCCTAGGAAAAACTGATTTTCAGGCCTAACTACTGAGTGTCAAAGGTAAAAAAGGTATTCACAACAGCCAGGTTCCACGGCGCGCGGCGTAACGTACCCACATACTGTTCTGTGTACCGTGTGTAAAAGCTCAAGGGTGGTCTCAAACGGTAAAGGTATCATATTATATTCGGCTGTAGGCAAAAGGCCTATACCCTAGTAAAAAACATCCGTCGAATGGAAAGGGGATAGGCAATAAACTAGTAATATGCAGTACTCAGTAGTAATTAGGTCATCGTTGTTGTATAGGTACCTATGCATTTGCCTAACCCTTTGAAATTACGCGTGATGATACATATAGTCCTGTCGATTTCATGCGTGATGATACACAAATCATACAAATCTGTAATATCTAATAATATCTTTACGCGTGTTCTTATCATGCACAGTTTCATAATTACATTATTATTTATCATCAATGTTAATTCAACTTACGTCAGAAACGTGCTGATAAGTCATATTTAGCAATCTCATACCATTCACACGTTCACCTCAGTTGCAGTCACTAGCGTCATCTATTAAGCATAATGTAAATTGAAAAGCGCCGCAATGGTAGAGCCTTGATCATGTTACTAACGCCATCTAGGGTGGACGTTCGAAACAACTACAATGTTACCGTTTAAAACTTCAAAAGCGCTAGTGTGCTAGTCTAGTTTATGGTAATTAGTTAGTCGACGCTCCAATTATAATTTATTGAGGTATTAGTCATACGAAAGTCAATAATTAACAAATAATTGGAATAACGATGAGGTATAATAGTAATGAATACTTGTAGTAATGAGTCGACCTGCATATTTTTATTAGTTTTGGACAAAATAAGAAGATGGCGCTACTAGTATGTAGAGTCATGATGTAGAGTTGACACTGTTTTGTTACTAGCGTGCAATTTGTAATAATAATTAATATAATCATTGTTGTTTATGATCACACTCATCTTCAACTGTCTGTTTGCTAGGGTTTATTGTTAGTCAATTAGCAGGGCATACATTTCATAAGTACCTAATAATAATGCTCAGTGTTTTGTTCACTCGTTATGTCCTATTATATTTCATAGGTTTGTCTATACTTATTTCTTGTGTATGTAATGACTTGAATCCTGTAATCTGTGTAAAGATAGGCAGAGCAACTTACGTTTACGACTTAATAATAAAAAACTATAAGGTTTACAAAACAATATATGAAGGTTATCTACCTACATACATACATACAATACCTCCTGCTATCCACGAAGGGGTCGGTTCAGGTATTGTATGTTCATTATTAGGAGTCTATAGTCTAGTGGTAAAAAATGACTTTTAAAACACTTAGAAAAAGCTGGATCTCCATATGCTTTTAAAAAGTATAATTATACATTAAAGTCGCTGGTAAAATACTGCTTTTGAATGGTAACCCGGTACCTATATTTAGTAATTATACTTGAAATGATGAAAATTCTAATAGGAGTACCTGGGAGAAGACTCATGTTGTAGGAGTAAAGCTTCGTACTAGGTACAAGTATATAATGAAATCATGTTGTAAAGTTACTAATCTACATTTTGCAGATACTTAGTTATTTTTCAACTGTGGCGGTAGACATTGTCACCTTTATTAGAGGCAATTCATGATAACAGTGTGTTTGTTTGTCACTACCTCGTGAGAGCGGCGCTGGCGCAGGCGCAGGCGCTGCGGATCTGTTTATACAGGAAACCTAAAAAACAGCTGCCACGGCTTTGGCAGGGAATATACTCGTTCACAAGTTACCGCGCGCATAGATAGGCACCGCACACGTATGTACATAGCGACATGCATGTGTGTATGGTTATAGGAAGGCTGTCTGTGGAGTAGTTCGCTCCCCTGTGCAACACTCTCCATGCCTCCATGGATCTCTATACCTGCATGTTTAATAAGTTTATAAAACTGCATGATCTATGTAAAAAAATAACGGTCATCATTTTGTACCAGGTGCTGGATTTTTAGGCATAATTATTCTTTGAATGTTCACCTTGTATACTTACATGTCGGAGGTTGGGCCGCGCCGGGCGCCGGCGATGTACGTTATGACACAAAAACCAGGGTACCCGTTGGCAACAATAGGTTTTATTCTGTCGCTTATTTTGTAAACTCTTATATTATAACAGTTTAAACAGTATTATCAAAATATAAATATGTAAACCTAATTAGCTGAACAAACTGTCACTGTGTGTGACACTCACCCTCACACACACACTCACTCACACACAAACACATTTGTGATTTTGTACTTACACACGCGCATGCTCATTACCACTCGCGTTCTATAAAAACTCGTAACAATATATTATAGTAAATTCGTCGCTTTGTTACATCTAAGTAAATAAACTAATTACATAACTATATGGTACACACTAGTGTTATCTAGACACACGGTGTGCCCTACGCCTGTGTCACTGCGCAGGCGTGCAACTGTCTTTTGGCCGCTATATTACAAAATATTACTCACTATTCTAACTAATATATTAACAATCACGCTAATTGTCAGCGAAGGAAACATTACATGAGTAACGTGATAGGAAGATTTTATCTAAAAAATATTTTTGCTACAGGTAACATTCTCCTTGAGTACTATGTGTGTGCCACCACCAGCGCGGGCGGCGCGCGGCACTCGGGAGCTGCCGCCGCCGCGTGTTATCTCACACATCTTGATGGATCATTACAGATGGCTTTTACTGCGGGCCAATAAAACTAGCTCGCTGGCGGGTTGCTACAGTCTACGACCGTCTTCAAGGTAGACACTGCACACTATGATGTATATCCAACAACTGAGTCTAATTGTGATAGCTGCTCCCTTAACGTGACTCAAATCAAGTGTTTAAATCGAGGACCGTCCGTAGTTGTCCCGCTGTGTTGTACACTGCAGGTCAAGTCCTCCCAGGTGCCGCGTCTTGCGCTCCGTGTAGTGGAATGTGCCGTAATCTTACGAACTAAGCTGTATGTACAGATAAGGGACACCGGCGAGCTTGTTACGGCGGGCGGTAGTGCGTCGCTGCGCCTGCGCCGCGATCTAGCGCTGGTACCCTGCAACACAACGCACGTGTTACTGTGACACCACCGACCGCAGGGAGCCACACACACACACACACGCACACATGCAGTAGGTATTGTAAGTGTGGCGTGTGGCGGAGCTCCACACCAGCAACCAGAACACAGTCCCTGGTGAACACTACAACAGTGTCAGGCTCAGACATACCAGTTTGCTACCGCGCACAACCTTGAGATAACGTAACACTCATGCAAATAACACTCGTTACGCGAAAAAATATACTTTGTCAATGTTAGCCCACCGTCACTGGCGTGTTCACCGGATCATGCGGAAGCCGCGGACAGATCCAAGCTGTCAGGTTTACAGCACGAGCTGTGGAAACACTCTCCTGTAAACTCTGAAACCGGCTTGAATGTGTCCGCCGACAATCTAATGTCAACCACACGTTCATAAGGTTACCACAGAAGTGCAAGAGTCAAAGAAAGTTAGCGGGAGAGTGCGGGAAGCCGATATGCAGTACCATAGGATAGAAGATAATATAGAACACATACATTCCAGTGTTAATTTCGTAAAGAGCAGAGCGTGCAGTGAGTAGACCACTCGTGAAGAGATCGACTGATGCGCGGCAGCGAGGGAGTGCAGCGGAGGTACTGGCTGGGAGTGAAGAGTACCCTCGTGCGGTCTATGTAGACGTCCTGACTAATTGTAACCCACCGGGTCAGGCCCGGCAGAGCACACTCCCTCGCTGACGCGGGCAGCCAGCAGTACGCACGCGCGGAGGCGCAGGTTTCGCCGCCGGGTACTCACATATCGGCGTGGCGCGCGGCGGGCAGCAGCAGCAGCGGCGCGCCGCCCCCCGCTGCCCCCGCGACCCCCACTGCCCCCGCGCCCTCCACCGCCGCGTACAGCGGGGGCAGCACCTTGTGCGGGTGTGCGTCCGCTGCGGGCAGCACACAGTTAGAGGCCGCACTACGTCAGGCCGGCGCGCCGGGCCAGGCGGGCAGGTACTCACCCGCGAGCGGTCCTCCCCCCGGCCGCGCCACCCCCCCGTGCCCGCCGCCCATGCTCTTGGGCTTGCGCTTGCGCGTCTGGATGCCGTCCTTCTTCATGCTGAGCGGCCGGTTGACCTGCGAACACGAGCGTCACTTAGCGACTCACAGACGGGGGAACTCCTCGTAATCTCCCGCCACGCGGTCCTATCATCCTTTAAACAAGCGTATCTAGTCGCGAGGAGATAATTGATAAAAGATTATTTATCTCATTATGAATATTCGTGGTCGCACGATGATAATTCTCTATCAGTCGGTAGCCCCGCGTTTTATCTCGCGAGATTAGATGAGACCCTGTGTTTTGATTTTTTATACAGGCCCAATATTTGCCGAGGAGTTCCCTGATAACTGTGACTGCAGCGACGATTAGATACCTGCGGCACCTAATCAGCATAACCGCTGTAATCGATGCACAATCGCACGATACGCGGCTATCTGTTGCTCGACTAGCGCTCCGTTCATAGAGCTCGGCTAGTCGACGCTAGGGGCTGGCGCGAACACTCACATTGTGCAGCTTGTAGTAGAGGCCGCACGCGTTGCAGACGGGCTCGCCGTTGTTGTTGCGCCGCCACAGCGTGGTGTTGGAGGTGCGGCAGTTGGCGCACGTCACACCCACGCGCCGGTTGCCGTTCGTCGGCTGCAACACAAGGCACAGGGTGAGGTCGACGGCCTCAGTGGACGGCATCAGGTTGTTTATAAACAAGTAATGCTCAGTGTTACCAGGGCCTGCTGCGGTTTGGCCTTCTGCCCCTTGAGCGGCGGGCGGTTGACGCCGTTGATGCGCGTGTACAGGCCGCAAGCGTTGCACAGGTAGTGGCCGGTGCCGTCGCGGCGCCACAGCGGCGTGGTGGCCGCCGCGCAGTTCACGCACTCCTTCACCTCGCCCATGCCCGCCATGTCTGTCACATTATAACAAAATTAATCTTTTTGGTATAATATAGGCTAAACAAAAAGAAATACAAATTATACAAAAAAAAACCTTTTCCTCAGAAGGTGCTAGGCTATTGAAATTCGTTTAGAACCCAAACAAGTAAAACTTGTTTTAGCATAATAATAGCACAGCAATATAACAATAATTTTGAAGGTATACAAAGGTAGTCCTTGCAAGTGTACTTACTGGGGTCAAATCCATCATCGATAGGCAACAGATTATGCGCGGGCCAGGCCTGCGCCGGAGCTGGGTAGCCCTCTACTAGTAATCCGCCCTCGTAGCCCGACACCGGGACGTATTCTACCCCGCCGCCCTGCCCCAGGTAGTGCTCGCCGCCCACCTTGTACTGCACCGTGTTGCCGTGAGTGTACAGCGTCACCTGATAAACAAACCGAACTTCAGCAAAAGTAACTCAACACACAGTAGGCTGGCAGTGTTGCGATATGTGTGTGGTTAACTGACCTGCTGTGAGTTGGGGCTGGGTGGCGCTTCGTACACGCCCTGAGACTGGGGCACCACGGAGCCGTACACCACGTGCGTGCCGCGCGCCAGCGAGGATGACGAGAGAGTGGGGTCGGAGCGGTACAGCAGCTGCCCCGGAGGCGACTCGTCTCCCCGCGAGCCCCCCGCGCCCCCCGCTCCTCCCGCGCCACCTCCGTACAATGTCAGCAGCTCTTTGCTACCACCCGCATACGCGCCGTACCCTGCGGCACCGTACTGCGGGCTCTGCCCTGCGTATGCGTACCCGCCGTGCACCGAGGTGACCGGCTGCAGGCTGGCGTACGTAGTGGGTCGAGGCTCGCCCTCTCCGCGCGCCTCGTACTTCACCTGCTGATAGGCCACGCCCACCGCCTGCTGGTTATTAAGCGACGTGGTCTGGATCATCTCGAGTGACGACGCGGCCTGTTCGCCCAGCACGGCCGCGTACTGTCGCCCGTCGCCAGGCGCCGCCTCGCCGCCCGCGTATGCCTGCAGTTGCTCCTTGTCTTTGTGTAGGAAGGCCTCGTGTGCACCCTCGTCTCCCTCACCCTCTTGCGCCACAATGACGTGGTGAGGAGCGCCGTAGCGCAGCGCGAGCCCACGGGAGTAGGTAGGCCGTTGAGGTGCACGCGCGTACTGCGGCGGCGCGCGCTTGTCATTGGGCGAGGGTAAGGCGCGGTAGGGTTCCTGTTTGAAGGCGAGATACCTCGCTGTCTCAGCCTCAGCTAAGCGCATGCGCTCTTCGTCATAGTGCTGCTGTTCGCGCGCTTCAGCCTCTTCCAGCTTGGTGGCGTAGTGCTGCAGCTGCTGGTCATCTAGCGGCGGCTGCTCGGGCGGCTCGTCTTTGACGCCGTCGTCGGCGGTGAAGTCAGCGGGCTCGTCCGTGGTGATGTGCCCCGCGGCAGTGATGGTGCGCACGGCGCGCCGCGACGTGATCACAGACTGTGAGTGTGTCGGCGGGGAAGGCTCGCGCAGGGGCCCGGTGCCGGCTGGCTGAGGCTCGGCGCCCTCACCTCCTGCGCCCCCGGCCACCCCCACTCCCTCCGACCCGTGCTCCTGCTCAGATCGCTCCTCGTTCTTCACTAGCTGCAGCGCCTCTGAGGAGGTGTCGACCTCGCGCTGCTCCATTTGCCCCACGTTTTCCATACTCAATCTGAAACCAGTTTATGCCTTGATTCCCACTTAGGTGTATGGAGAGGATATGCTTGCCTAAATGGGAGAAAGGTTATTCTAAGAAACTTGTGTTACAAATAAAGTGTGGCTTATTTGTGGGCAGACGTCTAAAGCAAACGAAAAGGCATCGTTTTGGGAGCGGAAGAGCGCCGGCGCGGAAGTACTAGACAAATAGGGAACGAGCGCGCGTGCGCCGGCGCCGCCGCGCTGACCGTCCGTCACACTAAATTCACTCTATTTGAACTATTAATTCTTGTTGTATGTTTTTTTTATACTTTGGTAATGACGCCAAACATTCTGTTATAGATAACATAGCCAGACGTTAAAAGTGACTGTAGGAATCACTGACTGTGCTCACAAAAGGACAATGTCGGACCGGTAATCAAGCCCATTCTGAGACCATGTGGAATGAAACACAGTCAGTCAGTCATTCAATAAGTTCAGTGAACATGACTGACTGCCAGCCTGTACTGAGAGAAATCGATTGAATTGGCCTCACAATACAAAACTATCAATTTTCTTGCAAGCCAGATTTTGTATATTATTGTAGCGCACTTGCAATGGTAATATTAAATATTTATATGTTTATGTTTCATTTCAACAGTTAAGTGTAAGTTAGTTAATAAATAAAGTTCTTTATAGATAGATCAATGGATTTGATCCGAATATTCTAACTGATTGGCGCAGTAGTTAAGTGCACTAAGGGTTGCGGGTTCGAAACCACACGGGACAAACATTTGTGAGGTCCGGGAATGTTTGTCCCGAGGCTGGGTGTTTATGTTTGTGATATTTCATATTTGTATAACACACTCACGATATAGGAGAAACTCCTAGAGTGTCGCCCCACTCAACTCAACTCACTTTTGTTAAAAAAGAAAAAAAAATCCAATATCAATATGTAAGTACAAAATCCCTCTCTACAACACCGAATCACCTACGGAGCTGTGTAGTCCACCAGCACGCGGCCCGCGAGCAAGCCTGCTCATGTTGCAGTAGGCTGCACCGCGGTAGGTGACAGGGAATACACACACTGAGAGCTGGTGTTGCCTATAAGGCTGTATATTTGGTACCCTCAGCATGCAATAATAAATGCGCGGACACAAGAAATATTTGCACCAAAAGAATTACCAGTTCTCGACTATGGATATATGGAATACGGGACTATGTTCGGTTACTACGAGATTGAGTAGCGATGTCTACGTGAGCTGTCTCGTTAGAACTTAGCAGACATGCAAGTTATAGTATTCATAGAAGTCTCTTTTAAACTGTTTGGTCAGCCGGTCGTAGTGACTAGAACTTAGTAGAAGAAGGCCTTTTGTGATATGATGTTTTGTGCGGTCCCTCGGCGGCCAGCCCGGGCTCACGACAACAGGCGCCGGGCTGCGCCCTCTCGTGTCCCTGGGTCAACGTGCGACCCAGGGCTGATCCATAGGAATACTAACAGTACAGTACCGTTCGATCCCTGGGCCGCCTCGGTACACCGGGATATGCTTTATATGACTACACTTACATATATCTTTACTCTAAATAATCTGCACTGAATCAATGAACAAGTATCTAGGTTAAGATATTTCAAAACTTTGACAATTATAATGACTTAAATTATATGACGCTAAACGGGATTCATCAATTTTAATTTTAGGAAGATTCCTGTTTGCTGTAGGGGCCAGGAGAAAATAAACAAGACTTATGTGCACGTGGTAGGAGGTGTAACCCAGGCGAGTGACCGTGTGACTTATAAATATCATAATTAATACCTTAGTCATTATATAACTCGATTAACATGTTTTAGGACTAATGATGATCTAACACTTTCTAAAAGCACTCGGAGAATACAGGCGTAGGTAATGAAAAAACCACATAAGAATTCCATTAAGTGTGGAAAATTGTACAAGCAATATCAATCAGTGCTAGGTAGGTAGTACCTATAGGTAGTATCTCGTTGGATTTGTGTTTAAAACATTAATATGTATCAATATATAATAGCCGGACAATAGGCAGTGAGCAGGCACAGTCTCTGATCAGCGCTCGTTGGTTATACAGACGTCTGAGCTCCGATGCGAAACTGTTTCAGGTTTATAAATATTGGTTAGTTTCTATAATTTTTATTGTTGATTAATTTTATAATAGGTAGTGAATATAATATCAAGTGGCAATTATTTTGGATGTATGATTGTTGCGTACGATAAGCTAGCACTAGATATACATCTCTCCCGCCACACGTACGCGTAGCCTGCGTACCTATAGGTTATATACCTAATACAATGTTGTTACCGAACTGTATTTTTAATAACAATAGCATAAATAACAAGCTCTAGGTCTCGGAGGAGACTTTCATTAAGTCCCTGTACACCCGTGCAGGCATAAGTAGAGTCTCCGCCGGTCGCCGGCGCTGCGACGACGGGAATGTTTTTATCTTCCGTTGAACCCCTGTACAGTGAACGGGCTCAAACTGTGTTACTGATTTAATAATAATAAATCTTTATTACAGACCATTTCATCCATATTAAATATGAAGAGAACAGTTGAGTCTACTGACTTACGACACACATAAAATTAACCTAAACCCATCGTTAGATTTATCCAATGTTTTTGGAAAGGACAATCACAACGTTCAGCAATCATTCGAAGGATGCCGTTGTTGCTTCCCCGAAGGCGCTGCATCAGTGAGGCGGCTTTTTTACGCATAATGGCGTGAAAACCATCTGTACGCGCCTCTGCAAACATACCAGAGGCGCTGCAGCGCAGCGCGGCGGAAGCTACAACAGCATCCTAAAAATGTTATTATACTGCACACGCAGGGCGCTGAAGGCCCGGCGTGTAAATGCAACCCACAGACCACTCGCGTAAAAAGATTGACAGTATGTTTAAAAAAGCATAATCTTAACATTATCACTACAGCGAGTAAACCTGCGAGCAAGCATATTGCCACTGACCGCCAACGCCCTGCGCTCCCTCTCAATATCTGGGTCATCATTCAGACAACTTGTCACAGTATGACCCAGGTATCTAAACGTGTTAATAACTTTCAACGGTTCACTATGGAGACGAACTGGAGGCACATGATTTGGCTGATGCTTGCCTGCCCTAAATATAATTATTTCACTCTTTTTAGAGTTACCATGTGTCTCCGCATACCTCTCACATATTGATAGCAGCATTCTCAATCCCTTGATTGAAGGACTTAGCAGCAGCATTTAAAGATGGCTTAATGTTCTAATAGGAACATAATAATTTTATTCCAACTATAAATGTGTAAAATATTTTGCGCTTTAAAATGATAATTTTACTGTAAGTATATTAAGTTAATAAAGTAAGCATATTTGCACTATAATGAACACAAAATGCTTCAGATTTTAATAAGCTGACGGTTATAACGTTGAGGAAATGCTGAAATTAGAATATAGGTCTTAGGTTTTGATGGTTAATCAATTAGACTGTTGCCATAAAAGTAACCTTACCGAACCATAACAATCATAGTTTGAGAAGATCGCTACCTTAGAGAGGTGGCGGTGTTCTCCTCATTTCAGTATCAGGCAGTCACAAACCTGTATACTTCGACGTTGATAGTATATTCTGTTACTGATTTACTCAACTCATTGCATTCATATTAAAATGGGGAATTTAATACAATCTCAGTACCGCGTCGCCGACGGCCGCAGCGCGCCGTACCTATATTATTCTGAAGCTAATGTAACCAGAGACGGATTTCTCAGGACCAGTCAAGAAGTTTAGTCATAGTCATAATGTTTTTATTTCATATAGTTTCGTGTACGGAACACAGATACCTACCTATACCGACAAGACACCGACGCGGATTCGTCCCGATTGATATAAATATTCCGGCGAAGCCGGCCGGCGGTCCGCGCGGCCCGCCTCCACCTACTTCCTCATATGCACATAAAGCCCCTAATACTGTCACATTATATAAAATATAATATAAGCTTTACGAGAAACGACCAATTTCAGAAGCCCCCTAAATGAAACAGCTTCCCTCTCGTTCGCCAGTTCCTTTCTTCAGATGGTCAGCACACACTTTAAACAGCTAGCAATCTTAAACCTAGCTTACTTCCAATTGGATAAAGATTTGTAACATATTTGAGAATTTAAATAAAACAGTAATCCCATAAAACCATGTATGCATTTGGTAGTTTGGTAGTAGGCTTTATGAACACAGAACCAGCAAGATTTAGATAAATTGAGCACCACTACACTGGACATCACTCAGCTACAGGCTACAGCTGTTATACATTACGAGAGAGGCTGTAATAAGCTGAGGTAGTCGTATGTAACACACGGGACGGTATCGGTCATCAAACGTTCATCGTGCACTCTCTTCATATAACGCAAAGCAAATAAATGATTTGATTTGGTTTGAACCCATGTAAGATGATGCAAGCGTCCAGCTAAAACCTTAGACAAGCACTCTACGCGAAGTAGTTCAGCATTTGATCAACAGATTAAGATTCATCAACATTATTGGATCTCGTTGCCGAGCACCCTTTGTGTGCTTAACATAAGTATGTGTAACACTGTGTGACAGTCTTCTAGTCCTAAGAGAAGTTCAGTGATCGTGACGGTTGCAATCGGCGGGAAAGTTTCTTCTGCAGCTGCCGTCACACTGAAAAGTTCACTAGTGTAGTGCGGCCCTCAGTACCGGGCAGACGAGCGAATCGTTAACGATTTCGGAGTTACAAGACACGTATATATAGCAGGAGGTACTCACGGAGACGTCGGTGTCCGATGCAGGCGACGTAAAGTGAGTTCCGCGTGTGTCCGGGGAGCCTGCGAGTCGTGGTTGGCGGCCGTCAGGAGCTATCCACATCACAGTATCACAGTCACCGTAGAGCGCGGAGAGCGCGGAGTGTGCGGTATGTGCCGGAGCGCGCGACGCTCGCTCGAGCTCGTCTGCGCGCGCCGCTCCAGGTGAGAGCCGAGCTTTCAGAGTGGGCGCGGACGATGCGCGTGTGTGTGTGCCGCCGCGCCGCGCCATTGGTGGAGGCGCGCGCGCACGACGCCTGCCGACACCTCGGCGCGCCGCGGGAAAGTATTTTCATGTTTCAGCGCGCCTCGCGCGCACCGCACTCTCGCCGTCGGTGGCCGTGTGATGCTGAGCCCTGGCCCGCAGCCGACTGCACTATCTGAACAATCACACGTTGATAACTTAACTAATCATGAACGGATAACTAAGTAAATGCCTACCTATCTACATTTTAATACCTATCTACGAGTATCTTCGTTGTTCTATGATATCCTGAAGAGATGATTACATACTACAATGACAGCGGTGACGAACGCTTCATAAGAGGCTTTTCCGCAGCTCGTTACAGTCAACTACTTTGGTGTTCGTCTGAACGCCGGAGAGCAGCGACGTGACCATGGGGCCGGCCATCACTATAAGCACGTAAAATAGTAAGTAGGTACTTCTACATATGTGTATTTGTGACTATGTTACGTGTATTCATCGGCACACCTAATCGCGCTTAGATTTAGGTCAAATATAAACCACATGAACATCCATAGAAAATTTGGTAGCAACATTGATTTATCTATGATTTGATTACTGCGTGCCGTGTCCAGCGAATGTTCGTGACACATTCAAGATGCCTCGCGCTCGGCGCGGTTTGCTGAGCACAGCTGTGGCTGTGAGGACATCGTTACCAAGTACATTGATGTAGGCGTCGCTGATGTTTCGTCCGATCCTGTTCTCCTCATCGCCGTAGCGTCGCGGCGCCGCGTGACCTCCGCACAAGGTGATCACGGACGTTGGCCAGTAGGCACGCAGTTATAATCCTCACTTATCCCCAAATTTATGTCAATATAATATAATTTAGTGTTATTTAGGTATGAAGGTGCGCTTTAAACAATCATTATTGTATTTACGATACGTATCTTAACAATAAAAACTGTCGATAAGTGTAATGCGTCGCACCTTATCTTATCAGCGGAGGATTACTTGAGACATCGATCATCGCTCTAATTACTGGCGATAGCAGTAATCATGGGATACCACCTCACTGGCACCAGGCACCATACACCATACGCTCACCATGACCGGCCAGGCACATAACACCGGATTACCCGAGTCAGAAACAATATGATCGTACTATTTGATTGAAAACATTACCAAAAGTGGTGAATAATTATTTAAATGGTATCAATCCGAACATCAGTAGAAACTACCTTCACTTTCAACAGAACACCTCCCATCGGGTCAGGACATGTTGTTAAATTGTATTGTTATATTGATTGTCATCAAGATAGGTATTTCATTTATCTCTTTACATAATTAACACTTTAAGGTATTGTAGCATCATACATAACACACAGAGACAAGATGCGGTGCGGTGCCTGGGTGTGACATAAGTAGATATCTACCTAACCTCCTATATAATAGATTACTTTGGTAAACTTCGATTTTCCTTCAAACGTATAGGTACAGATTATTGTGCGCACGGATGCTTACTATGGTAGAAGAAGTGCAGAAAACTAAAATGTATAGGAATTACTGTAGTATTTGGACCGCTGCAATGGGGATCCATTATAAACTATATTACTTTCCTTAACTACTCTTGTGCTTTTACTATGTGGCCTTGTCAACAATATTTAAATAACCATAAGAGTAGTAGTAACGGAGGATTTATTCGGACCTCGTCATGTTTGACGACTGGAACCGAGGTAGAAACATTTTTGCCGTCGTAAATTGTGATAGGTCGCGCTTCACATCTCTCTCGTCTCAAAAGTTCTTTCTTTTAGTTCAGGGTTTAGTGCAATGAGTATTAAACAAACAGCGTCTATCTATCAGCCATGTAACAAACTCTTCACATACTCCGTATGTTTGTTACATTTTTTACAAAAGCTGAGACCCATGCGGTGGCTGGTGCGTGCCCACCGGCCGCGCGCCGCTCCGGGTGTTATTGCGCGACCCTCCCAAAGTTATTGTCGCTTAGGATAATAATTAAATCTTATCATAATAAAAACAATATCATTTGTTGACGATCGATCTGCCTCAATAGATAACAAACATTAATGAAGTTAAGAATTAGCCGTATTAACTCACTTCCCTTGCCAAACATTTTGATTTTGATTATCAAGCGTAGTGATCGGTGGCAGTATTTTCTCATTACAATCCTTATCTATCATGTCAAAATAAGCTGTAGGTACAGTAAGATACCTAGGGTCGTGAAAAAAGTTTAACCAGTCGCTAGCTTAACAGCGGTGAGTGTCCGGAGAGCAGCGGACGATCCAGTAAGTATCGTCGGAGGAGGCTGTACTGCCTAATGCACCCCATGGTTACCATAAATGATTACTAATTACTAATTAGTTTGTATAGTGACATTGGGCACCTACCATTCATATGTTGGATTCCCTTGGGCGAGATAATTAAATACTATTCTAGAATCGTCTCAATTATAAACTTGTTAGTCTCCCCGTTAGATGAATAATGAAGTCTACCATATTCCTGCGCACATCCAGGTTATTAATGTTGTCCCCATCCCCATCACGTCCTCTCCCCAGCGCACTGGTCTACACAATCATATGGTAGATACAATCTCCTCCAGCACTCCGTGTGGCATCAGTAAGCCCTGGCCAGCAGCACGCGCATTTTGAAATAATTTGAAATTAATTTTTGTTTTACATAAGCTGGCTACTGTAGGTACTTATAGTGTGCTGTGTGCCTGAGTATTTAACTGTTTGCTGGTCTAAGGACTTTCAATAAGTGATTCCTTTATATTGTAGGTAGATATATTTAGCATAGGTTTCCTTTCAGGTGGCTCTTAGTTGGGGGCACTTAACATGCTTTGAAGTCTGAAGTAAACCATTATACATATATGTATGTACGTTATATAAATATTTCATTTGTTTTTATTAGGAACCTACCTTACGCCCACGACTGCGTCTGTGTGTAAAAATTGCTCGTGTCTTTTCAGGGATCAAAGTAGACTTTGTCCTTCTTGCACGCTCAATCTGATTGCCAGTGAGACAGACGTATTCTTTTGTGCTCTGACTGAATTCACAAAGTTAGCATTGTATAAGATTTGTTATTAATCACTGTGTACTGTGTTTATACTTAGTGTTGGTTACTTTTGTTTATTTTTTCTACAATATCGCCTTGGGTTTAATCCTGTAATGATAATTGTATAAAGACAAATAAATAAATAAAAATATTCCTAAATAATTTTGGAAATCGGATCAATAGTTTTGGAGATTACCCACTACATACTAACAAATAAACAAATTATAAACTTATAGAGTACAGTTTATTAAAATTATTTCAACTGCATTTAATGCTGAGTGCTTCATTGGTGTATTGGTCGCTAAGCGTGATTACTGAGCAATAGGTCCTAGGTTCGAGTCCCGGGTCAGAAGAACTATTACTAGGTTTTTACATTAGGAACTTAATTTTCAGTTGCAGCACAAATTCTAGATTTGTGATCTCTGCCCACCTCTATGGGGAATACAGTCGTTATGTTATGTTTACGCTCAGCTGCAACATTGTCCTCTGGCCGCCACTTCAGGAAGGAAGGCGTGAAGTGTGAGAATGGAAAACTTGTCAATCATAGCCTCTGCTATGACCGCTGCATACAGCTATACATAGGTACTCCACACCACAGGTATGAGTAGGTAGGTATATTACCACTATCAGGCTTAATATTTTTATCTAAATAAGTAAGTTCGAATAATTCTCAAAAAACAACATTGAAATATAATACCTATAAGTTATGTATCCCTCGGCTGCCGGCTGGTTGGATATCCCTCGGCTGCGGGCACTGGCCGGTGGTGAGGCACTAACGGTCTTAGTGTACACTGTAGAGGTACATAGTACATACACTACTATGGTCAACATTGATGACCGTGATGTGCGCGTGTTATGTCAGAGACGTCACTGACACAGGTAGTGCCTCATAGACGTAGAAAAGGACCGCTCGTAGCTGCTGCTGCGGAGATGTTCTCGTGGTCTCACCCAGTTAATGACATACCTAATATGTAATATGGCATCTGTTGGTCTACTTCTAATCATTTATAGAAGGAGATAGTAATGGAGGGGTGGAGGGGTGCTACTTGTGTTCACGTCCCACACACCGTATCCAGTGGGAACATGCTACGAGACTGCTACGGTTATAGATTGTTCAACCGATTTATGCCAATAATGGTCTCAAGGTAACATCGCTCGGTTGGTTGGCATTGCTTGAAGTTGTGAAGTTATAAGTATTGTGTGACCACGGACCGAGTGCGTGACGTCATGCGGTGGACTCACCGTTCGCGCCGAATATAGGCTTCGTGGTAAATAGCACGTGACTCACGGCCGCTTACTAGGTACTGCCAATATGTACTCGTACGACCACAACGCCAAACACTTGTATAAAGGGGCCAGCCCGCGGCTGTCGTTGTCTACAGGACGTCCACGGACAGAACCTGAATGAAACGTTGAAACACCAAGTCACTGTGGTACTTGTCAGCTGTAGCTGTTGGCGGTGTTTAGTTACCTGGATGATCCTAAACCATAGGAATGTGCGCACAGTGGTGGGCTGAGGAGTAGCCTCCGTGCCAGGCGCATGACGCCGCACAAACACGGCTTGTCTTATCAGCGCACTTGACGGAGCTGATAACAGTCGCGCCCCAGTGTGAGTGTGTCTGTGACACGCTGTGTGTGTGTGTGTGTGTGTGTGACACTCGACGCTCAGTGATTCAGCCACGATTGCCAGATCACACTTATTTGTTCAATACCTACACTGTTATTTTGTTAAATAAACTATGTAGGTATCTATCTATGACTACAGACAAGTAAGTCGCTCTGTATAATATAGGTATCTATATACTAGTTATATGTATTCTGAATACTCCACCACGCCGTGGAACTAACCCAGATTACCCACATCAGATTATTTTAGACCTAGCGATCTTAAAAACAACGCTATGGGTATTAATCTAACTCGGTTTCTACGTTATAAATATAGTCCTAATTAGGTTCTATGAAGTCCCTATACGGGAGATGATGGCGCAAGCATTGGTATGGAAACATATCAGCACCAGTGGACATGAGCTTGTTGACACCCATAGATGGACCCTACTCAATCATGTTGAACACAGTTCCATGTTGCTAGAGACTTGGTTGATGGTACTTGAGTATCGATGTATTCAGGACATTTAGTGAAGAGCCGTCAATCGCTAAGGAGATAATTCTCCCGACGCTCGTGTACCTACAGCTGTCGCTGGCGATCCGCGGCGTGTCAAAATAGTGTCGAACGGTGTTATCTTGTCAAGACAAGCGTTTATTTATATAACGCCCAAATGTGTCGCATACTACATGACAGTATTCGTTGCGAAATCACACTCACGACTCGAGGACAACTCCAATAACAGTGGCTTCACTTTATGGAACCGACTGAACACTGAGCCTCTCCCTCAACAAGGACTGCCTCTGCTCGTAACTCGTAATACCTACCTACAATTCAAGTAACATACACCATAGTCATAAAAGGTACCTACTTATTTGAGTAGGTGGAGACCCGGAGCGGTGCCCGGAACACGATGTCCGCCCGGTGACCGCTTGGATCATGGTTTCCGCGCCATGACTACTATGTATTAGTACCTACCTATTTTTGGACGCATACACCTACTACATTCACATAGTTTGTTAAGAGTAAGTAAAAACCTAAATCTTTATTCCACTGGGTACCAACAATTTCCAGAACTACGGAAGGTAACTATGTATATTGATAGCGTTCTTTCCGATATAATTCTCACGTGACGTTACTACAGTCTATGACCTATCCACCTACACCGATATCATTGTACAGGTCAGGTGGCCTACTCTCCAAATCAATTTAAATGCTGTCAATCGTTTGATCTCAGTTAGTCCCTCCCAATGGACAGTTGGACACATCACATTGAAAACTGTTGGCGCCAGTGTTAAGTTTAAAGCGGAATTAAATTGGAGAGTAAGCTCACAGGTGACAAACTCGTTACATCATTATAGAGAAGATAAACAGAAGACAGTTGACCTCCTACCTACCAGCTCATCACCTGCAGTTGTTATCGCTCGTGTCTGTCAACTTCTGCGCACTGATAGTCACGGTCATACTCTCTCACGAGGTGCCTCCGCGCTGCCTTCCTGTCGGACGGACCAATAGACTAGGTCACAGGCAACAATAGTACATTACTATCTACCAGTACCTAGATATAACTGTAATGTGTAAGTACCTGTAAGAGATTGATTCATTAGGTCATAAGTCTTTTGGATGTTTCTCAGGTAATCAATTGTTTGTGAACTAAATAAATAACTAACTTCATGGTGTTACCTACATCATCCCGAAAATATATTTAGATAAGTATCGGTGTCTTAACTTAACGTAGGTAACATAAATAAGTTTTTTTTTTTTTTTTAATATCTTTATTTTAGGAGCTTAGTCAGATTTGACTATGTCACTCCATTAGACTTTCATTTACAATATAGACGCTTATTATAATTACAATTTCAAATATTTTACTGTTTTCGACGTCTAATGCCAATTTCCACCATCTTGTATAATAGCTTAGCCTTTTCCGACAGTGGATATGTTAGTACACTATTACAGCCTCCAGAACTTATAAAATTTGGGTCATTTCCAAAGATTTCTATTCTCAAATCTTCATTCCGAACACATTCCACCATTATGTGCACAACATCCTCTATTATTCCACATTCCGAACAGAGAGGTGAAGGTACTTTTTTCATGAGAAAACCAAACTTATTAAGTGGGATGTGTCCGGATCGAAGTCTAAATGCTGTGACTAATGTATTTCTGTTAAAGGTGGTAAAATCTTCAAACCACGGTGACTTCCACGGTTCATTTTGTAAGGTCTTGTACCATATACCTTTCTCCACAGATCTCTCATCAAAGTGAACTTTCCATATCTGACGGCAGTGTTCTTTAATTAGGTGTATACAATCAGTGAAGATAGGCAAAATATTTATAAGTACGCCATCACAAGAAGCCTCCTTTGCCAAGCTATCTGCCCTTTCATTCCCAGACAAACCAATATGAGATGGGATCCACTGTATGATTACTTCTTTTGAGTAGGTCTTTAATTCATATAGTGTCCTAATAATATCATAGGCGATCGGCGTGCCTCTTAAACAAGAGGTGCACCGAGCCACGTGCTGAAGGGAACTTTTGGAATCCGTTAGAATCACAAATTTGACATAAATAAGTTCATATTTGTATGAGAACATTTGTAATCATTCTGTTCTGTTTTTTTTCCAGAGTGTATCGGTACATGTTGAACTGTATGACGACTGTAATGGCTACGTACTACAAGGCACACTAGAGTTTTCTCTTACACAAAGAGTTCGACTGGACATAGCGATTGCACCTAAATGTCGAGACAGACAAGAGTCGTTTTCAAGCCCAACTTGTATAACTGCGACAGCTCCGGCTACCGCAGTCATTGGTGTAAGTGGCGCATGCGCACGTGTGCGGGGATTGCGTAGTGTTGCACAATCACTGCGTGTAGGTAGGTATGTGGGTATGTGGGGCAACAAGTTGCAACATCAAGCGGCCTGAAGCCGCCCGCGGGAGCCGCACATCCTACTGCCTTCAGGACCGGGCCATTTGTTTTTTCAGTTAATATAAAAAAAAACAAATGAAATTCACCATTCTTGAGATCTTTTAATGACCGCCATAATATGTGTTAAAACCTTTTTGTAGCCAGCAGTAGTACAGTTGAGGCTCCGAGCCGTCGCGTCGCTTCGAGCTCGGGTCGCGGTTGTATTGACTCCGAGCTAATCTAATTACAAATACACCCATGGGAGGTGTGATATAAGGTATCTGCGCGTGTGTGCGTACAGTGCATCGACCCCATTGATACACCACTCAGTATCACGCTTTTCTTTAGATATGCAAATTGTTATCTCGTTTATCTTAACTAGGCGCTAATGTGAGACCGGTTATCTTAGAGTTTTGATAATCGTATCTAACAGATACAGTATCTAGTTGAACAGCTGTTGTTACTACACGTCAACACGTGTGTGCATGCGACTGCAGGCGACTTCCGAGCAGGACACCTCGCGCCGGCGCGCGGCGGCGGGCTCCGACTCCGAGCAGGACACTTACTATTAGTACACAGGTATTAGGTAATGAGTCAGTCGCCTATCCTACACTACTTGTGTCAGTCCTACAGCTGGGTGTTTTACATGTAATGATGGTGAGTGAACAATGTGCCGGATCATCGATCGTACGTGTAGGTGTCGCGGAGGCAGCGCGGCTGTGCCGGCGTCGTTGTGCAAGCGAGGGGACGCGCAGCGCTGGGTGTGTTCGCGAGTGACGTGATAACGTGAGCAAACATCGCCGACGAGCGCTATGCTAATATTTGTCGGGAACGTCGCCCGTAAGCTCTCCCCCCGTCCCCCGCCCCTGCCCGACGCGCCCCGCGCTCGCCTGCTCCTGGAGCGCCGTATCTGGAGGTGAGATACCGCGATACCCTCCCCGATACCGAGTAATTATCAGATAGAAGGACTACAGATTTGATTACGAGAGCGCGTATCTGCGCCGCTACCGCCGCCTATTACAGTCGGCACAGCGCCCGCGCAACCACGACGTCGTCGCGGAGGCTCGGCGCGGTAACCCGGCCGGGGCTGGCCGGGGCTGGCCGGGGCTGGCCGGGGCTGGCCGGGGCTGGCCGAGCGGCGCGGCGGTGCGGCGGGGCCGCGGGCGACGGGCGGCGGGCGGCGGTCGGCGCGCTCGTAATAATCCCCGCTCCGGATCTGATAGGCGCTCGATACATCGACGGATTATTGATGGGCGCCGCTCGACCTCATCGTGATCTTATCAGTTGTTTTTTTGTCGAATATTTTCCGTGAAAAGCTAATAAAGAGCAGTGTAGAGGTGAGGCGGGAGTGCGGGGGGAGGGCGATGCACGTGACGCGATGCTAGCTGATAAGCCGCCATATTGTTTCAGTCTATATCCCCCCTGGCCCTCCACTCGGCCCCCTCGAACCACTCATCGCTGTCACCTCGACGCTTTATAAACTGGTCTAAGTATGTGTGTATGGGTGCTTGCAATGTGTGTGTATAATGCGTTTTACATTTTGTCACGTAGGTACCTCACATAATGTGCGCTCTGGGCGTACTACAAATTAGTTCACAGAGGTTTGTAATAACGCACATAGTTACAGTTTTATATAACATCTAGTCGTACCAAACCATATGTTATGGGTCACATCGCGGACCGGCGGCTGTGCTCTGCTGACACTCGGATGTAGTTCGCGAGATGCGGAAACAATTAAAACACGTAAATCAGTTTATTTTCCTTTTATTAAAGGTGTACTTCTGATCGCTTATGTACTTAATATTTACACAGATACATGTATACCTAAGTAACGCCTCTCCGTCGACCACTTGTAACTACAGCACATAAATATCGTAACATCACATATTATATCTACATTCATGTATTAAAATAGTATATTATTCGGCGGCGCGTCACGACATCACCGGGCTGGCGCGGCTCGACGGACAGCGGCCTCGGGATATACTCCGTAAACATTATTATTATATATTACTTTCATTTAACATGCAACAATATATATAATAGTCGTCATTATATAAAAAAAAAACATAATTACATAATATAATTAATTGATTTTTGTAAACATTCATATAATATAATTCGGATTTATGCATTAGAGAGGTTTCTCAGATCTATGCGTTCATAGAGCTAACTAGAGCAGGCCGAGCGGTACAACCCCCCCCCCCCCACCACCACCACTACCGGCCCGCTCCCCGCACTGCTCGTCTATATAATATGCAACTTCTTCGGCGTGCCACCACACGACTAAACTATTTATTTGGTACTAACTACTCGGTACAGACACAGCGACTGTCCTGCCCACCCCCCGTGATCGCGGGCACCCTAGCCGGGACCTTCACTAATACGGAGCTATTACAGTTGCACTACTTTGGTACCTACGTTACGTCACACATGTATTGTCTATTACTAGCCCCCGGTCAGTGCGACCGAGCGCTTATCCTATACTTGTTCATAATATACAGAAATAATAGGAGCGGCCACGTGGGCTGGCACTCGCAGTGTCACAGGAGCGCGGGCCGCTGGCTGTGCGTGTCTACACTAGGAACAATCCAATTGGATAAATTCATGGAATGCATTGTGAAGTCATGGAGTCAACGATCATATCTAACATAATAATAATAATGTTAGCTCGAGGGCACGGGGTGCGCACTGACTTGCTTGGTCTAGCTGGTTTACATGAAACGCTGGCATATGCCGGTTAATTAACATCACCCCGCAGTTAGAGCGAGCCGCCCCCGCAGATGTGACGTGTGTGATCTTATGACTGGGGCTGCCATGGGTCCGAGGCCCGTGTCGGCGCGTGCGCGGACACGTATCGACAGTGCAAGCGGTGGCATGCTGCCTCTCCCGACGGAACACAACGAGCATGTCAGTGCGCAACATTGCCCCAAAAGGGTAATATACAATTTTAAAAATATACATTTTCATTATCAACATAAAAATAAAATTTTGCTGTGGAACATTTAAAACAGCCTCTTAACAGCATCGTAGCTCTCTATAATAAATTGTATGTAAACATTAAGCTATCTACCTAGGAATGCAACACTTTAGGAATGATTTAGATACAGTCTCATCGCTTATTATTATACATAATTATTATTTGGTAACAGTGGGAACACACAGTTAACACATAGCACGCAGTACATTGCAACGGTGAATCGTACGAGAGTCGCGTGCGCCCTGCGGCGCTCGGCAGCGGGACATGTGCTCGTGACGTCAGGCGCGTGACGTCACCGCGGGTACAGCTACCGAGCAGTGTCCAGGGCGCGTCGCTGCGCCTCTTTATTTGGTAAACTAGCAGCGACTCGTCGTTCGCGCTTCCTACATCTAAGTACTAGCTAACGTATCTAAACAACTGAGATTCTATAACATGAAGGCGGCGCGGGCGGCGCGGCTCAGCTGCCCAGCGACACCACGGTGGGCCGCTCCACGCGCTCGTCGGCCGCGCGCCGGTACTCGTCGTCGTACAGCGAGTGCGCGTGAGCCGCGTGCGCGTGCGAGTGCGCGCCGTGCGAGCCGTGCGGGCCGTGCGAGCCGTGCGCGGCGTGCGAGTGAGCCAGCGAGTGCTGCGCCGGCTGCGCGTGCGCGTTGTGCGCCGGCGGCGGCTCCTCCAGCTTGAGCGGGTGCTGCTGCACGTAGTAGTTGAGCGCCAGCGGGGAGCGCGCGCCGCTGCCGGCCCCGCCCTCCACTGAGACAGGACACGGGTTAGAGCCACGCGAGCATGTAGTGAGGCCAACGCCAAGGATTCAGTCAATCAAATACAAACTTCAACATCGTCTCACTGAGGGATATATGGCGTTACGTGAATGACTTCATCATCATTCATGAACCTATCGTTCCTCATGTAGTTAGAAAATATGAGGTAGGTATCTCTTCCACCAGAGTACTAGTTATTATTATGTCTACTATCCAGTGCACGTTTATAACAATCATGGCGATACATAATATGGTGGTGACTGGTGTACAGTTGTGCAGGCTTAGCAGTGAGAGAACGACGAAGAAGGTGCAAGTCTGGCAGATGGCCAGGAACAATTCAGTGATGAGCCGTCGGCGTTCGGTGACCGATGCGCGTGCGCAGTGGTAGGTACTTACAGAGGTTCTCTATCTTGACGCCGGATGTGACGGTGCGCTGCACGGCTGTCTTGATACTTCTCTCCGCTTTTATGCTATTCTTAGGTTTTCTTTTTCTCGTCTGAAATATTTTTTCAACACCAAAATTAATACCTAATGTCGCTAGCAGAATACCACTTACTTTCTTATCTAGGTACTTTAGGCATTTTCCTAAATAGAACATTAAAAGGTTGGTCAAAACCTGTATGGAACTAATAATAATGGGCGGAGAGGTAACCGCAGGCCTATCGGAAAGCGGTCTGCTGTCGCCATTACCTGGCTGACAGATACAGGTCCGCATCCGAGCCAGTGGCAGGGAGGCGTTTAGCTGTTAACTAACAAAAGCAATTGTGAATCGGTTCAGCGTGGTGGCTGGTGACGACTCAAGCCGAGCTGTTAGCGTGTTCGTTGATGGCCAGCGTGCTGCGCTGGCGCATCGCATCGCCAAGATAACCAGCCCGAGTCCATGGAGGACGTTACATATCCACATATACTACCACATATAGGACGGTTCAGTGAAATCAGTAGAACCGACGTCGAGACAACAGCCGGGCGCTAGTGATACCTGGTACTACTCTCGATGGGGAACTGTCGCAACGTCATTACACTCAAGTCATTAAGTATTAAGTACTTATTTACTGTATAACGGTTTTTCGATTGCATACCTAAGTTATGCCTAATTACAATTTACACAAACAACCGGTAATCGATTTATAACGTGCTGGCCGCTGATTAAAGAATGATGACGAGATCCATACATTGATTTGTATGAGTTCATGTAGGCCTTGGTGGTTCATGTTGATAGTAAAACACAGGAAACTGTTTCTAAATAAAAGTACCTCGGTCTTCGTGTCAGTTCTATTGGTCATTTATTTAGTTTGTTCCAAAAACCGTTTAACCTCATTAGTGATGTTTACCACAAATTGTATTTGAACTATTGAACTTTAGAAGAACCAAAAACTATATATCGTGAGGCTAGGCAGGATGGTGCCTGAGGTCACAGGCCTCACACTTAAATGTCATAAGAACTCGTTCGGAAATAGATTGTCGATAAACTTTTAGTAGTAGGTACATACATGTTATTATAGGTAGCTATAGATTTCACCCTAAAGCTATACCAAATTTCTAATGAGCAATTGAAAGATTAAAATTCTACCATAAAACTTCATTAAGTTTCATCAAAAGAAACTCCTCGTAAGGATGCAGCCAGGTGCCCCTCGCTTGATCGTTAAAACACCCGGCAGCTGAACAGTACCGCCTGATGACTCAGCAATGGCCGGTCGGTGGCCACGTGTGGGGCATACCTGTATGGAGTCCTTCTTCATGGCGAGCGGGCGGTTGATGTTGTGCAGCTTGTAGTACAGGCCGCACGCGTTGCACACGGTCTCGCCGAGCGAGTTGCGGCGCCACAGCGACGTCGTCGTGGTCTGGCAGTTGGTGCACGACATGCCCGGCCGCTTGGTGCCCATCTGCACACAACACACGCTACACTCGCGGCTCGCGGGGCTAGCCGGGCCCGAGAACTACTGAGCTTCATGGAGGAGAGGCCTCGCTGGGCATGCATGACTACTACATTGTATTAGTAATAACAGTGATGTTAGGTAGAAGCGATGGATGTTAGTGGGCGGGCGTTAGGTGAGGGGTCGGGGCGGGGCGGGGCACGTACCCCTTTCTTCTGTTTGTAGTCAGAGGGGGTGGAGGCTGGGTGCGCGGGGTGCGCGAGCGGCGCGGGGGCGGCCAGCGTCGTCGCCATGCCGTTATACAGGAAGCCCTTGTAGAAATCCGCGCCCGGCGGGGCCCCCTCCGCGGCCACTGCAACCAGAACAAGGGTGTGGGAGACGAGCCAGCAGGGAGCGCTCGGCGGGCGCGGATCTCAGGGCGAGCGGGGGTGGGGGGTGAGCAGTGGGCTGCGTACGTCGTGCGCGGGCGCGTGCGGCGCGGCGACGCGCTGACGTACCAGCCGCCGCGGCTGCTTCAGCGGCCGGTTCATGCCGTTCATCTTGTTGTACAGGCCGCACGCGTTGCACAGGTAGTGGCCGGTGCCGTCGCGGCGCCACAGCGGCGTGTGGATGGCGCCGCAGTTCACGCACTCGCGCCCCTCCGTGAAAAACTCCGCCACGTCGACTGTCGCAACACACGCTAGTTAGCTCACACCTTACACCCTGATACCTCCCGCCGAGCGTCGCCACTCAACTCAACTAATGCATTCGGTCACACTACTCTAGCTACCTATCGACTGACACCACCGTTAGGTACAGTAAGCTCACTGCGAACTTACGGTCAGGTAAATGTTCCTACGTCTTCCTAGGCTGTTATTTGGGGACACAAACATAATTAGTTAAAATAACCGTTAGATAAATATAACATAAATACATTAGTCATACGATATTTACATATTTTATAGAAATAGGCTCGGTAAATAACCAATGTAAAATATTTTGCACTTCCTAACTTGGTAGGTATTGTTCACCGATAAAATACAATAACAGCGGATTTTGTGCTCGTCAGCATTGAGTTTGTGCAGAGAACAATATGAAACAAAGGAGCGCCAAACATGGTCCGTCCGCGACCTTGACAGTGACAGTTGTTGTTGATTCACCGCCGCCCGCCGCGCGCCGGAGAGATGCACGTGAGCGCCGTGCTGACACAGCGCGCATGCGCACGTCCGCGTTGGCCGAGCGGGCTGTGACGTCACTGGATCCGCCGTGACGTCACAGCCGCTAACGGCCGCGAGCGTCGACCCGGCCGCTGCATTGTTCCCGCCACTGAAGTACCTATGCTACTTACATACTTCTAACGCCATCATAATTTTCTATACCTAGGTATACTATTCCCTCTAATCGTTAATATCTGTAGCAGACATCACTACGATGCATTATTTCGACTGCCTCCCACACCTTCCTCGAGAAATAACTTATACGACAGATATTTATGGTATAACAATAGTTGGGTAGGATACATAATAATAACCTAACCTCATATAAAGAAATTTGATGCAATTGCAGCTTGGTACGAACTGCAGAAATTTAAAAAATAGCGGTAGTTTTTAATTTATTTTTTGTTAAAAATTGTCTTCAGATTCTTCACTATTTTGTGATTTAAAAACCTATTCCATTTTTAAATTTGCTTATAAATATGTAAGTCAAGGGAGCAGGATTTGGCTTCGATAATTTAGGGGCGTATTTAAAGTCCATGGGTATTGGGTAAGGGCGGGCCGGCTCGAGCTGGAGCCTGGAGCCTGGAGAGATAGTCCTCACTGGAACATATAACTACCTGTATAAGTGTCTATCGTCTCCAGCGTGTGTTTAACGAGATAAGACACGTATTGAATTATCCTTAATAGGTTTATGAAGTAATTGCAATTTATTTGTTTGTTCCTTGAAGATGTGAGAGCGAAGAGCGAAGAGGTTACACTGCTGCGTGTTGTGCGTGTGTGTGTGTGTGTGTGTGTGTGTAGGTGCGGGTGTTTTGGTCACAACAATAGCTGGTAGTGAGTAGTGAGCGGCGAGTACGTGCCCCGCCGTGGAGAGTACTGTTTCAATGGAATCTAAGACCGTTACGTGCGCTCGCGCAAGTCGAGCTACATACACGTACGAGTTCACACAACGTTTGTCTCATCTGTCCCCGAATAGATTGACAAGGTCCACGCATTCTATTTAATTATTCTTTATGTCAGGTCTCGAAGCCCGTTGTTGGAAGGTCCTGCCTGAAGATGGGGATGGATAACAAGGTGGCTATGGTTGACCTACGGAACGTCTTCAATAATTTCACACCTTTTATGAGCCTGTTATCAGTTTCAGGGTTCGAACACCATAGCCTAACCATAGGAAACGACAGTGTTGTATGATGCGGTGATAACAGTAAATAGGTATTTGTTTTACATTATAAATCTGCATACCATATCCTATGCCAAAACTAAGGCTATCTTAAAACGATACCAGGTTCGGTGGACAATCATAAAAACTACTACGTAAAAAAATAAAAACCGCCTTCAAAACACGAACTCAAAAGTGACAAATTAAATAATACTTTATCACTTCACTTTACGGCGAAGTTGAAGTCGGCGCCAAATCCTATGTGTTCGCTTTGTTAATAGTTTTAGCTTTGAAACTTACATATAGGTTTTTTTTCTTAAAAGACTTACAAATCTCACTCACTGAAAAAACACAAAAATAACTTTTGAGAATGCTTTCATTAGTGGTTTCACAATAGTGTTTCGAGTTATGGACTACTACTGCCACGAGGGAGTGGGGGTGCGTTGTTCTCCCTCCTATCACTTTCCTGGATTAAATATAAATATCGTGTGAGGTATTGTTTAAAAGGGCTTTATGTATTGTGTGTGAAAGGATTTCAAATACTAGTCTCACAAAAGTCTGGGGCGGATGAATTACATACATACACCACTAAAAATTGAGAAATAAAAAAATTTAAATAAAAAATTAAAACCTCCTCCAAAAAAAACAAATGTGAAAAATAATATTTTATCACATCACTTTACATAAGCGAAGTGGAAGTCGGCGCAAAATCCCATGCGTTTGCTTAGTTTATAGTTTTAGCTTTGAAACTATGAACCACGCACTTATGGCAGCATTCTCATAAGTACTATTTTTCTGAATCGCTTAATGGATGTTGGGATTTATGAGGGCACACACATAAAAAATAAATAAAAAGATCCCGACGAATTGAGAACCTCCTCCTTTTTTTAAGGCGGTTAATAAATGTCTAAAACCAGAAATTAGTACTTTTTGCTGTTTGTTGAATTACATGAATTTTTGGATTTGGAATAATTATGACACGAGCGGGATTTGATTCTACGCCCTTTACCGACGACTCATAGCTAAGTATTCTTCCAACTGAGCTACCGTGTCGTTGTCCGCGCCTATCCAATCTCAATTTCATTTTTAGTTCCATCTAATCGTCTCGAACCATCCCACCCACGTGAGCATTGGCGCGGCGCACACTGAGCTAGTCTTGCTCAGTGTGCGCCGCGCCCAGCGGGTGCCGGCGTGGGCCGCGGGCAGACTGTCACATATTCAGTTACACGTCGCGCAGAACACTTGACAGAGATTCAACTAAAATGAATGGTGGCGTTTCCGATTACTCATAATAGCACTCAGCAATAAACATGGATGTCATTAGCCAGCCGTTATAGGCGTGTGTAACGCGAGCCGGCCATGTGCGCGCTCGGCTCTGCACAGCCGCAGCCCTGCCATTACATACACTCACTGCACGCTTATTATAATCTCGTACTAAGTGCGCTGTGACCAATTTTTCGATAAATGTAACTGCTGTAATAGGTAAATAAATATTGGAATGGATATAAATAGGTTTAGTTCTAAATGACATGACAGATATGTAGGTACCATAATTAATTATAGTTTAGATTTTGAGAGTTGTGATGTTATTCACATTCCTTCATCGATATATCCATATATAATCGGAAGCGTGTCTAGTGATATATGTCGCTCAACATCTGAATTTGTCCAAATAAGTCTTTGTCAATTGGCTTCTCATAAGACGGCGAGACAGTCTGTTCTCGTGGAAAGAGTGAACTACAAACGCTGTAGTGAGGTACCAGGGAGCTAGGACTACCAGGAGCGTGTTGCAGAGCCAGCTCACTGAGCCGGCATGACGTCAGCGGTCAGCTATGCCCTAATGGTGTTAAATTAGAAGGCGCTCGTCCTGCGCCGTGCGTGCGATAACGCGCCATCTGGTGATAAGCGGCCGCATTAGGGACGTTAGTGTCCGTGAGCAAATATGTGGCGCGCCGGAGCCAGCGCCGCGAGGCTTTTTGTGGAGGCTTTGTTTGAGCGATAGCAGCGGAGGGCCGCGGAGCCGCAGAGCCGCCCGGACGCGGCGCGTGTTTGCGCGGCACGTGCCTTATCCGATACCTTTTACGGAATGCGATTTTAATGCGCTTAAAAGGGAACGACTTCATTTTAAACAAGACATGGTTTTTTTGGTGAGACCTACGCAAACACGCGCCTCGTGTGTCGTTAGTTTTACGAGGTCGGCTCGTCCGGCTCGTCCGGCGCGCCCCGTTTGTGATGGTGCTCAATATCAATGGCCACTATTGTCGCGGCCGGCTCCGTTCACCGCAGCCGACGAGGAAAACCGCGACCCTTGCTAATTAAACAATGCTCACGCATTTGTGCCTAGAGCGCTCGCTCTTAGTAGCGCACACTATTGGCTGCGCATGCGCCGCCCGCACACTACTACGCGTTGTTTTTGTCTTTGACACGTGACATTGAGGTTCTTTTAGACATGAAACTAACGGAAAACTGAACATTTTCTAAAAATAGGTACTAATGTTGTTTTATATTTGTCTTCCTCGCATAGCTTGTTGAGATTATTTATTTTACGAGTTGAACAACTACAAAACGTCTCCTCGCCGACATCTTTTCACAGAAAAGATATTAATTTATTTTACGACTCACAAAACTGAAATAAAATATATTTTGACGCATCGCGAAGACTGATGAAGGTTTAAGTGGGCTTCTTATAATGTAGCGCTGGGTTCACACAAACGCTCGTAAATAATGCCGGAACTGAGCGCTTATCGACTACGACTTTTGTAAATCACTTATCTGTATAAAAACAGGGCGGGAGTTGCGGGACGCGCCCCTACAGCGCGGCTCTAGAGCGAGCGGCGCGGGCTATCGCGACGTGACCTGCCACAAAAACTCCAACACTGTTGCTATCTGCTATCTACTATCGGCGGATCGGGATCGGGCCCATCTCCCTAGCACCCTTATCACCGCGCGGCGCTCCGCACTCCGAGCGATACTCGTTTGTCTGAGGACGCGGCTAGTGTCAACAACGTGGTACGCGGGACCGACATCGACATGCTCTCTGCTCTCTTGTGTCAGTCACATACATATGCTTTGCACAAAATCCCTCGTTAATACCTACAAGCTTCTATTTCTATAGTTCTTTGTCTCATAGACCTGTTGTGCTCGTTTCGAAATAGCATACTCGCAACTTGGCTCGCATGACGTAGGTAGGTACAAGGTACATGTCACTAGTACCGAGTGGGCACATACAAACGACACAAAGTTGCCTCGATGGAGGCGGCTGTCGTGAATCATGCGCAGTGTCCACCCGACAACGACAACACTCCACTCGATCATGGCTTGTCTTAATCATCATGTTTTTATAGACGCTTCTATATTAGTGTGCCTTCGTGTTGAAAGCGACAGTTACCTCCAGTATATTGTATCATAATAGGTGCCTTAATTCAGGCGCACATACCTATGTCCACACCACACATTATTATTCTAGATTCTAGGTATATAGATAAGTAAAATAATTTGATCAGACATATACAAAGGCATTTAGAACAAAATAACTGAGGGCCACGATATTGGTCTCGTGCGAGGTTCGAACCCACACCCCTTGTTTTACAAAGTTAAGCACTGGCCATTGGCTCTATAACGACGTATGAAATTCCAATAGGTAGTTGTTATAAGACAGTTACTTACTGGCAGAGAGACTAGCAGCAGCGGACAGCTGTGGTCGACGGTTACTTTCTAAATTCCACACCTCCTGGAAACAGAGAAGCAGACGTGTTGGTAGGCGGTCACGAGCCGGAAGAGGGGGAGGGCGCGGCTCATTGGCATTCCCTTTATAAGAATGCTGCCCGCCGGTCGCTGCCTGAACCATCTGCAGTGCGTGCCCTGAGCCTGCGGGTACTGACCTGGTGCGAGTAGGGCGGCGCGGCGAGTGCGCTGGAGCCGTACACGGTGTTAGGGCGCGAGGTGGCGCAGGCGAAGGCGCCGCCGAAGCGCGCGCTGAAGGCGGGCAGCGAGCCGCCACCCGCGCCCTCCGCGCCGCCCGCCCCCTCCGCGTACTCCTCGCCCAGCACCACGCCGCTGGAGCCGCCGTAGCTCGGGGAGCCGCCTGCACACAACACACACGTCAACACCCGACCAAACCGCCACACTGCTGTCTCGCGCTCTCCGCAGAGACGCCTATTGTGGTACATACCAGCGCTGGAGTTCCAGATCTGCGGCTGTGAGGCGATCTCAGCGCCGTTTCCAAAGTACGGTGATCCAGCTGCGTAAGCGCAGCGGGAGTACACGGCTCCGCCTCCACCTCCACCACCGCCACTACAAATGTAAATAAATAATAACATTAGATATTAATGAGGTGCAAAATTGTTCTGCTCTACATCCAACAAACATCCACTACAACCTGGAGCACATGCCGTCGGCACATGAGTCGAAGCGGGCGCTAGCGCTACTCTGTCGGGGCTCTCTCCGCGCACGCGCACAGGTACGTAGCTACACGTACGAGCAGGTTGTTATGCAAACGAGCGCTATATTTCACGGCGGCCGCCACTAATTGTCAGTGCGCGACTCTTGTGCGCTTACCTACACGTACCATGCTAATTTACACACTCAATTACTCGAGCGAGCTCATTCTACTAAAATATTACTTGTTACTCTAGATATAAACCGGCAATTATGTTTGCAAGAAAGTTACACGACGCGACGTGGCATGCTTTGTGAACCAACTGCTCAACTCTGGTACAACATTTCGTCGTGGCTCAAGTTTGAAGGCAGAACATTGAAAAGGTTCATGTAGCTCTCAGTTATTACCTGATGCACACCTTCTAATAGATAATGCTCCTCTAGTTAACAGTCAGCATAACGGTCACAGTTACTCGGTGATTAGGAGTGACGTGTCGCATTTTATTGTAACCGCATATCGTTAACAGACTAATTATTTATTCATTGTGAAACAATCAGACTATCCTAATTGAAGCAACCAATTTTGTGTTACCCAAACACACGTTTAGCTTTTAAAATTGCTCAAGGGCATGACAAAATATCTCGCTAAGTTATAAGGAGTGGGAAACTGGAAAGTTACAGTAGTGAAATACTAGCTTTGTATCTTCATCTATATCCACATGAGCTTATCCTACCTACGACAGCGACAGCTCTCGCCGTGGAACCAACTACCCTGGTCGTTGCGGGGCTGCCTATCCGGGTTTGCCGAACCATCATCTGCGTACATACATCGTTCCTCGTGGAGGCGTCACGTGACCACCCTGCCCGCCACTGGTATTGAACATTTCGTTCAAGAACACCACGTAGGTACCCAGCGTGTAGTTGTTAAGTAGAGCGCAGTGAGGCTAATGGCTCGGAACGTCTCGGAAGTAGGCACGCGTTATCGTGCGGCCGGCGCCCGCGCACCGCACTCCGGCCTCCCCGCGCCGCGCCGCCTCCACCGCCCTCGACCCGCTTGCATTCATTACGCTCACACTCGCGGGTCCTCCAGCACCCTGCCCCCCCTCACTACCAAGCTCGGGTCACCAACTGCATTCACTCGCCGCCGACGTGTCCGCGATCAGCCGCTCCTCGGCCGGCAGCCCGCGGCGGTCGGTGACGCACGCCGCCGAGGTAATCCCACGGATATGGAGCGGCGACATACTCGCCAGCTGCCACCGGAGCCTCGAGAACGCGGAAGTAGAGAGCAATTTTTATACGCGCACGTAGCGCGCATGCGCCCTGCGACACGTGTATCTACAGTGTAGACAGCGCAGCCGCCGCTGCCTGCCTCCCGAGTCCCGCGCTTACGATATATCTTACTATAAATATGGACTTAATTATGAGGTCTAACTGACGATAGTAAAACCGTGCTCCAGCAATGATTAATCCCGATCCCGACACTACCAACACTCCACACGACCGACACCGTCGCATATTAAGATCTCGCCGTAGCGGTCCGTCGCGTTCATTACAAAGTACCGTAATAGTCCCTAAATAATTTAATTAGACCCAGCAGTTCCTGTTGTTTTTTCATTTAGGCAGTGATACCCCAAGTCGAGGTTCGAGTCCCGCAGGGGGCGCCCTTAGTAGTATTGCTTAAATTCATTGTAGTTAACCTGGCTGGAGGTTCCAGCAGTCTTGCCTTTATCCGGTTACGCCCAGTAAGACCCCCCTCGGCGTCGTCGGCATAAAAGTGTCCAGAAAAAAACAGGTTCTAACTAGACCCTGATCTGTTCCACCCAGTCTGACATAAACTTACATACTTTAAATGTTATCATGTAATTTCATCAAATAATATAACCTGTAGAATGTTTCTTATCAGAACAGTTGGATTACAGATTACAGTTAAAGTAGAGACCGGGGCTAGAATAACAGAGGTAAGTAAGCAGACACACACTAGAACTGTAGCGATTGCTTTGATATATCTACTAGAACTCTATAAGAGTTAATTATATTTATTTGTTATATGCCTCCTCACGGACACAAAATGTTGGTACCTACCTAACTAAACGCAATTTTCGCAAATATTTTTTTTGCATTCAATAGTACCTACCCTACATACTGCTCCGCGCGCAAGTCCGTTACCAGAGCTAGATATTAGAAAGTCTGTTAGTTTAATGACATAAGACACGCATTAGTGTCATGTGAGCGAGCACGGCAGTGTTCCAGCCCGCATCCCGCCACGCGGGCAACCGGTCACAGCCTGAGCGCTGCGCCCGCGCTGGTCGCACCCGCAGCGCACGTGCCGGCCGCGCTCCGTGACCGCACATGTCAGCCCCACAACACCACACGTGCTCTCAATCAACTCCAAGCCTTCCGTTGACCTGATACTCGTACGTCCACATAACGATACTGTCCACTGGGCGTCGCGCGTCGCTCCATCCTAATGATAATATCTTCAGAGCGCGCATCGCTCGCCGCGATCCGAGCGTGCAGCGAGAGGTTCGGTGTTTGTGCATCATCGGCCTAATCCTGCGCTGGAACGTCAAGGACCTATACAAATAACTCATTTTGGGACACTTAAACCGTCACACGACACGCACAAAAAATGGTGTGTACAAATTTGGAAACGATTCGAGGACTCTTAAAACGTGTAAAATGGCGCATTAGATGAGCACAAAAAGTGTGGCTTTAATAAATATCCCGGCGAGCGCCGAGCGCCGCATGTCACCTGCGTTCCGCGCCTGCGCACCACATAACACTGTTTACGTTCTACGATAAGTTGTCTACCTACTTATAATAGGTACCTACCTACACATGACTTTATAACTATCGATAGTCAGAAAATCAACAATAAGAGCATGTCTGCTGCTGCCGCGTCTGCGTAGATATACCTACCTTAATAGGCCGCATTCATCGCCTAGGGCCATAGAGCGCATAGGGCACAATCCATTACGTCCTAGCTAATTTTATGGTAGGTAATAAGGACACCCCGAGCCACATTCCCACTAAAGAATTGCACGCACGCCTGCACAGCACCAAGCGCACTCATTCCGGCTCTATTTTTTGTTTAAATTATTTGACACTCTTTACTCCCGCACTGTTCCCTTCCTTCTATCTCCCCTTCTTCCCGGCTGTTAGTGTTGCTGAAGTCTGTAAGCTTCCTTCCTATTTAATTGTGTTATATCATCGTTCCAACGCGGTTTTGTCATTCAAAGTATCTCCTTGTTACACCACGCTCATGGTCTCCCCAAGCTCTCTTATCTCCTCGGAGATCTCGTACACAATTATTGTATCCATACTAGACCAGGTACAGGATTACCTATCCCTCAACTTTACTTCTTTAAAATAAAATAACGCATCTGATATTTATAAAGATATAATCTATTAAAAAAAAAAGCTCCATTAGTAATACGATAGTAAGTGAAAACAACGAATAATTTTGAAATAATGAAACGTGGCAACTATAACAATCTGTATATTAACGATGTCGGCAACATAAATATATATTTATGCTCATAAGAATATACATATTAAAATAATAAACAAAATATTATAATAGAGTTAGGACGGTTGCCGGTTGTCGCTGCCCGCAGTGGGATTTTCCTTATACCTACTAATTGGTAACAATAAACAAACTCCAATATTGGAGGAAAACGCAAACATGCCTAACGACATTAATTATTTTCAAACAGAATAAGTCAATAATAAAACCGCTGTGCTGCTGCTGCGTACTAAATGTCCGTACGTGTGTGTCGGTAGGCCAGTGTTTGTGTGTGTGTGTGTGTGTGTGTGTGCGTGTGCATGTACTGGTGTAGTTTTGAATACGGTAGCGGTGTAGGTATAGCGTCCATGCAAATGATGGGAATGTTAAGTTAGCAGAGGGCGGCGGTTCTCACGCGGCGGGCGGCGCCCACGCGCAGTGCGCGGCCGACACGCGACACCCTGGGACCTGCGCGAGCAGCACCAGCCCGGCACGAACCGGGCTGAGGTCGGCACGTACCTCCCTGTCGTGTTACGTGTATTGACGACCCTTGTACATATTCTTACGGCGTGGATTAGGGTAGGTAGGTACCTAAGCATATTTATAAAAACATCTTTAAACCACACAAAAAACAAAGGTTGCGTTGTTGACGTATCTGAACCGCCGCAATAGCTAATATGGTGTTAAAGTTTGTACACAGAGCTCAGGCTCTCGCACCGCGCTCTTCCGCCCGACCCGGGACCCGGGACCCGGACGGCGACGAGCGGGAGAGCTCACAAAAAACCTCGCGGAGCGCTTCAACCTGGAGGTAGAGCCGGCGCGGAGTATTTGCACAACCAATTGACGGCGTTTGGAGGGCTTGTTTGTTTTTAGTTTTAGAGTGGTTGCCATAAATTAATCCGAGTGTGCAGATCGACAAATACTATATTGTTAGTTAGCGTGCGACGAGGTGCGGAGAGCGCGGAGCGGCGGGGTCGCGGGGGGCGCGGGGCGCGCGGGGCTTGCTCTCACTAGGTTAAGTGTCGTGGCGCACAATGCCGGCGCGCGCGCACCGCAGGAAGTGCACGATAGCGTTACTCATTCGCAGAAACTACACAACGAAACATACGATTCAGCTCTTTCGTTAATATAACATTTTGCTCTCGAGTACCACTTCTGAGCGCTATGCCACTGAACGGTTCCTTGTTGCATATTTTGTGCGAACTAACTCTTATAACTAACTACGAACAGACGTTACAATATTAAACTCCGAAGCTCTTCGTCAAGGAAAACACACTGCCGGCACTCCCGACACCTCACACCAGCAAGCGACTGTCATAAACAATCCTCCTCTACAAGGTCCTGGGTCTGTGGAAGCGTTCCGTCACCTTATACCTATTGTAGCATTTAATATTGTTGACACAACATACAGCCTTCAGACTCGACAAACATAAAAGCATGAGGAACGAATATTTAAGTACCTCGCCTCGTATAAACTATGAGACCACCGATAGGAAAGAAGTTAAGACAAGTGTAGCGCAGACATACGAGTAGGCTGGCTCTTAGTTCTAATATAATCATAGTACCTACCTATAGTATGTCTAGAGTGACATGAAAAATGAGATACGGAATTGAAAGAAGTATGGATATGAGTCATCTTAATGTTTAAAAGGCATCATAATTATGTCGACGTCCAGAGTTACAGTACCTACCTACCTACAAATACTCTTTGACAGGCATATCACTGAAAGACTCGAACAACAGGAAGAGGAAGTCAATCAAGGGGAGACACTTTCAAGAGATTAATAAAACAATAACGCAACATCAAGTGACTGGACTGGAGTTGTCTCCCGTCTAGTCGGAGCAGGAAGACTCACTCACTATTAACCACTTTCTTGTAGATCTTAATGACCTTCGTGGTCTGCGATCAGACAACACAGGGAACATTCAATATTGCTGTTCTTTCCCAGTTCCGCGAAATTCGATTATCAATGAGTATTTAGGACACCTCGGGACTGAAAAGGCTTGGAATAATTAAAGTATCTAAATGTAAGCAAGCTACATATATTCGTGTCTTAAGTTTTTTCGTTTCAATGGTAGTGATCTCTGCAAAACACAAGGCAGTTCTGTATCCAACCTGTAGGTTTGTAATGTAAGCACATCTAGGTACATATGTAGAACGTAGTGTCTGTTGGCGGTGCGCGGGCGCTGGCTCAGCAAGCGCGCGTCCGTTCATACGGGATATGGCGCTGTATACATATATAGGTATGGCAAACCGCGTGACGTAACATCCTGCTCACTGCCGAGGGCCACCCTGACAACATCATTCCACTCTCTGCCTGCTCACATATGCACTACACTACACTACAAGTGTCTCCCGGCCCGCAGCCCCCGACTGCCAACTCCTATAAAGGTTACTAAACTAAATAATTGAACAGCGTTAACCTAGAAGGTACCTATCTTCTCTGTGTAATAGTTTTGATGCCTAGTCAGTAATGTCGATTTACAATTAGGTACATGTGCATAGCTAGTAGTACCTAAGTATACAATTATTGGTAAAACTAAGCGACTACGGCGTAGCAGTTGCCACCGTAGTTAAGATTCCTAATCCTACTGCACATGCTAAACAATCATATTTACTTCCGGTCTGGGTACACGCTACATACATGACACGTTTCCGAACACATAAACAATCTAACAATGAGGCTCCACCTCATGCAATCAATGAAACACGACCTCAGTTTAACTTCAGTGACGCTACTCTCATAGTGAGCCTGCCGACTGGAATGAAGTCAGCACCAGCGAGCCGAGGGCCAGCAGTACTAGTGCTATACATGTTACTGTTACCTACTATACTGTTAGATGATGCCGGTTGCATTTTAAGTTGTAAACTAATTCCGCGTGGGCTGGACAGGTACCTACTGTTTACGCATTGCTAACACACGTATGCGACTCTACCACGAACAAACAAACTTTGTGCTATTGAAGGGGAATTTCTACCTTTATAAACCTAAATCACAAAACCAATACCTATCACAGCACAGCAAGAGTTATACCTACATCATTACAATGATACGCAACAAATTATGAATAAGTTAAACCAAATTCGTACAGTAGAGACGAACGGTCAGGGCGAGAGATAACGATGCTCAATGACAATCGAACGGCGAAAATAAGTGGCAGAGCTAGTGTAAACACGCTGCGGTGATGTAAACATGGCGGCGAGCGCGTCACTGTCACACCGGCCCCGCGCATGCGCGCCGCGCACCGACACGCAGCTTCACTACACTAGCGAAGTGATACTGTAGGTACCTACCAAGTTACTTGAAACTAAATGCTTGTCAGCAGATACGCATCGGTACCACGTTCACACATTACCTTCACAGTCCCCTAGCCACGCCACGCCAGGCCGACTATTAATTATGATAAAATCATCAGGCTATTCTATTATCAAAGGTGCTGTAAAATTATTATTACAAATCTACATAGATATAACACGATGTCAAGCAAAGTGTAAGTGTGCGACAGTGTACTTCTAATAATATGTCGTTTGGGGTACTCAGTTACCCACTGGTTCAGGGTTTTATCTAATTGTTGTAATGCCTGTATAAAACAAACCCAAATATTACACCAAAATATCACCCGCGGCGCGGCTGCGCCTGTACCGCTCCTGCGCTAAAAAATTACATAGGAAAAAAAAAAGGAAACGAATGAATTTTTTCAAAGAACTTTGAATTCAGCGCCTAATCCTATTCCTTAAGCGTTCGCTTGTATAAAGTGTAGTTAATAATTTTTTTAAGATGGTTGAATGTATTATTTATTTTTTAACGTCTGTTTCTTTCTTCCTCGCACGTAATATTTTCTCTTTTTTACATTTTATATTATGCTTTTAATCGAATCGTAGACATAATTCTACGATCCCAGCAATCGCCCTTAATTAGCTGTTAGTTATTGAAGCTGGACACACGGAACCGGTGCAGAACATGAGAGTCAGCCTCACTAACTATGAACGCTATCGCGGCGACACGTAGATACGACACGTGCTACGGTGCTACACTATAACAAGCCAGTGCTCAGAGCGAGGGGAGGCTCAGTGCGCTGCTAATACAATATTAATAGTAGTGCGCCTACGTAGTACCTACGTAAGGATAGGTATGTCCAACTTTAATCTACATTGATAACTACTAGAAGAGGTATCTAATAGAATTTGAGCAGGTACAAGATATAACTTGTAGGAAATATATGGCATGACAGCACCTTAGCTTCGGAGATACCAGCGCCCGACAACCTTAGGTCAGAGATGAATGCGTTAATAAGGCTTAGTTGCTTTGTAAGATTAAGAGAGCGATTATGTATGGACCTATACGGACTATGGATATGGGGCACCCTTCCAAATGGATGGTCCCTACTAGAACACCAGCATACTATTAAAACAATAGGAAAGTTACAACTCCCTAACAATTGCAATTAAAACAAAAACTTGTAGAATAAAATAAATAAACAGAGAACTCATATGTTTTTTTCCTAAACGTGTAAAATTTTCGCTCTCCCTCATTTGAATCATTATATCCCACAAAACCCATACAGTACAGTCCCTGTTCATAAGCACCAGATATAATCCGAATAGTGATCATGAAACTTGAGAACCTACTGTAACATTGAAAAATTCTACAGCAGCATGTGGTTACTGCTGCGGACCTGCGGCGTTCCGAACTGTATGGCTTGGAAGTTTCACTCAGGTGGTGTGGCCAGTGTGCACGTTCAGAGTATGAACGACGGTATCAAGACTTGATATCAGAACTCAGTCTCGTTTGGCTCAATTTATACACAATCCAGCTGGCCAGTGAAGTTCCTCACCAGGGCCGTCCAGTGTATCAGCGGCACGTGCGTGCGGCGCGCAGACGGCACGTTGGAATGCCGGCTCATGTCGCAAGTGACCCGCGCCGCGCCGCGCCGGCACGTACGGCGCGCACGTGACCGGGACGTGCTGATGTACAGTGTGCCCGCCTCGAGCCCCGACCGCGGCTGCTGCTGGCCTGCACCCTGCGACCTACACAACTACCGGCCGCGGCAAACTGCACACAACACGCCACACGAACTACTCACATCCCTAAACCCGCTTGTTGTCGACGAATGGAGTATTGAAGACAAGGATCTTATTTAAGACTAGCTAGACAAAGTCCCGGGCATAATCCCGGAACTTCGTCCCCGCGGATTTCGATTAAAGAACCTGTACGTGTAGGTACGTAACAGCAGTAAGCAGATTTACTTCATTGAATCCGATTTTGTTAACATCTTTATGGGTTTTTATTTTGTTCCCGCGGACCCTTAAATAGATATATTTAAAATTAAAAGTAGCCTAAGTTACCCCTTATAACATCATCTATTTGCCAGTGAAAATCCCGTCAAAATCCTTCCAGCCGTCGCGGAGAATGTGTATGCTGCGAATTTCTCGCGTTTTTTCTAATTTTCCCGCAGATCCCAAAATATTTCCGATATTCAGAGTAGCCTATATTAGACCTCGAACCATCAGCTATCCGCCAGATAAAGTCGTGTCAAAATCGGTCCAGCCGTTTCGGAGATTAGACGGAAAAAACAGACAAACGAACAGCCAAAAAAATATTGCATTTTTGTTATGTGTATATCTATCGACGATACAATCGTATGCATTGAGTAAAAAAATATATTTTGATGTTGCAAACAGACACTCCAATTATATTTATGTGACGATGACAAAAGACCAGTCAGAATTGTTCAACAAAAGGGACGTAGAGCCTACTACTTAGCAGGACTAATTCTAATCACAGTTATATTACTGGTACCCACCCAGCACTACCTACACCTTCGGTGTGAAATAGGTATAGGTAACTGAACAACTCCTCAGTCTGCTCCTCCTCCTGTCTGAACAGGCACTGCATATTGCATAATGTGTCGACTTATACTAAGTATCTACAATTAATATTTTGGCATTTATACCTAGGTGTATTTAATTTATATTGGCGTTCCTTGGTAGAGGCCTATGTCCAATTGTCCAGCAGTGGACTGCAACGGGCTGATGATGACGATGATACCTACCTTGTATACCTTTAATATGTAGGTATATCAATACCAGCTATTTCTAATACAATATTACCTAACAAGCCGAGTCCCCGAGGTAATAAAAGTGGTTTTCACAGAAGATGGTAGTGACACCGAGATTTGTAACGCACGCGCTTGGTTGTTCCACCCTGATCACATTAAAGTGTCAATATCACATTATTAGATTAAGTTATTAGCCACTAAGCCATGGGTTTCAAATAGTTGAATCTAGGATTGATCAAGGAAAATCTTAGAATAACTTTGCGGCAGAATATTTGATGCTCATTATGTTAAGCTATTTTTGGCGAAGTAAATTAAAATAAAAAAGTAGTTAGTTAAGTATAATATCGAATCGACAGATTTTTTTTAAACAGGCTTGTGATCCGATAGTCATAATAAAATTTCAAGTGGCAGCTAATTACTTTCAGTTAGTGTCCAGCATAATAATAAGTTGCGACTGGGAAACAAAATAGTCTAAACAACAGCAATGTAATTGTACAAAACTCGCTGAACACCAATATTCCAAATGTCGCTGAACATTCCTGACTACTAAAGTAACTTCACTCAATGAGTCTCAATGAGTGACAAAACTTGTTAGACACCTTGTTAGACTTGTTAGATATCTTCGTCAATTCCATTTTGTATATTGGAATATTGGTGTTCAGCGAGTTTTGTACAATTATCTACATTGCTGTTGTTTAGACTAGGTATTTTGTTTCCCAGTCGCAACTACAACTTCTGCCATTTTATTGTGTATCGTAGATGTTTTGTAAATCTGATTGAGTTCCTCGACTTATGTTGCTGACTGTACCTATAAGTATCTCTACCAAAGTTATTAAATATAAATTACACATTACTTCAATCCACCTCACAAAATAGTGTAGGTAAATACTAATGCTCTAGATTTAAACTACCTCGTGAGTCGCTCTGTGGGTACAACACCCGTTGGTTAATGGTGACATTACCTATAGGTAGGTAGTTTCGTTAACAAACCTTCATTGTGGTTTTTGCGTTTAGTACCTACTTATATTAAGTTTCTTTGGAAACCGAACGACAAAACTAAAAATAGAATGTTGATCGGGATGATGCTTGACGTCGCTACGTCACCTAATGTCTTGTGCCATTAGCGGCGGCCGCCCGTCGCCTGCGCCAGTGTTCATACGACTCTAGTACTGATGCAATATACCTAGGTACCTAATATAACAATTATATAGGTGCCCAAGTCTACACACATGACTAAGCAGTAAAATCCCGTCTAGCAAAGACTAGTTCAGGTCGCAGTTAGGTTCCGACACATAGATCTTAAACTAAGGTAGCTTAATTATATGTATGTAACTCACCCGTCGACGTGATGGTGGTGCTCATGGGAGTAGGGTGGCGGCGCAGGCGCAGGCGCGTAGTTCTCGTAGTGCACGGCGCGGAAGTCGTCGCGGCGCTCGGGCGACGGGCTGAGGTCGGGGCTGCTGCGGCGCAGGTACACGCCGTCCGTTGAGCCGGCGCTCGGCGTGCCCGGCTTGAACACCTCCTCGAGGTGCGCGTAGGCCTGCATGTCGCGCGCGTGTGCCGCCGCCGGCCGCAGCTCCTGGTAGCTGCGCGAGTGGGACGGCGACAGCGCGCCCGGGTGGGCGTAGCCGAACGGCGGCAGGGGGGGCGGGCTCTCCGCGTCGCCGCCGCTGCCCTCCGCTCCGCACTCCGCCTCGCCCTCTGCGCACACGCACACCATGTTATTACGCGACACACCACACACGCGCGGGGTCGGCGAGCCCATTGGTGCTCGCCGACACCACCGCTTTATTTGTGATCATCCAAATAGATAGCTGCGGCGAAAGCGGAGCGCGACTCGCGAGCCGCCGAGCGCGCGGCTCCCGTCCGCCCCGCGACCCGCCGTACCGTACCCACACCTACCTACTGTGCTGCGGTCTGTCTGTCTGTGTAGTGTGTGGCACACAATAACACTGCACACAATACACACACACACACGCCACGTTTGACGTTGTAATGTGTCAAATGTATACGCAGGCAAGTCTTTTTACAACACTATACATAGGTACATGAATGCATTCTATAGTACCTAGGTATAAGGCATTTTAGGATCTGTTCAACATACGAAATTACAAATCGAATAAGTATCTACGTGCGTCGTGCGACCTAGGAAATAAATAGTCCGTAATTAGCTATTGATATTCAATATGTTTAGTCAACATCATTAGTAGACCACCTATTAGGTACTTCTTTAAGAAAATAAATCTTATCTAATCATGTGTGATGAACATTTCGTAGATGGAAGTTTCGACCAGCTTAAATAATGAACACAAACAGCTTTCAGTGGTACTCGTGCACTAAGTACCTATAGTTAATTAATATTTATTTCTCGAAACTTATTAAATCAACGACAGAGAGTAAGGTAAGCATGGGTACTTGCTAGCCAGGTTAGGTACGTTAAGGACACAATGTCATGGTACCTACTGTAGGTATGTCTGCATCTCACGAGCTGGCAGCAGGCTCCAGCATCAGCACACAAGACACTGGTTACTGGTTGTACAATGGACAACCGGCTCGTGGGTAGAACACAAGTATCTGCTCGCCGCTCCGAACACTCACCTTTCAGACAGTTGTTGTTGACCTCGGCGAACAGCGCGTCCAACTCGAAGGATTCAGTCTTGTGCCACGCATTGGGCCATGTTTCGTGCAGCATGCTGGTACAGTTCACTCATTCACCGCGTCCTACCGACTGAACGTACCGTGACGTGCGTGCGCGTCGCTGCCAGAGCGCTGACTGGCGGCTGCCGGGTGGCGGGTGCGCCGCGCGGTCCGGCGGGCTGCGTGCGCGCATCATCCCCGCCTCGCCCCCACGCTGATCCCGCCCCATCGAACTCCTTTCACTATTTTCGAGACTGGGTGTGTCTACTCTAGGACCCCACTCTCTACCTAAATATACTTACCTATCCTTTTTATTCGTTTTAGGTAGGTATAAAAGCCAGTTTTTACCCAGTAAAATGAACCAAACATGATATCTAATTAACAGAAACCTTAAAAAATAATATCCGGTCATAACTTTCTCATCTTCTCACAATACCTACCTCAGAGATTCAGACAGCGTCAGCCAGCTCTAGGAATAATACCTACCTACTAACCTAATAAAAAATACTTACATACCTACCTATTTACCTAATTTAAATGAGTACAACCTAACCTACCTAACTGTTCACTCCTTAAAAATACCACTATTTTCTTTCCTATAGATTTATGTAACTGCCTACTGTAGCTAAGCAGTCTACTGTCTAGGTACCTAATCCGGCGAAAAGATTTATTCGTTATAGGTAGCTAGGTACCTAGATACCACTAGAACACATTACCTATATCTAGGTTTCACACACTATGTTCCACAGTAGGACAAGCACCCCCCTTCCGATAAGGCAGTAGGGAGGTCTTTGTCTAGCTCAATATTCTCCTATGAGATACCTACGTATTAGCAATGGATAAACCTACCTACAGACTGTCTCACCAGTGATCAGCCCCCTTACCATGAATTCTTAAAGCAGGACAATTTACGGTGTGGAAGCGAGACACCGCATTACACTTCACGTAGCGGCGTCTTGCTTCCACATCCGGGCAGTACGATGGTCCCTGTCGTCCTGCCTACTTGTGCACTGTGCTGTGCAGCTTTACCTAGATATAAGCAGGTTACCTTTATCTACTTAGGCCTCCATACCTATGTTTCGAGCTCTTATGATATATATATCTCTCTTATGAGATAGGTTTATGATGTCGCAATTGTTCCTAAGTTAGGTACCTTCCCAGTTAGGTACCTAGGTAGGTATCTACATACCTACTTTAGGCACTGAGAAATAAAGAAAGAAAAGAGTTAGTGAAAACATGGTGATGTAAGGGTGTCACGAATGTCAGGGAGGCTGCAGGAGCGGGCAGTGTGCGAAGCGTGGTGTGCGTGCGCGCAGGCCGCAGGTGGTGGCGCGTACGCACGCGTTGTGTACAAGCATCAGCTGACCGGCGCGGGCGGCGCGATATCGTGAGGCGCGCAGATAAGCCGCTATCAGCACGTGCGCTGCCGCCGCGCCGCCTCCGCGTTATCTGCACAACATCTCCCGACCTACGCTACCGGCGCCGGTGACTGCTCACCTATCGCCGGCAGCCCGTGAGATACGCGCAGCCTTGCTCTCGTACAAATGTCGCCGACGCAGAACATGTGCGCGCGCACACAAATCAACGCGGCCGCGACGACCTTATCGTCTCCCGGGAATCAATAAATTTTATCGTATTAGCGGTAAAAGTGCTGTAAATCGTAACGATGCCAGTTTTTCATCGTTCCGAGTATCAGCGTGACATGCATGAAAAAAGTGTTGTGACAGGGCAGGCCGGGCCCGGGCCGGACGCCCCGCGGCGCGCGGCCCGCTCGGCGCGGACGTAAATAAATAAACAACTCCCAACGAGCCATCATCGTTAACTGATTTACTGCGCTGCGCTTGTTGGGGCTCACCACCGTAGTGGGCCATTGTCTGCGCTAAACAAACAGCCGCCACCACACGTGCACCGCCCGTCACTCCCGCGCATGTTGCTGATTGTTTCGTCTCATAACGGTCTGTTTGCTGAAGGGCACCTACCTTCGTCACTCACAAAACAATTCACTTCCCGACTTATGTCCTTAATATCCGTTACAGTCATTAGTAAGTAGGTATGTACCTACTTATTTTAATCCCCTCTAAGTAGCTACCTTCTTAATCCTATCCCATAGATAACCTACCCATCTCTAAGTAGAAAAGCATAAAATAGATATGATTCATTTTTGGATTGACTATTACCTACGTTATAGTACCTACCTATGCACCTCCTATACGTTACACAGGAGGGTTTCCCCGCATGAAGCTGCGTCTCTACTGTCTCCGTAGTATGTGTAATGTGCTACGAACTACGTAGATAGGGCCTTATACATATTTGTTTTGTGTAACTAACACAGAAAGACGGTTGAATTTATTAAATCATGTATTAGTGATTGGTTAGTGGTAAGTCTGTCCAAGTATTGGATGCATGTGGTTCAGGTGCATGCGAGCTCCTAGTAACACACAGCACGCAGCACGCGGCTCGCGGCTCGCGGCCACGCTAATGGGAGTTCGCGGAAGGCCGCGGCCGCCGGCCGTGAGAACCTCGCCGAGCTCTTATCACTGCCCGCACTAATACCATTCACTGCACCCTGGCCGGACATTCCCAGCGCGATTCCTGGACGTCAACACAGCTCTACGTCCTACGTCACAAATATTCTCATAATCCGTTTTAATTTATCTACCTATGAATAATAGGTACTTAGTCAGTCAATAGGTAAGTAGGTTATAGGTAGGTGTAGGTACTTAATGTAGACTGTATGCTACATTTATACTGGGCATGTTAATCTGTCTAAATAATCATTGTAATAAAGTATAATACTGATACTAACTTAGTATCAGTGTGTACATCAGTACATGCGTCAACTAGAATGACATAGGACATGTTATAATGTGCCGGCTTGTGTTGGAAGGGTCCTACATACATAGTTACATACATTTTGGACATGAGCGCCGAGCAGGCGGCGACCAATGACACCTTTTCGGATTTTTAATGATATTAATATTCCTTGCCGAAACTTTTACATGTTTCTACCTACTTATGTACAAAAACCCTTTCTAAGTATTATACCTACCTACCTACCTACATAATTAGTTACCTATTGTAAGTGGCAGGCGCTCTATTCAATAGCGATAGTGTCTGAAATTCCTAGGGCAGTGAGTCACCGCACCGCCGTCATTCGCACGAATTTTCGTAGCCCCTGGACATTGTGTGAGTACCTACTAGACTTCCCTCGCGCCGCGGCCGGTGTTCAGAGGGTACGCATGCGCATCAGCTAGGTAGGCACAGTACGTACACAGTGGCCGTCATTACTGGTGATTAGCTTGATGATGTTGTCGCGCCGCATCGCATGTCGCATCGTTACCGGCTGGTAAACAGTCGCAGCCCCGGGACACACATTGTGTTTACATTGCGACTAATGAACATTAGTGGCCAAATAACACCGAGGCTGTTGTTAATAGCAGAAGAAAACAATGCGATGATTTGACATGACATTAAATATACATAAATAGAGCTATAATTAATAATTAATGACGAATTAGACAGTGAATATTACTTAAACGAGTCTGTTCTTAGAAAGAAATGCTAGTAAATCGGTTTTTATTTTAAATGAGCGGTGGGCTAGTACCTATTAGGTAGTATCACACGGTTGTGGGAAGGTACCAGAAACGCACAAAACTTGGCTTTTGGCACGAATATAGCGGCGTGACTCAGGCGGGCGGCACGCACCCCGCGATAACGGCGCGCGCGCAGGGGGACGACACACTTTCACAATGATGGACATCCGTACACTACCTCCTCTATTGTTTGCCAAGCATTCAACTTGTTACCTCTCGCCTGCGTCTGTCGCATGTCGCCACGTTACACTACTCCACCAGACATATTTTATTCAATGTAGTCGGCTTTCCTGGAAGACGTCCCAGGTTGATGTTGTACCTCTGGAGGTACGTCGACAGAATGTACAACACAATTTTAATGTTTTGTCAATGACCAGTAGCTAACTACGTAACTGTGACAAGAGCAGACTTCTGGTGAAGCGTGTGACGTCACGGCAGGCACGGCACGCATGGACAGTTGGACACCTCGGTACAGCAGCCTGCTCCTCGCTGATACTGGTCGCGTGATATAAGTCCAATATAAATAGCCACGATATTGTTCTCACTGTAAAATTAGAACCGATAAAATCTCTCGCGTGTAACTATTACATATTCTCTTATCATACATGATAAGGTTACTTTGATATAATTGTCGTGAGAAGCGATTACCGCATCGACTACTGACGGCGCTGCGACCGTGCGAGTTATGGCGCGGTCACATCGAGAATGGGTGAATCGAACACTGATGCACATTCAGCGTAAGAAATCCCTTTTCCCTAATTTTACTAGTTAAATGTACCTATTAGATTAATTTACTGCGTGCCACTGTTCTATCATGTTCTGAAAGTGTTGCAGCTTAGGTACAGGTGACCCTCCCCCCTCGCCGAGGGCCCCCGCTCCCAGGGGACTCCACAGTCTCCACCACCTGCCTCTTTCACTTTACCAACGACAGCACCTAAGCGCGAAGTCTCTTAAAATCCGACTCTACATATACTATCTCTGCCATTTTTGATATAAGTGCTTCATCATCATCAGCCGGAAGACTTCCACTGTTGAACAAAGGGTTCCCCCTCGTATCCACCGGTTGCCCGCAACTCTGACGATATCGTCGGTCCACCTGGTGGGACCTAAAACTGCTTAGAACCTTGCAAAATCTTTATTACGCAAAAGTTATTATATACCTATTATACGAAGGTGAACTTAGGTTCCTAGAACCGGAGTATTTTCAAGTAAAATAAAGCCCGGTCTACGGTACAAACACACCTACCAAGTGAACTAAGAACAGAATCTACATCTAACAGACCGTGTCATGCTCAGCATACTTACATAACAATATCCTTGTTGTTTGAGCAGTGGCCACTCAGTTCTGTAGCCACTTTCTGTCTTCACTGTTCTACTCCCATCACTGTGTGCCATGTCCTCACACTCCTGAATCGTAAAGCGGTTACCGTGAGGTTTATTGTTCGTCTTAAACTCTAAATAGGATATCGCGATATCATCAAGTAAACACAATCGAATACTACTTTTTGAACATCATGTGAGTTATGACTACCTACCCCCAAATTGCTCACCTTACACCTAGCTTCGTGCTTACTATTTTGGGACTATATTCTATAATCATACTAATTTCATCGGAAACGACGCGCGGCGTCAGAAAATGAGAATACCTAAAGAACGTCTGGAACATGACAGCCAGTAGGAATACATCTAAGAACCAAAAGAAGTTACTCGATCAAAAATTGAAACCTCCACTCGACGACAGAACGGGTAGATAAGAGTATTGCTCCTTACCGTAGCTGGTACAAGTGATCTTAGGAAGGTTGGGGGGTCATGCATTATATTATAACTAGGAGACTATATTATAGGCATTATATGTACCATTACTTCAACCTTTGTCTTGTCTCTATCAAAAATGTTTCTACCTACTAGGTGTACCTATGTGAACTTAGAGACTTTATATAAGGAATGCTTATCGCATGGGCTCGTTACAAGGGGCTCAGGACCCGCGCATGACCGATCACGAGCTCGACTAGCTACATCGTGGGTGCTACGTCATGAAAATAACATAACGGATACACTTCAATGGCCTTTATTATACAATAGTTGAGATTTAAAAAACGAAGTTCATTCATATCAATGTCTAGGCACGGTTTCAGGTATCAGGCATCGGTGTATTATACAAAGACCTAGGCGCCCGCAGGTTGAAACTCAATTCAACGTTTTACAACTTAGACACAACACCTCGCACTCCTCCGCGCAATATGCTTCAAAAGACGTACAAAGGTTTCCTTCACGTCGGATATCTCGTACATCATCATACATAGGTAATCTAAGGCATCATAATGTACTACGTTGAGTTCATAATACATGACATGTGTCCTGTCGACCTGACAATCTTTATAGTGAGGTAGAGGGTGCGAGGTGCGGCCGCTGCAGCTCACGAGCAAGCCTCTCTCCAGTCTCCACGCCACCCACGGAATGTTCCGCTACAGAATAAAACTGGAACATTCTTCGTAACTGTCTATATCAAGTATCTACTCGATCTTTTGGTTTTTGTCCCAATCCAAGGTTATTTTCTTTCTCCATATTTTTGTCTTTGAAATCTAGTTAATATTGTAGCGTCCAGCTACCACCGACAACTTCATATGTTTATCTGAATATTAACTAAGACATCTTAATGAGTAGGTACCTACTAGTAATAACTAGAATGTCATCGTTTGTTGAATATGCTCGGTGACGGCTGAAGTAAGGGGTCTGAGGGGCGCGGGCCAGTGGGGGGGGGAGTTTGCTGGACGTTTAAATAATAAATGGTGATATTAATACTTTTTAAGCGCAGAGGCCGGAGGTCGGCGGTTCATCGTTATCAGCGCACACCCCGCTCCCCGTGCCGCGCACCGCGCCCCTCTCTCGCCCGCCCTGTTAACACAGGCGACTGGCGACTGTAAAAATAAATTAATGATCCAAACGAAGCCATCACAAACAAGACTGTCCACGTTCTGTCTGTCCCGGTGCTGGCCGCCATGACAGCCCGCCGCGGCTGGGCGGCCACTACAGGACTTAACTACACCTATCATCTAATAGCTAATTTAGTTCTTCAGTTCTGTCGTTTAGATAAATAACTACATAATCTGATGAAAGTCATGCAGCGAATCAACGCTGTGATAAAATAACTTTCTTATCAAATGGTGTAGTCTCGTATCAATGAACTGTACACCGAACAAGGCGTGAACACCTTCAGTAGTAAATGAATGCTCAGTGTACAAGCCGGGCAGCACTCCGTAGAAGTGTACCGACATTGACTTGGTCCACCTACCGCCCACGCATAGATTACTGGAAAGTAACGGTGCAGAATCGGTTCGCGCGGTGCGTATTGTACGGCTATTCATTACACACCTATTACAGCGTGTCGAAACCTTGCGGCTTCAGATAAGCGCGAGCGGGCGTCGCGCACCGCCGCGCACGCGCACCAGCGCGCAGCGCCTGAAGCGGAGGGACCCGAGCTTGCCAAAGTGCTGGAGGGCCGTGGCACACTGTGCACTGTACAGTGGACACCTCACACTTGGCAACACTACTACTATAGCTCATTATGTTGTAACAACGCTCTACTCTAATATAAAGTCTCTGTTGTGGACGACAACATTGTTAGTAGGTACCTTTAAGGTATACCTAGACCTTAAAGGTACCTACAAATCTATTTACTTAGTCTATATCTATATGTTCAGTACGCTTTTTATTAAAATCTGACGTGTGAAAGTGTTTGTGATGTACTTAAAGAAATAAATCATTTACATGTTAGATACATTGCATAGTTTTACTCAGAAGAACAGTTGATTGTAGGCATAGAACGCACAAACAGGATGACAGCAAAAGTGACTTGAGAAAACCACATACAGAACGATGGCGGTAGAGACGCACTTACATGCTGCATCTAGGTACATACATGATACAGAACGAGTACCTACGTATGCACTACATAATAATTACATATCGACTTATCGAGCATCGATCAGTGAGCGCGGGAGGCGGCGAGTGTGTGGCGAAACACTATGTATCGATCTGTAATCGAGATGCTCATCACGTAGCGATACGTTCGCGATTTAGAAACGTGTGAATAGAAGGACGGGACGGCGCGCGGCGCCTGCGCGGCACGTCCGTACATCGAAGTACGTGCGTGATCGCGCCCTTATGAAACCTTGTGGCGAGCAGCGCAGGCGCAGCGATGCCGCTGCCGCCGGCCGGGGAGCTCCGGGGTCGCCGAGGGCGCCGCTTATCGCGAGCCGCGCCCCGCACTCCCCGCCGCTCACCCCCCGCACCCGCCCCCTACACCAACATATTTACATTGACAGACACGACTCACTAACTGATATCATCACGCCGATAAATGTTGTACAGATTATTATTAAATTTTCCAAAAATTAACGATGAACATGTCGCGGCTTACGTCATCACTCATCACAACGACTGCATACAATCTGTCCGTAGCTTCTCGTCTGCCAGCCGCGCAAGGCTCTATAGTTAGGTAGATCCAATCGCATTCATTTTAGGTAAATCCTGTGAAGCCATTGAGCTGATATGTAGGCTCTAGTAGGGTGCTTAATTATTATGAACTTCGAAGTCTATGACAGTGACTGTTTCTTTAATTGGTACTTGGTGAATAAAATAGACGAGCGAGGGAGTAACATCAAGCAGCGTGAATATTTTTAGCAGATTGGACAATAACTGGAGAGCAATAATTACAATAATAATAACAGCGATAAGCGCCTCAACCTCGCAGTACATGCGGCCGCTGTGTGGGTGAGCCAAACGTACACACACACTCAAAGACTTAAATTAAACAGTTACATGTCATTATGGCCGTACTAGTTCTACCCTAGGCTAGGAGTTTTATGCCCTAACGGTCAGTTTGACAACAACACAAAGCTATTTGAAGCAAAGAGGAGTGCCACCTCAGCCACCTGCAGCCTGCAGCGCGTGGACTGCCGGTGATATACCTACCACAGTCATAATTCCTAGATATACCTATATGTAAAAGCACGAACTGTGGTATCCTAAGATCTACCTGTAAGTCCTAAGATCTACCAACCCATATTGATAAAAGTCAAACTGATTAAACAAAGTCATTCAAATTTTGTGCACAATCTACTGTCACATTATTGGTTAGGTTAGGTTAGAACAGCGATCACCATAACACACCAGCCGTGCGAGCACAGCAAGCGAGCCGCGGCAGCGGCCGGCAAGTGCCAGAAATGAATAGGACCAATAAATATACCCATAGATCTATTTTCCAAACTAACATTTACCAAATTGTGATGTTAAAAGCCCGAAAAAACATTATCATCAATACACATAAATAAAATTAGAGTGTCTGTTTGTAACATAAAAATAAAATAACAGCTTTTTACTCAAGGCATATGACAGAATACACGATACACATTAATACACGATACACGATAATTTTTTCTGTCTGTCTGTTTGTTCCGGCTAAACTCCGAAACGGCTGACGCGATTTTGACGGGACTTTTACTAGAGATAGCTTATAGTCCAGAGTCTAATATAGGTTGCTTTGAATTTCAAAAATGTTTGGGATCCCGCGGGAAATGAAGCACAATGCGGGAAATTCGCGGGTACAACAGCTAATCCGCGATGGCTTGATGGATATTGACGGGAATTTCAGTGGCAAATACCTGAAGATGATTATAAGGAGGAACATAGACTACTTTTCAATTTTAAAATATTTAGGGTTCCGAGGGAAAAATATACAAACCCATAAAATTGTTACCAGAATCGGATTCAAATAGGTAAATCTACTTACTGCTGCTACATACAGGTTTTTTAATCGAAATTCAAGGGGATGAAGTCCCGGGTATGAGCTAATTAGTCATAAAATCTGGATTGCCAACAGTAGTTGGTAAATCTGAGGATTTACTAGTTAAACCTAGGATTTACCAATATGTACGGACTACGGAGTTTACGGACTTTTACAGTAACATAAGTAGGTATTATATGTACATCTATAAATAATGTTGATATTTAATTTTTCTATGTCATTAATGTACGCATCAAGAGTTCTGCTCGTTTCATTCCTGCGTGACAACATTTTTGTAATGTTGTAATAATTAGTATGTTGTTATGACAATTTTAAAACTTGTACTGTGTACGTCAAACAACTTACGTCTCATTAGTTTTTTAGTGAAATCCTCGCCCCTTTCTATAGATTATAGCCCACGCAGGTGTAGCATAGGTATTAAGATATCGTAACAGAGCTGACACACGTCCCTAGTACCGACGAGCCCCGGTTGGTATCTCTCGTTAAGTAGGTAAATATAATTATGAGCCTCATCAAAATTGTAAACAGTTTAATTTGATTTTAATTCTCAATTCAAACTGAGGGATGATAATTATAAGTGTAACATGTACCTATTCCTATAGGTATATCTTTCTGTGCAGAGTGCATACTAGCTCTCTCTCGGATAAACCTAGGCCATACATAGGCCTATGATTCAAGAAAATCTGCTCAGTCGTTTCAACATTATCAGCTCTTTTGTAGTTGATGATGTGAAGGAAGTACCTCCACTTACCTGCCACAGAGAATCGAAATTGTTATAGTGGGACTCCCAAGCTATTGCCTGAACATTGTAAACTTGACCTAAGTATCGGAGGTTGTTCATTAATTTTAATTTTAATGTGTATGAAATCATCAGAGTAACTAACATTGATTAATCCAAATTTGCCAAATGTACAGATATGAACGCGATACGACACGGCAAGGTGCGGCTTAACGCAAAATGGCACTAAGGTGAAAAACCAATCTAGTGGTTTTGAATGCTAAGTCTAAGAGATGCATGGGGGGAGACAGAATGTTGGTGGTGGCGAACAGCAAACTTGACAGTTGACAGTGTTGCAGCCGCAGCCATTGTGAATGACACGCTTGAAAAAGTGCGTGCGAGTGTGTGGCGTTATCAGTGACTACCGGAAGCACCCCACGCGGGCGCGCATGTCCCGCGCACCTCGCACTCGCGCGCAGACCCGCGGCCGGAAGTAACTGCGAGCTGTGGGCCTCGAACCCGAGCCATGCCGCACTATGTTACATGGCTCACCAAACTCCAAACCTTCGCCATGATACTTCCGCGCCTTTCCGAGAGTAGTGGCCGCATTTACTATTGATTTTATACGTGGATACATAAATATGAAGCTGTAACACACCGTGGTCAGGTGCGGCGCGCCGCAGAAAGCGGGTCAGCGGCGCCGCGGTCAACACTCGCTAACAATAACAAGGAAGCGGCGCAGCGCCCGGCACCGCCGGCCGGCGCGCGCCTGCAGACTGCCGCGCACCGCGCGCTCGAGCCGCGCTTTATCTAATCGCAGCGAGATAAACTGCTGCGACTCCCGCGTGTCTCGCGCCGCCGCCGCACAGGGCCGCACAGGGATGCACCAAGCCGCATCAGGCCGCATCAGGCCGTATCGGGCCGCACTAGCTTGTCAGGCTGCTCCGAGCCAAGAGTGCTCGTCGTGCTACGCTAGTTTCCTAGACTCGAACTGGTGCACGCTTTGTAAAAATTGTGTGCAAGCGTTCAGCGATAAGGAATAGCGAATAACAAACGGTCGGAAGTCCGCGTCGAGAACATGGCGACAGCGAGCCTGCGCCGGCGTCACACGGTACACATCCGCGCATGCGCGCCATCGCCGCATGCGACTGTACAGAACAGTGAAGCGCACGTTCAACTAAGTACATACGTCATGAACCTATGCTAGATCGAAACAAAGAGTTGCGATTTTGTGATAAGGTTGCAAAAAATATGCTTCGATACATAACCGCACATACCTACTAGCCAGTATCTTTAGCTCATTCATAAATATTAATCCACGCCTTGTTGCACTGATATCGCAACTAACATCAGCCATCACAAGGCAATATCAGTACAGTGATCTGAGATAGAGCCTAATGAATTTAGCTTCTTATCGTATGGTTGATGACCAACCTGGTGTCAGAGCTTAAACCACCTGTAGGCCCTGACATGGCTTTACACACCGTAAAAAAATCTCGCAGGTGTGCCGGTTTCCTCACTATGTCAGCCTAATGATGAACTGTAGAACGTCACAGTGGGAAGTTGGTGGTGTCTGCTAAGTGTGAGGCTGCTCATTGCCGTATGCATGCAGTCGGTGTGGAGCTCCCACGGACAGGCAGGAGGACCAGATAAATCAACCATCCAGTACGACCGTGTCCGTCGGAGAGCAACACCATTCCCTTTGGGCCCTAATGGCCACAGGTTTTCTAGCCGTATGACGCATGTTTACACAAAATCTTAAACGCTGATACGCCTAATCATAAGTTGTCATAATAGATATATAAGTGATAAAGGTTCTGATACCTGATCTGCAGCTATGGTGTTGATAGGAATAGTCTGTGCAACAACACACGGTTTATTAATGGTGCACTGTGCACTCTCCTAACCTAAATTGCATGACGCTTTGCACCCCTTTGACGCTTAACGGATTTTTCACATTTTTTTCAAAACTTGATGGAGCAAGGTGATAAGCTAATTTTCCAGCGTCACTTGTGACTGTGAGGGAGCCTCAACAAACTAAGGCTCTCTTTCACAATAGCTATATACTGTAGGTACGTTAATACCTGTGTTTCATATCAATCGGTGCTTTGGGCTGAGCCGCTGAGCCGCTGAGCGTGCAGGTGTTTCACTTACAATAACATTGAAAACTACTTTCCAAGTTTCCATTAGCATTATTCTTCCATATTATACAAATAGATATAAAGACCGTCGATGCTTACTGAGTGGAATTGTGTTTATCTGTGAGGACGATACTACTGCTGTACTAGCCTAACTGCCCCACCGCAGCGCATGATAAGTCGCCTTTAAGAGAAGTGGGCTGCAGTTCTGACTTTACAAAATATGTAGCTGGGCACAGCTCAACTCTACCTACTTCTTCGGGGAATAGAGTAACAAACGCTAAGTACAGCTTATAATGATTGCAGACGAAATAAAGAGAAAATAATGCTAGAGCCTCGAGCTCACGCCGCGGCGGGCCGGTGCAAGCCTGTAGGAGTTCAGCGCTGCACAAAGCTGGCGACGCGACGCGGTGACAGTGGATTAAATTATTAGTTGATAAGCGCTATTGAGATTAGATATCAATAAATTAGATATACATAAGTATTGTTTGAGCATAATCATAAGTCATCAGGAAAACACTACAAAGGTTCTAGAGTTAATGCATTGTACAAAGATCTTGCATTAGAGTTTCACCTTATATACATATTTATGAGATTTTGTATTAGGAGTTAAAAACTTAAATCTAATAAAAACATACCTACCTGCTCATTTTGGTTAATGAATCGGTGAACGTATATAAATTATGTAGTAGGTACATCAATAATATTAGATAATATAATACTTACCAATATTAAAGTTGATTTCAGCAATATAATTTCAGGTTGGAGCCGCAATATTCTAAGAAGTGACTGTTACCTTTTTAGTGGGCCAAGATACACACCACCGCAGGTGAGGGGGCGGGCAGCGGTCAACGCGCATTCGACACTCGATATCCACCACGTAAGTGAAGAGTGCCGACTCACCAAAGTGGTACTCGTTCTTGGTGCTGGCCATGGTGGGGTGCAGGAGCTCGGTGGCCGCTGGGGAGCGGGGGTCGGGGCCGGGCCGGCGGTCACAGGGGAAGCTGGCACGCTTGGGGCAGCATCACCGAGGCCGCGGCGGTGCGCGGGCGCTAGCCTAGCGAGAGACTCCAGTCGCGAGAAGCGCGGTGCGCGTGCGCGCGGCGGTCGATAGCGCGCGAGTCCGCCGGCCGAGCGCGCGCCCTCGCGCCCCCGCCCCGCACCGCGCGCGCCCCCCGCGCTCTCCGCGACGCGCTTACGCAACGAAGACGTCGCGACACTCGCGACTCGCCTGACCCCGGGCCCGCCGCCGGCTGCTGTGCCGGGCGGCCGCGGGCAGCGCAGCCGGCCGCACCGCCCCGCACTCGCCGCACTTGTACTCGCATCGCTGAACCTACTCAAACACATTTCCTGATCATTAAAATTAAGCTTACCACTAAGAATTGATTTGTTCTCAAACACCATAAGTTGGGAACATGTGCCCGCTCCCGAGCTGTAGGTGCCTGGTCACAGCCTGCCCTCCGTTGCATGAATAGATTAAGTGCAGCACCAACTTCTGAGAACACAGAACTTTGCAAGTCGGCGCCGCCCTCTTCTCGAAGCTTCTATGTAATAAGAACGACCTTTTTTGACAGGAGAATTAAAGACAAAGAGAATAACTTTATAAATATTAGGGTAAAACCGGGATAGACGCGCCAGAACATAGGTGCCCCGATTGTAATTACTCTATCTTCGCGGATGAATCCCATTTATTTTATTTATCTACTAGCTTATTCCCGGGACTTCATCCCGCGTATTTCGATTTAAAAACCTGTATGTAGCATCAGTAAGTAGATTAACTTAGTTGAATTTGATTTTGTTAATAATTTTATGGGTTTTTATATTTTCCCACGGATTCTCAATATTTTCAAAATAGCTTTAGATTGTAGCGACATCTACACGTCGACGGACAAAATGACGATGACATGCATCGCGCTAGCGAAGCAATCACACTCGCTAGCTATAAATACAGCCGCCCCAAGTTCTGGCTGGAGGCTCCAGAAGTCTCGCCGTTATCCGGTTACGCCCAATAAGACCCCCCTCGGGGTCGTCGGCACAAAATATTTCGAAAAAAAAAAAATTAAGAAGTGGGGCGCCGCGGCCCATCAGGCATACCACCGCCTGGTTGGAAGATCTTCTTGAAGCCCAACTTTTCGTTGGAGGAACTCCACATCCCTTCCTCTACAACATATTCCTTATAACTTCAGCTATTTGACAGTAAAGTCCCGTCAAAATCCGTCCAGTCGTCGCGTCGTGGAGAAGCTATATCTCGCGAATGTTCCGCGTTTTTCTCGGTCTCGCTTTACATTTTCTAAATTCAAAGTAGCCTACATTAGACCTCGAACCATTAGTTATCTGTTAGTGAAAGTCCCTTCAAAATAGCTCCAGCCGTTTCGGAGATTAGCCGGAACAAACAGACTTATAGACAGACGGACAGACTGACAAAAATGTTTTCAATTGCATTTTTGTTTTGTGTATACTATTGTATGCATTCGGTAAAAACTGTTATTTTGATGTAACAAACAGACACTCTTAATTTTCTTTATATGTATGCGGCTAGAGGACCTAATTCCTAAGACATCCGCTAGGATCGAAGCACATGCAAAATGTGTGGTTCCTGCCTTCCCCTTTGGGACCAGACGTGACTTTATCTATCGTACAAATCGGTCATCAGGTTAAATTATATTTTTTTAATCCTTAGAAATTCCAAATTGTGCATGCGGTATGCCCCTGCCATTTACTCCGTAATTCTACATAACATCATGCATGTATTCCCCGAAGAGGTAGGCAGAGCTGTACGTATAGTACCTACCTACACCCACATGTCGCTAGTTAAGTTATGTATACATCCCAATGTAATAGGGAGCGAGTCTAATGCCATTAACCGGGCACAAATCCAGACTCCGTGCTGTTACTGAGAAATGCCTAATAAAAAAAACAAGTAACACTTCAACCCCGGATTAAAACCTAGGACTCCATTCTCAGCAGGCGCGCTTTGCGACCACTAAACCAACGAAGCATTCTTTATGTATTAATCTATGTCGTTAAAATTAAAGTAGTGTATATTATTTCAATTAAAGTGACCGGCAGTGCCACCTAGTGGCAAAATATAACATGTACTTACGGAGTCAGCACATTACACCGTCAAGTAAGTTCAAGCTTAATGCACTAGGTGTCACTAGCAACGGTGTTCTTTTTTTAAGTCTGAGTGTATTAAAATAGGGATTTTTTATTCGCCAGATAATTTTTATCAGTAGGATATTACAGTTGAATATTATGAATAAATGATTTGATTTGATTCGATAAAGTAGCGGCATTTTAACATTATTTAATACAACTACAGATGTAGCAACGCCATCTGTGATTTGGATCCCAACTAGATGTGGTTTACCAGGTGCGTGTTATCTATGTAGACGGATTAATTTGTATTTTGTAGTTTGTAGGCCGCGGCTGTCAGCTGTCAGCTGTGACAGTGGGCAGTGTAGGCAGTGCACGCCGCGCGACCACGAGAGCATCATGTCGGAAAGCAGCGAGGCCGCGAGTGGATCGTCGGACTGCGCTTGCGCCGCATCCGATGTGAGCGTGCGCCCCGCGACGCGCGCCGACATGCAGCACGTCTACGACATGATCCACGTGAGCACACACACTGACACTGACACACCCCGACACCACTCACAGCTCACCGCTGTCATCGTCACAGTCATTGTTGTCCGTTGCTATATTTACCTACTAACACCCACCTATAAACCTGATACATCATTATTACAGGTATCACTTTCACTTCCTCTGCTCAGTAAATTGATAACTTATATCGTTTATGCTATCGAATGTTTGTAAAATTGTCACCAATTATGGCGTTAACCAATGTTGCTTGTTGATTACCTTAAACACAATAAGGGCCTGTATCACCATCGACAAGTAAAGGCTCAAGTAGACTAACCGCCTCTTAAAGACACCCGTAACTACTCATACGAATTTCACAATATCTGGGTAGCATTAATGAGGGGATAAAATGGCCTGTACCTAAGATACGATAGAAAAATACTCGTAACTTTTAATTTATTATTATTTTTATTTATTAAAAACTTTACTTTTAGATGGTGAAATAGGCTCTAATACTCATTAATCAAATATCATTATATATTATTGTACTGTCTGAACATAAAACCCTTATCAAAAAATTAACAAAAAAGTTAAAATATGCATCATCAGCAGATTTTTGTCAACATAAGCAGCAGACCGGGCTTTGTGACGCACATTGGGAGAGGCCTATGTCTAGCAGTGGACTGCAACGGGCTGATGATGATGACGGTGATGATGATGCAATGTTTACTAAAAATTCGTCAAATATGCAAATACATATGATCCGGTCTTTAATTACGACATACCTATGAGGTATCTTTTGCTTTATGTAGAATTATGATCGAATCACGTATGTTGTTCGCTTTGTAAAACCTTTTAATATTTTTCTATGTACAAATGTCAGATCTCAGTTATCTTACTACTATAATATAACGTAACTGAATAAATCATAGATCATTACATAAATCTACAATTATAAAATGACGCCACTAGTTAACGGCAGATACCTAGTTCACAATAGGTGGTTAATGTTATCATTAAATAGCTATCAATAAACCTTCGGTCATTAGCAACTGTAGGTATTTAAAATAACAGCGGGCTTTGTTGTCGCTCTCGAGTTTGTAGTGTTGAAAATAAATAGATATGAGCAATTGTAGTAAATTAATTAAATCGTGCCCCGCCTAGTATCATATTAAAAAAACGCAATGCATTAGCAACCTTTGCTCGAATCGTTTCATCGTATTTTCAGACCCTTACAACTTTGGATAATACTTCGAGATCTTACATTTTTAGGATCAGACACAAAGTTTAATTCCCCTCACTCACTTATCAAAACTCTAAGGTATATCCCGACGTCCCAGGAAGGTGAAGGATTTACGCATAAACATATAAACATTCCACACCTGCAGCCTGTGGGCTAATTATACGCAAAAAGCTTACAACGCCCTTCGTGTGCAATACAATCATGCATTCAAGGTGCTGTTAGGGCGGCCCCGATACTGCAGTTCTCAGGGATGTTAGCAGAAGCGCGCGTGGATTGAAATTCCACGCAACTATTAGCAAGCGGTGCGCATAATATATTTAAATTCCTTTAAATCTACTTACCTTGGGCTTAAGCTTTTCTACCAATTTGAGTCCTTGTAACTTGAGCAATAAATGAATATATATTTAAATAAAAATATGTATATACATATACATACATATTTAAACTAATCTGACTAACTTTAAATTCTTATAAAAGGCAGAGCAAGTCTGTATATAAAACAGTGAGTCCTAAACAAATCAAAAACATTACATTAATTGTCTCTGCCTGCGACCTGATCACTAGGTCACAGTGACAGCGTTATGACTTATCTAGTTACATCTGGTATGCCTGAAGCCAACTTCCACAGAATTTAAGTCAAAGCAAGGTGGGAAGTAAAACAAAGCAACTCTGATGATATACATAAATTAAATTAGACTGTCTGTTTGTAACATCATAATTTTTTTTTATCATTGCATTCAATACAATACTGTCTAAAAAATAAATATTTAAATACAGCTTAAACTTTATCTTTATGAGAGATTTATAGCTTTATACGATAGTAGATACCTATACACGATACACAACAAAAATGCAATTGAATTTGAGTCTGTTTGTTCCGGGTAATCTCCGAAATGGCTGGACCGATTTACACGGGACTTTCACTGGCAGATAGCTGATGGTTTGGAATTCAAAGTACCCGGACTTTGAATTTCAAAAATGTTTAGGGTTCCGCGGGAAATTCTTGAGTTACAGCTAACGGCTTGACGGATTTTGACGGGACTTTCTCTTGCAAATAGCTTATGATATAAAGAGTATCTAAGGCTACTTTTAATTGTGGAAATATTTAGGGTTCCGCGGGAAAAAGCGATCAAATTGTTCAAAAAATCAAATTTAATTAAGAAAATCAGCTTACTGCTGGTACGTACAAGGTTTTTAATCGAAATCCGCGGGGACGACGTAACGCATAGAGCATTGGCATTGAGTAAAAAAATATTTTTGATGTTACTAACAGACACTCCACTTGTATTTATGTGTATTGATGACATGATGATGATGATGATACCTGTATTTAACTATTTACTTTAACCCGTCTAAGTCTATTGACATCTCTATTCTTTGAAACACAAACGACAGTACCTAATAGTATAATTTAATCCATGGTTTATAATTGTCATTTTTTATAAATAAGGGCTTCATGTTGCAGGAGCTAGCCGAGTACGAGGGCATGCCGGGAGGGCCGCGCCTCACCGTGGACGGTAAGCGGGTCACCGCCTTCCATAGATTATTTCGTTAATGTACTCTCCAATCATAAATAAGAGAATCATGTTATGAGGGGTCACCTAGATAGTAAATTCTTATCTTGTTTGGCAGAGCCGGACTAACCTCGAATTGGTTTGACCACAGATTTTATCAAGTAGGCGGAAGATGGAAACTCTCATACATAAGCCTATGACATTTCTAAAAAATTACGGACAGATGGACAAATTGGACAATTTATTAGAAAAAAAAGCGAAAAGCTTTTTAATCCCATGTTTTCTGATATTATCAATCGTAGCTATCTAGTCTGATCGGTAAGAACTAAAAATGCCTCACGCCACGACACTCGGCAGGTTGACAGCGACCCAGAGTGCGCCTGAGAGCCCAGAGGACCAGACGATCTATTGAATGCCATCACTTCACTCGTAAATACTTTCCTCTGATCTCGCTATACTTACCTGTATAGCCTGTATACCGATAAAGTCCGTTGGCTAATGTGACGTAACTTATGAAGATATCCATAGATGTAAGTGGTGTGCGACTGTGCATGTGACGCAGAGCTGGTGCGCGACGGGTTCGACTCGAGCCCGGCGTGGTTCTTCGTGCTGGTGGCGGAGTGCGGCGGCGCGGTGGTGGGCCACGCGCTCTGCAACCGCGCCTACTCGTCGTGGACGCGCCGCGCCTTCTACGTGGAAGACCTGTTCGTGCGGCCGGCCGCGCGTCGCCGCGGCGTGGGCCTGCGCCTGCTGCAGGAGCTGTGCCGGGTACGCCCCCCCCCTCCCCTCCAACCCACTATGCGCCACTGCCCAATGCTGCTCATACTACACCTAAGCGTGCCTTGTCCTTGTAGTTGAAAATTAAGTATGGGTAAAGGTTGACCCAGTCTAGTGAACGTTCAGTGGTGAGTGCTGACCCTGTGCGCGTGTGCAGATGGCGGTGCGCGAGGGCGTGCAGCGCGTGGACTGGCACGTGCTAGAGAGCAACGCGCCCGCGCTCGCGTTCTACGCGCGGCTGGGCGCGCGCGACATGCGCGTCTCTGAGGGTCGCGCCGCCATGCGCCTGGACGCGCCGCACATCACGGCGCTCGCGCGCGACTCGCTGTGAGCCGCCGCCGCTGCCACACATCCACCTTCAAATTTATTTAAAACAAATACTTTGCCCCTCTCTAGGATTTTCTTCTGTGTCGCGGGTGTACTAAACTTATTTTACAAACATAAAATAAAAAATAAGTATCTAAGTAGATAGGTAAGTGATCAAATACTCGGGACTAATGAACCAATAATTCAGATGTATTTTGTGTGTACAGATTTTAATTGATATAGGTTTTAATGAGTATACTAATAGCTTGTAAAAAAACAGGCGGCGTTTCGTCTGTTCTTTTCTACAAAGCCAAACTAAGAAAAATCAGGAACTAACCAAAATGATAGTGCCCTGGGGCGCCGTGTGCAAACATGCAGAAACAAATATGATAATCCTGTATCTGTTAATCAGGAAAACTGCCAAAATAGTTAATTCTTTTTATTCTTGAAACCTAACTGTTTCTTGGCTGGACCGTTCTGGAACACGCGACGGCAATAGATTTGTTGAGAACCTCCTGCAATTTCTGATAAGTATTTTTATATAATTACAATTTTAAGATCTTAAACAGATCAAAAGTGTGTTATAATTTACGTACCTATTACATAATTATTTTGTAAATTATAGTTGTTTTACTGTCACCCTCTTAACAGTCATACGGAAAACAGGCCTTTGAGTCGTAGGTAGAAGTTATAAGTTTTTTGTATGTGGGCTATGGAGGTGGCACCTGCTCAAAGAAGTTCAGTCGGGCCCACACCCCGCACCCCGCACCCCGCACCCCACGGCCCGCGCACTGCACGCCCTGGTGACGAGGCTGAGGAGGACCGCTGTGTACAGTTACTCAGGGTCGTCCACGAGCGGTTCCCCGCAGGATGCTTCATATATTATGTCCGGGGCTGGGAGACGGCGAGGGCACCCCCCTTATATAGGAATATGCACACTACAAGCTATATCGGACCGTTGTCATGGGCACAAAATACTCGGGTGGAGGATGGGCACATTACTTTGGGATGATACTGTAATATTTATAGGTATAGGGTATGTTGACGCTGTGAGGGTGTTCACTCGTTGTTTGATCTCCGGCTAAACTTGTCGACAAAAATGTAGCATAAGAATATTCTGGACCTAAAAGCTTATTACGAATCGCGGGAGTCGATGGACGCACACTATCGCAAACGAGTGGTGTGAAGATCGTTACACTACTGTCTGCCGCGAGCCGCCGCCGCCTGGCCGCTCCGGGAGCACGCATGCGCCCGGGCGGGCCGCGCGTGGAGTGCGCCGCAGCCACCGCGCCGCACATCGCGCCGGAGCGCCGCCGTCGCCCGCCGGCCGCCCGCTGGCCCAGGCTGGCCCATGCTGGACCCGAGCGCGCCACTACTCACGGAGGGCTCCGCGCCGCTGAACACTGACCGCACCGCTTCAGCGCTCTTTACGCTTTCTTGAAAGGTCATGCTCCTGGACAACTACTTCGTTCAAGTAGTCCAAAGTAGTCGTTAGAAATGTATCTTACACTTATAATCAGAGAAACATCTAAAATACTCAAATCTTCTTAAATTGTAGTAAAGTGTGTGATTTCAAGAAAATGTGCATCATATAATAAACTGTGCGCAATACTGGATTGTTCTCTCCGTAAGTTTTCATCAATATTTAGTGGTTGCCGCTTGTGTTGTCGCGCCCGGCCGGCTCGCCACACAGCTCGCTGCGCGGCATGTAACATGTAACATCCAGTAAGTGCATCACAGCGCGTGCCCCCCGCACGTCTGCCCGCGCCCCCCGCGCCCCCCGCGCCCCCCGCGCCCCCGGCGGCCCGGCTCGGCGCCGTTTGTTTACGTGTGGAGCAGGTGAGACCCGCACAGCTCCGGGTGTCAAACTGTCAACACGCACTGCCCAGCTCGGCCACGAGACACACTTCCCGTCGAGGACGGCATACGATTCTCAATTAGGTCGAGTGTAGTAAACTCCAACTCCTCTGGGTGGTACTGCGATACGAACCGCTAAGATTTCCCGTAGTAGTGGCTACGACGCGGGTTCTGACGTAGGTGTCTAAGCATTCTGTTTATATCAGTAAATGCCACCAGTAAACAAGGTACAATAAAGTTATATTTTATTTATTTATTTAGGTTTGCCCACAGCACATATGTATATACACATATGTATATACACATATGTATATACAATATATTTATAAGGTAATATTCTAATATATATGCCAATTACGGACAAACACAACATTTATAGGAGTGACGCCAGATTACCGCTAGGTTGTACACTTAATTAATTTCAATTAATACACTTAAAAAGGACACAAATAGATAAAAACAGATTAATTTAGAAATATTAAATACTTACAAACACCTATATAATAACATTAAAATTTTGGCAAGCTTTTATAATTAATCGAAACAAATATTCTAGTGCAGAGCTGCTAAGATTCTCGACTTAAACTTTGCCCTAGAGTCGTTATATACCTATATCTGTTTCGGGTACGGACTTCAGAAATGAATTAAAGTTGTCACACATCTTTACAACTGGTGAGTTGAGACCTATGTTGGTGGAGCAAGTAGATTGTGAAAGAATCTAGTTGCTGGAAAACGTGGAATTCTGTGTGGGTCATTTAATAATATGCGGGACAACAGCTTCTTTAGAGTTTACTTTCCACCGAATAGTAATCTCATTCTTTAATATGTTCTTTATATCGAAAATTATAAGTTACTCTATAGACAATTTAAAAAACAAGTAACTAAAAGCTTGTGAAAGAAAACCAAAATAAATATTACGTAAGCATAGTACAAGTCGTAGCACTTTGTAGCCGTAGCAGCTACGAAACTTGGTCTATTCGGTTGTCGTAGACGTACCTACAATGATGATATACAAAACCCCTTTTTACTAGCTTTTATTTTCAGTTTCACCTGTCCCGTAGTCTGCATGTCCGAAATAGAAACCTATAAGCTAAATTAGACCTATTTCCAATTATTTGATTGATCTGAAACTTGAAGTACTTTTTATTACGAATCGCGAGAGCAAGCTTTTATCTAAAACATTGACCTAAAAAATTAAAAATAAATTATATTTGGTGTACAGGCACTTACCTATATACTAAGTAGGTACGTATAATATGTATATGTATATTCTACGTTCAGCATAAACCTTCTTTTGATAATAATTTATTGTCACAGTAATTTTAAAAGCTTGAGGCACTACCGGTTACAGGGTACAGGTCAGGTAGGTACTTACTGTACTGTCTGCTTGTTTAATGGATGGATATTTTTGGGTAAGAAGGTACCAAACTGAAGATAACTTATAATACCTATACCTACAAATATGTATATTGTATGTGTGATACTTGAGGTGCTATCGATCCGAGTTATAAACGTAACAGGTAGGGCGGCGGGCTATCGTTTGATCCGGTGCAGCGGAGCGAGCGACTCAGTGGAGCGAGCCAGCTCGCGGCGGCGGCGCATGGCGCACGTCACGTGAGGGGCGCCATGCGCGCGCTCCTGCCGCTGCTGGCCGTACTCGCCGCCGCCGGGGCCGCGCCCTCCGCGCCCTCCGCGCCCTCCGCGCTGCTGGTGCTGCGAGCCGCTTGCGACGCTCACCAGCATGCTGCCTTCGACGAAGCGCGTCTGCTCAGCTATGAACCAACGCGCTCCCTCTTCGAAGGCAAACGCTTACGCCTTCTGAGCTACGAAGGTGAGGAGGTGCGACTTTCCGCTTATCGCAGCTCCAGCCTCTTACCATCGAACTCGAACTTAAGCCGAATATTATCATCAGACACATGCGGACCCGACTGGCGAGTGTCGGTGACGCTGCATGCCCTCGCAGCACTGAGCGGCGGCGGCTCAGTGTTAAGCGTGGGCTGCCCGGGAGCCGACGTGTGCGGCGCGCTAGTGGCAGCTGCGCGCGCGCTGCGCCGGCCGCAGCCCTCGGCATGCGCGGCGGGTGAGTCGCGCAGCGCAGCGGTGACGTACCTGGCCGCACGGTTGAGCTGGCGGCGCGCGCTGCTGCCGCCGGCCGCGCCGCGCTCTGAGTGCGGCGCCGCGCTGCAGGTGCTAACCCTGGCACTTGCGGCCGCGGGGTTGGAGGTGCGCCGCGCTCCGCTTTCTCCCGATGAAATAAGCCGCCGACCTGATGGTCAGTCATTCAAGGCAGTTCGTTGCGCGCTCCACCTAATGAGACAAAACGATAGACAGCTGGCAAGGTCCCTTACGTTTCAGTGGTGATCCTGTGTGCCTCCCGGCGGCTCGCCGCGCTGCCGGCGGGCGCAGCGCGCGGCGCGGCCGGCGCGGGCCCGCCGGCGCTGCTGCTGCACGTGGAGGAGTGCGACCGGGGGTCTTATGAGGCCGCCGCATCGCCTCCTTCTACGCCGAGCAAACTAACTCAAACTGACAACTATTTTCCATTAAGCAATATTAGTTTAATTAGTTTGGTAGGTGAATCGCATATGCAAAATAAAAGAAATTCGTCTTCTAAACAGCGCGTGGAGAATGAGAGAAGCCGAAACTTTCCTTCTTATTCTCGTTGGACAGAATATGACATGCGAAAAAATAATAAAATCGTCATAGACTCCGTTGGAATGGAGCGGATCGATAACTATAAAGAATCAAGATCGGCGCCTTTACCAAAGAAGTTAAATGCTAGATCTGTAGATATTGACTACGAGGCCGCGAATCGTTCTACTCACGGACACGGGCGAGACTCAGCTCGAGTACTTCGCTCTAGTTTCAGGACTGATCGTATTGATTCTCTCCTCCCCGTGGCCGAAGTCACATTTTTTCAACGATTGTTGCTAATTACAGACGAGCGAATCGACAGGCCGCATTACTTAGATGCTATAGGTATTAACGACCAAATATTAACAGCAGTTAAAAGCCAACTAAGGGCAGACAGCACGTTGTTGGATATTACCAAAATAAACTTCCACTTATACGAACGATCGAATAATACTAGTACAAGCGCCATGTGGCGCCATGCAGCCATTCTGACGGCCACCACTACGAGATCACCCGAGTTGGCCGGCGAGCTGGTGACTAGCGTGGAGCTAGTGAACGTGACCGTGTCGTTAGACGGCTGGAGCGGGGCGGGCGCGAGCGGTGCGTCGGGCGCGACGGCTGCGCGTGAAGCCAGCAGCGCAGCGGCGCTGTCCGCCGTGGCAGCGTGCGGCGCGCTGGCGCTGGCCACTAGCGCCGCGCTGCTACTACGCTGGGTGGCGACACGACGCCGCCGCCGTCGTCGTCGCCGCGATGCCGTGCTCGCTCCCGGGGATTTCACTTTCCCGGTGGATGAAAGACGGCGCGTCGGCGAGGGTATGGAGACCATGCTATCGTGCTGGCTGCAGCAGCTGCACGAGTTCGGCGGGCCGGAGCTCGAGCGGCCCGACCTACTCAAGCAGCCGCCGTGCGTGGCTCCCCGCGTGCCCTCTGCACCCTCCTCCACCTGCAGCGTCAACCGCGTCACCGTGGACCGCCGCATCCGCTACAAGGTACATACTCACTCGGCCAGACACGTTTTCATCAAAGCCAGCTTAACTGACTGTGCTCACATTATGTTTCAGGGCGACGTGGTGCACGTCAAGTACCTGCCTGCCACCGCGGGGCTCGAACTCAAGCGCAAAGCGACCGACGTCCTACTTGTAATGCAAAACTTGCGCCATGAGAATTTGAATCCTTTTATCGGTGACTAATTGACTACTACCTTTAATTGATGGTTATTAATCTATAAATGTCTCCCGTTCTTTGTTCAAACTTTTGACGACCCGATTTGTGCAGTGGCTAAACGATTGGACTGCTGCGCTAAGGGTTGCGGGTTCGATTCCTGCACGGGACAAAAATTTGGGCGATCCGCAGATATTTGTCCCGAGTCTGAGTGTTCGTGTAGGTATGTGATATTACATTTTTGTGAAACGCACCCATGATACAGGAGAAATTCCTGGTATTGGGCGACGTGTATTTATTAAAACATTGATGTATGGTTGGCTCAGGGTGTCTGTGTGATCTTCGACCGGCGCTGGTGTTCGACAACTGCTGGCGGGGCTCGCTGGAGGACGTACTAATGGCAGACGACATAAAGCTGGACTGGACGTTCCGGTTGTCGCTGCTAACGGACCTGGTGAAGGGCATGCGCTACCTGCACGCGTCGCCGCTGCGCGTGCACGGCCGTCTGTCGTCGCGCAACTGTGTGGTGGACTCGCGCTGGGTGCTGCGCGTCACCGACTACGGCCTGCCCGCGCTGTTCCGAGCCCAGAGCCTGCCGCACCCGCATCGCACCGCTAGAGGTTCCGACACTCATATTAGCACATAAACGACTCTTGCTTTAACTTTGTTGAAAACCAACATAACTTACTCAATGTTGCTTCTCCTTGCAAACGGATGTGGTTTAGGACTTGGCTGTAGTCTTACGTTATAATCTGTCCGATCACTTGTACACCTTTATGTTGTAAGGCAAAGACAGTCTCAATTATAGCATCGTACCGAAAGCACGTTGTTTTTATTTAAAAATATACACCGATCCGTTTATCATAATAAAATAAGCCTTAAATCATAACCATATGGTCGAAATCGAGCCGGATTTAATGAATGGATCGCCCAGCGAACTCGGCGCGCGAATACAATAGGAGACCGCATTCCTTAGATAAGGAATATATAAAAAAAGTTGTTTACGAGCAATTAGTGTGAACGCGGTACAAAGTTATAGACTTATGGACAAAAAACTAAGTAAATAGACATTGCAGTGAACGTGTTTGTGTTACATTTTTGACTATTTAATTCTGGAAAATGACGTCACCTACTTCGGAACAGTCGAAATATTTATCTACATTGGAAGATGTGGCTAGTATGTTACGGAAAGCGCAAGTTAATATGAAAACGTGTCCGAAACAGCGATTGACAGAAGGTTATATTAAAGCGAGAATAAAATGCATTGAGGAGTATTGGGATACATTTAAGCAAATAAATAGCAACCTTATGAAGTGTACTCCACGTGAACAGCGAGGTGTTTTGCCATACTTCCTTAATGAAGAATATTACACATATGAAGACATGTATCTCTGTTTACATGCAGATTTATCTGATCATTTATTGATTATGCAGTCACAACAGAAATTAGCAGAAACTTCTACTATGTCTACTTCGTCACAAAATGGGCAGCCGCCATTTGCTAAGCTGCCACGAATTCAGTTACCTACATTTTCGGGATCATATAATGAATGGCCTACCTATGAAGATTTGTTCACAGCCCTTGTTCACAATACATCTATAAGTGACGTGCAGAAGCTTCACTACCTAAAAACGAGCGTTTCCGGAGAAGCGGAAATGTTATTGCGCCACATCCAAGTAACAGAAAATAATTACCAACAAGCATGGGAACTGCTAAGAGGACGTTACGGGAACAAAAAAATGATTGTGTCTTCAATTTTAAAAAGATTGTTTAGTCAGAAAAGGATTAGCAACCAATCAGCTAGTCAAATCAAAGCTTTGCTAGATACTACAGTTGAATGTATTAACAGCCTGAATAACATAAAAATACCTACTGACTCTTGGGATCCTATTATTGTTTTTCTGGTAGGACAGAAACTGGACTCAGAGACTTTAAAAAGTTGGGAAGAGCAAGCTTACAAGGAGAATAGCGATGAGTTGTCCACGTGGGAGGAGTTTAAAAGGTTTCTCGAAGCTAAGTTTCGTACGCTAGAGTTAATTGCTCCCATGGCTTCTACAGTTTCAAGAGAGAAGACACAAGGTCACAAATCATGTCATGTCACGACAAAGGATACTATGGGCGATATCTTACAATCTGCGCACACCAATATCAGTTCACCATCCTCTTGTACATATTGCAAGGGTGAACATTATATGTTTAATTGTAAAGACTTTGCGAAACAATCTGTGCAGCAGCGACGTGAGTTTGTGAAGAACCAAAACCTATGTTACAATTGCTTAGTACCGAATCACAATGTCTATAACTGTAAACAAAAAAGAACGTGCCGAGTCTGCGGAAGAAAACATCATTCTCTTTTACACCAAGTCAAAGAAACAACACAGAAGGATGAGAAACAAGAAGAACAACAAGAACAACTGGAACAAAAGGTTACGAGCGCACACATCTCTAAAGAACAACCTGGTCGTCAAGTGTTATTGGCTACAGCACAAGTAAATGTAACATCATGCGACGGAAAAACACATCTACTTCGTGCATTGATTGACCAAGGCTCAGAGGCTTCATTCGTATCGTCAAGAGTAGTCGAACTCTTAGGATTGAAGAGAACTTGCATGAAGGGTGTAGTCTCAGGGATTGGAGATGGAAACCTGATACCTATCAGACATGTAGTTGACTTGAAGGTTGCATCGAGACATAATTTAGAAGAATTTATTCAAGTGAAGGCCTTTGTTTTAAAATCAGTGTCTACAACATTACCTTCAAAATACGTCTCGATGAACTGGCCAGTACTACAAACTTTACTGTTGGCTGACCCTATGTTTAACACACCGGGTAAAATTGATGTATTACTCGGTGCCGACGTATATTGTAAAATAATAGAAGTTGGTTTGCTAAGATTACCTGACAGCATAGTGGCTCAGAACACACGTTTAGGCTGGATACTTTCTGGTCAAAGGGAAAACAAATCAATTGGCGACGAACACAAAATAACTACACTACACGTCACAAGTATGGTATCAGAAGACGATAATATGTTGAAAAAATTCTGGGAAATAGAAACAGACTTATACAAAAAAAGGAAACTACTTACAAAAGAGGAACAAAGGTGTGAAGACATTTACAAAAATACAACTAAAAGAGTTAATGGAAGATATGTAGTACACTTACCTTTGAAGCACGGAATAGAAGAAACAGTAAATTTATGTGGAGATACAAAACAACAAGCTATAACTAGATTCAAACAATTAGAAAGAAAGTTTCAAAAATCAGAAAGGTTAAAATCAGAATATTCTAAGGTAATACATGAGTATATGGAATTAGGACATTTAAAAAAATCTGATCCAGTTGATGACCACCTATCAACCTACCTTCCTCACCACGCTGTAATACGCGAAGACAAGGATACAACGAAGGTTCGAGTGGTCTATGACGCATCTGCCAAGGGTTCTAATGGTCATTCCTTAAACGACACAATGATGGTTGGACCTCTCTTACAACCTGATATGCGAAGCTTAATTATCACATGGCGAACGCATAAGATTTGTGTAGTAGGGGACATAATCAAGATGTACCGCATGATCAATATGACGACAGAACACACAAATTTACAACGCATTGTCTGGCGTGACAACCCTGGCGAAAAACTAGAAAGTTACAACTTAACAACTGTAACTTTTGGTGTAGCTGCGGCACCGTACTTAGCTGTACGAACTTTAAATCAACTCGCCGATGATGAAGCACTTGACTATCCTGAAACAGCTCCTGTAATTAAGCATTCATTTTTCGTAGACGATTTTATGCAGGGTACTGAAAGTATAGAGAAAACAAGGAAAATGTGTGAGGAAATAAGGATAATATTAAATAAGGGAGGTTTTAAAATGCAGAAGTGGTCTAGTAATTCTGAAGAAGTGTTAAGCTATCTACGAGAAGGAGAAAACAGTACGAAGGATGGAATAGAGATAAAGCTAGACAAGGTTATAAAAATTCTAGGAATAACATGGGATAGAAAGAAGGATTCATTTCAATTCACTGTCAACTTACCTGAAGTTCGATGTCCTATAACGAAGAGATCCATTCTGTCTGACGTCGCTCGGCTTTTTGATCCATTTGGGTGGCTATCACCGGTGATTGTTAACGCTAAGGTTCTTATACAGAATTTGTGGTTATGTAAGAAGGGATGGGATGATGAATTACCGTCAGAATTGATTGATGAGTGGATAAGATATAGAGAAGAGTTAATTCACCTGCAAAACATTGAAGTACCGCGCTGGTTGAAGACCACACCGAACAATTACGGAAATATAGAGTTACATGGTTTTGCAGATGCATCTACTCAAGCATATGCTGCTGTTACTTACCTCAAAATTGTTGAAGGGGACACAGTACATGTCACGATGATCGCATCTCGTACCAAGGTTGCACCGTTGAAGCAACTTTCAATTCCTAAATTAGAGTTATGCGCCGCAGCACTACTAGCAGAGTTGGTAAATGATCTTGTAGACCTGTTAAAGATACCTAAAAACAAAATTTATGCGTGGACTGATTCAATGGTGGTGATGTCATGGCTGCAATCACAACCTAATCGTTGGCGTACCTTTGTGGCGAACCGAGTAGCAGACATCACCCGAATACTAGACTATGACAGATGGAGACACGTGCAGTCTACCGATAACCCAGCTGATATCGCGACAAGAGGCGTAAAAGCAAGCGACCTAGCTCGTTTAGACTTATGGTGGACTGGGCCTGTATGGTTACAACATAAAAATCTAAATTTAAATCGATGTGAAATAATTGCACAAACTGATTTGGAATTGAAGAGTTCGTCATTTCACACCAATTTAGAAGAAAAACCTATATGGGAAACATTTTCGTCAGTCTCAAGAATGAAAAGAGTATTGGCATATTGTAGAAGATTTTTAAAGAAAGAAAATGTAGAAATACGGGAAAAACATTTAACAGTTATGGAATTAGACAAGGTTTTAGAAACATGCATAAAATATTATCAAAATTTAATTTACCAACGTGAGATCAACGATTTACAGAAAAATGATAAGGTGAAGAAAAGAAGTTCTCTTATTACACTCGCACCCTTTTTAGATAAAAGTGGAATGATTAGAGTGGGAGGAAGATTACAAAATGCTTCTATAGCTGAGTTTACAAAAAACCCAATTATAATTCCTTGTAACCAACACATCACTAAATTATTAGTTAACGAAGCCCATATTAGAACACTACATGGTGGGATTCAAGCTATGATGGCTTTTCTTAGAACTAGATACTGGATTATAGGTCTCAAGTCGGCTGTACGAAAATGCATTCATAATTGCAAGATCTGTATTGTAGATAAAGCTAAGGTAAAAACGCAGTTTATGGGTCAATTGCCTGCCGTTCGAGTCAATCAACACCGTCCATTTATGAATAGTGGAGTTGATTATGCTGGTCCCATATTCATTAGAACCTCGAAGGGTCGAGGTCATCACGCAATAAAGGGCTACATTTGTTTATTTATTTGCATGGCCACTCGCGCTATCCACCTGGAAGCAGTCACAGATCTTACTACACAAGCTTTTATGGCCGCATTTCGGAGGTTTGTAGCACGACGAGGCCACTGTTCGAACGTATGGAGCGATAACGGCACCAATTTCGTTGGTGCGGCTAAAGAATTAAAGGAGATGTTCCAGGTGGGCAAAGACAATGTTGCAAGAGAAGCAGCTGAACTTCTGGCTAACGATGGTACAAGATGGCACTTCATACCACCCAAAATGCCAACATGTGGAGGCCTATGGGAAGCTGGCGTTCAATCTGCCAAAAGACACCTTTACAGGATAAATAAGGACACAAAATTGACTTATGAAGAAATGGCCACCCTTTTGGCTCAAATCGAGGCGTGCCTCAACTCGCGCCCTCTTTGTCAAATAGACAATAATACAATAATGCCCCTCACTCCAGGGCATTTTTTAGTTGGTGAGCCTCTGATCGCTGTTCCTGATACATGTTACGAACAACAGCCAATCAGTCTTCTAACTAGGTGGCAATTAATACAAAAAATGACCCAAGATTTCTGGCATCGATGGCGTACAGAGTATCTTAACACGCTCACGCACGCCTGTGATTGGAGATGTAGTTATTATTAAAGAGGATAATCTGCCACCTACGAAATGGTTATTAGGAAGAGTAAAACAGCTACATCCTGGTAAGGACAATCTTGTTAGAGTGGTGACAGTCCAGACTATGGGAAACCATGAGCTTAAGAGACCTCTGTACAAATTAATACAGCTGCCCAAGGATACAAAGAATGTGTAAGCTACGGTGGGCGGTTGTTAGTGTAAGGTATTGTGATTAGAAGTGTTGTGCTAAAATCAGTCACTATAATTATAATTTAATATGTAAAATTAAATATGCATGTGAGTCCAAATGTACAAATATTTACAGTCCACTATTGGCAACATTATAGTTTCTGTACTTCATTAATTAAAAACTAATGTTTTTGGTGGGCGGAATGTCCGATCACTTGTACACCTTTATGTTGTAAGGCAAAGACAGTCTCAATTATAGCATCGTACCGAAAGCACGTTGTTTTTATTTAAAAATATACACCGATCCGTTTATCATAATAAAATAAGCCTTAAATCATAACCATAATCTGATTCATTTTACGAAAGTATCTAATTATTCCATACCTAATTTGTTATTGTTGTGTTATTCCTCATTGAAAGATTTATTATGGACGGCGCCTGAACTTCTACGCGAGGCGTGTGCCGGCGGGCGCGGCACACAACCTGGCGACGTGTTCTCATTCGCTATAATCATGCAAGAGGTGATAGTTCGCGGCGAGCCTTACTGCATGCTGGCGCTAACGCCCGAGGGTGAGTGTCCATGCCGCCGGGGTCGACCGGGGGTTACCGGGGTCGACGGGGGCTACCAGGGTCATCCGGGGTCCAAGGCGGGCCGCGCTCATGCTGCGGCGTCATGTTTCAGAGATCGTGGAGAAGGTGTCGCGGCCGCCGCCGCTGATCCGGCCGTCCGTGTCGATGGGCGCGGCGCCGCCGGACGCCGTGAGCGTCATGCGTCAATGCTGGAGCGAGGCGCCCGACCTGCGCCCCGACTTCCACCGCCTGCACGACATCTTCCGGCACCTGCACCGCGGCAGGTGCGCCAGCCACACCTAATGTTATAACTGCCGTCATTTACTACTGTGCCCATTAATCATTTTTCTATTCATATTTCAGAAAAATTAACATTGTAGACTCTATGTTTGAAATGCTTGAAAAATATAGCAATAATCTAGAAGAGCTAATAAAGGAGCGGACGGAACAGCTTGACATGGAAAAGAAAAAAACAGAACAACTTCTGAACAGGATGCTGCCCAGGTGGGTACTACGCCAGCGTTTTGCGTTACAGACTTCAATTCATTCACTTGTTGTAGCCATACCTTTTTGAAATCTATTTGCTACAATTCATCACTGCACTGTTAGGATCAATAACCACCATTAAATCTACCTCCTGAGTAGCCATTAATAATCCCGTGAATAACTTGTCCATAGTGGTACCTAAATGTTACTGAGTTTTTACATTCGATAATTCTCAGTACCAAATATTAAACATCCATTTGTAAACATACCTAGACGTTATCGTATCGTTTGTCACTATAATATGAATCGGTATTGATGAGTGCGGCACGTGCTCAGGTCAGTGGCGGAGCGGTTGATGCTGGGGTCGCGCGTGGAGCCCGAGGAGTTCGAGGAGGTGTCCATCTACTTCAGCGACATCGTGGGCTTCACGTCGCTGGCGGCACGCTCCACGCCCGTGCAGGTGGTGGACCTGCTCAACGACCTGTACACCACGTTCGACGCCGCCATCGAGCAGTACCGCGTGTACAAGGTGCAGCCGCCGCGCGCCGCCCTGACGCCTCCCCACTAGCGAGTCGGTCGGTAACGTGCGCTGCTCGGCCCGCCAGGTGGAGACCATCGGCGACGCCTACATGGTAGTGGGCGGGCTGCCAGTGCGCACGCGCGACCACGCGGAGAGCGTGGCCACCATGGCGCTGCACCTGCTGCACTTGGCGGGCCGCTTCCGCCTGCGGCACCTGCCCGACACGCCGCTGCACCTGCGCATCGGCCTGCACACCGGGCCGTGCTGCGCCGCCGTGGTCGGCCTCACCATGCCGCGCTACTGCCTGTTCGGCGACACCGTCAACACCGCCTCGCGCATGGAGTCTACCGGTGAGTGCGCGTCCCGGACTGCGGCGCCAGTCTGTTCCCGCTGACCGGCTCGCCTGCGCATGTGCAGGGGCGGCGTGGCGCATCCAGGTGTCGGCCACGACTGCGGAGCGCCTGTCGGCCGCGGGCGGCTACCGCCTGCGCTCGCGCGGCCTCACGCAGATCAAGGGCAAGGGCGCCATGCACACCTACTGGCTGCTCGGCAAAGAGGGCTTCGACAAACCGCTACCCACGCCGCCACCATTACAGTCAGTACCTAGTAGAGTTATATTGTATATATATAATAAACGAGGCTTGGATCGGTAGCTTTATATGCATTGCTAATGTAATTAGGTATTACGTACTACGTACAATTATGTGCAGGTTTCCGAGACACAATTTATTTTGAGCGCTCACTACACTATTACCTAACTCTATGACTGCAATAATAAATGCTATCAGAACACACAGCGGTTAAATGACGAGGATCCATTACACTTTGGGCATTGCATCGCGTTAGTTGTGTTCTGCGCGTGGCATCGTGCATAATATATACATACCTCCCTTGAAGTAAAACTATTCTTGTACAGTCAGCATCATAACTAGCTTAACATGTTAGGAAACCTTGTGTCAAATAATTAAAAGAAACAAAATCAATTCAAGTTATTGTTTCAAATTATAGAAACGTCCAAATAATTGTTTGAGAATATTTATCTAACCGCCGCACTCAGAGACGTTAATGATTACTTAAACTGACACTAAGGAAAGATTTCAGGAACAAAACCTTTACTTAGTAATAGTTTAAATATCATTAAATGTCTCTGAGTACGGCGGTTAGACTTTTTACTATATAAGAAGTCGTTCTTTAAATAATGGTATGTTAAAAAATCTAAATGTTCAGCTACTTATGATGCTGACTGTACCACATCCAAATTTAATCAAACATTCCAGCAGGATGTAAATAATTTAGATTGTAAAAACAAAAGAAAACATATAAATACGTTCTTGAAATATATAGGTAGGTATAGGTAGTTTACGTTGGAATTTCTTTAACGACCTGTTTAATGAATATATTATTTTTGATATATAATACAACGACCTGATTGGCGCAGTGCCTAAGTAATGGACTGCTGCGCTAGGGGTTGCGGGTTCAATTCCCGCAAGGGACAAAAATTTGAGTGATCCACAGATGTTTGTCCCGAGTCTGGGTGTTTGTGTATGTGATATTTCATGTTTGTGAAACGCACTCACGATACAGGAGAAATTCCTAGTGTGGGGTGACGTTTAAAAAAAAAAACAACCTACATTCTGTGGTAGGGGCGGGTAATAATGCACTTGTTGTTGGATAAAGTGCCTGTATAAGGTATACTGATTAATATTAGGATTATTATGTATTATAATATATATTACGCTTAAAACGTATATTTCGAATCTCTCAAGCTCAACGGAATCAAAATTCATGGGGTACTTGCCGTTGACCTAGAACTACGAAAGGAGATGTTTAATTTCCGGCCATTTCTTGTACATTTATCAAAAAAGAAGAAGAAATACCACGAATTGAGGAAAAATATGCTTTCGTGAATTTAGGCCTGATTTGTTGTGCAATAAGTGCAGTAAAAAGCAATTTGTTGTGGCCCCTTCTAAAGGGGGGGGGGGGGGGCTTTGTTCAACAGTGGATGTCTTCCGGCTGATGATGATGATGATAACCGTGTCATGTGGGGTATCGTATGAAAGGGCTTCATTTGCACAAGCTTCAACAGATCCTCATGATGTACATATACATATAATTAGTTTTCAATTTATGACGAAATATATGTACCTAGTACGGAACTCTCGGTGGGCGAGTCCGACTCGCACTTGTCCGGATTTTTTAAATAAATATTAATAATTAGGCACGATAACTAATTGGTAGGTTTATTGATAACCGATAGGTACGTAGGTACGTATCAGGTGCTTACTCTACTTGAAAGTATCGTTTTTTTCCTGAGTAACGTGTACATAGTTAGTACTTAACTTCAAATGGCTTGGCTTATAGTCTTAAGTATATACATTATGTAGGTACTTATAGGTACCTATAATTATATTTTTTGTGTCATTCGTAGTACCTATTTAGAAATTTTTAACTTACTCTTGAAACTTTGAACGTTATTCGTGTTGTGTTTAAAATTTAAACTTACAAGTTAGATAATGCAATGGCAATAGCTGGCGATAGCAATATGTTTACTAACTGGCGCTTCATCGCGCGCTAGGTCCGAGGAAGTACTGTTTGAGATGGATGGAGAGAACGAGAGTGAGTCATCATCGGCCCCAAGCTCAACGCCGCCGCCGGCGCAGGCGCAGGCGCGGGGCTCGCCGCCCGTCCCCGGGCAGGCGCCGGACGATCCGCGAGCGGCGCGCGCGGCCTGGCAGAGCTCCGGCGCCGCGTCCGCCGACAACAGCCCGCCCGCCCAGCCCGCGCCGCCCGCCCAGCCCGCGCCGCCCGCCCCACCTGCCCCGCCCGCCGGCGACCACAGCGTGCAGTACTCACGATACAGGTGCTTTTTATGTTAAGGATCTCATCAAACTGACTAATGACTATGACTAAGAAACATCAAGTACCGAAACCGTGATTTAGAAACTTCCTATTATTTTTTTGTTAGATAAAACTTAGACGTAATTTTTTATTGAGTCAGTAAATACCAATAACTTAAACCAGGTGTCTGGGTAACGGCCGCCGTCCGTTGCGGCGTCAGTGGTCGCTGGAGCGCGGCGACGCGCTGGCGGCCGCGGCTGCGGGGGCGGGCCCGAGCTGCGCCGGCGCCGCTTCCGCGCCGCCCTCTCCGCCTGAGCCACTGGCGCTGTTGGGCGGCGCGATAGCCCGCCCGCCTCCCGCCCGCTACCGTACGCGGCTGGAGCGCGAGGCGCCGCCGCTGGCCGCGCTGTCAGAGGACGCGGCGCGCCCGCTCTAGCCCTCGCTGTGTCGGCTGGTGCCGACCGCCGGCGTCGCTAGATCGACAATAATTTTCGTAGACAAATCTTCTTCAGCCGACAGCCGTCGCCGCCGCCGCGCCTGCGCAGTTCTCGGCCCGTGCGCGGTAGACTGGCGGAGGTCGCGGTGACAAGCTCGGCGACGATGCCTGTCAATATATATTTTTACGATCGCGCCTAGAGGTCGTATTGTGATTCAAAGAGGGTGATTCGTGTATTTTTGAAATTTTTCGAGTACCTACTTAAATAAATATAAAACTACGTCTTCATTGCGTGGTTTTATTTCCCAACAGGCCCTAAAATATTACTATCATATACCCAGTGGCGTGCATCCCATATAGGCAATTAGGCAGTGCCTACCTCATATAAATTCAACAATTCAATACATTATATTTACTGAATAAATAAAATAATTCGTCATATCAATTAATATAAAACAATAATTATACTTCAAAATATACTACACAAATAAAATACTTTTAGTATCCATCACAAAAATATACCTACGATCGTCCATTCATAGCATGACGCAATAGTAGGCAGTCGCTTGAGCTGCCTACTAAATCCACGCACACTTTAAAAGAATTCGCGTATTCGTATACAGACACACACTTCATTGTGTCGTAATCGAAATCTCAAAATCACTTTTTAAATACTGAATGTGTAAGTAGGTATAAACTAAGCCCATTGGGGTATTCACGATCGCGGTACAGTAATTACTTAGTATAAAATCAAATCTAGTGTTTTACATAAATACAATAAAAGTACTATCATGTATATTTCAAGATAGTGTAAGCACAATTGCGAGTTATATTAACCGTCCCATAGGCCAATTACCTCTAGCCGGACACTCATACATTCTCTATTTACACGTTACCTTCATAGTGATAAAACAACTTATTTGTAAAGTTATTTAACTAACGCGGAGGTCAGAACATGCCGAACGTAGTAGAAAAACAACAATATATGTAGTTAGGTACCTATAAAATCGATATTTTGGTTATTGAAGAGGGTATACCTATACATCTTTTTATGGATTCGGGAAGATAATTATGTGCCAATTCCGCAGTGTATGGTAAATAATCGCGTTTTACGTTAAAAAAAAAACTCCCATTTGTGTAATGCCTACCTAGTCCGAAAACCAATGCACGCCACTGCATATACCTATACCTATAAATTTATGTTCTTGCAGAAAACATTACTTATATAGAGCTGTTGTGTATTTAAATTAATCAAATAATAAAAGTGCAGTTCCCACAATACTATTTATTAAACTACTAGCGATGCCCGCGACTTCGTCCGCGTTTTTAAGTTTCATGGTTTCATGGGTTTTCATGTTTTGCGTGGAAGTTGTGGAACCTTAATTCTAACTTTTTTCAATCATCAATACATCACTCATCATCAAGACACATACATAAAATTTGAATGTCTGTTTGTAAAATCTAAATAACAGATTTTAACTGAATTCACATGGTTGTAAAGGTATAAATACAGAATAAAGGTATAAGTATATAAACATGTAAAAAATTATATTTTTCCGTGAAAAAAAAAGAAAACGTGACAAAGTCGCAAATAACAGCTTCCCCGCAACGTCTGGAGAACCGACGAATTAACGAAACCATAGCGCGATCTAATTCAACGACAACGCCATCTAGGGAATAAAACATCAAACTTTTACCAAAGTTATAAATCAATAAGTATGATCGCGCTATACTTGCACTTCCCGTTCAGACGATACAGAAATAAATCTGATAGTACAAGAATAAATATTAGGTTTTTTCATGTTACCCTCCTAGTGACCACGAGTCTTCGTCTAAAAAGTGTGTATACTCACATCCGTACATACAAACAACAAACAGACAGACAAGACTTCACAGACATTTCAACACTCATTTAATACAATGCGGTAATAATAAGCACATAAAACTAATTTTAAATTTTTGCCCTGCGACAAAAGTTGATATGGTAAATGACAACAGGGCGGGTGGGAGGAGCCGAAACGCCGTTCTAATACTCGTGGAACGACAATTGATACGTCAAAAAAAGCGTCCCGGCAAGAGCTATCCGAAAGGATAAGATGTAAGTGTGTATCTCCATTTAAAATTTGGTTATCGGCCAAAAACTGTTTTTATAATTGCTAAACAGATGAAAATGCAAAATTATTACAGTTGGTGTAAGTAATTTTAATAGTTGTAACTAAGATGCATTCATATTTATAAACTTCTTGCAACAGACTAAATATCTGTACGTAGGCCGACAAATAAAACAAAAACGGATGAAAACAAATTATTACCAAAATTCATAGACGAAAATATTAACAATATAAGATAAATTCAAACTAAGAGTAACCTAACCCGAACAAACATAATCCAAGGAAAACAAGATCGCAATGCAAGATTTATAAAAGTATAGTTTTACAAAAATGGGTTCCAAATGTTAGGTTAGGTCTTACCCTAACCTAACCTAACCTTACTCGAATCCGGTAACCATCCGGACCGAGCCCAAGTCGTCGACGGCGCGTACTGTTTCCCGCGCGCCTCAAGGAGATGTCAGCAACTGTAGGGGCCCATCAGGGTCGAAGCCTACTGGGGCCAAGGGTCTGATTCCGAAAGGAAGACTCGGCCCTGGTACGAAAGGCAACGAAGGAACAGGAGTGGGTTTTTAGTCAGTAAAAGTCTGACACTATCTCCCGCTCCGCCCAAGAGCGGGGGATGTCATAAGATGATTTTCCCACCGAAAAAAAAAAAAAAAAAAAAAAAAAAAAAAAAAAAAAAAAAAAACCTTACTCGAATAAACTTAACTAAGAGTAACATAACTCGAACAAACATAACCCAAAGTAACCTAACTCGCAATGTGAGGTTTGAGAAAGTGAGATTTCACAAAGTTAGGTTTCAAAATGGTAGGTTAGGTCTTAACCTAACTATGAGAAACCTTATTCGAATAACCCTAACTAAGAGTAACCTAACTCGAACAAAATTAAACGTAAGTAACCTAACTCGCAATGTGAGGTTTGAGAAAGTGAGGTTTCACAAAGTTAGGTTTCAAAATGGTAGGTTAGGTCTTAACCTAACTATGAGAAACCTTATTCGAATAACCCTAACTAAGAGTAACCTAACTCGAACAAAATTAAACGTAAGTAACCTAACTCGCAATGTGAGGTTTGAGAAAGTGAGGTTTCACAAAGTTAGGTTTCAAAATGTTAGGTTAGGTCTTAACCTAACTATGAGAAACTTAACTTGAATAAACCTAACTAAGGGTAACCTAACTCAAACAAACATAACCCAAAGTAACCTAACTCGCAATGTGAGGTTTGAGAAAGTGAGATTTCACAAAGTTAGGTTTCAAAATGGTAGGTTAGGTCTTAACCTAACTATGAGAAACCTTATTCGAATAACCCTAACTAAGAGTAACCTAACTCGAACAAAATTAAACGTAAGTAACCTAACTCGCAATGTGAGGTTTGAGAAAGTGAGGTTTCACAAAGTTAGGTTTCAAAATGTTAGGTTAGGTCTTAACCTAACTATGAGAAACTTAACTTGAATAAACCTAACTAAGGGTAACCTAACTCAAACAAACATAACCCAAAGTAACCTAACTCGCAATGTGAGGTTTGAGAAAGTGAGATTTCACAAAGTTAGGTTTCAAAATGGTAGGTTAGGTCTTAACCTAACTATGAGAAACCTTATTCGAATAACCCTAACTAAGAGTAACCTAACTCGAACAAAATTAAACGTAAGTAACCTAAATCGCAATGTGAGGTTTGTAAAGGTGGGATTCCACAAAGTTAGGTTTCAAAAAGTTAGGTTAGGTCTTAACCTAACTATGAGAAACTTAACTTGAATAAACCTAACTAAGGGTAACCTAACTCAAACAAACATAACCCAAAGTAACCTAACTCGCAATGTGAGGTTTGAGAAAGTGAAGTTTCACAAAGTTAGGTTTCAAAATGTTAGGTTAGGTCTTAACCTAACTATGAGAAACCAAACTCGAATAAACCTAACTAAGAGTAACCTAACTCGAACAAAACTAAACGTAAGTAACCTAACTCGCAATGTGAGGTTTGAGAAAGTGAGGTTTCACAAAGTTAGGTTAGGTTAGGTTAGGTTAGGTTAGGTTAGGTTAGGTTAGGTTAGGTTAGGTTAGGTTCCCGCGGCGGGTCAGTTTGGCCTGCCGGACGAGTTTCTGGACTCGTATCGGGTGCGTCCCCCGGGTGGCGGATAGGGGAACGCCGCGCAGATATGCGCGGTACCGGTTTCGACCGGCGCGGACCAAAACCAGGCGTTGGGACCGCTCCTCATTCATTGAGGACGCGGTCATAGTCGGTCGCTGGGGGGTTGGGGAAGTTCGCTCCAGGTACGTGTCCGTTTTCGGACATGACTGGGATGCGAACAAGCGACTGACTGTGTTGGGATCGCTTTTCTCGCGAGAAGCGATCATAGCGGCGGGTCTGGTCAGACGCCTTTTGTCTGGCCGGGCGTGACCTTTTGGTCACCGTCGTTGGTCCGCACCTTGCGGTTTTGCGAGGTGCGGAGAGCCGGTCGGCGTCTCGGACGTATTCCGAGCAGCGGCGACGGCGGAGTGCTTGTTTCCTCCTCTCCTTCTGGAGGGGGAGGTGGTTACGAGCGCGGGCGGCGGGTCCGGCTGTTCACGAGAGTGGGCAGTCGGGCATGGCAGTTGGCCACCGCCGGCCGAACCCGTAATCCTGTTCTTTTTGGGACAGGGATGGGGGTTCCTTGCCTTTATTGGCCGGGGGCTGCGTGAAGACAACACTATAAAATTACCCTAAGCTCGTGCTGGTGACGTCCGGCCGTGGGCTGAATGGCGGGGGTGAACCCCGTCCCGAGGATGTCCCAGGGGACCACACCCCTGGCACAAAAAAGGAAAAAACTCTATGAAATGGCACCTGGAAAATATAAACTACCCCAGGGAGGTACCACCCGCTCCGCGGATGGACAATCCTCTGCGGGCCCTTCGGGGTCCGTCTGCCCCTCGTATTCTGGGGGGGGCGACCAATGCCACTCATCTGCTCGCAAGAGCAGTTCGAGGAAGAGCCGGGAGGGCTCTAGACACTCGGGGACCGACGTGGAGCCGACTTCGGACGGCAGTGCGTCTGGTTTCAGGAGCGCGGATGACCTAGTGGTCGGGGCGGTAGGCAAAACCTACCGGAAACGGCCACGGTCTGGCTCGTCGTCGCCTGAAGGCGGCTCGAGGCCATCGTCCGGATCGCGCTCGGGGAGCGCGTCAAAGCGAGGCAGGGGCCGACCGCCAACCACCGGCAAATATGTCGGTGTGGCCAAGGCCCAGGCCGAGTTGAAGGCCGCGCAAGCTCGGCAGCGGGAGCTAGACACGGAGGAGGAGATCCTCCGTGAGGCAGAAGCTGTCGAGCAGCGGAACCAAGCTCGCCAGAGGGCGATAATGGAGGTCTCGGACTCTGACGACTTAGGGGCGTTGGAAAAGTTCGGCCTCCATGTCAAGGACAAGGTCAACGACGCTCTGTCGTTGGTCACAAGGGTCGCCAAGAAGTCCAAAAATCTGAAGGGCGGATACGTGCGGATACTCAACGAGGCCGTTGAGACCATCCGCGAGGATGTGGGGTTCCTCAGCGGTCGTTTCGTCAACGACGAGATGATAGCGCTGAGGGACGAAAACGCCAACCTGAAGGCGCATGGCCGCGCCCTCAGTAGCGAACTGAAGAGGCTTCGCCGTGAGGTCCGCTCCATGGCGAAGCGGCAGGGTGCGGCTGAGGCCGCGGCTGCTGCGACGGCGCGTCCACCGTCCTTGGACGTTGGGGAATTGTCGCGCGCCATCATGGTCCAAGTCGGGACCATGGTGAACGCGCGGTTCGCCGCCCTGGACGACCGCTTGCTGCCTGAGCAGCGGACCCGTCCACCCCTCGCGGCGGACAAAAGAAGGGCGGACTCTCCGGCTCCGGTCGAGAGCCTGCCGGCGGCGACGGAGCAGGTGCAGATGGTGCCTGCCCCTATTGCTGCCCCACAGCTTGCTGCTGCTTCGGACCCTCCCAAGGGAAAGAAGCAGCAGCCTAAGGGGAAGAGGGTCGCGGAGCCTCCGCGGCCTTCGACCTCTGCAGCGGCGACCGCCCCTGAGGCCACCACCTCTGCCAGCCCCGTCCTAACGGAGGAGGGCTGGACCACGGTGGCCAAGAAGAAGGGGCAAAAGAAGAAGCCCGAGCGGCCCACCAACAAGGGCTCGGGTGCCCCTGCAAAGGGGCAGAAGAAAAAGGCGCCCAAGAAGGCGCCCAAGAAGAGGGCACCGAGGTTGCGCGTGCCGCGCTCGTCGGCTGTAGTAATTACGCTGCAGCCAGGCGCGGTTGAGCGCGGCCTCTCCTACGCGGCCGTCCTCACGACGGCCAAGGAAAAGGTGCCCCTTGCGGACCTCGGGATCACCGGCCTGCGATACAGGCAGGCGGTGACCGGGGCCCGCATTTTCGAGTTGCCGGGGGCGAAAAGCGGCGAGAAGGCCGACGCCCTCGCGGCAAAATTGAGAGAGGCACTGGGTGCCGAGGACGTCCGGGTCTCCAGGCCTATCAAGTGCGCAGAGATGCGCATTTCGGGCTTGGACGACTCCGCGACGTCCGAAAGTGTCGTCGCCGCAGTCGCCCGTACGGGTGGCTGCACGGCCGACGAGGTCAAGGCGGGGGAGGTACGTCACACCCCCTCCGGCCTTGGCAGCGTATGGGTGCGCTGCCCTGTGGCAGCCGCGCAAAAGGTGGCCCGAGGTAGGCTGCTGGTCGGATGGGTCTCGGCGCAGGTAAAACTGCTCAATGCCAGGCCCACCCGATGCTTCCGCTGCCTACTAAACGGGCACGTGCAGCACTTCTGCACGTCCGAGGAGGAACGCCGCACGCAGTGTTACCGCTGCGGCGAGGTCGGCCACCTGGCCAAGTCGTGCGCCAGGGATCCGCACTGCACAGTCTGTGCTGCTGCGGGTCGAAAGGCTGACCACCCGATCGGCACCAAGCCCTGTGGGGCTAGTGTGTCCCAAAAGGGTAAGGGGAAGGCCGCAACCCTGCGGCCGACCCCTGCTCCAGCTGCCACTGGTGAGGAGGTGGTGCCCATGTCTGTCTGATGTGGCTCACCTCTCCCTCTGGTGACGCGCACCCATGCGCCAAAGGGTCAGTGAGGGGACGGAGCTGTCGTCCCTTCACTGAGCAGAGGCCCGCGGAGGCTGGGTTGGGAGACCCACCTCTGCATTGCACTGGCCTCTGCACCGAAGTCCTGTACCCCCCTACCTCTACATAGGGGGGAGCGAAGAATCCGCCCCACTTTACAGGGCGGATAGCGCTGGTGGGGTTGGCGGTAGAATGCTATAGCGATCCCGCCTCCCCGCCACTTATGCGCCGAAGCAGGCAACATGTGAGGTTTTTAGTGGGTAGGCCCCTGTGGATCTTATTGGGTTCATGGGGGAGAGTCCCACATATCCCCGTCGCCTCCCAGCGGCGGGGAATGCGTAACGCATTTCCCTCACGTTAAAAAAAAAAAAAAAAAAAAAAAAAAAAAAAAAAAAAAAAAAAAAAAAAAGGTTAGGTTAGGTTAGGTTAGGTTTTTTTTTTTTTTTTTTTTTCAAGTTATCTTTTTAATCCTCCGATATGGTGATCGGAGCCTTTATTAGACTTGTGGTGTTTTAATTTCTATTATTTAGTTTCTTCTTCATCTTTTGATCGATTTCTTTTATTCTTCAATTTTGATTGTACAAATTTAAGTATTTGTTGGTATAATCAACGTAATCAACTTTTATACAAGGTTACTTAAATATTGGTATCCTTTTTTTTTTTTTTATTTTTTTTTTTTTTTTATTTTATTATTATAATATTACAACTTAATAGACATATTTATTTATTTTATTTAGATTTATTCCTCTTTATAGCATCATTTGCTACTTCTGTGCAATATTGCAAGAAGTGAGGTCTTAATTCTTTATTTCCAATCAATTCTGGTATTGTACGTAGTGATAACTTTGTGGCTGTGATGCTCTCCAGATTGTATCTTTGAAGTGCATATTTAGGGCATTCTAGTATGAGATGTTCTACTGTTTCTTCTGTTGTTTGGTTGCAGATGCACGTCGGATCGTCTTTGCACTTGAAGCGGGTAAGATACTCAGAAAACCCGCCGTGACCTGTTAATATTTGTGTCAAAACTGAAGTGATTTTTAACTTTCGTATTAGACCGTAGGTAATTGTGATATTAGGAAAGAAAATTTTTGCGACTTTAGCTGAAGTTTGTTCTCTATATCTTGTTTCCCATGTTTGTATTGAGTTATGGCGAATTTCATTTTTGATGTGTGAGATTGGTCGTTTATTGTAACTTGCTGCTGTTCTAGTATAGTTAGCCGCTTCTCTCGCTAAGACGTCCGCTCGCTCATTACCGGGGATCCCGACATGTGCCTTCACCCAGTAAAGTTTAATCATATATCCTGATTTTTGTAGTGCTAAAATATTTTTCTTAATATCAAAAGCTAAGGGGTGAAACGTGTCAGGTTTTTTAATTATGTCTAGTGAGGATCTGGAGTCACTGAGCACAGCTACCATATTCCGCTTGAGTCTTCTTGCTAGCTCTGTGGCCTGGTAAATGGCGTAGAGCTCTGCTTGAAAAACTGTGCAATATGACTCCAGCCTCACTTTCTTTGTATGCCTTTCCGCACCGTCAATCCAGCACGAAAATGCCGCGCCGACTTTGTCAAGCTCTTTGCTTCCATCTGTGTAAATTTGCACATCTGGAAGCTGGTGATGTTCAATGTCTTCAGTCAGAATAACATAATCAAATTCTGGTTCTTCGGCTGGATGGGGTGCCTCTTTCCAGCATATACGGTCTTCTGTTAGCCGGATTTCTTCTTCGGGTGTCAAATCTTCTCTTTTCTCAATATAAAGTTGTGCTGCTTCCTTGATTCTGACATCCAGGGGGATCAGCCCAGCAATTGTAAGTGCTGCGTTTAAAGAGACTGTTCTGTACGCTTTGGCAATCTTCTGGGCAAAGCCTCTCTGGATAGTATTAAGTTGTTTCTGCGTCATAATTTTGTCGGCGGCTGGTGCCCATGCACTTGCCGCGTACAGGATCGTTGGTTCTATAACCGAGACATAGATAGTGCGAATAATTTCGGGGTTTAATCCCCATTCTAGTTTCGCTGTGCGTGAGACCATCTTATAAATATTGGCTGCTTTGCGACACACTTGAGCAATGTGGCTATTAAACGTAAGTTTATGGTCTATGATGAGTCCCAACACTTTTACCTCGTTGACTAATTGGATTATTTCCCCATTCATGTATACACGCGGGGCATCAAATTTCAATTTATTTGTAATGACAATAGCTTGTGTCTTATGAGCCGCGAATTTAAGTTTATTTTTGATGCCCCAATCGTGTACATGTGCGAGGGTATCATTTGCCTCGGTTTCAATTTGACTAATTATTTGTCCGGAGAATACCAACACCACATCATCTGCAAAGGCTTGGCAGTACACTCCTTTCTTTTGCAGTTCATCCAGAAGCGGGTCCAGTAAGAGATTCCAAAATGTTGGACCGCCTATTGAACCTTGAACACATCCCTTAGTAGTTGGTCTGCGGAATGTGGCGCCTGCATAATTAACTACTACAGTTCTATCTTTAAAATAATTGTCAACCATGTTTTGAATATTCTGTGGGCATTTCCTTTGGGCCAATTGAACTTGAATGGCAGGCCACCAGGCATTATCAAACGCCCCTTCGATATCTAGGGAGACTACAACGGCGATTTCTTTTTTCTTTAAAGTTGTTTTTATGTGTCGCATTAAATCATATAATGCATCCTCTGTGCATTTTTGCGGGACAAAGCCATATTGTTTGGGGTTAGTCCCAGATTTTGTGTGCCAATTGATCCTCTTAATTAACATTCTTTCGAGAATTTTCCCCAGAACTGATAGAAGACCAATTGGTCTATACGATTTTGCCTGCGTATAATCGGGTCTCCCTGGTTTTCTGAGGACCACTACAGAGGCTTCCTTCCAGGGAGCAGGAAAGCAACCCAGGGCTAGACATTTGTTAGTAATTTCCAAAAATATTGGCAGTTCTGTTGATATAGCCGCACAACAAATGTCTGCCGTGAATCCGTCAGGACCTGGAGCCTTCCTGGGGTTGAATCTACTGATCGTTTTCTTAAGCTCCGCCACTGTAAATGGTGGGTCCAGATCTACCGAATGCCCAGAATCGACAATTTCTTTTGCTTTTTTTCGAATATTTGCATGAATTACGCTATCAGTTGTTGAGTCATCTTCTGGGAAAAAGGTCCTTGTCAACATTTCTGCCGACTCTTCTGAGCTCAGGACTAAACCATCCCTAACAAGGAGCTGATCCTGCTGCCTTTTGTTGGAGCACTTAATCACCCTATAGATGCTATCCCATAGGCTTTCCCTGTCTTGCTTGGTGCAGAATTGTTTCCAACTTTCTGTTTGTGCTTTGTTGGCTGCTTCTTCATATGTGTGTTTTGCTTTCAGGTACTCGTCTACGACATAGCATCTACGGGAGGAGGCTGCATTCGGGATTCTACGTCGCTTCGTGACCATCTCCTTCTTCATGCGATCCAGCTCGTCGGTCCACCAAGGTAAGTGTTTTCTATTATTGTTTATTTTTATTTTAGGTATGCTTTTATTACATGCTTCTTTGATACATTCTATATATTTATTTACTATACTTTCTAGTTCTGCTCTGTTATCTATTGATCTGATGCTATTGCTTGTAATGTTTTTATTTTCTAATTCTGTTTTCAGAGTTTCGGTAAACCGATTCCAGCTTGCCTTCCGTGTATTATAGATGCGAGTGGAGGGTCTTTTGTATTCTTCAGAGGGTTTAGCGAGATTGATATTAAAAGTGAGAGCGTTGTGGTCCGAGCTGGTTACGGATTTGTTAACCTGCCAATCTGTGGTCTTATCTAAAAGCCCTGTGGTACAAGTAGTAATATCTACATGGCTTTGAAACGCTCGTCCACCACGTATAGTATCAAAGGTAGGTTCTGATCCTTCGTTGAGTATATGTAGATCATTTTCGTCAAGAAACCCTCTGATGGTTTCGCCTCTGTCATCGTCATCTACGCTTCCCCACCACTTGCTCCACGCGTTCACATCCCCTCCAATTACGATTTTATCGGTTGCGGCTTGCAACTTGTCCAGTATCCGTTTCAGTTGTGTTAGGTAGGGCTCAAGTGGCATATTGCCTTCAAAATACACCGACACTACTCCCATGGTCCAGGTGTTGGTTTTGAGTAGTATGGGAACAATGTTCTCTGTGACCATGGTAGGGTCATTCAGTACTTCGAGGTTGTTGTCATAAATAATAATTGCTGATTTGACAGGCTTCGTTCTGCCTGATCCGCACTGAAAGACCCTTGTGCCGGTGTATTGCTTGAGCTCACCAGTCGACCCTACGTATGGCTCCTGAACTAGTGCAAAGGCAATGTTTCCTGTAGTTGCTTCCTGGTGTAGCTCCTGCGTGGCCAGCCTTTTCCTTTGTAGATTTGCTTGTAAAACTTTATATACCCGTGTCAGAACTTTAGCAATATGCTACTGTGGAGCGGGCTAGGCTATCCCACTTTCTGCGAACTGGGCATTCATTATCAAATGCGTTGTGGTTATGTTGCCTGTGTTTGGCAAGAAGACAATTGCGGCATCGTGGTAATTCTGCCACCTGTTGTGTTGGGCAGTTTGCACGAATGTGTTGTTCTCCGCAATGGCTGCAGACTGGGGAGGATTCTTTACAATACTTTTTAGTGTGACCATAGCCCAGACACATGGAACATTGGATAAGAGGGGATTGATCGTGCGCGTGTATCCTTTGAAGATCTACGTGTAACTTTCCGATTGCAGTAACTTTTTGCCAAACGCGTGGAGATACCTGTACCACTACATGTTCCATGTGCGGGTTTCGCGTGCGACGACGGTACTTAATTGTGGCTCTGAAGTCGGAGGCTGGGATGTCACCGAGTATATGTGCATTTTGATTTTTGATGGCTGCAATTACGTCTTCGTCAGAATTATATGAAAGAACGTCTTTTAATATTACAAGGGGGTCCTTGTTCGAGATATCTTCGACTTGTAGTTTGTCATTAATCTGCATCTTAGCTTTCACTCTATCGAGCTCGGCCCTGGTATTGAATCCTACAATAACCTTTTGGTCTTTGGCCTTTCTGAGACGCTCTACCTTCACCCCCTCCTTCTTCGCATCAACAACAGCGCGGATCTTGTTGATGACCTCTTCACTCGTGTCCTTCTCATCCGACGACGATACAATAACCGAGTGCAGGGGTTTTGGTGTGCCGCGACGCGCTGCCATTTCTGCGAAGGATGGCCCTTGACCACCCACGAACTGTGCTGGCGCTTGCTTGAGTTGGTCGCTGAGCGCTGAGGTGTGTCGCTTACAGTCCTCTAAGACCTCAACATGAGTACGCAGACCTGCGATGAGCTCCTTCATTAGTTCGTTGGGTGGCGAGGAGGGAAAAGTTCCAGGAGGTGCTCCAGATAACGGAATATTATTAAGGGTGAGTTCAGCCAGTTGTGAGCTATGTCGTTTTTCGATATTCAGTAGGTCTTCCTTTAACTGTAACTTGAGCTTACCAAGCTCCAGCTGAAGTGCCTGACGTGACTCAGATATATTGACGACGATATTGTACAGTCCTGTAAGACTGCTTGTAACTACTTCCTTGATAGACGTCTTGAGATTGCCAGACAGCAACAACTGGGCTTTGGCCTCTTGGAGTAGTCTATTCGCTGTAGCGGTGACGTTCTCCCCGGAGTTTACTAGCTCTCCTACATTAATAGGGTTAGGGTTAGGGTTAGTACCAGGATTTTGGGACATGGTAAAAGATTAGATGACAATTGGAATACAAACAAAAGGTATTATTATTTAAATACAAACGAAATCACAATGGATTGAGAAGTTAATAAAAATAAAGTGATATTTTACAAAAAGCGGTCGATTTTACTATTTATTGTATTACTTATTTATTGTTATATGGTAACAGATGAAGTGTTTATAATTATTTAATTTATTAGTAGAACAGGGGGTACCCTGAAACAGTGTTGAGAAGCCTAGACAGAACCCTTCTTACATATATTACAAGTGATGGCAATGTGAGTTGGGAAAAATGTATGCAAATAATTACGTAATTTACTAATTTAATAAAGTTATATAGGAAATAATCATAAATGCGACTATATAAAAACTACTACAAAATGGAGGTATAACGATAAGAAACAGAATTAATAACTACAAGTGTTAGTAAACACAAAGATATGTCGAATTAAAACTACTTAAAATGTATTAAAAATGTTGTCTCAAAAATGTGGATTTTGATAAGTTTGAAAGCGAGAAATAAAATATTTAGCAAAAATCCAGGACAAAAATGTTAATTGATATTGATACTACTCTATATAAATGAATTTTAAGGACAAATAACTACTCGAAATGTATGATAGAAACTGAAATACCGATTTTTGAAGTTAAGTCTAATTTTACGCAAAACTGAAAATGGTTTATTGAAGATAACTCGAAAACTATAATATTGAGATGCGATTATTATACACCATAAAATAGCGCTAGAATAGACAGATTTTTAGAGATATTAACCAACGTGATCGGATAATAAACACTGTCTGAAAAATCGATAGGTTAGGTTAGGTTTTTTTTTTTTTTTTTTTTTTTTTTTTTTTTTTTTTTTTTTTCTCCTCCGATGTTGCGGTCGGAGACTTTTGCTTGAGTATATATATTTTTTTGTGCATATTAATTGTCTTGTATATTTAATCATATCATGTTGTCAATATTTGATATTATTTATTTTGTCTACGTTTTATTTCGATTGATTGCGTCGTTAGCAATATCTATGCAATATTCAATGAATTTTGGTCTTGCCTTTTTATTTGTAAGTGCTTCGTGTAAAGTTTGTATCGTCAGCTTTGTGTCGATTGTTATTTCCAGGTCGTGTCTCTTGCGGCTATATTTTGGACACGTTATCAGAAGATGCTCTACTGTTTCTTCAGTTTCCTGGTCACATACACATGACGGGTCTTCTTTGCATTTGAAGCGTGCCAGGTAAGCTGAGAATCCACCGTGTCCCGTGATTACCTGTATCATAGTAGGTGTCAATTTGGTTTCTCTTGTTAGTTTGTAGGCTGAAACTATGTTTGGTAGAAACAATTTTGTAACTGCCGCTGTTTGTGCATCTTCGTATCGTTTTTGCCAAGTATGTAGGGATTGGTAGCGTATCGATTTTTTGATGTGAGAGACGGGACGACTATTGTAGGAGGCAGACACTCTGGTGTAGTTAGCTGCCTGTTTCGCCAGTATATCTGCCCGTTCATTGCCTGGGTTACCGTTGTGTGCTTTAACCCAGTAAAGTTTGATGTTGTGTCCCATTCTCTTTAGGTTTGAAATGTTTAATCTGATTTTAAATGCCAGTGGATGGAAGGTGTCGGGATTTTTTAAGATGTCGAGTGCCGATCTAGAGTCACTTAGTATGCCTATTACTTCTTTTCTGAGTCTGTGCGCCAATTCAGTTGCTTGATAGAGCGCGTACAGCTCCGCTTGAAAAACGGTACAGTATGACTCTAGTCTCATCTTTTTCGTGTGTCTCTCCGATCCTTCCATCCAGCACGAATATGCTGCGCCTACTTTGCCGTCCATCTTACTCCCGTCCGTGTAAATTTGGACGTCCGGGAGTTCATGTTCTTCTGCATTCTCAGGCAGCATATCGCCAAGGCTTTCGTAGTCTATGTCTTCCTGTAAGGCTGGGTGTGGTGACTGTTTGAAGCAAATTCGGTCTTCCACCAGTCGGACTTCTTCTTCTTCGGTTAAGTCAGGCCTTTTTGCAACATATAGTTCAGCAGATTCGCTTATTCTTATGTCTAGTGGGATTAAGCCTGCAAGTACTAGAGCTGCGTTCAGAGATACAGTGCGATATGATTTGCAAATTTTTTGCGCGAATCCCCTCTGGATCATATTAAGTCTTTTTTGCGTCATCTGTTTTTGTGCTGCTGGTGCCCAAGCGCTTGCGGCATAAAGAATTGTTGGTTCTATAACAGCTGTATAAATAGTTTTTATGATGTCAGAATTTAGGCCCCAGTTAATTTTGGCTGTCCTTGAGACCATTTTGTAAATATTTGCGGTTTTTTGGCAGATGTAGTTTATATGACTATTAAATGTTAACTTTGAGTCGATTATTAAACCCAAAATTTTTATTTCTTGTACAATTTTGATCGGATTTCCAGCCATGCACACATTTGGGACATCAAATTTTAACTTATTTGTGGTTATCAGAGCTTGAGTTTTTAGTGGAGCGAACTTTAACTTATTTTTGATGCCCCATTCGTGTACATATGCTAGTGTTTCGTTTGCCTGTGCTTCAATATGTCTTGAGTTATGTCCGGAAAAAACTAATACTATATCGTCCGCAAACGCCTGGCAGTATATTCCTCTTCTATTTAAGTCATCGAGAAGTGGGTCTAATAGCAGGTTCCAGAATGTTGGTCCTCCTATTGACCCTTGTACACATCCTTTCGTCGTGGATTTTTTGGCCTTTTCGCCTGCGTATTGGACGACAACACTTCTGTCTTCAAAGTAGCTGTTCACTAGGAGTCTTATATTGAGTGGGCAGCCTTTGAGCGCGAGCTGGCATTTGATAGCCGGCCACCATGCGCTGTCAAATGCTCCTTCAATATCCAGGGATACGGTAAGTGAGATTTCTTTATTTTTTAGGTTTTGCCTGATATGTTGTGTAAGGTCGAATAATGCGTCTTCTGTACTGTGTTGTTGTATAAAGCCATATTGTTTGGGGTTGGTTTGTGATTGTATGTGCCATCTTATCCTTTTGATCAACATTTTTTCTAGGATCTTCCCCATCACCGACAAAAGTCCTATTGGCCTATACGATTTTGCCTGGGTATAGTCCGTTTTGCCAGGTTTCCTAAGTACAACAACAGAGGCTTCTTTCCATGGCGCGGGAAAGTACGCTAATGAGAGGCATTTATTGGCAAGCTCTAAAAAGACTTGGGGTCGGGCTAAGATTGCCGAGCAGCATATATCTGCAGTTAAACCATCCGGTCCGGGGGCTTTCTTAGGATTAATATTTCTTAAAACTATTTTCAATTCAGTTTCTGTGAATGGTGGGTCGTCCGACTCTGCTTGAACGGATCTGTTGATTTCTTCCGCCATTTGTCTGATATTTGTATGTATTTCGTTGTCCAGACTTGAGTCGTCTTCTGGGAAGAATGTTTTTGTTAGTAGTTCTGCAGATTTTTTGGGTGTCAAGACTACTCCTTCATCGACAAGTAGTTGGTCTTCTTGCCTTTTGTTTGAGCTCTTTATGACCCGATAGATGGAGTCCCACAAACTTTCCCTGTCCTGTTTTGAGCAAAACTCCTTCCAGCTTTCTGTTTGTGCCTTTTTTGCTGTTTCCTCATATGTCTTTTTACATTCCAGGTACTCGTCGACTACGTGTGATCTTCTGTGGGGTGCTGCGTTCGGGATCCTGCGTCTCTTCGTGTTGACTTCTGACTTCAAGCGTTCCAGTTCGTCGGTCCACCAGGGTAAGTATTTCTTATTTCTATTTATCTTTATTAACGGTATTGTATTTTCACATACTTGTTTTATGCATTGGATATATTTTTGTGTGTATTTTTCCAGGTCTTCTTTGTTATCTATGGATTTAATATAATTATATGTGATGTTTTGATCTTCTAATGATGTTTGAATGGTTTCAGTAAACCGGCTCCAGTTTGCTTTTCGGGTGTTATATATTCGTGTAGAGCTTTTTGGTCTTTCTTCAGATGGTTTTTCGAGGTTGATGGTGTAAGTAAGCGCGTTATGATCCGAACTGGTAATGGACTTGTCTACTTTCCAGTTGGTAATATTTCCTAGTAGTGCTGTAGAGCATGCTGTTAAATCAACATGACTCGTCAGTAAACGTCGTCCTCGGATGGTGTCAAAAGTTGGATCACTTCCGTGATTAAGTATGTGTGCGTCAATTTCGTCGAGGAACCCTCTGAGCAGTTCTCCTCTGCTGTCTTCTTCTGAGCTGCCCCACCAGGTACTCCATGAGTTGACATCACCTCCAATTAATATTTTATTAGTCTGTAGTTTGTCCAGGATACGCTTCAGCTGGATCAGGTAGGGTTCAAGTGGTAAATTACCTTCAAAGTACACGGAGATAGCTGCTATTGACCATTTGTTGGTTTTGAGGATGGTAGTCGCGATATTTTCTGTAGTAAGCGTCGGATCATTAAGCACTCCGATGTTATCATCATAGATGATGATAGCGGACTTGACAGGTCCGCTTCTATTCGGTGCAGCTTGAATGACCCGAGTTCCCGTGTACTGCTTGATTTCTCCCGTTGATCCAGTGTACGGTTCCTGGACCAGTGCTACACTGATTTTTCTTTTAAGGGCTTCCTGGTGGAGTTCTTGTAATGCCAGCCTTTTACGCTGGAGGTTCGCTTGAATAATTTTGTATGCGTTTGTGCTGTCTAAAGTAGAGTTGCCCTCGGCGTTAACAGCAGTAGGAGACACTAGACCTCGCTATGTTGTCCCACTTACGTCTAATTGGGCAGTCTAGGGCAAAAGCGCTGTGTGCTGTTTCTTGATATTTAGCGGCTTTACAATTACAGCACACTGGTGTTTCTGCTGCCGCGTAACTTGGGCAATCCGCTCGTAGATGTATACCACCACAATAGCTGCATCGGTCCGAGGTGTCGTTGCACGTTTTACGACCGTGCCCATACCCCAAGCAGCGAGTGCATTGTACAAGCGGGGATTGATCCATCACTGACACATATTGGAGATCAATGTGGACTTTTCCTGCCGATGTTAATCTCTGCCACAGTTTTGGAGACACCTGTAGAATAACGTGGTTTTCGTGCGGGTTCCTTGCCCTCCTTCGGTATCTCACGCTAGCTTTTGTGTCTTCGTCCGACAGATCTCCCAATATGCTTGAGTTTTGTGATTTCAGGGATGTAATAATATCGTCATCCGTGTTGTACGTCAAGAGATCTTTGATGATGACCAGTGGGTCCTTATTTTTTGCTTCTTCTACTTTAAGGTTCCCGTTGGTCATTATTTTGGTAGTCATTTTTGCTAGGTCGTCTTTATTGCCACAGCTTAATATAATCTTTTGGTTTTTCACCTTTCTGACTCTCTGTACCTGAATACCAGAAGTTTTAGCATCAAGCGCTTGTCTGACCTTGCCCAAGACCTCGTCGCTCGTGTCCATTTCCTGGTCCGAGGACACAATGATTGAGTGGCTGGGCATGGTGTTCCTCGGAGTAGGGTTTGGGCGGGATAAGACGTGTGCGTAAGTAGGTGTACCCTCCTTGAGCGATGTAATTTGTCTTCCCGTTTCTTCAGCAGATCGGCGAAGTTCTCTGACCTCACCCAGTAATTGGCTCCAGTCTTGAGAACTATCACACAGCGTCGACGAGGGGCCACGTTCAGCCAGCAGTTTCTCAACAACCTTTGATGGTAAGTCACGACGTATTGTGTCCAGTTCTTTCAGGATCTTATCGATTGAGAACGTGGAAGTTTGCGGATTACTCCCCACCAATTCGGCCAGACGTTTCGAGTGTTCCTTCTCAACCCCTAATAACTCCTCCTTCAGCTGCAGCCTAAGCTTTTCAACTTCAAGAAGCAGGCTTTGGCGGGTCTCGCTAAGATTGACACACATGTTGTGCAGTCCTGTAAGGCTATTAAGCACTGCCTCTTTAATCGTAGTCTTTAAGTTGCCTGACTGATCTAATTGCGCTTTCGCTTCCTGAAGCAATTTGTTAGCGGATGCAGTGATATTCTGCTCCTGGAATGATCCTGAAGGGATGTCCTGTGTTGCCTGAGACATATTGTATATATATTTTATAAGTGAGACTAATGAATTAATAATTGCAATCTACTTTAATGTTATGTTGGGTTAGGTTAGGTTAGGTTAGGTTAGGTTAGGTTAGGTTAGGTTAGGTTAGGTTAGGTTAGGTTAGGTTAGGTTCCCGCGGTGGGTCAGTTTGGCCTGCCGGACGAGTTGCTGGTCTCGTATCGGGCGCGTCCCCCGGGTGGCGGATAGGGGAACGCCGCGCAGATATGCGCGGTACCGGTTTCGACCGGCGCGGACCAAAACCAGACACGTGGGATCGCTTCTCACGGAGAGGAGCGATCGGTGCGGCGGGTTCCGGTCAGTCGCGTTTTGACTGACCGGACGGCGACTTCGGTCACCGTCGGACAAACCGTAAGCCTCATTGAGAGGAACGGGGGCTCGCATCGGCTTGCCGGGACGGGCTGCGAGGAAAGCACCTCTATAAAAAACTAGACGTGGGCGTCTACGGACGCGGAGTCGGCGGGTCTGGTGGCCGCGTGTGCGGCCGGCGGACTGGCAGCAATGCCAACGTCGTGCATATCGTAAACCTGTTCGAGTCTCTTGGGCAGGAACGAGGGTCTTGGCTTAATTGCCCGGGCTGCGAGGAGTAAACCTCTATAAAAAATCCCCGAATCTCAAGCTCTTGTACGTGGCGACTTGATGGATGGCTGATGGGATCTTCAGTTCCGAACGTACACACTCCAGAGAACCGGCGGCCTCTCTGGTAGTAATACGCTTACCCAGGTACAGGGGGCACTGCCTGGGTGGACCGAATATTTCCCCCATACTCGTGGGAATCTTATGGATAATACAATTAATAAAACCCAAAAAACCCAAGACGTTATGGTGGGTGCGGAGTCTGACTCCGCATCGACGGAGATGAGTGTGGAGGAGGTAGTAGTGCAGGACAATTGCGGTAGATTCTTCCGCAAGCGGTCGCTGCGCTCGAATGCAGGGTCGGGGTCGTCTAGCGATGACTCTAGACCGGCGTCGAGGTCTTCGTTGTCGGGTAGAAATACCCCAAAGCGGGGACGGGGTCGACCACCAACAACTGGCGCTTATATGGGCTTGGCTAAGGCCCAAGCGGAGTTAAACGCCGCGAAGGAGAAGGAGTTGCGCCTGAATGCGGAGGAGGAAGTGCTTCAGGCAGCTCAGCGCGTCCGAAAGTCTCGGGCGTTCATGAAGGAGGTTGTCGCTAATGCTGGCGTGCTGGCCGACAAGTCGACGTCGGCAATCACGAAGACCGCCAGTGAGAGCATAGACGCCATACTAAAGGTGTCTAACAAGTCACGCAACCTTAAGGGCTCCTTTCAGGGTGCCCTTAATCAAGCGGCGGCCTCCTTAAAAGAGGTAATAGAGACGTTGAGCGCTCGCTCCGTCTCTGAAGAGACTGCACTCTTGCAGGCAGAGTGCGCCCGTCTGCAGGCGGACAACGCCCGCATGCAGCGGGAGATGATCGAACTCCGCAAGGAGTTTGTCGAGTTGCGGGCGGAGGCTACGCTGCAGAGGGCAGCTCCCATCGCTTCCGCCGCTCCGGTCGCGGTGGCGCAGCCGGTCAGTTCGCAACTCGACACAAACGAGTTGGTCCGTGCGATCATGATCCAGGTCGGGACCATGGTCGACGCCAAGTTTGCCGGACTAGACGACCGGCTGCTGCCGGAGGTACGCCTGCGGCCACCACTCGCTGCAGACGCAAAGAAGTCGGCGCAGGCACCTAAGCAGCCAGCTGAGGTGCCGAAACCGTCGGCTTCAGCAGCTAAGCCGCAGGCCCAGCCTGCAAAGCAGCCCCCTGCTGCAACCCCAGCCAGTGGGAAGCAGAAGGGAAGAAAGGGGAGAGCGGGCTTGGGGTTCGTAGAAGAGAACCCCCAAAAAGCACCCTCCTCCGTCAAGGTGGCCTCCCAGCCCAACGCGGGTACCAGCACGGACGTTGAAGGCTGGACTACGATTGGCAAGAAGGGCAAGAAGGCCAAAAAGCCCCAGGAGTCTGGGAAGAAGAAGCCTGACTCCAAGAAGGGCAAGAAGAAGAAAGGAGACAATGCTCTTCGTCCACCGCGCTCTTCGGCTGTAATAATTCAGCTGCAGCCCAGTGCGGTGGAAAGGGGCATGACCTACGCCTCAGTCCTTGCCGAGGCCAGGGATAAGATCCCCTTGGATGGCATATGTGTTGCTGGTTTAAGGTTAAAGCCAGCCAAGTCGGGCTCCGGGGCCCGAATTTTCGAGCTTCCAGGGGTCACAACTGGCGCCAAGGCTGACGCCCTTGCAACGAAGCTGCGCGAGGCGTTTAACGCTGAAGACGTCAAAGTCTCCAGGCCTGTCAAGAGTGCGGAACTCCGCATTAAAGGCCTGGACGACTCCGTCTCCAAGGAGGAGGTGGTCGCCGTTGTGGCACGAGAGGGTGGCTGCTCACCCAATGACGTCAAGGCCAGAGAGGTGGAAAGAAACGCCTATGGCCTTGGCTCAATCCTACTGAGTTTGCCGGTCACTGCAGCGAGGAAGGTGACTCGGGCAAAGCGTCTACTGATTGGGTGGGTCTCGGCCCAGGTCAAACTCCTGGCCGCCCGCCCAAAGCGTTGTTTCCGGTGCCACCAAACTGGTCACGTGAAGAGTGACTGCACCGAAGAGGCCGACCGCAGTGACCAGTGTTATCGCTGCGGGAAGACCGGCCACATTGTGAAGGAGTGCACTGCAGAAGCGCATTGCACTGCCTGTGCCGCTGCGGGACGTCCAGCAGATCACCTGATTGGCTCCAGGTCCTGCAAAGCTGGCCAAAATAAGAAGAAGGGGGGGAAGAATGCTGCGGCTCCGCGGCTGACCCCTGCTCCAGCTGCTGCAGTAGCCGGGGATGAGGTGGTAGCCATGACCACGGATTAATGGCCCACCGATTCCTGCAGGCGAATCTAAACCACTGCGCCCGAGCTCAAGACCTCCTGGTTCAAAGCATGGCGCAGTGGTCTATCGAAGTAGCAGCGGTTGCGGAGCCGTATTTCGTCCCCCCCAGGGACAACTGGGTGGGTGACGGGTCGAACCTAGTCGCCCTGGTATCGCGAGCTCCTCTGCGGGTCGTCGCCAGACGTCCAGGGTGCGTCGCAGCGGTGGCAGAGGGCACTCTCATCTTGGGGGTATACTTCTCGCCCAACAGGGTCCTCGCCGAATTCGAGGCTTTTCTTGATGATGTGGGGGCCCTGATTGGGCAGAATCGCCCTCTACCGGCGATTGTTTTCGGGGACCTCAACGCCAAGTCCACGGCTTGGGGTTCCCCCGCCACCGATGCGCGAGGCGCACTCGTAGAGGAGTGGCTGGTAGCGGTGGGACTGTGCGTCCTCAACCGGGGGTCGGTGCACACCTGCGTGCGGCAGCTGGGTGGGTCCATTGTGGACGTCTCTCTTGCGAGTCCAGTTGTCGCGCGTAGGGTCACCGGCTGGAGGGTTCTCGAGGGGGTGGAGACATTATCGGATCACCGATATATCCGATTTGACGTCTCCACCCCTTCATCATCATCGTCGTCGTCGTCGTCGCACGCGATCTTCCCGCGTTGGGTGCTCCAGAGACTGGACAGGGATGTGCTGCAGGAGGCAGCCATCGTCCAGGCCTGGGTCGGCACAACAGTGGCGTTCGTGGGGGTGGATGAGGAGGCGGCTTGGTTCCGGAGCGCAATGTCAAGCATTTGTGACAGCGCAATGCCCCGGGCCAAGTCGCGGCCCTCACGTCGCCAAGTCTATTGGTGGTCAGCTGAGCTGTCAGAGCTGCGCGTGGCGTGCGCCACACATAGGCGTGCGTACACGCGCCAGCGCAGAAGGCGAACCATCGACCGCGCTCTGGAAGCCCGGCTCTACGCCGCCTACCGAGGGGCCACAGTGGCCCTTCAACAGGCGATCTGCCGGGCCAAGGACGCGGCGCGTGAGGAACAGCTGGCCACCCTCGACGCAGATCCGTGGGGGCGCCCGTACCAGTGGGTACGCGGCAAACTCCGCCCTTGGGCGCCCCCGCTGACCCAGACCCTGGACCCCCAGTTTCTGGACACCGTGACGACGACGCTCTTCCCGATGAGGACGCACCTTACTCCCCCGCCAATGCAGAATCCGCGGGCGGCCGGGAGTGGCGACGGGACCGTGCCTGCAATATCATCAGCAGAGCAAGGGGCGGCGGAGCTTCGGCTTAAAGCCAAGAATACCGCCCCCGGTCCCGACGGAGTGCCTGGCCGCGCTTTGGCCCAAGCACTCAAGGCCCTAGGGCCCCGACTACAAGGACTACTCGACGCCTGCCTGCAGCGCGGAGAGTTCCCACAGCAGTGGAAGGCAGGCAGGCTCGTCCTGCTCCGGAAGGAGGGGCGCCCCGTGGACGCTCCATCCGCATACCGGCCGATAGTGTTGCTTGACGAGGTGGGAAAGTTCTTCGAGCGAATCATCGCCGCTCGCCTCGTCAAGCACCTCACGAGGGTAGGGCCCGATCTGTCCGACAATCAGTTCGGATTCCGGGGGGGTCGCTCGACCGTTGACGCGATTTTGCGCGTCAAGGCCCTCTCGGACCAGACAGTATCGGGCGGCGGGGTGTTGCTGGCTGTGTCTCTCGACATTGCCAACGCCTTCAACACCCTGCCATGGAGTTGTATTGCGGCGGCGCTCCAATTTCACGGAGTGCCGGAATACCTTCGTCGTGTAGTCGGGGCCTATCTGGCCAACCGGGCCGTAGTGTACGAAGGCCGTGGCGGGTTAGTCACAAGGGAGGTGACTTGCGGTGTTCCACAGGGGTCAGTCCTCGGACCTCTCCTGTGGAACATCGGATACGATTGGGTGTTGCGGGGCGCCACTCTCCCGGGTGTCAGCGTTGTGTGCTACGCCGATGACACACTCGTGCTGGCCCGGGGGGGTTCACACAGAGAGGCGTCCATACTCGCCACGGCCGGAGTGGCCCAGGTAGTCGGGCGAATTCGCGCCCTAGGTTTGGAGGTGGCGCTATCCAAGTCCGAGGCCCTCTTCTTTCATGGGCCTCGGAAAGCGCCACCTGCTGGGTCCCACATCATCGTCGGGGGGGTTCGAATCAACATCGGGTCCACCATGCGCTATCTCGGGCTGGTGCTCGATGGCAGGTGGACCTTCGACCCCCACTTCGAGCGATTGGGACCCAGAGTTTCTGTAGCGGCCGCCGCTCTCGGGCGTCTTTTGCCCAACTTAGGCGGTCCAAAAGTAAGTGTTCGGCGCCTCTTCTTGGGGGTTGCCCGCTCGATGGCGCTCTACGGGGCGCCAGTTTGGGCGGACAGGCTGACGCCGCGCGGCACCGCTTCCTTGCGGCGGCCGCAGCGCGCGATGGCAGTCCGGGTTGTCCGCGGCTATCGTACGATCTCACACGAGGCAGCGTGCTTGCTGGCCTCGTCGATGCCGTGGGACCTGGACGCCAAAGCTCTTGCGGCCGCATATTACTGGCGCAAGGAGCAGCAGAGTCGCGGCGGAAGGCTTCCGCCTCGAGCCGTCGAGCGGCGCATTGAAGAGCTCCGCGAGATTCAACAACTGCAGTGGGCGGACAGGCTTACCCGGCCTACAGCCGGTCACCGCACGATTGAAGCGATCCGTCCACATCTCGCGGAGTGGTTGAAGAGGCGCCACGGAACACTTACTTTCCGCACGACACAGGTGCTGTCGGGGCATGGTTGCTTCGGCAGTTACCTGTGTCGAATTGTTGGCAGGGAGGCAACCGCTTCCTGCCACCACTGTTCTGGCGGCGAGGACACGGCGCAACACACGCTGGAAGATTGTCCGGCCTGGGCTGTGCAGCGCCAAACCCTCGCCGCAGTCATCGGATCGGACCTCTCGCTTCCAGCTGTCGTGGAAGAGATGGTAGGGAGCGAGAGGTCCTGGAGCGCCATCACGGAGTTCTGTGGGGAGGTGATGGCGCTCAAAGAAGAAGCCGAACGAGAGCGGGAGTTAAACCCCGCTCTCCCAATTCGCGCCAGAAGGGCGAGAAGGAGGAGGGCAGACAACGCCCTCTTCCAGCCGCCCTAGAATGGCCGCAAGGCCTCGGGGCCCCCTCTTTGGGCCCAAGGGCGCGCGCAACATCATGCGCTGCGCGATTTAAGGGAAGACGGTAAGGAGCCGGACTAGCCGACTCCTTGCTGTGCGGAGGCTGCGGAGACTGGGTTGGGAGACCCACCTCCGCATTGCACTAGCCTCCGCCGAAGACCTGCTGCCCCCTTCATCCCCGGGGGGGCACATACAGCGAAGTTCCGCCCTTTTCAGGGCGGCAGCGCCGGCGGGGTTGGCGGTAGAGTGCTAATAGCGATCCCGCCTCCCCGCCATCCAAAGCGCCGAGCAGGCATTGTGTGAGTGGTTTTAGTGGGTAGGCCTCCGAGGATCAACCGAGCGGCTTCGGCTTCTGGGTGGGTCCACGGAGGAGAGTCCCACATAACCCCGTCGCCTCCCAGCGGCGGGGTATGCGTAACGCATTTCCCTCACCTAAAACAAAAAAAAAAAAAAAAGGTTAGGTTAGGTTAGGTTAGGTTGACGAGTGTTGCCAACGTCCATACTACGTTGAATACACCGGTTCTCGTCCGATCACCGAAGTTAAGCAACATCGGGCGCGGTCAGTACTTGGATGGGTGACCGCCTGGGAACACCGCGTGACGTTGGCTTTTTAGCCTCCCAGCCCACCGCGGGTACCAGCACAGATGCCGAAGGCTGGACCACGGTGGTGAAGAAGGCAAAGAAGCCAAAGGCGCCTGCCCAACAACCAAGGGCAGGTCCTAAGGCCTTGCAGAAGGCTTCAAGGAAGGCCTCGAAGAAGGCCTCCAAGAAGAAAGATAAGGCGCTACGCTCTCCGCGCTCAACAGCTGTAGTAATCACACTGCAGCCGGGTGCGGAGGAGCGTGGCATGTCTTACGCGGCGGTGCTGGCGGAGGCGAAAGAAAAGGTCCCGCTAGCTGACCTGGGGATCACCTCGGTGAAATACAGAAAGGCGGCGTCGGGGGCTCGCGTCTTTGAGCTCTCGGGCGCCACGAGTGGCGAGAAGGCGGATGCTCTCGCCGCCAAAATGCGCGAGGCCTTCAAGGCCGAAGACGTCCGGGTCTCCAGGCCCGTCAAATGCGCAGAATTGCGTATCAAAGGCCTGGATGACTCGGTCACTACCGCCGAAGTCATCGCCGCTGTGGCAAAAGTAGGTGGTTGTGAGCCGACCGACATCAAAGCTGGCGAGGTGCGCCACACCGAGACGGGGGTGGGCACCATCTGGCTGAGCTGCCCTGTCGCTGCGGCTCGCAAGGTTACGCGGGGCAGGCTTCTCGTCGGGTGGGTCTCGGCACAAGTCAAGCTGCTCGAGGACCGCCCGAAACGATGCTTCCGTTGCCTTCGGTCGGGGCATATTAAGGCCGACTGCAACGATACGGTGGACCGCAGCGAGCAGTGCTTCCGCTGTGGACAGACAGGCCACCAGCTCAAGCAGTGCTCCCAACAGCCGCACTGCACATCTTGTGCGGCAGCCGGGCTCGATGCCGGGCATGCCATTGGGACGAAACACTGCAAGAGTGGCCTGTCCAAAACGGGGAAGGGAAAGGGGAAGAGGTCTGCTCCGCAGCCGCCCTCAGTCCCAACTTCGGCTGAGAAAGCCGGGGAGTCGGTGGTACCAATGACCACAGATTAACATGGCCCACCGATTCCTGCAGGCGAATATCAACCACTGCGCCGCGGCCCAAGACCTTTTGGTCCAAAGCATGGCGCAGTGGGAGATAGACATCGCGGCGGTTGCAGAGCCTTACTTCGTCCCACCCAGGGACAACTGGGTGGGTGATCCTGCGGCACTCGTCGCCCTCGTCTCGCAGACTCCTCTACGGGTCGTCGCCAAGCGTCCGGGCTGCGTTGCAGCGGTGGCGGACAACATCTTCGTTGTGGGGGTATATTTCTCGCCCAACAGGGTCCTTGCAGAGTTTGAGGTTTTTCTCAACAACCTAGGGGCCCTGATTGGGCAGAATCGCCCCCTTCCTACCATCGTTCTTGGGGATCTCAATGCCAAATCCACGGCTTGGGGTTCCCCCGCCACCGACGCACGAGGCGAGCTCGTGGAGGAGTGGATGTTGGAGGTGGGACTGTGCGTCCTCAACCGGGGGTCGGTGCACACTTGCGTGCGGCAGCTGGGCGGGTCCATTGTGGACGTCTCTCTCGCAAGTCCAGTTGTCGCGCGTAGGGTCACCGGCTGGAGAGTCCTTGAGGGGGTGGAGACGTTATCGGACCACCGGTATATCCGATTCGACGTCTCCACTCCTACATCGTCGTCGTCGTCGTCACACGCGATCTTCCCGCGTTGGGTGCTCCAGAAGCTGGACAAGGAGATGCTGCAGGAGGCGGCTATCGTCCAGGCCTGGGTCGGCACAACAGCTGAGCTCGTGGGGGTAGACGAGGAGGCGGCTTGGTTCCGGGACGCAATGTCAAACATCTGCGACAGTGCAATGCCCCGGGCCAGGTCGCGGCCCTCACGACGCCAGGTCTATTGGTGGTCAGCTGAGCTGTCACAACTGCGCGTGGCGTGCGCCCAACACAGGCGTGCGTACACGCGCCAGCGCAGGAGGCGCACCACCGACCGCGATCTGGAAGCCCGGCTCTACGCCGCCTACCGAGGGGCCACGTTGGCCCTTCAAGAGGCGATCTGCCGGGCCAAGGACGCGGCTCGCGAGGAGCAGCTGGCCACCCTTGACGCAGACCCTTGGGGGCGCCCGTACCAGTGGGTACGTGGCAAACTCCGCCCTTGGGCGCCCCCGCTGACCCAGACCCTGGATCCCCAGTTTCTGGATACCGTGACGACGACCCTCTTCCCGACGAGGACGCACCACACTCCCCCGCCGATGCACTCGCGTGCAGCGAGGGATGACGAGGGCGAAGTGCCCGCAGTAACGGTTGCGGAGCTAGGGGCGGCTGAACTTCGCATGAGGGCGAAGAACACCGCCCCAGGACCAGATGGTGTACCCGGCCGTGCACTGGCCCTGGCACTGAAGGCCCTAGGGCCCCGACTACGCGATTTGCTGGACGCCTGCCTGCAGCGCGGAGAGTTCCCACAGTTGTGGAAGGCAGGCAGGCTGGTGCTGCTGCGGAAGGAGGGGCGCCCTGTTGACGCTCCATCCTCCTACCGGCCGATAGTGTTGCTTGGCGAGGTGGCAAAACTCTTCGAACGTGTCATCGCTGCCCGTCTCGTCAAGCACCTAACGAGGGTTGGGCCCGATCTGTCGGACCATCAGTTCGGGTTCCGGGAGGGTCGCTCTACAGTCGACGCGATCTTGCGCGTGAAGGCCCTCTCGAACCAGGCAGTATCGGGCGGCGGGGTGTTGTTGGCTGTGTCTCTTGACATAGCCAATGCCTTCAACACCCTGCCATGGAGCTGCATAACAGAGGCGCTCCGATTCCACGGGGTACCGCAGTATCTGCAGCGAGTAGTTGGGGCCTACCTGGCCAACAGGGAGGTGCAGTTCGAGGGTCGCGGCGGGCTACAGGCGAAGCTCGTCACTTGCGGTGTTCCACAGGGGTCAGTCCTCGGACCTCTCCTGTGGAACATCGGCTACGACTGGGCCCTTCGGGGCGCTACTCTCCCGGGTGTCAGCGTAGTCTGCTACGCTGACGACACGCTCGTTCTTTCCCGGGGGAGATCTCACCGCGAAGCTGCGATCCTCGCCACGGCTGGAGTGGCACACATGGTCGGCCGCATCAAAGCTCTGGGGTTAGAGGTGGCGCTATCCAAGTCCGAGGCTCTATTTTTCTACGGGCCTCGGAGAGCGCCACCTGCTGGGTCCCACATCGTCGTCGGGGGGGTCACCATCAACGTCGGGTCCACCATGCGCTATCTCGGGCTAGTGCTCGATGGCAGGTGGACCTTCGACCCTCACTTCGCGCGATTGGGGCCCAGAGTGTCTGCAGCGGCCGCCGCTCTTGGGCGTCTCTTGCCCAATTTAGGCGGCCCCAAAACAAATGTCCGGCGTCTCTTCATGGGGGTTGCCCGCTCGATGGCGCTCTACGGGGCGCCAGTTTGGGCGGACAGTTTGACGCCGCGCGGCGCTGCTTGCTTGCGGCGGCCGCAGCGCGCGATGGCAGTCCGGGTCATCCGCGGCTATCGGACCATCTCATACGAGGCAGCGTGTTTGCTGGCCTCGTCGATGCCGTGGGACCTGGACGCCAAAGCTCTTGCGGCCGCATATTACTGGCGCAAGGAGCAGGAGAGTCGCGGCGAAAGGCTTCCGCCTCGAGCCATCGAGCGGCGCATTGAAGAACTCCGCGGGATTCTTCAACGTCAGTGGGCGGATAGGCTTACCCGGCCTGTGGCCGGTCACCGCACTATTGAAGCCATCCGTCCACATCTCGCGGAGTGGCTGAAGAGACGCCACGGAACATTGACGTTCCGAACGACGCAGGTACTGTCGGGGCACGGCTGCTTCGGCAAGTACCTGTGTCGTATCGCTGGCAGGGAGCCGAATGACTCCTGCCACCACTGTTCGTGCGGCGAGGACACGGCGCAGCACACGCTCGAGCATTGTCCGGCTTGGGCTGTGCAGCGCCAAACGCTCGCCGCAGTCATCGGGTCGGACCTCTCGCTTCCGGCTGTCATCGAAGAGATGGTAGGGAGCGAGGGGTCCTGGAGCGCCATCACAGAGTTTTGTGGGGAGGTGATGGCGCTCAAGGAGGCGGCTGAAAGAGAGCGGGAGCTCGCGCCCGCTCTCCCAAGCCGCGCACGTCGACCCAGAGGAAGGAGGAGGGCAGACAACGCCCTCTTCCAACCTCCATAGGCCAAAGGGCCTTAGGGCCACCTATGCCCGTGGGCGCGCGCTATGTTGAGCGCTGCGCGCAAAGAGAAGACGGCGAGGGGTTAGACTAGCTGACTCCTCGCTGTGCGGGGGCCAGCGGAGGCTGGGTTGGGAGACCCACCTCCGCATTGCACTGGTCCTCGCCGAAGTCCTGCAGCCCCCCTCCATCCTCTGGGGGGGCCATACACCGAAGGTCTGCCCTTTTCAGGGCGGACAGCGCTGACGGGGTTGGCGGTAGAGTGCTTTAGCGATCCCGCCTCCCCGTCATCCAAAGCGCCGAGCAGGCACTGTGTGAGTGGTTTTAGTGGGTAGGCCTCCGAGGATCAACCGAGCGGCTTCGGCTTCTGGGTGGGTCCACGGAGGAGAGTCCCACATAACCCCGTCGCCTCCCAGCGGCGGGGTATGCGTAACGCATTTCCCTCACCTAAAACAAAAAAAAAAAAAAAAAAAAGGTTGACGAGTGTTCGGCGTCTCTTCATGGGGGTTGCCCGCTCGATGGCGCTCTACGGGGCGCCAGTTTGGGCGGACAGTCTAACGCCGCGCGGCGCTGCTTGCTTGCGGCGGCCGCAGCGTGCGATGGCAGTCCGGGTCATCCGCGGCTATCGGACCATCTCATACGAGGCAGCTTGTTTGCTGGCCTCGTCGATGCCGTGGGACCTGGACGCCAAAGCTCTTGCGGCCGCATACTACTGGCGCAAGGAGCAGGAGAGTCGCGGCGAAAGGCTTCCGCCTCGAGCCATCGAGCGGCGCATTGAAGAACTCCGCGAGATTCTTCAACACCAGTGGGCGGATAGGCTTACCCGGCCAGTGGCCGGTCACCGCACCATTGAAGCTATCCGTCCACATCTCGCGGAGTGGCTGAAGAGACGCCACGGAACTTTGACGTTCCGAACGACGCAGGTGCTGTCGGGGCACGGCTGCTTCGGCAAGTACCTGTGTCGTATCGCTGGCAGGGAGCCGAATGACTCCTGCCACCATTGTTCGTGCGGCGAGGACACGGCGCAGCACACGCTCGAGCATTGTCCGGCTTGGGCTGTGCAGCGCCAAACGCTCGCCGCACTCATCGGGTCGGACCTCTCGCTTCCAGCTGTCATCGAAGAGATGGTAGGGAGCGAGAGGTCCTGGAGCGCCATCACAGAGTTTTGTGGGGAGGTGATGGCGCTCAAAGAGGCGGCCGAGAGAGAGCGGGAGCTTACACCCGCTCTCCCAAGCCGCGCACGACGACCCAGGGGGAGGAGGAGGGCAGACAACGCCCTCTTCCAACCCCCGTAGGCTTAAAGGCCTCAGGGCCACCTATGCCCGTGGGCGCGCGCTACATTGAGCGCTGCGCGCAAAGAGAAGACGGCGAGGGGTTAGACTAGCTGACTCCTCGCTGTGCGGGGGCCAGCGGAGGCTGGGTTGGGAGACCCACCTCCGCATTGCACTGGTCCTCGCCAAAGTCCTGCAGCCCCCCTCCATCCTCTGGGGGGGCCATACGCCGAAGGTCTGCCCTTCTCAGGGCGGACAGCGCTGACGGGGTAGGCGGTAGAGTGCTTTAGCGATCCCGCCTCCCCGTCATCCAAAGCGCCGAGCAGGCATTGTGTGAGTGGTTTTAGTGGGTATGCCTCCGAGGATAAACCGAGCGGCTTCGGCTTCTGGGTGGGTCCACGGAGGAGAGTCCCACATAACCCCGTCGCCTCCCAGCGGCGGGGTATGCGTAACGCATTTCCCTCACCTTAATCAAAAAAAAAAAAAAAAAAGGTTAGGTTAGGTTAGGTTAGGTTAGGTTAGGTTAGGTTAGGTTAGGTTAGGTTAGGTTAGGTTAGGTTAGCGGCGACAAGGCTCCCGCGGCGGGTCAGTTTGGCCTGCCGGACGAGTTTCTGGACTCGTATCGGGCGCGTCCCCCGGGTGGCGGATAGGGGAACGCCGCGCAGATATGCGCGGTACCGGTTTCGACCGGCGCGGACCAAAACCAGACACGTGGGATCGCTTCTCACGGAGAGGAGCGATCGGTGCGGCGGGTTCCGGTCAGTCGCGTTTTGACTGGCCGGACGGCGACTTCGGTCACCGTCGGACAAACCGTAAGCCTCACTGAGAGGAACGGGGGCTCGCATCGGCTTGCCGGGACGGGCTGCGAGGAAAGCACCTCTATAAAAAACTAGACGTGGGCGTCTACGGACGCGGAGTCGGCGGGTCTGGTGGCCGCGTGTGCGGCCGGCGGACTGGCAGCAATGCCAACGTCGTGCATATCGTAAACCTGTTCGAGTCTCTTGGGCAGGAACGAGGGTCTTGGCTTAATTGCCCGGGCTGCGAGGAGTAAACCTCTATAAAAAATCCCCGAATCTCAAGCTCTTGTACGTGGCGACTTGATGGATGGCTGATGGGATCTTCAGTTCCGAACGTACACACTCCAGAGAACCGGCGGCCTCTCTGGTAGTATTACGCTTACCCAGGTACAGGGGGCACTGCCTGGGTGGACCGTATATTTCCCCCAATCTCGTGGGAATCATATGGATATTTCTTACAAAAAAACAAAAACCCAAGACGTGAGGGAGGATGTGGAGTATGACTCCGCATCGAGCGAAATGAGTGTGGAGGAGGTGGTGGTTCGCGGCGACTGCGGGAAGTTTTTCCGCAAGCGGCCACTGTCTGGAGAGTCAGCGTCGTCAGGGGACGAAGCTAGGCCGGCGTCCAGATCTTCGCTTTCGGGGCGTAATACCCCAAAGCGTGGACGAGGGCGGCCACCAACTACCGGCCAATACGTGGGCTTATCGAAAGCCAAAGCGGCACTCGATGCCGAAAAAGAAAAGGAGTTGCGGCTATCGGAAGAGGAGCAGATAGTCCAGACGGCTCAGCGCGCCCTAAAAGCTAGGGCGTACATGAAAGAGGCAGTTGCTGATACCGGCAAGCTAAGCGATAAAACAGCGTCGGCAGCAAAACTCAACGCGGAGGAGAGTATCGCAATGATACTCAAGGTTGCTAAAAAGTCTCGCAACCTTAAGGGCCCCTTCCAGAAAGCCCTTAATCAAGCGGCGGACTCCCTACAGGAGGTAGTGGAGACACTAAGCGCTCGCTCCGTCTCTGAAGAGACTGCACTCCTGCAAGCGGAGTGTGCCCGTCTGCAGGCAGATAACGCTCGAATGCAGCGGGAAATGCTCGAGCTCCGTAAGGAGTTCGATGCATTACGGGTGGAAGCGATGCTGCAGAAAGCAGCTCCCGTCGCTTCCGTCACCCCGGTCGCGGAGGCGCAACCGGTCCGTCCACAGCTCGACCAAGACGAGCTGGTGCGTAAAATCATGGTCCAAGTCGGGACCATGGTCAACGCCAGGTTTGACGCGCTGGATGACCGGTTGCTACCAGAGGTGAGGCTGCGGCCGCCGCTAGCTGCGGATGCCAAAAACGCGGCGAAGGTGCTGAAGCAGTCGGCTGAAGTGCCTAAGCCACCAACTCAGGTGGCTCAAACGTCGGCGAAGCCTGCCAAAGCGCAGCCCCCTTCTGCAGTTCCTACAGGGAAGAAGAAGGGAAAAGGGAAGAAGGGTGCGCGCAAGACAGAAGAGTCTGCTCAGGCCGCACTGACCACGGACGAGACTGCCTTAAAGCCCACCGCCAGCACCAGCGACGACAATGGCTGGACCACGGTGGTGAAAAAGGCGAAGAAGCCGAAGGTGCCTGCCGAACAACCCAACGCAGGTCCTAAGTCCTCTAAGAAGGCTTCAAAGAAGTCTTCAAAGAAGGCTTCAACGAAGAGGGACAAGGCGCTACGCACTCCGCACTCATCAGCAGTGGTTATCACACTGCAGCCAGGTGCGGAGGAGCGTGGCATATCCTACGCGGCGGTGCTAGCAGAGGCCAAAGAAAAGGTCCCGCTAGCTGAACTGGGCATAACCTCGGTGAGGTACCGGAAGACGGCGTCGGGAGCTCGCGTCTACGAGCTCTCTGGTGCCACGAGTGGCGGGAAGGCGGATGCGCTCGCCACCAAAATGCGGGAGGCCTTCAAAGCTGAAGACGTCCGTGTGTCCAGGCCCGTCAAATGCGCCGAACTGCGCATCAAAGGCCTGGATGACTCGGTCACCACTGCCGAGGTCGTCGCCGCTGTGGCCAGAGTGGGTGGTTGTGAGCCGAGCGACATTAAGGCTGGCGAGGTGCGCCACACCGAGACGGGAGTGGGCACTATCTGGCTCAGCTGTCCTGTCGCTGCGGCTCGTAAAGTTACGCGGGGCAGGCTTCTCGTCGGGTGGGTGTCGGCGCAAGTTAAGCTGCTTGACGAACGCCCAAAACGGTGCTTCCGTTGCCTCAAGTCGGGTCACACCAAGCCCGAATGCAACGACGCGGTGGACCGCAGCGAGGAATGCTTCCGCTGTGGACAGACAGGCCACCAACACAAGCAGTGCTCCCAAGAGCCGCACTGCACATCTTGTGCGGCTGCCGGGCTTGATGCCGGGCACGCTATTGGGAGCAAGCACTGCAAGAGTGGCTTGTCTAAAACGGGGAAGGGAAAGGGCAAGAGGTCTGCTCCGCAGCCGCCATCAGTCCCAACTTCGGCTGAGAAAGCCGGGGAGTCGGTGGTACCCATGACCACAGATTAAAATGGCCCACCGATTCCTGCAGGCGAATATCAACCACTGCGCCGGGGCCCAAGACCTTTTGGTCCAAAGCATGGCGCAGTGGGAGATTGACATCGCGGCGGTTGCGGAGCCCTACTTCGTCCCACCCAGGGACAACTGGGTGGGTGATCCTGCGGCACTCGTCGCCCTCGTCTCACGGACTCCTCTACGGGTCGTCGCCAAGCGTCCGGGCTGCGTTGCAGCGGTGGCGGACAACATCTTCGTTGTGGGGGTATATTTCTCGCCCAACAGGGTCCTTGCAGAGTTTGAGGTTTTTCTCAACAACCTAGGGGCCCTGATTGGGCAGAATCGCCCCCTTCCTACCATCGTTCTCGGGGATCTCAATGCCAAATCTACGGCTTGGGGTTCCCCCGCCACCGACGCACGAGGCGAGCTCGTGGAGGAGTGGCTGTTGGAGGTGGGACTGTGCGTCCTCAACCGGGGGTCGGTGCACACTTGCGTGCGGCAGCTGGGCGGGTCCATTGTGGACGTCTCTCTCGCAAGTCCAGTTGTCGCGCGTAGGGTCACCGGCTGGAGAGTCCTCGAGGGGGTGGAGACATTATCGGACCACCGATATATCCGATTCGACGTCTCCACTCCTACATCGTCGTCGTCGTCGTCACACGCGATCTTCCCGCGTTGGGTGCTCCAGAAGCTGGACAAGGACATGCTGCAGGAGGCGGCTATCGTCCAGGCCTGGGTCGGCACAACAGCTGAGCTCGTGGGGGTAGACGAGGAGGCGGCTTGGTTCCGGGACGCAATGTCAAACATCTGCGACAGTGCAATGCCCCGGGCCAGGTCGCGGCCCTCACGACGCCAGGTCTATTGGTGGTCAGCTGAGCTGTCACAACTGCGCGTGGCGTGCGCCCAACACAGGCGTGCGTACACGCGCCAGCGCAGGAGGCGCACCACCGACCGCGATCTGGAAGCCCGGCTCTACGTCGCCTACCGAGGGGCCACGTTGGCCCTTCAAGAGGCGATCTGCCGGGCCAAGGACGCGGCTCGAAAGGAGCAGCTGGCCACCCTTGACGCAGACCCGTGGGGGCGCCCGTACCAGTGGGTACGTGGCAAACTCCGCCCTTGGGCGCCCCCGCTGACCCAGACCCTGGATCCCCAGTTTCTGGACACCGTGACGACGACCCTCTTCCCGACGAGGACGCACCACATACCCCCGCCGATGCACTCGCGTGCAGCGGAGGATGACGAGGGCGAAGTGCCCGCAGTAACTGCTGCGGAGCTTGGGGCGGCTGAATTTCGCATGAGGGCGAAGAACACCGCCCCAGGACCGGATGGTGTGCCCGGCCGTGCACTGGCCCTGGCACTGAAGGCCCTAGGGCCCCGACTACGCGATTTGCTGGACGCCTGCCTGCAGCGCGGAGAGTTTCCGCAGTTGTGGAAGGCAGGCAGGCTGGTGCTGCTGCGGAAGGAGGGGCGCCCTGTTGACGCTCCATCCTCCTACCGGCCGATAGTGTTGCTTGGCGAGGTGGCAAAACTCTTCGAACGCGTCATTGCTGCCCGCCTCGCCAAGCACCTAACGAGGGTTGGGCCCGATCTGTCGGACCATCAATTCGGGTTCCGGGAGGGTCGCTCTACCGTCGACGCGATTTTGCGCGTAAAGGCCCTCTCGGACCAGGCAGTATCGGGCGGTGGGGTGTTGTTGGCTGTGTCTCTTGACATAGCCAATGCCTTCAACACCCTGCCATGGAGCTGCATAACAGAGGCGCTCCGATTCCATGGAGTACCTATGTACCTGCAGCGCGTAGTTGGGGCCTACCTGGCCAACAGGGAAGTGCAGTTTGAGGGTCGCGGCGGGCTACAGACGAAGCTCGTCACTTGCGGTGTTCCACAGGGGTCAGTCCTCGGACCTCTCCTGTGGAACATCGGCTACGATTGGGCCCTTCGGGGCGCTACTCTCCCGGGTGTCAGCGTAGTCTGCTACGCTGACGACACGCTTGTCCTTTCCCGGGGGAGATCTCACCGTGAAGCTGCGATCCTCGCCACGGCCGGAGTGGCACATATGGTCGGGCGCATCAAAGCTCTGGGGTTGGAGGTGGCGCTATCTAAGTCCGAGGCTCTATTTTTCTACGGGCCTCGGAGAGCGCCACCTGCTGGGTCCCACATCGTCGTCGGGGGGGTCACCATCAACGTCGGGTCCACCATGCGCTATCTCGGGCTAGTGCTCGATGGCAGGTGGACCTTCGACCCTCACTTTGCGCGATTGGGGCCCAGAGTGTCTGCAGCGGCCGCCGCTCTTGGGCGTCTCTTGCCCAATTTAGGCGGCCCAAAGACGAGTGTTCGGCGTCTCTTCATGGGGGTTGCCCGCTCGATGGCGCTCTACGGGGCGCCAGTTTGGGCGGACAGTCTAACGCCGCGCGGCGCTGCTTGCTTGCGGCGGCCGCAGCGTGCGATGGCAGTCCGGGTCATCCGCGGCTATCGGACCATCTCATACGAGGCAGCTTGTTTGCTGGCCTCGTCGATGCCGTGGGACCTGGACGCCAAAGCTCTTGCGGCCGCATACTACTGGCGCAAGGAGCAGGAGAGTCGCGGCGAAAGGCTTCCGCCTCGAGCCATCGAGCGGCGCATTGAAGAACTCCGCGAGATTCTTCAACACCAGTGGGCGGATAGGCTTACCCGGCCAGTGGCCGGTCACCGCACCATTGAAGCTATCCGTCCACATCTCGCGGAGTGGCTGAAGAGACGCCACGGAACTTTGACGTTCCGAACGACGCAGGTGCTGTCGGGGCACGGCTGCTTCGGCAAGTACCTGTGTCGTATCGCTGGCAGGGAGCCGAATGACTCCTGCCACCATTGTTCGTGCGGCGAGGACACGGCGCAGCACACGCTCGAGCATTGTCCGGCTTGGGCTGTGCAGCGCCAAACGCTCGCCGCACTCATCGGGTCGGACCTCTCGCTTCCAGCTGTCATCGAAGAGATGGTAGGGAGCGAGAGGTCCTGGAGCGCCATCACAGAGTTTTGTGGGGAGGTGATGGCGCTCAAAGAGGCGGCCGAGAGAGAGCGGGAGCTTACACCCGCTCTCCCAAGCCGCGCACGACGACCCAGGGGGAGGAGGAGGGCAGACAACGCCCTCTTCCAACCCCCGTAGGCTTAAAGGCCTCAGGGCCACCTATGCCCGTGGGCGCGCGCTACATTGAGCGCTGCGCGCAAAGAGAAGACGGCGAGGGGTTAGACTAGCTGACTCCTCGCTGTGCGGGGGCCAGCGGAGGCTGGGTTGGGAGACCCACCTCCGCATTGCACTGGTCCTCGCCAAAGTCCTGCAGCCCCCCTCCATCCTCTGGGGGGGCCATACGCCGAAGGTCTGCCCTTCTCAGGGCGGACAGCGCTGACGGGGTAGGCGGTAGAGTGCTTTAGCGATCCCGCCTCCCCGTCATCCAAAGCGCCGAGCAGGCATTGTGTGAGTGGTTTTAGTGGGTATGCCTCCGAGGATAAACCGAGCGGCTTCGGCTTCTGGGTGGGTCCACGGAGGAGAGTCCCACATAACCCCGTCGCCTCCCAGCGGCGGGGTATGCGTAACGCATTTCCCTCACCTTAATCAAAAAAAAAAAAAAAAAAAAAAAAAAAAAAAAAAGCGGCGACAAGGCCGATGCCCTGGCAAACAAAATTCGGGCAGCCTTTAAACCGGAGGACGTGAGTGTCTCCAGGCCCGTGAAGAGCGCACAGCTGCGCATTAAGGGCCTGGACGACTCCGTCACCACCGAAAAAGTGGTCGCAGTAGTTGCGCGCGAGGGAGGTTGTGCACCCGAGGCCATCAGGGCTTCCGAAGTGCGCCGCAGCGACACAGGGGTGGGCTCTATCTTACTGAGCTGCCCCGTCGCCGTCGCTAGCAGGGTGACGCGCATGAAGCGGCTTGTAATCGGGTGGGTCTCTGCCCAGGTGAAACTGATGCAGGACCGCCCGAAACGGTGCTTCCGGTGCCATCTGATGGGGCACACAAAGGGCGACTGCACCGAAGAAGTGGATCGCAGCGCCCAGTGCTTTAAATGTGGGCAGACCGGACATGAGCTGAAAGCATGTACCGCCGAGGCACACTGTCCGGCATGCTCTGCTGCGGGTCGTCCCGCCGATCATGAGATCGGGACAAAGGCCTGCAAACCCGCAAAGGCGTCTAAGCCTACAAAGAAGGGGGGGAAGAATGCTGCGGCTCCGCAGCTGACCCCTGCTCCAGCTGCTGCAATAGCCGGGGATGAGGTGGTAGCCATGACCACCGATTAATGGCCCACCGATTCCTGCAGGCGAATTTGAACCACTGCGCCCGAGCTCAAGACCTTCTGGTTCAGAGCATGGCGCAGTGGTCTATCGATGTTGCGGCGGTCGCGGAGCCGTATTTCGTCCCCCCCAGGGACAACTGGGTGGGTGACGGAGCAAGCTCAGTCGCCCTTGTCTCGCGGGCTCCTCTTCGGGTGGTCGCTAGGCGGCCGGGATGCGTCGCAGCGGTGGCAGAGAACACACTCGTTCTGGGGGTGTACTTCTCGCCTAACAGGGTCTTCGCCGAGTTCGAGACGTTTCTCGATAATGTGGGGGCCCTGATTGGGCGAAATCGCCCCCTTCCGGCGATTGTTCTCGGGGACCTCAACGCCAAGTCAACGGCTTGGGGTTCCTCCGTCACCGATGCGCGAGGCGCACTCGTAGAGGAGTGGCTGGTAGCGGTGGGACTGTGCGTCCTCAACCGGGGGTCGGTGCACACTTGCGTGCGGCAGCTGGGCGGGTCCATCGTGGACGTCTCCTTCGCAAGTCCAGTTGTCGCGGGCAGGGTCACCGGCTGGAGAGTGTTAGAGGGGGTGGAGACATTATCGGATCACCGCTATATCCGGTTTGACGTCTCCGCCCCTTCAACGTCGTCGTCGTCATCGTCGTCGCGTCCGATGTTTCCGCGATGGGTGCTCCAGAGACTGGACAGGGATGTGCTGCAGGAGGCAGCCATCGTTCAGGCCTGGGTCGGCACGTCAGCGGCGTTCGTGGGGGTAGACGAGGAGGCGGCTTGGTTCCGGAGCGCAATGTCTAACATCTGTGACAGCGCAATGCCCCGGGCCAAGTCGCGGCCCTCACGACGCCAAGTCTATTGGTGGTCAGCTGAGCTGTCGGAGCTGCGCGTGGCGTGCGCCCAACACAGGCGTGCGTATACGCGCCAGCGCAGAAGGCGCACGACCGACCGCGCTCTGGAAGCCCGGCTCTACGCCGCCTACCGAGGGGCCACAGTGGCCCTTCAACAGGCAATCGGCCGGGCCAAGGACGCGGCTCGTGAGGAGCAGCTGGCCACCCTCAACGCAGATCCGTGGGGGCGCCCGTACCAGTGGGTACGCGGCAAACTCCGCCCTTGGGCGCCCCCGCTGACCCAGACCCTGGATCCCCAGTTTCTGGACACCGTGACGACGACCCTCTTCCCGATGAGGACGCACCATACTCCCCCGCCGATGCAGCATCCGCGGGCGACCGGGAGCGATGACGGGACCGTGCCTGCAATCACATCTGCAGAGCTAGGGGCGGCAGAGCTTCGGCTTAAAGCCAAGAACACCGCCCCCGGTCCCGACGGAGTGCCCGGCCGCGTACTGGCCCTGGCACTCAAGGCCCTAGGGCCCCGACTACGAGGACTTCTCGACGCCTGCCTGCAGCGCGGCGAGTTCCCACAGCAGTGGAAGGCAGGCAGGCTCGTCCTGCTCCGGAAGGAGGGGCGCCCCGTGGACGCTCCATCCGCATACCGGCCGATAGTGTTGCTTGACGAGGTGGGAAAGTTCTTCGAGCGAATTATCGCCGCTCGCCTCGTCAAGCACCTAACAAGGGTAGGGCCCGATCTGTCCGACAACCAGTTCGGATTCCGGGGGGGTCGCTCGACCGTTGACGCGATCTTGCGCGTCAAGGCCCTCTCGGACCAGACAGTATCGGGTGGCGGGGTGTTGCTGGCTGTGTCTCTCGACATTGCCAACGCCTTCAACACCCTGCCATGGAGTTGTATTGCGGCGGCGCTCCAATTTCACGGAGTGCCGAAATATCTCCGCCGAGTAGTCGGGGCCTATCTGGCCAACCGGGCCGTGGTCTTTGAAGGCCGTGGCGGGCTGGTCACCAAACCGGTGACCTGCGGTGTTCCACAGGGGTCAGTCCTCGGACCTCTCCTGTGGAACATCGGCTACGACTGGGTGTTGCGGGGCGCCACTCTCCCGGGTGTCAGCGTCGTGTGCTACGCTGACGACACGCTCGTGATGGCCCGGGGGAGGTCACACAGGGAGGCGTCCATACTCGCCACGGCCGGAGTGGCCCACGTGGTCGGGCGCATTCGCGCTCTTGGTTTGGAGGTGGCGCTATCCAAGTCCGAGGCCCTCTTCTTTCATGGGCCCCGGAAAGCGCCACCTGCTGGGTCCCACATCGTCGTCGGGGGGGTTCGAATCAACATCGGGTCCACCATGCGCTATCTCGGGCTGGTGCTCGATGGCAGGTGGACCTTCGACCCCCACTTCGACCGATTGGGGCCCAGAGTCTGCGCAGCTGCGGCTGCTCTGGGTCGGCTCCTCCCGAATTTGGGGGGACCGAAGGTGAGTGTTCGGCGCCTCTTCATGGGGGTTGCCCGCTCGATGGCTCTCTATGGTGCGCCAGTCTGGGCGGATCATCTGACGCCGCGCGGCGCCGCTTCCTTGCGGCGGCCGCAGCGAGCAATTGCCGTCCGGGTCGTCCGCGGTTATCGCACCATCTCTTACGAGGCAGCCTGCGTGCTGGCCTCGGCGATGCCGTGGGACCTGGACGCCAGAGCCCTTGCGGCCGCCTATCGCTGGCGCAAGGAACTGGCTGATCGCGGCGAAAGGCCCCCGCCTCGAGCCGTCGAGCGGCGTATGGAGGAGCTCCGTGGAGCCCTCGTGTTGGAGTGGGCGGACAGGCTTACCCGGCCTACAGCCGGTCTTCGGACCATTGAAGCCGTCCGCCCTCGTCTCATGGAGTGGCTGAAGAGGCGCCACGGGACACTCACTTTCCGAGTGACGCAGGTGCTGTCGGGGCACGGCTGCTTCGGCAGCTACCTGTGTCGGGTGGGCAGAGAGCCGTCCAGGGCCTGCCACCACTGTCCGTGCGGCGAGGACACGGCGCAGCACACGCTCGAGCATTGTCCGGCTTGGGCTGTGCAGCGCCGAACACTCGCCGCAGTTATCGGGTCGGACCTCTCGCTTCCAGCTGTCGTTGAAGAGATGGTAGGGAGCGAGGGGTCCTGGAGCGCCATCACGGAGTTTTGTGGGGAGGTGATGGCGCTCAAAGAGGCAGCGGAGAGAGAGCGGGAGCTTGAACCCGCTCTCCCGATGCGTGCCAGAAGAGTAAGGCGGAGGAGGAGGGCAGATAACGCCCTCTTCCAACCGCCTTAGTATGGTCACAAGGCCTCGGGGCCCCCTGATGGTGGGCCCAAAGGCGCGCGCTTCTTTGAGCGCTGCGCGTTAAGGGAAGACAGCGAGGAGTTGGACTAGCCGACTCCTTGCTGTGCGAAGGCCTGCGGAGACTGGGTTGGGAGACCCACCTCCGCATTGCACTGGCCTTCGCCGAAGTCCTGCTGCCCCCCTATTCCCCGGGGGGGGCACATACAGCGAAGTTCCGCCCTTTTCAGGGCGGCAGCGCCGGCGGGGTTGGCGGTAGAGTGCTAATAGCGATCCCGCCTCCCCGCCATCATAGGCGCCAGCAGGCATGTGTGGTTTTTAGTGGGTATACCCTCGTGGATCGGCCTTTTCGGTTCACGGGGGGGAGTCCCACATAACCCCGTCGTCTCCCAACGACGGGGTATGCGTAATGCATTTTCCGCACGTTAAAAAAAAAAAAAAAAAAAAAAAACGACGACGTGAAGGTCCATTTCGTTAAGAAAAGCATTGTAAGCAGCTCCTCTTTGATCCTCTATTGTGCTGCCCCACCAGGGGCTCCAGGCATTTACATCCCCAGCCACAATGAGGTTTTTCGTATTGAATTTGGTTACGGATTCCCTTATCCTTGCCAGGTTGTCTTCGATGTTTTGGTTCCCCTCGAGATAGACTGAGATCATTCCGAACTTCAACGCTCCAGATACCAGTAGGACCGCTGCCTCAGTTTCAGTTACCATCTGAGGGTCGTGAATTACCTCCAGGTGGTTACCGAAAATGATTATGGCTGCTTTAACTGGTTTAAGACGGTTTAGAGTGCACTGGATGACTTTGGTGCCCGGATAGTCTTTCATGACGCCTCTCTTCCCTACATAGGGTTCTTGGATGAGAGCCACGGCTATCCGTTTTCTCTCCGCCGCCTTTAGCAGTTCTTCTGTTGCTAGTCTAGACCGCTGCAGATTGGCCTGAATGATTTTTAGTTTTCTGTTGCCTTGTCTCTCCGGGGTGGTTTTGTTGGGGTTCTCTTGGTCGCCTTCAGCAGTATGAGACGCGGGATCTTGCTATCGCATCCCATTTCATGCGAACGTGACATTCCTCGCTGAAGGCGATGTGGGCCGCTTCAGATCCTGATTTGTTGTTCTCTCTGCAGTTCTTGCAGCTCGGTGGGTCTTTATTCCGTCTTGTGGGGCACTTTTCCCACATGTGGGCTTCACCACAATAACTGCAGAGGCTTTCTTTTTCTTTGCACAGTACCTTTGTGTGCCCGTATTGCAGACATTTGATGCATTGGACCAATGGCGACTGGTCTACCACTGGTCTTCTCTGCATGCCCACATATACTTTGCCGGCTTCTGTGAGTTTTTTGTGAATTACCGGGGAAACTTCGAGCACTGGATGGCATTCGTGCTCGTTTCTGGCCCTCTTCCTATATTTTACCCTGATGATGCTCTCTTTCATGTTGACGTCTCCCAGAAGATGTTTGTTCTGGGCTATCAGATGTTCCACAAGTTCTTCGTCGGTGTGATATGAGAGCACATCTTGTATTTTGATCAATGGGTTGGTCTTTTTTCCCACGTCTATTTTTAAGTTCCCGAGGCCGTTCTTTTCCACCTGACCCTTTACTAGTTGCATTTCCTCGGATGAACCGCAGCTGAGGATGACTTTCTGGTTCCTGGCCTTCCTTACTCTTTCCACTTTGGCTCCGGTTTTTTTAAAATCTAGAGCTACCCTGATCCTCTCTATAACGTTGTCTCCTGTCAACTTGGGGTCCGTTGAAGAGATTATCAGGGTGTGGTTAGGGTTCGGTCGGGGTGCCTTCGGTTTCGAGGCTGCCTGAGCATAGGTGTTGGCAGTTGTGGAAGTAGTTGTGGTGGTTTGGTCCCCTAGTTTCTTGACCATCTCTGCGAGCGCTAGTTCTGTGCCTACGCTCGCTACTGGTGGTGGGGGAGTCTTTTCTTTCAGCCGCCTTATGCTCCGCAGCTCTGACGATACCGCTTCCAGTCGTTCGTGAATCGGCTGCAGCTCCTCTTTGAGGTGATCTTTCGGGGCTGCTGGAGGGAGCAGCAGGGTGGAGGTTATAGATGTTAAGCTCCTTCTGACCTCGGCGATTTCTTTTTCTATTTTCTCCGTGTTTGGGGTGGGTCCGGTGGCTTCTGGTATGGGGTGCGAGGTCTTGTCTTGGAGCAGCTCCAGCGCTCTGGCGCTGTTTTCGCTGGCTCTCGACTGTGCTTCAGCCACCTTCATGTATTCTCGTCGCAGCTCATCCACTTGCCTTGACAGGGTGGTAATCTTCCCTGTAAGCTGCGACGTTTCTTCCTTGAGGGGCTCCAACTCTTTCCCACCCTTCTCTTCAGCCCTGGAGGCACTTTGGCTGAGTCTCGCCAATGCCGCTCCCATCTCCTTCACGGCCCTGTCAATTTCCTTGATCTGGTTGTGGGGCTCGAGAGTCTCGTAACTGAGCCATTTTCTGACTTGGCGGGTTTCCTCCAGGGTTGACTCTAGGTCTTTTCTGGCTATCCCCAGCTCCATGGTCAGGTTCTTGTGGACCTCCTGTATCTTTTTGTTGTTGGCCCTTTCTATAGCGATGAGTTCTCGAGCGTGGCGTGATCTCTCTTTCTCGAGGTTGTATTTGTGTCGAGATCTGGAGTCTGACAGGGCTAGGCAGGTTTCGTAGAGGCACTGCAGGCACTCAATGGCCGTCGCCTTGCACTCCCTCTTCATATTTCCGGCTGCTTCCAAGGCCTCCTTTCCTTTCTGCAGCGTGTCGTTTGCCAGTTTGTTGGCCATGTCCATGGCCACCCCCGATCTGGCCACTGTCATGGGCAGCATGCTGAGCCTACCTGTTCGGCAGGCCTCGAGGGCCACCGAGTTGGTATCGGAGAAGTCTTCATCGTCAGATTGAATGGGGCGTGGAGGAATTTCTTCCCTGTTCCATGCCTCGACTCTTTCCTTGACTTCCCCTGCTAAAATTGGTGTTGATTCCGCGGCTGGCGGCGATGAATCGCCGCTGGCGGTGGAGGCTGCCGTTGATGTTCTTGTCAGCACCTTCTCCCTCAGTGACCTCGGTGCTTTGGTTGTTGGTGCTCTCTTACCGAAGTTTGTGATTTTCTTTGTGGGAGAGGGGGGTGTTCCGGCTGCTGCACGCTTGCTGCGGCCACTGGATGCTTTCGCTGATGCTGACGCTTGTGACGACATTATGGTTAAATTGTAATATGTGTCTTTTAAATTGTGATGTTGGTGGTCGGTGACACTATCTGCCGAGGATGTTAAGTGCAGAAGTGGAGTACGGCTTACGCTTGGTGGTAATTTGGTGAAAGTGTGTGTTCTTTTGTCTGACTTGTGCGGTTTCTTGTTGTGGGTGGGTAAAACTCGGCTTTTCTTGGAGCCAGTCGGTTGGTCTTTTTTCCCTGATTCCAACGAGCCCAAACTCGATGAGTCTAGATGTTTTGATACCCGAGTTAACCCCCGGGGGGGTGAGGTAGTTCCAAGGGGGGAAATGGGAGGGGGGACGATTCCTAGGATGGCTAATGAAGGGGTGCGGTATGAGGTGAGGGGGGGAAGTGAAAACCCTAGGGGCCAGAAGTTTCCTTTTGTTCTCCTGATGACAACGCCCCCAAACACGGGGGGTCTAGAAGTCCTAGTTCCGGAGATACCCCGAGGGGAGGTGAAGTACAATTTGAGGGGTGAGGGGGAGGGGGGGAAGTTTCGTGTTAGTGTTATTGAGGGGGTGAGGTATGAGGTGAGGGGGGAAGGTGCAAACCCTAGGGGCCAAAAGTTTCCTCTTGTTCTCCTGATGCTAACGACCCCAAACACGGGGGGTCTAGAAGCCTTAGTTTCGGAGATATCCCGAGGGGGGGTGAAGTGCGATTTGAGGGGTGAGGGGGAGGGGGGGAAGTTTCGTGTTAGTGTTATTGAGGGGGTGAGGTATGAGGTGAGGGGGGAAGGTGCAAACCCTAGGGGCCAAAAGTTTCCTCTTGTTCTCCTGATGCTAACGACCCCAAACACGGGGGGTCTAGAAGCCTTAGTTTCGGAGATATCCAAAGGGGGGGTGAAGTGCAATTTGAGGGGTGAGGGGGAAGGGGGGGAGGGGAAGTGATTCCTCTATTTTCCCATTCAAGAACGTAACCAAACACGAGGGGTCTGTGTTGGCTGGTTCCGGAGTTGTTCCTCGGAGGGTTGTGAGAGCTACTTCTTGGGAGGGGGAAAAGCTTAATGGGGATTTGCGAGGGATGGAGGGAGAGTGGAGGGGGGTTTCGAGGGGGCCAGATGTTCTTTTTCAACTTTTTGATTCCAAAGACCCCAAACACGAGGGGTCTGAGGGGTCTGGTACCGGAGTTGACCCCCGGGGGGGTGGGTTGTCTGTTAGGTGGGGGGGGGAGAGGGGGCGGTTGCGTGAAGGGGTATGGGAGATAGGAGTGGGGCGGATTTGCGTGCCAGGGGGAAATAATTTTTTGGGGGGTGGGGGTGAGAGGGGTGGGGGTGAATTTTTTGGAAGGGCGGAGGAGTGCTGAGTCCTATGAGCCCAAGCACGGGGGGTTTGGGTTGAAGGGTTTAGGAGTTCCCTCGGAGGTTACCTTGAGTGAAATGTCGGAGTCTTCAGGCAGGTCGCTGCTTGACGGGGCGGGATCTTGGGCCGGCTTCAGAGTCCCCACTAGTGGCTGTTACGTCGATCGCGTTGGCGATAGACGTCACGCCTCGTGTACGACTCGTGTTAGAGGTTATTGCACGTTGTTACTAACCTCCAAAAGCACGTGGTGTTTTCTGCCTTCCCGGGTTAATATCTTCCAGAGTTTTTTGATGACAGTGACGTGCGATACGTCTGGAGATAGCCCCCGGCGGGGCCCTTGTGATGGTGGAGTCCGCTTGTTTGTGATGTTGTCCAGTAGGGAGTAATTCGACTGTAAAGTCGAACTCTTCCCGTTTCGTTCCCTGATGTCGCAGACACCTGCCCACACTTTCACACACTTATCAGACAATACTGAACCACTTAAAACACTTTTCACACGCGTATTGACACTTTTAGCTATTTTTATGAATTTTTTGGTGGGAGCTGATGTGTATTTGATGTTGGTTCGACGCGTACTCGGTTAGGTTAGGTTAGGTTAGGTTAGGTTAGGTTAGGTTAGGTTCCCGCGGCGGGTCAGTTTGGCCTGCCGGACGAGTTTCTGGACTCGTATCGGGCGCGTCCCCCGGGTGGCGGATAGGGGAACGCCGCGCAGATATGCGCGGTACCGGTTTCGACCGGCGCGGACCAAAACCAGGCGTTGGGACCGCTCCTCATTCATTGAGGACGCGGTCATAGTCGGTCGCTGGGGGGTTGGGGAAGTTCGCTCCTGGTACGTGTCCGTTTTCGGACATGACTGGGACGCGAACAAGCGACTGACTGCGTTGGGATCGCTTTTCTCGCGAGAAGCGATCATGGCGGCGGGTCTGGTCAGATGCCTTTTGTCTGGCCGGGCGGGACCTTTTGGTCACCGTCGTTGGTCCGCACTTTGCGGTTTTGCGAGGTGCGGAGAGCCGGTCGGCGTCTCGGACGTATTCCGAGCAGCGGCGACGGCGGAGTGCTTGTTTCCTCCTCTCCTTCTGGAGGGGGAGGTGGTTACGAGCGCGGGCGGCGGGTCCGGCTGTTCACGAGAGTGGGCAGTCGGGCATGGCAGTTGGCCACCGCCGGCCGAACCCGTAATCCTGTTCTTTTTGGGACAGGGATGGGGGTTCCTTGCCTTTATTGGCCGGGGGCTGCGTGAAGACAACACTATAAAATTACCCTAAGCTCGTGCTGGTGACGTCCGGCCGTGGGCTGAATGGCGGGGGTGAACCCCGTCCCGAGGATGTCCCAGGGGACCACACCCCTGGCACAAAAAAGGAATCATATGACAATGGCACCTGGAGACAACAAACTACCCCAGGGAGGTACCGGACGCAATGCGAAAGGAGAATCCTCTGCGGGCCCTTCGGGGTCCGTCTGCCCCTCGTATTCTGGGGGGGGCAACCAGTGCCACTCGTCTGCTCGCAAGAGCAGTTCGAGGAAAAGCCGCGAGGGCTTGCGGAGCGCTCAGGAGGGAGGCGCGCGGTCGGCTTCGGGCGGCAGCGTGTCGAGCTCTTTGAGCGCGGAGGAGTTAGTGGTCGGGGCGGTAGATAAAACCTACCGGAAACGGCCACGCTCAACATCACCGTCGCCAGTGGGCGACAGGACAAAATCCTGTCCAGGATCGCGCTCGGGGAGCGGATCGAAGCGAGGCAGGGGCCGACCGCCTACCACCGGCAAATATGTCGGTATGGCCAAGGCCCAAGCCGAGCTTAAGGTGGCGCAGGAACGGCAGCGGCAGCTGGACGCGGAGGAGGAGATCCTTCGCGAGGCAGCCGCTGCCGAGAAACGGGACGAAGCTCGGGCTCGGCGCCTGGAGGAGGAGTCGGATGACGCTGACCTCCAGGACAGATTGGGCATCGTCATCAGGGAGTCCATAGACGACAGCCTGAAACTGGTGTCGAAGGTTGCCGCCAAGTCCGGCAACCTCAAGGGCGGATACGTGCGGATTCTCAACCAATCCGCAAGACGTATCCGCCGCGATGTGGAGCTCCTGGCTGGACGCACCGCCTCAGAGGAGATAACTCTTCTTCAGGAGGCGTGTGATGCGTTCAGGGCGGAGAACGAGCGCCTCAACAAGGACCTCAAGAAGCTCCGTCGCGAGGTCAAGGCGATGGCCAAGCAGCAGGGTGCGGCCGAGGCCGCAGCCCAGGCCGCTACTGCTGCAACGGTGTGTCCCCCGGCCTTGGACGCTGAGGAGCTGACGCGTGCCATCATGGTCCAAGTCGGGACCATGGTGAACGCGCGCTTCGCCGCCGTGGACGACCGGCTGCTGCCAGAGCAGCGGATCCGTCCACCCCTTGCGGCGGACAGTAGAGGTGCGGTCTCTCCAGTGGAGAGTCTGCCGGCAGTGACGGAGCAGGTGCAGATGGCGCCTGCCCCAAATGCTGCCCCACAGCCTGCTGCTGCTTCGGACCCTCCCAAGGGAAAGAAGCAGCAGCCCAAGAAGAAGAAGGTTGCGGAGCCTCCGCAGCCTTCGACTTCTTCGGCGGCGGCCGCCCCTGAGGCCACCACCTCTGCCAGCCCCGTCCTAACGGAGGAGGGCTGGACCACGGTGGCCAAGAAGAAGGGGCAGAAGAAGAAGTCCGAGGCGCCCAACAAGACCTCGGCTGGCCCTAAAAAGGCCAAAAAGAAGAAGGCGCCTAAGGAGAAGGCGCCGAAGAGAAAGAGGGCACCGAGGCTGCGCGTGCCGCGTTCATCGGCTGTGGTGATTACACTGCAGCCAGGCGCGGTAGAGCGTGGCCTGTCCTACGCGGCCGTCCTTACAACGGCCATGGACAAGGTGCCCTTAGCGGACCTCGGGATCACCGGCCTGCGATATAGGCAGGCGGTGACCGGGGCCCGCATATTTGAGTTGCCGGGGGCGAACAGCGGCAGTAAGGCCGACGCCCTCGTGCACAAATTACGAGAGGCACTGGGTGCCGAGGACGTCCGGGTCTCCAGGCCTATCAAGTGTGCAGAGATGCGCATTTCGGGCTTGGACGACTCCGCGACGTCCGAAAGTGTCGTCGCCGCAGTCGCCCGTACGGGTGGCTGCACGGCTGACGAAGTCAAGGCGGGGGAGGTACGACGCACCCCCTCCGGCCTTGGCAGCGTTTGGGTGCGCTGCCCTGTGGCAGCCGCTAATAAGGTGGCCCGAGGTAGGCTGCTGGTCGGATGGGTCTCGGCGCAGGTAAAACTGCTGGATGCCAGACCCACCCGATGTTTCCGTTGCCTACTCAACGGGCACGTGCAGCACTTCTGCACGTCTGAGGAGGATCGCCGCACGCAGTGCTACCGCTGCGGCGAGGTCGGCCACCTGGCCAAGTCGTGCGCCAGGGACCCGCAATGCACAGCCTGTGCTGCTGCGGGTCGAAAGGCCGACCACCCGATCGGCACCAAACCCTGTGGGGCTAGCGTGCCCCAAAAGGGTAAGGGGAAGGCCGCAACCCTGCGGCCGACCCCTGATCCAGCTGCCACGGGTGGGGAGGTGGTGCCCATGTCTGCCTGATGTGGCCCACTTCTCCGTCTGGTGTTGCGCACCCAAGCGCCAAAAGGGTCAGTGAGGGGACGGACTTGGCGTTCCCTCACTGAGCAGAGGCCCGCGGAGGCTGGGTTGGGAGACCCACCTCTGCATTGCACTGGCCTCTGCACCGAAGTCCTGTGCCCCCCTACCTCTACATAGGGGGGAGCGAAGAATCCGCCCCACTTTACAGGGCGGATAGCGCTGGTGGGGTTGGCGGTAGAATGCTATAGCGATCCCGCCTCCCCGCCACTTATGCGCCGAAGCAGGCAACATGTGAGGTTTTTAGTGGGTAGGCCCTCGTGGATCTTATTGGGTTCATGGGGGAGAGTCCCACATATCCCCGTCGCCTCCCAGCGGCGGGGAATGCGTAACGCATTTCCCTCACGTTAAAAAAAAAAAAAAAAAAAAAGGTTAGGTTAGGTTAGGTTCCCGCGGCGGGTCAGTCTGGCCTGCCGGACGAGTTGCTGGTCTCGTATCGGGCGCGTCCCCCGGGTGGCGGATAGGGGAACGCCGCGCAGATATGCGCGGTACCGGTTTCGACCGGCGCGGACCAAAACCAGACACGTGGGATCGCTTCTCACGGAGAGGAGCGATCGGTGCGGCGGGTTCCGGTCAGTCGCGTTTTGACTGGCCGGACGGCGACTTCGGTCACCGTCGGACAAACCGTAAGCCTCACTGAGAGGAACGGGGGCTCGCATCGGCTTGCCGGGACGGGCTGCGAGGAAAGCACCTCTATAAAAAACTAGACGTGGGCGTCTACGGACGCGGAGTCGGCGGGTCTGGTGGCCGCGTGTGCGGCCGGCGGACTGGCAGCAATGCCAACGTCGTGCATATCGTAAACCTGTTCGAGTCTCTTGGGCAGGAACGAGGGTCTTGGCTTAATTGCCCGGGCTGCGAGGAGTAAACCTCTATAAAAAATCCCCGAATCTCAAGCTCTTGTACGTGGCGACTTGATGGATGGCTGATGGGATCTTCAGTTCCGAACGTACACACTCCAGAGAACCGGCGGCCTCTCTGGTAGTAATACGCTTACCCAGGTACAGGGGGCACTGCCTGGGTGGACCGAATATTTCCCCCATACTCGTGGGAATCTTATGGATACATTAAAGAAAAAACCCAAAACCCAAGACGTTGTGGAGGGTGCGGAGTCTGACTCCGCATCGAGTATGATGAGTTTAGAGGAGGTGGTGGTTCGCGCTGAATGCGGAAAGTTTTACCGCAAGCGGCCACTATCTGGTGAGTCGGCGTCGTCAGGTGACGACTCCAGGCCGGCGTCCAGATCTTCACTTTCGGGGCGCAACACCCCAAAGCGAGGACGAGGGCGACCACCTACTACCGGCCAGTACGTGGGCTTATTTAAGGCCAAAAAGGAGGCGGATGCCGAAAAGGCTAAGGAGCTCTGGCTGTCAGCAGAAGACGAGGTAGTGCAGGCAGCAAAACGAGTCCAAAAGTCACGGCAGTACCTGAAAGAGGTGGTTGATGGCTCGGGAAAGCTGAGCGAGAAGACAGCGGCTGCCATCAAAACCAGTGCGGGGGACAGTATCGAGGCCATTCTAAAGGTCGCGAAAAAGTCTCGCAATCTGAAGGGTCCCTTCCAAGGGGCCCTTAATCAAGCAGCTGCCACTCTCAAGGACATCGTGGAGACGCTGAGCTCTCGCTCCGTCTCCGACGAGACGACCTTGCTGCAGGCGGAGTGTGCTCGCCTGCAGAATGACAACGCTCGCATGCAGCGCGAGCTGTTGGATCTCCGAAAGGAATTCAACGAATTTCGCACGGAGGCGGCGTTGCAGAAGGCAGCTCTTACCGCCCCAGTCGTAGAGGTGCAGCCTTCTAAGCCGCCGTTCGACTGTGAGGACCTGGTGCGGACGATCATGGTCCAAGTTGGGACCATGGTCAACGCCAGATTCGCAGCTATGGAAGACAGGTTGTTGCCTGAGGTGCGGCTACGGCCGCCCCTAGCTGCTGACGCCAAAAAGGCGGCGCAGACACCTTCACAAACGCCTTCAGTGGAGGTGCCGAAGCCTTCGGCTAATGTGGCAAAACAGGCGGAGAAGCCTGCTGAAAAGCAGCCCCCGGCTACGACCCCAGTCCAGGGGAAGAAGAAGGGGAAAAAGAGACAGAAGGGTGCGGGCTCCTCAAAAGAGCCCGTTCAAGCAACACCCTCGGTCAGCGCAACGATGAAGGAGGTCAGCCCCAAGACGGCCTCTCAGCCCGCTGCTGGTGCCAGTACCGGCGGAGACGGTTGGACTACGGTGGGCAAAAATGGCAAAAAGGCCAAAACGCCCAAAAAGCAGTCCAAAAAGAAGGGCAACAAGAAGCAGAAGGATCTGCGCCCTCCTCGCTCCTCGGCCGTAGTCATTCAGCTGCAGCCTGGGGCGACGGAACGGGGCCTATCATATGCTGCAGTCCTCACTGAGGCTATGGAGAAGGTCCCACTGAAGGAATTGGGCGTCGACAGTTTGCGGTATAAGACCGCAAAGTCGGGGGCTCGAATCTTTGAGTTGCCAGGTACCACTAGCGGCGACAAGGCCGATGCCCTGGCAAACAAAATTCGGGCTGCCTTCAAACCGGAGGACGTTAGTGTCTCCAGGCCCGTGAAGAGCGCACAGCTGCGCATAAAGGGCCTGGACGACTCCGTCACCACCGAAAAAGTGGTCGCAGTAGTTGCGCGCGAGGGAGGTTGTGCACCCGAGGCCATCAGGGCCTCCGAAGTGCGCCGCAGCGACGCAGGGGTGGGCTCTATCTTGTTGAGCTGCCCCGTCGCAGTCGCTAGCAGGGTGACGCGCATGAAGCGGCTCGTAATCGGTTGGGTCTCTGCCCAGGTCAAGCTGGTGCAGGACCGCCCGAAACGGTGCTTCCGGTGCCATCTTATGGGGCACACAAAGGGTGACTGCACCGAACAAGTGGATCGCAGCACCCAGTGCTTTAAATGTGGGCAGACCGGACACGAGCTGAAGGCGTGCACTGCTGAGGCGCACTGTCCGGCTTGCGCTGCTGCGGGCCGTCCCGCTGATCACGAGATCGGGACGAAGGCCTGCAAACCCGCGAAGGCTTCCAAGCCTACGAAGAAGGGGGGGAAGAATGCTGCGGCTCCGCAGCTGACCCCTGATCCAGCTGCTGCAGTAGCCGGGGATGAGGTGGTAGCCATGACCACCGATTAATGGCCCACCGATTCCTGCAGGCGAATTTGAACCACTGCGCCCGAGCTCAAGACCTTCTGGTTCAGAGCATGGCGCAGTGGTCTATCGATGTTGCGGCGGTCGCTGAGCCGTATTTCGTCCCCCCCAGGGACAACTGGGTGGGTGACGGAGCAAGCTCAGTCGCCCTTGTCTCGCGGGCTCCTCTTCGGGTGGTCGCTAGGCGGCCGGGATGCGTCGCAGCGGTGGCAGAGAACACACTCGTTCTGGGGGTGTACTTCTCGCCTAACAGGGTCTTCGCCGAGTTCGAGGCGTTTCTCGATAATGTGGGGGCCCTGATTGGGCGAAATCGCCCCCTTCCGGCGATTGTTCTCGGGGACCTCAACGCCAAGTCAACGGCTTGGGGTTCCCCCGCCACCGATGCGCGAGGCGCACTCGTGGAGGAGTGGCTGGTAGCGGTGGGACTGTGCGTCCTCAACCGGGGGTCGGTGCACACTTGCGTGCGGCAGCTGGGCGGGTCCGTCGTGGACGTCTCCTTCGCAAGTCCAGTTGTCGCGGGCAGTGTCACCGGCTGGAGAGTGTTAGAGGGGGTGGAGACATTATCGGATCACCGCTATATCCGGTTTGACGTCTCCGCCCCTTCAACGTCGTCGTCGTCATCGTCGCGTCCGATGTTTCCGCGATGGGTGCTCCAGAGACTGGATAGGGATGTGCTGCAGGAGGCAGCAATCGTTCAGGCCTGGGTCGGCACGTCAGTGGCGTTCGTGGGGGTAGACGAGGAGGCGGCTTGGTTCCGGAGCGCAATGTCTAACATCTGTGACAGCGCAATGCCCCGGGCCAAGTCGCGGCCCTCACGACGCCAAGTCTATTGGTGGTCAGCTGAGCTGTCGGAGCTGCGCGTGGCGTGCGCCACACACCGGCGTGCGTACACGCGCCAGCGCAGAAGGCGCACTACCGACCGCGCTCTGGAAGCCCGGCTCTACGCCGCCTACCGAGGGGCCACAGTGGCCCTTCAACAGGCAATCGGCCGGGCCAAGGACGCGGCTCGCGAGGAGCAGCTGGCCACCCTCAACGCAGATCCGTGGGGGCGCCCGTACCAGTGGGTACGCGGCAAACTCCGCCCTTGGGCGCCCCCGCTGACCCAGACCCTGGATCCCCAGTTTCTGGACACCGTGACGACGACCCTCTTCCCGATGAGGACGCACCATACTCCCCCGCCGATGCAGCATCCGCGGGCGACCGGGAGCGATGACGGGACCGTGCCTGCAATCACATCTGCAGAGCTAGGGGCGGCAGACCTTCGGCTTAAAGCCAAGAACACCGCCCCCGGTCCCGACGGAGTGCCCGGCCGCGTACTGGCCCTGGCACTCAAGGCCCTAGGGCCCCGACTACGAGGACTTCTCGACGCCTGCCTGCAGCGCGGAGAGTTCCCACAGCAGTGGAAGGCAGGCAGGCTTGTCCTGCTCCGGAAGGAGGGGCGCCCCGTGGACGCTCCATCCGCATACCGGCCGATAGTGTTGCTTGACGAGGTGGGAAAGTTCTTCGAGCGAATTATCGCCGCTCGCCTCGTCAAGCACCTAACAAGGGTAGGGCCCGATCTGTCCGACAACCAGTTCGGATTCCGGGGGGGTCGCTCGACCGTTGACGCGATCTTGCGCGTCAAGGCCCTTTCGGACCAGACAGTATCGGGTGGCGGGGTGTTGTTGGCTGTGTCTCTCGACATTGCCAACGCCTTCAACACCCTGCCATGGAGTTGTATTGCGGCGGCGCTCCAATTTCACGGAGTGCCGAAATATCTCCGCCGAGTAGTCGGGGCCTATCTGGCCAACCGGGCCGTGGTCTTTGAAGGCCGTGGCGGGCTGGTCACCAAACCGGTGACCTGCGGTGTTCCACAGGGGTCAGTCCTCGGACCTCTCCTGTGGAACATCGGCTACGACTGGGTGTTGCGGGGCGCCACTCTCCCGGGTGTCAGCGTCGTGTGCTACGCTGACGACACGCTCGTGATGGCCCGGGGGAGGTCACACAGGGAGGCGTCCATTCTCGCCACGGCCGGAGTGGCCCACGTGGTCGGGCGCATTCGCGCTCTTGGTTTGGAGGTGGCGCTATCCAAGTCCGAGGCCCTCTTCTTTCATGGGCCCCGGAAAGCGCCACCTGCTGGGTCCCACATCGTCGTTGGGGGGGTTCGAATCAACATCGGGTCCACCATGCGCTATCTCGGGCTGGTGCTCGATGGCAGGTGGACCTTCGACCCCCACTTCGACCGATTGGGGCCCAGAGTCTGTGCAGCTGCGGCTGCTCTGGGTCGGCTCCTCCCGAATTTGGGGGGACCGAAAGTGAGTGTTCGGCGCCTCTTCATGGGGGTTGCCCGCTCGATGGCGCTCTATGGTGCGCCAGTCTGGGCGGATCACCTAACGCCGCGCGGCGCCGCTTCCTTGCGGCGGCCGCAGCGAGCAATTGCCGTCCGGGTCGTCCGCGGTTATCGCACCATCTCTTACGAGGCAGCCTGCGTGCTGGCCTCGGCGATGCCGTGGGACCTGGACGCCAGAGCCCTTGCGGCCGCCTATCGCTGGCGCAAGGAACTGGCTGATCGCGGCGAAAGGCCCCCGCCTCGAGCCGTCGAGCGGCGTATGGAGGAGCTCCGTGGAGCCCTCGTATTGGAGTGGGCGGACAGGCTTACCCGGCCTACAGCCGGTCTTCGGACCATTGAAGCCGTCCGCCCTCGTCTCATGGAGTGGCTGAAGAGGCGCCACGGGACACTCACTTTCCGAGTGACGCAGGTGCTGTCGGGGCACGGCTGCTTCGGCAGCTACCTGTGTCGGGTGGGCAGAGAGCCGTCCAGGGCCTGCCACCATTGTCCGTGCGGCGAGGACACGGCGCAGCACACGCTCGAGCATTGTCCGGCTTGGGCTGTGCAGCGCCGAACACTCGCCGCAGTTATCGGGTCGGACCTCTCGCTTCCAGCTGTCGTTGAAGAGATGGTAGGGAGCGAGGGGTCCTGGAGCGCCATCACGGAGTTTTGTGGGGAGGTGATGGCGCTCAAAGAGGCAGCAGAAAGAGAGCGGGAGCTTGAACCCGCTCTCCCGATGCGTGCCAGAAGAGTAAGGCGGAGGAGGAGGGCAGACAACGCCCACTTCCAACCGCCTTAGTATGGCCACAAGGCCTCGGGGCCCCTGGTGGTGGGCCCAAGGGCGCGCGCTTGTCTGAGCGCTGCGCGATTAGGGAAGACAGCGAGGAGTTGGACTAGCCGACTCCTTGCTGTGCGAAGGCCTGCGGAGACTGGGTTGGGAGACCCACCTCCGCATTGCACTGGCCTTCGCCGAAGTCCTGCTGCCCCCCTATTCCCCGGGGGGGCACAAACAGCGAAGTTCCGCCCTTTTCAGGGCGGCAGCGCCGGCGGGGTTGGCGGTAGAGTGCTAATAGCGATCCCGCCTCCCCGCCATCATAGGCGCCAGCAGGCATGTGTGGTTTTTAGTGGGTATACCCTCGTGGATCGGCCTTTTCGGTTCACGGGGGGGAGTCCCACATAACCCCGTCGTCTCCCAACGACGGGGTATGCGTAATGCATTTTCCGCACGTTAAAAAAAAAAAAAAAAAAAAAAAGGTTAGGTTAGGTTAGGTTTGGTTTTTTTTTTTTTTTTTTTTTTTAATATTTGTTTCTTTGTACCCCTAACATAATCAGGGCCTTTGGTAGTCAGGTTGTCGATTTTCGCTTTGTTTGGTTCGGGTTTTTGTGGAGATTAAGGGTTGTTTGCTTCTATCTTTTTGCAGTTTTGTTTTGATTTGCATTCTTTGTGAATTTAGCATGTTTCTTCTTGTATGTGTTACTTCCCGTCTTCATTGTCAGCTTCTTCTTTTCGTCTTTTGTATGACCGCCGCTATATACTTATTATACAGTGGTGTCATACTTTACCTTTTCGTTCTTTCTGCAAATTTTGATTTTCTTTCTTCCGAAACTATTCCTTCATTACTCATCATTCTTTTAAGCTGCAACTTTTTTAGCTGTGGGGTGCTACATTTTTGATCTTCTTGCTTCTTGATGCTTTTATTTTCTCTTTCAGGTTCTGTGTTCCTGTTCTTGCTGAGTCTTCTCGTTTCCATGCACCGTTTTTCTTCCGACAGTTCCTCAAACCACAACGACAAGGTATGTGCTTTTTTATTGTTTTTTCTGATGAGCTTGTTTGATTTATATTTGTAGATTGATTGTTTGCGGGTTTTATTTAATACTTTTATTATTATTTTAGGAGGTTCTTTTAGTGATTTCATGACTATTACAATTTTTGGTTGTTTCATAAGAAGCAACTTCAAATTTGTTTTTCTTGAGTTTTGAATATCTTGTGTACTATATTTTAAATTTGTTTGTTTTGACCTAATCGTTTTGTCGTTGCAGGAGGTACGCTGTGGAACAACATTAGCAATATTGTATGCAGGCGCGGGCGAGCGCGTCCCATTTCTTCTTTACTGGGCACTCTATGCTGAATGCATTGTGCGTACAGTCTGCCATTTTAGCCTCTGTGCAATTTTTGCATACTGGTGCTTCACCCGCTGCCTGCTTTGGGCACTCGGTCCTGAGGTGCGGGTCACTACAATGACTGCATAGATCGTCAGATTCTATGCAGTGCTTTTTGCTGTGCCCGTACCCCAGGCAGCGAGTGCACTGTATCAACGGCGTCTGATCAAACACACTGACGTTCTGGAGGTCGATCTTCAGCCTTCGCGCTTCAGTCGCTCTCTGCCAAATAATGGGGGAAACACTGAGGACAACATGGTTGTTGTGAGGATTTCTGGCCTTTTTACGGAACTTGATGCTCATTCTGTCGTCCCCGTTGTCGAGGTTGACAAAGATCCCCCGGTTCTGATTTCTGAGGGCTTTCAGGAGTTCGTCCTCACTATGTATCAACAATACGTCCCTCAGAATCAGAAGTGGGTCCTTGTTTTTGACCTCCTCGACAACGAGGTTTTGTCCCGCTGCCTCTAGTCTGTTCTTAACCTTGTTCCTTTCCTCTTTGCTTCTACACCCCATTATGATCTTCCTATCCTTTGCTTTCCTGACCCTCTCCACTTGTACCCATCCTTCCTTTGCGTCTACGGCCTTCCTCACCTTCTCTAAAATATCCTCTCCAGTTTCCATCTCGTCCGTGGATGTGACGACTACGGAGTGCAGGGCTGGCCGGTTTGTGTCCGGCCTAATCTGTGTCCCCGCAGTCAGCACACCCGCGTACGTGGCTTTCTCGAGTGCTTCTTTATGGCTATCTACCATAATTTTCTTTAATTCTTCTACCTTTCTTCCATTTTCCAGTAGTATTATTTTATTTTCTTCCAGCTTTTCGAGGATAAGGCTCTCGTCTCTTTCTTTCTTCTTTACACCTTCTTCTTCCGAACTTATAGTTTGATCTTCTTTTTCAGGCCCCTTTCCTGCTCCATCCTTTCCTTTCCGTATCTTTAAAAGTTCGGCTTCTGCCTCTTTCACAATTTTGTATAGCCGGTCAATTGCGGCTGTGATACCCTCCTTAAGGTCTGTCTTTAAGTTTCTCGAGGTGGAAAGGCACAGTTTCGCTCTATTTAGGCATGCTCTGGCCTCTTCCAGCCTACTGACAGGGGTGTTAGTTGGTGCTGCTTCAGTCGCTTCGACCGAAACCCTGCGAGCTGACACTGCTTTTCCCTCCTGGGAGGGCGCGGGTTTCAGTCTCGGCTTTTGGGGGGCCGCCGGGGCTGCTATTGCGGAAAGAGGGGAAGATGCTGCGGGTGTCACCTTACTGGCGGACTCCCACTCTCCGATGCTGCGTCTCACCTTTGATGGTTTAGGCGGGCTTGGCAACTTGGCTTGTGTCGGGGAGTGTGAATCCGTGTCCTGGGCTTTCTTTGCAGGCGTTCTGAAGCCGAACATTTTCCCTTCCCGTACCTAACCTGATGTATATAATAAATCAATTTAAAAATGCAAAAACTGACGATGGTATCTTTGCCTCGGTGTAAAAGGCCGAGGTGTCAAAAAGGTAAATTTCTCTTGTAAATATTGTCTCCGGTGTAAAGTCCGGGGTGTCACTAAGACGTCAGTTGCTGCGCAGTCTCCAGTGTAGATTGCTGGAGTGTCAATAGGGACTGTGTATATATATTTTAATTTAATTAGATTAGATTTGTTTGAAATTACGATTCTTCAACACTGGTTAAAAGTTGTCTGTAAATATAGTTTGTTCCCCTTGTGTCATGTAAATATATATTTAGTAGTATATTCTTTCTATATCCGTAAGTAACGAATAAAGTCAAAATTTTGCCAAAAGGCGTTTGTATATATAAATGGTAATTTGCACAAACTGCAAAGTCAAAACTTTTGTACGTCATATACCTCTTAGGGTGAGCAAATAGTGTGCTTCTGGTCTTAGTAGCTATAAGTTTTAAGTTCCTATATGAAGAGTATTTAATGTGTATCTTGAAACAGATTTATTGTCAGTAATTTAGAAGAATTTAATTTTCAAATTGAACATTTGTCAATATGTCGAAATTTTTGAGGAAAAAACCTAGGGTATAAATGTTGTCTTTTCAAATTTGAAAATTCTGCTTCCTACAAAAGTAAGTTTTGAATTTTGCGCATATACTAATATATTTATTATGATTTTAAGGGGTTAGGTTAGGTTAGGTTAGGTTTTTTTTTTTTTTTTTTTTTTTTTTTTTTTTTTTTTTTTTTTTTTTTTTTTTTGAGGTAAATACCTCCCTCGTTCTTTACTGCTGCTGTGTTTTTTGCAGCATTATTGCTTTCTTTTATTATTTAATTTCTTATGTATAAGCCTTAATACTATTCTGTTTGTGTACCTGGTGTAGCTCTACGTGTCGAACTTACTCATCCCTAGCGGAATCTGGAGAGGGTGCCGGCGCATACTTTGCCTTCTCTTTCCTTCATCCCCTTACGCTATTTTTGTGTTAAGTGTCTTATTTCTATTATTATTTTTACAATTTTCTTGTTACTTAGAGCTTAGGCTTAATCTATCATACGAGGTTACATGACAGTCAGTTAAGTTACTTATAATCTATTACATTACAAGTAAGATAATGGATACATACAGATTTAGATTCATTTATTACAATCAATTCATTCATTACAATTGTGACAACCAAAATATGGTGTGATTATGTCTATATATAATATCATTATTAAATAAGAGAATTAATTAAAATTTGTTGTATAAATTCATTAACTATATGGTATAAATTCATTAAAATAGTAAAGAGTCATTAATTTAGTGTATAAATTTATAAAGGTATAAAATATTCAGTGTGTTGAGAATTGTGGGCAAACAGTCTCCGATGAACCACATAACAACGCAATCAACAATTATGTTGCCGGTGTGGAGGGCTATGTGACAGTGGAACCGTTGGCTTTCGCTGCCGACCTAGTGATACGCTCACAGTAGTTAAGCAGGACCTGGCGGGTGCTGCTGTCGCGAAAAGCCATCTTTATGGTATCTAATTCCAGGCTGAGGTCCATCCTGTACTCGACGTCGAGCCTCTGCCTGCAGAAACGCGGACACTCGAGCAGGATGTGCTCAACAGTTTCGCTCGTTTCGTCGTCGCAAATACAGAATGGATTCTCAACCAGGCCAAATCTGTGTAAGTAGGCGCGGAAGCCCCCGTGACCTGTCAGGAGCTGAGACCTGAGGTTGGTATGGCGTGTGCACCGAAAGACTTTAAACGCGATCCGCACGTCGCTAACAAAAAGCTTCGTTATTTTTCCCGTCGTGGCCTCGTTAACGCGTGTTTGCCACTCATCAAGTGTGGAGTTCCTAATAAGGCGCTTAGCATGAGATAGGGGGAAACTGTCATACGCTGGTCGTCGCTTGTCGTGCAGAGCTCCTCTCTTTGCAAGCTCGTCGGCTCGTTCGTTGCCAGGGAGTCCCGTGTGTGCCTTAATCCACATCCACCGCAGGGTTGTGCCCCGGGTATTGAGTTCTTCCAGCGCCGCTCTGATCTCCCTTGTCAGGGGGTGAAGGGCCTCCGGGTCCCTTAGGCTCTCCAGGGCCGATCTGGAGTCGCTCAATACGTAGGCTTGGTTCCATGCCGGCTTCCTGAGTAGTCTCTGGAGGGCGCGCAAGATAGCCGCGAGTTCAGCCTGGAACACACTGCAGTAATCCGATAGGCGAAAGCTGCAGTGGTCCCTCTCTTCTCCGCCCTCCCAGAATGTTGCAGCTGCCCCCACTCTCCCTTCCAGCTTGCTTCCATCCGTGTAGACTTGAAGCCAGCCCTCCTCGAGGCGGTTAAGCTCCTCGGTGGACTTCACCATCCCGAAGAGAACAGGCTCACGGAGAGCCGGGTGTGGCAGTGCAAAAGGACTAGTGCGCCTTTCGCCTGTTCTGCCTGGAAGTTCGGGCAGCGGTTTTCCTCGTTTCACCTCGTACAGGGTTTTCATCTCTTTTGCTCGTAGGTCCAAGGGCAGTATCCCGGCCAACAACGCGGTCGATGTGAGAGATGCCGTCCTGTGGGCTTTCGCAACCATGGTGCTGAAGAGCCTAGTGATGCGGTCTAATCTTGCTCTATTGTGTTTCTTCATGGCGGCGTCAGCCCACACGTTGGCGGCATACAATACAGTAGGTTCAACTACTGCTGTATAGATGGACTTAAAAATCTCGCTGTTCAAGCCCCACTGCGCTCTTGCAGTCCGGGACACTGCCCTGTAGAGATTTGTGGCTTTCCTGTAGGTTCCATCCAGATGCTCAGAAAAGTTAAGGTTTCGGTCTATGGTGACCCCCAGGAGTCTGAGATGGTCTGAGAACTTGATGGTAACGCCTTGTAGTGTAAGGTTTGGCATGTCGTACCTCAGTTTCCTGGTGATCAGCACAGCCTGGGTCTTCTGCGGGGCGAAACGCATCTTGTGGCTTCTTCCCCACTGTGAAACGCACTCCAGAGCTTCGTTGGCTTGTAGCTCAAGATCACTTGCATTGTCCCCAGTCGCTATGACAAGTATGTCGTCCGCAAACGCCTGCACATGAGCCCTAAGCCCCTCAGCCTCTCGAAGTAGCGGATCCAGCTGGACGTTCCACAGCAGCGGGCCGCAGGTGGAGCCCTGGATGCATCCCTTGTTGGTGGATCTTTCTACCGTTTCCCCGGAGTAGCGCAGTTTGACAGAGCGGTCTTCTAGATAGCTAGCTACCAGCCGAAGGATGTGAGGCTCGACATTTCGCTCCAAGAGCTCATGCAGTATAGCAGGCCACCATGCGTTGTCAAACGCCCCCTCAATGTCGAGGGATACCAGTGCGACCATCTTTTTCTTCTTTATGCCCTGCTGGATAATGGTGAGGGCATCGTAAAGGGCGTCCTCTGTGCTGGTCTGTGGTGTAAAACCATATTGGCGGCGGCTAAGACTGGCGCCCAGGGCCCATGAGAGGCGCTTGGTGAAGATCTTTTCCAGTACCTTCCCTAGCACCGGTAGTAAGCCTATCGGTCGGTAGGACTTAGGTAGGGTATAATCCTCCTTGCCTGGCTTCGGGATCACCTTGATGGTAGCTACCTTCCACTGTCTCGGGAAGTGGCCTGTCCTAAGGCACGCGTTATATAATGCCAGTAGGGTTCGCGGCTCACGAGTGAACGCATTGTGGCATATGTTCGCGGTGTACCCGTCTTCCCCTGGTGCTTTTTTGGGGTTCATGTCTCTCAAAACCGAGGCAACCTCCTGTTGCGTGAATGGTTTCATCTCATCGGGGGTGACTCCAGTTGCAAGTGCCTTGAGTCTCTCTCGTACAGAGATCCTTAGACTTCGTTGGACAGCATCGTCAGTATCTTCTTGGTCATGCGGGTAGAATGTGTTCGCCAAGAGCATTGCTGAGTCTTTCGGCGTGAGGATATTACCGTCATGAATGCTCCTTAGCAGCTTGTCCTCCTTGGTACCTTCGCAGACTTTAATTATCCTGTAGATGCTGTCCCACATAGTCTCCCTCTCCTGTCTTGTGCAGAAAGTCTTCCAGCTCGTTGTGATGGCCTCCTGGAGGTTTTCCTTGTACGCTGCCCTGGCCTCAAGGTAAGCCTGAACCGTGGATGGTCTCCTCACTGGGTTTGCTTGTCGGATCTTCCTGCGGAGACGCACAACGTTCCTCTTCTGGTAAGCCAGTTCAGGTGACCACCAGTCAGCCGTTCTGTTGACTTTTCTTGGGCCAAGTTCAGGGATGGAGGCTTTGCAGGCCATCTCCACAGACTCCGAGAATCTCTCCAGGAGGGTCTCCAGCTGCTCCGGCGCGAGCGACTCCGTGAACGACTCCTCCCCAATACCCTCGACCGCCAACGCCTCCGACAGTGCGGATCCAAACTTCTCCCAGTCAGCCTTCTTTGTGTTGAAACGCCGCGTGTGCGGCCTGACTGGTGGTAGGTTGGTGAAGTCCATGCACATGTCGAAGCGTATCGGTCTATGATCGGAGAGGTGGCCGAAATCGGGGTCTACCCTCCAGTTTTTCATACGTCTCACTATTCCCCCGGATACTGCTGTGACGTCAACTATACTTGTGTAAAGTGTCTCTCCCCGATACGTGTGAAAAGTGGGGGTGCTGCCTGTGTTCACCACGTGCAGTTCCAGCTCTGTGAAGAGATCCACGATGACAGCTCCCCTCCCATCCTCCACCTCGCAGCCCCACCAGGGACTCTTGGCGTTTAAGTCTCCGGCCACTAAAACGTTGGTCTGACCAAGTGCTTCGACCACCGACTTGATACGCGCAGTTTGAGGCTCGACTGGTGTGTTTCCTTCGAGGTACACACCAACCACCCCCAGGGTGAAACCGTCTAGTTTTAACGTTACCGCTACTATAGTATTTGTAATCAGGTCCGGGTTCTCCGCAACCTGTATTGACCGGTCCAAGACCAGTATAGCCGACTTAACCGGGCCGGCTGCCCCATTTTGAATTATCCTGTGTCCACTCGTCACATAGCCCTTGCCACCCACATACGGCTCCTGTAGTAGGAGCGCTGCCACACCCTGGCCCTCAGCCTCCCGGATAAGGTCCTTGGTGGCAGCGTACCCCCTGCCAAGATTTGCCTGTACAAATTTGAAAGTCTTTTGTGTTTGTGTATGTGTGTGTGGTGAGTGAGTGTCTGATGTGCTTGTTGATGAAAGAGGACTGCGGCCGGAGCCGCCCAAGTTAGAATCGGCGGCGTCCTTAGCATTGATAATTTACTGCCGCTCTCGCCAAACGATCCCACTTGGCTCTAATTGGGCACTCAGCACTGTACGCTGGGTGGTCCCAGTCGCCATACTTCGCCGCTACGCAGTTCACGCATTTAGGGGCTGAGCCTTTCGAGCCGCAGTCCCTGGTCTCGTGGTCCCCTGCGCAGTACCCGCAGCAGGTGCCGGACTTACGGCAGTCTCTTGCCATGTGGCTGTACCCCATACACCGATAACATTGTATCAGGGGGGAGTGGTCTACCGCACGGACCACCTGGTAGCCCAACTTAATCCTGGAGTCCCTGAGCGCGTTCCACACTGCTGCACTGACTTCCAGGATGACGTTGTTTAATGTGGCTGTTCGGCCTTTTGTCCTCCTAAGGACTCTGACCTGCTGCTGGTCCGAGGGTACGTCAGCCAATGCCCCTACATTCTGTTTTACCACCGCCTGCTCCAGACGTGAGTCCGTCAGGTCTTGGGCTACTTCTATAAGCCGCAGCAGGGGTTTCCGCTGGGACACTGGTAATGCTGTAAGATCTCCCCCGGCGCTCTTTAGGGCCTCCTGGAGTCTCTCCCTGCTCTCACCAGAGTCACACGCAACCACTACCTTCTGGTTCTTCGTCCTTCTGACGCGGCTGACTCCTATGCCAAGTTCAACCACATCAACGGCCTTCTTGACCTCAGCAAGGACATCCTCGCTAGTGTGCCTAGGGTCCCTTGATTCCACCATGACCGGGAAGCTGGTTCTGGTCAGGGCTTCCGCGTAAGTTGTTGTGGGCGATAGTCTGGCCTTCCGTTCAGGCTGTGGTTCTAATTTGCCCGCCGTTAGACTCTCCAGGGTCTGCTTGAGAGGCATAAGCAGTTCTTTCAGCTCGATCTGGGTCTCACTGATCGCCAGCTCCGCACCGAGTCCCGCAGCAGCTGGTGTCATCTGTTGTGCCACTGTGACGTCGCTGAGGTCTTTGACGTCTGTGCGGATGGTTCTCAGTTGACCCATAATCGGCTGAACTGCCTCTTGGAGGTCCGCTTGAAGCTCGTTCCTTGTAAGCGTCATCGCCCCGGCCTCTGGCAGCCTCCTCTGCAGCATTTCCCGCAATTCTGCAATGTCCTGCTGCAGGCCCGCTACTGGGACAAAGATGGATCTTGTCGTAGGTGAAGGCGTTGAAGCTGGACCACCGGGAGGCGTACGTGGGGAAGCAGAGGCCGGCGTCCTTGCCCTGTCTAGGTCTCTGGCGGGCTCCAGGCGCCAGCGTTCCAGATCTACCCTGATCTCACGCATGTATCCCGCCAGACGCTCGGTCTGTTCAGCCAGCGCGGTGAGTTTCACATGATCCGCCCGGTCCTGTCGCGCCGTCTCCGCCGATTGGCAGGGTGCGCGGTCTTTAAGGGCCTCTATGTCAGTACGCAGCTCAGCAATCATCTTGACGGGGCCGTCCAGCTCGTAATTAAGCCACTTGAAGATGGCCTCTGCTGTGGCGTTTGTATTGGTGAGGGTCTCACTGGCTTCCTCGAGCTTTCCCGCGTGAGCTGCATTAAGGCCTGCTATCTCCTTCATGTGAGCCCTCTCCACTCTGACCAACTCTCTGGCTGCCCTAGCTTTCTCCTGCTCAAGCGCTACTCTGTGTCGCGAGCGGGAGTCAGAGAGCGACAGGACAATCTCGTACAGGGCCTGCATGGTTTCGAGTGCCTCAGCCTTGCTCTCCCTTTTCATGTTGCCCGCTTTCTCAATGGCCTCCTTTCCTGCCAGCAGCAGGTCGTTCGCCCGTTGGGTCGCGAGGTCCATAGAGAGTCCCGTACGTTTGCGGGTGTCTGGAAGGATGCTAGATCTTCCGCTGCAGGCACTCTCCACCTCTGCGTCTGACCACTCGTCGTCTGTGCGTGGTGCGGAGGTTTTACTGTCCGCACACGTTGGTTTGATGGGCGCGGGCTCTGGCGACTCCAGGATTGGTATATCTACCTGTGAGGCATCTATTACACCTTTCGTGGCGTTTCGACCAGTATGGGTTGGTAAGGGGGCGGGCGGTGACGCCTGGCTGCCTGCCTCGCCCTTCTTCTGCGTGAGGACCTTTCTCCTCAAGCTGGTTTTGGATGGTGCTGTTTTAAAGCTAGCAGCTGACGACCTACTGGGAGATCGCGACGACATGGCAGTTTGTGCTCTAGTACAAGTTGTTAAATAAGTTCTTATTTGTTTCAGGTACGTGTCAGCCGTCAGGCGGTGACAACTCGTCGCAGCGCGACCGACCGCGGGCAGCACTCGGCCCCGACCGGTGCAGGACAGCAGTTGGCTGAAGGTAAGTAGTGTGTCTGTGTTGGAGTATGTGAGTGTGTGTGTGTGTGTGTGTCTTTACGTGTGTGCGTGTGTGTGTGTGTGTGCGTGTGGTATGCCTGTATAGGTATGTGTATTTGTGAGTACGTTTGTGTTTAGAGTAGTGTGTGTGTTTATGTAAAAATATGTTGAATTGGAAGGGGGTGCCCTCTGATCCCCCAGTCAGGCTCTGCACGTATTATCCCTAGCCTGGAGGGTTGTTGCGCTATCCCTCAGTAAAAATTGCGCCTTCAGGAGCCGAAAAATGTGGCCTGTGGGGCCGAAAAAGTTTCGGGCTCTATGTGGAGCCGAACAGAGTTACCCAACAGATAGCTCTCCCCGAGCCCCCTCCAAGGACCCCAAACACCGGTATCCTAGCCCAAGGGGTCCCGGAGATATAGCAGCTCGAAATTACTGGTTTTTCCGCAAGATGGCGGCCAGATTATGGTTACAACGCTATATCTCCGGGACCACCAGGCCGAAAAAGACGGTGATTGGTGTCCCCAGACTGGGCTCGACGAGCTCGAGCCGCCGGTGGTGCTTTCAGGCTGAAAATTCTCGAGCTCCTGAAAACGCCTGAAAAATATTTGCCCACAATCTCTAAGTTTGCCCTATGCCCTTAAAAGAAACCCCGGTTCCCTACGACCACCGGATCAGGAGATATGCTTATTTAAACTTTTGCAAAATGTCTGCGGTAGCTGTCAAACTCTGACTTTGCCTGCATGTATTTTCCTTCTCCAAGGTCGCAGAGCACCGGTGTTTGGGTTCGCCACAATCAGCGTCACCTCCCCAAACTAATCCAGCGACTCTCAGGATCCTGAAACTTTTCAGCTGCTTTTCAGCTGAAAGCTTATAAATCAGAAAGATGGTGAGGCGACCAACACAACCCCGAAAACCGCAAATTCCTACGACCCCCGGCCGCGGAGCTATGGCTGTTCAAATAAATGACAAAATGGCCGCCAGCTGTCAAAGCGCCGACAAAAATGCCTGTAACTTTGCAACCAGTGGCCGCAGAAACCCCGGGTCTCGGATAGGCTGATCAGCTTAACTTCGCCCACCGTTAGGGAGTGTTTTCAGAGCCTGAAAATTTCAGGCCTGAAAAACGCTGGAAAGTATGCTCGTTCGATAGCAATCGGTACGCCCCTATATAGTGTCCAAATCCGGTCGTTCTATGTCCAACGGTATCGGAGCTACAGCTATCTGAAATTTACAACCAATAAACCAAAATGGCTGAAAAAAGCTATTTCCGCCAAACCCGCGATTTTTGGGGCGGTGTTTGGGCTTAATTTGGTTGCCAACTACGGTCAGAGCCCGTATTTGGTGCAAAAAACGGTATTAATCAATTAGATTTGAAATAATAAGGAAAAATCACAAAAAATTCGATAACTCCGGAACCGTTGAACATAAAATTTTGAGAAAAATGTTAAAATTTACGTTAAAACACCAAGAATCTTAATCCTTGAAAATATTTTTAAAAATTTTAAATATACATAAAACTTTTTGAAAAATTAACAATTTTTGCTTCTTTTGATTGCCGCTCGAAGTCCGCGGGAGATAAAATGTAGAGACTTATTCTGCAGCTTCCTGTGGTTAGCGCGCCAAAGATAGCACTTGAATTTCTTGTGAAAGTTGAATGGTTCAATAGTTATTTGCAACCAAAGTTTGAATGTTTAAAGGTTCCTAGTAAATAACACGAAGTATTTAAAAATTTTCTAAGCACTGGAACCGACCTTTGGTTGCTTGGTAGACGCCCCAGCAAATTTTCAGACATCCAACTGCTCGCGTTCGGGTTTTCTTGAACACGTGGTTTTAAGTTTTTCCGGGTTTTTCCCCAAACGCGTAGCTGCTGGTGACTTCTGGATATTTCAGGACGTCACAGAAGGCGGTCTTCATCCGGTCCCGGCGCAAAATGTCGATCACTGGGTTCCGTTCTCGCAGCGTTGTCCAAAATATGGTGTTTGTGACAAATTCTAACCTCAAACTTATGGGTTTTTCACCCACCCTAATTCAGGGGGGCCCAAGGGAGTCTAGACGGGTGTTCCACTAGATGCACCGCACTGCCACGCACAATTTGACACCAAGAACTTGTGTTTAGGACGTAAATTGCCGCCGGAAATAATTTTAAATTAATTAAAAATTGACAGAGCGTCGAATTTCGTGCCGCTCTCGACCGTGGTTGGGTTGTAACTGGGTTAGGTTAGGTTAGGTTAGGTTAGGTTAGGTTAGGTTAGGTTCCCGCGGCGGGTCAGTCTGGCCTGCCGGACGAGTTGCTGGTCTCGTATCGGGCGCGTCCCCCGGGTGGCGGATAGGGGAACGCCGCGCAGATATGCGCGGTACCGGTTTTACCGGCGCGGACCAAAACCAGACACGTGGGATCGCTCCTCACGGAGAGGAGCGATCGGTGCGGCGGGTTCCGGTCAGTCGCGTTTTGACTGGCCGGACGGCGACTTCGGTCACCGTCGGACAAACCGTAAGCCTCACTGAGAGGAACGGGGGCTCGCATCGGCTTGCCGGGACGGGCTGCGAGGAAAGCACCTCTATAAAAAACTAGACGTGGGCGTCTACGGACGCGGAGTCGGCGGGTCTGGTGGCCGCGTGTGCGGCCGGCGGACTGGCAGCAATGCCAACGTCGTGCAAATCGTAAACCTGTTCGAGTCTCTTGGGCAGGAACGAGGGTCTTGGCTTAATTGCCCGGGCTGCGAGGAGTAAACCTCTATAAAAAATCCCCGAATCTCAAGCTCTTGTACGTGGCGACTTGATGGATGGCTGATGGGATCTTCAGTTCCGAACGTACACACTCCAGAGAACCGGCGGCCTCTCTGGTAGTAATACGCTTACCCAGGTACAGGGGGCACTGCCTGGGTGGACCGAATATTTCCCCCATACTCGTGGGAATCTTATGGATACATTCAAGAAAAAACCCAAAACCCAAGACGTTGTGGAGGGTGCGGAGTCTGACTCCGCATCGAGTGAGATGGAGGTGGTGGTGCGCGGCGACTGCGGGAAGTTTTTCCGTAAGCGGCCACTGTCTGGAGAGTCGGCGTCGTCAGGAGACGAGGCTAGGCCGGCGTCCAGATCTTCGCTTTCGGGGCGGAATACCCCAAAGCGGGGACGAGGACGACCACCAACTACCGGCCGATACGTTGGTTTGGCGGCAGCTCAAGCGGAGCTTAACGCTGAAAAAGAGAAGGCGCTGAGGCTGTCGGCGGAGGAGGAGATGGTTCAGGCAGCTCAGCGAGCCCAAAAGTCGAGGGCTTACCTGAAAAAGGTAATCGATGACACCGGCAAGCTGAGTGACAAGACAGCGTCGGCAGTCAAGCAAAACGCGGAGGAAAGTATCGACATGATACTAAAGGTTGTCAAAAAATCACGCAACCTAAAGGGTTCCTTCCAGGGTGCCCTTAACCAAGCGGCGGCCTCCCTAAAGGAGGTAGTGGAGACGTTGAGCGCTCGCTCCGTCTCTGATGAGACTGCGCTCCTGCAAGCTGAGTGCGCCCGTCTGCAGGCGGATAACGCCCGCATGCAGCGGGAAATGCTCGAGCTTCGCAAGGAGTTCGACGCGCTACGGGTGGAAACGAAGCTGCAGAAGGCAGCTCCAGTCGTTGCGGCTTCTCCCGTCGTCGCTCCGGTTTCTGGGGCGCAACTGGTCCGTCCACAGCTCGACCAAAACGAGCTAGTCCGAGCAATCATGGTCCAAGTGGGGACCATGGTCGACGCCAAGCTTGCCGGACTGGACGACCGGCTACTGCCGGAGGTCCGCCTGCGGCCACCACTCGCTGCGGACGCCAAGAAGTCGGCGCAGGCACCGAAGCAGCCAGCTGAGGTGCCCAAACCTTCGGCTCCGGCAGCTAAGTCGCAGGCGCAGCCCCCCACTGCAACCCCGGCCAAGGGGAAGCAAAAGGGGAAAAAAGGGAGAGCGGGTTTGGGGTTCGTGGAAGAGAACGCCCAAAACGCACCATCTTCCACCAAGGCGGCCTCCCAGCCCACCGTAGGTACCAGCACAGATGCCGAAGGCTGGACCACGGTGGTGAGGAAGGCAAAGAAGCCGAAGGCGCCTGCCCAACAACCAAAGGCAGGTCCTAAGGCTTCGAAGAAGAAGGCCTCCAAAAAGAGGGACAAGGCGCTACGCTCTCCGCGCTCATCAGCTGTGGTAATCACGCTGCAGCCAGGCGCGGAGGAGCGTGGCATATCTTATGCGGCAGTGCTAGCGGAGGCCAGAGAAAAGGTCCCGCTGGCTGACCTGGGCATCACCTCGGTGAGGTACAGGAAGACGGCGTCGGGAGCTCGCGTCTATGAGCTCCCGGGTACAACAAGTGGCGAGAAGGCGGAAGCTCTCGCCACCAAAATGCGTGAGGCCTTCAGGCCTGAAGACGTCCGGGTCTCCAGGCCCGTCAAATGCGCAGAATTGCGTATTAAAGGCCTGGATGACTCGGTCACTACCGCCGAAGTCGTCACTGCTGTGGCCAGAGCGGGTGGCTGTGAGCCGAGCGAGGTGAAGGCTGGCGAGGTGCGCCACACTGAGACCGGAGTGGGCACCATCTGGTTGAGCTGCCCTGTCGCTGCGGCTCGCAAGGTAACGCGGGGCAGGCTTCTTGTCGGGTGGGTCTCGGCCCAAGTTAAGTTGCTCGAGGACCGCCCGAAACGATGCTTCCGTTGCCTTCGGTCGGGGCACATCAAAGCCGACTGCATTGATACGGTGGACCGCAGCGAGGAGTGCTTCCGCTGTGGACAGACAGGCCACCAGCACAAGCAGTGCTCCCAACAGCCGCACTGCACATCTTGTGCGGCTGCAGGGCTCGATGCCGGGCACTACATTGGGTCCAGGCAATGCAAGAGTGGCCTGTCCAAAACGGGGAAGGGAAAGGGGAAGAGGTCTGCTCCGCAGCCGCCCTCAGTCCCAACTTCGGCTGAGAAAGCCGGGGAGTCGGTGGTACCCATGACCACAGATTAACATGGCCCACCGATTCCTGCAGGCGAATATCAACCACTGCGCCGCGGCCCAAGACCTTTTGGTCCAAAGCATGGCGCAGTGGGAGATAGACATCGCGGCGGTTGCGGAGCCTTACTTCGTCCCACCCAGGGACAACTGGGTGGGTGATCCTGCGGCACTCGTCGCCCTCGTCTCGCGGACTCCTCTACGGGTCGTCGCCAAGCGTCCGGGCTGCGTTGCAGCGGTGGCGGACAACATCTTCGTTGTGGGGGTATATTTCTCGCCCAACAGGGTCCTTGCAGAGTTTGAGGTTTTTCTCAACAACCTAGGGGCCCTGATTGGGCAGAATCGCCCCCTTCCTACCATCGTTCTTGGGGATCTCAATGCCAAATCCACGGCTTGGGGTTCCCCCGCCACCGACGCACGAGGCGAGCTCGTGGAGGAGTGGATGTTGGAGGTGGGACTGTGCGTCCTCAACCGGGGGTCGGTGCACACTTGCGTGCGGCAGCTGGGCGGGTCCATTGTGGACGTCTCTCTCGCAAGTCCAGTTGTCGCGCGTAGGGTCACCGGCTGGAGAGTCCTCGAGGGGGTGGAGACATTATCGGACCACCGATATATCCGATTCGACGTCTCCACTCCTACATCGTCGTCGTCGTCGTCACACGCGATCTTCCCGCGTTGGGTGCTCCAGAAGCTGGACAAGGACATGCTGCAGGAGGCGGCTATCGTCCAGGCCTGGGTCGGCACAACTGCTGAGCTCGTGGGGGTAGACGAGGAGGCGGCTTGGTTCCGGGACGCAATGTCAAACATCTGCGACAGTGCAATGCCCCGGGCCAGGTCGCGGCCCTCACGACGCCAGGTCTATTGGTGGTCAGCTGAGCTGTCACAACTGCGCGTGGCGTGCGCCCAACACAGGCGTGCGTACACGCGCCAGCGCAGGAGGCGCACCACCGACCGCGATCTGGAAGCCCGGCTGTACGCCGCCTACCGAGGGGCCACGTTGGCCCTTCAAGAGGCGATCTGCCGGGCCAAGGACGCGGCTCGCGAGGAGCAGCTGGCCACCCTTGACGCAGACCCTTGGGGGCGCCCGTACCAGTGGGTACGTGGCAAACTCCGCCCTTGGGCGCCCCCGCTGACCCAGACCCTGGATCCCCAGTTTCTGGACACCGTGACGACGACCCTCTTCCCGATGAGGACGCACCACACTCCCCCGCCGATGCACTCGCGTGCAGCGGGAGATGACGAGGGCGAAGTGCCCGCAGTAACGGCTGCGGAGCTAGGGGCGGCTGAGCTTCGCATGAGGGCGAAGAACACCGCCCCAGGACCGGATGGTGTGCCCGGCCGTGCACTGGCCCTGGCACTGAAGGCCCTAGGGCCCCGACTGCGCGAATTGCTGGACGCCTGCCTGCAGCGCGGAGAGTTCCCACAGTTGTGGAAGGCAGGCAGGCTGGTGCTGCTGCGGAAGGAGGGGCGCCCTGTTGACGCTCCATCCTCCTACCGGCCGATAGTGTTGCTTGGCGAGGTGGCCAAACTCTTCGAACGTGTCATCGCTGCCCGTCTCGTCAAGCACCTAACGAGGGTTGGGCCCGATCTGTCGGACCATCAGTTCGGGTTCCGGGAGGGTCGCTCTACCGTCGACGCGATCTTGCGCGTGAAGGCCCTCTCGGACCAGGCAGTATCGGGCGGTGGGGTGTTGTTGGCTGTGTCTCTTGACATAGCCAATGCCTTCAACACCCTGCCATGGAGCTGCATAACAGAGGCGCTCCAATTCCACGGGGTACCGCAGTATCTGCAGCGCATAGTCGGGGCCTACCTGGCCAACAGGGAGGTGCAGTTCGAGGGTCGCGGCGGGCTACAGGCGAAGCTCGTCACTTGCGGTGTTCCACAGGGGTCAGTCCTCGGACCTCTCCTGTGGAACATCGGCTACGACTGGGCCCTTCGGGGCGCTACTCTCCCGGGTGTCAGCGTAATTTGCTACGCTGACGACACGCTCGTTCTTTCCCGGGGGAGATCTCATCGTGAAGCCGCGATCCTCGCCACGGCTGGAGTGGCACACATGGTCGGGCGCATCAAGGCGCTAGGGTTAGAGGTGGCGCTGTCCAAGTCCGAGGCCCTCTACTTTCACGGGCCTCGGAAAGCGCCACCTGCTGGGTCCCACATCGTCGTTGGGGGGGTCACCATCAACGTCGGGTCCACCATGCGCTATCTCGGGCTAGTGCTCGATGGCAGGTGGACCTTCGACCCTCACTTCGCGCGATTGGGGCCCAGAGTGTCTGCAGCGGCCGCCGCTCTTGGGCGTCTCTTGCCCAATTTAGGCGGCCCAAAGACGAGTGTCCGGCGTCTCTTCATGGGGGTTGCCCGCTCGATGGCGCTTTACGGGGCGCCAGTTTGGGCGGACAGTCTGACGCCGCGCGGCGCTGCTTGCTTGCGGCGGCCGCAGCGCGCGATGGCAGTCCGGGTCATCCGCGGCTATCGGACCATCTCATACGAGGCAGCTTGTTTGCTGGCCTCGTCGATGCCGTGGGACCTGGACGCCAAAGCTCTTGCGGCCGCATACCACTGGCGCAAGGAGCAGGAGAGTCGCGGCGAAAGGCTTCCGCCTCGAGCCATCGAGCGGCGCATTGAAGAACTCCGCGGGATTCTTCAACATCAGTGGGCGGATAGGCTTACCCGGCCTGTGGCCGGTCACCGCACTATCGAAGCCATCCGTCCACATCTCGCGGAGTGGCTGAAGAGACGCCACGGAACATTGACGTTCCGAGCGACGCAGGTACTGTCGGGGCACGGCTGCTTCGGCAAGTACCTGTGTCGTATCGCTGGCAGGGAGCCGAATGACTCTTGCCACCACTGTTCGTGCGGCGAGGACACGGCGCAGCACACGCTCGAGCATTGTCCGGCTTGGGCTGTGCAGCGCCAAACGCTCGCCGCACTCATCGGGTCGGACCTCTCGCTTCCGGCTGTCATCGAAGAGATGGTAGGGAGCGAGAGGTCCTGGAGCGCCATCACAGAGTTTTGTGGGGAGGTGATGGCGCTCAAGGAGGCGGCTGAAAGAGAGCGGGAGCTCGCGCCCGCTCTCCCAAGCCGCGCACGTCGACCCAGAGGAAGGAGGAGGGCAGACAACGCCCTCTTCCAACCTCCATAGGCCAAAGGGCCTTAGGGCCACCTATGCCCGTGGGCGCGCGCTATGTTGAGCGCTGCGCGCAAAGAGAAGACGGCGAGGGGTGAGACTAGCTGACTCCTCGCTGTGCGGGGGCCAGCGGAGGCTGGGTTGGGAGACCCACCTCCGCATTGCACTGGTCCTCGCCGAAGTCCTGCAGCCCCCCTCCATCCTCTGGGGGGGCCATACATCGAAGGTCTGCCCTTTTCAGGGCGGACAGCGCTGACGGGGTTGGCGGTAGAGTGCTTTAGCGATCCCGCCTCCCCGTCATTCAAAGCGCCGAGCAGGCATTGTGTGAGTGGTTTTAGTGGGTAGGCCTCCGAGGATCAACCGAGCGGCTTCGGCTTCTGGGTGGGTCCACGGAGGAGAGTCCCACATAACCCCGTCGCCTCCCAGCGGCGGGGTATGCGTAACGCATTTCCCTCACCTTAAACAAAAAAAAAAAAAAAAAAAAAGGTTAGGTTAGGTTAGGTTAGGTTAGGTTAGGTTTTTTTTTTTTTTTTTTTTTTTTTTTTTTTTTTTGATGATTATACGACTATCCTCTGACATAATCAGAGCCTATGTTAGCTTATATTCTTTCAATTCCAGTTCTCACTTTTATTCCTCTCGCACTTTCATGCTGCATACTGTATCTTTCTTGCATTCATCATCTATCTTGCTTTATGGGTGGGACTCCCATTTCCCTATCTACTCTAACTAATCTATCTTCTTATTTCTTTTGTTTTATTTATTAGGTAAACAATTTCAATCAGTTTTATTTCAATACAATTTACACATTTGCTTTAGTTTACATTACTTATACAATTCTATATTTCTAGTCAATACTTAGTCTACATTATATAATACTATTTACCTTAATATCTAGTGTCTTATTATCTATACAATATTAATCCCTCTTAAACTTATTAATTTTGCATAGCTTTATATTTGTATAACAATCTATGTTTTATTTCTATCAATCACTTGTTCCACTATGTGTTTGCAATATTTAAGGTACTTTTCTCTATTTTTCCCTTGGATTACTATGTTTACGTTTTCGGCTGTTATTTTCAAGTCTAGTATGTATTCTATTGTCAATCTGTCATTTTGAAAAATTGGGCAATCAAATAAAATGTGTGGTATATCTTCATTTTTTGTTGGGTCGCAAGGACACGAAGGGTTTTGTTTGCATTTAAATCTTTCCAAATACTCTGAGAATCCTCCGTGGCCTGTCATGATTTGTGTTGTAATGTTATTTATTTTAATCTTTCTAATTGTCTTATATGCAATCACTGCATTCGGAAAGAACATCTTTGTAATTTTCGCTGTCTCGCCTGTTGTGTACCTGTCGTTCCATTCGTCCAGTGTGCCCATCCTAATGGTGCGTTTTATAAACGAAATTGGGCACTTGTCGTAATCTGGTTTCTTTTTAGATTTTAATGCGGCTTCTTTAGCTAGGATGTCTGCCCTTTCATTTCCTGCTATTCCTGCGTGTGCTTTTATCCAGAATAAGGCTACTGCCTTATCTTGGAGTGTTGCGGACTTAATATTATTTCTAGCCTCTTCTGCTAACGGATGAAGGCAATTATGATTGATTACTGTTTGTAATGCCGCCATCGAGTCACTAAATATGCCATAAGAATGTGACTTGCCTTGAGTTATTTCTTTGGTGGCCCTACAGATGGCAAGCAATTCGGCCTGGTATACTGTGCAGTAATTGGAAAGAGCAAGTTTGAGTGCTTTGGTTTCGCCTTCGCCTTTCCAAATGGACAGTGCGGCGCCAACCTTACCCTCAATCTTGCTCCCATCTGTGTAGATTTTTATGTTTATTTTATCGTGTTCGTCTATTCCTTCCTGAGGTTAGGTTAGGTTAGGTTAGGTTAGGTTAGGTTAGGTTAGGTTAGGTTAGGTTAGGTTAGGTTAGGTTAGGTTAGGTTAGGTTAGGTTAGGTTAGGTTAGGTTCCCGCGGCGGGTCAGTTTGGCCTGCCGGACGAGTTGCTGGTCTCGTATCGGGCGCGTCCCCCGGGTGGCGGATAGGGGAACGCCGCGCAGATATGCGCGGTACCGGTTTTACCGGCGCGGACCAAAACCAGCGGGTGTGATCGCTCCTCACTGTTTTGAGTGGGTGATGCGATCAGTGCGGCGGATCTAGACTTCGGTCACCGCTGCACGTGGGGTCCGCTCCTTGTGTTGCTTATCAAGGAGGCGGAGTGTCCGTCGGCGTCTCAGACATATTCTGAGTAGCGGCGACGGACGTGATGTTCGCTCCTTGTGTTCCTTATCAAGGAGGCGAAGTGCCCGTCGGCGTCTCAGACATATTCTGAGTAGCGGCGACGGGTGTGGTGTTCGCTCTTCTCTCTCGTACTGGAGGGGGAGGAGTTGGCGAACGCGGGCGGCGTGTCTGGCTGGTGCGAAAGTGCCAGTCCAGACGTGGCTTTGGCTAACGTCGGCCGAACCCGCAACCCTGTTCTTTTCAGAACAGGGCCGGGGGTCCCTTACCTTCACTGGTTGGGGGCCGAGTGAAGACAACACTCTAACATCACCCGAAGCTCGTGTTCTGACGTCTGGCCGTGGGCTGCATGGCGGGGGAGAACCCCGTCCCAAGGGCGTCACAGGGGACCTGACCCCTGTCTAATAAAAACAGGAACAACAACATGATGGCGAATATTCCAAAACATATACATCTGGTGGGTACCGGAGGCACTGCCGAAGGAGAATCCCACTGCTCTCCAGTAGAGTACAAGCCGACGTATCAGGTGCGGCAAGATATCGCCACGGGGAGCGAGGAAACTCGTGACCCGACAATTGAGAAGAGGGAGACCCGTTCACAGAGTAGGATGGGCTCGGAGAGGACACCAGCTGCCAAGGAGGCACTGGTGTTGATTGAGAGGATGACGTTGACCCGGACGGCGACCACCAGCCGTACACCGGACAGGAAGAGGCCTAGGCGTGACGGTTCTACAGAGTCCGTAGACTCCGTTGCCGCAAAGCAGGGCGAGGAAAGCTGTTCTGAAGTTTTCTCGGACGCACTTGCTGATCGACCTTCGTCGTCGTTAGACCTAGCGGCGAAAACCGGCCGCGGTGATGTCGGGGCGGAGGTTGATGTGGAGATGGAGCGGACAACTTTGTTTAGCCGACCGCTCAAACACACAGAATCTGACCCTAAACGACCAAGACGGGACGATTCTTTGGAGTCGGTGTCCCGGGCGCTGTCTGACTGCGATACTGACGGCTCAGTTGCATCGACGGCGTCTAAATCTCGGGGGCGTTGCCGGCAAACGCACGGCAAGTATGTTGGAGTTCACCGGCAACGAGAGCTCATGAAAGAGCTCACCAAGGAGACGGAGCAGCTCTCTATTGAAAAAGAGCAGCTCCTGCTGAAAGAACAGAAGGAGGAAGCCAGGCAGTCTAGAGAGGCAAGAGCAGCTGTGCGGGAACTTATCCGCTCACGCCGCCTGCCCCAAGATACGGCCAGCATTAAAGAACGCATTGAGGGGCACCTTCTGTCAATCTTGGAGGTAGCACATCGCTCGAAGAACTTGAAGGGCGACTTTGTCAAGATCCTCAAGGACGCTGCTGAGTTCGTTCAAGGTGATGTCCTGACCCTGACAGAAAGAACGACCACGGACGAGACGCGAATGCTGCAGGCCGAAAACCAACGGCTCAGCAGAGAGATTCAAGACCTGAAGGCGAACATGGAGGCTATGCGCAAACAAATAGCCCCCGAAACCAACTGGATGGAAGATTTCCAGCGCTCCATCATGCTCTCAGTAGGCGGCATGATGGATGCTAAACTCGCTGGGCTCAAGGAGCTACTACCACCGGAGAAGGTGATCCGTCCACCTTTAGCAGCTGATCGAAAGCGAGCTGAAGCTGACGCGGCTAAAGCGTCAGACAGCACGGCTCCCGCAGTTAGCGCGCTTAAAACCAAGCAGGCTGCCAAACCTGCCTCGGCAATAGCGCCCACTGTTACCGCTGCTGTTGACTCCACAGCATCGGAGAAAACAGTAGCTCATGAAGATTGGGCCACCGTGACGAGTAAGAAGGCTAAGAAGAAAGCCAAGCAGAAGGCGACTAAAGTTCCTCAAGCCTCGACATCGACGGTTTCTTCAGCTCAACCGCCGGCTACGGGCAAGAGGAAGAAGAAGCGGAGACGCAGGAGTGGAAAACGGCGCCCAGTTCGCAATACTGCCGCCGTTGTTATTACGTTGGACCCTGAAGCGGAGAAGAGAGGGGTTTCGTACGCTAATGTTCTGGCCAAGGCGCGCAACCAGATCAACGTCACTGAGATGGGTATCGATCTGGCAGTTACCACAATCAGGTTGCGAAAAGCGGCTACGGGAGCTCGCATCCTTGACCTTCCGAAGAACGTTGGCCAGGACAAAGCCAACCTTATAGCTGAGAAGCTTAAAGGCCTTCTCGGTGCGGATGCTCGGGTTACCATGCCCACAAATTGTGCGGAGCTTCGTATCACTTACCTAGACGACTCTGTCACAAAGGAGGAGATCCTTGCTGCAGTTGCGGAGCAGGGATGTTGCCCACCTAACTCTGTAAAGGTGGGCAACATCAGAGACGGCCCTGGCGGCAATGGTGCCACAACGGTGCAGTGCCCGTCGGAAGCCGCGCAAACTCTCGCTACAGCCGGGAGATTGCTTGTTGGTTGGATATCGGCCAAGGTTGTTCTACTGACGAAGCGGCCGAAAAAGTGTTACCGCTGTCTTGAGATTGGCCACATTAAAGCCCGCTGTACGTCTGAAGTAGACCGCAGCGCACTTTGCTATGGGTGCGGACAGCCGGGCCACGTAGCTGCGGCCTGCACGGCTAAAGTTAAGTGTGCCATATGTCATGCGGCAGGGCGCAATTCTTCACACCTCATGGGAGGCAGAGGATGTGCTCCCCCCGCCACAAAGAAGAAGGCGAAGAAAAGTGCAACCAAAACGGCAGGAGGGGCCCCTGTCGCACCGGCTGCGGAGCAGGCTCAGCCCTGTGAGGAGGCAATGATGGTCGGATAATGGATCAAGTCCGATCACATTGCTTCCTTCAGGGGAATCTTAACCACTCAGCTGGTGCCCAGGATCTCTTCCTGCAAGCAATGGCGGAGTGGTCCATCGATGTCGCCGTTGCAGCGGAACCCTATTTTGTTCCCCCCCGGCCCAAT